>CM072997.1:175353735-177853735 GCA_037038555.1 Rhynchonycteris naso | reverse complement strand
ATTACCCTCCAGAAAGTCACTAATTGCCCTCCTTAGGTTAGGAGAGGAGACTGTGCACTCTTCACAGGTGCGGGGAACAGGCCCCATGGTGTTAGGAGTGGTGACTCATCATCTTCCACTGTCATGTGGAGGTTGTGTGAAAGAGTAAGTGCTAAGTGAATGAGAAGGACACCAGGAGAGGGTTCCGACTCTCTCCCACAGGGCCGAAGTGAGTGTTGGGTCCTGAACTGCGGCTCCACAGGGCACCTCATATGGCTAATGAGGCAGAATTGCATGCTGACGGTTTATATTAGCCTGCCATAAGCCAAGGGGGCCCACCATTTCCACCAGGGGAGCAGCCAGTGGTGGACTGAGGCGAATAGCATCCCCTCCAAGTTCCCCCTCCCTTTCCGCCATTCCTTCTTGTGGTGTGACTGTTGTCTGCCATGGGAGATATAGGAGGTTCACAGGGAAAATCCACTCCTTTAGGCACGATGGTCAAGAATTTTAAGAAAGGGTTCTCAGGGGATTATGGTGTTACTATGTCCCCAGGGAAGTTGAGGACCTTGTGTGAGTTAGAATGGCCCACTTTTGGGGTAAGGTGGCCATCAGAAAGAAGCTTGGATAAGTCCGTTGTACAGAAGGTGTGGCAGGTAATCACTAGAAATCCAGGCCACCCTGACCAGTTTCCCTACATAAACACTTGGCTTACACTTGTTTTGCACCCACCCACTTGGTTTAGAGGTCAGGCTTCTACAGTATCAGTAGCTAAGGCAGGGAAGTATTCTACAAAATGCAGTGAATTGCTGCAGCAGCTAACGCCAGAAATTTTAACCCCTAGTGAACCAGAAGAAGCAGAAACTTTGGCTCCTCCACCTTACATGCCAGCAAGGCTCTACCCATTCATACCTGACTCTCTGTCCACTCCAGAGACTGCCACTGACTCAGCCCTATCATTGCCAGATTTATTAGGTCCCAGCATAAGCTTGCCCTAGCCTGAGCCGGAGTTGACTCCACTGCCTCACCAGAATCAGGCTCAGGCTCTCCTCCCCTAGCTGGGAGGTTACAACAGGTACCTAAACCTAAATGTGTTCTAATTCTAACCATCCCAGAGAGAAGAAATGGAGGATTTTTGCTACTGCATCTAGGAAGCCTCCAAGCCAAAGAATAATTCAAAAATACTCTGGAATTTGGGCTGAAGAACCCCTTCCCCCAGCCCCGGGCAGGCAATAAACCAAGTGCCAGTGTGGATAGAGTTAAAACCTGGGGCACTGCCTGTCATCCAGAAACAAGGGAGGCCTTGGAAGGGATCCAGGTACATTTACAAAGATTCAAAAGATTACAAAATCATTATCCCGTGCCAGTCACTCTGGAATACTCCTTTGCTCCCGGTCAGAAAACCAGGGACCAATGATTATTGGGCAGTATAGGATTTGAGGGTTGTAAATGAGGCAGCAGTTACTCTGCACCCAACAGTACCAAATCCTTATATGCTCCTGTTGGTCAAATAAGTTTGTGAATATGATATATATGTTTGCTCATGTACAGTTTGTATTGGGTGTGGGGGATGGGCTGTAAGCAGGCCTATCATTATAGCCCAAGGCTTAGTTTTAAGACTAAGCCTTTTCCCACCCTTTTTGATGTAGGGTGGTGCACTCTCATGAGGAATCCCATTATGCCTCAGATGAGTGACTTTGTATCAGAGACTTTCTTGTTTGTAGATTGGATTAAGGGTTTGGATTTCTACACTGTAAAGTGGGGCAGACTGAGAGCTTGCTCTCTCGGTTCCTGCTATCACCATTGCAGGGGCCTCCCTGGTCCCTTGCCCTCCATGGAAAAAGCAGGTTTTCTGCTTTTCCCTTGTCTTCTCTTGTGGTTTGCCTGTCTTGGTGAGACACCAATAAACAGAATGGCCTACCATCCTCCAACTCCGCCATTTCTTCACCATCTGCCGGAATCCAATGGGAATCTGCATGTGAATGGCCACGATGGCGGCTCCTGGCCATACAGCTCCTAAGCCTTCTCCCTGCTCAAGTCTCATGGTTCACTTGCTTGGACTTAAAATATGCTTTCTTTAGTATAAGACTGGTTCCTGAAAGCTGGAAGTTGTTTGCCTTTCAATAGAAAACCCTGGCTACAGGGGCAAAGGTGCAGTATAGCTGAACTAGGTTCCCACAAGGGTTCAAGAACTCCCCTAGCATCTTTGGGGAAGCCCTTGCTTGGGACCTCCAGAGGTTTCCTGCACAGGACATCAGCTGTGTCCTCCTTCAGTATGTAGATGACCTGTTGCTAGGTCTTGAGACTCTCCAAGGATGTACTGGAGGAACAGACTAGTTTCTACACCATCTAGAGAAGAAGGGATACAAGGTCTTGAAGAAGAAGGCCCAGGTCTGCCAAAGGCAAGTAAAATACTTGGGATTCATTCTCCCACAAGAGGAAAGGAGGCTAGGGGTAGAATGAAAACAGGTTATTCAGAACATCCCAACCCCCACCACGAGGGGACAAGTTAGAGAGTTCCTGGGTGCAGTGTGATTCTGCCGTTTGTGGATCCCCAACTTTGCAGTACTAGCCAAACCCCTCTATGAAGTCACAAAGGAGGGAGATAAAGAGCCCATGGACTGGGGACCAGAACAGGAATGTGTCTTTTAGACTCTTAAAAAGGACTTACAAGTTGGCTCAGCCCTAGGTTTTCCAAACCTAGCAAAACATTTTGTGCTGTATGTCTCAGAGAGGAGCAAGACTACAGTGCTTGTATTAACCCAGGATTTGGGGTCATAGCCTAGACCAGTTATCTACCTCTCCAAGCAACTAGATGGGGTTGCAAAGGGCTGACCACCATGCTTAAGAGCCCTAGCAACCACTGCCATACTGGTACAAGAGGCAGACAAACTAACTTTAGGATAAGACCTAAACTTGCGGGTGCCACATGCAGTAGTGACTCTGATTAATGCCAAAGGACATCACTGGCTCACTAATGCCCACCTCACTAAGTACCAGAGTTTATTATATAAAAATCCAAAACTAGTAATAAAAGTGTATACCACTTTAAATCCAGCAACGGTGCTCCCACTGAATGAGGGAAAGCAACACAATTGCTTAGAAGTGCTTGGTGCAGTATACTCCAGACTTGCTATATCAACACATAAGAGACCCAGATTAGGAGCTGTGTATAGATAGAAGCAGCTCTGTCAACTTGCCAGGGAAAAGGCAAGCAGGGTATGTACCAATTTCTGCTTTGTCTTTCTTATTCTTCAAGTCCATAGAGCCAGAAAGAGGGCTCTTAACAGCTAGGGAAACGACCTCAAATATACAGGAGAAATTCTTTAGCTGCTGTAAGCAGTCTAGAAGCCAAAACAGATAGCAGTAATCCACTGCCAAGGACACCAGAAGGCAGGATAGGTAGAAGCCTACCCCATCTGGACTGAAAAGTTGAGAGAAGTAACAAGGGCATTGCTCAGAGAAGTAATTCCAAGGTTTGAACTGCCACTTTGGATAGGCTCTGACCACGGTGTGGCCTTTGTAGCTAAGGTAGTACAAGGAACAGCTCAAGCATTGGACATTACCTAGAAGCTTCAAGTGGCATACAGACCTCAGAGCTCGGGAAAAGTGGAACACATGAATAGGACTCTAAAGTTAGGGCTTAGCAAATTATGTCAGAAAACAGGTCTTAAATAGGTACAAGCTTTGCCTCTAATATTATTTAAGGTTCGGTGCACATCCTCCAGGAACACCGGGTACTCACTTTATGAGGTATTGTACAAATAGGCCTCCCTCAATATTACATAGCTTGCCAGGGACTCACCGAGAATTAGGAGAAACAAAACTACATAGGCATTTAAAAGCTTTAGGCATATTCAAGTAGGTGCTAGATAGGGCTCCAATCAATTTGTTTGCCCCTGTCCATTCTTTTTTTCTGGGAAACCAAGTATGAGTCGAGGATTAGAATCCAGCTCCCCTCCAACCATGTGGAAGGGACCCTACACCATGAACCTGACCACTCCCATTGCTGCCAAGGTAGAAGGCATACCTGCCTAGATTCACCACAGCTGGCTGAAGCCTGCGGCCCCAGTGGAGACACCTTCATGGACAGCAGAGTTGCAATCCGCAGTCTCCAGAAGGTGAGAGCCCAGCAGCAAGCAGTACGTACTACGCCCCTGGTAGATCTGCGATTTTGGGACATAGGGGTGGATGCCATCATGCTCTCCGGAGCAGAGATGGAAATGCTGACTGCCATTTCCATGTGCTCCTCCTTGGGACAGTGTAAGGCCTGCCAGGAGAGCAGGGATGAGGAGGGTGGCTGAGGCCCCATGTGCGTGGACTGATTCCTAGATTACGACTGGACTGGGCACTGGCTCCTTTATTGGATGGACTTATGAATTTTGGACAATGTGAAATACCCTGATGGAGGTAGAGGGCGACTTTGCTGGAGGCCCTCCCTCTGTCCCAGGAAGCTTTTCAAACGGCAAGAAAGAAGGCCAAGGACATTTTGTGCTTTTGGCAAAGTGCTCAGAGACTGGTGAAATGTACCTTTGTAATTGTTGAAATTCTGTGATTTGTCATGTTGTTGTAATTTGTGTAATGTGCCTAATTTTCTTGTTTAGGAATACCTATGCTTTAGATTGTGAAGGGAGCAAAAGGGGTGGAATGTTTGTCGAATAAGTTTGTGTTGGGCAGATAAAATATATTATGCTCACTTTGTTAAAGATGGCGCTGCCCACGTGGAAGCCTGTAGCCCAGGTGATATTAGTTGCCCTTATGCTTGGGATGGGCATAATTATATTACTGTGGGGGGAGGGGGCAAGCTGTAAGCAGGCTGGGTTGTTATAGCCTAAGGCTTAGTTTTAAGAGTAAGCTTTTCCCCACACCCTTGACTGATTGGATGATGTGGGGTGGTGCACTCTCATGAGGAATCCACCCATTATGTCTCAGATAAGTGACTTTGTATCAGAGACTTCCTTGTTTGTAGATTGGATTAAAATAAAGGTTTGGATTTCTACACTATAAAGTGGAGCAGACTGGGAGCTTGGTCTCTCTTGGTTCCTGGGATTAGCAGTAGAGAGGAGAGCAGAGAAAGGCCACGTGGAGGAGGCCGGGAGAAGTAGCCAAGATGGCAGAGTGCTGAGGGAGAGGCCAGTTTGTGCAGAGTTTGTGAGGAGAGAGGAGATGGGAAACAGAGGTGAATAAGTGGTGAACTAGAAACCTTTGATGCTAGGAAACTCGGATAAGTCAGTAGCTTTGTGAGCACTGAATGAGTGGGTTTTGGAGCCCAGTGTGTGTTTTTACTTGCCCATCGGGTGCAAGCTAGGATTAAAGCTGATGGCTCACCAGTTCTTGGCTCCATGGTTTCATTACCGACAGTCCGAATCAAATGTGAACCTGCATGAGCCAGGCAGCTGTGATGGTGGCCATGGCCACTGGCTTTACAGTTTGTAAATATGATATAGTATATGTTTGCTCGCTTATAGTCTGCATTGGGTTTGGAGGACAGGCTGTAAGCCAGCAATGTCATACAGTGGGCCATTTCATTTATTTAAGTCTCATATAGGTGGATGAACAAACAGGCAGAGAAGACCGATTCCCTCTCACTCAGGCCTCCTAAAGGCCTGATGCATTCTCTGGTTCCACAACCCAGAAAATCTTCTTCCGTTTCTCCTGGAATCAAAGGCCCTCACCAGTGGAGCTCCCAAAGCCCCTCAGCTTTGAGTCCACATCTGCACTCCTTCTTTTCTTTCTGCAAAACCCAGACTGGGGACAAAATTCCTTCTTCAGCAAACATTAGCAATACCATGGCCCCTACCAAGCAGGAAGGTAATCTGCAATTTGGAATCTGCCACCCTGAGAGCAAGTGCTGCAGCCTTTCACAGATTATATACACATGATGCTGCCCAGGCCAGTGCAAAATATAAGTGAGCAAACCTGAAAACACACTTTACAAACTTATTTGCCCAACAATTACCTTTTGTAGAGTTGCTTAAAAATGTAATAATACAAGTTCATTGAGAGTGTCAATGTAAAAAAACTTTCAAATTTATAAGAATTTTTAATGAGTTGATTTGAGCCAAGCAGTTGACAATTGCCAGGAAGCAAAGTCTCGATGGATTGAGAAAGTGCTTCAGAAAATGGCAGTTTTGCCACATGTTTTATTCAGAGATGTAAGAGGGTTACATGAAATTGATTGAATTGGTGACAGATTAGGGAGGTGGGAGAAAGCAAGGCAGGGAAATCTCTGGGATTGAATAAAAAATATGGAAACTTTTTTTACATAGGCAGGAATAAGATAGTTCACAGTTAATTAACATAATAAAAATAAGAGATGATTTGTTGGTTCCTGCCTTGGTGGGACACTTGCCTTGAGGCAGGAAGTAAGACATTAATTGAATTTGCATTTTATTATTGCTAGGATTAACTGCAGTACACCACCAGCCTTAAAGTTCTTTATCATTACTCTGTTCTTATTATGGGGGTGGTTTTTTGAAAGCTGTTATCTCAATTTTTCTGCTTTACCATAAGGTTTAGGCCTTTCCTGGTTTCACACCATGCTCTTGTCCTTCCCCATGGTAGGCTGCATTGACTGTTTTTTGGTGTTAACGTGGTGATGGAGTACAGGAGAATTCTCTGTTGTCTTGGTTAAATCTCTGTTTTAGGAAGTTTTCAGTTTATGTTTGGAATGTAAAGAACTTTTTTCCAACATTCAGCAACCAAGTGAGGGTAAGAGGCCAGAAGTTCAGCATCCAGTTTACATCTGTTTGTTCATTTCCTCTGTTCTTGTTATGATATTCTGCTATGATTCAAAGACTGCCCTCTCCCCCCACAGAAACAAAAATTCCTCCAGGCATCTGTGAGAATAAAAAAGTACAGTCATATTGTTGATCAGGGTAAAGAAAGAAAGAGGGTATAAATTTCTCCAAGACAATTTTCAAAAATCCTCTCATTTTAGGTATTTCTTCTTCACTTTGTTGTGTTAACAATTCTTGAGAGTTGGGGGACATTTTGAAATATAAATCATTTTCGTTTGTAATGTTCTCATGGTTATGTTAGGATTCAGCATTTTCTATTTCAGATTTGTTTTCAATTTCCATACTTTTGTTATTGTAGGCTTGCCTTTCATTTTCCCCTAGTTTTTATGTTTCATCCTTAAACCAAATCATGTTATTATTATTTTAGTGGGATTTTTGGGAGGGAGACAAAGGAAGTGGATGTGTTAATCCACCATATTTACACAGAAGTCCTGTGCTTGGCAATCTTAAAATAATTCATCATTTTTACTTCTTATCAAGTTCTTCTATATGTAAATAAACTCTGGGGAGAGCCTAGCTAACCTATTAACATGGCCGGACAGAGCTGAAATGATGAAAGTGCCTAAGCTATGCAGTTCATTTTATTTCTGGAATACATGTGCTTTTCATGCCTATTTGCTTATTAAGATCTTATTACCTTGATGGGAAATTTGTCTCATACATTTTTACAATGTCTCTAACATCTTGCCTTTTCTTTAATTTTCATTATTTTAAGCTCTTACGTATTAGGCCAAGCTAAAATCCAAATCATAAAGTTTCATAAATTTTATAGAGAAGTTGTGCTACACAGAAATTTATTCTTTGTTTTGCATTTACATGAAGCTTTTTTTTTTTGTTCCACAGAAATGTCCTCTGTTTATGTAGGTCAAATAAGTTTGTAAATATTATGTTTATGTTTGCTCACTTATAGTTTGCATTGGGTATGGAATATAGGCTGTACCCTGTCAGGGTCCTTATAGTCTAATACTTAGTTTTAAGACAAAGCCTTTTCCACCCTTTTAATATTAAGATCTTTTCAACATCCTAATACTAAGATCTTCTCAAAACTAAGCTTTTCCCCACATCCTTGACTGTTGAATGATAGGGAGTGGTGCGCTCTTATGAAGAATCCCATTTATGCCCCAGATAAGTGGCTTTGTATCAGAGACTTCCTTATTTGTATATTGGCTTAAAGGCTTTAATTTTCTACACTAAAATGAGGCAGGCCCGGGCACTCTCTCAGATCTTGCCATCAGCATTACAGAGGAGAGGCAGCCAAGATGGCGGAGTGCTGAAAGAAAAGCCAGTTTATGCAGAGTTTGTGCAGAGAGAAGGAGATGGAGAACAGAAATGAATAAGGCTGGTGGGGCCTTTGATTCTAGGAATACTCGGATGAGTCAGTGGCTTTGGGAGCCCTGAATGGAAAGGGAAGTGTTTTCCCACTCTGTGTATTTCTTGCCTGCTGGATACAAGCTAGGAATAAAAATAATGGCCCACTAGTTCTTGGCTCTGTTGTTTCATTACCATCTGTCTGAATCAAATGCAAACCTGCATGGCCAAGGGGTTGTGATTTTGGCCGCGGCTACTGCTTTACAGTTTATAACATTTAGAAAGATCCATTTTTATCAGGCTCTTAAACCTGAACATGGATAAAAACTAATAGAACTAATAGTCTTCTTTTTCATGTTATTTTAGAGTGAGGTTAAGTACTTTTGCTAATAAGTATTAGCAAATCTTCTTTATTCTGTTTTCTCATAAGGGTAACAAAATAATTTTAAGAAATTGTAGAGCATTCTAATAAGAAATTCTCGAAGTGGGTATAAACTCAGGGTGTCCAGATCACTTTAATATCTTATTTATATTTCTTTATTGAGCAGCTACTAAATTTGAGATCTGTGTTAGATAGTCTAGGACTATAAGTTAAAACTTTGAGGACCAAAATTTTTTATCAGGACCATTGGTTGGTTAGTGCTACATACCTTTTGTCCACATAGCAAGAACACTAAATGTATATAGGCTTATTTTCATTAATTTTTAGGGACAACCCTGAAAACTAGACTATAAAGTGTTTATTTTTTTCTTTAAGAGAGAGGCAAAAACATCCATCAAGCTGCTTCCGTATGTGCCATGACCAGGTAATTGAATCGACAACCTCTGTGCTCCAGGATGATTCTCCAACCAACTGAGCTATCTGTCCAGGAATTAATTTTTATTGATTTTTAGAGAGACAGAGAGAGGAAAGGAGAGAGAAAGGGGGGGGGGGGTGTATGGCCAGCAGTAGAGGCCATCATGGCCATTTACATGCAGGTTCCCATTGAATTCGGACAAATTGTATAAAAACAGTGGGGCCAAAAAATGGTGGGCCATTCCTTTAGTAAAGTCTTGCACCAGCCAATGAGCAAGCACCCAGGGAAAGCACTTCCCTCTTTATTCAGAGCTCACAAAGCCCTGACACATTATATGGTTTCACAACCAGGAGAATCTTCTCTGGTTTCTCCTAAAATCAAAGGCCTCACCAGTCTCAGCAGAGCTTGCAGAAGCCCCTCAGCTCCGGTACCCTATCTGCACACCTTCTCCTCTCTGCACAAACTGGCTTCTTTGTCAGAACTCTGCATTCTCTCTGCTCTCACTCTGCAAACATGGCTTCTCTCCCCCTCTTCTCCTTCTTCTCCTTTTTTTTAAAAAACTTTCTGTCATGAAAACCTCTCCTCCAGCAAACATTAGCAAAACAATGGCCCCTTCCAAGCAGGAAGGTAATCTGTAATTTGCAATCAACTGCCCTGCTCTGAGGGCAAGCATACACGTGGCTGCCCAGTGCCATTTTTAACAATAAAAGTTAGAAAATTCAAATAACCCAAATTTTACGAACTCATTTGCACAACAAGGGGGAAGGGAAGCATTTGTTATTCTACTCAGTTGTGTATTTTCTGTTTGCTCCCCTGTGTGCCCTGACTGGGAATAAAACCCACAACCTTGTTGTTTTTAGATGATTCTCTTCACTGGCTAAGCTAACTGGCCAGGGCTAGACTATAAAGTTTTAAGAAGCTTGATTTCATTATTCTGAGGTTCAGAATTGAGATCCTCTTGTGCTAATTAAGTTTGTATTGTTCTCATTTTGTTACTGATATTTTTGACCTGAAGCTCCAGTCTCAGTCTTGGTAACTTCCCCAGAAACTGTATGATCAGTATCTTACTTCTCCCACACACCCATTACTATTTATTACCCTAAACTATGAAGATAATACTTACAATTTGGGACCCTGAACCATAACAGGTTCCTTTTACCTGCTACTTGATTTTCTTGATAGCAATTGTTTTTCTGAAGTTTAGAGACTCTTGAGTTTTGCTTTACATTTTCTTTCACTTTACTCAATGTACCTGGACATTCGTTCTCAAATTATGACCCAACTCATGATAACCACTGCGAGTTTTATACACTCTTATTCTTGAATTCTTTTTTCTTCTGAGGTCCTGCAATTAGATCTGTCCCCCATCTTAATTGTTGTGACTCATTCTATATCATGAATTCATTAATCGTGTCTAGACATTCTATGAGACAAGGCAATTGTTACTCTTTAGGGACATATAGTCAGATTGAGTAAACAGAATATATGCATAAAAAGATATGAATAACAAGATGAACTGGAATATTGTCATATTTTTTCTAGAATTTCCAAAAATGTTTCACACAGAACAAAATTACTTAATAATGCATTTCTCAGATAGAACACCTGTCATTAAATGATGCATGACTGTAACTGTGTCAAAAATATATTGGCAACCTTGATCCAAAGACCTAGTTTACTGTGTCAACTGAAATCTTAAAATTTGTGAAGTTTTTAGCCATTATTTCTTCAAGTATTTTTTTTTTTATTTTTATTTTTTACAGAGACAGAGAGAGAGTCAGAGAGAGGGATAGATAGGGACAGACAGACAGGAACAAAGAGAGATGAGAAGCATCAATCATTAGTTTTTCGTTGCCGTTGCAACACCTTAGTTGTTCATTGATTGCTTTCTCACATGTACCTTGACCGTGGGCCTTCAGCAGACCGAGCAACCCTTTGCTGGAGCCAGAGACCTTGGGTCCAAGCTGGCAAGCTTTTGCTCAAGCCAGATGGGCCCACGCTCAAGCTGGCCACCTCGGGGTCTCAAACCTGGGTCTTCCACATCCCAGTCCAACACTCTATCCACTGCACCACCGCCTGGTCAGGCTCAAGTATGTTTTCTGCCACTTCTCTCTTTTCCTCTTGGAAAACCCATAATGGGATTATTGATCTCTTTAATGGTGTCCTACAGGTCCCTTCAGCTCTGTTCATTTTTCTTTATTTATTTTTCTTACTGCCCCCAAGACCTGATCATTTTAGTTGTCTAACTTCAAGTTCTCTGATTCTTTCTTCTTCTTGCTCATATCTGCTTTTGAATTCTTGACTAGACTTCTCATTTAGTTATTGGACTTTTCAGCTCTAGAATTTCTGTCTGGTTTCTTTTTATAATTTCTGTCTCTATTCTCATTTTGTTTATATATCAATTTCCTAATTTCCTTTATTTCTCCATGTTTTTTCTTTAGCTTTTTGAGCGTATTTAAGACAGTTATTTTAAAGTCTTTGACTAGTAATACTGATATCTGGGCTTCCTGAGAATGATTTCTGTCAATAAATTTTGTGCCTTTGAATGAGTCACACTTTCTTTTTTTTATGTTATATATTTTTTTATTATTGTTGAAAATGGGACATTTGAATATTCTCTCTCTCTCTCTCATCTCTAAAATGGATAAATAAAATCTTTAAAAATAATTTAAAAAAAGAAAAAAGCCTGACCTGTGGTAGCCCAGTGGATAAAGTGTCAATCCTGGAATAGGTCACCAATTCGAAACCTTGAGCTTGCCTGGTCAAGGTACATATGAGAGTTGATGCTTCTTGCTCCTCCCTCTCTTTTATCTCTTTCTGTCTGTCTCTCCTATCTAAAATGAATAAATAAAATCTTACAAAAAAAAGGAATATTGTAATGTAGGTATGTGGAAGTCTGATTCTCCTCATTTTTAGTTTGCTTTTTTTATTGTTAATGTAGTCCATTTGTTTGGTGACTTTTTTAAACTGCTTTGTGAAGAGTATATTTTTTTATCTTGTTACTAGTCTGCTCTTTTAGTTTGTGTTCTGATATTTTGACAGATGTCTTTGAAAGCTAATAAATAAGAAACAAAACAAGAAAACAACTCTTCCAGTTTTTGCAGATTGATTCTGTGCTGGGGCACTTCAATATTTAGGTAGGCTTTCTGTGAGAGGCTTTCTGTGTTTTAGGGATCAATTCAACCTGAAAGCTTGAGGTTTTTCTTGAGCAAGTGTCTTACTCTGGGAAAGCATATGACATTTAAATTTTTTCATGTAAATTGTTCTTTTGTATGTCCTAATTTCCAATAAGTTTTCCCTAGCTATTCCTTCTGGGCCTTAGGATATTATATACCTATACTGTATTCTTCTGGGCTAAGTGTCTGCATTGTTCATTTTCTCTGCAACATTTTCAAGCAATAGCTGCTGCTTCTGAAGTCTGAGTTTTGTGTTAGGCAGAAATGAGTGCTTTGTGTCAGTTTTTCAAGTAGTGCTCAGACAGGTAAGGACAAATCTACACAATAATTTGCAAATAAGGTCTGCTCTATTACTTCTAAAATCAAGAACCAGGGTCCTATCTTGGGAACACAAGCTGCCACCACTTCAAGGTTGCCACCACACTGAGGAAAAGGGGGAAGCAAATGCAACCAATAATGCCATCAAAATTTCCTGTTTTCAAATTGCCTTTTTATTGTTTCAGTACTTATTGGTTTGCTATAGAACTTTGATTGCTTTCTAGAATTCTGAAAAATTTGCTTTTGATGATTTCTGAAGCCATTTTATGTTCTTAAGGGAATTAGAGTCTGGAGCTGCCCATTCCATCATTTTTTTTTTTTTTTTAACAGAGACAGAGAGAAAGTCAGAGAGAGGAAGAGATAAAGACAGACAGACAGGAACGAAGAGAGATGAGAAGCATCAATCATCAGGTTTTCATTGCGACACCTTAGTTGTTCATTGATTGCTTTCTCATACGTGCCCTGACCGCAGGCCTTCAGCAGACCGAGTAACCCCTTGCTTGAGCCAGCGACCTTGGGTCCAAGCTGGTGAGCTTTGCTTAAACCAGATGAGCCCGCGCTCAAGCTGGCAACCTCGGGGTCTCAAACCTGGGGCTTCTGCATCCCAGTCCGATGCTCCACCCACTGTGCCACTGCCTGATCAGGTGTTTTTGTTTTTGTTTTGTTTTGTTTTTATAGACATTATTTTGTTGATGTCAATCTTCATTTCTTTAGAATATTAATCCAAAATCAGCATATGTAAGGAAGAACATGTACTGAACAGCTTCTCCCAAACTTCAAATATCTTTATTATAAAAGAAGTGAATGAGGACAAAGCCTTTTCAGTTATGAGGATTGGCCACACCATAAATTATTATATGTATTCATAAATGATTATGTAGCAGTGAGAAGACTAATTAGGTTGAACTGGAGTTTTTGTTTAGTGAGATATTGGATGGGGGAATGCTGTAGATTGGAACACTTTTTATGAGTATGGTTGTGGAGTTTTTATAAACTTATGTTTTAGGAATAAGAATCTGGAAATGTTTCACAGGATAGATATTAGTATAGAGAGTAGAGGTGAGTCATACACAATTGTAATGTTTCATTCTATGTAATTTTCTAAATAAGAGTCATGGTAGCAAGAAAAGAGAAAATATCCATGTTACAGAAACATTTCCAGCTTAAATAACAAAATGCCTGCAGCATGGACTATGGAATTTAGGTATGAAATATTAAAGATGATACAGGAAGGTGGATGACTCTCCCTTGAAGTCAATTATTTATTTAAGCCAAACACACATGCAAACCTAATTCTAGAAATATTCACTGTCATTGTTCTATTTATATTAAATGACTTGAAGAATGATGTAAGGCATTTTACATAACTAGATTATTTTTTCCAACAAATACAATGAGTCAAAGATTCTCAAATACAGTCTAGTGATTGGAAATAGAAATGTGATCTGTATTATTAAGACCCTGACTCATTTATTTATTTTCAAAAGGAAAGATAGAAACAGAGAAGTATGAAGTTTGCTCATGTTTCTTCCCTTTGCACAATCTAGTTTTCTCTCAGTCTGTTTTTGGTTACTGTCAGATTGATTCCAGAGAGGCAGCATACAGTCAGATTTATCATGTGTTTAGAAAAAAACCTTCTTTGGATTATGAAGCATTGAAGAAAATTTTTTTATTGAGATTTTGATCTCAGATTAGTTAAACACAAAAGGATAAGTTGAAAGTTCAGGAAACATGTTCAAAAGTAATTTTGATGGGATTACTCAACTTTCCATCTTTGCTGTAGGAAGATAAAAATGATACTTCTCTAATTTAATAAAAGTGTAAAGGGAACTGAGTCATCTGCTGAAGAAAGAAATACATAGTAAGCATTTCCAACTAAGTTGGTCAGTTTAGACTGTTCAGTTTTCTTTCTTTCTTTGTGTGTGTATGCGTGTTCAGATGGAAATTAATACACTTCAATTCTGGACTTTCTTATGGTTGAGACTTCTCAGTTGTTTCCAATTATTTTGTTTCTATAGAAGGGTAATGCACTGGTTTAATAAAAGCTGGATGCCAAAGACATCAATAGTATAATGATAGTGAACAGTGTACATCTTCTAGTTACTTAAATACACAGTATATTACATATATTTGGAACATGTAAAGCATTCTCATAGGTACATACAAGCATACTTTTCCTATTTTAATCTAGTAACATATCTGAAAGTATTATCATTACTATTTCACACATGAAGAAATTTCCCCATATCACAGAATAAGGATCAGGAAAGGAATCTGAATACATGTTTATACTTTTCTAAAATATTTTTTATTAATAAGAAGTGATAGAACATGATGTTTGTGAGTGTGGTCTGTATCTACTGCTAGCTATGGGTCCTGAGAAAGAGTTTCCTCTGTTTGAGGTAAAAACAACTGTTGTTCTCAGCAGAATCTTCAGGCTCAAAATAAAGCCCACTATTACTTTTGTGAGTTTCCCAGCTCCTATGGGAACTATGAGTGAGAGGACAAAAAAAAATTCCCAGATACCCCACATTTCTATACATGTCAGGAAAGAGTCTGTATCTGACAAGATGTGGGTTAAAAATAAATACTAGTGATTATTGTAGAGTTGGAGTTCTATTAGCAAAACCAGATATAGGTTAACTTGACATCTTTAAATTTATAAACTAAGCCCCTGATTTTTTGTTCTTCTGGCTGTCTGAGAAACCCAAAGAAATTTTAGCTCAGAAGATAATTACTTATAAGTTTGTGTTTGATCTTTATTTCCCTTCCTTTTATTCTTTACTCATTTACTTCTTGTAAGTTTTGCCAGTTCCTGACTGGTGATGGCCCAGTGGCTAGAGCATCAACCTAGGAAGCTGAGGACCCAGTTTCTAAACCCCAAGGTTGTTTTCTTGAGACCAGGCTCACCAGCTTGAGCACGGGGTCACTGGCTTGAGCGTGGGATCATTGACATGACCTCTTGGTTGCTGGTTTGAGGCCCAAGGTCAATTGCCTGATCCCATGGTTGCTGGCTTGAGTAAAGGGTCACTGGCTAGGCTGGAGCCATCACTCCACCAGTCCTCCCTCCCTCATCAAGGCATGTATGAGAAGAGCTACCGAACAACTAAAGTGCTGCAACTATGTGTTGATGTTTCATCTCTCTCCTTTCCTGTATTTTTCTCTTGCTCACTAAAAAAACCAAGTTTTGCCAGATTCAAAGTAGAACAAATTGTATAAAACTACCACCCATAGAAATGGCCTTCAAAGAGAAATTTCTGGAGCTTTATTGAAGAAGAAGCAAGTAGTAATTTATTTAAATTAATCATAGCAATTTTTTAGAAAAGTAATATTGAGTTACTTAAAAGAGAAGACAGATTACGAAGAAAAAGGCACAGATTTGTCAGGGGCTAGTAATCCATACTTGGATGATATTGATGATGAGATGGACCCTGAGATAGAAGAAAATTATGAAAAGATTTGTTTGGAATCAGAGTGTAAGCAAAATCAATAAAGTTAAAATTTAGCATAGATTAAATTTAGCAGAACATAGGAAAGCAACAAAACGTGTCACATTTATACTAAATGAAGGATGTTCAGTTATATTACTAATGTATGACACTATAATTTTGTTTAACACCATTGTATGGCCAGTAGCTGTGTGTAAAGCCAGTGGCCAAGGCCACCAACAGAGCCACCTGGCCAGTGCAGGTTCGCATTAGATTCGAACAGTCAGTAATGAAACAATGGAGCCAAGAAGTGGTGAGCCATCAGCTTTAATTCTAGCTTGCACCTGGCGGGCAAGTAAAAACACACACTGGGCTCCAATACCCACTCATTCAGTGCCCACAAAGCTACTGACTTATCTGAGTTTCTTAGAATTAAAGGTTTCTAGCTCACCAGACTTATTCGCCTCTGTTCCCCATCTCCTCTCTGCACAAACTGCACAAACTGGCTTCTTCCTCAGCACTCCACCAACTTGACTGCTTCTCCTCTCCTCCATGTGGCCTTAATCTGCTCTCCTCTCTAATGGTAACCTCAGGAACCCAGAGAAAGCAAGCTCCCGGTCTGCCCCACTTTATAATGTAGAAATCCAAACCCCTTAATCCAATCTAAAAACAAGAAAGTCTCTGATACAAAGCCACTTATCTGAGGCATAATGGGAAGATTCCTCATGAGAGTTCACCACCCCACATCATCCAATCAGTCAAGGGTGTGGGGAAAAGCTTACTCTTAAAACTTGCACGTGGCTCTCTCTCTCTTGGTTCCTGGGTTCCTGAGGTTAGTATTAGAGAGGAGAGCAGAGGAAGGCCACGTGAAGGCCAGGAGAAGCAGCTGAGATGGCAGAGTGCTGAGGGAGAAGCAGTTTGTTAAGAGTTTGTGCAGGAGGAGATGGGAAACAGTGGTGAATAAGTCTGGCTGGCTGACTTTTACAGCCATGCGTGAGGAAACCGAGAGCTCTATGGAAGAAGCTGCCCAGGACCTGCAGGCCGAGCAGCAGAAGGTGCTGGAGGAAACGTGGGAGAAACAGATGCTGACCCTGGAGCTGAAGGAAGCGCTGGAGGAGGAGGCTGACCAGGTTTGTGAGATTCACCTGGAAATGGAGCAGACGCTGGAGAAGGGATCACAGGTTTGTGAGTTGGAGATTGCCCTGGATGTTGTGAAGAGCCAGCAGCGGCATGAGGCCGGGCCTGAGGCCAGGGCCGGGGCTGAGCCTGGGGCTGGAGTTGCAAGGCCTGCTGAGCAGAAGGCAGCGGTGGCCCGGAGATCGAGCCCAGCAGCAGGAGCTGATGTTTTCAGTTCCTCTTTGGAGGATGAGGAGAATTGGTCTGGAGTTGCAATCCACAGTCTCCAGAAGGTGAGAGCCCAGCAGCAAGGAGTAGCTATGCTACTGGTAGATCTGCGATTTTGGGACATAGGGGTGGATGCCATCATGCTCCCCAGAGCAGAGATGGAAATGCTGACTGCCATTGCCACATGCTTTTCTTTAGGACAGTGTGAGACTTGCCATGATGGCAGGAATGAGGGGGGAGGCTAAAGCCCTATGTGTGTGGACTGATTTCCTGGACTATGACCGGATGGGCACAAGCTCCTTTGTTGGATGGACTTACGAATTTTGGACAATGTGAAATACCCTGATGGGTGTGGGGATGGCTTTGCTGGAGGCCCTCCTGCTCCGGGAAGCTTTTCCCATGGCTAGAAAGAAGGCCGAGGACATTTTGCACTTTTGGCAAAGTGCTCAGAGACTGGTGAAATGTATCTTTGTAATTGTTGAAATTGTATGATTTGTGCTATTGCTGTAATTTGTGTAATGTACTTAATTTCCTTGTATAAGAATGCCGGTGTTATAGATTGTGGGTAGTAAAGTGAGCATAAGGGTGGATTGTTGGGCAGATAAAATATATTATGCTCACTTTGTTAAAGATGGCGCTGCCCACATGGAAGTTCATTGATATTAATGTGTGTTCTGGAACAGGCTGTGGGCAGGCTGGGTCGTCATAGCCTAAGGCTTAGTTTAAGAGTAAGCAGTTCCCCACACCCTTGACTGATTGGATAATGTAGGGTGGTGCACTCTCCTTAGGAATCCCATTATACAGAGGCTTCCTTGTTTGTATAATTGGATTAAAGGTTTGGATTTTCTAGGCTATAAACTGGGGCAGTCTGGGAGCTTGATCTCTCTCTCTCTTGGTTCCTGGGTTCCTGAGGTTAGTATTAGAGAGGAGAGCAGAGGAAGGCCACGTGAAGGCCAGGAGAAGCAGCTGAGATGGCAGAGTGCTGAGGGAGAAGCAGTTTGTTAAGAGTTTGTGCAGGAGGAGATGGGAAACAGTGGTGAATAAGTCTGGTGAGCTAGAAGCCTTTGATTCCAGGAAACTCGGATAAATCAGTAGCTTTGTGAGCACTGAATGTGTGTGGGTTTTGGAGCCCAGTGTGTGTTTTTGCTTGCCCGCCGGGTGCAAGCTAAAATTAAAGCTGATGGCTCACCAGTTTGTGGCTCCTGTGTTTCATTACCGACTGTTCAAATCCAATGCGAACCTGTGTGGGTCAGGCTGCTGTGATGCTGGCCTCGGCCACAGGCTTTACACCTTCTCTACCTATGTGACCCCAGATATGTCATCTGAGTGCAGGGGCTCAGTTTCTCCTTAACACTGTCATTAGTTATAATAATGGCAATAAGTGATGCAAATGGAATATCTAACCATAAAGGTAATTTGGGTAGTAGTGAAACAATATGTGCCCATTACCTAAAGACATCCATTTCAAAAAGGATGTTACATTAATGATGTCGAATTTTCTCAAAACTTTAAATGTAACTCTTAACTTGGTACTTTCTACATCTGTATCCAAGCTGATTCTCTCCTCACAGAAAAGCTATTGCAAGTCTGCCAAAGAGACAATTGCTCACTTGGAATCAGGTACCCAAGGTCATGTCCTCTATTTTCATTGTCTGCCATCAGAATCTTACCTATTGATCCAATCTCAGATTCTTAGGTTGCAAAAATATTGAGGATGTTTGCAATTTTTTTAGGGATGCTACAGATTAAAAATTCTGTTCATGTAATAAAGTAATATCACATTAATATTTACCTTTAAAGCTAATGTAAAATAAATATTTTAAAAACATCTAAAATATTTTAAAATATTTTAAAATAAAAAAAAAAAAAACTTGCACGTGGGCAGCGCCATCTTTAACAAAGTGAGCATAATATATTTTATCTGTCCAACACCGTGCCTGTCATGGCCATTTACATGCAGGTTTCCATTGAATTCAGGCAGATGGTAAAGAAGCAGTGGAGCCAAAAAATGGTGGACCATTTCTTTATTTAAGTTTCGCACTGGCCGGCCAGCAAGCAGACAGGAAAAAAACACTTCCCTCTTCATTCATTCAGAGCTCAGAAAGCCCTGATACTATCCGGTTCCACAACAAGGAAAATCTTCTTTGGCTTTTCCTAGAATCAAAGGCCTCAACAGTCCCAAAGGCCCACACTTTTGGCTCCCCATCTGCCAACATGGCTTCTTACTCTGAAAAACTGGCTTCTCTCTCTTTCTCTGTTGTCTTGGCTTTTTTTTCCTCTTCTCTCCTTTCAAAACTTTTCTGCAGCCAAAAACCTCTCCTCCTGCACACATTAGCATCACAATGGCCCTTCCCAAGCAAGGAAGTAATAAGCAATTTCACAGATCATATGCCTGGCGCTGCTCAGCGCCATTTTTTAACACTAAAGGTGAGCAAACTCAAAAAATACAAATTTTACAAACTCATTTGCCCAACAATCATATACTAAAATAAACTTTATTTCTTTTAACTTAAAAATGTATGTGTATTAGATATTGTATACAGTTAATTTCACTGTTTTGGCTGCAATAAAAATAATTTTGAAGTAAATGAAATGTTGAAAGTAAAAAATATATATGCTAAGATTTAATCAAAATGGCAAGGAGAGCATTGCCAGAGGAAGATAAAAACTAAAATTGTGTTCAAGGAGGTAGTAAGCTTAAACCTGAGAAGATGATGGTGAAGATCAATTTTAAAAAGTCAGATGTGGATAAAAATAGGAGAGTTAGAAGCTATGGGCTATCAAGGGTAACAAATGTCAAAGGAATAAATCAGGATTAGTTGAAGTTCTTAAAATGAGAGAATGCTGAGGTTTTAATTTTTATAGTGCATGTGGTGTGTAGTGGAGGTGATTATTAACAGGAATCCTATGAGATGAGTAATTTACTCTTTGTTGTATTGAATGGACTGGGTTTCAAAAAGACTTTCATGAATGAATTCTATCTCTATCCCCTTGAACCATTTGTTGTTGTTGTTTTAAACTTGAAGAATATTTGACCTGCTCATAAATACAATATCTTGATAATCACTTATCTTTTTAATACAAAAAACAGTTTAATTAGTTAATTACTCCAGGTGTACCTCTATTCATGCTCTCCATTACACCCGTGTCTCAGATCCGTCCCAGGCTCATATATGAGTGTAAGGTATTTTCACCACCCAGGAAAGAAGAAGGGCGTAGCCACAAAGCATGGAATAGCAAAAGCTTTATTCAGAGCACATCCCGGACGAGGTTCTCTGGTCTGCGAAAGGCGGCCAGAGAAGTCACGCGATTCTCCTACCTGGGGGTAATTTATAGCATTGGTAGCGTGGTCGGGTTGATATGATGTGGCAAAATTTTATTGGCTGACAGACAGTTGTTCTTTTTCAAAGGGTTTTAGGGCCGTTTCCTTTGGCGGGCATGGGTGTGGGCGGTTCCAGCCAAAATTCCTGAACCTGGTTCCTTATGTGACCTTTCCCCACTGCCAACCCACCTCACATTCTGACCTTTTATGTTAGATAGGGGTACCACTATTAGTCTGGTTACTTCCTGCTGATTAGAGCCATCATGGGTAAGGGAGGTCGGAAGGTGGTGGCTCTGAGGGGAGTCGCATATATGGGTGTAGGAGCCTCTGATTGACCATGACTTGAGAAACCTTGCGTATGTGGCCCTGTAAGAATTTAAAAAAGAGCAAACATGAGTAATATGCTGAAATTAGAAGAGGACCTAGGATAGGGGTGACTCAGGTGAGGATGGGTGGCTGCCATCAGGAGTTAAGTGGGTTGCAGGAGGAGAGATTCTTGTGCAGTTTCTCTTGCAGATGGTTGAGGACATTGATGTTTTCTTCCACCAGGCCAGTCTCATTGAACAACATTGCTCCCTGCTTTAACTCACTCTGGTGGCAGGGTCCTGGTGGGAAGGACAGGAGCAACAGGGGGATCTGTAGGGTCCAAACTTTTGGTGAGTAAGAGACGAGTAGGGCCCAGTGGTTCCGACTGCCAGCAGTCCTGCATGGGGGCAAACTTGAGGTAAGAGACATGGTATCAAGGTGTTTGCCCTAGGAGCTTGACTGTAGTAAAAGTAGTCAATATTACCATACGGGGTCCTGTCCACCCCCATAACCAAGACCCATGAGGGAACTAGAGGTCCAGAGTGTGATGGCAAAACAGAGAAGGTAGCCCCTGTGTCCACAAGAAATGAGATTGACTTACCCGCTACCTGCAGTATTACCCTGGACTTGGTGAGTGTGATGGGGGTCTTCAAGTCTTGGCCGCATCAGTCGTCCATGAGGCCGAGGAGTTCTAGTGATGGGCTTGCCTTGGCCTCCCATTTGGGTGCCTCGTCCTCCACATAGAGGCGCCGAGGAAGACCTTGTTGCCCAAAGGGGGCAATCGTTCCGTCAGTGATTGGGCTGCTTGCAGTTAGGGCAGGGCTTAGTGGGTGATCTCGGGCAGGGGCACTGCCGAGCACAGTGTCCAGATACAGGGCTGCCAGCCTTTGAAGGTGGTGTCCAATTGTTTAGAGAGGTATGCTATAGGAAGGTATGTAGGCCCTACATGTTGAGTCAGTACTTCAATTGCATTATTGTGCTTTTCATCAGTGAAAAGGTGGAAGGAGAGTCTGGGGTCAGGTAAAGCGAGAGGTGGAGAGGAGATGAGGGTGTCTTGAAGGGTAGAGAAAACCCTTTTGACGACGTTGGGGGATGTAAGAGGTCCCGTGGGAGTCTGTTTTGCAGCCTCGTAGAGAGGTTTGACTAAGAGAACAAAATTGGGAATCCAGTGTCTAAAGCCTATCAAATCAAGGAAAGAAAGAATCTGAAGGAGTGCATAAAAGGGGATTCTGTCCAAAGTGCATGTCAGGAGTGGTATGCAAAGGGGAACAGAAGGGATAGGGGTATGGGGGTTGAGTAAAAGGAGGGGGGGCTCCTGGGAAGCCCAGCACCCAGATCTAGCCAAAAACATCGGAGCCAGAGGCAGGATAGGGCAAGGCCTTCCTGCAAGAAGACCAGGGCTGGGCCATGGGGTCAGGAGCCCTGCAAACCTGTGTGAGGACCAATGGCTAGTGGAGGAGGACCTGACAGGAGAGGGACTTAAAAACACAGCAAAGAAGGGAGGGGCTCCTGGCTGGCAGAGGAGGGGGCTTCCTGGAGGAAAGAGACCCAAGCAGAAGAGGTCCGCAGAGGAACCAGAGAGGGTTCCCAAGAGAGGGGCGCCCCCTGGGGGTTGAGTAGGAGGGGAAGAGAGTTGGGGGTCAGTGAAGGAGGAAAGATCAGGAGTGGATGGTTTAGCTAAGGTTTCTCTGGCCCAAAAGGACCTGCGTTGTATAGCAGGTGGCACCGAGATTAGGACGGGAGCACAAATACTAGAAGTCCTGAATGTAAGGGATCTCTAACCATTTCCCAGTTTTTTGGCAATAGTTAAATTGGTGAGGGTGTTAAAATTGAAAGTCCCTTCAGGAGGCCATCTGGTTTGATTATCCAGTGGGTTCTGTGGGCCAGCCACATCGGAGAAGAAGACCAGTTTGTTCTTCTTTAGGGAGGGAGAGATTCTGGATAAGGCACTCCAGGAGTGTTTTTGAGTCAGGTTTAGATTCCTGTGCCTCTATGGCCACCCTCAGTCTCGGAGTAATAAGAGATGAGAATTGGCATCCTGCAACTCAACCTCTGGCCACTGGACACTTAGGTAGACTGGGTGTGTCTGGGATGTCTCCACGGGCACACATGTACTCAAAAACGGATAAGAGGTCCTTGATGCAGCTGCAATTATGGACAGGGAGTCTCTGCGGAAAGAACTGAGGGGAGGCTGGAGGCAGGGGACTTACTGCACCATGTGCCAAAGTGGGTGGGAGGTTGGAGGTCCTGGTTCTTCCTTGGAAGGGAAGAGGAGAGGAGTGGCCCCAGCAGGCTTCAAGCTCCTCCCGGGTTTCGGCACCAAGTGTAAGGCATTTTCCCTGCCAAGGAAGAAAGAATGGCATAGCCATGAAGTGTGGAATAGCAAAAGCTTTATTCAGAGCACATCCTGGATGAGGTTCTCTGGTCCGCGAAAGGGGGTCAGAGAAGTAGCATGGATTCTCCTTCCCCGGGGGTAATTTATAGAATTGGTAGGGTGATCAGGTTGATATTATGTGGCGAAATTTCATTGGCTGACAGTCATTCTTTTTCAAAGGGCTTCAGGGCCATTTCTTTTGGCGGGCATGGGTGTGGGCAGTTCCAGCCAAAGTTCCTGGACCTGGTTTCTTTTTTTTTCTTTTTTTTTTTTTTTATTTTTTATTTTATTCATTTTAGAGAGGAGACACAGAGTGAGAGAGAGAGAGAGAAAGAAAGAGAGAAAGGGGGGAGGAGCTGGAAGCATCAACTCCCATATGTGCCTTGACCAGACCAGTGCAGGGTTTTGAACTGGCGACCTCAGTGTTCCCAGGTCGACGCTTTATCCACTGCGCCACCACAGCTCAGGCTGGACCTGGTTTCTTATGTGACCTTTCCCCATTGCCAACTGACCTCACAATGAGTTACCAGATTAGCAAATAGGAAAATTGTTCTGCAAAATAGCAACTGTCAATTTTAGGCATTACTGACATGGCAGAAGGAAGCAAGGTTACTAGGGAAGTTTGGATAGCCTAGAAGAAAAGATGTGTGAATAAGCTAGACAGTGTGAAATCATAATTTAGTATCTAACTTTGACAAACCATGATGCTTATTTTTCTCACTTCTAAAATATGAAGTCAAAGAAAGATATGGGACCATTTCTGCTATAGAAATGCAGATTGCCAACCTATTATTTCCACAGTTCTGAACTGTGTTGTTGTCAGAAAGCACAGTGGGAAATTGAAATTGGAGCTTATTGCTCTTAGGTAAATAGAGGCAATTCTCTCTCATTCTATAGCTAGAAATCAATTTGACTGCTGGCCGAGCACTGAACCCTGTGGGAGAAATCTGTTTATCAATCACTTGAAGACAGTCCAATTAAGACAGTTACTGAGGCATGTTGGGACCGGAACTGAAAACTAGGGAGTTAACAAAAAACCCACCTGCTGATCAACTCCCCATTCCCCACCTGCTGATAAACTCCACATTCCCCACCTTTTAGTATAAAAGAAAGTGCCTTTTCTCTGCTCAGGGCTGATGTACTTAGTTTGCCTCAGCCTGCTCACACCCAGACATTTTAAATAAACTTTTACTTTTAGTGTATTTTGGCCGGATATTCTTCATGTGATGCCGTGGTTTCCACATTTCAATTGCTACTGATGTCCTCTAATCCATGAATAACTTCAATGCAATTTAAACAGTAGCAATAACCTGAATAAGAGTCACAAGATAGTTCCAAACATCAATGAGATAAAAATAAAGGGAACATAAAACTACCAACTTTTACATAGAGAGATATAATTTATCTCTATCCTCATGGAAAAGTAAAATCAAAATTATGGTTTACTAAACTAAAGAAGAACCTGACTCATGGGTTATGGCCATGAGTCACGGCTGAGCTGCAGCTCTTCCTTCAAGCATGACACTTTCTGGTTCACCACTGATTCACAGAGCCACCACATTTACAACAGGAGGACAGAAGGAGGGCGGAAGGGTATGGTGCCTCCCAGGATATATCAGGTGATGTGATTTGAATTGTAAGCAATTTCTTCTATCTAGCTCAGATAAAAATTGGTAACCACAGACATTAAATATAAAATATTTACAACTTTAGACTGCCAGTCAAGAAATGAAGAAGGTTACTGGCTATACACATTTGCATAATATAAAGAGATCCGTAGTTGATTAACCATGTACTATCTATTCTATTATTCTGAATTTATAATAAATATCTTTTAAAAAGGCATTGGGATTTTTTTTGTCCTTACTCATCTGGAGTATGTATATGAAATGTTGCTCCAAATAGACTTGCTTCTTCAACAGCACGGTTTGGGAAATATTCTATTCACCATTGTTCTGTATCTCTATTACAATAGAAAGGCACAAACTATTTCAGCTCTAGGGCATCTGGAGCTCAGCTGGTTGACCTGGTGTTTTAGCAAGGGGAGCCTGTACTGCTTCAAGCCCTTTCAACTAGAATGCTTTAGTGAGAACCTTTTATGGGGATATCTTTTTTTCTTTCTTAAGGTCACTTAGCAATTATCACTCAATGTATAAATCAATATTTGCATGTATCTGTCACACATGCTGAACCCTATTCCAAAGCATATTAAAGGAAACTCATAGAACATGTGTATGCTGTATGGCTATAAAACCTCTATAAAAGAGGAGTTGTTAGTTTTGTATCTCGGGGAAACATAAACTACCTCTTCCCTTCCTCCCCTAAGCTGAGCTCACTGCTGTCTTCTTGCCCTGCTTCATATGAAACTTGAGATTGTATTTCACACAAAGCTAAGTACTGGGCTAAAGACTGGACAAAAGAGAGAGGTTGGCAATTTTCTAATCTTTGTTGCTAAGAAAACAATAATATGGCTGTTTATAGAGTCACAGTAAAAAGCAGTTCTCTGCTTTGTCACTTATAATTGCATGATCTTTGTAAAAGCTATTTTAATTTTTCTAAATATCAGTCTTTCTGTCTTAAAAAAAATAGCCTATATATCTTAAAGTTGCTGTGAGGGGTAAATGAAATAATGTACACCAAACACATTGCATCTTGTGTCATTTAATTTTAAAATTACTCTGTGAACTAAAACTATTCTGTTATTTCTCATTCTGTAGAGGAGGAAACAGAGTCATAGAGAAATAATTAAAAATAAAATAAATTAAAATTCCCATGGCCATGTCATTAAAACCGTGGTTCTTAACCTTTTTTGAGGTACCGAACCTACCAGTTTCATATGCGCATTCACCGAACCCTTCTTTAGTGATAAATAAAATATGATTTTTTTTCCAAATTCAAGACATAGGTATATGTTTTTTTACTGGTGCACAAAATGAGCCGTGCATGAACATCACCTTGCTCAAAGAACAAAACCAACAAAGTGCATTAACTCACAACAAATTACGGTATTACTTTATTCTGGCCTCCGCGGCAGAGGCTTTTCCGAACCCCTGAGACTGACTCTTCGAACCCCTAGGGTTCAATAGAACCCAGGTTAAGAACCACTGCATTAAAAGGACAGGCCATGGTATTCATACCCACTCTGCCTGATGCTAGGGCCTGATCACTTTACCACTGCATGATACTCCTTTCTAAGTGTTTCTTATGAGACGGGATTTAAGTCACAGTAAAAATTCTGTTGCATAATCTTTATATTAGTGATATATATATAATTTGGCCTAAGATAATTATACAGAAACTTGTCTCCAGTTTTTATACTATACTACAGTTCAGCCATTTCTAATATAAAGGTTAGTTATTTTAAAGTCACAGGTCTAAAAGCCTTCCCAAGTGTTGTTACAGTTTAATAAATAACAGACAAATCCCAAAAGGTAGTTTCAGTGAAGGCTTTCAGCCAGTGGTGGGATTCAAATAATTTAATAATTAGTTTTCTGCCTTAATGACTGTTTTAAGTATAAAAAAATATATACCAAAAAGCAGTTTATTATTTCATGCATTTAATACTTAAACAAGAGCAATAAAAGAGGTACACAAAACTAGATTAAATTATAAGATAGAGTTTTAAAATATTAATGAAAAAATATTAAATACTACCTGTCATAAAACAATAAAACTGTTATTTAAGATATTTTCATATTGCTTCTTGATTGGCATCCTTACTTACAATTTTCTTCGCTTTTATCTGAGCATCATCGGCTGTGTGATTTATCCTTAACCATCTTTTCACTGTAGGAGTAGGATCCCATTCCTTCACCTATAGATGGAATGAACATTGCTATGGGCACTTAGAATTTACTGTTGCACAAATGAATGTTAAAAAAGAGTAAGGAGCCTGACCAGGCAGTGGCGCAGTGGATAGAGCGTCAGACTGGGATGCCGAAGACCCAGGTTTGAGACCCTGAGCTCACCAGCTTGAGCGCGGGCCAATCTGGCTTGAGCAAAAGCTCATCAGCTTGGGCCCAAGGTCGCTGGCTCCAGCAAGGGGTGGCTCAGTCTGCTGAAGGCCTGTGGTCAAGGCACATGTGAGAAAGCAATCAATGAACAATTAAGGTGTTGCGACGGTAATGAAAAACTAGTGATTGATGCTTCTCACCTCTCTCTGTTCCTGTCTGTCTGTCCCTATCTATCCCTCTCTCTGACTCTCTCTCTGTCCCTGTTAAAAAAAAAAAAAGAGTAAGAAATGAAAACTTGTGATTTCCACATTAGGTAGCTGCTTACCTTAGAGAGGACCCTGATTACAAATGTCATTTTAACAACCAGTTCACTGAACTCCATAAAAAAAATTAGGTATTGATTCTGCCAAACTGGTGTGAACTGGCTGAATCCCACCACTTCTTGGAGCCCAGTATGGGCAGAGAAAAATCAGAAAATAGGTTTCTCTCTGAGTGTTTTGTAGTTACACACAAATTCACAAATGTCAATCCTGCTGCTACCTATTTAAATTTGCTAATAGAGTTTCACCTTTTCCTCACACCAATAGCAGAAAATCCAAACCAAAAATAAAATTAGCCTTGCAGGAACTAGCAGTTTAATAGCTAGTGCAGTGGGTCTTAATGATTTTGGTCTCAGGACCAAAAAGATACTTTATGTTCTTAAAAAGTATTGAGGACCCCAAGGTATATGTTATAGATATTATACATCTATTATTTTTTGTGTTACGTATTTACTGCTACATTCTACATTAAATATTAAAATTCAGAAAATTTTCTTTTGAGAATAACAATAATAAATTCATTACCTGTCAATGCAAATCAACATTAACATAAACATTTTTAATGAAAAATAACTTTATTCCAAAACAAAAAAAAATTTAGGAGAGTGACATTGTTTAACATTTTTTGCAAATCTCTGATGCATTAATGAAGGACAGCTATAAGTTCATATTTGCTTCTGCATTCAATATGTTAAGTCATCATACTTTGTATTGACTGCAAAATAATGCTGTTCACTCATGAGAAAATGAGAGAGAGAAGAAAACATTTTAGAATTATTTTTAAGATAGTTTGACATTACAGATTCCCTGAGTGGTGGCTTCTTGAGGTCCCTGAACTACTCTTGAGAACCACAACCTTGCCAATAAACTTGAAGGCGAGAGGAATGAATGTCAAACTGATGTTGTTGGTCTGATTGATAGTACAATGCTATTTGTGGCTGAGATAATTTAAGCTTAAAAAAAGGCTATTTAGTAACATAAGGTATTAGAATACATAAATAAAGATTTGGATCTGTAAGTTCTAAAACTTTCACAAAAGCTGCAGGAAGGTCAGGGACCTTTGTCACTACTGATTTTTGTTCAGTTTGAACCTCATCTGACTGGCTCCATAAGCCCTTTGACAGAGAAGGGTGGTTGTGAAATTTAAATGTATATACCTTTCCGTTGTCCAGCTTTAACAAATCCATCAAGCATTAAGTATGTAAACAAGCCTGTGGGAGCCCAGCTGGTTTTCTGTTCTGGAGGCTCCCAGAAAGTCCAAGTCTCCTCCCTTTTTCTTACTCACTATTTGAAATATGTAGACTGCAATGATTAGGAGACGAGTGTACTCTAAGTTTCTCCAAGCTTAGTCTATTACAGACTGTGTATTTTGGCAGGCTGCTTGAGAGCACATAGACTGGCTTTCCAACCAGTGTGAAAGTCCCACAGATTTGCCTGCACTTCTCCTTTCCTGCTTCCCATCACATTTGTGATGGTTCCCATGGTTATATCGTTGGAGCTCAAAGTAGGCCAGGCTGTCCCAGAACAGTATCCTAATCACCTCTCCTCAAGGTACTCCCTGCTTTCTTCTACCCTATTTGATTTTCTTTTATCTTTTGTCCAAGGACTACCCTAATTGCTTGTCACTTGTTGTGCCCCACTATTTTGTGTAATTTATCAATATAGTCTCTGTTTGTAGCATTCAGCTGTCTCTGAACCTATATTCAGCTGGCATATAATAAACTCAGAAGAAAACAAATCTGGTACCAATTTTATCAGTATTTATAGAATATTTAAAATATCTTTTAAAATCATAATTTTTTATGTTATGGCCAAATTCTTAAAATTTAATACACTCATATCACACATCTTGTAATTTGTTTGACTCTTTTTGAATACTGTGATATAAATTATTATTTGAAATATCAGTTATGCCCTGCCCAGTTGGCTCAGTGGTAGAACATTGGCCCAGTGTGGGAATGTCCTGGGTTTGATTCCTGGTCAGGGCACCCAAGAGAATCAACCATCTGCTTCTCCATCCCTCCCCTTCACCCTTCTCTCTTTTTCTCCCAAAGCTATGGCTTGGTTGGAGCAAGTTGACCCCAGGCACTGAGAATGGCTCTGGCGGCCTCACCTCAGGCACTAAAATAGCTTGATTGCCAAGCAACGGAACAGCCCCAGATGGGCAGAGCATCACCCCATAAGGGGCTTGCTGGGTGGATCCCGGTTGGGTTACATGTGGGAATCTGTCTCTCTGCTTCTCCCCTTCTCACTTAAAAAAAAAAAAGAAACATCAGTTATGATGTATTCATTAAAAGAATAAAATAACAATCATCTAATTCTTTTTAGTTTACAAAGTGCTCTGACAGATATTATTTCATTCAGTCTCCAAGAAATGCATTTTAGGTAGTTTTTATAATACATATTTATTCTATAGATAAGGGAGAAAAATTGTGACTAAGGAAGGCTAAGTACTTTGTTCAACTAATTGACAAAGTTTTTGCCCAATTATAGGTTTTCAGATTAAACACTTAGAGCCTTTTTTGTTATATTCTTGTTCTGCAAATTTCAATTATTTACATATAATCTTCATGTATCTACCATATACATAAACTTGGGATTGCAATATCCATGAACTTGAAAATTTTAACTAATTTTGTTTCTTAAATAAATATACAGTGTGTCTGTAAAGTCATGGTGCACTTGCTTTCTTGTGACTGGTCAAAAGTGCCCAATGACTCTACGGACACACTGTATATTAAAAAGCTATATAATGCTATAGTTTAAATAAAAAAAACTTATACTTTTCTTTAAATAAAAAGAAAATAAAAATAAATATAATAAAGGCCCTGGCTGGTTGGCTCAGTGGTAGAATGTCAGCCTGATATTTGGAAGTCCCAGGCTTGATTCCCTGCCAGGGCACACAGGAGAAGTGCCCATATGCTTCTCCACCCTTCCCCTCACCTTTCTCTCTATTTCTCTCTTCCACTTCCTCAGCCAGGCTCCATTGGAGCAAAGTTGGCCCCGGGCACTGAGGATGGCTCCATGGCCTCTGCCTCAGGTGCTAGAATGGTTCCGGTTGAAATGGAGCAATGTCCCAGATGGGCAGAGCATCGCTTTCTGGTGGGTTTGCCAGGTGAATCCCGGTTGGCTACATGTGGGAGTCTGTCTCTCTGCCTCCCTGTCTCTCACTTCAGAAAAAAAATAGTAACAATAAAGATAAAAATGTTACTAAATTTTAGTTGAAGCTGATTGCCTACTTTAATACTTGAGCTCCATATTATTGTTAAAATAACAGAAAAAATTGAAAAGATGTTAAAGTCACACAAACATCAAACTGGGGCTTCCTCTTTGAGGACTGAAAGTAAATTGAATAGGGAAAAATAATTAACAGCAGACTAATGTAAAATTGTTTTAGTATCAATGCTAGAAAGCACTAAATTGCAGCATAATCTAAAAAAATAATGAAAGAAAACACATTTAGTTTGAGACAAGGTTCAAGTTTATAATGAAAGTAATTGGTGAGAATGTTACCCAAACTGACCTAAAGATGCATTGTACCTGTCTAGGAGGAAGTGAAGGTTACACTGTCATGAATAAAATTCAGGCCTCATTTCAAAGGATTTCTTTTTTCTACAGGAGAGAAATGTATATCAATGATTCTAGTTAGGAAAGAAAATAGGATGGGCCCATGTAACCCAATCTTTGCATGTGAGAATACTGTAAGGCTGAGATAAAGAGAAAGAGACTATTGCAGCTTCCCAGACCCTGGGCGGCTGCCCAGCAGGACCAGGGATCAAGATCTTCTGACACCTTAAACCATGTGTGGCTCACAAGGGCACAACAGCATCCTGGGTTGGAAGTCTTGCTGGATAAAACTGATTTGAGAAGCACAGAGTAAGGAAAAGAAAATATGGTCCCTGACAGAAAAGAATTCAGTGTGTTCCAGGAACATTTATGGAACACCTTCTTGAGCAAGGCATTGTGACAGGGACTTTGGGCACATGACAGACTGATATCAGGCAGAATATTCCATTTTATCAAGCAGAAAAAATTAGTGAGTATGGATGGCACTATGATACATGGCAACAGACATTTTAACCTTACAAGTATTCAAAAAAAATGACTACTATATATTTCTGTGCCAAAATAAATTTATTTTCCACACTTAGGCTGTTTTATATACTCTGTAGTTATTAATTTTATTGTATACATTTAGTTCTTACAACAGCTTCATTAAAAAATAAAACTTAAGTTGCCCTGGCCATATAACTTGGTTGGTTAGAGCATTGTCCCAGAGCACAGAGGTTGCCAGTTCAGTCCTCGGTCGGGGCACATAAAGGAGCAAATTAATGTTCTTGTCTTTCTTGTTCTCTTCCCTGCTCTCTAAAAGCAATAAGCATTTAAAAAAGTAAAACTTAATTTATACTCATTTCTCTCTTGTTAGAAAAAACAAAGTTTATTGAGTACTAACAATATAAGAAGTATCATACTGGAACATAACACATTATTATATTTATTATTATTATTATTAATTTTCTTTTGAGTTATTTCAATCCCACAGAATCAGAATGCTAATGCCATTTTTAAAATGAGAAAAAAAATTTAATTATAGAAAAGTAGTAAATAATGGAAGAACACCCAGCACTCAAATGAAGGCCTTTCTGACCTCAAAGCTGATCCCCTTTAACTACAATACAGGAAGGTTTTGAAATGTATCTCTATAAATCTTCTTCTTGTCTTAATAAAAAACAAAGAGCAGATTATTTACTCTTGAACTGATGTTCTGCATTTACAAGAGCAGATTATTTACTCTTGAACTGATGTTCTGCATTTACATTTTTCACAGACCGATTGATACACACACACACACACACACAGACACACATGCACACGCACACACACATGCACACACACATGCACATACACTCCCTGATACATATATTAAGAATATAAGTTGAAATAATTCTGAATGGCCCTGGCCGGTTGGCTCAGTGGATAGAGTGTTGGCCCAGCATATGATTCCTGGTCAGAGCATATAAGAGAAGAGACCATCTGCTTCTTCTTTCATCCCTTTTCCCCTTTTCTCCCTCTTCCCCTCTTGTACCCATTGGCTTGATGGGTCCAAGCATTGGCTCCAGGTGAGGGTTGCAGGGTGGATCCCCACTGGAGCACATGAGGGAGTCTTTGAGAAATTATATATATACAAATTTTTCCTCATAACAAATGACTTGAGAAACAGTAGTCTAGAAATATGTCTCTGGCTCTTGAAACAAATAATAAAGTTGTTGAAATATTACAAACAAACACAAGCACCAGATGGAATCTGGTGGAAACTATACAAGAAATGAAGAGTTTTGAGGGCTCAGAGAAGTGAAAGGAAATAGAAGATCTTAACATTTATGCAACACATATTTTTCTGCCATACACAGTGCTAAGTACTTAACATTTAGCCCATAAAAAGTCCATTTTAAAAATGAAGAATTGAAGAGCAAGAAGATAAAATACTAGCTCAAGATCAAGAGGGGCAGCCAGAATTAAAACCTATATTTGTGTTTTAACATATATTTGTGATTGTGGATCCTTATATTTTTTTAATATCCTCTTATATTCTGCTGTGATCCCCACACTATGGGCCTCAACTTCCCAAGGTAAACTCCAGACACTTCATGTCCAGCCTTCATTACAGTGAAGGTATGTTGTTTAGGTTTTATATTATGAAAACCAGAGAGGTCAGAGGCTGGAGACATGGACACAGAACAAAGTATAGTAGAGAAGACACTGGTGGTTTCTATTTGAGGTTGAATTTGGGTTGAATTGTCTTCTTCCCAACTTCCCCCAAATTCTTACATTTAAGTTCTAACTTCCAGTATTTCAGAATATCTTATTTGGCAACAGAGTCATTACAAATGTAAATAATAAAAGTTCATACTGGATTAGGGCGGGCCATTAATATAAAATGATAGGTGTCCTTATAAGAAGGAGAAATTTTGACAAAGACACACATACAAGGAGAAGTCCCTGTGAAAATGCAAACAGAGATGAAGGTGATGCAGTAGAAGTCAAGGAATGTCAAAGATAGCAAGCCACCAGAAGCTACAAAGAGCCACAACCCTCCCTCTCTGCCCTCAGCAACAACTGACCCTGATGACACCTTAATTTCAAACTTCTAGCCTCCAGAGCTGTAAAGACAATAAATGTCTGTTGTTTAACCTGATGTTGTTATTGTTTGCTAGAAGAAATATTTGGGCTATCAAATTGAAAAATTTCACTGGTGTGAGCAGGATTTAAAAAGAAATCACCCAAGAATGTCATAGTAAAATGGAAGAACATCAAAGATAATAAGAAAGATAGTTGAAATAATCAGAAAAGAAAGACCGAAGAGAGCTTAATCTGGGGTGACTCTATTGTCCCTGAGAAAAGGGTGAAAACAACAGCAAAGGGGAACCTCCTTTCAGAGTGTTTCAGAGTGTGGGGCAATGTCTCCATTTCTACCTCACTTTGGTTACAGTCAGGTTTCACAGGGGCTGGGGAAGCTCTTGTCTGGTCATAGAAAGGCAAGTACAAGATTAGAAATTAAGAGGTCACGTGTGTGTGTGTGTGTGTGTGTGTGTGTGTGTGTGTGTGTAAGAAGAATCTTCTTTTTTTAATATCTGCTCTCCGGGATATGTTGGAAAGAATAGAGCTCAATATATCAGTATATATTCAATTCAGTTTAATCTATATTAAATATCTTCTCTAAGTCAGTTACTACTGTAGGTCCATAAGAGCAAACTAAATAAAACATAGTTTCTTCCACTATCCATAGATAGTTTCACTCTGTCATGTTACTTATTACAAATGTATAAACAAAATACAATCTTATTAGGTTAAGTATCCCATTCATGTATCTTTAGAATTTAAAAATATTTGTTGAATTTTTTTTCTTTATTAGTGAGAGGAGGAGAGGCAGAGACTGACTCCTACATGCTTCCAACAGGGCTCTACCTGGCAACCCCCATGGGGCAATGCTATGCCCATCTGGGGCTGTTGTTCTGTTGCTCGGTAACCAAGTTATTTTTAGTGCCTGAGGCTGAGGCTTGAGTGCCATCCTCAGCATCGGGGGCTAACTCACTGGTAATAAAGCCATGGCTGCAGAGGGGAAGAGAGAGAGAGAAAGAAAGAGAAAAGGGGGTAGAGGAGGGGTGAAGAAGTGACGGTCGCTTCTCCTGTGTGCCCTGACTGAGAGTCAAACTCAGGACATCTACACGCTGGGCAACGCTCTGCCACTGAGCCAACTGACCAGGGCCTGAAACATTTTTTGAATATAGACAGTAATTCTAGAACTTTGCTAAATATCTTTTGACCCCATATTAGTAAGTTGGTTTTAAAAAGGATATAAATAAAGTAGATCCACATGATACTCATTTAGGTATCAATACTATTGTTTTATAGTTTTTATAATACTTTAAGGGGGCAGATAATGTATTATCTAAAAACTGAATATACTTGAGTTTCGTGCACATTTTTAGTATTGAGGCATTACTGGGTTTACTTTCAATGTCCAATGATGTGATTATAAATTAAGCTGAAGCCACTGTAGAGAAAGTCAAATGTTCTCTTCAATAATACATGGGTACTAAAAAGAGGAGTGATATGATAATCTCATAAAGATTTTCTTTAAAATATCTACATAGTTTACTGCTCAAATTTTTATTTTTTTTTATCATTGCCACAATTTGTTTTAATGGATTATTTCATTCTATCTATTTCAGTGGGAAGTTGGCCTCAAGTAACAGTAATTGATTAATCAATATCTTATATCTCAAAGAAAGGGTTCCAAAAGAGAAAAACATTTTTTATTCTTGAATGCTTTTGTTGTTATTGTTTCTGGCAATGTATTTCTAAGTGCTCAGAGAGATATGTGGGTATTTTCTCTCTCAGTGTCAAACATTATCTCTTGATTATAGCCTTAACAAATAATGCTAGTACATGATAATAATGAAAGTAAAAAAGAAAAAAAGACCCCGTTTATTTTGAGATCTTTAGTAATCAGTCAACCAGTCTTATATCTTTTAGTGCCAATAAGACTAACTGGGTCTATAATTTCTAATAGGAGTTATTAATAATGATATTTTTATTTTAAAAGAGGCGAATGGAGGAGTGCTAAGCATTTTATTCACATAAAGAAGACAATGAAAATGAAAGGTAAGGTAATGTAATAGGTGAATTAAGAATGACAACTTCACTTTTATTTTCTTTCAGCCTTAAAATATCCAAATCATGAGGAGAAAGGGAGAGAAAGGGAGGAGAAGGACAGACCAGCCATGATGGAGTATTATCATTGGGATAATGGGAAGATTGGGGGGTTTGACACTAGAAATCATGGCATTTCTTGGGCCCAGAGATATTTGAGAAGAATGCCTATTGTCTTTGGATATCAATTTTTTAGCTGTAAGATATAAAAACAATATAAAGCTGTGTGAGAAAAACCTTTGTAAACTGTCACACACTATGCAAAGGTCTGTTATTACCAAGACTCCCAGAGAAAACAGGGTACAAACCTCTACTGAAGGGAAATGACTTCTGTCATATCACAAAGCCATGCCACCCAGCCTCAGATGAACAACCAAACCACTCTGGGGTAAAATCCATTAAATCTAAAATATAAAAATGTATCCTACAGAAAATGCCCCAGGGATGGCAAGTTGTACTTCTCTGAGAGGCTTTCTTAGGCGATGATTGAGCAGGTATTGATGTCATGCTCCTTGTGTTGTTCATCTACAGAAGGATTTAAATGTGATTCAAAGGGAGGAAAATCAAGAGCAAGAATGTCTATCCTTTGTGTGCAGAGCTTCAAAAGAGAGTGCTGATAATAAGAAACTGAGAAATATTACATATGCTTACCTGGGCAAGGAACACTCCTTTCTCACCTGCCCTCAGAGCCATGATAATCACCCTACTACTGTGTGCTGCTTTGATGGAAGGCATGGTGATGCACCATTCTTTTAGATATGAGGCTTACTCAGTTTTGCCCCTTCACCCACCAAAATATTGATTTCAAATGTCACCTGTCCTCATAGTCTAGCTATCTATTTATAATTTCACTTAGAATAATTCTTAAACAGCCAAAATCAACCACTTATTATCTACTTCTCCTTCCCACTAGAACATAAAGCACCAAGAAACTGCAGACTTATCTTGTTAGTTAGTGCATCTCCATTGCCTAGAGAGTCTGGCATATGGTAGGCATTAAAAAAATGTTGATGAGTGAATAAAGAAGGTGACAAATGATTTAAAGACAGTACATATGCATATGATTATAAAATATGGAGTGATATGATCTTATAATTGGTAACATACAAAGATACAGATGCTATACAATATTTGTTTTGCCTCAAAATTTGTAGCAATGCCTCTTTGTGTGTAGCCAGTAATCTCTCTCAAGTCTGGTCTCCATCCTTGTTCTTCTCCCTTTCCTTCCCTATCACATCTTTACTTTGGTCTTTTCTACTTTTTTGCCCTTCCCCTCACCACATAATCCATGGTCTCAGTTTTGCCCCAGACGAGATCCAGGTGTTATTGTAGAAGGCAATGGTAGGTGTAAAGCCAATGGCAGAGTCCATCATCATGCAGGTTCACATTAGATTTGAGCAGATGGTAAAAGAACAGTGGAGCCAGAGGATGGTGAGCCATTCCATTTATTAAAATGTCATAAGGGAGGATGAGGAAACAGGCAGGGAAGACCACTTCCCTCTCACTCAGGGATCCCAAACTGCCAACTAATTCTCTCACTCTCCTGGACTCACAAGCTTCTACCAGCCTAAGCAGGGCTCTGACGCCCCTCAGCTTTCTCTCTCTCTCTCTGTATTCTCTGGGCACTCTTCTGCCCAGAACAACAGGCTGAGGAAAAAAACCCCTTCTCCAGCAAATAATAGTAAACAATTGCCCCTCCCAAGCAGGAAGGCAATCTGCAATTTGCAATCTCCTGCCCTGAGGGCAAGCACTCCTCAGCTTTCCATAGACCAGGGGTGCCCACACTTTTTCAGCTTGCCAGCTATTTATAAGATGACCAAGTCAAAATGATCTACCTACAATAAAAATGCAAAACATAAATTTATTTCTTCTATATTATCACTATTTAAGTTACTATTATTACTATTTAATATTGTGTATTCTTCTTTCACCTTTCTCCTTCTCAGCTCTCTTTTCAGAGGAAAGTCAGTGTCATAGTTTTTATGAACAGTCCGAAAAAGCCGCTCCACATTTCCCTTCTTTGGAATAGCAATGGCACACAGACAGATGAGGCAAACGCACTTAGAATATGACATAGTGGAAAAAATCCCCTCCCATTCTGTATGCAAGTGGTAGGTTTTGGGCTTCTTACTCCGACCAGTTACAGCACTCAATTTTATACCCTTTGTTGTATTTAGTTTAAATAAATTGAAGGCCAACAACGCAGCAATGTAACTGAACAAGTTAGCGCAGTTTAATGAGCATGTGTAGGGTGTCAAAAGTTCAGATGTCAGATTGGCTACCCTGTATGCAAATAAAAAGACAAAGGTCTTTTTAATGTTATGCGATCTACCCACACTTCCTTTGTGATCGACCAGTAGATCGCGATCTACGTATTGAGCACCCTGCCATAGACTGTACACACAAGGAACTGCCCCAATACAAGAGAGCAAACTTAAAAAACAAACAAACATTTATTTAACCAAATGTAGGTCCTTACTGACCAACCAAGAATAGACTCATGTTTTTAAGTCTTAAAGGAACATCTATAAGAAAGGCAATATTTCTTTTGCTCTATTGACTACACTTCCTTAGCACAGTTTTCATGGGATACTATGCTCACAAAGTCTCTGTTGCTTTTGCTTTCTTATCACAGATGAAGAAAACAAGGGGGTACAAACAGACAGGGCTGAAGTTTGGGGGCACAGAAAACCCCACTGTGCCACATGAGCTAATCTCATGGGGATGGTGTAAAGCCAGTGGCCACGACCACCATCACAGCCGCCTAGCCCATGCAGGTTCGCATTGAATTTGAACAGACGGTAATGAAACAATACAGCCAAGAACTGGTGAGCCATCAGCTTTAATCCTAGCTTGCACCTGGTGGGCGAGTAAAAACACACACTGGGCTCCAAAACCCACTCATTCAGTGCTCACAAAGCTACTGACTTATTCCTAGAATCAAAGGTTTCTACTTCACCAGCCTTATTCACCTCTGTTTCCCATCTTCTTCTCTCTACACAAACTCTGCACAAACTGGCTTCTCTTTCAGCACTCTGCCATCTTGGCTGCTTCTCCTGGCCTCCTCCATGTGGCCTTACTCAGCATGGGCTTCTCCTAGAACATAATCCCTCTTCTCCTGGAACAACTTGATCTCTCTTCCTTTTAAAACCTTTTGGAATGAAAGCCCTCCCCCAACACATAGTAACATAATCACACTCATTCCAAGCAATCATCTGGGTGACGGGCTTCCACGTGGGCAGTGCCATATTTAACAAAGTGAGCATAATATATTTTATCTGCCCAACAGAGATAGTGATTTTTGAATTCTCTAAAACAGTAATTCTCTAGTTTTAATTTGCATAACAATCACCTGAGATCTTATTAGCAGATTTTGATTCGGGAGTGGGGCTTGAGAGTCTGCATTTCTAATAAGTACTTTAAGTTCTGCATTTCTAATAAGTAATTAAAGAGAAATGATTTTTATACCACTGTGCTCTACACAACATCATCAAAGAAACATCAACTTGGATTATAGAATAATAGCTAGTTAAAGCAATAGACTAAGAAAAAGAGAATTATGAGCATGTACAAATTTCACCACACTGTGCAGGAACACATCACCAGCCCAGGAAGCCTCAGCCTAGACTCCAAAGTCGGCCACCCACTGTGTGTATCAATAAAGAAGAGTTCTCTAGAGCTTTAGGGGCAGTCTGAGACCCTACCTATTTTTAAGGGAAATTTTTGGCTGGAGGGTATTGCACAAGGGTCCTTTGGGACCCCCTTTGTGCATAGCCTCTATGAACAGAGAAAGGTTACCGCATTCCAGAATAATTAATTAGGACAGCAATCAAGTATTAAGAACATCCTCCTAGCCCTGGCTGGTAGAGCATTGGCCTGGCATGTGGAAGTCCTGGGTTCGATTCCCGGTAAGGGCACACAGGAGAAGTGCCCATCTGCTTCTCCACCCTTCCCCCTCTCCTTTCTCTCTCTCTCTCTTCTCCTCCCGCAGCCAAGGCTCTATTGGAGCAAAGTTGGCCCGAGTGCTCAGTATGGCTCCATGGACTCTGCCTCAGGCACTAGAATGGCTCTGGCCACAGCAGAGCAACACCCCAGATAGGCAGAGTATTGCCCCCTCGTGGGCATGCTTGGTGCACCCCAGTCAGGTGCATGCAGGAGTCTGTCTGACTGCCTCCCCACTTCTAACTTCAGAAAAATACGAAAAGAAAAAGAACATCCTCCCTGACTTCAGGGGAAACTGCAGCAGGATTTCTTATTATCCTATCCTGAGTAAATGACTCCATTATTCTTGAAACCATTTTTGTAACAATAGGGTGTGTGAACCTTATTGTTCATATTCAGTTGAGTTCAAATTCATATGGTTTTTCTATACTGTTCCTCCACAACACTTGTCTTGCAATCTACTGGAAACAGCATTATATAAGGGAAGCAGCAAAATAATTTTGAAGTCAGCTAGGACTGGATTTAAAATCAGGCTCCTCTATCTCCTTAAAAGACATTGGGTGAGGATTACTTTTTAAGTATAACCTCTCTAAGATTCAATATCATCTAGAATATGGGACTGATAATACATGTTTTAGAGGATTGCTTCCAAAATTAAATTGAGTTTTTTTTCTTTCTTTCCTTTTTTTTTTTTTTTTTGCATAGCATTTTAGTGTGGATTCTAGACTGCTCCTTAAACTTTTTCCATTTCAAATCTTTCAAAATGGCAGACCAGGATTGTCACAATTCAGGTCTAAGTTCTATTTCAAACTTCATCTGCTTTTTGACAACTGAAATAATTATACCCATACAGCTTACTGTCTATATTAATGTGATTTTACTTTTCAACTTCTGCATTAACCTACATTTGTTATTGCAGAAAACCTTTTCCCAGGGAAGATGAAGTTGAAAATAACAATTGTTTATTTCAGAACCTCCTGAATTTATTTATCTGAAAAATAGATTTTTTCTTTTCCGGTAAATAGCCTCTTAGAATAATAGATCGATCACTCACTTGGCTAATCAAATGATTTTTTCATTTTTGCAAGAATCTCTTCAAAGCTTTCTCCTTACTTTATCCATTCATCTTACACAATTACACTATGAATGTAATTTAATGAAAGACATGCCATAAACTAGAAGCCAAAACTTTACAAAATGCTACTTTGACTGTCCCCTTTTGAGATGCTACTGAGATTTTGTCAAGGTCAGAATCTTAGTTCCCCTTAGTACAGTAACCAATAAACTTGTCTTTGCTTGATCAAGTAGGTCATTTTGCTGTTCTTTTCAGAGTTAGGAGTCAATAATCTCATCTGTAAAAATGATTATCCAGACAAGTATAATTAATTACCTGTTACTTTCTAAAAATTTGTGTTTTCATAGTCTGTCAATTTCTTTTTCTTAGAGTATCATCTCTTTGTCTTTTATTTAACATTGAAGATTCAAGCTAAAGGTTGCTTTCTCCATGAAATTTTTGAGACACTTCAACTGACAGCATAGGTCACTCATGTTTTTGTGTACAGTTAACTTTTAGAAGGGCTTTCCTACACATCCTATTGTTTTTTGATTACTCGATTACACATTTTACTTTCCTACAGAAAGTATACTCCTAGATTGTAGGAACTATGCCTTATCTGACTCAAAATCATGCCTTAAAGGATGGAAAAAGTTTACTATCCATTATTTATGTATTTATTTATTCCTTGTTTTCCAAGTCAGAGCAGGGGAGACAGAGATACTTCTTCATGTGTCCCAGCCGGGATCCACCCAGCAAAACCATCTGGGCCTGATGCCCTGCACATCTGGAACCATGCTAACAACTAAGCTATTATTTTTAGTGCCTGAGGTGGAGGCTTCATGGAGCCATCCTCAGTACCTGGGTTGATGTGCTCAAACCAATTGATCCATGGCTGTGGGAGGCAAAGGGAGAGAGAGAGAGAGAGAAAGAGAGAGAGAGAGAGAGAGAGAGATAAGTGTGAGGGGGAGAGGTAGAGAATCAAATGGTCAGTTCTCTTGGGTTCCTTGACCAGGAATGGAACTAGGACATCCACATGCTGGGCTGATGCTCTACCACTGAGCCAACTGGCCAGGGCCACTATCAATTATTAAACATTTGTTGACTGTTAAATGAAAATTTAGCTTAGTTGTTTTGAAGAAGAAAGGGGATAATAAACTATTTGTCAAGAGAAACATGGGCTTTTTTCCCAAGGATATCCTTTGCATCCTCAATTTATTTTAATTTTTGTCCTTTGTAACCCTAAGAAACGTTAACTTCTAAAGTAATAACTTTCTGAACCAACAAAATAGGATCCTGTTGATGTTTTATGCCTCTGTCAGAAAGGTAATTTCTTATTTTCCTTCCATCTAGTAATTGTTGATGACAATTATGAGCTTGCAGCTGGCCCATCCCTTCCACTAAGATATCAGATGACTTTTTCTTTCCCCTTCAGGAAAATTTTATCTCCTTTGGCATCACTATAAATATAAATGTTGTCACTTTCATGATCTGAAATAAAGAGCGAGCATTTTGTTTAGCCGAATCAGAGTTGGGAGGACAAAATTTTATAGTGCTGTGAAATTCCTGACACAATGATGGCACGTATAAATGAAGCCTGACATAGTTATGTGTCTTTTTAAATATTATGTACCCCTTAAGCACAACACATGCTTTATGGATAGCCACTATTAATATAATACTTGGGCTATTTAAGGTAGATTTATACTACAGCAATAGATTTTTTTTTTACTTCCTCCTTAACTGAATTCTTAAAGTTTCCAAACAATGTCAGAGTTCATAGCTAACAGGTTTTGACAAAGGTCAAATTAATGTTTGGCAGGGTGAACAATTTCTTAGAGAACAGTATGTTGAGACTTCAGAGAAGTTAGGGGTGAAAGTAAAGTAAAATCTAGAGAATAATTATGACAAACAGTAAGCTTGGATTGACATTTTACTTTAGCAATGTAAACTTTTGGAAAGATTGCAAATGTACCCATATCCTATCTCAGAATCTGATTATTCTGAATCATTTGGAGGTATAATTATTTAACAAATAAGTTTAGTGTGCAGTAGTGAGTCTTAGTTGTTTTCAAACCTCTCTCTGGCTGCCATATAAAAATGAAAGAAATAACCTTTCTAATGAACTAGTCAGTCCTCTGAGTATTCTATATGACATTGGCTTTGTATCATGACAATGAGCATTATAACGTGTTTGTATAAAGCCCAGTGATTCTAGTTTTGTGTTTCTGTTGATCATATTTTTCAGGAATGTGGATGGTAATCTTAATAGATTATTATAAGTGTGTTAGAATTTTTGCCTTTAACATGTATGACAGTGTGACTCTTAAATAATACTGTGAGGTATTAATGTAGCCATTTTATAGAAGAAATAGAAGGTCAACAGGAGGAAACGACTTTTTGAGGTCACGTAGCTGGTGAATGAAGGAGCCAGTGCCAGAACAGAACTCCTTTCTTACAGAAACTGTCTCCTCTGTTATACAATACACAGACCCAGCTATTATATTTTAAAATAATTACAGAAGAGATGTTACAGACCCTTCACATTGAACCCGATCAATGTTCATTTTGAGGAAAGTGAACTAATATAAATTAGTTTTAATTTCATTCTCCATTAGGGAACAGTAATCATGAAAAGAAATGAAAAGATTGAGTTCAGAGTGATTTTCTTGTCTTTGTAGCAACTACTGCAGCTTTAAGAAGCCTGTAGAAAGGCTTTTATCAAAGATCGTCTTGACTTCCCCATGTTGGAGTATCAAAGACAACCTCAGTACTCAGTGCAATATTAATCATATTGGGTTTGAACTCAACCCTTTCTCTATGGATTTTCCTACATTTTATAAACAGAGTGTCAGGGCAAATAATAAATGCTCACGTGTGGCATAACAAATAATTGATGACATGGATTAAGAGTTTTTAAGCATTAGCATGTTCCAGGCCTTATGATAAATACTTGTTTTATAGATACTGTTTCAATTAGTATTTATAACAATCCTACATCTATATTATGGGTGTTGGAAATAATCTCAGTAGAGTTAAAACATTTTCCTCAATTCACACAGGTAATAGGTGACTGAGTTAGGATTGGAACCCAGGTCTGTCTGATTTTAAAACTCCTTATACTTTAAGGTACTGCTTTTCTCCGATCACACCATAGACCCTCAAAAATAGGGAGGGACAGTTGGGGGCTACTGTTGGAGGGAAAATAAATGAGTGGAAAGAATAAATCATGGTAGAAAAAGAGAGGCTACGGCATGTGGGAATTATATGAGAACAAAAATCTAAAAGATACGGCTTCTGTTCTAAGTTTTGGTACGAATTAGCAGAACTTTGGAGATGTCACATACCTATTCTATTAAAATAATTTTCTTGCTTGTAAAATGTGGTAGTTTGTTTTGATTAATAGTTTTCTACACAGGTTCCATGAGTTCCAGAGATTCAAAGACTGACGTGGCTTTTAGGAAGGTACCACCACAACAATGAAAAAATTGAATCACCTATATACTACAAAAAGATACATAACTCTATAAAATATAATTCTGTGCTAACTTAACAAACTTTTACTGGTCCTTATGTGTCATGAATTTGCTAGGTACACAGTAAATTGGGTATACAGTTGTGAAAGGAAAACAGGTCATATTTCTCAAAGAGATAACTGTTTCAAAGGACAAACAGACTGTAAGATAGTGATTACATTAATAAATACAAGACTACAAATTGTGGTGAGTGCTGGTATTAAAAGTTCGGGAGACTCTGCGACACCACAACTCATTGTCTAATTTCAATTACTATGGACTTGAAAGATTTTTTTAGGAAGCAACAGTTAAACCAGGACCTGAAGGGTGACCAGGAAAATAGGTAGAAGAAAAATGGGAGAATATTCCAGGCAAGCAAATGTACGTGAATCCAGGAGATAAAAAAAAAGAGCTTGGCTTTCCAGAGAAATATGTACCAGACCCAATTGATGTATCTGCCTGATTCACTTGGACCCATTTACTCCCCTCCCTACTCAGTCTTGGTGGCTGTCATATTGAAGACCCAGAGCATGTCCTCATACTGCCAGCTGGCTCATCCTTTCCCAGGGTCAGGCCAACCTTTGGCAAAGCCTCTATAATGCTTAATACAGCAGTTTTTATGTCAAAGAAAAGCTGACTTCAATTCCACAGAAACTTTTCCAGAGCATGCAACAATGAGACTGATTCAAATAATCTTAGAAAATTAGTAAAACTCTGATATCTAAACCAATGACAGTGACAAAAAATCAAAACAAAACACAATAACAAAAAGACATCTTTCACAACCTTATGAGTGGAGATACAAAGCTATAAAATAAGTTGCTAGCAAATAGATTCTCAAAATAAAAGAGTAATTACATGGAGAACAAGTAGAACTCACTTTTCACAGACAAAAAGATTAGTATCACCAATTTTATGAATATAATGTATTTAACAGTAGATCAAAGGAAAAATCGGCCAGATTATTTCAGTTCCTCTGAAGTCCTTCCCAAACTGGAGATGAGAATGAAAGGGAGAGGCCCTCCTCAGCTGCCTTCTCACCAGACAGTAGAGCAAACTGTGAACAAAGCTGTGTGTTTTTGGAAACCAAAGGAGGACTCAAGAAGAGAAACTTCTGAGAAGCCTAGCTGGAGTGTCAAAGAAGCTCAATTAGTTAACCACTGAATTTCCAATGGTTGAAAAAGGCTCGCTTATCAGTGACCATCAAGAGGGCAGGAATTGCTTGGAATAGAAGGGTAGAGAAGAGGCCTCCAAGGGCAGATCTCCAGGGAACCCATGAAGAGGCCAGTGAAAAAGCAGGTCAGCTTTGGGCACGGATCACATCCAGGGGTCTCTAATGCTGGATTGCAATTGTTTGGGGTACTTATGACTGTGCTTTTTTTCTTTTACTGCTCTTTCTTTTGGACAATCTCTGGAAGGGGTGAGAAACAGCAGCCAGCAAGTGGGAAGAGGCAGAAGATGGGTAGGCCATTGTGGTTAAATGCAGGCCCCATCTGATTTAGGTACAGATTTTTTTTTTAATGATTATGAAAAAATTTAACACAACATTAGAATGATCTAATTCCCAGGCAGACCTGCAGTCTTTAATGCCTGAAAGCTATAAGCAAGACATTTCATTAGCTAAAAATGACCCCCAAAGTGATGGGACCTGATACTTCATATAGAAAGAGGTAAAGAAGAAGAGGGCCATAAAGGAAATTTAACAGAGCCTGGTGAAAAATAATAAAATTATTTTCATCATTACACCCAACCATATCCAGCTTGTTCATGAGTCTCTATAGATTATTTTCAGGGTTATTTTTACTGCAGATAACTTTTATTTCACTCCCTAAATTTCACAGATAACCTTAGTTCTCTATAAGATGAACTGAGTTGGGGGAAGGGTGTAAAGAGAGATTAACATAAGAGGATAGAAAATGATTTGACTTTGGGTGATGGATATACAACACAACCAACTATTCAAATGATGGAGTGATGTTTACCTGAAATGTATCTACACTTGTTGATCAATGTCACCCAGTTAAATTTAGTTTTCTAAAAAAATTTACTGAATTTAACCATTTATTTTAAAACATAAAAATAATTGCACAAACATATTAGTGTTATATTCAGAACAGTTACCTTAAGAAAGTATATACCCTTATTCCCTTACTCTCATGAAGGTGGTTTGCTTGAAGCATTTAAAATTTTTGTTTCAGGTATTTAAATCTTAGAAATTGTCTTTAGGCTAGTACCAAATTCATATTTTTAATTCCAAGCCAGATGTTTTTTCCCCTTGAGTCCACAATAAATTAAGAAATGAAACAAGGAAATGGCAGATAGAAACCTAATCTCACTGCTCTTCATACTCAGAAGAAACTGAGGCTGACAGAACCTTCAGTATCATGTAACTGGGCCAACTGTATCACCCCCAGTTGCCTAACAGAAAAGAGCATGAGAATATTGTGTATTTAATGCTTCTACCTGGAAGTGAAAACTATCACTTCTGCTCGTATTTACCTGTTCAAGGAAAGTCACATGGCTATGCTTAATTCCAGGGAAAATTATGTCCAGAAGAAAAAATAAATGGGAAATCTGGTGATTACTTGGAATTTCTTCCACTAGCAAGAATTTATTCTTTTTACCAGTTTTGATCCAATGGGGTTTCATATTTCCCCCCCACCAGTGACTTTGCTCCCCATGCCCACTGTGGACTGAGGCCTAGGAATGATGCATCTGGGTCGAGAGACAGCCTAGGCAGCAGCTAAACCTGGATTCACCCCTCAATCTTTTTATTGCTCCTCCTCCAGCCCTGGAAAGCCCTGAGGACTTCAGTGATGCTATGGACTGCATTATTGCCTGAATAACATCCTCTCTGTTCTATGATTTATGCCCTAGTCAGTCCTCCAAGTTTTTCTCTGATACTTAATGGAAATTTCTTTTAGGATTCAGAAAACCGCTTCTGCAATAAAACATAGCTTTCAAGACTGTTCTAAATGTGCTTAGAAAGAAGTTCAGTTTGAAATCCAAACCTGAGTAATGATTCCTTTGTTCTAGGCAAGAAATGAATTCTTGAAGAAAATAAATGTTATTCTTTTGATGTTTGAAAAGTTACAGGGCAACAAGATTTAGAGGGAATGAGAAGACATTAGATAATATTTTAAGAAGTTATTTTTGCTATACCTGTCTTTGTTACTAAGCTACAAGATTTATGAAAGCAAGAACCAAATTGTTCGGCTTGACATTGTTAAAGCAAAATAAATGGAGGAATGAATAAAAAAATTAGCATATCACTAAGATAGTTACACACGTGCAAGTATATTATTAATTTTGGATAAAACAGGGAACACATTTAAATTTACAATATGACCTAAGGTTCTAAAATTAGTCTCAAAAAAAGAAGAGTGGTAAAGTGTCCTGGGTGAGCAGAAAGGAAATAACTGAGTTGTGCATAATCCTGAGTGGAACACTCGAGGCAGGCTCAAAGGAGAGAGATTTTTCTGAGGGAGACACACAGCAGGACCCACTGAAGTATCTTCTGACCCAGCACTAGGCATTTCTCCAAGGTTCCTTGGAGGAAGTTTCTGAAAACCAAAAAGAGCAGCTTGCTGAAGGGGATTCACACTAGGACAGTGGTTCTTAACCCTAGGGGTTCGATGAGTCGGTCTCAGGGGTTCAGAGAAGCCTCTGCTGTGGAGGCCAGAATAAAGTAATACCGTAATTTGTTGTGAGTTCATGCACTTTGTTGGTTTTGTTCTTTGAGCAAGGTGATGTTCATGCACGGCTCATTTTGTGCACCAGTAAAAAAACATATACCTATGTATTGAATTTGAGAAAAAAATCATATTTTATTTATCACTAAAGAAGGGTTCAGTGAATGTGCATATGAAACTTGTGGGTTCGGTACCTCAGAAAAGGTTAAGAACCACTGCACTAGGAGATGAACTCTCCCTTCCATAAACCATGCTCCCTCTGACTGGGGGACCAGTGTAGGAGAGTTTCTGGGGTTAAGGGCTACAACACAGTGGAAGGAAACCACAAAAGACATGGATAGGGAAATGGTGATGACCCTGTTGATCTGACAGAAGTTTTGAAGTCAAGAATTGGGTCTCACCCATTTTGGATCTAAATCCTCCAGAGATTGTACAGGAAATGCAGAAGGACTTGGATACCTCCTGTGACAACTTCAGGTGTCAGAGGTCACCAAGATCCCCCCCCTCCCCATGCTGAAGCCTGAGGAACCTTAGAAACAGATGTGACATGCTGAGGCTCATTAATACATACTGGCAAATCTCACGCACTGAGCCACTCAGATGGATAGGTAGTCTTCTTTTTAAAGGGAGGTCTGCAAAGCTTTTTTCAGCCATGTTCTGAGAAACCACACTATAACTGTTCCCTGGGATTTGGAACAAATTTCCTGAAATTCCTCACTCATTAGCCATGCGAAGGCAGTCCAAAAAACATTGATGACATGAAATCTGGAAATGTCCAAAATCTGCATGGGTGAAATTTGAATTTTCAATCTCTGATTACATAATTGATTTAATTTCAAGTCTAAAATATTCAGTTCTGAGCTGTGACATCATTGGTGAAAACAGTTCAAAATTTGAAATTGTAAGTTTCTTTGTGTCTAAATGGTCACCGCCTTTAAGTAAAAAGTGTTCTGGCATGTTCCAATCATAAGAGTAAAAATTCTCTTTCTGGTTCACAGAAGACTACACTGGCCTATTTATTTCACGATTGTTTATGAAGAGTTTAGACCTATATTTATGCATGTTAAGTTCCTTTTTATGAAATGATCATTAATATACATAGCAATTATATAAAATTAAATTATAAAAATATGATTGCATTCAACAACTTTCTAATCTATAATCTTTGCTATCTCTTTACAAGAAACAAGTACTGAAACATAAAGAATATCAGAATATAATTTTTAAAAAGATTTTATTTAGAAAATTCAACTTAACAGGTATTCATCAATAAAAGTACACAGGTTCCTGGTAAATGTTTCTATAGCATTTGATTATGTTGTGTACCCATCACCCAAAGCCAACTCATTTTCCATCACCGTATATTTGTCCCTCTTTACTACCTTCCCTTCTCCCCTCCCCCACTTTCCCCTCCACCACATTTCCCTGCTCCTGGTAACCACTTCACTTTTATCTATGTCCATGGGTCTCAGTTTTATATCCCACCTATGTGTAAAATCATACAGTTCTTAGCTTTTTCTGATTTACTTATTTCACTCAGTAATATGTTCTTAAGGTCCATCCATGTTGTAAATATAACTGTCATCATTTCTTATGGTTGAGTAGTATTCCATTGTATATATGTACCACATCTTCTTTATCCAATTCTCTATCTAGGGACACTGTGGTTGTTTCCATGTCTTGGTCACTGTGAATAATGCTGTGATGAACATGCGGGTGCATGTGTCTTTACCTAACAATGTTTTCTAGTTTTGGGAGTAGATACCCAGTATAGGAATTGCTAGGTCACATGGTCATTCTATTCTTAATTTTATTGAGGAACCACCATACTTTCTTCCATAATGGTTGTACTAATTTGCATTGCCACCAGCAGTGGATGAGGGTTCCTTTTTCTCCACAGCCTCTCCAACACTTGTTATTACCTCTCTTGTTGATAATAGTTTGGATTTACCATATTTCCCCATGTATAAGCCTCATCCTTTTTCGAAAAATTTGGGGTCTAAAAACTGGGTGCGTCTTATACAGTGGTTGTAGCTTTTTTTTTTTTTACTTGCATTTCCTTCCTGAGGAGTTGTATAAATTTTATGATGAATAAAATTTGAGTTCAATAATTTATGTAATACATTTATTTTTTCAAATTTCTGGCCCCAATATTGAGGTGCTTCTTATAGTACATGAGGAAATACGGTACATTTCTCTAAGAGCTAGTAAAGATGAGCATCTTTTCATGTATCTGTTGAACATTTGTCTGTCTGGGGGGGGGGTGTCTGTTCAGGTTCTCCCCCCATTCTTTAATTGGATTGTTTGCTTGTTTGTTGCTGAATTTGTGAATTCTTTAGATATTTTGGATATTAACCCCTTAGCCAAGCTGTTGTTTACAAATATCATCTCCCATTTAGTTGGCTGCCTATTTGTTTTGTCGTCAGTTTCTTTTGTTGTGCAGAAACTTTTTAGTTTGATATAATCCCATTCATTTATTTTTGCCTTTTATTCCTTTCTCTTGCCTGATTGCTGTGGCTAAAACTTTCAGAACTATGTTGAATAAGAGCAGAGAGAGTGGGAAACCTTGTCTTGTTACTAATTTTAGAAGAGAAGCCTTCATTTTCTTCACCAGTTAGTGCGTGTCATATACGGTCTTTATTATGTTGAGGTACTTTCCTTGTATTCCAATTTTACTGAGTATTTTAAACATAAAGGGATGCTGTAACTTATCAAATGCCTTTTCTTCTTCTATCGAGAAGATTGTATAATTTTTGTTTTTTGTTTTGTTGATGTGGTGAATTACATTGATTGATTTACTTATGTTGAACCATCCTTGTGCTCCTGGAATAAAGCCGACTTGATTGTGATGTATTTTTTTTAATGTGTTGTTGTATTTGATTTGCTAGTATTTTGTTTAGAATTTTTGCATCTGTATTCATTAGAGATGTTGATCTGTGGTGTTTTTGTGTGTGTGTTGTCCTTGTCAGGTTTTGGTATGAGTGTTATGTTGACCTCATGAAATATGTTAAAGAGTGTTGCTTCTTCTATATTTTGAAAGACTTTGAGAAGGATATGTATGAAATAATCTTTTTATGTTTGATAGAATTCACTGGTTTAGTCATCAGTTCCTGGACTTTTATTTTTGGAAATGTTTTAGATAGTTGTTTTTATTTCTTTCCTGCTTATGGGTCTGTTTAAGTTTTCTACTTCTTTGTGACTCAGTCTAGGAAGATTGTATAGTTCTAGAAACTTATCCTTTTCCTCTAAGTTGTTGAATTTGGTGTTGTATAGTCTTTCAAAGTATTCTACTATTATCTTTTGTATATCATTGATGTCTGTGGTAAATTCTCCTCTTTCATTTTGAATTTTGTTTATACGTCCTTTCACATTTTTTTTTTATTGAGTCTAGCTCAGGGTTTGTTAATTGTATCAATCTTTTTAAAAAATCAGCTCTTTGCTGTATTAATTTTTTGAGTTTTTTTTTTTTTGTTCTCTATTTCATTTAATTCTGTTCTAATTTTTACTATTTCCTTTTTTCTGCTGAGTTTGGGTTGTCTTTGTTCTTCTTTTTCTAGTTCCTTAAGCTGTGATGTCTTTTCACTGCATCCCAGAAATTTGGATATGTTGTGTTGTCATTTTTGTTTGTCTGTATATATTTTTTGATCTCTGCTTTTATTTCTTCTTTGACCCAGTCATTTTTTAGAAGTATGTGTTTAATTTTCACATTTTTGTGAGTTTCTTTACTTCTTGTTTGCAGTTTAATTTTAATTTCAAAGACTTATATTCACAAGAAAATGCTTGGTATAATTTTAATCTTCCTGAATTTGTTAATTTTGTGGCCCAACATATGGTCTATCCTTGCGAATGTTTCATGCACACTGGAGAAGTGTGCATAATCTGACATTTTGGGATGAAATTTCCTGTAAATGCCTATTATATCTATTTCGTTCATAGTGTCATTTAACCCCAGTATTTCTTTGTTGATTTTCTGTTTGGATAATCTATTTAAACTGTCAATGGTGTTTTAAGACCTCCAAGTATGATGTGTTTTTGCCTGCCTCTATTTTTAGGTCAGTTAGTGGATATATTTTGGTGCTCCCTGGTTCAGTGTGTATATATTAAGAAGTGCTATGTCTTCTTGATTCAATGTCCCCTTTGTCATTATGAAATGTCTATCTTTGTCTCTGGTTATCTTATTGTCTTGAAGTCAGTGTTGTCAGATTTAAGTATGGCTACACCTGGTTTATTTATTTCTTTTGCGTATTATTTGCTTGAAAAGTTGTTTTCCAACCTTTCACTTCAAGGTTTCCATGTGATTTAGATATTTTTATGAAGATTTTTTATTTTATTTCTGAATTATTTCTCTGTCTTGTGTAGCCATGGTATTTGATTTCTTCTTTCTTGATGGCATTTGAGAGTGGTACTGTTAAGAACTCTAACAAAAAGACAGCTAAAATATAAAAAAGTGAAATTAAAAAATGCAATAAACAATATAAAAAATTTAAAAATAATGACAAGTAGAAAAGAAAAAACCACAAAGAACAATCAAAAGCAAACAAAACAACCACAAGAAAATAATAATAAAATATAAAAATTAAAGAAAATGAAGTTCAAGAGGTAAAAAAAGAATAAAAAAATGAAAAAAAGAAAAGAAACAAAGATAAATTTTGGTTTCTAGTGGTTACTGTTTTCTTCCTCTAGGTGTCACTGTTTTCTTCCACTAGGTGTCACAAGTTCTGTGAAACAGTTGGGTTGTTTTCCACTGAGATGTTGCTGTCACAATGAGGTAGGTGGGGCCACAGTCGCATTTTTGTGTGGGACTTGTTATGAGGTCTTTATGGCTTTGGCTTTATGGCTCTGGTTTTCTGACTCTACTGCTCTAGCAATGGTAATCTGAAGCCTCCCAGAACTTCTCCTCATATCTCAATGGACGCAGGGACCAGATGTGGAGCACCTCTGTTCCTCAGGGGAAAGAATGCCTCTGGAGAGCTACCTATGGGGTTTATGTTTGCCACTCTCTGTATCTGCAATGTGAAGGAGGCAGGATTTGGGAGGCTGGGGGTGTGTGGCACTTTAGATTTCTCTATCTCTGCTGAGTGTGGGCTCTGGACAGACTGTAGGAACACTAGCCATGACCTGCACTCTGCAGCCACTTTGTTTCAGTATCCCCCCCTCTGTACCTCTAACTCACAACTCCTTAGAGCAAAAGGAGAACCAATCAATCTGAGTTTCCCTCTTTATACTCCTCAGACAAAACCCAGACAACCCAAGTTTACCCTATAGTCTGGTAGAGGAAAAAAGAAACAACCAATCATTCTGGGTTTGTCTCCTCTCCAGAGCTGACCACACATTCATTTTATCTTCTGCCCCTCTTTTCATCCCGTCACACTGGGGATTCCTTTACTGTGTTATAGATGTTCAATTTGTTGAAAATTAAGGGGAGAGATCAGGAGTATCTCTCATGCTGTCATTACTCTGACGTCTTATTTTCAAAATATGATTTTTAAAAGGTGATTAAATACTGTATGGCAAGCAACTGTCAAGGTTAGTATGACTCAGTTCCTTTGTATTAGGGTTGCCAGTTTTGGCAATGTGTATCTGACATGAAACCTGGCCACTGGAGGTGGTCCTGATTTTTCTAAGTTCACTTTCAGAGGCCAGGATTAGCCTGAAATATACTTATAGTAGAAAAATTTATATATATATATATATATATATATATATATATATATATATATATATATATATATATATATATATATAGTGCTTTACCTGGCAACATTACTTTAGAGCAGTGGTTCTTAACCTTTTTTGAGGTACCGAACCCACCAGTTTCATATGTGCATTCACTGAACCCTTCTTTAGTGCTAAATAAAATATGATTTTTTTCCCAAATTCAAGACATAGGTATATGTTCTTTTACTGGTGCACAAAATGAACCATGCATGAACATCACTCAACTTGCTCAAAGAACAAAACCAACAAAGTGCATGAACTCACAACAAATTATGGTATTAATTTATTCTGGCCTTCCGCGGCAGAGGCTTCTCCAAACCCCTGATACCAACCCATCGAACCCCTAGGATTTGATAGAACCCAGTTAAGAACCACTGCTTTAGAGGACCTGGCTGCTTGCCAGGACATTAAAAGTCCTATTATAAGAATTCATTCTTTATTATATTTATGTCATTATGCTTACTCACAAGAGAGAAGAGCAAATTAAATTGAACAGCAAAATATCATTGAATATAATTACCTTGAATTTTGTTGGCATTTTCCTTTGCATAATGCTGAAATCTCTGTTGGTTTGAGGAAAGACTTTCTTATGAAGTATTTTGGGATAATGGAGCTCAGGATTTTGTTAATGAAACTACTTTGAAATACAGACCTAGCCCCTTGCAAAGCTCCACTATTACCAGCATGGAGTTTTTCACTTTGGTGTTGGAATGTGCCCAATAAAAGAGAAGAGACAGCTTAGATTTACTTCCATTTACACCCTGGAAGTTTAGAGCTTGAATCTTTACAGAACTCAGGCCCATACTTTGGGACAGGAATGAATGTTCTTATTTCATTAATAGGTTCAGGGAGTTTAGATCAATTTAGTGATCTTTCACATATTTATGGTGAAATAAGTCAAACTTGTAAAAACTCTAGAATTCTTAAAGAGTAGGGAGAACCATTTAGGGAATGAGTTGTTTTTGTTTAGTCTTATAATTTGTAATAAAAAGGCAACGATGTATTCAGTATATAATATATTGTGGACACAGAATAAATGATCCAGAGTCATCATTTTCCTTATCCTCACAACTTTGCCATCAGATAGGTATTATTAGCTCCATTCTATAAATAAGTTTTAATCTTTCATCCCTGTTTCATGAAACTGTCAAGTGCAGAGCTTAATTTTAAACCAGGTTCTGATGTTAAGGCTTGTATTTTAACCACCACACTGTATTTCTCACCACTTTATGTGCTGATTTTGCTTTAAAACTCTCATAATAAATCCTTTTACTTTCACTGCAAGTTATAATTCCTTTCCCAAAATGCCAGACATATTGAAGGTTTTCTCCCTTGGCCCTCAGACAAGCAGACCAGACACATTCTTCTGGAAAAATGGAACCAAGTGAATATTTTCCTACATGAAATGAAATCCCATTTCATGTAGATTGATAGGTCTAGAATTGTAATTCTCCCGGTAACTCAGTTTCTGACATTTGATATTTTTCACCTCAAGGCCAAATTCCTTAAGAAGATCTGATATAGGCCCAGCTTGACTCACTCCTTGCCATAGGTGATTTGATCCTTGAGGAATGTGACCATGATATGTAAAAATCACAAGTTCAAGATCAGAAGTTGAGGGGAAGTATTGAGAGTATAACTGGAAGATACTGGAAAGTGATTGAAATATTTCTAGGTTTCAATAATTGCCGAGATTAATCTATGAAAGTTTCTTTTCCTCAAGTAAACTGAGGCAGAATGCAAATATAAACCTTCTTTCAGTGTCATTAAAATAGTCTAAATTGGAAAACTGACACACAAGGAAATTCATGTGTTGTATAGCAGAATGATTAATATAAAGTACTTGTTTTTTCAATAAACAATGAAAATGCCACAATGAAGAATTGATACCTCTCATCTCTCTTTCTTCCTGTCTGTCTATCCCTATTTGTCCCTCTCTCTGTCTCTGCCACAAGAAAAGGAGAGAGAGAGAATAAAATACTTTCTGGGGGTTTGGGGTGGGGGGAAATACTATTTTCATAATCAAAAAAATAAATATGAGAAAAGACATAAAATGGAAATACTATTTGTGCAAGTTTACTTCTATGTTGCTGTTGACACTTTACTCACCCTAGATATTACTATACCAAGAAGGAGGATATGACATTAACATTTTGCAGGATATCTTTCATGCTCAATTTTTGATTGTTGCATTATATGTTACCCTAAAGGGTGAAAGATTTGTACCTCTGCTAATTGTCTGTAAACTTTGGACATAATTGTTATAATTGGACTAACTCATGAAATATGTGAAGGTTTATTGGCATTATTTTAGAGTCCTTTGAGGAAGCCTATTAAGTAAATCAGTGTTATTTTTTATATTTTTGTAAATTCAGAGAAAGAGGCAAGGTTATTTCTATTAATAAATTCTCAAAACAAAGTCCAGTATTTGGTAAAGGTAATGCACACTATATTAAAAGAACATAGAACTGGAAGTCAGAAGATTTATTTGGAGTCTAAACTCTAGTATTACACACCTGTATGATCTTGAGACTTAACCTGATTGAGCTTCCATTTTCTTCTCTGCAAAATGAGTTAGCTGGATTATAAACCTCAGCCATCCCACCTAGCAATAGCACTTAATGATGCTCGTGCAAGGGTTAGCTATTTAGTTAATTTTGTTCAACTAATGTTAAGCACTTGCCGAATGCCAGGCACCAATAGTTTACGCCCAGAGCCTTAGAAACAGCAGGTGCTACCAGACTTCTGACTCAAGAAATGACTAAAGCTTTTCATCTGCTGTTTGTACTGTTGCTTTGGCAACTTCCTCTGTCATTTTAAAAGTACTAATTATTACAAGTGAATTTATAATAGCTGTGCATAAAAAGATTTTGAAAACTTTGCATTAGCCTTTGGATTTAATTGAAAACATTGAAGTATATAAACACCTGGCCTGTACCTTGAACATGAACATGGTAGAATTTCAATCAATACTGGATGAATTAATTAAAATATTTGCTATCACTAGAATAAAAGTTTTGCCTTTGATTAAGTTTCCAAAGATGAAAGCCTCTTCTTCATGCTTGACAATATCATCCATATTCTATAGGAATTTGAGATAAAACAATACTTATATATTATATTTATATGATGCTTTATGGTTTGTACCTCCCACTCATTTACCTTGTCTTATTTGATCTTTCCTAAAATGGTGTTAGTTGGAAAAGTTGATTAATTTTTTCAGGAGAAAACTGAAGTCTCAAGAGTCTAATTACCTTCCCAAGTCTCTTCAGTAATAGGTGGCAGGAAATGATAAAAGTACAATTCTTCATCCTTTCCCATCACATACTTATGCTTCTGTTAAAGTTCCTGCCTATCACAGATAATATACACAAAGCTCAAGGCATAGCCGGAGATGTGCCATAAAACTTACTTCTCCTTCTTTCTTTTCCTGCTATCATGTGAGAAGGCAGGAAAAACACCTCTTTGAGTGGGATGATTTATTTTTCTTTTATTTTTTGTCTGGTTGAAGGATTTATTAATATAAGTCTTTTGAAAGTTAAATGTGGCTTGTTTCAGCAGTACCTTCTCAAGCAGAATCATCTGGGGAGATTTATTTTTTAACAAACATTGAATAGTTTACTGAAGGCCACACACTGTGTCAGGCTTAGAGGAAAAAAATGTAAGCAGGACAGAATTCTTGTCTTTAACTTGCTTTCTTTCTACTGCAAAAGACAGACTAGCAAATAAGGAACACTTTCAGCAATGTAGTGCCTATTAAGAGAGATAGCAACCCAGTCTCAAGAGAGTCGCAGACTAACCAAGGAAGTAACCAACCAAGATTGAAATTTGGCTTTTGCAAGACTTTGGTGGTTTAAAATAACCCCACAGAGTTTTTGACATTCTCTTTAAGAGATGGAGCTTAATTTTCCTCCCTTGAGGGTAGGCTGGACTTAGTGAATTATTTTTAATAAAAGAATATGGCTTAAGTGATGGTGTTTCACTTTAGGACTAGGACATAAAAAACGTGTGGCTTCTGCCTTGCTCTCTCTTGAGTCACTTGCTTTCTGGAAATCAGTTGGTGTGTTGCTGGGACAATCAGACAGCCATGGGTAAAGACCTGCATGACAAAGAACTGAAGAACTGAGGTCTTTACCAATAGGTGGCAAGGAACAGAGACCTGCTGCCATCTGAGGAAGCCATTTTGGAAGTGAATTCTCTATTCCAAGACAAGTGTTCAGATGACAGCAGCCATGGCCAACAAGGTAATGGTAACCTCATGGGAGGCCCTAAGCCAGAACCTCCCAGGCAAGTTGTTTCCAGGTGCCTGACACACACAAATTATGAGATAATAAATATTTGCTGTTTTAAGTGGCTAACTCTGGTTCATTTGTTATATAGCAGTAGATCATAATATACAGCAGATAGGAGGGATGGTTGTGAAAGTGTTCTAGCCGAGGCAGAAGCACATGCAGAGGTCAGGAAGAGAGTACAGGAGGTGTTCACAGAAATGGGAGCAGGTCAGTGCACACAGAGGCTGAGTTTGAGGCAGAAGGGCTGCAGAGGGGCTAGTGAGGTAAGCAGGTTGTGAAAGTTTTTATAAAACATAAAAAGGTTTAGGGGTTCTTCCTGTGGCCTGTAATCATATACTAAAGAAGAACTCCTCAACATTATGGTATAATTGATGTACAGTAAATGCCATTTGCTCTTCTACCTTTTATAATATTATAATTTCTCTTTAACTATAATTCTTAATAAAATACCTAACCGCTGGATAACTATGCAGAAAAGTAGAAGCCTCAAATTATAGGAGCCCTAGAAAAGAGAAGTTAATAATCAGTAAAGTATATTGTTAGGGCTAGGGGGGCAGTGACCATTGGCTTCTTTTGGAAATCTCCTTTGAGACCCTACATGTTCCACATCTCACTGAAACATTGGGTCAAAGGAAGGAGGAGGCGAATGTTGGCTTACTTTGCTCTAATTATCTTGGAATTGCCCATGAACTACAGTTTAAATGATAGTTCATTTTGGGAAGTTACTGTTTGTAATCCCAAGGAAAGAATGGTCAATAGATTGCTTACATTTGGGTCATTTTACCATCATAGCTGTTGGGCAGATAAAATATATTATGCTCACTTTGTTAAAGATGGCACTGCCCACATGCAAGTTTTAAGAGTAAGCTTTTTCCCACACCCTTGACTGATTGGATGATGTGGGGGTGGTGCACTCTCATGAGGAATCCTCCCATTATGCCTCAGATAAGTGACTTTGTATCAGAGACTTCCTTGTTTGTAGACTGGATTAAAATAAAGATTTGGATTTCTACACTATAAAGTGGGGCAGACCGGGAGCTTGCTCTCTCTCGGTTCCTGAGATTAGTGTTAGGGAGGAGAGCAGAGAAAGGCCACGTGAAGGAGGCCAGGAGAAGCAGACAAGATGGCAGAGTGCTGAGGAAGAAGCCAGTCTGTGCAGAGTTTGTGCAGAGAAGGAGATAGGGAACAGAGGTGAATAAGACTGGTGAGCTAGAAACTTTTGATGCTAGGAAACTTGGATAAGTCAGTAGCTTTGTGAGCACTGAATAAGTGGGGTTTGGAGCCCAGTGTGTGTTTTTGCTTGCCTGCCGAGTGCAAGCTAGGATCAAAGATGATGATGGCTCACCAGTTCTTGGCTCCATTGTTTCATTACCGACTATCCAAATCTAATGCGAACCTGCACTGGTCAGGTGGCTGTGATGGTGACCTTGGCCACTGGCTTTACAAATAGCTAACATGTGAAGTGCTCTCACAAGAGCAAAACAATGTTTGAAGTGATCATATGAATGGACATTATCCCTGCCAACATCTAAAGCTTGTCTTCACATTTGGTCCACATTTTGTACCATTAAGTTAGAATGTCTGATGAGAATTCAGATGCTAATTTAAGTACGTTTTCTTCTGGCCGTTTTCATCATATGTTGCTCATTGAAAAGGCAGTGTATACTAGAAGCTCCCCATTCAAGTGCCACTGTCCCAGGCATTTAGTGTGCACTGTTGAAAGCAGGTCCCAAACTCAAGTTGGAAAATGCAGCCCACACTCTAAAGGGCAACTGCTACTCAATATCTGCCGATTGTCGTCTGGAAAATCAGGCCTTTTGACTCCAGATCTTCCAGATTTTCAATAGAAGCCAACAATCCCAAAACTTTTTTTGATATTTCCTGCCTTTTAATTGCTTAAACTGCAAATTCAGTTTGTTAAATCCTGTGCATGTTATCACTGAGAAAGCAAACAAATCAGAGCAAATAAAAAAATATACATGTGGGGTGGATGCGGCTCATGGGCCTGTGGTTTGCTATCTGTACATAAACAATACAAAAGCTCTGCCTCCTCAGAAATCTGTCTTCCAAAGCGGCCAGACTGTTCTAACTAAAACAATTTGGTCTGTAGCTCTTCAATGGCTTCCCCTTGCTTAATTCCAAGCTCCTTTTGAAGTGTCTGAAGACCCTGTAGGACCTGGCTTTTGCTTCCTCCTCTAGATTGCTATCTCACCATTCCCTTATCGTCAGCTGACCACAAGTCCATTTGCCTAGAAAACTTCAGGTTTATGAATGTTGTCTGAGAGTTTGGTATTTGTCCAGGATTCTTCACGCATTCAAATAAGCTGGGATGGATTTACTTGACTTGGTACCCCCAGCTTTTGTCGTGTCTTATCTAGTAATGATGAGTTGCTTGTGCATTAAACAGATTTCTCACTGTAATATGTGGCTTAATCTGAAAGATGATCAATGATAAACATCTTTCTTTGCCCAGGCATTGCCAATCATAGTATAACTATTATCATCTTCATTCCAAAGACACACTGCAGAATATTTGTTAATAAACAAAAAAAGATGGTAAAGATAATTCACACTTCTGTATATTAGCGGGTAAATGGAGACGTATTTAATGTGGCCAACCACTTGTATTGTCTTGGAAGCTGGTTAAACTCAAACATTTATAATATTTATATAAACATTATAAGAATAATTGTTCTCTTATAGATTACAACATTTAGGTAATCAATGGTCAGTGTTTTTTTCTTTATTATACATAGATATATCTTATTTTAAATTTTTAAAGAAAAACATTTTAAAAGGATACAGTAGTTATTGAATAGATCTGTATTGTAGGTCCACTTAATATAATAATCACAAGAACAACAATTTATGTCATCTGTTTTTAAATTACATATTTTAAATTACTGTTGTATTCATTTTCATTTTCAAAAGTTCTTATTTTAGACAATAAACTATATGGTCACTTTAGTTAATTTCTCCTGCATTCTAGCCATTCAAAACAGCTTGTAATTGGCTGAGTACTCCTAAATGTTTCTCTAAGCCTTTGCTCAGACAAATTCCTCTTCCACAAGTATGCCACCGTATCCACTTCCATACCATCTTTATCTTCTTCCAAATTCTAATTTACACTCATCATTTAATAATTAGTATGGATAAGTGTCTATTTTTGTATGTGGTGAAGAATAAATTTTACAAAAGTGTAAAATATTTTCTAGCCAATTAAATTTGTTTAATATTCAATTAAAGCAAAATTTAATTCAAAGATTAGACTCCCCAGAAAGCTTTCTATTATAATAGTCTGGATAGGTAACTATTTCCTAACTTGATTTCAGTTTGCTGATAGTTACATTTTGCCTCACTTAAATTTGGATCCTTGCAGTGTTGATAATATCTACTTAATAACCATCTATGACACAAAGGAAAAAACACAGAAATGAGTATGGACAAAAAGAAGAATGTCATCCAACTTCCTCTTAGTTTCTCATCAACCTCTTGGCTATTTTCCCCCAGAATAGAAACAGAGGGCAACAGATATTATCCTGATTGTACATGATGAGGATTTTCACCAACCACACATTCCTATTTCTAACCTAATATGTACTCTCTGAGAGAAATGACTCCGGCACCTCATGATAGTGTTGCTCAGAACAATACAATGCAACGCTTATCCTTCTGGTCCCCTCAGGATACAGTTCAATTTCTTGGCTGTTATTTACCAAAGTTGTGTTTTCCTTTCATTTGGTACTGGAAAGGAGAATGGTATGTTTAGTTTGCATTTTTTACTATTGGCTCAGCAATATGAAACAAAAAGAACTTCTGTCTGACATCTCTCTTTAAGATTAGAAAGCCCAAAGCTTGAACTTCAATGAGGAAGCGGAAAGGAGACTTTAAAAATTGCTTTGTCCTTCTTCTGCAACATATGGCAGGAATTGACTCTGGTTTAATTCTGGAGAAAATAAGAACTTCAATCAGGGACAATGCAATTGCAGCAGATTGCAGTGGCTTCGTTAGAGACATCACCATAATATCAGTTGCCAGTGGGTATTTTTTTATTTTGTTTTGTTTTGTTTTGTGTGACAGAGACAGAGAGAGAGAGAGACAGAGAGAGGGACAGATAGGGACAGACTGTCAGAAAGGGAGACAGATGAGAAGCATCAATTCTTCTTTGCGGCACCTTAGTTCTGTGATTTTTCTTTCTCATATGTGCCTTGACTGGGGGGCTACAGCAGACATAGTGACCCCTCGCTCAAGCTAGTGATCTTGGGTTCAAGCTGGTGAGCTGTGCTCAAACCAGATGAGCCCACACTCAAGCCGGTGACCTCGGGGTTTTGAACCTAGATCCTCTGTGTCTCAGTCTGTTGCTCTATCCACTGTGCCACCGCCTGGTCAAGCAAGTTACCAGTGTTTTGCAGTCACTTCTTCATGGATAGAGTTCACTAAATGTGAGCACTGGCTCTTTATATGAGAAATTAATGATGGTGATGGGGGAAGATTTCAATATATATCTATCCATCAGGTGTATAAAAAGTAGCACTTTTACAGATTTGGTGGTAATTATGCAAAAGCTTGGTAAAGAGAAAAAAAACATATTGAATACATGTGCCAATAGAATAGAAATTAAAGCCTCTCAAAGAGGCAAGTGTCTGACAAGTGAATGTTAAAATCATCAGGTCAGTTGTAGGTCCTTCTCTGTAAGGCAATGATTTCAGCTCTCTCAGGATCCATTGTGTGCACAGATTCTTTCTTTGCTGGAAAAGGTAGATGAGATCAGTGTTTATAACCATAGAGGCCTCTCTAAGGACATGTCACCTCATTCTTTGAAATTATGAATGAGAACACAAAATTATTATATATCCAGCTCTCTAAAGAAAATTTAAAGTCATGCTATTAAAATACTAAAAGTAGAGCAATAATAAGAATGTACTGAGTACACTGAATTATATACTTTAAAAATAGAGAAAGAACATTAGAAACAGAATGGAGACCTTAGTGTGCAGTACCATCCCTCATTTTATAGTTGAGGGAAGTGTGCCCTTTGGAGGTTAAATGTAACTGGAAGGCCTGAAAGACTGGAGAAGTTATAGGGCCTGCCAGAGCTTTCCTCTAGTGGTAAGAGAAAGTCTCCCATTAAAAATGTTTTGATCATATCCCACAAACCATGTTAGTTCAAATACCTGTGACAGATTTGTGGAGCCTTTACTACATGCTGGGCACTGGGAGTGGCTTCGATATAAGTGAAATGATGCCAGTTTAGCTATTAGGGTTAGACACAATCACCTCTTCTGCACTTGATGGCAGCTCTAGAGATTGTGAATGCCAAAACCATACACAGTTATAACATTATTAAAGTATCACTTAATCTTTTACTGTTACTTTACTTTTTAGTAAGTGATAAAATATTAGAAAACTTTAGTGTTCATCTTTCTAATCATATAAAAAAGCCTCATCAGACACACAGTAGAGATGAGGTTCAGGTGAGAGGGAAAGTAATTGTAAAATACTTTTGACATAATTTGTATCCTGTCAGTTTTATAACTATATTTATTTGAAGACCATTTATTGAAGGTCTATTGTGATACTTCTTGAGATTTTAGATACATACGAAAGTTCCACAGATATGAGAAGGATAATGTTCCTATATTTAAAGAGATCATAGTTGAGTCCCAATGAATATAGGCAGAGGAACATGAGGTACTGTATGTTTCTCTATAAAGATTTTGTTTTATTTGGTTTAAATAAACTTTGAAACATTAAATTTTATAGCCAAAATAACTGATTTTTTTTTAAAAAAATCAAATGCTCTGTTAGAACCATTTATTAAGGTAGAAATTGAATGTTAGTTCATGAATTCCTCATGGAGGGGGAAGAAACCCAAATAGTAAAGTAGCTCTTAATTCATTTTGGATTGCATGTTTATTTTGAGGTTTCCACATAGGTCACAGGTCAGAGTGAAGAGCTGCATGTTTATTTTTTTATCTTTAAATATATCATTGTCCTCAGGTATTTTTATTCAGATTTTATTGGTTTGGGGTGAGATCTAGCCATTAGAATTAAAAACTCAAAATCTTCCCAAGTGATTCTGATTTTCCAGTATTAAGAATGACTGGCATACATCATTGTTTTTCAAAGAGTTTTATTCATAGATCAGATCAGTTTAAATGATACTGGATCATTTTAAATTTTAATGATTATGATTTTTTTTAGTATATATCAGAAGTATATAGAAGTAGCTTATGGCTATTATTGTTTAGTATAAGTAAAACATTATAAAAAGTGAGTTAGTTCAATACAGATTATTGAACGAACTTACTTTTTGTATGTATCTATCAATACCTATATCTATCTATCTATCTATCATCTATAAGAGTATAGTTAGCAAAAGTTGTGAAGGTAGGATATAAGTAAATACATTTTAGAAAACCCTGGGTTGAATTATAAGAGAGGAAATATGGAGGACCAAGAAATTTGGAAGACAAAGGGGATTTTTTTTTCTGATGAGATTGATATGAGATGGAAAGTAAATAGTTTAAGAACACATGTCATATTTTCAAGTATTCTTTGTCAATCATGCTTGGAACAAGATATTTAAAAATGAAAGAAATACTTAGTGGGATCAACATTCTTTTGTGTAAACAAAGAAGACTTACTGATACTTTTGCTTGGGTAGCTGGCCTACCCTCTTTTCTGTAGAAATGGACTGTATTGGGTTGACCATGAAACAGATACACTTCAGGGACGATTGCTACCTGTGAGCATGGAGACCATCTATAATGTTATAAAAAAGGGGACAAAAAGTAACCTCTAAATGGTAGATGCTGCTTAAAATCAGTGTGGGTGAGCAGCTATTTACATTAGCTCCATAGATGTCACCTTATCTGTCATAAGAGCAGCGGCTTAACATATGGTAAGTATATAGTTCTATGAATATTAACATAATGAGATCAGTTATGGCAAGGGAATTATTGTTTGAAATGTCATAAGGTAATTGTCACTGGTTGAGCAGAAAAGACAGAGTGACAAAATAGTGTTTCATCTTCCATGTCAAGCTTAACTGGACAGTAGTGACTGCCGGAGGAGTGCATTGAGAAGCATTCTGAGGTTAAGTCTGTCCCATGAAAGAGAATGTCTCGATGAGTTAGTGAGGCCAGTCAAGGAAGCCATATAGAGGGGTGGCAGTATCATGGTCATATCTTCCATTTCTAAAAGTGGTTAGTCTATTATCCAGCATAATGATCCTGATCAAGGTGAAAGTGGACAATTTAAAACTAATAAACAATTATAAGCATAATTAATGCTGAGAGAAGGGTAAGTTTGCCCTGTAGATGAGAAAGAATATATAAATTAATGCTTTCTATTTCTGTTTTCACAGTGTGTGACTTTCTGATTTTCAGTCTTGTGGTTTGTCCTTGAAGTTAGTGTCGTCTTATTCCTTAATCTGTCTGGCCACTAAATGAGACAAGTTTGGATATGAAATTATTTTTAAAGAGTAGTCTTCACAGCTTGTTGCTCCTGAACATTAATCCATAATTTAATATAACAATAAAGTGGGTAAGTGATTGATCCAAGTGTCTCAGCAGTGGGTATACTCATCTCTCAGCTCCGTTTTTGAGAAGAGAACTTGGGTATCTTGTTCTGGGAGGGAAGCCAGGTACCACAGCCAAATGACTCTTGATCCTGTTGTTAAATCACAGGAGTTACCTCATTGCTGAGTACATATTTTGTTGTTATTAACCTTAGCTATTATAAAGAGCTGACATATGCTGGTGTGAAAATCTCTTTATATATCTTTTTTATTAAGATATTTCTCCAAGGATATATTTCCAGAGGAACTTAGTGTACCAGCTCAATTGGTATTCAAAAAGACATCATTTATCCTCTCTCAACATCTCTCTTTTCTTTTTTCATCCATTAGTTAATTCATTCAAATATAATATGAATCTGTTATGAGCCAGCCACATTGTTGGACTCTAGCAATAATAGATTGAACAAACAGACATAATTTTACCTCAAGGGTCATATATCCTTATTTCAAACAAATACACTTAGTCACAGTAGAAATGTAAAATTATAGGGAAATAAAAGGAACAATGGGAATATGTACAAGAGGTGGAAGGCAGAACATCAATAATGGCTTCCGAGAAGAAGTGACATCTTGGCTGAGTCATGAAACCTATAACCTAGATTAGATTATGATTATGACTAGAATATGGGAGTAGAATGGGAAGAACATATTGAATATTATACATAATACCACATAATAAAGCATTTTGAGACCATTTTAAAAAATATCAAATTAATCTTCAGAATGAGCTTTAAATTTTCTCTGACATCATCAGATTTATATTTTACAAAGATTTTGCTCTCTCTTATATTTCTGTATTAACATGTATATATGTATTATGGCATGTATCAGGGTGGACTCAAATTCTTTAAGTTCTTGTACTGTGAAAATATATAAATCAGAACTCAGGAACTTGGACCCCAAAGCACAGATCTTGGAGATAAAGGGTGATATTGTGGAAATCGCATACTTGTCTACAAGATCTATTGTTACATAGAGTAAGGAAAGAAGTCAGTATCTCACCCTGATAAATTGTGTATGGTAGTTGTAGTGACAGAATTCAAACTCAACCTAGCTTAGGCAGGAATGGGAATTTATCAGTTCATCTGTTGGAGAGACTGGAATGATGGGAGACAGATTTGATTTATCTCCTTACTTGATGACTTTATGTCTCAAGCATTGTTATACACAAGAAATAAAAGAGAACTGCTGACTTTTTTGGGTGTCTTTGACTAGAGTCTCCAGAAGCAGACTCCTGAAAGTGATTTATTAGAAAAGTATTCCTGGTAAAATCTGACGAGAGAGTTGAGGGTGGGGCCAGGAAAGGGATGGAAGCTAAGCAAAGGAGTAAGTATGAAATGAAGCAAAGTCTCACAATGGGTAATGGTGCCTCAGTCTCTCAGGACTGAGTAGATGGAGTAGATCTCCCCTTGACATTGTTCCAGTAATCAGATACCTACTGGTCATTAGTTAAGAGATGCTCCCAGGGAAATATAAATTCCCAGGCTTTTCCCCAACCTCTCTCAAGAGTTTCTGGATTTTTGTTTTTTAAATCTCAGACTCAAGTATGATTGACAGAACTGGTATCACATAGTACCCTTTCTTTCCATCATTGTGACATGAGGTGATGGTGAAACATTACATTTGGCCTAGCTTATGACATATGTCTGTCTGCACACCAGATGAGAGTATACATAAGTAGAAACAGAGGGAAAGGGATGCTGGGCAAACAAATCCCATGAATGTTTACTAAGCTCCCCATCTGTGGTCCCCTTAGAGTCTCGTATCTTATCCTACAGCACTGTAGAACTTAGCTCCCTGGGGACAAAAGCCAGGGTAAGTAAATTCAAAGCACAGTTGAACTAGTCTGAGTTCTTGGCTGCAAAAATCTATAACTAGATCTTGCTAATTTAAGCTAAAAGAATTCATAGCTCACAGAAACATAGAAAATCTAGAGAAATGTTTTCTTTGGTGGGGGAGCCAAATATGTTGATAGAAGGTGATTTGACTTTGAGTGGTGGACACACACAGTGCAATACACAGATCACATAACATAGAAGGGTATACTTGAAACTTATATAATCTTATTATTCAATGTCACCTTAAAAAATTTAATTATAAAAATGAATGGTCTGGCAAGTGCAGCCACAATCACTTACCTCCATGGCAAAGCACCTGAATACTCATCTTCATGCCAGTGAGAGCTCTCCTCTTCTGCAGCCCTAACTGACTCTACATTCACAAAAAATGTATTCGTATATGTGTCATTTAAGTAATGCTATGTGTTAGATAAAGCGGCATATAATCTGGAAGGTAACAACAAATTCACTTATCAGTTCATGTTCTTTCATTCTCAAGTTGAGAAAAGTGTTTGAGAATTTGTAACAAATAAACTTTATTTTCACTAGCTATCATTTTTCCTGACTTGAAAAATTATGATTCTAGGGTTTGTGCAGTTTATGAAAATATAGTATATTGTAGTTGGTGCTTCTTTTTTTTTAAAATTTTTCTGAAGTGAGAAGCGGGGAGGCAGACTTTAGCATGCGCCCTGACCGGGATCCACCCAGCAAGCCCACTAGGGAGCAATGCTCTGCCCATCTGGGGCATTGCTCTGTTGCAACAGGAGACATTCTAGCGCCTGAAGCAGAGGCCATGGAGCCATCTTCAGTGCTGGGCCAACTTTGCTCCAATAGAGCCTTGACTGTGGGAGGGGAAGAAAGAGACAAAGAGAAAGGAGAAGGGTAGAAAAACAGATGGGTGCTTTTCCTGTGTGCCTTGGCTGGGAATCGAACCCAAAACTTCCACATGTTGCTGGCAATCTACTGCTCAGCCAACGGGCCAGGGCTAGTTGGTGCTTCTTAATAAACCTGAGTACCATAAAACATTCAAGAAATCACTTAGGGAGCAATGCCTTATGTATTTTCTTTTCTGGAAAACTTATTTTTTAAATTTGCATTTATTAAATAGAGATCAGAAAAATTATAGAAAAAAATCAATAAAACAAGGAGCTGGTGCTTTGAAAAGATCAACAAAATTGACAAACTCATGTCGAGACTCACTAAGGAAAAAAGAGAAAGGACTCATATAAACAAGATCCAAAATGAAAGATGAGAAATCACCATAGATATCATAGATATACAAAGAATTATTGTAGAATACTATGAAGAACTATATGCCATCATATTAAACAATCTAAAAGAAATGGATAAATTTCTAGAACAATGCAATCTTCTTAGACTGAGTCATGATAAAGCGGAAAGCTTAAACAGACCCATAAGCAAGGAGGAAATAGAAACAACTATCAAAAACCTCCCCCAAAATAAAAGCCCAGGCCTAGACAGCTATACTAGTGAATTCTATCAAACATTCAAAGAAGAATTGGCGCCTATTCTACTCAAAGTCTTCCAAAAAATTGAAGAAGAAGCAATACTTCCAAACACATTTTATGAGGCCAACATAACCTTCATACCAAAACCTGGCAAGGACAACACAAAAAAAGAAAACTACAGATCAATATCTCTAATGAATACAGATGCTAAAATACTAAACAAAATACTAGCAAATTGAATACAACAGCGCATTAAAAAAAATAATTCATCATGACCCAGTGGGATTTATCTCAGAATCACAAGGATTATTCAACAAAAGTAAAACAGCCTGACCTGTGGTGGCGCAGTGGATAAAGCGTCGACCTGGGAACACTGAGGTCGCCAGTTCAAAACCCTGCACTGGTCTGGTCAAGGCACGTATGGGAGTTGATGCTTCCTGCTCCTCCCCCCTTTCTCTCTCTCTCTCTCTCACTCTGTGTCTCCTCTCTAAAATGAATAAAAGAAAAAAGAAAAAAAAAGAAAAAAAAAAAAAAAAAAAAAAAAAAAAAAAAAAAGTAAAACAGTTAACGTAATACATCATATCAACAAAACAAAGAGCAAAACCCATATAATTCTATCAATAGATGCAGAAAAGGCATTTTATAAAATACAACACAATTTTATGTTTAAAACACTCAACACAATGAGTCTAGAAGGAAAATATCTCAACATAATAAAGGCCATTTATGAAGAACCATCAACTAACATCATATTAAATGGCATAAAACTGAGGACTTTTTCTCTAAAATCAGAAATAAGACACGGTTGTCCACTCTTTTCACTCTTATTCAATGTAGAGCTGGAAGTTCTAGCCAGAGTAATCAGACAAGAGAAAAAAATAAAAGGCATTCATATTGGGAAAGAAGTAAAGGTTTCACTTTTTGCAGATGATATGATCCTATACATCTAAAACCCCAAAGACTCCACAAAAAGACTACTAGAAACAATAAACCAATACAGTAAGGTCACAGGATACAAAATTAATATACAAAAGTGTATTGCCTTTCTATATGCCAACAATAGAACATCAGAAAATGAGCTCAGGAAGATAATCCCCATCATGGTTGAAACAACAAAAATAAATACCTAGGAATAAACATAACAAACAATGTAAAGGACCTATATAATGAAAATTACAAAGCATTGTTAAGGGAAATTGAAAAAGATACAATGAAATGAAAATATATTTCTTGTTCTTATATAAGATGAATAAATATAGTCAAAATTGCTATATTACCCAAAGTGATATACAAATTTATGCAATTACCATCAAAATTCCAATGTCACTTTTTAAAGAAATGGAACAAAAAATCATCAGGTTTATATGGAACTATAAAAAACCCTGAATAGCCAAAGTAATCCTAAAGAAAAAGAACAAAGCTTGGGGTATTACAATACCTGACTTCAAATTATATAATAGAGCCACAATAATCAAAACAGCATAATATTGGCAGAAAAACAGACACTCAGACCAATGGAACAGAATAGAGAGCCCAGTTATAAAATCACATATATATGGTCAAATAAAGGGGCCAACAACACACAATGGAGAAAAAAGAGCCTCTTCAATAAATGGTGCTGGGGAAACTGGAAAGCCACATGCCAAAGAATGAAACTCGACTACAGTTTGTCCCCTTGTACCAAAATTAATTCAAAATGGATCAAAGACCTAAATATAAGACTTGAAACAATAAATTACATGGAAGAAAACGTAGGTACTAAACTCATGGACCTTGGCCATAAACAGCACTTTATAAATTTGACTCCAAAGGCAAGGGAAGTGAAAGCAAAGATAAATGAATGGACTACATCAGACCAAGAAGCTTTTGCACAGCAAGAGAAACTGACAACAAAACAAACAGCCAACTAAATGGAAGATGATATTTTCAAACAACAGCACAGACAAGGGCCTAATATCCAAAATATACAAATATACAAAGAACTCATAAAACTCAACAACAAAGAAGCAAACAATCCAATAAATAAATGGGAAGAGGACATGAACAGACACTTCTCCCAGGAAGAAATACAAATGGCCAACATATATATGAAAAGATGCTCATCTTCATTAGCTATTAGAGGAATGCAAATCAAAACTACAATGCGACACCACCTCACGCCTGTTAGATTAGCTATTATCAACAAGACAGGTAATAACAAGTGTTGGAGAGGCTGTGGAGAAAAAGGAACCCTCATCCACTGTTGGTGGGAATGTAAAGTAGTACAACCATTATGAAAAAAAGTATGGTGGTTCCTCAAAAATTTAAAAATAGAACTACCATATAACCCAGCAATCCCTCTACTGGGTATATACCACCAAAACTCAAAACCACTGGTATGAAAAGACACATGCAGCCCCATGTTCATTGCAGCATTGTTCACAGTAGCCAAGACATGGAAACAACCCAAAAGCCCTTCAATAGAGGATTGGATAAAGAATATGTGGTACATATATACAATGGAATACTACTCAGCCATAAGAAATAATGACATAGGATCATTTACAACTACATGGATGGACCTTGATAACATTATACTGAGTGAAATAAGTAAATGAGAAAAAACTAAAAATGATATGATTCCATACATAGGTGGGACACAAAAATGAGACTTATGGACATGGAGAAGAGTGTGGTGGTTACCAGGAGGAGGGGAAGGGAGGAAAGATGGTGGATGGAGGGATGGGAGGGGCACAAAGAAAACCAAATAGAAGGTGATAGAAGACAATTTGACTTTGGGTGATGGGTATACAACATAATCAAATGTCAAAAAAACCTGGAGATGTTTTCTCTGAATCTATATACCCTAATTAATCAATGTCACCCCATTAAAATTAATTAAAAATTTGCATTTATTGATATTTAGAGAGAGAGGAAGAGGCAAAGAGAGAGAGAGAGAGAGAGAGAAACATGACTTATTCAGGCTGTCATTGATTGATTCCTGTATGTCCTCTAACTGGGAATCGAACCTGTAACCTTGGCATGTCAGAGTGATGCTCTAACCAACTGAGCTACTTGCCCAGGACCTGTAAAACTGTTTTATTGACCAATGAACATTTCTGGAGTTTGAAGCCCTCTCACCCCATCCTAAATGATAAGCATGCTTTGTCTGCTTATAGTATAAGTACATTGCCAAACTTTCTTTAAAAACAAAATCATCCTGTGTCTCCTCTCAGAGAATGAGAAAAGCACAGCTTGCTCAACTGGTCTGGACTGTCATCACTATTGTGCTGGAAATAAAATGGGAATCAGGAGCCATAGTTGTCCTTTTGTGCATTTACCCTCTCCTTCAGAAACACAGACCCTAGCTCACTTTTTTCTGTTGTCTACATTGACTTTTCTTCTGTTGATTGTTCTTGGCTCTCCTCCATTGCACTCTCCCTGACTCATCACATTCTCTTACGATGCTTTCCCTAACATGTTCAGGCAGTGGGCTTCCAGACCTATCTGCCCATATCTGGGCTGCTGGATTTCCATATTGAGTAATAGCACTGCTCACTCCTGCCAGAGACCTGAATGTCATCCTTGACAGCATAATCCCTTTTACCAGATTCTTAAACAGTCTAAACTTGAAGGGGCATAAACTTAAAATGGTTTTAGTTTTTCTCAGAATCCTTGCTTTCAATAATACTAAATTAAATCTTCCTTTCCCATCTCTTCAGACCATTTTTGGAAGATTCTATACATTTTTGTTTTTTTGTTTTACAAAACATAGTGTCATTCAATTTAAAACTCCAATTGAAAAACCATGTAAATCTCCTATTGTCTTCTTCATCCCAGGGCTCACAGGTCTTCAGTTTGAGAGACTGTGTGAGCAGAAGGGTATGGTCTGTGCTCTCACTCTTCCTCTTCCTTTATCAGACGACATAAGAACATCTCTGCGCCACTCTCTGAAGTCCATTTCCTTCACCGGATACATAAATAGTCCTCTGGTGACTACCACTCATTCTCTAACCCTGTTCTTAGAAACACATGTGAATGCATTAGAGTTCCATTCCCTGATGTGGGTGCTCTGGCTTAGCTCAGGGTTTAGCTTAGGTCTTTTTATTGACCTCCATCCCCACACCTCATTTTTGAGCCTATCATTGCTATGTGCAGAATGATAATGGAAACAAGAATACTTGTTGAAGAAATTATTGTAATAGTCTAGGAAGAGAGACAACATGGGAAGAATAATGGCAAAATTAACATTAAAAGTTGTTATTTATTGACTCTCTACTGTATGCCAGGCACTGCACTGAATCTTACCACCTTCCCATAACAGCCTTATAAGATAGACATCCTTGTCCTTTTTTCTTTTCTTTTTTTTTTTTGACAGAGACATAGAGAGTCAGAGAAAGGGACAGATATGAACAGACAGACAGGAAGGGAGAGAGATGAGAAGCATCAATTCTTTGTTGCAGCTCCTTAGTTGTTCAGTGATTGCTTTCTCATATGTGCCTTGACTGGGGGGCTACAGCTGAGCGAGTGACCCCTTGCTGAAACCAGTGACCTTGGGCTCAAACCAGCGACCATGGATTCATGTCCATGATTCCACACTCAAGCCAGTGATCCCTCGCTCAAGCTGATGAGCCTGTGCTCAAGCCAGATGAGCCCGTGCTCAAGCTGGTGACCTTGGAGTTTTGAATCTGGGTCCTCCGTGTCCTAGGTTCTAGTCTGATGTTCTATCCACTGTGTTATTGCCTGGTCAGGCTTGTCCAAAATTTTAAGACAAAACTCGAGAGTATTTTTCTGAAGATATTATGTCTTGTAAATGGTAAAGTTAAAATTAATATTTGTTTCTAAGGTTTTTTTTCTTTTTCCAGTTTTCTACATTTGGTTAAAATAGAGATTCCTGGAACCATCCTATACTTAAGTGTCAGGAACTCCTGAGGAGGGTTCAGAATATGTATATTTTAAACAAACATTCTAGGATTGTTTTGATCAGGTAAATTTGGGGAACATTAGTCTCCCAAAATAGTATTAAAACTGCTTAGCCTTGCTCTTGATAACCAGGCACCTGCCTACTTCTCTAGAACTTCTTCCAGACCCCACTTCCAGTGGAATGTCCCAGAATACCAGTCCTGTGTCTGTTTTCTAGAAATGCTATTTATTCAACGACTCTGGCCTCTGCACATGCTCTTCCCTCTTTGGTGAATGGCTTCTCCCGCAGTCTATCTTTAAGTCCTGCTCCAGCCTAGCAGTCTCGAGGAAGCCCTTTTGCTAGTGCTATAATTCCTTTCCTACTGTCTGGCAAAGTTGCTCACCGCTCTTATCTTCTTCCTCTTAGTGTATGTGCCAATTTCAAACATTATATTTGCATAGTGTATTGCTATGTATTCACTAAAATATCTGTTTTTCTCAGTAGGTTATAAGTTGTGAGTGGCTTGAGAATATTGGGTTCTGAGGAACGTATTACACTAAATACAGTTTTGAAGAATTGTGTCAGGCTCTTTGCCTGAGCTACTAATTTTGGTAGAGTTAGTCTGCTGCTATCATTTTACTTTTATTTATCTTCACTTCTGCATTTGTGTGTATAGTTGTTTGATATCTGCAGGCGACTGGTCCAGGACCGTATGCAGATGCTCTAGTCCCTTATATAAAATAGTATATCTATATCACCTATGCACATTCTCCCATATATTTTAAATCCTTTAAAATATATTAGATTACTTCTAATACTTAATGCAATGTAAATGCTATGTAAATAGTTGTTATACTGTATTACTTAAGCATAATGACAAGAAAAAGAAGTCTGTACATGTTCAATACAAAAGCAATTATGTAGACCTTACTACACAGTACATGTCAGCAACAACATAACATTTAAAAACAATATTTTGATCCACCCTTGGTTGAATTCATGGATGCTGAACCTATGGATATAGAAGGCTAGCTGTACACTTATAATAGATCCAAGCATGTAGACAGGAGACTTATGACCTTGAACAAAAGGAAATGAAGATAATAAAGATCTGAATAGATTTTCAGAAAAAAATACCTTTTGTTTTATATGATTGATAGTTTCAATTTTTTTACACAAAAATAGGTGAGTTTATCTTCTGAGATAAAACAGAGAGAGAATAAAGGAAAAAATTAAAAAATAGTAAAGAACTGAAATATATTCTTATTAAAATTAGAGAAAATAAAATTTGTTCTAAAATTAGTTGGGATAAAATTTCCTGATACTATAATAGTTTTTCTTCAGTTCTTGGCATTCCAGATGTGAGGATGGAGAAAGCAAGTAAGGAGACTGACCCAGAGTTGGTGTTTTGCTGAGTGGGTGTGATGGGGGAAATGTGGTGCTTGGAAAATGAGGATGTCAATGAAAAAAGTGATCAGGTAGTCATGCATGCAAATGTAGGGGGGCAATATGACACTATTGGGGGTAAATAAAAGAGTCAAGAGGCCTCTTCGTAGAGTTAAAAGTAAGATGATTTGAAATAAGAGGGTATTTGTATTAGGTTCATATTGCTGTTTCAACAGACTACCACCAACTTTGTTCATTAAAGCAATAGAAATTTTTTCTCGTATAATTCTGAAGACCAGACATATGAAATGAGTTGTATATAGCTAAAATCAAGATGCCTCAAAGACTGGTTCTTCCTGAAAGATCCAGGGAAGAATCTGTTTCTTGCTTCATTCAGCTTCTGGTGCCTGCTGGCATCCCTTGGCTTGTAGCTACATCATTTCAATCTGTTTCCATCATCACATTGTTATCTCTGTTTCTGTAATAGTATTTTCATCTGTTTCCATCTTACAGGGACACTTGTGTTTCCATTATTGGTCACACCTAGATAATCTAGGTTTTATCACAATATTCTTAATTTAATTAAGCTGCAAATTCCTTTTTGCCACATAAGGTAACATAGTGACAGGGTTCAAGAATTAAGACATTGACATCTTGGACAAGGGCTTTTGTCAACCTACCATAACATTGTATTTAGATGGTAGATTGTTTGTATTCTAGTTTTCAGCAGTGGAAAAATTCCTAGTGAAATAAGTGTAATCAAACCATAATCATGAGTGGGTGCTAATTAGGTTACATAGTCAGTCAAGAAAACAAAAGTCTAGGACATTAACTGGGCCATTTTCTTGAATTCTAACACCAACAGAATATGGACTGGACTTGGGATTCATGAGATTGCAGTTAATTAACTTGCGCAAGGTTACATAATTTATAAGAGCTAGAATTACATTTCTTTATTACTTTTATAAAATATTCAACATTTAGTTCTGGGATACTCATAAAAGAAAATAAGTAAGGAGAAGAAAGAAGTCTTTAGTCTCTGTTCCAGGGCAAGTTTTCTCCATTTGCACTCCTTCCTTCCATTCCAGCTCCCCTACCCAGCCACCCCCACAACAACCCTCCTCGATTTATTCTCAGCCCTTCTCTATGCTTTCAGAGCCCCAGGAGGTTGACCTCTATAAACAGAATCTTCCAGAGTTTCTTGTCCTTTGGTTTCTAATTAGGTTTGCCATTGGGGAATCTTCAGCAGATCAGAAAAGAGAAGTATTGTTTGTAATTAAATACCCAGCCCTGATTCATTGTAGGTCATATATTTAAAAATTAAAAAACTTAGTATTTCATGAGTACATCGTAATCTTAGGGGCCAGAGAAGGCTTGCCTGAGGAAGTGACATTTATGCTGAGATCTAAGAATGGAAGTGGATTTAGCCAGGTAGACAGCTGGGGTTGGGGTTGTGCAGAGCAGAGAAGAGTTTCAAGAAAATATCCAGTGAAAAGACTTAGAGGAGAACCTGACCAGGCAGTGGTACAGTGGATAAAACCTCGGACTGGGACACAGAGGACCCCTTTCAAAACCCTGAGGTCACTGGCTTCAGTATGAGCTCATCCAGCTTGAGCATGGGGCTTGAGCTTGGGATCATAGACATGACCCTGTGGTCACTGGCTTGAGCCCAAGGTCGCTGGCTTGTGCCCAAGGTCACTGGCTTCAGCAAGGAGTCACTTGCTCTGCTGTAGCCTCCTGCTCAAGGCCCATATGAGAAAGCAATCAATGAACAACTAAGGTGCCGCAAGGAAGAATTGATGCTTCTCATTTCTCTCCTTCCTGTGTGTCTGTCCCAATCTGTCCCTCTCTCTGACTCTCTCTCAAAAAAAAGAAAAAGACTTAAAGGAGAGATTAGAGTTGTATTTAAAAAGCTATGGGCCTGTGTCACTCTTTTTATACCCCATCAAAATGTATATGTCCAGTGATTCTCACTTCCTTTGCACTGCTTCCAGCATTCTAAGTTATTTGGTAAAATTCTAACTGCCTAGGCCGTCCACAACCTCATACATCTCTTTTTCCAGTTTCCCTGAAGCAAAAGATACCAACAAGCTAATCTACACTGAAATGTTATCTGTATATAGCAATGCTTACTTCATAAAGAGTGACTTTTCTCTAAATGAGGATTTCAGTCTTTTGAATGTGAATTTCTTTTGTTGTAGGGAATTGAAGGGATGAAGCAAGATTATTTGTGTCCACTAAAAATCATGCTGTCTGCCTGACCAGGTAGAGGCGAAGTGGATAGAGCGTCAAACTGGGATGCGAAGGACCCAGATTCTAGACCCCGAGATCGCCAGCTTGAGCACAGGCTTATCTGGCTTGAGCAAAAAGCTCACCAGCTTGGACCCAAGGTCGCTGGCTCGAGCAAGGGGTTACTTGATCTGCTGAAGGCCCACAGTCAAGGCACATATGAGAAAGCAATCAATGAACAACTAAGGTGTTGCAAAGAAAAACTGATGTTTGATGCTTCTCATCTCTCTCTGTTCCTGTCTGTCTGTCCCTATCTATCCCTCTCTCTGACTCTCTGTTCCTGTTAAAAAAAAAATGACATTTTCTGAAGGTAAAGTGTGATTTCATGCATTTTGTCACCAATAATGACATGTTGAACTTTATTATTTAGTATTAGCTGGAACATAATCATTCTTTATTCATTAACAGAATTAAACATTTATAACAAACACTTCCTTTTCATGAAAATCAAAGCTTTGAAATCCTGCTTGGCAAGTGAGAATAAACATGGATTTTAATCCTCAGGACTTGAATACATTAAATATAAAATATACATTAATACTGAGCTGAGTTTTAAACTAAAGTCAGAGCCTCTGGCCAAAGCAGTTGCTTTATCAGCTGCAATGTCCTTTTCTTCACTCTGCTCTGGAGCTCCCATGTATCTGGTGAGGACAGGAATGCTGATGTTTGCTGTGACTTCCATTTGCTCCTAAGGGAAAAAGACAAATTTCAAATCTTCTAAAGTCATGTCTAACCATAAGTAGACGATGCAAAAGCCATATTTCTGGGGATCAAAGGTTAAAGTGAGCCTCAAGGACTTTAAGTTGTCAATGTGGATTTTTCATGAGTTCATTAGATTAACGTGGGACTCTCAAGAGTTTGTCAATATTATGCACGTTGTCTTAGACTGGATTAATAAAAGATTCATAAGTGTTCTCCTTCAATTGGCTTTGCAATTTGAGTCTCTTTTAAATGATTGTCTTGCATGCAGGAGAGAGAGAGAGAGAGAGAGAGAGAGAGAGAGAGAGAGAGAGAGAGAAGTTCACAGCTAAGCTATTATAGTTATTTTAGCTCCACTCCAGGCTATCAGCTTGCATTTCTTATTCATGGCAGTTTATTCCATTGTTTCTGCTTTTCCATAATTATCTTTCGTATAGTGTATGTATGTATATGCTTATTTCTACTTTGGTTTATTCCAAAATTATTTTGACACATTTTAATAGATTGAATAGATTAAACACTAGACTTTATGATCATTTTTTTGTTGCACAAAGGCTATTTAAAAACTTTCAAAATTTTCACCTGAAAAATGTATATATTTTCTTCTAATGTTATTTTTTTAAGTTTCATTCTTGCCAAAGATATGTTCTATTCAAAAAGTTGGTAACATTTGATGCTGAGATGCAAGTCTAATTCAAAATGTAAAAATATACAGCTGATATTAGGAAACCCATTGTCTCTTTTGTTAACTAGCTGTTGGGGTACAAGCTAGCTTCTTGAGAAATTTCTATTTGGAAACACATAGTCCTCTAATAAGGTTTGTCAGGGATGTGAATGCGTATCCAGTGGCCATAACTTCTCTTGTCACAGCTGAGGCCAGATATATGCAACAGAAAGCCATTTCTCCAAGATCATATAACAAGTGTTGAGACTTTTACACCTTACTGGGATTTGTAGATGTTCTGTAGACACTTGACTTAAATTGGTTTGATTTAAAAAGCAAATAGAGCTGCAACTGAGATAAGCTGCCAGGAGCATTTTAACAACAAATTACTGGAGGCTGCACACAAACCACAGTTTTTAAATATTCAATGAGGACAGTCAAACTTTTTGTTAAACCTGAAGGATAATTCAAATCATGACATTGCTGAATCATACATAGATGTTTGCACTTAACAAAATGAACTCATAAGCAAAATAGAGACAGACTCATAAATGGAGTCTGACAGCTGTCAGCAGAGGCTTCTGTTGCAGGTGAGGTGGAGGGATTGAGCAATAAAGAAAAAAAACGAGAAAAACACTCATGAACATTGACAACACTGTGTTGTCAGGCAGGATGTAGAGGAGGGTATAGAGGGGATCCATGACAATGGACAGAGACTTGACTTGAAATGGTGAACACACAATACAGTGTCCTGATGACGTGTTGTAAAATTGTGCTCCTGAAACCGGTATAATTTTGTTATACTACCCCAATACATTCAATAGAAAAGAAAAGAAAAAGGAAAATGCTGTAAGAATGTTTCAGCACCCAATTGTGGAAATCCTTTGAACACCCATACAGCATGTGAGTTTTTGATGTTGTAAACATATATGCATACATTTTTTAATGACAATGTTCACAGAAGTGTTGCTAGCGCAATGGACTATGTAGATATCCATACTCATTTTTATAACATAGTAAGAAAATAAAGTCAGAATTTACAAGAAAAAGAAAGAAAATAGAGTGGTTGCTAGGGTGTGGGTAGGGAATTGACTGCAAAGGGACACCAGAGAACTTTAAGTACTGAAAATGTTCTGTTTCGTAACTGTGATTAGTAACATGACTGTGTATGTTTGTCAAAACTTGTCAAATGGTATACTTAAAATTGTTGAATTGTACGTAAGTCGTGCATCAAAACAGCTGACAAAAATCATGAGAAGGAAGGAATAAAGATGAAAGTGATGAAGGTATTGAAAAAAAATTACCAGCATGTATCTATTTGTAGTAAGTCCTAGATTAATAACAACAATGCCTGAACTAAAACTATATTTTCAACTCCTCATCATCCACCTCAGAGGAAAGTTCAATTTTACCATTTATTCAGGAAAAATTTGTTGAGCAATTAATATGGCCAGAAAACATTTCAGGCATCATGGATACGGAACCTAGTCTCTGGCCTCAGAGTACCACAGCCCAGTGGCATAAACAGACAAAATCTCAACCCTCCAGAAGCAGTGAGATATATGCCATGACAAAGTTATGAAGGGAACATTATGAAAATATAAAGAAGCAGCAAAGAAAAAAGGCACCTGACTGAACACAGGAGGAAGAAAAGAAGGACTTAACAAAAGTTTCCTTAGAAGAGGCAATGCCCCTGCTGAAATTTGAACAAGAATTTAAGGACTACAAGAGCGAAGACAGAAAGGCCGTACTCCAAAGATTACTTTTCATCTAGTGTTTTTTCTTAACATATTAATTCAGTTATTAACCAAATGTTATATAGACTAAATTTAATATATGATAAATGAAGTATCATAAGCCAATGGGAGGTGAGATAGAATATAAAATAAATTCTTTTAGAAAAGTTGATATTAAGGGACAAAATCAAGTTTATTTTTCCCACTACAAAATATGGCAACATTAATTCTAGATGAATGAAAACATTTGATATAAAAATAAAATCATTTAAAAACAAAAGATATGAATAATTTTTAGTTCTTAATATGATAAAAAATTGTACATATGAAAATATTGGACTAGATAAAATCTATATGTACAAAAGTTATTATACTTAAAAGCAAGTGTACACTGGAAAACTTTTAGCAAAAGTTCTGGTGCAGTTTACTTATACTTTATATAAAAAGTTATTTCTAGTTCAATAAGAAAATCTAATAGTATAATAGGATTAGAAAACATACTGGTAATAGAAAAGATCTTACTGAATATAGTGTCAAAATTATAAATTTTATTGGAATTGACTTAATACAACAGGTGAAAAAAGTTTGTGGAAACAATTTTCAAACTTTAAAGCACATGTGAGAAAACCTGAAAAAATGGAATACCATGTCATATATGGAAGACTCAATATCATAAATATGTAATTTTTTCCCAAGAACATGAGAAGTTAATTTTAAAATTAACACAGGAGACTAAAATAATTTTATACAATTATAGGAATTAAAACAGTTGTGTATTAATGTAAGAATAGACTTCTTTAATGAGTAGAAAAGTCTAAAGTACATGTTAGAAAAAGCTTATACCAATAAAATAGATGGCCTGACCAGGCGGTGGCGCAGTGGATAGAGTGTAGGACTGGGATGCGGAAGGACCCAGGTTCAAGACCCCGAGGTCACCAGCTTGAGCACGGGCTCATCTGGTTTGAGCAAAAGCTCACCAGCTTGGGCCCAAGGTCACTGGCTCCAGCAAAGGGTTGCTCGGTCTGCTGAAGGCCCACGGTCAAGGCACATATGAGAAAGCAATCAATGAACAACTAAGGTGTCACAACGAAGAACTGATGATTGATGCTTCTCATCTCCATTCCTATCTGTCTGTCCCTATCTATCACTCTTTCTGACTCTCTCTCTGTCTCTGTAAAAAAGAAATAAAATAAAAAAATAAAATAAAATAGATGATATATAAATAATATATAAATATAAATTTATAATATAATAAATAATTTTATAACATTTATTCTATATAACTTAAATATAAATGCGGTATATATATATAGATATATAAATGATAGTTATTGCAATATAAAACGGTGAGAAAAGGATAGTCTATTAAAACTATATGGTGTTGTGTTAGTAGATTTCCTTAGAGAAAAGTAAAATTAGGCTTCAACTTTACCCAAAAATGATTAAAGCTTTAAATACAAAAAAGAGAAATCTTTATTAGAAGAAAATATTGGAAAATACATGTTGCTGCATGATAGGGAAATTATTCTTAGATATCACATAAAAACATATCAGAAGACAGATAAATGTTGAAATTGAAATGTAAAAATTTGTATGTCAAACAGTATAATAAAAGTAAGAAAAAAGCTGAGTGGGAGTAGGTAGTCACAATATATATCCAATGCATGATTATTTCTTGAAATAGATGATGAACTGCAAATTAATTTTTGAAAGAAATAATTACATTTACTCTTCCTTTTATTTTAAAAATGTGTTTATCTTTTCTTCAGTCTCTCAGCCCCTAGAAGTTTTTTAAAATTTTAATTTATTGTGTTTACATAGATTCTAGTGTCCTCCTGAATGCATCCCCCCTCCCCCGTGTTCCCCTCAACATCCTCCTTATCCCCACTCCCCACAACGCCCTCCACCTTTCCCTCCAGGATTAGCATTTCTGCTCTCTATAATGTTGTGTTATGTGTGTATAATTTTACCAATCTCTTTCTCTTTTCTGATCTCTTCCTATCATTCCCTTTCCCTCTGTCCGCCTTCCCTCTGTACCCATTGATCCAGCCTCTGTCTCTATTCTGTTCCTTAGTTCATACAGTTCATTGGATTCCTCAAATGAATGAAGTCATATGATATTTTTCTTTCTCTGCCTGGCTTATTTCAATTAAAATAATAGTTTCTACTGCCTATATTTTCTTCTAGAATGCTTATGGTTTCACAGCTTACATTAAAGTCCTTGATCCATTTTGAGTTTATTTTTGTGCATGGTGTAAGTTGGTGGTTTAGTTTTATTTTTTTGCAGGTAGCTGTCCAGTTTTCCCAACACCATTTGTTAAAGAGGCTATATTTACTCCACTATATGCTCTTACCTCCTTTGTCAAATATCAATTGTCCATAAAGGTGTGGGTTTATTTCTGGGTTCTCTGTTCTGTTCCATTGATCTATGTGCCTATTCTTATGCCAGTACCAAGCTGTTTTGAGTACAATGGCCTTGTAGTATACCTTGATATCAGGAAGTGTAATACCTCCCACTTTATTCTTCTTTTTCAAGATTGCTGAGGCTATTCGTGTTCTTTTTTGGTTCCACATAAATTTTTGGAATATGTGTTCTATATCTTTGAAGTATGTTATTGGTAATTTAATAAGAATTGCATTGAATTTATAAATTGCTTTGGGAAATATTGACATTTTAATGATGTTCATTTTTCTTAACCATGAATTGGTATATGCTTCCACTTGTTTGTGTCTTCCTTGATTTCTTTTATCACTGTTTTATAATGTTCTGAGTACAAGTCTTTAACCTCCTTGGTTAAATTTACACCTAGGTACTTTATTTTCTTTGTTGCAATAGTGAAGGGGATTGTTACCTTAATTTCTCTTTCTGACATTTCATTGTTCGTGTATAGAAATGCCTGTGATTTCTGTGTGTTAATTTTATATCCTGCCACCTTGCTGAATTCGTTTATTAGGTCCAGTAGTTTTCTGACTGATCCTTTAGTGTTTTCTATATACAGTATCAGATCATCTGCAAATAATGATAGTTTTACTTTTTTTTTTCCAATTTGGATGCCATTTATTTCTTCTTCTTGTCTGATTGCTGTAGTTAGGACTTTCAGAACTATGTTGAATAAGAGTGGTGAAAGGGGACACTCCTGCCTTGTTCCTGATTTTAGGGGAATTGCTTTTAATTTTTGTCCATTGATTATGATGTTGGCTGTGGGTTTGTCATAAATGGCCTTTATCATGTTGAGGTATGTTCTCTGTATTGCCACTTTGCTAAGAGTTTTGATCATAAATGGGTGCTGAATTTGATCAGGTGCTTTTTCTGCATCTATTGAAATTATCATGTGGTTTTTGTCCTTCCTTTTGTTTATGTGGTGAATCACATTAATTGATTTACGAATGTTGTACCATCCTTGCTTGCCTCCCCAGAATAAATCCCACTTGATCATGATGTATGATGTTTTTCATGTATTGCTGGATCCGGTTTGCTAATATTTTGTTGAGTATTTTAGCATCTAAATTCATCAGAGATATTGGCCTATAATTTTCTGTTTTTGTGTTGTCTTTTGCCTGGTTTTGGAATCAGAATTATGCTCGCCTCATAAAAGGAACTTGGTAGTGTTCCTTCCTCTTGAATTTTTTGAAATAGCTTGAAAAGGATAGGAGTTAGTTCTTCTTTGAATATTTGGTAGAATTCACCAGTGAATCCATCGGGACTAGGGGTTTTATTTTTTGAAAGTTTTTTGATAACTTTTTCTACCTCATTTGTTGTAATTGTTCTATTTAGGTTTTTTAATCCTTCCAGATTGATTTTTGAGAGATTATATTTTCCAAAGAATTTGTCTATTTCACCTACATTGTATAATTTCTTGGCATACAGTTTTTCATCGTATATTCTTACAATATTTTGTATTTCTGTTGTGTCAGTTATTACTTCTCCACTCTCATTTCTAATTTTATTTGTTTTGTCCTCTGTCTTTTTTTTCTTGGTGAGTATGGTTAAAAGTTCATTGATCTTGTTTACCTTTTCAAAGAACTAGTTCTTGGTTTTATTGATTCTCTGTATTGTTTTTTTAGCCTCTATGTCATTTATTTCCACTCTGATCTTTATTATTTCCTTCCTTCTACTTCATCTGGGTTTTACTTGCTGTTCTTTCTTTAGTTCTTTTTTTTTTCTTTAGTGCTTTAGTTGCAGGGTTAAGTTGTTAATTTGTGCTTTTTCTAGCTTCTTAAGGTATGCCTGTAATGCTATGAACTTTTCTCTCAAGACTGCTTTTGCTGTGTCCCATAAATTTTGAATTGTTGTATGCTCATTTTCATTTCTTTCAAGGAAATATTTTATTTCTTCCTTGATCTCTTTGTTGACCCATTTGTTATTTAATAACATGCTGTTTTAGTTTTCAAGTTTCTTAATGTATTTTAGTTTTTCTATTGTAGTTGACTTCTAGTGTCATGCCATTATGGTCAGAGAAGATGCTTGATATGATTTCAATCTTTCTAAATTTGTTGAGGCTTGTTTTATGCCCTAACATGTGGTCTATTCTAGAGTATGTATCATAAGCACTTGAAAAGAATGTATATTCTGTTGCTTTAAGGTAAAAGGTATGAAGATATCTATTAAATCTAGTTTATCTAGTGTGTGCTTTAAGGCTGCTGTTTTGTTGTTGTTGTTGTTAATTTTCTTTCTTGAGGATCTATCCAGTGATGTTAGTGGGGTATTGAAATCCCCTACTATTATAGTATTGTTGATCTTGCCCTTTATGTCCATCAAAGTCTGCTTTATATATTTAGGTGCTCCTATATTAGGTGCAGAGAAATTTATAATGGTTATATCTTCCTGTTGGATTGCTCCTTTTATCATTATGTAGTAACCTTCTTTATCCCTTACTATAGTTTTTGTTTTAAAGTTTATTTTTTCAGATATAATATTGCTACCCCAGCTATTTTTTTCATTTTCATTTGCATGAAGTATTTTTTTCATCCTTTCACTTTCAGCCTATGTGTATCTTTTCTTTTTTTAAATGGGTGTTCTGTAGTTAGCATACGTACAGGTCCTTTTTTGTTATCCATTCAGTTTCCCTATGTCTTTTGATTGGAGCATTTAATCCATTTACATTTAAGGTTATTATTGATATATAGTTGTTTATTTCCATTTTTTTTCCTTTAAATCTACATTCTTCTTTTACTAGATTTTTCCCCCCTCTTTGTTCAGTCTATAGCAGGCCCCTTAACATTTATTTATTATTATTATTTTTTTTTTGCAACATTGGTTTTGTTGTGATGAATTTCTTGAATTTTTTTTTGTATGGGAAGCTTTTTATTTCTCCTTCAATTTTAAACAATAGCCTTGCTGGATAAAGAAGTCTTGGTTATAGGTTCTTGTTCTGCATTACTTTGTTTTTTAGTTTTGTTTTGTTTTTTATTTATGCATTTTAGAGAGGAGACACAGAGTGAGAGAGAGAGTGAGATAAAGGGAGGAGGAGCTGGAAGCATCAACTCCCATATGTGCCTTGACCAGGCTAGTGCAGGGTTTGAATTGGCGACCTCAGTGTTCCCAGGTCGACGCTTTATCCACTGCGCCACCACAGGTCAGGCAATTGTTCTGTATGAGTTTGAATGTTTGTTGCCTTTCCATTCTGGCCTCAAGTGTTTCTGTTGAAAAGTTGGATGTCATTCTATGGGGGCTCCTTTGTAGGTGATTGATTGTTTTTCTCTTGCAGCTTTTAGTATTTTTTCTTTATCTCTTAGCTTTGATATTTTGATTACAATGTGTTTTGGTGTAGGTATCTTTGGGTTCTTTTTTATTGGGGTTCTCTCTGCTTCTTGAACCTGTGTGACTCTATTCTGCATCAACTTAGGGAAATTTTCAGCTATAATTTCTTCAATCAGATTCTCTATCTCTTGTTTTTTCCTCCTCTCCTTCAGGAACCCCTATTATGTGGATATTGTTTCTCTTCATGTTGTCACAAAGCTCTTTTAGAGTTTCCTCAGACATTTTGATACTCTTTTCTTTTTGCCGTCTACTTCTGTGCTTTTGCTTATCTTGTCCTCTAAGTCACTGATTCAATCCTCTCCTTCATCCAGCCTGATTTTAATTTCTTCTAGCGTAGTCTTCATTTCTGATATTGTCTTTGTCATTTCTGTCTGCTTTATTTTTATTTCAGTGTCCTTTTTTATGCTTATAATTTATTTATTTAGTTGCTCATTAAGTTCATCCATTGTAGCTTTGAATTTTTAAGCATCCTAACAATCATTATTTTAAACTCTGTATCCAGTAATTTGATTACTTTCATTTCATCCAGATCTTTTTCTGGAGATTTTTCTTGTTGATTCATATAGCTTACTTTCCTCTGTCTTCTTATTGTTTCTGTTTGTGGTTTGCATGCTTGTTTGAGTCGTGGTCTCCTTAACTAGTAGAGCCATTTTTTCATTTTCTGTATCTTAACTGGGTCAGGTATGAGGAGCCCTTCCTTAAGATGTCAATTTTACAAGAGTTGTTAAGTCCTGAACTGATACTCTCCAATCTGGCTTCTGGATGTGCCCTCCCAGGACCTTCTTGGCTGGAACCTGGTGCAGACCAGTGGGGGTTGCTGCCTATGACTGACCCTTATCTATCTTTTTGGAGCAACAGGCAATCCATATCTTGTGGCTGCCTCTGCTGAGCCCAGGTGCCATTGTTAATATCAACTTAGGCTGACTTTTATCTACTTTTGGCCTGGAGGATGTTCGTTTAAATGTTTTGTTTTCCCTGAGATCTGCTTTCTGCTGCCTCTTATTGGTGGCTACTTGTTGGGCTCAGTACTGTAAATCAGCAGTTAGGTAAGGTATTGGATATGGCTTGCCCCTTAGCCTCAGGTGTCATTCTACCCAACCTTTTTTATTTTATTTTATTTTACGTTTTTCTTTTTTTTCCAGCCCTCAGAAGGGTGTGGCTACAGGAGTCCAATGGATATGGTCTTTGTGTTTCTGAGGTGTGGTCTGTCTGCAAGCCTATCATCACCGCTGCTGCCACTTCGGGCATTTGGACACGGGCACGTTGCCAGTGCTGGCTTGTGGCTGCAGTTGTTGTGTCTTCTGTCTTGTCTCCATGAGTGAAACTGTGCGGGCGTTCCTGGTCTGCAAGCCTTGGCCAACCCCTGGCCTTGGCCCCACCCTGCAGGTGGGACTACATTCACACGCTTAAGCTGCAGCTGTGGCCGGCTCCTGGCTTCTGCCCTCATGGATGGGACCATGCTCATGTGTTTCGCTGCTGCCCGTTCTCTGCTAAGCACTCAGCAGTGTGGTGGTGGTATTGTAGCTCAGACCTAAGCACTTAATACTGTATCCCTGATGGGCTCCCAGCTTCTAAGTGACTCTTCTCTGACTATAGCAGGAGAGCTTACATTTGGCTGGTGACCTACTTCCCTTTGCTGGTATTGCTGATTCCAGAAAAAATATTCACTTCAGATTTGGGTAGTGACTCAGCCCAGGTGTTAGGGTGGCTGTTCCTCAAAGTTTTTCCCTATGCCTCCTAGATTACTCTCCCTTTCTGCTACTCTGGTCCTCTCATCACTCCCCATCCCCTGGAGTCCCTGGGTGAGTAGCTGTAAAAAGAGATTTTCTGCACGGTTCCTTTAAGATGAATACTGGGTCTGAGAAATCTGTTTCTTTCTCACAAACAGTATCCTGCCTTGTTTTGCAGCTAAATACTGTTCATACACCTTCTCTAGGCTCCAGGGCTGCAGGCTAGGGCTTCAGTCCTGGGGCTCAGGACCCTCCCCTCTCCAGTACAACCTCACTACCATGTGAGTTCCTCTGGGCTGCTGCTCACTCCTGGGAGCTGGATAGCCCTCTCTGCATTTCCGCTTTTCCTACCAGCCTCAGTGTGGCTTTTGTCATGGTCTTTGGTTATAAATTCCTCTTAGTTTATCCCAAAGTTGGTTTTTCCAGATGATTGTTCTTAAAATTAAGTTGTAATCCACTTTGATTCTGGGAGGTGGAAGTTGGAACATCCGCCTCCTCCATCACCATTTTGCCAACATTTACTCTTTAATATTATTTTTTTACCTAGTGCTTCTCTTTGCATCTGAACTAAGAGAAATAATTCTTAAACTCTAAAATCCAATTTTTAAAAGATAAATTAATATTCATATCCAATTTTTAAAAACACTATTATTAACAGTTTATTCTACTATGTAGAATATGAAAAATGAGTATTTTTATTATGGAAAATGCCATAAAAATGCACATTTTAATTAAGGGAAAGTTAGATCCTTCCTGTCATAAGATTTATGCAGTGCATAAATATATCTTACATGTGTTGTGAGCAACTGAATTGTCTGCATCTTGGTACTGTTATCCTTCTGCCATTGGCTTCAATTACTTTGTATTATGACTGATAAATAAACAGAACAAAATATAATTACATCATTTGTTGGTTTTTATAAGGCCTTGGAACCTTTGCTAAGAAAGAGATTATTTATTATCAGCTATCACCTTTATGATCAGTGCACCTATAATTGCTTCTGGCCACTGAGTTGTCAGGTTACGTATATGGTATAACAAGTACTTGAAATTTAAACTCGAAAAGCACTAATGGGCATTGATTTGGGTGGATAAGGTCTCCTCTTCAACCAAGTAAATGACCACCTTTTGTATCAGTCTTCATCTTAAGTTTGTTCTGTTTCCAGTGGAGGTACTGAAAACCCTAACGCAACAATCAGCAAGCCCATTTTGATAGTATTTTCTGTGATTATGCAATTAATAGAAACGTAAGTTGTTATGTACAGTCTGTTGAGTTATGCCTTCCAATGAATCTTGACACTGACAGCAAAGTGCATCTTGTAAATCTATCTATGGTATCATGAGCAGCGAGAGTGGAAATATGCCAATTGAAAGGCACTCTGAAGCTGTACTTGTTAACACAATCCGGTATGCGTGCAACGTGAAGAAAGTACGCGTCTTTCGGCAAAGCCACTTGGCAGGTATATATCTTTACTTCTCACACGCAGATTTGTTTCTCTCTCCACCTTCATTGACATAGTTTACATTTATTCTTTTTTTCTTTTCTTATCAAATCTTACCTTTTTAAAAGAACATGGGATCTAATATGTAGAAACTTCCTACGGCATCACAGGGACTATTTTGTGTATGATGTGTCATTTAAATCTCATAACCTTGTAAGTAGGCTTTGTCATCACTGTTTTACAGATTAAGCAAACTGGGACTTAAATATTTTCTTTAAAAGAAGCTGGACAGAAAGTGGCATGCCTGGTATTTAAACTGTTCTTTTCTATGGTGTTGCCTCTTGAGAGGGTATTTGTTGACATCCAAAGGCCCTCTTATATATACTCTACAGACATTGAGGTTATTTGTAATGCAGAGATATGGATGTTGTATCCAGGAAGGATGTCTGTGGAAGCCCTCAAGTTCTTGTGAGGATAAAATTCTAACACCTCCCTTAGTTTAAAAGCTGAGAAGAGTAGCTATCTTTCTTGGAGAGTGGATATTTAAAAAGAACCAAGAGCAAAGTAAAGGAGAATGTGTTTAGGACTCAAAAAATTATGAGAACTCAGCTACATATAGATTAACTTTTTAAAAGGTTTCTTTCATTAGAGGGGGTCCTCAGGTTATGACACAGTTCCATTCCTACAACAGTGATGTAACCCAAATTTTGGTGTAAGTCGAAACACACCTTAGCCAAGTTACTTACTTATCCTAACACAGTTGTAAAATCATAATCTAGAACATAACACAACTAAGCCATATAAAAAAGAAAAGAACATAAATATACCATACTGTATACTGCACTGTAGTAACAGAAAAAATGAGTGTAAATAAACTTCTTTACCTTTATTCCTGCGGTTGGCTTGCACACTGGAAGGGGCATTGCAAGGTGGGAGAGAGTGACCTATTGGGAGGAGAAAGATGGAGAGGCAGGAGAACCTGCAGAAGGTGCTGGAGCTACTGGGTCAGGTGAATCAGGATTGCTTAAAGAACATGCTGGAGATGATTCTACCGTTACTATAGTAATTTCATCTCAAGAAGCAGCTGATGTAGAGGGTACAGAATCTGTTGCAGGCCTCCCTACCTTCTTAAATAATTGTTCCAGGATAGTCAGTAAGGTTAATGACTTCTCTTCCAAACACTCACGTGTCAATTTTTTAAAGTTTTTATGGGAGTGAGCATTGTAACCTTAAAATGTCGTATGTTGAGACTGTTGTAACTTGAGGATCCTTCTGTATTCACTAGCCTTCAGTGCAGACTTACTTAAATATGCCAATCTTGTCTAAGCTTTACTGCAAGATATTATAAGAATATTATGACTATTAAGCTCAAGTCAAAATATTAAGGGAAACTCCAAAATATTTCTTCAGACTTCCCCTACATAATCAATTTCTCCCTTAAGCAGGCTTTGCCATAATGTTACTCAGAGAATTAGATTTTTAATGATTGTGCTCTATAGCTTATATAAAAAGACATATTTTTCTGTAATTTTTTATTTTAAAATAATTTTAGATTTACAGAAGAGTTGCAAAGGTAATATAGAGCATTTTCATATACATTGCATCCCAGCATCTCTTAACATTAACATTTTATACAACTGTGGTACATTTATTAAAATGAAGAAAATAGGTCCTGGCTAGTTGGCTCAGTGGTAGAGCATTGGCCTGACATGTCAATGTGCTGGATTTGATTCCCAGTCAGGGCACATAGGAGAAGTGCCCATCTGCTTCTTCACCCCTTCCCCTATTATTTCTCTCTCTTTCTCTCTCTCTCTCTCTTCTCCTCCTGCAGCCATGGCTCAATTGGAGTGAGTTGACCCTGGGCATTCAGGATGGCTCCATGGCCTCTGCCTCAGGTGCTAAAAAGAGCTCAATTGCTCACCAAGCAACTTCCCAGATGAGCAGAGTATCACCTCTAGTGGGCATGCCGGGTGGATCCCGGTCAGGGTGCATGTGGGAGTCTCTCAGCCTCCCCTCCTCTCATTGAATATTTAAAAAAAAAAGTGAAGAAAATAACTGTGGTACATCACTATCAACTAAATTTCTGACCTTGTTCAGATTTCTCCAGTTTTTTCCACTAATGTTCTTTTTCACTTTCAAGATCCTATTCAGTATATAGCACACTGTACTTAGTCAAATGTCTCCTTTGTTAGAGGACACAGTTTCTAGTTTTACTACTTTGCAAAGTTGCAGAAGACTCAGAAGAGGAAGAGGTTATTTTAGGAAGAAGGGAAAGGTTATTAATCAACTTCTCAAAATTTTATGGACAAATGGAATCTTTGCATCTCTTCATGAGGAAATAATATTGGAAGATTACCATAAGTCTTTCTTCCCAATTGCTTCATTATTTATTGCTCTGAGGGTAAGGTTGAAATGAATATCATTGTTGTACAAGCTAACTGCTTCATATATTACATTCTCTGGAGCAGGGCTTTTCACCTCTAGGGGCAAGCCAACAGTTCTCCAGCTGCTCTCTCTGCAAGAAGATGGATGAGTTAGTTCACATTAGGGGGACATACAAAAATCGATTTTGACCATTTATTAGGGTAAGAAAGCTATTATTTTGAAATTCACAATTTCACTTATTTGTTTTTATTTTTTATATTGTTTAGCATACAGGGAGGACAAAGAGTGTGATTAGCACCTTGCAGAACCTTTAACAGAGTCATAATGTATGATTTGTTTGTGATATGGTGTTGTTATAAAAAACTGACTTAAATTGTTAAAAATTATTTTCTTTTAAAGGCATAAAATAAAACACCACTATATCAAAATTTCTTATGTAACAATTTAGTAATTATATGGGTATATATATGTCATATATACATAGTCTAATATATACATGTGTTTATCTGTATATATACATATATACATAAATCTATACATACATGTGTATATATATGCATAAATATATATACATATATGTCTATATATAAAAACATGGCTATATACATATATGTGTATATACATATATACATCATATAAAAATACATATTTTACCTTGTATATCATATATTAGAATAGGGTAGGTTGTACTACACTAACAAACAATCTCAAAATTTGGCTTAAGCTAATAAAAACTTATTTCCTCCTCAATTTATATGCTTTGCCGGGTATCACAAAGCTCAACTCTACAGTCAGGTATCCAGGCCCATGGATATTGTACTATGTTGTAGCTGCACTACCTAGAACACAAGTTATCTCAGTCACTCAGAATGGTAAGAGAGAGCCGGGTAATTAAACATGAGATTTCCACGGCCTCAGCCTTGCAGAACTCTCACTCACAATTAATTGGCTAGAACTAGTCACACATGCTTTACTAAACTTCAAGGAAGGCTACAATCACATCCTCTGGGTGTGTAGAAGTAGGGAAGAAAAGATATTGGTGAAAAATTATATATAATGTCTACCACATGAAAACAGAAGCTAACTATATACAGAAAGAATGTGTTTCTCTGTTTATACGCCAAGGTAAGTAACATTTGGGGCTAAAACAAACAACTCCAAATTCCAGTGACTTAAGAAAATGAAAGTCTTCCATTTGCTCACTGGACAGCATAATGCAATTGACAGGAAGTTCCCACTCTAGGAACTCGGATGTGGACTTTGAAGTTTAGCATTTTGTGATGTATAATAAACACTAAAAAATGACAACAATAGAGAAGGAGTTTTATTTTATTCTAGATTCATGAATGGTCAATTCAACTGCTTTGTACCATAAAGTTTGATCCCTTAGCAAGTGAAGTGAGCAGCACTCTGAAGGAGATTGCTCAGCAGTTAATTCCCTTAGTGATTTGAAGAGCTACAGAGTCCTTCCTGGGGGCTAGAAAACAGCATCTGGATAAATAAACAGCTTTTTGAGAAAATAACTTACTCATTCTGGCTTACTAAGTAGGGTGAAACCTCTCATTAAAAGGGGGTAATTTAGAGAAATTTTATAAGAAAAATTTACCTTCTCAGCTTTTCTACTTTCTTATCTTTTATCTTTCTTGCCTTATGCTTGCTTTTAAACTTTTCTACCACTCCAGCACATAAAATTTGCCACTGACTGCATTTGTGGATATTTGATATTTCCTGTGTCCTTGATTTATACGGTCCAATTCTTCAATATCAACAGCTTGAGGTTTGGGCAATTTGCCCTTCCTTTTCTTAAATAAACAAACTAAAGATAGCTAGTCTATTTTAGTACTTTTAGAATTTGTAAATAACTCACAGTTTTAAAATGAACCAAGATCATTAAAACTTCAAACAGGATTCATTTGAAATTATGTGGGGGTAAATTAAATATGCCATAGGACTCAGAAAAACATACACATATCTCTCTCAGAGCTATATCATTCCTTTATTCTACTCTCATACTGGACAACGAGCAAACACACAGGACTCCAAAACCCTGACACATTCTCTGGTTCCACAACCAGGAGAATCTTCTCTGGTCTTTCCTAGAATCAAAGGTCCCATCAGTCTCAGTCATCTCTGGTTCCCCATCTGCACACCTTCTCCTCTCTACACAAACTGGCTTCTCCTTCAACACCCTGCCATCTTGACTTCTTTCTTCCGTCATCACTCTGCAAAAAATGGCTTCCTTCCTTCCTCCTTCTTCTTCTCTTTTTCTTTATAAAACTTCTTGGTGCGAGACCCCTCCTCCAGCAAACATTAGCATAACAGTGGCCCTTCCCAAGCAGGAACGTAATTCGCAATTTGCGATCAACTGCCCTGCTCTGAGGGCAAGCACACACTTGGCTGCCCAGCACCATTTTTAACAATAAAAGTGAGCAAATTCAAAAAACACAAATTTTACAAACTCATTTGCCCAACATATACCAACCAACCAATCAACATCCTGTTCAGCCAAATTCAAAATGACATAGGTAAGCAAGGTGGACTATCTAGTGACGAGGTACAACTGAATTTCATTGTATTACTCTTTGTTGAGCAAACAAATGTGTTAGGTTTGCTCACTTGTACTTTGCCTGACTGGTGCATGAGCACGGGGCAGCGTCATGTGTGTATAGTCTATGTAATGCTGCAGGTGCTTGCCCTCAGGGCAGCAGATTGCAAACTGCCGATTTGATTTCCTGCCTGCTTGGGAGGGACCATTGTTTGCTATTGTATGATGGGGAAGGGGTCTCCCTCCCACCACTTGTTTTGCTGGGGAGTCTGGGGAGAAAGAGGGAAGTGGTTTTCCCTGCTTGCTTGCTCATCTACCATTGCGATACTCTAATAAATGGGATGACCCACCATTTTCTGGCTCTACAGTTCCTTTAGCATCTGTCCGGATCCAATGTAAACCTGCATGGCTACAGCCACCAGCATTGCATTCTTTTATTAAAGAAGTGATAAACATCATTTTAGTGTTAATTTAAATATTAATATTCAAACTTTAAACGACTCAGTGAGTATAAATATTCACTGTGATTGCATCAAAGTTCTTAAGCTGGAGTTAACATTCTTCACATTTTCTTGACCTTCTGGATGCATAACATTAGTTAAATATAAAATAAATTTCTAAGCTAGTATGTTTGGTTGTTAGGTTCAGACATAAGAAAATAATGAAAACGGACCCTTGCTCAAGCTTGGGTAATCGCCAGCCCTCTTGGGAAGTTGCATTGTACTTGAATCTTTTTCCCCTCCATTCATTCCATTATACATTTTATAATTCTTACACTCCAGGCTCTGGGGATGTGGAAGTAAAAAGAAAAAAAAAAAAAGAACATGGTAGTTCAGGTCACAGTTTATTCCTGAGTAAGTTCTATAGTCTAATTTAGTCTGAATACTTGTGTGCATTCATTCAAAAATACATCTTTATCATGCCCTAATGACAAACAGGAATAGCTAGCTGCTCAGGATATATCAGTAAATAAAATAAAGGTTTTAGACTTTATGGAGTATATGTTCTAATGAAGGCAGAGAATAAAACAATAAAAATTAAAATTAAATTGCACAGAGTTCTGGAAGGTGAAATTGTATTTAAAAAAGAAAAAGAGCATGGTGAGAGGAGTCAGTAGTACAAATATAAGGGAGCAGCCGGGAGACCTGTATAGGTTGTTATTTTAAATGAGGTTGTCAAAATAAACCACAGTGGGAAGGGGACTTTTGAGAAGAGTTGAAGGAGATAAGTCGGCGATGTGCATAAATGGGAGAACATTCAGAAAAAGGGAACAGCCAGATTCATTGTGTCAAGGCAGGAAATTGTCTGCTCTGTTTGAGCAATAAGAAAGATGGTTAGTGTGAATGGAGTGAATTGATTTCCAATGTGAATATGTGAATGTCTTCTAATGCTGAGCAGATGATGACAAAAAGAACCAATAAATACTCAGCATCTAGCATTTCCCCAGCATCTTATGCTTTCTTATTTTATCTTTACATTAATCTATTGAGATTGTTATTACAATCACTATTTTATAAATTGAAGTAATAACACTGATATAGGTTAGAAGACCAAAATGACTACAAAGCCATTAAATAAAAGGGCTAAGACTTGATCCCTTCAAATACTGAACTTTTCAGCTACATCATCCAACCTCACTAGTCATCATTACTTTCAGGTTCCATTTGTAAACAAAGCAGCTAGAAATATCCAAGGATTACTAAATTTGACTCCAGGGTTAGCAAGTAGTGTCGTATTAGCTAATAAGGCCAGAAGTGAATGTGTCACCCACTTGTTTACTCTCAATTGTCCATTTCCCTGCACTATTTTACCTGTTTACAGGAAGAGAAATTGTTGAAGGTGACCTAGGTATAGATCATAGACATTAAGAGTTTCAGACAACTATTTAAAACAACCCACCAAAGAGAGCCATATGACCAGTCTCTGTGTCCCAATTTGTGTCCCTTTTAGGTCACATTCTTGAGCAGTCATTTGATAACACCTGCTTCTTTTTTCCAGCATGTAACTGCTAGATTATTCAGGGAGCAGTCAGCTGGGACACCCAATAGCAAAACTCCTGCCAACAGTCCTCTCTGATTCCAAAGGTGAAAATTTACTAAAAATAACATTGTACTTTAATTGCTCATGCAGCCCATAGCATGAAATGTGGGTATTTATGTTATAAATTTTCATTTCTGACCAGCCTGAGATTTATAATCCTTATTTCCCTAAAGACATATATTGTCTATTTTCTGATAAAAATTTTTATTACCTCTACAGGGAGTCCTCAGGTTATGACAGTTCTGTTCCTACAACAGTGATGTAACTTGAATTTTGGTGTAAGTTGAAACACACCCTAGCCTCACTCACTTATCCTAACACAGTTGTAAAATCATAATCTAGAACACAAAAAGACAACAAAGCCACAAAGAAAGGAAAAGAACATAAATACTGTACTGTACACTGTACTGTAGTAACAAAAAAAATGACAAAAAATGAGTGTAAATGAAAAGTCCTTACCTTTATTCATGTGGTTGGCTTGCACACTGTAAGGGGCATTGCAAAGTGGGGTAGAATGACCTATTGGAAGGAGGAAGCTGGAGAGGCAGGAGAACCTGCAGAAGGTGCTGGAGATACTGGCTCAGGTGAATCAGGATTGCCTAATGAACACGCAGGAGACACTGGAGATGATCCTACCTGTACTACAGGTGTTTCATCTTGAGAAGCAGCTGATGTAGAGGGTACAGGATCTGTTGAAGACCTGTCTACCTTCTTAAAGAATTGTTCCAGGCTAGTCTGAAAGGTTGTTTACTTCTTCTCTTCCAAAATCTGTTTATTCCATTGCAAGGCATCCATAATAGCTCTGTAGAATTTATTGAATATGTCATCGCTGGAGTCCTACAGTCTGAAAATTTGCCAATCTACCCTCTACCATAGAAAAACCTTCTGCCAAACCCTTGGTAGTAAATCTCTTGGGTTCTGGAGTTTCTATCTCTTCCACTTCAATCAGCTGCTTCTCCAGCTGAATGAGGTCCTCAGCAGACAGCTCCTTTCCATGTGATGCCAGTAGCTCTGTGACTTCCATTGTGATGGCTTTTCTCTTCTTCAAAGCACTACCATCTGAAGACTGACTTTCATTTAGGAGCCACGCTAAGGGCCAAAAAGTTGCCTAACAAAGCAACACAAACAGAACACATGCACTTTTAATAGTCCAAAATGGAGTAGGTAGGCATACTGGGGACACTAACTCCTTCACTCATATGCCATGTTACTGTGCATTCTGCCACCATGCACAACCGAAGCAGTTTGCCCACATAGTCCATAAGTAAGCTGAAACACTCATGGCACATTTTTTTTAGGTTTTTATAGGAGTGAATTTTGTAAATTTGAAACATACGTTGAGACTGTTGTAATCTGAGCACCCCTTGAACTTGACTCTCTTGCTTATTATACTAAATAATAGTTAAAAATTTAAGAATATAGTTTACTGCATACACACACAGACACACACACATACACACACATTTACTCAGTCTTGCTTCAGATAAAATGTGTAAAGTGTAATGCAACAAGACTAAAGTTGAATCCACTGACTGACTGTTGAGGTTTAGAGAGGAAAGCAGTGGTAAGCATATTTATGGATGAATAGAGAGAATTAAAACTAGTTTTTGAAGAACATGATATAGACAGGCTCCTGGGCCCACACAGTTCATTTCCTACCTTACATTATGCTGTGGTGGTACAGAGGTGGAAAAGCTTATAACCTGGAAAACATTCAACCTCCTTCTGGTCAGCTTTAGCACAGTGATATAAATAAAAATTATGAATCTAACTCTGATTAGACCTTCAAAAAATGACTAGAAACACTGAGTGCCTCCCCACAACACAGACTGTAATAAAACTAGATTATGGCTGAAGTATTGCAAATATACCTTTTAAAGGTGTTCATGGCTGAGATGACACTAACAAAAATCTCCAACAGTAGAAGAAAAGAAAGAAAACATAAAAAGGAGAAAGAAATAAAAGGAAGAAACAAGAAAAAGAAATGAGCTGCAACTGGAATAACAAACAATGAATTGTAGATAAGTGAGTATCCTGGGGTTACCTGGAAGCTAATGCCAATATGGTGCTGGGATGTGAAGACCCAGCCTTGAATAGGTTGCAAAGTGCAGGAGATTACCTGAAACTTTCATGTTAAGTCAAAATCCTCCAAGTGAGCTAATGAGGTTCCAGGTCATTAACAGCCATGCCTCTAAGTAGAAGACATAAATCGTCTTGGGCAGAAAGCATTTCCATTTTGGTACCTCAAGATCACCACAGATCAAATTCCCCTTTTGAAACTCCTGGGCTCTGAACAGCACTGTTTAGAAACCTCTGGCTCCTAATGAGTCATGATTAGGTTTAGGAGGCTCCATCCTGCAGGGAGAATGATAAAACACATCTGATGTTATCCCAGAGAAATAACTGAGCTATTAGGACCTTGTACATAATTGTGACCAAGATTTAATGTCTAAAATGATCAGAAAAGCTAGGTTAACAGAATCTTTGCAAAAATTCTGCCACAAAAACCAATGTTGGTATAGATACAAGCGGAGGAAACTTTTGATGTGTGGACATAAGAAGATGCACATGCTCTTTGACCTAGCACCTTCATGCTTGGATATTTATTTAGAAAAACTCATGCAGATGTGCACTAGCAAACATGTACACATATAAGTTTTATTTTCGATGCTGCTTATCATGGTGAAATTAAGAAATTCTCCCTCGTCAGGGAACTGACAAACAAATTATGCTTTATTCAAATCATATAATAATCTACAGCAGTTACAATCAATGATCTAGAATTTATGTTTCAATGTGGATAAATTTCAAAAAAATCTAATTTTTAGTGAAAAAAAACAACTAGTAAATTATGCATTTAATATGAAAACATGTGTAAATACTCTAAACTCACAAAACAATTGGATACAAATTTAATGCATGCATATACATGCAGTAAAAGTACAGAAACATGCATGAGAATAGGGCATACCAATTTCTGGATAGGGATTACATCTGAGGGTAGACATGGGAGAGAAAGTGAAACAAAATGGGTTGGGAAGCAGAGTGGTTTGGTGATATTTTCTTTCATTAACAATGGAAAGTTGAGGAACTTTCAAGGGTTTGATCTTGGTAGCAAGGTAGGTTTTTAATATTTCAAAAATTTCTCCTGAAAAATAAACCAATTAGAATAGCAAAAAAGAAATAGATTTGACAATATCTAAATAAAACTAGAGGGCAAGATATTTTTATAAACTTTAGGTTATGAGCACAAACGATAAATCAACTATAGTTATACGACAAGACCATGGTTAAAGTTGGGTGGCAGGAATAGTTAGAAATTAATGAGGACAACTTCTATACTCCACAAGCCCAGGGTTCAAAAAATTTGCCAACAAATATTTACCTCTGAGGGAAAAGAACCCTATATAACTTGGTGGAAAGATGGGAAGACATATTTGAGAATGACCATTAAAACTGAGAAAAGTTCTCAGAGTCCCTGATATGCACATGAATTAGAAAAACTGAATAACAAAATTAAAAATTCTGAGCTAATTTTAATTTGTAGTTAAATGACCTTACAAGTAAGCAACTAGTTAACTTTCATTAATAAGTTAAATGACAAAACAAGTAAGTAAACTGAGAAATCCAAAATGTGAGACATCCCATAAGACAACAATTCTAATTTCTAAAGGTCAACATCTGGAGAAAAGGAGAAAAAGAATTTTATGAATCAAAAATGTATTTATGAGACATAATTAAATTGAAGTGGGAACGTTGTTGGGAACCTAATTCAAACAAACCAATAAAAACATTTTGAGACAATTTATACATTTGATTTTGGACTACATATGAGGTGATACCAAAGAAACACTGCCAATTTTATTATGAGTGATAATAATATTGTGGTTTTTTAGTAATAGTTCACAGTTTTGAGATCCATATTGAATCATATATGTAGTAGTAAAATTTTGCTGTCTGATATTTGCTATAAAATACATCAATATGGAAAAAGGGAAGTTTTTTAAAATGGTTAAGTTATACAAAGATACAGTAATTCAAACAGTGTGGTACTGGCATAAAAACAGACATATGAATCAATGGAATAAAATCGAAAGACTAAAAATAATCTATTGTATATATGGTCAAATAATCTTCAGCAAAAGTGCCAAGAGCACACAGTGGGGAAAAATGACAGTCTTTTCAACAAATGATGTTGGGAAAGCTATATCCACATGCAAAAGACTGCACTTGGACCATTATTGTATACAGTGTATCAAAAATAAACTAAAGCAAATTAAGAACCTAAATATATGACCTGAAACTATAAAACCTGTAGAAAAAAACACAGGGGAAAAACTTCACAATATTAGATTTGGCAATGATTTTCTGAAGTGATACCAAAAGCAAGGAACTATAGGAAATCAAGAAAATTTACATCAAAGGAAATAGTCAACAGAATAAAAGCCAACCTTCAGATTGGAGAAAATATTTGCAAATCACATATTTGATAAGAAATTATGTTCAGTATTTATAGAAGACTCCTATAACACATGCAAACAACAAAACAATACCATTTAAAAATGGACAAAGGATGTAATGGGCATTTCTTCAAAAAATATATACAAATGGCCAAACAAGCATACAAAAAAAAAAAAATGCTCAGCCTCACTAATCATTAGAGAAATGGAAAACAAAGCTAAGTGAAATATTACCTTATACCCTTTGAGATGGCTCCTATCACAAAAATGAAAAATAACAAGTGTTGGTGAGAGTGTGAAGATATTGGAAACTTTGCACGCTGTTGATGGAAATGTAAAATGATGCAGCCACTATAAAAACAGTATAGAGGTTCCTCAAAAAATTAAAAATACAACTACCATATGACCCAATAATCCCAGTTCCGTATATATACAGTATACTAAAGAATCAAAAGCAGACTCTCAAAGAGATATTCGAACATATATATATATATTTTTTGTGTGTGTGTGACAGAGACAGAGAGGGATAGACAGACAGGAAGAGAGAGAAACGAGAAGCATCAATTCTTCACTGCGGTACCTTAGTTGTTCAGTTATTGCTTTCTCATATGTGCCTTGACTGGGGGGTGGAAGGTGGCTACAGCAGACAGAGTGACCGCTTGCTCAAGCCAGTGACTCTGGGTTCAAGCTGGTGAGCCTTGCTCAAACCAGATGAGCCAGCGCTCAAACTGGTGACCTCAGGGTTTTGAACCTGGGCCCTCCATGTCTCAGTTGGACGCTCCATCCACTGTGCCACTGCCTAGTCAGGCTGTACACCCACATTTGTTGAAGCAGTATTCACAATAGCCAAGATGTCCATCAGCCAATGAATGTATAAAAAATGTAATAAATACATACATTAGAATATTATTTAGTGTTAAAAAAGGAGATCCTGTCACATGCAAGCAAGCACATGGGTGAACCCTGAGGATATTATGCTAAGTGAAATAAGCCAATCATAAAAAGACAAATGTTATATGGTTCTACTTATGTATCCATAATAGTCAAATTTATAGAAACAAAAAGTTGAATTATAGTTTTCAGGCACTGGAGGAAGGGTAAAATGATTGTTCAAAAAGCATCAAGTTTATGCATATAGCTGACACTATTGAATTGTAGACTGTGGTTAAGATGATAAATTTTATGTTGTCTTTACCACACCTTAGAAATAAGTTAAACATACGTTAAGTGAATGTGACAAAATTTTGGTGTTTGTTTTATTATGGCCATTGATATATTTTGTACTTAAAATTTTTTTTAACTATATTAAAATTTTCTTATTTTTCTGTTTTAGAAAAAAAATTAAAATATATATGTCAGAGTAGTAACATCTGTTCATTCAGGGTGAGAAGTGATTGGGTGTTTTTGTGTGTTTAGAATATTTTATAACTGAGAAAGAGTAATGGCTATAAAAATTAACATTGGATCTTAACCCAATGTGAGTCTGTAGATCCCAATTCCAAATTAGTGTAGGAAAGCGAGACCTGTACTAGTTCAATCAGTCGTGACAAGGCTGCATGGGGAGACGGGAGCAGTTCCCAGAGAAGTAATGTGGGTTTAGCAGGAACTCTGAAAATATCTAGTATAGATTGGAAGGGCTGGAAAGATTTTTTTTTTTTTATTGTAGATAAGAAAATCAGACATGGATGGGTAATTAGGTCTGAATATAATTTGGCTATCATAATTTGACACCTCTATCTAGTTGTGCCACTGATAGATTTTGAGATTTGTATGCTAGTTTCTTTTTTCTGAAAGAGAAAAAAATATGCTTGCAGATTTCCAAAGTATGCTATAGTTAAACATAATAAATGATTTTTTTCTTTAGGAAATGCTAAAATATATGTCAGTTATAGTCATAATCCAGTCAAGGTGACTCATGAGCTTTTACACAGTGTTAGTATTACAGACGTAAAAAAGAAGAAAATGATAATAACATCAATATAAAACTGAACTGAATTTCCTAAATCAAATAGGTAGTAAATGATTATAAAATACCCCACAATTACTGGGGAAATACATTCTATTTTACACCAACTCTTTATTGTGTGTTTATGTTTTCTCATAATAAGAAGTTTTTAAATGTGAGCTATTAATAACTTTTTAAGAGCTTAATATTTACTGTTTTTTATTTTTTATTTTTAATTTACTGTGTTGTCATGGTTTCCAGTGTCCCACTCAATATAACACCCTCAACCTCCCGCATTGTGTCCCCCATGCAAAGTCTTTTTCCATTCCTATTTTACCTCCTTTGCCCCCTCCCTCTACATTTATCCCTCTTTCTTGTTACCCTGTTGTCTGTATCTATGTGTTATGTGTATATAATTTGGCTAATACCTTCACCTTCTTTGATTTATTTACTGTTTATTTTAAAATAATTATTGATTTACAAGAAGTTGCAATAACTGAAAGTTTCTGGTATGCTTAACCTACTTTCTCCCAATGGCTACATCTTGCATTAATTATAGTACAACATCACAAAATTTATATTGGTACAATGTTGTATATAGATCTATATCATTTTATCGTATATGTAAATTACTATAGCCACCACTGTAATCAAGGTAGAGAATTCTTCCCTCACTAGAAAGATCTGATATTGAATCAAATGTAAAAAACTTGGTTTTCTTTAAATCCCTTTACTTTCTATTCACAATATAATTGTCTTAAATATTTTCTTTACATACATTTCTTCATCCACATCAGAGCATACCATACTTTTTAATTATTAAACAAAATTTAGAACACTCAAGAGGAGAAGAAAAGCCTTTTGTATTTATCCATAGTTTTTCTTTCTACCTTCTTAATGTTCTACAATTTCTTCTTTAATCATTCTCTTTCTTTTATTCAAAGACTACCCTTAGCGATTATTTTAATCTAGATTTTGCTGTTGACAAAGTCTTTTTTATTCAACTGAAATAACTTTTTCCTCTATGTTTCTGTAGAATAAGCTACAGAATTTATTTCTGGTGGTCAGAAAAAGAATTTGTGGCTGTTAGTTTTTTTCTTTCTTTTGGTATTTGAAATATGTACCATTTCCTTGTGACCTCCATGATTTTTGGTGAAAAATTCATTTTCATTCTAGTTGTTTTTTTTCTGATAGTTAAGAGGTCATTACTCTCTTGATGCTTTCAAGGTTTTTTCTTTGTACCATTCTAAGTTTTATTCTATTTTATTATTATTTTCTTTTTAGCAAAAGGAGGGGAGACAGAGAGACACACTTCTGCATGCACGCTGATAGGGTCCATCTGGCAATCCTTGTCTGGGTCCAATACTTGGACCAACTGAGCTATCCTTTTGAATCTAAGGATAACGTTCAGACCAATTGAGCCACTGGCTGCAAGAGAGGAAGAGAGTAAGAAGGGGTAGAGGAAAGGAAGAGAAGCAGATGGTTGCTTCTCATGTGTGCCCTGATAAGAGATCGAATCCAAGATGTCTGAACAGTGGGTTGATGCTCTATTCACTGTGTCAACCAGCCAAGGCCTATAGTTGTATTTTGATACGTATTTGCATAATTGTTTTGGATTTATAGTCATCCCTCACCATATTGCAGTTCACTTTTCATGGTCTCACTGTATTGCAGATTTTTAAATTGTATAGGTCTAATTTTGTGTAGTGGATTTTTTGCTATAAAGTGGAATTTTGAGGTATACTGTATAGTTATTTTTATATATTTATTATTTTAAGTATTTTTACAGTAAAATAAGCATTTTCTAGCTTAAAAATTGAAAACTATAAAAAATATAAAATATATTAATTAATATATTTTAAAAGAATACTGAATAGAAATAAAGCCATATATATATATATATATATATATTAAAATAATTGTAAGGTTGTTACTTCGTGGATTTTCACCTATCACAGGCGATTTTTGAAACTAACCTAAATGAGGGACTACTGTATCTTGTTTGAGTATATTCAGTTTTCTGAATCTATTTGTTTGTCTTTTTAAGTTGATTTTATGCCAAATTTGAGAAATTTCTTTGAATACTTTTCAACCCACCCTGTTTCTCCTCTCTCTCTCTCTCTCTCTCTCTCTCTCTTTTTTTAATAGGGACAGAGAAAGAGTCAGAGAGAGGAATAGATAGGAACAGACAGACAAGAACAGAGAGAGATGAGAAGCATCAATCATTAGTTTTTCGTTGCCGTTGCGACAACATAGTTGTTCATTGATTGCTTTTTCACATGTGCCTTGACCGTGGGCCTTCAGCAGACCGAGCAACCCCTTGCTGGAGCCAGCGACCTTGGTTCCAAGCTGGCAAGCTTTTTGCTCAAGCCAGATGGGTCTGTGCTCAAGCTGGTGAGCTCGGGGTCTCGAACCTGGGGCTTCTGTATCCCAGTCCGATGCTCTTTTCACTGCGCCACCGCCTGGTCAGGCTGTTTCTCCTCTCTTTTTGGAACTTCTGTGACACAAGTGTTTTGTTATAGTCCTAGAAATCTCTGATATTCTGCTCACTTCTTTCTAGTCTATTTTACCTCTGTTGTTCAGATTAGGTAATAACTAAAGTTCTAATTTCAAGTTCACTGATATTATTTTCTCATCCTCCGTACTGTTATTGAACCATCCACTGAGCTTTTTATATCAATTATTTTATTTTTCACCATTAATATTTTTATGTGGCTCTTCTTTATATTTTCTATTTCTTTGCTGATATTTCCCATTTCTAATTTGTTTCAAGTATGTTCATAGTTGTCATGTTTCAGTCGTACTCCTCTAAAGCTGTGTCAATGAGAAGGGTGGGTGTTTCCTCATTAATTGCAGGTAGGAATAAAAATTCAGGTTCCTTACTTGGCCCTTGTTGATGCCTCACGGATGCCTCTTTACTGCTGAATGAAAGTGGAATTTTAGCTCCCCATTAAGCCTCTGCTGACATTTCCCTGTTGGGAGTGGAAGGGTTGCCATGTTAAAGCTTCCCACATGACCTTCACATGGCTGTGGCTTCCACTGACACTACAAGAGAAAAAGTGTTCTGCTGCTGGCTGGTAGTGAAAGTTCCCTAACTGGCCTTCTCTCATACCACTCGTGTGAGATGAGGAGGGTGCCTCATTACTGCTAGGTGGGGATGAAAACCTAGGATCCCAAGGTGCTTCCACTGACAGTGTGGGGAAAGGCTTGTTACTGCGGGGTGAGGATGAGAGTCCCATCTTCCCACTTGGCTTCTCACAACACACTGGCATTGCTTATTACAGTCTGGCAAGGGTCAATGTCTAGGCTCCCCAGTCAGATTTTATTGACAATGATAGGGCTAGAGTTATGTTTGTTTCATGGTGTATTTCTGCAAGAAAGTTTTTTTGGTTTTTTTTGCTAAGCTATCTTTTTGTTGTTCTTGTTCTTTGCTAGAGACAACATACATTTATGAGAACTCTTTGTTGTCAGTTCCCAGTGGCTTTTCTGAGTTATGTCTTCTTCAGCACCTAGTCCAGTCAAAAAGAAAACCTGGAAAACTTGCTATCCGTGCTCTTTCTCAGGTTCTGAGGGCTATAGCCAGTCTGCCTTCTTCTCTCTAGCTTTCACAGTCTTCTTATGTGTTACAGCCAAGACTGTTATCTGTACTTAGTGGAAGGAATAGAGAGAGGTGCATCTAATCCTTTTTGGTTTGGAACGAGACACCTAATGACATTCTAGAACTCTCTGAAGTTTAACTTTGTGTAGGCATATTTTATTTGATTAAGCATTAAACAACTTTTATTAAATTTTTTTATTATTTAAATGTCAACAACAGAGACAGGAATTACAGTGGAGTAATGGCCTCACCCCAACTATAATAGCTAAATAAATGAATTCAGTATGTATGTGATGGCTAAGATCAGTCATCTGTGAAGTCATCTTCAAAGAAAAACATTTGTTTGGAAATAGCAATAGGACTTGACAGTGGCCTAGATATGTACTAACATAACTAAAGGAAGAAATGTTTGAACTGATTAATGTGAAATCTTCAACTGGGGAGTTCTCCAAAACCAAATTTAATACTTTGCATTTTAACACCATGAAGTGAAAAAAAAATGCCCTGGACAGAGGATTGGACTTTTCAATACTCTATCCTTAGACAGAGATTGTATGCATTGAGCTAGAGTAACTTGACACTCATTTCATTTGTTCTGATTCCACAATAAGAGGTAACTTTGCACTTATTGCTTGTACTCCAAGTAAACTTCTTATAGAGAATAAGTTGAGCACAAGATTCAATTTTCTGATGTCTCTGGCAACAGTGTTTTTCAGTATAATTCTTCAAATTGTCCTCACTTATGAGTCTTATGAGTTTTGATTTGTGTGTTCTCATGATTTTTTCTAAACTATTTGACAGTAAATTGGAAACATTTGTGATCCTTTTCCATTTAATGGTTTAGTGAATATTTTCTAAAAACAAGAGCATTCTTTTTCATAATCACAGGATATTAAGAAAATTAGAAAAATTAATATCGATAAACACTGATTTTTTTTTATTTAGAAAAGTAAATTTAATAGGATGACAATGATCAACAAGAGTACATAGATTTTGGGTACACATCTCCACATTATTTGGGCAATTATGTTGTATATCCATCACCAAAAGTCAAACCATCCTTCATCACCTTATATTTGTCTCTCTTTATACCCTTCTAGATTTGGTGCGTAAATCTTTCAGGCATACATGCAAGCCCAGCTGGGGTTCCTTCACTGCATTATAGCTGTTCAATTTGTTGAAATTTCAAGAGGAGAGATCAGGAGTGTTTATCATGCTGCCATTACTCTGACATCATCCATAATATGATGTTTTTCACAAGTGCTTACACCTGTGTAACTTGCAACCCCTCTAGTTCTGCTAAGCATGGAAAAATACCAACCAGGGAAAAGAAGTTAAGGGTATATTCAAAGAGGTGGTTATAATGGTTGGCCAGAAAATTTAAGTTAGGTAAGATGGGGAGAAAAGACATGCAGGGGTGGAGGGAAGATGCATATTGAAAAATAGATTGAATCAGTGAATTTGAAAATTATATGGGGTTGAAGGATAATATGGGACATTTTAAAATTCATTGTCATATTGCTATGACAGCTAACTGACTGAGACAATGTTTATTGTCAAAATATGAAAATATATTGAGAGTTTATTTGATTTGGAATAATCTTAAGGTTCATTTTCAGGAAACAGCTTTATTCAGGCCACTGATAGATTGGTTTATGCATTTATAAATTGTTTCTTATATCTGCTAACATTAATATAAATGTGTGAAATAAAAGAGAAAACACAACACTTGTTTTATTGCTGCTATTATATAGTTTAGGTGGCAATTCAGCAGTTCTCCTAGAAAGATGCCCTTCAGCTTTACAATTTTAATAAAAAAAATGCATCACTTTCTAATGGGAGACTTTTAGTCCTGAAACTCAAAAAAAATATTTGTTTTGCTGCAGCTTTAATATAATGTAATATATGTACATATTTATGTCTTTGTTTTATTCATATAATTTAAATTATCCATATAAAAAAACCTTTCACAAATAATCTATGACTAAAGCTGTTAAAAATAAAAGTAAACAGTCACTTGCAACACATAAATTCAATCCATAGTTCATTGGTGATAACTTCAGCTGCTGTTATTCTCTTTGTTGCTGTATTAAACAAAACTTTATATTCTTTACTACAATATCCTTGGATTAAAGATTGCCATAAAAAACAACGAATGGTACAAGAATAGTTGGTATATTTTCTCAGCACATTTTGAACTCTGTGACCCTAGAAAGTTCCTTAAATCCCTTTGTAATGCACATCATGATCAGTAAAATAGGGTGACAGACAGAAGCAGTGACCTACTGAGTTTAGGAATTTATACAAATTACAGCTTCTTTTTCTTTCCTTTTTCTTGTGCAATATGTTTTTCCTCATTTTATTGTTCTTTTGCATCACCTCCAGAAAGTATGTAGAAGGAAGGGAACAAAGGTGAAATCAATGCATTATTTTTAAACATTTCTTAAATTTATTAGTAATTATAATTAAGATATATGTAAACTGAAAAGCTTGAAGAAAATTATTTTTTTAAGACATACTTTCTAAAATTCTATGATATTCTTTAGTCTCTTCTCTGTAGGTATAGTTCTTCTATTATTAATAAATACCTTTGACACTAGACTTCAGCAGAGAAAGAGGGAGACAAAGTAAAAGGGGTGAGGTTCATAAAAGCCCAGAATTTGTGGAGTTATGAAGATAATGTTTCCCCATGACTTAGAGAAAGTTTTTTCAATCTCCTTGAACCTCAGATTTCATATCTGTAAACCAAAGGCAACAAAAATCTATCTTAAAAGATTATAATGAAATTTAGAACTGAAATGTAAAGTATTTAATATTACTAGTGATTAAGAAGAAACATAAAACATCCTTATCACAATATTCTTATCATGATCAGGGAGCCGTGTCCTGTCTTTCTCTGAATAGCCCTGGCCAACTTTTGCTTTCTAACAGAAAAAGATAAATAACTGTAGTGAAATTACCTTTACTTTTTGCATTTCCTATTTGAATAGAATGGTTTAGGTTGAAACTTTAATAAATCATGAGATGTCAAACATATACAGCTGGTCAGTCTTTGTGTTTCACTCCATTGGTTTTTTATGTTGTGAATAAATATAACCTCCCAAGATGATCTGAGGAAGAACTGAGAGCCAGCTGAAGGTTGTCCTTGCTGTCTCTCACTGTTCCTGGCCTACATAATGCCCACTGGGTCAGATATTCCTATTCGTATGCTAAATTACATTTTCTTGCTCAGCAATTCCAAAAATTACTTGGTAAAAAAAGCAAAATGTAAATATATATATTAAAATATAATTTTGAATATTTTCTTAAAAATGCATCACAATACAAAATAACATCTTTTTATTTTATTTTATAAAAAGATTTAATTTATTGATTTTATAGAGAGGAAACAGATAAGGGGTGTAAGGAGTGGGAAGCATTAAATAGTAGTAGTTACTTCTGATGTGTGCCTTGACCAGAGAAGCCCAGAGCTTCAAATGGGCAACTTCAGCATTCCAGGTTGGTGTTCCATCCATTCTGCCACCACAGGTCAGGCCAAAATAACATCCTTTCATAATTTCTGCAGCGTGATCATAAATATGGTCACTTTTTTTTTTTTTTTACAGAGACAGAGAGAGAGTCAGAGAGAGGGATAGATAGGGACAGACAGACGGGAATGGAGAGAGATGAGAAGCATCAATCATTAGGATTTTCGTTGCCATCGCAACACCTTAGTTGTTCATTGATTGCTTTTTCACATGTGCCTTGACCCCAGGCCTTCAGCAGATCGAGCAACCCCTTGCTCAAGCCAGCGACCTTGGGTCCAAGCTGGCGAGCTTTTGCTCAAGCCAGTTGGGCCCGTGCTCAAGATGGAAACCTGGGGGTCTCGAACCTGGGTCCTTCCTCATCTCATTCCGACGCTCTATCAACTGTGCCACTGCCTGGTCAGGCTGGTCACTTTTTGTAATAAATATTAGAAAGATTTATCTGTGTATTCCCTTATTCCATTCAGTATCTTTAAAAATGCCCTGGTTTTTTTTATTACTTTTCTCTTCTTCAATTTATTTGTCAGTCTTTACCTGTGTGTTGAAATATCATTTTGACTTTATTTTCATTAATTTCATTAAGCTTTGCAACTATTGAAAGATTTACAATTTATACTTCACACTATATTTATTTGACACTATATTTGTATTATATAATCTGATGTTTACAATATCTGGCAATCAGAAAGAAACACAGAAAAAGAACATTTTGCTGAATGGGAGAAAATTGAGGCTAGTTGTTAATTAATCAGTAAACATGTTTGTGTTATTAAGACCTTTGTACTCAATTTATAGGCTGCAATTATAGGGAGTCATAAAAAATACTGAAGATTACCTATCCTTATGAAAAAAAGCACTATTATTATTCTCATTTCACACATGAGGAAGCTGAGGCTTAGCCAATTTGAAGTTGCCAAGATTATAAATGTAGTTGTGTAAGTGGCAGAGTCAAGATGGACTCTGTATCTGTGACTTTCAGAGCTCTAAAGACATCATAATAAATCATTAAAAATCTTCAATTTAATTGTGTTTTTAATAAAAAGCAAAGCAAAGGAATAGGAAATAAGCCAAGATTGATGAAAACTGTTTATTAAAAACACAATAGTATGATCTGGACCATGAATTTTGTGTAAATTCAGGAAAGAATATTGGTTCATGAAGTTAGAGAGGATGGGGAATGTAGAAATCATTTAGTAATGTCTTCATTTTATAGATGAAGAAACTGAAGCCAAGGAAGGTAAATTGTTTTCCCCAAGCCACATAATCTCCGTGATAAAGATGTGTCTTGAAACTAAAACCCCTTGCATTTTCCAAGATGAATTTGTGACTAATTAAAAATAATTTATATTCTGCCTGACCAGGCGATGGCGCAGTGGATAGAGCATCGGACTGGGATGTGGAAGACCCAGGTTCGAGACCCCAAGCTCGCCAGTTTGAGCGCGGGCCCATCTGGCTTGAGCAAAACTTGCCAGCTTGGACCCAAGGTTGCTGGCTTCAGCAAGGGGTGGCTCAGTCTGCTGAAGGCCCGCGGTCAAGGCACATGTGAGAAAGCAATCAATGAACAACTAAGGTGTTGTGACAGCAATGAAAAACTAATGATTGATGCTTCTCATCTCTCTCCATTCCCGTCTGTCTGTCCCTATCTATTCCTCTCTCTGACTCTCTCTCTCTCTGTCCCTGTAATTGTGAGATATGAAACTTTTAATAATATACATATGGAAGTTAGCCCAAACTGGAAAACATTAACTTGGTACTATAGTGACACAGAAAAGGTAGAGAAAAAAATTGAATGATTCAACCATTAAACTTATACCTGTCTATATGGATGCTTTCATGTGAATCAAGCACTGTTGGGTCCCATAGATGCAAAGTTAATGAGTAGCTCACAGTCTAATAAGGAACAGATACATTCACCAATATGAATAATACAGTGTAATAATTGCAATGAGAAAGGCAAATCACAAAATGCTGTGGACACTCAGAGTGCAGAGCAGTTTATTCAGCCTGAGAAAATTTGATTGATCCTGTTGTGGTGCTTCATAGAAGAGATGATATTTAAGCTTAACAGGCACCTGAGAAGCTGAAGGCTATTCAAGTCAAAAGGAACAGCAAAGATATAAGGTATATACAGCAAATGTGTTAAGGGAATAGCAAGATGATTATTAAACGAGGCTCTGAATATTTATGCAAGAGCTCCAGAAATGTATATGTTTTTAAGAGTTCTTGGCTTATGAAAATTGCAGAATCATTCTTTTCAGAAAAGTTTTGCTTAAGTCAAAAATTGTTAAGAATACATTTCTAATTTTCTGGCATTAACATTAGCAGGCTCACCATTGATATTCACATTTTAATAATTGCCACAAACTGTAAGTGTTGACCACCTGTGACTAACCATGGACCCTCATCACTTTGGCTATATTTTGTCTATGTGTCTTTGAAAAAACTTCCAGACTTTGCCAGACTATTTGCTTTTCAATTATTAATAGAATTTAATAAAAGGCTAATTCAAATACTACTGACTCAATGTAAACAAATGCAATGAGAATCTTTATAGCTCCATAAGTAAAATATCTTCCCCTTATGGTATTTGATGTTTGTTATATGTTCTTCTCTCAGAATATTTGTCACTTATAAAGCTTATTTTGTTTGTTTGTTTTTTTTACATATAAAGCAAATCTTTCTAATTCCTTAATATTTTTTATGCCCTTGTGAAATCCTTTGGGCAAATTCAAGCTTGCATTGGCTTGGAGATACATATCTATATCATATGTTTCTGTCCTTCCTTCCAGCCCTGAATAGATTGGATATTGAGGAGAGGAATGAAATCTTATCCACCTAGTATTTTTAGTATCTGGCACCAAGTAGCTGTGTAATCAATGACAAATAAAATGAATGAGAATAAATGAATAAAAGTTGTGAAATTCCTACTGACCTAAGGATCTTGATATTACCAGGATGAGTCTGGTAAGAAGTAAAATTTGTTTGTTTAAGAAAAGAGATTACCTGAAATGTTGGGGTTTTAAGGAGCCAAAAAAATAAAAATTAAAGAACCCAGCCTTTTTTACTTCCTCCTGAATTTGTGAAGTAAAGACACTTGAAACTGAGATTATTTTTTTAAAGTAAGTTATATTATTTTTATTTATTTTTGGATCAGAATAGGGGAGATAGTGAGGTAGAATCCCACATGAACTCAACTGGGATCCAACCACTAACCTCATCTGGGGTCAATGCTTGAGTACCAAGCTATTTTTAGCACCTGAAGCTGATGAGCCCCAATAGAACTATCCTCAGTGCTTGACTTGGGGCCACCCTTGAACTAATCAAACCACTGGCTGCAGGACAGGAAGAGGGAGAGAAGGGGGAAAAGAAGGTCGAGGGGACCAGATGGTTGCTTCTCCTGGGTGCTATGACTGGAAATCAAACCTGACATATTAATACACTGCGCTGACGCTCTATTCACTGAGCAACTGGTCAAGCTGTAAGTTATATAATTGATAAGCTGTTTGGAGGCCATGACTTAAATCTACAATCAAAATAATTTTTGAATACTTCACTCTGCTGTTGAATAAATTTATTTCTCAAGTCATCAGCATAGCTGTACACTATAGGACCATTCCATAGGGGAGTTACCTTGCCATGTTTCAGAGAGCAAACCAGACGTTATATAGTAATTCTAGAAATATTAGTCATATACCTATTATGTGCTAAGCAATAAAAATGTGATGTTGAATAATTCTTGTGCTCACACTATCAGACTAAAATCAATAAGTGATTTCATTATAGCATAATGGTGAACTACAAGGCATTAAAAGAGGACCGTGGAGAAGCCCAAACTCTGGACTTAGAAGGCTCCAAGAATGTTTTCCATGAAATAGTCAAGATGTGGCTCGAAAGAGAAGTAAGAACTTTCCAGTATAAAAAGCGTCTCGAGACCAAATATAAAAAATAATGAAAGAACGAAAAAGAAATGTGTGAATTAGAAAGAACACTAAAAAATGATTGGAAGATAGACTATGAATGGAGGAAAAGGTGAAAGGAATAAAAAGGAAGAAAAGGACAGTGAAAATGGAGCAGGAAAGGTTAGCAGAGGACAGGTCAGAAAGGCTTTGCAAGCAATTTTAATTACTTTCTATTGGAATTTTTCCAATAGATCCCAAGGAAATAGTAGTTAACTTAATGGTTTCTAGCTGAAGAATGGCATGATCGATGGGGCACTTTGTGAAATGTGGTTAGAAAGATGGCAGGAGGACCGTTTGGGAGCCTTGGTTATCAGTAGAGGCAGGGAAGTTACAGAAAAATAGAGCTATAAGGGGCATATAGGATGTAACATCAAGAGGAATTATTGGCAGGTTGGTTGATGAAGGAGGAATCAAGCCTAATGCCAGTGTTATCTGGCTCATGTGGAGAGATGGTGTGCCATTCTGTAATAAAAAATGTGGTGGAATGGGGGGGCTGATTTTGGGTGATGATAATGAATTCACTTTAGATTGATAAGTTTGTGGTATTTGGTAGTCATTGTTGGCAGTAAAAGATACAGAAAAAGAAACGCAGGAATGTAATCTGGGCTGGAGACAAAGATGTGAAGAACATTAACAAGATGTTAAGTTGATCCATGTTTTGACATTGTAAAATCTAAAATGAAAGAAATACTAAAATGTCTGTACTATAATTCTCCACTGAAAATTTACCCAAGATATAAAAACAATTTTGCAAAATAGGTCCTTTGAGGAGTGATTATTATAAAAAATTCAAGTATTTCTCTCAGAAGATTATAAAACAAATCTATCTTCAAAGGTCTACTTATTAGGTAAGAGTTACAGTTGCATCTGATTGCCAGGGATTTACTTGCTAATAGAGGTTTTGTGTTTGCTTTTGTTTTCTCAGTTACAGCTGGAATCATTACTCTCCCATGTTCATCTTTGCCCAACATGTGATCTGGAACAGCTCAATACTTTAGGGACTTTAGTTCAGAACAGTGCTAGGATTGAAACAGCAAAGTACAACATCTCTTACAGATTAAGATGTATTGCCAAGTATCTTCAGAATGCTTTGGTTCTGTATGAGTAGCTCCTCCATTGATCGTTGAGTAGGCAATAGAAATTAATGGAAGGTTTCTGAGAAGAGAATCAACATTATATAGAAAGTTTAAATCGAGAGGTCTGTAGAGGGTCATTCTCCACAGAGATTAGGTAGCATATGAAGTAATACTTCAAACACAGACTCAAAATCTAGGGGTGTCAGATTTCTTTTTGACTCTGGACTTCACACATGCTGTTCTTTCTGCCTGGGTGCTGTCTACTTTCTACAGCTTCTACCTTCTTATTTTAATTATCTACTTCTAGTCTTTCATAGAGCAGAGAAATTTGTGTCTAAAGAAAACTTCCTGTGTGTGTGTGTGTGTATACACACACACTTATAATAAAATAACTAATGCACTATTATTTAGTGTCTGTGTCATTGCTACAATATAAGGTCCATAACAGATAGAATTTGTCTTGTTTAAAGCAGTATTCAGGAAAGAGGTACCCTGTATACTGTTATTAATAAAATTTTGTTGAATAAATGAAGGAGTGGTGACAGAAAGAAAACTTAATGCAGGAGACATTGACACGAAAAACCAGGCAGGACTCCGGGATTTCCTAGACACTGAAGCAAAACAAATAAATAAATAAATAAAAGAAAAAAACATAAGATTGTCATTTCTCCTTTAAAAAAAACATTTGTTCCAGTCTGACCTGTGGTGGCGCAGCAGATAAGGTATCAACCTGAAAGGCTGAAGCCGCCGGTTCGAAACCCTGGGCTTGCCTGGTCAAGGCATATATGGGAGTTGATGCTTCCTGCTCCTCTCTTCTCTCTCTCTCTTTCTCTATTTCTCTCTCTCTCTTCTCTCTCTGAAATGAATAAAGTCTTTAAGAAATTAAAAAAAGAAACCATTTGTTCCACATACTCTGTGCCGGGCACTGTGCTGGGCACTGGGAAAATGGAAGTGAATAAGACATGTGGTAATATCTTAACATCAAGATGCTTATAGTTGAAAATCAGAGCTAATTCTTACATAACAGTATATGCCTGGTACTATTCAAAGCACTTGGTATACATTAACCTGACAACCTCATAAGGAAGATATTATTATCATCCCCATCTTATAGATAAGAAAACTAAGACAAGAGAGATAAATAACTTGCCCAAGTTTACTCTGATAAGTGGCAGAGCTGGGATTTGGTTGCACTTCCTTAATTACTCTGCTAAACTGCTACTCCAGTCTGGAGCAGCAGACACACACAGTAAGCAGATTGTCCCAAAGTGACATAATAATAGATATACATATGTGGTCCAGAGTAGCTCTTAGAAGAAAACAGTTATTTATCCAAAAGGAAGGGTCAAGAAAGGTTCACTGGGAGGAAGTGACATGGAACCGAGTTTTGAGTAGTAAATTGGAGTTCCCCATTTTGAAAGAATAATGAGAGAGTATTCTAGGTGACAGCATTTCAAGGCAAGAAAATATGAAAGAGTATGATGTTTAGGGACATCTACAATCAGTTTAGAGTTTCTGAAGAATTCTCAGAAGCAGCGGACAACAAATGAGGCTAGAGAGTTTAGCAGAAGAGTTTTGTCTACCATCTGTAGGAAGCTGAGACATGTTTCTGAAGGTTGTTGGGTACATATTAAGCAGGAGGGGTGGTGTGGCATGTGATACGATATTAGATTGGCTTATTAGAAATACCACCTTGGCAGTCAAGAAGCAGCATGGACTGAGTAGGTAAGCTAGAAGCAGAGAAACAGGTTGGGAGGCCACTACAATCATCCAGCCAAGAGATTATGATGGACCAAATTAAAGCAGTAATAGTAAACACAGAAAGGAAAGGATTTATGAATGCTATAGAACTTAGAGAGGCACTGGATGTTGGGGAAGAAAAGAGTAACTGAGGGCCCTTTTAAGATTCTTGATTTAAAAAATTAGGCCTCTAATGGGTGGGTGGGACAAATAACCAAGAAAGGAGAGTGAGGCAGACTAGTAGAAAGCTAGAAAAATTCTTTGGCAAGTAGAATGGGGAAACTGAGGCAGGTAGTTCAATAAACAGGCCAAGCAATTTACAGCCAGATAATGAAGGTCACTTTCCTAGAGATAACATCTAGGCCTCAGTCATATTTTAGCTCCAGGTCCAGAAAAACAGCAAATTCAGGTGGGCCACCCAGGACCAGCTGTAATGATTCCCTGCCACACAGCTGACCAATCAGTAAAGACCACAGCTCTGAAAGGGCACACCTGGAAAAGCTGATGAATATTCTATATATTAAAATCCTCTCCTAAACTCACAGTCTTTAAATCCCCTGAAGCCTGACCAGGCAATGGCACAGTGAATCGAGCGTTGGACTGGGATGCAGAGGACCCAGATTTGAAACCCCGAGGTCACCAACTTGAGCATGGGCTCATCGAGCTTGAGCATGGGTTCATTCAGCTAGTGTGTGGGGTCTCCAGCTTGAGTGTGGGATCATAGACATGATCTCATGGTTGCTGGCTTGAACCAAAATGTTGCTGGCTTGAGCAATGGGTCACTCACTCTGCTGTAGCCCCCTGGTCAAGGCACATATGAGAAAGCAATCAATGAACAGCTAAGGTGACGCAACGAAGACTGATGCTTCTCATCTCTCTCCCTTCCTGTCTGCCTGTCTCTATTTGTCCCTTTTTCTGTCTCTGTCTCCATAGCAAAAAAAAAAAAAAAAGCCTGACCAGGTGGAGCAGCAGATAGAGCAGAAGACTGGGAAGCAGAGGATCGAGGTTGGAAACACCAAAGTCACAGGCTTGAGCACGAGCTCACCAGCTTGAGTGTGGGGTACTGGCTTGAGCATGGGATCATGGAAATGACTCCATGGTCACTGGCTTGAGCCCAAAGGTCACTGGCTTGAGCAAGGAGTCACTGGCTCTGCTGTAGCCCCCCAGTCAAGGTACATATGAGAAAGCAATCAATGAACAACTAAGGAGACTAAGGAGACACAATAAAGAATTGATGCTTCTCATCTCCTTCCTGTCTGTTTGTCCCTATCTGTTCCCTTCTTTGTCACAAAACAAAAAAAAAAATCCCACAAAAATCAAACAAACAAAAACAAAACTCAAAATAAAGGACCCAGCTGCTCTCCCTCCTAGGAGCATGCCAGTACCTTTACCTTCCCCTTCCCCTTTCTCTTCTTCCCCTTCCTCCTCTTCTTCTCCCTACAGGTGTGCATCTCCTAAACTCTAAGGGTCTCTGAGACTTAAAACCTGAGGAGCCATGGGCAGTGGAAGCTCTTCCTCAGCTGTCTTCTGAACCTGTCTCCAAGACCCCATTTTCTCTGACTTCCCAGTGTAGGCTCATTTCTTTCCCATGAGGTATTTTAGAGAGCCAAGGCAGCCCCATTCAGGCTCTCTCCTGTTGCTTCTTCTATTTCAGGCCTGTTGGTCAAATAAGTTTGTAAATATGATATATGTGTTTGTTCGCTTATGGTTTGCATGTGGTGTGGGAGACAGGATGTAAGCTGGCAAAGTTGTTATAGCCTAAAGCTTAGTTTTAAGACTAAGCCTTTCTCACCCTTTCAGTACTAAGATCTTTTCAAAACTAAGCTTTTGCCACACCCTTGACTGTTGCATGATGTGGGGTGTTGTATTCTTATGAGAAATCTCATTTATGCCTCAGATGACTGGCTTTTTATCAGAGACTTCTTATTTGTATATTGGCTTACAGGCTTTAATTTCTACACTATAAAATGAGGCAGACTGGGGGCATGCTTGCTCAGTTCCTGAAATTAGCATTGCAGAGGAGAGGCAGCCATGATGGTGGAGTGCTGAAGGAGCAGCCAGCTTGAGCCGAGTTTGTGCAGAGAGAAGGAGATGGGGAACAGAGATGAATAAGGCTGGTGAGGTAGAAACCTTTGATTCTAGGAATACTCGGATGAATCAGTGGCTTTGGGAACCCTGAATGGAAAGGGAAGTGTTTTCCCACTGTGTGTATTTCTTGCCCACTGGGTGCAAGCTAGGATTAAAGCTAGTGGCCCACCAGTTCCTGGCTTTGTTATTTCATTACCATCTGTCCAAATCAAATGTGAACCTGCACGATAGTACCTCAAACATATTCCTACTCATTTGTTCTTCAGCATTCAAGTCCAGTGCTTTCTAATTTGCAAGGCTTCCTTAATGACTCCTTTCAAGGTAAATGTCTTTTTTCCTTTGCTGCCAGCTGCTACTTGTGTATAACCTGCAATTTCTAGAAAGCATTTCTTCACATCTGTCTTAAAGCTGTTCAGTTGGAATTACCACAAGGGATAGAAAAATATTTAATTTCATATCACATTGCCTGTAGAAGATTTTTAGTAAGTCTTTGCTGAATGGAGCACTTTGGGAAATACTAGGTACCATTTAGACTCCCTCCGAAAGGGCCACTTCAAAATCTACCTTATTTTGTTCTCATTTGATGCTCCTAAAATACAGTTACTTACAGTTCACCAAATAACCCATGCTGATCTCTGTTCTTGGAAAGCTTATCTCCTATTAATTGCCTTGTCCTAATCTTTTGGATACCAATCTTCTAGGAGGACTTTACACTTCCATCCTAGGCATCAAACCACTAGCAAAGCCCCCAAGGCTCAAAAGTTAATCGTTCCTCTTCTATATGAACTTGGTCTTATGCACAGTTTGAGGGGGTAGGGAGAAGATACACTGACTACATACTATTATTCTGGTTTGTTAACTTCCTAAACTGTGAGCTTCTTGAGTGAAAAAAAAAACAATGTCTTGAAAATCTGGGGTTCCAGCAAGTATTCCATCACAGAAGCCAGCACGTGAAAGGTATTAGGGAAATAAATGAGAAATTGGATGAAATTGGATGGTGTGTTTTCTAGTCATCAAGTGGGCCACCACTAGAGGGCACTGGCATCTCTATTAGACTTTAGATGTTCCCTCAGACTGACACGAGGTCAAGTAAATGCACCGGAACCCAAACCTGATCTTATGTATTTCACCCAGGAAGCAGGACAGAGGATGATGGGTGCTCTTATTTCTAGCTGAATTTCTCTGCTCTGAATGCCTTTTCTCTGTCTCTCTAAAAGTCAATCAATCAATAAAAAATTAAGCTTTGTCCAGATAGCTCAGTTGGTTGGAGCATCATCCAAAAGCACAGAGGTTGCTGGTTCGATTCCTGATCAGGGCACATACAAGAACAGTTCAATGTTCCTGTCTCGATCTCTTTCTTTCTGCCTCTCTCTAAATAAAAACCAGCCAACCAACCAAAGAAAAACAGCTCTACTCAAGTTACCTCTTTTTAGCATGTTGTAAATAAAGGCCTTGTGCAGTTGCCCAGTCTGACTTTGAAATTGTATGTCCATCACTGGTCCTGACCCTTCAACACCAAATGCTTTTGCTGTTTGCTGAATAAACTGTTTATTCTCACACATCACCTGCTTTTAGCTCATGCTGTTTCCTCATCTAATAATACTCTTCTCTTCTCAGATGCCCGCTTGTCATACAATAGTCTTCTATTCTCTACATGATGAAGAATTTTCCAGTCATCCAGGGAGATTTTGCTGTTCTGTCTCCTATACATTTTAAGAATGTACTTTTAATTTATTGCACTATTTATATTTATTTGTTTGCTTATTCCTCTCCTCCAGTTTTATATTTTCTCCTCAAGGGTAGGTATCACAATTCAGTATCTATGGGATATTTACCTGTAATTAAAAATAGCTAGAAAGATAGAGGATATTTTCATTGTTGTAGATATGCTCATGAGGCCAGGCTAAACCTTGGAAAAACTCAAATTGGGTGTCAAGATAGAAACTTCTAGGTACCTTATTCTGCAGATTAACAAAACTCTTCAGTGACTCAAGATTGTCTTTGCTTAGGTCGCAAATAGACAGTTTTTGTGTCATAGTACTCTCTTTCTTGTCTGTAATAGACGTTACTAAATACTATGACAGTCAGGAGCCAGTAGACCTTCAAGATTAATTGCATTTTCCTTTTAGGACCTTGAAGATAAAAGTCTAACTCCTAAGTGAAACACCCTCTTAGATATATCATGTTGTTTGATATCTTAAACCTTTGCATATGTTTTACTCTCTGCCTGGAATTTATGTATCTCTACTCACCCCCACTTCACCTATTGGCCATTTTGTATCTCTAGTATTCTCATCTCATCTTTAAACTCCACTTTGACCTCACCACCTCTGTGATACCCACCCTAGCTTTCACAATCAAACTTTGGCTCTCCTCCATGTTCCCATTGTGGTTTTGAAAGTTTCCACTGTATCACTTATAATTGTTTGATTCCTCTGTGTTTTCCCTTTGATACTATGGATTACTTCACGGGTCCCCAAACTTTTTACACAGGGGGCCAGTTCACTGACCCTCAGACCGTTGGAGGGCCGGACTATAAAAAAAAAAAAATTAACAAATCCTTATGCACACTGCACATATCTTATTTTAAAGTAAAAAAACAAAACGGGAACAAATACAATATTTAAAATAAAGAACAAGTAAATTTAAATCAACAAACTGACCAGTATTTCAATGAGAACTATGGGTGTGGATGCATCCCTGTGCTCCTCTCACTGACCACCAATGAAAAAGGTGCTCCTTCCAGAAGTGCGGCAGGGGCCGGATAAATGGCCTCAGGGGGCCGCATGAGGCCCCCGGGCCATAGTTTGGGGACCCCTGGACTACTTGATGATATAATTTATGTCTTTCTATGTCCATAATCCAACATTTCATCCAGTGTCTGACAGCAAGCATTTATTAAATACTTAATGAATGAATGCACGTTTCAACAAATACTGATCACTGTAGTATTCATCATTGGAGTTTGGATGGTCTAACTTTTTTGTAGCAGAATTCTCTGGAGGTTGGCACAAGTAATAAACAGCTTGAATTTAGAACTCCTAGAGGGTGTCACTAGGGAAGCCTGTCTACAGATGACAGCATAGCAGCCACCAAGGTTGTGCCCTGATGTTATTACTTCCATCTCCAGAGAGGCAGAACAGTCTAAGTCAAGGCAGACCCCTTCTACGATGGTTCTGAAGAAGTATGAAGAATTCTAGAATACGAACTTATCTTACAAAATAGAATATTTGAAGGAAACTTATGCTTGAGTTCCCATTATCAGGAGAGAGGCTAAAACTGAAGAGTTCAGTAACCTAGAGTCATAGCTGTGTTGTGGCCATACAGGATAGCAAAAATACCAACCCACACTTGGAGGTAGTTGGAACCACAGGAAATAAGCTGAGGTTGTGGGCAGGGCTGAATGGGCATAAGCTGTTAGAAGCTAAGTTTTGAGATGGGGCTGACAACAAGAACTATGTCCATCTATGTGTTCTTTATACTGGGTTCATAGTGAAGGTTCAAGGAGTGTTTGTTGAGTTGTCAATTTATAATTTTTCGACCATGGGCCATTGGACAAGACTTGAGACCAGTGATTAGTTCCAAATGATTTGGGCAGGTTACAGGAAGGCAAGAATGAGCAGACACTGAAGTCACACTAAGATTTCGAATGTAAATGCAAACCTGACTACTTACCTAATCACTGGACGCTTATCTGACCTGAAGATGACTCTACTGTTAAATCCTTATGTGAGGATTAAACAGCCTTATTTACCTCTGTTTCCCATCTTCTTCTTTCTGCTCTAACTCTGCACCAACTGGCTTCTTCTTCAGCACTCTGTCATCTTGGCTGCATCTCCTCTCCTCCATATGACCTATCTCTGCTCTCCCTCCATGGGCTCGTCCTAGAATGTAATCCTTCTTCCTTGGAACAATGTGATCTCTTCTTAAAACCTTTTGGCACAAAAGCCCTCCCCCAACACACATTAATATAATCACACCCATCCCAAGCAAGAATGGCAACTAATATTATCACCTGGGCAACAGGCTTCCCTGTCGGCAGCGCCATTTTTAACAAAGTGAGCATAATATATTTTATCTGCCTAACAGGGGGCCATTTCACTTTAAAGGTGCTATTTTAGTTTACCAACAATTAAGGTATGCTCTGGCTTGTGGTGGCACAATGGATAAAGCATTGACCTGGAATGCTGAAGTTGCCAGTTCAAAACACTGGGCTTGCCCAATCAAGGTGCATAGGACAAGTAACAAACAAGCAATGTACAATTAAAATGAAGCAACTATGGGATGATACTTCTCGCTCCCCCATTCTTCTCTCTGTAAAATCAATAAATAAAATCTTTTAAAAATATTTAAAGTATGTTCTCCTCTCCCACATTCAATTTGAGAAGTGTTACTGTCATATGAAGATACTTTTATCAAGCTTACCAGCTTGTTTGTCAAGTTTGTTACAGTTAGTCACCCAGAGAATTATAAATATCTTTACCCTCAGATGTGGTCATGTTGGAGGATGGGAGGAGAAGGGTGGCAGTTGACTTTTAAAAAGTCATTCCCATATTAAGTATTTTGACTTTCTTCTTTGGGAAACTTTGTTATAAGTTTGAGGTTTATTAGATTTGCTGATCTGAATGGACACAGCTCCATGTTGATGAAGTTGTGAGAGAGAGTTGGGGTTTCTTTTGTTTTGTTTTTGGCTGCATTCTTATTTTGTTCTTTCTGCAACAGACAGTGGAATTTATTTGAAGAACTACTAATAATTTATTTTTATATTGTAAACAGTGTGCAGAACTAATGGTGTTTCCCTCTTTGCAGTGGTTTTGTTTGTGCAATGGCTAAAAGCTTTCTGTCAAAATTCTGTCTCACTTGTAGTAGACTCATTTTTTAAACTAAATGAAAGTAACAACCATTAACGAACATTTGTCATTTGTTATGCTGAATCTTAGCATCCACTTAATTATCACTATGTTAGTAAATAGGAATTAAGTTCTATTTTTATTTCACTTTCACAGATGAGAGAACTAAGACTTAGAGAAATTAAGTAAGGCACACAAGAGCCCTAGCTCTATGTACTGTGAAAGTCTGTGCAGTAGGTATGACATTCAGACACAAACACAGGTACATATACAATATATATTTTATAAAATTGTTCTCTAAGCCTTTTTGTTGAAGAGGTAGACATTCAATCACAGTGACTATTGGTACTCACCACACCATGGAGTTGTGCTGAAGTCTTAGAGTTACTTGTAGATAGTGCCACATCATCTGAGAGGCATTCATTTGTCATTGGTTCATCTGAGATTCTCAGTGTTCTAGATTGTGTGATCCAAACCTCCTGATTTGGCTGCTCTCCTGCTCCATCTCACATTTGAGGCAATGAATCTTTGGTAAAGGTTGGAACTCCAGTGCTAGAGTATCACTCTCCTGAAACATCAAAGAGACACCTCTCTGCCATGTGCCACCTCCCTGGAGTGCTATTTTTACTATTGAGCAATGCATGGACCCTGACTTTGATCCTCTTTTTTGGTCTGAGAGACATAACTTCCTCTTTTCAAGTTTCTTAAAGTTATTCTATTTACCCCCATTCTCATGATAATAGTAGTGCAGTTTTTTTTCAAGAGTTTCTCACTTTCATATGACACAAAGAACCACAAAGAATTTAAACATCTCTGCTTCCCATCCTGCAAAAGTCCCAGAGGCCAGAAGGTACTTCAGTTCAGGTTATGAGATAAGGAATTGTAGGAAGAATAACAGTACGTGTGGTAAGGTGCTGAAGAATTGCAAAAATTGTTAACATTAGCATTTTAAAAGAAAGAGTCAGGCCCCCTTACCCCTCCTTTCTGAAAAGAAAAAAAAACAGAGAAAGAGCTTAAAGGGGCAAAATTATTATCTAAAAGCTTCCTCTTCCCCTTCAATAAGATCCTTAAGGAGACAATGTTTATATATCTTACACTGACTCTTCCTTCCCTCCTGAAATTCTGAGACTGATGCATACTCTAAACATTCTGTAACACTTTATATGCTTTTTAATAATCATCCCTTTTGAAATTTTTTATATGTATAAAACTTGTAAACTAAAGCAAGCGGGACTGGCTTATTAGGTTTTCCTAATAAGTTAGCCCAACATTTTTAACAAAGGTAATTTTCTTATCCTAAGCTAAAACTTTTTACTGTTGTGGCCACAAGGATAAATGAATACCCTAGAAGATTTGGGCATGTCTTTGACATTTGGGCATGTAAAAAACATTTATCCTTACTGTGTTGATATGTAAAATGACATTTATTGCTACTATATTAGTATATGAAATATCACTACTGTGTTATTTTTTAGTAGGAATGTTTTTCCTTTCAATAGATACTATAGATAAATGTAGCAAACTTATCAGTAAACAACTTTTGTATGATGCACCCCCTCCTTTTCCCCACAACCTGTATGTGATTATGTCTATATAACTAGCCTCAGAGCTATATTTGAGGCTGCACAATTTGGGTTAGCTATACCTCGTGTAAGTCATATGTAGCTGGCTTATTAATAAATTTCCTCATAAAATTTTTTCTGTATCTTGCTTTGGTGTCTCTATGTAACCCGCAGATTAAAGTAACATACTTTATAACATAAGCTAGTGTTGGGCAGATAAAATATATTATGCTCACTTTGTTAAGGATGGCACTGCCCACGTGAAAGCCTGTTGCCCAGGTAATGATATTAGTTGCCCTTCTTGCATGGGATGGGAGTGATTATATTAATGTGTGTTGGGAAACAGGCTGTAAGAAGGCCTGGTTGTTATAACCTAAGGCTTAGTTTTAAGACTGAGCTTTTCCCCATGCCCTTGACTGATTGGATGATGTGGGGTGGTGCACTCTCATGAGGAATCCACCCATTATGCCTCAGATAAGTGACTTTGTATCAGAGAATTTCTTGTTTGTATATTGGATTAAAGGTTTGAATCTACACTATAAAGTGGGGCCGACCTGGAGCTTGCTCTCTATCGGTTCCTGAGATTGGCATTGGAGAGGAGAGCAGAGAAAGGCCACGTGGAGGAGGCGAGGAGAAGCAGACAAGATGGTGAAGTGCTGAGGGAGAAGCCAGTTTGTACAGAGTTTGTGCAGAGAGAAGGAGATGGGAAACAGGTGAATAAGTCTGGTGAGCTAGAAACCTTTGATTCTAGGAAACTCGGATAAGCCAGTGGCTTTGTGAGCACTAAATGAGTGGGTTTTGGAGCCCAGTGTGTGTTTTTACTTGCCCGCTGGGTGCAAGCTAGAATTAGAGCTGATGGCTCACCAGTTTTTGGCTTCTTGTTTCATTACTGTTGGGCAGATAAAATATAATATGCTCACTTTGTTAAAGATGGAGCTGCCCACATGAAAGCCTGTCACTCAGGTGATATTATTTGCCCTTATACTTGGGATGGGCGTAATTATATTATTGGGTGTGGGGGACAGGTTGTAAGCAGGCCGGGTCCTTATAGCTTAAAGTTTAAAGAGTAAGCTTTTCCCCACACCTTTGACTGATTGGATGATGTAGGGTGGTGCACTCTCATGAGGAATCCCATTGTACCTCAGATGAGTGACTTTGTATCAGAGACTTTCTTGTTTGTAGATTAGATTAAAGGTTTGGATTTCTACAGTATAAAGTGGAGCAGGCCGGGAGCTTGCTCTCTCTCTCTCAGTTCCTTAGATTAGTATCAGAAAGGAGAGCAGATGAAGGGCACTTGGAGGCCAGGAGAAGCAGCCAAGATGGTGGAGTGCTGAGGAAGAAGCCAGTTTGTGCAGAGTTTGTGTAGAGAGAAAGAGATGGGGAACAGAGGTGAATAAGGCTGGTGAGCTAGAAACCTTTGATTCTAGGAAACTCGGATAAGTCAGTGGTTTTGGGAGCTGTGAATGAAAAGGAAAGTGTTTTCCCACTGTGTGTATTTCTTGCCCGCTGGGTGCAAGCTAGGATTAAAGCTAATGACCCACCAGTTCTTGGCTCCGTTGTTTTATTACTGTCTGTCCGAATCAAATGCAAACCTGCATGGGCCTGGCGGCTGTGTTGGTGGCTGTGGCCACTGGCTTTACAGATGGATATAAAACATAATCAACTTTCTAAATGTTGTGGAAATCTTTGCCCAAAATTTACATACTCTAGATAACCAATATCACCCTGTTAAATTTAATCATCTAAATAAAAAGGAAAAGAAAACAAACAAAAATACTGAATAAAAAATATTTTATCATTTCTTTAACTATCTAGATTCCAGATTTTTATGTTTAATTAAGAAATATGGTGTTACTACTAAGTAACATTTGTAAGATATAGATAATGCTAAAGTTATAGTATAAAGACTCATAGATAAAGACATATAGATATATCTTTGTCTCTCCTTAAGCATTTGTTTTTTCTTCATGGAGTTGGGGGAAGAAAGAGTTGCAGGTCAGCTCAAGGAGGCAAGGATTAGGGGACCAACTTGCTGGAAGTAAAGTACATTGTGGATCTGCAGGTACTCACACCTCCCAAGCCCCAAGGCAGTTCCACAGATTTAAAACTATCTTACCCTTCAGAACTGGGTATAATTGAATTTATTTCCACTTAAATTTCAATAGGTTGCTATATTCTTTAAGGGCACTCAATAACATATTCTCAATTGAATGTTACTTTGTGTTATCTTTCTTTCTCTGTTCTTTCTCCTCTGGTCCCTCTTTGTGTTTTAATATTACCTCTTCATGCTTATTTTCTCTGTGCCTGGGTTTGATCACACAGCTACTCTCTGAATTTGTTGTTCTCTATTTTCTTTCTCTAAGACCTTCTGTTCCTCCATTTCTCCTTTGCATTTCTCTGTCTCTCTCACACACACATTTTTCCATACTTGCATTTGTTATTATGAAAGCAATCATTGTATTTATTAAAAAAATTAAACGTATTTGAATATTTTTATAAAAGCTCAGAATAATTCATTTTACATTACATTTTCAGGCCCTAATATGGGAACTTTAGGAAAATAGATTTATCTGTATTGCTACAATCTATTGTAAGATGCATAGAGTGAATGGATTCACCCTCTTCTGGAATCTCTGTTTACACTCTGTCCAGACAGGATTGCATTCATCTCCTCTTTCTGACACAAATCCAGTGACATTTCACCAGGAGACTATTAACCTGGAGAGAATACCAACTTGTCCCTTCCCCTAGTGTTTTGAATCTTATTACTGTAATTTAGCCCCAAATATTGGCACAGAAACACTGGTTTGGTTGCACAAAGTCCTTGGAGGCTGAAACTTCCTGTCTTCTGTGCCTCAGATTTTTTTTTTTTTTTTTTTTTTTTACAGAGACAGAGAGAGGGATAGACAGAGACAGACAGACAGGAACGGAGAGAGATGAGAAGCATCAATCATCAGTTTCTTGCTGTGGCACTTTAGTTGTTCATTGATTGCTTTCTCATATGTGCCTTGACCGTGGGGCTACAGCAGATGGAGTAACCCCTTGCTCAAGCCAGTGACCTTGGGTCCAAGCTCGTGAGCTGTGCTCAAACCAGATGAGCCTGCGCTCAAGCTGGCAATCTCGGGGTCTCGAACGTGGGTCCTCTGCTTCCCAGTCCAACGCTCTATCCACTGCACCACCACCTGATCAGGCTGTGGCTCAGATTCTAAGGTCTGAAATGAGACATTGGTTTGCTACTGCTTTCCTACAGTCACTTTCTAGTGACAATCTAAAGAATGTGGCCACCTTCTTCTGGGGTTTTTCTCAGGTTACTGTACTGCCTTGATGATGATATTAATTCTGTTAACATCATTTGTGCCTGGAAAGGTAACAAACTATTTCTTATATAGAGGGTATAAGGAGGATAAAATTTAAAGTGTCTGTGGCATGGATGGGCTGTAAACAAAGCCTTTCCTATTGAGTTTAGGAGAAAAAAACATATTTTTTTCTGAAAGCTCTCATTATTGACAGATGAACGTGTGGTGAGCACTTCATGCTAAATATTCCATTTACTCTTTAGGGAAACCCCTGCAACTTAGTATAATGGCATCCACATTGCAGATGCAAAACTGAGACTAAGAAAAATTAGTAACTTGAAAAAGGTCACACAAAATAGCTGAGTTGAAACTTGTTATTTATCCATACTTTTATGTTCTTGAGGGCAATTTTTATGCTTAGGAAAAAGCTATTCAAGGTTTCTGGGCACAAAATTCACATTTAATTCATTTAAAACCCTTGTTTTTCTTAAGCTTGTATATCTGATTATAAATTTTATCAATTTATTCATAAATCTAGTAAGTCTATGATTATTTTGAAGAAAGATTTTACAACTTAAATTTCTTGAATATTTAGCCACATTTATTAATGTAATATATTTTTATTTCTATTTTAAGTACATCAATCAAGTAATTTACACTTCCCACGAACTTAAGTAATTCTTCAAAATCTAATAAACTAAATTTACAGATATGGTGAACTTTTAGGTTCTTTTCAATATTCCAAGATTTCAATCTGAAATTACAAGTGTAAAGCTATGACTCAGTTATTCATTTTAGTTTGAAATTACATGTTATTCAAATAGGCCTATTTTTTAAAACATTACAAAATAAGCACAAATTTCTGAATACAAATATTTTAGCACTGTGACCTCTATATTTTGATTTCTTAAAACATAATAATAAGTTTTTCCAACATTAAGAAATAAGAACACAATATATATTATGCTTAATAATTTTGATATTACTTTTCTAAAAAATTTTGGGGTTCTCTCAGTTTGCTGAGGTTTTTTTGAAAACTGGAATTACTACTCTCACATATGTGAGGTTCCCATATATATGTATGCATTAAATTTGGTTATGTTCTCTTACAAACACAAAAACAAAAATTATCAGAATTACTAACCAGACATGACTGGACCCTTATCTAGAATGTTTTGGGGATACATTGAGCCCTATTGACCTAAGTAATTGTACTCTGTTGTAGAGAGCTTTCTACGGTGGCCTCCAAGATTTCCTCTGCCTGGTATACACAGCTTGTACAATTAGTGCTTGAGTGTGGATAAAACTTGTGAACATGATGGGTTATTCCTCCTGTGATTGCTATTATATATGGCAAAAGGGATTTTCCAAATGTTAAGAATTTCCAGATATAATTAATTGGAGTGAATCGAATGGGGAACAATGTCTTCTGTGGGTCTGACCCAATCAAATGAACCTTAAAATAGATGAGAAACAGTGGTAGCATCTTTCTGCTGGCCCTGGAGGACACCTTGATTTCAGTATAAGACAGGGGTCAGGAACCTTTTTGGCTGAGAGAGCTATGAACGCCACATATTTTAAAATGTAATTCCATGAGAGCCATACAATATGTTTAACACTAAATACAAGTAAATGTCTGCATTTTATGTAAGACCAACACTTTTAAAGTACAATAAGTCTCTGAATTCTTTTTAATAACGTTGTTATGCTGTTGCTAACCAATGCTGAATAAAGTACTTCTTACCATTAATGCAACTTTGGTGCTGCATGCTTTTGCTGATGGCTTTGTAGTCTGGTTGATACGTAGTGAGGTTAAGCTTCATGCAGGCATTGAGACTTCCATCCATTAAACGTGATCGTAGGTTGGTCTTAACGTTCTTTAGATGTGAGAAAGACTGCTCACATGCATACGTAGAGCCAAGCATTGTCAGTACAGCAATACTCACATGCTGCAATGTGTGGTAAGTGACAGGAAGCACGTTCTAAGTTTTAACAATCAGCGAGTCCGTGGGTTGAAGTTTTTTCATTTCTCCCCACTTGTTTGCTCGCCAACTCTACTTGCTGTCATGTAAGCCTTTCCAAATCTTCATTCAGTGACTTGAACTTATTCACCCACATGTCTGAGACCTTCAGGTCAGCTTGTAGCTCAAAATCTCTGATGGAGACACAGAGGATATAACTCTGGTTGGCGCTGTCCACTGCACACTCATGTGGTTGAGTGATGAACTTAAAAAGAAGAGCGCACTTACGAAATTCTCCAAAGCATGCTTTGAATGACTACAGATTAGATGTGAAGCCCACTAGCTGTTGGAGATCAAGATGTTGAGCAGGGTCACTTGCTGTGCATGCATCTTTAAACTCTCCCAGTTTTTCAAAGTGTAGTAAACAACCTGTTTCAATGTCGGTGATGAAGAGTTCCAGCTTGTTTTCAAATGCAAACACTGCTTGTTGAAGGGATAAGACTGTATTTCCAATGCCTTGCATTTTCACATTGAGCTGGTTCAGATGTTCAGTCATGTCCATGAGATAGTAGAACTTCAGGATCCACTCAGTGTTAGCTAACTCAGGATGCTCAACGTTTTTCATTTCAAGAAAAGTACAAATTTTGCTCAGACAAGCTGCGAAACGGCTGAGCACCTTCCCTCTTGACAACCAATGCACATTGCTGTGCAGAAGCAGACCAGAATAATTATTTCCAACTTCATTCAGCAGTGTTTTAAACTGGCGATCATTTAAAGCTCGGGCAACAATAAAGTTGACCACCTGAATGACCACTGACATCACCTCACTAAGCTGCTCATCACACATCTGAGCACAAAACACCTCCTGATGTAGGATGCAGTGAAAACTTAGGATGGGTCTCTTTTCATGTTCACGAAGAAGCGCTACAAATCCTGTTTTTCCCCACCATGCACGGAGCACCATCAGTACACACTGAAATAAGTTTATTCATTGGTAGATTTTTTTCTAAAAACTGTGAAAGACTGGAATAAATCCTCCCCTCTTGTTTTTTCTTTCATAGGCAAAACAGCAAGACTTTACTCATGTAGTGTGTCATCGACAGCATACCTTGTAATCACGCTGAACTGAGATAAATGGCTTATGTCGGTTGACTCATCCAAAGTGAGAGAAAATAATGGTGCTGCATTTATGTCCTTCACTTGTGTTGCCTCAATTTGATTTGTTATCATGATGGCACAATGGTGAACAATTCTTGCCGACAGAGGCATGTCTTTCATTCATTTGATTATCTTGTCTTTTTTTTTTATTAACTTTAATGGGGTGACACCAATAAATCAGGGTACATATGTACAATGAAAACATCTCCAGATTATCTTATCATTCAATTGTGCTGCATACCCATTACCCAAAGTCAAATTGTCCTCTGTCACCTTCTATCTGGTTTTCCCTGTACCCCTCCCCTTCTCCCTATTCCACCCTCCCTTCCCTCCCCCCATCTTGTAACCACCACACTCTTGTCAATGTCCCATAGTCTCACTTTAATGTCCCACCTATGTATGAAATCATGCTGTTCTCAGATTTTTTTTTTTCTGATTCACTTATTTCACTCCGTATAATGTTATCAAGGTCCATCCATTTTGTTGTAAATGATCTGATGTCATCATTTCTTATGGCTGAATATTGTTCCATAGTACATATATACCAAAGCTTTTTAATCCACTCATCCTCTGATGGACACTTGGGCTGTTTCCAGATCTTCGCTATTGTGAACAATGCTGCCACGAACATGGGGGCGCATTTCTTCTTTTCAAACAGTGCTATGGTGTTCTTAGGGTATATTCCTAAAAGTGGGATAGCTGGGTCAAAAGGCAGTTCGACTTTTAATTTTTTGAGGAATCTCCAAACTGTTTTCCACAGTGGCTGCACCAGTCTGCATTCCCACCAGCAGTGCAGAAGGGTTCCCTTCACGTCCTCGCCAGCACTTGTTCTGTGTTGTTTTGCTGTTGAGCGCCATTCTGACTGGTGTGAGGTGATATCTCATTGTGGTTTTAATTTGCATTTCTCTAATGATTAGTGATGTTGAGCATTTTTTCATATGTCTTTTGGCCATCTGTATGTCTTCTTTGGAGAAATTTCTATTCATTTCTTTTGCCGATTTTTTGATTGGATTGTTTGTCTTCCTGGTGTTGAGTTTTATAAGTAAATTTAACCAAGGAGGTTAAGGACTTGTACTCGGAAAATTATAAAACATTGATAAAAGAAATCAAGGAAGATACAAACAAGTGGAAGCATATACCGTGCTCATGGCTAGGAAGAATAAACATCATTAAAATGTCTATATTACCCAAAGCAATTTATAAATTCAATGCTATACCAATTAAAATACCAATGACATACTTCAAAGATATAGAACACATATTCCAAAAACTTATATGGAACCAAAAAAGAACACGAATAGCCTCACCAATCTTAAAAAGAAAAAATAAAGCAGGAGGCATCACGCTTCCGGATATCAAGGTTTACTACAAGGCCATTATACTCAAGACTGCCTGGTACTGGCATAAGAACAGGCACAGTGATCAATGGAACAGAACAGAAAACCCAGAAATAAACCCACACCTTTATGGACAACTGATATTTGACAAAGGAGGAAAGAACATACAATGGAGTAAAGACAGCCTCTTTAACAAATGGTGCTGGGAAAATTGGACATCTACCTGCAAAGAAATGAAACTAGACCATCAACTTACACCATGCACAAAAACAAATTCAAAATGGATAAAAGACTTAAACATAAGTTGTGAAACTATAAGCATCTTAGAAGAAAACATAGGCAGCAAGCTCTCCGACATCTGTAGCAGCAATTTATTTGCCGATTTATCTCCACGGGCAAATGAAATAAAAGGCAAGATAAACAAATGGGGACTACATCTAACTAAAAAGCTTTTGCACAGCTAAAGACAATAAGAACAGAATAAAAAGACAAACTACACAATGGGAGAACATATTCGACAGTACGTCTGATAAGAGGTTAATAACCAAAATTTATAAAGAATTGATTATCTTGTCTTGATTCGAAAAGTTGTCAAAAAGTTCACTGGCAACATCAAGCATGAAAGTGTTAGCATACTTTCCATCTATGAATGGCTTTCCGTTTCTCACAATTGCTAAAGCAACCAACAAAACTAGCCGAATTCTAGTTACCTTGTTCGGTCCAAACATAAAAGATGCTGCTGACTAGCTTGCACTCTGCACAGTAGCTCTTGACATGCTTTCTTCCTGCTGTCCCCCACTGGATATTTTGATGCAAATGTAGTATGGTGTGTGTCGAAGTGCCACTTTATATTTGACCATTTCATCAATGCAATTTTATCATTGCCTATTAGACACACTGCAGGACCTGCTCTCTCCACAAAGGCGAGTTCCTCTGTCCATTCCTGCTGAAAAGTACAATACTCCTCATCTTTTTTCTTTTAGCCATCTTCTTCATCAAAAGGGTTTCTGCAATTAGCTAGCTGACTATTTGATTAAAAGGAGGGAAGTTTACTTCCTGACCTCACAACGACCTGTGTATGTTACGCATTAGCCAATAAAAATTTGGTGTTGTCCCGGAGGACAGCTGTGATTGGCTCCAGCCACTCACAACCATGAACATGAACGGTAGGAAATAATACATGAGAATGTTTTATATTTTTAATGTTATTATTTTTTTTATTAAAGATTTGTCTGTGAGCCAGATACAGCCATCAAAAGAGCCACATCCAGCTTGTGAGCCATAGGTTCCTGACCCCTGGTCCAAGATCTTGAGTAGAGGATTCAGCTAACTTAGACCTAGACTCCCCTACAGGAACTACAAGGTAATACATTTGTATTGGTTTATGGTGTAAAGTTTATGTTGATTTGGTAGAAAGCAACAAAACTAAGATACTCTCTAACTGTGTTGGTCTTGTCACCTGTTTCCTTCAAATTCAAGCTATACATACTCAATTTTTTTGTCTACTCACAGACAGAAAAGCTATATTCCTCAATAGAGTTTTGCATCATTTGCTGGCTGAAATATTTAGATATCTTTCTACCTACAGGAATTCTGCAAGTTCCTATAAGTAAGAGCTGGAAGAAACTCCTATTTCTTATATTCTTTCTATATTTGGATAACTCTTTTAGATATTACAAACACATCTCCTTGAATGCAGTGCATCTTTCATTATTTTGTCTAACTATTCCAATGACATTTTTCTGAAAATACAATAGCCCAAATTTGTCTTATTGTATAGTCAGACTCTTTCTAGTCCTCACTATAGTAACCAGAGATAAGCTACATTTTATGAGAAGTTTTGAGTGCTGAAACAATCATGGATCTGATTAAACCTCATTATTCTGAGAGCATTCTAAAATTTATCTGGCTCTTCTTCTGAGAGTTTCTCTGTTTCTTCTAAAGCAATAGTAATTATATTTTAACATCAGCAATCACTTACTCCATTATATGTTCAATACATAAAAATTCTACCAAATGACATTTAAGTCTACTTATGCATTTATTTATTATGCTTTTTAAATAGTACAATAATTGATTTATGGGGGAGATAATATCAGAGTAATGGAGGCATGAGAAATTCTCCTAATATCTACCCTTGAAATTTTAACAAATTGAGCAACTATAATTCAGTGACAGAACCCTAGCTGGGCTTGCAGGTTCACCTGAAAGATTCATGCACCAAATGGACTAAAGATGGGACATCTTGGAAAGAGGGAGTGGAAGATACAACATTTTGCTGTTGGCTCTTGAAAGGTGTCAAACCTGGAGTAACTGTTTCTTTTTCTTTTCTCTGCTGAACAACAGGGAGGATGGAAGCTTGGGCTGTCTAGGTTTTGACTGAGGGTATGGAGAAGGAACCCTGGAGTGACTAAATCTCCTGCCAGAAGAAGGAGTGAGATAGAGAGCAGAAAGGGAGATAGCCCCCTGACTGAACAGAAAAAGCAGCAGCTATGGGGGTGCTGTAGGAGATGTCCAAGAAGTGCACCAAGGAGATAGGTTCTTAGGCTCTTGAGCAAAGCCAAAGCCTCTGAAAAAAATACCATTTAAAAGACAAATAGCAGATGCCTCAAGAAAAACCACAGAGAGGGGTCAGGATAATCAAGAATACTAACATGTATCTATGTTGTTTCACATTTTCCAGTCAGTCTCCCAGATTTAAAGAAACTAGGCTTTGATTTATGTATTTGGGGGTTTTTACCCCCTGGGTGGGGAAGACAATGTTGGGCACAGAATATAACAGTGCTGTTGTTTACCCATACATTTGTGCAAATGAAAAAAGATCTTTCTTCCGAAAGGATCCCTCCCCTCTTCTCTGCCTGGCACCCTTGTGCTGCTGCGAGCAGTGTGCTCACAACTGGCTGCTGCCCTGGGATAGTGTGGGTCATAGTGCACAACAAACTTGGGAAGCTTTCTAAAAAATAAAGTGCTTAAGAGCTGTTGAATTTACCAGGTGTTAAATAAGAGTTTCCCCCCTTTTTCATACCATCTAGGCTTAGATTTGCATACTGCTGACCTATAGCTAGATATATGCTAAATCTCCCCTTAGCAACATGCAAATTAACTCCAAAACCATCTAAGTCCAGTACAACAAAATAATTTCCTCTTAAGGTTATACTCTATCTCAGTTTAGACTTTATGTTCTGTTAATAATAAATAAAATTATTTTATTTCTGTTGCACAAGTTTAGTTTGAATAAGCAAGGGCAATTATTCTAATTTTCTATTTATATATAAAGATTAACATGGCCCACATTCAAAAAAATTAAATGACTAAGAAAAGTAAAACAAGAATGATGATGTCAACTGAACAATATATCAATGTTCAGATTAGGCTTTTATGCTAGGCTACTATATAATTCTTTAAGCTTTATGCCCTATAGTTTTCTTTTTATTATTATTATTAATTTAAATGAGGTGACATTGATAAATCAGGGTACATATGTTCAGAGAAAACATCTCCAAGTTATTTTGACATTTGATTATGTTGCATACCCATCACCCAAAGTCAAATTATTTTCTGTCACTTTCTATCTGGTTTACTTTGTGCCCTTTTTCTTACCCTCTCTCCACTTCTCCCTCACCTCCCCCCCCCCCCCAAGTAACCACCACACTCTTATCTGTGTCTCTGAGTCTCATTTTTATGTCCCACCTATGCATGGAATCATATAGTTCTTAGGTGTTTTTTGATTTACTTACTTCACTCCATATAATGTTATCAAGGTCCACCCATGTTGTTGTAAATGATCCGATGTCATCATTTCTTATGGCTGAGTAGTATTCCATAGTATATATGTACCACTTCTTCTTTACCCAGTCATCTATTGAAGGGCTTTTGGTTGTTTCCATGTCTTGGCAACTGTGAACAATGCTGCAATAAACATGGGGCTGCATGTGTCTTTACGTACCAGTGTTTTTGAGTTATGGGGGTATATACCCTGTAGAGGGATTGCTGGGTTATATGGTAGTTCTATTTTTAATTTTTTGAGGAACCACCATACTTTCTTCCATAACGGTTGTACTACTTTACATTCCCACCAACAGTGGAAGAGGGTTCCTTTTTCTCCACAGCCTCTCCAACACTTATTATTACCTGTCTTGTTGATAATAGCTAATCTAACAGGTGTGAGGTGGTATCTCATTGTAGTTTTGATTTGCATTTCTCTAATAGCTAATAAAGATGAGCATCTTTTCATATATATGTTGGCCATTTGTATTTCTTCCTGGGAGAAGTGTCTGTTCATGTCCTCTTCCCATTTATTTATTGGATTGTTTGCTTGTTTGTTGTGAGTTTTATGAGTTCTTTGTATATATTTTGGATATTCCTTATCTGAGTTGTTGTTTGAAAATATCATCTCCCGTTTAATTGGCTGTCTTTTTAGTTTTGCTGGCAGTTTCTCTTGCTGTGCAAAAGCTTCTTACTCTGATGTAGTCCCATTCATTTATTTTTGCCTTCACTTCCCTTGCCTTTGGAGTCAAATTCATAAAGTGCTCTTTGTAACCAAGGCCCATGAGTATATTACCTATGTTTTCTTCTATGTAATTTATTGTTTCAGGTCTTATATTTAGGTCTTTGATCCATTTTGAATTAATTTTAGTACAAGGGGACAAACTGTAGTAGAGTTTCATTCTTTTGCATGTGGTTTTCCAGTTTGCCCAGCACCTTTGTTGAAAAGACTTTCTTTTCTCCATTGTTTGTTGTTGTCCCCTATATCAAAAATTTTTGACCATATATATATGTTTTATTTCTGGGTTTTCTATTCTGTTCCATTGGTCTGAGTGTCTATTTTTCTGCCAGTACCATGCTGTTTTGATGGTCGTGGCTCTATAATATAATTTGAAGTCAGGTATTGTAATGCCCCCAGCTTCATTCTTTTTCCCTATGATTGCTTTGGCTATTCAGGTTTTTCTATGGTTCCATATAAATCTGATGATTTTTTGTTCCATTTCTTTAAAAAATGACATTGGAATTTTGATGAGAACTGCATTAAATTTGTATATCACTTTGGGTAATATAGTCACTTTGATTATATTTATTCTTCCTATCCAAGGACAAGGAAAATTTTTCCATTTCATTGTATCTTTTTCGATTTCCCTTAACAATTCTTTGTAATTGTCATTATATATGTAGGTCCTTTACATTCTTTGTTATGTTTATTCCTAGGTATTTCATTTTTTTTGTTGTTGTTGTTGCAACCATAAAGGAAATTATTCTTCTGAGTTTGTTTTCTGATGTTTCATTTTTGGCATATAGGAAGGCAATGAACTTTTGTATATTAACTTTGTATCCTGTGACCTTACTGTATTGGTTTATTGTTTCTAGTAGTCTTTTTGTGGAGTCTTTGGGGTTTTCAATGTACAGGATCATATCATCTGCAAATAGTGACACCTTTACTTCATCTTTTCCAGTGTGAATACCTTTTCTTTCTCTTATCTGATTGCTCTGGCTAGAACTTCCAGCACTACGTTGAATAAGAGTGGAAAGAGTGGACAACCTTATCTTCTTCCTGATTTTAGGGGAAAAGTCTTCAGTTTTATGCCATTTAATATGATGTTAGCTGATAGTTTATCATAAATGGCCTTTATTATGTTGAGATATTTTCCTTCTATACCCATTTTGTTGAGTGTTTTAAACATAAAATTGTGTTGTATTTTATTGAACGCCTTTTCTGCATCTATTGATAGGATTATATGGTTATTGCTCTTTGTTTCGTTGATATGGTGTATTATGTTAACTGGTTAACTGTTTTAATTATGTTGAACAATCCTTGTGATTCTGAAATAAATTCCACTTGATCATGATGAATTATTTATTTTTATTTTTATTTTTTTTTACAGGGACAGAGAGAGAGTCAGAGAGAGGGATAGATAGGGACAGACAGACAGGAACGAAGAGAGGTGAGAAGCATCAATCATTAGTTTTTTGTTACCATTGCGACACCTTAGTTGTTCATTGATTGCTTTCTCACATGTGCCTTGACCCCGGGCTTTCAGCAGACTGAGCAACCCCTTCCTGGAGCCAGCGACCTTGGGTCCAAGCTGGTGAGCTTTTGCTCAAGCCAGATGGACCTGCACTCAAGCTGGCGACCTTGGGGTCTCAAACCTGGGTCTTCCACATCCCAGTTCGAAGCTCTATCCATTGCGTCAATGCCTGGTTAGGCTGAATTATTTTTTTTAATGTGTTGTTGTATTCAATTTGCTAGTATTTTGTTTAGTATTTTAGCATCTGTATTCATTAGTGATATTGGTTTGTAGTTTTTTGTGTATGTGTTGTCCTTGCCAGGTTTTGGTATGAGAGTTATGTTGACCTCATAAAATGTGTTTGGAAGTGTTGCTTCTTCTTCAAATTTTTGGAAGACCTTGTGTAGAATAGGAACCAAATCTTCTTTGAATGTTTGATAGAATTCATTAGTATAGTCATCTGGCCCTGGACTTTTATTTTTGGAGAGGATTTTGATAGTTGTTTCTATTTCCTCTCTGCTTTTGGGTGTGTTTAGACATTCTTCTTTATCATGATTCAATCTAGGAAGATTGTATTGTTCTAGAAATTTATCCATTTCTTCTATATTGTTAAATTTGGTGGCATATAGTTTTTCATAGTATTCTACAATAATTCTTTGTATATCTATGATGTCTGTGGTGATTTCTTCTCATTCATTTTGGATTTTGTTTATCTGAGTTCTTTCTCTTTTTCCCTTAGTGAGTCTTGCCAAGGCCTTGTCAATTTTGTTGATCTTTTCAAAGAACCAGCTCTTTGTTTCATTAATCTTTTCTATAGTTTTTCTGTTCTCTATTTCATTTATTTCTGCTCTGATTTTTATTATTTCCTTTCTTCTGCTGGTTTTGGGTTACCGTTTTTCTTCTTTTTCTAGCTCCTTAGGATGTGAAGTTAAGTGGTCTACTTGGGCTCTCTCTTGTTTGTTCATATAGGCCTGTATTGATATGAGTTTCCCTCTTATTACAGCTTTTGCTGCATCCCAAAGATTCTGATATGTTGTATTGTTATTTTCATTTGTCTGTATGAAACTTTTGATCTCTGCTTTTATTTCTTCTTTGACCCACTCATTTTTTAAAAATGTGTTGCTTAGTTTCCACATTTTTGTGGGTTTGTTTACCTCTTTTTTTGCAATTGAATTCTAGTTTCAAGGCTTTATGATCAGAGAATATGCTTGGTATAATCTCAATCTTTCTGAATTTGTTGATGTTATTTTTGTGGCCCAACATATGGTCAATTCTTGAGAATGTTCCATGTACACTAGAGAAAAATGTATACTCTGGCACTTTGGAATGGAATGTCCTAAAGATGTCTATTATATCCAATTGTTCTAGTATTTCATTTAAGATCAATATTTCTTTATTGATTTTCTGTTTGGATGAACAGTCTAGAGCTGTCAGCAGTGTATTGAGGTCTCCAAGTATGATTGTATTTTTGTCCGTTTTTGTTTTTAGGTCAGTCAATAGCTGTCTTACGTATTTCGGTGCTCCTTGCTTTGGTGCATATATATTAAGAAGTGCTATGTCTTCTTGATTCAATGTCCCCTTTAATCATTATGAAATGACCGTTTTTGTCTCTGATTACCTTTGTTATCTTATAGTCAGCATTTTTAGATATGAGTATTGCTACACCTGCTTTTTTTGGATGTTATTTTCTTGGAGTATTGTTTTTCAACCTTTCACTTTGAATTTGTTTTTATCCTTGTAGCTTAGATGTGTTTCGTGTAAGCAGCATATAGTTGGATATTCTTTTTTAATCCAGTCTGCTAATTTGTGTCTTTTTATTGATGAGTTCAATCCATTTACATTTAGTGTAATTATTGACACTTGAGGGTTTCCTATTGCCATTTTATATGTTGCTTTCTGAGAGTTTTGTATCTTGTTTAATTTTTCTCTTTTGTTTTTCTATCATTTGTTTTTGTTTGGTTGTAATCCATACTTCTTTTCTCTGTTCCTTCTTTTTTCAGTCCATGTGCTTCTGTGGTGGTTTTTTCAGGGGTGGTTACCATTAAGTAATGGAAAGGGTACCTATCATGTTCATTGTAGTACATTATCTCATGAGTGCTTCTGCACTCCATCCTCCTTTGCTTCTGTTAATCTTTGTCCTCTCTCCTTTATTGTTTTTGTTGTCACAGATTAAGTTTGTTTTTATTGTTTTCTTGATGGAGCTTTTACTTGTGGTTTTGTTTTGTTTTGTTCTTTGTATCTGGTCAGAAAACCCCCTTTAGTATTTCCTGAAGTGGGGTTTTTCTGGTGATAAATTTCCTCATCTTTTCTGTATCTGTGAATGATTTTATTTCTCCTTCATGTTTGAAGGATAGCTTTAATGGATATAGTATTCTTGCTTGGAAGTTCCTCTCAGAATTTTAAACATTGGGGTCCACTCGCTTCTAGCTTGTAGAGTTTCTGCTGAGAAATCTGATGATAATCTAATGGCTTTCCTTTATATGTTATATTCTTCTTTTCCCTGGCTTCCTTGAGAGTTTTTTCCTTGTCATTGGTTTGTGCCAGTTTCATTATGATGTGCCTTGGAGTAGGTTTGTTAGGGTTAAGATAACTCGGTGTTCTGTTTGCTTTTTGAATTCGAGGATTTAGTTCTTTCCACAGGCTTGGGAAGTTTTTGTTTATTATTTGTTTGAATATGTTCTCCATTCCATTTTCTCTCTCTCTCTTTCTGATATACCCATTATTATGTTGCTCTTTTTGATGAAGTCAGACAGTTCTTGTAGGGCTTTCTCATTTTTTTTAAATTTATGAATCTTTCTCCTCTTCTCTCTGTAGTGCAAGTTGCCTGTCTTCTATGCCACTAATTCTCTTCTCTGTTTGGCCTATTCTATTAGCTAAGCTTGTTATCTCATTTTTCAGTTCATGAATTGAGCTTTTTATCTCTGTTTGATTCATTTTCATAGTTTCAATTTCCTTGGTGATGTATTCTTTATGTTCATTGAATTGTTTTTTGAGCTCTCTAAATTGCCTTTCTGTGCTTTCTTGTATATCCCTGAGTATTTTTAGGATTTCAATTTTAAATTCTCTGTCATTTAACTCCAGGGTTTCCAAGCGATTGAAGTTTTTTTCTATAGATTTTTTCTCATCTATCTGAGCTACATCTCTGTCTTTTGTATGCATGATATTTGATTTTTTTCCTTAATGGCATTTGAGAATGGTATTGTTTATATTCCTAATAAAGGTTGATAAAGAATAAAAATATAAAAATTTAAATAAAAATAGAAAAAGTTGTTTCTGAGAAAATACAGTGAAAAACTGAAAATTATATTGTGCTAAATGAAACAAAATTTACATAGAACAAACGGCCTGAGTTGTGGAGAGGTAACAAAGAGGCAAACAATGCAGTAAGAAGACACAAAATGCTACAAGAAAAAAATTTGGATCAAGAATAATGTTTTTGTAAATGACAGTCGAATGAGAGATATAGTGAAAGAGAAAATAAAAGAAAAAAAGTACAGTGAAAAATGCAAATTCTATTGTATTAAGTGGAACATAATTTACATAGAATGGAGGGCCGGAGTTGGGGGGATTACTAATGATATAAACAGCAAAATAAAAAGCACACAATGTGCCACAAAGAAAAAATTTGAATCCTAAATAAAATAATTTGTTTGTGAGTGAGGCCGAATGAGAGGAAAAGTGAAAAAAAAAAAAGGAAAATGTAACACCTATGGGTAATGAAGTTCAAAATGAAAGGAAAAGAGCAAAACATAAAGAGGATAAAAGGACCAACATGGAAGAATAAGAGATACAAAAATGAAAAGAAAAAAATGAAAAAAGTTAAAAAGACCAAATTTTTTCTGTTTTTGAGAGGTTATCTTCTTTCCTTTTCTTCTTTCTCTTTTAGGCTGGTGGCATTGTACCCCAGATTCTTCTCCTGAGTCGCTCTTAAGTAGAGAATTGCAGTTGATGTGTCGCTAGGGCGATGTCATAAACTAGGTCTCAGTTCTGATGGTAGGCAGGGTTTGTTAGCATTTACAGGCTCTGACAATGGGAGAGTCTGTTTTTCCAGAGCCTCTTCCCCAGTCCCTTCTTCCTGAACTAACAGCCTGGGAGACCCTGCTGTGAAGATGCCGCTGCCACTGCCTGGAAAGCAAGAGGTTCTAAGAGCTGCCAAAACCCTCCTCTATCCCCACTCAATGCAGGGTTCTAGGTAAGGCCTTGCCAGCCTAAGCTGCCAATGCAATCAGTCAGTACTGGGAACCTGTCTCTCCTAAGGTGTCTTTCTGAGCCTCCAGGTATGTCTACTATGCTTGAGTGCTTCACAGGACTACTTTCCCCAGGTGTTTTGCACTTTGTAACCTGTATCAGCTGGCAGGAAGATGCCCCAGTCACTGCCTGCAGAACAAGAGGTCTTAAAAGCTGCCAAGTTCCTCCTCCAGGTCCTTTTAAGGCACAGCTCTGGGAGCTCTGGGTATAAAGGCTCTGTTGACCAGGGCTACCAGCTTAAGCAGGCAGGGGGGCAAGCTGAAATCTACTCTGGCTCCTTACTAGGGTTCTCCAGATATGTCTAGTTAAATTTGCTCTGCACAAACTTCTCCCTTAATTGGAAAGCCTGCAACCCAGCCCATCAGCTTCTGCAGTGTTCCCTGGGGTCTGTTCTGTAGGAATGTGTTTTTTAACCTGTATCAGCTGGCAAGAGGTTGACCCAGCCACTGCCTGTTGAGTGAGAGGCCCTAAGAACTATCAAGTTCCTACTCCAGATTCTCTTAATTCATAGACCTGGGAAAGAAGACCTTGTCAGCCAGAGCCGCTGCCAGTGTGAGCCAGCTGGGCAGTGAGCAGACTGCGGGTTTGGCTCTTTTCAGAGATCCACAAGCCTGTTTCCCATAGGCTGTCTGCAAGATGCCTGTGTACCCCTCCCCCCAGCCCTTTCCCTGGGAATTTGCTTTGTTAGCCTTTATGGCTGGCAGTGGCGCCCCACCTGGAGAGGTCTGGGCATAAAAAAGTCAGCTTTCATACACTCCCTGCATGCTGTTTGTTTGGGGAGCAAGAACCACACAGAGACTCTGGCTTCAGCCCAGGCAGAAAACCACTGCTGACAGTCTCCGACCCAGTCTCTCCACCCAGGAACGCAGGTGCCCACGCCCAAGGTGCCAGAAGGATCCACTCATACACTGCTCATGCTTGCGGATGGCAGATCCGGAGACCAGGAGTAAACAATGCCCAGTCCACAGGCAGGCCACTCGCCCACCTGTGCCGGGGTTTGATGCTGGTATTAGGTCCGTGCAGGATGAGTCTCGGGCACACTCTCTCCTTGGCTTGAATGCCTCTACCCTAACCCTCCCTTTCTTTCAGTTCCAAGGGAAAAAAAGTTTCCTCGGGTCAGTGAGGAAAGCAGAATACTCCGTTTTTTATCCTATTTCCTTCAAGGTGGTCTGTATATTCAGTCACCGTTTTTGCCCAATCATACCTTTATTTGATGTATTAGTATTTCAGATGCTCCTGGGATTGTTTTTCTGTCTCTAGTTGTTGGACTTGTTGAAATTTCAGGGAGAGGTATCGGGAACCCCTTTCATGGCACCATTTCTCTGACGTCACTCCTAGTTTTCTTCTTGAAGTGATAATATTCTATAAAATTTTCATTGTGACATCTTGGTAAAACATTGAGCCAAGAAGGAAAAACATCAAACAACTAACTTGGAAGTCTCATGTGTCTGTGAGGACCCCTAAGCTCTTTTTCTTGGGTCAGTTTACTTTCTTTACTGTTAAGAGTTACATTCCGTTTTACTTAATTAATACCATTGCTCTTTCCTGTCTTTCATCCCTAAATGTCACTCTTTAACTGTGATTTATTTACCTGTAATTGTACATTAAATAAATGTGAATCTTCATATTTTTCAGAAACTTCATCTGATTTGTTAAATTTGTTGAATTCAGCTCAATTCAACTATTATCTCTTGACTAACTATGCCCAGACTACCAGACTAGGCTCACGGGGGCACAAAGTTGAATGAAACATAGACTGTGAGCTCAGTAATTATTCAACAAACAGTAACAACAGGAATAATAACTGACATTTACTTAGCACTTTGTGTCAGAAACTCTGTGCATTTTCTTTTTTAACCCTTACTCATGACAACCCTGTGACATAACTATCCTTATCACTTTACCAATGAGAACACTGAGGTTTGTCACAAGTAAGCGGTCCTTTTAAGATCAGAAAGACAGCAAGTGGTAGATTTGATGTTTAAAATAATTCCCCAAACCCAAACCAATTTTCTAACCTCTACAAAATAGTGGAGGATAAGAGAAGTAAACATAAAAACAACTGGAACATAAAATATTGGCCTATAAACTCTTGCTACAATCCATATTTAGCAACATTCTCTCTAAATTCTCTTTTGTGTACATTATCTTGGTAAATGGCATGATATCCACTTAGCTGCCAGGGTCCACCTAATCTTTTCCTAGCCAATTACTGTACTCTATCTTACCAGTTCTATCATTTAAATACCTATCACTATCTTTTCTTGCTGTATAGCCTGCTCTCCTCTTACGGCTCTAAGACAAAATGGGTTTTTATCATGTTCCTAATCTTTCAATCACATTCTTAGAACAAAGCCCAAAATCCTTAGTCTGGCATAAACAGCCCTTCAAAACTGATTCTTGTTTTTCTCTCTAGTTTTACTTCTTGAGTTATCTGCAGAGACACCTAGTTATATATCCAAAGGAGTTTTGTCTTGTTTTAATTCTTCCTTACCTAATTATAAGCCTTCTTACTTTCTTTTTTTTTTTCTTTTTTTTTTTTTACAGGGACAGAGAGAGAGAGTCAGAGAGAGGGATAGATAGGGACAGACAGACAAGAACAAAGAGAGGTGAGAAGCATCAATCATTAGTTTTTTTGTTGCCATTGCAACACCCTAGTTGTTCATTGATTGCTTTCTCACATGTGCCTTGACCACGGCCTTCAGCAGATCGAGCCACCCCTTGCTGGAGCCAGCGACCTTGGGTCCAAGCTGGCGAGCTTTTGCTCAAGCCAGATGGGCCCACGCTCAAGCTGGTGAGCTCGGGGTCTCGAACCTAGGTTTTCCAAATCCCAGTCCGACACTCTATCTACTGCACCACCACCTGGTGAGGCAAGCCCTCTTACTTTCTTCATACTTATTCACATGTTATCTTCTCTGGAACCTGCTTCTTTCCCACAGTGACTTTACTCACCCTTACCTTCTCCAGGCTGGGTTCCCTGGTGCACTCCCTGACTGGTTGGCTTAAGTTATCCTCCTTTCAGTTTCACGAATATAACCAGCAGTCCATCATCATAACACTTACCCTGCTCCATCTTTGTCTGTTTATTTTCACTTTATTTATTTTATTTTTAATTTTTTATTAAGTGAAAGGTGGGGAGGCAGAGATAGACTCCCGCATGCACCCCACATGCGCCCCAACCGAGATGCACCTGGCAAGCTCCCAACAGGAGATGCTCTGCCTATCTGGGCCACTACTCCGTTGTTCAGCAACTGAGCTATTTTAGCACCCAAGGCAAGGCCGTGGAGCCATCCTCAGCTCCAGAGCCGACTTTGCTTGAACCATTTGAGCCATGGCTTCAGAAAGGAAAAAGAGAGAGGGGGAAAAGGGAAGGGTGGAGAAGCAGATGGCCACTTCTCTTCTTTCCTGACTAGGAATCGAACCTGGGAAATCCACACACCGGGCCAATGCTCTGCTGCTGAGCAAATTAGCCAGGGCCCATCTTTGTCCATTTATGACCCTAGACCAGTGATTCTTAACCTTTTTTGAGGTACTGAAAAAAAGTTTAATATGCGCATTCACCGAACCCTTCTTTAGTGATAAATAAAATATGATTTTTTTCCAAATTCAAGACATAGGTATATGTTTTTCTTACTGGTGCACAAAATGAGCCGTGCATAAACATCACCTTGCTCAAAGAACAAAACCAACAAAGTGCATGAACTCACAACAAATTACGGTATTACTTTATTCTGGCCTCCGCTGCAGAGGCTTCTCTGAACCCCTGAGACCGACTCATCGAATCCCTAGGGTTCGATAGAACCCAGGTTAAGAACCACTGCCCTAGACAATGGCCTTCTAGCAGACAGGGACAATCATTTATTACACATACACTCAAGTAATGACTGTTTAATAAAAAAAATGAAGAAATTATAATCCAAAAATTATTTATATCTGATTTTGGAATGCTCAGGATGAGAATTTCCTGTAGTTCTCATCTGATATAAACACACTCATGCATAACTGGAGATGTTATCTTCAAACTTACTATAAGATATTGAAGTAGCCACAAACATTTCAATAATTTTTAAATGTTTAACACTTGTAACTCTGCTCACTCCCTCACTCCTTGCTACTCTTTATCAAGGTTTCTCTCTAACTGATGAAAGGTACATCTTAAGAAAAGAAAAAAACAAACAAAAGATCCTTCTGTTTTAAAATATGAAGAATCTAATTATGTCTGCAGCTGCTTGAGGGGATGGAAAAATCAGTGCCATAATATATTCATATATCTGGATGTGGTTTTAAATAAGATGCCCCTCAGGGCTAGAACTCTGTCCTTTATCCATTCTACTTGTTTTAGAACTTGTAAACTTGCATAGCATTCTTTTTCTCTAAAAATAACAATCATAAAAATAGCATGGTCTTTTCTGCAACTTTACTCATAGCCCAAGGAAAAGATGATTACAAAATATATCAATTCAAGACCCTGCAAACTCTTAACAAAGCTTAGCAAATGCTTTATACAGTGTGTCCGTAAAGTCATGGTGCACTTTTGACCTGTGACCGGTCAAAAGTGCACCATGACTTTACGGACACACTGTATACTATGAAGAACCAAGGAAAAGAGATGTGTGCTATGAGTCTTTGGTAAAGACATTTGAGATTGCACTGAAAAGTGAGAACGCAAAAAAACTCAACACAACCTTTGTTATAAAATCTTATATGCATCCCATATTCTTCGCAGCATTATTCACAGTGGCCAAGATATAGAAACAACAAAAGACATGGAAACAACAAATATTCGATAGAAGATTAAATAAAGAAGATGTGGTATGTAAGCAGGCATGGCCAATAGTTTTTGCCCCTGGGCCAGATTAGAAAGAAAAATTTTTTTACAGGCCAGACAAAATATTAAAATTAAAAAATGTTAAATACAAAAATGATTCATTTAAGTAAACAAAATTTTATTATGTAATTTGTTTATGAATAAATTTAAGTGAGTGAAAAAAACTTTAATATGCAATATTATTTTAAGAAAAATATATTTTAATAGAAACATAATTACATACCGTATAAATATCCAAACTGTATCACAATCTAAACAATATTTAATTAATAGAATAAATGAGCTTGAAGAGGTTATATCACAAATAACCTAGACACGTTTTACAAACAGCCTGGACATGTTTTTAGTTATCAACTACAGCTATTGTCTATGCTACAATGCCACTTGATTCAGCACACTTGACTACAAAAATAATGAATTGTTTGACCTTGGGTGTGCACTGGCAAACTCCGCCTAAAAGAATGTGGATTTCACATCACTGCTAAATGTCAAATAGTTCATATCGAGTACAGACGAGTACAAAAGTTGTAAATCTTTATAATGGAATTTTTTTAAAAAATAAAGAAGTATTGCAAATCCATTCTACCAATTATTGAAAGTTAACCCTAGATTAGTCACACACAGAATTCTTTTCTGCGTATCACTATCCTCTTAAATATCTCAATTTCCAATAATGAAAGATGCTTCTGCTTCTGAGTAGCTGAGATTTTAAAGTAGCGAAGAATATTAAAATTTAATCGTGGGCTGCATAAACTCATTACACAGACTGGATCCAGGCCACAGGCTGTATGTTGGCCATGCCTGGTATATTCAATAGAATACTACTCAGTCATAAGAAATGATGACATATTGCCATTTATGGCAACATTGATGAAACTTGAGAACATTATATTAACTAAAATAAGTAAATCATAAAAAGCTAAGAACAGTATGATTTTACACAGAGATAGAATATAAAACTGAGACTCATAGACATAGATAATTGTGAAGTGGTTACCGGGGGGAGAGGGTGAAGAAGGAAGGGGTATAAAGAGGGTCAACTATATGCTGACAAAAAATAATTTGACTTTGGGTGATGAGCAAACAATGCAATCAACAGTTCAAATGCTATAGAGATGTTTACCTGGAACCTATGTATTCTTATTGATCAATGTCACCCCATTAAATTTAACTTTTTTAAAAAAAAATCTCATTCAACTGTGATGGGTAAATTCAAAATAAGTTTGAGTTCATTTTAAAGGGGCTTTATACCAGCTATATATTTTCTTATAATCAATCTATGACAAGTATTTGGAGCATCTACTGTGTGACCTCTAGTGTGAAACAGAGGTGAAGCAGTAAAGCAGGAACTACAGGGGAGAATGACTGGATGCAGATAGGTCTGCCTTTCAGTTTCAGTTCTGTCACTTAACTAGCTGTTGCTTTGAGAAATGTTTCTGTACTTCTCTAAGTCTGTAAAATGCTGAAAATAAATGTCACCACTTTGTTCTGGGGTTTAAACAAGAGAGTTTCTTCAAAGTGCTCATAGCACATTGCCTGGCACAGAATAGAAACCTAGTAAGTGGTGTGTAAAGCCAGTAGCCACGGCCACCATCACAGCCACCTGACCCATGCAGGTTTGCATTTGATTCAGACAGACAGTAATGAAACAACAAAGCCAAGAACTGGTGGGCCATTAGCTTTAATCCTAGCTTGCACCTGGCGGACAAGAAATACACACAGTGGGAAAACACTTCCCTTTCCATTCAGGGTTCCCAAACCTACTGACTTATCCGAGTTTCCTAGAATCAAAAGTTTCTACCTCATCAGCCTCATTCACCTCTGTTCCCCATCTCCTTCTCTCTGTACAAACTCTGCCCAAACTGGCTTCTCCTTCAGCACTCCGCCATCTTGGCTGCTTCTCCTCTCTTCCATGTGGTCTTTCTCTGCTCTCTTCCAGCATGGACTTCTTTGCCCCATTTCATAGTGTATAAATCAAAACCTTTAATCCAATATACAGACAAGAAAGTCTCTGATACAAAGTCACTTATTTGAGATTCCTCATGAGAGTGCACCACTCCACATCATGCAACAGTCAAGGGTGTGGGGTAAAGCTTAGTTTTGAAAAGATCTTAGTATTAAAAGAGTGAGAAAGGTTTAGTTTTCAAACTAAGCCTTAGGCTATAAGGACCCTGCCTGCTTATAGCCTGTCCCCCACACCTAATGCAAACTATAAGCAAGCAAACATATATATCATATTTACAAACTTATTTGACCAACATCCCACCCCTTCTGCTCGCTTCACAATCTAAAGCACAGGTATTCCTGCACAAGGAAATTAGGCACATTACACAAATTACAACAACATGAAAAATCATACAATTTCAACAATTACAAAGGTACATTTCACCAGTCTCTGAGCACTTTGCCAAAAGCACAAAATGTCCTTGGCCTTCTTTCTAGCCATTTGAGAAGCTTCCTGGGGCAGAGGGAGGGCCTCCAGCAAAGCCACCCTCTACCCCCATCAGGGTATTTCACATTGTCCAAAATTCGTAAGTCCATCCAATAAAAGAGCCAGTGCCCACTCCAGTCGTAGTCTAGGAATCAGTCCACGCACATGGGGCCTCAGCCACCCTCCTCATTCCTGCCATCCTGGCAGGATTAACACTGTCCCAAGGAGGGGCACATGGCAATGGCAGTCAGCATTTGCATCTCTGCTTTGGAGAGCATGATGCCATCCACCCCTACGTCCCAAAATTGCAGACCTACCAGGGGCATAGTAGGTACTGCTTACTGCTGGGCTCTCACATTCTGGAGACTACAGATTGCAACTTCAGACCGATTCTCCTCATTCTCCAAAGAAGAACTGAAAACATAAGCTCCCACTGCCAGGTTTGAGCCCCAGGCCACATCTACCTGCTGCTCTATGGGCCTTGCAGCCCTGGCCCCAGTCTCAGCCCCAGCCTCCTGTTGCTGCTGGTTCCTCATAATGTCCAGATCATGCTTCAACTCATGATCCTGTGATTCCTTATCCAGCGGCTGCTCCATTTCCAGGCGAATCTCATGAACCTGGTTGGCCTCCTGCAGTGCTTGCTCCAGCTCCAGGGTCAGCATCTTTTTCTTTCACGTTTGCTCCAGCTCCTTCCACTGCTTGGTTTTCAAGGCTGAGGCAGCCTCTTCTACAGAGCTCTCAGTTTCCTGATGCATGGCTGTAAAAGTCAGTCAACCCATGACCTCCAAAATGACAGCCATGTAAAAGGCATTTTGAACTTTCAAATGCCAGTTCTTTGAACTTGTCATGTAGTTTGAGAATAGGTATGTGCCAGGCACCTGACATTTCCAAACTTAATTTCATAATAATTTACAGAAAATAGATACTGTGTCCCTCCTGGAACAGCAGAAGTTTTGTCTCAGAGAAGCTAAGACTCTTGTCTCATTATACAGCTGAGTGGGACCACTGCAATTTAAATCTAGAACATCCTGATGCCTTCCCCCACAGCACTTAGTCTCTTGTTCTAGCTGTGGAGCCGAGGCATGAAGAAAGATATAGAAACAAGGCCAATGTGCTGGTATCGTAGCATTAGTCTCGGAGACTCTGCTCAGCACACATCTTTCCTTGTGACATTGTGATTTCCTGATGAGGATACCTCACAATAACTTTCCCCATCATCTGCCTTATCCAGATAGATGACAAGATCATAGAGAGTAACCATTATTCTAATTAGAATCTTGTTCTCTGAGTTCATATGTTGATGTTCATGGAGGAATGTGAAATGCCTTTTACATGACTAAAGACACTGCCCTGAATAGTTAGGACTTTTTCTGTGAATGGATAGGGTTTTATTATACAAGATGTTGAAATAAGTCAGGAAAAATTTCTTTGAAAACTGCTGCCAAAATAATTCTTCAAATGTTTCAGTCAAAAGTACATTTGCTCTAGGTGAAAAAGGTGAAGAAATTAAGCAAAGAAAAAAAAAAAAAGAACCTTAGGGACACAAACAAGAGTGTGGTGCTTACCAGGGAAAGGAGGGAGGTAGAATGGAGATAGAAGAAAATTTAACTTGGGATGGTGAGCACACTATACAATATACAGATAATGTATTATAGAATTTTATACCTGAAACCTATATATTTTTATTAACCAATGTCACTCCAATACATTCAATAAAAATAAAAATAATTAATTAATTAAGAAAAGTATATTTGCTGTTCAAAATAAAAGCAATAGAGAAAGTTTATTTGTTGGTAGTTTCCCTGAAATTTTATTCTATCTTCTATATCCACCAAATCTTATTTAACATTTTTAACCCAACAATTTCATTTTTCAAATAAAAAATTTTAATCCACACCGAACAGTAAAATAGATGCACATCTTTTGCCTTATTCTGAAATAAAATTACAAATGCCAAGAAACCCACTTTGCTTCTGGAAAAAGGAAGAGTAACTTTTTGATTCTATATAACCTCAAAATCATTTTCACAAAATCCAACGCAAGGGCCAATTAAATCAGCATCATTTTCTAAACCAGGTTGGGACACATAAAGCTGAAATTTGGATTTCAAAAGCTGCAAAGATGTTTTAGAATGCTCTGCTCAGCCCCTGGAATGAGATTTCATAATAATAACTTTCATAGAAATAAAAACTTTCTTGCTTTTAAGCACACTTGAGCAAGAAAATACAGAGGACAGGAAAAGAACTAGGTCTTACATAATTTCAGATACAGATTTCTGATGTCATATGTACAGTGTAATTTTTGATAGTCCGTTTTGTTGGCACACAGAAGAGTTTCAGCAGTGCTCAAGCAGTTGTACTAAACCAAATGCACTAAGAAAATATTTTCCAGATTTTTGGAGCGGAGGGGGAGCAAGATGGCGACGGAGTAGGCGGACGTACGAACTTCCAACTCCCAGAACCAAAGTGGATTGCAACTCAATTTTAAGAACCACCACCTGGTTCTTAAAATAAAACCAACTTTGAACAAAACTAAGTGGACTCTTCAACCAAGGAACACAGAAGAAGCCACATTGAGACTGGTAGAAATAGCGAAAACGCGAAGAGGGCTGCCCGGCTCCCCGGAGCAAACGGCAGCCCGGAGAGACCCGCGGGGCGGGAGGAGAGTTTGGCGGAGAGGGAGGGACCTGGGTCCCAGGAACCAAGCCCCAGCCTCCAGTCCTAGAGCCTAAAAGAGGCGTTTGGACAGTATTGAGCTGTGAAACAAGTGAGGGAGCTCCCAGGCCTACAGTGTGGAGTATTAGGTCCCTTCCTACTCTGCTGAGGGCTGCTTAAGGTTTTGGGGCGGCAGGACGCTGAAAGGCGGTTCTGTCGGCGTGCGCAGAGGCCAAGCCGGTGGGAGATCGGTCTAGCCCAGAGGGTCAGAGGGGACCGCGAAAGCGGTCCGGAAGCTGCGGGCCTGCCTTTGGTCCCACTTACGGGGACAAAGCGGGAGGCCAGGAACGGGCAGGCCCTGCGCAAGCCGGCCCTGACCGCGGGGACCGGGCTAGGACCAGGGACGGGCAGGGGCTGTGGCTGAGCTGACGCTTCCAGTCCCCCCCCACCCCACCCCCAACCCCGGCCGGAGAAACCGCGGTTGGCCAGTATACGTGCGCGAGCGGGTTCCGAGCGCGGGAACGGGGTGGACCCCGAGACAGGCGGAGGCGCGCAGCTGAGCCCACGCTGCTATCCCCATCCGGCCGGAGAAACCCCGGATAGCATTCATACGTGCACGAGCGGAAGTACGCAGCTCTGCGGCGGAAGCCAGCAAACACGCCCGCCCCAATAAACCTTGGTTTCCGACCCTGCGCAAAGGGCCCTGGCCTCGAGGGCGGGGCTAAAGCTCCTGACGGGCAAAAGCTTACAGCTGAGAGCACGTCAAAAGCCCCGTCTAACCCTCGGAACTGTAGCGAGCAGGCTCCGACTGCTGGTTCTGGGCGGAAGTCCGGAAATAGGCTGGGTCCGCAGCTGAGGAAAGGTGCTCGCCTCTACCCTTGGTGCTAATATTGTGGCTTCAGTCACAACCCCTCCCACGGAGGAAAGGCAGAAATCATAGCAAAAGCCACAGTGGGCCGGCGCTGGCAACGCTCATACCCAACCACCCTAGGCACCGGCAGAGGGGGTGGGGGGCCTGCAGATAGACCACACCTAGAGAACACAAAGGCAACACCTACTGGACTCCAGTGGCCACAACTTGCTTATACACAGAAAATATGGGCAGGCAGAGGAATGCAAACCAAATGAATCAAGAGAAATCCCCAGAGAAGGACCTGAATGAACCAGATATAACCAAATTACCAGAAGCAGAATTTAGAATAATGATAGTTAGGATGTTCAAAGAAATTAGAGCAACAATGGATAGTCATTATGAACATCTAAATAAAGAGATAACAAGTATAAAAAATGAAATTGAAATAATAAAAAAGAATCAGACAGAAATGACAAATACAGTATCAGAACTGAAGACCACAATGGAAGGAATTAAAAGCAGGATGGATGACGCTGAGGATCGAATAAGCGAGTTAGAGGACACAATAAACAAAGGCACAGAAGCAGAGAAGAAAAAGGAAAAGAGACTTAAAAAATGTGAGGAAACTCTAAGGGAGCTTTGTGACAACATGAAGAGAAACAACATTCGCATCATAGGGCTGCCTGAAGAAGAGGAAAGAGGACAGGAAATGGAAACTTTGTTCAATCAAATCATAGCAGAAAACTTTCCTAAATTAAGGCTGGGAAACAATCCACACATTCAAGAAGCACACAGAACTCCATTAAGGAGAAACCCAAAAAGATCTACACCAAGACACATCATAGTTAAATTACCAAAGCTAATGGATAGAGAAAAAATTTTAAAAGCTGCTAGAGAAAAAAAGACTATCACCTACAAAGGATCCCCCATAAGGATGAAATCGGACTTCTCAACAGAAACACTTGAGGCCAGAAGGGAATGGCAAGAAATAATCAAAGTAATGCAGAACAAGAACCTACAACCAAGACTACTTTATCCAGCGAGGCTAACATTTAAAATTGAAGGAGAAATAAAGAGCTTCCCAGAAAAAGAAAGCCTGAAGGAATTCATAAAAACCAAACCAATTCTGCAAGAGATACTAAGGGGCCTCTTGTGAACAGTTTAAAGGGAGGAATGAATAGAGCAAAAGAAGAATACAGCTTTAAAGAATAAAATGGCAATAAACAACTATATATCAATAATAACCTTAAATGTAAATGGATTAAATGATCCAATCAAAAGACATAGGGTAGCTGCATGGATAAAGAAACAGGACCCATACATATGCTGTCTACAAGAGACACACCTTAAAACAAAAGATGCTCATAGACTGAAGGTAAAAGGATGGAAAAAAATATTTCATGCAAATGGAAATGAAAAAAAAGCAGGGGTAGCAATACTTATATCAGACAAAATGGACTTTAAAACAAAGGCTGTAGTAAGAGATAAAGGAGGGCACTACATAATGATAAAGGGAACAATTCAACAGGAAGATATAACTATTGTAAATATCTATGCACCAAATATAGGAGCCCCGACATACATAAAGCAGACTTTGATGGATATAAAGGGCGAGATTAACAGCAATACTATCATAGTAGGGGATTTCAATACCCCTCTAACAACACTGGATAGATCCTCAAGAAAGAAAATTAATAAAGAAACTGCAGACTTAAAGGATACACTAGATCAACTTGATTTAATAGATATCTTCAGAACTTTTCACCCTAAAGCAGTAGAATATACATTCTTCTCAAGCGCTCATGGTACGTTTTCTAGGATAGACCACATGTTAGGACACAAAAATGGTCTCAATAAATTTCAGAAGATTGAAATCATATCAAGCATTTTCTCTGATCACAATGCCATAAAACTAGAAATTAACCACAAAAGAAAAACTGAAAAATACTCAAACACTTGGAAACTAAATAGCATGTTATTAAATAATGAATGGATTAACAATGAGATCAAAGAAGAAATAAAAAAGTTTCTAGAAACAAATGATAATGAGCATACATCAACTCAAAATTTATGGGACACAGAAAAAGCAGTTCTGAGAGGGAAGTTTATTGCACTACAGCCATATCATAAGAAGCTAGAAAAAGCTCAAATAAGCAACCTGACCCTGCATCTAAAAGAACTAGAAAAACAACAACAAATAAAACCCAAGACAAGTAGAAGGAAGGAAATAATAAAGGTCAGAGCAGAAATAAATGACATAGAGGCTAAGGAAACAATACAGAGGATCAATGAAACAAGAAGCTGGTTCTTTGAAAAGGTAAACAAGATTGATGAACCTTTAACTAGACTCACCAAGAAAAAAAGAGAGAGGACTCAAATAAATAAAATTAGAAAGGACAGTGGAGAAATAACAACTGACACAACAGAAATACAAAGCATTGTAAGAAAATACTATGAAGAACTATATGCCAAAAAATTAGACAATCTTGGTGAAATGGACAAATTTCTTGAATCATATAACCTTCCAAAAATCAATCTGGAAGAATCAGAACACCTAAACAGACCAATTACAGCAAATGAGATTGAAACAGTTATCAAAAAACTCCCCAAAAAGAAAAGTCCTGGGCCTGATGGCTTCACAAGTGAATTCTATCAAAAATTCAAAGAAGAACTAACTCCTATTCTCCTCAAGCTATTTCAAAAAATTCAAGAGGAAGGAAGACTTCCAAACTCCTTTTATGAGGCGAGCATAGTTCTGATCCCAAAACCGGGCAAAGACAACACAAAGAAAGAAAATTATAGGCCTATATCCCTGATGAATTTAGACTCTAAAATTCTCAACAAAATATTAGCCAACCGGATCCAGCAATATATGAAAAAAATCATACACCACGATCAAGTGGGATTTATTCTGGAGAGGCAAGGCTGGTTCAATATTCGCAAATCAATCAATGTGATTCATCACATAAACAAAAGGAAGGACAAAAATCACATGATAATTTCAATAGATGCAGAAAAGGCATTTGATAAAATCCAGCACCCATTCATGCTCAAAACTCTCAGTAAAGTGGGAATACAGGGATCATTCCTTAACATGATAAAGGCAATCTACGATAAACCGACAGCAAACATCATACTAAATGGACAAAGATTAAAAGCAATCCCCTTAAGATCAGGAACCAGGCAGGGTTGCCCACTTTCACCACTCTTATTCAACATAGTTCTGGAAGTCCTAGCTACAGCAATCAGACAAGAAGAAGAAATAAAAGGCATACAAATTGGAAAAGAAGAAGTAAAACTGTCATTATTTGCAGATGATATGATATTGTATATTGAAAACCCTAAAGTCTCAGTCAAAAAACTACTGGACCTTATAAATGATTTCAGCAAGGTGGCAGGATATAAAATTAATACTCAGAAATCAGAGGCATTTCTATACACCAACAATGAAATATCAGCAAAAGAAATTAAGGAAACAATCCCCTTCACTATTGCAGCCAAAAAAATAAAGTACCTAGGAGTAAATTTAACCAAGGAGGTTAAGGACTTATACTCGGAAAATTATAGAACATTGATAAACAAAATCAAGGAAGATACAAACAAGTGGAAGCACATACCGTGTTCATGGCTAGGAAGAATAAACATCATTAAAATGTCTATATTACCCAAAGCAATTTATAAATTCAATGCAATACCAATTAAAATACCAATGACATACTTCAAAGATATAGAACACATATTCCAAAAATTTATATGGAACCAAAAAAGAACACGAATAGCCTCAGCAATCTTAAAAAGAAAAAATAAAGCAGGAGGTATCACTCTTCCTGATATCAAGGTTTACTACAAGGCCATTATACTCAAGACAGCCTGGTACTGGCATAAGAACAGGCACATTGATCAATGGAACAGAACAGAGTACCCAGAAATAAACCCACAGCTTTATGGACAACTGATATTTGACAAAGGAGGAAAGAACATACAATGGAGTAAAGACAGCCTCTTTAACAAATGGTGCTGGGAAAATTGGACATCTACCTGCAAAAAAATAAAACTAGACCATCAACTTACACCATGCACAAAAACAAATTCAAAATGGATAAAAGACTTAAACGTAAGCCGTGAAACTATAAGCATCTTAGAAGAAAACATAGGCAGCAAGCTCTCCGACATCTGTAGCAGCAATATATTTGCCGATTTATCTCCAAGGGCAAATGAAATAAAAGGCAAGATAAACAAATGGGACTATATCAAACTAAAAAGTTTTTGCACAGCTAAAGACAATAGGAACAGAATAAAAAGACAAACCACACAATGGGAGAACATATTCGACAGCACATCTGATAAGGGGTTAATAACTAAAATTTATAAAGAACTTATAAAACTCAACACCAGGAAGACAACCCAATCAAAAAATGGGCAAAAGAAATGAATAGAAATTTTTCCAAAGAGGACATACAGATGGCCAATAGGCATATGAAAAAATGCTCAACATCACTAATCATTAGAGAAATGCAAATTAAAACCACAATGAGATATCACCTCACACCAGTCAGAATGGCACTTATCAGCAAAACAACTCAGAATAAGTGCTGGCGAGGATGTGGAGAAAAGGGAACCCTTCTGCACCGCTGGTGGGAATGCAGACTGGTGCAGCCACTGTGGAAAACAGTTTGGAGATTCCTCAGAAAATTAAAAATCGAACTGCCTTTTGACCCAGCTATCCCACTTTTAGGAATATACCCTAAGAACACCATAGCACTGTTCGAAAAGAAGAAATGCGCCCCCATGTTCGTGGCAGCATTGTTCACAATAGGGAAGATCTGGAAACAGCCCAAGTGTCCGTCAGAAGACGAGTGGATTAAAAAGCTTTGGTACATATATACTATGGAATACTACTCAGCCATAAGAAACGATGACATCGGATCATTTATAACAAAATGGATGTACCTTGATAACATTATACGGAGTGAAATAAGTAAATCAGAAAAAAAGAAAAACTGAGAACAGCACGATTACATATATAGGTGGGACATGAAAGTGAGGGTATGAGACATGGACAAGAGAGTGGTGGTTATGGGATGGGGGGAGGGAGGGAAGAGTGGGATAGGGAGGAGGGGAGGGACGCAGGGAAAACCAGATTGAAGGTGACAGAGGACAATTTGACTTTTGGTGATGGGTATGCAACACAATTGAATGATAAGATAACCTGGAGATGTTTTCATTGTACATATGTACCCTGATTTATTGATGTCACCCCATTTGAATTAATAATAATAAAATATATATATAAAAAAAAAAAAAGAAAAAGAAAATATTTTCCATATCTCTCCACTGGTCTGTGACAAAATCTTACCCAACCAGAGTAAGATTAAGAAGTAAAAGCAGCTTGAGCAGGCAGTGGCACAGTGGATAGAGCATTGGCATTGGATGCTGAGGACCCAGGTTCGAAACCCTGAGGTCACTGGCTTGAACGTGAGTTCATAGACATGACTCCATTGATCCCAAAGGTTGTTGGCTTGATCCCAAAGGTTGCTGGCTTGATCCCAAAGGTTGTTGGCTTGAAGCCCAAGGTCATTGGCTTGAGCAAAGTGACACTGGCTTGCCTGGATCCCCCCAGTAAAATCACACACGAGAAAGCAATCAATGAACAACTAAGGTGCCGCAACCGTGAGTTGATGCTTCTCATCTCTCTCCCTTCCTGTCTGTTCATGTCTGTTTAACTGTCAGTCTCTCTCTCTTTCTAACAAACAAACAAACAAACAAAACACAAGAAGTAAAGGCAATGCATTCCTTGTTCTTATGTTGGTTGGTGTACGGTTGCTGCTGCTCTTTTTAGAAAAGGCTGCTCTTTGCAGTGAAATAATAACATTCCTAAAATTTTTGATGCTAACATCTTTTTTTTTTTTTGAAATGATAAAGATAGTAGGCTGGGTTTGTTTGTTTGTTTTTTTTAATGTTCTTCCTTAACTAAATTATCAGTTGGTCATGGTTAATCAGCTGAATTTAGTCCTGCCAAAAATTGTTGAAGTCCTAATTCCAGGACTTGTAAATATGAACTTATTTGGAAATAGAGTTTTTCCAGATGATCAAGTTAATATGAATGCTTTAGGGTGGGCCTTCATCCAACATAACTGTTTCTTTATAAAATGAGAAAATTTAGACACGGAAATTTGGACAAAGGAAAGACGAGGTAGAGACATTGCGAGAATGCAGTCTACAAACCAACGAGTGTCAAAGTATGGCAGCAGAAGCTAAGAAGGAAGAATGAAACATATTCTCTCCCATAGGCCTCAGAAAAAGCCAATTGTGCTGACACCTTGATCTCAGGCTTTCAGCCTCCACAATTGTGACACAACAAATCTCTGGTTTAAGCCTCCAAGTTAGTGGTAATTTATAATGTGAGTCCTAGAAAACTAACACAGCCAACCTAGGTCAATCCCCTGTTTTTGTTTTTTATTTTGTTTTGCTTTCTGAAATTTTACTCATTCTTAAAATCCTAAAGCTCGGAAACCCTTAAACTGAATGATTTTAAGGCTCCGTCCAACCCAGAGATTTTAAAAGTATTTTACACCACGGAACCTCTTTTTCAAGTTTTCTGATTAGTCATCAGTGTGCCTGTAGGCCTGGAGACCTTCCAATTCCCCTTAATATAAACAGGAACAATATTTAGGTTTTTCAGAGCCAAACCTGAGAAAATATCTCACTGCACAGCCGGAAACCCTAACCATGGATGCTGTCCCCCCTACCCCCACCCCCGCTGTTAACTCCAGGCACTCTAGATACAGAATATAAGGATCAAACATCCCTCTGCCCATGGACCTGATGAAGGTGCATGTTTCATAAGATTAGAAATAGATGCTCAAAGTCAATGGAACACCTCTTTCTTTTTCAGCCTGGCTCAAACAGCCCTCACCTCTCATTGGTCTTGGGCGCTCTTTCTGCTTTTCTTTCTCCTCCTGCCAAGATACACAGAGGGATTAGAGACAGTGAGCAATTTTTTACCAGACTGGACTTGAATCCACTGGTAAGAGCCACATTTCTATTGCTCACATGGGCTTGAAAAAATATAATTGGCCATTTATGCACTCATTTATACATTTATTCAACAAATAGTAAAGAAAAGGAGACCTAGAGATATTAGTCCTTGTGTATTATATTTTTTTATTATTTTAATTTTTAAAAAGATTTTATTTATTCATTTTAGAGAGGGGAGAGAAAGAGAGAGAGCGAGAAAAAGAGAGAGAGGAAGGGAGAAGGGAGGGAGGAGCAGGAAGAAGCAACTCCCATATGTGCCTTGACTGGGCAAGCCCAGAGTTTTGAACTGGCGATCTCAGATTTCCAGGTCCATGCTTTATCCACTGCACCACCACAGGTCAGGCATGTGTATTAGATTTTTACAAAATGACTCTATAATTATAATAACAAAAAATTCTACCTCATTTTATAGATGAGAACCCTTGGGCTCAAATAATTGAGCTTGTTCATGTTCTCAACAGCTGGTGAACTCAGCAGCTTGACCTCAGTTCTGAATGACTCCCATGTCTCTGCTCTTTCCACTCTATCAAGGTGTCTGCTCATAAAGCCCATCAAACTGGTATATACACACTGCGGTGTCATAAGACATACCCCTTATTCAGGACCTCTTTCTCCTAGCCTAACCTCCAGCCAAAGGCTTAACTTCACAAAAACTTGATTGAAAACTAACTAGCTCCATGAAGACTTTCAGACCTTTCCTCAGCTAACCCTTCAGCACCTAGGTTTTAAATTGTGCAACTTCTGGGTTTTTTTGTGTGTGTTTGTTTTTGTAAATTTTTTTTGCATTTATTGAAATGCTGTGCTGTTTTTGATACCAATGTGTTTCTGTACGTGATTTTTACTTCCCTCATCAGCTCTTCAAAGGAAAGCACTGCTTCTCCTACCTAGTCTAGTCCTAACCCTGCTGCTAAGGAGCTATACAACTTAAGGCACTTAAACTTTTTGAATTTTCATGTCTTCATTGATATGAAAAGGGGGTGGTAATAAGATGCTTTCAAATAGACATTTCTTACCCTGATGGTGTTTACTTAGTGTCTCCCAAACATCCTAGTCATGGCCTCTGAGTAGTGCCCAGTTGAGGCTTGTGGCTAGACTAACCATATGAGAGTTACTTTAGTCCAGTGGTTCTTAACCTGGGTTCTATCGAACCCTAGGGGTGCGATGAGTCGGTCTCAGGGGTTCAGAGAAGCCTCTGCCGCAGAGGCCAGAATAAAGTAATACCGTAATGTGTTATGAGTTCATGCACTTTGTTGGTTTTGTTCTTTGAGCAAGGTGATGTTCATGCACGGCTCATTTTGTGCACCAGTAAAAGACATATACCTATGTCTTGAATTTGGAAAAATAAATCATTTTATTTATCACTAAAGAAGGGTTCGGTGAATGCGCATATGAAACTGGTGGGTTCGGTACCTCAAAAAAGGTTAAGAACCACTGCTTTAGTCTTATCAAAGCAGAACCTCCCTCCACAGCCCTAGTGTCCTTGCTGGGAAACCTGGGTCAACACCACTGAGTATAGACACAGACTGCTCTCTGTCTTGGTCCTCCTATTTCTCTCTTTCCCCTTTCCACTTGATATACAGCTGTACATACAGCTGCAGACCAAAATAGTGCATTTTCTTCACACCCTTCTTATATTTACAGGCACCATTCCCTCTTCTTAAAATATTCTTACACTTCTGTTCCCTTGGCCAATATCTACTCCTCTAGGATTTAGTCATTCCTCACCTGCTGAGTGAAACCTTCTCTGACCACCAATCTGCCATCAGAGCTAGGCTCTAATTTGTTTCAATATTTACCTCTCTGCATTTTAACTGCATCACCCAAAAAGAACTCGTATAGTGGAATGGTTATTAGTATAGTGTCTTGGCTTTCGACTGCTTAGGTATATAATACTACGGTGCCACTTACTAGTATGTGCCTTGGACAACTATTACTCTGTGTCTTAGTTTTCTCCTCTGCCAAATGAGGGTAATAGCAGCAATTATCTCCTGGCGTGTTTTTGGGGATTAAATGATTTAATGAATGAAAGCACATGGAATAGTCAAAATACTATAGAGTAAACAATGATACCATCTTGTGTTCCCTTTCCGACATAGAATTACAAAGGAGAGAACTGTTTTTATCATAACATGGTTATGAATGTATTAAAATCTCCCTTTCTTAACTAATCTTCATGTCTCTTAACTATCTCTCCTTTCATCATCCACTTCCCTTTTCAGCATTCTTGAATTGTCTGATATTATAATGTTCACCTACGTCAGCCTGATACCTGAACACTGCTCCAAGAATTGGACCACTCTGTATAAGAGGGCAGAGTTGGATTTGATGCTGAAAAGATTAAAAACCATAATATATGTGAAAATGCTCAAGGGAGAATATGGCTCAGTAAGAGCATGTGGATTAATTCAAGGAATGTTTACTAAATGCCTGCTCTGTACGTAGTACGCGGCACGGGATGCTGGGGATCCAGTTGTTGCCTCCATGTTGTTTGCTGTTTAGTAGTGAGGGATGCAGACAATTATACCCACAGCCAGGATGCAATGGGATTAGCTGTGAGGAAGAGAGGAAAGCAGGTGCTGTGCTAACCCACAGTGCATATAATAGAGTTATTGTAGGAGAAGGCTTCGTGAAGGAAATGGCACTAATGCTAGGTCTCAAAGGATGAAGGAAAATTGACCAGCGTTGGAGGAGCAGGGTTTCCCAGGCTAAAGGATAATCATGCAATAGCCCGGGGCACTACTGTGCTTTGGTGCCAGTGCAAGAAGTTCTGAGTGAGGGAGGAGAGGAAGAGATAATAAGCACAGGCCTGATTATAAACGGTTTGTATGCTTCTGCCTGAATTTTACCCTGCGGGCAATGGATAGCATAAGAGCTTTAGGCAGGGAATAACAGAGTGAAATCTGGTTTATACTAGCAGTAGAGAAAAGGATAAGTCAGGGGTTCCCACACTTTTTCAGCTTGTGAGCTACTTATAAGATGACCAAGTCAAAATGATCTACCTACAATAAAAATGCAAAACATAAATTTATTTCTTCTATATTACCATATTTAAGTTACTATTATTACTGTTTAATATTGTGTATTCTTCTTTCACCTTTCTTCTTCTCAGCTCTCTTTTCAGAGGAAAGTCAATGTCATAGTTTTTATGAACAGTCCGAAAAAGTTGCTCCACATTTCCCTTCTTTGGAATAGCAATGGCACACAGACAGATGAGGCAAACACACTTAGAATATGACATAGGGAAAAAAATCCCCTCCCATTCTGTATGAAAGTGGTAGGTTTTAGGCTTCTTACTCGGACCAGCTACGGCACTCATTTTTATACCCTTTGTTGTATTTAGTTCAAATAAATTGAAGGCTAACTACGGAGCAATGTAACTGAACAAGTTAGTGCGGTTTAACGCGCATGCATAAGGTGTCAAAAGTTCAGACGTCAGATTGGCTACCCTGTATGCCAATCAAAAGACAAATGTCTTTTTAATGTCTACCCACACTTCCTTCGCGATTGACCAGTTGATCGTGATCAACGTATTGAGCACCCCTGGGATAAGTTGTAGAGGATGATGGTAGAAACAAAAATCAGTTTGTAGGTTTATTGCAATCACCCTGGTAGAAAAACTGTTAAGGCCTTAAACTAAGGGAAACAGATAAAAGGTTGAAGAAGGGAAAAAATGTAGGAAAAATAACCTGGAAGAAAAAAATATATTAAGTTTATACCAATTGTTTTGGGGGTGTAATTTTACTATATCTTTCAATGCTTTGATATTAGACTCTTCAGCGTTTCAACAAGCTTTCTAAGTGCAGTGACTGTAATGGTAGGAATTTGGAGTGCATTCAAAGTGATCTTTGAGTAGTAAGGACTTGAAAGACACACATATCACTCATTCACATATCAGTGACACTCACATCTCCTATGTGGGTGTAGCTTTAGGTTGCAAAAATAGCCTAAAGCTATAATTTTCCTCCCTAATCTTCTTTAGCATGTTTATTTAGCTACAAAGCCTGTTCCAGATTAATATGAATTCTATTTCTTATCTTACAGACCCCTGTCCCTATTTCTCTGCTGGATCACTGCCAAACCCCAATCTCCTATCACCATACAGTAAGTATTATCTGCTCTGTGGTGGGCAGGCTACTGGTGTTGAGGGAGAGGAAGATGTTTTCTGTTCTAAATACAATGCGGTGGGACCCTGAAGGGTGGCTGTTTCCTATTATTCTCAGAGTCAGCCTCTTCTTTTTTGTGCAAGAACCAATGTCTGAGTGTCCACAACTTTAACTGATGGGAAAAGTAGATTGAACCACCAGAGACGCTTGAAACTGCTTTTTTATCCCTTTTGTTGACAATTTTATATTATAATTGTATATAAGTGATAAATTGAGGGAGGAAAGAGATTGTGTACACAATGTGTTAAGCATTTCTTTTAAGGTCTTGTTTGTTTCCTGTCTGAGTTGAAACAAGAGATTTAATGCATGTGGTTTGGTGCAAACACAAATGTGGAAATGAACTTTCAGCTCTGTATTTCAATTTTAAAGTAACAGAGGAGGAGTGAGAAATGCAAGCACAGTCTTCTGCAGATGATCACAGCCATATGGGACTTTATGCCCAACCCCCTGGGAAAGATTTACAAAACTTTTCTGGGTTATCCCCAGAGAGCTCACCCTGAGCTTAAAGGCTTAAGTGTTATAGCTGACTGGGGACACTGGCAGATGTTGACCTTTGGAGAAGACTGCTTTTGAAGTGTGGTGGCCTTCTGTCTTGTTATTCAAATCCCAATAGACCTGACCAGTCTTTTAATTCCCAGAGTAGGCCAGGAGGAACCATGTCTTTGGTATTGCTATTGTGTGAAGGAGATATGGCATGCAGAGCCGGAATTGTGAAATGGGTTGGTTTCAACTAAGAGTTTCTTTGAGCTTCTCTAGATGTTTTATTCAAAAAAAGAAGACAAATTATTTCAATAAAATGCCATCTGAAAATTGAGTAGGTACAATAGTTGGAAAAAGAAATCAGAGATATCCATTGTCTATTGATGCTTTGCCAACTCTCAAGATGGATATTTACAATCACTGCTTTATTAGCCTTTTCTGGGTTACTTGTTATTTACTTGTTATGTACCAGACACTGTGCTTGCCCCTGAGATTAGAGATGGCAACAGCTAGTTTCTACCTTAAATTTATGCTCCGGGAAATATGTGTGTATGTCTATTCAATATAGGAGAATCTGAGAAAAGTGTTCACTTCACAAGGAAATCTTTTGAAAAATCATAAAGGCATGTGTGTACCTGCCCAATACAGCAATGCAGTATTCAGGAAATGGGACTATATTCAATCTGTTGTTGACTCTTTCCGTAACCTAATTTTGGATTTTGAATCCAGCACTGAATAAAGATTTAGCCACAAAAGGGATGGAGGGAAGTAAAGAGAAAAATAAATACATGGAACTTTAAAAATGTGAAACCTAAGTCAAAGAACAGAGCCTCGACCTGAGAAAAGAATGGAGATCCACACACAAGTGTTAAATAAAACAAGATGCGATCAGAAATATCAGTCATCACCAACAGTAAAGCTATAGACTCATTATCAGTTAAAATGCTCTCCATCTAAGAAAAAGTACTTTCATAGGATAAAATTCTAGAATATAAATTAATCACTGCAAACATTGCCAAGTGAGGAAAGGAAGAAAAGGGGCCCATAAGTCAAATTTTCTAACTAATAATAATGATAACATGCTCAAATAAAGATAATAAGACAAATGTATCAGTAGAATTAGCATCACTGACAGAATAAGTCTCCAGGGCCTTCATTTAGCTACCCTACATGACGGTAGACTGGAGAAAGCTGTGGGCAGTGCTCAGTCATTCCCTAAGGTTCACCAAGCTTTTCTGAGAACCTCCCATGTGACTGGTACTGAGCCTCATACAGTGGGCAAAATGAATGTGGTCATCTGTATCCCGACGACATAACTATAACAAAGGTCGATCTAGTGAGAAAGCAACCAAATGCTACAATGATCAAAGTCAGCCTGTGGTATGTGTTAGAATCAAAGTAGAAAGTCAAGAAATCTAGCAGATTTGGAATGAAAAGAAGAAGCAGTCTCTTTTATGATGTTCAGTAAAATACTTCACAGAAGAGGATGAGAAACAGAGATGGATTCCAGAAAGAGAGAGAAGGTAAGCAACAGAAATGACATACATAAAAAAACAGGGGTAGAAAATTGTGGGGAATATTCTGGAAATGGTAAAAAGCTCTGCGTAATTATCTGGGGCATATAGCATAACTGACTTGTGGACTGGAGACCTTATTTCTCATATAAAATAATTTTGTACTTAAATTTATTGGCAAGCAGCAGTTAATAAATCAGAGGGTGGCATATTGAGTTTAAGGAAAGAGAAATCCTTGTAATACCTAAAGTGGATTGAATGATCCCCCCCCCCCAAAAAAAGATATGTTCATGCCCTAATTTCTAAAACCTGTGAGTGTTATCTTATTTGGAAGTAGATTCTTTGCAGATGTCACTAAGTTAAGTATTTTGAGATGAGAAAATTATGTCGGATTATCCAGGTAGGTCTAAATTCAATGAAAACATCTTTATAAGAGAAAGGTAGAGGGATATTTGAGACAGACACAGAAGAGAAGGTGATAGGGACACAGAGACAGAGACTGGAGTGATGTGGCCACAAGCCAAACACCAAGGATTGCCAAAAGCCATTAGATTCTGGGACAGCGTGCTCTTTTAAAACCTTCATAGGCAGGTTGGCACCTTAATTTCAGATTTCTAGTCTCCAGAAGTGGGAGAGAGAAATTTTCTGTAGTTTTAGATCACCAAGGTTGTGATAATTTGTTAAGGGAGCTCTAGGAAACGAATGCAACACTTCAAAATTAATCATTAAAAATACAATAACAACGACTAGCATAAAGTATAATGCCTTTCTATTTACAAATCCCTTTTATACACATTGCCTTATCTTGTTTTTGTGGTAAAACAGTAGGTAGTACTATTCTTTCCCCCATTTTACTGTTGAGCCTGAATTTCAAAGAAATGAAATTACTTCTTTAAGGTGTCAAACTTCTACTTTCAATTCTGTTTTTACTACTAACCTGTGTTGCTCTAGTAATAAACCGCATTCCTCGCAGCCACCTCTCCTGTCCACCCGCACACAGTTGGTAGCTTCAAAGGGCATCCTCTAGGACAGGGGAGGAGGAAAAACAGGGTAGGCATACAGAAAGAACTAAGATTAGAAAATTCTAAATAAAGATAAAAACAGTAAGGTGGCCTTCTTAAAATTTTCTTGGGTTTCAGCTACTAATTCTATAATATCAACTAAGATTTTTAAATTCCTTGAATCTCTTTTTAGTGTTCTATAAAATGGACACAATAATTTCTAACTGAGTTGGTTTGAAGATAAAATGGACTATGTATTTAAAAAACAACTTTGGCCCTGGCTGTTTGGCTCATCAGTAGAGTATCGGGTTAGATTCCTGGTCAGGGCACACAGGAGAAGTGACCATCTGCTTCTCCATCCCTCCCCCTCCCCTTTCTTTCTCTCTCTCTCTCCTCTCCGGCAGCCATAGCTTGAATAGTTTGAGCAATTTGGCCCCATCACTGAAGATGGCTCCATGGCCTCTCCTCAGGTGCTGAAATAGCTCTGTTCAGAGCAATGGAGCAGCAGCCCCAGATGGGCAGAACACCAGCCCCTAGTGGGCTTGCTGGTGGGTCCTGGGTCAAGGCACATGTGTGAGTCTGTATCTCTGCCTCCCTACCTCCCTACCTCTCACTTAATACTTAAAAATAAAAACTTTGCCCTGGCCAGATAGCTCAGTTGGTTTGAGCATCCTCCTGACGTGCAAACGTTGCCGGTTTGATCCCAGATCAAGGCACATGCAAAAATAGATCAATGTTTCTGTCTGTTTGTTTCATTTTCTCTCCCTTCGGCACTATAAAATTAATCAATCAAAAACAACAATTTTGAAAGCTGTTTAAATGTTAAGTATAATTCTGAGAGTGAAAGGAGAATAGGATAATGACCTGTGCAGAGCTAATTTTGCATTAGTATTAGCTGGGAAATTTTTAAAACTTGCTGAGGCCTAGATTGTTCCCAGAATTATTAAACCAGAATCTCTTCTAGTGAACCTTGGGCATCAATATTTTTAAAACTCATCTTAAGTTATTCTTATACATACAGCCAGTTCTGAGAGCCTCTACTGGAGTGGAAAAAGGTGAGTTTCGGGGTCAAATTATCTGGGCATAAATTTTGAATAACTATAAGTTGCTACCTTATAAATAGTGTGATCAAGTTACTTAACATCTTCAAAGCTGCTCCCTTAGCTTTAAAATAGGTATAATAGTCCTGGCCAGTTGGCTCAGCAGTAGAGTGTTGGCCTAGTTTGTGGATGTCCCAGGTTCGATTCCCAGTCAGTGCAAACAGGAGAAGCAATCATTTGCTTCTCGTCCCCTCCCCCTCCCTTTCTTTCTCTCTCTTACCCTCTGAAGTCACGGCTCAATTGGTTTGAGTGAGTTGGCCTCAAGCACTGAGGATGGCTCCATGTACTCCACCTCAGGCACTAAAAAAAAAAAAAAAAATGGCTCAGTGGCCGAGCAACAGGTAAAGGCCCCAGATGGCCAGAGCATCAGAGCATCATCTCCTAGTGGGCTTGCCAGGTGAATCCTGGTTGGGGCACATGTGGGAGTTTGTCTCTCTGTCTCCCCTCCTCTCACTAAAATAAAAAAAAGTAGGCATTGTAATGCTTAGCTCTTAATGCTGTTATAAGAATTTAATTAAATGTATGTGCAAACAGGATAGTTAGTTCATGTTATTTGACTGCCCTCGTACTTTTTATGTTAATGAAGTCACTGGAAAGTCAAAAGGAGAGAAGAGAATTGAATTTAGCATATGACATGCATTTCCAAAAATTAGCTCCAAGTTGCATTTCTCAAATTGAAGTGAAGTCATGGAGATGTAACTCTTGTGTTATGAATACAGACACCAGTAAATGCAGTCATTATACAGAATTGCTATCTTATAAAACTAATATGTTCCTATAGGTTATAATAATTCACATTAACTGTAAGGAAGCAAGTGTTTCCTCATTAATCAATGCCCTAGGAAAGTGCCAAATGTTTCCGGCGCTTAGCAAGTCAGAATAGATTAGAGTCACAAGACAGTATTTTCATTGTCAAGGACGTTTATAGTCACTGAATGTTCAGTCACCTGTGTTGACCAAATTCACTCTGCTCACCAAGAGTGGAGATGTTCAAAAATTACTAACAAGATGAGATGATAGTCACAGCTTTTGTGGTTATTTTTATTACAGAAAATTTTCTTTACATTGCAAGGTATTTCAGGGTCTAAATTGGCATTTTTATTCTTATTCCCTAAGCCTGGAAGAATCAGAGCCGCTCAAACTCAGAAAGGTGCTTCTTTCTCTTAAGAATGCAGTTAGTTTTAGCCCACCCTTATAAAGCTCTACACCATAATTTAACATAATTGTAGTAACAATTTTGGGGATGCATACTTTTAATTTGTAATTATAGCCAAAAAAAGAATACCTGAGTTTATGTAAAAACCCATTAAAGGAATATTGATTGCTGGAGGTTATTACTGTCAGACTAAACTCATAATTCAAGCACAAATCAACATATTGTATTACATTAGAAATTGACTTATTAAGTAAACAGCATGGTATTGGCTTTGTTTATCTTCTTACAAAGTAAGTCCAATCCTGATGGTAAGATGCATATCTAGAGTCCAGATCTTCCTTTCTAATACTGTTCTCAATAAACAAGACTCCTCAGAGAAAAGCTGAATATAAGACTGGAGCAAAAAATATAAAAAATGAGCTTAGAATACCTTGGAGTGGCAGAACATAAAAAAGAATAAAACAAAACAATCATGGGAAGTGTCTATGAGACACAGAAGTCAACTGAAAGAGCTCCCAGTGGTCAAAGAAGGAACATTTTAAGCAACAAAATAAATAGTTATATTAGATTATAACCCAAAGTATAAAACAAATATCCATGAGTCTATACTGATATAAACAAATAATTGAATAAATAAATAAATGGAGAAGAACAGACAAATCTCCCATGCAGGAGAATTCCAAATATGTAGATTCTCCATTCTCAGGGAGGTGGAGCTTAACTCCATCACTCCCTAAGTGTGGGTTGTGTATAATAACTGTCTCCCAAAGCATGCAGCATGGAAAGAAAAAAAGAATGTATATTAGGATTATCCACAGAAAAAGGACCAATAGTATAAACAGATATAGCTATGGCTATATAGATATAGATTAGATATAGATATATAGATAGATATAGATGATATAGATATAGATATCGGTATATAAGAAGATATCTATTATAAGAATTGACTCACACGGTTATGAAGGCAAAGAAGTCCCACAATCTGCCATCTGCAAGCTGGAGAACCAGGAAAGCCAGTGGTCTAATTTAGTCCAAGGCTGAAGGCCTGAGAACTAGCAGAGCCAACGGTGTAACTCACAGTCTGGGACCAAAGGCTTGAGACCTGGGGGCCTGCTGGTGTAATCCTGGAGTCCAAAGGTCCAAGAATCAAAAAGTCGGATGTCCAAGGGCAGAAAAGGCCCATAACCCAGTTCAAAAAGTGAGAAAGAATTTGACCTTCTTCCGCCTTTTTCTTCTGTTTGAACTCTAAACAGAATGGATGATGCCCACCCACATTGGTGAGGGCAAATCTTTTTTACTCAGTCTAATGATTGAAATGCTGATCTCATCTGGAAACAACTTCACAGACACACTCAGATATAATGTTTTACTAGCTATCTGGTACATTCTTTAGCCCAGTCAAGTTCATGCATAAAATTAACCATCACAAAGAATAATCTCAAATGCTACCTCAGCCAGCTGATCAAGGTCAACAACAATGGTAAAAAATCATGTTGATAATGTGTTCTTGATATGATGTTATGAAAATGGCACTTTACTTCTGTGTTCTTTCTCTTAGAAACTCATAATTTCAGTTCAATCATGAGTAAAACATCAGAAAATTCCTAACAGAGGAAAATTTTGCAAAATGCCTGACCTATACCCTTAAAAACTGTCACCATATCAGAAACAAAGAACACTTTGAAAAACAGTCTAGCCTGACCTGTGGTGGCGCAGTGGATAAAGCGTCGACCTGGGAACACTGAGGTCGCCAGTTCAAAACCCTGCACTGGTCTGGTCAAGGCACATATGGGAGTTGATGCTTCTAGCTCCTCCCCCACCCCCTCTCTCACTCTGTGTCTCCTCTCTAAAATAAATAAATAAAAATAAATTAAAAAAAAAAAAGAAAAACAGTCTAAAGGAACTTAAGAAGAAACAATGACTAAATATAATATGATATCCTAGAAGGGATTCTGGAATAAAAACAAACCATTAGGTAGAAACTAAGTAAGTCTGAATAAAGTATGGACTTCAGTTAATCATAACATCAACATTGGCTCTTTAATTGTAGCAAAAGCACAATACTAATTTAAAGCTATTAATAACAGGAGAAACTGGGTGTGAAGTATTAAAACTCTCTGTATTATAGTCATAATATTTCTGAAAATCTAAAACTGTTCTAAAAATAAAATTTATTTAAGAATATAGGAAAGTTCATATAATTTGTTCATTCTTGCAATAATCAAGAATTGATTGAACACTTACTAGTACTTTGGTAAATATTGTGGTTAGAAAAATATATGAGCTAGAAAGGAAGGAGGAAGATGAGAAAAGGAAGAAACTCTCATTAATTTAATGTTTACTATGTTCTGGAAATTTGCTTTCAGGACTGTAAAGTTTAGAAAGAGAGATAACAAGTAAATAATTAAAATACAACAATTAAACTAAGTGGATAAAAAAGAATTATTTTTATATTTTTAGTAATGAGATCTTTATAAACAAGTAGTTAAACAGAGAAGTTTTAAATAAAAGATTAAAACACAATGCTATATAAAAGAAAAGTTTTTCAGGAAAAAAAATTACCATGAACAACCAAAAAAGTATAAATATGAAAATGAAACAGAATTGACAAATCATTTGAAAAAGGCTAATTTCCCTGTTACAGAAAGAATTTTGACAAATCACTAAAAGAGAAACCAACAAAAAGGGAGAAAAATGGACAAAGCGTGTAAAAACTGAATTGCCAATGGATTTGTCATAGTGAAAGACATATCAGTGGCTTTCACATGTGTAAAAATACATGCGACTTTATAATAAAGAAATGAACAAAAACAATGAGGTACCATTTTTAAAGCCAAAAGGAGTAAAGGCCAAACATTAGATAATATATTAAGGTAGTATAATGCATAAAAACAGCCATCTTATGTATTGTTTGTGGGACTGTAAAGTGAAAAGTTAGTGATATTGCAGCAGAAGCTGTTGGCATCTTGGCTCTATCTTTCTGCCACTGCAGTTCAGTACATGCTGGCCTGATTTCCACATGTCATCAGCACCTACTAAATTGGGTTGGAATATGGGATGAAGGTCATGCACCGGCTTTTGCAATATCTCTAGAATATGAGAGATAGGATATACGGGAATTGTAAGGAGAATGAAGTTGGCTAGTTGCTGTTAGTGTCATAAGTATATTGAGGGAAAAAAAAAGACAAGAAAGGCTCAATTATCAATCAGAACCCAATGTGAAAGCTAGAATGTTTCAAAGAACTGTTTCTCATTCAAAAAGCTGCCTTTGTTTGTTACTGGATTTACTAGAAACTGAGCGTGATCATGAAACATTAAGTGACTATGTTACCAGAGCTGCTTCTTATGAGCTGGTTATTGGCAGATCCTCCAAGTCTTTAGGTGGAATGGGCCCAGCAGTAACCTGTCACACAACAAATGGTACATTTGTGACCAGGCGTGAGCATGCCCGGAGGGAATAGCTAATTAAACTACATGAACTGCAAGCCTATCCTTCCATATTTCCTAACTTGTTAAGCCAATGCCTCTACAGAGAGTTTCTTTAACTAGGTTTTAGGAACCAATAAAACCCAGGTCTTATTCACAGGTGGGTTGGCTCAGTATATCATGTGAGCTGAAAATAGACTGCTATATAACACAGCTCCACTCAAGGGTGGTCATGAAAGGCAGCAGTGAAGGGAAAGCTCACAACCACGGGCAAAACTTAAGCATTACGAATGATTGCGAACATATGTAGATGGTCTGCATGGGGCAGGTTTAATAACAGCAGATGCTGTTGGTACTCCAACTATATCCTCTCTCCCTTGCCCATTAGTACCTGCTGGCAGGCTCCCAACAGTCAGCACCTGCACTTCCTTCCTCCTCCCCACAATAAAACCTCCTGTGAAATAGACCAGAAATGTTGGGGAATTAACACCTCCCAGGCACTGGACTACAGAGAAGTGAGTCAAGGAGTGACCCTTTGGGGAAAAATAGTTTATAACTAAGGTTGTAAAGAATTCCCAGCACGTTATGATGATAAAATCACAATGACTTTTAGTCAATTTTATTACTTTTAAAAATTATTTACAGACAATCTCATTGTGGCCAGAAGACAAGGCAGAGCCTTCCCGCTGCTCTGGTCTTGGATGCCGCTGCTCCCAGGATTGAACACTGGCCCTCAGACCATGATTGACCTGACAAGTTTGGAGTCAGTGTATTAATAAGCAGCTCCCTCATGCTCTGAGTATGACAGATCAGTCTGAGGTTGGTGTCAAAATTGCCTCCTTGAGTATCTTAGAGTTTTAGCAAGGCTGGGCTGCAAGTACCCAAAGTGGTGACGGGCTTAATAGTATACCTATTATTGGCCTCCTTTCTCCCCTGTCTCTCTTCCACTCCCCCTTTCAGTTTTCTTTCACCATCTGAATAAACTGCATTTGGATCCTTGTCTCAGAATTTGCTTTTAAAGTAACCCAATTAAGATGAGTATCTGTAAAACTTGTAAATGCACATATCTTTTGCCCCAAGAATTATAACCAGGAATATATTCCTCAACTGTGTGCCCAAAGATGTAGAATCTTTGTAATAACAATAGTAAACACCATTCTCTGCATTCTGTATCCTAGGCATTAAAGTTCTTTCCATGTAGTAACCCAATCAATCCTCAGAAAAACCCTATGAAATTATTATCAAATTCTCATTTTACATACTAGGAAACTGGGGCATAGAGAGGTTAAGTAACTTTATTAAAACTAGAAGAGCTAGTAGTTCAGACCCAGGGTTTAAATGCAGGAAATCTGACTTCAAGGCCCATCTTCTTAATCACTCTGCAAAAACATACAAACAAGGATGCCTACTGCACATTCATTGTTTGTAACAGCTAGAAACAATTTCAATGTCCAACATAGGGGGACGGTTAAGTAAATTATGGTACATCATATTAAAGCTATTAAGAATAATAAGGTATATATACTAATATAAAAAGAAGTCCAATCTAAAATACTGTTAGGTAAAAAGAAGCAAGGTGCAAAACCCTGTCCTTGTTAGGCTTCCAACTTTGCAAAACACAGAGTGCTATGTGTACATACATATATATGTTTCTCTGGGTGGTACTTATCACAGGAATAGTTGTTGCCTTAGGAAAGGTCTGTGTGTCAAGAAGGAGAGGTTTACTTCACATTAGAAATTAGCTTTTTCTGTTGACCTGACATGAGATCACAAAGAAAAAGCAATCCATTCTGCCTGAAACAGTCTCGGAAGGCCCCTAAACAGTGCTCATGTGCCGGTAAATACTGAAGAAGGTTCCTCCTGACAGAGCATATTTGAAGGGCCAGATGCATGAGAGCTCACAGGATGTCGGACTACTGTATACAAGTTTTCTTTTTAAAGATTTTATTTATTTATTTTAGAAAGGAGAGAGAGAGAGAGAGAGAGAGAGAGAGAAATGGGGTAAGAGCAGGAAGCATCAACTACTGTATATGCCCTGAATAGGCAAGCTCAGGGTTTTGAACCAGCAACCTCAGCGTTCCAGGTTGAGGTTTTATCCACTGTGCCACCACAGGTCAGGCCTGCATACAGTTTAGTGTGTACGGCTGGCAGGAAATAAAGCTGGAAGGTAAATTTCAGATGGTCTATAGATACATTAATTCACAAGTGAAATAAAATATTAGGGCTGATCAATCACTACTTGACAAAGACGTTTTGTTGTAGGCTTGTGAAAATAGCTTTGAATGTCGTGTGCCACATAGCTTATTATAAGAAAGGAAAAGAAAACTATCTCAGGTTAAAAAAGGCTTTCATAAAGAGTATTAAATTTCCTCATTTTCTCTTAATGTAGAAGGTTTGGTGAGGAATATACATATTAAGAAATTATGACATCAGATCATTTACAACAAAATGGATGGACCTTGATAACATTATACGGAGTGAAATAAGTAAAACAGAAAAAAACTGAGAACAGCATGATTTCATACATAGGTGGGACATAAAAGTGAGACTATGAGACATGGACAAGAGTGTGGTAGTTACGGGGTGGGGGGAGGGAGGAGAGAGTGGGAGAGGGGGGAGGGGAGGGGCACAAAGAAAACCAGATAGAAGGTGACAGAGGACAATTTGACTTTGAGTGATGGGTATGCAACATAATTGAATGATAAGATAACCTGGAGATGTTTTCTTTGAACATATGTACCCTGATTTATTAATGTCACCCCATTAAAATTAATAAAAATAAAAACATCCTTGACTCACAGGCCATACCAAAGCAGAGGGCAGGCTAGACTTGGCCGGACAGCTCCGTCTGCCAACCCCTGCTCCACACCATCTCCTGTGTTGTAATGCTGCAACTCTTCATGTGTGCATCCCTCTAGAGTGTGGTGTGGTGTGAATTAAAATTTTATAAAAATGGTATTACACAGGAAAAAAAAGAATTAGAGAATTCAGGCATTAAAAAGAATGAAATCTTATCATTAGCAACAGCATGGATGGACCTGAGAGCGTTATGCTAAGTGAAATAAGTCATACAGAGAAAGACAAGTACCATATGATCTCACTTATATGTGGAATCTAATGAATAAAATAAACAAGCAAACAAAATAGAAACAGAAGCAGAGATACATAGAACAGACTGACAGCTGTCAGAGGGGCTGGGGTGTGGGACTTGGTGAAAGAGAAAAAGGGATTAAGCAGACCAACTGGCAGTTACAGAATAGTCACAGAAATGTGGATATTGTCAATAATGTCATGATGAATATGTGTACAGCCAGGTGGGTACTTGAAGCAGTATGTGTGTGGGGGGGGGGAGGGGTTACCACTCTGTAAAGTGTGTGTGATTTTCTGTGCATCTGAAACTTGAACAAAATGGTATTGAATGTGAACTGTAATGGAAAAATGGTAAAATTCATTTTTAAAAGGCTAAAAAATAAAAAAGAATTGGAGAACCAAATTGTGCCCACTTTACCACTTACCAACTGCAAGCTCAATGTCTTCATCTATAAACACATTAAAGTAGTTTGGTTTTATAAAATTAATGTGAGGATAATTGGAGATAATTCATATAAAGCAATTAGTATAGTGCCTGGCATTTTAGCAGACCTCAATAATCACTACCTATTATTATTGTCAATAAGTGCTAATGAAAAACAATTTCAGCATAATCACAACCTTACTGATATTGTAAGGAACTAAAAACAATAAAAGAGAACTACTTCTCTAGAAAAACGAGTGACTGCAGTTTTATAATTCAAAAAAATATCCCACACTCAAAAAATTCCTTCAGGTATGTTTTCTGCTGCCAATTACTCGTGTTTTGCCTCAAATTTGTTTGTTTATTTTGTTCAGATGACTGACTGACCATATCACAGCTGTGGGATCTGACATCTTCAACACATGTCCTGTCCCATCAGTTACCCCCAGGACTGAATGATAGATGGACGTGTTGGACTGTAGTTTCAAATACATACCTTAAAGATTCAGAACATAAGTTTGCCCAGGGAAATGCAAGGATCTAAGAGACATTAGACTCAATTACATCTTTAAAAAATACATATCAAGCCTGACCAGGCGGTGGTGCAGTGGATAGAGTGTCGGACTGGGATGCGGAAGAACCAGGTTCGGGACCCCAAGGTCACCAGCTTGAGTACAGTGCCCATCTGGCTTGAGCAAAAGCTCGCCAGCTTGGACCCAAGGTCGCTGGCTCCAGCAAGGGGTTACTCAGTCTGCTGAAAGCCCACGGTCAAGGCACATATGAGAAAGCAATCAATGAACAACTAAGGTGTCGCAACAGCAACGAGAAACTAACAATTGATGCTTCTCATCTCTCTCTGTTCCTGTCTGTCTGTCCCTATCTATCCCTCTCTTTGACTCTCTCTCTGTCCCTGTAAAATATATATATTTATCAACTATCTTATCTGCTGAGAATGCTTATAAAGAGGTGACCTTTACAAAAGAGAAGAAACAAATCAAACAACCACTGGTTTTACATATGTCATAAACAGGGTGTTAGCAGTAAGATCTTAATAGGCATCATAAAAGCCACCAAAAAGAATATCAAAGATGTAAATTTAATGATTCTATGTTGCAAGTCAAATATGTTTAAGCTAAACAAAATATCAAGCTGGTAGAACTATAGAGAGACAATCACACAAGTTATATTAGAGGCACTTATATCTAATATTTTAGACTTTATGACTCACTGTGCTTACTTTTTAATACCTTTCTCCTGACTTTTGTCTCATACTCAGTTATACACACCCATGAAATTTCCCCTTTATAGAGCACATGTTTTAACACAGTAGTACCTTTATCATTTGTTAAGGAATCTTCAGGGAGAAGATTCCTTAGCTCTGTTACTTTTTATAACTTTGTGTTACTTTTTTGTACACTTTCTTAACATAACATTTTGTAACACAGCTAAAAAAAGTCTTAATACTTTAATGACCCCTAAATATTCACAATCATGAACAGAGAAACGAATCATTTCTTAGAAAATAGATATTAGTAATATAAAAAATTGTTCCAATGTTTCACTGAGATCTAAACACACTGTGCAGACTCAAAGAAATATTGCTGGAGCTGGCTGGCCATGGATCAAAGAACTTAAACTTTTAGTGACTTTGGGTGTTCTTTTGGAGATAACATAATTATAAGATGCTACAAAATCATAGGTCATTTTTACATCTTCTCAGCAGCCTCACAGCTTTGAACTCTGATTACAGGATGCAGGAGACCCTTTCTTCTTCAATGAAGCACTTAGCTCTTTCCATTTTATAACCAAAAAATAAAGTAGAAAAGTATTTCTGGTTAATGGTCTTTAAAAACTTCAACATAAAGCATCAGAATACACATTTTTTTCAAGTGTTCATGGTACATTCTTTAGAATAAAACACATGTTAGGGCATAAAATGAGTCTCAACAAATTAAAGAAGATTGAAATCATATCAAGCATATTCTCTGATCACAATGGTATGAAACTAGAAATCAACTACAATAGAAAAACTGAAAAACACTCAAACATTTGGAAACTAAACAGCATGTTATTAAATAACAAATGGGTTAACAATAAGGTCAAGGAAGAAATAAAACATTTCCCTGAAACAAATGAAAATGAGCATACAACTCAAAATTTAAGATGCTACAAAAAAGCTCAAATAAATAACTTACACCTGCAACTAAAAGAACTAGAAAAAAAAGAGCAGCAAGTAAAGCCCAAAGGAAGTAGAAGGAAGGAAATAATAAAGAACAGAGCAGAAATAAATGACATAGGGACTAATAGAACAATACAGAGGATCAGTGAAACCAAGAGCTGATTGTTTGAAAAGGTAAACAAGATCGATGAACCTATAACCAGACTCACCAAGAAAAAAAAGAGAGAGGACTCAAATAAAATTAGAAATGAGAGACAAGTAACAGATGGCACAGCAGAAATACAAAGGATTGTAAAAAAAATACTATGAAAAACTGTATACCAAAAAATTAGACAACCTAGGTGAAGTGGACAAGTAGTTTTTTCAGTCAAAAAATTACTGGTCCTGACCAGTTGGTAGCACAGTGGATAGAGCATCAGACTGGGATGTGGAAGGACCCAGGTTCAAGACCTCGAGGTTGCCAGCTTGAGTGCAGGCTCATCTGGTTTGAGCTAAAGCTCACCAACTTGAGTCCAAGGTCACTGCCTCGAGCAAAGGGTTACTTGGCCTGCTGAAGGCTCGCAGTCAAGGCACACATGAGAAAGCAATCAATGAACAACTAAGGTGTCAAAACGAGAAACTGATGATTGATGCTACTCATCTCTCTCTGTTCCTGTCTGTCTGTCCCTATCTATCCCTCTCTCTGACTCTCTCTCTGTCTCTGTAAAAGAAAAAAAAATGTTTAAAAAAACTACTGTACCTGATAAAATGAATTCAGCATGGCAGCAGGATATAAAATTAATATTCAGAAATCAGAAGTATTATTATACACCAACAATGAAGTGTCTGAAAGAGAAATTAAGAAAAAATCCCCTTCACTCCTGCAACAACAACAAAAATAAAGTATGTAGAAGTAAATTGAACCAAGGAGGTTAAAGACTTATACTCAGAAAAGTGTAAAACATTGATAAAGAAATCAAGGAAGACACAAACAAGAGGAAGCATATACCGGCTCATAGCTAGGAAGAATAAACATCATTAAAATGTCTATATTACCCAAAGCAATTCATAAATTCAATGCAATTCCTATTAAAATACCAATGTCATACTTCAAAGATATAAAACAAATATTTCAAAAATTCATATGGCACCAAAAAAGAAGACGAATAGCCTCAGCAATTTTGAAAAAGAAGAATAAAGTGGAAGGTATTACACTTCCTGATATCAAGGTATACTACAAGGCCATCATACTCAGAATAGCTTGGTACTGGCATAAGAACAGACACATAGATCAATGAAACAGAACAGAGAAATGAGAAATAAACCCACACCTTTATGGACAATTGATATTTGACAAAGGAGGTAATAGCATACAATAAAAACAGTCTCTTTAACAAATGGTGTTGGGAAAATTGGACAGCTACCTGCAAAAAAAAAAAATGAAACTAGACCACCAGTTTACACCATTCACAAAAATATACTCAAAGTGGATAAAAGACTTAAATGTAAGTCTTGAAATCATAAGCATCCTAGAAGAAAATTTAGGCAATAAGCTCTCTGACATCTGTGGCAGCAATATATTTGCTGATTTATCTCCATGGGCAAGTGAAATAAAGGACAGGGTAAACAAATGGAACTATATCAAACTAAAATCTTTTGCACAGCTAAAGACACTATGAACAATATAAAAAGACATCACACACAGTGGGAGAACATACTTGCTAATATGTCTGATAATGGGTTAATAAACAAAATTTATAAAGAACTTGTAAAACTCAATACCAGGAAGATAAACATTTAATCAAAAAAATGGGCAAAAGAAATCAATAGACACTTCTCCAAAGAGGACATACAGATGGCCAATAGGCATATGAAAAAAGGTTTAACACCACTAATCATTAGAGAAATGCAAATTAAAACCACAATGAGATATCACCTCACACCAGTCATAATGGCGCTCATCAGCAAAACAACACAGAATAAGTGCTGGCGAGGATGTGGAGAAAAGAGAACCCTTCTGAATTGCTGGTGGGAAAGCAGACTGGTGCAGCCACTTTTGAAAACAGTATGGAGATTCCTCAAAAAATTAAAAATGAAACTGCCTTTTGACCCAGTCATCCCACTTTTAGGAATATATCCCAAGAACACCACATCAATGATTCAAAGGAAGAAACTCACATCAATGTTTATGGCAGCATTATTTACAATAGCTAAGATATCGAAACAATCCTAGTGTCCATCAGTGGACAAGTGGATTAAAAAGCATGGTACATGAGTGAATGGAATACTATGGGGCCATTCAAAAAAAGGAAATCTTACCTTTTGCAACAACATGAGTGGACCTGGAAACTATTATGTTAAGTAAAATAAGCCAGGGCAAGAAAGAAAAATATCATATGACCTCACTCATTTGAGGAACAATATGAACTGAGGAATAAAATAGAGACCGAGGCGGGATCAAAGGGACCAGAGGGGAAGTGGACAGAGGGAAACGGAATGATAGAATGGGATCAGAGAAGGGAAGAGATTAGTGACATTATATACACATAACACAGCATTATAGAGAGCAGAAAAGCAAATCCTATAGGGAAGGGGGAAGGGCGTTGCAGAGAGGGGGGCAATGGGATGTTGAGGGGAACATGGGGGATGGGGGTTTGCATTTGGGGGGACACTAGAATCTATGTAAACACAATAAATTTAAAAAAATGTTTCCATAACATAAATAAATACATATATACAGACAATCTAAAAAAACTGTAACATAATCAATACTTTATTTATTGGATTGGTTTAAGTGAAATTTTATAGAAAATGTTTATATTTTGGAGGAGGGTAAGAGACCTCTTGACTCTATTCCTTAGTGAAGGCAACTCTACATTTTAGCTGGGTACTTGATAGCGTAGTTAAAAGACTAAATCTTGTGGCCTCCTTTAATAAGTTGTGGTCACAGAGCTCGGTTCAATAGGATATCAGCAGAAGTGAGGTGTTCAACATCCAGTGTAAGCCCTTAAAAGAAACAATTTGACCTATACTTCTCTCTTTTCCACTAGCTATCATGTAGACATAATGAAAGGATCTGGAAAGGCTATGTCAAATTACAAGATAAATGCTACATGTACAGAATTTCAGGGCAAGAAGTTAGTAGGAAGCTGAGTCCTGGATACTATAGTGCTATCATATCAGCCCTGCAATACTTAAGTTCAATCCGAAACATGAGAGAAAAGGACCCTTCTATTTTATCTTCTTTTTGTTTTTATATCCTTTTTTCTTCTTCTTTTCCAAGTGAGAGGAAAGGAGGTAGACAAACTTCCACATGCTCTCCAACCAGGATCCATCCAGCAACCCCCATCTGGGGCCAATGCTCTGCCCATCTGAGGCCATGCTCACAATCAAACTATTTCTAGTGCCTGAGGAGGAGGCTTCATGGAAATATACTCAACATCCTGGGGCCATATGCTCAAACCAATTGAGACTTAGCTGTGGGAGGGGAAAAAGGAGGGAGAGAGAAAAAAAAGAGAGAGAAGGGAGAGGGGAGGAGTGGAGAAGCAGATGGCTACTTCTATGTGCCCTGATAGGGAATTGAACTTGGGACATCCACATGCTGGGTCAACTCTCTACCACTGAGCCAACTGGCCAGGGCCTTGTTTTTCTTTTCTAATTTTATAGTTTCAGTGAGGTATAATCAGCACATAATTAACTGCACAAATTTTATGTATGAAATTTTATTATTCTTGACATAAGAATATGTCCATGAAGCTGTATAATCAGGAAACAGAACTTAAACTTTCCTCACAAAGTTTCTTTGTACGCCTTCGTAACATATCCCTCCATGATCACCACCATCGCCAGTCTACCAGAGATCTACTTTCTGTCGTTGTATATTACATTTTATAGAATTTTATACAAAGGAATATGCACTTTCTTGTCTGGCTGTTTTATGTATAATTATTTTGATAATTACCAATGCTTTTGTGAGTATCAATAGTTTGTTCCTTTTGGAAAGGGGATGAGGGGTCAGGATTTGAGAAGGTGAAGGGATTTGTGAAATTACATAAACATAACACACAGATACAGATAACAGGGCAGAGGGAACTGGGGAGAAAGTAAAGGGGAGGGGGGCAAGCTGGGTATAGTGGGAAGTACATGAGTAGGTAAGTGGTGAGGGTGTTATATTGAGTGGAATATTTGAATCCATGTTAACTAAATAAATTAAAATTAATAATAATTTTTTTTTAATTCACAAGAGGTTGCTGAGCACACAAAAATTTACACACAAAAATAGTTTGTTCCTTTTTATTATTCATTAGTAGTATTCCATTGTATAAATATGTAACAATTTGCTTACTCATTATGGATTTTGGGGTTGTTTCCAGTCTTTGGTTGTACAAAGCTGCTAATAGTATTTGTGAACAAGTCATTGGGTCAAAACAAGCTTTTATATCTCTTGGATATAACTAGAAGTAGAATGGCCAGCAATCTGCTAAAGGTATGTTTAACTTTTTAAAAAACTGACAAACTGTTTTCCAAAGTGGTTGTCCTATTTTACATATCCATCAGCAGGGAAGGAGAACTCCAGTACTTTCACATCCTCAGAAACATGTGATCAATCTTTGTTTTCAGCCAATCTAGTAGGTGTGTAGTTAATTTTCATTTCTCTAATGACGAATGGGGTATGTATCTTTTCAGGTGCTTATTTTTTATTCATATAACTTATTAGTAGTTATTTAAGTCTATTGTCTATTGTTTATTAAAATATTAGCCTTTTTATTATTGTTATGAGATTTTATATATCACAGCCACAAATAATTTGTCAAGTACATGTTTATACATCTTTTCTCCCAAGCCTGGAGAGAATTACTTTTTCATTTAACAGTATCTTTGAAAAAGAAAAGAATTTTAATTTTGATAAGTTCTAATTTATGGATTAAAAATTTTTAACAGCATGTACTTTTTGTGTCTTTTTTAAAACACCTTTGCAAACACAAGGTGACCAAGATCTAGTCTCTATTTTCTCATAGAGTTTTATAGTTTTAACTTTTAAATATTTGTCTGTGAACCATTTTGAATTTATTTTTATATAAGAGTTAATGGGAGCTAAGAGTAGAGATTTAAAAATAAAATTGCATATGGTTGTTCACTTGTTCCAACATTATTGTTAGGTAAATTATTCTTTTACCACTGAATTCCTTTGGCACTTTTGTTGAAAATCAACTGACTATTGTGGGACTATTTCTGAATTTCTTTTCTGTTTTATTGATCTACATATTTATCTTTATATCAATGTACTGTCTTAATTCTTTTTATTTTATAATAAGTTTTGAAATCAAGTAGTATAAATTTTCCATTTTTACTCTTTTTTTTCAAAGTCATTTTGGCTATTGTATATTCTTGGCATTTTATTAACAGGTTATTATTTCATAGAAAATATCTGCTGAGATTTTGATTAGAATTGTCTTGAATTTACAGATAAATTTGGAGAGGATTATCATCTTAACACAACTGAATTTCCAATTCTGTGAACACAGTGTATATCTTCATTTGTTTAGTTTTTGTTTAATTTCTCTCAGTAGTATTTTGCAGTTTTCAGTGTACCCATTCCGAGCATCTTTGATTAAATTTATTTCTATTTTTCACTTTTTAAATGATATTGCAAGCAATATTGCTTTTTAATTTCTATATTTATTTGTTCTTTGTTAGTATGCAAAAATAAAGTGGCTACCAAGAATGGGGAGTGTAAGGCAGGGGTTGGGGAGTGTCAGGGGAAGGGTATAAAGAGGGACAAATATGAGGTGACAGAAAATGAGTTGACTTTGGGTGATAGGTATACAACATAACCAACACTTCAAATACTATAGAGATGTTCACCTGAAACCTATGTACTCTTATTGATCAATGTCATCCTATTAAAGTTAATTTTATAAATAAAATTATACATATATATATAAAATTGATTTTTTAAATGTAACCTTGTATCTTACAACCTTGCTTAATCACTGGTTAGTTGCAATAGCTTTTTAAATTTTCTAAGAATTTTCTACATTGATGATGAATCACTGTGAATAAAGTTAAGTTTTATTTCTTATTCTTGCTCTATTTCAGTACAGTGAGAAATACAGAACAGACATATTTGACTCATTTTTGATCTTAGGAGAAAAGCTTTCAGTTTTTAACCACTAAGTATGATATTAAGCTACTGAATTTCATTGATACCATTTATCAGATTAAAGAAAGTTCCCTTTAACCTCCAGGGTACTGAAAGATTTTATCAGAATGAATGTTGGATTTTTTAGGTATTATTATGCATGTTCTTGGATAATCTTATGGTTTTTCTTCTTTAGTCTGTAAATATGATGAATTACACTGAAAAATTCTTGAATGTTTGCTCACATTGTTTTTCTACAACAAGTTCACTTTATCATAATGTATTATACTTTTCTGGATTTGATTGACTAACACTTTTAAAAGAACTTTTGTGTCAGTATTAATGGGAAATAGTTTTCTGTAGTTTAAATTCTTATGTCTTTTTCTGAGTTTTATATCATAGTAATGCTAGCTTTATAGAATGAGTTAGAGACATTCTATGATGTTCATATTTTGTTTAATAAGCTTCTGCATTTTGTTCAATCAACTTCTAGTTTGACCTCTGTTACAGCTAAGATACCTCTATTCTAATACTATGTGTGTTGGGATGGGATGGAAAAGAATTGATGAATATGGCTACAAATAAAATAAAGAGAAATCAGCATATTCTTTTAAAAATAAATTGTATTTATTGAATATTTGGGGCTAATGGAAACCCTTGTTCCTTCATTACCTGTAATATTGTCATTTCTATGTCATGTAATTGTTAGAGTTTGCTTGAGTAGCATGTGCAAATAATTTGGCACATTGCTGGCACATAGTTGGATCACAATAAGTTGTAGCCATTATTTGTTGTTATTCTTAACCTCATTATTATCATCATTGTCATAATCATAGCTACTATTTTTATAATGTCCATAACTTAATGATAAAAACATTGAGCATTAAAAAAAAATGTATAGCTCTTTACCATTAGAATGTTACATCTCTGACTCCTTGGATAGGACTCCTAAATCTGGGACTCTGCAAGGGAGTACTGGCATCACCTCTTTGATATGATCCAATGGACCCTCTATAAAATAAAAACTACTATATAGCTTAGTTGTGACACATAGAAAACCAATCATCTTCTATCTCAACACAGACATTTTAAATTTGTTAACATATTAGGTAATAGTTTCATGAGCATTAGTTGGCTGGGATGCTTTATCTCAAATAGATGGGACTCTTAAGAAGATGAGAACCATTGTTCTAAGGAACAAAGAAGTAATAGTCACAGCTGGAACTGAAAATTAATGCACTAAAATAAACACTGGACTCAAGATTAAGACCCTTGAGTTTAAGGTCCAAAATTTTGACATTTATTAGCTATGTTCAGCATTTCAGTCAAAAAAATATTTATTGAGCTTTCAGTGTATGCCAGAATAAATTTAACAGTATTGAGTCCCCAAATATGTTAGCAATTATTAAGAGCCCCAAATATAATTGTTTATTTGGCCAATTTATGCCAAAATTTAAAGACAATCTAATTCAGAAGCTGCTCACTTTGTTCCCAAATAAGAATCTACATTTTATCTCAATCACCTTAAGTAGTTTGATTATGTGCTGGTCATGCTGGTCTTGAGTCATAGGAACTAAGGATCAAAAGTCTCAAACCTGACTGGCTGGGCTTAAACTTTTACAATTTGGAGTAAGTCCTTTTAAATCTCTGGGCCTCTGTGTCTTCAACAAGAACAGTAAAACATTAGCATAGAGAATACTGCAGCTTCTGACAACACTAGCATGCTCATTCTATGGTTGGATTTTGAACATGAACAAATAAGTTTTCAATTTGTAGCACATTTCTATTGCAATTTCTGAAGAAAATGATGATATAATATATAGGAAGACATCACTACCAAATACATGAGATTCAAATACTCAAGCAATTTGAAGCAGAGAATGAAGGCAAGTTGCTATTACATTTAATCTGAAACAATTCATGTCTACAAAATATGCATAGTTTCTTACACACTTATGGAAAGGTACAAACAGAGTAAGAAATAAAATTAGAGATGATATCAGAGTAATGGTGGCATGAGAGATACTCCTGATCTCTCCCCTTGAAATATCAACAAATTGAACAACTATAATACAGTGAAGAAAATCCAGCAGGGCTTGCAGGTTTGCCTGAAAGATCCATGCACTAAATGGACTAAAGGTGAGACAGAGTGAAAAGGGGGGCAGAAGATAAAACACATTCACACCAGGCTTTTGAAAGGAGAGGAGACAAACCTGGAGTAACTGGGGGTTTTTTTCCCCCTCTGCTGGGGATGAGGGAAGCTAGGGCTCTCTGGATTTTGTATGAGGGGTACAAAGAGAAAAACTTGAAATGACTATGTCTCCCTCTGCTGAAAGAAGCAGTGAGATAGAGGAGCAGAGGGGAAGATAAACCAAAGCAGCCACAGAATAGGGTCATGACCCGTGTTCTCACAGTCTGCCTGCAACCCACAAGGCAGAGACAGAGAAAGGTAAAGTGTGGCCCCACCCAGCCTCCCAGATCTCACCTCCCTCACCTCTCCATATGGAGAGTGGCAGAGACAGACCCCACAACTAACTCTCTAGAGCTACTCTCATCCCTGAAGAATAGAGGTGCTCCAACTTTGGTCCCCAGGTCTGTTGAGATGTGTAAAGAGCCTGGAAGCCTGAAATCACCATTTCTTGATCCATAAAGCCAGAAAGCTGAAGCCTTAAAGCCAAAGTTGTAAGGCTAAAGCTGTAAAGACCTCACAACATGCCCCACTCACCAGTGCAACTGGGGCCCCGCTTACATCATTACCACAACAACCTCTCAGTGAACAATATAGGAATCCATAGAGCTAAATCTTGTAATACAGCAATACCTACTGGAAGAAACATCTCAAAACCAAAATTTATTTTTCCTTTTTATTTCCCATTTTTTCCTTCTTATTCCTTCTCTTTTTCAGTTTTAAATTTCATTTTCTTTAATTTTTATATTTTTTATCCTTATTTTTTATGGGTGTTTTGTTTTTTATTTTACTGTTTGCTTCCAATGTTTTTTCCTCTGGTTTCTCTTCTTGTTTTAAATTTTTGTATTTTTTATATATTTTTTTATTTTTTTGTTAGGGTTCTTAACAATAACACTCTCAAATGCTATCAAGGAAGAAGAAATAGAATATTATGGCTACACAAGACAGAGATGTAGTTCAGAAAGAAAATAAAAATATCTCCAGAAAAATATCTCAATTACATGAAAGCCTTGGAGTTAAATGATAGAGAATTCAAAATTAAAGTTAAGAAAATACTCAATGAGATGTGAGAAGACACCAATAGGCAACATAATGAGCTCAGAAAACAAATTAATGAACAAAACAAATACATCACCAAAAAAATTAAAACTTTAAAAACAGAGATTAAGAACTCAGTATATAAATTGAAGATTGAGGTAGCAAGTTTAGTTAATAGAATAAGCCAGGTAAAGAAAAGAATCAGTGACATCTAAGACAGGCAGTTAGAGATACTACAGAGAGAAGAGGAGACTCATAAATAAAAAGTAACTGAGAGCTCTACAAGAATTGTCTGACTCCATCAGAAAGAGCAATATAAGATTAATAAGTATATGAGAAGAAGAAGAAAGGGAAAAGAGAATGGAGAGCCCATTCAAACAAATAATGCATAGGAATTTCTCAAGTCTATGGAAAGAGTTATAGTTATAGCTTCAACTACAAGAAGCAAACAGAATGACAAGTTACTGCAAATCAAACAAACATACTCCAAGGCACTTCATAATAAAATTGTCAAAAATCAATGACAAAGAAAGAATACTCAAAGAAGCTAGGGAAAAAAAGAACATAACATATAAGAGAAGGCTCATTAATTTATCATCAGACTTCTAAGCAGAAGCTCTACAAGCTAGAAGAGAGTTGACCCAAATATTCAAAATACCAAAAGAGAGAAATTACCAGTCAAGAATACTATAACCATCAGAGTTATCCCTCAAATATGAAGTAGAAATAAAAACTTTTGCAGATTTACAGAAGCTGAAGGAATTATCACCAGAAAACCCCCACTGCAGGAAATACTCAAGTGGGTTAATCGGCCAGACATAAAAAACAAAATAAATCAAAACTAAAAGTAAAAGCTTCAACAGGTCACAATAAGAACAAGGATAGTCTATGACAACAATAACATAAAAGGGGAGAAGATAAAGATCTGTAGTAGCAAAAGAGAATAGAGTGCAGAAGCACTCATAAGACAAAGGATTCTTGTACATATGAACATTTTTTCTTAACCTAATAATAACCACCCACAAAAGAGCCACTACTAAAACACACAGCTTAAAAAGAAGAAACAGAGGAAAGAAGTATGGAATACCACCAAACAAAAACAACTGACAAAAACAAAAAGAAGAAGAACCAAACAAGACGTACAGATACCAGAAAACAAAACATAAGATGGCTATAGAAAATCCTCAAGTGTAAATAATTACCCTAAGTGTAAATGGACTGAACTTACCAATAAAGAGGCACAGAATAGCTGATTGGATCAAAAAGCAAAACCCAACCATATGCTGACTTTAAGAGATATATCTAAACAAAAACAGTTTCAAAGTGAAAGGTTGGAAAACGATTCTCCAAACAAATAATATCCAAAGAAAAGCATGTGCAGCCATACTCATATCTGACAACAAGAAAACAAAGGTAACCAGAGACAAAGACAGACATTTTATAATGATAAAGGGGACATTGTTTTAAGAAGACATAACACTTCTTATTATATATGCACTGAAGCAGAGAGCCCCAAAATCTATAAGACATCTACTAACTGATCTAAAAATAGAAGCAGACAAAACATGATCATACTTGGAGATCATCCAAACAGAAAATTAATAAAGAAATATTGGCCTTAAATGACACTCTGGACCAAATAAACATAATAGACATTTTTAGGACATTTCATCACGAAATACCAAATTATACATTCTTCTCTATGATGCATAAAACATTCTCAAGGATAGACCACATGTTCGGCCACAAAACTAACACCAACTAATTTAGGAAGATTGAAATTATACTAAGCATATTTTCTGATCATAAGTCTTTGAAATTGGAATTCAACTGTAATAATGAAGTAATGAAACTCACAAAAATGTGAAAATTAAACAACACAGTTCTAAAAATGACTGGGTCAAAGAAGAAATAAAAGCAGAGACCAAAAGATATATACAGACAAATGAAAATGACAAAATAACATATCAAAATTTCTGGGATGCCCCAAAAGCAGTAATAAGAGCAAAGTTTATATCATTACAGGCTGATATCAAGAAACAAGAGAGATCCTAAGTAAACAACCTAATATCACACCTTAAGGAACTAGGAAAAAAAGAACAAAGGCAAGCCAAAGTTAGCAGAAGAAAAGAAATAGTTAAAACTAGAGCAGAACTAAATAAAATAGAGAAGAAAATACCTATAGAAAATATTAATATAACAAAGGTCTGGTTCTACAAAAAAATTTAAAAATCAACAAACCACTTGCTAGACTCACTAGGGAACAAAGAGGAAAGAGTCCTCATATAAACAAAATCCTAAATGAAAAAGGAGAAATTATCACAAACATCATAGATATATAAAAGGTCATACTAAAATATTATGAAAGAATATATACCACCAAATTCAACAACCTAGAGTAGTGGTCGACAAACAGCGGCTCGTGAGCCACATGTGGCTCAATCAGATTGAGGAAGCTTTTAGCAAAGGCCAGCTTGAGAGTACCCTAATTAAGTTAATAACAATGTACCTACCTATATAGTTTAAGTTTAAAATTTTGGCTCTCAAAAGAAATTTTAATCATTGTACTGTTGATATTTGGCTTTGTTGACTAATGAGTTTGCTGACCACTGACCTAGAGAAAATGGATAAATTCCTAGAACTGTACAATCTTCTTAGACTCAGTCACAAAGAATTGGAAAATTTAAATAAACCTATAAGCAGGGAGGAAATAGAAAAAATTATTAAAAACCTCCCCCAAAATAAAATTGAGGACCAGATGGCTACACTATTGAATTCTATCAAACATTCTAAGAAGATTTGCTGCCTATCCTTCTCAAAGTCTTCCAAAAAATAGAAGAAGAAGCAGTACTACCCAACAAATTTTAGGAGGCTTACCTAACCTTCACATCAAAACCCGGCAAGGACAACATAAGAAAAGAAAACTACAGATCAATATTTCTAATGAATACAGATGCAAAAATCATAAACCAAATACTAGCAAATCAAATACAACAACACATTAGAAAAGTAATACATCACAGTCAAGTAAGATTTATTACAAGCAAAAGGATGGTTCAACATACAGAAACGATCAATGTAATATACCACATCAACAAAACAAAGAACAAAAATCATATGATCCTATCAATTGATGCAGAAAAGACATTTGATAAGATACAATATCCCTTCATGGTGTGTGTGTGTGTGTGTGTGTGTGTGTGTGTGTGTGTGTGTGTGTGTGTCAGAGAGAGGGACAGATAGGGACAGACAGACAGGAAGGAGGGAGATGAGAAATATCAATTCTTTGTTGTGGTTCCTTAGTTATTCATTGATTGATTTCTCATATGTGCCTTGACCGGGGGGGCTACAGTAGATCGAGTGACCCCTTGCTTGAGCCAGTGAGCTTGGGCTCAAGCTGGTGAGCCTTGCTCAAACCAGATGAGCCCACACTCAAGCTGGCTACCTCGGGGTCTTGAACTTGGGTCTTCCACATCCCAGTTTGATGCTCTATCCACTGAGCCACCGCCTGGTCAGGGCATCCCTTCATGTTTTTAAAACACTGAATAAAATCAGAATAGAAGGAAAGGACCTCAACATAATAAAGGCCATATATGACAAACCATCAGCTAATATCATGAAAAATGGTGGAAAAATAAAAAGGTTTTTTTCTAAAATCAGGAATGAACAAGGTTGCCCACCCTCTCCACTCTTATTCAACATAGTTCTGGAAGTTTTTGTCAGAGTAATCAGGCAAGAGAAAACAATAAAAGGCATCCATATTGGGAAAGAAGAAGTAAAGGTATCACTTTTTTTCAGATGACATGATTCTGTATATAGAAAACCCCATAGACTCCATCAAAAAACTATTAGAAACAATAAACCAATACAATAAAGTTACAGGATACAAAATCAATATACAATAGCCTATTGCTTTTCTATATGCCAACAATGAAACTTAAGAAAATGAACTAAAAGAAAATTCCTTTTACAATTGCAACAACAAAAAAATAAAGTATCTAGGAATAAACTTAAGAAAGAATGTGAAAAACCTATATACTAAAAACTACAGAAAATTATTGAAAGAAATTGAAAAAGACACAATGAAATGAAAAAATATTCCATGTTCATGGATTGGAAGAATTAACATAGTTAAAATGTCTATATTATTCAGAGCAATATGCAAACTTAATGCAATCCCCATCAAAATCTCAATGTCATTTTTTAAAGAAATAGAACAAAAAATTACTAGGTTTGTATGAAACCATAAAAAAACCCTGAATAGCCAAACCAGTCAATCCTGAGGAACAAATGAAGCCAGAGGTGTCATACGACCTCACTTCAAATTATATTTTAGAGGCACAATAATGAAAACAGCATTGTATTGGCAGACAAATAGCCATACAGACCAATGGAACAGAATTGAGAAACCAGGAATAAAACCACATCTATATGGAGAAATCATCTTTGATAAAGGAGCCAAAAAAACAATGGAGAGAAGAAAGCCTCTTTAATAGATGGTACTGAGAAAATTAAAAAGTCATATGCAAAGAATAAAATTTGACTACAGTTTTTTCCCCTGCACAAAAGAAATTAATTCAAAATGTATCAAAAAACCTAAATATAAGACTCAAAACTATAAATTACATAGAAGAAAACATAGGTCCTAAATTCATTGACCTTGGCCGTAAAGAACAATTTATGAATTTGACCCCGAACGCAAGGGAAGTAAAGGCAAAAGTAAATGAATGGGACTATATCAAACTAAAACTCTTCTCCACAGCAAAAGAAACTGACGACAAAACAAATAGGCAGCCAACTAAATGGGAGATATTTGCAAACAACAGCTTCGATAAGATGTTAATATCCAAAATATCTAAAGAACTCACAAATTCAGCAACAAGCAAGCAAACAATACAATTAAAAAAAATAAAGAGAGTACATGAACAGATACTTTTCCCAAGAAAATATATAAATGGCTAACAGATATATGAAAAAATGTTCATCTTCACTAGCTATTTTAGAAATATAAATCAAAACTACAATGAGATACTATGTCACACTTGTTAGAGTGGCTATTATTAACAAGACAGGTATTAACAAGTGTTGGAGAGGCTGTGGAGAAAAAGGAACCCTCATTCACTACTGGTGGGAATGTAAATTAGTACAACCATTATGGGAGAAATTATGGTGGTTCCTCAAAAAACTAAGAATAGAAATACCTTATGACCCAGCAATCCCTCTATTGGGAATCTACCCACAAAACTTGAAAACATTGGTATTAAAGACATGTGCACCACCATGTTCATCACAGCATTACTCACAGTGGCCAAGACATGGAAACAACCAAAGTATCCCACGACAGAGGATTGGATACAGAAGATGTGGTACATATATAATGGAATACTACTCAGCCATAAGAAATGATGACATAGTGACATTTACAACATGGATGAATCTTAAGAACATATTCCTGAGTGAAATAAGTAAATCAGAAAAAGATAAGCACTGTGTAATTTTAAGCATAGCTGGGATATAAAACTGAGACTTATGAACATAGATAAAAGTATAGTGGTCACCAGGGGGAAGGGAACGTGGTGGAGGGTGAAGGAGACATGGGGAAATATGAAGGGAGCTGAGGGTGAGGGGCAGGGTGTAAAGAGGGAAAAATATAAGGTGACAAAAAATGATTTGACTGGGTGATTGGTATACAACATAATCAACAGTTCAAATGCTGTAGAAATGTCCACCTGAAACCTATATACACCTATTGATCAATGTAACCCTGTTAAAGTTAATTTTCTAAATAAAATCTAAAAATCAAAAAAAAAAAATTACAACACAGAGCCTGCGTCCATTTTCTAAATGTAATTGGAATCACACTACATGCTATTCATTTAGGTCATCTGTAGAGCATGAGTTTCACATCCCTCTTTCATTCCATTCCCCACCCTTGCCAGGCTTAGAGCAATTTATTTCTCTAATAATGTGGACAACATCCTCAAATCTGCCCTGCAAAGTCGTCTGCAAGGATTGAACCCAAGCCAAAGAGATCCTGAGTTCTGAAATGGTGACAAAGCAATAATCTTGCCAATTTCAAAACAGGCAATCTTGCCAATTCTTCCTTTTTCTTAAAAGTAAATTTTCCTGGTCTGAACATTTTAGTGACTGTCTTTTGGGTCATGCTATACGGTGTCTTTTCCTTGATTTTTCCTAATTCTCAGAATCCGTCATGAAATACCTTTCCCTTCCCATAGTCTGAGAGGAGATAAAAAATTTAGGCATACAGCTGGTCAGTAAACACAGAAAATAAATAACATATCTTAAAAAGCATATTTGCTGATGGCGATGGAGTAGGCGGACGTACCAACTTCCAACTCCCAGAACCAAAGTGGATTATAACTTAATTTTAAGAATCATCATCTGGATAAACCAACTTTGAACTAAACTAAGTGGACTCTTCAACCAAGGAACACTGAAGAAGCCACATTGAGACTGGTAGGAAAAGTGAAAATGCGGAGAGGGCTGCCCAGCTCCTCGGAGCGAACGGCAGCCCAGAGAGACCCACGTGGTGGGAGGAGAGTTTGGCGGAGAGGGAGGGATCTGGTTCCCAGGAACAAAGCCCCAGCCTGCAGCCCCAGAGCCTAGAAGAGGAGTTTGGACAGTATTGAGCTGTGAAACAAGTGAGGATACTGTTTGTGAGAAAGAGACAGTTTTCTCAGACCCAGGATTCTTCTTAAAGGAACAGCGCAGAAAACCTCTCTCACAACCACTCACCCGGGGCTCCAAAAAACAAGGACAGAGGAGAGGACCAGAGCAACAGGAAGAGAGTGTGGACCGGAAGGCACAGGGAGAAACACTCTGAGGGACAGCCACCCTAACCCCTGGGCTGAGTCACTTCTCTAATCAAAAACGAATATTTCCCCTGGAACTAGCAATACCAGCAAAGGGAGACAGGACACCAGCCAAACAAGCTCTCCTGCGGCACTTAGAGCAGAGCTGCTTAGATGGAGGGAGCTCCCAGGCCTACAGTATAAAGAGTTAGGGTCTGAGCTGTAGTGCCCCTACCCACACTAGCGAGGGTGGGCTGGAGGGACGGCGGTGGTGGGACGTTGAAACGTGGTTCTGTCAGTGGGGGTGGAGGCCCTGCCGATGTGAACTCGGTCTAGCCCAGCAGGGGTGGAAGGGAAGCGCGAAAGCAGTCCAGCAGTTGCAAGACCACCTGCAGCCCCACCTGCGGGGAAAAGCAGGAGGTCAGGACGGGCAGAGATCTGCACTGTGACCCTGCGCAAGCCGGCCCGACTGTGGGGGCAGGGCTAGGACCAGGGACAGGCGGAGGCTTGTGGCTGAGCACACACCAGCAACCCTGCCTAGCAAAGAACCTGGGGTTTGCGATCCTGCGCAGGCAGGTCCCTCAGAGACTGGCTAAAGCTCCAGACAGGTGGAGGCTCACAGCTGAGAGCACGTCAGAAGCCCTGTCAAACCCGAGAAACTATGGCGAGGAGGCTCTGACTGCGGGGCCTGGGCGGAAGCCCGGGAACAGGCTGGGTCCGCACCTGAGCAAAGGTGCTCACCTCTACCCTTGGTGCTGAGGCTTGTGGCTTGACCAGAGTGCACAACCCAAACTGTGGGGATGAGGTGAAGGCCCAGGTAGACTGAGGCTTGTAGAGCCAGGCACCAGAACACAGCCACTCCCACGGAGGATAGGCAGAAATCACAGCAACAGCTGCAGTGGGCCAGTGCTGGCAACACCCATACCCAACCGCCCTAGGCAACAGCAGAGGGCGTGGTGGGCCTAGAGAACACAAAGGCTACACCCATTGGACTTGAGTGGCCACAACCTTTTTATACACAGACAAAATGGGCAGGCAGAGAAATGCAGCCCAAATGAATCACGAGAAATCTCCAGAGTAGGACCTGAATGAACCAGATATAACCAAATTACCAGATGCAGAATTTAAAATAATGATAGTTAGGATGTTCAAAGAGATTAGAGCAACAATGGATAGTCATTACAAACACCTAAATAAAGAGATAACAAGTATAAAAAACAAAATTGAAATAATAAAAAAGAATCACACAGAAATGACAAATACAGTATCAGAACTGAAGACCACAATGGAAGAAATTAAAAGCAGGATAGATGACACTGAGGATCGAATCAGTGAGTTAGAGGACACAATAAACAAAGGTACAGAAGCAGAGCAGAAAAAAGAAAAGAAACTCAAAAAATCTGAGGAAACTCTAAGGGAGCTCTGTGACAACATAAAGAGAAATAACATCCGCATCATAGGGGTTCCTGAAGAAGAGAAAGAATAAAAAATAGAAACTTTGTTCAATCAAGTCATAGCAGAAAACTTCCCTAAATTAAGGCTGGAAAACATTTCACATGTTCTAGAAGCACACAGAACTCCATTAAAGAGAAACCCAAAGAAATCTACACCAAGACACATCATAGTTAAAATACCAAAGTTAAGGAATAAAGAGAAAATTTTAAAAGCTGCTAGAGATAAAAAGACTATCACCTACAAAGAAGCCCCCATAAGGATGGCATCCGACTTCTCAACAGAAACACTTGAGGCCAGAAGGGAATGGCAAGATATATTCAAAGTAATGCAGAACAAGAACTTACAACCAACACTACTCTATCCAACAAGGCTAACATTTAAAATTGAAGGAGAAATAAAGAGCTTCCCAGACAAAAAAAAAGCCTCAAAGAATTCATTAAAATTAAACCAATTCTGCAAGAGATGCTAAGGGGCCTGTTGTAAACAGTTCAAAGGGGGGAAAGAATAAAGCAAAATAAGAATAGAGCTTTAAAGAATAAAATGGCAATAAACAACTACATATCAATAATAACGTTAAATGTACATGGATTAAATAATCCAATAAAAAGACATAGGGTAGCTGCGTGGATAAAGAAACAGAACCCAAACATATGCTGTCTACAAGAGACACACATTAAAACAAAAGATGCACATAGACTGAAGGTAAAAATATGGAAAAAAATATTTCATGCAAATAGAAATGAAAAAAAAGCAGGGGTAGCAATACTTATATCTGACAAAATGAACTTTAAAACAAAGGCTGTAGTAAGAGATAAAGAAGGACACTACATAATGATAAAGGGAACAATTCAACAGAAAGATATAACTATTATAAATATCTACACACCAATATATGAGCCTGACATACATAAAGCAGACTTTAATGGATATAAAGGGCAAGTTTTACAGCAATACTATAATAGTAGGGATTTCAATACCCCACTAACATCACTGGATAGATCCTCAGGAAAGAAAATTAATGAAGAAACAGCAGACTTAAAGGATACACTAGAGCAACTCGACTTTATAGATATCTTCAGAACTTTTCACACTAAAGCAGTAGAATATACATTGTTCTCAAGTGCTCATGGTACATTTTCTAGGAGAGACCACATGTTAGAAGACAAAAATGGTCTCAACAAATTTAAGAAGATTGAAATCATATCAAGCATTTTCTCTGATCACAACACCATGAAACTAGAAATTAACCACAAAAAAACTGAAAAATACTCAAACATTAAGAAACTAAATAGCATGTTATTAAATAATGAATGGATTAACAATGAGATCAAAGAAGAAATTAAAAAGTTTTTAGAAATGAATGAAACTGAGCATACATCAACTCAAAATTTATGGGACACAGCAAAAGCAGTACTGAGAGGGAAGTTCATTGCACTACAGGCATATCATAAGAAGCTAGAAAAATGTCAAATAAGCAACCTGACCCTACATCTAAAAGAACTTAAAAAACAACAGCAAATAAAGCCCAGGACCAGTAGAAGGAAGGAAATAATAAAGATCAGAGCAGAAATAGATGACATAGAGGCTAAGGAAACAATACAGAGGATCAATGAAACCAGAAGCTGGTTCTTTGAAATGTAAACAAGATCGACGAACCTTTAACTACACTCAACAAGAAAAAAAGGAGAGGATTCAAATAAATAAAATTAGAAATGAGAGTGGAGAAATAACAACTGACACAACAGAAATACAAAGTATTGTAAAAAAATACTATGAAGAACTCTATGCCAAAAAATTAGGAAACCCAGGTGAAATGGACAAATGTCTTGAATCATATAATCTTACAAAAATCAATCGGGAAGCATCAGAACACCTAAACAGACCAATTACAACAAATGAGATCAAAACAGTTATCAAAAAACTCCCAATAAAAAGTCCTAGGCCTGATGGCTTAACAAGTGAATTCTACCAAAAATTCAAAGAAGAACTAAATCCTATTCTCCTCAAGCTATTTCAAAAAAATTCAAGAGGAAAAAAGACTTCCAAGCTCATTTTATGAGGCGAGCATAGTTCTGATCCCAAAACCGGGCAAAGACAACACAAAGAAAGAAAATTATAGGCCTATATCCCTGATGAATTTAGATGCTAAAATTCTCAACAAAATATTAGCCAACCGGATCCAGCAATATAGGAAAAAAATCATACACCATGATCTAGTGGGATTTATTCTGGAGAGGCAAGGCTGGTTCAATATTCGCAAATCAATCAATGTGATTCATCACATAAACAAAAGGAAGGACAAAAATCACATGATAATTTCAATAGATGCAGAAAAGGCATTTGATAAAATCCAGCACCCATTCATGCTCAAAACTCTCAGTAAAGTGGGAATACAGGGAACATTCCTTAACATGATAAAGGTCATCTATGATAAACCCACAGCAAACATCATACTAAATGGACAAAAATTAAGAGCAATCCCCTTAAGATCAGAAACCAGGCAGGGGTGCCCCCTTTTACCACTTTTATTCAACATAGTTCTGGAAGTCCTAGCTATAGCAATTAGACAAGAAGAAGAAATAAAAGGCATCCAAATTGGAAAAGAAGAAGTAAAACTCATTATTCATAGATGATATGATATTGTATATAAAAAACCCTAAAGTCTCAGTCAAAAAACTACTGGACCTGATAAATGAATTCAGCAAGGTGGCAGGATAAAAAATTAATACTCAGAAATCAGAGGCATTTCTATATACAAACAATGAACTGTCAGCAAAAGAAATTAAGGAAACAATCCTCTTCACTATTGCAACCAAAAAGATAAATTTAACAAAGGAGTTTAAGGACTTGTACTTGGAAAATTATAAAACAATGATAAAAGAAATCAAGGGAGATACAAACAAGTAGAAGCATATACCGTGCTCTCGGTTAAGAAGAATAAACATCATTAAAATGTCTTTATTACCCAAACAATTTATATATTCAATGCAATACCAATTAAAATACCAATGACATACTTCAAAGATATAGAACACATATTCCAAAAATTTATATGGAAACAAAAAAGAACACAAATAGCCTCAGCAATCTTAAAAAGAAAAAATAAAGAAGGAGGTATCACTCTTCCTGATCTCAAGGTTTACTACAAGGTCATTGTACTCAAGACATCCTGGTACTGGCATAAGAACAGGCACATAGATCAATGGAACAGAACAGAGGACCCAGAATAGACCCACAGCTTTATGGACAACTGATATTTGACAAAGGAGGAAAGAACATACAATGGAATAGAGACAGCCTCTTTAACAAATGCTGTTGGGAAAATTGGACAGCTATCTGTAAAAAAATGAAACTAGGCCATCAACTTACACCATTCACAAAAACAAACTCAAAATGGATAAAAGACTTAAATGTAAGCTGTGAAACCCTAAGCATCTTAAAAGAAAACATAGGCAGCAAGCTCTCCGACATATGTAGCAGCAATATATTTGCCGATTTATCTCCACCGGCAAATGAAATAAAAGGCAAGATAAACAAATGGGACTATATCAAACTAAAAAGTTTTCCCACAGCTAGAGACAATAAGAACAGAATAAAAAGACAAACCACACAATAAGGGGTTAATAACCAAAATTTATAAAGAACTTATAAAACTCAACACCAGGAAGACAAACCATCTAATCAAAAAATGGGCAAAAGAAATGAATAGAAATTTCTCCAAAGAGGACATACAGATGGCCAATAGGCATATGAAAAAATGCTCAACATCACTAATCATTAGAGAAGTGCAAATTAAAACCACAATGAGATATCACCTTACACCAGTCAGAATGGCACTCATCAGCAAAACAACACAGAACAAGTGCTGTCAAGGATGTGGAGAAAAGGGAACCCTCCTGCATTGCTGGTGGGAATGCAGACTGGTGCAGCCACTGTGGAAAACAGTATGGAGATTCCTCAAAAAATTAATAATTGAACTGCCTTTTGAACCAGCTATCCAACTTTTAGGAATATACCCTAAGAACACCATAGCACTGTTCGAAAAGAAGAAATGTGCCCCCATGTTCGTGGCAGCATTGTTCACAATAGCGAAGATCTGGAAACAGCCCAAGTGTCCATCAGAGGACGAGTGGATTAAAAATCTTTGGTACATATATACTATGGAATACTACTCAGCCATAAGAAATGATGACATCGGATCATTTACAGCAAAATGGATGGACCTTGATAACATTATACGGAGTGAAATAAGTAAAACAGAAAAAAACTGAGAACAGCATGATTTCATACATAGGTGGGACATAAAAGTAAGACTATGAGACATGGACAAGAGTGTGGTGGTTATGGGGTGAGGGTAGGGACCGGGGGGGAGGGAGGCGGGGAGGGGCACAAAGAAAACCAGGTAGAAGGTGACAGAGGACAATTTGACTTTGGGTGATGGGTATGCAACATAATTGAATGATAAGATAACCTGGAGATGTTTTCTTTGAACATATGTACCCTGATTTATTAATGTCACCCCATTGAAATTAATTTTAAAAAAGCATATTTGCCTAGGTAGTATGCCATTTAGAGTTTAAACACCTGTCTTGTATGACTACTTGTATGTATTTAAATGGCTAGATATTATTTCAATTCAGGCAGCAAGTTATTCAATCACTATATCATTCACAGTCACTAAAATCCAGGCAGTTAGGTAGACATTGGTAATCTCTGCTTCCTTTGAAGAAAAAAGCTTTTATTTAAAAAAAATTTTTTTTGAGTTTTGCTGTAGTTAGGAGATAAAAGAAGATGAGCATAGGATATGGTTATAGCCTGCTAAATCTGCATCTAATGGAAGTATTATTTTAAATCTGTGTATTAGTGGTGAAAATAATTAGAAGCCAGGAAAGCTGCAAGGAAAGCTGTTTGGAACCCCATGTCAAGGTCTCGCTGTGACTGGGCAGGGCATCAACATGATTTTGACCAAGTTTTCAGTTTCTCAAGGTTCTGCTTGCTAAACGAAATCGGACACCAGTGTGAATCCCGGCATTAATAATTACGATTTATTTTACTTCTCTCCCACATTATGTTTGCATGTTGACATATAGTATCAACGTCTACAGCCCAGGGTATAAGTAATATGAGAATTTTAGATATAGATACAAAACCAAGAATTGAGGTTGTTGTTGGTTAAGAAAGTCTTTTTCAACAATCCTAGTCAAGAAGGGAAGACACATACATGAACAAACACTTATATAGGAACAGAGGGAAAACGCTGTCTCGGTTTCTTAAGAGAGGCATGAATTTAGTTTCTTTATTGATATAAAATAAAAATAATACCACCACTTCACATAGCTATTTTAAGAATTAAATGAAATAACGTGTGAAAGAACATAGCACATCCTAAAAAACAAAGTAAATGTTAGTTTCTGTTCTCCCTTCTGAAACAGGAATGCTGAATTTGGCATCTGTTGTTCATATTTTATTACAGACCATTAAATGCGGTTAGATGTAGGAGGACAAGAAGCACTAAAGGAGAAATAAAGAATTCTGACAGGTTTTGTAAGTTGTTGACCTTACACATATTCTAAACAAGACTAACTCTTACAAATAAACCAGTGAAAGATAAAAAGCTGGTAAAGTTTAGTTACACACGTTGCTGTTATTGTTAAAGTGCTTCATTTGCTGGTTTAGTTTGCCATGTACTCGTTCACTTGTTAAGTTATAAATAAACAGGATAGGAGGTTGATATTCTTTTTAATGAGTGAAAGAGATTTTACTAAGAATCTATTATGTTTTAAATACTATTCTAAGTACCATCAATTTAAAAAAAAACATGTTGCCCTCAATAATTCCTCCATTATTAGTAATGGATGGAATATATCCAGAACAACTGTGTGTCCCTCTGAATGTATAGAGGAAGAAGTGCCATGAATATGTTTCTATGTGTGCACTCAGTATTATCCTCACCCCCCAGAGCATTGTTTCTTTGCTACCAAATCTGGGTCATCATTTGTTTTATCTGTTTTTTGCTAACAACAGACATCTGTGCAGGCTTAAGGTAAAGGATCTGTCCATAAGTCTAAGTTATTGTCCACATTTCTGAATTCTTTTGCAGCCAAGAAAGCATTTGGACTTAAAAAGACATCGCTGGAGATAGTTTCTGGGTCTCTGATGAATACCCCCATGCATATCAAAAAGAACACTATTAAACATAGGACCCAGCACACCGTATTGCCAAGTGTAGAGAAAGATAAGGAATTGGGTCGATAGAAATTCCAGCATGACAGACTTGTACCCAGCTTCCCTGTAGCGCATATACAGTAAAGAGTTCTCACTGGCAAAAGAGTTTTCTACCTGGAACAAGGGCTGCTTTTGTCCATAAGGATTAGTTTGCTTTGAAGTAGCAGTAACATGTCTGAGGTTGAAAACTATCTACGACTTCCTGTGTCTGCGAGATGTGCGTGATGAGTTGCATCCTGTGCCTGCGGCTGTGTAAAGCTGGAGTCAGCAGTGATTTGAAGACATGCAAGCACATGTATAAATAGCTCGTTCATGCTTTCAACCAATCATGTTACCACTAGCACTTCAATATTCACTCCATGCTCTTTGCAGAGCTGCTGCAGGAACTAATAACGGGTAATGATGCCCTTCCTCTAAGTCGACCTTCTTTGTCCATATCGCTTAGCAGTAATGATGTAATGAGATTTTGAGAAAGCTTGTGAAAGGAAGGATTTAATTTCCCTCTCTCTGCCAGAGTCATCTCAAATCATCCCAAATAAACTAGGAAGAAATAATGTGCTTTCTATGTAAATGCTAATTCAGAAAATAAAACAAAAATGTAAACTGATTCTTTCTCCCTCCCTTCTTCTCACTCTAAAAATCAATCAATAAATAAATAATTCAGCCAATCTCCTAGCCTCACCCTTACTAGTAGGATTGTCTCACCTAATCTACTACTGTATTGGCATTCTAGAATCACCACTGCTTTGACAGTGTGGACTGTGGCCAAGAATATAACGTATGAAGTAAAAACAATGTTTTTATATCATGTGATAACTTCAAATATTAAGTAAATCAGTCATGTATAAACATAGTTATTAGTACATAGTAAGTATTCTGTAAATATTATCTATTACTATTGTTATAAAATTATTATAATTATCACAATTTTTATTGCCAACATTATAGTATTTTTCTAGTTAAAACATTTCCATGATAACCATTAGCCCAGGAAAATAATCCAAACTCCAAAGCCCTTTATAACTTGGCTCCTATTTACCCATCTTTCTGGTTTTATCTCCTGTACTCCACATTCTGTACCTCTCCTTCATGGCTGATTTACATTTCCAAGATACCATATGTTTTACTTCCTCTGTCTTTGGTCTTGCCAGTTCCACTTCTTTATATGTTCTTTAACACAGTATTGACCTAGAAAACACTTAGTCAACTTTTGATGTATTAGTGTTCAATAACATCTCCTTTGTAAGGTCTTCCCTGACCAGCAAACCTAGAGAAAAATGAGTAATTATTGTGTTACTGTCATTTATAAATATTCATATTTTCTCTACTAGATTTTCAAAACCTTCTAGCTGCTGACTATTTAATTCATTGTGTGTGTGTGTGTTTGTGTGTGTGTGTGTGTGTGTGTGTGTGGTTATTACTACAAAACAAGGTATGTGCTAAGTGCTAAATAAATACTTGTTTAGTAGGTAAATGTTAAAAAGTATAGAATGTTCTGATAATTATTATCTCAATTGATTCTTTAAATCTTTTGGGAAGAAGCCAGGGCAAAATAGAGTAATACAAGGATTCAAACTGTAACTTCTAGAGAAGGATGATAGATAAGTGACTTGTATCTGTAAGATCTTAAGTAAGTTGTATAATCCCTATGACCCTCATTTACTACTACTGTGAGATGGGGGGTAACATTTATAGCCATTATTAAATGAAATGATCTTGTAAAGTGATTTTTGCAGGATCACAGGACTAGCCAAATACAGTACTGAGACAAATCTTGGTGTGTCTGATTCCCAGTCAGTTATTCTTCTGTTCAAATATAATCTCTCCCTCCTCCTAGGTTTAATAATCAAGAGAACATAAGTTAGAGACTAAAGAGAATTTTTCATTGCTTTGCTGTGCTAGTGCATCTTAGGTGAAGAGAAAGAACAAACAATGTTGACTTTTTAAATTATTCTAAATTAAAACATGTAATTTGTTATTCAGGCTGTAGAACACCATTGATTAAATACTATTATAAAACACTAATACCTTGAATTTATATAATGTCTTTTCTTGCAGAGTATGCAGAATTTTCTTGTGATACTTCATTTATTTTCTCAGGTATATAAAATGGTATTCTACCATTTACATTTGTTCATTCACTGAGTAATTATTTAGATTTTGCTTAACATATGTCACCACTGGGCTAAGCACTAGAGATACAAATATGAATGAGACTGCAACTCTGCTCTTGGCTGTTAAGTATAGGTTAGGAGACTGGCAGGAAATAAATAATTACTACTCAACATGGTAAGTATTATCATAGTGATATATATGCTAGTGCAGTGGTCAGCAAACTCATAAGTCAACAAAGCCAAATATCAACAGTACAACAATTGAAATTTCTTTTGAAAGCCAAATTATTTAAACTTAAACTATATGGGTAGGTACATTGTTATTAATTTCATTGGTTCTCCTAAGCATGCCAAAGAGCCGCACTCAAGGGGCCAAAGAGCCACATGTGGCTTGCGAGCCACGGTTTGCCGACCACTGTGCTAGTGAAAGCTTGTAGAAGCAGGAACTTAAGCTCTCGCTTAAGAGTAATGTAAATAAAAGAGAAAATTTGAAGCTAGGTCTGAGAGTGATATTTTATTATAAACCAGTAGTTTGCAAACATTTTTGATTACACATTTCTATTCAGAAAATTAAGTATTTTGTGCACTCACCTTTAATATATCTATACTATATTTTAAAATAAAATATGTGCCTGCATAACTGCTAAGATATTATGTTTTAAATGTTTACCTATTACATGATCATGATACAAGAATTCTACTGTCTGATAGATCCCTGAAAGTTCTAAATGTGCACTGAGAATGTGTAATAATATCTATCGTAGAATTTCTATATTAGCTAAACTTGAAAAGAATCCAAATATTCATTAATAAGAGAGTGGACAAATAACTTTTGATGTATTTTCACAGTAGGATATTCTTCCTCAGTAAAAATCAATGAGGTACACCTTCACGCAATACTATAAATGAAACTTTACAATGTAAAACTGAGTGAAAAGCAAGTTACAAAAACCAAACACAGTATGATACCACTTTTTATAAGCTCAAGAACAAACAAACTAAATAACGTACTATTTCTAAATAAACACATATGCCAAAAACCTATGAAAAAAAGTAAGAAAATGATAAAATACAATTTCACTGGGGTGAGTCAGTGGAAGCAAGAGGAGGGGGAAGTGAAGTGAAGGTGAGTGAGAGTTCTGGAGACATTCTAGGATGCAAGACGGCAGTGAGTTCCCAGACCTTGTCTTATTATTATACTCTATAACTTGTGTATATGTCCTATTCTTTAGTAAATAGCAAATATTGCATAAAAAAAGAGTGACTATATTTAGAAGTGTGAATATTTTTTTTCCTGAACCTTAATTTAGTCCCTAAGTGCTGCTAAATTAAACAGAATTACCAGTAAAGGAATGAAATGTTCATATTCCTGTTTAAAAAGAAGGCATTTTTAATCAACATTGTAGAGCATAGACAATTCAGATGAGAGATCTTGAGGTTCTGACCCAACACAGTGGCTTTGGAAACAAATTATGTGGAGTGAGTTTGAGAGCTATATAAAAGGTAGAATCAACAGGAATTGGTGATATGTAAAGAAGATGACAATCACTTAAAATGAGCGTTAGTTTTTAGAATAGAACGACCAATATAGTAAAAGAAGCACAGTTATAGAGTATAACAATAGAGAGGATAGTGTTCTATATCTGAGAGTTTGAAGCAGCTAAGTAACATGAAGGTTGCCCTGGTGGGATGGCTCAGTTGGTTAGAACATTGTCCTAATCTGCCAAGGTTGTGGGTTTCACATACAACAATCGACCAGTGAATGCATAAATACATAGAACAAATCAATGTTTTTTTCTCTCTTTCTCTCTCTCTCTAAAAATAAATCAATAAGTATCATGAAAGTGATGTTGTCAGGCAATAGTTAGAAACACATTCTGGAACTCAGGAGAATGATGGGCTCTGGAAATAAGGATGCAGATGTCACCAACATACCAGTAACCACAAAAGGAGAAAAGATTATTCAAAATAAAGAGCATGTCAAAGTAAAAAAATAAAGACACTTCCACCAAAAAGTTACTAGAACTTATAAATAAATTTGGTAAAATAGCAAGATACAATTAATATTAAAAAAATATATGTTGCAGTTTTATATGCCAGTAATGAACTATCAGAAAAAGAAATTAAACAAACACTCCCCTTTACTATTGCAACACACACAAACACACACACACACACACAATAAAGTCCCTTGGAATAAATTTAACCAAGGAGGTAAAAGACCTGTACTTAAAAAATTATTAGATACTGAAGAAGGAATTAAGGAAGCTAGAAATAAGTGGAAGCATATACTGTGTGCATGAATAAGAAGACTAATATCAATAAAGAGTTCATATCCAAAGCAATCAATAGATTCAATGCAATTTCTATTAAAATATCAATGGTGTATCTCATAGATCTAGAACAAATATTCTAAAAATTTATATGAAATTACAAAAGATACTGACTAGCTTCAGCAACCTTTAGAAAGAAGACTAAACTATACTACAAGTCAATAGTAAACCCCCCCCCACACACAAAAAAAACCCATGTTACTAAACAGATTAGAGAGCCCAGAAATAAACCTAGACCTATATGGTCAATTAACATTTGACAAAGGAGGTAAGAACATACAATCATGTAAAGACAGTCTCTTTAATAAGTAGGGTTGGGAAAATTGAACAGACACATGCATAAAAAATGAAACTAGACCACCAAATTACAGCATACATAGGAATGAACTCAAAATGGATTAAATACTTAAATGTAAGTCACAAAACCATAAAAATCCTATAAGAAAACATAGGCAGTAAAATCTCAGATATCGTTCCTAGCAGTATTTTTGCCATAATATATCTTCTCGGACAAGAAAAACAAAGGGGAAAAAGATGGAACTACATCAAATGAGAAAACTTTTACACAGCAAAAGAAACCATCAGCAAAATAAAAAGGCAACCCACTTAATGGGAGAACATATTCACCAATGATACATTTGGTAAGGAGTTAATACATAAAATAGGTAAAAAACTTACACAACTAAATACCATAAAAACAAATAATCCAATTAAAAAATCAGCAAAGGATCTGAATTGACACTTGACTTAAGAAGACATACCGATGACTTATATACATAAAAGGATGCTCATCGTCACTAATCATCAGAGAGATGTAAATTAAAACCGCAATGATCTCCAATTGTGTGGTTTGTCTTTTTATTCTGTTCATATTGTCTTTAGCCATACAAAAGCTTTTTAGTTTGATATAGTCTCATTTGTTTATTCTGTCTTTTATTTCACTTGCCTGTGGAGATAAATCAGCAAATATATTGCTGCAAGAGATGTCGGAGAGCTTACTGCCTGTGTTTTCTTTTAAGATGTTTATGGTTTCATGACTTACATTTAAGTCTTTTATTCATTTTGAGTTAATTTTTGTGAATGGTGTAAGTTGGTGGTCTCGTTTCTTTCTTTTTTTTTTTTTTTGCAGGTAGCTGTCTAATTTTCCCAACAGCATTTGTTAGAGACTGTCTTTACTCCATTGTATGCTCTTTCCTCCTTTGTCAAATATCAGTTGTCCATAAAGGTGTGGGTTTATTTCTGGGTTATCTGTTCTGTTTCATTGATCTATATGCTTGTACAACATGGATTGACCTGGAAACTATTATGTTAAGTGAAATAAGCCAGGCAGAGAAAGAAAAAATATCATATGACCTCATTCATTTGAGGAATCCAAGAAACAATGTGAACTGAGGAATGGAATTGAGACAGAGGAGGGATCAAAAAGACCAGAAGAAAAGAGGACAGAGGGAAAAGGGATGATAGGATGGGATAAACCTGAAGGGAAGGGGGGAGGGCCGATGTTGGGAAAGGGGCAAGGGAGATGTTGAGGGGGATATGAGGGAGGCTACACAATGCACTACTTGGCTATAAAAGAAAATGAAATCTTACTTACCTTTTGCAGCAGCATGAGTGGACCCAGAGAATATTATGCTAAGTAAAATAAGCCAGAGAAAGACAAATACATGAGATCTCACTTACATGTGGAATCTAATGAACAAAATAATTTAACAATCAAAATAGAAACAGAAGCATGGATACATAGAACAGACTGATAACTGTCAGAGGGGAGTTGGGCTGGGGAGCTGGGTGAAAATGTTAAGGAGTAAAGCAAAAAAGTAATAATAATAACACATAGACATAGACAACAATATGGTTAGAGCGAGAGAAGAAAGGGGGGATAAATAGATACTTTGGGCAATGGGTACATGATGCAGTTTGCAAATGATGTTTAGTTGGATTGTACACTTGAAACTTGTATGGTTTTGTTAAGCAATGTCAGCTCAATAAACTCAATAGTAAAATGAAGATGGCTATACTGGATTCCTAGAAGTTGTCCCACATAAAGGAAACTGAAAAGAAATTTTCAAGAATGTAGAAGAGAAACAGGAAAAAATGAGAATGTTGAGCGATTTCAAGTGCTAAGTAAATCAAGGGGAGTAGAGATTGTACTGAAGCAGAGAGTCTTTGCAAAGCTCAAACCTATAAATCAGCTGTCTTAGCACCTTTGTAGGTGCCCTTTCCACTAATGGTTTTTAAATTCTGTGCCAGGAATGCTAGAATTACTCGGAATAATTGAAGTAATATTATCCTTCATTCCACAAATATGGAGCAACTTTTATCTACCAGGCACTCTGTAAGATTCTGCTCTTACAGTGCTTAAGGACTACTTTATAGCTTCAAACACTAGTTATAAAATATTGTTTTGTCAATAAGAAAAGACCCAATTTATTATTATTATATATGTTATTATATATGACATAATAGAAATATGGCATTGTGCCAGAAACTACACTGGGGAACAAAATTTTTGTTGCCTCCACAAAAACACTTGTTCTTACCTAATTTGAGTGTGCTGATTTCAAATCTGACATTAGTTTTTATCTGTAAGCTCCAGTCTTATTGCAATTCAAGATTTTAAGTTTTTATCTTATTGTAAAATTTTCAACATTTAGTTTAACATAATGAAGTAGAATGTCTTCTTGGGCATCATCTTTGTGAAAATATAATAATTTATATAATGCAGTAAATACATTAAAGCACTAAAAGATATGATTGCATCAGAATTTGTCTACAATTTTGAAATAGAACATATTAAAACACTTATTTTAATCATAAAATGTGCGCAAGACTTATTTAAATTCTATTCAGGCAAAAATTTGTGTTTGTAGCTCTTGTGTCTGTGTACTTGTTGAGGACAATCTCATTTGATGCTCCAGCAGTAGTCTGTCATCATATTTCTGTCCCATCGCCCTTGATAATACTCTTTCATTGTCTTCAGATCTTGATGAAAGCATTCTCCCTGCTTATCACTAACAGCTCCAAGATTTTCGGAGAACTTACCAAGGTGACTGTTCAGGAAGTGAATCTTAATGTTCATGTCACATCCAATGTCACGGAAAGCCAACAGCATCCTTTGAACCAGAAGTTCATAGTTTTCTGCTTTTTTGTTGCCAAAAATAGTTCTTTGTAACTGCCAAAAAAGACTGCCATGCTGCTTTCTCCTCCTTATTTATCTTCCTGGCAAATTCTTCATCACGTATTAGAGTTCAAATTTGAGGTCCATCGAATACACCTGCTTTTATCTTCTTGAAAGACAAGGCAGGAAAAGCAGAAATAATGTTGAAAGCATTCACTTTCTCAATTCAAAGCCTGAACAAATAGCTTCATTAAGCCAAGTTTGATGTGAAGTGGGAGGGGGGTCAGGGGGGAAGGATCCTGTATCAGTTAACTACAGGTTCATTCACAGTATTTTGCATCCCTACTTCCAGAGCTTCACGTTTTGACCACTCCTGTGTCCAGTGTTTCTCCCTAGCTCTGCTGTTACACAAACACAGAAAGCAAGGATACTTCATGAAACCTCTCTGTTGTCCTAGTAGAAAATTGACCATTTTAAGATCCACACAAATGATCCAGTTATACTCCTCATACTTCAAAAAATCAAGGACAATTTTTATGTCATTATAATCTTCTCGCAGATGAGTTGAATAACCAATTGCTACCGCTGCATAAACATTACCGTTGTGTAGGAGAACACAGTTTTGACTGTGTTTAGAGCTGTCAAAAAATAGCCGCCATTCTGTTGGACTGTAAGTGGTAACACCTAGCTGGCTGAGCAGACTACTGATATCATGACAGTAAACAAAGTGTTTGTCTTCATAAAAAAAGTCCACAAAAACTTGTTCACGCTTTCTGAAATGAGATACTTTAGCTGACCAGTGAAGTACATTCTTTTCTTGAAGCCTGGAGGCTAATAACTGAGCTGCTTCCTTTGATAGGCCCAAATCTCTGACTAAGTCATTCAAATCAGGTTGGCTAAACTGCTGAGTGGTAATAACTAATTGGCATTAGAAGAAGACCCTTCAAATTCTACAACCATTTCCTTATGCATCTTGTCAAAATACTCATGATCACATGTTCACTTTCTTCACCTTAGAATAAATATAACCATTGAAAACTGGAACCAGGAGTGTCTCAGAGTGTGGGATAGGTCATATTGCTGAAGGAATATTAGGATATGTGATCATATGCTGTTTTTTCTTGCCAATGCCCTTTGTATGGATCAGACAAAAATAACAGTCACTGCTGTGGTCCTTAAGTTCACGCTAAACCATGGGAATACCAAAAGGCATTCCTTTCTGTTTTCCTTTTGTCTAGTCACAAAGCATTTCCTCACAATTATGACACACAATATGAGAAGCCCAATTATTGCCTTGATCGCCAAAGGGAACTTGAAAATAGGCAATATATGCACGTGTCACAAATGATGAAATTTTGCGACTTTGACGTTGAAGTGTGTAACAGCCACATATATAACAGAAGGTGTCAGGACTATTCTTACATTTGTGCCTACTTGAAGAAGCCATGATTCAATCTTGAAAGAAAATTATAGGGTGTTTTTATCAGATAATAATTTTTTGCATTTTAAAACAACTACAATTATGTAAAAGTGATGTTTGTAAAACATTAATTGCCTTGTGGTTATGTTCAATCCAAGAATCGTTGCCCTTTAACTCCAATTTAGAAACCAATGCATGCCATTAACTGTAACAAAAAGAAATTAAGATTGCATAAAAACTAGAGTAAACACCCAAAAACAGTTTTCAGATTTGGAATTAGCGATGCATAATTATGTAGAAAAAGTTCTAAAACCTCATGCAACAGAAAATGAAAAAAAATTGTTCCCCAGTGCTATTGACAATAGAATCATAATAACTGTCTCTGCCACAAGGAGCTTACAACATTTAATGTCCCAAATCCCTCAGGAATTCATTATAAAACTAATTGATGGGATAAAAATGACTTCCCAAGGGAAGTGACATTTAAGTTGAGACTAGCCTTTATGTGCTTTCATAAGAAATTCAATTTGTAACAAAGTGTTCTGCTATAAAACTATTAAAAGCCACTACATTATATAGAAATTCTGAATTATTGATCATACTGGCTATGTGAAAATCATTTATCTTTGATTACTAATATAGTAGAATATATTTTTAAAGATATGGATGAATATACACAAGATACTTGTTACTCTCAGGAAGAAAGAAATTGGGACTAGGAAAATCTACATTTTCTTGGGTTACTACAGTAGAAAAATTTAGAAATTCACATTGCTTCACTGACCTGTTATTTCATTCTAACAGATACTGTATTTTTTTAATGCAAATAGCAACAACCTAGGAAGTAGGAAGCCCAACTCTAAGATTGGATTTAAGCAAAATTCCTGCTAGTTGCTTAGAACTGAGAAAGCCCAGACCATAGATTTTGCAGTCCTTTTTTCCTCAGGAGAGCTGCCAAGTAGAGCTTTGTAAATTGGCCTTTTACATAATTTTCTGCTCTGTTGTAGAAAACATATGACTTCTTTGGCATTTTTAATGACTAAGCCAAAGTTATGAAATCAAGTAGCAATAAAGACTAACAGATGCAGCTGTGCTTTGATATGAAACGTTTCATATGAAATCCACTCTCAGAGGCAATTTTCCCATTTACCTCCAAACTGTAAACGTTGTACAGTTTTTGTCTATCCTCTTGCTGTCATATCTCTACATGGGTTTATAAAGAAGCAATTTGAAAGGAACTTTGCAACATTTAAAAGAAGTCTAATTTGTGTTCTTTTTCTGAGGTCCTTTTTTCTTTTTCTTTCTTTCTTTTCTTTTTTTTACCACAATCAACATGCCTTAACTAAATGAGGTTAGGTATAAGTTTCTGATGGAACATGATTTAATCATTGGGCTACCTTTTTCAAGTTGATCTTACAGTTTAAGTATCTCTATGCAAAATACCAGCAATGTACATGAGAAGACTAGGAAAATAAAGGAAGTGACAATAAAATAGGTAATAACTGAAAAACCTAGTAAAATATTGACCAAATAACTAACTTTTCTTTGGCTACCCTGGTTAATCAAATACTTTGTAAAACATGTCATTCTGTACAAAATGGCATTGCTGTCACCCTGAAATAGTTCTCTCCAAGCAATGTTTATATCAGAGAAATGAACTTAGAAATGAATAGACTGATAATATATATTTTACCAAATTTCTAGAAGTTCACAAAGAAGAGCTCCTATTTCAGCTACTTTTTAATTTACTGGTAACTCTATGAAGAAATAAATAATACTTTCAATTTGTAATTTTTTTAGATTTTTATGTTATTGATTTTACAGAGAGATGAGGAAGATGGGGGAACGAGAAGTCTCAACTCATAGTTTCTTCATTTTAGTTGTTTATTGCTTGCTTGTCACATGTGCCTTGACCAGGAAAGCCCAGGGTTTCAAACTGGTGACCTCAGCATTCCAGATCAATGTTTTATCCACTGTGCCACCACAGGACAGGCTCAACTTGGAATTTTATCTCCAGTGCTTTATTTGATTTTTAAACTATCCAGCAGAAAGAGAAGGATAAAAGTATTTGCAATAATACTTCTACCATTTGGGGACATTAGCAAATTAAATAAATAAATAAAATATGGGCAACTATTCTAATGTCCCAAGAACAAAGAAAATTAATTATCCTCAGCAACTCAAGGTACAGAAAACTATTCTTGAACTATTAATCAAAAAATGTAAAGTCTCATATTACTTTAAAAAATGCTTCCATCTATGGATCCCTAGTTTATGTCTCTGGATTTTCAGACCTAGCTTACATTTATATTTAAAGATGAAACTAATAGTTCTGAACTAAGTAAAGGGTAATATCCCCAATGTAGTTCATGCAATACCGATATTGGCCTCAAAGCTCCTGAAATTGAGGGCACATATTTGTAAGACAGCTAGGAAGTGGGAAAGAGAGGTGGCTGAAGCTGGGCCATAGATAAACCAGACTACACTGTGTTGACACTTTGTAGTCTGTGGGTGACACTGTGTTCACCCAAAGGAGGCTCAGCCATTGGGTTATTGTCAGCCAACTGAGTGACTTCCTTTTGCTTAGTACAAACCTTTTATGATTTTGTCCTTATCGGGGTTTTAGCTTCTTCTCCATGTCTAAATCATAATTCACATGTCCATTCTCACTCCAGATCTCACTTTCCATCTTCTCACACTATACTTCAGACACTTTCTTTGCAGTTTTTTAAGAAAATTTAGTTTCTTTCCTGCTTCACCTGGAATGCTCCTATGCCTCCAATCTCCAAGGCAACCTGCTTTCTTCAACGGAAACTTAGCTCAAATGTTTATTCCAGGAACACATGCAGGTCCTCCTACATACACATGCACATAGACACATATCTATACACAAACAGCTGTAGACCTAAGAAAGAGTCAGAGACTTTCTCAGTTATATCATATTTTATATTATAATGTTATATTACATTATAAATTATATTATAATAATGTATAAAATAATATATTAGTTATGTTCTAATATTTTAAATCTATAATATTGTAATTATTTGCTTAAATGTCTATCTCTTCCATGACTGGACCAAGAGCTTGTATCTTTTTCTCTGTATCTTAGATGCTTACCTATAATGCATGGTATACAGTAATAGTTTGATAAATGATTGAGAAATGAATGAATAAACTTATTTATATTCTTCAAGATCCATATCAATTTTCCTCCCCTAATTTAAGGCTTGAAGATTTATTTAAGATAGAAATTAGTTCTGTCTTTTCTGAGTTTTCATAAAACTTTATTTATTTCTTGTTCTTAATTAAGAAGTTAAGGAAGCACTAACTTTTTGATTTGTTGCCATAGCTCTTAAAATGGTCACAACACAGCAAGCAGTTGGAAATAGGCAGTCTTGTATATGGTAATTGACTGAAAAGTTATGTATGCTTTAAGCACTGAAATCAATAGCCACATGGGAGAATCGGATGGCTCTAGTTACAATGAATAAAATCTTCAATGATCTCATTGTTCTCACAATGCTCATAATAGCTCCACTTATTAAAAACTTTTATATGACAACCTTGTGCTGATCTCTTCATATATATTCTCATTTAATTATCTTGAAAATCCAGTAAACCAAATATCATTACCCTCTTTCTCAGGGGAGAATGTTCATCAATTTACCCAACATTATGTACTTATCTTGTCTTATCACAGGATGTAATTCAATTCTAACTGAAAATCAGGGTGGAAAAAAATCTTCTTTGACTTTTTTACAGGGCCATATTGTGTCTAGTAAGTGACCCATACATGTCTCTGTGACTTAAGAACAAAATGTTGTTACCCTAGTTCAGTGGTTCTCAAACTTTTTGAAGTTGGGCGCATTTAAAATCCTACAAATAATTGTAGGTGCACTATATACAAATTTCTTAGAAATATGTTATAATAATTAAGTCAAATATTAAAGAAAAAAATATAAAATCCAAGCGTGCTTTTATGGTAATTTAATGAAATAAATATGTCAAAATTAAATTTATTGACATTAAAAAACATTTTTATGTTACATTTTTTGATTTATGCTTTTTAGAATTCATAAAAAAGAAGGGTTAAATAATTTTTAAAAATGACAAAAAAAATATCTTTTTATATATATAGATACATTCTTAGTAAGATTTAGTAAAATTTGGCAGGTCTTGGAGCAAATGTGTTAAGTGTTTTCATTCTTTTGTTTATGAGAAACATGAGCCTGATGTGTCCTAGCAATTTCTTCAATGTTTGGGCATATATTTGAAAGGCAAACTCTCATTTCCTCATCAATACATTGAAGAATTCCTCTATTTTTACTCTTAATTGTGTTGAGTGCAGAGAACCCCCACCATACATATCATCTTAACTTGACACTAAACAAAGGATAGAAGAAACTTGCCTCCAGTCTTTCTGGAAGACATGGGCAGTAGTGTAAACAATCCAGCACCACAGCTTAACAGACTTTTGCAACCTAATCAGGCAAGTGAGGTGGGGGTTTGGGCAGATTGTCAGCTTACAAACTATTCCCCACACCTTTGTCCTCCAAAAATCTAGACTCCAAAAACCCTGTTGTTTTTTTGGTTCCTAACAGGCACATATTTCTTTGGAATACCATAGGGCACACCTGAAAATCTTCTAGGGTGCACCAGTGTGCCCTGGCGCACACTTTGAGAACCACTGCCCTAGTTCATCAGAAAGACAGATAAAACTTAAAAAACTTATTTCTTAGTTACTTGGAAAGAAGAACACATTAGACTACCCACTAAACTTTCCACAAGGTAATATAATCTCAACCAACAACTTCACCAAAGACTTTTACAAAGTTAACTAACAAAATGAAACTTTTGAATTCTATTCTTTTTTTTATAGTCATGTCTCTGCACATACATATGAGTAATATACTTTATTGTGAAGATGTTGCACCATATATAAAACACATATATCAAAGTGACTGGCTTTAGTTCAACAATTTAGATACTTCTGCTGAGGAAACTTGGTTTGGCAACGCTGAGTTTGTTTTAATCTTCTACATCCTCTTTGACTCCCTAGTTCACAGAGTGATTAACCCTATCTCTGCTTGAGAAACCAAGCCTCTCCCTGCTTGGCCAAACCATCACTTTCATTGCTCTAAAAATATTGAGCTATATTATATAAATGTTTATGGATCAACTGTAAGGAAAATTATATGTCTCTATAGCTATGTGAATGCAGGCAATATATGCTATACTAGTTTCCAGAGAATTTGCCTACATCAATATGAAGATATAAATAAGTGTTATATAAGATGACTTATCATTTGAATTATGAAAAGAATGCTTTCTAAAACACTCTCCAGATATCCTTTCCTGAAAGAAACAGCCATAACAACAACAGCAATAAAACTCTCCCAAGAAACACTTGGTCAAGCATACTACAGACCACAGTGTCAGCTGTCAAAATGATTACTTCCTCACCTTGACCCTCTTTAACAACATAGCTCTAAAACCTCTATTCTTAGCTCTTTAAGGTACATTGTGATTACCAGATCTAAAAACAATCATCTTGTACAAAATATCATTAAGGTTACATGTGGTTTATATTTTAAATCAGAGATAAAAGGAGAAGACTATGTCTATAGTGAGCCCTCTGGAATGCCTTGATCTTCAAGTCAAGTGTAAGGAAAGATCTAGTGTGTTCGAGGAAAAGAATCAAATCTTTGGGTGGAAGCATATTACGATCTCACTTACATGTGGAATCTAATGTACACGGTGAACTGAGAAACAGAATAGAGGCAGAGGAGGTGTCACAGGGAGCAGAGGGACAGCTGTCAGAGGGAAGGGGGATAAGGAGATGGGATCAGAGAAGGTGAAGGGATTAAAAACTTTATATACATTGTAAGAAATTTTTCCCCACCAAGGAAGAAGGAAGGGGCCGTAGCTATGAAGTGTGAATTAGTAAAGGCTTTATTGAGTACAGAGCACTTCACGGATTATGTTCCCTGGCCCAGGAGATGGACATCAAGAAAATTGCACAAAGAGACCATGGGGGCAAATTTAAAGGGGTCCTCTAGGGTGGTTGAGTTAATATTATGTAGCTAATTTCCACTGGCTGACAGACAGTTGCTCTTTTCCAAGAGACTCCTGGGAAGTTTCTTTTGTTGTACATGAGTGTGGACAGCTCTAGCCAAAGTCCCTGGGTCTGGGTTCCTCACATGACCTTCCCCTATTGTTGACCCCCTTACATTCTGACCTTTTGTATTAATTAGTAGTGTGTCGTGGGGAGGGGGAGATCGACAGGTGGTGGCTTTGAGGGGTGTCAGGAGGAACATCTGTTTGGCCATGAGTTGAGAAACTTTGCAGATGCAGTTCTGTAAGAATTAAAAAAGAAAAAAGAAGAGTAATAGGGGCATCTGCAGGGTCCAGCCTTTTGGTGAGCCAGAGATGGGTAGGGCTCAGTGGTTCTGACTGCCAGGGGCAAGGTTGAGGCAAAACTGCATGTCAGGAGTGGCGTGCAAAGAGGAGAAGAAGGGATCCCATCCATTCCCATAAACAAGGTCTGTGAGAGAACTAGAGGTCCAGAGTGTGATGGCAAAACAGAGAAGGTAGATCCCGTGTCCACAAGAAATGAGATGAACTTATCCATTCCTGCAGCATTACCCTGGGTTCAGCGTGGGTGAAGATGATGGGGGTCTCTGAGTCCGGGCCGTGTTAGTTATCCATGAAGTCTAGGAGTTCGAGCAGTGGGCCCACCTGGCTGGATTGGCCTCCCATTTGGGTGGCCTGTCCTCCATGTAGAGGCACTGAGGAAAAGTCTGTTGCCCAAAGGGGCAATTGCTCCACCAGTGACCAGGCTGCTTGCAATAAGGGCAGGGCTCAGTGGGCAGCCGTGGGCAGGGGTCCTGCCAGGACCAGTGACTCTGCTTGCCACAATTAAAGCAAGCTCCTGGTGGGGATCCTCTTTGCAGCTTGGACTTGGATCGAGCACTTCCTATGTCTTGCCCCTCTTGCTCTGCCGGCCTCAGGGCTGCCACAAGAGCCTGAGTTTGGAGCGTTACCTTCTGCTGCATGCGGGCCTGGCGAGTAGCCTCGGCATTTTTCTACTAGCTGCAACCATTAAAAACTTTAAATGCCATGTTCACAGGTTTCGGATAGGAGTTTGGGGGTTGAGAATAAGTGAAGGGGGGCTCTTGGGGAGCCCAGCACACAGATCCAGCTAGAAACACTGGAGCCAGAGGCAGGACAGGGTCAGAACTTCCTGAGAAAATTGGGGTTGGGCATCCTGCAAACTGGTGAAAGGGCCAATGGCCCGTGGAGAATGGCCTGATGAAGGAGGGGCTTAAGAACAAAGCAAAAAAAGGAGAGGCCCCTGGCCAACAGGGAAGGAGAAAGAGAGACTGGTATTTGCAGGTGAATGAGAAACAGGGTCCTGCGAAGAGAAGGGAGGGGGCTCTTGGAGAGAAGAGACCCGAGCAAAAGAGGTCCACAGAGGGACCAGAGAGGGGTCCCAAGAGGGGGCGCCCCTGGGGGTCAGACAGGAGAAGAAGAGAGTTGGGGGTCCATGGAGAAGGAAAGATCAGGAGTGGAAGTTTTAGGTGAGGTTTCTCTGGCCAATAAAGGGCCTGTGCCGTAGAACAGGTGGCACAGAGATTAGGAAGGGAGCACAAATAACTAAAAGCCCTGAATGTAAGGGATCTCCAACCAGTTCCCAGCTCTTTTGGTGATAGTAAAATTGGTGAGGGTGTTAAAACCGAAAGTCCCTTCAGGAGGCTACCTGGTGTGATTATCCAGTGGGTTCTGTGGCCTGGCCACAGCGAAGAAGAAGAACAGTTTCTTCTTCTTTAGGGAGGGAGAAATTTCGGATAAGGCAACTCCAGGAATGTTTTTGGATTAGTTTTAGATTCCTATGCCCCCACGGCCACCCTCAGACCTCGAAGTGGTCAGAGATGAGAATTGGCATCCCAAAACTTAAGCTCTGCCACCAGATGGGTAGGTAAATTGGATGTGCTTGGGACATCTCCACGGGCACACATGCACTCAGAACGAAATGAGAAAGAGGTCCCTGTCACAGCTGTGGTTTCAGACAGGCTGTCTCAGTGGAAAGAACTGAGGTGAGGCTGGAGGCAGGGGACTTACCGCACCATGTGCCAAAGTGGGTGGAAGGTCAGAGGTCCTGATTCTTTCTCAGAGGGGAAGGAGTGAGGAGCGGTCCTTGTGGACTTCTGACTCCTCCCGGGTTTCGGCACCAAAATGTAAGGTATTCCCCCCTTCCCCCGCCCCACCAAGAAAGAAAGAAGGGGCCGTAGCCACGAAGTGTAGATTAGTAAAGGCTTTATTGAGTACAGAGCGCTTCCCGGACCATGTTCACTGGCCCAGGAGACGGAGGTCAGAAAAATCGCACAGAGAGACTGTGTGGCATAAATTTAAAAGGGTCCTCTAGGGTGGTTGAGCTACTATGATGTAGCAAAATCTCACTGGCTGACAGACAGTCGTTCTTTTCCAAGGCACTCCTGGGAAGTTTCTTTTGGTGCACATGAGTGTGGGCGGCTCTAGCCAAAGTCCTCATGTCTAGGTTCCTCATGTGACCTTCCCCCATTGCTGACCACCTTAAAAACATAACTCATAGATACAGATAACAAGACAGCAAATCTCAGAGGGAAGGGTAGGAGGGAGTCAGGGAGAGGGGGGCAAAGAGGGTATAATAGGAGCACGTTGTTGGGGAGTGTGGATGTTATATTGAGTAGGATACTTGAATCTATGTTAATATAAATTTAAAAATTTAATAAAAAATAATTTTTCAAAAGCAGAAATGATTAATAAGAGGTCATTAGAGCTCATTTCAAAAATTGCTCACTGTGACATCAGAGGTCCCCCCTTTTTTTGTATACGTTTGTATACATAAGCAAGTCTAAACATTCCTGTATTTCCTCCTCTAATTTTCATCTAGATAATATATCATTCTGTTATTTTGGAATGCTTTTAATCTAAATTATTATAAGAACCAAGAATATTGCCTCAATAGAAGGGTCCATATTGATTGATCGAATTGATTTTTTCAATATTGTCTATGGCAATTCAGTATGGAAGTACCATCTATATAGCACATTTCCTTTTTGTTACAGTTTTGGTTTGGTTTTATTTTGTTTGATTTTACATAATGCAATATTTTTGCAAAGAATTGGGACTGTTTCAAAAATACTTTTAGTGAGATATTATTTTTGTATTAATGGTATATATATATATATATATATATATTTGTGTTTTCAGCTTTTTGGGAGTTTAGATTATAGCTACTCAAATGCTTTCTATGGCATTGATAAGTTCAGTGATCCATGTGAGCAAAGGGACGTGATGGATAGTGGTAACTGCAGAGAAATGAAAAAAAAATTCTACATAATGGGGGTCTTAGAGTTCACTAGGTTGAAAAGAATAGGAGGTAAACTAAGAAAAGGGAATAACGCGAAATCACAAAGACACATGGTCTTTTCAAGAAGTGAGAAGTTCAGCATTGTTAGCATTAAGATATAAAAGCAGCAAGTTTTTAGGAAACACACCAATGTATTATGAATTTGTAAACACATAGAAAACTAAGCAAAAGAACAAATAAAAATTAGAGATCAATATGAACTCAAGTCATATGAGAGAGCTCCATCACACAAACACATCAGAAGATACCTGAAGATAAGTATTTGTAAAGTGTGGAGTCAGGACCAGCATCATTTATGTCACTTGGGAACCTGGTAGACATACGAACTCTTGGGATCCACCCTAGAAACTCTGGGATGAAGTCAAGCAATCTGTGTTTTGACAAGTCCTTCAGGTGCGTCTAGAACACACTACACCATAATCACTGGTATATGGGAAAGAAGTGTGCATTCCACTTGCAAGAAGTAGCATGGGCATAGGTACTGAATGGTTGGAGAGACCAGTGTAGCCAGGAGAATGGGTACAGTAATGTTTTATTTATTAATTCATTAGTTAATCAAAAACTTTAACAAATACACAATGCTAACCCTAGATGATATTCCTACACTAATAATTTTAGTATATATTTCTAAATAGTAGTCTAATTTTAGGATTCAAAACATCTAAAATCTGGATACTGCATGAAGTAGAAGAAAAGCTGACTGTGCAAGTAAGATCAGATTGAGTATATGACAGAGAAATTTTAAATTGCCATGCAAAAAGGAAGAGTCTTTGCAGGCTCTTCAATTGATTAGTAACATAAAATAAAATAGGATTTGGGGAATTTGGAGCTGACAACATTGTAACAAAAGAAAACAAAAGATGTTTAGATTCTTTTCAGGTATTCTTCACTATAAAGGCATGCCTGTGTGTAGTGAGACCTATGTTATTTGAAAAATATCAGGAAGGGTCCCACTTTGTAAATATATGTATACTTCATTCTTAGTATATTTCTAAAAACTCTACCACTTGCAGTCATTCTTTTGTTTTGTTTTTCTTATTCAGCATCAATAAATCAAGAATGGGTAGAAGAAACTATGCCCTAGATTTGAAGGCAGTTTACTTTGGATGCAATCCACCATTTTGTTCAGAAACTCTTACCCTAAAACCTTGGTTTCCTTATACTTTCTTTTTATCTCTTGTATTCTCTGGTGCCCACCTTGGTGTCATATTGCAGCTACTTTTCTCAGGCATGGCCCTGACTAAACTGTAACCTGTATCCATTCTCACTAGTAGAGTATGCCTATGGTATCTTAATACTGTATGTATGGAGTTTGTCTCAACTAGAAGATAATAAAAGAAATATAAAGTTGTTAATGGTTATGCAACCTAATGTATATAAAGTATGCACTAATGTATATAAAGCTAACTCAAGAGAAAATTTAGTAAATTTTCCCCACTCTTCGCATCTATGTTTACGGTATCTGCTAACATGAGAGTTAAGATAACTAAAAAAAGAAGGCATAGCAATGACATTTTCAAAGAATATTTCCTGTGACTACTATATTGTAAAGTAAGCATGCATTTATTTTATTTTACCAGTTGTTAAACTTTATTTTTATAAAGCAGAGTATATTCATATAGAGGGGGATTGGTTCCTTATATATTAGGGTTCCTTATCAAGAATCCATGTATTATCATTAGGAGAGTTAAGAATCCCTTGAAATGATTTTGTGTGTATGTTTATGTTTGAATTTTTGTAAGTAGAGAGTCCATAAATTACATCAATATTCTCAGAGGTCAATAAATACCTGTGCTAACTACCAAAAAAGTAAAGAGCTATGAGCTTAGAGTAATGTTAAAGTAAACACAGTCTCTGCAAATTAAAAAATATTCATAGGATGTAAAATTATAAAACAGCCATGGGATATTGAACACAAAATGTAGTCAATAATATAGTAATAACTATGTATGGTGCCAGTTAGGTACTGAAAATATTGGGAGAAACACTTGGTAAAGTATATGATTATCTTACTAATATGCTGTACACCTGAGATTAATTCAAAATATTGTTGAATTTAAACTCTAATTGGAAATTTTTTTGAAAATTTTAAAGAAAAAAAAAGTACATAGTCTTCCAAGTTAAAAGGCTTTATCTGGTTACTATATCAAGCAGTGTTACCTTCTCTTATTTTCTCCCCACTCTATCCCATTCATGGGCTTCCCTGGATATTTTTTAATTTAATTCTATTGAGGTGACAGTGCTTTTACTACCTTTTTTCTAGCTTTATATATTTTAATATATATCAGTTTGTCAGTTGCAGTTAAGATATTAAATTCCTCATTTTGCACATTTTTGTGACATATTCTAACATGTTGTTATTTTTTATATTTACAAAACATGTGTTTGTACTTTTATAAAGACTTTTCAATAGTTTTTATGAGGGCTTATATGACTTGTATACAGAAAGATGTAAAAACCAGGTAAAGAAAAGACAAGGAAAATCTCCCAAGAACCAGTAAAGAGATGCATGCCTATTAGTTCTGAGTTTTGGCAGCCAGAGCAGAACAGAAACATGAATAATCACATAGCTCTCCATATTTGATAATAAAATGCAAAGTCATTTTTCAGAAAATTTTTCTGGCACTAACTTCTACGAAGAATATTTCCTAGGCCTCCTGCACATTGTTGACATTCATCTCAGAAATTTCATCAGCTTTTCTTCCTTTCTATGCTCTTCGTTTCCTTCACACTAGTAAACTCTCGACTGGGTGGCAAATTATCAACAGTTTTTGGAACACCATTTCTTTCCCGTAGGTTCATAGATACCACTAAGATCTTTTATTGGTTAACTCATGTTCCTGAGAAGCCTTCTTGGCCAACCTTCCCTGATAGATGAAGAGATGTTTCACGTGGGAATGTGGCCTAGAAAAAAATGAGTTCGGGAAATGTTATTAATCATTGCATAATATTTCATTTATCTCTTTTGCTTATTACTCATCATATGCATCCTTCTTTTACAACTAAAAAGTAATACTCATATCAACAGTGAGGTCTCTGGAGACTTTCTGAAATGTGTACCTTCAAAAATGTTGATTAGGAAGAGATTTAACAAAACATTTAGATATCAGAGAGTTAGTTGAGAATTGACATACTGCTATGAAACATGGAAAATGACTTGTATCTCAGCCCAACAAAAAAATGCCCAAAAGTAGGCGGTCAGAAATTTGCAATCTCTAATGCTATTTCATGTGCCTGTTAAATTTATTTACATAAATCATCTCTTGGTCACCTACCCTGTGACATTGAATATACTAGGTAGAAAGTTTTCCCCCTCCAATGATGTCCTGCCTAAATCCCCTGCAAATATAGGGATCTCATGATTATGTTGCAATATGGCAGAGTAGATTGTAAAACAGAAAGATTATCCAGGTGGGCCTTATCTAATAACACTAACTATTTAAAGCAGAGAATTTCCTCTAACTGGTGGGAGAAGTCAGAGAGATTTGAAGTATGAGAAAGATTCAACATGTTATAGTTTGTTTGAAGATGGAGGAAGCCATGTAAGAAGAAATGCAGGTGGTCTTAAGTAACTGAGAGAGGCCTCAGCAGAGAGTCAGCTAAGAAACAGGACCTTGGTCTTAAAATAACAAGGAACTAAATTCTGCCAATAACAGAAACAAACTTGGGGAAAGACCCTGAAAGATGAGAATGTTGTCTACTGATAACTTGATGTCCTCCTTGTGAGACCCTGAGCAAAGAATATAGGCACACTATTTTAGACCAGTGATGGGCAATTTTTTGAGCTTGGTGTGTCAAAATTTGCCAAAAAAATGAGCATAACTCAGGTGGTGTGTCACTTCGAGAAAAACAGCCTAACCGGAAGTCCCAGAACTAGATGCTCTCTGCCAGAGTTCTGTTGTTTTGGCCTACAGACCTCCGGCACAGAGTGTCTACACTACAGCAAATGTTTTATCCTCGGCTACTGCACTTGGCCGTGCAGGAGCCAAGGATGAAACATCCTACTTGACATGCGGCCCCATACTTCTCTGGTGTGCGGCTGCATGTGGCCACATGTCATCGAAAATGGCTACGTGTGTCAGTGCTGATACGCATGTCATAGGTTCGCCATCACGGTTCTAGACTTTCAACCTGCAGAAAATGTGAGATACTAAATGGGTGTTGCTTGAAGCTCCTAAATTTGTAGTAATTTGTTACATGGCAATAAAAATTAATACATTGAGATTCATGTTTCCTTTAACTAAAGCTCATGACCGAACTCTGTTTAAAGTCCATTGATTCCTAATTCATTTAAAAGTGATTACTTAAATAGAAAAAACATGGGATTTTAAGAAAAGCCAATATTTTTTTCTTTTATATCCTTTCTAACAAATAGTTTTAAGAATTAAACCAGGTTTCTCACCTCCTTCCAAAGGGAATGAAAGTGTTTCCTCACTTCTCACCAGAAATGTGTATATTTATGTATCTGTTTATCTTTCTATTTCTACCAAAATTAATGCTTCTATAATGGTAAATTTTTAGGTATAAGTTATACAGTGATAAAGGAATCATTTCTGAAATAAGATTATATTTATGGCCAATCATCAAATTTAAATGCCTGTCACCTCTATGTAAAGAGGACCTAATTGGTCCCCATTCATTCAATTGGCCAGTATTAATTGAGTCCCTACTTTATTTCAGAATCTGTGCTCGATACTAGGAAAACATGAGTTAAAAAAAAAAATAGTACCTGCCCCTCAACGAGATTTTTAAGGAACTTGTAATCCATGAAGAAAAAGAGATAAATAAACTGGTCAATGAAATTTAATGTGATAAGTGGAATGTTGGGGTAAAAACCAGGTGCCAAAGAAATCCACCGGAAGAATGTAAAATCCAATCTTAGTTGATCAGGAAAAGATTCGTCAGGGAAGTAGAACCAAAACTAAGTCCTGAAAAAGAATATGAGATGAATCAAGGGAGCAGGGAGGCTGGGTGAGAGCTAGGATCTATTGGGAATATATATCCCTTAACAAAGTCCAAGATACTACAGAGGGTCCTAGTTACTTAAGGAGCTAAACAAAGAATAAAACAGAGGTATAAAGAACCGCAATTATTAAGGGACATATGTGTGATCCTTACAAGTTTGGAATTTTTTTCTGGGACAAGTGAGAAACTCTTAAAACTTTTAATCAACAATGATTCAAGGTTGTATTTATGCTTTAGATATATGTCTCTGACTGCACCAGGGAGGAGTGGTGTGGAGGAGAGTTCACTCTGGCTGCACAGTGAATAGATTTGGGTGGAAGAGGCTGTGGGTAAGACTGGCGTTGGAGAAGAACAAGGCTGGGAGCAACAAGAAAACATTAGAATAAACTGTATGATAAGGGCAGCTTGAGCTAATTTAGTTGCAATGAGCAAAGAGACAAACGGACAGATTTGGGTACATGAAAGAGGCAGAATTGATACATATGTGGATAAAATTGTCAACAGGAGCTCATCCAGATTGATTCTGGAGTTTATGGACAGGGTACAGGAGCTCTGGGAAAGAAGCAGGCTTTGGAAAGTAGGTTATGAGTGGGGATAAACTGAATGGACTGTCCAGCCAGTCACTGGATAAACAGGCAAGGCTTAGAAGTCATTCACATGTGAATATCAGTTTAAGCCCCATAATCCACAAAGAGTAAGCTCATGCAAAGGAGTTCACTCAAATCTGTAGGGGACAATAGAAGGAATATTTAGGTGAAGAGGATCCTGAAAATATAAATATACTTGAGACTACCTAATAGGTATCACAAGAAATAGTTAACCCACTGCTTTCATAATGTGCCATTGTATAAACTTTTCTGTATGTAATTTCAGCTATCTCATACATTATTATAATAACTATAAAATCTACTTGTAAGCCTCCTTATATCTCTTGAAAATATGATTCACATATATAATATATCACTAGATGCTGCCATATGGATATACCACAGAAGCCTCAACCTCAGTATGTTTCAAACTGAGATGTTCCCCCAACCCGGTCTCCTCATTCACTCCAGCACTCTTCCCACTACTCTTTCTACAAGGCCTATTTCCAGAGATGTGAGCCTATCCTAAAGGTGGGAGAGCCAGGGTATTAGGTAGCAGTGGGCCTAACCATGTCTGTACATCACACTTGGTTGAACTGGAATGGTTATTAGAGCCAAGTTTTACTAGTAAGATTCTGTTTCATAACTTTTGAATTGAAAGTAAGAGAAGCTAATCTTGGTCTCTGTTGATTGGTTGGAACTGAGGAATTATAAACTCCAGAATTGTGGGATAGTTGTGTGCTTTGTAAAACAAAAACACTGGACTGAGGAGTGAGTCAGAGCCAACATACAGAAGATGTAATGAGAAAAACAAATATTAAGAGGTGGTGAGAGAGAGAGAGAGAGAGAAGAAAGAGAAGGAAGATGAGGAGGAGGAAAAGGAGAGGGAGAAAGAGAAATAAAGATGTAGCTGTAATGCCAATTAATTTTCATTTCTTCATTTCAATTTTTTGTCAGGTCCTATTAAATTCCTTCCTCTTGGGTTCTAGCAGATTCTTATAACAAATTCTACTTTGGCTTAGAAATGGATTTCCGTGCTTGAATTAGTTGGATAGTATAGTTGTCATCTGTAGTTTTGATCATTCAATTCATTCTCCCATGATTCTGACAATAATACTTCAATCATTCTTTTTGGAGACACTTGCCTTTATTCTTATCCATAGGGTTCATTAGGGCCCACCCAAGGCCATAGGGCTTAGGTCAAGAAGGAAAATATGATCCAAACTAGGCTAATATTTCCATCAGTAATATTGACTAGAACGATTGAAAGGTTGTGAAAAGTTGAAACAGTTTTCTTTCCACCCTGAGATTGCTTAACTAGTAAGAATGATAGCTTAGAGCTGTTGCAGGTCATCTTGTCACAATGAACAGAAAAACTCTTTGAGAATTAAATCAATACAAAAAGCAGTTCAAAAGACAGAGAAAAACAGAAACCATGTATTCTTCGTACATCATTTGAGCACCAAGATCTGTCTCTAAAACCATACACTTTTCAATTACTTCATCAATAAATGTCTTTTTTAAAAGCCAGTTTGAGGTGTTATTGTTATTTATAACAAAAATGTTCAGATAAGCATGAATATTATTTTCTTGTATATCTTTAAGTTGTTGAGGTTTTATTATATATACCAAGCAACATATGCCTAGCACTCTGTGAAATCTAGTATATGTTCAAAGATCTGCTAATACCGAATGAAGACAAACGCTGCCCAACAGGTCATTTTTGGATATGTCTTTTTACAGTCTTACCCTTTCATTAGAATTTTCTGACACACCACTGCCCTATCATCAGTGAGTGTTAGTTGGAGGGATTACTTGGAAAAAGTTATTATTTAGAGCCTTGCTATTTCTTGCCATTATAGCCAATCAGTTACCGCATTTGTCCTCCAAATGCCAAATCCTAAGTGGTTTTTCTTTCTCCTCTCACTGCCACCATCTTAATGAGAACTCCCCATCTGAGTCTGTGTAATAGCCTCTTGATGGATCTCCACATCTCCAGACTCTTCTCCAATCCATTTACCACGATGTAATGAGACACATCTATCTAATCATGGTTTCTGGCTGCGATCGTTATACAAATTAGCAATAATATACATAAGGGAACAAACACTGTGCATGGCATATTGATTAAAATAAAAATCCTGCAACTATGAAGTCAGCACAGTAATGTTAATGGGTACTTATACTTTTTTAGCACTAACTATATACGTAGTGCTCTACTTTATCTAATTCCATCTTTATATTAACAATTGAAGGTACTTTTAAAGGTGAAGAAACCAAAGCTCCAGAGAGCTTAAATAACTGGACTAAAGTCACACAGTTAGCTAGTGGCTAAGATTACATTGAAACACAAGGTGACTTACTTCAAAGTCTTTGCTTAATTTCCTTGCCATTACCTCTCACATTTCTCTACAACATAATTCTTGTATTTCCTGAGCTAGAAAACAAACTAAATATGACCTTTTTATCTTGGATAAATGAAAAGCAGTAAGGCCCAAAAGCTGATTCAAGAAAATGCCCCCACACCTTGCTGCAGGTATGTCACTTCTTGTTGTCCTTACAGGTCTGCAGTTTTGTGAAAAGTAACACATGAGAGATTTTGCTCTCAGAACCATGGAATGTGGTCTTTACTACAAAATGCCTGCTCTCAAATGCAGACTGTGTCTCAGTCTACCAGGTTTGTGTCTATGCATATGAAATCCAGAGAAAGTTACTCTAATAGGCTACATTGGGGTGTTTTCCAAGGACTCCAAGTCACAGGATCAACAAAACCTAGACAACCTAATTTGACTTGATTTTGCATAGGTAAAATGTTTTGTTTTTGTTTTTTTAAACAAAATGTTTACATTTTCATGCATTGGGGAAACTGAGCAGATCTATCTATGGATTGCTATTACTTGCTTTATGACAAATTAAAAAGAAAAACTCACAAAATAGCACTTCCTTTTTTACAGAAAAAGAAGCTATATTTATTTTTAAAAATACCTGATCTATTAAAGTGCAGAAAGAAAACCTGCAATGGTCCTTTGAAAATATCATTTCATGATATAAGTAAGTGTAAAGTATGTTTCTTATCGTGGAGAAAGGATTACTGGTGCAGACAACTCAATATTTTTTATATTCTGACCTAAAAACTCTGTTTTGAGTACACCATTATTGATTCCTCAGAAGGTAGAGAACATTAAATATATTGAATTTTTATGGAGATGAATTCAGAAATGGACACAAAGTTAAAGATTATAAGTGTCCAGCTGACACTGGAAAGAGTCTTAGGCAAAGGAGATTCTGAAATAAATGAGTTTCATTTATGCCATGATTTCCATCAGGATAGTAGCCAATGTGGAGTGAGAGAGAAACAGAAAGGAATCCTAGGATCATGTTGATATCTGCTTTCCCTAGTCCCTTCACAGGTGAATTTTCTAAGGTCTTTCATTAGCAGAATCAGATGTCTCTCTCTGATGGTACCAATCCATCTACACTCTCTATAACCTGGGCTACGAGCATGGGCTCTGGGCTCATGGCATCTGTACTACCTTAATGAATTCATGCTTACTTAGTCTCCTCCTTTATTTACCAAACACTGGCCAAGCAGTTACCCAGATCCAGGCCCTGTGTGAAACTCTTTATACTCTTAACAACCCAAAAAGATTGTTATCACTTTCATTTTAACAAATCATCTCATCACAGAGAAAGCAAATTTCCCAAGATAGAGGGTAAGAAAGCTAATGAGAACCAGCAGTCAGCCCCAGGCAGTCTGGTTCCAGAGTCCTTGCTCTTTTTTATTTATTTTAATTTTTTTTTTTAGACTCTGAGTCATATATTTAATTTTTTTTATTTTAATTTGATTTGTTGGGGTGACATTGGTTCTCAAAACGATACAGGTTTCAAGTGTATATAACTCAATAAAATATCATCTACACACTGCATTGTTCACCCATCACCCCAAGTAAGATTTCTTTCAGTCCTCATTCCCTCCTTTTTTCCCACTTTCACTTACCCCCACCCTTCATTACCTCTGGCAATGGCTACACTGTTGTGTGTGTGTGTGTGCGTGCGCGCGCACACACACACGTTAAGGCAAATCCCTTAACCTTTTCTTTTTCCAGTCTCCCCCCTGCCTCCCCTCTGACAGCTGTCAGTCTGTTCCATGTATCCAGCCTCTGTTTCTATTTTGTTCATCAGTTTATTTTATTCATTAGATTCCGCAGGTAAGTGAGATCATATGGTATTTGTCTTTCTCTGACTGGTTTATTTCACTTAGCATAATGTTCTCCAGGTCTACCCATGCTGTTGTAAAAGGTAAAATTTCCTTCTTTTTTACTCTTTACCACTAAATTAGGCAAGCTAAACTGTGTCAAAAAATCATTTTTCCTCATGCCTATGGTGAAGCTTAACTGAGGTAATCCACATAAGACATCTGACAATAATAGGCATATATCTACAATCAGTTTGTGGGGTCAGGAGTTAGTCTGTTGAGGTAAAGCTAGTATGTCTGGTAGGCCCTGGGTGTCATGGAGCTTTCCCAAACAGTGCATCTAACCGACACCATCTGCACACATGGACTTCTGCTTTAGTTTCCCCGTTTGACTTTCCTGTTTCCAGTGGGGTTATGGTCTAAACCCTGACCTCCAGCCAATTTAGCAGGGGTTCTCACTGTTCTTGCCCCAGGAATCAAGTGTGCATGGTCACACATCTTAGCTACACTTTACTTTCACTTGTTGATTTGCCCTGTGTCCTTGAGCCGGCTTATATTATTCCAGGCACAACTACATAAGAAGGTTTTTGGTGAACTGAAGTAACCTGGTAAGATAGAAAAGGAATAAATTCAAGGGTCTCAGACCTGGTTTTGAATCTTAGCCTCAGCTGTATGTTCTTAAGAATGTCAGCTACTTGCTTTGTGATTTAGTTTCTCATTGGTAAAAATGGGAATATGAATTTATATTCTCAGGGTCATTGTTAGAATCAAATATTATTTCAGATATGGATATATGTAGGACTGTGTTTAAACTAAGATAGATAGTCAACAAATTTCCTTTCTTTCACCTTCTAAAAGTAAAGAGGAACTCCAAGTCTGAACAAGTAATTCAAGTAACCTTTGCATCAAACAATACACTCAGGTTCTCACACTGCAGTAGACTGAACTTCAAGTAGCATTGCTGGGGGTCATCAAAGCTGATAGGGTTACACGTTACTTATGTCACTATTGAGTACTTGCAATGGATATGAGCAGCATGATAGTGATTAGAAACCGTTACACTCTATATGTTTGTTTATTTATCTATATCAGTGGTTCTTAACCTTTTTTGAGGTTCTGAACCCACCAGTTTCATATGCTCATTCACCAAACCCTTCTTTAGTGATAAATAAAATATGATTTTTTTCCCCAAATTCAAGACATAGGTATATGTTTTTTTACTGGTGCACAAAATGAGCCGTGCATGAACATCACCTTGCTCAAAGAACAAAACCAACAAAGTGCATGAACTCACAACAATTACGGTATTACTTTATTCTGGCCTCCGCGGCAGAGGCTTCTCCGAACACCTGAGACCAACTCATCGAACCCTTAGGGTTCAATAGAACCCAGGTTAAGAATTACTGATCTATATAGACATGTTCTAATGTTTATACTTGTGCTATGGCTTGTTTTGTTTTGATAAGATGACTGATTGTGCTTGGGAATTCTAAGAAACAAATTGTTCAAAAATGGTCCAAGTAATCAAAACATAACATAAATGCCACAGAGCACAATCATGGATTTCATAGGGCTGTGAACATAGTGAGTATAATGGAATAGTAGATATTTCCTGTAATTTCTGAGAAAGAGCCTTGGTCACACTTTATCACTGAGGAATGGGAGGCAGTGACAGTAACTGCTATTGTACAAAACCAACACTCCTTCCAAAATTGAGCGTGAACTTTCGAGCTTTATATGTTGTCATTAATCTGAAAACAACCACTTACTAATTCATAGTAATACTTATTTTCTGTGATATTTAAAGAAAGTAGGAAGGTAATCTAATCACTGAGACTGGAGACTGGCACAACTCCATGTACAATTGGGTTAGCAAGTATGTCTGATTATACTTTATGTACTTTGTTCTTTGTACAAGATATTTTTTAATTATACAGAATCAGATAAGCATGTTTTACAGAAGCAGCCATTGCATGAAATAGAAGAAAAAATGGTCAGTGGCCATTTGAATTGCAAATAATTTCTTAAGCTGATCTACATTCTTGGTTTAACTAATATTATGGGTTCCTTGTTCAAGTGCTTCAAAGCTAAGGTTAATATTCTGGTCTGGTCAAATTAGGATCTATTGAGTGGGATTTGTGAAACTTTTGTTATAGTTACTGTATTTTCAGGATATTGCAACTATAAGTATATGATAAAAAGCTGTGTTCTCTGAATTTCTTACCAATCTGAAATATGTGCATCAGGTTCAAATTTCAAGTCTTTAATAAAAACATCAGAAGAGGTTCTTCTATTTTTGTCATAAAAACATTTCCTACAGACACTTTGTCCTCAGTCTCTGCACCCAAACAGGGAGACAGGCAGACCAGGGAAATATAATAAAGCTTGTTGTGTGATATCCATTCAAATATATTAGTACTAACATATTTTAGTACTAGGAAGTAACTTCTATAGGGGTACTGCAACTCTCTGGTATTCTTTGCTATAATTCAGCCTTGTCTTTAAATGTTTCTAACCAAAGAGGGGCCAGGTATGAATCAAAGGAAGGACTGGAGCCTAGATGGGAGTTGGGCTGCTCCTGATGGTCCTGAGCTTGCTGTGATTGGTTCTCCTTCCCAAATGCTTCCGTTAGGTAAATATCAAGAAGAAAAAGAAAAGATAAATTAGAGCATGCCTCTCAAATGCTCTGCTAGTATTACAGTACTTTCTTAGAGTTAAGTATTAGAATAGATTCAACTTTAGTTTGTACCTTATCCACAGAGCTCATCCACTGTCTCTTAATGTGTGGGGTAAAGCCATCAAGAGAAAAGATTTTAGTGATGGAGAGGGAACCACACATTCATTCAAACACACACACTCTCACACACACATACGTGTATGCATACCTACAGATAAAGATACAGTTGAAGTCCTTAGGGCAGTGATGGGCAATCTTTTGAGCTTGATGTGTCAAAATTCGCCAAAACACTGAGCATAGAACTAGAAGCTCTGTGCCGGAGTTCTGTTGTTTTGGCCTACAGACCTCCCGCACAGAATGTCTACACTACAGCAAATGTTTTATCCTTGGCTACTGCACCTGGCCATGCAGGAGCCAAGGATAAAACTTCCTTCTCCGCATGTGGCCCCACACTTCTCTGGTATGTGGTCGCGTGTCATCAAAAATGGCTACACGTGCCAGTGCTGACACACGTGTCATAGGTTCACCATCATGACCCTAGGGTTATCTCTTCCATTAAGTTTAGTATGTCAAAATTTCCTATGTACAAAATACAGTTTCACGTTCTCCCTGTGCCCTAAATTGTTTTCTGACGTTGAATGTCACGAGTAGTCAAATCCTATTCAGTTAACCCCACATCTTTGAATTGCCCAAAGGGCTTGAGCATCTCTCCAAGTGTTCTGCAATGCCAGAGAATTCTTTAGACACTGAGGAGAAAGGGAAAAGATTTTAGGCAAAAGGAATGGCAAGTTTAAAAATGGAGTGAAGAAAGTAAAGCAACTGAGAAAAAAGTACAGTTCAAGATAAAGAGGAATGCTGAAGTTAGACAAATGGTAAAGGTCATAATGGATTTTGTAAGCCTTGCAAAATAATCTGGAAAGCAATGTTATGCATCATTAAGGAAAAAGAAAAGAATGTGAAGGACATTTTTACTGAGATGTAATTCACCAAAGAATTCTGTTCTTGCCCTAGCCTGTTGGCTCAGTGGTAGAGCATCAACCTGGCATGTGGATGTCCCAGGTTTGATTCCCAGTCAGGGCACACAGGAGAAGCGACTATTTGCTTCTCCACCCCTCCCCCTCTCGCTTTACTCTCTCTCTCTTCTCCTCCTCTTCTGCAGCTGTGACTCAATTAGAGTGAGTTGGCCCCAGGCACTGAGAATGGCTCCGTGGCTTCCAACTCAGGTGCTAAAAAATGGCTCTGGTGGCAAAGGAGCAAGGACCCGCATGGGCACAGCATTGCTCCCTAGTGGGATTCCCAGGTGGATCCTGACCCAGACGCTTGTTTGCCAGAGTCTCTCTGTGTCCCTTCTTCTCACTAAAAAAAAAAAAAAGATTAAAAGAAAAAGAGTTCTGTGGTCATTGATTTATTCCAATCTGGGCTGCTCCTGTCTCAGTCAGGTAGTCATCTGTTTAGATTGACACTGGTGACACAGAGAGTGAAGATCTGGACACTCCAGAGCAGTGCTGTTCAAACAGGTTTATATACTGTCAGTAACCATTAGTCACGAATGGCTACTGAGAACCTGAAATGAGGCAAAGGATTAAAATTGCCTTAAGACCTTAAGAGCAGTGGATAGTGAAGGAAAAACAGAGATAGGTGTGGTGGGGGCTAAATGCTAGGAAATATGGGCAGAACTCCCAAATCCATTCTGCAAACTTAGATCAGTATATAGAAGTCAATGACCACAGGGCTCACCAAATCTACGGAATAAATGTGTCAAAGTTCAGAGGCATATTCTAGCACAATCTAGCAAGACTCAAGAAGCAGGAAAGCCTTGTAGAAGAGTCAGAAAAATTCTTTTGGAACTGACTCATTAAAGCAGAGTTGTTTTATAATCACAAGGTGTGTTCCCCACAGGTGTATCTTCATTGGTTTTAAAGGAGAAACAGGCTGAGGTAAATACCTGATTGCCTGTCAAGGGATTACCTAACCACAAGGAAAACAAACTAGAAGACATTCTTGAGTGTTTTTCTTCTTGTGCATCTAGAACTGTTAGTTGTCCACTGGTAAATATTTCCCACCCCAATATGAGCACTATTTATAAATGAATATTAGTCCAGAAGTATGTGGGGTTCCATTTTTAATTTTTAATATTTGTGTTATTTTTAAATTACAGTTTACATTCAATATTATTTTGTATTAGTTTCAGGTGCACAGAATAGTGGTTAGACAATCATATACTTTACAAAGTGTTCCCTCTTGTTCCCCTGATATTTCCAGTACCTACCTGGCACCCTACATCGTTATTACAATTTTATTGACTATATTTTCTTTGCTGTACTTTACATCCCCATGACTATTTGTAACTACCAATCTGTACTTCTGACCCCTTTACCATTTTCACCCAGTCCCCTACCTACCCTCATTTCTGGCAACCATCAGTCTGTTCTCTGTGTCTATGAGTCTGTTTCTTTTTTGTTTTTGATATTGTTCTTTGCATTACAAATATAAGTAAAATTATATGGTATTTATCTTTCTGTGACTTATTTCACTTAACATAATACTCTTTAAGCCCAGGCATTCTGTTGCAAATGGTAAGATTTCATTCTTTTTTATGGCCAGTAATATTCCATTGTATACATGTACTACCACTTTTCACCCGCTCATTTATTGATGGTCACTTGGGTTGCTTCTATAGCTTGGCTATTTGTAAAGAATGATGCAATGAACACAAGGTGCATATGTTGTTTCAAATTAGTGTTCTGGGTTTCTTCAGATAAATTCCCAGAATTGGAATTGCTGGATTATAAGGTAGTTACACTTTCAAATTTTTAAGTGATACCATACTATTTTCCACAGTGGCTGTACCAATCTGCATATCTACCAGCAGTGTATGAGGGGTCCCTTTTCTCCATATCCTTGTCAACACTTGCTGTTTGCATATTTATTGATGATAGCTATTCTGACAGGTGTGAGGTGATATCTCATTGTGGTTTTAATTTGCATTTTTGTAAGGGATTCCTTTTAAATAAATACTGTTTTTTTTGTCTTTTGTCTGCAGGCCTAGAGTCTGAAATTTTTCAGGCAACTGATCAGAAAGAATTGAGTCAGACCTGTAGAACTAATACCTCTACCTCATTGAGTGAAGAAATAAGCAAACTGAGGTAGTGGGTTTGCTAATCTTGCAGGAGGGGAAAGGAGCATGTTCTATCAGCAATCCAGTACTTTTAGACAAAATCAAATAAAAACACTCTAGAAAGTCAAATATGCAAGAGATATATTTTAGAGTGGGAGTCTGTTTCACACAGCACTAAAACTGTTTCTTAATCATAACATCTTTAAACATAATATCTGATGATAAATACCAGCATTAATACAGTGAGACCAAAGAAAAGTGAACCACAAGATGGCAAGGGCCAACTATACTAAAAGAAAGTGACAATAAAAGATTCAAATAATTTTATAACACCACTGCTCAAGATAAACTTAGAGGTTCTGAATAACTTAAAAGAAGAGATAGTAAAAAACAAATGTTTGTCAGTTGATTAAAAATCTCTAAATTTGACCTAGGAAAGGTCACAGGGTGTGATGTGCATAGGTGACAAAACCAGAGAGGTGTTAAGAAACAAGGTATTAGAGTCAAGAGCAACCTCTTCTGTGTCTTGACCCCAGTATATTTTGACTTTCAGCTTAGATTTCTAAGATGTTTGTACATGATGGGAAGACATGCCAGTGCACCTTTAGCAAGAAAATGTATGGGTAGGAGAGGTGGTGATTGATGGGACAGCACTGGTAAAGGAAAGAGAGAGAAGACAGTGTTGACTGATAATTAAATATGCGCCTAATTGCCTCACATACTCCTCACAGTAGCCCCTTCACCCATCACACAGATATGTGTTTAGCACCTTCATTGTGCCAGTCTCTGCCCTTGTGGAACTCATATCTAGTGTAGACAGCAAACAAAGAAGCAAACAGACAGAAAACAAATTAGGATAAACACCATGAGGAAACAAATAAGTTGAGATAGCAAATAATAAGAGAAAACTGCTTCCTATAGGGCAGAAAAGACTATTTTTAAGAAAGTATTTAACCAAAGGAAGAAACAGAACTGTCCATTAAGTAGTAGGAAAAGAACAAAGAAGCATAGGCAAAGGCCCTGGGGTGAGAAAGATTGCTGTGTCTAGTGAGGAATGAATGGGTTGGGCAGGGGGGATGCTAGAGTAAAAGTGGAAAAATCATTCGGAGGCTGTGGGTGGTGCTGTAGCTGAGAGATGAGATTCACCTGAATTGGAATAGGAGTATTAGAGATAAAGAGAAGTGAGCATAACATTTAACATATTTTTGAGATTAGAGATATATTTTCTGGTAGTATTTGCCACATTTACTTCTCAATATCCCCCACATAACAGAGGAGAAACAGCCTTAAAAGTTAAGAAATAAACTAAAGCTCTTACAGTAAGTCACTTTAGGATGGGGTGATGAACCCTGCCTTCCTTAATCTCTTTCCCCTGTATAACACTCCCTGACTTTATTAATTCCAAGTCATGGTAGGTTTTATAGAGTTCTAAAGTGAAAGTTTTTGCCAGTCTGATGATTTTGAATTATAATATGCTTTATTAACCAGGCCAGTTTACAGATTTACCCTTGCATTCCTTCCAGAAATGTGCTGCATCAACACCATAAGCCACAATTGGGGTTTTTACCCCCTTTCTCTGACATTTTACTTAAATTCATGACACTGGTGGTTAGTGATACTGATTGATATGCCTTATGAAGTACCCAACTCTCTATGAAGAAAGAACCAGGGTGTACCAGTACCATTCACCCAACTTCTGATGTTAACAACACAGCCAGTTTAGGGATTGTTCCAACCTAGCAGAATCTAGGGAAATTCCAGGAGCCCTGGGGCAAGCCCTGCCTTCAATGCCACACCTTAGTGGTAGACCACTAGGTTCTCATTTCCCCTTCCCTTTCCTTTTCAAATCCCACAATTTCTTGCTGGGTAGAAACTGCAATTAACCCAGTCAATTGGGTTATTTAGTAACCAATGTCCCTTGTCAACTACGTTAAAAATGTACCTGTATGTGGCTGTACTTGAAGTAGCCCTGGTTGCTAATACTCTCCCACCCCGCCAAGTAAATCAACACATGGAAAAGGCTTAAAATAAGCAGGCTTGGAGTAAAAAGCTGAGCTGAAAATCACCTTGCCCTTTTTAAACTCAGAACTTCTGTAGTTATTTTCTTCCTTTTTATTTTGTCTTTACTGTTGAGATTCTGGGGTGTATATTAGTGCTGCTTGCCATTTCCTCCATGTCTCCTTCTCGGCACAGGGCAGGACTGTACTTCCTCCCTCTCTGCAGCTGGCATGGTGCATTACTTGTTGTTGGGCAGATAAAATATATTATGCTCACTTTGTTGAAGATGGCACTGCCCACGTTGAAGCCCATCACCCAGGTGATGATATTAGTTGTTCTTCTTGCTTGGTATGAGCGTGATTATGTTAATATATGTTGGGGGAGGGCTTTCGCGCCGAAAGGTTTTAAAAGAAGAGATCACATTCTTCTGGGGGAAGAGGGATTACGTTCTAGGAGGAGAGCAGAGAGAAGAGCAGATAAAGGCCACATGGAGGAGAGGAGAAGCAGCCAACATGGCGGAATGCTGAGGGAGAAACCAGTTTGTGCAGAGAGAAGCAGATGGGGAACAGAGGTGAATAAGGCTGGTGAGGTAGGAATCTTTGATTCTAGGAAAGTCGGAGAACTCAGTAGCTTTGTGAGCACTGAATGAGTGTGTTTTGGAGCCCAGTGTCTGATTTTACTTGCCCACCAGATGCAAGCTAGGATTAAAGCTGATGCCCATCAGTTCTTGGCTCCATTGTTTCATTACCGACTGTCCGAATCTAACGCAAACCTGCACGGGCCAGGAGGCTGTGACGGTGGCCGCGGCTACTGGCCTTACACTTCTTCTAGAAGCAGTTTAGGAGCTGTTCTACAATTCTCCCCGCTCCACTACTGTATAGCCCCATCTTGACCACCAGTACATTCTTCACATTCTTAATGTGAAGGAAAATACAACTTTCCAAATTAGAGAAGTATGACAACAGTATATTGGCAGAAAGTGAGGGTTGGATTCAAATGGACTTGGTTTTAATTATTCTTTTTACCTTACTCTCTGAGCCTTCTTTTTTTTTTTTACTGTAAAAGAGAGACAATAGCAAAATTGGCTACGACAATTTAGTATGGCAGGTACAATTTAGTATGAGAAGATGATGTTCAGTGAAAATAGCTGGTTTTATGATGGATAGTGATAAATACACTACAAGTCTAGAAGGATATCCCCATGAGGCAGAACTGAATCTGCAGTCTGCAGAAATGGGAAAAAATGTTGTCACTGATCCCCTCTCACTTCCCCTTTCTTCTCTCCCCACAAGCTTCTTCCCCATCACATCACAGGCATGGCTTTCTCTTCCTCAGAGTCCTGATGCTTTCTCTGCCTCCTTCCCACTCAGTCACAGACAACTCCCAGGAAAGCATGTATGACTCATTAAATTACTCATTAAGGTAGCTACATTTTAACAGGAATTAAGCTAAAGTACAAAGGCCAACATATTAATGCATATGTTTAAATATTATAAACATACATTGTAAATTTTTGAAAATGTTACTTCTCTTTCCCCTTTGCACCACTTAGATTCACATTGTTTTTGGATTCCTATTCTCAAGTAACACACAATCCAGAGGATTTTACTTACTTAATAAGTATATGAAGAAAGAGGGAGAGAGAAGACAGGAGGGAGGGAGGGAGGCAAGGAAGGAAACAAGGAGGAAAGGATGAGAAAGAAAATTCTTGGTAAGAAAAAAATATTCTAAAATCAGGTGGAGATACTTTTCCTTTTCTGAACGATTTCATATTGTGCCATCAGCACAGTTTAGAAGGACTTGGAGTTATCCTGCTCGTCTCCTCGTTCTCCCGGAGACACAGAGGGGGACAAGAGCAGGTTTACAGTTGTGAATATGCAAAACAGTTCTGGTATTATTTATTCACTACTTTGTTATTTTCCATCAAAACAACTGTAAGTCTCCTTTTATCCTACCTGTATATAAGAGATGTAAAGATGACTTATAACACTTCTCATAACATCACTAGAAATCGGTCATTTATTCCCAGAGCAAAACCTTCTGCTAGAAAGATGTTTAGCCATATTTGATTTTATTATTTAATCCTGGGTAGAAGTATTACAGAAATATATACTTAGGGCCACTAATCTCATCACTATATGGAATTGTACATTTATTCTTCGAACAATTCTTAGTATATGGTGAGATACCTAAGTAGTTATACTCATTTAGAGTTAGATTTTATTGGAAAGAAATGTCTAAGAAATAATTTGTGCATCTGTGTGCCAGATGAGTAATAGCTGGGTGCTGGCAAAATCACCCACCATGACTGTGAAAACACAGCAAGAGGTCGATACAAAAATAACTTTAGAAATATGTTGAAACTTTTACTTTACTATTTTTCCAAAAACAATTGCATCACTTCCTAGAAACATAAGTACATGGTTTTTCAACCATTATTAAAAAAAAAAAAGTACGGGGAGAGTCTATAAATATAATGATGAAATGAAAAAGGTAAGTCAATGGAATTTTACTGGCACAACCTAGAAGTCAGAATCAGATAGATCAACAATATATGCATTAGAAGCAAACACTAACAATCTTCTGTGTGATCATGAATAGCTTTCGGAAGCTGTCAAAGCACAAGCATGAATTGACGCTAACAGTTGGACTGGGCATCAAAGGGACTAAGAGAGGCAGATGACCTACAACCCAACATGAAACTTTTATAAGCAGACAAAGCTGAGGTACAACTGATTCTTATGCCCTTTTGTACATTTGTCTGCATATAGGTAGAAAATTATAAAGAAAAGTCCCAAATAAGCAAGTCTGACTCAAGAAGGTAATAGCTGGACTACCATTACCATCTGTGTTCAATAATGACATCATATACCCACTTAAATGCCCCTTTGTTTAAATTATAGTAAATCTTAATTATTCTCTTTAAAATCATAGCATCTGGTCCCTTCAAATTTCAACCTTTAGATGTGTTTATTCGCCAGATTTCAAGACTGCCAGAAAAGAAATCTGAGTGTCCAAAGCAGTGAAATCAACCTGCATTTGTAATTTAAGTTCAGGAATTCCTAAATCCTCCACTTTCCCCAACATAAATATAGCCATTTGACTTAGTCCAATTTGATTATCTTTCCTATTATTTGCTTTATGAGATTTGTACTGTTTATTTATTTACAGGGAAAACTTCCAGATATTTCAGTGTCAGAAATATGACTTCTTTCAAATTGTCTTTTCTAATTGGAGCCAGGGGTGGTATGCATAACAAAGATTTTTATTCAGTCCCTAAACCTGTTACATTGAAGAAGCACTATCATGTTAGGTCTTATGATTTTGGAGTTTAGATCTGGCTTCCTCCCTAGATCAACCAACCCTTCTTTAATGGGTAGAATTGTGTCCCTTGGCTCAAATCAAATTTGTTTGTTGAAGTCTTAACCCACAGTACCTCACATTGAGATCTTATTTGAAAACAGGGTCATTGCAGATGCAATTAATTAAGATGAGGTAACACTGGAGTAGAGTGGGGCCCTAATCCAATATGACTGGTGTTCTTATAAAAAGGGGGTGTTTGGACAAGAGAGAATACTATGTGGGAGGATGTGCTTTGTCTACAAGCCAATGAGTGCCAAATATTACCAGCAAACCACCAAAAGCTAAGAGAGTACTTTCTCCCTTACAGCCCACTGTAAGGAACTAACACTGCCAACATCTTGATCTTGGACTTCCAGCCTCTGCAACTGTGAAAAAATACATTTCTGTTGTTTAAGCCACTCAGTCTGTGATATTTTGTCATGGCAGCCCTAGCTCACTGATACCTCTATTTACTGCTGTGCAAGCAGAGTCTCATTGGCTGATTAGTAATTCTCTTTTTATCCCTGGTCTTGTTCACTAAATGGGAATATTTGCATAGTATGTTATCCCAAGAGTTTGCCTTCAAAATTATGGTCATCTTAACAAATGGCAATATCTTTAAGCGTTGGCCTCACCTTTGAGAGGATGAAGAAGAATGAGACTTGATAAGGAGAATGAGACAATTTATCAATGACTTACAACTTGTCAATGGCTTATACCTTCCTTAAATATACATTGTAGTAGCTCACTTGATACATGCCAATATAAAAAAATTGACAGAAATGTGAGCCTCAATCACAGATCTAGCCGGACATTCTGCCAATTTCTTTAAAATGCAATCTAAGAAACAGGAGAATCATAATTAGGAAAATGAATAATAGTGTCTTGGTCTCAGGAAGGAGAAAAGGCTATGGTCCTGCTTATTTGGGACATCAAATGGGATTCACAAAATCAAGCTACTCCTTAGGAAATCAAAAAGTAGGTAGTGATGTCAAAGAAAAAACAGAAGTCAGCCTCTAGATTGAGTGTTGACTTTCTTAGTACAAGGAGAATATGAACTAGATGAATTTCCTACACTCCCAACTTTCAGTTCTCTGGGCCACCTTTCACACATGTAGTTCTCAATCTTTAGTGCGCATGAAGAGTTGAATGGAGGGTTTCTAAAACGCAGATGCCTGGGCTCTAGTTCTAGAGTTTTTGACTCAGTAAGGCCCAGAGTAGGACCACAGAATTTGCATTTCTGTCTACTGAAAACTATTCCTAAGTGATGCTGATGTTACCCGTCCAGGGATGATATTTTGAGAACCACTGGATGGCACCAGTGCTGTCAGGCTTGCCTGATGAAAAAAAATCACCCAGGAGGAGCTTATTTTTTAGAAATACAAAATCCCAGGTCCCATACCAGATTTTCTAATTTATGGCCTCCAAGGAAAAGAAAATAGAAAAATTTTGTATTTTTACAAGATAGAATATAACAATGATTAGGCAAGCTTGAGCAACACTACACCAAATCTCCATGAGTTCCATGTTAGCATCTGTCATTTTTAGCATCAATGAGTGAGTTTTGCAATATGACTGTAGTTGTGTGATTAGTTAAGAGTAGCACTGCCACTGGGTTCTGTAACTTTAATATTCTGGCCCTATTGGCCAACTATGGAAACTTACTCCTTCATTTCATGAACAGGTTTCCTGGGAGATAGTCTTAATATTAACTGGCCCTGGTACCATGATTCAGTCCAGAAACAGGCTCAGATGATGCCTTTACTGGCAACTTTCCCTCTTCTCCTTAGAACCTTCTTATCTCATAGCCCACATCCTGCCCTGAATATTAATAGGGTCCCTAGCCTCAAGCTCTTTCCTCTTTAATATTGCAAGCTCTTACATGTGAGTTATGCTCTAGGAAGTTTTATTTCAAAATCACCTTCTCATTTTTTTTTTGGAAAGAATGGTCTTGCTGGCACCTGCAGAGGAAATTTCATTGGTTCAGCGCTAGCTGATAGTAATTCAGGTTAACTCTTTAAAGGACCATTGGAGATCTGCAAAGACCTTGTAGTAAAATTGCTCAGGGCTCAATCATGCCAGAGTGCTGCTTTGGCAAACACGTAATTCCCATCTCTCAGGTTCAAATTCCAACCACTTAACTCAAATTAAGGCATCTTGTGACTTTTTTTTTTTTTTTTGGACCATCTTTTACCTCAGAGAATTTATAGTGGTTTTAAGATAATGACCTCACATGTATCATCTTTAGTCTTTGCAGCAAATCTACAAGGTAGGTGTCACTCTCTTTTACAAATAAAAAAAAACTGACAGAGATTAAATATAAGAATTTTCAAGGTTACTCTCACAAGGTTATGACACTCTCAGTTTTGTCTGCTACCTCCACCTCTGGGTATAGGATTGAAATTCAGCTCCTATGCCAAGGTAAAAATGACATGTTTGACTAAAAGACAAGTTAATTTATATGCAGGCCTCTTATGTTTATCTCATTTATTTTTTTCTAAGAGCAATCATCCCATATGCAACAAATATTTACACTTGTTTTCTTTAAGAGATCTAAAGAATACTCTTGTATGCTCAAATTTAAAGGCTGACCAAAATAGCACAACATTAAAGAGGAAAAATAAATATAAAAATCAACTCTCAACCTTTACCTGTACTGTGCACACTGAGTGGTCTTAGACATCACTCACAAAGACTGCAATCTGGCCATTTAGACTCTCCATCAAATTTTTATTGAGCACTTTCTATGTGCTTAGCACTGTGCTGGACTCTATAGGTACAAGAGATATATAAAGCATGGGTCCTGCCCACAAAGAGCTTACAATATGGTTGAGTATTAAAAAAAGAAAAACTACAAAAGCTCTTTAAAATTACATATTGTGCAAATTATTTTTATATAAAAAACATTTTAGATAATGTAACAAGAAATAAAACCTTAGGACAAAAATGAAACAGAAAATACTTTTATCCATGGAGTGAGCTTTGAGATATTTTGAATTAAAAATAATTCAGTAAAAGCTTAAAATAATAGAAAATATAAGAACAAGTATTTTAAAGATAGCAATTAAACATTTAAGTATTCATAGTAATTAAAAGAATATAACCAAGATATTTTATACACATCCTTAAGTTACCTCAATAATTACAATCATATTTTGACAACAGATTCTTTTTGAATATGCTTCCAACTATTGAGAATGTTAATAAATTTTGTTTCCTTAAGTAATTTATATGGTTTCCTTATAACCTGGATTGCATCAGTTATTTAATTTTTAAAAGTCATTTTTTGTAAACAGTAAAAATATGGATAAATTCAACTATGTCTGAATTGTCATATATTTCATGAATCAAAAACCACTTATAACTATAAGACACATATATACATTTGCATGTAAAAGATAATGACTCTATAGCTCTAAGATCTTGGCGTGACTTGGCATGCCTCTTTGCATTACCTTGGCACCACCTCCCTTGGGAGCAGCACAGCTGGGAATTTTTGTTTGTTTTTTTGTTCATTTGTTTTGTTTCACACTGGGTTGTGGTGGTGCTGAATAAAAGCACGGTTCTGCAATACAAAGGAGGTGGGAGTAGGTAGGAGTCCATTTTATTTCAATGCAAAAGTCATACATCTATAATTGCACCTATATATCAAATGTAGTGAAGAACCAGCCCACTTATAAAGCGTATTAATACCAGACATTTGTTTTACATTTGAATCTCATAGAGCTTTACAGTAATTACTATAATTATCATAAAATGTAAATCAAGCACCATTTCTCCACATGACAGGTTTTTTACAAAGTTTCTTAAGAAATTTATTTGATTTTGAGGTTTAATCTTATCTTCAATATAACCTTATATAATTATAAGGATGTGTTGAAGAAAACAAAGATGAAGGCACTTATTAAAAATAAGTGTGTTACTGAATCGTGACAGAATATTTGATGCTACACAGCTTATTATTTGGGATGAACTTAGTATAAAAAGGATATTTTTTTATGGATTAAAAGTATCAAAAGTATTTTATGCTGACATATACTGTCTCTATATCAGATTTCAAACGTATTGGACAAAGATCATTCCTAGTTGAGATATATCTTTACCAAATATTCATTGTTTTTCAGATTTTTCAATCATTTTATTACTTTATTACTTGCACAAATAAAACCTCAATAAACATTATTATATAGATTGTCTATAATTATTCTGCCTGGATGTAGCAGTTTTAAATCAAGAAAGTTTAATACAAAAATTCTTAAGTTGAACAACAACATGGAAACAAAGGGTTTTCTATTACATTTGTTAAAATTTTCAATGGCTAATCTTGTATATAAATTGTTTCTTTGTTGAGAATTTATCAAATAAATAACATCTTTCCTGGTGTCCAGTACTGCACTAGTGCTGAGACCTATGAAGAAAATATAATAAAAGGGTCCCGACCACATGAAATAAAAATTTTTCAAGAGAAAAAGACATACATAGTGAAAATATTTAAGGAATAATACAATAGTCTTCAAAACGAGCATTATATGACTTCAGAGTTGTAAATAGAGGTAAGAGAACAAAGATACTTAAATTGTTCAAGACTTAAGGACAAGGTAAGATTTGAACATAAAAGTTATGACTAGGTTTTGCACGGGTATAATAATCATGAACAAGAATAACAGCCAGTGACCTGTGGTGGCGCAGTGGATAAAGCGTCGACCTGGGAACACAGAGGTCACCAGTTCAAAACCCTGCACTGGCCTGGTCAAGGCACATATGGGAATTGATGCTTCTAGCTCCTCCCCCCTTTCTCTCTCTCTCTCTCTCTCTCTCTCTCTCTCTCTCTCTCTCTCTCTCTCTGTGTGTGTGTGTCTCCTCTCTAAAATGAATAAATAAATAAAGAAAGAAAGAATAACAGCCAGGAGTCAGAAGTTAATTCTGTCCATGACATTGAAATCCACACAGTAAGGAAGTCAGTTCATTGTTGAAATTGGGAACTCAGATCATATAGTTGGAGATAAGTCTGGTTAAAGAATTAACCACAATTAATACGTACTTACTGAGTACCTTTTGTGTTATAGCCACTTTATATACACTATCACAATAACATCAGAGGTAAGTATTATTAGCTTTGGTTTATAGATTAATTCAATGAGACTCCATGAGATTAATTAACTTCTTCAAGGTCATAGAGCTAGTGAGTTGAATAGCCAGATTTAAATGCAAGTTTCATTCCAAAGCCAATGTTATATTACTACATCACATTGTCTTATAAATGGAATACCACTTTAGCAAATCTCACATCCTACTGTGTTATAGGAAGAACCTGATATCAAAATACTTAAACCTGGATTTGATTTCTCACATTAGTCACTTGACATTGGACAAGTTTTCTGGAAACTTCATCCTCTTTTGTAAAATTAAAATAATAAATAGATGGCAGCAAGACAGCCACAAAGATGGGTGATAGACAGATAAATATAACAGAAATATAAACATTCTTGTGATTGGAAAATCCTGCCTACTCAATAAAATGTGTTGAATGTAATCCAAATCAAGAGACTGCGTACAATATCAGCTTTGTGCTACTTACCTAAGGCCACTTGAAATACAGGGTTAAATGAAATTAATTGTAGTTTATAACTAATTCAAAACTGGTTCAAGTATTTAACAGGAATGACTCAATTATTTTGGCTTAATTTAGTTGGCAAAATTGACAACGGAGTCCAAGTATAGGCGCCTATGGTTGTTTTTTTTTATTTTAATTTTATTTTTTATTACAGGGACAGAGAGAGGGACAGATAGGGACTGACAGACAGGAACGGAGAGAGATGAGAAGCATCAATCATTAGTTTTTCATTGCTGTTACGACACCTTAGTTGTTCATTGATTGCTTTCTCACATGTGCCTTGACCGCGGGCCTTCAGCAGACTGAGCAACCCCTTGCTGGAGCCAGCGACCTTGAGTCCAAGCTGACGAGCTTTTGCTCAAGCCAGATGGGCCCGCACTCAAGCTGGCAAGCTCAGGGTCTCAAACCTGGGTCTTTCGCATCCCAGTCCGATGCTCTATCCACTGCGCCACCGCCTGGTCAGGCATATGGTTGTTGATACTATATTATCATCACTTCCCAAGATGTCTTTATAGGTGATAGCATGGTCCTTAGCACAGTTCCTAAAATAGAGACTTAATAACTTGTGTTGAATTAAATAAATTAGAAGAAGAAAGAGAAGGAGAAAGAGAAAAAAGAGAAAGAAAGGCTGGTTGAACTTATATGCAGGTTAGATCATACTAGCTGATAGATATTATATGATGCAAAGTATTTTTTTTAATTCTACACGATTTCTTATTTCAATTCAGACAAAATGGATTTCTTCCTTTCATAAGAAAAATCACAAAATTTGTATCTGATAACTAAGTTACTTATTAATTCCTGTTTTTATGCCACCAGAGGAAAAATTTAAGAAAACCTGAATTGATTGTGGTGAATCATAAGGCTATGCTTGGATGTTTTGTTGGTTCAACTCAACAGTAAATCATCTAGCTCACTACTGTTTTCAACAACACTTCAAGAGAGCCCTTAGCTACATCACTCCTTTCTGTCTTCAAAGACAAATAAAAACAAAACTAATTTCTGATTTATGAAATGTCACATAACCAGAATAGAGACATAAGGATTTTGAGTTCCAACCTTATCCCAGAAGAACACAACATATCCAAAACATTAATTATGTGTTTTGTATAAATAAGTTTTGTCATGGTATAGTCCTGCATTTAATTAGCATACCTTTCTAACTCATTAAATTCATGTCCATTTGATTGAATTCTGTTCTCAATATGTTGACTTTACATTGTCAAAAACTTATACTGATTTTTCAAACTCACATTGTAAAATCAAAACAACCAAAATATCCACATTGGTTGAAGTTCAGATGAAAGTTTAAAGTCGGAAACAAACTCATGGAAGGTGGGGTTTTTTTTCCTCATTTTTTCACTAACCATCATATGTGAAATCCTGTCCAACATCTTAAATACATACTCAGTTTTTAATTCAAGAAATCAATTTAACACTCAGAAGCATAGGTTGTAATAATAAACCTATTTTCAGTGGATGCTACTGAAAAAAATATTAAAATTAAAAAAATATTAAAATAAAGAAACAATTCAAATCAAAATATAAACTTCTCTTTTTCAGGTGGGAAGAAATGCATAAATTCAGGGAAGCAGGAATTGTGAGAAAAATTCCATCTTCGTCTTTCATTTTCTGTTAGAATAGAGAGAAAAAAATCAAATAAGCATAATAGGGATTAGTTTTTTGTTTTTTTTAGTATGGTGTGAGGAGTAAGATGCATGTAAGAAACATAAATGTCTTAGACATCAAAACATTGTGGTTTGAAGTAATTACATGTGTGTTTTGTAAATAAAGGTAATTTAAATAACTTTGAATTGTGAGTTACTTAAGCCATTGGATCACTTAATTATGCCAAATATATGTTTTTTTTCTGAGTAATTTTTCTGGTTTGCAAGTTTGTAATCCAGAAGAATAATCAAATCATGAAGTTGTATCAATTGTAGATACATCAAATAATCAAATAATCTTACCATGAAAATAATACTAAATAAGTATATAAACTATATCCTAAAAATGTATAAGAAGAATGCAAGTTGAAATAGACACAACCCCAAATTTTTATGCTATCAAACCAATAAAGATAATACACAGTGCTGGTCAGGGTGAAACAACAGAAACTCACTCATTGCTGAGGAAACTTTAAATCTTTATAATTCTTTTGGGAAAATGTTAGACTATATGCATCTTTATAGAATGTTACAATTTGGCATATTATTTATTTTTTAAAGTAAATTTATGGTTAAAAATCAAATATATTTTTAAAACCTTTGCATTTCAGTGTTGGATTATAATACAGTTTTATTACATAATGGTGCCAATTTAAATACAGATTATAATTAAATAAATTATAGTGTACTTTTTAATGAACTATTTGTAAATGGTCTAGGTAATGCTTATTTTATGTTAAATTAAATAAAAACAGGATACAATAATGCATATATAATATTGTAAGTATGTAAAGTAAAATCAAGAAAAGTACAGAGACAAAATAAGAGAAAAATATACTAAAACGATGGTGAGGTTTTCCTGAACAAGGGAAAAAAGGTTTAGTAAGCTGCTTTTCTTTTTAATGTTCTTTATTATACAAAGTTTTCCCAAAAGGGAAAATATAGTAAGATTTACTTTAAAAAATTAAAAATGAAATTAGAGTACACCTACCAATAAAGAAATAAAAACTGGATATATCCCTTTATATTTATCCCTGGGGGAATTTGTGTTTTTAGCAAAACCGGGCTTAGGTTCTGTGCATCATATGTACATATTTAGGAAAAGGATGTAGGACCCTAAAGGTAAGTTGAGAAAAAATTTTATTGACCTCCAGATTTTTAAGCTATGTTTCAGGATCAACCAGTTTATTCTGATCCTTTAGGCATTGTTTCACACGATGTAATATTGAAAAACATATTTAGATCTTTCCCTGAAGAACAAAAGTGATTATCATTCGGTTATCTCAACCATAGAAGAACAATGGCTGAAGATACTGAGCTACTTGCATGTCCACACCCATATGACTTATAATGCACGGCTCATTTTGTGCACCAGTAAAAAAACATATACCTATGTCTTGAATTTGGGAAAAAAATCATATTTTATTTAGCACTAAAGAAGGGTTCGGTGAATGTCCATATGAAACTGGTGGGTTTGGTATCTCAAAAAAGGTTAAGAACCACTGCCCTATAGTTAATAACAGAAATATTAAAAAGAAGTGCTTGAGGTAGGAAAGTCAAGGGCTCAAAAATTAAAATCGTCACTTGTGTGTCATATTTGGCATTATGTTCTGCTTACCAGAATGTTTATTCATTGAATTACATACTTTATATAACAAAAATCTAATTGATACAATATACAGATGATGTACTGATATAATAGAATTATACACCTAAAACCTTTATAACTTCATTAACCAATGTCACCCCAATAAATTCAAATAAAAGTAAATAAGAAAGTTACAACTCCTAAATACTTATTATCAGATTAAAAATATAAATAATGATATATACTTCTCACAAAAATTAGGGATATTTCAAAATGAGTATGAAGCTATAAAATATCCCCTAATTTTTGTGAGCAGTATATTTATCAGTAGGATAATATAGTCATTAATATATCCACAGATATAGAATATTTTTTAATAATTGATAAGTACAGCATATCTTCATTATATGTATATTACTAAAAAAATACAAGCCTGACCTGTGGTGGCGCAGTGGATAAAGCGTCGACCTAGGAACACTGAGGTTGCCAGTTCAAAACCCTGCACTGGTTTGGTCAAGGCACATATGGGAGTTGATGCTTCTAGCTCTTCCCCCCTTTCTCTCTCTCTCTCTCTCTCTCTCTCTCTCTCTGTGTCTCCTCTCTAAAATAAATAAATAAAAAGAAAAAAAATACATATATTTCATAGTAGAATGCTTTTACCTACCAATGGAAACTACATACCTATAAGCAGTACAAATAATGATCGAAAGAATAAACAAAATATTCAACAGAAATAAAATGCCAGTCAAAGCTGCTTTTCAACTAGAATTAAATAAGTGATACTCATCTGGACAAAGTATGTATGATATATGTTGCCATTGGGGTAATAATTTTATTGTTAAAGCCCTCTTCTAACTTTTCTCTGGCAATGTCAATTCAAAAAGTACATACATTTGAAAAGAAAACCATATATAGTCATGAAATGCTTATTACTGTTGTAAAACTATTGTGTTGACATTTTACTTTGTCTTTTCAGTGAATTTTAAAATAAAAAAGCAACAGAAAAATAATAGATCTAATTAACAGAAGAGCAAGCAAGAGTGTGCTAACCATGTAGAGAACACGTCAAGTCCTGCTGTCTAATAAAAGCAGGGATAGCGTGGCCTTAAAATACTCTCTGAAACTACTCTCACTATGAAAAATTAGTGACAATGCAGGCTCTTCCATGACATTAAAATGATCAGTTACAAAGTCAGACTGGACCCATTTTCAGAAGTTCTTAGTTGGAGGAAATTGAAGTGAAGTTATAAAAACAACAGCAGCTCCTCCAAAAAATCTAGTCCTCCTTAATCAGATATGTGTACTTAATTTCCATTTTATTCTTAGAGATAGTCTGTCTTTGTAGCACAAACCAGATCAGAACAAGCAGATGGGAGAAGGCTATGCTGTAAATCTAGGCAGCTTCTAAATCTCACCTTTCCAAATGGTCACTCCACATCAAGGTTGAGGAGCACTGGTGGGGTAAAGTGTTGGAGCTGGATGCATAGTTGTTTGCATGGTACCTGATCTGTGAACAGATAGAGGGTTTCAGTGGACAGAATTATTGATTACATCTCCTTTTGTGAAATGACACCTCCTTGAAATTTTCACAGAAAGGCAAAACCAAACTGTGTACATCAGCTCAAGTGAACTATAATTCAGGAAATAAAAATGCTTTAGCTACTGTCTTCCTAAGACTATCTCATTCCTGTCTCCATGCTTTAACCCACACTCTGTGTCTTCCTAACCCTCCACACCAGGTATTACTTCATAGCAGAGATTGTGTCTAATATGAGCTTTAACTGCCTAGAGCGGTTACCAGCACTTGTTAAATGCTGAATTAAAAAAAGCTCACTGACTTCAAATGATTGATGCAGGTAAATTTAATTCTACTGCTCTCCAGCTTTCAGTGACTTCCTGTTGCTCTTAGAATAAAGACCAGAATTCTTAACATGACCTCAAAGGACCTGTTTGATCTAGCTGCTGGCTGCAACGCCAGCTTTGTTTGAACCTTTTGTACATTTCTCTTGCGTGCTTAGGTCACACTAGCCTTCTATGAACTTCATGAGCAGTGTCATCCTCCTTCGTACCTCTGGGCTTTGCAATTGAACCTTCTCTGCCTAGAGTGCAGGGGATGCAGGGTAGGTGGAGGTGGAATGGGCTTGGAATTGGGATAAAAGAAACTTTGCTTGGATCAACAGGCTCCTAATGCAGTGTGCAGATGACTTTTTATTGAGTTACACCTCTGAAACCTGTACCTCAATAAATTCAAATTAAAAATAATAGTTACAGCCTGACCAGGGGGTGGCACAGTGGATAGAGAGTTGGCCTGAGATGCTGAGGACCCAGGTTTGAAACCCCAAGGTTACTGGCTTGAAGCCCAAGGTCACCATCTTGAGCCGAAGGTCCCAGGTTTGACTAAGGGGTCACTGTCTGGGCTACACCCCTCTGGTCAAGGCACATATGAGAAAGCAATCAATGAACAATGAAGGTGTAACAACTATGAGTTGATGCTTGTCATCTCTTTGCCTTCCTGTCTGTCTGTCCCTCTCAATCTCTCTCTCACTGTAAAAATGAAAAAATAATTTTAAAAAATAGTTTAAAAAAACTGGTGTAAGGCTTAGTTTCGACCAATTGATGGCAGTTTGCTCCTGTTCAGCTTCTTCTGATGGTCCCCTTATAAGCAGTGCAGGTAGGCAATGAGGTTGTTGGGCTGGGCATGCAAAGGCAGGTAGTAAGACCTTCTGTGAAAGTAAAGACTGATGAACATGCCAATTTGTATGCCTTTTGTCTGACCATTTCATTAATATACAATGTGTGTTTATTTGTACACTTAGAACTATAAGAGTACTTTGCCTTCAAAATAAAAAAAAAATCACTTCTTCATGGAATATCCTATTGACTAAGACTTATCTCCACTATGTAATAAACATTCTTTTCCCTTTAGAAACTCATGGTAGTTTGGAATTCATAGTTATTTGTGTGATGATTTTTTTTTTCTTTTATTAATTTTAATGGGGTGACATTAATAAATCAGGGTACATATGTTCAAAGAAAACATCTCCAGGTTGTGATGATTTTTTAAAATATTTGTCATTATCTCTAAGCTACAAGGTTAATGAGAAGAGGAACTATGCCTGGTTTTGTTTACTGCTGTGTCTCCTGTAGCTACCACAGTGTCAGGCACATCAGTCATGGCCAGGATTTGTGGCAGAAATGACCCTGAAGCCGATCCCTCAGCAGCAGTCTCCAAATATTGGCTTAAATTCATTGGCTGCAATAAAAATATTAAGAAAAAGTACCTGAAAAACATTTCCTTTTTATACATGTCTCATTAATTCTCTTATAAGAAATAGTTTGAAATTAAATTCTTACAAAAAAAATTTGTTACAAGAAAAAGAAGAAATCAATAAAATGTATTGTTTCCTTAGTCTATCTTTTTTATTGGACTCCTAGAGTCCTTTTTTTTCTCAAAAGTTTATTTGACATCATTTTAAACAGCATCCCCATTTCAAATGGTAAGACATTACATAAGATGTCCAGACATGGAGTGCTCCAGTTCTTTTTATTTTCCTTTTTTTTTTTTTTTTTTTTTTTTTTTTTAGCAAGAGAAACAGACAGAGACAGAGAGAGGGACAGAGGGACAGATAGGAACTGACAGGAAGGGAGATGAGAAGCATCAATTCTTCGGTGCGGTACTTTATTTGTTCAATGATTGCTTTCTCGTATGGGCCTTGACCAGGGGGCTTCAGCCAAGCCAGTGACCCCTCACTCAAGCCAGAGACCTTGGGCTCAAGCCAGAGATCTTGGGCTCAAGCCAGCAACCTTGGGCTTCAAGCCAAGAGCCTTCGGGCTTAAGTCAACAACCATAGGACCATGTCTATTGAGCCCGCTGTGCTCAAGCTGGTGACCTTGGGGTTTCAAACCTGGGTCCTCTTGTGTCTCAGGCTGATGTACTATTTACTGTGCCACTGCCTGGTCAGGCTGTAATTCTCTAGTTCTTGGCTGTGCTAAGCAAATAGATAATTTCTGTTTTAAGAAGGCAGTGTTATTTGAAGGAAAATAAAATGACATGTCTTCTTTGCAACAAAAATTACACTTTAGCCAATATCTATTTTAGAGCAAAGAGAAAAATTTTAGTGGCACTTTTTATAGAAATATTGTGGTTCCGAAAGAGTTCAGGTCAGAGCAGAAAAAAACAAACAAGTGTCCTTATTTATTCTCTGAGACTTTCAGAATCCCCTATGTGTCCTTGTATACAAAGACCCTTCACATATTAAAGAACAACCTGGTTAGACCTGGCTCTGCCTAGAAGACCACTAGGTCTCTCTTTTGGACATTATCCTATTTTGGTTCTTATTTAGAGGTCTGCTTTAACCAAAATAATGCACTGGGGATTGCATTATTTATTGGCTCAACTTTAAGAGCAGATACGACTACTAGAGTTTGAGTTTGAATATCAGGTGCCTTACAATGTCAAGTAGCAGGGAAAAAGAAAAGAACTAAAAAAGTGAGGCACTGCAAGGTAGTAAGTGAAAAGCTGGGAGTTCTGAAGTATGGTATGGACCCCATTCTTTCTCTGGTGAGCTCTTTGTCTTTTATGGATACTCTCCATAGTTCACTCCATAATTCTCATGAGACAGCTTGGCTTCACTATCACACTTGCTTTCCGTAACTTACTCTGCCTCTGCATCCTGTGGATCATTCATTACATGTCAACTTTTTACCCTATGTGTCTCTTTTATTTTATACCTTGTCTCCAGTCTTTGTGTCTCATTCTAGTTGGCTAGTGTATAAGTTTAAACCTCATGAAATTGTCATTTTTATTGTTAAATAGTTGGATATTGAAAATTATATATGATTTCACTAATGATAACCTGCTAATGAATTAGTGTTTCTGACTCAAGTCTTTCTTTTCTTGAACACATCATTTATATTGTTTCTAAGGTAAACCTTGACAAATCCTAAATATCTTTAAAGCTTCCATATTACTGCAGGATAAAGTTCTAAAGTATCCAAGGCCCACCACTGAGTGTCTCTAACTTAGACCTCCAGGTTTATCTCCTCCCTCTCCTCTTCATGTAAACTCTGATTTGAGTCACTAAATTACTCTTCAAGAGACCTCCCAGTGCTCTTTCACACCTGATTACCATAGAATTTGCTATTTCCTTTCTAAAATGCCTCTCTCCACTTTTGTCTAGAATTAATTCAACTTATCTTCTGAGATGCAGCCTTCCAATTGCTTAGAAAAGTATCATTCCTTCCATCATATTTCCATAGCATTGTGTACATTACTCCACAGGTACTTATTATATTGTACTTATTAGTCTATCAGTTTCTCATACTATAATTCAGAATAAGAGCCCAATAAATGTGAATTAAGTAGAATTCTAAGCAAATGATTGGTTCTCCTCAATGGTCAACATTACAAGGCCAAGGACTGACCAAGTCTTGTTGCACACATAAGAATTTACTAGGTGTAAGAAACTCTATCGAATATGATGATATGCTCTCATATTAAAGTTCCATTTGACTCTAGAAGTGTGTAGTTTCAATATGCTTCACAGAATACCCTGAGAATATCTATGGTTATCTTTCACCTAGCTATAATCACTCTTCTTCACTAGATTGGGAAAAAGCATTTAGACACTGAGTGTACTTTTCTGAATGAACAAATGAATGAAAAATGATGACTATCTCAGCCTGAGTATTCCAAAATGTACATCCAAGCCAAGGATTTTTATGCCAGTGACTTATTAAAAGTTGCCCCCAGGCAAAATCAAGAAGGAAGTGAGGACATGGAACAGAGAAAGAAAAGACACCACGAATGGGCAGAATTTTAGGAGATTCCAGCCTCAGTTTGCACTTTTGGGAGATTTTAGAGTATAAATTACACTTCACAGTTTGTCCCATCTCTAGACAAGAGGTCTTGGCTTTTCTACTCCACATCTATCAGCCATCATTGCTTTGGTTCTTCTGGTTCTGTCCATGGGAGAGCCTCTGAAAGTCACAGTGTGAGCAGTTAGCAGTGAAACAAACAGAAACTGGAGATGGGTACACAGAACAGGTATTTGGGGTCTGAGAGGTTCTGGGTAGGACTCCAGTCATGTGGGATACACTCCAAGCAAATATTTGTCAAGTGAAGTTTATCTGGTAAAAGAGAAGGCTGCCTATTTGCATATACTGAGAAACTCTAGGAAATTTGTCTTATAAGAAATAATCTTGCCTGACCTGTGGCGGCGCAGTGGATAAAGCATCAACCTGGAACGCTGAGATCGCCTGTTTGAAACCCTGCACTGGTCTGGTCAAAGCACTTATGGGAGTTGATGCTTCCTGCTCCTCCCCCTTCTCTGTCTCTCTCTCTCTCTCTCTCTCTCTCTCTGTCTCTCTCTCTGTCTGTCTCTCTCTCTCTCTCTGAAATGAATAAGTAAAAAAATAAATTAAAAAAAAAAATCTTTACCTGGCCTGTGGTGACTCAGTAATTAAGTGTCGACCTGGAACACTGAGGTTGCTGGTTCAAAACCCTGGGCTTGCCAGGTCAAGGCACATATGAAAAGCAACTACTATGAGTTAGTACTTTCTGCTCCTTCCCACTCTCTCTCTCTCACACACACTCTCTTTCCTCTCCATCCTGCCCCCACAGATATCCCCTCCCACTACTGTTTTTCTGTTCACTGGCTCCATTCCATTCACCTTCAAATAATCATATATTTCCTTTATCTTGGGAAATAAAATACACAGAAACACCTGTGCTTGTCTGCTTGGTTCTTCCCCTCTGTAAGTGTGGTCCAATTCTTCACCTTCCTCTACCACCAGTTTCTCTACATGATATATCAGTTATTCCTATTTCTTCTCCCTTCAACTCCCTCCTAAATAATAATCCGAATTAGAAAGTACTTTGACATGAAATGTTCTAATCATTTTACATATAATTTATTCTTTCAAGTGGTTTCAGTTTATTTTATTCTTTCAAGTGGGTATTATGACCATCTCTCTGGACAAATAAGAAAAATGAAGCACAGAAAGATTAAGTAACTTGTCCAGTGTTATCCACAGGTAAGAAGCAGAACTTGGATTCAAATGCAGCCAATCTGGTTCCAGAATACATATATACAACATTTTATTGTGCCTCACTGTCTTCAACCCCCTATAATTAAATTTTATCCCGGTGATAGTAAAACTAAGCTCTTAGAAACTTCAGCCATTTAGTATCATGTCTGATACTAAAAGATTTAGTAACAGATTTAATACAATGATTTAGTATCATCATTGTAATACTGGGGTGAGATACACCTGTACTGCATATTAAGATCTAATATTTGCACAATTGTCCCGTTTTTTATACTAGTGTAATGAAACTTTAGTAATCGAGAATAAAATCATTCTGAGAAGGGCTGAACTAAATTTTATATTTTCATAATTTACGAAAAGGAGTTATTGGTCAAAGTAATATGTATAACATAAAAGTTTGTAGAGGCAAAATTTGACCTACTTCAGGGGGAAAATACTCATATTATTTATAATTTTAGAATGTTGAAATGCAAATCTAGTCATCTGATATCAAATGAGTTTTACCTGACCCAGACAGTAATATACATTCTGCACTTTTCAATTCCTTGAATGAATTTGTAATCAAGTAGGGAAACTATTGAGATAACAAGAAAATAACAGAAAACGGCATATAATCATGCTTCAGAGTATAAACATGTGACTTCCATACTTTCATTTACATCTTTGCCTTTTTAAAGAGTCCTGTCTTTTCCTCCTTTTAAAACATTAAAATGTATTCTAAAGAGACCAGTGGTTCTTAACCTTTTTTGAGGTACTGAACCCACCAGTTTCATATGCGCATTCACCGAACCCTTCTTTAGTGATAAATAAAATATGATTTTTTTCCCAAATTCAAGACATAGGTATATGTTTTTTTTACTGGTGCACAAAATGAGCCGTGCATGAACATCACCTTGCTCAAAGAACAAAACCAACAAAGTGCATGAACTCACAACAAATTACAGTATTACTTTATTCTGGCCTCCGTGGCAGAGGCTTCTCCGAACCCCTGAGACCGACTCATCGAACCCCTAGGGTTTGATAGAACCCAGGCTAAGAACCACTGAACCAGACCTTAAATACAGTTAAAACTGGTTTCCTCACAATAGTACCGACTGCTGAAACCATAATAATGCAGAGAAAAAGGAAATAAAGTGATTGGGGGAAGGGAGTAGAGGTTTCATAAAGAGGCACAGGGTATGAAAAGAACTGATGGAGAGGAGAGTGGAGACTTGAGCAAAGACAGAGGCCTGAATGAGCAAAATTTGGAGAGAGACACAGAGAAACATCCCTGCTGACTATACTGGCATTTTGCTTTGGAACCAAGATTTGATAGAATTGGGGAGCAACTGGGCAGCAGAACCAAGACCACACTCAAAAGAGTCTAATATGTTGACACAATTTGGGGAGATTACAAACTAATTATTAGTAGCCAAAACCCTGATGTCGGAAGAAGGGTCCCCTGTTAAAAGTGTCTCCTGGCAGGGTAATGACAGCCAGAGAAAAGGGAGGGTACATGTAGGGGGTGTGGTACCAAGGGGGGTGGGAGTGAAAAGAGACTGCATGGGGCATGAGGGGGCAGGATGAGGTGTGTAGAGGGTGTTATATTGAGTGGGACACTTGAAACCATGTCAACACAATAAATTAAATATAAAAAATTTTAAACTAAAAAGAGAGAAAAAAAAAAAGCGCCTTCTGGGAGAGGTGTCTCAGACTCCCCAGACAACAAAAATTGTTCTAGCCTCTGGCTCCCATGAAATAGTGTCCCCACTTCTGCTGTGCATCTTACAGTGCTCGGCACGTCTACTCTCATATCTGGACCTAGGGGACTCTGAGAAGCCTGAAGATCAACATTAAGGTGTAACCCATCCCGCAAAATTTCTTTTCTTTCATTTTACTAAGTAAGGGGGTGGATGTTTCCCTTTCAAGATTCTGACCTATAATATATAAATGAAAAATAGTTTCTCAGTACCCTAAAAGTCTCGCCAGCCAGTTGTGGGAACATCCATGGCAGGGATATTTTGACTGTAAAATGCTTCTCTGTGAGAAAGAATGTAACAGTTTCTTGCATAGCATTTAATAAAACTGTTAGATACTTTCAAATGGCCAGTCATTTTTCCACTGCTAAGAAATTTTCAATTCTTCTCCAACTAGTTATCTTTTACTACGAGTGCACTTACAATATGTTTCACTTGAATATTTATTTCAAAGTTCCTATTCCAATGTGACACCAAATACAAGTGATTCCAGGTTTTTTATGTATCTGGGAAATCCTTTCTTCCCTAACCATTCTGCATCTTTCTTAGTCTCTCCTTCAGTATCCACTCACTCAATCCCTGCCACCTCCTTTCATTCCCTAAGTGATTTCTGTGCCTCTATTCTCTGCTATACCCCAGCCCTCATAAAATCCCACATTTAGCCATATGGCATAGTACACAGTGGCCTCCAAAACACACTACCTGGAAGAATCCTGGTTCCACTAGTTATTAGCTGAATGGTTTTGAGCAAATTACTTGATCTTTCTGGGCCTCAGTTTCATCCTCAATTAAGAAGAAAATGGCAACAATGGCAATAACTACTGGTAAAAACTGTTGGTAGGATTAAAAAGATTAATACATATATAGAAAGTTCTTAGACTAGAGCCTGACACAATGACAAAGAGTAAGCTCTCAGGAAGTATTAGTTACTACTACCATTTCAGCTACATTAAACCTTGTCATTCATTATGACATCCTCACCTGCTCCTTGGTACACAACCCCTGCTAAATGGGCATCCACAGGTCACCACGGAATTCTGTGCATCCCAGGTAAACTCTATTGGACAAGGCATATAAACTTAAGCCCTAGGCTTGCCACTGACATATGACCATCCAGGGAAGGAGCAATGAACTGACAGGGCAGCTATTTCCTCTCTTAAAAATCTGAATTTTGGCCCTGGCCTGTTGGCTCAGTATAGAACGTCAGCCCAACCTGTGGATTTCCCAGGTTCGATTCTCTGTCAGGGCACACAGGAGAAGCAACTATCTGTTTCTCCACCTCCCTTTCCTTTTCTCTCTCTCTCTCTCTTCTCCTCTCACAGCCATGGCTCAATTGGTTTGAGCACATCGGCCCCAGGTGCTGAGGATGGCTCCATGGAGCCTCCACCTCAGGTGCTAAAAATAGCTCAGTTGTGAGCATGACCCCAGCATTGGCCCCAGGCAGGGATTGCACCCAGTTTGGGTGCATGTGGGAGTCTGTCTCTCTATCTCCCCTTCTCTCACTTGGAAAAAGAAGAAAAAAAATTGTAATTTGAAAATGAGGAAACAGAACCAGAGACATAAGAAAGTAGATACTTTAAGCAAATAAAAATTATAAAGCTAAGCCTGATCAGGCAATGGCACAGTGAATAGAGCATCAGCCTGGGACGTAGATGACCCAGGTTCCAAACCTGAGGTTGCCAGCTTGAGTGCAGGTTCATCTGGCTTGAGCATGGGCTTACCAACTTGAGTGTAAGGTCACTGGCTTGAGAATGATATCATAGGCTTAAGCCCAATGTCACTGTCTTGAGCAAGGGGTCACTGGCTGGGCTGAAGCCACCCAGTCAAGGCACATAAGAAAGTAATCAATGAACAACTAAGATGCCACAATGAAGAATTGATGCTTCTCATTTCTCTCCCTTCCTGTCTGTCTGTCTGTCCCTCTCTCTCTGTCTTTCTTGCAAAAATAAATAAATAAATAAAACCAAGAAATGATATTGACAATAAAGATAAAGAATTGGCAGTTGGTAATGGAAACAAGATTAAACAGTTAAAAAATAGCTAGGGTCAGTGATGGTGGAGGATTTGCATAAAATTTTATTTATTTCAATTGTTGATTCTTTACATCTTGATCTACATTCTAACTCCAGCCTACCCACTCCAGGCCATAAAAATCCATTACAATAAACCTTCCCTCTCTTGCACTAACCTGAGTGATGCTACATATCTTACACATATAAGAATCTAAATAACTAACTAATGGCCCTGGAAACACTTTTGGTGATGAGTTGGGGAGTCTATTTCAATTTCAGTGACTCCAGTGCCTATCAGTCAATTAACTCTCTGCCCTCTAATGCACTCTATGCAATGTCTCCACAATTTTGTTTCCAGAATAGGCTTTCATTTCTCTTGGCATACACACAGCCTAATTTTCTTCCAAGCGCTAGTTCAAATCCTACTTACTCCATGAATACATAGTTACCAACTGCTTCTGTTTGAATTCTTTTATTTGATAGTAAAAGAAAAAAATCCATATAACTAGAATTGGGAATATTTGGATACAGAGTCACTCACTGAATATAAATATTACCTGATTATAAGTTCCATGGAAGCAGGGTTTGTATCTACCTTATTTCTGCTTGATGTCCACATATCACAGCGCCTAGCACAAAGGATAAACTCATAAAATGTTTGCTGAATAAATGAATGATCTTTTCCACAAGTTACCAGCTCTTTAAAATCAGGGACTGTGCTGTCAATATTCTCTTAAGAGCCCAGCATGTCTGTCACAGAATGGCACTCATTAGTATTTGCTGGCTGACTTATAGTGCACTGTTTATGTAAAAGGGAGATTTTTTTTCTAAGCTTGGTGATAACCATGCACACCTGGTCAAATTCACATTCTGTCTTATCTTTTATGTGTTCCCTAGCTCTGCAAAGGTAAACCATGCAAAACGAATAACAATTAATTAGTATCAGCAAGACAGCACACTAGAGGTTAATACTTCCCTGCACCATTCTTGCCGGTCTCTGACTCATTAAATTTGATTGGCTTGTCTCACATCTGGAGTTTTCTAGCTCTCAGACCAGGAGGATGCAGCTTATCCCTGGAACTAGACTTTAACCATAGCCTGGTTCCTAAAAGATCGTGGGCTGTGGATTCATTGTCATGGAGAACTTGAGCTGGTGAGGGGCCTATTTATGCCCATAATTGTTAGGTTGAGGTCTGAAATTTGTCGTTACTAGATATACAGTATTATATGGCTTAACTATTGTACCTATCCATTGTATTGGTAATTAATTTAAAAATAACATTATATAAATTGATTAAAATAAAATTATTTAAACTATTAAAAATTACCTACTAATAAAAAAATAAGGGTAGGATAGAGATTCACATCCTACTTATTAATTTAAAGAAAAATATTTTAAAATGTATTTTTACAAAGATGAGAAAGAATGAAGTTGTGTAGTTCAGAAAATTAGGAAATTAAAAAAAATAAAATAAAACAGTGGGCCCTGGCTCGTTGGCTCAATGGTAGAGAGTTGGTTTGGTGTGTGGAAATCCCGTGTTTGATTCCCGGCCATGGAACAAAGAAGAGGTGCCCATCTGCTTCTCCACCCTTCCCCCCTCTTGTCTCTCTCTCTCTCTCTTTCTCTTCCCCTCCTACAGCCAAGGCTCCATTGGAGCAAAGTTTGCCCAGGCACTAAAGATAGCTCCATGGCCTCCACCTCAGGTGCTAGAATGGCTCCAGTTGCAACAGAGCAATGTCCCAGATGAGCAGAGCATCGCCCCCTAGTGGACATGTCAGGTGGATCCTGGTCAAGCGCATGTGGGAATCTGCCTCTCTGCCTCCCTGCTTCTCACTTCAGAAAAAATACAATCAATCAATCAATCAATAAATAAATAAATAAATAAAACAAAACAGTAACAATATTCTCTAAATTTTAAAATATCTTTTTATTATTTTCTTGGATGGGTAGGAATCTTGTCTTCAGTCCCCTCCCTACAGCCACAGCAACCTTTCTATCTTTAGAGCCCCAGGGAAATAGGAGAGCAAAAGCCAACCTGAGGAGGAGAAAACAGCCTGAAGGACCCTTGCAAACACAAGCTCTTCAAGTGCTTAGAGGAGGGGAATATAGGAAGAGAAGCAGGAGATATGCTTACTTCTTCACAAGTGCCTGAGCATCAAACCTCACAAGTGGGAGGGTGGAGAAAGAATATAAACTTCGAATAGAAAGAATAGCTACAAGTTATTTAGGATACAGCCTCACATGGTATTCTGTCATGCATGCATGGACACTTCCAAGGAAGGAGCATGGCGGAGAAGAGGGCTATGATCATTCTCTAAGTGCTTGCCAGCCTTCCCATATGGAGAAGCCCTTTTCCTCCACACCAGCATCACCCTGGGGTTTATGAAAGAGAGAGAGACAAGCTAAACATCAGACAGACTGACATAGATCTGTTATGATCAGGACAAGGGGACACCTGGCAGAGACAGCATTTCCCATGGACTGGACAGCTCAAGGCAGTGTCCAGGAGGAAGGCAGTGGCAGAACCTGAAGGATTACTGTGGCAGTGAGAGAACAGTGAATCAAGTCAGCAAAGAAATACCACAAGGCTCAAACGCGCTGAAGAAACAGTTCAACTTGAAACTTGTATAATTATTTTAACTAGTATGACCCCAATAAAAGCAATTAAAAAAGGAAAGAAAAGGAACAGTTTGCAGGTTCCACCAGACCTTAATTAATGGTGGATACCACAAACTACTAGCAAACAGGAAGACCAAAGTTAAGCTCTAGGAAGGGTAGGGAAGACCCAACAGGTAGGACCAGTGGACAAGCTGCCTCTCCTAATATTCCTTCAGTATCATGAGGGGGATATAAGCAGTCTTCCTCACACAGATAACATCTTGGTTAAGAGAACTGGGAGCTGAGAAACCCATGAAGAGAGAACTGATATATGACCCTCCAGGGAAGGAACAATGAACTGACAAGGTAGCTATTTCCTCTCTTGAAAATCTGAATTTGAAAATGTTGAGAAAATGAGGAACTTAACAATAGCACCAGAACCATGAGGAAGCAGATACTGTAGCAAATAAAAATTATGAAGCTAAGAAGGGATATTGGCAGTAGAGATAAAGAATTTCCCTCAAAAAGATTGTTAATGCAAACTGCAAAAAACAGATGGACAAAATATCTTCAACTAAAAGTCTGAGGACCTTCCTCTACTGTCCTACCATCCAGCCCTTGACCCAGCCAGTAGGGAGGAACGTGGATGTGTGAGGAAGTTTTGATCTGTATAGAAATATTTTTTTAAAATGTTTAAATACCTAAGTTGTAGACTGTACTATTTTCACTTTCCATTAGCAAATTTAGAGTCTCTAAGAGCCAAACGGATGCCAATGGTGCTAACTAAATATGGTGACCTACCCTTCCCCTTTTAAAATCTGTGAATATGAATTGTTTTTCAGTTTAATGCATTATGAAATGTAAAGAAGGTGATCGGGAAGAAAACGGAAACAGTGCCCAGGATAATAAATAAAATAAGGTGATTCTAATTCCAAAGTTAGGGGCATATTTCTAAAGACAAATTAAATCTAATGATGGGTAAAAGTTTTATTCTGTTGTATAACTTGTAATCAGACACAGTCACTAAAGTGTCTCACTCATTAAAATTTTATGTTGTTTTTAAAAGGTAAATGACAAGACAAGTAGCTCAGACACAAAGAAAATAATCAAATGCACCCTTATGGTGCATTGCCAAATCGATATTTGAGGATTAAATAAGATTAAAAACTGTCATAAATATGGTCATTAGATTCAGTAATGAATTTCGTGATAATCTTTATTCACCAGATGAAAGCTGATTTGTGTTCTTCAGTATTCTGAAGTGCTTCTTAGTCCCTGAAGCTGCAGGTGTGGTCACTATGAGAGAGAAAATATTTGCATATCTACACAGTACCCTGATCCCCTGTGGTTTCTTCTATGCATAGCAATAACCCACAGCCATCCAATATAATCAGATTAAATCAGAGTCAATGTAACACTGTCATGTGACTAATGGTTGGATATAAACAGAATCTATAAAGGGTATTTAATCTATCAGGCAAACAAATTCAACTGAGTAATGAGGGTCAATTCAATTTAGCACTCATTGATAACATACCTATCATGTGTAAGACTGTTCTAGGCATTGAAAGAAAATCTTGACTCATCATTAGTGAAAATATTAAAAACTATGAATAATTAAATAGTAGTCATTATTTAGTATAAATTATACATATAGCAGTGGTTCTTAACCTTTTTTTGAGGTACCGAACTCACCAGTTTCATATGCGCATTCACCAAACCCTTCTTTAGTGATAAATAAAATTTTTTTTTTTCCAAATTCAAGACATAGGTATGTTTTTTTACTGGTGCACAAAATGAGCCGTGCATGAACATCACCTTGCTCAAAGAACAAAACCAACAAAGTGCATGAACTCACAACAAATTACGGCATTACTTCATTCTGGCCTCTGCGGCAGAGGCTTCTCCGAACCCCTGAGACTGACTCATGGGGGTTCGATAGAACCCAGGTTAAGAACCACTGACATATAGTCTACATTTCTAATGCATTCCCGTTTCTCTAAGTGATGAAAGTAAATAAAAATGATTAAAGCCTGACTAGGCACAGTGGATAAAGCATTGACTTGGGATGCTGAGGACCCAGGTTCTAAATCCCAAGGTTGAAACCCCAAGGTCATCAACTTGAGCCGTGGGGTTGCCAGCTTGAGTGTGGGATTATAGACATGACTCTGTGGTTGCTGGTATGAGCCCAGAAGTCACTGGCTTGAAGCCCAAGGTCACTGGCTTGAGCAAGGGGTCACTGGCTCAGCTGGAGCCTCTGGGTCAAGGCAAGTATGAGAAAGCAATCATTGAACAACTAAGGTGCTGCAACTATAAATTGATGCTTCTCATCTCTCTCCCTTCCTGTCTGTCTGTCTCTGTCTGTCCCTCCCTCTCTCTCTCTCTCACTTAAAAAAATAAATTAATAAAAGAAAGAAAAATAACTGAAGTCCCATTAGTCACAAATTTGGCCATTTGAAATCTGAACCTTATATAAAAATAGTTTAAAAGTCAGGTGCTTACCTGTTAGATTAGCTATTATCAACAAGACAGGTAATAACAAATGTTGAAGAGGCTGTGGAGAAAAAGGAACCCTCATCCACTGTTGGTAGGAATGTAAAGTAGTACAATCATTATGGAAGAAAGTATGGTGGTTCCTCAAAAAATAAAAATAGAGCTACCATATGACCCAGCAATCCCTCTACAGGGTATATACCCCCAATACTCAAAAACATTTTTACGTAAAGACACATGTAGCCCCATGTTCATTGCAGCATTGTTCACAGTGGCCAAGACATGGAAACAACCAAACAGCCTTTCAATAGAAGATTGGATAAAGAAGATGTGGTACATATATACTATGGAATACTACTCAGCTATAAGAAATGATGACATCGGATCATTTACAACAATATGGATGAACCTTGATAACATTATACTGAGTGAAATAAGTAAATCAGAAAAAACTAAGAACTATATAATTCGGTACATAGGTGGGACAGAAAAAAGAGACTCAGAGACAACACGAACAAGAGTATGGTGGTTCGGGGGGCGGGGGGAGGAAGATGAGGGAGGGGTGGGGGAGGGGAAGGGCACATAGAAAACCAGATAGAAGATGACAGAAGACAATTTGACTTTGGGTAATGGGTATGCAACATAATCAAATGTCATAATAACCTGGAGATATTTTCTCTAAACATATGTACCCTGATTTATCAATGTCACCCCCATTAAAATGAATTTTTTAAAAAGGAAAAAAAATAAAAAATAAAGTGCCACAATTACAAAAAAAAAGGCAGGTGCTTAATTTAAATGCAAAATAATATAACAAATAGTCCATTTCCCAAACTTTCTTGTTCTTAGTAATGTAATAACTATGATTCTCAGGCAGAAACTTGATAGGTTCTCCAATCTGCAATTTTTTTCTACATAAAAGACATTTTTAAAGTCATGCAATGCAGGTACTTAAAATAAGAAATCATACTTAACGGTGGCAAAGATTGCCAGTTGCTCTCCCTTTCGTTAAAAGAGAACCCTGATTACACTACATTCCCAATATTCCCCAGTTAGATGTGGTTATGTGATTAAATTCTGGCCAATACAGTATATGCAAGGAGAACTAATGAGACTCCTGGGAAGTCTCCTTAAAGGGAGTTTATTTACTCCTTTGTCCTTCCTGCTGACAAGAGGCGGATTAATGGCTGGAGTTCAAGCAGTCATATTGGACCATGAGGCAATGCCACTAAGAATGACAGCTAGACATAGCATCAATGTCTGATAATGAAGCAATGGCCACATCAGCTCTGGACAGTTGTAGGGGAGACACTGTTCTATAAAGTGACCATTGCTTGTCCCATAAACTAGACCTGGGTCAGAATGAAGGTTGTTTTCTGCAACCTATCACTTAGAAACTGCAGAATCATAATTGATGTTCATATTGACATCAATCAGCACCCCTCCCTTGCCTTTTGTTATGTGCTGGTTCCTGGAACAAGTTGTTGTTCTGACCCCGTCAAACATGTGAAGTAATTCCTGTACCTGGTGGCATGAATGCACTAGTACCCATGACTATTTCCACTCTCTTACCCTATAGAATTCCTTGGTGCCTGCCAAATGACACAGGAACCCATTTAGTCTTGGAATCACCTAAGATATTCCTCTGTGTAAGTTTTCCTTTAATAAACTCTATTAATTACCAGACTGAAGTTGCCAACCTTTTTCTTCCACTTTTCCTTGTCTTCTGCTTACAGAGGTGGATTTTCAGTCCTAGGGCTTTTCCCTGGGTCTGGTGAACTAACACTGACCTACACACAGCATTTATACAAGTAGAACAGAAATGTGCTTCCATGTTCATTTAGCCATTGTTATTTTGGATTTTATTGCAGTCAACTAAAAGCTAACACAGTAATAAAGCCATCCCATTAGCCACAGAAAATTCTGGGCGGTTGTCAAGAGGAAATCTAAAGTAATACAGAGAGAAGCTGTACAATTAAAAGGAAGCTAATACTGTTTTCATCACATCCAGCTCAAAATGAATCGATTCACCTAAAATGTGCAGTGCTCGAGGCTTCTAAGTTGATATAGGACATTCTTTTATGGGTCTTACCATAGGTCATGCCCAGATGTTCAATAATGACCTCAAATGGTTTGCATGTTATTGTCCCAAAATTTGTACAATATTTCTGCATTTTCAAAGAGGAGAAGTGGCATATAATTATACCACAGCACAGCACAAATCAGCTCCCTCCCCATGCTGGGTTTAAAGCCCAGATGGTGGCATTGAAATGAACTCAGAAATTGACATCATAAAAGCTAGGTTTGAATCCTCACTTACTCACAATCTGGACAAACTGGGTTACATTTTATAAATCTTAATAGTTTCATCCATGATGTAGGATATTAATAACATGAGCCCATTTCTCTCCTAGAGAATTTGAGATAATCAAATGAAATACGTATATGTCAAAATGTTATCATTGTTACTAAAATCATTTTGGTATTCATTTGAGTTTCACTAGGAGAGACAGTTTGATTTCAATTTTCTGGGACAATTACCTTTAAAAAGAAATTATTTTTGCCTACCTTAACCTTTTTCCTCTAATTCTCTAGAAGAATTTTGTTTTTATGATGTCTGAGTTTTTATGAGCTCCATGTATGTATTCAGATTAAAAAATATTATTGGGAATAAGTATTTGGCTAATTTATAACTGCTGTTTTTGAAACCAGCAAATAAGATGTACTTGAACAGACACTGGAAATAAAAATAAATTTATTAACTAATTATAGAAGACTTTACAGTTAGACTATTGAGTAAATCTAAACTATGTACAGCAAATTCCTTTTAACCTAGATGAAATATCCAGACATTTCATACAGCAGAAATTACTTTCACAAAATTGAACAGTTATCAAGGGTGCATAAAAATGACTCTGGACCTACAAAATGTGAAGTGCATTCTGAACTATAAAATAAATATTACCAGTTAATGAAAAAAATTATTTAATTAACTGAAGTTTATCATGGCAGAATCTTATTAATAACAGGGAGGTTAACTGCAATAGAAACACCAGATTATCTGAGAAGTGTCTACTTGGAGCAAGAACATGAAGGTTATAATTCTATTTCACAAATAACAAAGGTGACACATGCAACTTCTTGTTGAAAAGAAAGATTATTTAAATTTTATTTTCTTTTTGGATTGTGACTCATTTTATAACCTCCCTTCTAATTTGCATCTAGCTGAGCTGGAGATGCCTTTCGTGTAGTACTAAAGGTTGCCTCACCTCAACTCCACCTCTCTCTCACACACACACAAACTATTAAAACTTGCCCTCTTCAGCCTGACCAGGAGGTGGCGCAGTGGATAGAGCATCAGACTGGGATGCGAAAGACCCAGGTTCGAGACCCCAAGCTCACCAGCTTGAGCGCGGGCCCATCTGGTCTAAGCAAAAGCTCGCCAGCTTGGACCCAAGGCCCCTGGCTCCAGCAAGGGATTACTCGGTCTGCTGAAGGTCCGCGGTCAAGGCACATGTGAGAAAGCAATCAATGAACAACTATGGTGTCACAACAAAAAACTGATGATTGATGCTTCTCATCTCTCTTTGTACCTGTCTGTCTGTCCCTATCTATCCCTCTCTCTGACGCTCTCTCTGTCCCAGTAATAAAAAAAAAAAAAACTTGCCCTCTTCAATATGACTGTGCAAACAGAGACACTTGACAAGGACATGAACTTGGGAGTTAGCCCTGGCCTCACAATTCAGAGCTAATAAAGAGGACAAGAAAACATGGGGAAGGGATGCTGACCTAGGAATGTGACATTTTCATTACAATGCTTCCTTTTTGAAAATCCCACTCACCATCAGCAAGTCTGATCCATGGGACATCCACTCTCTAGTCTGTCTTCCCTTATGAACTTGTTTTATTTCCCTATTTTTTTTTTCGTTTCACTGCTACTTTCGATGCCTTATCTGAGTCTGAGGGTGAGAGAACAGAGAGTGTATGTGGAGTGAAAGGGGAAATAGGAAGGTATCAGGGAGTGGGTGAGCATGTGCAGACCCAGGCACCAGTCTCTCCGGAATGGTAGAGAGTCATCCTGTGCCTCAATCTCTGACACAGGCATCGGAAAGAACTGTGGAAGTAGCCATGTTTGTTTCTGCCATCTGTTTTCTCTCCCTGGCACCTTGTCTCCAGGCTTGTCCTTCTCTCAGCCCTCAGGCTTTACCTTGGTTGTTTAAAAAAATTGCTGTTCCCCAATTTATCCTTAAAGCTTACCAGGTATATGTCTCATTCTTCTAAGGTGCTGTTTAATGGAAATAATTATTTCTGAAGTATTAGAGAATGACAGTACGTCACTGTATTATTTTTGCCCAGATAATCCATTTACTTCTGCAAAGTACTATATCATCTTCTTTTAAAAAATGACAATTTCAGGATTTTAGGTCCCATCAGAAAATGCCCAAAACACACAACATAAATAACTACACTGCTCATTCTAGGCAGAATTCTTTGAGATTAATTCTATCATATACTTGACAATAAGTTTCATTAACCTTACTTACTTTTCCTCTTCGATAAAAGTATATGTGAAACCTTTCAACGTAAACTTGCTCTGTCTTCTAACACTGAGTGTGGATATTAGAGCTGTGAATATTAGACTTCCCACCGCCAGATAGTCTCTTAAGAACTCACCTCTGTGAAGGAATGTATGATAGAAGCTAGAGACCTCCTAGTGCTAGACTCACTTTGTTGGAAATTCATTGTATACTAAAAAGTGATCTGGCCTTATACAGTTAGAGGAAACAACCAATACATGTTATATTTTCTTTTTGCTGCAGTGTGTTAATAAACCCAGGGTGTGGTTTAGAAGGATCCATGGAAGCAAGGTCTGAAGTCTCTGTCTGAAAGGCCCAGTGGAGTCTTTCAAGAATGACAGAGGGATTCTGCTCAGGTGTGGTTTGGGGCTTTTGAGTCTGAGGTGTGTTGTACCCTCCACGAGGACAACTTGTACTCTTGTGTGGCCCAGCGCAGTAATAGGCAGACAGCAGGAGCTCAATACAAACCGGCTGAGTGAGTGAAGGAAAGCCTGAGTGATCTGAGTAAGTGATACTGGAATTGATGGGGAAACTGTGGTCAAATGACATAAGCACCTGACAGGAAGTAGAAAAATGTTTCCAAGTGTTAACCTACCAAAGCCTTGGAGCCAAGCTGACATTTCTCAGTTCAACTTCCTTGCATGTCAGAAGAGGGTAGTCTGAATCTGCTTATCTTGAAAGGTTCTCAGTTCTTGGAAAGGAAATGCAATTTTATTTTATTTATTTTTTTACTGTTTATTAGCCTCTGACTCCATGGCTGTGTGGCTGAAAAGGCTAGCAGCAAGCATGTGTGCTCCAGAGCTGAGACTACTTGGACCACACAGTGGAATGTTGCTCTGCTCCTCACACCATCATGCTAACCCTTGTCTCTGCTAGCCTGGATGAGCAGCTCTCAACCTGCCCATTCCCTAGCTAAGACCATTCTACAGACACTGAAATCAATACACACAAGGTTTTCCTCTCACATGATATTATAAACTTAACATGACTGTAAGAAGTGTTGCATTCACTGTAACTAACAGTCCATTGATTTAATACTCTACCAATGATGGTATCAAGGAACCTTTCCTGGGAAAAGGTAAGAAGCATTTTGAGCCCTGGCCAGATAGCTCAGTTGGTTAGAGCATAGTCCTGAAGTACAGAAGTTACTGGTTCAATTCCCAGTCAGGGCACATACAGAGACAGATCAATGTTCCTGTCTCTCTCTCACTCTCTTCCTTCATTTTTCCAAAATCAATAAAGTAAACACTAACAAATAAGAAGAAGCCTAACCAGGCAATGGCACAGTGGATAAAGCATTGGTATGAGACGCTGAGGTCCCTGGTTTGAGACCCCAAGGTTGCCGGCTTGAGTGTGGGCTCACCAGCTCGAGCGCAGGCACACCAGCTTGAGCATGGCATCACTGGCATGAGCGTGGGATCATAGATATGACCCCATGACCACTGGCTTGATCCCAAGGTCGTTGGCTTGAGCAAGGGGTCATTGGCTTGGCTGGAACTCTCCAGTCAAAGCTCTTATGAGATGAGTTGATGCTTCTCATCTCTCTCCCTTCCTGTCTCTCTGTCTCTCTCTCTGTCTCTCTCTGTCTCTCTCTCTCTCTCTCTCTCTCTCACACACACACACACTTAAAAATAAACCATCAAATAAATAAATAGAAACATTATGAGTAAACACATATACCAAAAGTTTGGACACAATCATCTCTAATTTTTGTCCCTTATTGAAAGTAGCCATTATTTGTTGAAACATGTACTATATATCTAGCACTGTGGTAAATTCAGTAAGCCTTAATTTTTTTTCAACTAAAAGTTCTTTTTGGGCATCCTTGCATGTTTGATTCATACTATTTATATTGTGGTCATTAAAATAAATGTCAAAGATATTTCTGTGCAAACTACATTACTATACCTCAAAGTCCTCACTGACATGGAGGTTGAGGGTCTGGGGAAGAGAGGAAATGAGAGGGTCAATGACACTAAGATTAAAAAGATATGGTCTCTTGTTCACAGATCTAACAGTCTAGCAGAAGAGCTAGAAGCACTCACAGCTGATTATAACACAAGTCAAGCAGTGAGAAGGTAATCACAGGGGTGTAAAAAAGGTATTACAGGTGCGCTAGAGAGGAAGTTGTTTATTTCAAATCAGGTACCAGGGGAGAATTCTTAAGCAGATGCCATTTGAGCTGAGCCTTAATGAATGAGTAGAATTTTCTGAATTAAGAAGAACATTCAAGCAAATAAAACAATGGGAACAGAATCATGAAAGTACACAATGTGTTTAGGAAAAGTATTCCCAAAAGACTGGGATCAGTTGGCAGACAAACCTGGAAAAGTGTGCTGGGACCAGCTTACTGAGAGCTTTGAATAAGTGAGCAGATGTAGGTTTTGTACAGTGGGCACGAGGGAAACATGAACGGGTTTCGAGGATACTATTATCTCCACTTTCCAAATTAGAAAACTAAAGATTAGAAGGGATCAGGAACTTACTCTAAGGCAAGTGGGAAGGTGATAGCTGAGCTGAGGTTTACCTCTAAAGTCTGAACACCACACCTAGCCATTTATTAATATAATTTTTTTTGAGAAAGAGACAGAGACAGACAGGAAGAGAGAGAGAGAAGGTGGAGAGAGAGAGATGAGAAGCAGCAACTCATAGTTGCGGCACGGTAGTTTTTCATTGATTGCTTCTCATACCTGCCTTGACAGGGTGTGGGGTGGCTCAAGCTCAGCGAGTGACCCCTTGCTCAAGCCAACAACCTTGAGCTCAGACCAGTGACCTTGGACTTCAAGCCAGAGAACCCTGGATCATGTGAAATGTCATTGACATAAACTATTGCTTCAGGTGTACAGCATAATAATTTAACATTTATATTTATCATGAAAGGATCACTACAATAAGCCTAGTTAACATCTGTTAAAAAAGGAAGCAACAGGTCCCAAAGGGAGTTCTTTGTGGTAAATTCATATTAGCAAACAAAGAATTCATACCTAACCCAAGTGCAGTTTCCCATCTCTCTTGGGAATGTAACTTTAACCAGTCAATCTGGAATGATCAGGTCAACACCAGTGAGGCAATCTGCCAGAGAGACCTCTTGCCTTCCCCAAAAGAGAGTGACATTGTCTGAAACTGCTTACTCTTGGGAAATAATTTCCTCATTTTGCCCCTTTTCCACTTATAAAATCCTTCCATTTTAAGCCCCTCTGAACTCCTTTCTATCTCTTAGATGGGGTGCTGCCTGATCCATGAATTAGCAAATAAATAAAGCAAAAGATCTTTAAGATTTACTCATTTGACTTTTGTTTTTTAACACCTTCATTATAACAGATAGTTACAATTTTTTTCTTGTGATAGAGACATTTAAGATCTACTTTCTTAGCAAGTTTTGAATGTACAATACAGTATTGTTAACTATAGTCACCATGCTACTATACATTACATCTCCATGACTTATTTATTTTATAAATGAAAACTGGTACCCATCTAATCTTAGTCTTATTTTTTAATCTATAAAGTGGGATTAATAACAATACTTCCTTACCTACCTAAAAGGTGTAATCAAATAAAACTATAGATGCTAAAATTCCTTAGAAATTATGAAAAGAATTCTACAAGTGTTGATTATTAGTATTATTTTATTGTTATCACAATTACAACTAATATTAAAGGTAGCATAAATGTATTTTTGTAATGGAAATAGTAATATTTCATGTTAATAATGGCTATAAATTATTGAGTTTCTACTGTGCTTTCTACACCACCCTGTGAAAAAGGTATCATTATCTCTAAATTAGAGGTGAGTAAACAGAAGCAGAAAGAGATTAACAAACTGCCCAGTCACACAACTAGTAAATCAAGAACAAGTTTTTATATCTATGTCTTTAAATCCCCAAACTTTCCTTAAGGCGACTTACTGCCTTCCTATTGATGGCATCATAAACCTGTCCGGTTGCAGTGGCAGACTGACAGGATGCAATTAGTGAGGAGTAATTTCAACACTTCCAACAAAGATTCTGTTTCAAAGGGGCGACTGTTTCTAACACTGTTAAGAATGTTGTTCAGTAAATAAGTAGCATATTTCCTTTAATTGATTTAAGCAGGAAACATGACCTATTCTGTCCCACTCTATGAAAGAAATAATGTTTTGTTTTTAAAAATCATTCTTCTGTTAATTAAAAACAAAACTAAATGAAAATAACTAAACTTCCTATTTGTGTAATGGTATTGGTTTCTTATACTTATTTCAAATTTTAAAATCCTCCCTAAACATTTGTTAAATCATTTGTTTCTATATTTTTAAAGAATATTTATTTCTCTTTTCTCCTGGTCATAAACTTTAAACAAACACTAACAACGGTTGGTAATGTACAGAAGTTGATGAATATTATTCATGTTGAGTTTATTCTTCTAAAGCATATGTTTATACAAAATAAAAAATAATCATAAGCTGTGTTTGGCCAAATTTATATTCTTGGTAGCTTTTCATATTTAATGAGAACAATTTGATATTCCAGCTAATGAAGTTATTGGTAATAATGGCCAACAATATTCTGATTTCAGTAGTAAAAAATAATTTCTGTTGCTTTTTTTTTATAACATTTTTGCTGTTTCTGAGTAGAGATTTTAAGAAATGTAGTAAACTGGTAAGGTGAACATAGAGACTTTGAAAGGCTAGCCTTGAGATACAGTCCAGCAATTCCATAAGTGTCACAGAAAGAAGCATGAACCACACGTGAACGGGTTTGAAGCAGAGCACTATGCTCAATAGTTACATTTAGACAAATTTATTTTTTTCACCCCATTTTCAATATTGTAGCCAGTTCATGACTAGTTTGATGCATAAAATCATAAAATCCGGAGTTGGAAGCAACCTTGAAAAAGAAGTGTGTATTCCTCTTTCTACAGAAAACTTCCTAGTGATGCTTTAGTATTTGCTTGACTTGTGAAACAAAACTCATTACTTTATAAGGTAAACCTTTCCACTTTAGACCATATGAATGTGGCTTCTCTTTAGATTAGGTCAAAATCTTTCTGTAGCTTTTTTTCTGTAAATCAGGAAATATTAAATAAATCTCTATTTCATGTCACACTTCTTAAAACAGTTGAAAGAATTTCACTATGATTCTTAGATGCAGCCAGGTTTGAGAAAACCTTGCAAAGATGAGAATTTGAAAAATACATTAATCAAAACATTTATAATTGCCTGGCCAGGTCATGGTGTTGTGGATAGAGTGTCAGCCTGGGAAGTACAAGACCCAGGTTCAAAAAGCCCAATGTCGCTGGCTTGCACATGGGCTTATCTGGCTTGAGCACAGGCTAACCAGCTTGAGTGTGGAGTTGCTGGCTTGAGCATGGGATCATAGACATGACCCCATGGTCACTGGCTTGAGCTCATAGGTCACTGGCTTGAAGCTCAAGGTGGCAAGCTTGAGCACAGGGTTGCTGGTTTGAGCAAGGGGTCACTTGCTCTGTTGTAGCCCCCCACCCCCACCTGGTCAAGGCACATATGAGAAAGCAATCAATGAACAACTAAGGAGCCACAATGAAGAATTGATGCTTCTTAACTCTCTCCCTTCCTGTGTGTCTGTCCCTGTCTCTGTTGCTCTCTCTGTCTCTCTCACAAAACAAACAAACAAAAACAATTAAAACGGTTAACTTTAGTGGTGGATTATAAGGAATTTTTCTTAGGTCTTTGTGCTCTGCATTGCTTGAATTCTATACATGAGTATAAATTTTAATTAAAATTTTTAAAAAGTAAAGCTATTTACACTTTGGAAAAAATAATTTAAGCCTTAAAGGTAATGAATGAAAATTGATGCTTCACCTTGAAGAATCAGAGAATCTTAAATCCAGAAACTGTAAGTCAGAGGTCGGGAACCTATGGCTCGCAAGCCAGATGTGGCTCTTCTGATGGTTGCATCTGGCTCATAGACAAATCTTTAATAAAAAAAATAATAACGTTAAAAATATAAAACATTCTCATGTATTACAATCCATTCATTTCCTACTGCTCATGTTCAAGGTTGTGGGTGACTAGAGCCAATCACAGCTGTCCTTCAGGACAATACCAAATTTTTATTGGATAATGCGTAATGTACATGGGTCATTGTGATGTCAGGAAGTAAACTTCCCTCCTTTTAATCAAGTAGTCAGCTAGCTAATTGCAGAAACCTTTTTGATGAAGATGGCTAAAAGAAAAAATGATGAGGAGTATCATACTTTTCAGCAGGAATGGACAGAGGAATTAGCCTTTGTGGAGAGAGAAGGTTCTGCAGCATGTCTAATATGCAATGATAAAATTGCATCAATGAAATAGTCAAATATAAAGCGGCACTTTGATACACGCCATACTACATTTGTATCAAAATATCCAGCGGGGGACAACAGGAAGAAAGCATGTCAAGAGCTACTGTGCAGAGTCCAAGCTAGTCAGCAGCAACTCTATGTTTGGACCAAACAAGGTAACTGGAATTCAGCTAGCTTTGCTTGTGTTTTAGCAATTGTGAGAAATGGAAAGCCATTCACAGATGGGGAGTATGCCAAAAGATTCATGCTTGATGTTGCCAATGAACTTTTTGACGACTTTTTGGATAAAGACAAGATAATGAAATGAATAAAAGACATGCCTTTGTCGGCGTTGGCAAGAACTGTTCACGATCGTACCATCATGATGGCAAATCAAATTGAGGCAACACAAGTGAAGGACCTAAGTGCAGCACCATTCTTTTCTCTTGCTTTGGATGAGTCAACAGATGAAAGCCATTTATCCCAATTCAGCGTGATTGCAAGGTATGCTGTTGGCAACACACTACATGAGTAAAGTCTTGCTGTTTTGCCTATGAAAGAGACAATAAGAGGGGAGGATTTATTCAAGTCTTTCACTGAGTTTGCTGAAGAAAAAAATCTACCGATAGATAAACTTATTTTGCTGTGTACTGATGGTGCTCCATGCATGGTGGGGATAAACAGAGGATTCATAGCGCTTCTTCGTGAACATGAAAGTTTTCACTGCATCCTACATCAGGAGGTGCTATATGCTCAGATGTGTGGTGAGCAGCTTGGTGAGGTGATGTCGCTGGTCTTTCAGGTGGTCAACTTTATTGTTGTCCGAGCTTTAAATGATCGCCAGTTTAAAACACTGCTGGATGAAGTTGGGAATAATTATCCTGGTCTGCTTCTGCACAGCAATGTCCATTGGTTGTCATGAGGGAAGGTTCTCAGCCGTTTCATGGCTTATCTGAGCGAAATCCGGACTTTTCTTAAAATAAAAAACGTTGAGCATCCTGAGTTAGCTAACACTGAGTGGCTCCTGAAGTTCTACCATCTCTTGGACATGACTGAACATCTGAACCAGCTCAATGTGAAAATGCAAGGCATTGGAAATACAGTCTTATCCCTTCAACATGCAGTGTTTGCATTTGGAAACAAGCTGGAACTCTTCATCGCTGACATTGAAACAGGTCGTTTACTACACTTTGAAAAACTGGGAGAGTTTAAAGATGCATACACAGCAAGTGACCCTGCTCAACATCTTGATTTCCAGCAGCTAGCAGGCTTCACACCAACTCTCTTGCAGTCATTCAAAGCGCTCTTTGGAGAATTTCATGAGCACACTCGTCTTTTTAAGTTCATCACTCATCCACACGAGTGTGCAGAGGACAGCGCCAACCTGAGTTATATCCCCAGTGTCTCCGTCAGAGATTTTGAGCTACAAGCTGCTGATCTGAAGGCCTCAGACGTGTGGGTGAATAAGTTCAAGTCACTGAATGAAGATTTGGAAGGACTTGCACAATAGCAAGCAGAGTTGGTGAGCAAACACAAGTGGGGAGAAATGAAAAAACTTCAACCCGCGGGCCAGCTGATTGTCAAAACTTGGAACGCACTTCCCATCACATACCACACACTGCAGCGTGTGAGTATTGCTGTACTGACAACGTTTGGCTTTACGTATGTATGTGAGCAGCCTTTCTCACATCTAAAGAATGTTAAGACCAACCTACGATCACGTTTAACGGATGGAAATCTCAACGCCTGCCTGAAGCTTAACCTCACTACGTATCAACCAGACTACAAAGCCATCAGCAAAACCATGCAGCACGAGAAGTTGCATTAATGGTAAGAAGTACTTTATTCATCATTGGTTAGCAACACCATAACATCATTATTAAAAAGAATTCAGCAACTTATTGTACTTTAAAGGTGTTGGTCTTACATAAAATGCACACATTTACTTGTATTTAGTGTTAAACATACTGTATGGCTCTCATGAAATTACATTTTAAAATATGTGGTGTTTATGTCTCTCTCAGCCAAAAAGGTTCCTGACCCCTGCTGTAAGTGATAAATCTTAATCTGCTGGGACCCAGACAGACCAATCATTCACACATCTCATGAAAGATGTGTGAATGATTACATAAAATAATTAAGCAATCATTCATTTGATTGATGATTAAAATTTATCAAAACCCAACATGAATAGTGTGATTCCCATTTCTTTCTTGGAGATAGAGTCATCACCAGTGCAGTCACAGTTCCACAAAAACCCAAGTTCTTACTGCTCTCATTCCAAATATTAAGAGAAAAAAGATCACTTTGATCTTAATTTAAACTGACTTAATGCCTCTTTTTATTGTGTTTTTCTCAAATGTATTACAGTCCCAAGATTCTCTGGTAGTTCTATTTCCTAATGATTTTACAACTAGAGAAAAATAAACAATCTTAAGGTACCCAGAAATAAATTATTATTCTGCCAGGACCCTACTCAGTCTTTGAAAATTTTGTACATAAAATGATGATGAGGATGATGATGATGACTACGATGATGTTGGAACTTGGCACATATACCAAGTGGTCTGCATATGTTATCTCTCTTAATATTTATAGTCATTTTTTTAGCACCTTAGGCAGAGGCCACAAAGCCATCTTCAGCTCCTGAGGACAACTCTCTTGAAACAATCTAGCCATAGCTGCAGGAAGGGGGGGGGGGGTGAGAGAGAGAGAGAGAGAGAGAGAGAGAAGGGAAAGGAGTAGAGAAGCAAAAGGTTGCTTCTCTTGTGTGTCCTGACTGAGAATCAAACCCAGGACATCCACACACCAGGCTGATGCTCCACCTCTGAACCAACCAGCCAGGATCTACATGTATTATTTCATAAAATATTTGCAATAAATTTAGATAAAGTTTGTATCTTCATTTATAGCTAAAAAAACTGAGATTTAGAAAGATTGTTAGCCTGTTAAGATCAGCATACTAATAAATTAATAGAACTAGAATGTACCACTAAATTTAATCTATTTTTTTTCTCATCCTTTCAAACACAATGTTATATGTTTGAATCTCCCAAAATAATATCAAGGAATGAGTACAGAGATCGGATGTCTTTTCCACATTACTAATATGGCTTATGGATTCCTCAAGCAAATAATATTTCTATTGTGGCTCCCATTACCACTATTAATACAATACCAATAACAATGCTCCTTGAATATTTATTGTACTAACACTTCTTCTGGAATATTTACATATATAATCCCCACAGCTACCTTATAAAGTACATCCAAAAAATCCAGTTCTTCATATAAAGATACAAAAATTACTAAGAGTTCAAGAAGTACCTCCAATTTCCACAGCTATTATCTCAAACTTGCTCACAGATCTGACTACAAAACACATGTATTTTCATACCCCTTAAGGTAAACTGACCATGACACTTTTCCCTCCCCAAAAAGATCCTCTTAATTTATTTAGCATCTACTTGCCTCTTGCCTTTCTCCAAGGATGTCCTTCTCTTTTTCCAAATAGTTTGAGTGGACTATTTTTCTTTCACTTGATAAAATGGAGAATGGTGTCTCCCATACAGAAACTTCCATCAATGTAATCATCGGTAATTATTGTTATTTTAATTTTTTTCTGAACCCATTCTCTTATTCAAATTTACTCTGATAAAATAATGCCCATAAATTAATACATTATTATTATTATTTTGACAGAGACAGAGAGAGAGTCAAAGAGAGGGACAGATAGGGACAGACAGGAAGAGAGAGAGAGATGATAAGAATCAATTCTTCATTGAGGCACCTTAGTTGTTCATTGATTGCTTTCTCATATGCCCCTTGATGAGGGTGAGGGATTCAGCTGAGCCAATGACCTTTCGGCTCAAGCTAGCCAACAATGGGGTCATGTCTATGATCCCACGCTCAAGACAGTGACCCTGCGCTTAAGCTGGTGAGCCCATGCTCAAGTTGGATGAGCCAACGCTCAAGCTGAAGACATGGAGGTTTCAGACCTAGGTCCTCCGTGTCGCAGTCTGACATTCTATCCACTGCGTCATTGCTTGGTCAGGCTAGTATATTATTTTTAAAATTATATTATTATTAACAGACCATTATGAAGATCTTTAGGTTCCATTCTTAAGGCAAATTACTTTAGTTTTCTAACATTTCTTTGAGCAGTGACTGATTTGGATTTATTAACTCCGAGTTAGTAAAAAATTTTTCATAAAGATTTGTATATAATTAGGTATGTCCATTCTGAATATTAACCCCTGAGATACCTGAGAATCACTGACTATTGTTGAAATTATATTGAAATATTCAAAAGATAATATGCAGAATGAGACTAAAGATAAGCACAAGATATGCCAGTTTTTAAAGTTATACATCAGGGTATGCAATATAATCAAATGTCAAAATAACCTAGAGATGTTTTCTCTGAACCTATGTACCCTGATTGATCTATGTCACCCCATTAAAATTAATAATAAAAAATAAAAATAAAAATAAATAAATAAAGTTATACAAACGTGGGTGGGCTGCCTTTTCAATTTAGTGATAACAATAGAATTTGAGTTTTGGAGACGCTGAGATTTTATTCTCTTGAACAAAATGTTCTGTGCTGTTCTAATCAGTCTGACCAGTTCTGTGGAAACCAGAGCAGCCACTTGAAGAGAAAACTAGTGACTCATGAACAACAGTGTGGTGATTGTTGGGGTGGGGGGCGTGGAGGAGGGGGTAGGGGGGTAAGCAGTGATGGATGGAAACTTGGTTTGGAAGGGGTGAAGACACAGCACTGTGTACAGAGATGTGCTGTAGAATTGGGCACCTGAAACCTGTAAAATTATGTTAACCAGTGTCACCCCAAGAAATCCAATGAAAACTGGTGAATGAATAAAATATCAGATACATGAATAGATTTTTCTTGCTAGCAATAGGGGAAGAAAGACTCAAAAACAGGACACAGTAGTTTTTCTCTTTCTTAAAAGCAAATATGCTCCATTCTGAAATTGCTTTGTATTTTGCAAGAAGCTGTAGCAAATTTCAAAGTTAAGCAGAGACAATAAATTCAATGTTTTCACTGTTGACAAAGTGCCTGTTCTCCCCCTCTTCTTTCCTGTACAGTATTTTACAAATTCTCCCAAGGGGCTTCCCTGTATTGAGGAAGCAATAATACCTTTGCCGTTCAGTTTCTTAGTAAACCTGCTCCCAAGTGACCTTGCAAACAGGAGAGAAAGTGAGAAAGGAAAACAAAAAAGGAACAAAAAACAAAGAGTTAAAAGACATGCATACATAGTAACCCAAATTGTGATTTAACTCTTAGCTTTAAGGAAAACCCACAGGCCTGCTCAAGAAATAGAAGTGCCTGTAGACTTTCTGTGCAGCCATCTGCTGCGAGAGGCAGTCCTGCAGAGCACAGGGAAGGGTCTGAATGTTTGCAGAAGTATGCACATGCCCGGATTGGACTTTCAAATTTTTGCTGAGAAACATCTTGGCTAAATCTAATCAGTACTATTTAGAAAGCTGCCTCCCCACTGCTGCCTAAGATTGCTGCTGGCTGTTGGAAAATGTTCAGGCACTGTAATATAGTCAAAGTCTTTCTTCATGGGGTCTGAGAGCAACAAAGATAAATTTGAAGCTTCAGAGAATGATCAAAGTAGTAATTCTTTGCTCAGGATTTACACAACCATAGAGAGAAAAGAGAGAGAGACAGAAACATTGATTTGTGTTTCTGCTTATTTATGCACTCATTGGTTAATTCTTGTTAAGTACCCTGGCCAGGGATCTAACCCTCAACCTTGGTCTGTGGGACTATAATCCAATGGACTGAGCTACTCAGGCTAGGGCTCCACTGTTTAACTTTAGTTTTAAAAACTCTATCTGATGTACTTTCTTGACTACCCAGATAGAAATGAAGGAAAGATGTAACTGAACTGAAATGTACACCCTCAGCTTCACAGTTTACTAACTCAGTGGACTTGGCCAAGTTATTTACTCTCCCTGAGCCTGTCTTCTCACCAGCAAAGGGATGTTAACAGCTACACCTACCTGATGGCATGGACACAAGAATTTGATAACATATGTATTGTGGGTGCTCAAAAAATGATATCTGCCACTATTGTTATTGACACTATTATTGTCTGTGTTTGTGTTTACTTAAAAATGTTTTCTTTCCTTTCCTAAGAGTTTGGTTCCTTACTTCTTTTCCTATTAAAAAGCCAATTAACCTGACCAGGTGGTGGCGCAGTGGATAGAGCGTCAGACTGGGATGCAGAAGACCCAGGTTCGAGACCCCGAGCTCGCCAGCTTGAGCGCGGGCCCATCTGGCTTGAGGAAAAAGCTCGTTAGCTTGGACCCAAGGTTGCTGGCTCAAGCAAGGGGTTGCTCGGTCTGCTGAAGGCCCGCAGTCAAGGCACATGTGAGAAAGCAATCAATAAACAACTAAGGTGTGGCGATGGCAACGAAAAACTAATGATTAATGCTTCTCACCTCTATCCGTTCCTGTCTGTCTGTCCCTATCTATCCCTCTCTCTGACTCTCTCTCTGTCCCTGTAAAAAAAAAAAAAAAAGCCAATTATAAAGTAGATGTGGTCAAAATAAGTGAATGAGTCAAGAAATAATTCATGACATAGGATCTAGAAACAGAATATTTAATAAAAGAGAAAAAATTATTAGGTAGGTTTTGGCACATGGAAAATTATTATGATTTTCTCATTGAAAGCAAAGCAAATTTAACTTCTTAAGTCTAGAAAAGAAAAAAAATATGTTTAAGAAACAAACATGATCAGAGTACTACTGACTCAGCATTGAAGGATATTTACACAATCATAGAAGTGCAAACTCTGAACACTGATCTAATAAACATTGTGCTACAGCTATAATGAGTGAGGAGAGTGTTTAGTCTAGCAAAATAGAAAATCAACACATAGTAATGTTTAAAGTTGCTGAAGCAAGAGACTGCAACCTAAGTATGCTATTTAGAAAAATGATGGTATTTTATATTATTAAAAGAAATGTTGAAAAAAAAGCAAAAAGTGAGAAATATGTAGAGCGGAGTGGTGGGCATAGAGTTAGAATGAGGAATGTGGGTTTCATAATAAACTTTTAGCATTATTTTGCTTTTTCAATGTATGTACATAATTTTGCAATTAAAACAGTTATCATATATATGCACACTTGATAAGTTCAAGGATATGGAAATCTATACAATCTAATCTATTTTATATTATTTCCTGAGCCAAAAATAAAAAGTAAATAAGAACCATCCTCTAACAAAGAAAGTGGTAAGATTTGGAAGTTTAGATGAGAGGTGAATAAAAAGAAGGAAGAGATTCCAAAATGGTGACAGAGTAGGTGAATGTTTCAACTGCCACCTCCCTGGACCAATTTGGATTACTACTTAATTTAAGAGCAATCATCTTGGAGGACAGCAAGATGGCAATGGAGTAGGTGGACGTACCAACTTCCAACTCCCAGAACTAAAGTGGATTATAACTTAATTTTAAGAACCATCATCTGGATAAACCAACTTTGAACTAAACTAAGTGGACTCTGCAACCAAGGAACACTGAAGAAGTCACATTGAGACTGGTAGGAAAAGCAAAAACGCGAAGAGGGCTGCCCAGCTCCCCGGAGCGAACAGCAGCCCAGAGAGACTCATGTGGCAAGAGGAGGGTTTGGCAGAGAGGGAGGGACCTGGGTCCCAGCAACAAAGCCCCAGCCTCCAGCACCAGAGCCTAGAAGTGGAGTTTGGACAGTATTGAGCTATGAAACAAGTGAAGATACTGTTTGTGAGAAAGAGACAGTTTTCTCAGACCCAGGATTCTTCTTAAAGGGACAGCGCAGAAAACCTCTCTCACAACCACTCACTCGGGGCTCTGGGGAACGGGGACAGAGGAGAGGACCAGAGCAGTGGGAATAGAGAGTAAACTGGAAGCCACAGGGAGAAACACTCTGAGGGATAGCCACCCTAACCCCTGGGCTGAGTCACTTCCCTAATCGAAAATGAATATTTCCCCTGGAACTAGCAATACCAGCAAAGGAAGACAGGACACCAGCCAAACAAGCTCTCCCGTGGCACTTAGAGCAGAGCTGCTTAGAGGGAGGGAGCTTCCAGAACTATAGTGTGGAGTGCTAGGGTCTGAGCTGCAAAGCCCCTACACACACTGCTGAGGGCGTGCTGGAGGAACGATGGCAGCGGGACGCTGAAACCCGGTTCTGTCAGCAGGGGCAGAGGCCCAGCCAATGTGAGCTTGATCTAGCCCAGCAGGGGTGGAGGGCACATTCGAAAGCAGTCCGACAGCTTTGGGCCCGCCTGCAGCCCCACTTGCAGGGGAAAAGTGGGAGGCCAGGAATGGGCAGAGATCTGCTGCTAAGCAGGGACCCCGTGGGTGCGCAACATCACCTGGCCTCCCAGGTTTGCAACTCTGCGCAAGCCAGCCCTGACCACGGGGGTGGGGCTAAAGCCAGGGACAGGCAGAGGCTCACAGCTGAGTGCACGCCAGCAGCATCGTCCGACCTGAGAAACTGTGGAGAGCAGGCTCTGACCGTGAAGTCTGGGAGGAAGCCCGGGAACAGGTTGGGTCCGCAGCTTAGCAAAAGTGCTCACCTCTACCGTTGGTGCTGAGGCTTGCGGCTTGAGTGCAGTGCGCAACACCACCAGTGGGGACGAGGCTAAGGCCCAGACAGGCTGAGGTTTGCAGAGCCAGACACCAGAACTCAGCCTCTTCCATGGAGGAGAGATGGAAATCACAGCAACAGCCACAGTGGGCCGGTGCTGGAAATGCCCATAACCAACCACCCTAGGCAGCAGCAAAAGGGGTGGCGGGCCTGTAGACAGACCACACCTAGGGAATACAGAGGCAACACCCATTGGACTCCAGTGGCCACACCTTTCTTATACACAGACAAAATGGGCAGGAAGAGAAATGCAACCTAAATGAATCAAGAGAAATCTCCAGAGAAGGACCTAAACAAACCAGATATAACCAAATTACCGGATGCAGAGTTTAAAATAATGATAATTAGGATGTTCAAAGAGCTTAGAGCAACAATGGATAGTCATTATGAACACCTAAATAAAGAGATAACAAGTATAAAAAATGAAATTGAAATAATAAAAAGGAATCAGACAGAAATGACAAATACAGTATCAGAACTGAAGGCCACAATGGAAGAAATAAAAAGCAGGATGGATGAAGCTGAGGATTGAATCAGTGAGTTAGAGGACACAATAAACAAAGGTACAGAAGCAGAGCAGAATAAAAAAAAGAGACTCAAAAAATCTGAGAAAACTCTAAGACAGCTCTGTGACAACATGAAGATAAATAACATCCTCATCATAGAGGTTCCCAAAGATGAAGAGAAAGAACAAGGGATAGAAACTTTGATCAATCAAATCATAGCTGAAAACTTTCTTATATTAAGGCTGGAAAATGTTTCACACATTCAAGAAGCACAGAGAACTCCATTAAAGAGAAACCAAAAAAAAATCTACACCAATACACATCATAGTTAAAATACCAAAGCTAAGGGATGAAGAGAAAATTTAAAAGCTGCTAGAGAAAAAGAGGCTATGACCTACATAGGAGCCCCCATAAGGATGACATCTGACTTCTCAACAGAAACACTTGAGGCCAGAAGGGAATGGCAAGATATATTCAAAGTAATGCAGAACAAGAACCTACAACCAAGACTATTCTATCCAGCAAGGCTAACGTTTAAAATTGAAGGAGAAATAAAGAGCTTCCCAGAAAAAAAAAAAAAAAATCCTTAAGGAATTCATTAAAACCAAACCAATTCTGCAAGAGATGCTAAGGGGCCTGTTGTGAACAGTTCAAAGGGGGAAAAGAATATAGCAAAAGAAGAAAACAGCTTTAAAGAATAAAAATGGCAATAAACAACTACATATCAATAATAACCTTAAATGTAAATGAATTAAATGATCCAATCAAAAGACATAGGGTAGCTGCATGGATAAAGAAACAGGACCCATACATATGCTGTCTACAAGAGATACACCTTAAAACAAAAGATGCACATAGACTGAATGAAGGTAAAAGGATGGAAAAATATATATTTCATGCAAATAGAAATGAAAAAAAAAGCCAGGGTAGCAATACTTTTATATCTGACAAAATGAACTTTAAACAAAGGTTGTAGTAACAGATAAAGAAGGACACTACATAATGATAAAGGGAACAATTCAACAGGAAGATATAACTATTATAAATATCTACGCACCAAATATAGGAACCCCGATATACATAAAGCAGCCTTTGATAGATATAAAGGGCAAGATTAACAGCAATACTAAAAAGCATTTCATTAAATAATGAATGGATTAACAATGAGATCAAAGAAGAAATAAAAACTTTCTAAAAACAAATGATAATGAGCATACATCACTCAAAATTTATGGGACACAGCAAAAGCAGTACTGAGAGGGAAGTTCATTGCACTAAAGGCATACCAAAAGAAGCTAGAAAAAGCTCAAATAAGCAACCTGACCCTGCATCTAAAACAACTAGAAAAACAACAGCAAATAAAGCCCAGGACAGGTAGAAGGAAGGAAATAATAAAGATCAGAGTGGGAAAAAATGACATAGAGGATAGGGAAACAATACAGAGGATCAATGAAACCAGGAGCTGGTTCTTAGAAAAGGTAAACAAGATCGATGAACCTTTAACTAGACTCACCAAGAAAAAGAGAGAGAGGACTCAAATAAATAAAATTAGAAATGAGAGTGGAGAAATACCAACTGACACAACAGAAATACAAAGTATTTTAAGAAAATACTATGAAGAACTCTATGCCAAAAAATTAGGAAACCTAGGTGAAAAGGACAAATTTCTTTAATCATATAATCTTCCAAAAATCAATCTGGAAGAATCAGAACACCTAAACAGACCAATTATAACAAATGAGATCAAAACAGTTATCAAAAAACTCCCAGAAAAGGAAAGTCCTGGGCCTGATAGCTTTACAAGTGAATTCTATCAAAAATTCAAAGAAGAACTAACTCCTATCCTCCTCAAGCTATTTCAAATAATTCAAGAGGAAGGAAGACTTTCAAACTCATTTATTGAGGAGAGTATAATTCTGATCCCAAAACCAAGCAAAGACAAAACAATGAAAGAAAATTATAGGCCAATATCCCTGATGAATTTAGACGCTAAAATTCTCACAAACAACGCTAACAAAATATTAGCCAACCGGATCCAGCAATATATGGAAAAAATCATACACCATGATCAAGTGAGATTTATTCTGGAGAAGCAAGGCTGGTTCAATATTCGCAAATCAATAAATGTGATTCATCACATAAACAAAAGGAAGGACAAAAATCACATGAAAATTTAAATAGACGCAGAAAAAGCATTTGTTAAAATCCATACCCATTCATGCTCAAAACTCTCAGTAAAGTGCAAATACAGGGAACATTCCTTAACATGATAAAGGCCATCTATGACAAACCCACAGCAAATATCATACTAAATGGGCAAAAATTAAAAGCAATCCCCTTAAGATCAGGAACCAGGCAAGGGTGCCCCTTTCACCACTCTTATTCAACATAGTTCTGGAAGTCCTAGCTACAGCAATCAGACAAGAAAAAAAATAAAAGGCATCCAAATTGGAAAAGAAGAAGTAAAACTGTCATTATTTGCAGATGATATGATATTGTATATAGAAAACCCTAAAGTCTCAGTCAAAAAACTACTGGACCTGATAAATGAATTCAGCAAGGTGGCAGGATATAAAATTAATACTCAGAAATTAGAGGCATTTCTATATACCAACAATGAACTGTCAGCAAAAGAAATTAAGGAAACAATCCCCTTCACTATTGCAACCAAAAAAACAAAGTACCTAGGAGTAAATTTAACCAAGAAGGTTAAGGACTTGTACTCGGAAAATTATAAAACATTGATAAAAGAAATCAAGGAAGATACAAAGAAGTGGAAGCATATACTGTGCTCATGGGTAGAAAGAATAAACATCATTAAAACGTCTATACTACCCAAAGCAATCTATAAATTCAATGCAGTTCCTATTAAAATACCAATGACATATTTCACAGATATAGAACACATATTCCAAAAATTTATCTGGAACAAAAAAACAACACGAATAGCCTCAGTAATCTTAAAAAGAAAAAATAAAGCAGGAGGTATCACTCTTTCGGATATCAAGGTATACTACAAAGCCATTGTACTCAAGACAGCCAGGTACTGGCATAAGAACAGGCACATAGATCAATGGAACAGAACAGAGAACCCAGAAATTAAACCTACACCTTTATGGACAACTGATATTTGACAAAGGAGGAAAGAACATACAATGGAGTAAAGACAGCCTCTTTAACAAATGGTGTTGGGAAAATTGAACAGCTACCTGAAAATAAATGAAACTAGACCATCAACTTACACCATTCACAAAAACAAACTCAAAATAGATAAAAGACTTAAATGTAAGCCGTGAAACCATAAGCATCTTAAAAGAAAACATAGGCAGCAAGCTCTTCGACATCTGGCGCAGCAATATATTTGCCGATTTATCTCCATGGGCAAATGAAATAAAAGGCAAGATAAACAAATGGGACTATATCAAACTTAAAAGTTTTTCCACAGCTAAAGAAAATAAGAACAGAATAAAAAGACAAACCACACAATGGGAGAACATATTCAACAACACGTCTGATAAGGGGTTAATAACCAAAATTTATAAAGAACTTGTAAAACTCAACACCAGGAAGACAAACAATCCAATCAAAAAATGGGCAAAAGAAATGAATAGAAATTTCTCCAAAGAGGACATACAGATGGCCAATAGGGATATGAAAAAATGCTCAACATCACTAATCATTAGAGAAATGTAAATTAAAACCACAATGAGATATCACCTCACACCATTCAAAATGGTGCTCATCAGCAAAACAACACAGAACAAGTGCTGGCGAGGATGTGGAGAAAAGGGAACCCTCCTGCACTGCTGGTGGGAATGCAGATTGGTGCAACCACTGTGGAAAACAGTATGGCGATTCCTCAAAAGATTAAAAATTGAACTGCCTTTTGACCCAGCTACCGCACTTTTAGGAATATACCCTAAGAACACCATAGCACTGTTTGAATAAAAGAAATTCACCCCCATGTTCGTGGCAGCATTGTTCACAATAGAGAAGATCTAGAAACAGCCCAAGTGTCTGTCAGAGGATGAGTGTATTAAAAAGCCTTCGTACATATATACTATGGAATACTACTCAGCCATAAGAAATGATGACATCGGATCATTTACAACAAAATGGATAGACCTTGATAACATTATACAGAGTTAAATAAGTAAAACAGAAAAAAAAACGGAGAACAGCATGATTTCATACATAGGTGGGATATAAAAGTGAAACTATGAGACATGGACAAGAGAGTGGTGGTTACAGGGTGGGGGGAGGGAGGGAAGAGTGGGATAGGGAGGAGGGGAGGGGCACAAAGGAAACCAGATAGAAGGTGACAGAGGACAATTTGACTTTGAGTGATGGGTATGCGACACAATTGAATGATAAGATAACCTGGAGATGTTTTCTTTGAACATATGTACCCTGATTTATTAATGTCACCCATTAAAATTAATAAAAATAAAAATAAATAAAAAATAGAAAAAAGAACAATCATCTTGAAAAACTAACTTTCAACTGAAGGAAGACGAGGATATAATCAAAATCACAGAAGAAGCCACACTGAGACTGGTAGGGCAAAGACTCAGAAAGGGCTGCCCAGATCCCAGAAGCGAGAAAAGGCTGAGGGTCTTGAGGGACTCTCACTGTGGGGAGGGTAGCCCTAAGAGGTGTGGGTCCTAAGCCACACCTAGAGCCTCAGCCTAGAACCCCAGCCTAGAGCCCCAGAGCCTAGAAGAGGCACCCATACAGTATTTGGAGGTGAAAAGAGCTGACTGAGGTTTCTGTCTGCGAGAAAGAAATGAAGCTCTCTCAAAGATGCAGGCTCTATCTTAAAAGGACGGCGCTGAAAATCTCATTCACGGCCACTTACCTGGGGTTCTGGTGAGGGGAGGGTTGTGAGGACTAGAATTGTGGGAGGAGAATGTGAAGTTGGTAGCCCAGGGAGAGACACTATAAGGGACAGCCACCAGAACTCCTGTGCTTAGTCATTCTCTAATACCACCGTCCCCAACTTTCTTGGGTGGAGCAGTCCCCTCCATGAGATATCAACCTGGGGAAAAACAACTGCCCCACCCTTGGGAATCCCTCTTGACCCAGTCTATGGAGACTGCGCCATTCTAAGAAGTCAGCTCAGAAGAAGGAGGTGTGTTAGTGACTCAGTTTTCTGGCATTGAGGCCAGAGGTTTCCCATACATTCTCCTGAGACTATGATTAGTGCTTCTGCCTCTTGGGAGGCTCAGTAGAAACTGTCCAGACTGCAGGTGGAACACATATCTGGGTGTCAGAGGCCACACCCACTGGACTCCTACTAGCCACATACTCTTCAGGTCTGTGAAAAAAGTTTAAACAGACTGACACCTGGGGCTGAGCCACACCCACCACCCTTCCTAAACTCTGAATTGCCCCAGGCTCTAGACTCCACCAGAGGTTTTCTCAGTGGCTGAGCCCAACAAGCAGCCAGCAGACAGAGGCTGCAGGAGGCAGAGCTTAGGGAACCTTAGCCTTTTGTGGATCTTCCCCCAGGCCCAGTGTAGGTAAAAGCCAGTCTAGGTGTGCAGTTTGGTAAGTCCATGTGCACCTGGGTCTAGCAGAGGTAGCCGAAAACTCTGGATTGCTTATAGCTCCAAGAAGGTTGCTGACGGCTAGTCAAGGGCAGTGACCCCCCACTGGTCTGTGCCAGGTTCCTGCCAGGGAGGCCCAGGGCTAGCACATTCTGGGACCAGATGCAGAAAGCATTGGTTCAGGACCTAACAACCTTTGCCGGTGGCATGTTTTAAGAGATGCTCCTCACACTTGGCCCAGCTGAGGCGAGTTCTGCTTTCTTTGATCAGCACCAGCACAGCAGTTCATGTGCATTGGATAGGATGGAATTTCACAGTTAGCAGCCTGGGTGCTAGATATCATGCCCTGCTGGACTAGACTCCACAGGGGGAAGGGAGAGAGGCTTGGAGTATGGATATTTAAAATGTGGATCCCTGAAAGCCTATTGTTGGGTTTGGTCAAGGGGCTTAGCCACTTTCAGGGGGGGGCATAGTCCCAGAGGAAGACTCTCTTAGTCTTCTTCCCTGAGACCAGGGGCTCACCAGCTGTAAGAACTTACACAGAGGGGACTGTCAGCCCCATTTGATCTGAACCTGCTGCTCACCTTGCTGGGGAGAAATAAAACTTGAGTATCCAGCAGTGGCTGAGGAATTAGGCTCTGAACTAAGGGTCACTTTCTCAGTACTGAGCTTCTGACCAAGAGACACCTGAAGTAGGGCGTCTCACTAATGTATTTCTAACCTCAGCTGCCCTAATCCACCAAGCTTGCAACCTGTAGAAGGGATGGTTGGGTGAGGACAGTATGAGCCCACACTCTAGTCTTTCTACAGAAGATTCTGTGGGAAAATCAGGCAACTGCAAGAGGGGGTATAGCAGCTAAAATGTGGGGGCAAATCTTACAGAGTTTGGGGCTTTTACGAAAAAGATGCTGTCATCCCTGAGCAGGAGAAAGCTGATCCTTACATAAAGGTTGGCCTCTCTCACTCTACCCAGGCACAGAAAACGCAGACACAAACAGTGAAAAGAATGGTAGCTGCAGACAGCCTATGGCAGCTTACAAACAACAGCTGATGACAACCCAGGAAGATATAGAACCAATACAAACAACAGTGGGTGGCAGACAGCAACAATGCTGGACTCAGCTAGCTATACAAGCAGCATGCCCAAAGGAGGCATCCAGCAGGCACCAGATACTGCAGAGAATAAATATGCCCAACAAGACAGACACTGCACAGAGTCTAATACACATGATCAAGGTTGACACTTAAGAGAAAACCAGCCTGCAAGGATAACCACACCCATAAAAGAACCAACTGCATTCAATACTCACATACAAAAGAGGGTTACAACCACCCTCAAGAAGCATTCCTAGAGCAAGAAAATCAGGTGACCTGGGGGTCAGTACTACTGGGCCCATCCTCCTCATAAAGACACCACAACAAATATTAAAGTCAGACAGCTCTACCTAATACAAAGACAAAATGGGCAGACAGAGAAATATGATCCAAATGAATCAACAACAGAAATCCCCAGAAAAAGAACTAAGTAAAATGAAAGTAACCAATCTACCAGACACAAAGTTTAAAATGACTTTTAGGATGCTTAAGGATCTTAGAAAAACAATGGATGGTCACAATGAGAACTTAAAGAGATAGCAAGTATCAAAAAAGACATCGAAATCATAAAAAAGAACCAGTCAGAAATAACAAATACAATATCAGAAATGAAGACTGCACTAAAAGGAGTCAACAGCAGCCTGGATGAAACAGAGGATTGAATCAACAATTTAGAGGTCAAGATGAACATAAGCACAGATGCAGAGCAGCAAAAAGAAAGGAGGCTCAAAAAACTGAGGAAACTCTAAGAGACTTCTGTGAAAATATGAAGAGAAACAACATCCACATCATCAGGATTCCTGAAGGAGAATAAACAAGAAGAGATAGAGAACTTGCTTGAAGAAGTCATGGCTGAAAATTTTCCTAAATTGATGAAGGGAAAAGTCATACAGGTTCAAGAAGCACAGAAAATTCCATTAAATAGGAACCCAAGGAGACCGACACCAACACATATAATTAAAATGCCACAGTTAAGAGACAAAGAAAGAATACTAAAAGCTGCAAGAGAAAAGCAGTTAATTACCTACAGAGGAGCCCCCAAAAGGATAACTTCTGACTTCTCAACAGAAACATTTCAGGCCAGAAGGGATTGGCAAGAAATAATCAAAGAGATGCAAAACAAGAACCTACAACAAAGACTACTCTATCTAGCACGACTATCATTTAAAATTGAAAGAGAAATACAAAGCTTCCCAGACAAAAAAATGACTCAAAGATCTCATTACAACCAAACCAGAGCTGCAAGAAATATTAAGGGGCCTGCTGTAAAAAGAGCAAAGGAAAAAAGAAATTGAGAGAAAGAGGATTGTAGATTTAAAGAATAAAATAGCAAGAAAAGAAGTACATATCAATAATAAGCTTAAATGTAAATGGATTAAATGCTTCAAGCAGAAGACAGGGTAGCTGCATGGATAAGAAAACAGGACCCATACATATGCTGTTTATAAGAGACCCACCTCAGAATAAAAGAAACACATAGACTGAATGTGAAGGGATGAAAAAACATATTTCATGAAAAAGGAAATCAAAAAAAATGCTGGGGTAGCAATATATATATATATATCTGACAAAATAGCCTTTAAAACAATGACTATATTGAGGGATAAAGAAGATCACTACATAATGATAAAGGGGAACAATCCAACAAGAAGGTATAACCCATTGTAAATATGTATGTGCTTAATATAGGAGCACCTAAATTTTTTTTTTAATTTCTTTTTATTTTATTTATCTTAGAGAGGAGATACAGAGTGAGAGAGAGAGAGAGAGAGAGAGAGAAAGGGGGGAGGAGCTGGAAGCATCAACTCCCATATGTGCCTTGACCAGACCAGTGCAGGGTTTTGAACTGGCGACCTCAGTGTTCCCAGGTCGATGCTTTATCCACTGCGCCACCACAGGTCAGGCTAAATTTTTTTTTAAAGCTTTTTTTTTTTTAATTTTATTCATTTTGGAGAGGAGACACAGAGAGAGAGAGAGAGAGAGAGAGAGAGAGAGAGAGAGAAAGGGGGGAGGAGCTGGAAGCATCAACTCCCATATGTGCCTTGACCAGACCAGTGCAGGGTTTTGAACTGGTGACCTCAGTGTTCCCAGGTCGATGCTTTATCCACTGCGCCACCACAGGTCAGGCCAGGAGCACCTAAATTTATAAAGCAGATTTTGATGGACATAAAGGGCGAGATCGACAGCAATACTATAATAGTAGGGGATTTTAATATCCTACTAACATCAATGGATAGATCCTCCAGACAGAAAATTAAAAGAAACAGCAGCCTTATATGATACCCTAGATCAACTGAATTTAATTGATATCTTCAGAACTTTTCACCCCCAAACAGCAGAATATACATTCTTTTCGAGTGCTCATAGTAAATTTTCTAGGATAGACCACATGTTAGGACACAAAACAAGTCTCAATAAATTTAAAAAGATTGAAGTCATATCAAGCATCTTTTCTGATCACAATGGCATGAAATTAGAAATCAACTACAATAAAAAAACTGAAAAATATTAGGAGGCTAAATTCAAACACTTGGAGGCTAAATAACATGTGTTTAAATAATGAATGGGTTAACAATGAGATCAAACAAAAAATAAAATATTTCTTGAATCAAATGAAAATGAACATACAACAACCCAAAATCTATGGGACCCAACAAAAGCAGTTTTGAGAGAGAGGTTCATAGCATTACAGGCCTACCTTAAAAGCAAGAAAAAACTCAAATAAACAACTTAACCCTGCACCTAAAAGAATGAGGAAAAGAACAACAAATAAATCCCAGAGAAAGTAGAATGAAGGAAATAATGAAAATATCAGAGCAGAAATAAATGACATAGAAGCTAAAAAAAATACAAAAGATCAATGAAACCAAGACATGGTTTTTGAAAAGGTAAAGAAGATTGATGGACCTTTAACCAAACTGATCAAGAAAAAAAGAGAGAGAACCCAAATAAATAAAATTAGAAATGAAAGTGAAGAAATAACAACTGACACCGCAGAAACTTTTACAAAATACCGCGAAGATCTATACGCCAAAAGAAATGGACAGCCTAGGTGTAATGGATAAATTCCTAGGACCATACAATCTTCCAAAACTGAATCTGGAAAAATCAGAAACCCTAAACAGACCAATTACAAAAATGAAATTGAAACAGTTATCAAAAAACTTTCAGCAAACAGAATTCCTGGACCAGATGGTTTCACGGGTGAATTTTACCGAACATTCAAAGAATTAACACCTATTCTTCTCAAACTATTCCAAAAAATTCAAGAGGAGGGAAGACTTCCAAGCTCATTTTATGAAGCAAGCATTATCCTCATTCCAAAACCAGGTAAAGACACTGTAAAGAAAGAAAACTATAGGCCAATATCCCTGATGAACATAAATGCTAAAATTCTTACCAAAATATTAGCAAACCAGATCCAGCAATAGTTTAAAAAGGTCATACAGCATAATCAAGTGGAATTTATTCTGGGGAGGCAAGGCTGATACAATAGTCACAAAGCAATAAATGTGATTCATCACATAAACAAAATGAAGAGGAAAAAAAATCACATGATTATGTCAATAGTTGCAGTAAAAGCATTTGATAAAACCCAGCACCCATGTATAATCAAAACTCTGAGTAACGTGGGAATACAGAGAACGTACCTCAACATAATAAAGGTCATCTATGACAAACCCACAGCCAACATCATACTCAATGGGTAAAATTTAAGAGCAATCCCTTTAAGATCAGGAACAAGGCAGGCGTACCACCTTTCACCACTCTTATTCAACATAGTTCTGGAAGTCCCAGCCACAGCAATCAGACAAGAATAAGAAATAAAAGGCATCCAAATTAGAGAAGTAAAATTATTATTATTTTCTGATGACATAATACTGTAAATAGAAAACCCTAAAGTCTCAGTCAAAAAACTACTAGGCCTAAAAAAAAAAAAAAAAAAAACTACTAGGCCTGTTAAATAAATTTGGCAAGGTGTCAGAATATAAAATTAATATTCAGAAATCAGTGACATTTTTATACACCAACAATGAACTATGAGAAAGAGAAATTAAAGAAACATGTCCTTCACTATTGCAATAAAAATAAATAAATAAATAACCTAGAAATAAATTTAACCAAGGAAATAAAAGTCTTGCACTTAGAAAATTATAAGACATTAAAAAAAGAAATTAAGGAAGATACAAAGTGAAGCATATACCGTGTTTCCGGATAGGAAGAATAAACATCATTAAAATGTCTGTATTACCCAAACCAATCTATAAATTCAATAAAATTCTTATTAAAATACCAATAACATACTTCAAAGATATATAAGAAGTATTTCAGAATTTTATATAGAACCCAAATAGCCTCAGCAATCTTGAAAATGAAGCATAATGTGGGAGGTATTACACTTTCTGATATCAAGTTATACCACAAGGCCATTGTACTCATAACAGCTTGGTACTGGCATAAGAACAGGCATATAGACCAATGGAACAGAATGGAGAACCCAGAAATAAACCCATGTCTTTATGGTCAATTGATATTTGACAAAGGAGGTAAGAGTATACAATGGAGTAAAGACAGTCTCTTTAATAAATAATGTTGGGAAAATTGGACAGGTACATGCAAAAATATGAAACTAGACCACCAACTTACACCATTCACAAAAAATAAACTCAAAATGGATAAAAGGCTTAAATGTAAATCATGAAACCATAAATATCTTGGAAGAGAACATAGACAGTAAACTCTCTAATACCTCTCGAGGCAATATTTTTGCTGATATATCTCCACAGGCAAGTGAAATAAAGGACAAAATAAACAAATAGGACTATATCAAACTAAAAAGTTTTTGCACAGCAAAAGACACTATGAACAAAATAAAAAGACAACACACACAATGGGAGAACATACTTGCTAAAACGTCTTATAAGGGGTTAATAACCAAAATTTATAAAGAACTTCTAAAACTCAACTCCATGAAGGTGAATAATCCACTTAAAAATGGGCAAAGGAACTGAATAGACACTTCTCCAAAGAGGGCATACAGATGGCCAATAAGCATATGAAAAAATGTTCAGCTTCACTAATCACCAGAGAAATGCAAATTAAAACCACAATGAGATGCCACCTCACACCTGTCAGAATGACTCTCATTAACAAATCAACACACAAGTGCTGGTGAGGGTGTGGAGAAAAGGGAACCCTCCTGCACTGCTGGTGGGAATGCAGAGTTGTATGGCCATTGTGAACAACAGTATGGTATTGCCTGAAAAAAATTAAAACTGGAACTGCTTTTGACCCAGCTATCCCACGTTTAGGAATATATCCTATGAATCCCAAAACGCTAATTCAAAAGAAGATAAGCACGCTCATGTTTATTGCACCATTGTTTACATAGCCAAGGTCTAGAAACAGCCCCAGTGTCCCTCAGCAGATAAGTGGATAAAAATAAGCTGTGGTACATATATACAATGGAATAATATGTGACCTTGAAAAAGAAGGGAATCTTACCTTTTGCAATGGCATGTATGGACTTTGAGATTATTATGCTAAGTAAAATAAGCCAGGCAGAGAGAGACAAGTATCATAGGACCTCATTTATATGTGGAATCTAATGAACAAGATGAACTAAGGAACAGAATAGAGGCAGAGGTGGGGTCACAGGGAGCAAAACAAACAGCTGTCAGAGAGAAAGGGGATGAGGGGACAGGATCAGAGAAGGTGAAGGGATTGGTGAAATTATGTATACATAACAGAGATACAGATAATAGGACAGCAAATCTCAGAGAGAAGAGGGAGGGCGTTAGGGGGATGCGAACAAAGGGGTGTTATGTGGGGCATGTGGTTGGGGGTGAAGGTGTTATATTAAGTGGGACACTTGAATCCATGTTAACACAATAAATTAAAAATTTTAATTATAATAAAAAAAGGAGGCAGAAAAACTTAAATGGAAGGTATGGCCTTTGGATTCAAGGATCTTGAAATTTAGTTGTGGGAAAAGAACAACCTTATAACAGGGAGCATAGGAACCTAAAAATTTGTGGGGTATCTTTTGTTTGTTTTATTTTGTTTTGTTTTATTTTGTTCAGGTGAGAAGAGGGGAGATACTGAGGTATTCTCCCACACGCGCCCTCACTGGAATCCACTCAACAACCCCATCTGGGGTCAATGCTCAAGTATGAGACTAATTTTAGCTCCTGAGGCTGACATGCTTGGACCAACTGAACTATTCTCAATGCCTGTTGCTTGAACCAATCGAGTCACTGGCTGCTGGAGTGTAAGAGGGAGAGAAGGCGGGGAGAGAAGCAAATGGTCACTGCTTCTGTGTTCTCTGACTAGGAATCAAACCCAGGATGTCCATATGCCGGCCAATACTCTATCACTCTGCCACCAACCAGTGCCTAAAAATTGTATTTAGAGAAAAAAAAGAAACAGAAACATTTTTTCTTGTATTTTTCTGAAGTGAGAAGTGGGGAGGCAGAGAGATGGATTCCGGCATGCGCCATACCGGGATCCACCCGGCATGCCCACTAGCGGGTGATGCTCTGTTCATCTGAGGCATTGCTCTCTTGCAACTTCAGCCATTATAGCTCCTGAGGCAGAGGCCATGGAGCCATCCTCAGTGCCTGGCCCAACTTTGCTCCAATGAAGCCTTGGCTGAGGGAGGGAAGAGAGAGATAGAGAGAAAGGAGAGGGGGAAGGGTGGAGAACCAGATGGGCACTTCTCCTGTATGACCCAGCCGGAAATTGAACCCAGGACTTCCACATGTTCTGCTGATGTTCTACTACTGAGACAACCGGCCAGGGCTCAGAACAGAAACGTTTTGTGGGTTTTGCTATATAAGCCTCCTAGGGGTTTCCTATGAGTTGTTTTTCAAAAGTTTGAAGAAAAAACTTGTCTGTGTGTGGCTGACAAGATGAGTTGCATTGACACTCCAGAGAAAAAGGAGAATCAAATTTTTTTCACTTAGAAGATACCAATCAGATAGACCAAGCCTTGACAGTACAGAAGAGGCAACTAACCCTGAATGAAGCTATGTATTTTCCCCTTTTTATAACCAGAACCACTTTACAAAAGTTTCCTTATCATGGCTCTGGCTGGTTGGCTCAGAGCATAGGCCCCAAATAAAGTTGTGGGTTTGATCCTTGGTCAGGGCACACACGGGAAGCAACCCAAAAATGCATAACTGAATGGAATAACAAATGCTTCCCTTCCTCCTCCCCCCTCTCTCCCTTCCTTTGTTTCTCTCTTTCTTTAAAAAAAAAAAAAAAAAAATTAATAAAAATTAAGCCCTGGCTGGATAGTGAGGTTTGTTGGAGTGCTGCCCTGGAGTGCAAAGGTTGTCATTCCATTCCCTGTTCCAGGCACATACAGAAACAGCTCCATGTTCCTGTCTCTCTTTCCCTGCCTTTCTCACAGACAAACAAACAAAGTTACCTTATCTTCGTTGTCTTATTTAACCCCAATAATCCTGTGCTAAAGAGAAAATTCAAATTCAGGTAGATTTACTGAATTGCCAAAGGGCAAATATCTAGTGAAATAGCAAATTAGATCATTGGACATAAGTGTTTTCTTTGTCCAATGTTAGAAGTTTCGTTCTTTCATTATGACCCCCAAAATTTGAGAGAGCATTTGGTGCAATGATTTTTCTTGAATATATAATCCTAAATATATAACCTCTTAGTAGTGGAGAAATGATAATTCTGCTGAAAGGCTAGGAGCAGGAATGTTCAAAATGACCATGGTGGGAGAAACTCTGGTAAGAGGATGCATGTCTAATTATGGTTGCAACATTTATGGCAGTGGCTTCAGAATCTGGCAATAAATTAATATTATTTCTCCAAATATTTTCAAGCAAAAATTAATTTTGCTGCTGAACCTATTAAAGATGCTAGGTGAAAAAGGATCTTTTTTGAAACTTAATGGTCAAGAAACTTTGCAAATAAATAACAAAGGACATTGCTTTTTCTATAAAAATGGTTTTTTATGAATCTTCTCTGGAGAAGACTCAAAACTACTGGTTCATGAAAATCAACCTACAATTTTATTCACCCTTGTACTGTCCAATTTATGTATATGCATTCAGAATGTAGGATGCTTTGGTAACAAAGAGTTGTTTACAATAAACAAACACTTCAGTTCTCTAAGCTCTCATTTCCACCTTCCTCAATAAGGCAAGAAAAGTGCGGGGACAAATGTCATTAATTGCTCCAAAGTTTCTCCTCTAGAGAAATAAAAATTATAAACATCAGTACAGCATTCTAATGATAGCTGTGTTGGCTTAAAGCATTAATTTTACATTTGTAAGGTCTGTAAGTGTATGCCTTGCATTCTCATTGAAAGGGCTGATCAATAAGGTCAGCCCTTCTGCTTTAAATCAAAATAGCAATGAAAAGTAAATAGCAATGCAAAAACAAATGTATGTGGAAGCGTAAATATATGTGTCCATATATACATGTAACAACATAAAGTTGCATAACTAAAAGTGGCAGAAAATAATGAAGTTACATTCTAACCATTTAGCTGGTCTGTGTATAGTAGATTGCATTTTTCAGGTGGAGTGATTTTTTTAGCTTCATTCTAAACCTCTCTTGCTTGGTCAGCACGAGGCAAACCGGAAACAAGCTTTTTGTTGTAAGGGAAATGTGCCTTGTAATTTTTTTTTAATGGTCCTTTCCCTTTGGACTTGTTTTGGGTGAGTAGCCTGTTGGGATTGTGTTGTTTCCTTTCACAGTGTGATGAAAAATTTAAAAAGTAATTATCAATCTTTTTAATAATTATACCCCGGATTATGTTGATTTATTATTATGGGCATATAGTAAGATGTAAGAAATTTTGGCATTTGCAGGAAAGCAATTATGTTGACTTGGTCAGTTTTAGATTTTAACTTTCTAACCAAACATGAAAACTTGTGTGGTTTCTTGAATCATAATGACTCTCCCATAGTGAGAATTGGTTTTTATTTTTTAATTTAGAAATTAAATGTAATGGGGTGACATTGATTCATAAGAGTACATAGGGTTCAGGTGACCATCTCCATAACATTTGAACTATTGATTGTCTCGTGTGCCCATCTCCCAAAGTCAAATCATTTTTCATTACCTTATATTTGTACCCCTTTACTCCCCTCCCTCCTACTTCTCTCTCCATAGTTAGAATTCTTAACCTGTGTTCGTAAACTTCCTAGACTTTCCTACAGACTTCAGGAGAGCTGGACAACCTCTGACACTGTATAAACACTCTCAGAGGGGTCTCTGATCTCAAAACGATTAAGAATCAGTGTTCTACTGGGTATGAAAGACCTCAGTTGGTGGTAATGGTTCTAGAATTATTTTTTTCCTATGTTCTTTCCAAAATTGGATTCAAACAATGTTGTGTATTATATTCAGAACCTTCTTTTAAAACAATTTTCTAAGGCCTGAGCAGATGGTGGCGCAGTGGATAGAGCGCCAGACTGGGAAGTAGAGGACCTAGGTTCGAAACTCCGAGGTCGCACTTGAGCACAGGTTCACCAGCTTGAGTGCAAAGTCACTGGCTTGAGCAAGAGGTCCTCGCCCTGCTGTAGCCCCCTGGTCAAGGTACATATGAGAAAGCAATCAATGAACAACTAAGGAGCCGCAACAAAGAATTGATGCTTCTCATCTCTCTCTCCCTTCCTGTCTGATTGTCCCTGTCTGTCCCCCTCTCTCTCTCTGTCACAAAAAAAAAAGTCTAAAAATATTAGGCATAAACAATGATTTTCCATAGACCTTTTTCACCTGCTCTTAGAAAAAGACTAATCAATATTCTTGATCTAATTTTTTTGGTCAGATTTGGAGTTTAAGTTTTTCAATTTTCTATTCCAAACAATTATAGAAATTATTCTGTCATCACATGTATGGAAATAGCCCTATATTGAGGTACAAACTGGCATTAACTGAGAAAACCCGGGACAATAAAGACTTTTGCTAATATTTTATTCCTCTTTGATAGAAGTCCTTCAGCTTAAATAAAGCTGCTACAGTTCTGTTATCTGACCAAATATGCAAAAATCCCATTAAAGACAGAGTTTGGTAAATTAGTACTCTCCTACTAAGGCACTGTCTGGAAATATGAACTTAAGAGGAAATCTAACAGATTTTTAAAGGTCCTGGGAGAAATGGGTTCACTCTCTTTAGATATCCCTTGGAGAGAGATATATAACCGCAGGACCTCTTATTAAGAACAAAGGATTGAATGCATCAATAGAAAGATGATACTTCCTAAGAAATTGTACCTCTTCATTTGTGAATAGGTTTATGTGATTATAAAAGTGGATCAAGGCTTGATGTGATCCAAGCATTGTTGTAGTGGTAGTGCCATATTTTGGTGCAGTCCGACACATACTGGCATTCAAGAAAAACCAGAATGGTGCCTGTCAGAGCCCAGATCTCACAGATGGCCTTGTCCTGACACATGGCACCCTCTTGGTGCCTAAGGGTGGCCACAGCCCTTGCCCTATGGCAAACATTCTCCACTGGGAGCAATTGTATCCCCAATGGGACATTTGGCAGTGTCTGGCAACATTTTTTGATGGTCTTAACTAGGGAGGTATTACTGGCATCTAATAGGTAGAAGCCTGAGATGTTGTTAAACAACCTACAATGCATAGGACAGCTCCTACCAACATCACCACGACAAGGGATCATCCGGTCCAATGCATCAACAATGCTGAAGGTGAGAAGTGTTGCTCTGAGGCCCTGCCTCTTTGCCCACTCTGGGAGATTATACAGATAGACTGCACTCAGACCCACACTCCCCACAAAGAGCCACTAGAAGTCAGTTTGAATGCTTTGGAAATTATAATACTTTGGGCAGAGAGAAATGAAAAAGTATCTTAAAATGCCTCCCCTTCCTGGTTAATACCTACTCCTTTCTGCAAAATGCAGATTAAATTTCCCTTCCTATAAGAAACCGTTTCCTATTTTAGCATCACCTCTCTCCTATGCTCACATAGGACCATATGCTTAATCAGAGCTCTGATCAAGTCATTTTTCACTACTCTACTAGATTATAAATCTGTTGAAAGCTGGGTGTTGTTTTGTTTTGTTTATTTGTTTGTTCTTCATCCTTATGTCTTAGCACCTACCAGATGCCTGGGACATGTAGGCACAACAATTGTATGTTGAAGGAAAGAACAAGCCTGGAAGACAGGTTTGGATTCTGAGTACCCACCCTCCAACTTGGATTTACTCAAGACTATTTTAGGTGAGCACAATGGTCCCTAAGGATATGTCAGGATATCTGATCTCATGTCCTCCAAGGACATTAAACTGGGCAATGTCTCATTTCATGACATGTGCATTCACGAGCATTGTGGTTGACACTCCTGGCCTACTGAAAGGTAACCATAATGATGTTTACCTAAAGTGTATTGGGGGCCTAGGACAGAGCTATCCCAAAATGTCTGTTTTAGGGAGATCCTTCTCCCTAAAAGATCAATTTGCTATTTTTAATACGCCTAGCTTTGTAGTTTACATTGTACAGGTCTCCCTTCACTGAAGAAGGAAGAGAGTGACCTGAATGAGCATACAAAATAAGGCAGTGGAGCAGCTCAACATTCATCTCCACTGGTAATCGGCTCATACTACTAAAAGGCCTCGGTATAAGACTATTAAAAGGGTCTGATGATACGCAAGGTTGATTCTTATGTTGGCTGCTGGTAGATTACACTCAAATCCATAAGAAAGAGGAAAACTCAGTTTAAAATAATTTATAAATGTGCTTCTGTATTAACAATAAAAATTCTGGTATTATAACATGAATAAGTATCATGTTGAAAATGAGGAATAAAGCACCTCTCAGATTTATAACACATCAGTGATAATTTGTACTGTTGGTGGTTATAGAATATAAAATAAATTATGTCATTGCTCCAGACAGCATGATACTGTTGAATTACCTTTTGCTGTTATTTTGACAAAGCATGTCAAATAGGATTTCAGGGAAATATTTAATACAACGGCAATCAATATTCCTGATATGTGTTGATATCAGGAAGAAAAGACAGGAACATTTCAGAACATTCAATTTTATTTTCCATTGACAAGCACCACATAAATAACATACATTTATTAGATACACAGAATAGGAATAGTTATGACTTGAATGCCATCAAAATTCTGATGTAATTCTCATAGTCTCTTTCATTCTTCGTCTCAACAGTATTGAAGACCAGCCTTTAAAACATACTGAAAGATATATTTAAATATCCCCACGAAACTTTACATAGAGGTGACAAAAATATACTTCTCACTTAACAAAGTATATAGGAATGATAGTTAAATAAGAGAGAAAAACATATGCTTTCTATACTGAGTTTACATTCTTGATTATAGTGTCAATGATTTCTGTTCTTACTTAGACACACTATGTACATGGTACTAACTTCCATCTGTTGTAACCAGATCAAGATAATCAGTGCTTATTTTTATTTTGTTTGCTTAAAGAAATGTTCAAATTTCTGCTATTTGTATAAACACATTTGGTCAATAGAGAGGGAGAAGGTGATATAAACAAAAGAGCGTTTAGCAGTCAGTGATGACTGGCCACTCTTTGCTTTTTCCTACTGACATTCCAGTGTAAAGGCAAATGCAGTTTTTTCCTCTTTTTCTTCTGTGGAATGGCCTAAAAGGATTAAGATCTCTAGCAGGGTTGAAAATGTACAGATTTTCCTCCATATGTTTCTTTATGTTCTCTACCCCACCTTCCATGCCTCCTCCATGTAAGTATCCTTTCAAAAGTTGAGATAACATAGAAGTGTATCAGTAAGTTGTACGTGTTTTCTCTGCTTAACATTATAGCTTTGATTTCTCCAGAAACTGAAAACTATATTAAAAAACTCTATTCAAAGAAAGATTAATGTTTGGTGATTGGCTAGCTTTTGGCTGCATATCTGATTCACTATAATTAAAAAGCTAAAATATTCTAATTCTAAAACAACTGACAGAATTGAATTGCTGCACTTTCGAAAATAACTTCAGAGGTGCAATCATCTCCAAAATGCTCAAAGAGCCTGAAAAGGTTGATTTATTCTTGATGGTGATAAATTTCCTTCCTATCTTTTTCCCATAATAAAAATTGTTTCATCAAAGCACACATTAAAAAAAAAACAGACTCATATCTGTTTCATATGTTAGGACATTAACATATTAGAAATATGACGGCCCTGGCAGGTTGGCTCAGTGGATAGAGGGTTGGCCCGGTGTATGGATGTCCCAGGATCAATTCCTGGTCAGGGTACACAGAAGACATGACCATCTGTTTCTTTTCCCCTCCCTCTCCCCCTTCTTTCCCTCTTTTCCTCCTGCAGCCAGTGGCTGGATGGGTTTGAGTGACAGGTGCTGAGGATAGCTTGGTTGGTCTGAGCACGTCAGCCTCAGGTGCTAAAAATTGCTCAGTTGATTCCAGCATCAGCCCCAGACAGGGTTGCTGGGTGGATCCCAGTCAGGGTGCATGTGGGAGTCTGTCTCAATATCTCTCACTCTCACTTAAAAAAAAAAAAAAGATATATAAAACCCTTCTCTCTTCTCTTAAAAACAATCCTACTTTCACCAATAGTAAATATTTGTTACCTTCTATAAAATAATAAACAGATTGGAAGCAAGGTACCTGAGAGAACAGTCTTGTTTCCAGTGAAGAAATACGTAATCCAAGAGATATTTGGGTTGCTTATAATATAAAACTGATGTAAAGCTTCTGGAAATTAAATAATTCTAATTCTCAATAAAAAGAATACGATAATAAATGAATATGGTATACATTTGATTGAATTTTATTCCTCAAGAATCAAAATGTACTTGGCTGATGGTATGATAATGTAATGTTTCACAAGTCAACTTGTATAAGTTATAAGCCTTTAAATACAATCCTCTGTTTAGGAATTATAAAATAGAGAATATATAAAATAAGAATTTTCTACTCTTCCATTCCTTCAAAAAGTAAAGAGGGGCGAGTGAGAAAGGAATTGTTAAGTAGCATGTTTTGAAAATATCTTTCCACCTGACTTAAAAACTAATTGTTGATCTCTCTTTGAAAAAAATGACTTTATTCTAGACTTGTTAAAGTCTTTTATAGATATGTGTAATCTCAATTTTCCCTCTGTAACTTTAAGAATAATGTCACTCTGCACTATTCATTTTTTAAAATTTCTTCAGTTTTATTCAAGGTGAATTTAATCAAAAAATGTATTTAAGGAAGCCATGTACAAGATTTTACTTGATAACCATAGATACAAGTTCATAATAAAATTAAAACCTTTTCTGTTGGAATAATTTAGGAGAATAGAAACTTTTGTATGAGGTTGATATCTATATATATAAATGATACCAATAAAATAGTATTCTATGAAAAAATGTTCCCTAATTCTCTGTTTCATGTTTTGTATGTAACCACCACTTATTAGTTGTCTTAGAATATGGAACTTCAGCTTCTAAAAAATGTGTATGTGAGTTTTAGTTTGATTTTCAAGTTCTGTACTTTGGTTTTATCACAACCTATGTGATGGAATATCATGGAGATATATTACTTCTCAACAGCATTTTATTGCAACTCAGAAAACAGTTCTATGGACTTAGCCACAGTATTAAAGTTTTCATTTTAAAGACAATGTAATCTCATTCATTAAACAATTCTGTACATTTATTTAGATATCAGTCAGAGATTCTGAGACATCTACAAGCACAAGACCAGCAGTAAACAAGTAGCTGGAAAGATTTGGCCTGGCTGATGGTCTAAACTTTTCATATAGGTAAATCATAGAAATTTGAATTATTCTATGTGGTGTTAGAAATAAATACTCTGCAATCCTCTGTATCGCTCATCTTACGCTCTCCTGTATATTCGACAGTAGCTTTTGGGGTTAAAGTATGAAACTAAGTAGATATTATATGCACCTAAAATTGCAAAGAACAAAATTTTCTGTCTCTGACTTTGTCCCAATACCAACGGATAATTAAATAATTATTGTTGTGAAAAAGATTAAGAACCAATCATTAATTTGGGGTCAAAACCAAAAATAATATAAAAAGTATTAAGTAAATGAAAAACGCCTAATTCACATGAAAATTTAATATTAAAATACTGGCACAGATTGACCACCTTTTTAAACTACTGTTTCAATTTGTCACCATGGTCACAGTTTCTTTTATAGTTAACTTTTACAGGAGCTTCTGCAGGTTTTGTTTTCTTTTGTAACATAGTCCTGAAATCTTTCGTATAATGAGAAAGGGTTAAGTAGAAATATATGTGCACTTTTTAATTTATAGTCATTTAAATCTGGTATAATTAAACACTGTTTACTTGAAATATCCTGAATACAGAAATAGGGAAATTTTATAAATTTTGAGATAACACATTCTCTTTTTCAATTTAAAATATTTTTTAAATATCCACCATGCCAATTTTATTTGAAAAACAAACTTTTCTTATTAAATAGTATGTCGTCATTTTCTTCTATAACTCATCATAGTTATATAATTTTATTGTTTAGAAAATCAGAATTCCTTTGTAAAATTTATGATGGCTGATTTTATTTTTATTTCCACATTCTACTCATTTCTTTCCATGTGGTTTCCTAGGCCTCTATTTATTTATTATTTTTACCAATATTGTGAAGTTTAGGAATTGTCATAATTTATGCACGCATTTTTTTCCGACTCAAATATACGCATAGATACACTAAGAATATGAGAGTAAATTGAAAGGTTAGTGAACTTAGACTTGGAAACACACATACTCTTGACTATAGATGTCCACTTTCTAACCACAACTAGAGTCTCTGCACAATGTCTTTGAAATCTAACCTCAACTATCATCCAAACGCTAAAATTATTTGTGGCTTTTACTTCTTGTCAGGCTTTCCGTGACTAGCAAATGGTTGCACTTCACATAGTTTCTTCCTTTTTCACCTCCTTCTCAAACTTGTCTAAAATTTGCCATTTTCCCACTCCAACCAGGTCTTTCTGAACAGAAATTTATTTTGTTGCTAAGAATACATTTCAGACTCTTTTGCCTTTATGTATTTCTGTGATTGAGGGGAAAAAGTGACTTTTCTTTGACAGTAATCTCCATTGCCATTTGGATTTATCAGTCTCTTAAATTATTAATTGTTGTGCACCAATATGACACTACACATTTGAAGGTAAATTTATATTTCTGTAATTAAATAAGCAGAGATCATTCACAGTATCAGCCTGAAAAACTGTAATGGCATAAAGCACTTCAACCGTACGGTGGGGCTTTGCCAATGGCACTACTTAGGTTTGGCAGAAATTTATTCATTCATTTTCTGAACAAATATCGAACACTTTCTGTATTCCAAGTGCTATACTAGGTACTGGAAAAAAGAACCCAATCACGCTCAAGCCACTCAAATCCACAGCGCATGTGTGTCTATGTGATTATCACCTAGGCTCCAAGGACCACTCAAGGGGTAAAGCCTTTTTATTACAAGGTAATCTAACTGCACTTTTTTTTCTGAAGTAAGTAGTTTTGTCTTACCACCCCCATGAGGGGACCTGTGGGATTATCCAATTTATGGCATAGAGAGAATTTATAATGGGGTTTTAGTTTAAGTTACTTATTACCATTTCCCCCAAAACCTAGACTAGCAGAACTATCATGAATTACCTAAGCATTCCCAGCATAGTTTGTCTTCTCACTCAGTTTGACATGGTCACTTAAATTGATTATTCCTGATTGACTTAGGTAGGTTTACAAATTAATCTAATAGATAAATGGTACCCGATAAAGTTAATTCTTCCCCAAACACCTACTAAACTTAAAGAAAATTATAGTTATAATAAAGAAGTATAAATAAATCTCAGTTTTTAAAACTAGGAATGCAAAAAAAAAGTTACCTGAAAATTAAAATTTTAACTAGAAAAATGTGAATTTGTTTACAAATGAAGGCTCCCAAGAATACCAAGAATATTTTGGCTAGGTCTAACGTTAAAAACTGCTATGTTTGTTTGGAAAATGTTTTTTATTCTCAAAACTTAATGTGATTCACTTGTGCTGAAAAGACATAAAGCTTCACTATTGAGGTTAGTATACATGTAGACTATAAGAAAAACATTTAATAATAAATATTTATATATAGCTACTCTGAGAAGAGGGCCCAAAATGTGCAGTGAAGGGATCAATATTATTTTCTTATCCAATAAATAAGACTACCTATGGAAACGCTTTAGGGAACCCTCAAGATTATATTAGTCTTAGAATCAGAGTTAGTATTTAAATATCCAGAAGACTAGAGAACACTTACAGTGAAAAAATCAGAGAAGATAATTAACCAGAGGGTCCATAGTTAGTGTTCAAACCTGTCCCAAAATACCATTCTGTAAAGTCAGTTGTCTGACTCTTAAGAGCAGTTTCATGGCTCTTTTTCAGGCTTGTTGAAATTCAAAATGTATCCCCAAAGAAAAATGTTTAGCCATTTGAATAGTCATAAATACTCCCATATTTAAAATAAATGAAATTGGCTCCTATTCAGATAAACACACCTAATTACAAATCCAGCCAAAAGTTAAACTTTGTAATGTTAGCAGCTAATTTACATATTGAGCAATACTTAAAAACATCAGTACCAATGAATATTGTGGATACATCTTTTGATCTTAATTCAACTTTTAAAAAATAATATAAGGAGGCAAAATAGTGACAGAGAAAGAGAGTGTGAAAGAGAACACAGAAGACCAAGGACTTGGAAGAAAAACAAACAGTTGCCTTGTCTTCAATGGTCTGTACATTAAACACCCCCATGTGCTGAGTATACTGGAATATTGTTTCCCTACCCTAGACCCACAATGGACCACAATCATTTATAAATAGTCACATGTTCAGCTACAAATAGCAGAGACCCCATAACAGTAAACTGTTATTAATATAATTTCTTTTGCGTTTCAGTACCTTTGGCACATAGGGGATTATCTATGCTTGAGACCATTCAGCCTTCTATCAAAAATTTGACTTCAATGCATAAACGGAGGCATGTCAGAGATGCCTAAATTCACAGTAAGGTTTAAGTCTATTCGTTGCCAAAAGCCGTGAACATGCAAGTTGATTAAGTGTTCTCTTTCATGCTCCTGTCTGAATTACTTCATTGGATAATGAGATAGGCTGCCCTTTTTGTCCATCACTAGAGCAGCTGGAGACAGCATTTGCTACCTGGCAAAACCTCCGAAGAAGGATCTTTCTTAGCAGCAGATAAACCCAGGGATCCAAGATCTGGTTCAGTGAAGCCAGGCGGACAGCTATTAAGAAGAAGTTGCATTCTTTCTGCTTTTCTGGGTGCGACTTGCAGTGCTCAACTGATGTCTGATTGAAGATCATTTTCAACATCATTATCTAAGAAAGAGGGACAAATAAGTATTCCAAAATTAATAAGGTCATATGTACCTCCTTTACACAGTGCTTTGAGCATAGTTTACTGTAAGTTGGTGGATACAGTGAAATGAACGCAAGCAAGAGTTATGTTCATAAAACACAGCCCTAAATTATACAAGACATTCCTATGAATGTTCCCAAATTTTTGGTCATTTTACATGATGCAGATTTTTAAAATGTGTATGTTTTCAGGCCCTGCATGTCAGTCATCTTCAATTGCTTCTTTTGTGCCTCACTTGTGTTGGTGCAGTGGATAAAGTATCAACCTGGAACTCTGAGGTCACTGGTTCAAAACCCCGGGCTTCCTTGGTCAAGGCACATATGGGAGTTGATGGTTCCTGCTCCTCCCCTCTTCTCTGTTTCTCTCTCTCTCTCTCCTCTCTCTAAAAATGAATAAATAAAATCTAAAAATAAAATCCTTCTTCTGCTTTGTCTGTTACACTGCTGTTTGCTCTTATTCTAATCTTATCCTAAGTCAGCTCCTCCTCTCTGATTTACAGTGATAAGACACCCAGATGTTTCATATAGATGTCAGCACAGCACAGATGCAAAACTGATCAAATCCTCACCAGTTACAAAAACTTCAACTTGCTCTTACAGGACAGAGTGGAGTCACAGATAATTTTTAAATCAATCACTGGCAAAGAAGATGGAAATTTCCAAGTTTGCTTTATAGGACAAATTCATCCTTTGAGGCTTAATCCATAGTCCGTGACCAAATTACCACCTAACACTTGAAAAAACTATGGTTCTATAAATCAATAAGAAGGGAATAGGTAGGCAACCAGAAGACAGCCATATGTTCTGGGTCCATAATTGCTTTCAAAAGATTTTTTTTTTCCCAAGGAATTTATTCAATAAAAGCCAAAAACAGCTGTACAAATAATTAAATATTCAGCAAAGTGCTATCTATACTAGTAATAAACTGTAAACCGACAAATCTTTAACATCAGGAGTAAAACAATGAAATACAAATATTTTATTCCTCTGTGCTCTTCAAGCATCTTGTCTTTTGTTAGCCCTTCTCCTTTGTATAAGGAGAATAGTAGATAGAGTTCACATAACAGCATATATAAAAATTAAGTGAAGAGAACAGATTATAAGATAGTATTACGTATATAAAGTTATATTGTAATTATAATTAAATTATTTAAAATACCATAGAATTGTGGAAGGCAATGGAATGATTACTATTAAATAATAATTTATTAGTAAATAATCATTAAATTATATTTTTCAATTTTAGTTCATAAAAGCATTTTAAATGTTTTAGGAATGGCTTTTATTTTAAGGAAGTTGTTCATATTTCCTTCATTAATAAATACAAATTTATTATACTTGTTTATTATACACCAAATTTATTTAAAATTAATAAATGTACATTAGTGTATTCTGATGCTAGATCATAGTACTGTGAGCTGAACACAGTACTGAACATGACCTCCCACTGTGGTATGCAGATCCAAAGATCTCTGGGTCCCAGTCCTAGCACCTGTGACTATGTTATCATGCACGACAGAAAGGACGTAGCAGATGTGATTAATGTTAAGTGCCTTGAGATGGGGAGATTGTTCTGGATTATCCCGGTGGGTTTATGTATCATATGGGTCCTTAATATCAGGGAACCTTTTCTAGCTGTGGTCAGAGGGTGAAGTGCCTACAGAAGAATGGTCAGAGAGCTCTAATGCTGGATTTGGAGATGAAGGAAGGGAGCCATGAGTTATGGAACATAGATGAATGACCACTAGAAACTGAAAAAAGGCAAAAAAAAGAGTGTCTCAGATCTCTTTCAGCGCTTCTAGAAAACAAGCAGCCCTGTGCGCACTTTGATATTTTCTCAGTGAGACCCAGGTCAGGCTTCTAAGCAACAAAACTGTAAAAGAAATTTGTGTTGTTTTAAGCTAGCAAGTTTGTATTGATTTGTTGGAGAGCTACAGTAGAAAACTAATATACCCACTGAGTAAGCGCTCAGCAAATGCTGAGAGGAGATGGGATGGAATGAGCCTGAAAAAGATGTATTCCTTCTCACAAAGAAAACACCCCAGCAAGCTTGTTTGTTTTGTGCACTGTCTTAGGAAACTTTAACATAAATAAAGGAAAACTAAACTTCATCCTAACACCTACCTAAATCATTACAATTTCTAAATTAACAATATGTACAAATATAAATTCTTGTTATTCTAGTGACATCAGTCAGATTTCAGTGTATTTGACTAAAAGATATAAAACTGTATTTTCAATTCAGTTGTCTTAATAGATAGATAGATAGATAGATAGATAGATAGATAGATATAGATATAGATAGATATATAGACATATATGGCTAGTAATTATTTTTTCCTCTTTTTATAAACAATTGGAAAGGTTTTACCTAGCTTTTTCAGCCCCTCACCTCCTCCAATAATTAAATATATCTGACCACTTAACCATCTTCCAGAAAGTGTTCAAGCCTGGTCTAGAATGATCTAAAAACTCACTAAATTACATTTCCCTTTTCCTTTATAAAGTATTGACTTTCTCCAACATTTTATAATCAGAAAAATTTACAAAATCACTTATTAAAATGGGATTTAAGTCATTTTGTGTAGTTCTTGATTATTTTAAAATTAATTTTACAGGCTAATAATACTAAATTATTTATATTAGGAGAATATAGGTTTCATATGCCTCACATGGGTTAGTTGACTGTAATTGTCAGTAATTTCCTGTTGACAGTGCAGTGATTATGACATTATAAAACCAAGCTCTGTATGCAATAGATGGCACAGGAGCAGAGACATTTTAGCTTTTCCCAGAAATCATGAGATGCGCAATAGGAAGGTCGTTTCAATTAGAGGCAGTGAGCATGGTACTGGCATTTCCAAATGGTGGCAGGGTTGGGACTAAGACCATAAATTCTTTGTCTAATTTTAAACATAAATTCAAGTTAACATCCATCTGTTGAAGTCTTTATATTTAAGAAGCTAAACAGGGATTAGGATTTTTGCAAATATATTTTAGATGGTCAGCCATTTGGAGAAAACCTTTTGTGTGAATATGTAGATTTCTGGTAGAATTAATTATTCCTGTGAGTCCAAGTCTACTCCCTATAAAGGGAGGACAAATAAAAAATAAGATGCTTAGACAGCACAGAGGCTGGGTTTTGTTTGTTTTAGCGAACACTTGTAAGACCCGCACAGTAGCTCCTTTCAATCAGCCACACATAACGAGCTGCTATCAAGGGAGCGCTGAGACCAATTCTGGCTGATAAGAGCAGCTGCACTTCCATCAGCACCCTCCTCAGGGTCCACGTGACTCTCCCAGGCCTCTGCCTCTCGCCCCGTTATCAGCAAGAACAGAGAGTTTTTTCCGTACCTATGATAACCAAGAACACAGCTCTATCAGTGGCTTCTAAATTCTCTATCCCTGGCTAATTTCACAGGCAATTACCTTGCTCCCTTCCTAAATGAAAGAAAAAATGAGACGTTCCTTCCCCAGAGATAACGATGTTTTAAATGTGCAAAGCGCACACCAAGGGAGACTGTTCTTATTACCCTGCGTTTGGATTTTATTTTATTGCAGCAGGATTTATAACCACACATTCAAAAATCTTTAGTACTTTGCTTTTTGGTTCAAAAGGACCTGGGGTTATAGGCCATAAATATCTATTAAAGATGACAAATGAGCCTGACCAGGCGGTGGCACAGTGGATAGAGCGTCAAACTGGGATGCAGAAGACTCCTGTTCGAGACCCCAGGTCGCCAGCTTGAGCGCGGGCCCATCTGGCTTGAGCAAAAGCTCACCAGCTTGGACCCAAGGTCGCTGGCTCCAGCAAGGGGTGGCTTGGACTGCTGAAGGCCCGCGGTCAAGGCACATGTGAGAAAGCAATCAATGAACAACTATGGTGTCGCAAAGGCAACGAAAAACTAATGATTGATGCTCTCATCTGTCTCCGTTCCTGTCTGTCTGTCCCTATCTATCCCTCTCTCTGTCCCTGTTAATATATATATATGATAAATGAGTGAACCCAGAAAAATTAATCTGTGAGATTGGAAATAAAATTGGTTACTTGTCCTTAGGCTCCATTATGTGGAGTTTACGCCTTTCCAGTTTATTTCTAATGTCAGTGTGTATGAGAACTTTCCTCCACAGCCAGTATTGAGCTGTGTCTTTTGTTTGTCATCATGCTCTGTTGTGAGGCCTGGGAAAATAACCTGCTTTACTGGAAATTCTCTCTACAGTTTGACAAATGTTCTATATTATAATACACAGTAACCAATCTGGGCCCTTTAAGCTACTTAATTAGATAATTTGAAGGACTGTCATGGGAAGAGGTTGTGCTGTAGATTCAAAAAGTAATTGTAGTCTTTCCAGCCTGGTTACAACTCTGCTTTCCAGTTGCTAAATCCTTTCAGCGGAGACCACGGTTTCAGAAGCCTCCCCTGCGCTGTCTAATCTGAACACAGACTACTGTTTCAGAAGCTTTTCCTGCGTTATCTAATCTGAAAATTTTGGAAATAAAGAGTTCATAAACATGTTTTTTAATTATGATGTTATGTAATATTATTATTATTATTATTATTATGTAACTTGATAAAAATTTCCAAAAGAACAATGAACTAAGAATCAGTAAAATTAATTCTGGCTCTGCCACCATTTATGGCTTTAGGCAAATCACTTACTCTGTTCTATTGAGCTCACAAGTAAACAGCTGTTGGACTGAATGGATTTAGGGGCAAAGATGGAAATGGAATAAAGATCTAATTTGAAAAACCTAAAGGTAAAAGGAGTAGAACAGAAGACAAAATTCCTCTTCAGGAAAATAACAAGGGTGTGTTTTGGTAAATAGAGGAGAGAGGAAAGTTATAAAGTTAGAAAGTGGACAGTGGAAGCGGACAAGATACGGGATTCATAAAGCTTTAAGGGGAGATTGTTCTAGAAGTAATAGACTGCCAAGCACACTGAGCAAGAGTTAAAAACCAGCCATAAAACTGACTCGGCTCTGCTTCTAGTTTGGGAACCAGTTACCTAACTTAGGATCTTATTTCTCCCTTCTCTAAAACATGATTAATAATGCTTACCGAATATCTTCTCCATCCAGTAGTGCAGTTACAAAATTGAAAATAAAATGAGGCTAATTAACGCCTGGCCGTCATTACGTGGCGTACCTCTTCCCAAGCCTCAGGCTACCACACTATGGCATAGACTTCCAGGACAGAATGCCGTGGTGTTCAGGGACACAACAGTGGCTGCTTGGGAAAACAGTGCAAGGAAATGAATATCTTATCTATATGTCTGCTTTCCTTATATTTTACCTGAGTCATTCCAAGAAAAAACAATCCCTGTCATACATTATTTAGGATATAAGAATCACCCTCGCCTTTCAATTGGTATGAATGGTAAATTCTGTGTGATTTGGCTCAGTATAGCTCAGTACATGTTATGTCTAGATAAAAATTCATCTTTCTATTAGAATGATCCAAAGAATGTCAGTAGCTAAGTAAGTACTCAAATTCTGGCTGGAAGGAGGAAGGCAAAGTTTTTTTGCTTGTCAATTCCTCTCCCTCTTGGCATCACACTTTTTTTCCCTACAATTTCTTCCTTATTTAAGTGAGTTATCAACTTGCATTTAAAGAATAGATAATTAATGCTTTCTAAGACTGTTGTAAATTAGCAACCACCTCTTTTATATTTGCCATAGATTGGCAAACTTTTGGTTGATGGGTGGGAAGGCTGACTGTGCTTAGTTAAGGATTTGCAAACTGGTATACTAGCATATTCTAGTATAGTATGCAATCTGGCTTTGTATCTGGCATTAAACATAGTCATTATCATCCACTATCTTAAAACCACCACATTTACTCATCACTGCATGGACCAATGGTTTTCATCTGTTTATTTATTTTTTTCATCTGTTAATTTATTTATTTCATAAATAAATTACTAAGAAAAAAGAGGGGAACTGACTTCTTCTCATTTAGTAACTAATTTGTTTGTGCCATGAGATTAAAACTGTTATATTTAATCAGGTATATTGACCTCTTCTTCTTTAGTAACTAGTTTATGTGTGCCATGAAAAAAAAAGGTTGAAAACTGCTGGAGACCATTATGAGGTCTAAGATTTCTATGATATAAAAATGGAAGGACTGCAAAAACTTCATCAACAGAGAAATAAAATGAAGCTGAAAACTAGCTTAAATACATTAAGTCTGCCCAATGAAAAACAAACTGCCAAATAGTTATTGTATCTTTTATGGCAAAATTGCCTTATAAATTAGTATGTGGCTGAAATGGTTATGGCAAAAAGTACTGAGCATGATTTCACGCATTGTATGCTGTCCTAACTCACCTCACAGAGGAAACAACCTGTTTAGATGGCCTCTCAATCGCCACCAAGTTCATAGGTTCATATCATAGCCTGCAGTAGTCCATTGCTCCTCTCCTCCTGCTTAAATAGCAGAGATGGCCCGTCTCCTGGCTCAGACTAGCTCTTCATCTGTGCCCTGGATCCCATCCAGGGAAAATTTCAGAAGTATCATCTTTGCAATGATCTCCTTCTTCATCATTTACTTTTGGCTTTTCCCCATTATTATTTTTAACATATCTCACCTTATCCTACCTTGAGAAAATAAAATGCTCTGCAGGTGTCTTACTTCTCTACATATACTGCTCCAGAAGTTACTGTTGACTTCTCATGAGAGTTTTCTATCCTCCTTATCTTAAATTTATTCTTAAACCTCCTATAGCCTGGCCTCCATATCCACAAATCCCCAGGATGGCTGTTCCCAAAGCTACCAACCAGTTTCAAAATCCACTGGTCATTTACTTGACTTGTTTCTAACATCAGACCTAGTTGACTATAGCCCTCTCAGGAGATCGTATCTTCCCTAATACATTTTAGGTTGCCATTTGTTCTAATTTCCCTGCTACCTGTCTGGGTACTCCTTTTCAGACTTCTTTAAGGTCTCCTGTTGCTCTCTCCATCCTGAAATGTTAGTATTTTTGAGTCTTACTTTAGGTAGCTACCTCTTCTTGCTGTGTATAAATTCATTTTGTGATCTCGTCCACTCCAACAACTTCAAAACCCACCAAAGTGCTATATAGGCTATACCTCTGCTCTGAGTTTCAGATTGAGCTCAATCAACTCAGTTGCCTGTAGCACAGACATTTCTTCCTAAATGTCTCACATCAAATTTATCAGGTCCAAATTTAAAATCATTATCTTCTTCCTTAAAGCTACTTCTCCACTAATCTTTCTTATCAGTGAACTAAGTCCCTAACACAGACTAAAATTTGTGTTTGATTCATTTCTTTCTCTGTTTCTGTTTCTCTCTCTTTTCACCTCATTAGCCAATATTCCTCAAAGTCAAACAATTACAAGTTTCCAATTAACATCTTAATATTTTATTACTCTATCACTTTCCTTAATTCCACTCCCATTGACCCTAAACCCAGACCTTCAACATCTCTTATCTGAACTACCATACTGTCTATTATATAATTTGATAGCCTCCATTCTGGGCACCTCTATGCTGCTTACAAAGGATACTTTAAAATGCAAATTTGTGACCTTGGCTAATGGCTCAGTGGATAGAGCATCGGCCCAGTATATGTACGTCCCAGGTTCAATTCCTGTTCAGGGCACAGAGGAGAAGTGACCATCTGCTTCTCCCCCCCACACACTCTTCTTACCCCTTTTCTCTCACCTCCCCTCCTGCAGCCAGTGGCTCAATTCAAGTGTGGCCCCAGGCACCAAGGATAGCTCTCTTGGAGCTCTTCAGGTGCTAAAAATAGCTTGGTACTCAAGCATCAACTCAAGATGGGGGTTGGGGGGTGCCAGGTGGATTGTGGTCAAGGCACATGTGAGAATCTGCCTCACCATCTCTCCTCCTCTTGCCTAGAAAATAAAAATAATAAAAATAAAATTGAATGCAAATTTGTGTTATTCTACTTGAAGATTTCTTCAATAACTTCTCTTTGCCCTGAGCATAGTCTAAATTTCTTAAATGGACATTCAAGGCTCATCATCACTTGGTTTAGTTGAGCTCTCTAGATTAAATTCTCATTGTTCCTTGTTCTCAGAGCATCGACATCACCTTGCACTTCCATGAGTTCTTTAAAAGCATTAGTTCTTTTTGCTTCTGGACTTTTACAAATATGGATCCCTAGGTCTTATAACTCTCACTTTTTTATTTGACTAATTTGTGTATGTGTGTGTGTAGGCCTGAAACATCAATTTATCTTGTGTTTCCCTTGCCAAAAGTCTAGTAGATAAGTCTTAATTTGGACTTCCAAAATGATTTACTTCATCACCCCTCAGTATTTTATATTACTGCCTATTTTTAGTTATCAGTCTCTCCCAATAGGTGAAAATTGTTATAAGAGTAGTGATCATTTTTATCTGTTTTAGTATACCACAAAAAGGCCCTACCCAGAATGAATACTTTATAGATTAATAAATATTTTTCAATTAACAAATGAATGAATATAGGAAGAATACAACATATTTTACCCATTTGGAGGTAGCAGATTCTAAAGTTTTCACCTAATGGACAAATCCTCCAATTTCATCCCTATTTATGGTTCTAGTCTCTTTTTTTTCTGTTATTATAATTAGCCAGATGACAGCTTCAATTCAGGAACCATAAGCCCATCTTCTTATCACTCCTAATTTTAAATAGAATGTTCATAGCTGTAACCCTGAAACTGATAAATTGCACTGTATAATTTTTAGAGAAGCAAATTGAATCTTGAAAAATAAATTGAATCTATTAAAAAGGAAAAATTCTTGCAGCATATTTAATTTTTTCCCAAAATATAATTCAAGACATAAACAAAAAAAAACATGTATAGCAAGTCTTTAATAAGGATATTATCAAACTTATAACACCTATTAAGTCAAAAGTTCTGTTATCACTACAGGTGTTACATATGATTCTAGTGTTTCTTGCTTATAGAATTCTTACCCACAAATATGAGACTATATCTTAAACCTGTATTATAATAAATATTTAAAATACTCCTCAGGCCTGACCTTTGGTGGCATACTGGATAAGCCTCGACCTGGAATGCTGAGGTCGCTAGTTCAAAAACATGGGCTTGCCTGGTCAAGGCCCATACGACAAGCAACAAGGAAGCAATGAAACACTAAAGTGAGGCAACTAGACTTTGGGCTTCGCCCACCCTCTCCTCCCTCTGTAAAATCAATAAATAAAATCTTAAAAAATAAAATAAAATACTCCTCAGAGTCTAACAGATAAAAGATCAATAACCAGTTAATTTACTTGCTATATTCCTTACTGATGTTAGGCTTCTTTAGCATAGGAACTTCTTAACATCATATTAATTAAATGTCTTTTTCTCAACACAAAACCGCCCACATAAAATTCATTAGCTTTATTTATAGTTAACTTTCATTCTGTTGACTCTGAATAAATGAGTAAGTGTATGTTTTCACATTCACAACTTGAGAGGCTTAAGGTGTCACACAATGTCATGAGTTTTTCTTTGACATTGAGAACATTCTGTGATTTCCAGATCATGACAGGGAGGTCAGCCTCTAATACCTCAGCCTTTCTAAAGAGAATTGTGTTAATTGACTTTAAGCTGCCCTTTTACTGCTTGTGAGAAGGGAGAAAGCTGCAAGCAAACATTTCTGGTGGCTTTCTCTCCTTTCGTGTACACCAAGTAGTAAGTACTATGTAATTATTAATTCTTTTTCTTCTCCTTCTCCTTCTTCCTCGTCTTCTCCTCCTTCTTCTTCTATGTTTAGTGAGAGAAAGAACTCATATGCCCATTCCTAGGTATATAAATTCTAATTAAGATGAATATGGCAGCCTGACCAGGTGGTGGCGCAGTAGATAGAGCATTGGAATGGGACGCGGAGGACCCAGGTTCAAGACCCCGAGGTCGCCAGCTTGAGTGCGGGCTCATCTGGTTTGAGCAAGGCTCACTAGTTTGAGCCCAAGGTTGCTGGCTCGAGCAAGGGGTCACTCGGTCTACTGTAGCCCCTCCCCCCCATTGAGGAACATATGAGAAATTAATCAATGAACAACTAAGGAGCCACAGAGAAGAATTGATGTTTCTCATCTCTCTCCCTTCCTGTCTGTCTCTCTCTCTGACTCTCTCTGCCATTAACAATGAAAAAAATGAATATGGCTATTACATTCCATAAAATGATAACTTGCTATGTTCAGTAGGAAGAAGCACAAGCCCCCTTTTAACCCCATTGTTCATTAAGGTTCATGCAGCAGGCTTGTAAACATTTTTACAATCACCCTTTCCTTTCATGCACTATACAGACAGCAGGTGAAAATCACATGCCATGTGATAATTACATCACAAATGATAAATTTTGTCTTCAAAATGTTCTTCTCAAATAAACCTGCTTTTCTTTTTCAGAAACTTAGACTTTACAAAATCACTTAAATTATGTTTAGCACTTATAGTTTGTACCAGGTTTAAGAAAAGTTTCAAGATTTAATTCACATTATATGTTGATGGACAAATGAGTTTGTAAAATTTGTGTTTTCTGAGTTTGCTTGCTTTTATTGTTAAAAATAGCCACTGCCCATGTGAATGGAACTGCCCAGGTGAAATTGTTAATTACCTTCCTGCTTGGGAAGAGGCTTTGTTATACTAATGTGTACTGTAGGGGGGGTCTTTTTTGGCCCAGATAGTTTTAAGGAGGAGGAAGAAGGAGAAGAGGAAGAAGAAGTCAAGATGGAAGGGAAGGCAAGAGAAGCCAGTTTTGCAGAGTAAGAAGCCATGTTGGCAGATGGAGAACCAGAGACGACTGAGACTGATTGGGGCCTTTGATTCTAGGAAAACCCAGATGAGTCAGTGGCTTTGGGAGCCCTGAATGGAAAGGGAAGTGTTTTCCCTCTATGGGTGAGAGGCTAGAATAAAGGAATGGCCCACCATCCTCTGGCTTCGCTGTTTCTTTACCATCTGCCCAAATCTAATGGGAACCTGCACTTGCCTGGCTGCGACCACGGTCACAACTACTGGCCATACATATGTTATGCAGGGAAATGAAGACTCATAACTTATTCATCTTCTAAGTCTTCTCCCTTGTTAGGCTTATTTTGTCTCATCTGTTGACTTATTTAGACTCTTACCAGTTGGTCCAACAGCACAGTATATAATAAGAACCAGAAGGAAGCAAAAATTAAGAAGAAACCTATTTTTCTCATGACTCAATGCCTTGCTCCTATAAGAATTATAGGGTCTTTTGAGAAGACAAACAGACCTCAACATCTGAATCCATTAGCATCCTCCTAACATATGAGTTCAATGAAAGCAGTTTTTACTTCACTACTTAGCTCCCTAGAGAAGATCTTAAACAAGTAATTATAAAATTATTCCTATTATTATCTCAGGATAAATAATTTTGGTGATTTTATTTTAAAACCTGTATTTGATGTATTTCAAAAATGGTTTTGCAGAAATTTGTGAGTAGATGTTATTAAGATGCAAGTATCTAGCTCCCCATCCAAATGAATCAGAACAGCTCTGTTTTCATCTGTTCCTCTAAAAAGACTTACTGAAGTAGTTTGCCCAGCTAAAACAATTGTAAAGTCATTGGTCTAATGCAGCTCTATCCAAAAGAAATATAATTAATCACATATGTGAGCCACATAAATACTTTATAGTAACCATGTTACATATAAAAAAATAAAAACAAACACGTCAAATTGATTTTAATAATATATTTTTAATTTACCTAATATAGCTGAAATAGTATTTCAACATGTAATCAATATAAAAATTATTGAAATATTTTATACGTTATTTGTATTCTTAATCTTCAAAATCTGATGTGTATTTTATATTATATCTCAACTCAGAGTAATCACATTTCAAGTGTCCAATAACCACATGTGACTTGAATAGTGGCTACCTTATTGGACAGTGCAGGTATAGTGCTTTATACTTTTTAAAGTCCTTCCACATATATATTCTCTCAATTAAATTGCATAGGTATTATCATTGGAGTGTCCACTATCGACTGCCTACCGGCACCCATTCTCCCAATCCCCTTCCTATCACCACACTTCTTTTCTTTTGTTTTATTTATTTAATTTTTAACTTAAAAATTTAATTTGACAGGATGACATTGATCAATAAGAGTAATAGGCTTCAGTTGAACATCTCCATAGCATGTGAACTGTGGATTGCATTGTAGCACATCTATTTTCATTGGAACCTATGTGCTTCAGGGCTGACCCCATCTATTCCTAGCTACCAGAATATACCTAGACCAGATTTGACGTTGTGACCCTACACTGGGCAATGAGATCCAAGGGGAACTTTCCAAAGGTCATCTGGGGAAAAGTTTATTTTTAGGAGAGAGCCATAGAAAAACACATCTCTCTGCTACTAGAGCTGAACTAGAAAGCATGTACCAGCAATCATCCCACCAACTGAGGGGAACCAGCCACAGACAGGAGACCAATGCTGTAACCGCCAAGGATGGAATAAGCCTTGGTCCTCGATGACGGGGCTGGGCTCTAGATGAACCAATGGTGAAGACTGCTCCAACTCTGGATTTGCAGTTCCTGTATTTTATTCCAAAACCACAGTAAATTACACCATCTCTAATAAATGCCTGCAGGCAACATAAATATACTGAAACTTGAGAGTCTCTTTTGAAGCATTGTTTTCCCCTTTCTGCCTTATTTTTATTGTTTCTCTATTATTGCTAAAATTCCTCACTGTTTGTTATCCCCAGGGCACCTTCCCAAACATCCTTTTTGCTTTTTCTTCTTCCGACACCAAGCACTAGAGCAGCTGTTTTTCAGTGCTTCTGTCCACTGCTTCTAATTAACTTCTCTCTTCATTACAGAAAGAGTGCTATGTCTCCCATCTTTGTCTATCTGAAATGTAGTTTTGAATCTAAGAATTTTTATTACAATCAACAACATGGAAACAATAAAAGGAACAAATAAAGCAAAAGACATAATGTTTTTAAAGACATTCACAAGTTTTACTGTACAAATAGTACCCATTCATGACTAGTTACAAGGTGAATTGGTAGTTCTGGACTAAAAAACACTTGGGTTCATTTCTCTCAGTACCATTATGAACTGTGTGCCTGACCACAAGTTGTTTACCTAGCAAATAAAACAAAATAAAATAACCTAGCCTGTGCTGGCACAGTGGATAGAGCATTTAACCGTAACACTGAGGCTGCCCGTCTGAAACCCTGGGCTTGCCCAGTCAAGGTACATATAATAAGTAACCAATGAACAACAAAAATGAAGCAGCTATGAGTTGATACTTCTCTCTCCACCACCCTGCTTTGTAAAATCAAGAAATAAAATCTTTTTGTGTGTGTGTGACAGAGACAGAAAGAGACAGAGAGAGGGACAAACGGACATACAGACAGGAAGGGAAAGAAATGAGCAGCATCAATTCTTTGTTGCGGCACCTTAGTTGTTCATTGATTGCTTTCATATGTGCCTTGACAGGGGGGCTCCAACAGACTAAATGACCCCTTGCTCAAGCCAGTGACCTTGGGCTCAAGCTGGTGAGCCTTGCTCCAATCAGATAAGTCCAGGCTCAAGCTGATGACCTTGGGGTTTTGAACCTGGGTCCTCCACATACCAGTCTCAGTGCTTTATCCACTGCGCCACCTCCTAGTCAGGCAAGAAATAAAAATCTTTAAAAAATAAAATAACAAATTTAAAAAGCGATGTCATCTACCTTTAAGGTTTATGTGAAAACTAAAAATTATTTAACGTATAAAACTGTTAAAAACAGAATTTATACCTTAATTTTCTGATTTCAAATCTAGTGTCTTTTCTGTTTTATTACAACCCCCTTTCTTCATCCATTTCATGATCGTCTATTGAGTGGCTGCTATGGTCCACAAAGATTTATCGACTAACATGGCAGAGTCTCTGCTGTTAAGCAGTTTACAGTGACTTAGACAAATAAATGGATATTAAAAAGAGGGAGCCCATTTAGTTTAGTGGCTCTTTGCATAGGCTATAAAATCAGACAGATCTGGATTTGAAAGTTAACTCTGTTTTTTGTTAACTTTGTGACCTTGGAAAAGTTACTTAACAGCTCAAAACTAATTTCTTCATCTGAAAAAGGCTATAAGAATATTCCCTCAAAGGGTTGTTGACAGAATGAGATGTGATTCTCTCTGTGAAATGGTTAGCTCAGTGTCTGCAGTAAAGTAAGCATTTGTCTACTGTGGGCAGTAATCCTCATTGTCTTCAAATATTATGACAACTATAAATATAATTGTACATAATTAAATGCAAAAGGTATGCACAAGAACTATACAGTATAAAGGAAGGGCATTTAAATCACTCTCCAGGAGCAGGGAAGCACTTCCCCCTAAAATAGCAGACACTTCTGGAGAGTTTTGAAAGACAAAGAATTCATACATCTAAGTGTGACTCTGTGAATTATTCTAGAAACGGCAAATAGATCTTTGTGATTGAAGGTAAGGATCCTGGGAGAGAAATTAAATATGAGTGGTAAATATGGACAAATGCAAGATTTTAAGAATTAATTTAAGGAATCTGAAGCTTTTTATTCTGGGTGAGAGAGTGCTAGACAGTAACATGCCTGAACTCCATGTTAGAGAGTCACTATGAACAGACAAAGGTCTGCTGAAGCGCTTTCTCTTTTTTTATAATTTTAAGGGGGGAAAAAGATAAAAGCAGGTTTGCAAGAATGCACTGTATCATGCTGGAAGTTTTAAAACTGTCACAACACATTTTCTAATTTTGACTGTACTCAGACACTTTCCCACTAAACAAAGGGAGCTCAATAAACAGTTTTATTAGTTTTATAAATAGTTTAGTAAAAGAGAATAATATTTGTGAATTGTACTAGCTGAAAAATGTTTGCCTAGTAAAACTTGACCACTGTATGTGAATGTTCTAGCCTGAACAGACAGAACTGGATGGAACTGATGCCACACTTCTATAGAAAACACTAAATCGTAGGTATCACAGTGAATGGAATCCCATAACAGGTTTCTGTAGGACAAGCAAAAATTCTTGTCACCTTCTACAGGGATTTGCATAATGTGTTCTGTAGAAACCCAAGCTCCTAAGAAAACCAGTCAATTCATGAAGCAACAAAGATTCTGAAGAAAACCTTTAATCCCTGTGATTATCTGACTCAGCCAGTTTCTGTGATTATTGACTATTCTCAGCTAACCTGTTCTTTTTCCTACATTTTCAATTATGTAATTTGAAAGTGTTTTAATAGAGTAATAAAAAAGAACCACCAATATGAAGCAGAACTTTATAAAGCTTGGTGTCTACCAGTTTCTAGGGCTATTATGGATTAAGGAACGTTGTCTAATTGTTTGAATCTTAGTAGGTGCAGCTGAAAGATGGCAATAAAAAAATATCAAAACTGATCAATAGTCATGAAGATTAAATAAGATAATATATGTAAAGGGTTCAACATGGTATTCAAGTACTTGCACAAAGTAGGCATTCAATAAGTGTCCTTTTTCTTTGTTGGTTTCTTTAGCTTTCTCTCCATCAGTTTCACTGCCATTCCAACTCCCCCATAAGTGATATGAACAAACACACACACACACATGGCTTGAAAGATACATTACTGTCATAACGGTTCTAAAAATTAACTATTTGATAGCAATGAACATTTACCTTTTATTATAATACCTCAATTTTTAAAAACATTTTTCCCTTCTTTTTCAAGTGAGAGAAAGAGAGATAGATAGAATCCTGCATGCTCCCCAACCAGATTCACCTGGCAACCCCCATCTGAGGCCAATGCTTTGCCCATCTTGGGCCATGCTCACAACCAAACTATTTTTAGCGCCTGAGGCAGAAGCTCCATGGAGCCATTATCAGCACCTGGGGCCAACATATTTGAACCAGTTGAGCGATGGCTGTGAGAGAGAAAGAGAGATAAAGAAGGGGGAGGGCGAGGGGTGGAGAAGCAGATGGTCACTTCTGTTGTGTGCCCTGACCAAAATCAAACCAGGGACATCCACATGCTGGGCCAATGCTTTACAGCTGAGTCAACAGGCCAGGGCTGAAAATTTTTTCTATGTATTCTAGGAGTTAGAGAAATCCCAGCACTTACTTCTGACTATCACCCTTTAGTTCAAAACAAAGATGCTGCAGGTGCTTGAGCTTTTGAGTGACCCCTTGAAACAAGCAGACAGTAATAAAACACCCTAGCTAAAGCAGTCTGTTTACACCCAGGACTTTGATTCTTAAGTGAGCCACACAAAAGAGAAGGAGCTCTCCGACATCACATTCATCTGGCAGCATACTGCCAACTACAGCAGGGTTGTGGGGCTTGCCACTTGGCATCCAGAATTGCTTGGGTTCTTCCTGTCTTCCCAACCTGGCCCTCCAGCTTCCCATGGCCATGAGCCCCCAGTACCCTTTCCACATATGCCCTTTGTGCTTGGAATCAGAGTCTGGTGTTTGTGACCCAGAACCAAATTTAAGGAGGAGACTAGACCTCTGAAGTCAGAAGACATCTCCATTCTTCCTAGACTGACCTACAGCAAAGTTTAATTAGAAATAGATGCTAGAGGAAAAAATAACATTCTTAAATGTTCCCTAATGTCTCTTATAGAAAAAAAGCTAACATTAAGAAATTTATTTCTGAATCCAGGCAAATCCTTAGTCTATTCTTAGAGGAAATTGCTGCCATTAAATAAATTTAAAAGTCTGCCACCCAGCATGATGGCTGTTACCACATCTACTGAGAAAATTGCCAAATTAACATCATACCCAGACTATAACTCACCCTTTATGGAAAAATCAAACAAGAACTTATTTTTCTCCGCTGGTCTCTTCACCATGGTTTTCACATAGTGCGAGCTTTCAGAGCCTCATACGGCTCCCTCTGTTTCATTGTAAACCTAACATTACACTCTTAGCTCACCTCTGGACAATTCTCTGAGCCTGAATCTTTCATCATAGCTCAACAAAATTTACATTAGTCTTTACCGGTGAAGCAGGATCCCCAAAACTAAACAAGAAAATAATAAAGAAGAAAGACAGAGAGAAAGAAAGAAGGAAGGAAGGAAGGAAAAAAGGAAGGGAAGAAGGAGAAAAGAAGGAAGGAAGAGAAGATCTATGTTGAAACGTTGCTTCAAGTTGATATATTCACTGAAAGTTTGTATTGCTATAAGAGCAAAATTAAAACCTCATGTGTGGACTGTAAATATAAACTTACTAACCAAAGGCTTTGAGTAAAAGAACACAGTGTCCAGCCAACTAGCTGCAAGGTCAGATCCTTAGAAGCACAACCTGAACCGGGGATCCTGACACATGGTAAGAAGTCAAAGTGAGAGATACAGAGAAGGGTCCTGGCTTCAGCCTTCTGCAGAGCCACCTCTACTCCTAGCAGTGCCTTCAATTCACGTGAAAGAAGAAACCCCTTTCCTCTTTTTTCTTTTCTTTTTTTTTTTTTCTTCAGTCAGCTTGCTTTAGTTTAGTCTGAATCTTCTTCTGAGGGTTGTGATACCTGTAGCATCCTATTGTTTTGTGAGCCAACTTTGCTTGCTTCTTTTTCTCTGTGTGACTATTCTAATTCATGTCTCAGACAAAAACATTGCACTCATCATAGAGAATTTAATCCTGACTCTGATTATTACTAGCTGCACATGAGTTCAGAGCAATAACGTCCTTCTTGAGGAGTGTTGGGCAAATAAGTTTGTAAAATGTGATTTTTACGCTCACTTTGTTTAAAATGGCACTGCCCACCTGAATGATGCTGCCAGGTGATACTGCTAATTACCTTCCTGCTTGGGAAGGGGCTTTGTTATGCTAATGTTGCTAGAAGAGGTGTTTTAGCACCAAAAAGTTTTAAGAGCAGAAGGAGGAGGAGGAGGGGGTCATTTTTGCAAAGAGGATATGTTTTTGCTGAGAAGCAGTCAAGGTGCCCAGGTGCTGAAGTAGAAGCCAGTTTGTGCAGAGAGGAGAAGGGAGATGAGGAACAGAGGTGAAGGCTCTTGCAAGCTCCTCTAAGACTGGTGGGAGGTCTTTGATTTTAGGAAAACCCGAATGGGTCAGTAGCTTTGTGAGCACTCAATGAGTGGGTTTTGGTGCCCAGTGTGTTTTTTACTCTCCCGCCAGATACAAGGCTAGAATAAAAGTTATGGCCCACCATTTCTTGGCTCCGTTGTTTCTTTACCATCTGTCTGAATCTAATGGGAACCTACTCGCCTGGCCACAGCTGTGATGGCCATAACTATTGGCTTTACAAGAAGCGAAATGGAAAATCATTTATGGACAGACTCCACCTCACCACCAGGGGCACAGGGAAGAGAGGGCACTATTTCTTGTCAGAATCGCAGAACAGGCATTAGAGAAATTTTAGAATGTCTTATAACTTTGTCTCCAAAACACTTTCACTTCTCCACCCTAATCCCAGCTGTTATCATCTCACCTGGACAACTTCAATGCCTTCTACCTACTTTCCCCACTCCCACTCCTGCCTTTCTGCAATCTAGCCTTCACACAGCTTCCAGAAAGATCTTTTAGAAACATAAATCCATTAATGTCATTTCCCTTGCTTTAACCTTCCAGTGGTCTCTTGAAATGATGTTGAAAACTCCTTAGTATGGACTTGCGTTGCCCCACCGTGTTCTCTGACCTCAATTTACAGCACTCTGCTTGTACCCTTCTCTCTCACTTCACTTCAGCTACACTGGCCTTCTTTCTATCTCTTGAACACAACAGGCGAGGGCCTTTGTGTTCCCTTTGCCTAGAACCGTGATGGCAAACCTATAACACGCATGTCAGCACTGACACGGGTAGCTATTTTTGATGACACGCAGCCGCATATCAGGGAAGTATGGGGCAACATGCCAAGAAGGACATTTTATCCTCGGCTCCTACACGGCCAGGTGCAGTAGCTGAGGATAAAACATTTGCTGTAGTGTAGACACTCTCTGCTGGAGGTCTGTAGGCCAAAACAACAGAACTCCGGCACAGAGCGTCTAGTTCTGGGACTTCCGGTTAGGCCATTTTTCTCGAAGTGACACACCACGCGAGTTATGCTAGGTTTTTTGGCAAATTTTGACACACCAAACTCAAAAGATTGCCCATCACTAGCCCAGAATGCTCTCTACCTGTAGATTGTTCACAGGTTCTTTCCTTCAATTCAGGACTCAGCTTAAATGTTGCCTCTCAAAGGCATTATGCCCTGACAACCCAATATAAAGAAGTTTCCCTTTATGCTATCATGCTATTTTATTTTCTTAACAATTTTGATCACAATCTAACTTCTAGTTTAGTTGTTGATTGATTTTTCTCCTTCTACTCACATTCAATTTCCCCTGAGAGTGGGAAATGAGTCTATTTCACTACTAAAATTCTAACACTTAGAACTATGCTTGACACTTAGTAGGAACTCAATAAACAATCATTGAGTGCATGATTGGACATATGAATTACAAATGGTACTCAGCTTTGTTTTTATATTCAAACTTGACAATGAAAAATAATATTGTTTTTGTGAATCACAAAGTTGGTCCCATGAATCATTCAGTAGAGAGCACATTGCTTGAGGACAAGGGCTATAACATTGTTCTGTCAGGTTGTAGCACAGTGATAGTTTACACAAGCAATAGTCAGTAAAGTGTTGGTTTAATGAATTAATACATAATGGCTCCTGTTCCTGACACTGTCAAGATTATGTCACGTTATATTGCTGTTCATAAATTTACTGGAACTCCTTGATAACTAATAAGAAGTGAAGTATCATATAATTTTTAAAGATTTTATTTATTCATTTTAGAGAGGGGAGATGGTGAGAGAGAGAGAAAAAAAAGGGGGGAGGAGTAGGAAGCATCAATTCCCCTATGTGCCTTGACCAGGCAAGCCTAGGGTTCTGAATTGGCAACCTCACAGTTCCAGGTTGACGCTTTATCCACTGTGCCACCACAGGTCAGGCTAGTATCATACAATTTTAAAAATAAAACATGTCTTTAATTAACTTTACTATTGTTCCATATAAACCAAGGACTAGAATTAGTATCACTCCAATTCAATCAGTATAAGGGAACTTAATTTTTTTTTTTTTAAGAGAGAGGCAGGAAAAAAGAAGCAGAGAGACAGGAACATCGAGCTATTCCTATATGTACCCTGACCAGGGATGAGACCAGCAACCTCTGTGCTTATGAAATTTTTCTAATGGGAATAACAACTTAAGATGAATTGGGCTATTTGAGGCACCATGGCATGGAGAAAAGAGCTTGGCCTTGGAATCCCATCTTGACCACTTACTATCTCTGTTACCTTGAACAAATTGTTCAACCCCTTTCAGCCTTAGTTTCATCATTACCTGTACATTAGACCTAATAATGCCCACCTCATAGTGTTGTGAGAAATACGTAAAATTGTCTGTAAGAGGCTAGCACAATGCTTAGCACTTAGAAAATTCTTGTGCCTCTTAAAGAACAACAAATTTCCTATAACGAAAGGTGTTGGAAGCTTAGACAATTTCACCAAGAATAGCCTAGGAAGAGATCAAACATTAGATGGGTTATTTCACTAAAAGAGTTTTATAAACTAAGAGATAATGTGAACTCTCTCATTGCACAAATATGGAAGATGAGCATAGAAAAACAGCCTGGCCTCACCAGGCAGTGGCGCAGTGGATAGAGCATCGGACTGGGATGCAGAGGACCCAGGTTCAAGACCTCAAGGTTGCCAGCTTGAGCGTGGGCTCATCTGTCTTGAGCAAAAAGCTCACCAGCTTGGACCCAAGGTCACTGGCTCAAGCAAGGGGTTACTTGATCTGCTGAAGGCCCACGGTCAAGGCACATATGAGAAAGCAATCAATGAACAACTAAGGTGTAGCAACAAAAAACTGATGATTGATGCTTCTCATCTCTCTCCGTTCCTGTCTATCTATTCCTGTCTATCCCTCTCTCTGACTCTTTCTACATCTCTGTATAAAGAAAAAAGAGAGAGAGAGAGAAACAGCCTGACCTGTGGTGGCGCAGTGGATAAAGCATTGACCTGGAACACTGAGGTCAACAATTCAAAACCCTGGGCTTGATCTGTCAAGGCACATACAGGAAGCATCTACTATAGTTAATGCTTCCTGCTTCTATTCCCCCTCCTCTAAATATCAATCAATAAAAAAAATTTTAAACACACACACTTCAAAATAAACTATAGAAAAACAATACAACTTGTCCGAAATGAAATACAAATTTCAATTCCTAATCTTCAATACAATCTAACAATGCACTCCTCCCTTCCTTCTTTTTTTATCCCTCTTTGACTCATAATATTTCTTGTTATTTTTAAATATACTTCGGCAGAAACAGATTTTCTTACCATTCCCAGCACTCTAGCTCAATTTTTTCTTTACTACTTCTGCACAGACTGCCTCCTTCCACCAATTCTATGCTAAGTTATGTCCCTCCCTTCTTTTAAAGCAGCACTTAAGAAAAAAATGTTTTCCTTATTAATATCTCTACATCACTATCTGACCTCAGTACACAGAACTCTAATGCCACTCTTCTGATTCATATGACAACCTGGGTGGTCTTTTTAATACATAAAGCAGATCAAATCATTCTATAACTCAAAGCTTCTAGTTGCTTTCCATGATACTTAAGATAAAAATCTAAACTTCTGAACAAAAACGACAAGGTTCTGCATGGCTTGGCCTGCCTCCCTCCCAAGCCTCACCTTGAAGGCACTCTTTTACTTGTGCTAATGCATCCATCCTGCCTTTCTTCAGTTCCTGCAAAGCTTCCAGCTCTTTCTTACCCAAAGTGCCATCTTTCAAGACTCATCTCAAATGACATTTTCTCATCGCAGCCCTCTGTAACCACCTCACTCCTTATCAATACCGCAGAAGGGGACCTCTTTGACACTCTTCCAGAGCACCTTCTTCTTCTCCTTACACACCCACTGTTTTAGTGGTGTGTGCAAGGAAAAGCCAGGTGCTGCCCCCACTTCTCTGTTCAGATGGGCAGAGCAAGTCACATTGCAGCAGATGCCTCAGAAGCAATAATCATTTACTTTGGTAAATGTAAAATGAGGAGACTTACATAGCAGTAGTTTATGTGGTATACCAAAGAAAAATCTTCACAATGCTTCTGTTATATACTGCTGGTTACTTGGGAAGAAGTAGACCATCCAGTTTAGAGGGTCCCAGGGCCTTTTGGGAGAAAAAAGAAGCCAAGACCTACCATCTCCCAGGATCTGAAGCTAAGAAACTTGGAGCAGAGTGGCTTTGGCTATATTCAGTAGAGGGAAAAGACATGGAAAGATGAAAGTCTTAAAAGACAATTTATTGAAAGGGAAAGACAAAGTTGTCAGGAAGTGATCTGAAGATTCATAAAGGTAGGGGGGCTGATTTGAGCCACTATGTGGCCTGAGGCCAGCTGCCCTCTGGGTCCATACTCTCCAGCACATTGGTTGTGCTCCTGGGAATGACTGCTGAGCTTTATGGTTGGAGCAATGGGTGTGAATTCAGGCTCTCTCTAATAATGGCATTCAAGCACAGCCTCACTCCAGCCTGGGCAGTGACATGCACCAGCAGCAGTCGACAAGCACTGCCCTTCTGCCCAGACAAGGCCAAGCTGGAGCGGCAGAACCATGGAGCAGTGATAACCATAGTAATGAGCCATCAGACCAGATACATTTGTTTACTGGCGTGATTGTTTATTTACTGTCTGTCTACCTCAGTACATCGAAAGCAGGAAAGAAGGCTGCATGCACATCTGGCTTACCACAGGGCTACCAAGGACAGCACAGGTTGCAACTGGCTCAAAAAGGAGCAGCATTCACATAAAATACAGTGTGCATATGGCCTCCTACAGCAGCAATCTTCAATTGATGTATCACAGGAATTTTAAAAGTTACAATACCTGACTCTTTAGCCAGGGGCACTGACCTCTTTTACCTGAGCTTGTCAAATTAAAAAGTGACAATAGCCACCACAACAATAGCTGTCAGTGTGAATAAATCAAAATTATACCTTTTTTGTCAAATTGGCAAAAAAAATGTAACATTTTTTTGGTGTACCTCAGAATTTTAGTAATTAGTTTATGTATGCCCTGAGATAAAAAAGGCTGAAGCCTGACCAGGTGGTGACGCAGCGGATAGAGCGTCGGACTGGGATGCGGAAGACCCAGGTTCGAGACCCCGAGCTCACCAGCTTGAGCGCGGGCCCATCTGGCTTGAGCAAAAGTTCACCAGCTTGGACCCAAGGTCGCTGGCTCCAGCAAAAGTTTGTCAGCTTGGACCCAAGGTCGGTGGCTTGGTCTGCTGAAGGCCCGCGGTCAAGGCACATGTGAGAAAGCAATCAATGAACAACTATGGTGTCGCAACAGCAACGAAAAACTAATGATTGATGCTTCTCACCTCTCTCCGTTCCTGTCTGTCTGTCCCTATCTATCCCTTTATCTGACTCTCTCTCTGTTCCTGTAAAAAAAAAAAAAAAAAAAAAAAAGGCTGAAAATCACGGTCCTAGAGGCTATAGAACTGCTGAACACATATAACCATATGATGCAGTTCTGGTCACCATTGTATTGCCACAGTGAGCAGAGCAGCCCGCCTATAGGAACACTCAGTAAATATTTATAGGATGATTGTATAAAGGAATGCAAGATCTACTTTGCCTATTTGCACACATTTTTACATTTCTTCCTAAGAAGCCTTTGGGTGCTTTCCCCCAAGCATCTCACTTAGTATGTCTGACAGGGGTGATTTCATCTCCTTAGAGCCACAAGAAAGTCAGAACTGAAGAGAAGGTTAGAGTTGACAATTGTTTCATCTCACTGATGAAGAAAGGGAAAACCAAAACGATAAAGTACTTCTATCACATGGTGGGAAAACCAAGACCACAATCCAGGTCACATGTGTCTGGGGCTCTCATCTGCTTCAGCAGCCTAATTTTGGTCTGTTTATCTTATGAAACAAGAGTGCTCACAAGTCAGTGGTCACTTGATCACTAACCTGTGCTAGTGCCTTAAGACTGCTGAGATACTCATCCATTTGGGGAAATCAGAAGTGCATGCTCCCCATGACTCAAAGAAGGGGGCTGTTAGCAGGATGTTACCAGGGAAATGTCACACGTCAAGACCGCAATTAATGCTCCACTTTACTATCTGGTGAATTAGCCAAAATACATCTAATTTTTCACAAGCTCTTTCATTATTTTCAACATTAATAACATACATTTTATTCCCAAATTGTTATGAATCACACCAACAGCAGCGTATTCTCAACCACAGAAAATGACACTTAGTGTTCAGAAAGAGGAACAAAAAGATCAATCAAATCCACTTTCAGGAGATATCCAAGGATTAGTGAAAAGTATATTTTAAAAATTATATTTGATTTTTTTAAGATCAATAATTGCTTAACATAAATAGGCTTCCAGCTCCCACTTGACCTTTTGTTTTTATATTACCAAGATTTTTCAAAATAGTATAGCTGTTTGTTGTAGGATTTATCCTGTACTTATATTACATGACTCTTACCTAAATTAATAACAATTTTTTTTCTTTTTAACAGAAGGTGTGAAAAATCAAGCTTCTTCTTCTATCTCTAATACCATGTTTTATTTTCAAATTTAAGCTCCTTAAATGCCTATCATAAAAATCAGTACTGGTAAAATAATATATAAATTTTGAATAAGTGCCAAGATTGACCACTGAAATATCTCCCTTATGAATGCTGCCCAAGAAAATGTTTGGATGGGCCATTTGATGGTAAATCTGTAGGCTGCAAATAATATTTATGCCTTGTCAGGACTTTGCCAAACTGTGAGGCAGCTTACAACTATAATGAGTCTCACGTTTTGGTCTGATTTAAGGCTCTTATAAACTCAATTCTGAGATGTGAGTCTGATGGAAATTCTGTTCAGCCCCAACATTTCTGATCACCTTTGAAAATGAGGAAAACCAAGGCACAGGCTCTACTTATAAAAAGTTTGCAGAGCCTGACCAGGTGGTCGCGCAGTGGATAGAGCGTCGGAGTGGGATGCGGATGCGGAGGAACCAGGTTCAAGACCCCGAGGTTGCCAGCTTGAGCGCGGGCTTATCTAGCTTGAGCAAAATGCTCACCAGCTTAAACCCCAGGTCACTGGCTCCAGCAAAGGGTTACTCGGTCTGCTGAAGGCCCACGGTCAAGGCAAGTATAAGAAAGCAATCAATGAACAACTAAGGTGTCACAATGAAAAACTGATGATTGATGCTTCTCATCTCTCTTTGTTCCTGTCTGTCTGTCCCTATCTATCCCTCTCTCTGACTCTCTCTCTGTCCCTGTAAAAAAAGAAAAAAAAAAAAAAAAAGAAGTTTGCAGAATGATCTGACCCAAGACAATAATTAGATGCACAATTAATTCAACTCAAATATTTGCATGAGGACACATCTGAGCACAACAAGAAATACAGGAAGAAGTGCCTCACTGGAAAGACAGGTGACCTATTTTAGATCCATGCCAGAGGTGTTCGCATGACAAGGAGGTGGTTACTGCTCAGATTTAATAAAAGGGAAAGAAGGGATCAAGCACCTGTCAGATTTGGAGAGTTAATGAGCAGCTGTGAGGAGAAGAGGATTCCAGAGCTGAGAGAACAGGAGAGCAAGGGCGGTGTGGACAGGATGAGGGAATGAATTATAATACGTTGTAAAGGTATAAGTGCCTGTTGTTTACTGTTTTCCTTATTTTTTTCTGAAAAGGTATATTTTCCATCACATTTATTTCCCCCAGTGAACAATAACTAACCAAGCTGTAAAATATCACTTGTTCTCTTCTCTCACGGTTCCTGAGGGAAAGATGTATCTATCTGAAAACAAGTCAACATTATTATCCAATAAAATACCACAATAGTATTTGTAATATGGAAGGAATAATCCAATTATTCTCACACACATCTAATTTGGTTTTCATTACCATCTTGTGAAGTGGACTGGGCAGGTGTTTTATCACTATTTTACAGAAAATAAAAAAATAGATAATAAAAATATCAAGTGGATTATCTAAGGTCATGTAATTTATTGCTTATGTAACTGGGAGCAGACCCTGTCTTCTGATTTGGGCGCTTAGGTATTCAGTTAAAAAGCATGTATTGGGCATACCTGTATGGCAGGCAATTATATTTTCTAAGGAAAAAAACACAATCAATGCATAAGACAGATACTGTACCTACTCCTTGGGAGGTCAATTACCCAATATGTCCTGTGAAGTGTGACTGACTATGACAGGGAAATGCAAGATGGCTGCTGTGAGGCCAAAGGGTCAGATTATCCAACAAAGCCTAGAGAGGATCAAGGAAGGCTTCTCTAACAAAGTGACTTCTAACTTGAGAACTTAGCTAACCCAAGAGGGATGGCTGCTTAGCACCTACTGTTGAACAATGGATGGGGTAAGGGGGCAAATGGAGAAAATGGAGAGAGAAGTATTCTGAGTAAAAAGGGCAGAGTCACAGAGAATTTTTACTCCATAGTGCTACTTCCTTCCCTATGCATGTACACCTCTCTCATTGGAAAGTCACACATTGTCCAAGTATCCCTTCGGTATAAGAACAAATTACTTCCCTGGCCAAATAGCTTGGTTGATGAAAGCATCATCCCAAAGTATAGAGGTTGCCATTTCGATCCCTGGTCAAGGCACATACAGGAACAGATTGATGTTCCTCTCTCTCTCTCTCTCTTCCCTTCCTTTCTTACTAAAATCAATAAATTTAAAAAAAAGTGTCCTGACTACACAGTAGTCAGAGCATTGGCCTGGGACACTGAGGACCCAGGTTAGAAACCCCAATGTTGCTGGCTTGAGCATGGGCTGATCCGGCTTGAGCATGGGCTCACCAGCTTGAGCGCAGGGTCACCAGCTTGAGCATGGGATCACAGAGATGACCCCACCATCACTGGCTTGAAGTCCAAGGTTACTAGCTTGAGCCCAAGGTCACTACCTTGAGCAAGGGGTCATTAGCTCAGCTGCTGCCCCCCAGTCAAGGCACACATGAGAGAGTAATTAATGAACAACTAAGGTGGTGCAACTATGAGTTGATGCTTCTCATCTCTCTCTCCTTTCCTGTCTGTCTTTCCCTGTCTCTCTCTCTCTCTCTCCCTAAATAAATAAATAAATAAATATTATAATTAAAAAAAGAATGAATTACTATGTTTACTATAAAAATGTTAGCATACACTTAGGAGACAAGATATAAGAGAACCACAAGAAAAAGTGGGCTTCTTTGGTTTTCTTTTTATTGTATGAAAGCTGGAACTTTCTAGGAAAAAGGGGGACTTGACAGGCCATCTGATACAGCTCAAGAAGAAGGGCTGAAGTTGAAACACAAATTCCTTGCTTAACTCTATGGTGAGGAATTGAGGAAAATGGGGGAGTCACAATTCCACAGGTTATAGCTGTTGATCTTAGGATCATAAGGTATGAACAAGATAAATGTGAAACACTGGTATTTATAAAAATATGACAAAGTTGAGAAGTTTTGGGGGGCATTTCTCCCCACTGCTTCCCTGTAATACAAGACTTATATGAAAACTCAAACATGACACCCAATACCCCTCACAACCACCTCTCAGCATCCCCAGAAGAATCATTATGTGTTACAAATGCCGGTAGTGCATATTCCTTAGTGTTATTCCCAGAAAGCTGAACCTGTGGAAACTTTCAGAATTGAGTCATTGACCTTCACAGTTCTTTCAGAAGAGAAAAGCCAATGAATCACAATTATGCTACAAGTCTAAACCATCTGAGTTTCTTCAATCTGATGGCTTAAGAAGTGTTTAATTCTTGGCTCTCACTGATAAACTCAAATTTTAATACTGTGCATTTTCTTTTTTCTTTTTTTTTAGCTCTGATTTATCTCAATTTTCACGTTATATTGGCTTTCTGAATATATCATTTAGATCAGTGGTTTTTAACCTTTTTACACTTGGGGACAGGTGTAAAATTAGGAGAATTATTTCAGAGGCCGCTAAGGCAGAAATCACCCTGAACATAAGAAATTAGACTGAGACCATTGAGTCTATAATCTTCATACAACATCAGGGTGGTTACCATATTTTTCTCTCCATATGACGCACTTTTTCCCCCAAAGTGGAGGGAAAAATGCCTGTGCATCTTACGGAGCGAATGTTCTTATTTTTTAGCTGCTGCGGAGTGCTGCACCGGTAAACATATGTAGAATGAGTATTTGAACATTAAAGTCTCTTCTCACTTGTTAATAACAGTGCTAATGGTTGTTAATACTGCTGTTGAGTTTACATTGTTTAGATATTATTGTGGTATATTTTATTAAATATTTTAACACACCACTTGGTTCAGAATATTTTTTTTCTTATTTTCCTTCTTAAAACCCTAGGTGCGTCTTATGGAGCGAAAAATATGGTAATTCTTTCACGGACTGGCACAAAATTTCTGGCAGACTAGTCTGTGGACCAGCAGTTGAAAAACACTGATTTAAATAATCCACCATTTTATACACTGTGTCCAAAAGCCCTAGTCACTCGGGATCTCTCATTCTTATAAAAAAATAAATAAATAACCTACCAGGCCTGACCTGGCAGTGGCACAGTGGATAAAGCGTCAGCCTAGGATGCTGAGGGCCCAAGTTTGAAACCCTGAGGTCGCCCGCTAGAGCATGAGGTATCGGCTTGAGCATGAGGTATCGGCTTGAGTTTGAGATCACAGACATGACCCCATGGCCATTGGCTTGAAGCTCAACTTGGCTGGCTTGAGCCCCAGGTCACTGCCTTGAGCAAGGGGTCACTGGCTCTGTTGGATCACCTCGGTCAAGGCACATATGAAAAAGCCATCAAGGAACAACTAAGGTGCTGGAACTATGAATTGATGCTTCTCACCTCTCCCTTCCTGTCTGTCCTTCCCCACACTCTCTTGCTTTAAAAAACAAAATTTTTTTTTAATCTACCAGTCTCCCAAATTTCTCATTCTGGTTCATTAAAACATGATTCTCTCAAATAAGAAGACCCCCAAAAAACATAAATAGACAAAGATTTTAGATATCTATTAGTCTTACCTCTATATTTTACAGAGAGAAATATAACTTGTCCTGTGCCACTAATGAGACTAGAATTCGTAGCCTCTGTCTAAGCTAGCAAACAAATATACAACAGAATTGAAAATAAACTGAGTCATATGTCCGAATTATTTTAATATTTTTAATACTTGAGTTCTTCATCTGAATGATGTAGACAACAGTGGCACTCTCACAGGATGCAGTTAAATGGAGTAATTTAACTCAGCGATTAAGACATAATAGATGTATAAGAAATGTTGATTCAATAACTCTTTAAATCGATCATTTCTAATAGCATTAGTTTTCTCTTACTTTTCTTTCTCTGACTTATCTCTTCCCACTATCTCTACCCTCAGATCCTAACCAAAAGCAAACCATAACTGATCTCACTTTCCCTTTTCCAGCCCAAATCTATCCACATTATGGCATTGCCAATCTTTTTTTAATTCTCTTTCCTAATAAAATAAATAAATAAATAGACATTGTGCTGCCTGCCGGCAAAAGAAAACAATCCTTATCCTAGGTTCATCTTAACTACCTCAGTTTGGCCCCATGAGCCTTTTCAAACCATCTTCCTACTGTGCCAGTGTGCACATTTTTTTCTCATGCGGCCAGCTTCCTGGGCCCTCTCGCTCTCACCCCTGAGTTCAAACTATGCCATCCCACCTCTTCCCAGAAAGAAGCCCACTTTGCCAAATTCAGATGGACTTTAGTCCCAGAGTCAAAGGTATTAATTACATCCTTTCTTTTATTGTTCTCTAATTGTTTCACTCGTAAATGTGGGAATTCAGCTTCTTTGAATAGATTATAACTTTGACCAATTTTTCGTAAGTCTATTTAATATACTTTTGCAGTGCCTAAAATGTATTGCAGTAAACAAACAAGCAAAAACACAAAAAAACTTAAAGGTTTCTAAATAACCTCCTCAATTCTTATAAAAGCAAACTATAGAAGATATTTTCCTGTAATGCCAATTCACATGTTCAATCATTTTCCCTGAAACTATATCCTGAGTATGGCAAAAATTTATAGGCAGAGAAAATTAACAATTGAACAAAAGTTTTTTATACTATGAAACAGCATTATGACTTTAATCTATCACATGTAGTATATTTCAGGCATATTTTATTAGTCAAAATATATCAATGATTTCTTAAATTAAAAAATAATGTTAGCAAAAAAATTTACATCTACACTGTGAAACACTCTCTTGACTCTAAGCATCTAAGTCTGCACTTGTGGATTCTGAGCAGAGAATGTGCTGGTTCAATATTAAAGGCGAAATTTCTAAAGTTGCTTTTAACCAGTTCCAAAGTTCTAAATGAGAAACTGTTCTTCATACCTCACTTTTCATAATGTTCAATGTTAATTTATATTTACTATTTTTAAGAGAGCTACAACATTCGCCACAGTATGAGCCACACTGCACCTGTCTGGAGAATGCCTGGTTTACAAAAGCACAAAATGTTCTCATAGCTTCTCTCAACAACACCCTAAGGTTATTCCTGCTTCTGGAATCATGCCTATCATGTTTAATAACTGAACTCTTTGGTGACTGTGGCTCATAAAAAAAAAATAATAATAATAATACAATGTTAAACAGATTGCTGAGTCAACTGGCTAATTCCAAAGACTGGTAAATAAACATAAACCAGGGCTAAGAGTCACAGATCGTCTATCACAGTGACTGTTTTCCACTGTATTCTGACTCAATTCCACATCTTGTATTGTACTTTGTAAAGTTTCTGGGGGAAAAAAGTAGAAAAGCTTTTGTTTGCACCATAAATAACCTATATTTAAGTATTTAAGTAGTGGGAGCTTGTAGCTCTTGCTATATTTTCTTATTCTCTGTTTTCTAGCAGTAACAATCATGATAGTCTTCCAAGATAAGATATACTCACGGTCTTTTAAGTAGGGAGTTTGGATAATCATATTAGTATTTTATGCCCAACTCAACAAAAGCTAACAGAAAAATCTATATTTTACCCATAGTTAAGAAAAAAACATGTAAAGAACAATCTCTCACTTTAACATTAATACACTGAAAATTTAATTCACTAAGTTCTGGTGTTTTCATTCTTTTAATTCCCTTACTTATTAAGAAAGCTGTTTTGCCAGTTTCTTTCCTTTGAAATAATTCCAACGTTTTGCTGGAGAGCTTTCTGAAGATATTTGGAGATTTGATTTCCATGGTGCACAAAGCAGAAGATAGAACCATTTGCGTTAGTTTAAAAAACACCAATTTTGTAACTTTTGAATTTCTTCTCTTTGATAAAATCAATCATTAAATTTAAGTTTATTGTTTTTATGTGAACCAAATTAATAAAATGTCTGATAAAATGCTGCAAACCAATAGATATTGTTTGAATGCAGATAATAACTGAAATTAGACAAGACTATTTCCAAATAGAGTCTGACTTAAGAGAGTGCGTTTGGCCATTCTCAGTTACAATTCTCAGAATTGATCTAAATTCTTTCTAAGGCCGCTGAACTCATGAAATTAGATCAAAGTTTTGAAATAAAAGACACACTACATAATATCTTTCTTACTTCAAAATACAAAACTGTAAGTTTGGTTAACTGTATGGATAAGCACACTTAATTGTATTTTTTTTTTCAGGATATAAGGTGTGATAGAGCAAATTCAAGGACTTGGGAATCAAATGACAGCTGTGAGAAATTCAAATACTTTGTTGCCTTTAAAGCTATGTGAATTATCACAGTTTAGTAAAGTATTCATTATTTAGAACTCCTTTCCCCCTCTGTTTGGCCACCTACACACTCCATTTCTCAACCATAGAAATAAATATGTCTAAAATTGGTGTTGGTTTTGATAAGCCATGGTGATGACATCAGCCTGAGTTCTAGCTGCTGGAATGCAAAACTGTGACCATACAGCGACCTATGGGCAGTTACCCAGCATATCTCTCCCTTGTTTCCAAGCGCTGTGATTGATTTGGAGCTAAGACTCATGATCTAAATATATTACACCAGTTAAACACAGGTATTTCCGAATATCTGCTTTGTCAAATGAAAGTGTGGGTGGAAGGGGGAAAGGAACTATGGTTCTATTTTTAAATACAAGAGATGTAAAACTTAAGTGGTGCACAATGACATTAATATATGTAACTCACTGAACTGTCCACTTAAAATAGTTAAAATAGTAAATTTTATGTTATGTATATTTTACTACAATTTAAATGAAGAACTATACTTGTGTGAGTTCTGAAAACTATGTCCATGGGTTTCAGAAGTTTTTCACGGCTGTCTAATAAATTTCCAAGTCCAATATATAATCTGTTATAACTATGCCAGCCTGCTGTTTCTGCAACATAATTTCTATGAAGCCAGTCTGCTTGGGGCCTAAATAAGCCTTTATTTATCAAGATTTAGTAAACAACATTTACCCACAGAAATCTCCAGCTAAAAATAACATAGAGCAAACTATGATGTAAGGGTGGGTGTTAGACGGAAGAGCCTGTGGAAACATCACTTGCTCCAAAACTATGTGCCCCTGTGAGAAGTTGGGAAGCGCAGAAACCCCTACCTCTTATCCCAGGATTGGTTTTGCCCCAATCCTGAAGAGTTCAGCGAAAGTTACAAGGTCTGGGGAAAACTGGTTATCAGTTCAAGCGCTGTCTAGGATCCAGCACCATTCCAAACGGCTGAGGCTGGCTGCAGCCACAACCGCATCCTTACTCTCCTGCTTCTAGTCTAGAGAGTGCCTGCAAGGAAGGTCAGCGCTGTCTGCGCTGCTGGAGCGCACAGCGGTTCAGAAGTTACAAGAGGGCTGTGCTGGTCGGCAGTCGCAGGTAGAGGGCTTTTGCAGACTGAAAATAACCTCACCGCGTGAGAAGTATTTGAAATAAGGTTAAAAACTACAGGCACATGCTACAGGTGTCATCGTCATTCTGTTTATAATGCACCCAGAATAAACCTCTATCTGCACGCGCACTAAAATCACAGCTAGGTATAAGCACCCTCTTACTCTCTGCCATTAGAACGTGAGCGCCCCTGCGGTCTCCATGCGTGTATACCCAGAACCTAAGGCAATAACTGGTACTTGGAAGGCGCTCAGCAAGTGAAGAAATCAATTCTGTAGTTTCAACAAGACAGCGCGGGCAGCAAGGCCTCGCCAATGCTTTGTGGTTCCAAACGCACCTATGCACGTGCTGTCACTTTGAGAAGTCTCCGTTGCCCGCAGGCGCCCCACCCAGACCTCTGCATACCCTGGAACTACCTACCAGCAAGGGCGACCAGCAGACTGACAGCACGCACATGATCCCCAAGAGCTGGATGGCCGTCTCAGTCGTGATTCGGCCCCACTGGGCGCTGGACTGCGACGCTGTGGCCTTAGCCCGGCAGCGGGATACCAGGGCCTTAATGGTGGCCAGATTGCAGGCGATAGTGATGGTCAATGCCGAGAGACCTAGGAAGGCAAAGGTGGAGGCGAAGAAAAGGTTGCCCCAGTTGTGCGCGGAGCTAGTCCCATTGCCGCCTCTCCCGGTGCTAATGAAGCACCACGTCCCCGGCCACTGGATGGTGTACTGGCCCACGCCCAGCACCGGCAGCAGGGCGAAGGCGAACACCGCCAGCCACACGCCGAGCAGCACCGAGCGGGTGGCGCGCGTCTTCATGTGGCTAGCGTACCAGTGCGGCGCCCGGATGGCCAGCGCCCGCTCGACGGCCATGGCGCTGGCGACGAAGAGCGAGGAGAGCCCAAAGACAGTCATGGTCAGACCAAAGAAAGTGCACAGCCTCCCCGACGGGTCGAGGTGCTCCCAGCGCTGCTTGGACAGGTACACGAAGATGACCACGGGGCTGGTTAGCAGTTGCCCAACCAGGTCCGTGAGCGCTAGCCAGCCGATGCACAGCAGGAACGACTTCTTGCGCTTGCTCTCCCGGCGCCGGTAGCTCCGCGACACCAGCAGCATGGCCAGCGCATTGCCCACGAAGCCGGTGATCAGCATGGTGATCGGGAAAACTACGGACACTGAGCGGCAATCCTCGCCGGTCTCCGGGGGACGCGTGAGGTTGCCCCGCGCCTCCGCGAAGCGATCGGGCGCCCACATGCCCGGGTAAGAGTGGTTGAGACGGGTGCAGAAAGGGGCGCTCCCGTCGCCCCGGGTCTCCTTCATGTTGGCTTCGAAATGAGGATAGAACGGCAGGCGCAGAACAGCAGTGGAAGCTGGTAGACGAGGCGCAGGAGGCGGCAGAGGTGGGTAGCCACCTGGACTGGTGCTGGGGCGGGGCCGCCTTCCATGATGCGGGCGCAGCCGCCGCCTCACTTGGCTACATCTGCAGAGGCAGCGTCTGGGCTCTCGGGCCAAGCAGGCAACCGCGCCCTCGGCTGCGGGAAGCCTCTAGCTCCCAGGCGCGCAAAGGTGCCTCGCCCCTTCTAAGAGGCCGAGGGGGTGGAGCGCCTGTGGGTGTGGGCTTTAGTGTGGTGGGAGGAGCGGGAAAAGCCACTGAGCTATTTGTTGGCTGCGGCGTGACCGCGGTCTTGGCCGCCTGAGCTGGGAAAACCTCCAAGAGCGATCTTCTCTCAGAGCGGAGCTTCTGGCCCGACGAAACGTCACGCCCTCTCCCGCTCCAAGTTTCCTCCTGTCTCTGCCAGAGGAGCGGCTATGGGCAACAGGAGCTAACATGTGTCGCTGAACTTCCTAGCCCCCTTGCAAGTTGCCCAGGTGGACCGATAGTGCCCGCTCTCCTCTTCCTCCACCCACAGGGTCTGGATACTCCCCTGGAAGATCTTTTGTAATCCTGGCAACTGTAACTCACCTGTCCCTAAGTAATCAAGGGGCAGACCACACTCCTTTGTATAACTGATTGTGAACTTCTTTCCTTCTTTACTTCGGGACTCTGGAATAATCGTGAGCTGGCCAGGCTGCTCCGTTCTTCTGTGATGCACTGAAACTTAAAAAATAAGTCGTGCCTCGGGACTTAAGAAAATAGGTTCAGAGGGGAAAAAAAATCTGACGGTAGAATTCAAAGAAGATATCCCATCTGTCACCTCCCACCTAAATCCCCCTCTCCCACCCCACCCCCCAAAACAAGTCAGCTAAAGGTCAGCAAAAGTGGTTAGGGACAAGTGGCAACCAATTGCATATCTGAGACGGTGAAGTCAACTCCTATTCTCTATGGGAAATGGGCGGGTAGTGATGGGGCACAGGAAGGAGGCTTACTCTTACAAAGCTTCCAACCATTCTCTAAGGCTTGCCCATTCTCACACAATTAGGACTTTAAACTGTATTTAGATATTAGGAAAGCCTGACCAGGTGGTGGCGCAGTGGATAGAGCGTTGGACTGAGGGTTCGAGACCCCGAGATCGCCAGCTTGAGCGCGGGCCCATCTGGCTTGAGCAAAGAGCTCACCAGCTTGGACCCAAGGTCACTGGCTCCAGCAAGGGGTGGCTCGGTCTGCTAAAGGCCCGCAATCAAGGCACATGTGAGAAAGCAATCAGTGGCCTGACCAAGCGGTGGCACAGTGGATAGAGCATCGGACTGGGATGAGGAATGAGTAAAAGCTCATCAGCTTGGACCCAAGGTCTCTGGCTCCAGCAAGGGGTTGCTCGGTCTGCTGAAGGCCCGCGGTCAAGGCACATGTGAAAAAGCAATCAATGAACAACTAAGGTGTCAAAACGGCAACAAAAACTAACGATTGGTGCTTTTCACCTCTCTCCGTTCCTGTCTGTCTGTCCCTATCTATCCCTCTCTCTGACTCACTCTCTCTCTCTCTCTCTCTCTCTCTGTCCCTGTGGAGGAAAAAAAAAAGATATTAGGAAAACCTTCACTTTTAGTGAAATGAGCACACTTGCCAAATAACATTTATTTTATTTTATTTTATTCATTTTAGAGAGGAGACACAGAGTGAGAGAGAGAGAGAGAGAGAGAGACAAAGAGAGAAAGGGGGGAGGAGCTGGAAGTATCAACTCCCATATGTGCCTTGACCAGACCAGTGTAGGGCTTTGAACTGGCGACCTCAGTGTTCCCAGGTCGACACTTTATCCACTGCGCCACCACAGGTCAGGCCCAAATAACATTTTTTAAAATAATTATTGGCCCTGCCCAGTTGGTTCACTGGTAGAGCACCTGCCCCACATGTGAATGTCCAGGGTTCGAGTCCCAGTTAGGGCACACAGAGGTGATGTCCTGCAGCCAGGCTCCATTGGTTCCAACACATCAGCCCCCACGTCCCTGTATTGAGGATGGCTCCTGGAGCCTCCACCCCAGGCGCTAAAAATGCTTCATTGGAAGCATGGTCCTAGATGGGCAGAGCATTGATCCCAGGTGGGGGTAGTCAGGTGGATCCCAGTGAGGAGGAGTATGTGAGAATCTCTCTGCATCTCCTCCTTTCACTTGGAAAAAATATTATTGATCAATTGATTTTTAGAGAGAAAGATGGAGAGAATGAAACCAATTTGTTGTTCCATTTATTTATGCATTCATTGGTTGATTCTTGTATGTGCTTTGACTAGAGATTGAATGCAATCTTGGAGTATCTGGAGGATGCTCTAAGCAATTTAGCTACCTGGCCAGGGCCATCTAGTAACATCTTTTCTTAAGACAGTATTTTATGTGTTTTCATAAATATTTTCCCATTTTATCAGATATCCTACAAAGTTCTTTTGCTATTTCTATTAATCCCCTTTTACCCTGAGGTAACTTGAGGCCCCATGAAGTTAAAAGGTATGCCCAAGGTCTTTTAGCAATTCTCCAGTCTGCCTTCTCTTGAGATGTACAGTGTCCTTCACATGAATACTATCAACACCCTCAGGACGTGAAAAATCAATGTTAAGACAGCTATTGCCAATTCTATTTTTCCTTTTGGTCTCTTCACATTGTCTAGGAAATAAAAAAAAATAAATTATTTACAAACTTTATTTTTTTTTATATTTAAGAAATTAGACCTAATCATAGCGTACTATGAAGACCATTACTCTGACTTCAGACTGACTTTTGGAGCTGGTCATGTCAGTTTGTCCTTTCCAGCTTACTTGGAATCCTGCATTCTTTCTTTCTGTGCTAGTTTGATTCTGTATGAGAGTTTGAAAAAAATATCTTTATAAGGTACTAGCTGTACCTGGCCACGCGTTGCTGTGGCTCAGTCTGGTTATATGGAAAAGAAAAAAAAGAGAAAGCACACATTTCTAACATGTTTAATTTCACAATGCTTGTGGGTATACAATATTTTTTGTTGTTCCATTGTCTGTGAACATATAGAGATTGTCTGGTTTGCCGACTCTAGAACAAACAACATATAATTGTCCATGTTAGAAGTAATCTATGTCTAGATCTAAACTGCACAATTCTAAAGATTGGCCCTGAGCTTTGTTGATGGTTATTTCAAATGCCAATTGAATTGGGAATTGCAATCTCTTAAACTGAAATGGCATATCCGTTGGAATAATAGGAATGTGAGGAATGGGGACATCTTCACCTTTGAAAGGTCCTGTCAAGATTGTTGCTTCTACAACATTGTTCATTAATTTTTTTACTGCAAACCATGTGCTGTTGCAAAGCTTTGGCTGGTTGATATTTTACATAATTGGCACACCGATTTTTAGTTGCAGTACATGCAGTGGCATCCCTGGCAAATTGAGTGAATTCAAAAATTCTGTTGGATAATTAACCGCTTCATCTGCTTCCACATCAGTGTTGACGGACTTGTATGTGACTGCCTCGCTTCGAATGTTAGACTGAATAATATTGTGAAGTTTGTAGACGTCTTTGTTCTTGGCCACAAGAATAGCTCGTTCACTCGGCCAATCATGATTCTTATAACTGGTTTGAATATTGGGAAATACTTTTTCAACCAATTCTTCTTTTGACATCACTAAATTGCAGAAGTTATGAGGCAATAAAATTTGGCCTGCGGTCAGATCAACTGCCACCTTTCCATTCCCAATTTCCAGCAATTGATGTGAGAATATCTCAGCTGATTGACTGTTTTGCAGCTGGACACGCATATTTGTAGTTAATTTTAACATCTTTACGTGTTACCCCAAAGTACAGTATTTCAGGCAAGCATTTATTTCATCGGCTGGTGTTGATCAAAGAATTACAGGTAATGTTTACTTGAAATCTACTGCAAGCAATATTAATGTGTTCCCAAACATTCTGATGTTTCCACATAATTATTGCAATGATCGATCAAGAGCCTCAAGTGATTTTTTGTGTGCCATTGTGCATTCATCCCAAATAATAAGTTTGCATTTCTGTAATACTTTTCCCATGCTGAATGCTTTGGAAATGTTGCACGTGAGAGTTTCAATGAATTGCATGTGCAATGGCAATTTCAAAGTGGAATGAGCAGTTCTTCCATCTGGTAGCAATGTTGCAGCTATTCTGCACAACACAAGAGCTAAAGCTATGTCATTTTGGGATAAAAACACGTACATATTTGAATGCAAAGTTGTTTCAAAATTTCAAAGCAATTGGTGAAGAACTTTTGGAGATTTAAAATTTTGAACAAACAAACATTTACATTTTTATTTATATAGATTATAGTTTTTAAGGTATTATACTTTTTAAATGAAGTTTAAACTTCACTTTAAAAACAGGGTTTAATCACATTACTAATTTTATTTTAATTTGTGGTTTGCTGTCATTGAAATTTTTCTGCACTTTGCAATTTTATTTTATTTTTTATTTTTTTTGCAATTCTATTTTTAAATGTCGTGTTTCTAATGAGAACAATATTTAGAAAGGAATAGTAAAGTAGTTTTCTTTTTAAATATTTTCTAAACTTTTGTCTTATTAGTTTGAATTAATCTCAACCCCAAGATTGGGAAAGTATTTTTATAGAATGTCATTTGAAAAGTAAAATATTTGATGTTATTTTTAGATATTTTTATCTAAAGAAAGTACATATTAAATTTAATTTTTCAGCAATACATTTCTAGTGTAATTATATATTTTATTTAAAATTCAAGACTTTTTCATGATTGATATAGTGGAGAAAGTAAAGCTGAACTATTCTCATTTTATTTATGAATATCTGACTTATTTAAAATTTTACCTTCTCATGGAACAAAATTGAAACAGACTAGTAAACACAAAGAATGGATTGGTGGTTGCCAGAGGAGAAGAGAGTTGGAGGGGCTGGGTGAAAGAGATAAATGAAATAAGAAACACAAATTGATAGTTAAGAAATAGTCACAGGAATGTAAAGTATGGCATAGTGCCCTGGTTGGCAAACTGCGGCTCACAAACCACATGTGGCTCTGACCCCTTGAGTGTGGCTCTTCCACAAAATACCACATGGGGGCGCTACCTTGATAAGGAATGTACCTACCTATATAGTTTAAGTTTAAAAAATTTGGCTCTCAAAAGGAATTTCAATTGCTGTACTGTTAATATTTGGCTCTGTTGACTAATGAGTTTGCCGACCACTAGTAGGGAATATACTCAATAATGTTGTAATAACTATGTGTGGTACCAGGTAGGTATTAGAAATATTGGGGGAAACACTTTGTAAATTATATGATTGTCGGACCACTATGCTGTACACCTGAATCTAATACAAAATAATATTGAATGTAATTGAAAAATAAAATTTAAAGTTATTTAAAAAAATAAAAATGTGGAGTCATAGCATTTTTTAAAAATATTTTCTCCATTGCCTGACCAAGCGGTGGTGCAGTGGGTAGAGCATTGGACTGGGATGCGGAAGACCCAGGTTCGAGACCCCGAGGTCACCAGCTTGAGCGCGGGCCCATCTGGCTTGAGCAAAAGTTCACCAGCTTGGACCCAAGGTCGCTGGCTCCAGCAAGGAGTGACTCGGTCTGCTGAAGGCCCGCAGTCAAGGCACACGTGAGAAAGCAATCAATGAACTACTATGGTGTCGCAACAGCAACGAAAAACTAATGATTGATGCTTCTCACCTCTCTCCGTTGCTGTCTGTCGGTCCCTATCTATCCCTCTCTCTGACTCTCTCTCTCTGTCACTGTAAAATATATATATATTTTTTCTCCATTGCAGTGCATATTATAGTCAATTGAACTTAATATAATAGGAACAAACATTGGGCCATGTAGAATCCCAAAATTACTTTTAGCCCCCTTTACTAAGCTCTACACTAACTCACCAAACATACTACATTTCAGATCTTTCCTGTAACACTTTCCTTCTTTCAGTGTTTTACTTCATTATATTTTTAAGTTGTCCATTCTGTAGCTATTCATGTGGCAAACCAGTGATTTGAGGGATATGAGAATTCATACAAATGGGACACTGGCAATCGTATTCTCTTTGGTACTTTTTGATATTAGAACAGAAATACATAGTATGAATTTTTAAATTTTGGTCACTAGCACCCTCCAGTGACCAAAAGTCTATTAACATGCTGTACACTACATTAAAGAGAATTTCTGAAAGATAAATACATGCTGTGCTTAGGGAACCTCTGATATCTTTCCTGAGGGTCTACTCATTAATACATAACTCTGGTCATTTTGTTTTCCTTTGAGTGCACAAACTGTATGTCTTCTTAATTAATAACTCAGTAGAGGATTACAGGTATAGAGTCAGATCATTGAAAGGCCACATATTTATTTATTTTTTATTTTAAATATATATTTACCCATTATACATTTTAACTAAATATTTTGGCCTAGAAACGATTTTCATCTGTAAGTTTAATTGTACCCCACCTGTTTCTTACATTTAAAAATTTATAATTAATATTGAATTTATTCTGCTATTTACTCCTACTGAACTTATACTAAGAAATCTTAACAAAGCCTGACCAGGTTGTGGTGCAGAGGATACAAAATTGACTTGGGATGCTGAAAAAACCCTGAGGTCACTGGCTTTAGTGTGAGGTCATTGGCTTGAGTTTGTGATTATAGACATGACCCCATAGTTGCTGGCTTGAGCCCAAAGGTTGCTGGCTTGAAGACCAAGATTGCTGGCTTGAACAAGGGATCACAGGTTCAGCTGAAACCCCCTCCCCACTGCCTCATTAAGGCACATACGAGAAAGCAATCAATGAACAATTAAAGTGGCACAAGTACCAGTTGATGTTTCTCATCTCTCTCTCTTCCTGTCTGTCTGTCTCTCCTTTGCTAAAAGAAAACATAGACATAGATACAAAAACAAGATTAATAACTAGTTTCAACTAGTTTCACATAATCAGGTCCTTGATTGCCTCATTATGGATGAAAAATATCTAAATTCTTTTTTTTAAATCAAGTGAGAGTCAGGGAGATGGAGAGATAGACTCCTGCATACATCCTGATCATGATCCACCCAGCAACCCCAACTAAGGCTGATGTTCTGCTCATCTGAGGCTGCTTCTCTCTTTCTTAACAACCAAGCTATTTAGCACCTGAGGTGAGGCCATGATTGTCAGCATCCAGAGACAACTTGCTCATTCGAGCCATGGCTGCAGGAGGGAAAGAAAAAGGTGGGGAGGGGTGAAGAAGCAGATGGTCATTTCTCCTGTGTGCCCTGACCAGAATCGAAACCAGGACTTCCACATGCCAGACCAACAAACACTCTATGGCTGAGTCAACCAGCCAGGAAGGACCATATCTGCATTCTTACTCCACAGAGTCATCTGGTAATTTCAGCATGTTTTTTAGTCATTCATTCATTCATTCAATAACATTTATTATATATGGTGAAGGAAAATGATTTAACTTTGGGTGATGGGCACACAATGCAATAAATAGTTTAAATGCTATAAAGATGTTTACCTGAAACCTATTTGTTCTAATAGACCAATGTCACCCAATTAAATTTAATGTATAAATAAAAAAAAATTTTAATAAAATAAAAAGAAATAGCAAAATAATAAATATTTCTTGAGTGCCTACTCTATGTCAGACACTGTACAAGTTGTTAGAGTACAAAAAAAAACATATATAGGTGGCAAGATGGCAATTGAATAGGCGGACGTACCAACTTCCACCTCCCAGAACCAAAGTGGATTACAACTTAATTTAAAGAACCATCATCTGGAAAATCCAACTTTGGACTAAACTAAGAGGACTTTTTAACCAAGGATCACTGAAGAAGCCACATGGAGACTGGTAGGAAAAGCAAAAATGCAGAGAGGGCTGCCCAGCTTCTGAAAATGAACGACAGCCCAGACAGAATTGGTGGCAAGAAGAAAGTTTAGAGGAGAGGGGAGGGTCCTGGGCCCAAGAAACAAAGCCCCAGCCTGCAGCCCCAGAGCCTAGAAGAAGTGTATGGACAGTATTTAGCTGAGAAACAAGTCAGGATACTGTTTGTGAGAAAGAGACAGATTTCTCAGACTCAGGATTCTTCTTAAAGGGACCGCACAGAAAACATTTTTCACAACCACTCACCCGGGGCTCTGGGGGATGGGAAGAGAGGAGAGGACTGGAGTAGCAGAAAAAGAGTGTAATCTAGGAGGCACTGGGCTGAGTCACTCCCCAAATCTAAAGTGAATATTTTCCCTGGAACCAGCAATACCAGCAAAAGGAAGCAGGACACCAGTCAAACAAGCTCTTCTGTAGCACTCAGAGCAGAGTCACTTAGGAGGGAGCCTTAAGGAATACAGTATTGAGTGCTAGGGTCTGAGCTGCAGCATCCACTGCTGAGGGCTTGCAGGAGGGTGGGTGGTGGTAGGACACAGAAGTGTGGTTGTGTCGGCAGGGGCGGAAGCCAGGCCAACCATGACTGAGGCCCAGCATAAGCTCAGTCTCACCTGGTGGGGGCAGAAGGGGTGCAGGAGTAGTCCAGCCAGCTGCAGAAGGGGTGCAGAAGGGGCCAACCTGCAATCCACCCAAAGAGGAAAGTCGAAAGCCTGGAAACTGCAGAGACCCACGGCTGAGCAAAGGTGCTCAATCCTGCCATGGTGCCAAGGACTGTGGTCCCGGGTTTGGTGTGCAACACCACCTGTGGGGGTGGGTAGAAGGCCAAGGCTTGTAGACATGGGCATGCGAACACAGCCCCTCTTGTGGAGGAGAGGCAGAAACCACAGCGACAGCTAAAGCTGGCCTGTGATGGCAACACCCATACCCGAAAGCCCAAGGCAGTGATAGAGGGGGTGGTGGGCCAGAAGACAGACCACACCTAGGAAATACAGAGGCCACACTTATTGGACTCCAGTGGCCACACCCTTCTTATACACAGACAAAACGGGAAGGCAGAGAAATGCAACCTAATTGAATCAAGAGAAATCCCAAGAAAAGGACTTGAATGAGTCAGATATAACCAAATTACCAGATGCAGAGTTTATAATAGTGATTGTTAGGATGCTCAAAGATCTTAGAACAACAATGGATGGTCATAACAAACAACTAAATAAAGAGATAGCAAGTATAAAAAAGAACATTGAAATAATAAAAAAGAATTAGTCAGAAATGACAAATATAATATCAGAAAAGACCACAGTGGAAGGAATTAAAAGCAGGATGGATGAAGCTGAGGATTAAATCAGTGAGTTGGAGGACAAGATAAACAAAGACACGAAAGCAGAACAGCAAAAACTAAAGAGACTCAAAAAGTCTGAGGAAACTCTAAGAGAGCTCTGTGACAACATGAAGAGAAATAACATCCACATCAGAGGGGTTCTTGAAGAAGAAGAGAAAGAACAAGGGATACAGACTTTGTTCAATCAAATCATAACTGGAAACTACCCTAAATTGAGGCAGGAAAAAGTCACACAAGTTCAAGGAGCACAGAGAATTCCATTAAAGAGAAACCCAAAGAAATCTACACCAAGACACATCATAATTAAAATACCAAAGCTAAGTGATAAAGAGAAAATATTAAAAGCTGCTAGAGAAGCTATCACCTACAAAGAAGCCCCTATAAGGATGACATCGGACTTCTCAACAGAAACACTTGAGGCCAGAAGGAAATGGCAAGAAATATTCAAAGTAATGCAGAACAAGAGCCTACAACTAAGACTACTTTATCCAGCAAAGCTATCACTTAAAATTAAAGAAGAAATAAAAAGCTTCCCAGATGAAAAAAAAAATGCAAGGAATTTATTATAATATTACACCCAAACCAATGCTGCAAGAAATGCTAAGGGGCTTGTTGTAAATAAATCAAAGGGGGAAAAGAATATAGCAAAAGAGGAATACAGCTTTAAAGAATAAAATGGCAATAAACAACTACATATTAATAATAACCTTAAATGTAAATGGATTAAATGATCCAATCAAAAGACATAGGGTTGCTGTGTGGATAAGAAAACAGGACCCATACATATGCTGTCTACAGGAGACCCACCTCAAAACAAAAGATGCACATAGACTGAAAGTAAAGGGATGGGAAAAAGATATTTCATGCAAATGGAAATGAAAAAAAAGTTGGGGTAGCAATACTTATATAAGACAAAATAGACTTTAAAACAAAGCCTATTGTAAGGGATAATAAATGGTCACTACATAATGATAAAGGGAGCAATCCAACAGGAAGATATAATCATTATAAATATTAATGCACCTAACTTAAAAGCACCTAAATATATAAAGCAGATTTTGATAGGCATAAAGAGCAATACTATAATAGTAGGGGATTTTAATACCCACTAACATCACAGGTAGATCCTCAAGAAAGAAAATTAACAAATAAACAGCAGACTTAAAGGACACACTGGATCAATGGGATTTAATAGATATCATTCTAACTTTTCACTCTGAAGCAGCAGAATAAACATTCTTTTCAAGTGCTCATGGTACATTCTCTAGGATAGACCACATGCTAGGACACAAAATGAGTCTCAACAAATTTAAGAGGACTGAAATCATATCAATCATCTTCTCGGATCACAATGGCAGGAAACTAGAAGTCAACTACAATAGAAAAACTGAAAAACACTCAAACACTTGGAAACTAAATAGCATGTTATTAAATAACAAATGGGTTAACATTGAGATCAAAGAAGAAATTTAAAAATTCCTAGAAACAAATAATAATGAGCATACAAAAACTCAAAATTTATGGAACACAGCAAAACTAGTCCTGAGAGGGAAGTTTATAGCACTACAGGCATACCTTACGAAGCTAGAAAAAGCTCAAATAAACAACTTAACTCTACAACTAAAAGAACTAGGAAAAGAACAGCAAGTAAAGCCCAGTGGAAGTAGAAGAAAGGAAATAATAAAAATCAGAGTGAAAATAAATGACATAGAGACTAAAAAAAAAACAATACAGAAGATCAATGAAACAAAGAGCTGGTTCTTTGAAAAGGTAAACAATATAGAAGAACTTTTAACCAGACTCACCAAGAAAAAAAGAGAGAGGACTCAAATAAATAAAATTAGAAATGAGATAGGAGAAGTAATAACTGACACAGTAGAAATACAAAGGATTGTAAGAAAATACTATGAAGAACTGTATGCCATAAATTCAGACAACCTAGGCTAAATGGATAAATTCCTCCAAACATATATTCTTTCAAAAATCAATATAGAAGAATCAGAAAACCTAAACAGACCAATTTCATCAAACAATATTGAAACAGTTATCAAAAAACTCCCAACAAACACAAGTCCTGGGACATATGGCTTCACAGGCGAATTTTACCAAATATTCAAAGAACTAACTCCTATCCTTCTCAAGCTATTTCAAGAAATTCAAGAGGAGGGAAGACTTCCAAACTCCTTTTATGAGGCGAGCATAATACTGATTTCAAAACCAGGCAAAGACACTTCAAAGAAAGAAAACTATAGACTAATATCCGTGATAAACTTAGATGCTAAAATTCTCAACAAAATATTAGCAAACCAGATCCAGCAATACATGAAAAAAAGTCATACATCATGATCTGGTGGGATTTATTCTAGGGAGACAAGGCTGGTACAATATCTACAAATCAATCATTGTGATTCAACAAATAAAAGAAAGGATAGAACCCACATAATAATATCAATAGATGCAGAAACAGTACGCATTTATGATCAAAACTCACAGCAAAGTGGAAATACAGGGATCATACCTCAACATCATAAAGGCCATCTATGACAAACCCAAAGCCAACTTCATAATCAATGGGCAAAAATGAAAAGAAACCCCCTTAAGATCAGGAACAAGGCAGGGGTGTCCCCTTTCACCACTCTTATGCAACATAGTTCTGAAAGTCCTAGCCACAGCAGTCAGACAAGACGAGATAAAATGTATTGAAATTGGAAAAGAAGAAGTAAAATTCATTATTTGCTGATGATATGATACTGTACATTGAAAACCCTAAATTCTCAGTTAAAAAACTACTAGACCTGATGAATGAATTTGGCAAGGTGGCAGGATATAAAATCAATATTCAGAAATCAGTGGCATTTTTATACAGTAACAATGAACTGTCTGAAAGAGAAATTAAGAAAACAATCTCCTTCACTATTGCCACACACACAAAAAAAATACCTAAGAGTAAATATAACCACAGAGGTTAAAGACTTGTACTTGGAAAACTATAAAACATTGATAAAGGAAATCAAGGAAGATACAAACAAGTGGAAGCATATACTGTGTTCATGGGTAGAAAGAATAAACATCATTAAAACATCTATACTACCCAAAGCAATCTATAAATTCAATGCAGTTCCTATTAAACTACCAATGACATACTTCAAAGATATAGAACAAATATTCCAAAAATTTATATGAAACCAAAAAAGAACACAAATAACCTCAGCAATCCTGAAAAAGAATAAAGTGGGGGGTATCACACTTCCTGATATCAAGTTACACTACACGGCCATCATACTCAAAACAGCTTTGTACTGGCATAAGAACAGACATGCAGGATCAATGGAACAGAGCAGAGAACCCAGAAATAAACCCACATCTTTATGGACAATTGATATTTGACAAAGGAGGTAAGAGCATACAATGAAGTAAAGACAGTCTCTTTAACAAATGGTGATGGTAAAATTGGACAGGTACTTGCAAAAAAATGAAACTGGATCACCAACTTACACCATTCACAAAAGTAAACTCAAAATGAGTAAAAGATTTAAATGTAAGTTGTGAAACCACAAGCATGCTGGAAGAAAACATAGGCAGTAAACTCTCCGATATCTCTCGTAGGAATGTTTTTGCTGATTTATCTCCACGGGCAAGTGAAATAAAGGACAGGATGGACAAATGGGACTATATGAAACTAAAAAGCTTTGAAACAGCAAAAGTCACCATTAATAAAATAAAAAGACAACCCACACAATGGGAGAACATATTCACCAGTACGTCTGATAAGGGGTTAATAACCAAAATCTACAAAGAACTTATAAAACTCAACACCAGGAAGGCAAACAATCCAATCAAAAAATGGGCAAAAGAAATGAATAGAAATTTCTCCAAAGAAGACATACAGGTGGCCAATAGGCATATGAAAAAATGTTCAACATCACTAATCATTAGAGAAATGCAAATTAAAACCACAATGAGATACCACCTCACACCAGTCAGAATGGTGCTTATTAACAAAACAACACAGAATAAGTGCTGGCGAGGATGTGGAGAAAAGGGAACCCTTCTGCACTGCTGGTGGGAATGCAGACTGGTGCAGCCACTGTGTAAAACAGTATGGAGATTCCTCAATAATTAAAAATGGAACTGCTCTCTGACCCAGGTATCCTACTATTTTTTTTTATAAATATTTTTTAATTTATTTATTTTTATCAATTTTAATGGGGTGACACCAATAAATCAGGGTACATATGTACAACGAAAACATTTCCAGGTTATCTTATCATTCAATTATGTTGCATACCTGTCCAGGTATACCTGTCCAGGTATCCTAAGAATACCAAATCACTGATTCAAAAGAAGAAATGCACCCCCATGTTTATCGCAGCATTGTTTACAATAGCCAAGATCTGGAAACAGCCCAAGGTTCCATCAGTGGACGAGTGGATTATAAAGCAGTGGTACATATACACAATGGAATACTCTGCGGTGGTGAGGAAAAAGGAAATCTTACCTTTTGCGACAACATGGATGGGTCTGGAAACTATCATGCTAAGTGAAATAAGCCAGGCAGAGAAAGAAAAATATCATATGACCTCAATCATTTGAGAAATCCAATGAATAATGTGAACTAAGCAACAGAACAGAGGCAGAGGCAGGATCACAGGGACCAGAGAACAGGAGAGCAAATCTTGAAAGGAAAGGGGAAGGAATTAGGGGGAGGGGATATGAGAGGGGGTGCCGAGGGGAATAAGGGGGTGGGGGAAGATATATTCGGTGAGACACTTGAATCTATGTAAACACAAATTAAAATCATAAATTAAAAAAAATATATGCCAGTAATTTTTAACTTTGAGACTAATCTCTTTTCTAATTTTGGTATGTTTTTAAAAAAGGCTTTTTGGTAAATTTAAATAGTTGTTGTTTTACATTTTTTCACCAGACTTTATAAATATTATCTGTAGGGCAAGAATAATGGCATAAAGACATACAGTCCTGTAGAGGCCCTGAATAGGAACTTAGAACAGGGACAGAGTTCAGTGTCCTGAGACAAAGGCCACAGTGGTATCACTGACAAAAGTAATGAATTCAGTAGGTGCTGAACGCATCACACTAGGGATAGAATCAGCAATTCTGATTAATCAGTAGGTGGGGACATTTGAGCTACTCCTTTGCCCTTTAATCTGCTCTGAAGAAGTTCCCCTTCCTGACTTCCTCATTCTCACCCCTGCTTTTATTTATGTGTGTCAATAAATACCCGTAAAGACTGGGGGTCAGGGCTGTCTCATAAAATCTATATAGGTGACTGTGAGGCAGTCTCTGGGGATTCCCTGATGCACTCTGTGTAGTCTTTGAATAGTCATTGTCTCCCTGACTGGTGGTGCTCCATTGAGGAATGGGAACCAAACTACAAGTGAGGAAATGACCTCCCAAAACCTGGCAAAGGAAAAGGACATCCAACACATCCGGGGGACTGGGACATAGTTGATGGAGGAATAGCCTCTGAACATCTGTGGCTAGGTCAAATAGGTTTGAGATAAGGAGACTCCCCATTTTCCTCCTCCATTTTCCCATTTCTTTCCCCTGATCATCATGGGTAATTCTTTGACCCTGGAGAAGCGCTACCATAAGCTCCAACTTCATGGCCTTCTCCACAGTGCCGGGTGTAAGGTCACCAGTAGGCAACTCACAAAGCTACTTACTGTAGCGTGTCAACAGTGTCTTTAATATAAAGAAGAAGGGAGCCTAGACATTGAAGACTGGGAGCGAATGGGATGCTGGCTCCAAAATCCATTAGGGATAGGGTCTGTACAACATCTAACGACATGGAATCATTATCAATTGGCAATATGCCCGATTCAGGGCAGAAATCACCAGATTCCCCATCCTGATGAGACTCAACCTCACTGGCCACCTTACGTAACCCCAAGGCTCCCTCTGAGCCAGAATTACCATCATGGCCGCCTCTGCCACAAACTGAAAGTATAATCAATCAATGTTTGTACAAGGGTTTGAAGCGAAGATTGTTTTCAGGTATTCCCAAGTAATCTGCCAGCCCGAATAGTCTATTAGACATGAGAGTTTCCCTTTCCTGGTCTTTAATGGATTCAGGAAAAGTATTACTGAAAATGGCTGGCTACAAGAATACCAGGATGCAGCTCAGACACAAGCTGTAGAGAATCTGAATGCGGGAGTCCAACTGGTGTTGATATGCTCATAGGAGCTCGGGCTTATGACACTGCCCAGACTCAGGCCCACATGAACTGCGCTGCCTTTTCTCAGATTTTTATGGTGGCTTTTAAAGCATGAGTTTGGATTCCTGATATCAAGGCCCCTATAGGTTCTTTTGCAAGCATCCATCAGAGATCTAACAAACCCTTTATTGACCTCATTAATTGCCTGCAAACTGCCATCTCACAACAGGTAGAACAAGCAGCAAAGGTGCTGACCCTACAATGGCATGTGAGAATGCAAATGCTGATTGCCAAAAGGTCGTGGCTCCTCTTAAGTGGTGTACCCTAATATAGCAGAAATGACTAGTGCCTGTCAAAATGTAGGTACCAGATTACATTGAGCCCAAGTACTTGCTGCCACACTGTGGCCACAACTTGTTATAACTGTGGCAAAGAAGGACATTTTCAGAAAATTGTAGGCAGAGCCTAATGGCAACTATGTACTTGGCTTCTGTGTGCCCTGAGGGGCTAATTAAAACTCAATCTGAAAATTCTTTATAAAGTTCCAGATAAGTAGATTGTAAAAAGTCAACATGATCAATTGTTTTTCTTGTTGTGTTTATGGAAATTACCAGGCCAAGTTAAAACTGAATTTAATACTGCAACTAGGTTAATCTTTGGCTCTTTTAAAAAAAAAAAAAACTAAGGGTAATTTTAGGGAGAAAAATTATATTTCAGTAAAATCCGTTAACACACAGTTATAAATATCAGAAATTAGACAAGATCCTGAATTTTTCTGATTTTCTTGACTGTTTTGGCTACAACTATCATTTTGTTTCTTTCCTATTTTTGCCTTGAAATTATTCTCAGACTAGGAGACCCTGGAGGATCTGACTACAGTACTTCCCAAGCAGTTTCGGAGTATGTATTTACTCAGGGAAGTTCTGCTAATTTCATCCTCCAGCACTCCCTTTCACAAAATGCCCTTAGATTGGGCAGGCATCTTTCCGGTCTGTTTGCACACTGAAATCCAGGGTATAAAAGGTTAGATGTTCCTCTCTGGTTTGTCTGATTCTGGATTCTGTTTCAGTTCTGTCTGATATTGTAATAGAATGGGCAACACACCATCCATTCCTAAGAATAGCACTCCTAGGGTGAATTCTAGTTAATTGGTCAATCTATGCTTAGAAATCTATGAAATGATGTCAATTTAGGATAGTCAAGATGTGGCTCTTATGAGGCTTAGATTAAGTTCTTGCATGCAAAAATTGTAAATGCTGGCTGTAATACTGAACTAAATAAAATCGTTTCATTCCTGCATTTAAATGCTCTGGGCATTGTTGCTTTAAAATTGAATTATGGCCTGACCTGTGGTGGCACAGTGGATAAAGCATCGACCTGGGAACACTGAGGTCGCCAGTTCAAAACCCTGCACTGGTCTGGTCAAGGCACATATGGGAGTTGAGCTTCCAGCTCCTTCCCCCTTTCTCTCTCTCTCTCTCTCTCTCTCACTCACTCTGTGTCTCCTCTCTAAAATGAATTTTAAAAAAAACAGAAAAAAAAATTGAATTATGTGAGGAGCATTCATTTAGCCTTAAAAAGAATGGAATTTTGGATCCTAAACTTGTTTCTTTGTTTAGTACTCTGTAAGATCTTGCCATACTAATTACTGTGCTCTATGTTCATTGTCTTCAAGAGATAAGGGCCAAGTAGCGACTTTGCTCTTAGGCTTCATCAGATTTTATTGATGTGTCATGCCCATGTCTCTGTGCTGTAATTGTCTTGTTTGTATGTCAAATTGTACTCAGGTCTCTGAAATAGGAGTCAGTTTCAGTTTGAAAACTCTTGTCTATCTCATCTATCTGTCTGTCTGTCTGAAATATTACTATTCTATGCGTACTAGAAATCCTCTGCCTCCACCATTTGGGTTTTGTCCAACCTAGACCTTGTAAAGGTCATTTACAGTACTGGTTAATGTGAAATAAGGTTTAAAGACTAGTGTCTCAGCCCCTCCTTCTAGAAGATTTGGTTTATAAATACTTTTTGCTTGAACTTTGTCTTTATTTAGGATTTGGTTACTATGTTATGCACAACCTTTCATGTTGTTCATATTAGAGATTCTACTGAGAAAAAAATAAATAATTCAAAGTGGGGAAAAGATCGCACTCCCCCTTCCAGACAGTAAAACTCAGAATAAAGGAAGAAAAAAAGGAGACAGCAGGTCATTCAAATATCTTAAAGTCTTATCCTGGAGACTTAGAAACTATTTTAACCCTGAGAACAAAAGGAGAATTAACAACTCTCTAGACCCTGTGCAGGCTGTAAATTGGGAAGGGTCATACCATGATCTGAATGTAAAGGAATATAAAAGGGGCACTTTTAAAATCCAAGCAGCTCAGTAGCACATCCTCTCTCTTTTCTTCAGCCAACCTGGAAGGCTTTCAAGGACACTTCTTTGAACTCCATCCTCATTGACTACATAGTCCACAGACACCTTAATACGTTCATGTGGAATTTCACATTTTCTGTCCCATGCCTGGTTCTACCTGAATCTTCCCAATCTCAGTATTTAGTACTACCACTCACTTACTCAAATGAAAAATCAATAGCCATGCTTGAGTTTTCCTATTCCATTATCTGTCTCCCAATCCATCACTCAGTAATATTAATTCTATTTTCAAAATATATTTCATGTTCATCTCCCTTGTCTCATTTCTGTAACTACCAAACTGGTTCAGGTAATTATCATCTTTTTTTTTTTTTTAAACATATTGTTATTTATTTATTTATTTTTACAGGGACAGAGAGAGAGAGTCAGAGAGAGGGATAGATAGGGACAGACAGACAGGAACAGAGAGAGGTGAGAAGCATCAATCATTAGTTTTTCGTTGCTCTTGCAACACCTTAGTTGTTCATTGATTGCTTTCTCACATGTGCCTTGACCGCGGACCTTCAGCAGACCGAGCAACCCCTTGCTGGAGCCAGCGACCTTGGGTCCAAGCTGGAGAGCTTTTCCTCAAGCTGGCGAGCTCGGGGGTCTTGAACCTGGGTCTTCCGCATCCCAGTCCGACGCTCTATCCACTGCGCCACCGCCTGGTCAGGTTAATTATCATCTTTTGCCTAATCTACCACAATAGCTTTTTTTTTAAGTGACTTAGTTTTTATTATTTTTAATTATGTTTATTATATGACCTAAACAAAAAAGATTAAAGAGCACTTAGATTATATTTTAAAATGTTAATGATATCCTCTTCGCTTATCCTTATCACTCGCAAAGTAACCAATATTAGTAGGTTGGGGTGTATTTGTTTGGGTGGGTTTTTTTTATGCTCATACAAAGATATTTCCACCCAAAATATAAGAGTTTATGCTTTTGTCAGACTTGAATACTATTGTTTAAATTCGTTGCAATATGGTGGGTGAGATCTATTTTGTTAATGTGGGTTTCCCTAACTACTAGTGACGTAAAATCAATTTTAATGTGTGTATCAATCAAATTCCACTTCTATTAATTGACCACCAAGAAGTAACTGCATAGGATGGTTGGAAGATTAATTCTTAGCTGGGTAGGTCATGATGTGTAATCACATCCTAAGCCTATAGCCTCCTTAGTAAAAGATTAATCTTTCAGCAAGACCTGTCTACTATTCTTCTATATCTAATACCTTTAAAATGTCAGCAATTTTCCCCTCCTGGCAACAGGGCATGAGGAAAACATCAAAACTCCTAACTATGTATTGCCCGTGTACCGTTTCTAATTGCTGTAATTGATAAACATTAACAACTTTCCTGCGCCGCCTGACCAGGCGGTGGCGCAGTGGATAGAGCATCACACTGGGATGCGGAGGACCCAGGTTCGAGACCCTGAAGTCGCCAGCTTGAGCACGGGCCCATCTGGCTTGAGCAAGAGCTCGCCAGCTTGGACCCAAGGTCACTGGCTCGAGCAAGGGGTTGCTCAGTCTGCTGAAGGCCCGCGGTCAAGGCACATCTGAGAAAGCAATCAATGAACAACTAAGGTGCCACAACAAAAAACTGATGATTGATGCTTCTCATTTCTCTCTGTTCCTGTCTGTCTGTCCCTATCTATCCCTCTCTCTGACTCTCTCTCTGTCCCTGTAAAAAATAAATAAATAAAAATAAAACAACTATCCTTTGCCAACCACTATAAATGTATCTCTCCATTTTTCTTTTCATCCAGTCCTAGAGAGTCCCCACTTTGCTTTTGTCCATCTCCCAAAACTACCAGCAAAAGATGTCATGCATATAACCTTATGTCTGTCCCTTTGATTTTAATGTTTTAAATAATGTGCAAAACTGTGATTCCTCAAAGCATTTTCTCAGTCCTTTAAGATTAGGCTTTCAGGTCTGGACCTCAGCCTTGGCTCAAATAAACCTTCAAACTTTTAGGTTTGGATTTGCATTAACACTGTCCTGCCTCCTTCATCTCAACTCAAGAAGGTTGCAATTCTCCACTCAGTGGACTCCTGGGATGTGTTCCAGACACTCCCCAGTAAGGTGGCAGCATTTAGCAGGGTTCACCTTGCTTGATTCCCATTATCAGATTTCACTGTCTTCCATGGCTTTATGTCCAATGGACTGAAATAATGCCATTTAAAAAATTATGACAGTACCTTTTATTAAAATACACTCTTCACGTGAATAGAGCGTTGGCCTGCTGTGTAGATCTGCCAAGTTTGATCCCTGGTCTCCGCACAAACGAGAAGCAACCATCTACTTCTCTTCCCCTCCCTCTGCCTCTTCTCTCCCTTTTTCTCTCTTGCAACCGGTGATTAAATTGGTTTGAGCATTGGCCTCAGGCGCTGAGGATAGCTTGGTTGGTCCAAGTGTCAGCTCCAGATGGGGGTTGTCAGGTGGATCCCAGTCAGGGCACATGTGGAAGTCTATCTCACCATCTCTCACTTAAAAAAAAAATCTCCTTCAGTAATATTAATATATGTACAATATACACCTTTGAGATAAACACATATATACATCTTGAGATAAAATTCATAAAACTCTGCCCCCAAACCCCCAAAATGATTTCAAAAAATATTTCTTGAGTGCTTCTTGGAACAGAAGCATTCATTCCACTTCATACTCTGGATTCTGTACCTTCTGGCTTCAGGACAGTATTCCCCTCAGCTGGGACAGAGAGGGTCATATGGGCACTTGGGCTCAGGGTGACCAGGGGCAGGCTGCAATATGGGAGCATGGGGACCCACACTCATATGAAATGTATTTGGCACATCCATCTGGCTTCATATCAGACCTCTCCCGGTCACTTTGGATGCTCTTGGACTGGGCTAAGCTGTTCTGTCAGGTGTAAGTGGGAAACCTTGGCCTGAAGTTGGAGTTCTCATGTTCTCTGTGTGTTGAATCTTTCTTCATTGTTAAAATGATAGCTTAGGTAATGTTCCACTTTTTTTCTAATGTATTTCAGTTACACACTCCTCAGTTCTAGTATAGCTGAAGCCCAGAGGTTTTCATTATTCATCAGAATATTATATATTGCCATTCCCATTTCTTCTTTAAACCATGGAGACGTTTAATTCCAAACTTGTACTTTCTAGTTTTGTCATAAGTCCCCAATTTAATTCAACTGTGGTCAGAAAATTTATCACGTGATAACAGATCATTTGAGAATTGTGTATGAATCAAGTCTATGTAAATATTCCATGTCCCACTATTGGGTGCAGTTTTATAATCAGGTCAAATTGGTGGTTGTTCATATATTCTATAAGCTTAATACCATTTTTTTTAAAGTTACTATTTGGTATTGAATTCCAAACTATGTACATCTATTTTTCCTTTCAGGTCTATGCTTTGAAAGTATTAGGCATATACGTTTACTAACCTTAATGTCAAATTAGCCTTAAGGTCAAATTAATACTTTCTTTTTAATTTATTTTTTTACCTGGACAAACAGGCAGAAACAGAGAGAGATGCGAAGCATCAATCATTAGGGGTTTTTTTTGTTGTATTTTTTTATTAATTTTAATGGGGTGACACCAATAAATCAGGGTACATATGTACAATGAAAACATTTCCAGGTCATCTTATAATTCAATTATGTTGCATACCCATCACCCAAAGTCAAATTGTCCTCTGTCACCCTCCATCAGGTTTTCCCTGTGCCCCTCCCCTCCTCCCTATGGCACCCTCTCCTCCCTCCCCCCACCCTGTAACCACCACTCTCTTGTCCATGTCTCATAGTCTCACTTTTATGTCCCACCTATGTATGAAATCATGCTGTTTTCAGTGTTTTTCTGATTTACTTATTTCACTCCATATAATGTTATCAAGGTCCATCCATCTTGTTGTAAATGATCCGATGTCATCATTTCTTATGGCTGAGTAGTATTCCACAGTATACATGTATCAAAGCTTTTTAATCCACTCGTCCTCTGATGGACACTTGGGCTGTTTCCAGATTTTCGCTATTGTGAACAATGCTGCCACGAACATGGGGCACATTTCTTCTTTTTGAACAGTGCTATGGTGTTCTTAGGGTATATTCCTATAAGTGGGATAGCCGGGTCAAAAGGCAGTTTGATTTTTAATTTTTTTGAGGAATCTCCATACTGTTTTCCACAGTGGCTGCACCAGTCTGCATTCCCACCAGCAGTGCAGAAGGGTTCCCTTTTCTCCACATCCTCGCCAGCACTTATTCTGTGTTGTTTTGCTGATGAGCGTCATTCTGACTGGTGTGAGGTGGTATCTCATTGTGGTTTTAATTTGCATTTCTCTAATGATTAGTGATGTTGAGCATTTTTTCATATGCTTATTGGCCATCTGTATGTCATCTTTGGAGAAATTTCTATTCGTTTCTTTTGCCCAGTTTTTGATTGGGTTCTTTGTCTTCCTGGTGTTGAGTTTTATAAGTTCTTTATAAATTTTGGTTATTAACCCCATATCAGACGTGCTGTCGAATATGTTCTCCTATTGTGTGGTTTGTCTTTTTATTCTGTTCTTATTGTCTTTAGCTGTGCAAAAACTTTTTAGTTTGATATAGTCCCATTTGTTTATCTTGCCTTTTATTTCATTTGTCCGTGGAGATAAATCAGCAAATATATTGCTGCTACAGATGTCAGAGAGCTTGCTGCCTATGTTTTCTTCTAAGATGTTTATGGTTTCACGGCTTACGTTTAAGTCTTTTATCCATTTTGAGTTTGTTTTTGTGAATGGTGTAAGTTGATGGTCTAATTTCATTTTTTTGCAGGTAGAAGTCCAATTTTCCCAACACCATTTGTTAAAGAGGCTGTCTTTACTCCATTGTATGTTCTTTCCTCCTTTGTCAAATATCAGTTCTCCATAAAGATGTGGCTTTATTTCTGGGTTCTCTATTATGTTCCATTGATCTATGTGCCTGTTCTTATGCCAGTATTAGGCTGTCTTGAGTATAATGGCCTTGTAGTAAACCTTGATATCTGGAAGAGTGATACCTCCTGCTTTATTTTTTCTTTTTAAGATTGCTGAGGCTATTCGTGTCCTTTTTTGGTTCCAGATAAATTTGTGGAATATGTGTTCTATATCTTTGAAGTATGTCATCGAATTTATAAATTGCTTTGGGTAATATAGACATTTTAATGATGTTTATTCTTCCTAGCCATGAGCACGGTATATGCTTCCACCTGTTTGTATCTTCCTTGATTTCTTTTATCAATGTTTTATAATTTTCCGAGTACAAGTCCTTAATTTCCTTGGTTAAATTTCCTCCTAGGTACTTTATTTTTTGGCTGCAATAGTGAAGGGGATTGTTTCCTTAATTTCTTTTGCTGACAGTTGTTTGTATATAGAAATGCCTCTGATTTCTGAGTATTAATTTTATATCCTGCCACCTTGCTGAATTCATTTATAAGGTCCAGTAGTTTTTTGACTGAGACTTTAGGGTTTTCTATATACAATATCATATCATCTGCGAATAATGACAGTTTTACTTCTTCTTTTCCAATTTGGATTCCTTTTATTTCTTCTTCTTGTTGGATTGCTGTAGCTGGGACTTCCAGAACTATGTTGAATAAAAGTGGTGAAAGGGGGCACCCCTGCCTGGTTCCTGATCTTAAGGGGATCCATTTAGTATGATGTTTGCTGTGGGTTTGTCGTAGATGGCCTTTATCTTGTTTGTTTTTAACAGGGACGGAGAGAGGGATAGATAGGGACACAGACAGGAACGGAGAGAGATGACAAACATCAACCATTAGTTTTTAGTTGCCATCGCAACACCTTAGTTGTTCATTGGTTGCTTTCTCACATGTGCCTTGACTGCGGGCCTTCAACAGACCGAGCAACCCCTTGCTGAAGCCAGCGTCCTTGGGTCCAAGTTGGCGAGCTTTTGCTCAAGCCAGATGTGCCCATGTTCAATCTGGCCACCTCGGGGTCTCAAACCTGTGTCTTCCGCATCCCAGTTCGATGCTCTATGCACTGCACCACCGCCTGGTCAGGTGCACCTCTTTAATACTTAATTGCATTAGTCTATTGCTTTTATATTAATATTGCCACATTACGTATTGGTTAATATTGGCATGGTACCTTTTTCCATCTTATTTTCAACCTGTGGGCTCATTCTGAATGTTTTATAAAAGACATAATTGTTTGGGAATTTTATTTTAATCCTACCTGATAATCTATCATTTATTGGAATGTCATCAACTTTTACTTACTGACAGTTTAACTAGCCTGGTGTATTTAATCTCATTTTAAAACTTATCTGTTAAGAAAAACTAATAAAAACTTCATTCTTATTTTTCTCACCTAATAACTATTGCATCTTCTTTTAGCGGTTATTATTGTATTGTAGAAATTAAAATATGCTTCCTTGATTAAAGACTATATTGTTTTGAATACACAAACCTAACTTCAATCTGGGTAAGCAAGCACTATTCTATTCCCATCAAGCATGCCTATTCTCCAAGAAGCAACCAAATTTATTTATATTAAAACTAGAACACAGAAACTTTCAACATTTTCCAGCTATTCTTAGAAAACTCAAAATTTCTTTTTTCCTGTCCTAAAAGCCTAGCATGATGGGGCCTCTATCACTATACCTTATGCCTTTTTTTTTTTCCAGTACGCCATATACCAACCAGTTCCACTGGCTATCATAGTAATATGCAGCAACTCTGGCACAGACCTATTAAGTATTGTTCCCAAAGATAATTCCCCGGATTTATATCTCCTACTCATTACCCTTAATGTAGCAGACACCATCCTTGTTTTATTTCCTTCATAGTACTGCACTAATTCGTCACTGTTCCCTTTGCTCCTATGTATAATTCACTAGATTTCAGTATGTAATCATTAACCAATTCACTGCCTAGCATGCAGTAAAACTCCATCAATATACAATCAAATAAATGTAATTCTTTACTGTTTTGTTCACATAGACTACAACAAACTACTTGCATTTTCACAACTGTAAACTTTCTCTTGCTCCACCCTGAACCAAATCGAAATCGCACAGAACCAACGGTGTCTAAATGTTCAATGTGTAAAATGCTTTTGTAATTAATTCTTTAAGTTTTTACATCAAAATTAACTTCAAATTGACACTTTTCTTCCCCACTTACCTGATATATGAAGGTTAGTCTTCCAAGTATGGAGGAAACCATAGATTTGCTACTTTCCAATAGGTTAAGCAAACTCACAGGTCAAAGTTTTATTTTTCATGTCAGGTACTTGCCTTATACCTTGATATGGAATGCTTTGTGAGAAACCTGGATTCAAACCCATTCCCATAATCATTAATTTGGGGAAACTTATGAAAATTTAACTATTACAAGTCCAATGTCCCAGTATCACCTCAATACTTTCCCATCCTAAGTTCTTAGTTTGGCAGGTTCTACAGTACTGGGTTATATAGCCTCAGGATTGATAGGTTCTTAATTTCTGGTGGAAAATGAGTAACACTTTTTGACGACTCTAATGCATTAATAAAAATGACAGTTTTAAGTGTGATATAGGGCAATGCAATCTTGTACTTCAAATCGAACCATTTACAAAGGTACAAGTGTATCCAATATTCTGACCATGGTCATTAGTATCAGATTAAAATTCTTAAGCTAATAGTCACATTTTTTTACAATGCAGATAAATTATTTTCCTTGCTCAGAATTCTGATGTTTACGGTAAAGTGTTTAATCCTTGAAAAGGCAATTTTTCTAGCAGTAAGTAATAATAGGTAGATTGCAGAGGTGACACTATGAAAGTATAATTCATCAGACTTGTTTTATCCAAAACAATTCCATTTTTTGTTTTTGATTTTCAGGTTTTCATTTCACTACTGACCAAGAGAAATAAATTATGCAGTTTCCTCCTAACAGCTGGTGTTATAAGTCCAAGTAAACATCCAAATCATTTTTGGAAATAAAATGTATTTCACTGGTGTTACCAAACAGTATGTTCTACACTTATTTTCTTCTGTTAGAGCCTTTTGAGCCTTAAAACTTTATTAGACAGCATTTTAATGAACTATTCTGATCTCCATGTTTCTACATCAGAATAGTGAAGCAATACTACTTAGGTTAAAAATTTTAGAGGTTTATCAGAAAGAAATCAATAGTTGACCAAAAGTATTACTATCAGCATAATTTTTATTGTTTCTGTCCTTGGTGATACAAGTAGAATCTAAACAAGATCAAAATTCATGCCTTGTAAGGCTGAACCGTTTTCAAAAATTCTTAGTTGTTTGTAATAAACAGAGGTTATGTACTCTAAATAGTACAGTGATGACAATGAATAGCAATTTCTAAAGACTATACTACACTGAAGCATGGCTGGACTGCTAACTTCAAATCTTTTAGCTTGTAAAGAAATGGCTTTATTAAACTTTAAAAGAAATGTTTCTTCTGGAGACTTACATTTGATAACTGGCTTTAAGGTAGGCCTATCTTGCCAAAATAAACATCAGAATGACAACAGCAATCAAAATGTTTTTCAGTGAAGAACAAGCACTTATTTTTTAGTACTGGGGAAAAAATACAGCTGACTGAAACCTTGAGAAATAGGGCAGATATTAGCTGACTCCCTGTCCAACACTGATTGCTTGCTTGCTATGATAGGCTGTTCTAAAGGCTGGGAATACTGGTTAAAGATAAGACCTACCAAGAAATTCACCTAATTTCTATAGCAACTCAGAGGTACTAGGGGCGGCATCCTAGTATTGTGAATTGAGTCAGAACGGTCAAATGTGAAAGGCATGATAGTGGGACATGTGTAGGGTACTGAGATCATAGGAAACTTGTACAATCAAGTCCATCACAAATAGTTGAACATGGTTTCTATGTGTAGTGAACTGCATTTCCCCATGTATAAGATGCTCCCACGTATAAGACGCACCTTAATTTTGGGGCACGAAATTTGAGGAAAAAAACTATTACATGAAGTTATTGAACTCAAGTTTTATTCAACATAAAATTCATACAATTCCTCATCACTGTCAAAACTCCCATCGATTAGCTTGTCCTCATCTGTGTGATGACTAATCAGTCTTCAACAAGCACAAGCATGAAAAGGCAGGAAATACAAAAAATCTGCAACCACTGTATAAGACACACCATTTTTAGGCCCCCAAATTTATTTAAAAAAATGTACGTCTTATAAATGTAAAACACGGTATAAAGGCTGAGTACCCACACATACTAGATTTGGGATGTGGAGGATGAGGTGGTGTCAGTACTTAAAAAACCCCCATGACTTTTTATGACATGTAAAAAGGTTTTCCTCTAACCCTGAAAGCTGTGGGAAGACAATGAAAGAAACGACATAAACAGAACTGTTAACAAGATTGTTATCAGTGATGAAAGGATCACTGCTTGGTGAAAGAAATGAACTAATACTACGGAAAACTTATTTGTCAAAAGAACTAGAGGCCAGATGACCATTTAGGAGCCTACAAACCAAAGCAGTGGCAGCAGTAATGGAGCACTGTACAGTTGGGGGTGAAGTGGGACTTTCAATTCTTAGTATAACATTTAGTTTGGACTGGGTTAATCAGCAAAAGAGAAATCTAAGGACTCCCAAGTACTGAAAATGCTGTTTATTAATATGAAATATAATACCGGTTTTGGTGCACAGAAAGCTTGGAGGAATTTAGATATGCTGAAACTGTCATTTGTTTAAAGGGAGATACGCAGTAGCCAGAGATATGAACTTGGTGCTATAGGAAGTAGAAAATAAACAGAAGAGTATTAGTACATGAGTAGGGGTAAAAATAAAAGCCAGTATTTGCTATATACTATGTGCTAGGTATAAAGAACATGCCTAAAATCATATAAGCTACCATGAAAATTTCCATTAGGCACTTGGACTCTAGGCGGGTAAAATCGAAATCAAGTATCACTGACAATGCTACACTAACCACAGCCATTAAAGCAAACTTGACTTGTTCAAGCTGCAGGTACTCTTAGCCTTTGTGATGACCCGACTAATAAGCTACAGATGTTTCGTTTCAGGGGTAAATTTTAAAAAAGGTCTTTAACTCATCACTGTTTTTAATCAGTGTTTAATGTGGTAGTTTAATTCAGGCAGCATTATTATGAAGTCCCTTCATTTCCCAAGGTTTCCTACAGCCAGTTATTTTTGGTCAACTAAGGACATAAACAAACCTTGAACCTTCAAAAATGAGCTCACTTTATTCATCTATAAACGTGTCCTTCAAGACTATTCAAGTCGCCTCACCAGGCGGTGGCTCAGTGGATAGAGCATCGGACTGGGATGCAGAGGACCCAGGTTCGAGACCCCGAGCTCGCCAGCTTGAGCACAGGCCCATCTGGCTTGAGCAAAAAGCTCACCAGCTTGGACCCAAGGTTGCTGGCTCCAGCAAGGGATTGCTCGGTCTGCTGAAGGCCCGCGGTCAAGGCACATGTGAGAAAGCAATCAATGAACAACTAAGGTGTTATTGCAATGGCAACGAAAAACTGATGATTGATGCTTCTCACCTCTCTCTGTTCCTGTCTGTCTGTCCCTATCTATCCCTCTCTTTGACACTCTCTCTGTCCCTGTAAAAAAAAAAAAAACTAAACAAAAAAACAAACAAACAAAAAGACTATTCAAGTCAATTCCTTAAGGTTTGCGCCTTTTCATTCTGGCAAAACTGATCCTCCCCATCTCATCATTTTTTTTTTTTTTCTACCATGAAAAATTTTATGGAGTGTTCCCTCACCAGACTAAGGTAATGGGAAGGGATGTCCTACACACTGCGAGCATTAAATCCGTGTCTTTTTACCTTATCAAATAGTATGTAGCTTTCTTCCTACTCTTCTTTAGATGTATATACTGCTCACAAAAATTAGGAGATATTTCAAAATGAATATGAAGTGATTTAAAAAAGCATTAAATTTTTCTGATTAAACAAGAACATCAGAAAAGAAAACGACAAGGCAAAGAAAAGTTGGTTATGCAAATGAGGTACAAAACTTTTATTTCATTGGTAAAAATGCACTATATAAAAGGCTGAAAGTACTGGACGCAGACATCTTCAAACTTCTTATAAAACCGGCCCACTTTTGCAGCGCTGGTCAACCTGGTCCGTACCTCCCACTAGTAGGCATCCCAGCTTTCATGATGGGCAGTAGTGGAGCAACCAAACGGCACCGCAATTGGTCCAACATGAAAGCTGGAACGCCCACTAGTGGGTGGTAAGGACCAGGTTGACCAGCACTGCAAAAGTGGGCCGGTTTTATAAGAAGTTCGAAGACATCTGTGAGTATCTGCACATTCCCTGGTCCCCTAATTTTTGTTAGCAGTGTACTGTAAACATTCAATAATTTAGAAATTTACCAAGTTATTGTATTTCTTATGCTAGTAACTTTTATTTTGATATATAACAGACATTTAGGAACTATTACTTACTACATGTATATATTTTCTTTCTGTGTATACTACTACATACATCTTGTACCTTGTATAAGCACCACTATCCTTCAGTGCGGCTGGAAAAAAATTCTTAACATGTTTACTGGTCACTCTCAGTGACTACAATCTTGGCTCTAATACTACATGGATGCATTCCTCATGATACAATTAACTGTCAAGGCTTCTAATTTAAGGTTGAAGCCACCACCACCGCCTACACAGTACTAGATCCCATTCCCTTTTAACTACTTGATGATCTTCTCTAAAGTCTTCCTCCCTTCTCACCATCATTTACTTTCTGTTCTACTGAAGAATTAAGGCATGTCAGACACAGAAGCCAACCTGTAAGAATTCCTAATGGCCAAAGCTAGAACCATTCAAGTAATAAAACACTGCACTGGACTGTGACCTGATGCATGAATACATGAAGATATAATTAAGCAGAGAAATTGTTCTCAAGAGGAAAATCCAAATACGAACATTGTTCTGTAGCGAGCCACTGCATCTTAATGCATCCAGCCTACATCAGCTGAGAGCAGAGTAAGGGTCCTGCTCGGCCTTGAGTGACCTGGCACAGCAAGGTCACTAAAACAACTTGAAGGCTGTTCTTGGTATTGGTGCCAAAGGCAGGGCCAGCGGTGACACAATGGATAGTGCCGGACTGGGATAACAACGGGCCCAGGTTCGAAGCCCCAAGAGATCGCCAGCCTGAAAACAGGCATGGAGTCATTGTGTCTCCATCAGAGCACAATGTCCCACCTGGTCCAAACTGTATCTAGGTCTCTGTGTTTTCCTTCATCCTCCATTGGCCCCACTCAGGTCTTCACTTCCCCGTGCTGGTTGCGGCACAGCTCTTCCCAATGGGAGATGTCATTTAATACCGCCACCTCCATTGCTACTCTGAAGATGATTAATATCTTAATGATGGTGGAAAGTGGGTGAGGAGTGAATGGGAACCCTCTGTATAATCCACAATTTTCTGTAAATTAAAAATTATTCCTTAATCTTAACTCATAATAAATAATATGTCTGTCTACCTATCTTCTGATACATGACTGAAATTATTACCTTAACAAATCACAAGATTAAAAAACATCTGACCATTTGGCTTAATAATTACCTTCTCAAACAGGTTGTTTGCTTGTTATCAGAGATAACAGTGAAATCTGCCATCAGATTTAGAGGTAAATCCTCATTTAGCCGTATCTATGGCTCCTTTGGGCAAATTTTTACTTTCCTTAAGCTGTAATCTTGCTGTAGTTGCCAAATAGCAAGAAAAGATGAGACAGGAAACTTGTTTTGACACAAGACTTGTTTTATATTCATAACTGTGCCTAGAGATGGTCTTGCATTTAGGACTTATTCTGAACTTGGTCATTTGTTACCAGATACCATTCAATATTGTTTACATGGAAGGAGCACACATAGAAACTTAAGTAAACTTAGCAGTTAAAATGAACACTTGTTGAGTGCTATAAAGTGACAGTTTTAATTAAGAGTACAGGTAATTCAGAAAGCACACTATTGTGTGCTATGAAATAGGTATGTAATGTTCCAAGAGAAACTATTAAACTAATCTGGGTAATCTACATTTAAAAAAAAAAACACAAAAATCTTGCGTACCCAAGTTTATAGTGACACACTTTGTAATGTTTTCAATGAAGCACTCGTATATAAAGGAAGACATTATATAAAGGGTAAGTGAATATAAAAGGTTTAAAATGCAAAATAGCTTTAATCATGAACATGAAATCAGAGCTTTAAAATTCTAATTTATTTCTAACAAACACCACTTGATGCTTGACTCACAAGCTTTATTTACATTTGTCTACAGAATCATTTCCTTATGAAATGGACTAGTACAGCTTAGTTAAACCAGATAAACTCATAATCATCTGAATTGTCTGTAAACTACTATTAGCTAAATTTATAACCTTGTATTTGCTTAGTACAGCCAAAGTTTTAAATACAGAAAGCACAAGAATAAACCAACAGTAACACGTAGATTCTAGAATATCATCTGGGCAATTTAGAAGATGGACTTTCAAGAAGTCTGAGGCACAATTACAAGAGACAAGTTCTTGTGCAAACTACAGTAAACATAGCAAAGAAAATTAAGACAAAAAATATAAGGGGCAAATTCATTGTAAAAATATTATCAAAATATTTCTACGTAAGATAGTTTGCTTTCATCTTTAGATCAGCTGAAGAGAAATATCGCTCATTTTAAAATAAAAAAACATATAATTTTGTTTGGTCTGTCTAAAAAATACCTTAAAAGATTTTAATTTTACATTGCAGAAGACATTAATGTTAAAAACAACAACAAAAAAACCAGAACAATAATAATGGGTATTGATCCCCATGACAAAAAGTCCCCAAGCACAATTGCTGATTTTCCTTAATATACTTACCTTGCATTGTCTCTGAAGATACTGTTAGGAGAAACCTTTTTGCTTTTAAACCAGAAGATATAATAAAGCTCAAGTGACCAGATTTAAATTTTGCGAAATCAAACTCTGAAAGTATTTTAAGCCATAAGTAATTTCAAGTGAAAGGAACAATTATTTCTGCTTATGTCATGCAGAAATAAACATTCATTTGTTCAGAAAAATATTTATGCAGTGTGTTTCAAGTTAAGCATCTCATGACAAATGTTCACTTAAATTAACAATGTCTCTGTTGGTCTTTCATCCAAAGAGAAATATACTTCAGAAGCTTTCTTCTATTTATTCTTCATTAACTGTAATTTAGATTTGCCTACCCTACCATATGTAATAACTGGATTTTTAAAGGATATCACACAAAGCTTCTTAAAATATTAAGAATTTGAAATACGATGTTTTTCTTATCAGACAACCATATCAGCAGAGAAGAAATGAACTGTCAGATATTCTTGCTTATGTGTCAGAAAGGGAGAAATGAATAACCTTTCTCCTTATACAATTCACAAGATTTTTCTGCATTAAATGTGGTGCAAAAAGTAAAACTAAATTTTAAAAAATGATTCTAAGGCACCCTTAGCATAGGGAATTTCAAAACAAAGTTTCCAACTGGCTGTTTTACAACTAGTTAAACTTTTTTGATACAGACATAAGTTAACTCTGACATAGGTTAACATAAATAGGCTGACCCCTTTTCTCAGATTAACATAAACAGTTTCCAATGGCTTCACCAGTCTTGTCTCCATACCCAAAGTTTAGGCAAGCCTAAGGTAATCATGTCTTAAGTCAATAAACCGTTCATATTTGGAAATGAGAAAAACATGAGTTCAAATTAGGAAACAAAGTAAAAAAAAAAAAAAAGAAACAAAGTACTCAGAGTTTAAATAAATGGCTGTAAATAAAGGACGAAAAAACAGAGAATCTATTTTGTAACATTATGGCTTAAAATACTATTTACTTTTATTTTCACAAAAAAACACAGATGTATTTTTCTGAAAAGCAATGAAAGGCATGCACCTCTACTAGCAGATTTATCACTTCTGACCAAGTAAGACACCAACTTCTTAAAAAATATGCTTCATGCACTGTACTAGATCTTTTTTTTAAGATGTAAATTTTAATACATTATTTCTTTTTTGAACTTGAACGGGAACCAGAATGGGATGATCCAGAAGATGACCTGTGGTGCCTGGAAGACATAATGGAGAAAGGAGGTAGTTTTATAAGCTGGAGCTGGATATCACTGTTCATTCTTATGACTTTAATAATATAAAAAATTGAACCTCATTATACTGGCAAAATTAATAAATAAAATCTAAGATACAAATTTATACACATAAAATTAACTAGTGTTTAGACCTTGGATGTGAGCCCAGTAATAGTATAAAATTTTCTATAATTAAAAAAATCTTATTTCAAGATATAGCCACCTCTCAATTATTTGAGGTAATGAAGAAAAGCCTTGCAAAATGTGTCAAATTACAGATAATAAACAACAAAAGCAAATAAATTTGGCGATGGAAAAGTGACTAAAACAATCTCTGTGATAACACTGTAGATAGTGTGGTAAGTCTACATGTGAAACAGATACAGCAAGGCCTCTCACTGTACAAGAATATATATTGATAAATAACTACATTTTGGAAATCTAGGTCTCACAAAATGATTGTACAATTAGTTAAAGGGTTATATTCATGCAGCTAATATGAATAAGTCAATATATCAACCTGGGTAAAGTAGTGGTGTTCCGAGGGGTTGGCCCTGGGCTCAGGGTTGTTTAGTGTTTTCACCAATCACCTGGCTTATGGAATAGAGAACATGTTCATTAAGTTTAGATGACAACAAACTAGGGGGATTATATGTGGCTAAGATAAAAAAATTGCAGAAGTGGTAAGACAGCAACAGAATGAATTTCACTCAAGTATGGAGTAATTTTTTTTACAAAAAACCAAATGCTGAGAAACAAGATTAGTTGTGTGTAACCTTAATATCTAAACTTCAAGATGTGAAGCAAAGCTAATCATTCTGTACAAGCAGAAATCATGAGGTAATCTTACCACTGAACCCAGCAACAATCACTTTACCTAATCCTTTCTTTCACAAGCTGAAAGGATAAGAATAATTTTGGCAAGAATACAAATGAAGCCATTAAACTGACTATATAATTAGACATTGAGAATCAAGACAAAGTTAGTAAAACTAATTAATTAGCCTGCTGTAGAAAAAGCTGACAGATGACACACTCTCCATATTTAAAAATGTCAATATAGATAACATAATCTGGTATAGGTCTTTCTCAAAAATAAAAAAGAGATTTGTACTGCAAGATAACAAGTGTATTAGCTACAAGAACAATTTCCTTATAAAAAACATGAAACAATAATTTGCTTTGAAAACGCAATTACAGATTTAAATGAGGACAGATTTCCAATGATCTAGAATAGTTATATATTAGGTGACCTAGAATCCTGATTTCCAATATTTAATGTAAAAACCTATAGCATAAATACATACAGAAATCAACTTCTAAATTACTTCAACACACAGCTTCTGAATAGAAATCTTAAAAGACAGAAATAACCGAGAGTTGGCTATAATTATATGAAAATATTTAAACAATAAAAGGAACATATAATGGTAAGAGAGTGGTTTGATCTACAACTTTTCTAAACAATCTGATCAAAGCATGTATCACAAAGTATTAATGTTTTCTTGAAGTTTAGAGTTGAAAAGTATAATTTAATGTTGGACTAAAGGAGATTACAAAAATCTAACCCTTCACTAGAAAGTTTAATAATCTATTATACACACTTAAGAACACCCATTCTTATTTCTACAGAAACCCAAACCTTTCGGGTGACCGTGATCTTGTTCGTCTTTTTTTGCGATCACCAGATGAAGATCTAGAACGACTTCTCTTTCTGTTCCTCCCAGGAGAAGAAGATGAACTTGAATAAGATCTTTTTCGTGGGGAAGAAGAGCCCCTGTGGGATCTGGAGCTGGATCTTCATTGATTGAGAAACAAATCAAACATTTCATTAAAAGAAGAAATGAGGCAGATCATTTAGTTAACAGACAGCTCCACAAATAATAAAGATTTATAACTGAAAATTTTATAAGAAGAAATACTTACTACTTACTCAACAGAAGACTTCTGGTTCAACCATGAAAACATTTCTATTTAAATACATTTACTTTAATTTCTTCTCTTTTTAATATTCTAAGATCAGTGTTCATCACTTATAATTAAAAACCAACTTAATATATTAAATAATTTTGTTTTTTTTAACTTAAGACTTTAATTTTAAAGTATACACAAATAGCAAAACCAACAGGTAAAGTGTGCATTTACATGACTTGATATCTAGAAAATACAACCTCCTCATATGTAGAAAAAAATATATGTATTATTTATACAAACTCCCAAGGAAAATAAACATATCAATTCCTTGTGGAATTATAAAACTTATTAAAGTGCTACAGGAAAAGCAGGGACAGGGGATGAGAAAGAACAGTTAACTATTAAACTGCTAAATATTCAAAGAAAAATAAAATGAGCAACTTTAAAACTTGATTTATATCAGCAATATTTAGTTTTATAAAGGACCACTATTCATGAAGTATGAAGTGTTGACATTCACATGTTTTAAGTAGAGGTAAACGTGCAAATGTTTAAATGCAATTTTTTCTTCATTTACATATTTTGGTTGAAGTAATTTAGCTCAAACTTCCCAAAAAATTCACCTTTGGGCTTAAAATAAACTTAGAAAGCCCAAAAGGAGAATTCTTTGGAAAGTTATAAGCAATAAAAAATGTTTGGAAAGTCTTTGAAGGCTGTTTTGTAAACCTTATTATAGTGCTTCCCAAAGGAAACTAGGACTTAATCTTAACCTAAGAAGCACTCAAAGAAACACTGATAATATACATCATCATCACAGTTAACAACAAACTCATTTTCTATTTTGTATTGGGTTAATACAAGCGGGTATATCATTCTCTTAATGTTGTTAAACTGGAGCTGCCCTCTAATGCTACAGATTTGTCTCTAATAAGTTATTAAGCAATCATTTTAACCGAAGGAGTTACCATTAAACTTCAGTGTAAAGTTCTACGAAAGTAGAATTTTAGTGGTTTTTCTTATTCATGTTAGATGGATTTACTAGATCAATTAATTTAAAAAGAAATGCAGTATATTTGGACAATGTTTAGAAAATACTAGTGCCATACATTTTACAAATTTCTCCTTCTATAAATAAATGCAACCTAAAGCTAACAGCATTAGTTAAAACCACACTCTACCTAGACTCATCAACCATACTTTGTGATTTGGTACATGGAATTTAAGAGTGCCTGTTCTACATGCACAGTTTTATAATAGCCAATGTAATATTACAGAGAAATGGAAATACGTATGTATAAGATTCTGCAGAAACCTTATCTGATATAAATGACAAATTTTTTTTTGTAAACAGTGAAACAAATGCTTTGAAAAACAAAACGTTTTGAGGCAAAGTTATTTTTCTTCCTTTTAAAAATGGGAGTAAATGTTTCCTTTTTATTTATCTCCAATTTTATTTGAATTACTACTGAAAACAGAACTAATGTACAAGATATTTGGTAATAAGATTTGGCTCCATCTTCTACTTCATCACATTTTAGCACAGAAATAACAAACCTTGCAATAATGAAAAATTACCACCTTAATTCAATCATGGGAATGTCTTGGCACACTGCAGGCAATGAAAACATCTCATGGTGAGAAAATTAAGCCGAGGCAAGTGCATTAGTTTTCTAATGCTAAAATAAAATTGACAAGTAGAAGCAAAATAAGAGGAAAAAAAGCAGCAACACCTTCTGCAGCCTTTAAATATTTTTCTCTCTGTTTTACAGAGAGATGCTACCTCATTCACCTTGATTTCGACCCACGAGATCTCGAACGTTCTCTGGAACTGGAACGAGATCTTGACTGCGAACTGGAAGAACTTCTTGAACGGGACCTGGAACAACATGGAAGGATTTTTTTTTTCCAGGACCACTTAATTGAACTCTGTGACATGAACACTGAAAGAAAAATACGCATTAGAATACACTTTCACATAAAAAGATATTTGAGATACATATTTGCAAAACACATTATTTTAAAGTAACTAAACCTTTTGTTTTGATATTTATACAAAAACTTAAGATAACTGGTAATTTTTAAAAAAACTATCACTTTCCAAGTTTGACAAAATCACTCTAAATATTACTCAAATTGCACAAGTAAAAACACTCAGCATTATCAATTTATTAATACTGAATATACTTTACATTTATAAAATTTAAGAGTAACCCAGGACTTAACAAATCCAGGAATTTTGAATGTTGCAGTTTATATTTAACCTCTCTGAAATATCTATCAATTTCTCTTACAAAAGCCCTTCCATTTCCTTGACCACTATCTAGTCTGAAGCTTTAACTGTTGTATGTGCGTTTGTTTAACACCATTTTTCTGTCTACTCAAATGTTAGATAATAAGGGAGAATACAGTAAAAACCCTGTCATTCTTTTAGGTAATTATATTACTGAAAAATAATACAAGAAAAGATACAGTCCATTTAAATTTCAAAAATCATAAAAATAAATAATTCAATACTAATCTTATACCTTTAATCTGTCCCTTAAAACAACCTACAGTAAATACAGTAAATGATTATAAAATCTATCTTAATAATCAATCATTTTTAAAGCTTTAATTGATTAAGTACTCAATTAACTAATATTTTTTCCTAAATACCATTAAAATTCATTGCCTGTTCTTTCATCAAACTGTGAATAAGAATTCTTCATGGGAACACTTTATGTAAGATACTCCTTTTCGTCATTTTTATGACGTCATTCCTAAAAGTTCATTTTTATTGCTGACTACATAATCTGGAAATATTTACTGAGATTTTACAATACTAACAAAATAATATTCAGGTATACTATCAATTGAATCCTTTAATTTATCCCTGAACATCTCAAAATTATAAGCATTAAGCCAATAGAAATTATATGACTGAATTTTCTCCTTTATTCAGAATACTTATACCAAAGTTAATTATCAAAGCGTTGTGAATAAGCAGTAATTTAATTAAAGCCTAGATAATTTCTATGCTAGCCTCTATCAGTGAAAGTATAAATCTTCCCCTAAAAATTTCTAGCCTGACCTACAGTGGTGCAATAGATAAAGCATCAACCTGGAATGCTGAGGCTGCAGGTTCAAAATCCTGGGCTTGCTCGGTCAAGGCACACACAAGAAGCAACTTTAAGTTGATGCTTCTGCTCCTCCCTCCCCACCCCCTGTCTTTCTCTCTTGTCTGATAACTGTAAAAATCAATAAACAAAAATCTTAAAAAATATTTTTCTAAATGTAAACTATCTATTTTGATAATATACATTATGTAATAATTTAATTAATTGTTAAAGCATTTTAATAGAAGGTCTGGGGATAAATAGACTAAGGAAGTTTCATATTAAAATTTGTATTTCTGATAATACTGAATAACTTCAAGCCACTAAGAAAAAAAATCATCATTTAGAAGGTAAATTTGAATGAAATCTCTAAAATAAAAGGAAAGCTTATTCAGTCAAGAAAAACAAAATTTATAAATAAAGAAATTAGATACTGACATTTTGACTGGTGTTCCCTTGACCTGTACCCGTTTACCTGGACCTAGACCTTGAACTTGAGGGGGAGGATGAGCGTGATGAAGATCGTGAGTGTGAAGATCGAGACTTTGAGCGACTTCGTCTCTTAGGTTTCTTTTTATTACTATCTTCTTCTTCACTGGCATCAAGATTATATTTTGAGAGATCAGCATCATCTTCATCCTCATCCTAACAAAAATTCAGAGTCAATTGTACTTGACATTTAGAAATTAATGCTACTTACTAGGAATGATAAACCAGTCTATGTACTGGACATATCACATCACTAATACCCCAGCAAGTTCATTCTCGATCCTGGAAGAGATTCCTTAGCTCAACTAAGCAGGCTTAATGACTATCTCAAATATTTGAAAGAAGTAAACCTAGAGGTCATCCTTATTTCCTCCTTTTATGTCACAATATATTAAACCACCAAATAAACTGTTGAGGATTTTCTATTTTACTCCCATAAAAATCTTTAAACCCATTTCCCTTGGTACTTCATTCTTCTACTGATATTAATCTTTTAGGTGGTATCCTTAACTCAGAAAATCCATTCTGCCTTCCAATATTTCAATGTTCAAGTTGACCCTTGAATAATGCAGGGGTTGGGGCACCAACCTCCAGTGCATAAATTTTGACTCCCGCCAAGACAAGCAAAAACAGCCCATTAAAGCATAGTCAATTAATACATTTTATATGTTATAGGTATTGTATACTTCACTGTTACAATAAAGCTAGAAAAAAAACATTAGTAAGAATATCACAACAGAAAACACATTTACAGTGTGTATTAAAAAACATATCTGCATATATGTAGACCTGTACCATTCAACGAGTGTTGTTCAAGGGTCGCTTCTGTATAATGATAGACACTATTCTGAAACACAGGTCAGATACCTTATTTGTTTCTTAAAAGCTTTAAAAAGTGTTCCACATTGATTTGTTTAGTTACACTCAAGGGCCCCTTATGATCATACCCCAAAGTGACTTTAATCTAAACCTATACATCCAACCATAAATCTTTATATACAAGCCAACAGAACAAACATCACCAGACCTAATGTGGTCACTGCCACATCACAGTCTCCTCTCTGCTCTAACCATACTAGCCTATGTTAATTTTTTTAATGTTATTGGCTTGTTTCCTACTGAGGGAACCTTTATTTGATGTTTTATTGAAGTTCCATGAAAAGAAGGGTGGTTCTGCCTGACCTGTGGTGGCACAGTGGATAAAGCATTGTTGACCTGGAATGCTAAGGTTGCCAGTTCGAAACCCCAGGCTTGCCCCGTCAAGGCACATACAAGAAGCAACTACTGTAAGTTGATGCTTCCTGCTCCTCCTGCCTCCTCTTTCTCTCTAAAATCAATAAATAAAAAAATTAAAAGAAGGATGTTTCTGTCCCAGTCATTACTATATTTCCAGAGCCAAAATAGGGTTTGGCAGAGTGAAAGCTCAATACCTTTGTGATAACAAATGAGTGTACAGCAGAACATATCTTTACCACAGGCCAAATGTCATAAAAAATGTGCAGGTGTTATGTCATAGCTGAAATAAGACAAAGGGGAAACAGAAAGATCATTTACCTCATCTAATTTATATTTAGAAAGATCTTCATCCTCATCCTCTTCTTCTCCCTCAGATTCTTTATCTTCAACTTCCTTCAAAATAGATGCTGGACCAACTGCCTTCCCTCTGTATTTTTTCTTTTTACGGCCAAACTAGAGAAAAAGTTTCATGTTTCTGTCAGCTAGAAATGTATTAAAATTAACATTTTTCTAAGAAATTACTTTTATGTACCTAAATTAATATACAGCTAGTACTCGACTTACGACCACGATTGGTTCTGACAGACCCCTCGTAACACGATTTGGTCGTAAGTTGAGTAGGCTATATGTACAGTACTGTGAAATAATGTTATAAAAATCTTTAAGTCATACTTTATCACAATTTTCTTTCATTATTGTTATATGTCATAATTTTCTTTGTTCATTTTATGTCATTTGTATCATCTCTAAACCATTTTGTTTCTTATTTTTACATTTGTCAGGTTTAAGTAAAACACTGCATTACCAGTACAACTGGTTTAATATTTGCAAAACATACAAAATTACAAAATATAGGTGCATACAAAAATATAAATTACAGGTGTAAAAAATACCATAGGAAACATTTTCCCAATTGCAAAGTGCTGCCAGAAGCTGATCCGCACTGTCGTACGCCCAGCTGGGCAACATTTGCACTGCCAGATGCAGAGCAGTCATGGCTAGCGATTGTGGTCATAAAGTCGAATGGTCGTAGGTTGCATAGGTAGTAAGTCAATCAATACCTGTATTATTCTACATTTTAGTCCATTATGCCAATTATGTAAAATCAATTATGATTTCCTACAAAGTTTTTGTAAGATTCAAAGCATACTAAGATACATTTATATTTTTCCTTCACACTTAAGATATTTTCTAACATGTTTTTCTAATTTGTATTCAACCTGCACACTAATGTATAATTTACCTCATCATATTCACCATCAGATTCTTCTCTTTCAATATATTCAACATTTTCCCTTTCATTAAAACCGCCACCATATCCTAAAAAAAGGGCATAAATTGTTACCTTTTGACAATTCATTAAAACAGCAAAAACAAAAACAAAACACAAAATCTTTAAAATTACCTCCAAGTAACAGGAAAAAAATATCTTACCAATGAGATTTCCCTGTGCATATAACAATTACTAGTTTTTTTAAAAAAACATATTAGCGCTCTCCTTCCTGGGAGCACATCCATGCCTTTCTTCCCTCCCAGGTGTGCATCTCCTAACTATGGGTCCCCAAGAGACTTGCAACCAGGGGAAGCAATGGAGAGTGACAGCTCATCTCAGACTAACCTCCTGAACCTGTCTCTAAGACCCCCTTTCCTCCGGCTTCCCAGTGACCTAAAGCAGCCCCACCTAGGCTCTCTCCTGTTGCTTCTTCTACCCTAAGCCCTTCCTTCTTTACTGTCTCCAGATTTAATAAATGTACTCTTAAAAAAAATCATATTAAAAAAATTACTACAGAGAAAGGCTCAGCGTGAGATACTTAACTGGAAAGTCCTACAGCAATATTTACAGCTCTTCTTAATTTCAAAATGTCCTTAAGCAAAGAGGTATATTATGCATTGGAATATATGAGGGGAGAAAACATCTCCTCAAACTTCTGCTATAACCAAGTTGAAAAAACTGGGCTCAGTAAGAACCAAGAATCAAATTTCACTGTTTACTAACTACGGTTAAGTCTGAAATCTTCTAATACAGGGATGCCCACACATTTTGACCAAGTCAAAATGATCCACCTAAAATAAAATTCAAAACATAAATTTATTTCTTCTATATTATCATAATTTAAGTTACTATTATTACTATTTAATATTGTATATTCTTCTTTCACCTTTCTCCTTCTCAGCTCTCTTTTCGGAGGAAAGTCAATGTCATAGTTTTTATGAACAGTCTGATAAAACCGCTCCACATTTCCCTTCTTTGGAATAGCAATGGCACACAGACAGATGAGGCAAACGCACTTAGAATATGACATAGTGAAAAAAATCCCCTCCCATTCTGTATGAAAGTGGTAGGTTTTAGGCTTCTTACTCGGACCAGCTACGGCACTCATTTTTATACCCTTTGTTGTGTTTAGTTTAAATAAACTGAAGGCTAACTACGCAGCAATGTAACTGAACAAGTTAGTGCGGTTTAACGCGCATGAGTAGGGTGTCAAAAGTTCAGACGTCAGATTGGCTACCCTGTATGCCAATCAAAAGACAAATGTCTTTTTAATGTCATGCGATCTACCCACACTTCCTTCGTGATTGACCAGTAGATCGCGATCGACATATTGAACACCCCTGTTCTAATATATCGAAATTTTGCTGGGCTAAAATGCAGCTAGAGTTTAGAAAATTCCAAATTATAGGCAAACTCAATTATATGATAATAAATATCCAAATTGATTTTAATGCTATTGTTTGCAATACACACATAAAAGTCACTGAAGATTCTATGAAGTAGCCAGTTTTTGTTTTGTATTTTTCTGAAGTGAAAAGCGGGGAGGCAAAGAAACAGACTCCCGCATGTGCCTGACCAGGATCCACCTGGCATGCCCACTAGGGGGGCGATGCTCAGCCCATCTGGAGTGTGACTCCAATGCAACTGGATCCATTCTACTGCCTAAGCTGGAGGCCATAGAGTCATCCTCAGCACCAGGGTCAACTTTGCTCCAATGGAGCCTTGGCTGCGGGAGGGGAAGAGAAAGATAGAAAGGAGAGAGGAAGGGTGGAGAAGCAGATGGGCTCTTCTCCTGTGTGCCGTCTGGGAATCAAACCCAGGACTTCCACACACCGGGCCAATGCTCTACCACTGAGCCAACCAGCCAGGGCCACCAGTTAACTTTTAAGCTACAAATATTCTATTGAAAAATAATCAACATCAGCAAACCATTATTCTTTGATGTTGCAATTAACATCTACAATTAGAATGGTCTTTTACTTACACTTAACAGAAACTGGAATAAGAAAATGAATTAGTTTTAGAGAAAGTGAGATGAGAGATTTTGAATCAACCTCCAACTGAAAAAGTAACTGAGTGGTAATGTGGTCAAGAGTAACACAATCTACCTAACATATTCCAGAGCAGTACCAGCACTTAAGGCCAGTGATTCCCAGCTTTAAAGATTTCACAAACGAGCAAAATGTTAAATTTATAAAAAAGTTATTTTTAATTTAGGATTTCTGACTTTAGTGAAAAATGGGTATTAAAAAAATTATCATTTTGTAACAGAGCAACAGCATCAGAAAGGCTCTGTCCCAACAAAATTACATAATAAAATTTAAATTTCTAAAAAAAAAAAATCACATTAATATAACATCTTTTCATCATTACACTTTGTATCAGCAAAAACTGAAGTGTATCAATGTTTATCCTTGAAAATACTTGCATATCTTCCCTTTCCTCCTCTTTCTACCTTGTTTCAGAGACAATAGCATTCCAATTGAAATATATAAAAATTTCCTTTTGTTTCTGTCCATATAACATGAGTAAAATGTGTATAAATGTCAATAACAATAAAAACTGGTCTTCTTGCTTTGCTTCTGCTCTTGTCACCCTCACCCAAATTTTTTCCAATACTTAAGGAAAACCAGAGGTGTTACTCCCTTTGTTAAAAAGTCCTCCAGATACATCCCATTACATTTAGAATAAAATAAACTTCTCATACCATAATTTACATGACTTTTGCCTATTTCTGAAGTGTTTTCTGGAGCTAACTAGTTCATCCGTTCATCCAATATGCTAAATTCTTTCAAGTCTCAGGGACTTCACACAAGCTGTTTGCTCTTCCTTGGAATAATCTTTCAACTTGTTACTTGGGTAACGCATGTTGTTCTTCTTAGCTTACACAATGCTTTCTTAAACGAACTGCTTTCTTAAAAAGACTTCATTAATATTTGGCTCTAAATCTGTTTTCCTCAGCCAGGTATCCCCAACATCTTATACAATGGTCAATAAATTATTTCTTCAGTGACTGAATATAGAAAATACCATAATTCTAATACCATTTAAATAAGGCTTTAAAAACCAGTTTAGAGGAATCAAGCAACCAAGAACCTCTGTAGGCATTACAATAAAAATATTTTCAAATCTGTCTCACAGTGAAATGTAAAAAGGCAGGCAACATACAGTAAAGCATCAAACACAGGCTTAAATCAGGCCTGAGTTAGGGCTGTGACAATGGACACGAACACAGAGAAGTGGATGAATACGACATGCCGCAAAGTAAAAACTATGATACTAGCTTGAAAATTCTGTGAATCTATATTTTGAACAATTTACCCAATAAAATTTCTAAGAATTTATTCTAAAGCTGGAAATATGGGTCAAAAGAATGAAAATCACAATGTATTATTTCTACTGCAGTTACCCTTAATGATATAAAACAACAGCTTTTTGCTAAAATCTAAAAGATGGCTACCTGCTATATAACCATTTGATGAGATTATGCAACAGAAATGAGTAATATTCTAGAAGTAGTGCATCAAGTTTTCTTTTATTCACAGCCTGTTCTGTAGATTAATTGAGCACTTAAGAAATGCAGTACTCCCAAACTTTGGACTTCATCACCAATAGTTTAGAAAAACTGGAGAGCAACAGTCTAAGTTGCCCCACACCTTAAATTGTGACTCGCCAAGAAAACTACTTGAAGCCAAGGATGTGGAAAAGGGTCAAATGATAAAAAAAAAGAATGAATAAAGTGAGAAGGCATCAAACTTTGAAGGCTTCAGTTAAGACTACAACTCTTGTGAAATAAAGGAGCAGCAAAATAGGTAAAAGGGAATATGAGTAAAAAGCTTTTTAGAATTATATAGTTTAAAACTATTATTCAAGATTTTGGACTTTATCTTAAAAATAGTCATAACTTTTAAACAAATGGAATTTTTACTTTGGAATCCCCTTTTCCTCAAAACAAAAATCTCTGGCCCTAACTGGGCAAGAGTGGAATGTGCACAGACACTAACTAAGCAGCTATTTTATCAAGACAAGATGTAGTGGTACCTCTGTAGGGCATTGATCAATAAAGACATTCTGGAGTAGAGGACAGATGGAATTATTATAAAAGTCACCTAGATTTCTGGACTATATAATAAGCATGTGGTAGGTGGTACTTATCATGAGAAAGATCACTAAAGAGGACCATGTCCTGGGAAAAAATCATGAATTCAGCTAGGATATCGTGAGTTTGACATTTACACGGTGGTGGTGAATTATCAATTTAGGCATCATGCTGTGCCAATGGTTAAACTTAGGGCTCAGAAGATGCCTAGAAAACATAAAGAAAAGAGACCTTAGAGATGTAATCTTGAGAAAATCCAACATTCTGTGGCCTGGTAGAGGACAGAAGAGGATGAAACTAAAAACGAAGACAGTAAACAACCAAAGGTGTGAGGGTAAAAAAAAAAAGTGTATCTTAAATAGGCGAGGGAAGGGAAAAAATGGAGACCCTAATTAGCAGGTTTCATTCTACCCAATTAGAACAAAGGCAAGATTATTTCTGGAATAAGAGTGGGGCAGGGCCTGACCAGGCGGTGGCACAGTGGCTAGAGTTGAACTTGGATGCGGAAGACCGAGGCTCAAGACCCTGAGGTCGCCAGCTTGAGCGCGGGCCCATCTGGCTTGAGCAAGGCTCACCGGCTTGGGCCCAAAGTTGCTGGCTGGAGCAAGGGGTCACTTGGTCTGCTGAAGCCCCCCCACCCCCCCAGTCAAGGCACATATGAGAAAGCAATCAATAAACAACTAAGGGGCTGCAACGAAGAATTGATGCGTCTCATCTCTCTCCCTTCCTGTCTGTCCCTCTGACTCTGCCACAAAAAAAAAAAAAAAAAAAAAAAAAAAGAGTGGGGCAGGATCTGAACACTAAAAAAAGAAAAATATCTACAACATTAAGTTATAATGTTCTCAGTTATCTGTGAGAATACAGATTTAAAAAAAAAAAAGGTAGATGGGTTGGGTGGGGTTTAAACTAGAATTTCTGTTGCGCTCGTGGAAGGGCTAGGTCTAAAAGATTCTTTACTGGGTTCCTTATCCCAGAAACCAAACATTGTAGACATAGTCTAAAGTCAGGGAGGAAAAAACCCTATGAACTAATTAAGTCTTGGTCTGACAAGGTGACTAGATACAGAAGGAAGCTTTTATACGATGTATGAGTTGTTGAATGATAAAATCAGATTTAAAGTATACTGACAATGTGGTTGGGACAATTGCTGAAAATGGGAAAACCATATCTTTTTAGGTACGTATTTTCACCTCAACACTAACACAGAGCCAACGGCAAGTTAATATTTAGGCCCAATTCTACACAAATCAGTTGCAGGAATTTTGGAACATCCCCCCTCCCCCGCAAAGAGATTTGCCGTACTTTAAAAGGCTCTCTCTGGCTCTGGCCAGTGGCTCAGTGGATAGAGAGTTGGCCCAGTGTGGGGATGTCCCAGGTTTGACTCCCCATCAGGGCATACAGGAAAAGCAACCATCTGCTTCTCTCCCTCTTCCCCTCCAGCAGCCAATGGCTCAATTGGTTCAAGCATAGCCCCGGTGCTGAGGATAGTTTGATTGGTCCAAGGCTGTCAGTCTCAGGAGCTAAAAATAGTTTGGTACTGAGCACTGGCCCAGATGGGGTTGCCAAGTGGATTCTGGTTGAGAAACATGCAGGAGTCTGCCTCACTATCTCCCCTACTCTCATCTTAAAAAAAAAAAAAGTGCCTCTCTGCCCATTATTTGTCTCAATAGAATATAAAATAAATAAAAAAGTGGCATTATTCTATTACTGTTAACAATAAACATCTAGACCAGTGGTTCTTAACCTGTGTTCTATCGAACCCTAGGGGTTCGATGAGTCGGTCTCAGGGGTTTGGAGAAGCCTCTGCCACGGAGCCCAGAATAAAGTAATGCCGTAATTTGTTGTGAGTTCATGCACTTTGTTGGTTTTGTTCTTTGAGCAAGGTGATGTTCATGGACGGCTCATTTTGTGCACCAGTAAAAAAACATATACCTATGTCTTGAATTTGGAAAAAAAATCATACTTTATTTATCACTAAAGTAGGGTTTGGTGAATGCGCATATGAAACTGGTGGGTTTGGTACCTCAGGTTAAGAACCACTGATCTAGCCTGACCAGGTGGTGGCACAGTGGATAGAGCGTCGGACTGGGATATGGAAGACCCAGGTTCGAGACCCCGAGGTCGCCAGCTTGAGCATGGGCCCATCTGGCCTGAGCAAAAAGCTCAGCAGTGTGGACCCAAGGTCGCTGGCTCCAGCAAGTGGTGGCTCGGTCTGCTGAAGGCCCGCGGTCAAGGCACATGTAAGAAAGCAATCAATGAACAACTATGATGTTGCAACGAAAAACTAATGATTGATGCTTTTCATCTCTCTCTGTTCCTGTCTGTCTGTCCCTATCTATCCCTCTCTCTGACTCTCTCTCTGTCCCTGTAAAAATAAATAAAATAAAAATAATAATAAAAAAAAGAACCACTGATCTAGACCAGTGTGGGAAAAGGGAATAAATAAAACATTTCTAAAAGTATACTAGTTTTGAGGTAGCTCAGTTGGTTAGAGCAATGTCCTGACAGGCCAAGGCTGTGGATTCAATCCCTGCTCAGGGCACGTATAAGAACCAACCAATGAATGCATAAACAAGTGGAAAAACAAATCAATGTTTTTTTCCCTCTTCCTCTCTTTCTCTAAAATCAATCAATAAAAAAATTTTAAAGTATCTTATTTTCACTATTTGTTAGGATACAGCAGAGGTCCCCAAACTACAGCCCGCGGGCCAAATTGCGGCCCCCTGAGACCATTTATCCGGCCCCCGCTGCACTTCCGGAAGGGGCACCTTTCATTGATGGTCAGTGTATGGAGTACTGTATGTGGCGGCCCTCCAACAGTCTGAGGGACAGTGAACTGGCCCCCTGTGTAAAAAGTTTGGGGACCCCTGGGATACAGGGTCCTAATTACTGTACTTTGTAAACTGGAAAAAAAAATCAAGGTAAAAAAACCTACAGGTAGAATAGACGGAATCCTTAATCACTATATTCTTAGGATGATGTAAATGGCAATTTTTAGTCCTTTTTAAATCATTTAGTTAGAATGTGTTTTTATCTCACCTGTTCTTTCTTCTAACTTCGCATACTTTGGAGTATTACACATGTTACACTCTGATCTTCTGGCCCAATTCACATTACTGCAACTTGAGAAGTTAAAAATACCAAATCAATCCAAGAAAAATAGTAAATTTTTAGACATTCTAGAATTTTATAATAAAAACTAGGATGAAATCACTACCATGTAAAATGTTTACTAAGAATATTACAAACAAAATGTACCATTGTATTTTTTTAAAGAGAATGTATGTACGTTCTTACTATTTAAGCAGAGAAACAAAAGCAATATAGTATGCAGAGTACCTCTGTCATTTTAGGGGAAAAATATAATTTTAAATCAAAGGTTCTCCTAATGTCTATCTCTAAATTCACCTCAGAGGTAAAGTTATAACATCCAAATAATGTTATTTTTTTTCCCAAAGAAAACATTTCAAGTACTTAATTTCACAGCATACCAAACCCAGTCTAGTACAAATTATTATCTACAAAATCAGAAATTTATGTAAGACCCTCTTGTGATTAAATCCCTTTTCATATATATATTTGATTCACCTGCATAACAGAAAAAAATGAAAGTCGGAAAAATCAATACAGGACTTAAAAACCCAAACCATTAAGAAACCTATCTAATTAGAAATAATCATTAAGGCATGCATGATTCTAAAATTACTTTGTAAACAGGCAAAATAAATTTTGTGGTGTTTCACATTAATAGACTCTAAAAGTTTCTGAGATTTTCTTTCAGCAATAGAAAGAAGTAGGTTCTTGTGCTTTAAATCCCTCTTCTTCCTTTTTGGGATGTTAGCTCACCTGTAACATTTGTTTACTGGTGGTATACATAGTCTATCGTAGTTAACAACTAATATTACCATTAAAAAATAGAATTTCATACGTCTCTTCACATATATATGACACAAAATAGATAACAATCAATAAACCTTTGATCCAAAGGTTACCTTGGCTTTAATGTGACTAATAAGAGTTGGTAGATACATTATTATGAAAGAAAAATGGACGATAATTTGAAACACATACGTTTTACACTGCCAGTCATTAGCACTAAATAGGCCTCGGCTCTTTTCTGCAAGTGTCTTCCCTATTTCAGTACCCCCTGCTTTCATCATCTTAGCCTCAGTTGTTTTCTCTGAAAATAGAAAAATTATGCAATATGAATCAGGGGAAATAATTAAATAATCTGTATATACAGTCCTAACAGAAGCTTCCTTAAACGCTTACCCCGACCACATCTATTACAGCTGGTTCTTCTGGCAAAGTTTACATTTCCACATCTGAAAATAAAGCAAAAAAAGTTTACAGAAATACATATTTTTAAATTAATACAATTTTTTAAAATCCAACTCTTTAATGTGTCCTCCGTCACTATATACCTGGGTCCAGAAATTTTAAAGCCATCTTAGCCATGTTAGTGTCAATATTAACTACCAAATTCCTCACAATTCCGGTGGAAAAATGTAAGATTTGAAGTCACACATCCAGGATAAGAAATCCAGCACGTTTCTCACTTTCTAGTTATTTGGTCCTAGCAAGTCACTTCGGATCTCTGTGACTCAGTATCCTATTAGCATATAGTATTATTACAGTCATGCACTGAATTAAGATGTTTTGGTTAGCATCAGAGAGCATAAATAACAGTAGTTCCATTAAAATTATAATGGAGCTTCAAAAACTCCTATCGCCTAGTGACATCATAGAACAATGCATTACTCATGTTTATGGTGACACTGGTAAAAAAACAAACCTACTGCACTGCCAGTAGTATAAGAGTGTACCACATACAGTTATGTATAGTACATAATACTTGACAATGACTAGTACATAATAAATGACTACGATATTACTGGTTGATTTTTGTGTTGTTTTGTGCAGGAGCAAAAGGTTATACTATCTAGTCTAAGTGTGTAGTAGGCTACTGAATCTAGTTTTGTGTGTGTGCACTCTTCTTTGCACAATGACAAAGTCACCTAATGACAAATTTCTCAGAACATATCCTGTCATTAAGGGGAACATAACTGTAATTATAATTAAATCCCCTTAGCAAAGCTGAAGTAAGATCTGAGTCTACCTCAATAATTACTGACTAGGCACCTAGGAGTTTCAAAAAACTTCAGTCAGTCTCGGTAAAGGAAATACAATATACACATAAACGTGTTAAATATTACTGGAAATACAGTGTGTCCGTAAAGTCATGGTGCACTTTTGACTGGTCACTTGGTCAAAAGTGCACCAAGACTTTACAGACACATTGTATAAAATCCTAGGGCAAACCAATGGGGAGAAAATGAATAAATCAGAGGGTTTCTTTCATGCATCTTGATAAAATACTTTTTACAAGTGAAAGGTGGAATAGTAAGAACAGGAATACACTGTACTGACTAAAAACTATAAATAGGTTCAAAGTTACAAAAAATGAGTTTTTTGACTTATCAAATCTCTGAAACCTGGTTAAAAATACAACCATAGCTAATAATCTCAAGACAAGGAGAAATGATATCATTTTCTGTTTATATTCAGCAAACTTAAAAACAAAAATTTATTAGAGTTGTTAACATGGTCTGAATAGTGCATGTCAGAATCAGAAAGATGCTGATATGTAACTTCAATTAAAAAACAACTATTCACTTTTCTTTCTAGTTATACTAGAACGAAATAAAGATGTGACATAATTACCACTAACCTAAAGCACTTCAAAGATTTTTTAGGTGACTTCCCCCACTAAAGAATATTTATTCGGAGCCAAACATATTCTGAAGAAATGTTTTTTTGATTTATATAGACTGGAGAAAAAATATCTACTGTATTCACATATTTGTAACTGAGTTGAAATGCACACTCTTTGAGACCTCCTTCAAATATGTGGTTATGTTGTCATTAAGCACATTATTCTATAAGTGACCAACAACACCAGTTAGAAGTTGTTGAATACCTTTTTAATGTTTTCAAATAGTTTTACCATACAAAGCAATGTTATTTACAACATATCACTCTTGTTCTTGTTCAATATTGTCAGATACACTTGACATCCTTCAGTCATCTGAATCTTTATGCAATTAAGAACCATCAATTTATCATGTTAAAAAAATTTTCATTTAAGTTGCTTAAAATATGGATAGAAGACAAATGCTGGGGAAATAACTTATTTTCCTTTAATGACATTAGGTGATTTGATTTTCTGAAACTACTACTGTATCAGTAGCTGCTAATGAATATTTGCTACAGACCACTGTTCCCTACACACTATGCTGCATCATGTATTTATTGTGAGGAAACAGTTTCATTCTTTTTTTTTTTTTTAAGCTGAGTTAAATACTTAAGGTTACATAGTTAACAAGTACAGTAATTGGGCTGGAATTCAACTCAGGTCTGTTTGCTTCAAAGTTTCTCCTCTTTACCACTATAAACTCTGTTATCATATCTGTGGCTAACTTAGGCATATCAATGGTTTTTATTTGAAAGTGAGTTGTGCATTCAACATTTTTGACAATCAGTTTCCATTTCTTTCCAAAGAGATACACCTATTGGGAGTGCCCTTCAATAAAAACTAACCTAACCATCTGATAGAGCAATAATGTCAAAAGCAAAGCCACCTAACACGTGCTTCTCCACTGCAGGCCTTCCACAGGGCTGAGCGGGCAAAAGCACAGGCCTCATGCCTTTCGGCTCTAACGAGGTGAAAGGTTCATTCAACTCTTGTGGGGAAATAGAAATTTTTAAAAAGTCAGAATTTCCCAAACCAAAAAAGGGTAGTGTTTGGGGAAAATTTTATTTATACACACACACACACACACACACACACATACATACATATATATACACACTCACACATACATACATATATATACACATATACATACACACACACACACACACTACGAAAAAAGTTTAAGTTAAAAAAAAATTCCAGCAAGGTGAACTATGAGAAGCAAAAGAGCGAGTTAAAGAAGCAGATGCCTTCCTCGAACAAGAGGTAAAGTTCTGCAGGGAAGTCACGTGAGGGAGATCAAATACCGAGCGGGCCTCCCTCCTTCAGGAAGACAGGAAGGTTTCCTTATCGCTGAAACCCGGCCGGGGCGGGGGTGGGGCGTGGGGAGACAGGGGAGGCCATCTCGTTCTCCTAAAAGGGACATAACGTCGAGGAAACGCGGGACACAGCCGCAAAACAAAGGCTCTGGAAAGGCGTCCTCGTGAGGAGACTAGGAGCCTCCTTCCCGCCAGGGAGCCCGCGATTCGCCGCCTCAACCGGGCTTAAGCCATTGGGGGTCTTAAAAAGGAAAAATGCCGAACCGACGGAGAAAGACTCCGCTGATAAACCCCGTTCCAATTCGGAGCCCTCCGTGAACTCACTTTTTGTCAGGGCAAATCCAGTCACCGTCACTGACTCGGAAATTCTTGGTCGACATCTTGAACGCCGCCACCACAGCCACCCGCAGCTACGTCTTCTCAGGAGGAGAGCCGATCGGGGACTTTCGGCACTCCGGGACTGTTCTTATGCCGCCTGATTCCTAACACCACTGTGTCAGGGTTTGATAATGAGGGCACTCGGACAGGATTGGGTTTGAACGTTATCGTCCAGAGTACGATGCCTGTGGGATTTTTTTCCTGGCAGAAAGAGCTATAATGCAAATGTGTTTTCTCGAGCTAAACAAACAGGCGCTGCAGGGACACCCCAGGCGTGAGGCCTTCTTGGCCCTGGAAGAATTGAAGAGCCCCCTATAGGCGGGAGGACCCAGATGGAAAGTACTTCTGTAGCTCTGATGGGCGGGACTAAGTAAACACAGGCGGAGGTGTTTGTTCCCCGTGGGGCTTGGAATCGCGGGTTTCCCGGTGTACGTTTAGGGGATGGCTGCAGTGGGTTAAGTTTTTGAAGAGCTTATTTTAATAAAAGAGTGAACATGTTGTTTTTTTATTATGCACACGATATATCTTTTAGAAAATTATTGTTTTTATATATAAATACAGGTAAGTAGTGTAAACATGGAAACCGACCAGTAATTTCTGAACTAGGATGTTGCCAATATTCTTTAAATTACCGGTGTCTTCATAGGTGGGTTATAAAAGCGAGACTCATGGAAGTAGATGAGAGAGCAGTGGTTACCTGGAAGGGGGTTGGGAAGGGTATAAAGAGACAAATACAAAGTGAGGACGATGATTTGACTTTGGGTGATGGGCATATAACATAATTGACTGTTCAAGTGATGTGGAGATGTTTACCTGAAATCTATGTATAGTACTCTTGTTGATCAATGCCACCCTGTTAAATTTAATTTTAAAAAATATTATATATATATCAGTGGTTCTTAACCTGTGTTCTATCGAACCCTAGGGGTTCCATGAGTCACTGCCGCGGAGGCCAGAATGAAGTAATACCGTAATTTGTTGTGAGTTCATGCACTTTGTTGGTTTTGTTCTTTGAGCAAGGTGATGTTCATGCACGGCTCATTTTGTGCACCAGTAAAAAAAAAAACATACCTATGTCTTGAATTTGGAAAAGGAAACCATATTTTATTTATCACTAAAGAAGGGTTCGGTGAATGCGCATATGAAACTGGTGGGTTCGGTACCTCAAAAAAGGTTAAGAACCACTGTATACACACACACACACACACACACACTCTGGTGTCTTTACCATCCCCTTCTTTTCCTCCAGAAGTAACACTCTTCAGTATTTTGGGATTATTCTTTTGCTTTTTAAAAGCTTAGTTTATGTACATATATTTTTAATTTTATAAATGGTTGAGCTTTACAAGGATAGTTATGTAATTCTAGTAATTTAATTTTTTTTTCACTCAATGTTTCTAAATTCATCTCAAATTGTTGCATATACTTACACGTAACTGTAGTTCCTCGACTTCACTGCTATCTACTGGTAATATTCCTTTACGTGGCAGTTTATTCCTTCCACTTCCCAGGGTTTTGTCATTACAAACAATGCTGGTATAAACATTCTTATGCATAGATTAGGGTACAAAAATGCAAGAATGTTAGAGCACAGCATATATATGAGAGAATGTTTTCAACTATTTTGTAGTCATAATAACTGCTTCATAGTCTTTGTCTGATAATTGTAACATCTTGGTCATATAGGGGTTGGCAGGTTTTGATTTTAGTTTTCTTTCAGAGCCGATCATATTTTAAAACTGTGTATTGAGTAATTGTGGTTTTTATCCTGGACAATCTGAACATTATACTGCATGAACTCTGACTCCTGTTAAAAGCTTTGGGGAATGTGTGTGCTGATTTATTTTATTTTATATTAGGAAACAATCTACTTTGGTTCAGATTAGAAGTTCATTCTCACCGTCTATGATCAGTTCCCTGTCCGGTCAGTTTTCAAAGGCTTTGTTATGTGGATTTGAGTGTCCTACATATACAACACTTAGGGATTATTTTGAAACTTTGACAGTAGTTGAAATTGTAGTCCAGTTCACATGTCTTTTGCTATACAGCTTTATGTCCTGCAGGTGCTCAGTTTAGGTGTGGACACAGAATTTACGTGGTTCATACGCAGAATTAGGATCCCCTTCTCCAACTCTCCCCTTTTTGAAATTCCTCTCATACTCTGTTTTGCAAGGTCCCATTTTCCTGACCCTTTTGCCAGAAATAAGAGGTTTCTCTTGGAGTTTAGCTGCCTGCATAACTGGAGCAGCTGAGTAGTGTCCACACTGGGGTAAAAAGGTGAGAAAAGGGAGAAAAAAAACATGGGTTGCTTTTATTCTGTTCAGACCATGGAGTTCCACTTTCCCATTTCCTTTGTCCAGAAAGATAGGGTTTCTGTTGGTGTTGCAGCTGTCTATGTCTAGGCCTAATTCCCCGGTCAAAGGCTGGAGGGAAAAAAGGAGAAAAGCCAGGTATTTCCTACAAACTGACTCACAGAAACCCCTTTCCCCATTCAACTGGCTAGAAATATGTCGCCGTCCCCCACCCCTCTGTTTTTACTGCTTTTGCTGCCATTACAGTTTTCCCTAGGTGCTGGGGCTCAGGCCAAAGCTGTGAGAAAGAAACAGGAGAAACAAACACAGGACATTTCTCCAAAGTTTTGCTTCTCTTCCACAATCTGTTTTGTATACTTTTCACAGTCCTCAAGTAGTTGTTTTTTGTATTTTTTCCTGAGCATTTAGTTGTAATCAGTAAGAAAGCTAGGCTGCAATGGTCTTACTTCATTTTGACTGGACTAATTTACCAATGTGTATGCATCAGAATAATTAAAATGAAAAATTCAGTCATTACCAAGTGTTGAGTGTGGAGAGTGTGGAGAACTAGAATTTTTTTTTTTAGAAACTAGAATTCTTACACACTGGCAGTGGAAGTGTAAATTGACAAATCTGCTTTTGAAAAATGTTAGATTTTATTAAATTTGAACATATGCAGACCCCATGTCCCTGAAATTCTACTCCTAAGTATACTCCCAACAGAAAGGCACCTAAGTTCACCAAAGACATATATAATGTTCATCACTGCACTATTCACTATAGCCCCAAACTAGACATTTCCAATTGCTTAAGAAGGAGACAGTGATTCGAAGGGCGCATGAGAGACCTTTGGGGGTCCTGATAATATTCCTTGTCATAATCTGGGTTCTTACTACATAGCTCTTCACCTTATAAAAATTCACTGAGCTGCACGCTATTAACCTGAAAATAAAAGGCTAAGATGAGAGGCAACAAGTGTTTCTTTGAGATGAAAGGAGGTTTAATGAGAAAAGACAGGGAAATAATTACACGAATAGAAAGAAATTTCTACCTGACCCGGGGGAGGCACAGTGGCTAGAGTGTCGAACTGGGATGTAGAGGACCCAGCAGGTTTGAGACCTCGAGGTCGCCAGCTTGAATGTGGGCTCATCTGGTTGGAGCAAGGCTCACCAGCTTGGACCCAAGGTCACTGGCTCGAGCAAGGGGTCACTTGGTTTGCTGTAGCCCCCTGGTCGAGGCACATATGAGAAAGCAATCAATGAACAACTAAGGTGCTACAACAAAGAATTAATGTTTCTCATCTTTCTCCCTTCCTGTCTGTCTGTTCCTATCTGTCCCTCTCTCTGATTCTCCCTGTCTCTGCCACAAAAAGAAAAAAGGAGAAATTTCTATCTGTGCTAATAAACTAAGTTATTCCTTAGCTATACATGGCTATTTACAGGTTCTAAAGAGTATCATTAATGATCAGTTCTCAAAATCAGGAGGTCTGTTTCCTGTTAGCTTTACAAACAGTTGTTGGGAAGATGGTGCTGCTCTGGCCCAATCCAAATGTTATTTTGCCCAGTTGAAACATCACAAAGGCTCAAGGGGTAAAATGTGCAATTCAGTTCCTCTGGAACAGTTGCCCTCACTCCATTCTGAAAAAGCTCTACTTAGAGCTTCAAAGCTGGCTCTGGGAAGTTAAAGGAAAGAGTGAATCGAACATGGTACCTGCTACTGCCACAACTGCTTTCACTGCGGGGACATTATCTGGCATCTACCATAACTCTTGATTGACTTAATGGAGGACTAAACTAAAAGAGAGAAAATAGGAGAAGGTACCTATGGAGTTGTGTACAAGGGTAGACACAAAACTACAGGTCAAGTGGTAGCCATTGAAGAAAATCAGACTAGAAAGTGAAGAAGAAGGGGTTTTTAATACTGCAATTCGAGAAGTTTCTCTATTAAAAGAACTTTGTCATCTAAATATAGTCAGTCTTCAAGATGGCGCTCATGCAGGATTCCAGGTTATGTTTCATCTTTGAATACCTTTCCATAGATCTAAAGAACTACTTGGATTCTATTCCTCCTGGTCAGTTCATGGATTCTTCACTTATTAACAGTTATTTGTACTAAACCTACAAGGGATTATGTTTTGTCATTCTAGAAGAGTTCTTCTTAGAGACTTAAAACCTCAAAATCTATTGATTGATGACAAAGGAACAATTAAACTGGCTGATTTTGGCCTTGCCAGAGCTTTTGGAATACCTATTGGAGTACATAAACAAGAGCTGGTAACACTTTCATATAGATTTCCAGAAGTATTGCTGGGGTCAGCTCACTATTCAACTCCAGTTGGCATTTGGATTATAGGCACCATATTTACAGCACTAAGAAACTATTTTTCTATGGGTGCTGGGCAGATATAATATGCTCACTTTGTTAAAGATGGCGCTGCCCACATGGAAGCCCGTCACCCAGGTGATATTATTTGCCCTTATGCTTGGGATGGGTGTGGGGAAAGGCTGTAATGTAGGCAGGCTGGGTCATTATAGCCTAAGGCTTGGTTTTAGGAGTAAGCTTTTCCCCACACCCTTGACTGATTGGATGATGTAGGGTGGTGCACTCTCCTGAGGAATCCCATTATACAGAGACTTCCTTGTTTGTATAATTGGATTAAGGGTTTGGATTTTTACAATATAAAGTGGGACGGACCAGTAGTTTGCTCTCTCTCTTGGTTCCTGAGTTCCTGAGGTTAATATTAGAGAGGAGAGCAGATTAAGGCCATGTGGAGGAGAAGTAGCCAAGATGGCAGAGTGCTGAGAAAGAAGCCAGTTTGTTAAGAGTTTGTGCAGGAGGAGATGGGAAACAGAGGTGAATAAGTCTGGTGAGCTAGAAACCTTTGATTCTAGGAAACTCGGATAAGTCAGATAGCTTTGTGAGCACTGAATGTGTGGGTTTTGGAGCCCAGTGTGTGTTTTTGCTTGCCTCCTGGGTGCAAGCTAGAATTAAAGCTGATGGCTCACCAGTTCTTGGCTCCTGTGTTTCATTACCGACTGTTCAAATCTAATGCGAACCTGCACGGGCCAGGCGGCTGTGATTGTGGCCGCAACTACTGGCTTTACATTTGGCGTAGTCTGTGGCAGGATTTGATACAGATCGGCATGGAGCCACCACCACCTCTGAGCGGTGGAGTAGAGAACTGGCTGCTGTTATGGTTTCCCATAGCTGTTATTTGGGGGACTGTAGGCTGGCTGACTTTTACATTCATGCGTGAGGATACCAAGAGCTCTATGGAAGAGGCTGCCCAGGACCTGCAGGCTGAGCAATGAAAGGAGCTGGAGGAAACGTGGGAGAAACAGATGCTGACCCTGGAGCTGAAGGAAGCGCTGGAGAAGGAGGCTGACCAGGTTTGCGAGATTCACCTGGAAATGGAGCAGACGCTGGAGAAGGAATTACAGGTTCGTGAGTTGGAGATTGCCCTGGATGTTGTGGAGAGCCAGCAGCGGCGGGAGGCCAGGGCTGAAGCCAAGGCTGGGGCTGAGGCTGAGGCAGGGGCTGTAAGGCCCATGGAGCAGAAAGCAGCGGCAGCAGGGGGCTCGAGCCCAGCAGCCGGAGCCTTTCAAATGGCAAGAGAGAAGGCCGAGAACATTTTGCACTTTTGGCAAAGTGCTCAGAGACTGGTGAAATGTGTGTACCTTTGTAATTGTTGAAATTGTATGATTTGTCATGTTGTTATAATTTGTGTAATGTGCCTAATTTCCTTGTATAAGAATGCCGGTGGTATAGATTTTGGGTAGTAAAGTGAGTATAGGGTTGGATTCTTGGGCAGATAAAATATATTATGCTCACTTTGTTAAAGATGGTGCTGCCCACATGGAAGTTTGTTGATATTAATGTGTGTTCTGGAACAGACTGTGGGCAGGCCGGGTCGTTGTAGCCTAAGGCTTAGATTTAAGAGTAAGCTCTTCTCCACACCCTTGACTGATTGGATGATGTAGGGTGGTGCACTCTCCTGAGGAATCCCATTATACAGAGACTTCCTTGTTTGTATAATTGGATTAAGGGTTTGGATTTTTACAATATAAAGTGGGACGGACCAGTAGTTTGCTCTCTCTCTTGGTTCCTGAGTTCCTGAGGTTGGTATTAGAGAGGAGAGCAGATTAAGGCCATGTGGAGGAGAAGTAGCCAAGATGGCAGAGTGCTGAGAAAGAAGCCAGTTTGTTAAGAGTTTGTGCAGGAGGAGATGGGAAACAGAGGAGAATAAGTCTGGTGAGCTAGAAACCTTTGATTCTAGGAAAATCGGATAAGTCAGATAGCTTTGTGAGCACTGAATGTGTGGGTTTTGGAGCCCAGTGTGTGTTTTTGCTTGCCCGCCGGGTGCAAGCTAGAATTAAAGCTGATGGCTCACCAGTTTTTGGCTCCTGTGTTTCATTACCGACTGTTCGAATCTAATGCGAACCTGCACGGGTCAGGCGGCTGTGATAGTGGCCTTGACTACTGGCTTTACAGGCTCCATTGTTTCATTACCAACTGTTCGAATCTAATGCGAACCTACATCTGTCAGGCTGCTGTGATGGTGACCCCGGCTACTGGCTTTACAATGGGGATTCAGAAATCGATCGACTCTTCAGTTTTCAGTGCTTTAGGTTCTCCCAAAAATGAAGTGTGTCCAGAAGTAGAATCTACAGGACTATAAGAATACATTCCCCTACCTGACCAGGCGGTGGCGCAGTGGATAGAGTGTTAGACTGGGATGTGGAGGGCGCCAGGTTTGAGACCTTGAGGTCGCCAGCTTGAGCGCGGGCTCATTTGGTTTGAGCAAAAGCTCACCAGCTTGAATTCATGGTCGCTGCCTCGAACACGGGGTTACTCAGTCTGCTGAAGATCCCCGGTCAAGGCACATATGAGAAAGCAATGAACAACTAAGGTGTCAAAATGAAAAGCTGATGATTGATGCTTCTCATCTCTGTTCCTGTCTGTCTGTCCCTATCTATTTCTCTCTCTGACACTCTCTCTGTCTCTGTAAAAACATAAAAAATAAAAAATTTTTTAAAAAGAAGAATACATTCTCCAAGTGGAAACCAGGAAGCCTAGCATCTCATGTCAAAAACTTGGGTGAAAACGGCTTGGATCTGTTCTTCAAAATGTTAGTCTATTATCCTGCCAAATTAATTTCTGGTAAAGTGGCACTGAATCATCCATATTTTAAAAATTTGGACAATCAGATTAAGAAGATGTAGCTTTCTGACAGAGTTTCCACATGTTCTATGAAGAACAAAAAGTTCTATTTTTGCTGTCAACTCTATTTTTGTTAAGTATTTTTGTTTTCTTTGTTGTAAAGCTTAAACTGTTTCATATAACTTCAAAAGTTGTAACTTAAAAATGTAAATATTCTAGATGAATTTAAATATAATTTTGTATATGTGTGTAGAGCTCATTGTAACAATTGTTTGTTACTATAATAAAACTATAAACCTAATATTGATATCAGGCATTGGGAAAAATTTGAGTTAGCTTGATCATATCAAACCTTACAACAGTCAGATTTTTTTGTAGTTGAGCTATTTACTATTTAGAAAAGTGTGCTAAGTTCAAAGTTCATAATGCTTTGAAATACTGTATTTGTATGCTCTGGATGTTTAACTTTTCTTGTCAGTTTCTTGGCATGTGTTGACTACACAACCTGCCTAATATTGAATACTTTTCTATGGTATTTCAATTTAGAATCTAAATGGTAAGCATTCAGAATGAGAAAATTACCCAGATTTGAGAAATAATGCTAAATTTATAGAGATTTTCAGTAACTTATAAAACTAGCGTTAAAAATGCCAAAGTTTGCTAAGTTTTTTTTTTTTTTTTTGGAAAGTTTGCTAAGTTTTACAGTTAAAGGTCAATGGATGTTCTTAGCAGGGAAGAACAGTTTAGAGAATTTATGAACTATCCTATTTTTAGGTAGATTATGAAAGGTATTTGTCTAAGTGAATTCTTTTGCTTTCATCAGAGGCAGTAACTATGCAAAGGATTTGCATCTTGTGGCTTTCAATTCTCACTGAAACACTGTCAAAATTTGCAAATAAAGTTTTTATTCCTGACCAGGCGGTGGCGCAGTAGATTGGACTGGGATGCGGAAGGAGCCAGGTTCGATACCTTGAGGTCGCCAGCTTGAGCATGGGCTCATTTGGTTTGAGCAAAAAAAGCTTACCAGCTTGGACCCAAGGTCGCTGGCTCCAGCAAGGCGTTACTCAGTCTGCTGAAGACCCGTGGTCAAGGCACATATTAGAAAGCAATCAATGAACAACTAAGGTGTCGCAATGGCAACAAAAACTGATGATTGATGCTTTTCATCTCTCTCCATTCCTGTCTCTGTCCCTGTCTATCCCTCTCTCTGTCTCTATTTAAAAAAAAATGTTTTATTAGAAAAAAAATAAAATAGTTCTGTTTATGCCAACTTTTCACAACACTTATGATTGGGGCATTATTTTTAAGTTCAATAAGAAGTTTAAAAAACAAATAATTTACTCATCTCATATCCCACCTATCTCTTTATTTAGGAAATACTAAATATTATACCAGCTTCAAGGGTAATGATAGTGATCCCAGATCCCGTTGTGACCTTCTGAGTATCATTGATACCTGGGTACTTTCTGGCTTTAATGGTGATTGGAGTTTCTTAGAGTTGTAATGTTGAATCTGCCATAATTTTAATATAGAGTCATATTACAAGGTTATTAAGAAAAGGCCCATTCTACAGTTAACTGAGCATTTAAGGTGGCAATGATTCAATCTCCCTAAGTTTTACATATCCAGACTCAAGGAGACTTTTTTTTAAAGTACAGGTAAATTGTAAAGCCAGTGCCCATGGCCAAGGCCACCATTACAGCCGCCTGGATCATTCAGGTTCGCATTGGATTTGGACAGATGGTAATGAAACAACAGAGCCAAGAACTGGTGGTCCATCATCTTTAATCCTAGCTTGCACCCACTGGGCAAGTAGAAATACACACTGGGCTCCAAAACCCACACATTCAGTGCTCACAAAGCTACTGACTTATCCAAGTTTCCTAGAATCAAAAGGTTTCTAGCTCACCAGACTTATTCATCTGTTTCCCATCTCCTTCTCTCTACACAAACTCTGCACAAACTGGCTTCTTCCTCAGCATTCCACCATCTTGGATGCCTCCTCTCCTCCTCGTGGACTTAATCTGCTCTCCTTTCTAATACTAACCTCAGGAACCAAGAGAGCAAGCTCCCGGCCTGCCCCACTTTATACTGTAGAAATACAAACCCTTAATCCAATCTACAAACAAGAAAGTCTCTGATACAAAGTCACTCATCTGAGGCACAATGGGATTCCTCATGAGAGTGCACCACCCTACATCATCCAATCAGTCAAGGGTGTGGAGAAAAGCTTACTCTTAAAACTAAGGCATAGGCTATAACGACCCGGCCTGCCCACAACCTGTCCCCCAAAACACATTAATATCAAAGGACTTGCATGTGGGCAGCACCATCTTTAACAAAGTGAGCATAATATATTTTATCTGCCCAACATAAGTCAAGCAGATTTTATTCTTTATATTTACAAAAAGGCAGGAAAAAAGTCAGCTATTCAAAACAATGGAAAATAGCTTTATATAAATTTCTAAATCAACCTGACCAGGTGGTGGCACAGTGGATAGAGCATTGTACTGGAATGCCGAGGACCCAGATTAAAAACCTGAGGTTGTTGGCTTGAGTGCAAGCTTATGTGGCTTGTGAGCTCACCAGTTTAAGCTTGGATTGCCAGCTTGAGTGTAGGATCATAGACATAATCCCATGGTCACTGGCTTGAGCCCAAAGGTTGCTGGCTTGAGTCCAAGGTTGCTGGCTTGAGCAAGGGTCACTTGCTTTGCTGAAGCTCCCCAATCAAGGCACATATGAGAAAGCAATCAAGAACAACTAAGGTGCTGCAACGAAGAATTGATGCTTCTCATCTTCCTTCCTGTCTGGCCCTGTCTGTTTGTCTTTCTCTCTTTCTCTCGTTAAAAGAAAAATTAATAAATAAAAACAAATAAAAATAAAGATTTCTAAATCTTAACTGCATGTTATAATTAAGATATTTTAAAATAACAGTTTTTTAGTTGACCAGAATTCTTTTTCATTAATTTTATGGTACATAAATCCTTGTTATAAAATATCTGGGATTATAACCATAAAATTCTTGTTCTTGAAAACAGTAGGTCTTACTCAAACAGAAAATAAGGAATTAAAAAAATAAAACTTTTTTTAAGTGAGAGAAGAAGAGACGGACAGACTCCTACATGTGTTCTGACCAGGATCCACCAAGCAAGCCCCCTACAAGCTGCAATGCTCTGCCTATATGAGGCCCCTGCAGGGCAACTGTTGGGCAGATAAAATATATTATGCTCACTTTGTTAAAGATGGTGCTGCCCACATGGAAGTTCGTTGATATTAATGTGTGTTCTGGGACAGGCTGTGGGCAGGCCGGGTCGTTGTAGTCTAGGGCTTAGTTTTAAGAGTAAGCTTTTCTCCACACCCTTGACTGATTGGATGATGTAGGGTGGTGCACTCTCCTGAGGAATCCCATTATACAGAGACTTCCTTGTATGTATAATTGGATTAAAGGTTTTGATTCTATCGTATAAAGTGGGAGAGACCAGTAGCTCTCTCTCTCTCTCTCTTGGTTCTTGGTTCCTGAGGTATTAGAGAGGAGAGCAGATTAAGGCCATGTGGAGGAGAAGTAGCCAAGATTGCAGAGTGCTGAGGAAGAAGCCAGTTTGTTAAGAGATTGTGCAGGAGGAGATGGGAAACAGAGGTGAATAAGTCTGGTGAGCTAGAAACCTTTGATTCTAGGAAACTCGGATAAGTCAGTAGCTTTGTGAGCACTGAATGTGTGGGTTTTGGAGCCCAGTGTGTGTTTTTGCTTGCCTCCTGGGTGCAAGCTAGAATTAAAGCTGATGGCTCACCAGTTCTTGGCTCCTGTGTTTCATTACCGACTGTTCGAATCCAATGCGAACGTGCACAGGTCAGGCGGCTGTGATCCTGGCCGCGACTACTGGCTTTACAGCAACCAAGCTATTTTTAACACTTGAGGTGGAGGCTCCACTGAGCCATCCTCAGCTCCTGGAGCCAATGCACTAGAACCAATTGAGCCATGGCTGTGGGAGATGAAGAGAGAAAGAGAAAAAGGGGGGGGGAGTAGTGGAGAAGCAGATGGTCACTTCTGTATGTTCTGACTGGGAATCAAACTTGGGACAATTACACACGGGGCCTACACTCTACCACTGAGTCAATGGGCCAGGGCCTAAAATTATTTTTAAAGGTTTTAATTATTGATTTTTAGAGAAAAGAGAGGAAGGGAGAGAGAGAGAGAGAGAAAAGGGGTGAGGAGGAGTGGAAAGCATCAACTGATAGTAGTTGCTTCCTGTATGTGCTTTGACCAGGCAAGGGTATATAGTATATAATCAATAACATTTATATATCTATATCTATATCTATCTATTATCTGTCTGTCTATCATCTATCTATCTATCTATCTATCTATCTATCTATCTATCTATCTATATCTATCATCTGATTGCTATTGTGCTTGTGCACCACATGTAAGCTATTTCCTAGATTTTCTTTAGCACTCCCACCCAGAAATGCAGGACAACTACTAAACCCGGACACTCCCATACCCCTGAGGAGAACTACGGAAGCTGGATGTTTCCATACCCGTGAGTAGTTGACTGACCTCAAGAAGCAATAAAGACTGTGATTAGATCAGAATGCCATGGAGAAGAAATTATGATCCCAGGAACCAGCAGTCTTGCTTGATGACTCCTTTTTCTTTTACTTTTTTTGTGACAGAGACAGAGAGAGAGACTGTTGGGCAAGTGAGTTTGTAAAATTTGTATTTATTGAGTTTGTTCACTTTTATTGTTAAAAAACGGCATTGGGCAGCAAAGTGTGTGCTTGCCCTCAGAACAGGGCAGTTGATTTCAGATTGTGGATTGCATTCTTGCTTGGGAGGGGCCATTGTTTTGCTAATGTTTGCTGGAGGAGGAGTCTTTGTGGGCCCAGGCAGTTTTGCAGGGAGAGCAGAGAGAATGCAGAGTGCCAAAGAAGCCAGTTTTGCAGAGAGAGGTGTGCAGATGGGGAACCAGAGTTAAGGGGCTTTGCAAGCTCTGCTGACACTGGTGGGGCCTTTGATTCTAGGAGAAAATGGAGAAGATTCTCTGGTTGTGGAATTGGAAAATGCGTCACAGCTTTGGGAGCCCTGAATGAGAGGGAAGTGGTCTTCCCTGCCTGTTTGCTCCTACACCAGTAGGAGACTTTAATAAATGGAATGGCCCACCATTTTTTGGCTACACTATTTCTTTACTGTTTGCCTGAATTCAATGAGAACCTGCATGGCCATGATGGTGGCAGCCACTGGCCCTACAGAGACAGAGAGAGGGACAGATAGGAACAGACAAGCACAAAAGGAGAGAGATAAGATGCATCAATTCTTCATTGCAGCATCTTAGTTGTTTATTGATTGCTATAAAGCCAGTAGCCATGAGCACCATCACAGCCGCCTGGCTCATGCAGGTTCGCATTGGATTCGGACAGACGGTAATGAAACAACAGAGCAAAGAACTGGTGGGCCATCATCTTTAATCCTAGCTTGCACCCACCGGGCAAGTAGAAACACACACTGGGCTCCAAAACCCACTCATTCAGTGCTCACAAAGCTACTGACTTATCCGAGTTTCCTAGAATCAAAGGTTTCTAGCTCACCAGACTTATTCACCTCTGTTTCCCATCTCCTTCTCTCTACACAAACTCTGCACAAACTGGCTTCTCCTTCAACGCTCTGCCATCTTGGCTGCTTCTCCTGGTCTCCACGTGGCCTTACTCTGCTCACTAATGCTGTAGCATGAACTCCTCCTAGAATGCAATCACTCTTCCCCTTAAAACCTTTTGGCGCAAAAGCCCTTCCCCAACACACATTAACACAATCACGCCCATCCCAAGCAGGAAGGGCAGGGCAACTAATGTTATCACCTGAGCAACAAGCTTCCCCATGGGCAGCACCATCTTTAACAAAGTGAGCATAATATATTTTATCTGCCCACCAATTGCTCTCTCATATGTGCCTTGACCAGGGCCCTACAGCAGACCAAGTGACCCCTTGCTCAAGTGACCTTGGGTTCAAGCTGGTGAGCTATGCTCAAACCAGATGAGCCTGCAGTCAAACCGGCAACCTCATGCTTCCTCTGTGTCCCATTCTGACGCTCTATCCACTGCGCCACTACCTGGTCAGGCTTGATAACTCTTACAATATTGGGAACCACGTATCCTACTTTATGACTAACTTCATTCCCTCCATTATACTAACCTCACCTGAAAAAGTAGATAATCAGCCCTTGCAACTGAGATTGTACAGCAGGCTTTGGGCTAAAATATGCCTCTTATCTTCTCAAGTTGCTGAGCAATCTTGATTAAAGACCCCTGTTTCCCTCTCAGACCCAGTCTCTGCTTTTGGCCTTTGTGGTGGCAGGTGACCCAAACTCTGAACTGGTTGTAGTCAGGTAACACATACAGAAAGCAACTACTATGAGTTGATGCATCTTGTTTCTCCCCCCACCCCTTTCTCTCTCTACCTCTCTTTCGTTCTCCCTAAAAATCAATAAATAAAATCTAAAAAAAGGATAGCTACTGTGGAGCCTGAGCTGTGATGGCACAGTGGATAAAGCCTTGACCTGAAATGCTGAGGTCTCAGGTTCAAAAACCTGGGCTTCCCTGGTCAAGGCACATATGGGAGTTGATGCTTCCTGCTCCTTCTCATCTTCCCTCTCTGTCTCTCTATACTCTTTCTCCAAAAATGAATAAATAAAAAAATAAAAATAAAAAAGCTACTGTGGATGAAAAAGGAGTCACCCATTGAACCTGAAAAGCTCAGGGGACGCCTGCATGGTTGTTGGGCAGATAAAATATATTATGCTCACTTTGTTAAAGATGGTGCTGTCCACCTGCAAATTGTAAGAGTAAGCTTTTCCGCACACCCTTGACTGATTGGATGATGTGGGGTGGTGCACTCTCATGCGGAATCCTCCCATTATGCCTCAGATAAGTGACTTTGTATCAGAGAATTCCTTGTTTGTAGATTGGATTAAGGGTTTGGATTTCTGCACTATAAAGTGGGGCAGGCTGGGAGCTTGCTCTCTTGGTTCCTGAGGTTAGTATTAGAGAGGAGAGCAGATTAAGGCCACATGAAGAGGAGAATCAGCCAAGATGGTGGAGTGCTGAGTGAGAAGTCAGTTTGTGCAGAGTTTGTGCAGGAGGAGATGGGGAACAGAGATGAATAAGTCTGGTGAGCTAGAAACCTTTGATTCTAGGAAACTCGGATAAGTCAGTAGCTTTGTGAGCACTGAATGAGTGGGTTTTGGAGCCCAGCGTCTGTTTTTGTTTGCCCACTGGGTACAAGCTAGAATTAAAGCTGATGGCTCACCAGTTCTTGGCTCCATTGTTTCATTACCATCTGTCCAAATCCAATGCGAACCTGCAAGAGCCAGGCGGCTGTGATGGTGGCCTCAACTACTGGCTTGACAATGGTGGCCTTACAAACTCAGAGACTTAAAGTAACCACATAATGTGGTAAGGTACCAAAGAATTGCAAAAATTAATATTAGCATTTTAGGAGAGAAAGTCAGGCTTCTTGTCCTGTTCTTTCTTTAGAGAATGGAAGGAGAAGGATATGGGAGTTTTCTGACTTACAAGGATGACTGGGTCATTTGGTTTAACTATAGTTCTCTGAAAGGATAAAGGTCATCTGAAGAGCCTCCTTTCCCTTTCAATAAAAGACAGAATTTACATAGTGTTCGGCAGATAAAATATAATATGCTCACTTTGTTAAAGATGGCGCTGCCCACATGGAAGCCCGTCATCCAGGTGATATTATTTGCCCTTATGCTTGAAATGGCTGTGGGGGAAAAGCTGTAATGTAGGCAGGCCAGGTCATTATAGCCTAAGGCTTAGTTTAAGAGTAAGCTCTTTCCCACACCCTTGACTGATTGGATGATGTAGGGTGGTGCACTCTCTTGAGGAATCCCATTATGCCTCAGATGGGTGGCTTTGTATCAGAGAATTTCTTGTATGTATAATTGGATTAAAGGTTTTGAGTCTATGCTATAAAGTGGGAGAGAGCAGTAGCTTGATCTCTCTCTCTCTCTTGGTTCCTGAGTTCCTGAGGTTAGTATTGGAGAGGAGAGCAGATTAAGGCCATGTGGAGGAGAAGTAACCAAGATGGCAGAGTGCTGAGGAAGAAGCCAGTTTGTTAAGAGTTTGTGCAGGAGGAGATGGGAAACAGAGGTGAATAAGTCTGGTGAGCTAGAAAGCTTTGATGCTAGGAAACTAGGATAAGTCAGTAGCTTTGTGAGCACTGAATGTGTGGGTTTTGGAGCCCAGTGTGTGTTTTTGCTTGCCCGCCAGGTGCAAGCTAGAATTAAAGCTGATGGCTCACCAGTTCTTGGCTCCGTTGTTTTATTACCGACTGTCCGAATCTAATGCGAACCTGCATGGGTCAGGCAGCTGTGATGGCGGCCTTGACTACTGGCTTTACACATAGTGTTGGGCAAATAAAATATGCTCACTTTGTTAAAGATGGCGCTGCCCACGTGCATGCCCATTGATGTTAATGTGTGTTGGGGGACAGGCTGTGGGCAGGCCGGGTCGTTATAGCCTAAGGCTTAGTTTTAAGAGTAAGCTTTTACCCACACCCTTGACTGATTGGATGATGTGGCATGGTGCACTCTCCTGAGGAATCCCATTATGCCTCAGATGAGGGACTTTGTCTCAGAGACTTTTTTGTTTGTAGATTGGATTAAGGGTTTGGAATCTACACTATAAAGTGGGGGCAGACCAGGAGCTTGCTCTCTCTTGGTTCCTGAGATTAGTATTAGAGAAGAGTGCAGAGAAAGGCCATGTGGAGAAGGCCAGGAGAAGAATAGCTGAGTGCTGAAGAAGAAGCCAGTTTATACAGAGCTTGTGCAGAGAGAAGGAGATGGGGAAAAGAGGTGAATAAGGCTGCTTAACTAGAAACCTTTTATTCTAGGAAACTCGGATAAGTCAGTAGCTTTGTGAGCACTGAATGAGTGGGTTTTGGAGCCCAGTGTGCATTTTTACTTGCCCGGCAGGTGCAAGCTAGGATTAAAGATTATAGCCCACCAGTTCTTGGCTCCATTGTTTCATTACCGACTGTGTGAATCTAATGCGAACCTGCATGGGCCAGGTGGCTGTGACGGTGGCCGGGAATACTGGCATTACACATACCCTACACTGATTTTAACTCTCCCTCCCTTTCTGGGATCCTTAGAGTAACATATACCTCTAGGCAAAAGAGGGTAGATAGACACTAAAAGATTTGTGAATGTCTTTGATATGTAAAACAGCATTACTATTGTGTTACCCTGAAAGTTTTAATGTCTTTTATATCCTTTACACAAATGTTATAACCTTGTTGATGCTTGTGTCATGTTCCCCCCAACCTGTATATGGTCAAAGCGATATAACCAGGCTCAGGGTTATATTCGACACTGCATGATTTAGGTCAGCTATACCTCATGTTAGTCATATGGAGAGGGCTTAATCAATAAAATTCCTCAAACATTCATTTGGACTTGGTGTCTCTATGTAAACGCACAAAAGTAAGGTAAGGTATTTGACAATAACAGGATGGTATAAAATTAAAACTGTCTTGATTAAAAGCAGTTTATGGTGGGTAGGCATGTCTAGAGAGGTATTTTTTTCTAACAAAGGTCAGTGCTTACCTTAATCTAGTCTGTCTGTTATCTTTTGCATTTATAATAATGTACCTGATAACATGGGGATAATCTTCTTTTGCTGGCCCCCTCAGGGCAGGCATCCTACTAAAGCAGGAACTAGCAAACCTCCTCATTGTTGTTATTTTCATGTTAGTTAACTATTAACTATATGATTCCTGACCATGTAAAGAATTTTCAGTATATATTTATTTTTTATCCAATCCCAGAGATTGCTTTGCTTTGCTTTCTCTCATCTCCCTAATCTATCACCAGTAACTTTCATGTAATCCTCTTAAGTCTTTCCCTTTGATTCTGATTGTTGGGTAAACAAATGATTTTTAAGTTTGCTCTGCCTGTCCTGGGGCAGCACTATGTGTGTATAGTCTATGTAAGGCCGCCGGTGCTTGCCCTCAGAGTGGCAGATTGGAAATTGTGGATTGCCTTCCTGCTTGGGAGGGGCAATTGTTCGCTGGAAAAGGTTTTGTTTTGTTTTGCCCCAACCTGTTTTGCAGGAGGATGGAGAGAGAGAGAAGAGAGCTGAGGGACTTGGGGAGTCCTGATTTGGGCCCAACTTGTTTGGCTGGGCAGTGATGTTTTGCTTGTGATGCCCTATTATTCCAGGAGAGTCCAGAGAATGAGTTGGGGCTTTGGGATCCTTGAGTGAGAGGAGAGTTTTTCCTGCCTGTTTGCTTGTCCACTGTTATGAGGCTTAAAGCCAGTAGCCATGGCCACCATCACAGCCGCATGGCTCATGTAGGTTCGCATTAGATTCGGACAGTCGGTAATGAAAGAACGAAGTCAAGAACTAGTGGGCCATCATCTTTAATCCTTGCTTGCACCCAGCGGGCAAGTAAAAACACACACTGGGCTCCAAAACCCACTCATCCAGTGCTCACAAAGCTACTGACTTATCTGAGTTTCCTAGCATCAAAGGTTTCTACCTCACCAGACTAATTTCACTTCTGTTCCCCATCTCCTTCTCTCTACACAAACGCTGCACAAACTGGCTTCTTCCACAACATTCTGCCAATCTTGGCTGCTTCTCCTGGCCTTCATGTGGTCTCACTCTGCTCTCTTACAGCATAAACTCCTCCTAGAATGCAATCACTTTTCTCCCGGAACAACGTGATCTCTCTTTCTTTTAAAAACTTTTGGGCGCGAAAACCCTCCCCCAACACATATTAACATAATCACGCCCATCCTGAGCAATCACCTGGGCAATGGGCTTCCATGTGGGCAGCGCCATCTTTAACAAAGTGATCTAATATATTTTATCTGCCCAACAAGGCTTTAATAAACAGAATGTCCCACCATCCTCTGGCTTCACAGTTCCTTCTGCCCAAATTCAGTGAGAATCTGCATCTGCATGGCCATGGCCATTTGCTTTACACTCATGTATAAAATAAGTGGTAAAACCATCATTTCCTGGAGTCCTTTCTCAACCTGTTGAGACTGTGCTTCCCAGCAATTATCAACAGTTTGGCTCAAATAAAATTATAAAAAATTCTTACAGGTTTGGAAATTTCTTACATTGACACTACCATTTATTAATCACCAAATATTTGGTAGTTTTTTAAGAGCTATATATCTATTATCACATTTATACCACCAAGAAACTTTTTTTAAAATGATTTGTTTCAATTTTTCTATTGATTTGAGAAAGAAGAAGGGAAGAAAGAAGCATCAACTTGTGTCCCCATTGGGTGCCTCCTTAACGTCCCTGACTGGTGATAAAATCCATAACCAGAGTGAACTAGGATGAAGCTCGATCCACTAAGCCAACTAAACAGGGCCCCAGAATGTTTAGGACAAATATCTTTAGCTCTGTGTAAAGCCAATAGTCACGGCCACTATCACAGCTGCCTGACCCATGCAGGTTCGCATTAGTTTCATACAGTCGGTAATGAAACCACGATCTGGTGAGCTCCAGCCTCATGCTGATGCTGGCTCTCCACAACATCCAGGGCAATCTTCAACTCACAAACCTGTGATTCCTTCTCCAGCGTCTGCTCCATTTCCAGGCGAATCTCGCAATCCTGGTCGACCTCCTCTTCCAGCGCTTCCTCCAGCTCCTTCCATTGCTCGGTTTGCAGGTCCAGGGCAGCCTCTTCCATAGAGCTCTCGGTTTCCTCACGCATGGCTGTAAAAGTCAGCCGGCCAACAATCCCCCAAAAAACAGCCATAGGGAACCATAACAGCAGCCAGTTCTCTACCATGTACCTCAATGGTGCCTGCTCCATACCGATCTGTATCAAATCCTGACGACTAGGCCAAATGTAAAGCCAGTAGTCACGGCCACTATCACAGCCGCCTGACCCACGCAGGTTCGCATTAGTTTCGTACAGTCGGTAATGAAACACAGAAACCACGAACTGGTGAACCATCAGCTTTAATTCTAGCTTGCACCCGGTGGGCAAGCAAAACACACACTGGGCTTCAAAACCCACACATTCAGTGCTCAAAAAGCTACTGACTTATCCGAGTTTCCTAGAATCAAAGGGTTCTAGCTCACCAGACTTATTCATCTCTGTTCCCCATCTCCTCCTGCACAAACTCTTCACAAACTGGCTTCTCTCTCAGCACTCTGCCATCTTGACTACTTCTCCTGACCTCCATGTGTCCTTCATCTCCTCTCTATACTAACCTCAGAAACTCAGGAACCAAAAAGCAAGCTCCTGGTCACCCCACTTTATAGCATAGATTAAAAACCTTTAATCCAATTATACAAACAAGAAAGTCTCTGATACAAAGTCACCCATCTGAGGCATAATGGGATTTCTCAGGAGAGTGCACCACCCTACATCATCCAATCAGTCAAGGGTATGGAGAAGAGCTTACTCTTAAAACTAAGCCTTAGGCTATAAAGACCCGGCCTGCCCACAGCCTGTCCCAGAACACACATTAATATCAACGAACTTCCATGTGGGCAGCGCCATCTTCAACAAAGTGAGCATAATATATTTTATCTGCCCAACACTTTGTTTACAGATTAGTAAAATGTTGGGAAGATAAAATATATTATGCTCACTTTGTTAAAGATGGCGCTGCCCACATGGAAGTTTGTTGATATTAATGTGTAATGGCAAACAGGCTGTGGGCAGGCCAGGTCATTGTAGCCTAAGGTTTGGTTTTAAGAGTAAGCTTTTCCCCACAGCCTTGACTGATTGGATGATGTAGGGTGGTGCACTCCTGAGGAATCCCATTATGCCTCAGATGGGTGACTTTGTATCAGAGACTTCGTTGTTTCTGTAATTGGATTGGAGGTTTGATTTTACACTGTAAAGTGGGATAGGCCAGGAGCTTGCTCTCTTGGTTCCTGAAGTATTAGTAAGGAGAACAGATTAAGGCCACGTGGAGAGGAGAAGCAGACAAGATGGCAGAATGCTGAGGAAGAAGGCAGTTTGAGCAGAGTTTGTGCAGGAGGAGATGGGGAACAGAGGTGAATAAGTCTGGTGAGCTAGAAACTTTTGATGCTAGGAAACTCGGATAAGTCAGTAGCTTTGTGAGCACTGAATGTGTGGGTTTTGGAGCTCAGTGTGTGTTTTTACTTGCCCGCAGGGTGCAAGCTAGAATTAAAGCTGATGGCTCACCAGTTCTTGGCTCCAGTGTTTCATTACCGACTGTCCGAATCTAATGTGAACCTGCATGGGTCAGGCGGCTGTAATGGCGGCCTGGGCTACTGGATTTACATAAAACAATGTTGGAAAGTAAGTACCTTGTGAAAGTCTATAAAGTGTAACATATGGTGATTCAGAGTCAGATTGCTTGGGTTCAAATCCCAGCTCTATTGCTTGTTAACTTTGTGACCTTAGGCAAATTACTTAAACTATTTCTGTTTTCTCTCTTCATCTAGAAAATAAAGATGATGATTGTAAGGCCAGGAGCCGCCATCGTGGCCATTCACATGCAGGTTCCCATTGGATTCGGGCTGACGGTGAAGAAATGGCAGGGTCGGAGGATGGTAGGCCATTCTGTTTATTGGTGTCTCACCAATACAGGCAAGCCACAAGAGAAGACAAGGGAGAAGCAGAAAACCAGCTTTTCCCATGGAGGTCAAGGGATCAGGGAGGCCCCTGCAATGGGGATAGCAGGAACCGAGAGAGCTCAAGCTACTGGTCTCTCCCATTTTATAGCATAGATAATCCAAACCTTTAATCCAATTATACAAACAAGGAAATCTCTGTATAATGGGATTTCTCAGGAGAGTGCACCACCCTACATTATCCAATCAGTCAAGGGTGTGGGGAAGAGCTTACTCTTAAAGCCAAGCCGTAGGTCATAACAACCTGGCCTGCTTACATTACAGTCTTTCCCCCACACCCATCCCAAGCACAAGGGCAAATAATATTACCTGGGTGACGGGCTTCCATGTGGGCAGCATCATCTTTAACAAAGTGAGCATATTATATTTTATCTGCCCAACAATCCACCCCTATGCTCACTTTACTACCCACAATCTACACTACCGGCATCCCTGTACAAGGAAATTAAGTACATTACACAAATTACAGCAGTAGCACAAATCATACAGTTTCAACAATTACAAAGGTACATTGCATAAACAGAAACAGTACCAACTACAGCAATAGGATTAACAAATCAAAAGCTATGGATGAAATGACAGAGCTGTCAACGGCACCAAGAGAGGCAAATCTTTTCCCTCTGGCAGAATACAGGCCAGAGTTTTATCTGCAGACAGCACCGTAGCTGGTACCAGAGGCCGCCCTGAGCGGGCATACCAAACCTTATTGGCCAATACACCAGCATCTGCTGGTTCTACGTGTAGTAAAATAGGAGAACTCATTATCGGCCATAAAGAAATTACAAAGGTGCCCTTCATTATGCTGTCCCCCTGAGCACTCAAAGGATAATACACTTCTACCTTAGGCGGCCAGGTGCTGGTTGCCCAAGGAGTTAACTGGAGGTCCACCTCTAGCCCCTTTCCCCATGGTGCCAACAAGGCCACCCATCTCAGATGGGGGGCCTGGACAGTCCAGGGCCAAGTCCATTGAAGCCGTTGGCCTTTAAGAAGGGCTGTTGGGGCAGGCAAGAGCACGTTGCCCTGCTGTCCAAAGCCTGGCTTGAGTAAAATGTCCTTGGTGCGTATCTGCAACTGAATGGGGGCAGCTGCCCGATGCAGGAGGGCGTCCACTGGAGCTGGGCTCCCACGTCGAGGTCTCTCATTCAAAATCCAGAGTACTGTCCATAAGCGGCGTGTCCATCCAGTAAGGGAGCTGGTGCTCCCCTCCTGTCGCAGTCCCTGCTTTAAGAGTCCATTATACCGCTCAATGATACCAGCAGCTTGGGGGTGGTAGGGAACATGGTATTTCCAGTCCACCCCCAGCTCTTGAGCCCATTACCTCACCATTGAACCAGTGAAGTGGGTACCGTTGTCACTTTCAAGGACCAGTGGTCGCCCATATGCAGCACTCAGGCGGTCCAAATCCTGTATGACTGCTCTCTGGTCAGGATTACGGGAAGGATAAGCAGCAAGCAGACCTGTGGCAGTATCTACACAAGTGACCGCATACTGGTACCCTTCTGACTTTGGTAAGGGTCCAATGATGTCTATCTGCCATCGTGTCAGTGGAACATGACCCCTCTGGATCTGTCCAGGTGACACCAGTGGTCTCCAAGGGTGCTCCTTGGAACACACTGCACATTGCTCACAAGCTACAAGTACCTCTGCATAGGACACAGGCAAGTTCCACGCCTTAACCGTAGCCCACATAGTTTTCTGTCCTGCATGGAGCAGGCGCCGGTGGAGCCATTGCGCCACATCACCTGCAGGTGCAGTCTCCAACCATCGCACCTTTGCCAATGTATCTGCCTCATCATTCCCAGGATGGGCTAGAGGGACATGCCCCGTGACATGATATACTGTCACCTGCTTCTGGTGTCCTATTTCCCATAAGTCCTGCCACATGGCCTGACCCCATAGTGGGCGGTGCATTACCATCCACTGGTTAATGTGCCAAGTAGCAATCCAAAGGGTCAGTCCACGATATACAGCCCAGCTGTCAGTACAGATCACCAGAGGTGAAGGTTCATTGTGGGCAACTAGCCAAACAGCTCTTAATTCTGCCCATTGGCTGCTTTGGCCTGTACCCGTGTCCATCCATATAGTCTCAGTGGCCGGATGGAAGGCTATGGCCGTCCACTTGGCAGGTTGGCCCCTGCTGGAACCATCAGTATACCAGGCATCCTCAGGGATGGGCACCCGCCCCTCCTGGTAGGGACTGACTTCAGGTTCTGCTTCCTGAGCCCCCGCTGCACCTGACTCTAAGGTTGCATAGGTGACTGGACCCAAGACTTCCTGCAGTTCTGCCCTCAACGGGCTGGTGCTAAGAGCACAGCGTTGTTGTAGGTAGGCACCCCACTTGGCCAGGGTGGACATTTGGGCCATACCACTACGTGGTTTTGTCGCCCAATCTCTCACCCATCCTGCAATAGGGTATGTTGTCTTGACTGTAACTGGTGTTGTGGTTGTAATACTCTCAGTGGCCAGGAGGGCAGCATACACAACTGCCAGCTGCTTCTCTACTAATGAGTAACGAACTTCAGCACGTTTCCACAATTGGGACCAAAACCCAATAGGTTGCCGTAAGCGCTCTGTTCGTTGCCACAAACCCCATCCAAACCCCTCCGAGGTTACATGAACATCTAGCTCACAGGGCCTGGCAGGATCAAACACATTCAAGGCCTGTGCCACCTTGACAGCTCTCTTAGCTGCTGCAAATGAACCTTGCGCCTGCTCAGTCCAATCCCAACGAACCCCCTTCCGAATAAGGTTGTACAAGGGGCGTAGTAACTGAGCCAAATGGGGTATAAATGCTCGCCAATACCCCAACAGACCTAAGAATTCCTGTAACTGTCTTACCGTACTGGGCACAGGGTATGCTTGGATCTTATCTATAACTGCATCAGGGATAACTTTTGTCTTACCCGACCAGACAACTCCCAAGAATTTAACAGATAACCCAGGTCCTTGCAATTTGTCCTCATTGACTGCCCAGCCACATGCTTTCAAATGGGATAGGAGGGTAGGGACTGCTTGCTCCAATTCTGGAAGAGAATCACTAGTTAACATAATATCATCAATATAGTGATATATGCGAACTGCCTCTGGCTGTTTCCATTTAGCCAGGTCAGCAGCCACCAGCCCAAGGCACAAGGTGGGGCTGTGCAAATAGCCCTGGGGTAATACTGTAAAAGTCCATTGTCTCCCTTCCCAACTGAAGGCAAATTGGTCTTGACTCTCTGCAGCTATATCAATGGAGAAGAAAGCATTGGCCAAGTCTGCCACAAAGTGGTATGTCCCCAACTCATGGCTTAACTGATCCATCATGTTAGCTATCGAGGGAACAGCAGCGTGCAAAGGGGAAACAACTTTGTTCAGTTCTCTGTACTCTACTGTCATTCTCCAGGTTCCGTCTGGTTTGCGCACAGGCCATACCGGGGAGTTGTAAGGACTGTGTGCTGGCCGAATGATCCCCACCTTTTCTAGTTCGAGGATTGTCGCTGTGACTTCTTCATAACCACCTGGCAGGCGGTACTGCTTGGTGTTAGTCACACACCGAGGGATGGGCAATTGCAAAGGGGAATGTGATGCATGTCCCCGCAACACTGCCTTCACAACCCTGATCCGTAGCCGGAACTCCCCAGCTGTAGTTTCCAACCATAGTCCTTGAAGGACATCTATCCCCAAAATATATTCAGGAATAGGAGATACATACACCTTATATGGCTTAGGAGGCAGTCCTCCTATCCCCAATGGAATAGTTACTGGCTTCACTTGAACAGTTTGGCCCCCATAGCCATCAATGGCCACTGGGGTCCCAGCAAACCGCTCTGGGTTCCCATAGAGGAGGGAACATTCTGCACCTGTATCCACCAAGGCCAACACCCGTTGTACATTGGAAGGGGACCAGTGGATAGCCAGTTCCACATGTGGCCTCCGGTCCCCGCCCATCCCCGTTAGACGGGTCCCTCGGCCCTTTTCCTATTCAAACTGGTACAATGGGTCTTGGGATTTCTCCTCTCCCTCGGCCGTCTCTATCATATAATCTTGTAACCGAGCTACCCGCGCACCAAATGTTTTATTGGTAGCTGCTGGGGCCCTTCGTCTCAATGACTGGAACTTCTGTTCTGGTTTAAGCTGCCGCCAAAGCTCCAAAAGAATTTTATTAGACTGGCCATCCAATTTCCCCTTATCTGCTCCAGCCGCAATCAAATCTACCCACATCTGTGTTCGGCTAACCTTTATAGGCCCGTTTCCCTTGTTAGTTGGGGGGGCAACATGGGCAGCAGCCCTCACTGCTTTATGATCTCTAGTGGCTTCCAACTCTCCCAAATCTGCTACCATCTGTGTAACTACATTGATGGGCTGCCCCACATAGGGGCCCAAGATAGCCACAAGTGACCCAAAAAGGGCTGACGGGGCGCTAGCAAGAATAAATTCCCTCATTTTTGCCATAAACACTTCCTCATCTGGCCCACGGGACCCAGGGTTGAAAACAGCATTCTTCATACCTAGTTCCCGAAGGACCTTTACTAACTCGCTGTAGCACTGCCACCGACTCATTGCCCCTGGCAATTCTCCAGCATTCTGCCAGACCATACGAATGGCAGCCATCACCCATTCTAATAGGGTATGGTCTCCAGGGTTGCCATGGCAGTTCTGAAGACGCTGCCTCAAGGAGGAGTGTGTGGTAATGGCGGCCAATTTCTCCATCTCTGTTCCGGAGAGCATGATGCCATCCACCCCTATGTCCCATAATCATAGTAACCAGGCTACCAGGGATTCAGTAGGTTTCTGCCTAAATTGTGCCCCCAACTCCATCAGCTCTGCCTGGGTATAGGGCCGGACCACAGAGTGTTCCATTACCTGAGCAGGAGGCTGTGGCTGCCCCTGAGGGACTCTAAGCTGCTGGGTTTTTACCTTCTTGGCGACCACTGGTCGGGCTCTCAGTGTGCGTATGGCAGCTTCAGCCTGAGCCTTCTCATCCTCAGAAGAGGAGTTGCAAGCGCCTGCTCCCGCTGACTCAAAACCAGTCCACCGGCGCGGGTGCTGCTGCTCCTTTGGCGACCGTTTAGGCTCCTGTGGCTGCTGGCTTTTGGCCAGAAGCTGAGACTCGAGTTCTTGAATCCGCAGTTGTTTCTCCAACAACTGCCGGTGGAAACGTTCAGCTTCCAGGGCAAACTGCAACTCGCGAACCTGTAATTCCTTCTCCAGTGCTCGCTCCAATTCTAGCCTTTTCTGCCGTTCGATTTGCAATTCATACTGAAGCTTTCGACCTCGAGCAGCTTCTTTCACAGAACTCTTGGTTTCCTCTTTAGTAAAAAACACGCAGCCCACAGCTCCTAAAAGGATAGCCATGGGAAGCCAGAACTGCAACCAGTCCTCTACCCCACCCCTCAGGGGTGGTGGCCCCATACCGATCTCCGAATCCTGCCGCAAACTACGCCAGTTGTAAGGCCAGGAGCCGCCATCGTGGCCATTCACATGCAGGTTCCCATTGGATTCGGGCTGACGGTGAAGAAATGGCAGGGTCGGAGGATGGTAGGCCATTCTGTTTATTGGTGTCTCACCAATACAGGCAAGCCACAAGAGAAGACAAGGGAGAAGCAGAAAACCAGCTTTTCCCATGGAGGTTAAGGGATCAGGGAGGCCCCTGCAATGGGGATAGCAGGGTACCGAGAGAGCTCAAGCTACTGGTCTCTCCCATTTTATAGCATAGATAATCCAAACCTTTAATCCAATTATACAAACAAGGAAATCTCTGTATAATGGGATTTCTCAGGAGAGTGCACCACCCTACATTATCCAATCAGTCAAGGGTGTGGGGAAGAGCTTACTCTTAAAGCCAAGCCGTAGGTCATAACAACCTGGCCTGCTTACATTACAGTCTTTCCCCCACACCCATCCCAAGCACAAGGGCAAATAATATTACCTGGGTGACGGGCTTCCATGTGGGCAGCATCATCTTTAACAAAGTGAGCATATTATATTTTATCTGCCCAACAATGATAATATGTAAAGCCAGTAGCTGTGGCCATCATAGCCACCTGGCCCATGCAGGTTCGCATTTGATTCGGACAGACGGTATTGAGACAACAGAGCCAATAACTGGTGGGCCATTAACTTTAATCCTAGCTTGCACCTGGAGGGCTAGAAATACACACTGTGGAAAATCACTTCCTTTTCCATTCAGGGCTCCCAGAGTCACTGACTTATCTGAGTTTCCTAGAATCAAAGGTTTCTACTCCACCAATCTTATTTATCTCTTTTCCCTATCTCCTTCTCTCTGCACAAACTCTGCACAAACTGGCTTCTCTCTCAGCACTCTGCCATCTTGGCTGCCTCTCCTCTCCTCCACATGCCCTTTTTCTGCTCTCTTCTCTAATGCTAATCTCAGGAAATGGGAGAGAGCAAACTCCGGGTCTGCCCCATGTTATAGGTAGAAGTCCAAACCTTTAATCCAGTATACAAACAAGGAAGTCTCTGATACAAAGTCACTTTTCTGAGGCATAATTGGATTCCTCATGAGAGTACACCACCCCCTATCCTGCAACCGTCAAGGGTGTGGGGAAAAGTTTAGTCTTAAAACTTAGCCTTAGGCTATAACAACCGGCCTGCTAACAGCCTGTCCCCCACACCCAATGCAAACTATAAGCGAGGAAACATATATATCATATTTACAAACTTATTTGACCAACATCATCTGTCCGAATCAAATGTGAACCTGCATGGGCCAGGTGGCTGTGATGGTGGCCATGGCTACTGGCTTTGCAGAAAGCTATCTGAGTTTAAGGACTACAACTAATTTTTCAAAGAGAACTATTTCTAGAGTAGAGAAGGAATTTCACTTATCCTAACACAAAGGAAAAATTACTCAAGACTTCTCATTTTCTTTTAATTATAGGCTTGTGAAACATCCCTCTGATTGATAATTTTCCTTTTTGAATACATTTAACCTACTGTGGTAAAATACCCAGAGTAAATTCTCCATAAAAGTTATCCTTTCTAGAAAAATAAAAATTTTTAAATGTTATTCTTCCTAGATTTAATCTCTTTATAGATTGAGAAATTGGCATTCTAGGGTACATATAAGTTTCTTATGGATCCTCTTGATATGTTTATTTCGAAGAAGTTAGTATAACAACAAATTAATGTTTTTCTCTCTCTCCCTTGCTCTATAGAATCAATAAGTTAAAAAAATTTTTAAAGGGTCACATTGTAGCAATACAGTAAGGCTTAGACAGTTCAAGAGAAGACATGGCTGGAAGATGTGTTGTTTTATGTTAATGCTTTAAATTCTATAAATAAATGCTATAAAATACTAAATTATAAATTTAACACGATCGTAAAACAGTAATTGTTTACTTTTTCCTGTATTCTCTGGGTGAGACTTGCATTTGTGGTCAACAACAAAGCAGATTAACAACATTAGAGAGTCATTGGAAACACCATGAATGTTGCCATGAGATGAGTAATGATGTAATCAGCATTAAATTAATGGCATCAAGGAAATGTAGAGGCAAGAAAATCTATACTGTTTCAATTAAAAAACATTAAAAAAAACTCCAAAGAACCATAGCATTTTAAATTATAATAGTGTTTCTACATTTTCCTTGCAGTGGGAATGTAAAGCCAGTAGCCACAGCCACCATCACAGCCGCCTGGCCTGTGCAGGTTCGACTTTGATTCAGACAGACAGTAATAACGGAGACAAGAACTGGTGGTTCATTAGCTTTAATTCTAGCTTGCATCTGGCAGGCAAGAAATACACACAGAGGGAAAACACTTTCCTTTCCATTCAGGGCTCCCAAAGCCACTGACTCATCCGAGTATTCTAGAATCAAAGGTTTCTACCTCACCAGCTTTATTCACCTCTGTTCCCCATCTCCTTCTCTCTGCACAAACTCTGCACAAACTGGCTTCTTCTTCAGCAGTCCACCATCTTGGCTTTCTCCTCTCCTCCACATGGTTTTATTCTGTTCTCCCCCAGCATGGGTTCCTCTGACTCATTTTATAGTGTAGAAATAAAAACCTTTAATCCAATATACAAACAAGGAAGCTGCTGATACAAAGTCACTTATCTGAGGCATAATGGGATTCCTCATTAGAGTGCACCATTCTTTATCATGCAACAGTCAAGGGTGTGGGGAAAAACTCAGTCTTAAAACTAAGCCGTAGGCTATAAGGATTCTGCCTGCTTACAGCCTGTCCCCCAAACCCACTGCAAACTATAAGCGAGCTAACACATACATCATATTTGCAAACTTATTTGACCCACAGGGATATATGAAATTAACCAAGAATGGTATCTTTACCATGAATAACATAGAAAAGTAGATTCTGTAAACGAGAAAAAAATTTTTTATGTGCACTGGTTGGATTATAAACAGCTACATTAGTATCTTCTTCTTACTCCAAACTTTATAAATAAATCACTACACTTCACATGGAACCATGATATTTGTAATTAGTTCTATAATCAAATTGTTGCTGTAGTTAGCTTTCTCCCTGCCTTAAGCTTAATATCTCCCTCAGGGCCTTGTATACCCTACAGGTAGCCCCAGACAGAAGACAGTGTTACTTACTAAAGCATCTATTGGGCAGATGAAATATATTATGCTAACTTTGTTAAAGATGGCGCTGCCCACGTGCAAGTTTTAAGAGTAAGCTTTTCCCCACACCCTTGACTGATTGGATGATGTAGGGTGGTGCACTCTCATAAATGACTATGTATCAGAGACTTCCTTGGATTGGATTAAATGTTTGGGTTTCTACACTATAAGGTGGGGCCTACCAGGAGCTTGCTCTCTCTCAGTTCCTGAGGTTAGTATTAGAAAGGAGAGCCGATTAAGTCCACGTGGAGGAGAGCAGGCAGCCAAGATGGCGGAGTGCTGAGGAAGAAGCCAGTTTGTGCAGAGTTTGTTTAGAGAGGAAATGGGGAACAGAGGTGAATAAGACTGGTGAGCTAGAAACCTTTGATTCTAGGAAACTCGGATAAGTCAGTAGCTTTGTGAGCACTGAGTGAGTGGGTTTTGGAGCCCAGTGTGTGTTTTTACTTGCCTGCTGGGTGCAAGCTAGAATTAAAGCTGATGGCCCACCAGTTCTTGGCTCTGTTGTTTTATTACTGACTGTCCAAATCTAATGTGAACTTGCACTGGCCAGGCGGCTGTGATGGTGGCTGTGACTACTGGTTTTACAGCATCCATGGTTATATCTCTCTTCCATTTAAGAAATTCCTAACTGGAAGCTTTTAGGCCCCAACTTCATATTTCCAAACAAAGGTTCTAGTTGTGCTAGCTTAGGTCAGATCCAATCAGCCATGTCAGGTGGTCTGAGGATTGTGTAACATGCGACCCTGGCTGCTAGGAAGCATTCTTGTAGGGAAGGGTAGCATCCAGAGAGAAGAAAAAGCGGTTGGCTCTTGTATTAGTTTTCTAGTGCTATGTAACAAATTACCACAAATTTAGCAGCTTAAAGCAACACTTTTTATTATCTCTCAGCTTCTGTGGGTCAGAAGTCTGAGCATGGCTTATTTTCTGCTTAGTCTCACCAGACAGCAATCAAGGTATTGACTGGGGTTGCAGTTTCATCTGAGGCTCAGGGTCATCTTCCCAGCTCATTCCATTCTGCAGAAGAATTTTTCTACAATTTGTTCCTCCTGCTCCCCTGCTACCATTACTGTTAACACACCACCACCATGAAAGTAGCCCTATATAATATAATGTAACCATAAATGATTCCATCACCTTTGCTATTTAATGTATCCTATTCAAAGGGGTGACATCCTGTCATATTCACAGTTCTTGCCCACACTCAAAAGGCATGTATAATGCAGAGAGAGGGGCAGGATTCTTGGAAGTATCTTAAAATTTTGCTTACCATGGCTATTGAATAAACAAATACTCAAGAGGTAGCCATTAGAGTTGTTACTCTCTCAAAGTTAGGAGAACTGCTTAAACTGATTGTTCACCTTTTTATTTTTGACAGTGTTTTTAAGAATAAAAAGATTATTATAGCGCTTGAGAGATGTGTGTAGATATTCATAGACATTCAAGTTTCATGTACCCCAAATATATATCTCTGAGAATAACTTATCACATGGATGTCGTTTTTGAAATTTTTTTCTTGATTTGAGAAAGGGATAGAGAGAGAGAGAGAGAAGCAGAGAGGAGCATCAATTGTTGTTCCACTTAGTTGTGCACTCATTGATTGCTTCTCATACATGCCCTACCCAAGGGATCGGATTCATTACCTCAGCACACAGAAAGGATGCTTTATACATTGAGCCACTGGCCAAGGCCAGATTTTTTTCTACGGTTCAAACTAAATGTGTTGAAACAAGTGACAAGAAATTATTAAACATTTCAAAATGGCTGCTTTTCCTCTCCTCCTGTCAGAAGCCTGAGACGATTTCTTTTCCATACTCACTGTGGGAGCCTAGTCAAGCTCCTGAAGTGAAAAGTGGATTGGATGAAAATGGAGAACAACAAAGGAAATAGGCTATCATGTGACAGAGATACAGGTCAGTTGTCTTCCATTGGCCAGACATGAGGCTGGACACTGATGAGCAGCTGATGAGCAAATCAGACCTTTCCTGTCCTTATGCTAGAAAAAGACACTCAGACCTCAAGGGACAAATTATTCTAAAATGTGCTTCATGGACATGAACAACAGTGCGGAGATTGTGTGGAGTGTAAAGTGGGGAGAGGTAAGGAATGGTATAAGGGGGATAAATGGTTATGGATTTAGACTTGACTTGGGGGGTGAATGTACACCCGAAACCTGTATACTTTTGTTAACCAGTGTCTCACTGTTGGGCAGATAAAATAGTATATTATGCTCACTTTGTTAAAGATGGCGCTGCCCACGTGCAAGTTTTAAAAGTAAGCTTTTCCCCACACCCTTGACTGATTGGATGATGTGGGGTGGTGCACTCTCATGAGGAATCCTCCCAGCATGCCTCAGATAAGTGACTTTGTATCAGAGACTTCCTTGTTTGTAGATTGGATTAAAGGTTTGGATTTCTACACTATAAAGTGGGGCAGACTGGGAGCTTGCTCTCTCGGTTCCTGCTATCACCATTGCAGGGGCCTCCCTTATCCGTTGTCCTCCATGGGAAAAGCAGGTTTTCTGCTTTTCCCTTGTCTTCTCTTGTGGCTTACCTGTCTTGGTGAGGCACCAATAAACAGAATGGCCTACCGATCTCCAACTCTGCCATTTTTTTACTGACTCACCAAATCTAATGCAAACCTGCACTGGCCAGGCAGCTGTGATGGTGGCCTCGACTATTGGCTTTACATTTGGCCTAGTCTCTGGCAGGATTTGATAGAGTTTGGTATGGAGCCACCACCACCTTTGAGCGGTGGAGTAGAAGACTGGCTGCTGTTATGGTTCCCTATGGCTCTCCTTTTGGGGACCATAGGCTGGCTGACCTTTACAGCCATGCATGAGGAAACCAAGAACTCTGTGGAAGATGCTGCCTGGGACCTGCAAACTGAGCAGTGGAAGGAGCTGGAACAAACATGGGAGAGACAGATGCTGACCCTGGAGCTGGAGGAAGTGCTGGAGGAGGAGGCCGACCAGGTTTGCGAGATTTGCCTGGAAATGGAGCAGATGCTGGAGGAGAAATCACAGGTTCATGAGTTTCAGCATGACCTGGATGTTGTGGAGAGCCAGCAGTGGTAGGAGACGAAGGCTGAGGCCGGGGCCGAAGCTGAGGCTGGGGCTGGAGCTGCAAGGCCTGCAGAGCAGAAAGCGGGGCAGCCCGGGGCTCGAGCCCAGTTGCAGGAGCTGTTGTTTTCAGTTCCTCTTCAGAGGATGAAGAGAATCAGGCTGGAGTTTCAATCTGCAGTCTCGAGAAGATGAGAGCCCAGCTGGAAGGAATACCTGTTACACTTCTGGTAGGTCTGCGATTTGGGGACATAGGGGTGGATGCCATCATGCTCTCCAGAGCAGAGATAGAAATGCTGACTGCCATTGCCACATGCTCCTCTTTAGGACAGTGTGAAAACTGCCATGACAGCAGGAATGAGGGGGAAGGCTAACACCCCATGTCCGTGGACTGATTTCCTAGACTACAACCGGAGTGAGCACTGGCTCATTTGCTGAATGGACTTATGGATTTTGGACAATGTGAAATACCCTAATGAAGGTGGGGGGCAGCTTTGATGGAGGCCCTTCCCCTGCCCCAGGAAGCCTTTCAAATGGCAAGAAAGAAGGCTGAGGAGCCTGACCTGTGGTGGCGCAGTGGATAAAGCATCGACCTGGGAACACTGAGGTCGCCAGTTCAAAACCCTGCACTGGTCTGGTCAAGGCACATATGGGAGTTGATGCTTCAAGCTCCTCCCCCCTTTCTCTCTCTCTCTCTTTCTCTCTCTCTCTCTCTCTCTCTCTCACTCTGTCTCCTCTCTAAAATGAATAAATAAAAAGAATTTAAGAAGGCTGAGGACATTTTGCGCTTTTGGCAAAGTGCTCAGACACTGGTGAAATGTACCTTTGTAATTGTTGAAATTGTATGATTTGTCATGTATTTGTAATTTGTGTAATGTACCTAATTTTTTTGTACAGGGATGCTGGTGGTATAGATTTTGGGTAGTAAAGTGAGTATAGGGGTGGATTGTTGGGCAGATAAAATAGTATATTATGCTCACTTTGTTAAAGATGGCGCTGCCCACGTGCAAGTTTTAAGAGTAAGCTTTTCCCCACATCCTTGACTGACTGGATGATGTGGGGTGGTGCACTCTCATGAGGAATCCTCCCAGCATGCCTCAGATAAGTGACTTTGTATCAGAGACTTCCTTGTTTGTAGATTGGATTAAAGATTTGGATTTCTACACTATAAAGTGGGGCAGACTGGGAGCTTGCTCTCTCTCATTTCCTGAGATTAGCATTAGAGAGGAGAGCAGAGAAAGGCCATGTGGAGGAGAGGAGAAGCAGCCAAGATGGTGGAGTGCTGAGGGAGAAGCCATTTTGAGCAGAGTTTGTGCTGGAGAAGGAGATGGGGAACAGAGGTGAATAAGGCTGGTGAGCTAGAAACATTTAATTCTAGGAAACTCAGATAAATCAGTAGCTTTTTGAGCACTGAATGAGTGGATTTTGGAGCCCAGTGTGTGTTTTTACTTTCCCGCCGGGTACAAGCTAGTTAAAGCTGATGGCTCACCAGTTTTTGGCTCCATTGTTTCATTACCGACTGTCCAAATCTAATGCGAACCTGTACTGGCCAGGCGGCTGTGATGGTGGCCTCGACTATTGGCTTTACACACCCCAATACATTGAATTAAAAAAGTGAAAAACCAAAACAATTATTAAACATTGTTTACTTAGTATACATTACGATTTGATGTTCTTGGAAATTCAGTGGATTAAAGGATGTAAATATATATATACATACACCTGACCTGTATGTATATATATATGTAGTGGCACAGAGGATACAGCGTCAACCTGTAATGCTGAGGTCGCCAGTTTGAAACCCTGGGCTTTTCTGGTCGAGGCACATTCAAGAAGCAACCAGAGGCTGTGAGGGAGAAGCGTGAGTGGCCAACTCCTCGGAACCATGGCGTCCCTTTCCCTTGCACCTGTCAACATCTTCAAGGCTGGAGCTGATGAAGAGAGAGCAGAGACAGCTCGTCAGTCTTCCTTTATTGGTGCCATCGCTATTGGAGACTTGGTGAAGAGCACCTTGGGACCCAAGGGCATGGACAAAATTTTGTTAAGCACTGGACGAGATGCCTCTCTTATGGTGACCAATGATGGTGCAACTATTCTAAAAAACATTGGTGTTGACAATCCAGCAGCTAAAGTTTTAGTTGATATATCAAGGGTTCAGGATGATGAAGTTGGTGATGGCACTACCTCTGTTACGGTTTTAGCAGCAGAATTACTAAGGGAAGCAGAATTTTTAATTGATAAAAAGATTCATCCACAGACCATCGTTGCGAGTTGGAGAGAAGCTACAAAGGCGGCACAGCAGGCTCTTTTGAATTCTGCAGTTGATCATGGTTCTGATGAAGCTAAATTCCACCAAGATTTAATGAACATTGCAGGAACAACATTATCCTCAAAACTTCTTACTCATCACAAAGATCACTTTACTAAGTTAGCTGTAGAAGCCGTTCTGAGATTGAAAGGCTCTGGTAATTTGGAGGCAATTCACATCATCAAGAAGCTAGGAGGAAGTCTGGTGGATTCCTATTTAGGTGAAGGCTTCCTGTTGGATAAAAAAATTGGAGTAAATCAACCAAAGCGAATTGAAAATGCTAAGATTCTTATTGCAAATACTGGTATGGATACAGATAAAATAAAGATATTTGGTTCCTGTGTACGAGTCGACTCTACAGCAAAGGTTGCCAAAATAGAACATGCAGAAAAGGAAAAAATGAAGGAGAAGGTTGAATGAATTCTTAGACATGGGATAAATTGCTTTATTAACAGGCAGTTAATTTATAATTATCCTGAACAGCTCTTTGGTGCTGTTGGTGTTATGGCTATTGAACATGCAAATTTTGCAGGTGTGGAATGCCTGGCTCTTGTTACAGGGGGTGAAATTGCCTCTACTTTAGACCACCCAGAACTAGTGAAGCTTGGAAGTTGTAAGCTTATTGAGAAAGTCATGATTGGGGAAGACAAGCTCATTCACTTTTCTGGGGTAGCCCTTGGTGAGGCTTGCACTATTGTTCTTCGTGGAGCCACGCAACAAATTTTAGATGAAGCGGAAAGATCTTTGCATAATGCTCTTTGTGTTCTTGCCCAAACTGTGAAGGATTCTAGAACAGTTTATGGAGGAGGCTGTTCTGAGATGGTGATGGCTCACGCTGTGACACAGCTGGCCAGTAGAACACCAGGTAAAGAAGCTGTTGCAATGGAGTCTTACGCTAAAGCGCTGAGAATGTTGCCAACGATTATAGCTGACAATGCAGGCTATGACAGCGCAGACCTGGTGGCGCAGCTTGCAGCTGCCCACAGCGAAGGCAACACGACCGCCGGACTAGATATGAAGGAAGGTACTATTGGCGATATGGCAATACTGGGTATAACGGAAAGTTTCCAAGTGAAGCAGCAAGTGCTTCTGAGTGCAGCTGAAGCAGCAGAGGTGATTCAGCGTGTCGACAACATTATCAAAGCAGCACCCAGGAAACGTGTCCCTGATCACCATCCCTGTTAAGCATTCCTATATGCTGTTATGCTCTGGACCAGTTCATTGCAAAGTTGTTTGAAAGACTTCAACTTTGTAAAGCCAGTAGCCGCAGTCAGGATCACAGCCGCCTGACCCATGCAGGTTCGCATTGGATTCGGACAGATGGCAATGAAACACCGGAGCCAAAAACTGGTGAGCCATTAGCTTTAATTCTAGCTTGCACCCGGCGGGCAAGCAAAAACACACACTGGGCTCAAAAACCCACACATTCAGTGCTCACAAAGCTACTGACTTATCCGAGTTTCCTAGCATCAAAGCTTTCCAGCTCACCAGACTTATTCACCACTGTTTCCCATCTCCTCCTGCACAAACTCTTAACAAACTGGCTTCTTCCTCAGCACTCTGCCATCTCGGCTACTTCTCCTGGCCTTCACGTGGCCTTACTCTGCTCTCCTCTCTAATACTAATCTCAGGAACCCAGGAACCGAGAGAGCTCAAGCTACTGGTCTCTCCCATTTTATAGCATAGATAATCCAAACCTTTAATCCAATTATACAAACAAGGAAATCTCTGTATAATGGGATTCCTCAGGAGAGTGCACCACCCTACATCATCCAATCAGTCAAGGGTGTGGGGAAAAGCTTACTCTTAAAACCAAGCCTTAGGCCATAACGACCTGGCCTGCTTACATTACAGCCTTTCCCCCACACCCATCCCAAGCATAAGGGCAAATAATATCACCTGGGTGATGGGCTCCCATGTGGGCAGCTCCATCTTTAACAAAGTGAGCATATTATATTTTATCTGCCCAACAATCCACCCTTATGCTCACTTTACTACCCACAATCTACACCACTGGCATTCTTATACAAGGAAATTAAGCACATTACACAAATTACAGCAATAGCACAAACCATACAGTTTCAACAATTACAAAGGTACACACATTTCACCAGTCTCTGAGCACTTTTCCAAAAGCGCAAAATGTCCTCGGCCTTCTCTCTTGCCATTTGAAAGGCTTCCCGGGGCAGGGCGAGGGCCTCCAGCAAAGCCACCCCCACCCCCATCAGGGTATTTCACATTGTCCAAAATCCGTAAGTCCATTCAACAAAGGAGCTTGTGCCCATCCGGTCATAGTCCAGGAAATCAGTCCACACACATGGGGTGTTAGCCTCCCCACTCATTCCTGCCATCATGGCAATTCTTACACTGTCCTAAAGAGAAGCACGTGGCGATGGCAGTCAGCATTTCCATCTCTGCTCTGGGGAGCATGATGGCATCTACCCTTATGTCCCAAAATCGCAGACCTACCAGGAGCATAGCTACTCCTTGCTGCTGGGCTCTCACCTTCTGGAGACTGCGAATTGCAACTCCAGTCTGATTCTCCTCATCCTCCAAAGAGAAAATGAAAACATCAGCTCCTGCTGCTGGCCTTGAGCCCCGGGCCACCACTGCCTTCTGCTCTATGGGCCTTGCAGCTCCAGCCCCAGCCGCAGCTCCGGCACCGGCCTTAGGCCCAGCCTCATGCTGCTGCTGGCTCTCTACAACATCCAGGGCAATCTCCAACTCACGAACTTGTGATTCCTTCTCCAGTGTCTGCTCCATTTCCAGGCAAATCTCACAAACCTGGACAGCCTCCTCCTCCAGCGCTTCCTTCAGCTCCAGGGTCAGCATCTGTTTCTCCCACGTTTCCTCCAGCTCCTTCGACTGCTCGGTTTGCAAGTTCCAGGCAGCCTCTTCCACAGAGCTCTTGGTTTCCTCATACATGGCTGTAAAAGTCAGCCAGCCTACAGTCCCCCCAAAAACAGCTATGGGAAACCAAAACAGCAACCAGTCCTCTACTCCACCACTCAAAGGTGGTGGTGGCTCCATGCCGATCTGTATCGAATCCTGCCACAGACTACGCCAAATGTAAAGCCAGTAGCCGCAGTCAGGATCACAGCCGCCTGACCCATGCAGGTTCGCATTGGATTCGGACAGATGGCAATGAAACACCGGAGCCAAAAACTGGTGAGCCATCAGCTTTAATTCTAGCTTGCACCCGGCGGGCAAGCAAAAACACACACTGGGCTCAAAAACCCACACATTCAGTGCTCACAAAGCTACTGACTTATCCGAGTTTCCTAGAATCAAAGGTTTCTAGCTCACCAGACTTATTCACCTCTGTTTCCCATCTCCTCCCGCACAAACTCTTAACAAACTGGCTTCTTCCTCAGCACTCCGCCATCTTGGCTGCCTCCTCTCCTCCCCGTGACCTTACTCTGCCCTCCTTTCTAATACCTCAGGAACCAAGAGAGAGCAAGCTCCCGGGCTGCCCCAGTTTATAGCATAGATAATCCAAACCTTTAATCCAATTATACACACAAGAAAGTATCTGATAATGGGATTCTTCAGGAGAGTGCACCACCCTACATCATCCAATCAGTCAAGGGTGTGGAGAAGAATTTACTCTTAAAACCAAGCCTTAGGCCATAAAGACCTGGCCTGCTTACATTACAGCCTTGCTCCACACCCATCCCAAGCATAAGGGCAAATAATATCACCTGGGTGATGGGCTCCCATGTGGGCAGCTCCATCTTTAACAAAGTGAGCATATTATATTTTATCTGCCCAACAAACTTCTTAAAGAAGATTGTGGAATCGAAGTTTATTTGTGGTTCTTCTACCCTTAAGTTTAGACATTAGCTGACCTTTTACTTTAATGGGGCTAATTTATTTGCTGTTTATTTTCCATAAGATTCAGTTAATTTAAAAAACCACTTCTCATACCGCATCAAAATAAAAATTTGAATGATTAAAAAAAAAAAAGAAGAAGAAACCAGAGTGATAAGGTGCCAGAGAACTATAAAACTTAGTATTGGCAACACCATTTTAAAGAGGACAAGTCAGGCTTTCTGTCCTGTTCTTTCTTTGGAAAATGAAAGGAAAAGAATATGAGTCTCCTGACTTACAAGTATAACTGGATCATTTAATTTTAGTTCTCTGAAAGGATTAGGGTTATCTAAAAAACTTTCTTTTCCTTTCAATAAGAGACAAAATTTACATACCACCCTACACTGATTTTGGTTCTACCGCCCTTCCTGGAATCTTGAGATTAATGTGTACCTCTAGGCAAGAGAGGGGAGATAAACACTAAAAGGTTTGTGAATGTCTTTGATTGTGTTACCTTGAAAGTTTTATAAATCCCCTAAACAAATGTTATAAGCTTGTTAATGATTGTGTCATGCTGTCAGCCCTCCCCCCAATAGGTATGTGGTCAAGGGGTATATAACCAGCCTCTGAGATACATTTGGGGCTGCATGATTTGGGTCAGATATGCCCCATGTCAGTCATATGCGGCCAGCATATTAATAAATCTCCTTTTAATTAAACCCTTCAAAATTCATCTGGACTTGGTGTCTCTACATAAACTCATGGAAGTGAGGTATGGTACTTTAAAACAACTCCTCAGACTGAAGGGAAATTTATTTTAAAAGTGCCTGGGTGCAGGCAAGCTGAGACCAGCAAAGGGTGTCAGCTCTGAGAGAGGGATAGGGCAGGCTTTATATGGATTAGTCAAAGGGCCTTAGGCAAAGGCAGGTGACTTTGTTCCATCTTATTCAACCATCCCTTATCAACATCCAGCTGTAAGGGAGGTCTCAGCGAGATTACTGAGTAAGCAAGTCCTTCTTCCTCCTTCAGGCCTGCATTGTTCTTAAAATGGTGGCTCTAGTAGCCATTTTATCTATCATATTATTGTATGTGCCCTGACTGGGAATCAGACCCACAACTTTAGCATATTGGGAAGACACTCTAATCAACTGAGTTACCTGGCCAGTGAGATTTGGCCAGCTGGTGTTTCAGAATCCCTTAAAAATTAATTATAGTATTTACTAGCTATGTGGGAGTAGATAAGTGTATTTAGGTCAAGAAAGCTGACCCTGATGGAGACTGAAAGGCAAAGCATATATAAGGTATGTAAAGCCAGTAGTCGCGGCCACCATCACAGCCACCTGGCCCATGCAGGTTCGCATTAGATTCGGACAGTCAGTAATGAAACAACAGAGCCAAAAACTGGTGAGCCATCAGCTTTAATTCTAGCTTGCACCTGGCGGGCAAGCAAAAACACACACTGGGCTCCAAAACCCACTCACTCAGTGTTCACAAAGCTACTGACTTATCCAAGTTTCTTAGAATCAAAGGTTTCTAGCTTACCAGCCTTATTTACCTCTGTTTCCCATCTCCTTCTCTCTGTACAAATTGGCTTCTTCCTCAGCACTCCACCATCTTGGCTGCTTCTTCTGGCCTCCGTGTGGCCTTAATCTGCTCTCCTCTCTAATACTAACCTCAGGAACCGAGAGAGCAAGCTCCCGGCCTGCTTCACTTTATAGTGTAGATTCAAAACCCTTTATTCAATCTACAAATAAGGAAGATTCTGATGCAAAGTCACTTATCTGAGACATACTGGGAGATTCCTCATGAGAGTGCATCACCCCACATCATCCAATCAGTCAAAGGTGTGGGGAAAGGCTTACTCTTAAAACTTGCACATGGGAAGATGGTGATGGAGTAAGCGGATGTACCAATTTCCAACTCCCAGAACCAAAGTGGATTATAACTCAATTTTAAGAACCATCATCTGGATAAACCAACTTTGAACTAAAACTAAGTGGACTCTTCAACCAAGGAACACTGCAGAATCCACATTGAGACTGGTAGAAATAGCGAAAACGCGAAGAGGGCTGCCCAGCTCCCTGGAGTTTGACTTAGAGGGAGGGACCTGGGTCCCAGAAACAAAGCCCCAGCCTGCAGTCCCAGAGCCTAGACGAGGCGGTTGGAGAGTATTGAGCTGTGAAACAAGTGAGGATACTATTTGTGAGAAAGAGACAGTTTTGTCAGACCCAAGATTCTTTTTAAAGGGACAGCACAGAAAACCCCTCTCACAACCACGCACCCGGAGCTCAGGGGAACGGGGACAGAGGAGAAAATTAGAGCAGCGGGAAGAGAGTGTGGACTGAAGGCACAGGGACAAACACTCTGAGGGACAGCCCCCTAACCCCTGGGCTAAGTCACTTCCCTAATCAAAAATGAATATTTCCCCTGGAACTAGCAATACCAGCAAAGGGAGACAGGGCACTAGCCAAACAAGCTCTCCCGCGGCAATTAGAGCAGAGCTGCTTAGAGGAAGGGACCTCCCAGGACTACAGTATGGAGGCTTAGGGCCCTTCCTACTCTACTGAGGGTTGCTGAAGAGATGGTGGCGGCAGGATGCTGAAATGCGGTTCTATTGGTGGGGGTGGAGGCCCAGCCGGTGTGAGCTTGGTCTAGCTCAGCAGGGGCAGAGGGGACGTGCAAAAGTGGTCCTGCAGCTGCGGGCCCAACTGTAACTCCACCGGCGGGGGAAAAGCGGGAGCCCAGGAACGGGCAGAGATCTGCTCTGCGACCCTGTGCAAGCCGGCCCTGACCGCAGTGACGTGGCTAGGACCAGGGATGGGTGGGGGCTCGTGGCTGAGCTTACACCAGCAGCCTGGCCCTGCCCAATAAACCTCGGTTTGCCACCCTGAGTGCGCTAGTTGGCTCTGAATGCGGGGGCAGGGTAGAGCCCAGGACAAGTGGAAGCTCAAAGCTGAGCACATGCCAGCAGCCACGCCCGGCCCAATAAACCTTGGTTTGTGACCCTGCGCAGAAGGGCCCTGGCCTCGAGGGCGGAGCTAAAGCTCCGAATGGGCAAAGTCTTACAGCTGAGAGCACGTCAGAAGCCCTGCCCAACCCGCAAAATTGTGGTGAGCAGTATCTAACTGCGGATGTTGGGTGGAAGCCCAGAAACAGGCTGGGTCCACAGCTGAGCAAAGGTGCTCACTTCTGCCCTTGGTGTTGAGGCTTGTGGCTTGAGTGACAGCCCCTCCCACGGAGGAGAGGCAGAAATCACAGCAATAGGCGCAGTGGGCCAGCGCTGGCAACGCCCATACCCAACAGCCCTAGGCAGCGGCAGAGGGGGTGGAGGGCCTGCAGACAGAACAAACCTAGAGAACACAAAGGCAACACCTACTGGACTCCAGTGGCCACAACTTGTTTATACACAGACAAAATGGACAGGTAGAGGAATGCAAACCAAATGAATCAAGAGAAATCCCCAGGTAAGGACCTGAATGAACCAGATATAACCAAATTACCAGAAGCAGAATTTAGAATAATAATAGTTAGGATGTTCAAAGAAACTAGAGCAACAATGGATAGTCACTATGAATACCTAAATAAAGAGATAACAAGTATAAAAAACAAAATTGAAATAATAAAAAAGAATCAGACAGAAATGACAAATACAGTATCAGAACTGAAGACGACAATGGAAGGAATTAAAAGCAAGATGGATCACGCTGAGGATCGAATCAGTGAGTTAGAGGACACAATAAACAAAGGCACAGAAGCAGAGAAGAAAAAGGAAAAGAGACTCAAAAAATGTGAGGAAACTCTACGGAAGCTCTGTGACAACATGAAGAGAAACAACATTTGCATCATAGGGGTTCCTGAAGAAGAGGAGAGAAAACAGGAAATAGAAACTTTGTTCAATCAAATCATAGCAGAAAACTTCTCTAAATTAAGGCTGGGAAACATTCCACATGTTCAAGAAACACACAGAACTCCATTAAAGAGAAACCCCAAAATATCTACACCAAAACACATCATAGTTAAAATACCAAAGCTAAGGGATAAAGAGAAAATTTTAAAAACTGCTAGAGAAAAAAAGGCTATCACCTACAAAGAAGCCCCCATAAGGATGACATCTGACTTCTCAACAGAAATACTCAAGTCTAGAAGGGAATGGCAAGATATAATCAAAATAATGCAGAACAAGAACCTACAACCAAGACTGCTCTATCCAGCAAGGCTAACGTTTAAAATTGAAGGAAAAATAAGGAGCTTCACAGACAGAGAAAGACTCGAGGAATTTATTAAAACCAAACCAATTCTGCAAGAGATACTAAGGGGCCTGTTGTGAACAGTTTAAAGGGAGGAAAGAATATAGCAAAAGAAGAATACAGCTTTAAAGAATAAAATGGCAATAAACAGCTACATATCAAAAATAACCTTAAGTGTAAATGGATTAAATGATCCAATCAAAAGACATAGGGTAGGTGCATGGATAAAGAAACAGGACCCATACATATGCTGTCTACAAGAGACACCTTAAAACAAAAGATGCACATAGGCTGAAGGTAAAAGGATGGAAAAAAATATTTCATGCAAATGGAAATGAAAAAGAAGCCAGGGTAGCAGTACTTATATCGGACAAAATGAACTTTAAAACAAAGGCTGCAGTAAGAGATAAAAATGGATACTACATAATGATAAAGGGAATAATTCAATAGGAAGATATAACTATTATAAATATCTACGCACCAAATAGAGGAGCCCCAACATACATAAAGCAGACTTTGATGGATATAAAGGGCGAGATTAACAGCAATACTATAATAGTAGGGGATTTCAATACCCCACTAACAACACAGGATAGATCTTCAAGAAAGAAAATTAATAAAGAAACAGCAGACTTAAAGGATGCACTAGATCAACTTGATTTAATGGATATCTCAGAACTTTTCACCCTAAAGCGGTAGAATGTACATTCTTTTCAAGCGCTCATGGAACATTTTCTAGGATAGATCACATGTTAGGACACAAAAATGGCCTCAATATATTTAAGAAGATTGAAATCATATCAAGCATTTTCTCTGATCACAATGCCATGGAACTAGAAATCAACCACAAAAGAAAAACTGAAAAATACTCAAACACTTGGAAACTAAATAGCATGATATTAAATAATGAAAGGATTAACAATGAGATCAAAGAAGAAATAAAAAAGTTTCTAGAAACGAATGATAATGAGCATACATCAACACAAAATTTATGGGACATAGCAAAAGCAGTATTGAGAGGGTAGTTTATTACACTACAGGCATATCATAAGAAGCTAGAAAAAGCTCAAATAAGCAACCTGACCCTGCATCTAAAAGAACTAGAAAAACAACAGCAAATAAAACCCAAGACAAGTAGAAGGAAGGAAATAATAAAGATCAGAGCAGAAATAAATGACATAGAGGCTACGGAAATAATACAGAGGATCAATGCAACCAGGAGCTGGTTCCTTGAAAAGGTAAACAAGATTGATGAACCTTTAACAAGACTCACCAAGAAAAAGAGAGAGAGGACTCAAATAAATAAAATTAGAAAGGACAGTGGAGAAATAACAACTGACACAACAGAAATACAAAGCATTGTAAGAAAGTACTATGAAGAACTCTATGCCAAAAAATTAGACAACCTAGGTGAAATGGACAAATTTCTTGAATCATATAATCTTCCAAAAATCAATCTGGAAAAATCAGAACACCTAAACGGACCAATTACAACAAATGAGATCGAAACAGTTATCAAAAAACTCCCAAAAAAGAAAAGTCCTGGGCCTGATAGCTTCACAAGTGAATTCTATCAAAAATTCAAAGAAGCACTAACTCCTATCCTCCTCAAGTTATTTCAAATAATTCAAAAGGAAGGAAGACTTCCAAACTCCTTTTATGAGGCGAGCATAATTCTGATGCCAAAACCGGGCAAAGACAACACAAAGAAAGAAAATTATAGGCCTATATCCCTGATGAATTTAGACGCTAACATTCTCAACAAAATATTAGCCAACCGGATCCAGCAATATATGAAAAAAATCATACACCATGATCAAGTGGGATTTATTCTGGAGAGGCAAGGCTGGTTCAATATTCGCAAATCAATCAATGTGATTCATCACATAAACAAAAGGAAGGACAAAAATCACTTGATAATTTCAATAGATGCAGAAAAGGCATTTGATAAAATTCAGCACCCATTCATGCTCAAAACTCTCAGTAAAGTGGGAATACAGGGAACATTCCTTAACATGATAAAGGCCATCTATGACAACCCCAAAGCAAACATCATACTAAATGGACAAAAATTAAAAGCAATCCCCTTAAGGTCAGGTACCAGGCAGGGGTGCCCCCTTTCAACCCTTTTATTCAACATAGTTCTGGAAGTCCTAGCTATAGCAATCAGTAAAGAAGAAGAAATAAAAGGTATCCAAATTGGAAAAGAAGAAGAAGTAAAACTGTCATTATTCGCAGATGATATGATATTGTATATTGAAAACCCTAAAGTCTCAGTCAAAAAACTACTGGACCTTATAAATGAATTCAGCAAGGTGTCAGGATATAAAATTAATACTCAGAAATCAGAGGCATTTCTATATACCAACAATGAACTGTCAGCAAAAGAAATTAAGGAAATAATCTTCTTCACTATTGCAGCCAAAAAAATAAAGTATCTAGGAGGAAATTTAACCAAGGAAATTAAGGACTTGTACTCCGAAAATTATAAAACATTGATAAAAGAAATCAAGGAAGATACAAACAAGTGGAAGCATATACCGTGCTCATGGCTAGAAAGAATAAACATCATTAAAATGTCTATATAACCCAAAGCAATTTATAAATTCAATGCAATACCAATTAAAATACCAATGACATACTTCAAAGATATAGAACACATATTCCAAAAATTTATCCGGAACCAAAAAAGAACACGAATAGCCTCAGCAATCTTAAAAAGAAAAAATAAAGCAGGAGGTATCACTCTTCCCGATATCAAGGTTTACTACAAGGACATTACACTCAAGACAGCCTGGTACTGGCATAAGAACAGGCACATAGATCAATGGAACAGAACAGAGAACCCAGAAATAAACCCACAGCTTTATAGACAACTGATATTTGACAAAGGAGGAAAGAACATACAATGGAGTAAAGACAGCCTCTTTAACAAATGATGTTGGGAAAATTGGACATCTACCTGCAAAAAAATGAAACTAGACCATCAACTTACACCATTCACAAAAACAAACTCAAAATGGATAGAAGACTTATACATAAGCCGTGAAACCATAAGCATCTTAGACGAAAACATAAGCAGGAAGCTCTCTGACATCTGTAGCAGCAATATTTTTGCCAATTTATCTCCACGGGCAAATGAAATAAAAGGCAAGATAAACAAATGGGACTATATCAAACTAAAAAGTTTTTGCACAGCTAAAGACAATAAGAACAGAATAAAAAGACAAACCACACAATGGGAGAACATATTCGACAGCACATCTGATAAGGGGTTAATAACCAAAATTTATAAAGAACTTATAAAACTCAACACCAGGAAGACAAAGAACCCAATCAAAAAATGGGCAAAAGAAATGAATAGAAATTTCTCCAAAGAGGACATACAGATGGCCAATAGGCATATGAAAAAATGCTTAATATCACTAATCATTAGAGAAATGCAAATTAAAACCACAATGAGATATCACCTCACACCAGTCAGAATAGCACTCATCAGCCAAAGAACACAGAACAAGTGCTGGCGAGGATGTGGAGAAAAGGGAACCCTTCTGCACTGCTGGTGGGAATGCAGACTGATGTAGCCACTGTGGAAAACAGTATGGAGATTCCTCAAAAAATTAAAAATCGAACTGCCTTTGACCCCGCTATCCCACTTATAGGAATATACCCTAAGAACACCATAGTACTGTTTGAAAAGAAGAAATTCACCCCCATGTTCGTGGCAGCATTGTTCACAATAGTGAAGATCTGGAAATAGCCCCAGTGTCCGTTAGAGGACGAGTGGATTAAAAAGCTTTGCTACATATATATTATGGAACACTACTCAGCCATAAGAAATGATGACATCGGATCATTTACAACAAAATGGATGGACCTTGATAACATTATACGAAGTGAAATAAGTAAATCAGAAAAAAAAAACTGAGAACAGCATGATTTCATACATAGGTGGGACATAAAGGTGAGACTATGAGACATGGAAAAGAGAGTGGTGTTTACGGGGTGGGGGGAGGGAGGGGAGGGTGAGATAGGGAGGAGGGGAGGGGCACAGGGAAAACCAGACAGAAGGTGACAGAGGACAATTTGACTTTGGGTGACGGGTATGCAACATAACTGAATGATAAGATAACCTGGAGATGTTTTCGTTGTACATATGTACCCTGATTTATTGGTGTCACCCCATTAAAATTATTAAAAAAAAACTTGCACATGGTCAGTGACATCTTTAACAAAGTGAGCATAATATATTTTATCTGCCCAACAATATTGTAGCTACAAAGAGGACAATATCATAGCCTACTTCTTTAAGGAGCTCATAGAGTGCTGGTAAATACAGATGTGTAAATGTATAGTAAGATAGGCGTGTTGTAAGTGTAGTATAGGCATAATTAAAGCATATTATGGGTATTCCCCGGATGAACAACTCTTTCAGTTCATGAGTGGGGAATGGAAATGTTTCAGGGTCATTTCATTACAAGTAACAAAAACCAAGTCTGGTTAAACTTTATCCTTCAGGACTGGGACAAGAGTGAGGCAAGCAAGTTACAAGGGGTATGAAATTTAAGAAAGTGCTCTCTTGCAGGTCTGAGCCTGGCGGTGTCACCTGAGAATGAGTGCCTACTTAAATTTTGTATACTAGCTATCTGGATCTCCCTAGTCCTGGTCCATTTTATTCCTTCAGTCTGAATGAAAAAAAGGGAATAACCTCACAGGGTGATCTAATCATAAATTCCTAACTGAGCAGATCATGGTGGGTAGTCATGCCCCAGGTATATAACTTTTTAGTAAGAGGTTTATCTTTGTCTTGAGCAAGCCCTGTCTATTGTTTCTGTGCATCTAGGTTAACACATCTTTGAAATAAACTACCCTCAAGACAGCACGTGACCTTGTTAACTATCCTGTAATCCAATCCTTATCTTGCTTTTTCCCCACCTCCGTGTAATCTTCCGTACATTCCCTCCTTAATTTCAAATGCATAAAAGATGCAACAAAGCTATTATTCTTTGGAGCATTTGAGTTCTTATGCCCCAGCATATGTTGTCACTTTGGCTCAGATAAACCCTTATAAAAACTCTCTATAGGTTTGGATGTTTCTTATGTCGACAAGTCTTACTCTTAGTAAAAAAACGTTTGGCCCTGGCTGTTTTGCTCAGTGGTAGAGTGTTGGCCCAGCATGCGGAATTCCCAGGTTCAATTCCCGACCAGGGCACACAGGAGAAGTGTGCCCATCTGCTTTTCCACCTTTCTCCCTCTTCTTTCTCTCTCTCTTCCCCTCCCGTAGCCAAGACTCCATAGGAGACAGTTGGCTCTGGCGCTGATGAATGGCTCCATGGCCTCTGCCTCGGGCACTAGAATAGCTCTGGTTGCAATGGAGCAAATATCCAGATGGGCAGAGCATCGCCCCCTGGTGGGCATGCCAGGCAGATCCTGGTCAGGGACATGTGGGAGATTATCTCTCAGCCTCTCCACCTCTTACTTCAGAAAAATACAAAAAAAAAAAAAAAAAAATAATAATAATAATAATAAAAAACTTAAAAAATTTTTTTTTAGTTTTCTTTCCAATGAAAAACATTTGAGAAACTCATTCACATTGATGTAAATAACCAAAACAATTAAATTTGTACATTTTTTTTCAGTCTAGCAGAAATCAAGTCCTTAAACCATGGCTCAAAAACCAAAATGTGTAAATGAATGAAGCAGGTCTATGTAAGCCACTAGGCAATGAGGGAGAGAGATTGTGACAAACTATTCAAAGACCTTCACATTTAACCTAAAAATAAATATAATTTTGGCCAAACGAAAAGTGCCTACTGGATCATAAGGTCAATAGGATAGCTGTTTTTGCTTCTCTCTTTGGGTTAAATAAAATGTTTTTTTTTTAAATTTATTTAATTGATTTTAGAGAGAGAAAAGGAGAAAGAGAAACATTAATCTGTTCCTGTATGTGCCCTGACCAAATTTTAAACCTACAACCCTTGTGTATCCAAATGATGCTCTACCCAACCAAGCTATCCAGCTAGGGCAGTTTAAAGAAATTTCTGAAGGGTCCTGGTCAGGAAGCTCAGTTAGTTAGAGCATCATCTCAAACGCCAAGGTTGAGGGTTTGATACCTGGTCAGGGCACATGCAAGAATCAATCAATGAATTCCTAAATAAGTGGAACAACAAACTGATATATCTCTCTCTTTCTCCCTCTTCTTTCTCTTTTTCTTCCATAGGCAAATAGATGTGAGAACATAAAGAGAACTGGGTGGAAAACATCAACTTGGGATATTATTCTCCACTTGAAGTTTCCTCTTGGTCTTATTAAGCATTCCTTTGGCCTTGTTTCCTACAGATCCCAAGATCTGACCTACTTATTTCCATTATCTTGCCTGTATTCTTAGAAATGAGCCACAAGACATAGCTGGAGAGTTTTTCACAGCTTGAAACTAGAGAGAAATAGACAAAATTTAGGAACACAAAAGTTATAGCATCACAACTCTTTTTTATTTTTGTATCACAATTATTAAGAATCTCTAGATTGTTTATTTCTACTTTCTTATTGTTAGGAAATTTCAGGTGCTTCCATGAGAACTGTCAGTAATAGTGCTCATTTTACCCTAAGCATTTTGGGATTCTTGTCCTGAGCTGTCCAATCAGAGTGCCTAGTCTCCCAAAGCGGAGAAAGGAGTAAAGCAGCTGGCTTAAAAGCCATTCACTTTCTTTACCTGAGAGACACTAGGGGAAAGAAAAGGAGGGAGAAGGTATGATTTAATCTCCTCATCAACTGAACTTGCAGGTAAATAAAATAATGATTTTAGGCAGGAGGAGGAGGCCTTAACAAAATGTCCTTAGCAGCGTCTTCCTTGGTATGGATTGCTTACAGTAAGTGAAGCCTCTCAGGAGAATGTCTTGTAAGCTACACAATTCTCTGAGGTATACAATGGAGATGTTTCATAAATTACATGCTTCACTCTGTGAGGTAAAAGTCTGCAAAACCTGACATTGAGATCTTGTCTGTTCTTCTGGGCCAGAAGATATGATCTGCCAAGAATGTCCCAGGCCTTTCTTTGCTTTGTCTTTTGATTTCCTGTACTCTTGAAATTTTAAATAAAGTTTGATACTAGGTTAAGTCTCTTATTTGTGTGAATCTGATTTGATAACCCAATCCTGTGTGTTAGCTTGCTGGATCATGGATTGGTTGAAGAATGAATATGTGAACCAGAAAAAAATCAATGAGAATATTCCTTAGGATTTATTTAGGAAAGTTGGGAGAGATAAGTTCTCTCTTCATTAGAAATCTTAATATTAGAGATCTAATATGTAGAGAGAGCCCACCCACAAAAAGGGTTAAGCAGAGAAGACAATGAATGCTGGTTGATGGAGAGAATTAAAGAGAAAAGAGGGCGAAGAGGTGGAGAGAGAAAATGAGTTCTGAATATAGCATTTGAGTCTCTGAATTTTATTCAGTCTGAAGCCATGCCTATATTCTGAACTTCCCTGTTACATAAGCCAAGTCAGCACATTCTCTTTTTAAACTAGTTACATTGGATTTCTTTGTTGTTGTTGTTTGTGACAGAGACAGAGAGAGGGACAGAGACAGACAGGCAGCAGGAATGAAGAGAGATATGAGAAGCATCAATTCTTCATTGCGGCACCTTAGTTGTTCATTGATTACTTTCTCATATGTGCCTTGGCTGGGGGCTACAGCAGACTGAGTGACCCCTTGCTCGAACCAGCGACCTTGGGTCCAAGCTGGTGATCCTTGCTCAAACCAGATGAGCCAGCCCTCAAGCTGGTGTCCTTGGGGTCTCAAACCTGGGTCTTCCGCATCCCAGTCCGACACTCTATCCATTGTGCCACTGCCTGGTCAAGCTGCATTGGATTTCTATCATTTGAAATCAAGAATTCTGATTTATGTAGCTGGAATTTCGTATGGGCCAGATGGGGAGGAGGACCTGGGAGCTCAGGAATAAGCCTATTAGATGGTTCTCAGAGATAAAAATCAGATGAGAAGCCAAGAAAACACATATTACGAAGCTTTTTAATTTGTTTGATTGTGATGAATGCTATTATAGTTAAGGCATGTGTCTAACATTTGCTACAATGAACAAGGAACAATAATTTATTTATTTTTAGAGAGAGAGAGAGAGAGAGAGAGAGAGAGAGAGAGACAGGGACAGACAGAAAGGGAGAGAGATGAGGAGCATCAAATTGTAGTTGTGGAACCTTAGTTGTTCGTTGATTGCTTTCTCATATGTGCCTTGACTTGGGGGCTCCAGCTAAGCCAGTGACCCCTTGCTCAAGCCAGCAACCTTGGGCACAAGCCGATGACTTTTGTGCTTAGGCCCACAACCTTCAGCTTTTGATTTTGGGTCCTCAGTGTCCCAATCTGTGCCACCCTCTGGTCAGGCTATGATATGCATTTAAATTAATTTCTACTTATATGTCTATATGAGTTATAGTTCAGTTTCTCAATTAGCGACTTTTGGGCTTGAGTCAGTGACCATGGGATCATGTCTATTATCCCATGCTCAAGCCAGCAACCCCACACTCAAGCTGGTAAAACCATGCTCAAGCCGATAATCTTGGAGTTTTGAAACCTAGTCCTCAGCATCCCAGGACCACTATCTAACCACTGCACCACAACCTGGTCGGGCAAGAATGACTACTTAAATTGTTCTACAGTTTAGAGTAGTAGTTAAAATTATGGGCTTTTAGAACTAGAATTCCTGCTCTGCTGTCTATATAATATCAGTCAAAGTGCTACCTCTCAGTTTTTTCATCAGTATAATAGTAATAATAGCACATTATATTGTTTTTGTCAGTATTAAATAAGTACTATATTTAGAACTCTTTAAAAGACAGTGTTTAGCAATAGAAATTGCCATGTGTTTTCTGTGGTTATTATCATTATTCTCCCAAATCTCACTTTTATCGCAGTAAAATGGCGATAACATCATATATGTGTGTGAATTTCAAATGAGATAATGTATGTAAAATGCTTGACAGTAAATGCACAATAAAAACCAAGTATTAATAGCTGTTAGTAGGGGAGTTAGAGCAGTTAAAAGTTATGTATATAATGCAGTGTGTAGATGGTGTTATATTGAGTTGTACACTTGAAACCTGAATCATTTAGTGAACCATGTCAACCCAATAAATTAAAAATAAATTTAAAAAAGAAAGTTATGTGTACCACAAATATATTTTTTATTTTCAAAATCAAAGTTATGTAATTAATTTAACAATGAAGTGCACAAGCATACTCCTAAGTAGTGTGGGGTGGGGTTAATGGTCCAAGCATTGGAAACAGTGTGTCTGGGTTCAGATTTTGGTTGCCTCTAATGAAATGAGAATGATGATAGTATCTACTCCATAAAGTGGTTCTGAGGATTAATTGAGGCAATCCTTCTAAAGTAATAAACAACATGCCAGGTAAGTAGTCAATAAATGTTAGTTCTTATTGTAACTCTAAGTATCAATCACATTCAACGGTGAAAAGGAGGATAACAACATCCACCGGACCAGGCTGTTCTGTGGCTAAAATATGATAGTGCCAGTGAAAATGTCTAGTAAATAGTTGGTATTTGATAAATCCCAGTTTTATGTCCCATTTTTATGATTCAGGAGACAACTTGGAATTTTACAATGCCTTCAGGTTATCAGTATAAATATCAATTGGATTTCTATGTGTGTGGATATAGTACAAAAGATTAGGTAGAATTTGATCAGTGACACATATTAAATGTTGTTTATTGAATACGTATCATTCATTGGCTTATTAGCTTCTTTTTCTTATAAAAGTAGATTGTGCCAGAAATACCCCCCCCCTTTTTTTTATATATTCTTTTGGTTCAGGTCACAGATAAATGGCAATTTACTCAATTCAGAGAAGGATAGAAAAGTAGGCTGGCACTTTAAGTTTGTTGCAGTGAACACTGGAGCTTAATCTGCTAGAACTGAAGGGGGATGTTATTAATCAAAAAGTGCACAAGGAAGCAAAGAACTTCATTATGCTGTTTTGCTCCCACAAATTGCACCTGGAGCTTTTTAATGAATGTGCCCTTTGGAGACAGGTGGCACTCTGCAAAGTGTAAACCTCTCTAAACCTCTTCTTGTCTCAAACCGACACGTCTTCATGGCACTGTGAATAATCAATCTAAGTCTTACATGATGTGAAAGGCTTTGATAGGACTATAATTAGTTGAAACAATTTCTTTCCTGGTCTTTAGGAGTACACATGGCTAGAAGAAGGGAGAGAAAGAATGTCAAAAAAACAGCTGAGGAGAATATTCACTTATTCATTGAGAAAGGCAAGCCTGTAAAGATGATATTGTGTACTGAGTGAACAAGTACAGTAGATGGCAGTTTAGTAACATACAATATCATTTTGCTATATTCGGAAGTCATCTTTTTAAAGAATATATATGAAAATATGTATCAAGTTTTATTTATTTACTATCATCTTTTTTGGGGAAAAGTTTTGTGAGTGATCACGGCTGGCTTAGAAAACAGAACGGTTATAAATTTGTCAAATAGCACACATTATAAAAGAGACATTACGGTGTCTGGGATTTTCTACCATATTTATTGACAACTAATTTGTTTTGAGCACATATAGATTTCTTTTTGATAATTTAAGAGTTAAAGCACTTGGGAATGACTTTCAAGTAAAATAACACTGCAAAAATAACCAGTTTATTGTGCTGTAATTTTAGCATTTCATACATATTTTCTTTAATTATTAGTTAAAATATTTAGTAAGCTAAGAGAGGTATGGAAAGGGAGCAGAGACAGAGACAGTGGTGGGATATAAATAATTTAACAACTGGTTCTCTGTCCTAATGACTGTTTTAGGTATAAAAAAATGATAAACTGAAAGGTAGTTTATTATGTAGTGCTTTTAATACTTAAATAAGAATAATAAAAGAAATACACAAAACTATTTTATTAGAGTTTTATAATATTAATGAAAAAATATTAAATAATGCCTGACAAAAAATGATAAAACTGTTATTTAAGATATTTTCATATTGCTTCTTGATTGGAGTCCTCATTTGCAATTTTTTTCACCTATGGAATGAATATTACTATGGGTGCTTAGAATACATTGTTGCTCAGATGAACGTTAAAAAAGAGTAATGAATGTATATTTGTGATTTCCACATTGGGTGGCTGCCCAGGCGCCCACCTTGGAGAGAACCCTGATTACAAGTGCCATTTTAACAACTGGTTTGCCGAACTCAACAAAAAATTAAGGATCAGTTCTGCTGAACTGGTGCAAACAGGCTGAATCCCACCACTAGAAAGAGAGGATAAAAGAAGGTAAAATTTCCACATATTTTTGAATTTTGAGAGGGAAAAAGTTAGAGCCCAACCTTCCCTAAAATACAGACTCAACATTGCATCTCTTGTTACATGAGATTCACTAAGAAGTCAGCATTATGAAAATATTGATCCAGAAAAGAAAGCTGACTGCTTTTCTTAAGATGGAATTAGACCATACACACTGGACTGGTTTAATTGAGCATTCATTATGTCCCTCAGCAAGAAATCTGCTGTGGAACTCTGTTTTCTTGGACACCAGTGCTTGACTGATTTCTCACACAAGTAGGCAGTCGAGAGTGATACAATTTGACACAAAATGTGCTTTTACTTTGAAAGCCATTAAACAATACTTGTTTGCTTATAATTTTCTAATAAAATAAAGGGCCTTCTGTGGAAAGCAGTTTTAAAAACACATCATAACATTTTAAGTGTGTAGGTTTTGCAACATTTGTTCCAATTTTCTAGTGACAGACACAGAATAATAAGATTTCCCTAACAGATGCTTAGTGTTGGGTACTCACATGTCATTCATGCTGACAAGGATTTAAAATAAAAAACGCACCTTTTTCACCATGTTACCATTTTGAAAGATCAACTGTTGCACATAATTCAATTTTGCTTGATTGAAAAGTATAAACTTTATAAAATATGATTTATTAAAATTAATATGATAAAATTAATTGGATATACATCCTAAACAACCCAGTAGATACTATTCTACAAGTTTATCTATCCCATATGAGACTGTAATACTACATGCCTGAAGAAAAAGCTTTAGCTCAGTTTACAACATGATCATAGAATTTTGGAGTTGGTAAATATACGTGGAGATCATGTATTTTAAATTTATGCATGTGGATTTTCTTTTCTTATACCTGAAGTATTTAGATTTATTAACACTTAAAAATTATATAACAAGTATCATTTCAGTTACATAGTTTCCTCATTCATTCATTTCTTTGTTCTTGCAACAAACATTTATTGAGCATCTCACATATACTGGTATGTACCAGAAACTATGTTAGGGACTGGTAATCCATGCATAAATATGTCACCCTGCTTGCCTCTGTACAGGAACTCAGAGTATAGCTGGGAAGATAAACAAATAAATGAATAACTATACTGTAGTATGATAAGGCTATGGCAAGTTTGTATACAGTCCTGTGGGAGAACAGACGAGGGAGCAATCTATGCCACTTGGGTATTCTGCAAAGACCAAAGAAAGGAAATAACATTTGAGCTGAAGCAGAAATTCTCAGAGGAGAAGTGGGGCTGAGGATGTAGGAAATGAAATAAATAAGAAGGCAGAAGAGTAAGTTGAAACAGCTACAGTGTAAAATATAGGGAAGAGTAGGAAATGATGTGGAGTCTGACTAGAAAGGTATGAGAACCATCAACTCATAGTTGTGACACTTTCGTTGTTTGTTGCTTTCTCATATGTGCCTTGACCAGGGTGAAAGGCTCCAACAGAGCCACTGGCCACTTGCTCAAGCCAGCAAGCTTGGGCTTCAAGCTAGCAACCTTTGACTCAAGCCAGTGACCATGGGGTCATGTCTATGATCCCACACACAAGCTGGTGACCCTACACTCAAGCTAGTGAGTTTGCACTCAGGATGGTGACCTTAGGGTTTTGAACTTGGGTCCTCAGCAAACCAGGTCGATGTTTTATTCACTTTGCCACTGCCTGGGCAAGCTCTATATGAGATCTTACTTAAGGCAGTAGAGCTTAAACTTTTATTTATTTATTTTTAATAGAATGTTTGTTGAGTTAGGCTGAACTGACAGAGTGCCAATTCTGTAGCATTTTATTAGCCTGCCCAGAGTCAACAACTTGAGTGGGAGTATAACTTGAGTGTATAAGAATGGGCTAAAAATTTGGCAGCCTTCTTTTTTTCAGACAAATTATAAAAGAAGAATTTTAAAAGGAAAAGATACTGAAATAAATCCTGAATTCATCAGGTGGATAAGGATTTAGGAGAAGAGGAGGAGCTCTTCGGGAACAGCAGTGACATAAAAGCATAGTTATTCTGTGTACTGGGATGTGTGGTTGCCTGGGCACATTTGGGGAAAGGAATGAGAAATTAATTTAAGACTTCCTATAAGAAATAAATTGCCTGACCAAGTGGTGGCGCAGTGGATAGACTGTGGGCCTAAGACACTGAAAACCCTGGTTCTAAACCCCAAGGTCACTGGTCACCTTCTTGAACACAGGGTCTCTGGCTTGAGCATGAGATCATAGATACAACCCCATGGTTGCTGGATTGAGCCTAAGGTCGCTGGCTTAAGCAAAAGGTCACTGGAACCCCCAGGTCAAGGCACATATGAGAAAGCAATCAATGAACAATTAAGGTGCCACAACTATGAATTGATGTTTCTCATTTCTCTCCCTTTCAGTCTGTCTGTCCCTGTCTCTCTTTCTCTCTTGCTAAAAAAAAAAAAGGAAATAGAAGAAGAAGAAAAAGTATATTAAACTTTATTTTTCAGGGTGCAGAGTTTTATGCAGGGAAGTGGCTGCTCTTCACTTTCATTGACTCTTCTACTTTGTCAGTTCACATGTTCTCAATCAAGAAGTTTTGAACTTTATTTCCTTATTCTGTCCAAATGACAACTCCTAGTCATTCTGTTAAATCTCGCTCTCACCAGCACCCTTAATTCCCAATACTCTCATGACCTTTTTATTTCATTAGCCTAATAAATTCTAGAATACCCTAACCAACTGTTCTGATTCTCGAACCAGACATTAAATAATACTGGAGAAAATCACATACTATGTTGTCTGTCTGCCTTATACATTTATGATTTCTAACTGCTATTGGACTCTCAATATGATCTAGCAAATATTTACCTATCTTTGCCCATTTTCTATACTGGTGCATTTTTACCACTAGTTTCAAGCTTAATCCTGCACTATTTTCCTTAGCAGATAACCTTGACTACTTTGCAGAGGAAATAGCTGTCATTGCTGTGAAAAACTTTCTTCACACCGCCACCTCAAAGTTCATTTATTCATTCTCATTCTGGATCATTCTTTTCCTTTCCTTCCAAATTCCTGTCATCATCTTAGGACTTATTTTACTTTTATATCTCTGAATTGATTTACAGTTCTCTTCCATCCTTATCTTCCCTCCTCCACAGAAAAGAAGACTTATTCTTCCTCCTTTCTTTCACCTGTGCTCATGACCCCACACCTTCTATCTCTTGCAAGTTCTTGCTCAATAATTATGCCCTTTGTACTTGCTTTTTTTAATCTATCTCTTTCTGCAACTTTCTTCTCAGCCTAAAACATACAAACATATTCTCTATCCCACAAACCTTTTCCCTAGATTTGTTTCTACTATAATCAATATTCTCTCACTGTACCCCAACTTATTTTTTCTTATTTCACATGTACTCTTGCAACAGGACTTGTCTTGATCAAATGCCTTGCACAGTTTCTGACACATGGTATACATGTAATAAATATGTGTTATCAATCAATTTCTAATTGCCTATATTATGATCTCTTGTTAGCCCTCATCTTATTTACGGTAAGGGATGACGGACAGCTTCCATTTTAAGGTCCTGCCCTGGCTCAGTGGAAACTAAACCACACACACAAGTGGATGTAATGACTGAGCTTGTGTACTCCATTGATTTCTTCCCAAATCAATCTTATTCTATTTGCATTTTGGTTTTTTGGTACCTGTGTTATACCAATTGGTAAATATATTGAATGTTACCTTTTATTATATATGAGTGTCCATTGGAAATTATGTCACTAAATAAAATGATGATTATGTTATTATGTCTCTCCTGAAGTGTGGTGCTCATTTAACACATGATAATCATAGATATGCAGAGCAACAAAACTTTCTCATGTTAGATTTATGAAGGCAAGAACCATCATTTTCTGGTGTGTGATCGATAATAAATTTTTGTGGCATGAATGAATGAATGTTTCTTACATGTAACCCAGCCAAAATTTTCTAAATGAACATATGTTTCTGATGTTTCAAATTAAAGATGCCATTCATTGTTAGGTCTTAGAGTTTTCATACATTCTAAGGTGACTGTTGTGCTATTGTTATTGAAAGGAAAAAAAAAAAACCTCCATTAATCTGTACCAGCAATTCTTCTTGTTTGTTTTCTCTGGTAAATTTCATATGTTCAAGTGTTGTTTTAGATGCAGTCTTTCCCTAGAAACACACATAAACTCATGTGTTTATGAGTTTGAACTTAAACTACTGCTATAAAACGAAGTAGTTATTGGCCTTCAATTTATCTAACTTTTATCTTACAGACTGTGAGTTCATTTAATATTATCAAGCAAAGGAAGCTGGAATAGCATTCTCTGTATGGTGTACCTTGGGGAACTTCCTGTATAATGTTGACGTTCAGTCTCCACCAACCCGACAATAAAATGATCCATTTATCCAGCACAAACAGGCAGAGGAGGAGATACGGCATCTTTTCACTCTGCCTCCCGCTCCCAGAGCCAGTCTGATGCTTCCTTTGGGCCAAACACATGCACACATAAAACACTTCATCAACAATTTTTCATGTTTTCTGTTAAATTGACTTTACTATTCTTATGTGAATTTTCCCCTAGATACTTTTTCCATATAGTACAGAAAGTATTTGAGGTGAACTAAAATTTTTCATAATAAACTTTGTGGTTATAAAGCTTTTGCAAAGGTACAATGTTATCTAATTAAGGGCTTTTATAAATTCTTTGGAGCCTGCAAAATAAAGTACTTATTTTAATCACCAATAGTATTGAGAAATTCTTACTTTCCTCATTCTACACTCTGGTAGTTCTATTTCTTAAAAAAAAAAAACACGAAAAACCCAAATGCAAAAGACAATTGTCTTTTTACTTAAATAACCTATGATTATTATAGTTGCTTATTCAGATTTCTTTTTATTTTTTCTTACCGAATTATGAATTGTTTGTTATTGGGCCATATTTTATTGCCACTGTAGAGTTCTAGAATGACCAGACAGATTTGAGAGCCTGGAAAATTCTGACTATATTATACTACTATAGACATAGTGTAATTACTTGAGGGAAACCCAAAGTGCCATTGTCCCACAGATATCTTTCTATTAACTTGTCAAGGTACCTAAAAACTCTATCATCTTTTTCTTTGAAAGCCTTCATTTTCTTAAATGCTGTTATTTAAGAATGCTGTTATAAATAAAAACATGTTATTGATAGGATGTTAACATATGAATCAATGACAATAAGTAGGATTCTAAGTAAAAAGAAGATCTGAGCAGAAAGATTTTTGATAGAAATGGTAGCAGAAAGTCTGGAAGAAAACCATGCAATGCTCAGTGAGAAAACTTTGCTGGTAGGAGAGCAGGCTCCTATCAATATTTCAATTGCAATATTCAGAACATCCCGCAGAAACTGTCTAAACCAGAAGGGAATTTATTGGCTCGCATGACCAATACTCACATACTGTACCACTTGTCAATTTATTGCTTCTCAGCTCCCAATTCACCCTTCAATATATGATCTGTGATAACAGACAATCTCTTTCAGTGTTCTTTCTTTACAGTGAGTCTTATGTTAAACATTCTCAGTGGAGGGCTTTGGAGGGACTTTGTGGAAGAAGGAGTCCTCCTGCCTTGTCTAGCTGCTACTTGCTGAGCAGACACTATAGGTGTAAGAACATCTAGTGAAACTCTGCTGTGCCATGTGCCTGAAACATGGTCATTCAGCAACTCTGCAGCCTGGAACTAACCTTCCTGCTGCACACTTGACATGGAAATTAGCACTCCAAAGCCTTCCTCTCTGCTTCAGTGCCTTATTTTCCTTTGCAGGTTCTTATGCAACCTGCTTGTATCACAGAGGGTTCCCAACTGCTCCCTCTAAAAACCCTGCAGGACTTGCCTGCTGCCCAGATTTTTACCTGCTACCAGTTTTTAGTGGTCTGCTCACCATCTGCACTGCATGAGTTGCTTCCTGGTTTTCCAGTAACTGCAGGACAGTTCCAGTATGAGAAACTCATTTAAATTCTGGGCTGTCCAACGGCTATCCTATTCCTTCCCCAAAACAGCCTTTTACTGACATTGGAGATTCTAATTGCAGATATTTAGACATGTTAGCCTACATGATCACATAAACCAATTCTTTATAATAATTTCTCTATATATAACACACACACTGTTGGGTATGCACACATGTCCTGTTGATTCTGTGTCAGTAGTGACCTCTGAAAATGAAGGCAAAAGAGGTCTTTCAACCTTAAGTCATGTGGATAGAACCCACATGGTGGGGTTAATACTCTTTTAAGAAAACTCATGAGAGCTTTCTCATTTTCTGTCTGCTCTCCACCATGGGAAAACACAGCAAGAAGATGGCTATCGGCAAACCAAGAAGTAGCTCCTCACCAGAAACTGGCTTTGTTGGTACTTTAATCTTGAATTTCTTGAATTTCCCAGTTTCCACAACTGTGAGAATAAATTTTGTTTAAGACACCCAGTCAGTGGTAATTTGTATAGCAGCCTGAACTGACTAAGACATAGTTGGAGCATGACATTTAGCAAGGCAGTTTGAGAGAGAGTTGGAGAAACAACAGGTAGAGAGAAGATTGTGGTCAAACTTAAGAACCAAGCTAAGAATTTACAGTTTAAAAAAAGTGTAAAGAAATGGGCACAAGACATAAGTGAACAGCTCAGTAGATTATTACAAAGTTAACACACCCATGAAACTATCACCCAGATTGCAAAATCGAACAGGACCAATACCTCAGAAGCCTTACTTATGCCCTTTCTCAAACACTACCACTTTCTCCCTGAAGGGAACTACACTGACTTTTCACACCATGGATTAGTGCTGCCTGTTTTTGAATTCTATATAAATGTCATTTGATAGTCTAAATTTGTGCCTAACTTCTTTCACCGAATATTTTTCATGAGATTTATACATGCTGTTGAATGTTTATCTTTTTTTATCATTTTGTAAGTATTCCAGTGTACAAATATACTGGTTTATCAAAATCACCGTTGTTTGTATGGAATTTGGAAGTTATAGGATATTCACTTGTTTAGCTCTAGTAGATTCTGAGAATAAACTTTCCAAAATAATGCTAAGCATCCACTTCCACCAGCAGAACACGGGAGTTCATGTTGTTTCACGACCTCTTCCACATTTGCTATTTTTAAACTTGTAATTCTTTGCCTAGGAAATTTGAACTTAATTTTAAATACACTGGTGTGCTACTAAAGGATTCTGAGTTAGAAAGTTATGTGAACAAGGGAAGACATGACTCATAGGATTGCACAGATTAATGTGAGAAAAAGATTCAACGAGGGAGGTTCGTTGAGATGCTATTGTAATGATTTCATAAAAGTAATGAGGAAACAAACGGGATTATTGACAGAAGAATGAAAAAGGAAAAGACGAGATGCTACTCCTATAGTGCATGCTCATAAATGAAAAGATTTGACAATAAACTACAGGGATAACAGCAGTAAGGGTGACTAAAAATAAGCCCATGTTTGGCTTAAGTGATTGATATAGTGGTAGAATCTTAAGAAGGGTTGGGAGGAAATTCTAGTTTTAGCACAATTATTTTTTACCCAAGTTATGTAATTTAACTATTTCACTAGATGCTTAGTTTGAATTTGTAACACCCTTTTTCTCCAACTCACATTTCTTATCATTACAGTGCAAGATCCTTCTCAGTAGAAGCTGAATCTGTCAGGCGAGAAGGAACCAGGACTATGGTGGGATAAATTGCCTCCCTGTTGGTGAACTCAGTATCCACAATAGAAGATTTCCTATTAATCAAAGCTGACAGCTTTGATGTAAGGAATGATAGTAGCCAGGAGAATGACAGGTCTGGGACTTCCGGGAAGCCCACGTCTACATAGCTTTTAAAGTAGGAGCTATTCTGTGTGTGCTGACTTCCATCATCAATTGTTTCTTTTTCTCTAGAAATTTTTCTTCTGTCATTGACATAAGCAATGGCTTATTCCATTTTTACAATAAATTTTTTTATATAACTGGGTGTGCTCAGGAGTATGGCAAACATGTACTTCACTAATTTTCACCTGTACTGGTGTTGAGATAGTAACTCCAATTCATTATTTTAATTTTTGAGACAATTTATTAGAGTAAACAGTTTAGGCATTGGTAGATTGCCTATGTATATGTGTTCTTGTTGAATAGATCTCATGGGCTCTACATCTGTTGTTTTGTTTGTTTGTTTTGTCTTAGTACAGCCTCTTTAGTAGAGGCTTTTGTTTAATATCTTTGGTGACATTTTATCTACTATTGTATCTGAAAAGTTAAGACTACATACTAAGTTTAATTCTTTCAATGAAATCACTTTGACAAAAGTTTTGTTGTAATTTTGTATTTTCCAGACCTGTAACTATATCATGATAGAGTACAGTGTAACAGTAACAGTCAGCATGCAATTGTACTTATATTTCTGGGCCACTTTCAAGTTTACAAGGCACATTTATATCTACTTTATATCCCTTTACTGTCCCTATCACCCTATCAGGTGTTATTACTTTCATTTTTCAGATGAAGTAACATAGGCTCAAGGGTTTAGGTAGTGTCACAGCAGAACTTCAAATCAGATTTTCTGATGCTAAGTTCAGTGACTGTGATGGTTAATTTTATGTATCAACTTGACTGGGCCACAGGATGCCCAGGCTAAACATGATTTCTGGGTGAGTGTGAGGTTGTTTCCAGAAGAGATTAACATTTGCATGGGTGAGCTGAGCAAAGCAGATTGCCCTCTTCCAATGTAGGTGGTCATTGTCTAATCGTTGAGGGCCTGAGTGGAACAAAATAATACAGAAAGGGTGAATGATCTTTCTGCCTGACCGTGAGAGCTGAGACAGCAGCTTTCTCCTGCCCTTGGACTGAGACTTACACCATCAATGCTCTTGGTTCTCAGGCCTGTAGACTGAGACTGGAATTTATATTACTGACTTTTCTGAGTCTCCAGTTTGCAGACTGCAGATGATGGGACTTCTCAACCTCCATAATCGTGAGCTTATTTCTTCTATTGCATCTCATTCTCTCTCTCTCTCTCTTTCTTTTTAAAATATTTTATTTATTGATTTTTATAGGGTGGGGGAGTATCAACTCACAGTTGCTTCAGTTTAGTTGTTCATTGCTTGCTCACTGCGCACCATATGTGCCTTGACCAGGCAAGCCCAGAGTTTTGAATTGGTGACTTCAGTGTTGCAGGTCAATGCTCTATCCACTGTGCCACACACAGGCCAGGCACATCTCATTTTTCTATTGGAGCAGTTTCTCTGCTCCAATAATACAGTGACCCTTTGCAGTGTTTCTGCCCTGATTAACTTTTGCATCTAGCTATAGATTTTCCTGTTTTCTCTCAACTGTTAATCAGGAACTATATTTTTGCCAGGTGAGGATTATCTGTGTATTGAGTTCATGTACTTTAGCATTAGACAACACCAACATTTCTTAAAATTATCAGGTTAATTTAGTACCTAAAATCAACCATTATTCAGAAGTTAATCGTATGGCAGAAGACATCATTTTTTCATTTGCTTTAACCAGTATCACCTCTTGTGTGAGTAGAGTTCAAGTAAATAACCAATAAACTTTTATTAAAGGCCTATTTTACATTTGATTTCTTTCTGACATCAATTAAAGCTGTCAACTACAGCCTGATTATATTGCCAAAAAATTGCTTTTCATAGTTTAAGAACTAAGTCCTTGAATCTGTAATGTTTTCCTGGAGAAAAATAAAAAATTATTTTCCTGAATATGTTATATAGACCATCAGGGTGCATGAAGAGATTGGTCATTGGTAAATATATTAAAGAAACTAATCCAAAACAAGCCAAAGAAAGAGAAGGCAATGCTTGTATGTATTAGCTTAACATAAAGTCACTCAGTACACAGATGAAAGACTAATGTACAGATGAGATGTAATGTTTGCTGACTTATTAGCTCATGCAACTCAATTATGCTTTAGAGTCTACTGACTAAGATCAATGTCATGGAAAAGACAACTCTCTCTTGAGTGCTGTTCCTTTGGGTTCTTCCAGAGACAAAATATTTTTAGGCAACACTGTGAAATTCAAAGAACTGGGAAAGGTAATGAGGTATTCACCACAGAGCAGTACACCATGTCGATTCTATCAGTGAAATACTGATGGCATGAGTCAGAAAACCTGAACACACATACATTTAAATTTCTAAATATGATGTAGGTGTGCAGTTATGCAATTATTTGGATGTTTTGTTAATGATTACTTCCTGGACAAACAGTGAGCATCTCCATATTCAACTGTGTCAGAGATTTATGAACATAGTTGAACTTGCTTGCTTCAATGGAGATTGGAGAATGCTCCAGCCAACGTGAACCAAGTTGGAGAAAATGAGTTATTAATTTCCGGGATAAGGAGGAGTAGAAACTCTCACTCAAGAGTAGGAGAATCTGGTGAACTAAAGGGATCAGCAAATATAAACTTCAAATTTTAGACGTCAGAAAAAAAGGACATTAGATTTGTGGAGCCACTTATTAGGCCCATTTTTTTTTTTTTTTTTTTTTTGGCCAAAGAATAAGATAGGAATAAAGCAAAAGCCACTTGGGAGTGAACAGGTGGCTCCTTAACAAGTTCCTCATTTGGCAATGTGAGGGAATGAGATAACTGAGGTTTTTCTTCATGGAACAGTGGGCACATGATAAGTGGAAGAGGTCATGCTGGTAAAAGGGCAGAGAGCTGAGAAGATGATTATTGATTATTCTCCCTTACAATAGGCATTACCTAGTATTCTGTCATTAGACTCAATTTAAAATATTTAACAGCAAAAAGTTACAAATGTAGCCCATTATTTAGTTTTTTTCTAAAGGATTCTAAACAATGTTGGACTGATTTTTAAAAACTGAATTGAATAATTTTGAAATTCAGTTAGTTATATAAAGCCACAGGCTCAAAATGGGAGAAAATTTGCAAGGTTATCCAATTGCTGTTGTTATGGGAATTTGTTTTATAGTGTGCAGATTGAGTGACAGTCTAGGATTTGGTTCTCTGTTGACAAGGTCATGCTACTCTATGAGGCACCCCAATCCATTGTGCAAAGCCTTATGATTGTAATTTTTTTGGTTGCCTAGATAACTTTACCAATTTCTAACAACGTTTTAATTTATGTTTATGAAAACCCTTATTCTCTGTTGGATGCTATATAGAAGAACTACTAATCATGGATACCAACATGACCAAGGTAGACTAGCAGTCACTCTCTTCTTCAAATTTAAATTTTGAGTACAGTGACAAATGTTTGTCATTGTTTCATTAGCAGCAGTGGTGCCCTAACCAGATGTTTGTTTTCCCCTGAGATACTGTAGTTCCTGCTTTCTCATTCTATGAATGAATCTGCCCTGGTTTTTCTTGTTTCCAGAACTGATTCTCCAGCTTCCTGTCAATTCTGTATATAACAATCACCAAGGGAGCCTATTAAAAATGAATATTCCCAGATCTTGTAGTCTTCATATATAATTTAGTACCATAGGGTGGGGGTACAGGAAGTTAAATTTATAATACCCACTCTGAGTGACACTGATGCAATCAGACTCACAGGCTGACTTTTGGGAACCACTGTTTGAATGATATAGCTCAAGCATAACTTTGCACTTCAACAGAAAATTTCTGAAAGTATAAAAAGCTTACTGACTAACTCACTAAAGGAAGAATCTCAGTTTTTTCATTCATTTAATAATTCAACAAACAGATACTCAGCATCTATAGTGTGCCAGGCACCATGGTGTGCCCTGGGACACATAATATCACTAAGATTAGTTGAAACTGGGTGTACCAGCTTGTTATTGGTGGGCAGTGAGACACTGAAGGGAGCAAGGAGTACATATCTGGATTTTCAGGTTCGATATTCAGTATTACCAGTAATATTGAAAAGAAATGGAAAAGTATTTGTGTTTTGCACTTCTATATACCCTATACTCCTCACAAATGTAACAATGCAAATTTTAAATTCTAGATATGCTGTTTCATGTATGTAAAAAAAAATAGAAAAAAATCTAGGAAAAACCCCCAAAATTTCAGCTTGAATTAGTTAGTATTAGACACAATAATAAAATTTGACCATACTGATTTTTCTGCCAGGTTTACTAAAACAAGAGTTTCTTCTTTTATTGTGCTACTAAATTGTCTCACAGCTACACACATAATATATAATAAAAACAACTGTATAGTTGAACAGGATAGGAAAATGTTTGGAAACTCTTTCAGCTAACAAAAATATAACTCATGTAAAATACTTGATGATAAATTAGCTGGTATTTTATATTATTTTAGAGAGTATTTTAAGATTTTAAATCAATGGTTCTAAGAAAATTTTGAAAGCTTATATCTCTTCTCACACAATTTTAAATTGACTTCTAAATTTTCTCATTATGAGCTTAAATACAGTTTACCCTTGAATAACTTGGGGGTTAACAACAGTGACCTCCCACAGTAAAAAAATCTGCTTATAACTTTTGACTCTCCCAAAACTTAACAAATAACTTGTTAACACCAGAAGCTTTACTGACATAACAGTCAGTTAACACTATTTTGTATGCTTTATGTATTATATACTGCATTCTTACAATAAAGTTAGAGAAAGTAAAGGGTTATTGAGAAAATCCTGCCCTGGCTGTATGGTTTGGTTGGTTAGAGCATCTATCTTCTCAATACTCAGAGGTTGCTGGTTTGATCCCTGATCAGAGCACATACAAAAACAGATCTATGTTTCTCTCTCGCGCTCTCTCTCTCTCTCTCTTTTTCTCTTCCTCTCCCTTTAAAATCCATAAATAAATTTAAAAAATTAAATGTTAAGAAAGAGAAAGTACATTTACAATATTTTTGAACAAAAATCCACATATGAGTAAACTCACAATTCAAACCTGTGTTTTTCAATGGTCAACTGTATTTGTAAAATATGTAATTCACAAAAAATTGTGAACATTGACATTGAAATATCAGTCTTTAAAATGTGTTCATTTGATTCCCTGTATAACCCTTATTAAAATGCACAAACTTATTTTAACAATCAAAATTCTTTATTCTTTCTCTCCCTGAACTCCAATTTCCAAACTACTTTTCCAATAGAATTTTATTCTAGCTTAACATATTCTTTATACCTGAAAGTTTTTTAATGATCACTTTTCCCTGCCATAAAAATATGCATATACATTAAAACAGTTATAAATTTGTGCCCATGAGACTCCAAGTGTAAAAATTTCTTTTGAATTGAATTTTTATTATACTTATAATAATGAGAAATTAATCTAAACAACATAAATAATTACACATTTAGATAATAAGCATAAATATAACATTTATTAGACATGTAGACATTATTCCAATAGGCTATTTTTTGTTCAATATCTGTGGATGCATATTATTTATTAGAATGAGACAAGACTCAGCATCACTCTATTCTATTTTTGTTTTATGTATGTAAGATCTGAGAAAACATACATATGTATGTATATATTCCCATACATAAGTAGATAAGAATGGAAGGAGTTTTGTTTTAGCAATGTCACTCAAATATTTGAATTCCTTCCAAGTTGTATGCCAAAATCACATAGTTATCTATCATCAACAATTATTTTTAATGATTTACCAGTTGTCATCTTAATTAGGTCTTTTTTAAATTTCATTAAAGTCAAAATGTCAAAACCAATTCCAGATTTTGTGACTCAGTCATTAGTCATTTACTTTCTCAACACCATCACTAATATTCTGAATTGTCCTATTGTTTGGAGATCTGGAGATTTTTACACTCAAGGTCCATGTACTGTAGAAAGATGACAAAATAGATGATAGACATACCTCTCTTTTTTAAAATAACCAACTGATATGAATATTCTCAGAGAGGCACATTTTGGAAAAAGTACATGTGAAGCTTTGCATCTGTAAATTATTTCCTTAAAATTGCAAATGCCCTCCAAAGTGCACATATCCCAGTTTGAAATCTGCTGGTCTCAGCATGACTTCTTAGGAGATAGTGACTGGTTATTTATTCTTACATGAATGTAGGTTTTTCGACATTAAAACAAAGAGAATTATGGCAGATTGTATATTTCAAAATAGCTGCAAAAAAAATTCTTGTCCCACATGTTCTTCTTACAATTTGACATTGACACTCTTCTCATTGAGAAGGAGTTTTTTTCTCTTCTTTTGGATTTTCAGGGGATTGTGACTCAGGTGGAAGTAACATTATGTGGTTTCTGAGGTTAGGTGAAAAAAGTGATCAAGCTTTCTTCTGTCCACTTGGAATGCTCACTCTTAAACTCCAACTGCCATGATGTGAGGAAGCCAGTCCACATGGACAGGCAATGAGTAGCTATTTTATCTGACAGCCTCATCAGAGGTCCCAGAAAATAGCCAACTTCAACTGCTACATGTGTGAGGAAGCCTATGAGACTACTCCAACTTCAGTTCCCCTACACATTTGAATGTGACTGCATGAAAGATCCCAAGCAAGAACCCAGAACTAAGAAAGATGACAATAAAAGTATTAGCATTGCTCTATGCCATTATGCTTTAGAATGATTCAGTATGTAGTAATAGTAATTAGAACAAGACCTAACAGATACCTTAGTAACCAAAATTATTTGATATCCATTCAATTCAAAATTTATAGAAGTTTTATCTGAGATGAAGTGAAATGTATCTTTGTGTATTATGAAAATCACAAATTTATTAGTAATGTATAAAGATTGAAGGATCTATACTAAAGTTAATGTTTAATTTTATTAAAGAAAATATAGCTTGATTTTTAATATAAAACTTTCATATGTCCCAATATATTATTGATTAGACTACTGCATATATACAAAATTACTCAAAGTCCTTATCTTTTATTTTATTTACTGTAAAAATTTTAATTATTATTCTCAAAGTAAAACTTATGTTTAAATTTAAAATCCAGACAGTACTGCATGCCTACAACAAACAAGCAAATGAAAACAAATTCCTGTCATCTTCCCATTCTGTTCACATAACCATTTATGTTCAATCTCTTTTAACTCTTTAATTTGGTATTTACCTACCAATTTCTAATACCATACTTTATTGCTAGTACTGTGCATTCTTTTTTTTTAAAATTTATTTTGTGAGTGAGACAGAGAGAGAGAAAGAGAGAGGGACAGATAAGGACAGACAGACAGGAAGGGAGAGAGATGAGAAGCATCAATTCTTCGTTGTGACTCCTTAGTTGTTCATTGATTGCTTCTTCATATGTGCCTAGATGAGGGGGAGGGGTGTTACAGCAGAGCAAGTGACCCCTTGCTCAAGTCAGTGACCTTGGGCTCAAGCCAGCAACCTTTGTGCTCAAGCCAGCGACTATGGGGTCGTATCTATGATCCCACGCTCAAGCCAGTGACCCTGTGCTCAGGCTGGCAACCCCGCATTCAAGCCAGATGAGCTCACGCTCAATTTGGCAACCTTGGGGTTTTGAATCTGGGTCTTCTGTGTCCCAGTCCAACACTCTATCCACTGCGCCACCACCTGCTTAGGCCTGTGCATTTTTTTAAAGCATGAATTTTACGTTTTATTAAAATTTTTTAATTTATTCATTATTAGAGAGAGAGAAAGGAGAAAGAGAGAGAAGGGGGAAGAGCAGGAAGCATCAAATTCCATATGTGCCTTGACCAGGTAAGCCCAGGGTTTCGAATCAGTGACCTCAGCATTTCAGGTTGATGCTTTACCCACTGTGCCACCACAGGTCAGGCTGTGCACTTTTGTTTTTAATTATAGATATTATCTATTAGCTTTCTTCTATGGAAGGTTAGTATTATCTTTTTACACTGTTTTCCTCAACCTCATCAACCCAAATTTCAAGGCATGCATCTATTTTTCCTCCTATTCTTCCACTATAGCTTTATGATGCTTTTCTGATACCTCAATATGTAGTTTACATTTGTATTGTACTCTGAATACATTTAACTTCTTCACAAGTTTTATTATGTCATAGGTCCCTATGACTATTTTAGCCCCAAACTGTCTCACAGAAATGTAAAACGGCGTTCTATAAAGTTTACATCATTGAACATATAATTTCTTTTTTCCTCTCTCTCTTTCTCCCTCCTCTTTCTTGACTGTCTCACTTCCTATTTTCTATTTTTTATTAAACTTATTGGGGGTGACACTGGTTAATGAAATTAAACAGGTTTTAGGTGCACAATTCTACCACACTGAAGGGATTTTCTTTATCTTTTTCTCTCTTTTCTCCTGCATAAAATTCTTTGTTTCTTGGATTTTATGTCTTTCTCTTACTTGATCTATTTCTTTTTCTTGATGGAGCACATCCTCTAGATTTTTTTCTGAGGCTACTACCAGGTAAAATGTTTGGAGATCTTAGATGCTGAGAACATCTTAATTCTACCTTTGCATTTGATTTAAGAACAGCTGTTGGTAGGGTTTTAAGTTAGAAATAAGAAAAAGAAAAAATAACTTTCACTTAGAGTTTAGAAAGCATTCTGTTGATTTATTGTTTTAAATTGTAAGTCCAAAGCTACTTAAATCTCTGATTTTTTTTAACATTCCTGAGCCTTTTTGATGATTTTCTATTTGAATCTTTCACTTTAGCTTTCTGAGCTCTGCTAGTCAGATTCCACTAGTTCATGTTCTTTTCAGCTTTCAAAGTTGTGTTTTTATTTCTCGTCTGCTGTTCCAGCAGTCCCATTCTCTCTTCCACTTTTTTCATCCTTGTGGTTTTATACATTTTTTTCTTCCTTTGCTCTAATGTTAGTGGTATTTTAGGATTGAATGTATGTGTTTAATTTATATGTTTAACCTGAATTCTGCAAACTTTAAGGTTTTCACTTCAGAGTTAGTAATACCGCCCTCTGTAAGTTACTTTCAAATTGTAAGATTTTTTTGCAGCATTGATCATATATGTATATACCTATATGAAAAGTTAACACAATATATATCTTTATTGTTTTCTATTGATTCATTAGTATTAAAAAGGAAAAATAAAGGTGTTAAGTGTTAATTCAGGAAAACTAGGGGAAAATATAAGGGATTAGCTATGAAATTGTTGAAAGACTAAAAATGTGAAGACAGGATAGTAAAGTTACTGACCCACCACCTGTTTGATTGGCGGAGCAGGAGGGAAAATGGGGTTAATCCAGAACATAGGATTGCTGCGCTGACGAGTCTGTTGAGGCTCTACTGCTGCTCTGCTGCTGTTGCAACTATCACTATCTTTTGCAGGCAGCTAGGAGCACACACCCCGCTGATGCTGCAGGACCCAGGAAACCAACGTTTCTGCAACAGAGGCTTCCACTGCTGCTGATGACTGGAACCAGAGCCCATAAGCATCGTGCTGCTGAGCACCCCACTGCCATGGCTGAGGGGCTGCACTGCCTGAGCCGGAGCCCACAGCCTGCACTTCTTTGGTCCTCTGGCTGATACTTCTATTTATCATGAGAAGCAGAAAAAAAGAAACAAAAATTCACAGGTTTTTTCCTCCCTCTTGTCTTTCAATTCCTTAATAGTGCCTCCCATTGGCAGAACCCCACTGGAGAGCAGCTGGCAAGGAAGTCTGTGAGATGTAGCTTGCAGGCTTTCAACCATCCCGTGATACAGAAGAGGTTCCAGAAGGTAGGCGATGATGCTGAGAGCCAAATGACAAATAGCCAGCCTAGAGGGTTTAAGGGAAAGTCATTAACTGGCTTGTGAATATTTTTGTTTTTCTGGGTAGGCATACCTATCTGGCATAGTCTCTGAGCGTCACATACATCTATAAATATATATTTATATTTTTAAGAGTTGGAGGCCTTTGAGAACCAAATCAGAACTGCTTGTTGCAAAGAGGTTTGGTAATTTCCCAACTGTGAAGAAAATCTTAATGATTATGATATATCATTGATTATTTTGTCATTTACAGAGTTTATCTTATAAATTGCTGGTTTTTTTCTTTTTCTGACTGTTGGTCAAATAAGTTTGTAAAATATGATTTTTATGTTTGCTCACTTATAGTTTGCATTTGGGACTGGACAGCACCAGATATATGTGGTCTGTGAAATTACCTTCCTGCTTGGGAAGGGACATTGGTTTGCTAATGTTTGCTGGAGGAGAGGTTTTCGCACCAGAACGTTTTGAAAAGAGAGAGCAGAAGGAAAGAAGAAAGAAGTCATGTTTGCAGAGTGAGAGTGGAAATAATGCAGAGTGCTGAAGAGAGAAACCATGTTGACAGGGAGAGAGAAGATGTGCAGATAGGGAACCAGAGGTGAGGGGTTTTGGGATCCCTACTGAGACTGGTGAAGTCTTTGATTCTAGGAGAAACCAGAGAAGATTCTCCTGGTTGTGGAAGTGGAGAATGTGTCAGGGCTTTGGGAGCTCTGAATGTGTAAAAAGGAAGTGTTTTCCCTGTGTGTTTGCTCCATGGCCAGTGTGAGACTTTAAAAAGGAATAGCCCACCATTTTTTTTGCCCCACTGTTTCTTTACCATCTGTCTGAATTCAACGAGAGCCTGCATATGCATGGCTGCCGTTGCCTCGTTGCCTCGACTACTGGCCTTACACTGACATTTTACAGAATTTAGAGTAAGTAAGCAAATTTAATAGGTTGTTAAGTGACACTGATTCCATTTTCTCAGATTTTTGGTTAAGGCCAAAAAACTTAGCACATAAATGTTAATTTTTTCACATTTTAAAGTTGCTGTGAAGAGAGCCAAACTTAGGCTCAGTAACTATCCCCAGGGCCAGCTCAGAGAGCAGGACTGGACCTACTGCCCCCAATCTTCCCCTTTCTTCCTACTGCTCTTTCCCCTGCTCTGAATGTACCTGACTAGAGTGAACAACTGGACAAATGATTTTTTCAGCTTGTATGTTAAGATGAGTATGACCTTTCAGGTGAATCTGGATATTTTTGCTGCTAAAACTGAAGATGAAGAAATCACTATTTGGCTCGTCAATATGTAATTGTAAAAAATAAAACACTGTTTGTTCTTTGGGTTCTTATGCTCCTCCCATCAGAGACATAGGAGTTCAACTCTTCTACCTATTTGCTCATGTTTTGAAAAAAGTCATTACAGAATATAATGTTCTCATTTACTCATTCTTTTGTTTTTTAGTTAGAACTTCTCAAAATAAAGGAATGGGTGCTATTAAGAATTGATGACTTTGTGATAGTTGGATGGCCAGAGGACTCACATTGTCCAAATCTTTTGCTCCCTTGGCCACTCTTTCATGACTGTGTGTGCAGGACACACTGACTGTGACATCATACTGTAACAACTGCAGAGATTTCTCTCCCAAATTCCAAAGCAGAACTGGAGGGAACTAACTGGGACTCTATGGAAAAATCCCTGACGTCTATATGATGGAATCCCTGACATATATATAAATAGCACAGAAGAGAATAGTCAGAAGATTTTTTTCTAACTATTTTTCTCCCCATATCCAATCCACATTTGGATTATACCAGTCTTTTATGGTGAAAATTTCCACTCACCCGTGCCAAAGTGTGAAATATAAGGAGAGCACCTGGTCCACTGCCTTCACGGGCTCTCCTTGGGCTCTTTTGGGTTGTCAGTGACCCTACAGGTTTAGCTGCCTTGTGGAAGAAAAAGAGCAGAGAAAGAGAGAGAAAAAAAGAAGAGAGAAAAGAGAGGACCAAGCTGCTTTCTGGGGATGGCGCTTTGCAAGCTTAACCTTACTTCACTATACTCACGGAAGTCCTTAGAGTTTGGAAAGGCAAAGATGGAGAGGAAGTTAGTTAGCCCTTTTTGTCCCTTATTACTATTGAAACATCCTTGAAGGAGAACTGTAAGAATAAGATCACGCAAGTGTGTGATTTTTACCTCTCTGAATGCTCCATTGTGATCCAGTTCAAAGACAAGACTGACCATCCAGATCAACAGCATGAGGTGAGGCTTGGGAGAACAGCAGAAGCAAATGAGATATAAAACTTCTCCAAGCAAGTCCACTGTGCTAATGTTAACCTTTGAAGTAGTCACCATTGGTAGGTCAAAAGACTGAGGTTTTCATTTCTCATGTTTTTGTGAAGAGTAAGCCATAATCATATTTGCTGTGTAGAAATTGTACTGATGGTTTTGGGTTAATTTATCCTCTTGTCTGCTGAGGCACATTTTTGTTTGTCTTGTTGATTTCATACTTTCCAGACTTTATAGTGTCTTTTCATCTCTGGCCTTCTGTGCTCAACTGGCCAAGATGTTACTTTGAGGCAAGGGACTTGTCATTTATTTCTGTATTCCCAGGATCCAACCCACTGTTCAATACTGATTAAGTACTCAACAAATGTTGGCTTATGATGAAATTGCCCAGTGTATGGAGGATATAACTGAGGGTCATTAAGTCCTTGCCAACACACTATTTTTAAAAATGAAAACTATCTTTAAGTCTCAATTTTGAAAGTTTTTCTCATTATTTCTATTAAAAATTGATCTAACAATTATTTTAATTTTATTTTCTATTACAGTTAAAACATAACATTTTCAATATAGCTTGATGAGCTAAATTAAGTTCTTGCCTTTGCACTGTTCTTTCAGAACAAATGTGTAAAGAATTTATATTTGGAAGAAGATACATATGAAGAACTGCAGAAACAGAGGTCGAGTTTTTTCTTTTATTATACTAATTTTAGATGTGCAGCAGTGATTCAGTATTTATATACATTGTGAGGTGATCACCATGAGTCCAGTTACCTTCTGTGACCAAAGGCCATGCCTTTTGAACTAAAGAGGTACCCGAGGGAAAAGCAATTGAAAGCTCTTTCTTTGAAATGACTCAGCCCAGGCAGTTGAAATAAGAAGCTGGGATCAATCCCAGAAGGACAAGTTGAATTAATTTTAAATTCTTGTTATACCCTTGTCTAATGCTTTTTCTTAGAGAAAAATGACAATTATGAAGAGAAATTATCAATGGGAATGAATCATGAAAAGTGATTATGTTTTCTGGATAGTCAACATGTTAAGTTGTGTATATCAGCACACAACTACTTTATTAAAAACAAAGTTATTATCTGTGATTTATAAACTAGAAACATGAAACTCAGAGGAGTTGAGCAATTTGCCTAAATCACATTACCAGTCATGGCAAAGCTGTGATTTGAACATATAGTCTAACCCATGACCATGACAACCACACTTGACTGTCTCTTGAAAGCTAAGAAGTGTCATTTGGAGGAAAAAAAAGGGGGAAGCTTGGAGAATAAGGATGGTTTATGTTTCAGACAACTTTTTGCAGTTACTCAAAGCATCATAAATCTGAGCTTCACATTTTATGAAAATGGCAATTAGGCTTATTGAGGGTTTTGGACTGACACCTTTACTGAGGTTGAGAAGTAACTGAGAAACACTTTAGGTCCATGATGGCGAACCTATGACACGCGTGTCAGCCCTGACACGCATAGCCATTTTTGATGACACGTGGCCGCATACCAGAGAAGTATGGGGCCGCATGCCGAGAAGGATGTTTCATCCTCAGCTCCTGCACAGCCAGGTGCAGTAGCCAAGGATAAAACATTTGCTGTAGTGTAGACACTCTGTGCCGGAGGTCTGTAGGCCAAAATAGCAGAACTGCGACACAGAACATCTAGTTCTGGGACTTCCGGTTAGGCTGTTTTTCTCGAAATGACACACCACCTGAGTTACGCTCGTTTTTTTGGCGAATTTTGACACACCAAGCTCAAAAGATTGCCCATCACTGCTTCAGGTTGAACTTTAAGATTGGCATGTTTTGCATGACAGTCATTCTCTGCGGAAAAGAAAGATTCCCTTTTGTAAAAGAATGACTTGTGATTGGTTTGTTGCCAGAAACAAATAAAAAAAAAGTATAATAAACCAAGACAGGTTATTTTGAAGGTAGTGAAAACCTGGGATCAGGTGCAGTATTAGCTTTTTTATTTATGTATACAATTTCATTTACCTTGTCTAGAGCATCTGTTTTATGGGGGCAGGGGTTGAATAATGAATGGAGTTATTTTAACTGAGTGCTAATGTGGTGAGTGCCAGGTGAACAATTCAATTGAAATGCTGTCACAAGATTCTTTTGTTTTACTGACAAGAGGTGTCATGTTCTCTTGATTCCCGATATATGGAGAGTGAACTGATAAATAGTTTGGAGATGAAATTGTCAGTCACCATTATCACACTCAAGCAATTATCTTTTCAGGTGGCTTGCACTGCCACGAAATTCAGGTTCCGGAGTTTAGAAGCAAAGAGAAGAAAAAAATAATATGGATGTAACTATATATTGGAAAAGTCCTTAAGTTAGAAAAGTAAGATTCCAAAGGGGTTTGAATATAGGGAAGCAATTTGCTGCTACTTCCAAAACTGAGAGAGGGAAGGAAGCCAGGAAGAGATGGCAGATCATAGGTAGATATACATTGAAGCTAATGAAGCTTAAGCTTCAGGATTCCTTCCATGCTGGAGATTATTCCAAGGTCTTGATGGGGACCCTAGCAATGTGTTCACACAGCTGTATACTTCTGTAAAATTTATGTGAGATAATTATTAAATGGCATCAATTAACTATTCTATTTCTTCCCCATCCCTCCCCCCTCCCCCGTTCCTCTCTTTTATTACTTTTCTTTTTCTTTGGGGTAGTTTTGGAGTGCTACCAGACATTGTCTGAGTTCTAGCCAAGAAAATTTGAGTGGAGAATATAATTTTAATTTAGTGGAATATACTTATGTGACTCACGCCATTGCTTCCCACGTATTTAAGTTATTACTTCCTCTTTCTGACAAAGGAGTAGCTTCCAGGAATACTCTTACTGCCTACTCTGCCAACCTGATTGATGTTACGACTCACAAGTATGTGACCAAAGTGATATGAATATGTTTTAAGGTGTCTTCTAACATCTAAAGATTGTGGGTAGTAAAACAAAAACAAGTTTGAAAATATGTGGAGCCAGAAACTAGTTTATGGAAAAATTTTCTAATCAATATATGTATAAAATTGTATTTGGAGAATTTGGTCATTATTAATATTTTCACCCATCAAAAAAACTTAATAATAAAGTGTATAAATTAATTATATTTTTGGTGGTTTTTATTTTGGTGGATAAAAGAATTTGTCAAAACTTCTATATTTGTAGGGCAAGTCTGAAGTATTATTTACAAATAGTGATTATGCCTAGAATAGCCACATTAAAAAAAGGAGCTTAGAAAGGTTATATCAGTTTCTCACTGTTGCATAAGAAAACTCCCCACAACTTACTGACTTAAAAAAAAATCATTATTCTGTGGCTGACAGTTTGACCTGTGCTTTTTGTGTGTGTGTGACAGAGACAGAGAGAGAGGGACAGATAGAAATGGACAGACAGGAAGGGAGAGAGATGAGAAACATCAATTCTTTGTTGCAGCACCTTAGTTGTTCATTGATTGCTTTCTCATATGTGCCTTGACTGGGGGGTTACAGCAGACCAAGTGACCTCTTTCTTAAGCCAATGACCTTGGGCTCAAGCTGGTGAGCTTTCCTCTAACCAGATGAACCCACACTCACACTGGCAACCTTGGGGTTTTGAACCTGGCTCTTCCGTGTCCCAGTCCAATGCTCCATCCACTGCACCACCACCTGATTAGGCTGGCCTGTGCTATTCTAAGATAACTCATCTTACTCCATGTGGGGTTTTCCGGGCATGCACATAATTGTGGGCTCTCTGCTAGGGAGACTAGTGCTTTTTCTTCCCCTATACATATTGCATCCTTTACAAAGCAGCCAAGCTTTGTTTACATTTACAGAGTAATACCATAAGCAAGGTCCTTTGAGGACTAGGCGCATAATTCATACAATGCAACCTATGCCATAAACCAGAAAGTCATAAGACCATGTTAAAGGAGATCATCAAGAAGATATGATCATCCTGGGCAATGAGGTTGTTCACTCCCTCTCCTGTCCTTGGAATGTGTGTTCTGCCCACTGTTCTCACAATAGAAGCTGTTTTAAGGAAGCAGTCATTTTACTCTATCTATCTATCTATCTATCTATCTATCTATCTATCTATCTATCTATCTATCTATCTATCTATCTATCATCTATCTATCTATCATCTATCTATCTATCATCTATCTATCTATCTATCTATCTATCTATCTATCTATCTATCTATCTATCTATCTATTATCTATCTATCATCTATCATCTATCTATCTATCTATCTATCTATCTATCTATCTATCTATCTATCATCTATTGTATTTAACATAAATTCAAGTGTCCCACTTGTAAGGTCGGTGGATAATGAGGGAAGGTCACATGAGGAACTCAGACCTGGGACCTTTGGCTAGGGCCGCCCACAACCAAGCACGCCAGAAGAAACTTCCAGAAGTCCTTGGGAAAAGAGCTACTATCCGTCAGCCAGTGAGATTTCACCATGTCATATTAGCTCGCCTAACCTAGAGGACCCTTTAAATACCTCTCATGCAGTTTAATTCGCCGACTCCTCTGGCCTCCGTACCCTGGGACCAGAGGACCTCGTTGGGCAGGATGCGCGGTACTTAATAAAGCCTTTGCTATTCCACACTTTGTGGCTCTGTCCCCCCTTCCTTCTTTTACAGCGGGGAAATATACCTTACACCACTAAACATAACACCCTTAACCCCCAACAACATGCCCTATTACACATCCTTTGCCCCCTCCCCCTGATTCCCTCTCTGCTTTTCCTCTGGGATTTGCTGACTTATTATCTGTATCTATGTGTTATGTATATATAATTTCACTAATCTCTTCACCTTCTCTGATTCCATCCCCTCATCCCCCTTCCCTCTGACAGCTGTCCCTCTGCTCCCTGTGAACCCACCTCTTCCTCTATTCCATTCCTCAGTTCACTGTGTTCATTAGCTTTCACATATAAGTGAGATCACATATTTGTCTTTCTCTGCCTGGCTTATTTCACTTAGCATAATAATCTCCAGGTCCATCCATGCCATAGCAAAACATAAGATTTCCTTCTTTTCCACATCCACACAGTATTTCATTGCGTATACATACCACAGCTTTTTTTATCCACTCGTCCACTGATGGACACTTGGGCTGTTCCCAGATCTTGGCTATTGGAAACAAAGTGGCAATAAACATGGAAATGCATATCTTCTTTTGAATTACAATTTTGGGCTTCTTATACTCTATTCCTAAAAGTGGACTAGCTGGGTCAAAAGCTGTTCCATTTTTAATTTTTTGAGGAATCTCCATACTGTTTTCCACAGTGGCCACAAAACTGCATTTTCACCAGCAGTGCAAGAGGGTTTCCTTTTCTTCACACCCTCACCAGCACTTGTGTGTTGATTTGTTAATGAAAGCCATTCTGACAGGTGTGAGGTGGTATCTCATTGTGGTTTCAATTTGCATTTCTCTAATGATTAGTGACATCAAACATTTTTCATATGCCTATTGGCCATGTGTATGTCCTCTTTGGAGAAGTGTCTATTCAGTTCCTTTGCCAATTTTTTAATTGAACTATTTACCTTCCTGGTGTTGTTTTACAAGTTCTTTTTAAGTTTTGGTTAACTTCTTATCAGATATATTGTCAAATATGTTCTTTAATTGTGTGGGTTGTGTTTTTATTTTGCTAATACTGTCTTTTGCTGTGCAAAAATATTTTTAGTTTGATATAGGCCCATTTCTTTATTTTGTTCTTTATTTTATTTGCCCTTAGGAATATATTGGCAAAAATATTGCTATGAGAGATATCAGAGAGTTTACTGCCTGTGTTTTCTTCCAAGATTTTTATGGCTTTGCAATTTACATTTAAGTCTTTTATTTATTTTGAGTTTGTTCTATAAGTGGTGTAAGTTGGTGGTCTAGTTTTATTTTTTTGCATGTACCTATCCAATTTTCCCAACACTATTTATTAAAGAGACTATCTTTATTCCATTGTATACACTCATCTTCTTTGTCACATATCAATTGACCATAAAGGTGTAGGTTTATTTCTGCGTTCTCTGTTCTATTCCATTGACCTGTATGCCTATTCTTATGCCAATATCAAGCTGTTTTGATTACAATGGTCTTGTAGTATAACTTGATATCAGGAAGTGTGATATCTCCCACTTTGTTCTTCATTTTTAAAATTGCTGAGGTTATTTGGGTTCTTTTTTGGTTCTGTGTAAATTTTTTGGAATATTTGTTCTAGAACTGTGAAGCATGGCATTGGAATTTTAATAGGAATTGTATTGAATCTATGGATTGCTTCGGGTAGTATGGACATTTTAATGATGTTAATTCTTCCTATTTATGAACATGGTATATGCTTCCACTTGTTTGTATCTTCCTTGATTTCTTTTTTCATTGTCTTATAATTTTCTGAGTACAAGTCTTTTACCTCTTTGGCTAAATTTATTCCTAGGTACTTTACTTTTTTATGTGTGCAAGAGTAAAGAAGATTGTTTCCTTAATTTAATTTTCCGACAGTTTATTGTTGGTGTATAAAAATGCCACTGATTTCTGAGTAATAATTTTATATCCTACCACCTTGCCAAACTCATTTATCAGGTCTAGTAGTTTTTGATTGAGAGTTTAAGGTTTTCTATATAGAGTATCATGTCATCAGCAAATAATGATAATTTTACTTCTTTTCTAATTTGAATGCCTTTTTTTTCTTCTTCTTGTCTGATTGTTGTGGTTAAGACTTCTGGAACTATGTTGAATAAGAGTGGTAAAAGGGGGCATCCAAGACATGTCCTATGTCCTATGTCTTCTGTTTGGAGTATTTAGTTCATTTACATTTAAGGTTATTATTGATGTATACTTATTTATTGCAATTTTATTCTATAAACCAGCAATTCTCTTTTTCTTTTTTTTTTTCATGAATTTTTTTTTTTTTTTTTTTTTTTTACAGGAACAGAGAGAGAGTCAGAGAGAGGGATAGATAGGGACAGACAGACAGGAATGGAGAGAGATGAGAAGCATCAATCATTAGTTTTTCATTGCCGTTGTGACACCATAGTTGTTCATTGATTGCTTTCTCACATGTGCCTTGACCGGGGGCCTTCAGCAGACCAAGCCACCCCTTGCTGGAGCCAGCAACCTTGGGTCTAAGCTGGCGAGCTTTTGCTCAAGCCAGATGGGCCCGCGCTCAAGCTGACGACCTCGGGGTCTCAAACCTGGGTCTTCCACATCCCAGTCTGATGCCCTATCCACTGTGCCACTGCCTGGTCAGGCAATTCTCTTTTTCTTGATTTTTTTTTTCCTTTGTGCTTTTTACAGCAGGCCCCTTAATATTTCTTGCAGTACTGGTTTGATTGTAATAAATTCCTTGAGTCTTTTTCTGTCTGGGAAGCTTTTTATTTCTCCTTCAATTTTAAATGATAGCCTTGACGGATAAAGTAATCTTTGTGGTAGGTTCTTGTTTTGTGTCTCTTTGAATATATTTTGCCAATTCCTTCTGGCCTGAAGAGCTTCTGTTGAAAAGTCAGATGTCATCTTTATAGGAGCTCCTCTGTAGGTAATTAACTGCTTTTCTCTTGTAGCTTTTAGTACTCTTTCTTTGTCTCTTAACTTCGGCATTTTAATTATGATGTGGCTTGGTGTAGGCTTTCTTGGGTTTATCTTTTTTTTTAAAGCTTTTTTTATTATTTTTATTTATTTATTTATTTACAGAGACAGAGAGTGATATACATAGGAACAGACAGGAATGGAGAGAGGTGAGAAACATCAATCATTAGTTTTTCATTGCCGTTGCGACACCTTAGTTCATTGATTGCTTTCTCACATGTGCCTTGACTGCGGGCCTTCAGCAGACCGAGCAACCCCTTGCTGGAGCCAGTGACCTTGGGTCCAAGCTGATGAGCTTTGCTCAAGCCAGATGGGCCCGCGCTCAAGCTGGTGAGCTCAGGGTCTCGAACCTGGGTCTTCCACATCCCAGTCCGATGCTCTATCCACTGCGCCACCGCCTGGTCAGGCTCTTGGGTTTATCTTTAATGAGACTTTCTGTGCTCCCTGAACTTGTATGACTTTTTCCTTTATCAGTTTGCGGGATTTTCAGTCATGATTTCTTCAAACAAGTTCTTAATTCCTTGCTCATTCTCTTCTCCTTTGGGAACATTTATGATGCAGATGTTGTTTCTCTTTCTGTTGTCATAGAGGTCTATTAGTGGTTTCCACAGTCTTTTTGACCTCTTTTCTGTTTTTTTTTTTTTTGCTCTGCTTCTGTGCTTATGTTTATCTTGTGCTCTAAATTGCTGGTTTGATCCTTTTGTTTATCCAGCCTGCTTTTAATTCTTTGTAGTGCAGTCTTTTTTCTGATATTTTATTTGTCATTTCTGACTGGGTTGTTTTTTTTTGGGATTTCAATGTCCTTTTTAATGCCTGCTATCTCTTTAAGTTCTCATTGTGTTCATCCATTGTTGCTCTAAGATCTTTGAGATTTCTAATAATCATTATTTTGAACTCTGTGTCTGTTAGTTTGGTTACTTTCATTTCATTTACCGGTAGTACTTTTTCTCTTTTTTTTTTTATATTTTATTATTATTAATTCTAATGGGGTGACACCAATAAATCAGGGTACATATGTACAATGAAAACATCTCCAGGTTATCTTATCATTCAATTGTGTTGCATACCCGTCACCCAAAGTCAAATTGTCCTTTGTCACCTTCTATCTGGTTTTCCCTGAGTCCCTCTCCTCCTCCCTATCCCACCCTTCTCTCCCTCCCCCACCCTGTAACCACCACTCTCTTCTTCATGTCTCATAGTCTCACCTTTATGTCCCACCTATGTATGAAATCATGCTGTTCTCAGTTTTTCTTTTTTTCTGATTTACTTATTTCACTCCGTATAATGTTATCAAGGTGCATCCATTTTGCTATAAATGATCCGATGTCATCATTTCTTATGGCTGAGTAGTATTCCATAGTATATATGTACCATAGCTTATTAATCCACTCATCTTCTGACGGACACTTGGGCTGTTTCCAGATCTTCGCTATTGTGAACAATGCTGCCACGAACATGGGGGCGCATATCTTCTTTTCAAACAGTGCTATGGTGTTCTTAGGGTATATTCCTATAAGTGGGATAGCTGGGTCAAAAGGCAGTTCAATTTTTAATTTTTTGAGGAATCTCCAAACTGTTTTCCACCGTGGCTGCACCAGTCTGCATTCCTACCAGCAGTGCAAAAGGGTTCCCTTTTCTCCACATCCTTGCCAGCACTTATTCTGTGTTGTTTTGCTGATGAGTGCCATTCTGACTGGTGTGAGGTGATATCTCATTGTGATTGTAATTTGCATTTCTCTAATGATTACTGATGTTGAGCATTTTTTCATATGCCTATTGGACATCTGTATGTCCTCTTTGGAGAAATTTCTATTCATTTCTCTTGACCATTTTGTGATTGGATTGTTTGTTTTCCCTGTGTTGAGTTTTAAAAGTTCTTTATCAATTTTAGTTATTAACCCCTTATCAGATGTGCTGTCGAATATGTTCTCCCATTGTGTGGTTTGTCTTTTTATTCTGTTCTTATTTTCTTTAGCTGTGCAAAAACTTTTTAGTTTGATATAGTCCCATTTGTTTATCTTGCCTTTTATTTCATTTGCCCGTGGAGATAAATTGGCAAATATATTGATGCTACAGATGTCAGAGAGCTTGCTGCCTATGTTTTCTTCTAAGATGCTTATAGTTTCATGGTTTATGTTTAAGTCTTTTATCCATTTTGAATTTGTTTTTGTGAATGGTGTAAGTTGATGGTCTAGTTTCATTTTTTTGCAGGTAGATGTCCAATTTTCCCAGCACCATTTGTTAAAGAGGCTGTCTTTACTCCATTGTATGTTCTTTCCTCTTTTGTCAGATATCAGTTGTCCATAAAGCTGTGGGTTTATTTCTGGGTCCTCTGTTCTGTTCCATTGATCTATGTGCCTGTTCTTATGCCAGTACCAGGCTGTCTTGAGTATAATGGCCTTATAGTAAACCTTGATATCTGGAAGAGTGATACCTCCTGCTTTATTTTTTCTTTTTAAGATTGATAAGGCTATTCGTGTTCTTTTTTGGTTCCATATAAATTTTTGGAATATGTGTTCTATATCTTTGAAGTATGTCATTGGTATTTTAATTGGTATTGCATTGAATTTATACATTGCTTTGTGTAATATAAACATTTTAATGATGTTTATTCTTCCTAACCATGAGCACGGTATATGCTTCCACTTGTTTGTATCTTCCTTGATTTCTTTTATCAATGTTTTATAATTTTCCAAGTACTAGTCTTTAACCTCCTTGGTTAAATTTACTCCTAGGTACTTTATTTTATTGGCTGCAATAGTGAAGGGTATTATTTCCTTAATTTCTTTTGCTGACAGTTCATTGTTGGTATATAGAAATGCCTCTGATTTCTGAGTATTAATTTTATATCCTGCCACCTTGCTGAATTCATTTATAAGGTCTAGTAGTTTTTTGACTGAGACTTTATGGTTTTCTATATACAATATCATATCATCTGCAAATAGTGACAGTTTTACTTCTTCTTTTCCAATTTGGTTGCCTTTTATTTCTTCTTCTTGTCTGAATGCTGTAGCTAGTACTTCCAGAACTATGTTGAATAAAAGTGGTGAAAGGGGGCATCCCTGCCTGGTTCCTCATCTTAAGGGGATTGCTTTTAATTTTTGTCCATTTAGTATGATGCTTGCTGTGGGTTTATCCTAGATCGCCTTTATAATGTTAAGGAATGTTCCCTGTATTCCCACTTTACTGAGAGTTTTGAGCATGAATTGGTGCTGGATTTTATCAAATGACCTTTCTGCCTCTATTGAAATTATCATGTGATTTTTGTCCTTCCTTTTGTTTATGTGATGAATCACATTGATTGATTTGCGAATATTGAACCAGCCTTGCCTCTCCAGAATAAATCCCACTTGATGCTGGTGTATGATTTTTTTCATATATTGTTGAATCCTGTTGGCTAACATTTTGTTGAGAATTTTAGCGTCTGAGTTCATCAGGGATATAGGCCTATAATTTTCTTTCTTTGTGTTGTCTTTGCCCGGTTTTGGGATCAGAATTATGCTTGCCTCATAAAAGGAGTTTGGAAGTCTTCCTTTCTCTTGAATTTTTTGAAATAGCTTGAGGAAGATAGCAGTTAGTTCTTCTTTGAATTTTTGATAGAATTCACTTGTAAAGCCATCAGGCCCAGGACTTTTCTTTCCTCGGAGTGTTTTGATAACTGTTTCGATCTCATTTGTTGTAATTTGTCTGCTTAGGTGTTCTGATTCTTTCAGATTGATTTTTGGAAGGTTATATGATTCAAGAAATTTGTCCATTTCACCGAGATTGTCTAAATTTTTTGGCATATAGTTCTTCATAGTATTTTCTTACAATGCTTTTTATTTCTGTTGTGTCAGTTGTTATTTCTCCACTGTCCTTTCTAATTTTATTTATTTGAGCCCTCTCTCTTTTTGTCTTGGTGAGTCTAGTTAAAGGTTCATCAATCTTGTTTACCTTATCAAAGAACCAGCTTCTGGTTTCATTGATCCTCTGTATTGTTTCCTTAGCCTCTATGCCATTTATTTCTGCTCTGATATTTATTATTTCCTTTCTTCTACTTGTCCTGGGTTTTATTTGCTGTTGTTTTTCTAGTTCTTTTAGATGCAGGGTCAGGTTGCTTATTTGAGCTTTTTCTAGCTTCTTATGATATGCCTGTAGTGCAATGAACTTCCCTCTCAGAACTGCTTTTGCTGTGTCCCATAAATTTTGAGTTGATGTATGCTCATTATCATTTGTTTCTAGAAACTTTTTTATTTCTTCTTTGATCTCATTGTTAATCCATTCATTATTTAATATCATGCTATTTAGTTTCCAAGTGTTTGAGTATTTTTCAGTTTTTCTTTTGTGGTTAATTTCTAATTTCATGGCAGTGTGATCAGAGAAAATGCTTGATATGATTTCAATCTTCTTAAATTTATTGAGGCCATTTTTGTGTCCTAACATGTGATCTATCCTAGAAAATGTACCATGAGCGCTTGAGAAGAATGTATATTCTACTGCTTTAGGGTGAAAAGTTCTGAAGATATCCATTAAATCAAGTTGATCTAGTGTATCCTTTAAGTCTGCTGTTTCTTTATTAATTTTATTTCTTGAAGATCTATCCTGTGCTGTTAGTGGGGTATTGAAATCCCCTACTATGATAGTATTGCTGTTATTCTCGCCCTTTATATCCATCAATGTCTGCTTTATGTATGTCGGGGTTCCTCTATTTGGTGCGTAGATATTTATAATAGTTATATCTTCTTATTGAATTATTCCCTTTATCATTATGTAGTGTCCATTTTTATCTCTTACTGCAGCCTTTGTTTTAAAGTCCATTTTGTCAGATATAAGTACTGCTACCCTGGCTTCTTTTTCATTTCCATTTGCAGGAAATATTTTTTTCCATCCTTTTACCTTCAGGTTATGTGCATCCTTTGTTTTAAGGTGTGTCTCTAGTAGACAGCATATGTATGGGTCCTGTTTCTTTATCCACGCAGCTACCCTATGTCTTTTGATTAGATCATTTAATCCATTTACACTTAAGGTTATTTTTAATATGTTGCTGTTTATTGCCATTTTATTCTTTAAAGCTGTATTCTTCTTTTGCTATATTCTTTCCTCCCTTTAAACTGTTCACAACAGGCCCCTTAGTATCTCTTGCAGAATTGGTTTGGTTTTAATAAATTCCTTGATTCTTTCTTTGTCTGGGAAGCTCTTTATTTCCCCTTCAATTTTAAACATTAGCCTTGCTGGATAGAGTAGTCTTGGTTGTAGGTTCTTGTTCTGCATTACTTTGATTATATCTTGCCATTCCCTTCTGGCCTCAAGTGTTTCTGTTGAGATGTTCGATGTCATCCTTATGGGGGCTCCTTTGTAGGTGATAGCCTTTTTTCTCTAGCAGCTTTTAAAATTTTTTCTTTATCCATTAGCTTTAGTATTTTAACTATTATGTGTCTTGGTGTAGATCTTTTTGTGTTTCTCTTTAATGGAGTTCTGTGTGCTTCTTGAAGTGTGGAGTGTTTCCCAGTCTTAATTAAGGGAAGTTTTCTACTATGATTTAATTGAACAAAGTTTTCATTTCCTGTCTTCTTTCCTCTTCTTCAGGCATCCCTATGATGCGAATGTTGTTTCTCTTCAGGTTGTCACAGAGCTCCCTTAGATTTTCCTCACATTTTTTGAGTCTCTTTTCCTTTTTCTTCTCTGCTTCTGTTCCTTTGTTTATTATGTCCTCTAACTTGCGGATTCGATCCTCAGCGTGATTCATCTTGCTTTTAATTCCTTCCATTGTGGTCTTCAGTTCTGATACTGTATTTGTCATTTCTGTCTGATTCTTTTTTATTATTTCAATTTCATTTTTTAAACTTGTTATCTCTTTATTTAGGTGTTCATAATGACTATCCATTGTTGCTCTAATTTCTTTGAACATCCTGTCATTAATTTAAATTCTGCTTCTGGTAATTTGGTTATATCTGATTCATTCAGGTCCTTGTCTGGGGATTTTTCTTGATGCATTTGGTTTGCATTCCTGTGCCTGCCCATTTAGTCTGTGTATAAGCAAGTTATGGCCACTGGAGTCCAGTAGGTGTTGCCTTTGTGTTCTCTTGGTGTGGTCTGTCTGCAGGCCCGCCACCCCCTCTGCCACTGCCTAGGGCGGTTGGGTATGGGCGTTGCCAGCGCCAGCCTACTGTGGCTGTTGCTGTGATTTCCGCCTCTCCTCCGCAGGAGGGGCTGTCACTCAAGCCACAAGCCTCAGCACCAAGGGCTGAGGTGAGCACCTTTGCTCAGCTGCGGATCCAGCGTGTTTCCAGACTTCTGCCCAGAACCTGCAGTCAGAGTCTGCTCGCCACAGTTTCACAGGTTTGGCGGGGCTTTTGACGTGCTCTCAGCTGTGAGCCTTTGCCCATCCAGAGCTTTAGCCTCGCCCTCAAGGCCTGGGCGCTTCTGCGCAGGATTTCAAACCAAGGTTTATTGGGCCGGGCCTTTTTGCTGGCTTCCGCTTGTCCAGGACTCTACCCCACCACTGCGTTCAGAGCCTGCTCATGCATGGAGAATGGCAAACCGCTGTTTCTTTGGCGGGGCAGGGATAGTAGCGTGGGCTCAGCTGCTACCTTCCGCTCTTCTTGGGTTCTACCCTGCCCCCGCGCTCGGAGCCTGCTCGCGCACGTAGAATGACAAACCGCGGTTTCTCCAGCCAGGCAGGGCTGATAGTGTGAGCTCAGCCACGAGTCCCCGCCCGTCCCTGGTCCTAGCCTCATCCCCGCAGTCAGGGCCAGCTTGCACAGGGTGGCAGAGCAGATCTCTGCCCGTTCCTGGCTTCTCGCTTTGTCCCCGCAGGTGGGATTACAGGCGGGCCTGTAGCTTCTGGACCACTTTCACGCGACCCTTCCGCCCCTGCTGGGCTAGACCAAGCTCATACCAGCTTGGCCTCCGCCCATGCCGACAGAACCATGTTTCAGCATCCTGCCGCCACCATACCCTTCAGCAACCCTCAGCAGAGTAGGAAGGGCCCTAATACTCCACACTGTAGGCCTGGGAGCTCCCTCACTTGTTTCACAGCTCAAAACTGTCCAAACACCTCTTCTAGGCTCTGGGACTGTAGGCTGGGGCTTGGTTCCTGGGACTCAGGTTTCTCCCTCTCCGCCAAACTCTCCTTCCGCCATGCGGGTCTCTCCGGGCTGCTGTTTGCTCCGGGGAGCTGGGCAGCCCTCTTCGCGTTTTCATTATTCCTACCAATCTCAATGTGGCTTCTTCTGTGTTCCTTGGTTGAAGAGTCTACTTAGTTTAGTTCAAAGTTGGTTTATCCAGATAATGGTTCTTAAAATTGAGTTATAATCCACTTTGGTTCTGGGAGTTGGAAGTTGGCTCGTCCGCCTACTCCGTCGCCATCTTGCTCCCTCCCGGTAGTTCTTTTTCTGGATTTTCTCTTGTTAATTCATTTGGGTCATATTTCTTTGTCTGCCTATTTTTTCTGTATATTAGTTAGCTCTGCTCTGACTTTGAAATTTGTTGTGGTGTTTTAATGAGTAATATGGGCTCTGTAGTATTGACCCCCAGGCCACTTCAGTTCCTGTCTCTAGGAATGCTTCTTGAGGGTGGTATTTATCTTCCTGTTATATGTGAATATTGAATTCAGTTGCTTCTTTCATAGATGCAGTTATCTCTTCAGGCTGAGTGGTTCTAAGGTCAACCATGATCATATGTATTAAACACTGTGGATTGTCTGGGGCCTGCTGGACTTGTCGTTTGTGTGTGCTGCTATTGTATCTAGCTGAGTCTAGTGTTTGTGCTATCTGCCACCCACTATTGATTGTGTTTATTCTGGGTCTTCTTGGGTTAGCCTCAGTTATTGTTTGTAACCTGCTGTGGACTACCTGTTTGGAACTACTGTTCTGCTCTCTGTTTGTGTCTGTGTTTTCTGTGCCTGGGTAATGTGGGAGGAGCCAACCTGTGTATAAGAATCAGCTTCCCCTGCTTAGATATGATGGCAGCTCCACGAAAGCCCCACGATCAATAAGATTTATCTTTACTTTTTAGTTGCTGCATTTCCTCTTGCAGCTGCATGGTCTTCCTAAAGAGTCTTCTGTAAAAAGACTGTAGTATGGACTCAGATTGACCTCACTCCACTGGCCCCTCTACAGGTTGCAAGCTTGGTGGGTCAGGACAGCTGAAGTTGGGAATAGAACATTAGTGGGACCCCCTACTTTAAGGGTCTCTTGGTCAAGAGCTCAGTATAGGTAAAGTGTCCCCTACTTCCGAGCCTAATCCCTCAGACAGTGCTGATACTATGGATACTACAATTCTATTTCTTCCAAGTGAGATGAGCAGCAGGTTTATATTTCTTGAAGCTAACAGTCCCTTCTTCAGAAGTTCTTCCAGTTGGGGAGCCCCTGCTCTCAGGGAGGAAGACCGAGAGACTCTTCCCATATGGCTGGCTGTGCCTCCCCCCAAAAAAGTGGCTAAGCTCCTCAACTGGACCCAACAATAGGCTTGCAGGAAACCACACTTTGAATGTCAGTGCTCCAACTCTCTCTTTTTTTCAACTATGGAACCTAGCACTGTGGGAAGGATATCCTGGACCTGGTTTGGCTGACTATAAAGCTCCATCTTGTCTAATGTGCAGGAGTTCCTATGCCAGTGCTGATCATAGCAAGTGGATCTCACCTTAGCTGGGTCCAATGTCCAATCAGCCCTCTCTTAAGACACACCACCAGCATGATTGTTAGGTCCTGAACCAATGCTTCTTCAGCTGGCCACTGAATGTGCCAATCCTGGACCTCACTGAAGGAAACCCAGTACAGACTGGTGGGAAACAATATCTTTGACTGACTCTCAGTAATGTTCTTGGAGCTACAAGCAATCTAGAATTTGTGGTTGCCTCTGCTGGGTCAAGGTGCACATAGAAATACCAAACTGCACACCTAATCTGGCTTTTGCCTACACTGGCCTTGAGGGAAGCTCAGAAAAAGGCCAAGATTCCCTGAGATCCTGCTTCCAGCAGCCTCTGTCTGCTGGTTGCTTGCTGGACTCAGCTACTGAAAGAAAACTTCTGGCAAAGTCTAGAGCCGGGGCAATTTGGTGATTAGAAAGGGTGATGGGTGTGGCTCCACCTCTTAGCCCCAGATGTCAGTCTATCCAGACTCTTTTCAGAGCTCTCATAGGGTGTGGCCACTAAGAGTCCAGTGGGTATGGCCTCTAAGACCCTGGGATGTGGTCTGCCCACAGTCTGGACAGTTTCTACTGAGTGTCCTGTGAGGCAGAGGCACTAGTCATAGACTTGAGAGTGTGCTGGCTGTGCCTCCCCCCCAAAAAAGTAGGGGAAGCTCTGTCCTCAATGCCAGAAAGCTGAGTCACTGACCCATCCCCTGCTACCTGGCTGACTTCTCTTAAGGTGGGGAAATTGCTTTCCCTCAGGATGATGCCCCTCAGAGTAGACTGTTCCACCCAAGAAAGATGGCAACTGCAGTATTGGAGAATGACTCAGCAGAGGGGTTCCGGTGGCCATCCCCCACAATGTCTCTCCCTAAAGCACCAACTTACACTCTCCTCATGCAACTCTAGTCCTCTCATACCTCCCCCACCAGAGCCCCAGGTAAGTGGCTATCAATGAGATTTTCTGCACTGGCCAGTTAAGAAAGAGCCTGCATCTCTGAGAGCTCCCATCTCTTTCTCACAGACAGACCCTTGCCTCTTTTCACTGCCAAGTACTCTGTGGAAGGCTCTTTTAGGCTCTGGGACACTAGGCTGTGACTCCAGGCCTGGGGCTAAGCACCCACACCTCTCAGGATGACCCTCCTTGCAGTGAGAGTCCCTCTGGACCCTCAGCCACCACTTGCTCCTGGGAGCAGCGCAGCCCTTTCTGCATCCCCACCCTTCCTACCAGTCTCAGTGTGGCTTCTGTGATCCTTGGTTACAGACTCTTCTTTTCTTAGTCCAAAGTTTGTTTTTCAAAGTGATTGTAATTAAATTTAGTTGTAGTCCAATTTGGTTCTGGGAGGTGACAGCTGGAACATCTGCCCACTCTGTCACCATCTTGGAATCTCCTCAAGGATGCAGTTTTGAGAGAGAACTGTGTTGTTGAGACCATCTGCACTGAATATGTGACTAAAACCATTTAAGGTCTCCACATAAACTTTTAACATTCTGGTAGGCGAGTGAGGATATCTAATAATCTTGTGGTCACCCAAGGGAAGCCTGGTATGTAAATTTTCTTGCTTATTAAACCTACCAACTACCAATATGGAGTTATCTGCTTTTTTCTTTGATTTTTCCTTGCCCCCTGTGTGGGGAGGGATTAGTTTCAGAATATACCTGGGAAGCTCTTGAGGTTGCAAACTGACAATTGATAATCTAATCAGGAGACTAAAGAAATAGGCGTTGAGAAAGAAGCATCTGCAGGGAATATTTCAAGGTGGCTGTCAACTTCTACGTGTAGAGGGTTGGTCCATATGTTAGATGCTTGTGGACCATCATGTGAGTTTTGGGATGACTGAAAATGCTGGGTCCTTTAACATGTTTGTTTGAGGAACTGTGCAGCATGCAGTGAGGCATAGAAGGGACACGAATGGTGCTGCAGTGGGCAGACCTTTACCTCAAGCAGTTTAGCTGAGCACTGCCCTTCTTGCTCTGAAGATGGGTGTAATTATCTTAATATGTGTTGAAGGAGGGCTTTCGCACCAAAAAGTTTTAAAAGGAAGAGAGATCACATTGTTCTGGGAGAAGAATCATTGAGTTCTAGGAGGAGGCAGAGAGCAAGGAGGAGAGCAGATTAAGGCCACGTGGAGGAGAGGAGAAGCAGCCAAGATGGTGGAGTGCTGAAAGAGAAGCTTAGTTTGTGCAGAGTTTGTGTAGAGAGAAGGAGATGGGAAACAGGTGAATAAGTCTGGTGAGCTAGACACGTTTGATTCTAGGAAATTCGGATAAGTCAGTATCTTTGTGAGCACTGAATGAGTGTGTTTTGGAGGCCAATGTGTGTTTTTACTTGCCCACCAGATGCAAGCTAGGATTAAAGATGATGGCCCACCAGTTCTTGGCTCCGCTGTTTCATTACCATCTGTCTGAATCAAATGCGAACCTGCAAGGGCCATGCGGCTGTGATGGTGGCCGTGACTACTGGCTCTACATGGCTGAAACTCTATTTAGAAAGCTGGAAGAAGAGCTGAGATTAGAGAAGGACATGCGGCTATCTAGTACTTTGTTAGATTCAGGGTTGATGACAAAGAAGAAGAGCAGGATAAGTTAAAGACCTTATAATGCCATTTTACAAAGCTAGAAAGATACCAGTTGCCATGGATTAAGTTTCAAGTGCTCATGACCAATCTTGTTTCTTACACTAAGAGGTGAAATCCCTACAAGAGTGAAGAGGATATTGTGGTGATTGACAAAGAAATGGACAATTGCCCTGTGCTGTCTGATACCTAATACTAAAGAAAACAAAAGCACAGCAAAAGCAACCTCAGCCAGCGGGGCAGCCCCCAATTCAGGGAATATTTCATGATGAGTAAATATGTTCCTTTTGAGCTTATTGATGTACCTGCCACATTTCAATGAAAGGCCAGGGAAAGTATCTAGGCATGGTTCATGTGGTTATGGGATACAAAGGGCAATGGCTTTTCTCTGATCTGGTGGGAGGTAGGAGGCAGAGAAAATGAGCAACATCACCATAAACCTTGCCCTCTGGCAGTGCTTACATGGTACTCTGGAGATAGGAGGCATTCAAGGCATTCACTCCCTTATAGATTGGATTATTTTAGCCTGCAGGGAGGCTTGGCCCAATGAGGCCCTGGGCACATGGGTTCCTAGAAATTTGTAAAGAAGGTACAACACATTTTTAAGGAGTTGAGAATGAGACAGGCAATCTATGACCCTGTCTTTGAAATATAGGGTCACATTTATTTCAGGTATAAAAGCCAAGATACTCTACTCCTCCTGCAGCACCTGTTATGGGACACTAATATCCATGCTGAGCCTAAGTCATGGGACAAGATATTTATGGTGTTGCATGGAAAAAGACACTGCTGATCTGGGAGAACTTAACAAATTCTGGGAAAAAGTATAAGCTGTAGGGTAGACCCTAGACTGAAAACTTGGAAAGCCAAAAATCTATCTCAAACTGCTCTAAAAGGTCCAATAAAAGCAACTTGGAAGCAAATGTGGTTTGATCTCATTGTTGCTGGGACCCCACCTATACATAGAAATAGGCAACCCAATGCTGTGTTGGTCAGCCTGTGGGAAACCTTAAAACATTTCAGACCTGCCCCACCTGTCTCTACCATCCGTGATGCTCCACCGACTTCAACAAAGACCTCAGGGATATAGTCTTATTCGAGGTGGTTGTCTCCATGCACCAGAGTAGTTTCACCCAGGGAGCTCCTGAGATTATGACCAGCCCATATTCAATCAGTGGGGAAATGAGATGCTGCAAAAAAGTTATGGTCACTTTTTATACTCTACCCAAGAGGGTTGTTTGATTTGATAAAAATCTTAAATATTGACATAACAATACTAAGTTTTATGTCTGAAACAGATCACTCCATTATCAATAATAAAAAATATTAAATCAATTATGCTAGAGGCAAAGCTGAATTATCATTCTACTCTCTACAAAGTTATATTTTTACTGTCATATAAAAAGGCAGTCAAAGAGTATGGAGCCAAAAATAAGGTGGAAATAGAGAGAAGGATCAATGAAATGTGTCTTTGAAATCCAGTTGAATCTACATTTGATTTATATAACCCAACTGTCCACATCATTCTTGGGAGCTCATAGGCTTGGGTTTGAATAAGTTAATATTACTTAACAGTTGAGAGATTTTGGGAATGTTACCTATTTCTTTGAGAATCAATGTTTTATCTGAAAAAAAGAGTAAGACCTATTTTGTGTGTGTGTGTGTATGAATATTACTATATTAAGTAATGTATTAAAATGCTTCTGGAATGTAGTAGACAGACAGAGACACGTTTTTATTGGAACATGTGTACTGTGTTTATGTTCTGTGCCAGGAACTGGAGTATAATGGTAAGACAAAATTTACAAAATTCCCATCTTCAAAAAGCCTCTATTATAGTGAGACGCTTATCTCTAATAAGTAACTTACATACTTTTGAGGAGCTTATATTTCAGTATTCAACAAACTTAAATTTCTTTTCTAAGTTAGTATAAAGATATAAATAAACTTATAAGAAAATATATTTGAAGTAATAGTCTTTGGAGATTTTGTACATTTTCTACTTAAAAGTGTGCATTAATTGATCAAAAATAGCTTAAGGAGAGATGTTGGGAGTTCACATATACTGAACTTCCTCAAACCATAAGTGGAAGCTAAATTATTCAGGATTACTCCAATCTAGTTAACTACAAAAATTGGATCTCTCTCTGTCATATTTGAAAGAAAAATTCTTATCCAAGGCAAGCTGTTCCCTTGTTTCTTTAGAATCCTAAAAAATTTAAAGAAAATCTAATTTAGGAAAGGTTTCTGTTTTTAAAAAAATATTCAATATGTTGAAAAAGCAACATTAAAAATGCATTCTGTATCTGAATCACAATTATTTTGAAAATATCAAATATTGAGTTTTTATGCATTTTCTTTTAACATTCACTTTTTCTATAGAACTAACAGTACAATATGTATTAAGCTCAGTAAGTTATTTTTCTCCTAGAGATGAATAAATTATTCTTATGTGGTTGCCTTGCTGAGAAGGGAAAAAAGCCCTCATTTTTTAAATTGAAATTACAATTTCAAGGGAGGGCTCATTTTAAAAAATTTATTTATTTATTTATTTATTTATTTATTTATTTATTTATTTATTTATTTATTTATTTATTTAGTCAGGGAGAGAGAGAGACAGGAACATCAAGCTGCTCCTGTATGTGTCCTGCCTGGGGAATTGAACCAGCAATCTTTGCTCTAGAACAACGCTCCAACCAACCGAGCTATCTGGCCAAGGCAGAGGGTTCATTTTAAAGCTTGACTATCTTTAAACTTTGGTAAATGGTTTTGTGCTTGTGATTAAATCTGTTTTCTGATAGGAAAATAGATTATTCCCTTAGTTTTAACTTAGCTGTAAAGACTATTAATGTTTTAAAGTTTTAAAAATTATATTTTCTCGGGTTTTACAACATAAATTAAAACTGATAAAGGGCACAGTTATTGTGTCTATACGTGCTTGGGAGGACATAGAATGTTTATTAACTGATATAAGGTATTAAAATATGCAATTAAAATCCAAAGGTGTCTCTCTCTAATAGTAGTTATATATTTTTGTTTACTACTATATAGGCAAAACTTAATTGTGCAATGGACTAAAACTTGTGTTTTCATTCTAATTAAAAATGTTTTTTATTTACTGATTTTTAGAGAGGAGAAAGAGAGAGAGAGAAACATTGATTTGTTGTTCTATTTATTTATGATTCATTGGTTGATTTTTGTCAGTACTCTGATTGGGTGGAACCCACAAACTTGGCATATTGGAATGACATACTAACCAATTGAGCTACCCACTCAGGGCTCTCCTTTATATTATATTTTCTACCTTTTTCTTCACAAAATGAGTTTTTTTCCCTTAACTATTCTTAATTTTTTTTAATTTATTGACTTTAGGGAGAGAGGGTTAGAGATAGGAACATCGATATGTTTCTGTATATGCCTTGAGCGGGGATCAAACTGGCAACCTCTGAACTTTCTGAGGATGCTCTAATCAACCAAATTATCCGGCCAAGGTTTCCATTACTATTTTTTTTTTTTAAGAGAGAGTGGAAGGCAGAGAAAGAGAAGAAAGTGATATGAAGCACATTAGTTGTTCATTGATTGCTTCTCATACATGCATTTGAGCTCAAGCCAGTGACCATAGAATCATGTTGATGATCCCATGCTCAAGCTGGTAAGCCTGTGCTCAAGCTGGTGACCTTGGGATTCAAGCTTGGGACCTCAGCATCCCAGGTCGATGCTTTATCCAATGTGCCCCCACCAGTCAGGTTCCCATTATTATTCTTAATTTATTAAAAGCTGATTCTCTCGTGCTTTGGACTTTATTTTGAAGAAGCTTTGAACAAAGATAATCATGTTTGGTTTTACTTCTCTAAATTAAGATTAAACTGTCTTAAAATAGTAACTACTATTATAGAATTGATCTTTTTCTTTTTTAATACCATAAATAAAACACCTTCTCAGTCAGGAATTGTGAGCAAAGTTGTGCACCATTCTTTGATTTCACACTACTCTTTTTTGCACACAGTCCATTTCAGCCAAACAAATAGGTGGTTTAAATCTCTGAATTTGAATTGCCCCAGTTAGACTGATCAATCTCTCTATTTAAACTTTCAGTCATTGTCAGATCCTTTTTTTTTCTTTTATATATATATTTTATTATTATTAATTCTAATGGGGTGACACCAATAAATCAGGGTACACATGTACAATGAAAACATCTCCAGGTTATCTTATCATTCAATTGTGCTGCATACCCATCACCAAAAGTCAGATTGTCCTCTGTCACCTTCAATCTGGTTTTCTTTGTGCCCCTCTCCTCCTCCCTATCCCACTCTTCCCTCCCTCCCCCCATCTCAAAAGCACCACTCTCTTGTCCATGTCTCATATTCTCACTTTTATGTCCCACCTATGTATGAAATCATGCTGTTCTCAGTTTTTCTTTTTTTTCTGATTTACTTATTTCACTCCGTATAATGTTATCAAGGTGCATCCATTTTATTATAAATGATCCGATGTCATCGTTTCTTATGCCTGAGTAGTTTTCCATAGTATATATGTACCATAGCTTTTTAATCCACTCATCTTCTGAGGGACACTTGGGCTGGTTCCAGATCTTCCCTATTGTGTACAATGCTGCCACGAACATGGGGGCGCATTTCTTCTTTTCGAACAGTGCTATGGTGTTCTTAGGGTATATTCCTAAAAGTGGGATAGCTGGGTCAAAAGGCAGTTCGATTTTTAATTTTCTGAGGAATCTCCAAACTGTTTTCCACAGTGGTTGCACCAGTCTGCATTCCCACCAGCAGTGCAGAAGGGTTCCCTTTTCTCCACATCCTCGCCAGCACTTATTCTGTGTTGTTTTGCTAATAAGTGCCATTCTGACTGGTGTGAGGTGATATCTCATTGTGGTTTTAATTTGCATTTCTCTAATGATTAGTGATGTTGAGCATTTTTTCATATGCCTATTGGCCATCTGTATGTCCTCTTTGGAGAAATTTCTATTCATTTCTTTTGCCCATTTTTTGATTGGGTTGTTTGTCTTCCTGGTGTTGAGTTTTATAAGTTCTTTATAAATTTTAGTTATTAACCCCTTATCAGATGTGCTGTCAAATATGTTCTCCCATTGTGTGGTTTGTCTTTTTATTCTGTTCCTATTGTCTTTAGCTGTGCAAAACCTTTTTAGTTTGATATAGTCCCATTTGTTTATCTTGCCTTTTATTTCAGTTGCCCGTGGAGATAAATCGGCAAATATACTGCTGCTACAGATGTCGGAGAGCTTGCTGCCTATGTTTTCTTCTAAGATGCTTATGGTTTCACGGCTTACATTTAAGTCTTTTATCCATTTTGAGTTTGTTTTTGTGAATGGTGTAAGTTGATGGTCTAGTTTCATTTTATTGCAGGTAGATGTCCAATTTTCCCAACACCATTTGTTAAAGAGGCTGTCTTTACTCCATTGTATGTTCTTTCCTCCTTTGTCAAATATCAGTTGTCCATAAAGCTGTGGGTTTATTTCTGGGTCCTCTGTTCTGTTCCATTGATCTATGTGCCTGTTCTTATGCCAGTACCAGGCTGTCTTGAGTAAAATGGCCTTATAGTAAACCTTGATATCTGGAAGAGTGATACCTCCTTCTTTATTTTTTCTTTTTAAGATTGCTGAGGCTATTCGTGTTCTTTCTTGGTTCCATATAAATTTTTGGAATATGTGTTCTATATCTTTGAAGTATGTCATTGGTATTTTAATTGGTATTGCATTGAATTTATAAATTGCTTTAGGTAATATAGACATTTTAATGATGTTTATTCTTCCTAGCCATGAGCATGGTATGTGCTTCCACTTGTTTGTATCTTCCTTGATTTCTTTTATCAATGTTCTATAATTTTCTGAGTACAAGTCCTTAAGCTCCTTGGTTAAATTTACTCCTAGATACTTTATTTTTTTGGCTGTAATAGTGAAGGGGATTGTTTCCTTAATTTCTTTTGCTGATATTTCATTGTTGGTGTATAGAAATGCCTCTGATTTCTGAGTATTAATTTTATATCCTGCCACCTGGCTGAATTCATTTATAAGGTCTAGTAGTTTTTTGACTGAGACTTTAGGGTTTTCTATATACAATATCATATCATCTGCAAATAATGACAGTTTTACTTCTTCTTTTCCAATTTGTATGCCTTTTATTTCTTCTTCTTGTCTGATTGCTGTAGGTAGAACTTCCAGAACTATGTTGAATAAGAGTGGTGAAAGTGGGCTACCCTGCCTGGTTCCTGATCTTAAGGGGATTGCTTTAAATCTTTGTCCATTTAGTATGATGTTTGCTGTCGGTTTATCGTAGATGGCCTTTATCATGTTAAGGAATGATCCCTGTATTCCCACTTTACTGAGAGTTTTGAGCATGAATGGGTGCTGAATTTTATCAAATGCCTTTTCTGCATCTATAGAAATTATCATTTGATTTTTGTCCTTCCTTTTGTTTATGTGATGAATCACATTGATTGATTTGCGAATATTGAACCAGCCTTGCCTCTCCAGAATAAATCCCACTTCATCGTGGTGTATGATTTTTTTCATATATTGCTGGATCCAGTTGGCTAATATTTTGTTGAGAATTTTAGCGTCTAAATTCATCAGGGATATAGGCCTATAATTTTCTTTCATTGTGTTGTCTTTGCCCGGTTTTGGGATCAGAATTATGCTCGCCTCATAAAAGGAGTTTGGAAGTCTTCCTTCTTCTTGAATTTTTTGAAATAGCTTGAGAAGGATAGGAGTTAGTTCTTTGAATTTTTGATAGAATTCACTTGTGAAGCCATCAGGCCCAGGACTTTTCTTTTTTGAAAGTTTTTGGATAACTGTTTCGATCTCATTTGTTGTAATTGGTCTGTTTAGGTGTTCTGATTCTTCCAGATTGATTTTTGGAAGGTTATATGATTCAAGAAATTTGTCCATTTCACCAAGATTGTCTAATTTTTTGGCATTTAGTTGTTCATAGTATTTTCTTACAATGCTTTTTATTTCTGTTGTGTCAGTTGTTATTTCTCCACTGTCCTTTCTAATTTTATTTATTTGAGTCCTCTCTCTTTTTTTCTTGGTGAGTCTAGTTAGAGGTTCATCAAACTTGTTTACCTTTTCAAAGAACCAGCTTCTTGTTTCATTGATCCTCTGTATTGTTTCCTTAGCCTCTATGTCATTTATTTCTGCTCTGACCTTTATTATTTCCTTCCTTCTACTTGACTTGGGTTTTATTTGTTGTTGTTTTTCTAGTTCTTTTAATTGCAGGGTCAGGTTGCTTATTTGAGCTTTTTCTAGCTTCTTATGATATGCCTGTAGTGCAATAAACTTCCCTCTCAGAACTGCTTTTGCTGTGTCCCATAAATTTTGAGTTGATGTATGCTCATTATCATTTGTTTCTAGAAACTTTTTTATTTCTTCTTTGATCTCATTGTTAATCCATTCATTATTTAATAACATGCTATTTAGTTTCCAAGTGTTTGAGTATTTTTCAGTTTTTCTTTTGTGGTTAATTTCTAGTTTCATGGCATTGTGATCAGAGAAAATGCTTGATATGATTTTAATCTTCTGAAATTTATTGAGACCATTTTTGTGTCCTAACATGTGGTCTATCCTAGAAAACGTACCATGAGCGCTTGAGAAGAATGTATATTCTACTGCTTTAGGATGAAAGGTTCTGAAGATATCTATTAAATCAAGTTGATCTAGTGTCTCCTTTAAGTCTGCCGTTACTTCATTAATTTTCTTTCTTGAGGATCTATCCAGTGTTGTTAGAGGGATATTGAAATCCCCTACTATGATAGTATTGCTGTTAATCTCGCCCTTTATATCCATCAAAGTCTGCTTTATGTATGTCAGGGCTCCTATATTTGGTGCATAGATATTTACAATAGTTATATCTTCCTGTTGAATTGTTCCCTTTATCATTATGTAGTGTCCTCCTTTATCTCTTACTACAGCCTTTGTTTTAAAGTCCATTTTGTCTGATATAAGTATTGCTACCCCTGCTTTTTTCTCATTTCCATTTGTATAAAATATTTTTTTCCATCCTTTTACCTTCAGTCTATGAGCATCCTTTGTTTTAAGGTGTGTCTCTTGTAGACAGCATATGTATGGGTCCTGTTTCTTTATCCACGCAGCTACCCTATGTCTTTTGATTGGATCATTTAATCCATTTACATTTAAGGTTATTATTGATATGTAGTTGTTTATTGCCATTTTATTCTTTAAAACTGTATTCTTCTTTTGCTCTATTCTTTCCTCCCTTTAAACTGTTCACAAGAGGCCCCTTAGTATCTCTTGCAGAATTGGTTTCTTTTTTTGAATTCCTTGAGGCTTTCTTTTTCTGGGAAGCTCTTTATTTCTCCTTCAATTTTAAACGTTAGCCTTGCTGGATAAAGTAGTCTTGGTTGTAGGTTCTTGTTCTGCATTACTTTGATTATATCTTGCCATTCCCTTCTGGCCTCAAGTGTTTCTGTTGAGAAGTCCGATGTCAACCTTATGGGGGCTCCTTTGTAGGTGATAGCCTTTTTTTCTCTAGCAGCTTTTAAATTTTTTTCTTTATCCATTAGCTTTGGTATTTTAACTATGATGTGTCTTGGTGTAGATCTTTTTGGGTTTCTCTTTAATGGAGTTCTGTGTGCTTCTTGAATGTGTGGAGTGTTTCCCAGCCTTAATTTAGGAAAGTTTTCTGCTATGGTTTGATTGAACAAAGTTTCCATTTCCTGTCCTCTCTCCTCTTCTTCAGGAACCCCTATGATGCGAATGTTGTTTCTCTTCATGTTGTCACAAAGCTCCCTTAGAGTTTCCTCACATTTTTTAAGTCTCTTTTCCTTTTTCTTCTCTGCTTCTGTGCCTTTGTTTATTGTGTCCTCTAACTCGCTTATTCGATCCTCAGCATCATCCATCCTGCTTTTAATTCCTTCCATTGTGGTCTTCTGTTCTGATACTGTATTTGTCATTTCTTTCTGATTCTTTCTTATTATTTCAATTTCATTTTTTATACTTGTTATCTCTTTATTTAGGTGTTCATAATGAGTATCCATTGTTGCTCTAATTTCTTTGAACATCCTAACTATCATTATTCTAAATTCTGCTTCTGGTAATTTGGTTATATCTGGTTCATTCAGGTCCTTCTCTGGGGATTTTTCTTGATTCATTTGGTTTGCATTCCTCTGCCTGCCCATTTTTTCTCTGTATAAGCAAGTTGTGGCCACTGGAGTCCAGTAGGTGTTGCCTTTGTGGTCTCTAGGTGTGGTCTATCTGCAGGCCCCCCACCCCCTCTGCCGGTGCCTAGGGTGGTTGAGTATGAGCGTTGCCAGCGCTGGCCCACTGTGGCTTTTGCTGTGATTTCTGCCTCTCCTCCGTGGGAGGGGCTGTCACTGAAGCCACAAGACTTAGCACCAAGGGTAGAGGTGAGCACCTTTGCTCAGCTGCGGACCCAGCCTATTTTCAGACTTCCGCCCAGAGCCAGCAGTCGGAACCTGCTCGCTACAGTTCCGCGGGTTAGGCGGGGCTTTTGACGTGCTCTCAGCTGTAAATTTTTGCCCGTCCGGAGCTTTAGCCCCACTCTCGAGGCCAGGGCCCTTCTGCGCAATGTCGGAAACCAAGGTTTATTGGGGCAGGCTTGTTTGCTGGCTTCCGCTCAGCTGCGTACTTCCACTCGTCCTGGACTCTACCCCGCCCCTGCGTTCGGAGCCCGCTCGTGCACGTATGAATGCAATCCGCGGTTTCTCCGGGCGGGGATAGTAGCGTGAACTCAGCTGCGAGCTTTCACTTGTCTCGGGGTCTACCCCGTTCCTGCGCTCTGAGCCCGCTCACGCACGTATACTGGCCAACCACGGTTTCTCCGGCCCGGGGGTGGGGTGGGGGTGGGGGGCTGGTAGCGTCAGCTCAGCCGCGAGCCCCTGCCCATCCCTAATCCTAGCCCGGTCCCCGCGGTCCGGGACGGCTTGCACAGGGCCTGCCCATTCCTGGCCTCCCACTTTGTCCCCGTAGGTGGCATTATAGGCGGGCCCGCAGCTTCCGGACCGCTTTCGCGCATCCCCTTCACCCCTCTGTGCTAGACCGATCTCCCACCGGCTTGGCCTCTGCCCACACCGACAGAACCGCGTTTCAGTGTCCTGTCGCCCCAAACCCTTAAGCAGCCCTCAGCAGAGTAGGAAGGGACCTAATACTCCACACTGTAGGCCTGGGAGCTCCCTCACTTGTTTCACAGCTCAAAACTGTCCAAACGCCTCTTCTAGGCTCTGAGACTGCAGGCTGGGGCTTGGTTCCTGGGACCCAGGTCCCTCCCTCTCCGCCAAACTCTCCTCCTGCCACGCGGGTCTCTCCGGGCTGCCGTTTGCTCCGGGGAGCTGGGCAGCCCTCTTCGCGTTTTCGCTATTTCTACCAGTCTCAATGTGGCTTTTCTGTGTTCCTTGGTTGAAGAGTTCACTTAGTTTAGTTCATAGTTGGTTTATCCAGATGATGGTTCTTTAAATTGAGTTATAATCCACTTAGCTTCTGGGAGTTGGGAGTTGGTACGTCCGCCTACTCCGTCGCCATCTTGCTTCTGTCAGATCCTTTTTATATAATGTGTTTTCTATAAAGAGAAATTGCACAAATAGCACAGACTATTAAAAAATAGATAAATTGAACTTCATCACAAGTAAAACTTTTTCTCATTGAATACCTTTATTCAAAACATAAAAAGACAATTTATATATATTTGAATATACATACCAGGAATATATAAAGAACTCTTTTTAAAAATTTTTTTACTTATTAATTTTTAGATAGAAGAGAGAGAGAGGGCAGCAGAGAAGTGGGAAGCATCAACTGGTAGTAGTTGCTTCCCATATGTACCCTGAGTGGGCAAGCCCAGGGTTTTGGACCGGCAACCTCAGTGTTCCAGGTCGAAGCTTTATCTACTGTGCCAGCACAGGTCAGGCATAAAGAACTCTTAAATTTCAACAATAAGAAGACAAATAAAAAAATGAACAAAATTTTTGATCAGGTACTTCACAAAAAAGATACTTAAATAGCATCACTAGCCATCAGGTTAATACAAATTAAAATCACAATGAGATACTATATAAAATGAAAATGACCAATAATACTAGATGTAGGTGAAGGAAGAGTTGGAACACCTGGAGCTTTCATACATTGCTTTTGGAAATTCCAAGTGGCACAGCCATTTTGGAAAAAACAGTTTGACAATTTCTGGTAAAATTAAATATAACATATACTTACCATGAAGCTGAGAAATCTCTTATTTATTCAAGAGAAATTTATTCAAATGCTCAAGCCACTTTATTCATAATATCAAAAATGAAAAAGAAAACTCAATCATCTATTAGCTGCTGAATAGATAAATAAACTGTGCTGCATTCATACAAGAGAATCTTACTGACAATAGAAAAGAAAGTACTACTGATACAACAATAACATGGGTCCATATTAAAAACATCATCAGATGAGAAAAGTCAGGCACAAAACATATCATACTGTATGGTCTCATTTATATGCAATGTTTAGAAAAGGCAAAGCTATAGCAACAGAGAGCCAACCAGAGATCAGATTGGATGGGCAAGGGAATTTAGTTCAAAATGGTGTCTGGAAAATCTTGGGGAGATGAAAATGTTTTATATCTTGACTATGGTTATGGCTACGCAGCTTTATACATTTGTCAAACTTCAATGAACTGTACTCTTAAAATGAGTTAATTTTATCTATGTAAGTTATGCTTCAATAAAGCTGTTGAAAAAGGAATACATATCAAAATAATTAAGAAAATACAGAAAGCTATAAATACAGAGAAAGCCATAAAAAATAAAAAATTCACTTCTCATCATGTAATATAACTACTACTGATATTTTTAGTAAACATTTACTTGAAGAATTGAATACTACAGAAATTAAAAATCATAGTTGTACAACTCAATGAATTTTCACAAAGTGAATGCACATGTAACTGACTGAGCGGATGAACCAGAAGCCTTTTCAGCTCTCTAAAAGCATGTCTCCTGCTCCCTTCTAAATAGTAACGCCTCTTATTCAGTAATACCAGAGCTTAGTTTTGTTTGCTTTTGAAATTTATATATGTGTAATGATTTAGTACTTTATGTCTAAGTCTTTTAGGTCAAAAACACCTTTGCAACATTCATCCATGTTACATGTAGTTATAGTTCATTCATTGTTATTATTTTATAGTTCTCCATGATATGAATATGCCAGAATTTATCCATTCTATTGTGTATGATTGTTGAATTATTTCCAGGATTGGGTTATTTAAAATAGGACAAGGATATGAACATTCTTGTATATGTCTTTGTATGAACAGAAGATATAGCTGTTAGTTATATTCCTAGGAATGAAATTCCTGGGTTTTAGAATATGCATTGTGCAAATTTAGTAGACGTTTTAGAATATTTACGAATGTGGCTGTACCAGCAATACTTTCACCAGCTGTGTGTGAGCATTACAGTTGATACACATATTCATGTTTTGATGTATTTTTCAAAGAATTATAGAACAATATCTTCAAGTTTATTTTTGAAGTTTTATAACTTTAAATAAAATTGGTTTCATATGGTATAGAGATTTGAGTATTGGTCTTTGAATTTCTTTTTAACTAACAATTTGCATAGTATCCAGCATATAATAGATAATCAACTAATTAGTTTCTTCTTTCATTCAACACTGTGTTTATTTTTCCCTTGTGGAGGAGAATAAATCAAATACAGTAAGTAGATCTTTAGTTTCTTCATAGTTTTCTGCATATAGATCCTTTACATATTTTGTTAGATTTATAATACAGTATATCATTTTTTCCTTGCTGTTTAATCCACTTCAGTGCCTTCAGCTTAGGGACAGAGGCCAGGCAATGGTTCAAGGCCACAGTTTGCTCGGGCATGAGGCACTAGGTACTATGAGAGATCCAGGGGGATGGGCCAACCATAACTCCAAACTTATGCATAATAAAGTACATCATTTTGGGGGATGTTATTGTAACTATATTGTGTTTTTAATTTCAAATTCCAGTTGTTCTTTGTATGTTAAAAAGAAAACAATTGATTTTTGTATATTAAACTTATATTCTGCAGCCTTGCTATAACCACCACTTATTAGTTTCAGGAGACTTTTTTTTTTATTGTAGTTGATTCCGCATAATTTTATATAGAGATAACCATGTCATCTGTGAACAAGAAAATTTTCTCTTTCTTCTTTCTTTCTTTCTGTACATCTTTTATTTCCTTTACTTGTCTTATTGCACTAGCTGGATCTTCAAGTATGATGTTGATAGGAATGGTGGGAAGGTACATAAAGTGCCTCTAAGACCCCTGGTCACCAAGATAGCAGTTCACATAAGAGCAAAATCAAGAGACTACTGAAACCACGTGGTATAATGTGAAGGATTAGTTCATTTTGTAGATTGTTATCATCAACTCTCTGAAGACCTTTTAATAAAGTGGATTGTAAGAGTAGTTAATTTAGGGGACTTGTCTTTGGTTTTGGATGCTGTAAGGTAGAAGAGAATGTTTGGGTTGATATAGCTCACTAATAAACAATCACAGATGGCTACATGTAACCCTGACACACATAAGTTTTTTCCTGGGGGAAGAGATTACTTGGTGAACTGGATTAAAGCCACCTTGAGGTCTGTTTACACTGAAGAACTGCCCAGTTTCTACTATAAATGCCAAGAAGAATGTCTCAGATGAATTGCCTGATATGCTTCAGATGCACGCCACGTGAAACTGGCTTTGTGATTACCACAATATTCACCCACTGAATATGTTATAGTTAATGCTGTGTGTGATTAAAGGTGGTCTTTGTACATGAGCACTCCATATATCTTTACTGCTGCAAAAATCAAGCAATAGTCCTGGAAGCCTTACAGAATTTTCTGCCTCAGCCTCTCCTTATGCATCATATAGATAGTAATAAAAATATTCGGTTAATTAACAAGAGAATGCAGGGAGACAGAGGGGAGAGTCAAGGAACTCTTCCTAGAAATGTGGAAAATTTTAAACCACTATTAAATATGGGGTTATATAAAGCAAATTTTTGATAGGAGTGAAACAAAGAGAAAAAGGGGGAGACAGTCATAAGACTCTTTGCAGGGGGGTGGAAATCTCTAGATGGTTTTCAAAAATGGTTTGAATAAGACAGATATCAATGGTCTTAAAAGATAAACTGAGGCATATTAAAATTTGTAAGAGTTTATATGAGCAAAAGGTGTTTGAACTGGGCAGCACCAAACCAGAAATGGTTAGGAGCACTCTACCAACAGGAGCTAGGGGGAAGAGTTTTATAGCGAAGATGCAGACGCAAACCAAGGAAATTATCTAATTAGCTATAGCTTAAGTGGTTGCCTTATTTTGGATTGCCTTGTTGGTTAAATGTGATTGGTTGTCAGGTTTTAAATTTTTAACCTTGAGGTATTATAAGCTTAGGTTTGGGTTTACTTAGACTACTAAGGCAGTAAAGCCACCTCAGCCTACTGGCCTCTTTGCCTAGTTAATTTAAAAATATAGTTAAAATGAAAGTCTTCTTTACCTGAATTTTTTAAATTAATTAATTAATTTATTTATTCATTTTAGAGAGGAGACACAGAGTGTGAGAGATAGAGAAAGAGAGAAAGGGGGGAGGAGCTGGAAGTATCAACTCCCATATGTGCCTTGATCAGACCAGTGCAGGGTTTTGAACTGGCGACCTCAGTGTTCCCAGGTCAACGCTTTATCCACTGCGCCACCACAGGTCTGGCTACCTGAATTTTTAATGATAACAATCTTACATTTCACTGGAGAACACTTTTCCTACCTAGAATTGTAAAACCAAAATCTGTTGATGAAGTCATAATGGAGGTTACAGTTAGAAATGTAATGGTTGATGGGATCAAAATAAAAGTTTGTGGAGAAATTGGTGTGTTTAAACTGTCTTTCTGCAAAATGGTGGCATCAATTCCCCCCTCACTGTATTACAAAGACAAACAGAGTTTCTGACTGAGTAATGTTTCCCATATATTGTGAAATAGAAGACATATAAATCTCCCTTTCAAGCAATATCAACTGGACATGCTAAATGTGAACCAGTAAGATTGAATGAGCCCCAAACAGCATAGAATAGAAGCTGGAGTGCTCATAGAGACAAATTCTCTGTGTGGTAACCCCATGTGGAGCACAGATGGGGGTTTATGGAAAAAGCCTGAGGGTACCTTCTCACAATGACTACTGGGAACTTGAACTAAAGAATTCCCATTTGAGGAGCAAGTACTAGTTTGCTATGAGACATTAATTAAAACTGACACAATGACTAAGGAACATAAAATAATCTTGAAACCTGAAATACCCAATGATGTCACAGATGATGTTGGAGAAGCACTCTAATAGGGATTGGAGCTCTCATAAGATTTCCATAATGAAATGACAATAGCTTACAGAAGATAGTGCTATCCAAGGAGAATGTAGTGGACCTTTTATTTCTAGGACTGACTCCATAAAGAGCTGTTGGATTCTACTGTCTCCTGGTCAGTGTCTTATCAACAGCTCTTGACTGTCCAACAAAGAGTTGCTTGATCTGGGGATGGCAGTTGCAAAGTAACAGAAAACGTCCTGCTTGGAAAGCTGCCACTCTAATCAAAGACGGTAAAAACAGATCAGTTTGGTGGGCTGAATTGTGTATTATTTTCCTAGCAGTGATAAAAGGATTAAGTACTGGTAAAAGTTCTTATATTTCAGTTTTTATTGATTTATAGGCAGTGACCAAGGGAATAGCCATGTGATCAGACAGGAAAACAATGGAAACTTGGCCTATTAAAGGGATGACCATATGAATCACATCACTATGGATAACACTATGGTGATTTGAGGAGTGCATTGATTAAGATATGTTGCCCATCAGAACTCCCTTCCAGGTTCAGAAGGTGATTAGAATCAAAAAGCAGACATTCTCAAGTGTTTGTTTACAGTCGCTATCTGGGTACATGAAATGAGTGGATGCGGGGTAGTGCAACCATGTAGAGATGGGTTGAATTTCAACATATTCCCCTTGCACTCTCTGAGGCACAAAATGCCAATAAAAATTGTTCTGTTTGCCAACAAAAGAGACAGAGAGTTTCGGTGGTTATGTGGAAAATTCTTTGAGGGGAAGCCCCTGCACATAGTTGGTAATTCAGACTGATACTAGTAGGCCTAGGGGGTTACAAATAGGTTTTGACAAGTATAGACACTGAGTCTGGACTGGGTTTCTCTTAGCAGGTGGCAAATGCAAATGTTCAAAATGCTATAAAAGAGTTGGAAGATACTGTACCAATTTAGACCTCTGAGTCATGTTTCTTCAGACCAAGGAACATACTTTTCAGCTTAAAATGTCCAACAATGGGCAGAGAGATATCCTCCTCAGAGTAATAGTTTGATAGAAAATGGGGATGGGTAAGTAAAACATTGGTTATCTAAAACAGGTGGGTAATATAGGGACAAAGTGCTGCCTTACACACCTTCATGAGAGTGTTCTCACAGTCAAGAGCAGTGGGGCTCAAGAAGTGTCCCCAGGAGATAGAGTTCTCTGTTTTTCTCATGAATCTGGGCGAGAGTGATGGAGGAAGGTGCTTGTATGGTTATGCGATTCTTGTTCAGCAGGGAGGAAACTGGTGTAACAACTATATATTTTTCTTTTTCTCCCCATCATCTCAATTTTGTTCTTTATTCTACTTAATATAGTGGTTTCAGGATCAGGGCTGCAATTATAAATGGTGGAAGCAGGGATGCTTCCTAGCAAAACTGTAACTATATACATATTTAAACCTTTATGTCAGAATTTCACACTCTCTGGGAAAATTGCTGTTAACAGGAAATGTGGCTATATCACCTGGTGGCAAAATAGCCCTCTAGCTGTGCAACCCTGTAACCTCACCTGTATGACAAAGTAGACTGAGGGAGAATGTTGGGCAGATAAAATATATTATGGTCACTTTATTAAAGATGGCGCTGCCCACGTGGAAGCCTGTTGCCCAGGTGACAATATTAATTGCCCTTCTTGCTTGGGATGGGCGTGATTATATTAATGTGTGTTGGGGGTACAGGGTGTAAGCAGACAAGATCCTTATAGCTTAAGGCTTAGTTTTAACACTAAGCCTTTCCCACCCTTTTTGATGTAGGGTGGTGCACTCTCATGAGGAATCCCATTATGTCTCAGATAAGTGATTTTGTATCAGAGACTTCCTTGTTTGTATATTGTATTAACTGTTTTGATTTCTATACCATAAAGTGGGGCAGACTGGGAGCTTGCTCTCTCTTGGTCCCTGAGATTAGCATTAGAGAGAACAGCAGAGAAAGGCCGCCTGAAGGAGGACAGGAGAAGCAGCCAAGATGCTGGAGTGCTGAGGGAGAAGCCAGTTTGTGCAGAGTTTGTGCAGGATAAGGAGATGGGAAACAGAGGTGAATAAGTCTGGTGAGCTAGGAACCTTTGATTCCAGGAAACTCGGATAAGTCAGTAGCTTTGTGAGCACTGAATGAGTGGGTTTTGGAGCCCAGTGTGCGTTTTTACTTGCCCACTGGGTGCAAGCTAGGATTAAAGCTGATGACCCACCAGTTCTTGGCTCTGTTGTTTCATTACCGTCTGTCAGAATCTAATGCAAACCTGTGTGGGCCAGGCGGCTATGATGGTGGCTGTGGCTACTGGCTTTACAGGGAGGAACTTGCTGGACTAGTTTTGCTGCCTACAGTCAAAACAGCAAAATGGCCAAACCTAATGTTTCTCCCAAAGGTAGAAAAGGTTGAGTATAATTGAGGAAAAGGAGGAATAGTGGTTAAAGGTTAAAAAAAAGTTAATAAATGTTTTTTTTTTTTAACTAGGCAAATACAGTATGACATTAACAATTTAAAGGCAGTCCAGAGGAAGAGATGATACTGCTTTTTAGCTCAATTATACCAGGTATCTGAAAGGATGAAGTCATATACGGTATTGCTGAGATTCTCCTGCCTTTGGAACCTGACAAGATTGCACAGAAGTTCAAAAACCTGAGTGGCCTAGCCCTGGGAGACATTTTCATATAATATGATGAGTTACTGGACTATCAATGACTGAGTGGAATTCTAGTAATGCACCATTATCTTTGAACTTTTATTATCCTTTTTCTATAAGAGGTCCGTGATCAGAGAGACCAGGGGTGGGACTGTGACATAATAAGAAATCTGTATTTGATCTCTGCCCCTGTTTTTGACACAGAACTTCAAAGACCCTTGGAATCTCTAGTATGATAAGAGTGTCTTTTTGCATAATAAGAAGATGACTGGTAGCTAGGGGCCCTTAGACAGCTTTCAGGACAAGGGCTGGTTGCCAGAAAGACCAAGACATAATTAGAAGATTAGAACTTTCAGCCCCACTCCCATCCTTCGAAAAAAAAGGAGTGGCTGGAGATTTTTATTTTTATTATTATTATTAGTTTTTTAAGTGGGGGGAGGGGTGTAAAGCCAGTAGCTGCGGTCACCATCGCAGCTGCCTGGCCCATGTAGGTTTGTATTTGATTCAGACAGATGGTAATGAAACAACAGAGCCAAGAACTGGTGGGCCACTACCTTTAATCCTAGCATGCATCTGGCAAATGAGAAAATACACACAGTGGGAAAACATTTCCCTTTCCATTCAGAGTTCCCAAAACCATTGACTCATTCGAGTATTCCTAGAATCAAAGGTGCCACCAGCCTTATTCACCTCTGTTCCCCATCTACTTCTCTCTGCACAAACTGGCTTCTCCTTCAGCACTCTGCCATCTTGGCTGCTTCTCCTCTACAATGCTGATGACAGAATCTGAGTGAGAGAGCCCCCAGTCTGCCATATTTTATAGTGTAGAAATTAAAGCCTTTAAGCCAATATGCAAATAAGGAAGTCTCTGATACAAAGCCACTTATCTGAGGCATAAATGGGATTCCTCATAAGAGTGCCCCACCCCACATCATGCAACAGTCAAAGGTGTGGGGGAAAGCTTAGTTTTGAAAAGAACTTAGTATTAAAAGGGTGGGAAAGGCTTAGGCTTAAATCTAAGCCATAGGCCAGGGGTCCCCAAACTTTTTACACAGGGGGCCAGTTCACTGTCTTTCAAACAGTTGGAGGGCCAGACTATAAAAAAAACTATGAACTAATCCCTATGCACATGGCACATATCGTATTTTAAAGTAAAAAGAACAAAACGGGAACAAATACAATATTTAAAATAAAGAACAAGTAAATTTAAATCAACAAACTGACCAGTATTTCAATGGGAACTATGGGTGCGGATACATCCTGTGCTTCTCTCACTGACCACCAATGAAAGAGGTGCCCCTTCCGGAAGTGCGGCGGGGGCTGGATTAATGGCCTCAGGGGGCCGCATGAGGCCCACAGGCCATAGTTTGGGGACCCCTGCCATAGGCTATAAGGACCTTGCTGGCTTACAGCCTGTCTCCCACACCCAATGCAAACTATAAGAGAGCAAACATATACATCATATTTAGAAACTTATTTGATCGACAGAGGGGTAGTAAGACAGACTTTGACATACACCTGGGAACCCCTGTCTGGGGACAATGTTCAATCAACTGAGATATCCTCAGTGCTGGGGCTGATGCTCAAACCAATTGAACCACTGGCTGTGGGAGGCGAGGAAGTATAGAAGGGTGAGAGGGAGGAGGAGAGAAGAAGTTGGCCACTTCCTTTGTGTGCCCTGACCTGGGATCAAACCCCAGACTTCTGCACTCCTGGCCAACACTCTATCCACTGAGCTAGCTGGCTAGTGCATTTTATTTATTTTTTAAATTCTTTATTGACTTCAGAAAGTGAGGAAGGGGGAGAGAGATTGAGAGACAGAAACATCCTGTATGTGCCCTGACCGGGGATTGAACCAGAAACCTTTGCACTTCAGGAGCCAATTGAGCTATCTGGCCAGGACAGGGCTGGAGATTAAGCTAATAATTAACATGCCTACGTGATGAAGTCTCCATAAACAACTCTAATGGAAAGGGTTGGGAGAGCTTCCGGGTTGGTGAACACAGTATATTCTGTGAGCATGGCACACTTCAGCTCAATGAGGACAGAAGCTCCTGCCCTGAGGGCTCTTCCAGACCTCACCCTCTGTACCTCTTCAACGGGCTGTCTGTATCCTTTATAACAATCCTTCATTATATAATACACTCATAAATGTAGGTGTTTTCCTGAGTTCTGTGAACCATTTCAGCAAATTATTAAACTTGAGGAAGGAGTCATGGGAAACCTCAGTTTTTAAGTATGTGAGGCTCAGAGTTGAGGTTGGCATCTGAAGTAGGGGGAATTCTTGTAGAACTGAGCTCTTAAGAGAGTTGATGCTAACTCCTAGTACACAGTGTCAGAATTTGATTGAATAGTAGGATACCCAGCTGGTGTTGGAGAATTGGTTGATGTGGAAACACACACACACACACACACATGCACACATGCACATGCACACGCACACACTGGTGATTCCTTTTATTCTACTGTCTCTCCAGATTTTACAGTGGTGCTTTGCCCTGAGACATCAATTCTATGAAAAGAAAATTCAAGAAAAGTTGTTGATTTTTAATTTGTTCAGCTTTTTTCTTGTAAGGATGGAAATGAATTTTAGCTCTTTGTGTCTCAGAGCTGAAACTGAAGTCCGCAGACAGTAATTACATCTATTGTTTCGTCTACAATTTATACCAGAAACTTCTTATTTAGGCTGTGATGCAGATGACTACAGATATGCCTGGGATCCTGGTTATTATAATAGTTGTAAAAAAGTTAAATCCTATACCTTATTTTAGCATAATTCATCAATCTTAAATATTTCTCAGTTTGTATGTAGATCATCTAGTTACCTTTGCTATAACACCCTCGGTAATAAATATTCCTTCAGTATTAGATACTTATATTATTAGAATTTCTGAGGCAAATAGGTTGATAGACTCCACTGCAATCCTTAAAACACTGTATTTTACTGAAAAATTAAAACAGAGAGAAAAAAACAGGCAATTCTTTTCTTTGGGTTTCATTGCTTGTCTCTATATGACCAGATCTTTATTCTCCCATTCCCATAATCACTAACCATTAATTCTGACACAGTCTTATGCATTAAGAATATTCTTATCTCAGCTTTATAAGTAGGGAACTTGGAGCAGAGGCTAATTGACTTGTTCAAGGCCACTATGTGAACCAATAGCCTGGCTGAGACACAGCCCAAGTCTCTTGACTCTCAGGTCCATTCTCTGTGCACCAGATGTGCTCTGCCTTTGTTCTGCCGTCAGTCTGCTTTGCCATCAATAAGCTACCGACCACATTTCCCTCTTCGCTGGCAGAAGCCTACCATATGTGCTAATATTGTTTCTATAGTTCATACCTGAATTACTTTTCTGTCTTGCAATGCTCTAGCATTTTCAGAGTATGGCAAAGATACTGTAAAATATTATTAAAAATTATATTAGAGAAGCTGGAGAATACATAAAATATACTGAGTCCTACAAAATATAGCTTCATACAAATAGAAAAAACTCAAATAGGTTTCAAAATTGAGCTTTTCTTGTAGGTAAGATGTATGTAGCCAACCACACACTGTATCCTTCAAAAGGAAAATGGGCAAACTAACACTGCTTTGTAGTACCTAGGATAGCTAACAAATCATAACTTATACTGTAAATACAGTGCCCCTTATGAAAACTCTCCTGATTTAGGCAGGAATTCCTTGAATTATAACCTTCTACCCATCTCCATCTTTACAATGTGTTTCCCAAAATGTCATAAATTGAAATAGTTTGTCTTTCAATAAATTCTACTTTCTTTTGTTTTATATCTTCTTTCTTCATTCATTAGAATCATACTTACTATAAAGCTGCCTCCTTGATTTGTTTCTTTAGAGGCCAAGCCTGATCAAATAGACTGTTATATTAAGGTCTACTGATGGCTTCATCACGTCCACTTACCTCAGATGGCATGAAGAGGTAATAAATCTCATTTTAAAGAAGTTTCTGAAGCTTTGAAAGGAATGATTAGAAAGAGCTTCCAGGGAGAAATATGTGAGTCTACTCACCTAAGAAGAGAAGTTCCTAAGAATCCTGATGAACTGCTACTCCCTGGTGAAACAAACCCACAGTGACCTCTTTACCCAGAACTTCATTAGGGACACAAGCATATGACTTGTGGCAGAATTTCTGGAATCTCAAAAGCTTGGCCTCTTCTGTTTTAAAGAGAAAGACTGATTTTTCCCCAGTCTCTTTGCTAAGCTTTGCATATTTCAAGAAGATAGATAAAATTCTTGGAGTATATATAATCTCTGGGTAAAAGGATATGATTGGTGGTTGTAGGAATAGGAGATAGAAAAGAATTAGTCTTGAAAATAAATCCACAGGAAAGAGCAATATTAGGCATCAAGTAAGAAAAAATAAACAAAGTGTCTATCTTAAAAATGATAAACAGTTTCTGCCAGGTTCTAGCTCAATGGGGAATAAGTTTATATAAACAGGCAACCATAAAAACAGCTAAGTGTGGAAACACAATTCAGCTAAGCTAAGGAGGACTTCCTAGGTGACATAATATCTTTAGAATATTTTTAAATAACTCATCTCTGATATTTCAACTGTGTATTGGTTTTCTTGGGCTGCCATAACAACAGAAATTAATTTTTGCAAACTTCTGGAGCCTAGATTTCAAGATCAAGGTGTATGGTAGGTTTGATTTTCTTCAGAGACCCCTTTTCTTGATTTGTAGATGGTTGTTTACTTGCTGTGTCTCATGGTATCTCCTTAGGGCCCTCCCAACCCTATGTCTCTGTGTGTCTGAATTTTCTCTTATGAGGACACTTGTCATTTGGATTAGGGTCATTTAACTCATTTAACCTTACTTATTTAAAGGCCCTGCCTCCAAATATAGTCACAATCTGAGATACTAGGGGTTAGGGCATCAACATATGAATTTGGGGGAAACGCACTTCGGTCTATAACAAAATGTTACAGATATCTGGAAGGTTATATAGGCTTTTTCCTTTATATTTTCTTTATTTTAAATGTTTCATTCTCAACTGAGAAAGATTGTAGCATAACAACTAAGAGCATAAATTCTGGAGCCAATCTACTTGAATTCTGTTTTTGCCGTGCCGTTTACTAGCTGAGTAACTGAAGGCAAGTTGATTGACTTCTCTGTATCTCAGCTTCCTCACATGTGAAACAGAGATGTTGATAACTATCAATTGGGTTGCTGTGGAGTTTATATAAATGAATACATATAATATAACTCAGTAGAGACTGGCATATAATAAACACTGAATAAGTGTAAAGTATAAAAAATAGTAATAATTTCTGGACATAAAATTGTAAGATATGATAGATATTTAGATATATATACTAGTGCTTATAAATAAAGATTTGTATTCTTTGAAGCTCTAATTCAATTTTCACCAAATATCATAGTCAGAAAGGTGTGTAAGTTTAAGGTGACTATCCCAGCTACAATTTGTGTCACTCTTCACATATTCACACTCATGTATTTACAGAGTGTACATCTGTTTTTTCATCTGTGTTTCTAAAATAATTCCAGTGAGATTTCAGACACTTAATATTGTTAATAATAAAAATTCCATGTGCCCTTTTCATTTGTGTGGGTGATAATTTCATACTTTAGCTTGCTGTGCTAAATTTATCTTTAATCTAGTCTTCGGTAGATTTCTGTGCATGTGTGAGCTCTTTTATTTGTTCTTTATAAAGACATTACCATTGTTTCCTCTCTTATGTTCACAAACTTTAAATAATAAACCAGTAAGACACATTTTTAAAAATATAATTATTATGTGTTATGCTTTTCTAGACAGCACCTTTCACCAATAACAATGACCTTCTTTCTAGTATATAGTTAAATTCAACTGTTTTTAGTCATCAACCAACTTACTCTGCAGTATTCTTATTTTTTAAATTAATACTTCTATAGTGTTTGCTGTCTGCTTTGGTCTGCATTAAGCACTTTCCAATCATTCAGCTTTCACAACTCTATGAAATGGATGCTTTTATCACCATTTTACAGATGAGGAAGCTGAGGTACAAAGAGATTAACTTATTTGCCCTTCACACAGTTAGTAAGCAGGAAAGCCATCAAACAGGCCTAGGTAAACATGGTTTCATTTTCATTTTGGGCACTCTTTTCTCTTTTGGCTTAGAGCATACTACTTATTTCCTATCTTTTTGGGCCAAACTTTTTTATTTTGTATTTTTCTGAAGTGAGAAGCAGGGAGACAGACAGACTCCCGCAAGCGCCCGATGGGGATCCACACTGCATGCCCACTGGAGGGCAATGCTCTGCCCATCTGGGTCATTACTCTGATGCAACTGGAGCCATTCTAGTGCTTGAAGCAGAGGCCATGGAGCCATCCTCAGTGCTTGAGCCAACTTTGCTCCCATGGAGCCTTGGCTGCAGGAGGAGAAGAGAGAGATAGAAAAGAGAAGGGGAAGGGTAGAGAAGCAGATGGGCACTTCTCCTATGTGTCCTGACCGGGAATTGAACCTGGGACTTCCACATGCCATGCCGACGCTCTATCGTTGAGCCAACTGGCCAGGGCCTGGGCCAATCATTTTAAAAATCATTTATTAATTTTTTTTTAGATGGAATAGATCTTGAATATTGAAGTTTCCCAAAGTTCTATTCTTGGAAAGCTTGTTTTTCCCTTTAAGCTCTCATTTCTAGGGCTTATTTTTAATCTAAATGAAAATGGATCTTACATTTGTATTTCCAGGGCCATCTTTTTCTTGAATTGAATATATATTTATAACCACCCACCAGGTCCCTTGAACTTGGACATGGAACATACGCAGCATTGAACTCTCCATTTGCACCACTATCCCCAACTTGCTCCTTCTTCTTCTTCAGTTAAAAACCCTAAGCCTAGCAGTGGAATCTGGTACCTCATTTCACATGCACAATCTGGTACCATATTCTCTTGCTCCTGATGTCTAATCTTACTAACATTGTTTTAGTTTAGTATATATAGGTAGATCTTATCACTTGTTAATGCTTTCACTTGCTAAAAGTTACTTTCAAGCTTGTACAGTTAGCTTATACCAGCATTCTCTGCAGTTTGAGATGTTTCAATCATTTCATTAGTGTATTTTCCTCAATATCCCTGGCCTGAGTCAAAATTTTGTTTCTTGAGCTAGCTTTCAGCTTTTTATTAGCTAGAAAAGAATTCAGTTCTTATTTCATCTCAGTAATGTTCTTCTGCAGGAACAAGATATTTTCAGGATCAAGACTTTTTCAGAATTAAAAAAAAAAATAGATGAGTTTTATTTTGTTTGTTTCCTCCCTTAGCAGTTACCAGTTCAAAAACAGAATACAAGGAGGTAGAGATATTTTAAGAAAAATCTGGTATTTATTTTCTTTGGGCTAGTTACTTGATCCACAACATCTTTTTTGGGGAAAATATTAATTACATTGTACATTATCTCTTACCTGGATTTTGCAAATCTCAATGGAAAATAAAATAAAAAAAAAATATGTTGGCCACTGGATTAAGTAAAAATTTCTGCAGAAGGGCTTACAGGCCCTTTGACAAGTTAGTGGAAAATGAGCTCTCTGACCTCATATCCCTCTCCTCACCATGTCCTCTCAATTCAACTCACAACACTTCTGGCTTCCATGCATTTTGCATAACTTTTCTCTTATCTGTTGCCATTTGTTCCTTATGTATCTACAAGCCCATACATTCCATCAAGACCTTACGCTGGCATGACTTCTGGACACTCTTACCCAGTGTCTCTAACCACTATGATAATACCTGGGATAACCCTGCCCTGCCCCTGATTAAAAACCAAATTTCTCATGCCTAATTTTTATCTGGACCCTGGATGCTGACACTTTTCTCATAGTTGTCTAACTCCCTTTCACTTCTAAAATTGACTTAGATTCTATGATTTGATTTTTTTTTTTTTTGTATTTGTCTGATGAGAAAAAGGGAGGCTAAGAGATAAAGTCCCGCATGCACCCGACAGTGATCCACTTGGCACGCCCACTAGGGGGCGATGTTCTGTCCATCTGGGGCATTGCTCTGTTGCAACCAGAGCCATTCTAGTACCTGAGATGGAGACTATGATGCCATCCTCAGCACCCAGGCTAACTTTGCTCCTGTAAAGCCAGTAGTCACGGCCACCATCACAGCCGCCTGGCCCATGCAGGTTCGCATTAGATTCGGACAGTTGGTAATGAAACAGCGGAGTCAAGAACTGGTGGGTCACTAGCTTTAATCCTAGGTTGCACCCGGCGGGCAAGAAATACACACAGTGGGAAAACACTTTCCTTTCCACTCAGGGCTACCAAAGCCACTGACTTATCCAAGTTTCCTAGAATCAAAGTTTTCTAGCTCATCAGCCTTATTCACCTCTGTTCCCCATCTCCTCCTCTCTGCACAAACTGTACAAACTGGCTTCTCCTTCAGCACTCCGCCATCTTGGTTGCTTCTTTTATCCTCCACGTGGTCTTTCTCTGCTCTTCTCTCTAATGCTCATTTCAGGAACCGAGAGAGAGCAAGCTCCTGGTCTGCCCCACTTTATAGTATAGAAATCAAAACCTTTAATCCAATATATAAACAAGTAAGTCTCTGATACAAAGTCACTTTTCTGAGGCATAATTGGATTCCTTATGAGAGTGCACCACCCCCTCTCCTGCAACAGTCAAGGGTGTGAGGAAAAGCTTAGTCTTAAAACTAAGCCTTAGACTATAAGGACGCAGCCTACTTACAGCCTGTCCCTCACATCCAATGCAAACTATAAACAAGCAAACATATATATCATATTTACAAACTTATTTGACCAACAGCTCTAATGGAGCCTTGGCTATGGGAGGGGAAGAGAGATAGAGAGAAAGAAAGAAAAGGTGGGGGAAGGGTGGAGAAGCAGATGTATGCTTCTCCTGTGTGCCCTGACCAGGAATCAAATCCCGGACATCCACATGCCAGGCCGACAGTCTACCACTGAGCCAAACAGCCAGGGCTTATGATTTGATTCTTATCACTAATTTTTAGATACAATTTTACTTCTGACCTTGTTCCCAGACTTGCAAGGCAACCTTCCTCCTCCCCCCTCCCACTGCAGGATGAAGCCTTGACCTGGGATTCAGTAAACTTTCAGGACTCTTCTTATAAATCTGATGGCCCCTCAAAGGAGGGATTATACAATCTGTTAAAAATATTCCCATTTTTCTCAGACAGAATTGGTCACTGTTTCCTTGGAGTTTCCATGGTCACTCTCTATTTATACCTCTATTATAATATGTTTACACTGCAGTTATAGCTATAGCACTACTGTCCACATTCTCAGCTGTGAAAAGTGTAATTTGGTATTTCTGTAACTCATCTTCTATTGAATACTGTATGTGTTACTCCCAGAGCCCCTTAAATCCTCTTTACTGTATCTGTGTACTCCTCCCCTGAGGTCAGTGTTCCTTCACTTCCCCAGCCTGTACTTGGGACTCTTCTTCAAATGACTGCCTTTGGACTGCTGGGGTTGCTTCTCCTATAGACCCCGAGAGCTGGAGGTGCCTGGGAGTTAGTTACATCCCTCCAGGGCGGCTCTTAGCCAGTGACAGAATGGTGAGGGAGTCCCATCCAAAGGCAGCAACACTCTCTACCCTGAGTCGTAGGCTGAAGACATTTCTGTGGGACTTTGCCTGAATCTTGACTCGACCTCTTTCTCCGCCATGCTCTGTTTCCCCCTTTCCCTTACTCGTTTCTCTCAGGAATACCTCCGCAATAAGTCACTTGTATGGGACTACTCGCCTCAGGATTTACTTCTGAGGATCTTGACCAGAAACACCATTTAACCTCCCTTTCAAGTCCATTTTGTTTGATTATAGAAAAGTTTATCTAAATGAACTCTAAGTAAACGTAGTCACTTCAGATTTAATCTTAACCAATTTAGATTTTTTACCATCAAGTCTCCTCTCTCTTTTCTACAAGTTCTGGCTGAGTAGTGATGGTGGTGTTGATGAGATGTCATGAGGGATTGTGTCCATCTGGTTCCAGTTGTCAGAATCTGTCAGAGTGACAGATTATCTTGCTACCCAATTATCTGTTTCCATGTTTGTTCTCATTACTATGATTAAATCAGTTAAAATAGTGTCTAGTTCCTTATCATATTTTTTTTATTTCTAGCACTTAGAACAGCGATACTAACTGATGAATGAAAAATAAACAAATAAACAACAACTTTGTAAACTAGGCATTATCATCCTAGCTTTACAGATGATGTAAATGAAGCTCAACTCTGTTAAACAGTTGAGAGAGAAAACGATAATTGATGGTAGCAGAGCTAGAATACAGTTTTTCTGATTCAATATGAATTTTTCTATACCACTCACCTTTGCCTTCATCCTGGCTGTGTCAATAGTCTGATACTCAAGGGAAGGTTCTACTTAGGTGATCTAAGGCACCAGAGAAACAAGTCATAGACACTTTCCTGCAGCCCTGTTAGATGAAAAAAGGGGCATTTAAAGCTGGTGTCACTACTAGAAATGAAAACCAGAATGTTCCTGACTAAGCTTCCTCCCTGAATATGAATATTAATTAGCACCTGGTTTTCTTTCCTCATTGGAAATGCACCTGTAAGTAATAAGACAAGCATCACTTTTGATATTGTTTTTATCTGTTTGGCAAGCCTCTAGTGGCAGGAGGATACAGGGGTGGTGGGAGAGGTCCTGCTATGCTGGATGGAAAGTATTGGGTCTTTAAGGAAGGTGTGTGTTTTGTATCTTGAATGAGAAAGACCAAGTAATAATGGAAATATCCATGACAATGATGAAAGAAATGTACTCTAGGAATGTTTGATGTATGGACAATGGTCTTAAATGATTGATAGTTCATTGAGCAAGAAATCTCAGCCCTGAACTCTTTTGTAATCCCATCAATTCTCAAGGCCTTAGATCAAGTTTTATCTGTAAGATTTAAAAGGCATCTCTGATATCTTCAGAGGAACAGAGGTGGCATGACCTCGAGTTCCTATGCATCTGTGCGGGCCTCTGGACCCTCCTGTTGTAGCCTTGCACCTGGGCTGAGCTGTGTGCGTGCATGAGCTGTGTGCAGGGACTATGCTGCTAACATATGCTGCCTAGCAGGAGGGAGGTGTAGTACAGCTGGAAAGATGTGATTTAGTTAATATGCTACACTCTGCCTCTCAGGCACTTGGGGGCACATCTTTTGTTATTCTGCTTATTCCTCCTGACAAGGGCATGATTTAGCAGTTTGTTAGGGAACAACATTATCATTTAGTGGAAGAGCACTTTACGTTTTAAAACTTTTAACTTGAATTAATTTCATGTAGAGTGTATTTGTTTTAACCTATTGACTCTTAGCACTTAAACACCTTAGTCAATATCCATCTATATGTACAGAACTTGATATCATTTGCAATTTAGTAATGTGTCTCATAGCATTTTTGAATGCCATTATGAATTAACTGCAGTAGTATCATCTTATATTCCAATTTAAGATCTTAAAGTTGACACTTTTTGCAAATAAATTCCAAACAAAAATTGGCATGGTATTTTCCCCAGCTTGCACATTTATGGTACTTTAATCTTTTACTTTGAAATCCTGAACAGTAATTTGTAGACTATTTTTTTATTCCTAGAGATATATTAGGGATGAAGAGATGTTTATATTAGGAGGTATATTAAAAAAACTAAATAATAATTGGGAGATTCAAGACTGTCTCCAACTAAAATACCAAGCTTAATGAAATTTGACATCAGCTAAAATTTCCTACTGTGTGTCCCCTCCAACTGGTGCCCACTGTCCTCAGGGTGGCCTTTTACCTTGCCTCTCTTGCATATGTCTTCTTCTGTGCCTCCAGGAGTAGAGTCTCTTCTGCCTCATCAAAAGCCATGACAACTCCTTCCTCTGAAAGTACTGAGGACTCCTTCTTGGAAGAGTCCAGCAGGAGCTGAGAACAAAGCTATCCCTAGGTTCTCTGCTTCTAGCTCAGCCTTCTCACTCATGAGATCTTCAGGCTAATGGTGGATTCTCCCCAAACCATAACTTTTACTTTGACACCATGTAGTTTTGACTCATAGTGAAGGAAAAATTGTTTCTTTTTTAACATGTCTCTGACCTTGTCTTTTTAGAAACACTGGATATCTATTGGCCTGAAGACCAATAAGATATATATATATATATATATATATATATATATATATATATATATATATATATATATATAAACATTTAAAAACTTTTAACTTGAATTAATTTCAAGATATATATATATATCTTGAACAATCAAACAAACAAACAATCAAACCATATATATGGTTTGATTGTTTGTTTGTTTGTATAATAACTTGATAGTAAACTCCACTCTAGTTTTCATGGGTTATTTTTGTTGTTGTTTGGCTAATGACTTAGGAGACTAGATTCAGCCTCCTAGATTCAGAGATCAGTTTTGATTCGTTCATCTAGTAAATGTACCTGAGTGCCAACTATAGGATAGAAATTGTTTCTGGCATTCAACAACAGGGGAGACAATGATGAACAAGGCAGACAAAGACCAAACTCCTACGAAGCATATGTTCTGATGGAGGTGAGGAACCACACAAAAAACTTTATAAATGAAGAAGAAATATATCAGGTGAAGTGTTATGAACAGTGTTAAAGTGAAGTGATGTGATGGAGTGACACGAGCACCTTTAGATGATTGAGGATGGCTTCTTTGAGGTGGTAATGTTTAGGTGCTAGCTAAGTAACAAAGAGCATTGAGCAATCTGTGATTTAGAGGGAAAAAATTCCTGGCAGAGCCAAGCTTCTCAGGCTAGAATGAATACTTAGAGAGGGCCTAAAATAACCAGGATGGCTGAAGAATTTCAGGCAAGAAAAAGAATAGTAAGAGATTATATGAGGCATGTAGGCAGAGGTCACATCATCTAGGGCATATTAAGGACTTTGGATTTTATTATAAATCTATGGGAAGTCACTGGAGCTTTTATGCAGGCTAGTACTATTTTAAAATGATCTCATTGACTGCTATGTCAGGTCAAAAGATGCTAAAACCTCACAAGAAGACAGAGGAAGAGAGCTGGCTAATAAGCAGACTATTTCCCTTGGCGGGCTCTCTTTTTCCTTTCTTCTTGTGAGTTCTTAGAATCTTTTGACTTTTTATACCCTTTTATGATTGTTAAAGCTTTACTTGAAATCTTACCTCAAAAGATATTGCTTGGTTACCAGCATCAATGCATTCAACAAGTACCAAAATTTCATATCCTTTATATCAACTAAAGGAACCATGAAGAAAACACATTTTAAAGTAGAGGGAGTACTGAGCTGTCCTAGTGACCACATTTAATACACTTAAACATAGGAGCTAACAGAGAGTTATGACATTGCTTATCCTGGATAAAAATGGGTAATCATAAGTTTAACTGGTGATCTGGAAGTTAAAACCCTGTGTCTTAAGTGAGAAGTTTTGAGTAACTCTCCCATTGACTATTTTTGTTTAAAGTTTCTCATAAGGCTACTGATGAAGATTATTAAACTATTGTTTATGATGCTTTAATTTTACATTTTAACTTGGATTTCTCTTCCTTCCTTCCTTCCTTCCTTCCTTCCTTCCTTCCTTCCTTCCTTCCTTCCTCCCTTCCCTTTCCTTCTTCCTTTCCCTTCCCTTCCCTTCCCTTCCCTTCCCTTCCCTTCCCTTCCCTTCCCTTCCCTTCCCTTCCCTTCCCTTCCCTTCTTCCCTTCCCTTCCCTTTCCTTCCCTTCCCTTCCCTCCCCTCCCCTCCCCTCCCCTCTTGGGGACCCTTAGAGCTTAGGAGATGAGCACCTATGGGGGAAGGGGAGAGGGAAGGGAAAGAAAGGCTTGTGCATGCTCCTGGGAGAGAAAGCACTCTCTGCAAATTTTGATAATAAAATATATCTCCACACACTGTCCAGTGTTCCAGGGGATGAAGGTGAAGCCAATCCTTACTCTTTAGTTTAGAATCACTGCTCACAGAAAGTGGTTCCCTGGCTATCTCTTTGGCCCCTCTCTTCCTTGCTGATTTCGCTTCAGCAACAACATCTCCTGAATATACCTCAAACCCTAAACTCCCACTTCAGGCTTTTGATGATGTCTGGTGAGATTAGAATTTGACTAACTTCTGAATTAATCATTTATTTCTGCCATTAGTTATGAACAGAGAATTTCCAAGGGGATCAAATGCAGTAAATTCTTTTGGAAGGGGAAAGTATGCAGTCAGAAGTGTGAGCATGCACTTGTCTGGAGCCAAGACACCACATCTGTGGGTGCTGGGCAGTCAGGACCCCTCTCTGTGATTGGATCTGTGGGACAGAGTATGAAGTAGGAGGGAAGTTAACTAGTGTGTACTTCTTGACTCTTATTTGTCAAGGACCTTACCTGCATTATCCTATTTAATCATCACAATGGCCCCACTAAGCAGATGTTATTAACTTTATTTTATAGAAAAAATATCAAAGTTCTGAGAGATGAAATAACTTTCTAATGTTCACAGTTAGTAAATCATAAAGGTGGGATTTGAACAGTGTTCTAAAAGACTCAAAATTTTTAATGCTACATCGCATTGCCAAGAAGGAAAAAGAAGTGATACAGACAAACTTTGACACTATCACAATTTGTGTCATTAACACTAGCCCAACACTACACTCTTTCATTAGGCTGAGTATAAGGAGTAATAATGGAATATAATGAAAAATAATATATATTTTGGATTTGACAAGGAAAGCCCTGCTAATAGAATGCCGGAAGTCATGGGAATAAGGATGTGCTCATTTTCATAAGATCCTCAGTGGTTTTTGGTAAAGAAAATGTTACTAACCCCTGAACTAGCTTTTAGCACCAGACTCAAGCAGATGCACAGTGTATTGATTGAACTGGTAAAAATAGGAGGAACTAAACCTAAAATACAACCCTTAAACAAGTGACCCAATGCGAGTTTAGAACATTTTTGTTTTGAGGAGTTGGAGGTTCAGAGTTATACATTCAGGTTCCTTATGCTGCATATACAAGCCCATGTGCCAGCTCTTGCCTAACTGTATTCCAGTTATGGTGCTACCTCTGATCTACAGCACTGAAGGGCTGTGGAGATGGCAACAGGAATCTTTAACTCTGTACATACCTCTCACTAACAACCAGGGCACCATCCCAATCTCTCTGCAGGCTTCATATCAGGTAGCAGGCAATCTTTCTGAGCTGACACCACCTATCTCCTCTGAGGATGGTTCCTTAACAGTAATGGGCCCTACTAATCAATACTTTCTCCTGCTTCTGATAGATTGATAATGCTATGCTATCCCTGGATAATCTTATATTGTGCCTGCAAAGAATGGCAATTCCTTCAACAAATGGAACCACTCTTTCCATCATGCCCATGGAGTTTTCTTGTATTCTATTACCTGGTGGTAGTATGTGAAGGCAAAAGTAGTTAATATCAAAAGAGACCACATTTTAGGAATGTAATTAAAATTGCTTAAAGTTTGCTATAGACTGAATATGTCTCCTTCAAATTTACCTGTTGAAAATAAATCCCCAATGTGATGGTATTTGAAAGTGGGACCTTTGGGAAGCAATTAGGGTGGAGCCTTCATGGACAGAATTAGTTCCCTTACAAAAGAGACCACAGAGAGCTCCTTAGCCCCTTCACTAAGTGGGGACAGAGTATGAAGACCATCTGTGAACCAGAAGTTCGACCCTCACCAGATACCAAATCTGCTAGCACTCTGATCTTGAGATTTCCAGGCTCCAGAAATGTAAGAAATAAACTTTTGTTGTTTATAAACTACACAGTCTGTGTATTCTGTTATAGCAGCCCAAATGTACTAAGACAGAGTTTAAGAGGAGACATGGTTAGAAAATGCATTTTTCTGTGTTTATGTTATAAAATTCTTAATGGCAAACTTAACAATCAGAAAATTAACTATCATTCACAGTTTCCTCAATAGTCTGGGTAAGACCTGCATTCAGGATCATCATCAATGAAACACAGCAATGGCCTTTGAAACCATTATTGAAAATCAATATTTATGGGTGACACAATGAATGATTGCATTATTATATAAATAATGATGTAATTATCTTAAATAAATGGTATTGAGGAACTACAGAGGCAAGATCTGTTTCAATATAAAGGGTTTCAAAGAGCCATGAAATTGTGAGTAATAACAGCATCGCTACATTTGTCCCTTAGTAGAATATATAAAATTAACCAAGAACAGAACATTTGACAATAAAGAACACAAGGAGACAGTTATCGGACTTGAATAGAAAGAGATGGTAGCTGGATACGATAGAGAATCTTCACTTGCACTGATTGGACAAAAAAAATACATGTAAGTATTTCTTCTCTACTTACAATTCTAAATCTTTATTCAGACTACTCACTATACCTAATGTGAGATTGTGAATTTTTAAATACATTTTAAGCTCAAATTGTTTATAGGGTATATGAAAAGTATTTTCTCAGGGTCCTGCATAACCTAGGGATTCTGTGGTGTTAACAGAGGAAACTAAAGGCATCACAGGATATCTCCATTGTAAGAAACCTGAATGTATCCATCAGGTTATGAAAGAAAAGCTTTCAGATAAAATCAATATGTGTATCTAAATAGCAGGCTGAGGAAGCAGTCTTGAAAACGGGACGTTCCCCAAAACATTAATCAGGGAAAAACAAATAGACTACTTTTTGTGCCAGTAAGAAAAGTATAGCATCAACATGAGCATTAAATATACCCAAATGTTAAGCTTTAATAACAGGGAGGGACACAGTATAATAATAGGTGCAGCTCTTGATTACTTTTCCTAATGAGAGTGAAGCACAGCATAGAAAAGTGACAACTTGAGATAATTCAAAATGTCACATTAGCTTTAAGTTTCAAGCTCTTCTATAACCAGTCTTGATAAAAACTGCTAATGAGTAGTAAATTGGACTGATTTGAGTTTTACTTCAATTTGCTTCTTGTGCTATTCTTTAGAGAAAGGATGTAAGGCAGTGGGGTTGTCATGGATAACATATCAGAGCAGAAGTCAAGCAACCTGGGTTAGAGTCTATACTCTACAATTAACAAGCTGTATGGCCTTGGACAAGAAAGGGGAAGAAAAGGAGCTATTCATGAACAACTTTCAGGTGCCAGGCACTGTGCTAGGTCCAGAGGAGACAGGTGAATAAGGCTGGGACTTTGTCCTGTAGCCTCTGTTGTCTAGTGGTAGAAACTGACATGTAAAAAGATAATTGCAGTATCTTATTAGAAGTCTCTTATAGAATTATGAGCAATGGACTGTGGGAGCCCAGAATATAGTGCAATTAACAAACAATGGGAAAATCTATAGGGGTACATGCTAGTCAGTGCTGCCTGATAATAACTAATGCAAGTAATAATTAAAATGTGTAATTTTATTATTTCTAGGAAGTACATTGAAAAGAGTAGAAACACGCAAAATTAATATTTTATTTAATCCAAATATCCAAAATATTATTTCAACATATAGTAGATATAAACTTATTAATGAGATAGTTTACATTCTCTTTTATTTTAACTAAGTCTTTACAACTCTGTATATTTTATACTTACAGCACAAATAAATTTGAATTTCAAGTACTTAGTAGGTACACATGGCTAGTGGCCACCATCTTAGCTGGTGTATTAAGTCTGTATTTATGTTCAAAATAATTTAAAGCATATGTGCACCACCAATGAGAGAGTCTTAGCTTAACATGAGGACATGCAAAAAAGACCCAGGGGCTTTAATTCTCTACAACAATGAGTTTATTAATAGTATGTGGGTTCACAAACTAAAAGATACTGGACTGGGTGTATAAGAGTCCCCTGGGGAACTTGTAAAAAGACAGACTCCCAGATCTCTGAAGTTCTGAATCAATAGGTCCAGGTGAAGTTTAAGAATTATATTTTATAAAAGAACTCTGATTGTTACTAGGTGCACCCAGGTGGGGAACTACTGGCCAATAGGCTCAATTGGTGGCTCCTGTGACAATCAAAAAGCAATTTGGTTTTAGGAGCCTTAGCAGAAGGATCTTTTTCTCTGTGAATGAGCAATAGTTAAGTGTTTTCTGAGAAACTACATCCTTTTTCTTGTTGGACTGGTATAGTGTCTAGTACTAGTCCTGCCTTCCCATCATCTCTGTCTACTTGCTCAGCCTAGAGTTGACAGTGTCTCTACACTAGGCTTACATGTAGGTTTCATTTTCCCCTTTGGTTTACCCTTTTTTATCTAATGTCTTTCAGATAAATTGTCCCAAATATGGCTGTGAAATCATCCTATGTAACACTAAAGAAATCTTTCAAAGACTACTCCCCATGTCTATCAAATCAGAAACTTAGGGAGTAGGGCCTCAGATTCTTATTTTTATAAACTCCTTAGGAAGTACTCGGTGTGTGGAAATACATTTGGGATGCAGTGAGCTAAAGAATCATCTGGAAAGGTATTGCTAGGTTTGGTACTTTCACTGCCAGATTTCAGAGCTGTTTGCCACCATATACAATGTGATATAATAATCCTTCTTTTTGTATTTGGTTCTACTGCTTACTAACTGTATGATCTTGCTAGGTATGGCTCCCCACTAGTAAAATGAGTCTCATAATCAATTTATAGAGTCATTGTTATTGCTTTAAGGCTCATATCTTGATTCTTTTCTTTATGTTTAGTTTCTTTGTGATCTCATCTGGTCTCTTGTCTTTAAATAGTTTCATACTGATGACTTCCTAGTTAATATCTCTAACCTACTCTCTTTCTCTAGCCTAGACAAACTGTATTTAACTGCTTATGCATTATCATTACTTGAATAAGTGGTAGATATTTCAAATCTAACACCCCTAAAACACCACTCCTTAATCAATTTTTATAATCATTTCAGCTATAATCTTACTCATGTCAGTAAATGGTAACTCTGAACTTTCAGTGCTATGGGTCAAAAACTTTGGATTCATCCTTTATTCCTCTCTTTGTTTCACATATCACATGAGCAAATCTTCTAAGCTCTGCTTTTAAAGTATATCTAGAATTTGATTATTTCTTACCAACTCCATCCATGACCACTCTGATTATTTTTTGCCTAGATTACTTCAATAGTTTTTAAACTATTTTTCTTGCTTCTGCCTCTTTTCTTTTCCCATTGGCTATTTTCAACAGAGTAGACAGAATGACCTTTAAAAACGTGTAAGATCACATTATTGCTGTACTTTAAATGAGATGCGCTTTTTTTTTCAGAGTAAAGCCCAAAGTCCTTAAAATTGCTTACAGAGAAACTTTTGGATCTGGAATTCTCCTTCCTCTTCTATCTCAACTCTTCTTCATTCCCTCTTTGCTTGTTATGTTCCATGCACTACTTGCAATTCCCCTAACACAACAAAAATAATCTTGTATCTGGGAAACAAAGGGAAAGCCCTTTACGAGTCACTCTATCCAGAGATTCTGTGTTGGCTGTCTCATGCTATCTATGGGCAGACTTGCTACTGAAGTCCTTGGGCAAACAGGTTTGGTACTTGTGTCAGCAAGTGAGCAGGCCTGATGCCTGGGTACACTGGGGAAGGTCTGGTGCTTGGGTCTACAGGGGTCGGTCTGTGTAGATAGATACTGATCCTTGGTCCTTTGGAGCTGACCAGATGTTGGCAATTACTGGGGTTTGCCCGGAGACTGGGGTTACTGTGGTTGGCCTGGTGCTGGGATGGGTCCATAGTGAAGTTGGGTGGGTACACAACTTTACTCTGCTTTACCTACAGCAGGAGTGTCTCTCAAATAACCGGCCTGCCTGGGCTTGGGGAAAGGATAACAAGGGTAATGTGAAACTGTCTTTCATATTCTCTTCAATACACCTTTTCTTATTTATGTTTTCCACTCAGCTGCTGTAATTTCTTATCTAAAATTCTTAACTTTTTGAACGTATTTTTATTCATGGTTTATTGTTCAAATTGATGTTTCTATTGAAGGTGGAGGAACCAGAAGAATAAAAAGGAGAGAGGGGCCTGCAATGTCTGGGGTCTTATGCTCCAGTCTGTGACCTCAGTGTTCAGGACTGAGGGAACAAGGTCAGACAGAAAAGTTTTAAAAAAATAACAAAACACAGCTATAAACCTTGCCTGTTATCAGTTCCTTGAAATGAACTTGGAGCTCTAGCAAGAAGAATGAGTAATAGGCTTATTAAGAACAGACCCTCCAACCACCTCTCCCCTTCCCTTCCCTAAGACACAAAAGTCACGTAGGCCTGCAAACAAAGAAGTCATAGAAATCGTTCATTTGTCTCATGAAAGCTAAAACTATAAAGGTATATAAGATGTAAGAAATCTAACTTCGGGGAGCATGTGTTTTGTTGCCTCTTTTGGGAGTCATGCAGCTCTGCTGGCTAAATAAATTCTACCTCCTTCATCAAGTTGTCTGGTCATTTTTGTCCTCCTTTGATTTCTGCAACACTATAAGGAGATGAGCATTGGAAACTCCTATACTGCCATCTTGTTGACACCAGTCTCCCCTCCTGTTCTTTTTCTTTCTCTTCTTCTTCTTCTTCTTCTTTTTCTTTTATTTCTTTTGACAGAGACAGAGAGAGAGAGTCAGAGATAGGAACAGATAGAAAAGGGAGAGAGATGAGCATCAATTCTTTGTTGCTGTTCTTTTTTTTAACAATGCCATCTAAACTTCTAAATAAACTTTTCAGTTTTAAAAATATAAAACTCTAATGGCAATAATAGTTGGATATGGTTGATATGCTGATAAATGTTTCTTACTTTATGCCAGTTTATATCACACCTCATAGATGGCTGTTTAAAAGTTGATGGAGTAAAAACATTATCTTTTGTTGACATCTCTGGTCTCTTCAACTACTCCTCCTTTAGAATCTAACTGTAATCTCCCCAGAACAATGAATATGGTCATTTCTTGATCTCAGTTACTTCTTAAGGGAAAACGGTTCTGGCTCTTCAAACCACTAATTGCCCCACTAAAACAAAACAAAACAAAAACAACCAAGACTATTAATTAGGCACATGGCTTCAGAAAAGTTTGACAATAAAATATAGTTATTATATAAAATAAAAGACATTATCTCTTTCTTAGCTGAAAAAAAATCTCAAACCTCTTGAAAGGGGTTCGGGTGAATGCTAACATTTAGTGCATCACATGCATTCAAACCATGCAATAACTTCATGGCTTGGCAATACTCACTATCTGAGAGTCTCTAATGCTAGAAAATGGATTAATGTTACACTAACTTGACCATCCCTTGACTATGACATGAGGAAGCTTTTCATAATCTCTTGGCTCAGTGTGGAGTGTGTTACCCCCAAGGGATGGACACATTCTGACCACAAAAATGAGAAGCAAATGAGAAAAGGCTGCCAGTCATGAATGGAGCCTCTTCTTTCTCATTTGGCTCATCTACAGTAGAGGTCTACACAGGAATTCTCTACCTAATGCCCTTCATTTCTATGGCCCCCACTTGCAGATCAGTATCACTGAATTTTCAACTCCATTTGTATTACTGAGACATAGGACATAGAATTAATCATTGTCTTGGTTCATTTGAGAAGGTATAGGCAATGGAACTTCAGAACCTCTAACAACTTCAAATTAGAGTATTGGGAAAGAGAAGTTTTAATATGGGTATGGTCAATATAAGCTCTTGGCAAAAAAGAAATCTTATAAAGAAATCTCTTTTCTAAAGAATTATTATATTCACTTTTTAGTCCTTTCTGAATAGGAGTACAAGTTGTTTGGGGCTTTCAAGGAATTAAGTCTTAATTCTAGCTCCTGTTTAAGTTACATCCTTCCTTCCAGGAATATATAGACAAATTTCATTTAATGACTAAAATAAAATCATCTCAATCTTTTGGGAGAAAAAAAGGGTTTTCCTCAGGCAAAGGGCATATCATCTGAAAATGCTTCCTTATGTGTTCTTCATCCTTGGTATACGGCTTCTTTGACTACAAACTTTCAGTTTTTAGATTCTTTGGAAAGGAAATAGAAAGGGACATTACCAAACAGAGGAAGTCTTTGCCAGACAGAAATGGGAAGAAAAATAAAGACCTTTCCATTGTCAGAGAAGGAAATGGTTAGGTGGGATATGGAAAGATGTTAACCATTTGTATAGTATTTGTTCCACCTGCCCTACCTGAGTTAACCTTGAAAAGGGAAAACAGAGTATATAAACAGAGAATTTGTGGAAGAAGTTGAACTAAGAAGTTTTGCACCACTTGTTTGTGTTTCTGAGAGGATACTACCTAACAGAAACTCTCACATTAATACATACAGATATTGTGTTTTTAAGCAGAGAAAAAACTCAATACCAGAGATCTCCATTGACTCCCATGTGTCATAGAAAGGATACAAAATGTCCTGTATAATTAGAAGAGATGATAGCTAAAAACAGAGGGCCAGAAGCTCTGCTTTGGGCAAGGGCCACATGGAGAATATAGCTAACATTTTATTTTTTATTTTATTTTTACAGAGACAGAGAGAGAGTCAGAGAGAGGGATAGATAGGGACAGACAGACGGGAACGAAGAGAGATGAGAAGCATCAATCATTAGTTTTTCATTGCCATTGCAACATCATAGTTGTTCATTGATTGCTTTCTCATATGTGCCTTGACCACGGGCCTTCAGCAGGCTGAGCCACCCCTTGCTGGAGCCAGCGACCTTGGGTCCAGGTTGGAGAGCTTTTGCTCAAGCCAGATAGGCTTGCACTCAAGCTGGCAACCTCAGGGTCTCGAACCTGGGTCTTCCACATCCCAGTCTGATGCTCTATCCAATGCACCACCTCCTGGTCAGGCTAACATTTTAGATAATCTATAAAATGAGAAGAAACCAGAATGGACAAAGTCTTCAGAGTGGGCATGGAGATTACCATTATGTTTAGAAAATATCTAAGTTTTATCATCCATTAATTTTAGTAGTATATATCACAGAGATATAAAGAATCATATACGTCAAGGAACATTTTTAAGGAGGCCAATGAAGTTTTAGAGGGAAGACCTAGAAACAACCCTCTGATTTAGGAATCCTTCTTCCCTCAATATGAAGACAGTTAAGATATCCAGAATCTATGTTGGCTAGGAAAAGCAGAGATGGAAAAACTTTAAAAGAGTCTGTAAATATGGCAAGAGATTATGTTAATGTGGTCACTTAAAGTAAACATGACTAAGTTATTTGCTTTGGTAAACTTAAATATTCTTACTGCCCAGTGAAATGGGAAACTGAAGAGCAAGATAGGATCAGTCATAGAAAATAAAGAAATCATATTTTTTATGCAACTGAGTTTGTAATTTGTTAAATTATTAGCCCCTACAGTGCAATTAAACAGAAAGCATGTAATACATGACATCTGACAGGGTGCCTCTCCTAGAAGATCCCTCCTTCATTGAATTCCACTTAGTATCTCTGGGTGGAGCTATGTGTGCTTTAAAGATCTGATCTGGGGAAATAACCCTACTTCTGTGGATTTTTTTCAGCCTTATTTGTAAGTCTCAGTTTTACAATAAAAGTTATAAATATTTTTTGGCTAAAATATTTATCAGGGGTCAGATGGGAGGCAGTCTGATTAGTGGCAGGGACAGCCTTTAATAGGAATTCATGCAAGGCAAAGATTATAGAACTATAAATGTGCTTTGTAAAGCTGGGGTAAATCTGTATCTGGGTCAGTTTTTTTGCACCAGAAAAGTAGAATCTTCTTTTTCTGCACCAACCCTCTTGTCATAGAATTGGCTAGGCTGATGACATATCAGAATACCATGAGTTCAAGCCCTCCTGTAGTATGATGAGAGAATGTGTTATTATGGTATTAAATCTGAAAATTCACTGTAGTAAGCTGGTCATCCTCTTTCTCCACTTATTACTGTTCCTTATTTGTGATATTTTAAACCAAGAATATAGTTACATATTTCAGCACTGTGCAATGTCTATAGAATGTAAGTAGAATTCCTGGTACCATACATTTCAGAAAGAGAGCTCAGATGACCAAACATTTATTAAGAACCTACTTGGGTCTGGTACTATATTAAGTACAAGAAATATAAACATAAATAAGCCCTGCCCCTTTCTTTGAAGACCTCACACAACAGTAATAGTTGAGTTTGGGGTATTCTATACCTTTAGCTGAAAATAATGATGATGGTGATGACGATGATAACAATAATAACCACTTTTTAGTTAGCACCTACTTTTTAGACAATGCTGTGTGTTTTACATATATCACCATAAATTTGTTTGATAATGGTGCAATAAAATGCAATTTATTTGCATTTTAATTAAATAACTTTTATATTTCACTCAGATACATACATAAAAGGCTGAGCTGTCTGACTTTCCATTGTAACAACTTGTCTAACAATTAAATATATCTTGGAAAATAAATATATAATTCATAATAGGCTCACAGAAGCCAAGGGGAAATCTGCCAAAGAAACCATGTTGGTGTGGAAAAGAATAATTAGAGCAGGACTCACACAATTTCTCGAGACCGAGGGAGAATAATGTTTGAGCTACCTTTCCTATTTACATACAGGGAAAGCAGCATTGACTGAAGAGGTTGGATTAGTGGCTAAAGGACAATTTCAATGACTGAAACGCATTATTTCTGAGCTCATTTCCATTCAGAATACCATAGTTTTTTGGTTTCTGAGTCCAATTGTGTCTAATGTTCCATCATTAGCTATTTTGAAATATAGTGATATTCTTTGTTTAGATATGAATAAGAGTTATTAGATAACCAGTTGATTTGTTTATTAAGTAAAGCAGAGTAAGTTTTGTTTTGTTTCTTACACCTTTATAAAGTAGGCTATGAGGATTCTTTTGATAGTTAATGCGTCCATTTGTGAATCCAGTAGATGTCAGCATTGGGCTATCTCTGACCATTTAACATCTCCATATTAATTTGAAAAAACTATAAATATTCAGTATAAAATATACTGAGATGTAAAATAGCAGGTGCAGCAAATCTGTGGTGAGGATACATTTAATGGGTGAAAGATTCAATATTCCATCTACTGAGCAAACAACTGTATATAAAAACCCCATCTGTGGCTTTTTTATCCATGTCCATTTTGAAAAATCAATTTATTTCAAAACACCCATATATTATTTTGTAGAAGATGGCTTTATACAATTAAGTGACAAAATGAATTAGAGTCATTGACATAAATATAAATATTTGAGTAATTTTAGGTTGCATCTGCTTAAAATCAGAAAGGGACACTGAAAGGTTTTTTTAAAAATCTCATTAAGATATAATTTCAACTGTAGTTTTTGGCAAAGAGGTTTTGAAGTTACTCTCTTTTCTCCTCAATATTAAGATTTCAGCTCCTTTGAAGAACATTAAAACTCTTTCTGGTAATTTGTACCTCAATGAAACCAAATGGATGGTTGATCAACATTAAATGGAGGATATGTATAATTCATGCCTCCACTAGAATATAAAGTTGACACAAGTATTTTAGACTCTTGGCATATAGAACACAAATTTTCTAAGAAATTCCTCAGTCCTACTATTTAGTTAAGTAGATCAAACCTGTGTTAAACAAAAATTGATTGAGAAGAAGTCAAGATATTTTTGTTTCCTGGTTAGTAGAGATTTATTTGCCCAGTCTTTGTCAATTCATTATATGTAACATACTGTAACAAAGGTAAAAGATGGCAAAACCAGAGAAAATATTCAGTACAGCATCTTTATGAGGAAACTGAAGACCAAGAGATCTTGCTTGAGATATAAGAGCTAGTGTGTGAGCATAGTCTTTCTTCAGTATTCTAGTTTATTTCACAACTAAAAAGTATGTATTTTGAGAACATATGAAAAATTCTATATAAGACACAAAAAGGAATTAGAAATTGTTCTTACTCTCAAGGACTTTGAAAGATAATTGATAAAGGATCAAACACATTAATAAAACATCAAAATACACTTTAGCAACTTTAAAGATTGGATGCAGATAAGGACCACTTAGCTTAGCTAGTAGGGGTCTTCATGATATCTAGATAGTGAGCTATTTCTTGCTTGGAAACTCTTCCAGGAGTTATGTTACCAAACTAGAAACAGACAACATCGTCATTTGATGGCACAGCACATGGAGTCTGAAAATAGCTTGCCTGACCCCACCACATTTTTGGTGTTAGGGCTTTTTTTTTACACTTCAAGTAAGGATTAGTCTAGTCTAATATTTTCCAAGTGCTCATAAATGCCTGTGTGACAATCATCTCAGAGATTATGATTCAAAAGATTAAGCAGCCTAAAGAACAGAAAAACAAAAATAAAAATAACAGTAATTTTGAGTCACAGCCAAATGACTGAACCACTGATCTAGCCTGTACTTAGTAGCCAATATTGGTTCATCTAGATACCAACAGCAAGAAATTTGTCACTATAAGGAATAGTCTTTGGCCCTATAAGAAAACCAAATTAGATGGTTCATATAAAAATCAAAAGTAAAATAATAATAAAAGTATAAGTGTAATCTTCATTTATTCTTTGTTCTTATCCACAAAACTCCTAGGCCACCATATGTGATCACTATATCCAAAATGAGTGAGTGGTTTGAGATTTTGGTAGTATGTGTATCTGATGAGATCAATGTGTTAAAATGACATTCAAAGTATGATCTATTTCAAAATAATTTAGATGAATTTCAATGGTTACACGATAGACTGCTCTCTGGGAATAAGAGTTTAGTAAATTTTTTCCTTGCTTTTTTTCTGAATGATTGGAAAGAACTCTTTTATGTGTACTATATAATATTTCCTGCCATCTTTTCTCATCTCTTTGGGACAGTGTAGAGAAACACATTAGGTCATAACGCAGTACTGGAGAAAAATTTTGATGATAAACCTAGCTTGTTCGAAGTCTCTTTGACATTCATCTGCCATATGCAATCATTGTGTGTGAGATTGAAGATTGTATTTCAGTTCTGGGAACCAGAACACAAAACCTGATCATATACTTCACCTAAATCATTGGAGAGATAGTCTTATCCAGATAACAAGTGTAGCACTAGGTATAGGGACAGATTCTAGGGAAATACAATTACTTTGTTTCTCAATTCATGGACTACTTGATATCATGATCAGTGAGAAAAATTATTATGCATACCCCTGGATTTCTGTGAACTGGAATTATTCACACCATTGGGAAGAAAATGCACTTTAATATTCAAGTAGTTTTTCATTTAGGTTAAGTGCCAAACATCCTAAATAATACCTTTGGTATATATTCAATACTCCTTCTTTCTGAATGCAGAGGAGGAAAGGGAGTTAGGGGTAGAGCAGATGGTTATAAAGGAGCAGTTCTTCAGAGATTGGGCATAAGGTTTGTTAAGCTTTGTTTGTACAATTGTTTTAGAAATAAAAGTCAAATTTACATTTAAAGTCACTCATCTTAAGTATATACTTTTTCAGATTTAATTAATAGGTTTAGTGATGTAAAGCCCAGGTTTTCTTCCTTAAGATTTTTATTTACCCCTTTCAAAGATAAATTATTTTAGCATGTTTATCAATTTTGTTTTATTACTCTTGATAATTTAACTTGTTTTATCAGTCATCATTTGTCCAAACTCCTTTTTGCCATGTAATTAAGGCTTTCTTTGGGGTTGAAAACCCAAGAAATGGGGTGAGATATTAAAGGAGTATTATTTCCCCCATGAGTATCCTAGAAATTTAATCTTTCTTACTTGAGGCTGTGTATTTTGATTTCAATGGATAACCTTTGATCACTGTAAAAAATACCATCTGACTGATAGATATCGATCGTGAAATTGATTGAAATGATTGGCTCTAATGGAACACATCCCATGAGGAAAGTGCAGCTTTAGGGTTCAGTTGACTCTTTGCCATTCAGAGAAATAAGTATCATGGTTCTATGCTGCTATTGTGTAATCTCTAGGGCCAGTCTATTTAATTTTGCCAGTGTACCAATTAAGTCTCAGAGGGTTTTAGTGTACTTTTGCTGTTATTGAGAAGTGTATGTGTGTGTGTTATTTGAATTTTATTCATCATAAAAATAAGAGTGATCTGCATGCCTTTTAATTTAGAATTATTTTTTCTACTTAATTTTTCCAGCAAACTGACTGTCAGTGCTTCAGAGGCATCAACAACTGATAGATTTCTATACAGCTGCCCAGGCAGCTGTGGTAATGAAATGTGAATGTGCTTCCACACTGTCTGACAATTTCTGTTTGGGATTGTAAGCAAAAGGAAGAAACAACATTTTAAGAAGATGTTGGTATATTCTTCAAATGTTGTTCTGAAAGTGATGAAACAAAATAATTTATCATTCCAGGGCTGCTGTAGCTTTATTGGTTCTAACAAGCTACCTTCCCATTAAAATCTTTTGTGTCTCTCTCTTTCTTTAGGGCTCATTATAACAGAAGTCTGGAGATCTAGCTCTCAAAGATGGCACAGTAATAAGCACCAAAGGATTGGTCTCAACGAAATGAGATAGAATCCTGCATGGGTGAAACATTAATGAAAAGAAAAAGGCCTTTTTAGTGTCTTCATACATATAATCTTATGATATCCAGTGATTTAGAAATTGTTTTATTTTAATTTGAATGAGAAAGGCCATGTCTCCACTGAATGTGAGTATTACAGATGATTTTTGCATTATATTAATCTAAGTATAAAATAGTTATACCTAAAAAAAGATTTACCTACATAAAATTAATATGGTTAGACTGTGTTTTTATTATTTTCCTTAAATATATAGAACTAATGATTATATATATTTTTACATTATTTTTTTAATTTCTTTTTATTTTATTCATTTTAGAGAGGAGATACAGAGTGGGAGAGAGAGAGAGAGAGAGAGAGAGAGAGAGAGAGAGAAAGAGAGAAAGGGGGAGGAGCTGGAAGCATCAACTCCCATATGTGCCTTGACCAGACCAGTGCAGGGTTTTGAACTGGAGACCTCAGTGTTCCCAGGTCTATGCTTTATCCACTGTGCCACCACAGGTCAGGCCTGATTATATATTTTTTTAAATTGAAATTAAGGATAGCTGTTCATCTAAAGAGAATCAATGATGAATAATGTTTAGAAGTACAAAGTCAACATGCTGACTCTGTCTCAAACCCAAGGCAACCCTGTGTGCGGCTTGCTCTCAGATCTCAGGCAGGGAACAAGGTAGAAGCTCAAATGCCACTGCTGGAAAAATACAGTATATTTCAGACATTCATTTTGGGTCCTGAAGCTACCAAGAACACTCTACATAAGTTGGCAAGAGAACATTTCAGCAAGGAGGAGAAGTAAGAGAAGGGCACTTTCACCCCACAGAAGTAAAAGGAGATGGCTCTTATTAAAATATAATATGCAGATTTTAGCGACTATAATTGGGGTGTCTAGTTACTGACATATTTGGTAAGAACCATAATGAAAGATATCTAATTCTACTTCACTTCAAATCACTATTACCCTTTGAAATGAATATCTATACAACATCTTAAAATCTTAAATTTCCATAGGAAATTTTGCCTCAAAGTACAACTTAGGGGGAAACATGCCCATAAACACTACTAAAAAAATACTTCTTGAATCTTTTTTCCTTTACACTAAAAATCTACAATCTTTCAGACAATGTTTAACATTATGAGAGAGTATTATATTTCTGTTTGCCCTAAAATGTGTATATTCTTGCCTCAACATTTTAGCCTCAATCTTTATTCTAGGAAGGCAGCTATAAACAAACCTATCTTTTTGAGAGTGAAATTTTATGGAATCATGGATTTTTCTTATCTAGGAATAACATAAATAACATAACTTTCCTTGTTTAATATGGAGTATTACTAATTTATCTATTTTTGTTTATGTGAGTATATGCTTCAAGTATAAAGTTTCTAACCCCAAAGAAAGCCCTAAGTATACAATTTAAAATAATTTAGTTCACGCAAGTAAATTTTATAGTAGTTATTCAAAATCAATACTCATGGATCAACACATTTAAAATGTAAATTTCTAAACTTTTGAGACAAGGTCAGAATAGATACTCTTGTTGAAAGGTCCAAGTATCTCTCCGTAAACACAGTAAACATAGTAAAGTAAGCTCCAGAATTTTATCTTCTTATGGGTAAATTATATCAACTATCAAATTAGAACTGGTTTCATTTGGTTCAGATCAAATTTTGTACCACTATCATATGCTTGGTATTTTTCTAGGCTTAGGTGCTGGGAATTGGTACAAAGATCATATATAACAGAGTTTTGTTTCCAAAGAGCTGATGGTGGTTGGGATATTTAGGAATAAGATTTACACATAAGAAATTTGTTTTAGGCTGCACTCACTGGAAGAGAGCCCAGCTCAAGCTGCACATGTGACATGGCATGAAGTGTGTCTTCAGGGACTAGACATTGTTCTCATTGATCATTTTTGAGAGGCTGATGATGAGGGCAAGGTTTCTGGGTATCATGATTAGGGTTCCTCCAGAAGCTGACTCTGAGACAAGGATTCAAGTGCAATTCAATTCCTGTCAGGAGGAATGTCAGGAAATACTCGGAGAGTGGGGACGAAGACAGAGAATAAAAGAAAGTCAATAGAGGCTGACATGTTTGTCTGTTATACTTACTTTTGTCTCCTCAATCCCCAGAGCAATACTTGGCTCACAGCATGTGACCGATAAGTAAAAAATAACTATTGACAAGATGAATGGTGGCTGAATTAAGGTGATTTCTTTCTTTCCTGAATTAAGGTGTACCCAGAAAAGTTTCTTGATTTTCAAGTTCTAGAAACCTCATGGAAAAGCCCTTGAAACCCATCCACTTGAAATGGAGTTCAGTGATATTTAACAGGATGGGATTTATAGGAGGAGGAAAAGCCTAAAGGAAGTTAGATGCAGGGTCATGAAGAGAAAAGTTTCTATGGGTGAAAAGGAACATAATTTTCATGATAATTATATTTTTCCTTCCTCTGTCTCATCAGTGAGGATAGCAGTGAATAGCAAATAGCCTGTGGGCACCTGGAATGCCATAATGCTGGGATAAGTAGTGTGTTCTTAGAGATGCATGGTGGCTTTCCCAGTCTAACTCTATATCTCTAAGTCCCCGAGGACAGGCACTGGGGAGTTTCACCTTTGTGTTCCTATCTTCTATGATTTATTAGTTGAATGAATGGATGAGATTATGAAGTTGCTTGAAGATTTCTTTATTACCCCAAACCTCTAAAATTTGAATGTGAACTACCACATACTGAAGGATGATTAAACCTTAGCATCCATGTTCAGTTTCTGACCCAGCTAACATCTAGAAGATAGGAAACATTAATTCTATCTCTTCTCAGCCAGCATTTGAATTTATGGCCAGAAAAGAAGTACTTTAGTTCCTTGGAGCATTTACCTCATCTATAAAATAAGAACTATGACTTCCTATCAGTTAAAATTGGAGGGATTTACTGACCTTAACCAAATGGTTATCTAGAATTAATCTTGTGTTATACTTTGCATTCTTAAGATGTTTTATTCTTTTTTTTTGAAACATAATTAGTCACCATGTGTTATTTGATTTTTTTTAGCAAGATAATAAAGAAAGTGAGGCAGCTATTATAAACTCAAGTGGTAGGTTAAATAAAATAAGACACAGGAAAGCCCTTTGAAGTATTTTACTCTTACAACTGGTTAATGACAGGGCCACATGACTTTTATTTATTCTTTTTTTTAAAATTTCTTTTTATTTTATTCATTTTAGAGAGGAGACACAGAGTGAGAGAGAGAGAGAGAGAGAGAGAGAGAGAGAGAGAGAAAGGGGGGAGGAGCTGGAAGCATCAACTCCCACATGTGCCCCGACCAGGCCAGTGCAGGGTCCTGAACTGGCAACCTCAGTGTTCCCAGGTCGATGCTTTTATCCACTGCGCCACCACAGGTCAGGCTAGGGCCACATGACTTTTAATAAACAAACAGAACTTTTAGTCAGCTCTTACCATACACCAGGCTCTGTTTTGTGTATGATACATGTAACTTACTACATCCTCACAACAGCCCGCAGAGATAGGGTGCTAGGCTAAAATTTGGGCCTATTTCTTAATTCTTCCTTGTCTGACTCCTCACATTCTTGCCATGACCTTATTATGGGAGAATCATATTTATCCACCCCTCAACTTGGCTTTGTGTGCAACTTGGACCCATATGCTAGCCCAACCGTAGGCTTTAAGAGACCTTGTGTTTCCACTCTTCCTCCTGCACCTCTGCCATTGTGCATGAGAAACCTGCCCAGCAAGGAAGAAGGATACCTCATGCAACCCCAGTTAACCCACTGACCAGCAGTAAGAAGCAGAGCTTCCTCAGCTGCTGTAACCAAAAGCAGAAAAGCACTGCTATCCCCAAGCCACATCCAGTGTAGATCTGCTATACCCTTGATTTGTAGATCTATGAGAACGATTTTTGTTTAAGCTACTATATATAAGAGCAGTATTTTATTTAAAAAAAATTTCAGGAGTGAGTTTTAGACAGCATTGTTGTGTCAATAAATGACTGATACGTATAGATAATATTATTTGCTATTTCTATTTTATGGATAAGAAAATTGAGGCACAGGAAGGCTATATAATTTGCTGAAAGTTGCTTAGTATGCAAAGGATCTAGGATTTAAACTCTGGTAAATTTCTTTAATGCCACATCCTACCTCTCTGTTATTTTAATGGATGTAAGTCTCAAAGCATATTTAAATGTTCAGGAATTCTGTTTTGAAAAGAAAAGTAGAAAGCAGGGTGGTATAGAAAGTATGCAAGGATTTTGAAGTTAGATGTTTCTAGGTTCAAATCTCAACTCTACTATTTATTAGCTATGTAGCTTTGTGTAAATTATCTAATGACTGAATTTTAGTTGCTTCAGAAAAATGGCAATAGTATTGACTATAATATTAGTATTCACTACTTAATTAATTCCAATCACTGGACACTAGTAATGTGCTAGATATTGCTTTAGGCACTCACAATACTGAAATGAGTAAGGCACACTCAAATAGCTACAGTGTAGAAACAAAAACAGACCAATACAGGGCAAGATAAATAGGATGGTAACTGTGTGGCATAGGGCCAATAGGAAGCACAGATAATGGATTCTAACCCTGTGTATTAGTTAGGATTCTACATAGAACCAAGAGGATATATATTATTTTATTTATTATAAATTGATTATAAGAAATTGGCTCACATGAATATGGAGGCTGAGAAGTCTAAGACCAGCAGTCAGAGACCCAGAAGAGCTGATGGTGTTGTTCCAGTATGAGGCTGTAGTCCCGTGAATCAGGAGAGCCAAGAGTGAAAGTTTCAGTCTGAGTCCAATTTCTGAGGCATGCAAAGACTAATGTCCCAGCTCAAAAACACTGGGGAGATAATCTGCATTAGTCTGCTTATGCAAAATGAATCTCATCTGGAAACACCTTCAAAGATACATCCAGAATAATGTTTAACCAAATATCTGGGCACCCCATGGCTGAGTCAGATTGACATAAAATTAACATCATACTCTGATTTGGAAAGTGATCAAGAAGTCTCCCTGGAGGATGTGGTGCTTATACTGTGTCTTATGTAAGAGAATATGTAAGTGTGCAGCATTAGCCTAACATATATGAAACACTCATTAAATGCTGAATTTTTTTCTATCTCCCTCAAAGATCATAAGAACAAATATTATTTTCTTGGTCCAGCAGAACTTTTTGGGCCATAAAGCATGGGAGGTTATATATATTTTTCTCATCTACTGAACAAAAGAAATGCTGAGTCTCCTGCTGATAATGAGGGTCACTGTCATGGTTCACTTGTAATTGCACAACATAATTTTACCCCCAAATAGAATGCTTTTTGATGGTGTTTTAAAATCCCCAACTGCTTTTACTTTAGGAGGTGAATTTATAGTGAGTTATGTTACAAGGTAATTTAACCTGACAAGGCACACCATACTAAACATTCACAGACACAGTTTTGTTTCTCCCTCGAGAAGAAGCTGTTAGAATAGAGTGGCAATCGCTGTAACATGACCAATATCGGGGGGGGGGTTATCACACCTAGGAAAGTGACCTCTTGGAGTTTCTTTGCAAAAATCACACCTTTCCTGTTGATTGATTACACATCACAGTCACCATTCCTGGGTGGGAACACCTAGTGTGGTCCTTCCCTTCTGCTGGCATATGCACTTTTTTGTTGTTGTTAGAGCTCATGCAAGATTGATGTGCAGCGGCTGTACTGTAAGGTCTCAAATATTCATGCCATGAGAATCCAGCTAGTTTTGGAAAGAGAGTGAGCAAAGGATTCACTATCCACAAATATTAAAATAATAAGTCCCGATCAAGATGGTGATTAAATTTGAGTAAGCCCACAGAGGGTGGTCCTCTTCAGAACTGCTGAGAAGGGGAATGAGATGTATTCATGGAAGAAAAGGCCAAGGCCCTCTATTTTTTGTCTCCAACAGGGTTAGTGGTATATTGGTAGCTTTGACTTTTCACTTTTATTCCAGATTATTACACTTTCAGTTTCATACAAAAATCTCTGTTCACTAAGGCTCAATCTATTCCCCACTCAGAATTGTCAGTGTCATCACTTGACAAACTGGTTATTTCCCCTTCATTTCTTGAAGACACTGTCACCGGCTTTGTAGTGCTTTCCTTCATCCCCTTTCTCTCCAGCTTCTTGAGTACTTCAAAGATACTACATCCATTTCAGCCTCTCTATGCTTTTTCCTCTCCACCTTCAGTGATCTTTACCTTTATTGCCTCCCTCCCTGGAGCATGTCAGCACCTGCCATCATCATCTGAAATACTGCCATCATCAATTTTGAAATATTAATTTAAAACATTGCAATCTCTGACCACATCTTTCTAGCTTACCTTTTACCTATCTTTGCCTCTTTCTGGGTTATTGCTACTAGAGTTTTTCCTCAGGTTCTCAGAACTTCTAATCCCTTAATTCTTTTACTTTTCCTCTGTTAGTTTCCTCTCACTGTCACTTTCTTATCGAGCCTAAACTCAATCATCTATTACTTTAAACAATTTTATTTTTGCTGTTATCTTCAAGTCTTCTTGTCTCTTGTTTTTTAATATTAGCCATCTGGAAAGAATCCTGAACTTTAGATCAATCTGACTTCTTTTTGTCTTATCTCTTTATCAAGGATGATGAACATTATTTAAAAAAAATATGAATCACTCAAATTTGAAAATTTATGCTATTTAAATTTTATTAATTCCAATTAATTTTATGATCTATCTCCATCCTCAAATGGTTCAATACCACCTAAAATTTCTTCTATCAATCTCTCATCACTTTTTCTCCCTTGTTGAACATCGGCTTTCTAAAATTTCTTCAATGTCTTCAAACGTCCATGCTTTCTCTCAGTAGATGGCTTTGAAACTACTTTAAAAGAAAGTACTTTAAAGAAAACAGAAGTCACTGGATTGAAACTACTTTAAAGTTCTGCCTCCTCACCTACAAACTTACTATATTCAACCAGTTCTTCTGTCTTCTTATACTTCTCAGTGAAAGTGAAAATGCACATTTTGTTTTGAAGCTAGTCATTTATAACTTTATAACCTTTCCCTCTCACCACTGTTTGCTTATCCAATATATTCAATTTCTTATGCTAGAAACTTGATTCTCATCTTTGACTATTCTTCCTCATTTTTCGTATTAGACAAAAATATTTCCTAAATATTTCTCAAATTCATCTCTTTTTCTTCATTCTACCACCACTGGGTTGCCACAGTAGCCTTTTTATAAACAGCCATTTGGCCTGCAGTTGAATCTCAATCCAATCTGTTCTTTGTATTGCAGCCAGAGTGGTTTTTCTAAATGTCAACATGACCTTGTGACTTCCCTGCTTAAAATTGTTCTGTGTTCCACATTGTCTTTAAAATAAAGTTCAAAATCTGTAAGGCAGTTTTCAAGTCTTCCATAACCTTGTTAACTTATCTTTCCTGCTTTCTTTCTCACCAATGCCTCTCACCTTACCTAACCCAGTTGTTTCCAACTGCTGGATCACCAGAAACTTTGTGCTGGTTGCAAAGGAGTTAACCTTTAAATTGTCTGAAGATTATACAGTCTGTAATCATTGGGTCTATAATCTTCAGACAACATCAAAGTAGTTAACTCTTTTGTGGACAGGCAGAACATTTCTGGCATATTGGCATTGCTCTGTGTACCTGCTGTGGCTGGTTGGCTCAGTGAATAGAGCATCAGCCTGGCATATAGATGTCCCAGGTTTGATTCCCAGTCAGGGCACACAGGAGAAGCGACCATCTGCTTCTCTCCCTCTCTTTCTTTTCTCCCTCTTTTGCTTTTGCAGCTAGTGGCTTGATTGGTTTGAGCATCGGACCAGGTGCTGAGGATGGCTCGGTTGGTTCCAGCACGTCAGCCTCAGGTGCTGAGGAAAGCTCGGTTGATTTGAGCATCTGCCCCAGATAGGGTTGCTTGGTGGATCCTGGTTGGGGTGCACGCGGGAGTCTGTCTCACTATCTCTCTTCCTCTCACTTAACCCTCCCCCCCCCACACACAAAACAAAACAAAATAAAAACTCAGAACTAAACTAAACTAGGCTGTAAATCAACTGAATGATCATAAATTTGAAACATCTGCTCTTACCTTATGGTCATTGCACTTGCCGTAACTTTTACCTTTTTTAGTCCTGTTCTTTACTGCACTTCAGGTTTCTACTTAGAACCTTCTCTATGATCTTTTAACTTGATCCTCTCACCAAGACTGAGTTAGTTATCCCTCTTATTTTTTCCTATTGCACCTTGTATTTTCACCACTTTAGTTCTTATCATACTGTATTGCAATTGTGTGTTTTTTGTGCTCTTCCACACTAGTCAATGAGTTCCTCTTTTTCATTGGGCTATTCCCAGTAGAATTGACAGAAATCAGAGGCTCAATAAATTTTTGTGGATTGAAGGAATGCCAGTAACATAGTGACACATGCTGGTGTCCCACCCAGGGGGGAATCCAGGGATCCCACAGGAATGGACGGCATCAGCATGAAACGAGTGAGAGAGTTGAATTCTTTTTAGCTCATCTGACAGGTATCTCTGCCAATGGCTAGTATAGTTTTATTTTTATACACTAAGTTATAATCACATGGTATGCAGAATACATTGAAGTTATAATCACATGGTATATGGAATACATTGATTAACAGTTGTTTTTGCTTTAATAAGTGTAAATATTCCAGGAAAGGGTTAGTATATTTCTTTAAGCTATGAATCAGGTGGTAAGCCATTAAGTACAGTTATACAATAACTTGAGCAGCAGTAACAACATTATTGGCACAAGCTTCTAAAATGACCTTATTGATTCTATCTTACTTAGCAACCTATTGTCTAGTAAAAATGATATTTGTATACTATTTTCATCTACTAGTTAAGTTCTAACTATTTTTCCCAGAACTTTTCACTACCTGAAGGCTAGGTATGTGAGAGAAATGGAAAGTTTTTCTATTCTTCTATAATGTGAAAAGGCAAGGGGGGTAAGCAATAGATTGGGTAAAGGCTGAAAGGTGCTTTTGTATTTAGTCTCTGTTTCTTACCTATTTATGAGTCACAATCTATACTTTCCTAATACGATTTTTAGGAGGGAGATTTCCTACAGACCTAGCCCTTTAAGGGGGATATCATAGCCAGCCACCTATGTCTACAGGCCTAGGCAAGGGGGTAATACCATAGGCTTTTCTGTGGAATTCACACCCTCTCTCTCATTTCCAGAGAAATGACTGCGAATCTGCAGGGAAAGCACGGTGCTATTGCCCCTGTGCCATAAACGATAGCGCACACACCCAGAGAAGGAGAAAAGTCAAATAAATCCAAGAAGTTAGGGGGAAGTGTCACTGCGCCTCTTCTCTTTGCTGTGACTGTGTCAACCAGCAGCTGTTGATCGGCTCCTGACAGACACATGCTATTGTTTTTATCCCTACTGAGTGTAAAGAGGTATAGACGGTTAAAACCATTGGTCGTTGCCTTGCAGAAATCTCTTCCACACAATATGGGGAGCTCATTCACCAAAGCATGGAAGAGAATCAAGAAATATAATTATGGTATACTTTGAATTCATGTTCATTTAAATATCATTTTTATTTTTGGGCTTCTGATATTCTATGACATTCATCTTTTTCATACATCTCTCTTTGTTATGAATGAGATAATCCTTTACAAAGTTATTTTAAGGGGGGCGGGTGTGGGGTAGGGGAAGACAATCTCTTGGTTTTGTAACCATTTTATGCTAGAAAAATCTTCAAACATTATGCTAAGATGTAGTATTTTGTTTTCATATCAGGTGGTTAGACTTCATACAATCGTGGCATTTTATTAGAAATGCACTCTCACAAATAATTTGTAGGAGGATTTGAAATGGACTATTACATAGAAAAGGAATTTTCAAATATTCAGCTTAAAAATTAAAACTCTTGACTAACCAGGTGGTGGTGCAGTGGATAGTGGGTAGGTCTGGGACACAGAGTTTGAAACCCTGAGGTTTCCAGCTTGAGCTCAGGCTCATTCAGCTTGAGCACGGGTTCACTAGCTTGAGCATGGGGTCATAGGCATGACCTCATAGTCACTGGCTTGCGCCCAAAGTCACTGGCTTGAGCAATGGGTCACTGACTCAGCTGGAGCCTCCCACCCCCATCTAGGCACATATGAGAAAGCAATTAATGAACAACTAAGGCGTCACAATGAAGAATTATGCTTCTCATCTCTCTCCCATCCTGTCTGTCTGTCTCTGTCTCTTTCTTTGTCTCTCTTGCTAAGAAAAAAAAAATTGGACAAAATAACAAAAGTATGGCTGGTCTAATGGGACTAGTTGAAATTCTTTGTTGCAAGTAGTATTGCTAAATACAGCTTTTAGATTTCTCTTAATGCTGGGCTGCACTGACTTACTGCTGCTCTTAGTCATGTTTCAGGGAGGGTATTGGACAATTGAGTACTAATGAGATTTGGTGTACATTTTATGTAACCTTCTTTCAGGTAGACCAATTAAAATGTTACATCTGAAAAGCACATATTCCAATTTCTGCCTAGGGATGTAATACATTAACTTACATTTGGAGATACTTTTGCTTTAATCCCCTTCAATTAATGACATCTCCCAATTTACTCTTTTGGCCTGGTTAGCTCTCCTCCTCAAGGCCCAATGATAATAAAACCCAGACCATAAATTTGATCCCATAAAAGATCATTGGTATTCACTAAACAGAACATAAAAGGTACACCTTGCTCAGGTCCACAGTTTAGCTAGCCCTTTTTCAATTGTGGTCAAAAAAGAAAAAGTGAGATTGTATGGATTTTTTTTCAAGGGCATAATTTTCCTTCTGAAAAAATAAATCAAAGCACCTTGGTCAAGAGGAAAATATTACTGTTACTGAAACCCTTTCTTTTTTTCCCCCACTATTTATTTATTTATTTATATTATTTTAATGGGGTGACATTAATAAATCAGGGTACATATGTTCAAAGAAAACATCTCCAGGTTGTCATTCAATTATGTTGCGTACCCATCACCCAAAGTCAAATTGTCCTCTGTCACCTTCTCTTTGGTTTTCTTTGTGCCCCTCCCCTCCACCCTCTCCCTCCCTCTGTCCCCCCTCCCCCTTTAACCACCACATTCATGTCCATCAAAACTCAAAAACATTGGTACATAAAGACACATGCAGCCCCATGTTCATTGCAGCATTGTTCACAGTGGCCAAGACATGGAAACAACCAAAAAGCCCTTCAATAGAAGACTGGATAAAGAAGATGTGGTACATATATACCATGGAATACTATTCAGCCATAAGAAATGATGACATCGGATCATTTACAACAAAATGGATGGATCTTGATAACATTATATGGAATGAAATAAGTAAATCAGAAAAAAAACTAAGAACTGCATGATTCCATACATAGATGGGACATAATAAAAGAGACTAAGAGACATGAAACCCTTTCTTGATAGTATGGTTCCTTAGACTCCTGGGATAAGGTGAAGCAAAATGGACCAGTCTGGCTCGTAAAACCCTAGAGAGCTTGATTGTCTTCATGATAACACCAACATCATAAAAACAAGCAATGTAACAAATTAAGCCAAATTTGAAAGCAAAAACCTTTTTCCCATTACATATTTCAATGATTTATTTAAACAGTAAATCATATAAAATTAAAAAATGATAATATGAAAGTACAGACAGAACAATCACAGGAGTACTTAGGGAGACAGAGAAAAAGAGAGAGGAAGCTAAACATGCTATGTCTTCCCTACAGCACAGATTCTTCGTATTAACATTCAATTATGCATATCTGTCTAAGAACTACAACTTACATGGTCTAATTATTTGGCAGGTTTTGAATTTAACCTTCAGTTTTGGTCCTGTACTAGTTTGCTTAGGCTGCCATAAAAAATACCACAGACTACATGGCGTAAACAACAAAAATTTATTTTTCCACAGTTTTAAAGTTTAAGGTCAAGGGTCCAGTAGGGTTTGGTTTCTGGTGACAGCTCTTTTCCTGCTTTCAGACTGCTGCTTTTGTGCACACAAAGCCTTTTCCTTGAGAGTGGACAGAGAGAAATCTTCCAATTTTTTCTTTTCTCTTCTTATGAGGCTACCAGTCCTATAGGATTAAGTCTCCACCCTTATGACCTCATTTAACCTTAATTATCTCCTGAAGACACTATCTCCAAATACAGCCACATAAGGGTGAGAGCCTCAACATAAGAGTTGGGGAATGGGGAAAGAATTTAGTTCACAGCAGGCCCTAAGAAGGACTGAGAGAGATTATTAGACTTTCAGAAGAAATGTATAGCTCATAAGTGGTAACAGGGCTATAAATGAAGAGGATGGAGTTTATATAAATTCACTGATTTTGTTCCTGCACAGATAAAATTATAATCCCTAATTCAAAAACTAAATTTTAAAAAAGCAATAAATAACTGCTGAAATGAGTGAATAAAATGAGATGCATCATCTGTTCCTCCTTCAAGGAAGGACTTCGTGCTGAGCTACTGGGAGCGCTGTTTGCAGACAGATTTCAGTGGTCAGCTCCTGCAGTTTAGAGAGCTCCCTGCTCAGGGTTACAATTTTCACAACGCAGCCAATATTCAAAGACTGATCAGGAAGAGGTATTAAGAGATTGCTATTTTGACACATCAAGTGACAGCTCTTATGGACTATTTTAGTTCCAGAGTTCCCTATAGGGTTGGCTGAAACTATCACTGGATCTATGATCTATGTTTTCTTACTTTTTCTCTGTTTTATGGCTGTTAATCCCATGGAATATCTGAATAAATGACCTGCACACAATAGCTCATCTCAGAATCTGCTTCCAGAAGAACCTGATCTGAAACAGGTTGTGATCCAGTTTTATATGGCTCATCTGTTTAGAACCGTTCTAAATTATGATCAAAAGCAAAAGAGTAAGGTATCTTTAAGTATAATGAAAACTAACTTTACAGCTTGATTCATCTAATCCATAATTGTGTCTAAGAATTTCTATTGTTTGTGTTTAGTGCAAATATGTATCTTTGTAATTTTTATGAAATTAGATAATTATATACATTCATTTTTAATATATTTTTGGACTAAATTGTGGTCTTTCTTTCATGTCAGTATCTAAAAGTTTCACAATACATAGACAATTTTAATTTTCCCTCAAAACTTTTTAATTTGCAATATTTGAACTCTTCAGAAAAGTTGTGAGAATACTCTTTGACTAAATAATCAATTATAAATAGTGTGCCATATTTTTTCTTCTGTGGATGTGTATATGCATATATATTTAACTCAATTATTTGAGAGTGAGTTGCAAACCTCAAAACAGTTTACCCTTAAATACTTTAGTATTTCTTAAGCACAATAATTTTCACTTAATAGCACCAAAGCACAAACAATTAACATAGTTTATATATTTAATATTGTTATAGTATTTCTAATATATAATATATCTTCAAATTTTGCCAACCCCCCCACCACCAATTTTTTATTTAGGTTCAAATAAAAAAGATACACTTAATTTAGTTTTATGTGTTCTTATTATTCTTTAATTTCTTTTTTGCCTTTTTGTTGTTGTTCTTTTATGGCATTTCTATTTTTGCAGAGTCCAGGCCAGTTGCTCTGTAAAATGATTTAGATTTGCCTGAATGTTCTTTGTAATTAATTAATATTATGTAGACATTGTATCCTTCAAGGTATATTTTATAAAAAGGCATGGTATGTTTATTTGTCCATTGTTCCTTTTTTTTATTTAGAAATTTAATTTTAATAGGGTGATATTGATCAACAAGAGTACATAGATTTCAGGCAAACATCACTACATCATTTGAAGCGTCAACTATGTTGTATATTCATTACCTAAAGCCAAATCATTTTCCATCACCTTTACACCTTTCTCCCAACCCTCCCTCCTCCTCCCCTAATTCTCCCTCCCCCTGGTAACCACTTCACTTTTATCTATATCCATAAGTCTCAGTTTTATATCCCACCTATGTGTGAAATGATATAGTTTTTAGCTTTCTCTGATTTACTTATTTTATTCAGTATAATGTTCTCAAGATCCATCCATGTTGTCATAAATGACCCTATGTTAATTTCTGATGGCTGAGTAGTATTCCACCATATGTGTGTATATATATATATATATACACACACACAGACACGCCACATTTTCTTTATCCAATCCTCTATTGAGGGACACTTTGCTTGTTTCCATGTTTTGGTCACTGAATAATGCTGCAATGAACATGGGGCTGCATGTGTCTTTACATACCAGTGTTTTTAAGTTTTGGGGGTATATACCCAGTAGAGGGAGTGCTGAGTCATATGGTAGTTCTATTTTTAATTTTTTGAGTATCCACCATACTTTTGTCCATAATGGTTGTACTACTTTACATTTCTACCAGTAGTGAATGAGGGTTCCTTTTTCTCCACAGCCTCTCCAACACTTATTACCTGTCTTGTTGGTAATAGCCAATCTAACAGGTATGAGGTGGTATTTCATTGTAATTTTTTCTAATTTTTATTAATTTTAATGTATTGTGTTTACATGCATTCAAGTGTCCCACAGAGTATAATTCTCACCCCCACCCCTGTGTTCCTTTTTATACCCTCTTTGCTCCCCTTCTTTCTAGGAATTGCTGTCCTGTTATTTATATCTCTGTGCTTTGATTTGCATTTCTTAAATAGCTAGTGAAGATGAGCATTTTTTCATATATCTGTATTTGTACATTTTCCTGAGAGAAGTATTTGTTCATGTCCTCTCTTCATTTTTTAATTGGATTGTTTACTTGTTTGTTGTTGAGCTTTGTGAGTTCTTTGTATATTTTGGATATTAACCCCTTATCAGAGCTGTTGTTTGCAAATATAATCTCCCATTTTGTTGTCTATTTGTTTTGTTGTTAGTTTCTTCTGCTGTCCAACTCATTTATTTTTGCCTTTACTTCCTTTGCCTTTGCAGTCAAATTCATAAATTGTTTTCTATAAGCAAGGTCCATGAATTTAGTGCCTATGTTTTCTTCTATGTAATTTATTGTTTCAGATCTTATGTTTAGGTCTTTGGTCCATTTTGAATTAATTTTTGTGCAAGGGGACTAACTGTAGTCAAGTTTTATTCTTTTGCATGTGTTTTTCCAATTTTCCCATCATTTATTAAAGGGCCTTTTTTTTCTTTATTGTGTGTTTTTAGCTTATTTGTTGAAAATAGTTTGACCATAAATATGTGGCTTTATTTCTCGACTCTCAATTCTGTTCCATTGATCTGTATGTGTATTTTTCTGCCAATACCATGCTGTTTTGATTATCGTGGCTGTGTAGTATAATTTGAAGTCACGTACTATAATACCTCCAGCTTCATTCTTTTTCCTCAGGATTGCTTTGCTATTCAGGGTTTTTTATGGTTCCATACAAACCTAGTGATTTTTTGTTCCATTTCTTTAAAAAATGATAATGGAATTTTGATGGGAATTGCATTAAGTTCGTATATTGCTTAGAGAAATGTGGCTATTTTAACTATGTTGATTCTTCCAATTTATGAACATGAAATATTTTTTCATTTTATTGTGTCATTTTCAATTTCCTTTAATAATGCTTTGTAGTTTTCAATATATAGATAATTTACATTCTTTGTTAAGTTTATTCCCAAGTATTTTATTTATTTTTTGTTGCTACTGTAAAAAGGATTATATTTTTTAGTTCATTTTCTGAAGTTTTATTGTTTCATATATGAAAGCAATAGACAGGCAAGCTCAGGGTCTTGAACCTGGGTCTTCCACATCCCAGTTCGACGCTCTATCCACTGCACCACCACCTGGTCAGGCAGCAATAGACTTCTGTATAGTAATTTTGTATCCTGCAACCTCACTGTATTGGTTATTGTTTCTATTAGTCTTTCTGTGCAGTCTTTGGGGTTTTCTATATACAGTATTATGTCATCTGCAAAAAAGTGAAACATTACTTCTTCTTTTCTGATTTGAATTCCTTTTATTTCTTGTTTGATCACTCTGGTTAAAACTTTCGACACTATGTTGAAGAGGAATGGAGAGAGTGGCAGCCTTATCTTGCTCCTGATTTTAGAAAAAAATATTTTAGTCTTTCACTATTTAGTATGATATTAGCTGATGGTTTGTCATATATGGCCTTTATTATGTTGAGTTATTATTTTTCTATATCCATTTTACTGAGTATTTTAAATGTAAAAGTATGTTGTATATTTTTGAATGCTTTCTTTGTGTCTATTGATAGAATCATATGATTTCTGTTCTTTGTTTTGTTGATATGGTATATAATGTTAATCAATTTATGTATGTTTAACCATCTTTGTGTTCCTGAAATAAATCCCATTTATTGTGATGTATTACTTTTTAATATGTTGTTATGTTCAATTTGCTAGTATTGTGTTTAGAATTTTTGCATCTGTATTCATTAGAAGATATTGGTGTGTAGTTTTCTTTTTTTGTAATGTCTTTATCAGGTTTTGGTATTAATGTTATGTTGGCCTCATAAAATGTGTTGGGGAGTATTGCTTCTTTTTCTATTTTTTGGGAGACTTTAAGAAGGATAGGGACCAAATCTTTTAGGAATGTTTGGTGGAATTCCCTAATATAGCTGTCTGACCCTGGACTTTTATTTTTGAGGAGGTTTTTGATAGTTGTTTCTATTTCCTCCCTACTTATGGGTCTATTTAAGCTTTACACTTTTTCGTGACTCAGTCTAAGAAGATTGTAGAGTTCTAGAAATTTACTCATTTCTTCTAGAATGTTGAATTTGGTGCCATATAATTTTTCATATTATTCTTAATGATCCTTTATAGTATACCTATGATATTTGTGGTAATTTCTCTTCTTTGATTTTGAATTTTGTTTATATGAGTCCTTTTTCTTCTTTCCTTAGTGAGTCTAGCTGGGGGGTTATCAAGTTTATTGATCTTTTCAAAGAAACAGCTTTTTTGTATTAAAATATTTTATAGTTTTTCTGTTCTCTATTTCATTTATTTCTGTTCTAATTTTTACTATTTTCTTTCTTCTGCTAATTTTGGGTTGCCTTTTTTCTTTTCCTAGTACATTAAGATGTGATATTAAACTGTTTATTTGGGATCTTTCTCATTTCTTGATATAAGGTTTTAATGATATAAACTTCCTTCTTATTACTGCTTTTGCTTCATCCCAGAAATTTTGATATGTCATATTGTCATTTTTGTTAGTTTGTATATATCTTTTGATCTCTGCTTTTATTTTTTCTTTGACCCAGTCATTTTTTAGAAGTATGTTGTTTAATTTTCACATTTTTGTGGGTTTCTTTACTTATTTTTTGCAGTTGAATTTTAATTTTAAAGCCTTATGGGCAGAGAATATGCTTGGTATAAACTCAGTCTTTCTGCATTTGTTGATGTTAGTTTTGTGAACCAACATATGACATATTCTTGATAATGTTCCATATACACTAGAGAAAAATGTGCAGTTTGAAGTCCTGGGATGAAATGTCTTGTAGATGTTTATGATGTCCATTTGGTTTAGTATGTCATTTAAGGCTGACATTTCTTTATTGATTTTCTGTTTGGATGATTGATCCAGAACTGTCAATGAGCTATTTAGATCTTCAGGTATAAAGGTGTTTTTGTCTGTTTTTATTTTTAGATCAGTTAGTAGATGTCTTATATATTTTGCTGCTCCATGATTTGGTGTGTATATATTAAGAAGTGTTATGTCTTCTTGATACAATGTCTGCTCTATCATTATAAAGTGACCATCTTTGTCTGGTTAACTTTATTGTCTTGAAGTCAGCATTATCAGATATGAGTATGGCTACATCTGCTTTTCTTTGGCTGTGCTTTTCTTGGAGAATAGTTTTCCAACCTTTCACTTTGAATCTACTTTTGTCCTTGCAGCTTAGATGTGTCTCTTGAAGGTAGCATATGGTTGGGTTTTGCTTTTTATCCAATCTGCTACACTGTGTCTCTTTATTGGTGAGTTTAATTCATTTAAAATTAGAGTAATTATTGACACGAGGGTTTCCTATAACTATTTTGTGTATATTTTCTGATAAGTCTCTGTCTCATTTGGTTCTTATCTTTTGTTTTTCTGTCAGTTGTTTCAGTTTGTTGGTATTCCATCCTTATTCTCCTTTATTCTTTTTTTTAAGCTACATGTTTCAGGAGTGGCATTTTCATGGGTGATTACCTTTAGGTTATTAAAAAACATTTGTCATATTAACAGGAGTCCATTATCATATAAGTCCTTTGTATTCTATCCTCTTTTGCTAGTGCTGATCTTTATCCTCTTCCCTTTTATGTTATTGCTGTAGCAGATGATCCCTGTTTTTATTCTAATCTTGTTGAAGCTTTTACTTGTAGTTTTGTTTTGATCTTTGTATCTAGTCAAATAACCCTTTCAATATTTCCTGTAGTAGAGGTTTTCTGGTGAAAAATTTCCTCAGCTTTCCTATGTCTTTAAAGGTTTTTATTTCTCCTTTATATTTGAAGCATAGCTTTGATGAATATAGTATTCTTTGCTGGTAATTCCTCTCTTTCAGTACTTTAAATGTTTGAGCTCACTCTCTTCTGGCTTATAGGTTTTTTTCTGAGAAATCTGATGATAATGTAATAGGCCTTCTCTTATATGTTATATTTTTCTTTTCCTTAGCTTCCTTGAGGACTTTTTCTTTGTCAGTAATTTGTGACAATTTCATTATGATGTGCCTTGGAGTAGGTCCATTTGTGATGAGGTAACTTGGTATTCTGTTTGCTTTTTGGATTTGAGGTTCTAACTTTTTCTACAGGCTTATAAAGTTCTTATCAATCACTTGTTTCAATTGGTTTTCCATTTATTTTTCTCTCTTTTCTTTTTCTGATATACCCATTCTTATATTGCTCTTTCTGATGTAGTCCGTTCTTGTAGAGCTCTTTTATTTTTTTTTTTAATTCATTAGTCTCTCTTTTTCTCTTTGTAGTATCTCTAGTTGTCTGTCTTTGATATCACAGATTCTCTCCTCTGTCTGGCCTGTTCTATTAGCTAAACTTGCTAACCTCATTTTTCAGTTTATGTATTGAGTTCTTCATCTCTGCTTGGTTCTTGTTTAAAGTTTCAATCCCTTTGGTGAAGTACTCTTTTTGTTTAATTGGTTTTGAGATCATTAATTTGCCTATCATTTGGGAGAGAGATGGGATCTGGGAGGCTGGAGGTACTTACACACTTTTGTTTTCCCTGACACAGCACAAATTGTAGGCAGCTGGTAAGTGATAGTGCCAGCTGTGGTGAGTGCACAGCACCGTGTGGGCTGATCTTCATGGGTTATGCACCCACCAATGGAGTGCGCTCCTCTCCTGGACAGCCAAAAACTTCCCAGAGCACACCAATGGAGCATATGCCTTGCCTCAAGCCAGGCACTTTGGGCTCAGTGCTCACAAATAAAGCAAGTGCTGCAGGCTGAACATGTGCTCTCACAGTCTGATCGCAAGTTAAGCAACATGGGCAGTCCTTGATAACCCTGTGTCTGATTGTGCCCACCTTAGTTCAGCTCCTACCTCCTTGCCTTCCAGTCATTCTGCCTTTTTTGGCTCAGAATAAAACTTCCTATTTGAGGCCAGCAAAGAGAGAGAAAAATTCAGTTCTCTACTTTCTCTCCTCTCCAGAGATGACCCTGGAGCTCCACCCCTCTTTTCAACACGTCCCATCTTCAGTCCATTCATTGTGAAGATCTTTTAGGTGCAGCTGTGAGCCCAGCTGGAGTTCCTTCACTGCATTATAGTTATTCAATTTGTTGACATTTTAAGGGGAGAGATCAGAAGTATCTTTCATGTTGCCATTTCTCTCTGTCCCATTGTTAAGGTTAGTGGCCATAAAATTTCTCCATTATAAAGGGCCTTTATGAAGAAGAAAATTTTAATAAAGATTTATATGATTTTCACATAGGTAGGATATAAAACCGAGACTCAAACATAAATAAAAGTGAAGTGGTTATAAATTAGAGGGCGATATAGGAGAGGGAGTGGGAGAAAGGAAATAAAGAGGGACAAATATACAGTGATGAAAAATGATTTGACTTTGGGTGATGGGTATGCAACATAATCAACAGTCTAAATGTTATAGAAATATTTACCTGAAACATTAATTAATAAGAGTACAAAGCTATGTACTCTTATTGATCAATGTCACCCTGTCAAATTTAATTTTCTAAATAAAATTTTAAAATACTTAAAAAAGACTTCTGTAGACTAAAACTCTTATACCATTTAAATAATTCTTTAACTTTTACACGTTAGCTTACTTTTAATAACCATACTAATTTTCATAATATGACAAATGATGGGAATATTATCAAAAGATCTAGGGAAAGGTGACATTAGAGAAATGACAATGTCAGAGGTCCCTTTGGTCAACAATTTAAACAGTTATTTTTATTTTATTTTTAAGTAAGAGAAAGACATACAGACAGACAAAGACAGACAGGAAGGGAGAGAGATGAGAAACATCAATTCTTTGTTGTGACACCTTAGTTCAGTGGTTCTCAAAGTTTTTGAAGTCAGGAGCATTAAAAATCCTACAAATAATTGTAAGCATACTATATACAAATTTCTGAGAAATATGTTATAATAATTAAGTCATATATTAAAGAAAAATATAAAGTCTAAGCATGCTTTTATGGTAATTAAATGAAATAAATATGACAAAATTAAATTTATTCTGACATTAAAAGACATTTTTATTTTATATTTTTTGAGTTATGCTTGTTAGAATTCATAAAAAAGAGGGGTTAAAAATAAAAAAAAGACAGAAAAGTTATCTTTTTATATATATAGATACATTCTTAGTAAGATTTAGTAAATTTGGCAGGTCCCGGCATGAATGTGTTAAGTGTTTTTGTTCTTGTATTTATGAGAAACAATAAGCCTAATGTGTCCTAGCAATTTCTCTAATGTTTGGGCATATATTTGAAAGGCAAACTCTCATTTCATCATCAATACATTGAATAATTCCTGTCTTTTTACTCTTAATTGTGTTGAGTGTAGAAAGTTTTAATTCACATAAATAGAATGTTGAAAATTGTAGTAAAATGTTCAAAGCCTTTTTAGATATTGCCACATATTCTTCTTTTATAGATATCCAAAAGGCTTCAAGAAACAATTTCTTATGTTTAATCATCAATCCATAGTCAGTGGATATAGCTGCCAGTTCTTCCTCTTCTGTTAAACAAAAATCACTTGAAGCTTCCATGAATGGGTTTCTAATCCAATTCTATTGTTCAGTTTTAAGTGATGGAAAATGCTATAAACTAAATTCTGCCCATCAGCCTTAAATCCCTATTTTATTTACACTTAACTTTTGCTCACTTCCAGAATTGGATTCTTCAATATCATGCTTTTTTTTGAGAAATCTATCCATTTTATTTGGGTGTGTTTATCTAAAAATAATATAATGATGTGTTAATAATAAATACAATAATGATATGTTAAGAAAAAGAGTGTTTTCCATAATGAAATGGTATAATAGAGTATATTTATATTTATATCTGGGCACATGCTGCAAACCAGTGCAACTAGTGATTCCAGGTCCCAAGTGGGAATGGTGTGGAATTAAGAAAATACGCAGAATTAAAAAAATATGGGGTCAGGAGGGTCCTGTAATTGCTCCTGGCAAGAACAAAGCCCACCCCCAAACTGCATCTTGCTTTATTTATAGGGCAAAGTGGGCCATTAGCAAATCAATAAGATCTTTGATCATGTTTCCAAGGCAACCCACAGAAAACCCCCACCATACATATAATCTTAACTTTACACCAAACAAAGGATAGAAGAAACTTGTCTCCAATCTTTTCTGCAAACATGGGGGTAATGTAAACAATCCAGCACCACAGCTTAATAGCCTTTTATAACCTAATCAGGCAAGTGAGGTGGGAGGGTTAGGCAGACTGTCATCTTACAGCCAATTCCCCACACCTCTGTTCCTCAAAAATCTCAACTCCAAAAACCTTTTTGGTTTCTTGGTCCCCAAAAAGCACATATTTCTCTGGAATACCATAGGGGGTACCTGGAAATCTTCTAGGGCACACCAATGCACCCTGGCACACACTATGAGAACCACTTCCTTAGTTGTTCATTGATTGATTTCCCCTATGTGCCTTGACTAGGAAGCTCCAGCTAAACTAGTGACCCCTTGTTCAATCCTGTGACCTTGGGCTTAAGCCAGTGACCTTTGAGCTCAAGCCAGTGATCTTTGGGCTCAAGCCAGTGATCTTAGGGCTCAAGCCAGCCACCATGAGATCATGCCTGTGATCCCATGCTCAAGACGGTGACCCCACGCTCAAGCTGGTAAGCCTGTGCTCAAATCAGATGAGCCTGAACTCAAGGCAGCAACCTCAAGGTTTTGAACCTGGGTCTTAAGTGTCCCCAGTCAACGCTCTATCCACTGCGCCACCACCTGGTCAGGTTAAACAGCTATTATTTAAGAAAAGTTTTTCTGCTAATGGACAAACATGTCTGAGAGATCCTTTCATTGAAACATCCAAAGGTGGGCAAGAGGGACATGATACAAAAGAAAAGCTGAGATGAGCCATGGTTGTAGCCCTGTAGTCTTGAACCCACTGCAGAGCTTAGTCCAGTGAGCAGAGAAATTAGGTTGTGCCTGGCACTCCCTTCAGCTGAGAAGAGAAAAGAGATTCAGTGGGCATTCCTGCACAAGTGGGCAGTACTTGCTGTGGCTGAGCCCAGTGAACTGGGCAAAGATGAAGCACAAAGCTGTGGTCACAACTGTCTGACACATTCAACATTCCTGACACAGAAACAAAGTCACAGAACTTGGCTGCCCTGCATGAACCTCCCAAAGCTTGCTTCACCTTACCCTTTGTGTCAGGTTGTAGAGCATGTTATCTGCAAAACCAATAACTGGTATATAGCAACATTTTATCCTTGAATGAAGGGCACATTCTGTGACTAATCCAAGGGTTGGGTAGATGTGCAAGAGGTACTCCATAAAGGTCCGAGGCCACCATTTCTGGGAGGGCAAGGCAACAAAGGATGTGGCCAGGTTCCCCCAGCTCACCTCACCCCCACACATTGGGCTTCACTGCTGATGACATCTAACTGAGGGTGAAAACACTGAGATTTCACTGGATTTGGTGCCTCATTACCCACTGTATTTTCCTGTAGGGTTGGTTCTTGGGCACCACGCAACCAGACCACAGGGAGACACCCATTTTTCTGGAGAACAAACACCATTTTCTACCATCCTGAAGAGACCCAAAAAGCCAGAAAAGTACAAGAGAGCTAAAAAATGTGATACAGCACTACCTACTGGAAAACAATAAAGAGACTTCTTTTCTATCTACTAAAGAAGTCCCACTCACACATAGATGTCCAGATGAGAAGAAATCTATCAAATAATGAGGCAGATCAGAAAGACAATAAAAAATTTGTAGAAAATAAACTTAGACACATGCAAATATGTGACTTAAATGACATAGAATTCTAGATTGCAGTTCATAAGAAACTCAGTGAGATGCAAGAAAAGGCAGACAGGTAGTTCAATGCATTTATAAATAAAATCAACAAACTAAATGAATATTTTATCAAAGAAATGGAAATTTTAGAGAAGAACCAAATAAAACTTTTGGAAATAAAGAACTAATTAAAAAAGATAAAGAATGACCTAGTAAGCACAGAAAATAGTGCTGACCAATGGAAAAAAGAATTTGTAATATCAAAGGTAGAAATCTAGAAATGACTGAGTGAGGAGAGTGAGACATGAGAATAAAAATTAAAAGAACTTGCCTGACCAGACAGTCATGCAGTGGATAGAGTGTTAGACTAGAATGCAGAGGACCCAGGTTCAAAACCCCAAGGTTGCTGGCTTGAGTGTGTGCTCACCTAGCTTGAGTGTGGGCTTACCAGCTTGAGTATGCAAGGTCACTGGCTTGAGCGTGAAATTATAAACATGACCCTATGGCCACTGGCTTGAGGCCAAAAGTTGCTGGCTTGAAGCCCAAGGTTACTGTCTTGAGCAAGGGGTCAATTACTCTGCTGTAGCCCCCTGATCAAGGCACATATGAGAAAGCAATCAATGAACAACTAAGGAGCCACAACAAAGAATTGATGCTTCTCATCTCTTTCTCTTCCTGTCTGTCTGTCCTTATCTGTCCCTCCCTTTGTCTTTCTCTGTCTCTGTCACACACACAAAAAATTTTTTTTAAAACTTTATGAGAACTACCAGACTCTATTAGAACAATATAATAATAATAGGCATACCAGAAGAAGAGGGGGAGAAAGGAATAGAGAGCCTATTTAAACAAGTAGTTGATAAGGACTTCCAAAACCCATAGAAGAGCTAGATTTTTTAATCCAAGAAGCAAACAGAACATCTAATTACCTCAATCCAAAAAGGCCTTCTCCAAAGCATATTTTATTAAAATTGTAAATAATTAATGACACAGAATTCTCAAGGCAGCCAGGGAAAATGGAAAGTAATCTAAAAAGGAAAGCCCATTAGGTTATCATTGGACTTTTCAGTAACCTAGGAGTGAAACCAAATATTCAAACTACTGGAAAAGAAAAATTTACTGCCAAGAATAATACATCCAGCAAAATTATCATTAACATTTAAAGGAGAAATAAGGACTTTTGCAGATATATAGAGATAAGAGATTTTATCACCAGAAGACCTCCACTGCAGGAAATACTCAAGTGGATTACTGTACTTAAAACAAAAAAACAAAGGTTACAAAACAATGAATAAGATCATCAACAAACAGTGTAAGTAGGCATAATTTGTGACAAACAACAACAACAATAACACCCATAATAAGGAGACTTAAAGGTCTAAATTTGCAAAGGGAGATAGAGATTAGATGCATTAAAAAATAAAAAGACTACTGTATATATGAAATTTTCTTTTTCACACAATGGTAACCACACACAAAAACCTAAAACTGAGTCACATGACTTAACAAAAGAGGAAATAGTAAAATAAAGTTTGAAGTAATACCAAACAAAAACAACACATGAAAACACAATGAAAAAGAACCAATGGGTGCACAGAGCTACCAGAAAACAAAAGACAAAATGGCTATAGAAAATTCTCATGCATCCTTTATCCTAAATGTAAATAGACTGAATTCACCAATAAAAAGTCAGTGTAGCAGATTAGATCAAAAAACAAAATCCAACTGTATGCCTCCTTCAGGAAACACATCTAAACTGGAAAGACAAAGGTAGACTCAAAATGGAAGGGTAGAAAATGACTCTCTAAACAAATAACATTCACAGAAAAGCAGGTACAGGGAGTCTTTGGGTTATGACACAGTTCTGTTCCTATGACAATAACGTAACCCAAATTTTGGTGTAAGTTGAAATACATCCTAGTCTATGTCACTTACCTATCTTAACTGGTATATGCTGCTAGTGCTGATCTTCTAGCCACAAAATTAGCAATCTTTTTATTTCAATTATTATGCACTTTGTTGTTTAGTAATCACAACTGATTTCAAAGAGCTGATTTCTTTACATGCTCTAGGATACAGTCTTTATTCTTGATAATCGTTGCTACAGTAGAGTGGCTAAGGCTTAGCACATGGCTGATGTTCTTGTATTTTTCTCTTTTCTTCTGATCTCTTTACAATCTCTAATTTTACTTCCGTCATGATGGCTTTCCTATACTTTGAAGCACTACTATCTGAAGACTTTGATTTTCGCTTATAAGCCATGATAAGGGCAAAAAAGTCACAAAACAAAGTTACACAAATGGAACACTCAAGCCTTTAACAGTCCAAAATGGCATAGGTAAGCATACTGGGGGATGCCAACTCCCTCATTCATATGCTGTATTACTGCATATTCTTCTGCTGTGTGCAACCAAACTAGTTTGCCCACATAGTCCATAAGTATGATGCTAATGTCATAAGACAAAACTCTCACGTTTCAATTTTTTTGGCTTTTTATGGAAATGAGCATCATAAACTCAAAATGTATTTCAAGATTGTCATAACTTGAAGACCCCCTGTATAGCCATACTTATATTTGATAAAATAGATTTCAAGATAACAAAAGTAACAAAAGATTAAGATGGACATTTAAAAATGATAAAAAATGACACTTCATCAAGATCATATAATACTTCTCAATATATATACACTCAATCAGGGAGAATCAAAAAATATAAAGGAATTATGAACAGAACTAAAGGGAGAAACCAGAAAAACCACAAGGGGACCACAGAGAAGGGGATCTAAATACTCCATTGACATTGCTAGATAGATCATTCAAACAGAAAGTCAATAAAAAATATATTGGCCTTAAATGACACACTAGACTAAATAGATGTAATTGACATTTAGAGAGCCTTTCATCCCAGAACATCAGATTATACATTCTTTTCAATTGTACATGAAACATTCTCAAAGACAGACTATATGTTGGGTCACAAAACTGGCCTTAACATATTTAAGAAGATGAAAATTGATTGGCCAGGTGGTGGCACAGTGGACAGAGCATCAGATTGGGATACAGAGAACCCAGGTTCCAAACCCTTAGGTCACCAGCTTGAGCACTGGCTCATCTGGCTTCAGCGGGGGCTCACCAGCTTTAGCATGGGGTCGCTGGCTTGAGCATGGGATTATAGAAATGACCTCATGGTAGCTGGCTTGGGTCCAAGGTCTTTGGCTTGACGCCCAAGGTTGCTGGCTTAAGCCCAAGGTTGCTGGCATGAGCAAGGGGTTACTTGCTCTGTATAGCTCCCTGCCCCCCATCAAGGTACATATGAGAAAGCAATCAGTGAACAGAGAAGGAGACTAAGGAGCCACAACGAAGAATTGATGCTTCTCATCTCTCTCCCTTCCTGTCTGTCTGTCCCTATCTGTTCTTATCTCTGTCTCTGTCACAGGAAAAAAAAGATGGAAATTATATCAAGGATATTCTCTGACCACAATGCTTTGAAATTATAAATCAACTTCAAAAAGAAACCTAAAAATCCCACAAATATGTGGAGATTAAACAACTACTACTGAAATATTACTGGGTCAAAGAAGAAACAAAAAATGAGATCAATAGATATGTAGAAACAAATGAGAATGACATTACAACATAATAAAACTTCTAGGATGCAGAAAAAGCAGTACTAAGAGGAAAGTTTGTATCAATACAGGCCTATCCAAGAAACAAAAGTCATCTCAATAAGCAACCTAACAGTCATCTTAAAGAACTAGAAAAAGAACAAAAGCAGCCCAGGGTCAGAAGAAGAAAAGAATGAAAAATATTAGAGCAGACTTGAACACAATAGAGAAAAAAAAGACTATTCAAATATTAATACAATAAAGAGCTAGTTCTTTGAAAAGATTAATAAAATTAACAAACTCCTTGCTAAAAAAATAAGACAAAGGGCTCAAGCAAAATTAGAAATGAAAGAGAAGAAATTACCACAGACATCACAGCAAGATGAGTGATCATACTAAAATACTTTAAAAAACTATATGCCAACAAATTCAATAACCTAGAGAAAATGGATAAGTTCCTAGAAATATTAAACCTTTCTAAACTGAATCATGAAGATTTGGAAAATCTAAATAGACAAGACACTGAGGAAATTAAAACAACCAGCAACATCCTCTCCAATAATAAAAGTCCAAAACAAGATTGCTTTGTTAGTGAATTCTACCAAACATTCAAAGAAGATTTGATACCTATCCTCCTCACATTTTTTTTAAGAATTGAAGAAGAGGTAATACTTTCTAACACATTTAATGAGGTTAATTAACATAACCTAATACCAAAACCTGGCAAGGAAAACACTAAAAGGGAAAACTACAGACCTCACCTGTGGTGGGCAGTGGATAAAGTGTTGACCTGGAACACTGAGGTCACTGGTTCAAGACCCTGGGCTCTCCTGGTCAAGGCACATATCGGTGTTCATGCTTCCTGCTCCTCCCTACTTCTCTCTCCTTCTCCACTCTAAAATGAATAAATAAATAAAAAATATTAAAAAAAAGAAGACTAGAGACCAATATATCTGATAAATTTAGATGTAAAAATCCTAAACAAAATACTAGCAAATTGAATAAAACAATACATTTAAAAAAAACGTAATTATACAACACAATCAAGATGGGTTTATTCAAAGGGTACAAGAATGGTTCAACATATGCAAATGTTATATCAATATAATACACCACCTTTATAAAACAAAGGAAAGTATCATATGATCTTATCAATTGATGAAAAATTATTTGATAAGACACATCCATTTATGATTAAAATACTCAATAAAATGGGTATAGAAGGAAAATACCTCAACATAATAAAGACCATATATGAAATATTCTCATCTAATATTATATTCAGTGGTGAAAAATGGAAAGCTATTTCTCTAAGATTAGAAAAAAAGCAAGGATGTCCACTCTCACTGCTCTTATTCAACATAGTACTGGAAGTCTTAGCCAGACAGCAGGCAAGAGAAAGAAAGAAAAGGCATCCAAATTGGGAATCAAGAAGTAAAAGTGTCACTTTTTATGAATGACATAAATTTTTATACAGAAAATGCTAAAAACTCCTTTAAGAATTTTTTTAGTAACAATAAGCAAAGTGAAGTTGCAGAATACTAAGATCAATGCACGCCTGACTGGGTGGTGGCACAGTGGATAGAGTGTTGGACTGGGAGGCGGAGGACCCAGGTTGGAGACCCCAAGGTCGCCAGCTTGAGCACGGACTCATCTGGTTTGAGCAAAAGCTCACCAGCTTGGACCCAAGGTCGCTGGCTTGAGCAAGGGGTTACTCAGTCTGCTGTAGCCCCCTCCCCCCAATCAAGGCACATATGAGAAAGCAATCAATGAATAACTAAGGTGTCACAACAAAAACCTGATTATTGTTGCTTCTCATCTCTCTTCCTTCCTTCCTGTCTGTCCCTATCTTTCCCTTTCTCTGACTCACTCTCTGTCTCTATAAGAAAAAGAAAAAGAAAAAAAAAAAGATAAATGCACAAAAAATCCACTGCATTTCTCTATATTAACAATAAAATTTTAGAACCAGAAATGAGAAAAACAATTGTTTTTTTATTTGTATCAAAAAGAAACAACTAAGAGTAAATTAAACAAAGCAGGTAAATGTCTATATACATTACTGAAAATTACAAAGCATTATTAAAAGAGATTAGAAAGACACAATGAAATAGAAAGATATTCCATGTTTATGGATTGGAAAAATCAATATGGTTTAAATGACCATGTTACCTAAAACGATACACTGATTTAATGCAATCTCTGTCAAAATCCTAATGACATTTTAAAAAAGAAATAGAACAAAAAAACTCATCAGATTTGTATGGAACCACAAAAGGTCTTAAATAGTGCTGTGAAAATAGGAAAGTCACATGCAAAAGAATAAAACTTGATTACAGTTTTTCCCCATGTACATATATTATTTCAAAATGGATTAAAGACCTAAATATAAGGTCTGAAATAATAAATTGCATAAAAGAAAACATAGGTATTAAAATTATGGATCTTGATGTTAGAGAAGATTTTATTAATTTGAAATAAAAGCCAAGGGATATAAAGGCAAAAAAAAAAAAAAGTGAATGAGACTATATCAAATTAAAAAGCTTCTGTAGAGTAAAAGAAACCACCAACAAAGCAAAAAAGGCAACCACTGGTTAAGTGATAGACAAGAGAAGACATTTGCAAGCAACAGCTCTGACAAAAGGTTAATATCCAAAATATATAAAGAACTCACAAACTCAACACCAAAAAAAACCCAAACATCTAATTAAAAAATAGACAGAGGCCATGAGCTGACACTTCTCCCAAGAAGATATACAAATGGCCAACAGATATATGAAAAGATGCTCAACTTTATCAGCTATTAGGGAAATGCAAATCAAAATAACAATGAGATACCAGATCCTATCTGTTAGAATGGCTATTATCAACAAGACAGGTAATAACAACTATTGGAGAGGCTGTGGAGAAAAAAGAACTTTCATCCCCTGCTGGTAAGAACGTAAACTGGCATGGTCACTATGGAAAATAGTATGGGGATTCCTCAGAAAATAAAGAGCAGAGTTACTATATGGCCCAGCAACCCCTCTACTGGGTACTATCTGAAAAATTTGAAAACAATTATTTACAAAGATATATATATATATATATATATATATATATATATATATATATATATATATATATACCCTTATGTTCATTGCAGCATTATTTATAGTGACCAAGACATGAAAACAACCAGAGTGTCCTTCAAAAGATGTGTGGATAAAGATGTGGCACATATATACAGTGGAATACTACTCAGCCATAAGAAAAGATAAAATACTGCCATTTGTGACATGATGTACCTTGAGACAATCATGTTAAGTGATATAAATCAGTCAGAAAAAGCTAAGAAACATATGATTTCACTCATATGTGGGATGTAAAATAAAAACTCATAAAGATGGACAACAGTATGGTGTTTACCAGAAAAAAGGGGGTTGGGAGGCAATAAAGGGTTAAGGGGGTCAAATATATGGTGATGGAAGATGATTTGACTTTGGCTAATCAATATACAAGATGCAATATACAGATTATGCAATCTTAAAAATGGATACTTGAAATATCTACATAATCTTTTTCTTAATTTTTTTAAAAGATGTTATTTACTGATTTTGGAGAGAAGATAGAGAAGAAGTCTGGAAGAGAAGTGGGAAGCATCAACTCATAGTAGTTGCTTTTCATATGTGCCTTGACTGGGCAAGCCTGGGGTTTTGAACTGGTGATCTCAATCCACTGCGCCACCACAGGTCAGACAAAAACTGTATAACCTTATTCACCAATATCATCCCATTAAACTTTATAAAAATTATTATAATACATGTAAAAATATCTGGGAAAAGTGAACTCGTAAATGCAACATTTATTCTCAGCTTGAAAATGGCTGTCTCTCAAAGTATTAGGTAGTTATCTTTCGTTGTGGTCTTTTGTTATTTTATGATATAGTGCCTACCCAAAAATACTTGGGAAATTCCCTCATGAATATGAGCCTTACTAACCTCTTGTCATGTAAGATATTGTCTGCATATACATGTGTCCTTCCTAACATCCAATAAAAGTAAAGTAGATTAGATGAACATCAACATTACATAAATCCTACCTATTAAATTAAAGAAGAGAGAAGGTAAACCTTAAATGTATGTCATAACGTAATGCAGATAATCACCAGATGGTCCTCTCAAAGTTAGAAAAAGAAAGGATATTTGAAATTCTGGCTCTTCCCTTTTATCACTGTTTGAATAAGTTAACTAAATTACCCAAACCTCATTTTTCTCATTTAGTAAATGGAGATAATAACACCTATATTTTATAATTTCTATAAAATTTGAAATATTGATTGCTCAGTACACATTAAACCAATGGTATCTACTGTTAGAACTATTACTAATGAATCTTTTAACAATGGTTTGAAGTATACAGACAACATTCACTCATACATTCTCTGATTGTTGCAAAAAAAATTAGAAACAGTTTACAGACAAAAAATAGAGGTTCAGCAAGCAAGGTTAGCAACAGTAGCAACTTGCAAAGTTACAAGTTGATAAACATTAAAGCTGGAACTCAAACCTAAGTCTATAAACTTTTTTAAATATACATTTTAAAAGATTGTATTTATTGATTTTACAGAGATGGGTGAGAGCAAGAAGTATTAACTCATAGTTGTTTCACTTTAGTTGTTCATTGCTTGCTTGTCTTATGTGCCTTGACTGGGCAAGCCCAGGGTTTTGAACCAGTGACCTCAGCATTCCAGGTTGAAGTTCTATCTACTGGGCCATCACAGGCCAGGCCAAGTCTCTTAATTTTTAATTAGTATTTCTTCCACGAATACATGTTAAACTAAGAGAGAAACAATAGTGCCATGTTCCTACACACACACACACACACACACACACACACACACACACGCACACACACACATTAACATATTTTAAATGTCTCTAAAGAAGATGAATAAATAGCAGCCACCTTATTTATGCAGTGCTGATATTAATGAATGGAAATGGTCGACTCCAAATCAAAGAAATGAACCATTAAATAGGATTGCAGTAAACAATGTTTCCTAGAACAAAACAGTGATCTCAATATTTCTTTAGAGAACTTATCATCCCCAAATATATGCCTGAAGACCAAACTACTGTTTGTCTTTTTTAAGAGCTGCAACAAGCCTGACCAGGCGGTGGCGCAGTGGATGGAGTATTGTACTGGGATGCGGAGGACCCAGGTTTGAGACCCCGAGGTCGCCAGTTTGATCGCGGGCCCATCTGGCTTGAGCAGAAGCTCACCAGCTTGGACTCAAGGTCACTGGCTCCAGCAAGGGGTTGCTCGGTCTGCTGAAGTCTCACAGTCAAGGCACATGTGAGAAAGCAATCAATGAACAACTAAGATGTCACAACAAAAAACTGATGATTGATGCTTCTCATCTCTCTCCGTTTCTGGCTGTCTGTCCCTATCTATCCCTCTCTCTGACTCTCTCTCTGTCCCTTAAAAAAAAAAAAAAAAGAGCTGCAAGAAGATGGGTTTTAGGAACGTGATTATTAGATGTTCTAGCACTATTTGGCAGGAATTCACGCTTGTTATAGAATAAATTATTCTTTCTGGTTGGCTTTGTGGGCACTTGTTTATACTCAGTTGAGTTAATTAATTATGCAAATAATGAATTATATAACATTTAAATATGTAAACTATGCTGGCTTTGCCTACATAAAATGGCTTAAGTCTACAGTATCTTTTAATCTATTGGAAGATAGGTAAAAATACATATGTAAATAAATTAAATAAATATCTAGTGAGCTCCTATGATAAGCCTTGTCGTGTGCTAAACCCTAGAGATTAATAGCAACAACAAAAGGCAAACTTATTGGCCTCAAACTTCAGTCATTTCTTATTCTTCCACTGAGCAATTTGTCTTCCTCAGTCTTAATATTCAAGCCTATGAAAGGGCATAGGTTTGGCAGCCAAAGCAGTAAGGAACAGCTTCTGTGGGAAAAGAGCAAGAGAGAAATAATACGGGTTTCTATAAAGTGACACCTCTTGCAAAACATCCCAATGTTGTTTTCTGTCTGCTCCTGCCCATTTCTGGGAGAGTCAGAGCAAAACAATACCAACTAGGAACATCTGTATATAAAGCATAATGAAAATTACATATACACATATGTGACACAGCTGATACAAGAAGGACTTTATTGCTGGTACTCTACAGTTACAGTCTTGGAAGAATAGTGAGGAAGTGGCAGATTGAACAGAAAAGTCATCCTAAGCACAGTGTTTCCATTCTATTTTTTGAAACATGAAATAATGAACCTTCCACTTCCTTTGCTTATTTTGTCCATACCTCTTTAAAGTAAAGCACTATTGAGATTTGTACTTGAAACTATTTTTGGAAATAACTGGAGCAGGCCATCACTTGAGTAATATACCGAACATTTATTACCCATCTCTCGAGAGCTCTAGAATAGTACCTTTTTGAATTTGCAACTCATCTCCCCAACTGTGCACTTGATCCCTAAAGACCAATGCAAAGTAAGAAAGAAAGAAGTCCTTGATAGTCTTTATGTTCCTGAACATTAAAACTACTGGATCTGGGGACAGGACAAATATGGATTCTGGGTTCAATATCTGTCTTTAGTACTCTGTGACTTTTGGGGGGGGGGAATAACACAAAACTTGACTTCTATGCAGTTTTCTTACCAGCAAAGTGAAGAGACTGAACGAGGACAAAGACCCATGACTTTATTATACTGTAGGAGTGGTATGTGTTTCCAAAGCCTTGAAATGTCAAAGGAAATGTGGTAGGCCACTTGGGCAGATGGAAATATTTTCTGCTTTGTCTTTCATTGACTTTTGCAATAACATTATAATAGAACAGATGTTTTTGACATTTAATAAATGATTGATATAAATTGCCATAATAATATTGCTTTACTGTTTTCATCCTCGTTCATTAACTGTCATTAAAGAGACCACGTGACTTGCATTTCATATGTGCTGGAATGTGATCATCCAGAAGTTGTATTCTTTCCCTGACCAAAGGATCCCCAAGTCTACCATTTGAATCAATGAAGGTGTGAAATTCATTTGTAGATCATCTCTTTAGGAGATCACAAGGTCATTGGTTCTCATCAAGAACATGGATGAGGAAAATAAGATACTGGAATAAAGCAAGAAAGAGCGAAACCAATTCCCACTGCTCCCTGAAGTTTAAATAGTTCCCCTGTGGTTTTAAGTTCAGTTTGGTTCTGCTTTTAATTTAAAACCATTCTCTACCAGGCAACTGATTTTTGCTAGTCTCTTGGGTAATTTTCTAAGACAGATTTCACTGTATTCTACCCTTGTGTGAGCACTTAGCTCCCATTAGCAGTATTGGTTGTTATGCATGTATAGCTCCCATTAACAATAATGGAAATTATGCGTGTGCATCCAGAGGAAAGTATGCTCCCCAATGTTGGAATTTTTTTTTTCTGGAGGAAAAGTGCTCCTTGTGTAGCATTTGGCTTTTGTTTTTAGGCTCTCTGTTGTGGTGATGATTTGTGCTGCAGAGAATGAACATTGCAAGGGACTGCCAGACTCCCCATGTGCAATCTGTATAGTATTTTAAAAGTCTTGGCTTATAATTTTTTTTTGCATGACTAAAACAACTGTCAGGCAAAACTTATTAAAACATATGAAACAGATCCATATCATTTAATCAAGGGCCGAGGAGGGGGTTAAATAATTTCTTTATAGACAGAAATTCTAGTAGGTAGTATGTTACCTGTTTTAGGGTAAACACATACAGAGTAGATTAGAACAGATGGAGAATATAATTCTTAAAAATAATTGAGTGAAAAAATAAGAACCGAGTGTTACTTATGCAGGCCATAATAAAATTCCTCGAGATGAACATATTCTAACCAAAGGAGACAATTTCCATCATAATACAGTGATGAAAAATAGCAAGCCAAAGATGATAGTATAAGAGGTTGTGAATCATTAGCATATTACTTTTGGAATAAATCATGCAAAAAAAGGTATTTAACTTTAATATAGTATCAAGATTATGATTCATATGCACTGCTATGATTGGCAGAATGCATTTAGCACTTAAAATGTTTTCATTTTTTCCAAGCGATAGTAGGTATTTCTCTCTTTTGAGAGTGCCTGTTGCTGAGTGTTCAATATCATTGTTCATCTGAAACAGTAACTGCCCTGTGTCTCATCTTGGATACTCCCTGGTGCTGCTTGGAGTTGTATATAGTCAGATCCTGTGTAAAGATTGGGCTATGCTTGTAAGAATGAGACACATAAATAAAATGCTCTGGAGTGTTTAAGAGCACAAACCTTGGGGAGAGATCCACCGAAGTCCAGATGATGACTCTGTCATTTGGGAATGTATTGCACTTCTGTGAGCCCAAGTTACCTCACTTGTAAAATAAGGATCATAATTCTCATTTTGTAGTTGTTGTAAGGATTAAATGAGGTCTAAAATTGCATAAATTCAAGTATTGTTACACTATTTGGGGAGATTTCTAAACAATACTAGAAATTAAAACATTTCTCTAGCCAGATTATGTTGACTAGCTTCTAATGATCTCTCACTTATTGTATATTTTAAATATAAACTTTATTTTTTCATTATCCCAAAAACATGCTTGTGCTTCTATATTTAGGGAAAAGATAAACATAACAATATTCTCAAGTAAATAATCCCAAATGATGTCTCTTTTATTCTTCATACTAACCAAAGTTGAAAAATTATAAACTTTACATTTTTAAAACGATACACAGAGTCTGACCTTTGGTGGCACAGTCAATAGAGCATCAACCTGGAATGCTGAGGTCTTCAGGTCAAAACCCCGGGCTTGCCTGGTCAAGGCACTTATGGGAGTTGATGCTTCCTGCTCCTCCCCACTTCTCTCTCACTCTCTCTCTCCCCTTTCTGAAAAATAAATAAATAAAAATAAAAAAAATAAAAGTCTATGCACAGGAAATCGAGAATGGTGAGGGGTCAAATTTTCTTTACCTTGTTGACTCATCGCTGTGATACTGAATGTGCACAAATTTGTAAACAATGGAATTCTTTACAATGCTTATAAATACATTCCATCATGGTCTTAAATGTATTGAAATATTATGTAAAAAATCTAGATTTTTACCAGTCACTTTGTACTTTAGCTGCTGACATAGCATGTGACATTGGAAGACGAAAGAGACTACATGAGTGACCACAGGCATGACACTTAATCTCCATAAACATCAATTTCTTCATCTGCAAAACGACCCTAGAGGTGTTACTTCATCAGGTGGCGTTGAGGAGTAAATAACATAACATACAACATATAAAACCCTCAATGTGCTGCTTACCAAGCGTTGCTTCTCTGAGCCAGGTCTGGAGGAATGAAGGGAGTAGCCTGAGGAAGGTACCAGGCTGTGGGCAGCAGGTATCACAGGAGGCACTTTGACTCTTGAGGAAATACTGGGATGGGAAGAGTAAGTAAGTACTCATGTGAATGAGGAAGGCTCTAGAGGATGATCACAAAATATAGCTATATATTTTATTGAATAGTCAGGTTTCCCCAGCCAGCATTACCAGCTATAACAAAGACATGCCTAGGATCTTTTCAGAGTAGTCAGCCCTGAGGCTGAAGGGACAAAGCTTACTTACCTCCAAGAAATACCAGGACAGAGATCCCTCCTTTGTCTTAGGCAGCAAGGTGAATTCCAACTTTATCGGGGCCAAGGACTACTTTGTATAATTCCTAATTTTTGAAAGAATTCTTTTTTTCCCCCTTACTAGACAAACATCACTTATTAATAGTGACTGGGGTTTCCATGTTTCTGACATGTGTATCTGTCAGTTAAGATTAAGGATTAAGTTTAGATAGTTTGTGCTTCCACAGAGTTGATGTAATCCAGAAGTTAAAAACAGTTTCCTTTTAGTAAATATTAGACATATGCTTTTATTGTTTATTTATTATTGAAAACACTAAATATGGTTCATATACCCTTAAGGATCTAGAAATTTGGGCTCGTAACTATTGCTTACAGGTTCTTGTAGATAAGATCTGTGCCTGCTGATTTGCTCAGGTTGGGACAGAGCCACTGGGTGACAAGGAATTGCTGTCTCTAATACCCTCTATGCTCTTAGCTTACTGTATATTTTCTTTTATACTTTATTTTTCCACCTTCACATACATGTTATGTTTTTATTGTCTACCTCCATGAGGGCAGTGATTTTGTCTATTGATCTGACTGCTATAATTTTGTAACCTAGATAATTACCCGGTATGCAATAGGTTCTCAGTACCTATGTGCTGAATGAAGTGGTTGATGAACGAGTACTTCTTTTTAGTAGATTCATTCTTCTGTAAAAGTGCAATGGAGAAATGGAGAGGATGTGTCTATGGCATTTTAGCTGCATCTCAGGCAGCATGGGACTGGGAACTGATTCATTCAGACTTTTGGGCAAAAGATGCAGGTGTGAGCCCTACTTTTTCCATGAGCTTTTCAGAGATGTCAGTTGACTTCTTTCCCTGAACCTTGGTTTTGTATTTGTGAAAGGGGATAGTTATACTACTCTCACAGAATTGCATAAAGATCAAGTGTATAGGTGCTATTGCTTTGTGAACTGCAAATCTTTGTTGTTATTAACAGGACATCACTAGAAAAAAGTAGACATTTGGGACATTGTCTAAATAGTTGTGCTCTGCCTCTACAAGCTGGATGAGCTTGAGTCAAATATCTTCGCTTTTTAGTCTCAGTTTCTTCATCTGAAAAGGGAATTTTTATTATAATGACCCTAAACATCCCATCCAGCTAAAGTCCATGTCTCTAAAGTCCATATTTTTGTTTTTTGTGTTCCTTCCTAAGGTTAATGATTATTTAGGTGTCTTCCAATTTCTATGAAAATACCATAAAAGAGATTTAATATCAGATGTTTGCTTTGTTTTCTTTATTACTCTTAGGCACTGTCCTACTTAGAGTGACAAATTCACCATCTAACCGTGCTCAAGTTTTCGGTATCTTTAACTATGACAGTCCACAATAGCTTCAAGGAGCACCTTTAACCACGTAATTACTACTGTTCACATGAGATTCAGCACATTTAACAAAGGGGCTTGTCGTGATAACAGGAAGGGTACCGAGTTATGCTGGAGCCCCACCTTTCACATTCACATTATTTTGTCTTTGGAAAACATATTCTCTTCCTCCCACTAAATGGGAGAGAGAAAACTGCTTTGTCTGTACAGAACACTCTTATTTTCAGAGTGTTTGAGACAATCATAACAGCTGTGGGCTGGGTTTATGGCTAAACTGTGCTTACCAGGTTACATCTTATACCCCAGGCTAATGAAACCCAGAGTTTAAGTCAGGGAGTCTGGGTAGTCTACAGGGCAGAGCCCAGGCCTTCCTCTAGCACGCAGGCATGGAGGGCCATGTCGGCATGCACAGGGATGCTGTTACTAGGAAAAGAAACTTCTTTCAGGTCATTGACTTTTATGTCCACATAAGGAATATGCAACTACCTTTTCTACCTGTCTCAGATCCCGTTTGGGGTTGGTAAACAGCTATTGGACATGAAGCTACTGGTAACTGGGAGTGAATGCACACAGCAAACTACTAAGTCGGTGTCTGGGTGGACAGTTACACATTTGGGTTTTGGTGAGTTAAATGGAGTGACAGACCGACCGCAAAGATTAACAGGGGTTCAAGTACCATACATTTTAATTAATTAAAATGTTGTAAGGCTTGCCATAATTTCATTCCAATTTATAGATCTAACTTTTTCCAATTTCTCCCCAGCACCTGTTCTTAATTCCCATCAGGCAAATCTTTTGGCCTTTTACTAAGACATTGAACTTCATCTGCGTTGCTTTGCTCAAGTGACATCTTTGGTCAAGAGGGCTCTCATCTTTGCCACTGTTCATCTAATTCCTGTCCTATCCTTAAGGTATGAATCAAGTCCTGGTTGCCTCGTCTGACCCTGGGAGCCATATCATTTATTATTTTTCTGAACTGTTACTATATATTATGTTTACTTGTCAGATGTGACTCCATAGATTACATGATCCTTTCAAGTCAGAGTGTACTTTTCTTTTAACTTCTTATAATTTTTGTGAAGTATTAGAAATACAATAAGTCCACACAAATTTCTTATGTAATAGTGGCCAATGTCTAAATAATTTTTAACGATTGTTTTTTTCTCTCTAATTCAAATGAAAGCATATTTGATCCTCCAAACTGCCTTTCATTTATTTTGCACTTCTTTCTTTTTAAGTCTGTAAGGAGCCATGTAAAGGGCCCAGCATAGGTCCTGGCATATACTAAATGCTCAATAAATGTTAGCTCTACCAATGTCACCTTCACTGGTTTTGTTTTTCTTGACTCAGGTTGTTGTGTCAGTAAAGAATGTGTTTCACTCTCAGTTCTTCTTAGCACACATACCCTCACATCCTTCTCCAAATTTTCAAGGAGGAAGATTGATCTTGGTTAATTTTCGAGGGCAGTCGCTTTCCTTTTTTCTCCCTCTGCCATCATGATACCTCTTTCTGCTAGTCAATATTATTTCCAGCATCTTCTAAATTTATTTTCTCCTAAACAATCTGCTGACCTCTTCCTCATGGAATCTTCTATATTTCATGAACTTTGTATGTATGCTTAGTCATACATAGCATTAAAAATTCATTAATAAAACCACTATGAATAATAATAATTTGGGCGCTTTTTTGTGTATTTCTTTCTAAAATAGTGGCAAGGCCTTTCAGTTGTTCTATTTCATAGACTTTATAGAAAACATTCGAAGGTCTGCTTAGGTTTTTTCCTGCATGTTTCCTAATCAATTTAAATCAATTTTAGGTGTAAGTAGTACGAGAAAACATTTCTGTTTTTTGTTTGTATGTTTTTGCTTTTCTTTAGGTGAGAGGAAGGGTGATAGTGAGACAGACTCCTGCATGTACCCTGACTGGGATCCACCCGGCAACCCTATCTGGGGCCAATGCTCGAGTACCAAATTATTTTTAGTGTCTGAAGCTGATGCGCTCCAACGGAGCTATACTCAGTGCCCAGGGCCACACTTGAACTAATTGAGCCACTAGCTATGGGAGGTAAAGAGAGAGAGAAGGAGGAAAGAGAGGGAAAAGAAGCAACTGGTCACTTCTTTGTGCCTTGACTGGAATCAAACCTTGGACGTCCATATACCAGGTCAATGTTCTACCCATTGAGCCACTGGCCAGGGTAACATTTTTCTGTTTAAAGAAGTATTATTTACAACATAAGTAGAGCATGTAAGAGCTGATTGAAAATAACCTAAGATGAAGATTTACAACATCATAAACAGAAAGATTTTTTTTTCTCATTAATTTGTTTTAGTTTTTGAAACTAGCTTGCATTTATTCTAAAAGTTGACTAGGGTGGGCGGGAGCAGAGGACATAAGCTATATGTCTGTATACTGAAATCAGTCAGGTTCAATCTGTAGGAATTTTGTCTCTGCTATGATCTTGGACAATTTATTTAACTTTTCTGGGCTTCTGTTTTCTCATCTGTAGAATGGGTATATTATAGTTGTACCTACTTTGTAAGGTTTTCATATATTTTAGATTAAAAAATGTTTGTAAAAGATAATCCAATGTCCTGGCACATATGTAGCAAGTATATGTTGCAACTCTGAAATGACTGAGTCTGAGAAGACTTTGCTTATTTCATAGCCTGTTAATCATTTCCCAGGCAGCTACCTTGGCCTGACATTCTCTATAGCTTTGAATTCACTGGCACCATTCTAGTTACAGTCCTTTGGATATTGCAGAGCTTGAGCTTCATTAATTTAACTATTTGCCAATGACTGGAAGTTTTCCTATGAAAGCTGAAGAGAAATGTCAAAAGGTTCAGTTACACACAAAATTATGAAGGAGACAATTCCTGGTGTTTAATGTCTTAGCATTTACTTTTCCTATACACATTGTTTAAAATTGTCATGTGCCTGGGTATGTGTGGCAGCAGCTGTAGTTACTTCTTTATTTGTCATTAATTTAGTCCATGGATACAGCTTCAAGCAGAACATGGTAACTGGAGCCCATGGTGATGAACAATAGGGGCAATTCAGGCAAGGAGTCAGGAATTCTAGGATGGAGTACTCTTTTCCTCATGTATTTATTTATTCAGGGTTTAGTGAGGGTCTTCTTTGCTCTAGGCCAGTGGTTCTTAACCTGGGTTCTATCGAACCCTAGGGCTTCGATGAGTCGATCTCAGGGTTTCAGAGAAACCTCTGCCACGGAGGCCAGAATAAAGTAATACCGTAATTTGTTGTGAGTTCATGCACTTTGTTGGTTTTGTTCTTTGAGCAAGGTGATGTTCATGCACGGCTCATTTTGTGCACCAGTAAAAAACCATATACCTATGTCTTGAATTTGGAAAAAAAAAATCATATTTTATTTATCACTAAAGAAGGGTTTGGTGAATGCGCATATGAAACTGGTGGGTTCAGTACCTCAAAAAAAGTTAAGAACCACTGCTCTAGGCACTGGTCTAGAAGTTTGGGATGTATAAGTGAACAAAACAAAGACAGGATGCCCTGTTTCAGAAGCTTAAGATCTAGATGAACAAATACATAAAATAGAACAGATACTCAACAAAATGGTAAGAGAAGTGTGGGAAGATAAAAGAGTATAAAGAGGGACCTTCCTTAGACTCTGGGTCAGGAAAGGCTCCCTTAAAGAGTGTTATTTAAGCTGAGTAAGCAATAGTATGGGGCATGAAGCTTGTTTCAGGGAGAGGAACTACTGCATGAAAAATCTCAGGGCTTGCAGGAGTGTGCTGGAACCAGTGCCCGCTAGGAGGGCTAACACTTTGTCACCCCGTAGAATGGACATTTAAAAAATTATTTGTTCAATGTTTATTCCTTAGCGCCAAGGAGAAATTGATTTTTTTATTACAAAAAAATATATATGCAAAACGCATTCTCTTAGTAATTCACTTCAGCTGGGTCAAGGCAGAGTTGGTATTGTGGAAATATTCAGTGAATGTTTCCTATTTTATCCTTTTTCTTTAGTTTGTGTGTGTGTTTTGAATCAGAGAAGTTTGTTAAAAATGCAAAATTTAGATAATAAAATAAACTACTCATACTTAATAAATAGCACCATGACACATATTATTTGGTTTTATGCATTCAACTTGCTGCCAACTTTCCACTGTTACTCTAAATATGTTTTGTAGAAATACTTATCAAGTCAGTATGTCTGGAGGACAAGGAGATTATTTTTATTTTCATCTGAGGGTGCTGACTGCTTTTCCAAGAGTAACACCAGTATAAATTTTGCTAGTTAACAAGTAGCTGGACACTCAAGTTAGCAAGCTTTGTATTTCTAATGTGCTCTAGTGAGTTGAGCACCCTAGCTGGTCCAGCTCCTAATAAATTTATTAAGGAATTTGGGTGACAAGTGCACAAAGTACGAAGGAGAGGGTGTGCGAGTCAAGACTGAAAAGGAAAGTGGGACCTTGAATGACATAAGAGGAGTTTGCAATTTGTCTATAAAAAATGTGAAACTGGCCCTGGCTGGGTTGTTTAGTGAATAGAGAATCCTTTCAATGTGCTGAAGTTGTGGGTTTCATTCCTGGTCAGGACCCATGAGAGAAGCAACCAATGAATGCACAACCTAAGTGGAACAATGAGCTGATGCTTCTGTCTTTCTCTTTCTTTCTCTCCTACCCCCTTCTTCTTTCTCTCAAATCAGTTGAAAAATTAAAAAAAGAAAAGTAAAACTATTGAAGACTTTAAACAGGGTAATGACAGCGAAATTTTTGCTTTTAAAAAATTTTCTTTCTGTAGCGTGATCCAAGGCATTGGAGGGAAGCAATACTTGATAATGAAAGATGTGTCAGTAGAATGCTCAAATAAGTGAGGTAAGAAATAATAGTATCTCGAATTAGGGAGGTGTTCGTAAGAATAGCGAGAAGTTGCGGTGGCACAATGGATAGAGCATAGGTCTGGGACACTGAAGACCCAGGTTCAAAACCCTGAGGTCACTGGTTTGAGCGCAGGCTCACCAGCTTGAGCACGGGCATCCCTGGCTTGAGTGTGGGATCATAGACATGACCCCATGGTCGCTGGCTTGAGCCCAAGGTTGCTGGCTTGAGCAAGGGGTCACTGGCGCAGCTGGAGCCACCCAGTCAAGGCACCTATGAGAAAGCAATTAATGAGCAAGAGAAGCAGAGTTAGGCTGTGTCTTGCAGTAGGGTAATTAGAAGTACTAGAGAAGGCACGATCAGGTGACCCTGTTGGCAGATAACAAAACCCCATCTCCTAGCCTGGAGTTCAGTGGTAGCACTCCAGTCCGTGGGATAGGGCATGAAAGGCAAAAGTGAGATGAGACTTAAAGACACAAGGTGCTAGGGTAAATAAACCTCCCTGATTAATTTAAGAATACTGGTAATGGAACTGAAAAGGACAAGAGAAAAAAGAGAGGAGAGATGTATAGAGAAAAGCACAGTTCAGTGAATGTGTGGATATGGGATGGACCTCATTCTGATGGCTCTAATTTGTCACATTCTTGTGACAAACCAACAGCTACTTGGAAAGAATGTGAGAGTCTAGGATGCTAATAGCTGAGAATGGCATAATGTTTTACATATTCAATCTTTGCCTCCTTCCAATTCATTCTTTGCCCAGCAGCCACAATTCTTAAATAAAAATCTGATCATTCATTGCTTTACTGAAAACACTTTGGGGTATTTTTGATAAAGACCAAAATCTTTGTTATGGTTTACACAACCCTGCAGACTCTAGCCACTGATCACCTCTGGTGACCTCACTTAGAAGCACTGTCTCTCATGCCTAGGGTTCAGCTACCAGTCTTTCTCTATTTTATTCTAAATAACATTCTGCCTGTTTTCAGGCCTCCAGACATGCTGTACCCAATGCTTTGTTTTAGAACCCTCTTCTTCTTTACACTTACTTTTTAAATTCTGCCCTAAATGCTGCTCCGTCATGAAAGTTCCCCTGTTATAGTCTTATAGCTCTTTCATTTCTTTTCATAGCCCTTATAATTGTAATTTAAAAACCAGTTTATAAATAAGTTATTTTCATGACTCTTTTCCCAAGTAGACTGTACACTCCATTAGAGGGGGACCATGCCTGTTTATGTATTGTAATGTATGTAGTCCCCAGTATGGTGTCTGGCATGTAGAAGTCATCAAAAAACATTTGTTGAATGAATAGTTGAATTGTGGGTTATTTTTAGGTCTCCTGTAGCTATGCCTAAATCCAAATCATTGATTTCTCTAGAGGTAGTAGCAAAGTAATCAGTAAAAGAGAAAAAAACAGGAGGGAGAAGATGGCGATGGAGTAGGTGGAAGTACCAACTTCCAACTCCCAGAAACAAAGTGGATTATAACTCAATTTTAAGAACCATCATCTGGATAAACCAACTTTGAACTAAACTAAGTGGACTCTTCAACCAAGGAACACTGCAGAAGCCACATTGAGACTGGTAGGAATAGCGAAACGCGAAGAGGGCTGCCCAGCTCCCCGGAGTAAACGGCAGCCCGGAGAGACCCGCGTGGCGGGAGGAGAGTTTGGCGGAGAGGGAGGGACCTGGGTCCCAGGAACCAAGCCCCAGACTGCAGTCCCAGAGCCTAGAAGAGGCATTTGGACAGTATTGAGCTGTGAAGCAAGTGAGGATACTATTTGTGAAAAAGAGAGAGTTTTCTCAGACCCAAAAATCTTTTTAAAGGGACAGCTCAGAAAGCCTCTCTCACAACCACGCACCCAGGGTTCTGGGGAACTGGGACAGAGTAGAGGAACAGAGCAGCGGGAACAAAGAGTGAAATAAAGGCACACAGACAGTCTGAGGGACAGCCACCCCAACCCGTGGGCTAAATCACTTCCCTAATCGAAAACGAATATTTCCCCTGGAACCAGCAATACCAGCAAAGGGAGACAGGACACTAGCCAAACAAGCTCTCCCGCGGCAATTAGAGCAGAGCTGCTTAGAGGGAGGGAGCTCCCAGGTCTACAGTGTAGAGACATAGGGCACCTCTATCCCCCTGAGGGTTGCTGAAGGGTGTGGTTGCAGCAGGACGCTGAAAAGCGGTCCTGTCGGTGTGGGAGGAGGCACAACCTGTGTGAGCTCAGTCTAGCTCAGCAGGGGCAGAGGGGACGCACAAAAGCGGTCCTTTAGCTGTGGGCCCGCTTGTGACCCCACTTGTGGGGAAAAATACGGGCAGAGATCAGCTCTGCGACAGTGCGCAAGCCGGCCCTGACCGTGAGGACGGGGCTAAAACCAGGGACGGGCGAGGGGCTCATGGCTGAGCTTATGCTGCCAACCCCGCCCAGACAGAGAAACCCTGTTGTGCCATCTGTGTGCGCCAGCGGGCTCCTAACTCGGGGGCGAGGGAGACATTGAGACCAGCGGAAGTTCGCGGTGGACCTCACGCTGCTCGCCCTGCCCGGCCAGAGAAACTGTGGAGTACCACCCTACGTGCCCAAGCTGGCTCTGAGCGTGGGAGCGGGGTAGGAGCCGGAACTACCGGAAACTAACAGCTGAGCTCACGCCAGCAAACACGCCAGACCCAGTAATCCCCGGTTTTCGGTTTCAGTCCCTGCGCAGGAGGGCCCTGGCCTCGAGGGTGGGGCTAAATAAGGGATGGGCAAAGGCTCACGGCTGAGAGCACATCAAAAGCCCGGCCCAACCCGCGAAACGGTGGCAAGCAGGCTCTGACTGCAGGGGCTGTGCGTAAGATTCCAGAAACAGGCTGAATCCGCAGCTGAGCAAAGGTGCTCACCTCTGCCCTGGGTGCTAAGGCTAGTGACTTGAGTGACAGCCCCTCCAGCAAAGGAGAGGCAGAAATCACAGCAATAGCTGCAGTGAGCCGGCGCTGGCAACGCCCATACCCAACCACCCTAGGAAGCGGCAGAGGGGGTGGCAAGCCTGCAGACAGACCACACCTAGAGAACACAAAGGCAACACTTACTGAACTCCAGTGGCCACAACTTGCTTATACTCAGATAAAATGGGCAGGCAGAGGAATGCAAACCAAATGAATCAAGAGAAATCCCCAGAGAAGGACCTGAATGAACCAGATATAACCAAACTACCAGAAGCAGAATTTAGAAAAATGATAGTTAGGATGTTCAAAGAAATTAGAGCAACAATGGATAGTCACTATGAGCACCTAAATAGAGAGATAACAACTATAAAAAACGATATTGAAATAATAAAAAAGAACCAGACAGAAATGACAAATACAGTATCAGAACTGAAGACCACAATGGAAGGAATTAAAAGCAGGATGAATCACGCTGAGGATCGAAATCAGTGAGTTAGAGGACACAATAAACAAAGGTACAGAAGCAGAGAAAAAAAAGAAAAAGATATTCAAAAAATGTGAGGAAACTCTAATGGAGCTCTGTGACAACATGAAGAGAAACAACATTCGCATCATAGGGGTGCCTAAAGAAGAGGAAAGAGGACAGGAAATGGAAACTGTGTTCAATCAAATCATAGCAGAAAACTTCCCTAAATTAAGGCTGAGAAACACTCCACATGTTCAAGAAGCACACAGAACTCCATTAAAGAGAAACCCAAAAAGATCTACACCAAGACACATCATAGTTAAAATACTAAAGCTAATGGATAAAGAAAAAATTTTAAAAGCTGCTAGGGAAAAAAGGCTATCACCTACAAAGGAGCCCCCATAAGGATGACATCGAACATCTCAACAGAAACACTTGAGGCCAGAAGGGAATGGCAAGATATAATCAAAGTAATGCAGAACAAAACCTACAACCAAGAGTACTCTATCCAGCAAGGCTAACATTTAAAATTGAAGGAGAAATAAAGAGCTTTCCAGATAAAGAAAACCTCAAAGAATTCATTAAAACCAAACCAATCCTGCAAGAGATTCTAAGGGGCCTGGTGTGAACAGTTCAAAGGGAGAAAAAAATATAGCAAAAAAAAAAAATACAGCTTTAAAGAATAAAATGGCAATTAACAACTACATATCAATAATTACCTTAAATGTAAATGGATTAAATGATCCAATCAAAAGACATAGGGTAGCTGTGTGGATAAAGAAACAGGACCCATACATATGCTGTCTACAAGAGACACACATTAAAAGAAAAGATGCACATAAACTGAAGGTAAAAGGGTGGAAAAAATATTTCATGCAAATGGAAATGAAAAAAAAGCCGGGGTAGCAGTACTTATATCTGACAAAATGGACTTTAAAACAAAGGCTGTAGTAAGAGATAAAGAAGGACACTACATAATAATAAAGGGAACAATTCAACAGGAAGATATAACTATTATAAATATCTACGCACCAAATAGAGGAGCCCCAACATTCATAAAGCAGACTTTGATGGATATAAAGGGCGAGATTAACAGTAATACTATCATAGTAGGGGATTTCAATACCCCACTAACAACACTGGATAGATCCACAAGAAAGAAAATTAATAAAGAAACAGCAGACTTAAAGGATACACTAGATCAACTTGATTTAATAGATATCTTCAGAACTTTTCACCCTAAAGCAGTAGAATATACATTCTTCTCAAGCGCTCATGGTACGTTTTCTAGGATAGACCACATGTTAGGACACAAAAATGGCCTCAATAAATTTAAGAAGATTGAAATCATATCAAGCATTTTCTCTGATCACAATGCCATGAAACTAGAAATTAACCACAAAAAACTGAAAAATACTCAAACACTTGGAAACTAAATAGCATGATATTAAATAATGAATGGATTAACATTGAGATCAAAGAAGAAATAAAAAAGTTTTTACAAACAAATGATAATGAGCATACGTCAACTCAAAATCTATGGGACACAGCAAAAGCAGTACTGAGAGGGAAGTTCATTGCACTACAGGCATATCATAAAAAGCTAGAAAAAGCTCAAATAAGCAACCTAACCATGCCGCTAAAAGAACTTGAAAAACAACAACAAATAAAACCCAAGACAAGTAGAAGGAAGGAAATAATAAATATCAGAGCAGAAATAAATGACATAGAGGCTAAGGAAACAATACAGAGAATCAATGAAACCAGAAGCTGGTTCTTTGAAAAGGTAAACAAGATTGATGAAGCCTTAACTAGACTCACCAAGAAAAAAAGAGAGAGGTTTCAAATAAATAAAATTAGAAATGACAGTGGAGAAATTACAACTGATATAACAGAGATACAAAGCATTGTAAGAAAATACTATGAAGAACTCTATGCCAAAAAATTAGACAATCTAGATGAAATAGACAAATTTCTTGAATCATATAAACTTCCAAAAATAAATCTGGAAGAATCAGAGCACCTAAACAGACCAATTACAACAAATGAGATCGAAACAGTTATCAAAAAACTCCCAAAAAAGAAAAGTCCTGGGCCTGATGGCTTCACAGGTGAATTCTATCAAAAATTCAAAGAAGAACTAACTCTTATCCTCCTCAAGCTATTTTAAAAAATTCAAGAGGAAGGAAGACTTCCAAACTCCTTATATGAGGCGAGCATAATTCTAATATCAAAGCCGGGCAAAGACAACACAAAGAAAGAAAATTATAGGCCTATATCCCTGATGAATTTAGATGATAAAATTCTCAACAAAATATTAGCCAACCGGATTCAGCAATATATGAAAAAAATCATACATCATGATCAAGTGGGATTTATTATGGAGAGGCAATGCTGGTTCAATATTCGCAAATCAATCAATGTGATTCATCACATAAACAAAAGGAAGAACAAAAATCACATGATAATTTCTATAGATGCAGAAAAAGCATTTGATAAAATCCAGTACCCATTCATGCTCAAAACTCTCAGTAAAGTGGGAATACAGGGATCATTCCTTAACATGATAAAGGCCATCTACGACAAACCGACAGCAAACATCATACTAAATGGATAAAAATTAAAACCAATCCCCTTAAGATCAGGAACCAGGCAGGGTTTCCCCCTTTCACCACTCTTATTCAACATAGTTCTGGAAGTCCTAGCTACAGCAATCAGACAAGAAGAAGAAATAAAAGGCATCCAAATTGGGAAAGAAGAAGTAAAACTGTCACTATTTGCAGATGATTTGATATTGTATATAGAAAACCCTAAAGTCTCAGTCAAAAAACTACTGGACCTTATAAATGAATTCAGCAAGGTGGCAGGATATAAAATTAATACTTAGAAATCAGAGGCATTTCTATATACAAACAATGAACTGTCAGCAAAAGAAATTAAGGAAACAATCCCCTTCACTATTGCAGCCTAAAAAAATAAAATACCTAGGAGTAAATTTAACCAAGGAGGTTAAGGACTTGTACTCGGAAAATTATAAAACATTGATAAAAGAAATCAAGAAAGATACATACAAATGGAAGCATATACCGTGCTCATGGCTAGGAAGAGTAAACATCATTAAAATGTCTATATTACCCAAAGCAATTTATAAATTCAATGCTATACCAGTTAAAATACCAATGACATACTTCAAAGATATAGAACACATATTCCAAAAATTTATATGGAACCAAAAAAGAAATCAAATAGCCTCAGCAATCTTAAAAAGAAAAAATAAAGCAGGAGGTATCACTCTTTCGGATTTCAAGGTTTACTACAAGGCCATTATACTCAAGACAGCCTGGTACTGGCATAAGAACAGGCACATTGATCAATGGAACAGAACAGAGTACCCAGAAATAAACCCACAGCTTTATGGACAACTGATATTTGACAAAGGAGGAAAGAACATACAATGGAGTAAAGACAGCCTCTTTAACAAATGGTGCTGGGAAAATTGGACATCTACCTGCAAAAAAATAAAACTAGACCATCAACTTACACCATGCACAAAAACAAATTCAAAATGGATAAAAGACTTAAACATAAGCCGTGAAACTATAAGCATCTTAGAAGAAAACATAGGCAGCAAGCTCTCCGACATCTGTAGCAGCAATATATTTGCCGATTTATCTCCAAGGGCAAATGAAATAAAAGGCAAGATAAACAAATGGGACTATATCAAACTAAAATGTTTTTTCCCAGCTAAAGATAATAAGAACAGAATAAAAAGACAAACCACACAATGGGAGAACATATTCGACAGCACATCTGATAAGGGGTTAATAACCAAAATTTATAAAGAACTTATAAAACTCAACACCAGGAAGACAAACAATCCAATCAAAAAATGGGCAAAAGAAATGAATAGAAATTTCTCCAAAGAGGACATACAGATGGCCAAAAGACATATGAAAAAATGCTCAACATCACTAATCATTATAGAAATGCAAGTCAAAACCACAATGAGATATCACCTCACACCAGTCAGAGTGGCACTCATCAGCAAAACAACACAGAACAAGTGCTGGCGAGGATGTGGAGAAAAGGGAACCCTTCTGCACTGCTGGTGGGAATGCAGACTGGTGCAGCCACTGTGGAAAACAGTTTGGAGATTCCTCAAAAAATTAAAAGTCGAACTGCCTTTTTACCTGGCTATCCCACTTTTAGGAATATACCCTAAGAACACCATAACACTGTTCGAAAAGAAGAAACGCGCCCCCATGTTCGTGGCAGCATTGTTCACAATAGCGAAGATCTTGATACAGCCCAAGTGTCCGTCAGAGGACGAGTGGATTAAAAAGCTTTGGTACATATATACTATAGAACACTATTCAGCCATAAGAAATGATGACATCGGATCATTTACAACAAAATGGATGTACCTTGATAACATAATATGGAGTGAAATAAGTGAATCAGAAAAAAGAAATCTGAGAACAGCATGATTTCATACATAGGTGGGACATAAAAGTGAGACTATGAGACATGGACAAGAGAGTGGTGGTTACCGGATGGGGGGAGGGAGGGGAGGTTGGGATAGGGAGGAGGGGAGGGACACAGGGAAAACCAGATAGAACGTGACAGAGGACAATTTGACTTTGAGTGACGGGTATGCAACACAATTGAATGATAAGATAATCTGGAGATGTTTTCATTGTACATATGTACCCTGATTTATTGGTGTCACCCCATTAAAGTTAATAATAAATAAATAAATAAATAAATAAATAAATTGACTTTGGGTGATGAGTATACAACATAATCAACAGTTCAAATACCATAGAAATATTTAACTGAAACCTACGTACTCGTATTGATCAATGTCACCTTGTAAAGTTAATTTTCTAAATAAAATTTTAAAGTTAACAAAAAAAAAGAGAAATAAACATCTTTGGGGATGGACCTTCCTACTCTTTCTTATATTACATTGCTTAGACTAGTGGTAGTCAACCTGGTCCCTACCGCCCACTAGTGAGCATTCCAGCTTTCATGGTGGGCGGTAGCGGATCAACCAAAGTATAAATAAAAAGATAAATTTAATTATAGTAAGTTGTTTTATAATGCTTTATTCAGCCTAACAGCGAAAATCTGACATGAAGTACTTGGTAAGTGTAAAGCCAGTAGTCACGGTCACTATCACAGCCGCCTGGCCAATGCAGGTTCACATTAGATTCAAATAATCGGTAATGAAACACAGGAGCCAAGAACTGGTGAGCCATCAGCTTTAATTCTAGCTTGCACCCGGCGGGCAAGCAAAAACACACATTGGGCTCCAAAACCCACACATTCAGTGCTCACAAAGCTACTGACTTATTCGAGTTTCCTAGCATCAAAGCTTTCCAGCTCACCAGACTTATTCACCTCTGTTTCCCATCTCCTCCTGCACAAACTCTTCCTCAGCACTCTGCCATCTTGGCTGCTTCCTTTCCTCCCTAATACTTCAGGAACCAAGAGGGAGATCAAGCTACTGGTCTCTCCCACTTTATAGCATAGACTCAAAACCTTTAATCCAATTATACAAACAAGGAAGTCTCTGTATAATGGGATTCCTCAGCAGAGTGCACCGCCCTACATCATCCAATCAGTAAAGAGTGTGGGGAAGAGCTTACTCTTAAACTAAGCCTTAGGCTATAACGACATGGCCTGCCCACAGCTTGTTCCAGAACACACATTAATATCAACAAACTTCCATGTGGGCTGCGCCATCTTTAACAAAGTGAGCATAATATATTTTATCTGCCCAACAGTAAGTAATTATTATTATATGATTTAACTTGCTGTAACTCTGCTTTGTAAATTTTACAAAGTAAAGTTACTTCCCTACTTTATAAATTACCATTACTGTGGAACCAGTGGGCAGTTAGAAAATTTTACTACTAACAGAGATATAAAAGTGGGCCGTAGGTATAAAAAGGTTGACTACCCCTGGCTTAGAGGATTTCTGCTTTACTTAAGCAGAATGTTATCTTTGTTGGGCAAAGATCAAGTAGATAGATAGGACAAAAATATCCCTACGCTAGCACTTTGAGGGAGGAAAGTAGAGGGTAGGAGAGCTAGGCCACTTACATTGAAGCAATCAAATCCCTAAATATAGATATTCTTAAGCAGAAGGAAGATGGTTGATAGATATTTTGCTAAAGTGAAATCATTTTTTTTTTGAGATATTAATTGAAATTTTGAGCTGTTCATGTTTCCTCTTGATTTTTCCCCCTTTTATGCCCTCTATTTGAGCAGATAACAAGTTCCATACTTTCTTGATACATGAAAGGTTTTTGGGGCAGGGTTTCCTGGCTTTTGTTTGCTCATGGAGATAACAGAATTTGATGAGAGGGGAATTGGTATCCTTGTATGAAATCAAGATAGACAAGGCTCCTCAAAAGTGGGGAATACAAAAGAAAAATAGAGAGCTTTCTTAGGTCTGAAGAAAGAGACAAGTTTGCTGATTTTTGAAGAGAGTAGTCATTCATTTCCTACCTGGAAGTACCAAGAGTGTTTTAGGACTTCAGGGGAACTCTCCAAGTGATGATCCAAGTAGATTAGATGCTAAAGTTAGGATGCTAACCTCATTAAAGAGTCCCTGTTCTAAGCATGGCATAGGAATGGCACACTGGTAGGTCTGATGGGGTTCATGTGGCTGTAACAAAATCCAGCTGTTACCAACATGGACAGAAGCCTAGTGATGGAAGTTCTAATTCCTGGACCTGGAGTAAGATCTTGGAACCTCACACAAACTTTGGGGTGAAAGCAAATATGGAAATAACTGAGGTTGGATTTCTCATGAACACTATGGGATTTGGTATTCATGATAAAAATTAAGTGATTTACAGATAATAAAATGTGATTTTTCTTGTTCACCTGGTTAAGATTTATACTTATTACATGAAGCAAGTGGACAGTAACAATAAAATAAAAGCTATACTTGGGTGGGGGAAGTAGAAGAGGGTAAAATGGAAATACATGGTGATGAAGAGAGATTTGACTTGGTTTGGTGAACACACAATTCAATATGAAGTTAATGTATCATAGACTCGTACACCAGAAACCTATATAACTTTATCAACCAATGTTACATTAATAAAACCAATAAAAATTTTTAAAAAGCTATACTAGTCTTTTTTTCCTATTTTGAGGGAGTAGTTCATTTTTACTTAACAAATTTTAAATTTATGAATGAAATGAATATTTCAAAGAGTTAAGCACAGAACTATCCACTCTGAACTAACTGAAGTCACCATCAGTAATAGTTGTTAACAGCACTTTGATGATAATAGTACAGGGGTCCCCTCTTATCCACGGTTTCACGTTCCATGGTTTCAGTTACCCGCAGTCAACCATGGCCCAAAAATATTAAATGAAAAATTCCAGAAATAAATAATTCTTAAATTTTAAATTGCATAACATTCAGAGCAGCACAATGAAATCTCTCACTGCTAATCTTGTCCCGTCTTGGATATAAATCATTCTTTTGTATGACATTTTTTCAAGTTTCATGTTAGTCACTTAGTAACTGTCTTGCTTATCAGATCTACTGTTGTAGTATTGAAGTGTATATTTACATAACTCTTATTTTACTTACTAATGGCTCCAAGTGCAAGAGTAATGATGCTGGCAAGTTGGATACCCCAAAGAGAAGCCATAAACTGATTCCTTTAAGTGAAAAGGTGAGTACAGTATACTAAGCAACTTTAAGAAACAGAGGCCATATTCACATAACTTTTATTACAGTACATTGTTAAAATTGTTCTATTTTATTATTAGCTATTGCTCTTTTTTATTAATTTTAATGGGGTGACATTAATAAATCAGAGTACATATGTTCAGAGAAAATATCTCCAGGTTATTTTGACATTTGATTATGTTGCATAACCATCACCCAAAGTCATATAGTCTTACATCACCTTCTATCTGATTTTCTTTGTGTCCCTCTTCTCCCCCACTCCTTTCTTTAACCTTCTCACCCCCGGTAACTACCCACTCTTGTCCATGTCCCTGAGTCTCATTTTTATGTCCCACCTATGTATGGATTCATATAGTTCTTAGCTTTTTCTTATTTACTTATTTCGCTCAGTATAATGTTATCAAGGTCCATCCATGTTGTTGTAAATGATCTGATGTCATCATTTCTTATGGCTGAGTCGTATTCCATGGTATATATGTACCACATCTTCTTTATCCAGTCATCTATTGAAGGGCTTTTTGGTTGTTTCCATGTCTTGGCCACTGTGAACAATGCTGCAATGAACATGGGGCTGCATGTGTGTTTTTACGTACCAGTGTTTTTGAATTTTGGGGGTATATACCCAGTAGAGGAATTGCTGGGTCATATGGTAGTTCTATTTTTAAATTTTTGAGGAACCACCATACTTTCTTCCACAATGGTTGTACTACTTTACATTCCCACCAACTGTGGATGAGGGTTCCTTTTTCCTCACAGCCTCTCCAACACTTGTTATTACCTGTCTTGTTGATAATAGTTAATCTAACAGGTGTGAGGTGGTATCTTATTGCAGTTTAGATTTGCATTTCTCTAATAGCTAATGAAAATGAGCATCTTTTCATGTATATGTTGGCCATTTGTATTTCTTCCTGGGAGAAGTGTCTGTTCATGTCCTCTTCCAATTTTTTATTGAATTGTTTGCTTGTGTGTTGTTGAGTTTTATGAGTTCTTTGTATATTTTGGATATTAGGTTCTTATCTGTGCTGTTGTTTGGAAATATCATCTTCCATTTAGTTGGCTTTCTGTTTTGTTGTCAGTTTCTTTTGCTGTGCCAAAGCTTCTTACTCTGATGTAGTCCCATTTATTTATTTATCTTTACCTTCACTTCCCTTGCCTTTGGAGTCAAATTCATAAAGTGCTCTTTGTAACCAATGTCCATGAGTTTAGGACCTATATTTTCTTCTATGTAATTTATTGTTTCAAATCTTATATTTAGGTCTTTGATCCATTTTGAATTAATTTTAGTACAAGGGGACAAACTGTAGTCGAGTTTCATTCTTTTGCATGTGGCTTTCCAGTTTTCCCAGCGCCATTTGTTGAAGAGGCTTTCTTTTCTCCAATGTGTGTTGTTAGCCCCTTTATCAAAACTTATTTGACCATATATATGTGGTTTTATTTCTGGGCTTTCTATTCTGTTCCATTGGTCTGAGTGTCTATTTTTATGCCAATACCATGCTGTTTTGATTATCGTGGCTCTATAATATAATTTGAAGTCAGGTATTGTAATGCCCCCAGCTTTGTTCTTTTTTCTTATGATTGCTCTGGCTATTCAGGGTTTTTTTATAGTTCCATATTAACCTGATGATTTTTTGTTTTATTTCTTTAAAAAATGATATTGGAATTTTGATGGGAATTGCATTAAATTTGTATATCGCTTTGGATAATATAGTCATTTTGACTATATTTATTCTTTCTACCCAAGTACAAGGAATATTTTTTCATTTCATTATATCTTTTCCGATTTCCCTTAACAATGCTTTGTAGTTTTTATTATATAGTTCCTTTACATTCTTTGTTATGTTTATTCCTAGGTATTTTATTTTTTTGTTGTTGCAACCATAAAGGGGATTGTTTTTTGAATTTGTTTTCTGATGTTTCATTGTTGGCATATAGGAAGGCAATGGACTTTTGTATATTAATTTTATATCTTTTGACTGTACTGTATTGGTTTATTGTTTCTAGTAATCTTTTTGTGGAGTCTTTGGGGGTTTTGATGTACAGAATCATATCATCTGCAAAAAGTGAAACCTTTACTTCTTTTTTCCCAATATGAATGCTTTTTATTTCTTTCTCTTGTCTGATTGCTCTGGCTAGAACTTCCAGCACTACGTTGAATAAGAGTGGAGAGAGTAGACAGCCTTGTCTTGTTCCTGATTTTAGGGAAAAAGTCCTCAGTTTTATGCCATTTAATATGATGTTAGCTGATGGTTTATCAGAGATGGTCTTTATTATGTTGAGATATTTTTCTTCTATACCCATTTTGTTAAGTGTTTTAAACATAAAATGATGTATTTTATCGAATGCCTTTTCTGCATTTATTGATAAGATCATATGGTTTTTGTTCTTTGTTTTGTTGATATGGTGTATTATGTTAACCGCTTTACGTATGTTGAACCATCCTTGTGATTCTGGGATGAATCCCACTTGATCATGATGAAGTATATTTTTAATGTGTTGTTGTATTTGATTTGCTTGTATTTTGTTTAGTATTTTAACATCTGTATTCATTAGAGCAGTGCTTCTTAACCTGGGTTCTATCGAACCCTAGGGGTTCGATGAGTCGGTCTCAGGGGTTCGGAGAAGCCTCTGCCACAGAGGCCAGAATAAAGTAATACCGTAATTTGTTGTGAGTTCATGCACTATGTTGGTTTTGTTCTTTGAGCAAGGTGATGTTCATGCACAGCTCATTTTGTGCACCAGTAAAAAAACATATATGTCTTGAATTTGGGAAAAAAATCATATTTTATTTATCACTAAAGAAGGGTTTGGTGAATGCGCATATGGAACTGGTGGGTTCGGTACCTCAAAAAAGGTTAAGAACCACTGCATTAGAGATATTGGTCTGTAGTTTTCTTGTTTTGTGTTGTCCTTGCCAGGTTTTGGTATGAGGGTTATGTTGGCCTCATAAAATTTGTTTGGCAGTAAAGTTTCTTCTTCAGTTTTTTTGGAAGACTTTGAATAGAATAGGAACCAAGTCTTCTTTGATTGTTTGATAGAATTCACTACTATACCCACCTGGCACTGGACTTTTATTTTGGGGGAGGTTTTTAATAGTTGCTTCTATTTCCTTCCTGCTTATGTGTCTGTTTAGGCTTTCTGCTTTTTTATGACTCAATCTAGAAAGACTGTATAGTTCTAGGAATTTAACCATTTCTTCTATATTGTTAAATTTGGTGGCATATAGTTTTTCATAGTATTCTACAATAATTCTTTGTATATCTATGATATCAGTGGTGATTTCTCCTCTTTCATTTTGGATTTTGTTTATATGAGTCCTTTTTTTTTCTTGGTGAGTCTTGCCAAGGGTTTGTTAATTTTGTTAATCTTTTCAAAGAACCAGCTCATTTTAGTAATTTTTTCTATAGTTTTTCTTTTCTTTATTTTGTTTATTTCTGCTCTGATTTTTATTATTTCCTTTCTTCTGCTGGTTTTGAGTTGTCTTTGTTCTTCTTTTTCTAATTCATTAAGATGTGAGGTTAAGTGGTTTACTTGGGCTCTCTTTTGTTTGTTCATATACCTGTAGTGATATAAACTTGCCTCTTATTACTGCTTTTGCTGCATCCCAGAGATTCTGATATGTTGTATTGTTATTTTTGTTTGCCTGTATGTATCTTTTGATCTCTGTGCTTATTTTTTCTTTGACCCACTCATTTTTTAAAAGTATGTTGTTTAGTTTCCACATTTTTGTGAATTTGTTTACCTCCTTTTTATAGTTGAATTCTAGTTTCAAGAATTTATGATCAGAAAATATGCTTGGTATAATTTTAGTCTTTCTGAATTTGTTGATATTATTTTTATGGCCCAACATATGGTCAACTTTTGAGAATGTTCCATGTACAATAGAGAAAAATGTATACTCTGGCACTTTGGGATGAAATATCTTGTAGATGTCTATCATATCCAATTGTTCTAGTGTTTCATTTAAGGCCAATATATTTTTATTGATTTTCTGTTTCAATGAATGATCTAGAGTCGTCAGCAGTGTATTGAGGTCTCCAAGTATGATTGTATTTTTGTCAGTTTTTGTTTTTAGGTCATTCAGTAGCTGTCTTATATATATTGGTGCTCCTTGGCTTGGTGTATATATATTAAGAAGTATTATGTCTTCTTGATTCAATGTCCCCTTAATCATTATGAAATGACCATTTTTGTCTCTGATTACCTTTGCTGTCTTGTAGTCAGCATTGTTAGATATGAGTATTGCTACACCTTCTTTTCTTTGGATGTTATTTGCTTGGAGTATTGTTTTCCAGCCTTTCAGTTTGAATTTGTTTTTAGCCTTGTATCTTAGATGTGTCTCTTGTAGGCAGCATACAGTTGGATTTTTTTTTTATTTTATTCTGCTACTCTGTGTCTTTTTTTTTTAATTTCTTTTTATTTTATTCATTTTAGAGAGAATACACAGAGTGAGAGAGGGAGAGAGAGAATAAGAGAGAAAGGGGGAAGGAGCTGGAAGCATCAACTCCCATATGTGCCTTGACCAGACCAGTGCAGGGTTTTGAACTGGTGACCTCAGTGTTCCCAGGTCGACGGTTTATCCACTGCGCCACCACAGGTCAGGCCACTCTGTGTCTTTTTATTAGTGAGTTCAATCCATTTACATTTAGTGTAATTATTGACATTTGAAGGTTGCCTATTGCCTTCTGATAGGTTTATATATTGCTTTCTGATAGGTTTGTATCTTGTTTGGTTCTTCTCTTTTATTTTTCTATCATTTGTTTTTGTTTGGTTGTAATCTATACTTTTCTCTGTTACTTCTTTTTTCAAGCCATGTACCTCTGTATTGATTTTTTCAGGGATGGTTACCATTAAGTAATAGAAAGCATACATATCATGTTCATTGTAGTATATTATCTCATGAGTGCTTCTGCACTTCATCCTCCTTTGCTATTGTTAATTTTTGTCCTCTCCCCTTTTTTGTTTCTTTGTCACAGATTAATCTTGCTTTTATGGCAATCTTGATGGAGCTTTTACTTGTAGTTTTGTTTTGTTTTCTTTGTGTTTGGTCTGAACACCCCCTTTAGTATTTCCTGAAGTGGGCATTTTCCGGTGATAAATTCCCTCATCTTTTCTGTATCTGTGAATGTTTTTACTTCTCCTTCATATTTGAAGAATTGCTTTGATCAGTATAGTATTCTTGGCTGAAAGTTCCTCTCTTTCAGAACTTTAAATATTGGGGTCCACTCTCTTCTAGCTTGGAGAGCTTCTGGTGAGAAATTTGTTGATAATCTAATGGGCCTTCCTTTATATGTTATATTCTTCTTTCCCCTTGCTGCCTTGAGAATTTTTTCTTTGTCATTGATTTTTGCCAATTTCATTATGATGTGCTTTGGAGTAGGTTTGTAAGAGTTAAGATAACTCAGTGTTCTGTTTGCTTCTTGAATTCAAGGTTTTAGTTCTTCCCACAGGCTTGGGAAGTTCTCGTCTATTATTTGTTTGAATTTTTCTCCATTTCATTTTCTCTTCTCCTTCTGATATACCCATTATTCTTATGTTGCTTTTTCTGATGGAGTCAGACAATTTCTGTAGGGCTATTTCATTTTTTTTAATTTGTGAGTCTCTCTCTTTTTTCTGTAGTATCTCTAGTTGCCTGTTTTCTATGTCACTAATTATCTCGTCTATCTGGCCTGTTCTATTGGCTTAGCTTGTTTTCTCGTTTTTGAGTTCATGAATTGAGTTTTTCATCTCTGTTAGATTCGTTTTCATCATTTCAATTTCCTTGGTGAGGTATTCTTTCTGTTCATTGAATTTTTTTTTAATCTCCCTAAATTGCCTTTCTGTGCTTTCTTGTATACCCCTGAGTATTTTTAGGACTTCAATTTTAAATTTTTGTCATTTAACATAGAAGTTTCTAAGCTATGTAAAATTTTCCTATAGATTTTTCCTCATCTATCTGAGCTACATCACTGTCTTTTGTATCTATGATATTTGATTTCTTTTTCTTTAATAGTATTTGAGAGTGGTATTGTTAATAACACTAATAAGAGTTGATAAAAAATGTTTTTTGAGAAAATGCAGTAAAAAACTGAAAATTCTATTGTGCTAAGTGGAACAAAAATACATAGAACAGAGGACCTGGGTTGGGAAAGATTGACAAAGAGTCAAAGAAACAAGGCAAGAACACACAAAATGCCACAAGGAAAAAATTAGGAACAAGAATAAAATAATTTGTTTGTAAATGATGGTCGAATGAGAGAAACAGTGTGAGAGAAAATAAAAAAAATACAGTGAAAAATGAAAATTTTATTGCACTATGTGGCACAAAAACTATAGATGGAGAGCTGGAGTTGGGAGAAATGCTAAAAAGATAAAAAAGTGTAATAAAAAGCACACAAAATGCCACAAAGAAAAATTTGAATCCAGAATAAAATAATTTTTGTGTGTGTGAGATTCGAATGAGAGAGAAAGTGAAAGAGTAAAGAAGAAGCAAAAAGTGAGAGAGAAAAAAAATTGAGTTAAGTTTTTTGGAATGTAACACTCATAGATAAAGAAAAAGGAATGGAAAATATAACACCTGTGTGTAATAATGTTCAAAATGAAAAACAAAGAATAAAATGGAAATAGGACAAAATGACCAAAGTGGAATGACCAAAGTGGAAGAAAAAATAAAAGATAAAATAATACAAGGAAAAAAATGGAGAAAGTTATAAAGACTGTGGATTATTCTGGTTTTGAGAAGTTATCTTCTTTTTTTTTTCTTTCTTCTCTCTCTTTTTGGCCAGTGGCACTGTACCCCAGGTTCTGCCCCTGTGGCACTCTTAGGCAGAGATTTGTTGTTGTGTCGCTATGGTGATCACATAAACTAGGTCTCAGTCCCATTGGTAGGTGAGGCTTGTTAGAGTTTGCAGGCTCCAACAATGGGAGAGTCCATTTTTCCGTAGCCTCTCCCCAAATCTCTCCTTCCTGAACTAGCAGTCTGGGACCCAGCTGTGAAGTTGCCCCAACCACTGCCTGGAGAGCAAGAGGCTCTAAGAGATACCAAATCCCCCCTCTATCCCCACTCAATGCAGGCTTCTGGGTAAGGTTTTGCCAGCCAGAGCCGTCAGTATAATCAGGCAGGGCTGGGAACTGATTGCCTTTCAGGTGTTTTTCTATGAGCCTCCGGGCATGTCTAGAATGCCTCAGCACTCCGCAGGACTGCCCTCTAGAGGCTGTCTGCAAGTTGCCTGTGCGCCCTTCCTCCCCACCACTTCTGCAGTTCTCTTCCCCAGGAGTGTGCTTTGTTAGCCTGTAGGGCTGGTGGAGGTGCCGGCCCAGACAGGTCCGGGTGTAAGGAAGCCAGCTTTCATGCACTTCCCGTGCATTGTTGTTTGGTAAGCCGGGATTATTCAGAAACTCTGGTCACAGCTCACACAGAGGGTCACTACTGACAGTCTCCAACCCAGCCTATCCATCTGGGAACGTGAACACCCACTTCTGAAGCACCAGGTGGATCCACTCACACACTGTCCTCACTCACCGACCGTGATACTGGGAGTAAACAAGGAAACTGCTCACCCACCTCTGCCGGGGTCTCCGCTGGTGTTAGCTCTGTGTGGGCTGAGCCCCAGGCACACTCTCTCCTCGGCTTGAACATCTCTGCCCTACCTAGCCCAGCTTTTCCCATGCCCCCAGCCCTCACTTTCTCTCAGTTCCAAGTGAAAGCAGCCCTTGCTCAGGTCAGTGAGGAAAGCAGAATACTCCATTCTTTGTCTTATTTCCTTCAGAGTAGATTATATATTCAGCCACATTTTTGCCCAATCATACCTTTGTTTGATGTATGTGTATTTCAGATGCTCCTGAGATTGTTTTTGTGTGTAGTTGAATTTGTTGAAGTTTCAGGGAGAGGTATCAGGAGCACTCCTCATGGTGCCATTTCTCTGACCAGCTATTGCTCTTAATCTTTTACTGTTTCTAATTTATAAATTAAATTTTACCATAGATATATATATAGGAAAAAAACAGTATATATAGGGTTTTGTAGGAATATGTTGTGAAGAATGAGAGACAGAAAAGTGCCCTAGGGAAAAAACCCTGAGTGGATGAGAGTTCAGAGGCCTCTCTGACCCATACTGGAAACAGTGCATGCTTGAAACAGCAAAACAGCGGGATAAGATTCAGTAACAGAATATGTTTAGGCTCTCAGAACAGAGAGTAGAAGTCAGCATGTTCCTTATCCTTAATTTCACCCCTTGAAAACTTCTGCTGTCTGCTTTCTTGAGTTATTTGTACTGGCTAATAGATATCTGAGTAAAGCTGGAGATGGGGCTTGAGTCCTTTGGTCTGTTGATTGAGGCTGTTGCCTCTCCTTGGCCCATTGGAGCATGTCATCTGGTCTCTGAGTAGATCACTATTGTTGTCACAAGAGGTGCCTCATGTGAGGAACAGGAACCAAATGACAGGTTAGCTACTCTGAGTACTTCATTTTCTCCATGAAAGGGTTTGGTATTAACCTCAGTTTCAGGCATCTTCTGGGGGTCTTGAATGTACCCCTGTGGATAGGGGAGGTACAGTAATGAATAAAATCCAATTTTGTAATTCATTCTGATAGTGATATCATGCTGAACAAACCTGTGGCGCTGCCTTTTTTATTTGAAAGAAAAAGCAGCACTGAGCACCAATCTTTCATCAAGGTTGATCTGTTTTCCACAAAGACTGATTATCTCAGTAAAACACAAAAGAATTATCTTAAATACTGTAGAAGAAAGCAGTCAGCATGTACCCCCTATTATAGAGGGAACATGCACAAGCAATAGGTCTACTGTAAGAGTATGTTGATGATGGGTTGGCAATACCAACTTGACATTGGTGAATTGATGGCAAACAAATTTAAATTAAAAAATTAGAATGTTAACTACTTGTGTGACTTGATATTCAAACATGCTTTTTTAATTTAATCATTTTTCTTGTGAATTCTTTTACTCCTTTATTTCATTGTTTTTCCCAAGTATTTATTGAAGACTTATTGTATAGGATAGGCATTAAGCTGGATACTAAGGGAGACATTGCAATGAATGGTACACTCTTTATTTAAGGTAGTTTTAACTTGGGAAAATAATAGTACATTTGCAATAATAATTATAACACAAGGAAAGTAATAAGTTTGTAAAAGACAGGGGAGAATGATATTTCCTTTTCTCTTCTTTTTCTTTGTCTTTTCCCCCCTTCTCATCCTTCTCTTTTCATTTCCTTTGTATGAATACTTGAATACATAAGGTGTAAGAGTTTTGTAAACAAGTAGGAAATGCCAGGTTGATAACTTCAGCCTCTGTTACCAACACTGGATGTAAAAAATTTAGAGTAGGCAAAGAGAGTAAAACCTGTGAATTTATGGGAAATAAAATGTTTTTTGTTTGTTTTGTGACAATGACAGAGAGAGGAGCAGATAGGGACAGATGGACAGGAAGGGAGAGAAGAAAATAATATTTTTAAAGGCAACTTTAGTTGACCTTTTTTAGCAGGTTAAAAATGCATAGAGAAAAGCTGGGTTAAAGCACAAAGAAGAAAGCAGTGCCAGTCACATGTTGAAGCTAGCCCACATTCATGAGAGATGATGTTTGTCTGTTGTTAGGAATTTTGTGAATCAAATGTTAAGCAGTTGGGAACTTGAAATTAGCCATGGTGGAAACAGTTACATCAAATAAAGGAATAAATGTTACAGATAATGACAACTCTTTCCCAAAAAACCAAAAAGCTATTTTACCAGTTCATCATAGAAATAACAACTTCAAGGGTTTTTCAACTTTCTAATGGGCAAAGTTATGGGTATTCTGTGTATAAGCTTTAAGAGCATGTCAGAGAGGCAATAACATATTTGAGACGACACCAGAGACTTGGAAACTGTGTATAGGTCCCAGAAGAGCAGGAATATTGTGGAGCTGAAGAGAATAGAGAAGGAGGGCATGCTAATGACATTCAGACAGCCCAGCCTTCACTTTTTAAATCAAGTCAAAGGACAATTAGATGAGTGGATATTAGTCATTTAGGAAAAGAGAATTTTCATTTCATGTGCCAACAACTAATAATACTCATTTTGGTGCTTTTGTTAAATACATTTCTCAGTGCAGGTCTATGCAAAGGCATGGTACATAAAAGTACCAGCACTTGCACCCTGTTATTATATAATGTGGTCTTGACTTGTATAATAAGCAATAGTTACATTTTATTTTATTTTCTTATTTATAACTATACACTTATATGTACATACATAGTAATAAATATCTAAACAGTATAAGAAGATAAAGAAACAAAAAAAGTCCTTGCTTTCTCATTTTAGAAAGATGTTTCAGTCTTATTCTAGACTCTACTACTTTTAATATGCCACACTACCCAATGGGTTTTAGTTTCTTTCATTAAAAAATAGCAATAAAGATAAAATCTAGGAGCTAACAGTAAAGATTTTAATATTTTGTGTGAGAATTGGGGATGCAGCATGCCAAAAAAGTCACTTGAGTTACACAGCAGAAGATGTATTTTTTTTTTGTTTTAAAGAAAAGATAATTTTATGATGTTATTCAACTTAACTAAGTTTCTATTTTAGCCCTAAGATGAGACATTTTAATCTAACTTCTTCTTTCTTCAGTAGTTTTGATGTAACTTACGTTATACCAAGTAACATTCTGTTGTCTATATTTAGAAGTCTTTTTTATTTTATTTTTATCCCCTGTCTAAAGTACCCTTGAATTGGCTACCCAAACAACTCCCCTTATCAGCATTTTAGAAGACAAACAGTCTGAGAAGTAAAAGAAGTCCTACTTTCTTTCCTAAGAAATTATGAAGAATACACGGGCAGAAGATATATAATTTTCCAAGTGGAATTCTACATAAAGAAACTAGCATTAAAAGAATGTCTTTAAGATTTTGCTTATAAATAACATTTAACTTTATTTTCATGGGTACTTTAGTCAATAAATAACTTTTATTTTTATATAGCTTTGGTGTAGAAATATACTAGATATATACAAATATTTATTAGCTCAATATAATTATATTAGCTTATTCGGTTAGAAAATGTCAGAGAGTATATCTAAATAAATGCCAAGAATCAGCATGCTTCCAATCCCCAAGAGTTCAGGTGGAAAATTTCTGTAGGTAACACTGTCTTGTCCCACAAGACTCAATTCAAAATAGAAAACAGTACATTGCATAACATATTTTATATTCAATATAATATTTAAATTAGATTTCAAATATCTGTAATTGCTTTACCAATAATTTAGAAATTTTTGGTCCATTTCTAATGCTTTTTATTTTCATATAATATAAAAACAGAATTTATCAACATTTAGCAACAAGAAATTTATTCTTCTGAAATATGGATATATGGATGATATATATATACATACAGATCAATGCATAGTATGCCTGCACTCCTAAATTAATAGTTTGTGTTCATCAAATGATCCTCCCAAGATAAATATCCAATTACTTTATTTTTTCAATTTTGTAAATTTAATGTTATTCACAAATATAGAAAATAATTTTGCCAAAATCTTGAAAGGCTGAATAGGCATTGAATGAACTTTCTGTTTTTGTTTATGATCAGAAATTTATTCTTAGTTTCTGTGGTTTATTTTAAATTCTTCACCACCAAAGAGAATCCCAGGATATTAAATGTTTTTAGTTGACAACTATCTGCCAGAGACTTTGTAAAACTATAATCTCTCAGTTCCCATCAGAACTCACTTAGAGAGACATTGCCATTTGAGGTCTTATGAAGTCCTACACTAGATCATTCAAATGTCACTTTCACAAAGACCTGTTGGCCTTACTTCCAGTCATCTAGGACAACGTGTACTGTTCTGTTGTACCAGTTCTTATTTCTGATGCTAGAATTCTTGATAATTTATTAACTTTGATCAATTTTTTAATTCCCTTGTATAATATTTTTCCTCTGCTCAATATTATCCATTTGATATTCCCTCCTCTCTAAGTAGCAAAATATTTAGGTAGGCATGTTTGAAAAATTGACATCTATAAGTTTATTTCTAGGATAGTACATGGTTCCTAACAATACTGAATTGTAATATTAACACAATTCATCTGAAAAAAAAATAATTTATTCTCACAACCATAAATTTGTTTAATAAAGATGACTTTCTTAGACTGGGCCCCAGTGAGATAGGGAGGAGACTGACAGAGCACTTACTTTCTGTAAGTTTACAAATTTGAAGAAAATAATTTTCCTTTATCTTTTCATCCATTTTTAAATAGGTGATTTGCAATTTCAGTGTAAGGTTGTCATTTTTTAATAAAAAGGGGGTAGATGTTCATTGGTATAAAAGAAAGTGAAAAAATGTTTTAAAATGGGGGTTGGCCCTGTGCTGAGTCATTCTCCAACATTGCAGTCACCATCTTTCTTGGATAGAGCATCCCCTTCATGTGTCATCTGCCTGGCAGAAAGTACCTGTTCCACCCTCGGGAATCTCTCCTGCCCAACCTGTGGAGACTGGTGGCTCTGAGAAGTGATCCAGGAAGTAGGGGACATGTCAGTTACTCAGTTTTCTAGCTTTAAGGCTGGAGCTCCCCATCTCCTGCACATTCCTGAGTCTATGACTGGTGCTTTTACCTCATAGAAGACTCAGTAGAAAGTGTCCAGACTACAGGCAGATCACAACTCTGGGTCTCAGAGGCCACACCCACTGAACTTTTGGGGGCCAGACCATACTGAGGTCTGTGATAAAATGCTGGCTAGAATGCCACTTGGGGCCCAGGGGCAGGAGCCACCCCCACCATGCTTTTTAATTCCTGAATTGCTCCAGGCTCTAGAATCTACCAGAGGTTTTATTTCAGTGGCTGAGCCCAACAAGCAGCTCCCAGATAGAGGTTGCAGGAGGGGGAGCTCAGAGAACCTTGGCATTTTGCTGACCTTACCCCAGGCCCAGTGTGGGTAAAATACAGCCTAGGTGTGTGGCTTGATATTTCCAGGTGCACCAGGGCCCAGCAGAGCCAGCCACAAACTCTGGATTACTTATAGCTCTAATAAGGTTGCTGAGGGCCAGTCATGGGTAGTGTCCCCACTGGTCTATGGCAGGTTCACTCAGAAAGGACCAGGGCCAGCATATATAAAGGTCAGCTGCAGATAGCATCAGTTCAGGACCTAATGACCCATGCTGGCAGCACGTACTAAGGGAGGGCTCATCAGACACTCACTTCTGCAGGCCTAGCTGAAGTGAGTCCCGCTTTCTGTGATCAGCACCAGCACAGCAACTCATGTGCATTGGACAGTGTGGAACTTCACAGTCAGCCAGCCCATGTTCTGGATATACTGCCCCCTGGGATAGGTTCCATAGGAGAAGGGAGAAAAGCTTGGAGCAAGAATATTCAAAGTGTGGTCCTTGCGAACCTATTGTTAGGTCTGGTTAAGGGTCTTAGTCACTTTCTGAAGGGCACAATCAGCCCTAGGGGTGGACTCTCAGTCTTTCTTTCTGAGACCAGCAGCTCTCCACCTGGAAGAACTTCTGCAGAGGGAACTGTCAGCCCAACCAATCTGAACCTGCTGATCACCTCGCTGGGGGGGGGGATAGAATTGGAGTATCCAGCAGTGGCTAAGGGATTAGGCTCTAGAGTAGGGGTCACATTACCCATACTGAGCTCCTGACCAAGAGACACCTGAAGTAGAGGTCTCACTAATTTTTTACTTGCAACCGCAGCTGCCTTAACCCACCAAGCTTGCAACCTATAGAGGAGTTTGTGGGGGGAGGCCAGTCTGAGCTCACACTATAGTCTTTCTACAGAAGACTCTGTGAGAAGACCAGGCAGCTACAAGAGAAGGTGGAACAGCTGAAAAGTGGAAGCAAATCTTATGGAGCTGCTGTCATCTCTAAGCAGGAGGACGCTGATTCTTATACACAGTTTTGACCCTCTCACACTGTACAGGCATAGAATACACAGACACAAACAGTGAACAGAGCAGTAGCTCCAAAAAGGTAGTCCACAGCAGGTTACAAACAATGGCTGATGCCAACTCAAGAAGACCCAGAGCCAACACAACAAGTAGTGAGTGGCAGACAGCACCAATGCTAAACTCAGCTAGCTACACAAGCAGCACATCCAATGGAAGAGTACAACAAGCACCAGGCACTGTGGAGAATAAATATGCCCAACAGGACAGACACTCCACAGTGTCTAATACACATAATCAAGTTGACCCTTTAAGCCAGCCAGCCTGAAGGAATAATGGCACTCATGAAAGGACCAACTGCATTTAATACAACAGGAGGGTTACCACCCTCAAAAAGCACTTGTAGAGCAAGAAATTCAGGTGTCCTGGAGGTCAGAACCACTGAGGTCATCTTCCTCATAAATATACCACAACAAATTTCAAAATCAGATCAAAACCTAATACACAGGCAAAATGGGCAGGCAAAGGAATATGACCTAAATTAATCAACAAGAGATATCCCCAGAAAAAGTACTAAATGAAATGGAAGTAAACAAACTATCAGACACAAAGTCTAAAATAATGATTATTAGGATTCTCAGGTCTCTTAGAGCAATAATGGATGACCACAATGAGAACTTAAACAAAGAGATAACAAGTATCAAAAAAGACATTGAAATAATAAAGAACCAGTCAGAAATGACAAATACAGTATCAGAAATAAAGACTGCACTAGAAGAAATAAACAGCAGGCTGGATAAAGCAAAGAACTAAACCAGAAATTTAGAGGACAAGATAAATGTAAGTACAGAAGCAGAGCAGCAAAAAGAAAAGAGGCTCGAAAAGACTGGTAAATCTAAGAGACCTCTATGATAACATGAAGAGAAAAAATATACATCATAGGGATTTCTGAAGGAGAGGAGAACAAGCAAGGGAGAGAGAACTTGTCTGAAGAAACCATAGTTGAAATTTTTTCTAAATTGATGACAGAAAAAGTCATACAGGTTCAAGAAGCACAGAAAGTCCCCTTAAAGAGGAACCAAAGGAGGCCAATACCAAGACACATCATACTAAAATGCCAAAATTACGAGAAAAAGAAAAAATACTAAAAGTTACAAGAGAAAATCAGTTAAATACTTACAGAGGAACATCTCTAAGGATGACATCTAACTTCTCAACAGAAACACTTCAGGCTAGAAGTGATTGGCAAGAAATGTTCAAAAGAATTCAAAAAAAGGACCTACAAACAAGACTACTTTATCCAGCAAGTCTATCATTTAAAATAGGAGAAATAAAATGTTTCCTCCCAAAAAAGAGACTCATGGAATTCATTACAATCAAACCAGTACCTCAATAAATGATAAGGAGCCTGCTATAAAAAGAGAAAAGAAAAGTAGAAATAGAAAGAAACAGGATTGCAGATTTAAAGAATAAAATGGCAGTAAATAAGTACATATCAATAATAACCTTATATGCAAATGGTTAAATGCTCTAATCAAAATACATAGTGTAGCTCCATGGATAAAAATAAAACAGGACTGTCTACAAGAGACCCACCTCAGAAAAAATGATACACAAAGACTGAAAGTAAAAGGATGGAAAAAGTATTGCATGCCAATGGAAATAATAATAAAAAAAAGCTGAGGTAGTCATACATATATCTGACAAAGTAGCCTTTGAAGCAAAGGTAAGGGACAAAGAAGGTCATTACATAAAGATAAATGGAGCAATCTAACAAGAAGGTATAACAATTGTAAATATTTATACACCTAATACATAAAACAGATTTTGATAGACATAAAGGGTGAGATTGATAGCAATACTATAAGACTAGGAGATTTTAATACCCCACTAACATCAATGTATAGATCCTCCAGATAGAAAATTAACAAAGAAACAGCGGTCTTAAATAACACACACTAAACCAACTGGATTTAATTGATATCTTCAAAACATTTCACCCCAAAGCAACAGAATATACATTCTTTTATTATTACTATTATTACTGTTATTATTATTATTATTATTATTATTATTGAGAGTCAAGGAGGCAGACAGCCTCCTGCAGGCACCTTAACCAGGATCCACCTGGCAAGCTCCATATCAGGTGATGCTCTGCCCATCTGGGGCTACTGTCCTGTTGCTTGGCAACTGAACAAATTCAGCACCTGAGGAGAGGTCTTGGAGCCATCCTCAGTGCCCAGGACCAACTTTGCTCAAACCATTTGAGCTATGGCTGCAGGAGGGGGAGAGAGAGAGAGAGAGAAAGAAGGGGGAGGGGTGGAAAAGCAGATGTTCACTTTTCCTTTGTGCTCTGACTGGGAATCAAATTTGGAACTTCCAAATGCCAGGCCAACACTTTTCCACTGAGCTAACTGGCCAGGACCTATACATTTTTTTCAAGTGCTCTTGGTACATTTTATAGGATAGACAACATGTTAAGACAAAAAAAAAAAAACTCTCAGTAAATTTAAGAAGATTGAAATCGTACCAAACATCTTCTCTGATCATAATGGCATGAATCTAGAAATTAAAGAAAAATAGAAAACCTGACAAACATTCAAACTCTTGGAAGCTAAATAGCATGTTAATAAATAATGAATGGGTTAACAATGAGATCAAGAAAGAAATAAAATATTTTCTAAAAAAATTAACTGAACATTCAACAACCTTAAATCTCTGGAACACAGCAAAAACATTCCTGAGAAGAAAGCTCATAGCATTACAGGCATACTTTAGGAAGTGAGAAAAAAAACTCAAACAACTAATCCTGCACCTAAAAGAACTAGAAATAAAAAGCCAGTATAAGAAAGGAAATAATAAAGATCAGAGTGAAAGTAAATGACATAGAGGCTAATAGAACAATACAAAAATCTCAATGAAACAAAGCGCTGGTTCTTAAGAAAGGTAAAAAGGATTGACAAATCTTTAAGTGGACTCATCAAGAAAAAAAGAGAGAAGACTCAAATAAATAAAATTAGAAATGAAAGTGAAAGAAATAACAACTGACACCACAGAAATACAAAGAATTGTAAGAAAATACTATAAAGATCTGTATGCCAAAAAATTGAACAACCTAGATGAAATGGATAAATTCCCAGAAACAAAGAATCAGAAAACCTAAACAGACTGATGACAACAAATGAAAGTGAAATAGTTATCAAAAAACTCCCAGCAAACAAAAGTCCTGTATGACTTCACAGGTGAATTTTACCAAACATCAAAGAAGAAGTAACATCTATCATTCTCAAGCTATTCCAAGAAATTCAAGAGGAAGAAAGACTTCCAACTTCATTTTATGAGGCAAGCATTATCCTCATTTCAAAACCAGGTAAAGACACTACAGAGAAAGAAAAATACAGGGCAATATCCCTGATGAACAAAGATGTTAAAATTCTCACCAAAATATTAGCAAACCATATCCAGCAATAGTTTAAAAAGGTCATACATCATGATCAAGTGGGATTTATTCTGTGGAAGCAATGCTAGTACAATAGTCACAAAGCAATAAATATGATTCATCACATAAACAAAATGAAGGATAAAAATCACATGATTGTATCAATAGATGCAAAAAAATAAAACATTTGATAAAATCCAGCACCCATGTATAATCAAAACTCTGAGCAAGTTGGAATACAGGTTACATACCTCAACATAATATAGACCATATATGACAAACAGACAGCCAACATCATTCACAATGGGCAAAAATTAAAAGCAATCCCCTTAGGATCAGGAACAAGACAGGGGTGCTTGCTTTCACCACTCTCATTCATCATAATTCTAGAAGTCTTACCAACAGAAATCAGACAAGAGAATAAATAAAAATCAGCCAAATTGAAAAAGAAGAAGTAAAACTATCATTATTTGCCTGATGACATGATACTGTACATAGAAAACCCAAAAGTCTCAGTCAAAAACTGCTAGACCTGATAAATGAGTTTGACACAGTGGCAGGATATAAAATTAATGTTCAGAAGTCAGTGCCATTTGTATACATGAACAATAAACTGTGAGACAGAGAAATTAAGGAAACAATCCTTTCCACTACTGCAACAAAAAAACTAAAGTACCTAGAAATAAATTGACCAAGGAGGTAAAAGACGTATACTTGGAAAATTATAAGACATTGAATAAAGAAATTAAGGGAGATACAAACAAGTGAAAGCATATCCCACATTCATGGATAGAAAGAATGTTTTCTTTTTTAGATTTTTTTAAATTTATTAATTTTTAGAGAGAGAGGAGAGAAAGAGAGAAAGATAGAGGAGCAGGAAGCATCAACTCCCATAGGTAGGCAAGACCAGAGTTTTGAACTGGTGACCTCAGTGTTCCAGGTTGTCACTTTATCAACTGAAACCACCACAGGTCTGGCTGATAGAAAGAATTCACATCATTAAAATGTTTATACTACCCAAAGCAATCTAGAGATTCAATGCTATTTCTATTAAAATACCAATGGCATGCTTCACAGATCTAGAGCAAATATTCCAAATTTTATATGGAACCAAAACAGAGCCCAAATAGTCTCAGCAATTATGAAAGTAAAGAACAAAGTGGGGCATCAAGTTATACTACAAGGCCATTGTAATGAAAAGAACCTGAGGGTATTGTCATAAGAGCAGGCATGCAGATCAATGGAATAGAACAGGGAACCAAGAAATAAACCCATGCCTTTACTGTCATTTGATATTTGGCAAAGGAGACAAGAGTATACAATGGAATAAACACAGTCTCTTTAATAAATGGTGTTGAGAAGATTGGACAGGTCCATGTAAAAAAATGAAACTAGATTAAAAACTTACATCATTCACAAAAACAAACTCAAAATTGATAAAAGACTTAAATATAAATTGCAAAACCATAAAAATCTTGAAAGAAAACATAGGCTGTAAATTCTCCAATATCTCTCGTATCCATATTTTTGCCGATACATCTCAATGGGCAAGTGAAATAAAGGACAAAATAAACAAATAGGCCTATATCAAACTAAAAAAAGACACCATTAACGAAATCAAAGGACAACCCACATAATAGGAGAACATATTCGCCAATACATCTGATAAGGAGTTAATAACCCAAATTTATAAAGAACTTCTAAAACTCAACACCAAGAAGGTAAACAATACAATTAAAAACTGGGCAAAGGAACTAAATGGACACTACTCCAAAGAGGACATACAGATGGCCAATAGACATATGAAAAAATGTTCAATGTCACTAATCATCAGAGAAATGCAAATTAAAACTACATTGAGATACCACCTCACACCAGTCAGAGTGACTCTCATTAACAAATCAACATACAACAGTGCTGGAGAAGGTGTGGAGGAAAGGGAATTCTTCTGCACTGCTGGTAGGAATGCAGACTTGTGTGGCCACTGTGGAAAAAGGTATGACACTGCCTCAGAAAATTAAAAATGAAACTGCCTTTTGACCCAGCTATTCTACTTTTAGGAATATATCCTAAGAATCCCAAAACACTCATTCAAAAGAAGATATGCACCCCCATGTTTATTGCAGCATTATTTACAATAGCCAAGATCTGGAAACACCCCATCAGTGGAAAAGTGGATATAAAAGCTGTGTTACATATACACAATGGAATACTACATGGCCATGAAAAATAAGAAAATCTTTTGTGATGGCATGGATGAACCTGGAGATTATTATGCTAAGTGAAATAAACCAGGCAGAGAAAGACAAACATCATATGATCTCACTTATATATGAAAGCTAATGAACACAGTGAACTGAGGAATGGAATAGAGGCAGAGGTGGGGTCACGGAGGGCATAGGGACAGCTGTCAGAGGGAAGGGGGATGAGGGGACAGGATCAGAGAAGGTGAAGGGATTAGTGAAATTATATATACATAACACAGATACAGATAACAAGACAGCAAATCCCAGAGGGAAGGGAGGAGGGTGTCAGGGAGAGGGAAGCAATGGGAGTGTAAAGAGGGGCACGTTGTTAGGGGGTGAGGGTTTTATATTGAGTGGAACACTTGAATCCATATTAACACAATAAATTTTAAAAATTAATAAAAATGTAGAAAAACAAACAAACAGCAAAAAAGGGGGTGGGTTTGCAAATTATAGACAGGCAACCAAGCTTCAAGTGCATCCTGGTTTCGTATGGCCTATGAGCTAACCATGGCTTTTCTATTTTTTTAGAGTTGTAAACACACAAAGGCAGGGATCATATTTAACTTAAAATATGTAAAAAGAAAAAGTTAACTCACTGTATTTTAAAATAGCTATAATTAAATTCTAATTTAAAATATTTTTTATGTTTTTAGGTACATGGGATATTTTATGTGTTAAGCCATTAAAGTCTCCTAAGGACCTAAGTGTATTTTTAATTTTTTTTTTCATTGCTGAGGGGGGGGGGGTGAAGAAAGAAGAATCAGTATTTTGTTTCACTTAGTTGTGCATTTATTGGTTGCGTCTCAGATGTATTCTTACTGGGGATCAAACCCAAGACCTTGGTGCACCGGGACTACACTCCATCCACTGAGCCACCCAGCCAGGATAAGGACCTAAGTATATTTAGAATTAAAACTACTGTTCCCATTTTGGAGATGAGAAAACTGAGTGTTAAAGGTTAATGTCACATATCTTGTAAGTGTCAGAGGTATGATTGGTACTATAGCAGCTGGGGACTGGAGCCTGTACTTTTAACTACTATACATACTGCCTCTGAATGTGACTTGATATTTTTTATTTTAGGGTGTGTGTGTGTGTGTGTGTGTGTGTGTGTGTGTGTGAGAGAGAGAGAGAGAGAGAGAGAGAGAGATTTTCAGTCCTGACACCAATCTATAATCAGTTAAAATAAAATGGTGATGTGATTGGCAAAACATTGTCCCCTTACAAGGCCACCTGCACAATTCCTTTAAGCATGTCAAGCCATAGTTACTGCACACAAACTGGCTGTATAGTGAAGCAACACAGCAAAACTCTGATGGGCAAGACCCTCTCACTCTTAAGTTCCCAGGAAGTTACCTGACTACTAATACTACTACTTAGCTTGGGTGATGACACTTCAGGGCACTAGCCTGACATCCTTAGTGGTTTTATACCTTGGTCGCTTAGGACTCTCTCTTTGGAGGTTTGTGCTATGTGCTTTTCTGCCCAACATTCTAAATTACTGCAAAGTAATTCCTCAGCGCTATTGTGAGAATGGAGAAATTAAAGGTAAAGTCTAGGTTTGCTACTCTTTGGCAGGTTCAGGCTTCAGGCTTGCCTGAAGCAGATCTCTGCAGTAGCCAGTTTGTTGCCTTTTTTCTGGTAGGTTTTCTTTTCTTATTCTTGGTATCTATCTCTATAAATTCAGGGAGAAGTTTTTGGTTAGTTTTAAGATTAGTTGGTAGCTCTGTTGCAATTTCTTCCTAGGCATATCTTGAGTTCTGGGTCCCTCAGTTATGGTTTCTTTACTGATTTAGTTTCAGTTGTCTTTGGTTTTGCAGGTATCTGTTAAAATCTTTAGCTTGCCATTGTATTTTCAGTGCTTTTATAAAATTGTTCCTTTTACAATTTTATGGCATTACTTCAAGAGGATTTTTTTGGAGGAAAGTGGAAACAAGCATATATACTGGTTTCACCAATCTGAAATAGAACTTATTAAAATGTATGTGACAAGAAAATACATTTGGGTATATACTGATAGGTTTCCTTTAATTTTGTGAAAAATTGCATTTCTTTTCCTATATTTTAAGAGCCTTCACATCAGTCCTGGAATGATGAAAATAAGAGAATTCTAAGAAACAATTCTTTTTTTTTGGTGTGTGAGAGAGAAACAGACAGAAAAGGAGAGAGATGAGAAGCATCAACTCATAGTTGGAGCACCTTAGTTGTTCATTGATTGCTTTCTCTCATGTGCCTTGATGATGGGGGCAGGTGCTCACCTGAGCCAATGACCTTGGCCTCAAGCCAGCCACCATGGGGTCATGTCTGTGATCTCACACTCAAGCTGTCAACCCCGCACTCAAGCTGGTGAGCCTGCGTTCAAGCAGATGAGCCCACAATCAACCTGGCGACCTTTGAGTTTCAAACTTGGGTCCTCTGTATCCTAGGCTGTCACTTGATCCACTGTGCCACTGCCAGGTCAGGCTAAGAAGCAATTGATTTAAGTTCAAAAATTCATGGTGTAAAACAGAAAACATTTGGAAAGATATGCTATTTTCCAGGCACTAAAACAGAAAGGATTCCATGCAGTGGGAAAGGAAAGAGAAGAGGGGCTATAGAGACGGGTGTGATGTCATCATCAAGAAATAACCAAGCTCTGTGCAAATGAGAACACTCTGTTAATATTTCCTGGGGGATTCCAGGAATGGAGGCTATTTCTGGGCATTATCCAGTCTCCATTCCAATGAATAGTATACATTGCCTGAATAGAGAAACTGTGAGGAGTTCTTTCTGTTCCCACTGAGGAAGAGCACCCATTAACAGCAGTCACCAGCTTGCTTGTTTATCTTCCAGAAGGGTTGACGCTTTGAGATTTTGTTTAACCTTTAAAATTATTTACTGCAAAGAGCCTCATTTTCATGGCCTAGGATGTTTTTCAGCCACAAAAGGAAAGAGTGTGGCTCCATGTACCTAATGAGAAAATGGTGAAAATGTGTCTCAGTCAGGGACCTTGCAGGAAAAAGTTGATACACTTCACTGGGTAATTTTAGAAGAGTTTAATTACCTTTATGAAGATTTTGACAGGTTCAGAAGCATCTATGAAGGTAACATGGTACCCCATGGCTAGCTATAGCTGGGCTTTACTTTCCTAAGACCTAATGGGTCAAAAGGAGAGAGTGGTTCCCAGAAACTAGAGAGGCTTTCTGTATGAAGAGGGATTATAAAAAAATAAAAATAAAAAATTCTATTCTTCTTAAGCTTATTTGACTAATGTTTTTTTTTCATGTAATATTTATTACAATCCTGTGGAACTTTGGGAAATGCTAGTATAGATCTATTCCTGCCTAATGAGGTAAAGTAAATGATTCCTCCTGACAGTATTCCTAATTTTATGGTTCTGTGAAACTCTCAGAATTGGACCTGTCATCCAATAAGGCCAATTTAAAAAACAACCTTAGCTAAACTTTCAGTTTCAGAGTTGTTACTCTATGCTTTATAGCTGCTCTTTATTGGAGAATAAGAAACTGTGTCAGAGATTCACTCTTAATGAAGCAATTTTCTAATTTTATATTATCTTTGCCTTTCATATTTACCTGAGGTTTGCTGGAAACTTGTGATTTAGAGAAAAACTTACAATATATTACTAAATACTTGGCTGTTGCAATATTTCATATATATCAAGTTCTGAAAGTTTATAATAATTTCATAAATAGCTTTAAACAAGAGTACCATGTAACATTAAGAGAAGAGGATAATTCATTTTTATTTCATTAGGCACATACTAGCATGACTTAACTGTACAAAATAAATTGTGTAAAGTTTGAATAAAAATCAAGAATAAAGATTTTTGCCTTTCTGACTTTTGTTCCTGGATTCAAAATAAGATACATCATCAATGCAGAAGAAATCAGAGATTCTTTTTGCCCAAATTCTACTTCTTACTTAAAATCAAAATTTTCTGCAGGCAAAGAATTGATTGAAAATTCTTTTAGATGTCTCTTTTGCTGTCTGTAGTCTACAAGAATTTCTATCTTTTGTATTTTTCATTTCCTTTTCCAAATATTAAATTCTTTCCTTGCTCAGACAGGTCATTTAAGAAGAACAATGATCTATCATTTCATTAATACTTGTTAAATAAGTGATACATTTAATGCATTGGTATCTAGAATTCTGAGGATATTATATTTTGTTCTTTTTATATTACTGTGAGATGTAGAACATTTATGTACCTACCCTAGTTCACAAATGTGTGGAATATCTAAGGACATGTGAAATCTTTAGATTAAAATGGTACAGGATTACATGGAAGTGATAAGACCAATTCTCTGACACGTAGATTTTGTTGTAATTTTTTCTTGAAAGAAATAATCACTGTTTAAGGATAGAATAAAGAAACAGTTAAGAGAATAGTGTAATGGTAAATATTTAACAGCCAGCCCTGGTGGGGTTGGGAAAAGCAAGGAAGTCCTGATTTGAGTGCTGCTAATTTCCATGGTGTAAATACTTTCATCATGGCCACTTTCAAGTTAGGAACGTGACTTCATTGACCATGAAGTTGGGAAAAGATGTGCAGTAGCCCACTATTGTATAGTGTTTCTTCTGTGCAGATATAACAAGACACACATAAACTCAAGAACATTGATACTAAAGTAGTTAAATAATGAAGAAGTAATGTGTTTTTGACTACTTATTACCTTTGTTTTTAAGTAATTTATTTAAGTATAAATTTATTTAATATATCTTTACCAATGGCTATTTTTAACAACTAACTCAAAAAAGTTCTAATAATTTAACAATTATCTTTCGGAATTAGTACAAAGTGTTTCTCATACATCACTGGATAAAAGTATAAAGTTTAAAGTTAGATAGTTCTAAATTTTATTACTTGCTTTGCCACTTACGAGCTGTGTGGCCATGTCAAATTTATATTTGTTCTTTAAGTCTTAGTTTTCTGAAACAAAAAGTAAAGGCAAAAATTCTACTTTGCATAGCTGCAATGATTAAATAACATGATAGCTCCCCATCCTCTGGAGAGTAGGGATTTTATGGTTAAAAATTTTACAAGGTCCCTATTAAAACTGTGCTCATAAAGCATTTTTTAAAAAAATAAGACAGAGCCATTTAGAAGAATATGCTTAGCTCCACATAGATATAATTTACATAATTCAAGAGAAGATAGTCAGGCTTCTTTAAGGATTCATCCTGTACTGTCATTGAGAATGAATATTTTTCCTTGTGATATGTGTTGTTGGTTCCAGTAAGCATTCTTCTTGCCTTTAGTGGTAATATCCTACTTTATGGAGAGTTTGCACATTCTCTGGTGTGATTTTTGAGACCTGTAGGCCAAACCCTTCTCCTTGATTCATTCTTTATACCGTCAGCGGAAGATAGTAAAAATAGGTGGACACGTACATGGGTTTCCTTAGGAAAGGAAGGAAGTGATTTAGGAGCCTGGCATAAATCTGAGGGTAGGAAATAAGACTAAGAATTAAGTTTTATGATCACACAGATAAGTAGTAACTTGCCTTGATGAAGTCATTGATAAGTTCAATAAATATTGTGATCTTTTGTATAGACTGCATTCCACCAAACTAATTTTATTCCACACTTTAATAAAAATTATTTGTTTTGAAGTTGTTTTAGCAGTTTTATAAAAAATGACCAGAACATAAAATAGAAAATAATGTGACTCAAGCAGATAGTCTGAAAATACAACAAAATGATTAAACTGTTTGAGATCCTGGCTTATATAGTCTAAGACTAAAAGGTTGTATCTATAGTTTTCTTTAAGCCGTTTTTAACAGGACAGTCATTACTTGCAACAGACGAGTTGCCATACCAGATGTGTATAATGAGAAACCTTGAAAGTCATGAAAACTCTCAGAGAACAGGAAATCTATATTTACTTGGATTACTAGTAAATCAATTATAACTATATACTAATGCCTCTATACTAATGTCTTGGATAACAGATAAGAAAGAGCATTTAGCATTATTTTTAATAGCTTAACAAAAGTAATTAGGATTATTACATTTTTAAGTGAAAGACATTTGCCCTTGAGAGATAATAGTAAAGACTTTATTCAAATTGCTAAATTTGATCCATTTTTACATGAATAGTTGGAAAAATGTCAAGATAAAACAATTAAATGCGCCTGACCAGGCAGTGGCGCAGTGGATAGAGCGTTAGACTGGGATGCAGAAGACCCAGGTTCGAGACCCCGAGCTCGTCAGCTTGAGCGTGGGCCCATCTGGCTTGAGCAAAAAAAAGCTTGCCAGCTTGGACCCAGGATTGCTGGCTCCAGTAAGGGTGGCTTGGTCTGCTGAAGGCCCGCCGTCAAGGCATATGTTAGAAAGCAATCAATGAACAACTAAGGTGTTGCGACGGCAACGAAAAACTAATGATCGATGCTTCTCACCTCTCTCTGTTCCTGTCTGTCTGTCCGTATTTTTTATCCCTCTCTCTGACTCTCTCTCTATCCCTGTAAAAACAACAACAACAAAAAAACCAATTAAATGCAACATATCTGAAACAGTTGAGGAAGAACTAACTGTAATAGTGAGAAAATATGTAAGAAATGAAGTGGAAAACAAACCTGAAGAAAAGAACAGCAAATATTAATTCATTTTTCTAGTTTCAAAACTGGAAAAACAAAATTAATTAGTAATTATTGTGTCTTACTGTAAAAAACCTGATGAGTAATTTTTAATGTTTTTTGCCCACTGAAAATGATCTAGTGTGACTTTAAATTTTGAAAAATGAAACAAGCATGGAAAATGGTAACAACTGAAAAACAGTAGCAGTAAATTGTATGACAATGCAGTTGAAAGGTGAGGACAAAAGACTGCACACACTCTTTAAGAACTTTAGTGAATATGTGCCAGGCCAGCTCATTTCCTTAATCTTGTCAGAGAAAAAGCTGCTGTGACAGTAGCTGAAGTTGGTGACTACTTTAGCATCTTCCAACAGCACTTTTTTCTTCCCAGGTTTATCCTAGATAATTTACAATAATGGGGTCTTTTATTTTTTATTTACCTTTTAAATTGAATTTTTGGGGTGACACTGGCTAATAAAATTATATAGGCTTCAGGTGTACAATTCTATAACACAACATCTGTACATTGTATTGTGTGTTCACCACCCTAAGTCAAGTCTTCTTCCATCAGCATTTATCCTCCCTTTACTCTTTTCTACATCCTCCCACCCCCTTTCTCTCTTAATCACCACACTGTTGTCTGTGTCTGTGAGGTTTTCTTTTCTTTGTATAATCCCTCTATCTTATTCACCCAGCCCCAAACCTTTTCCCTCTGAGTGCTGTCAGTCTGTTCCCTATATTTTAAAAGCATGTATAACTTAGATTTTCACTAAAACATATAAATCTTACCTAGGACACTGATCCAAGTATTTCTTAGAATAATTTTCAGAAATTTTCTTTACTTAGAGCTTGGTTTCTTGAATCAGACTCTTGAATTTGTGGCTCTACTGCTTAATAGTTATGCCAACTTGAGCAACTCTTAAGTTTTGTTTATTTCTTCTGCAAATAAAGCTACTAATATATTTATCTATTTTAGTTGTTATGGGGATCAAATATAATAAGTAACACAATATATATAATTTAATGAATAAAAGACGAATCCTGTAAATATAAACACCAGGGTTCAGGATACAGCAAAAACTCAGGAAGGCAGAACTATGGAAGAACATGAACCAAAGAGAATGCCTGATAAGAAGGAAGTGAAAAAAGAATTGAAGAAAGAATTATTCTGAAACTGAAGCCTCACATTCATGAAATTCCTCATTCAAACTCATCCTAAGGATATTGAACAAACCTGATCTGACAATCTGACAAAGCCTCTACTAAGACTTGGATGGTGGTGAGTGATGTAACTTGTAAGTCTCTAAGTCAGTTGATTCTTGAGTTCTTCACAACATAGCTGTCCTTATCATGTGAATTCTCTCCTTTGGGTGCCAGAATGACTACACAGTGATAAATCTTCATTGTTGTCAGAGAAAAGACAAACTTTCCTCCGTGTTTCTTCAGGCATGGGCGAGAGCATTGACAGTCAGCTATCAATCCAGAGGCTACCCAGGGACCTTTTGGAAATGTATATATTTGCTCCAAAACACACTGCACTAAGAGCATATTAAGGAAGGCACATGACTAGTCCTGCTGTGGACTGAATGTTTCTGTCTTCTATATTTCCTCCACCCCCCAATTCATGTGTTGAAATCCTAATTTCAGTGGAATGATATTTGGTGATGAAGCCCTTGGGAGGTAATTAAATCATGATGCTGGAGCCCTCATGATGGCTCAAGTCTTTATGAGAAGAGACAGGAGAGTGCACGTGTCCTTTGTCTGGTCTTCACTGTGTGAAGATACAAGGAAAAGATAGCTATCAGCCACCAGACATTTGATCTGCTGCCACCCTGGTCTTGGGCTTCTCAGCCTTCAGAATTGTGAGAAATAAATTTTTAAGCCATCCAGTCTGGGGTACCTTGTTAAAGCGCTCGAATGGACTAAGACGTGTCCTTTCCTACCTTAGGCTTTTTGCTGCCCTTTGGCTAGGAAAGCAGCCTCTCACAAGGAACGACTTGTCCTTAAGCCACTCCCACTAATAATAACAAAAATGACAACAAATAGGATTGAACCATGATAATGTGTCATTCCCAAGGTTAATTGTTTTAGATGCATCATCTGGTTCCACATGTACTGTGCCCTCCTTTTCTCAGGGAAGAATCCTCTGACACAGAGGGAGAAAGCGGATCATTTTGACCTTCCTGAGCTGCTCACCGGGATGATTCTCCATAGCAGTGTGTGCCCCTCCAAACCCCCACTTCACTTCTTATGAGTTGCCAGTATTACATTTGTTGTCAAACTTTTTGAACACATATTATGTGCCAGTCATAGTTTTAGATGATTGAGGCCCATCAGTGAACAATAACAACAAAATACTAAAAATACAATTTTCATTTGGTGAATATTTGATTGATGTGTTTTAAGTATTTTTTTTAATCTTTGAAAAATTTGTAACTCCTCACATTCATAGTCTTACTTATTACCTTGATATTAAATCATACATTGATGGTGATTCTCATACTGAGTTTTAACTGAAACATTTCTAATGTGAATAAATATAGCCATAAATCAGCAATGACTTCTGTGTGCGAGGTCAGTTTTCAGGTATGTATATACTTTAAATTCTGAGATTTCATAATCACTTTTGTCTAATGCTCTGTTTCTTATCAGAGATCATTACTTTCAGTTTAGTGGCTAGACTATTAGCCTCCAGCCAAAGCTTAAAAAACAAACAAACAAACACTGTTTGCCCATACATTGCTCCAGGCTCATACTAGAGCAGTCAGTAAAGTTGCAATTTTCTTAATCAGATTAAAAAAATATCTATATCTATATCTATCTATATCATCTATATCTATATCTAATCTATCTATCATCTATCTATCTATCTATCTATCTATCTATCTATCTATATCTATCTATACACACAGACACACACACACACACATATACACAGAAATAACATGGTTATGCTTAATTATAAAACTTACATCGCTATTAAAAAAAAAGCAATTTTCTTTCCATTTTTAGAAACCAGGGCATGTATCTGAGAGAAGGAAAAAAATAAGGACTACCATGAAATTAACAAAATGGAGATAATTTTGCAATTGAGATAATCCTGCTAAGTTACTTGTTTGTGTGTACTCAGGTATGAGAAGTAATTAGGATTTCATATGTGAAAAATTCTGCAGACTCTTGGAATCCACATGGGAGACCCGCTGCAGAATGATAGATCAGAGGAAATGTGTACACATATCTTGTCTTGACTTCAGCAAAAGATTTGATAAAGTGCCTCTATTCTGTTGTCACTAAGCTGGAAAAATTTGAGTGGAATGAGCTGTAGTTAAGAGAATCTGCACAACTGTACTCAGATAGTCTATTTGACTTATAGATATTCAGTAAATGTTTGTGGAGTTAAATTGAAATGAATTGATCTATGCTTGTATGGAGTGCCACAGTAGTGTATATTGTATCATTCTAAACCCTGCTCAGTATGCTGATCAAAGATGTGTGAAAATTTCCAGGACAACTTGTCAACTTACATGCCTTTAGTCAAATTGTTTTAGCAAGTACTTTCTAATAGTTAAATCTGGCAAGACTTTTTCATCTCTATCCTATCTGCCACCTCTGTGGCATGTAATGCTGACTTCTACCTGTTTTCTTCCTTTGACTTCCAAGGTATCATTGTTTCCTTTTTAACTCTGAATATTCCTTCTCCTTTTTGATTTCACTTTTCTTGACCCCTTACGTATTTATTCTACATCTTCTTTGTGGTTTTACCATTCTAAGTGATTTCATTCATGCTCTTGGCTTTACATAACCATTTGTAATTGACACACCCAAATCTGTATCTTCAGTCTAAACTACTTTCTTGGGTACACAACTGTATGTCTCATATTACTCTCAGCATATTGACTCCTTTTTTAATTTAATTAATACCTTGAAGCTATTCAACATGAGCTATCCTGACCTCCCTTCTCCCAAACTTGAAGTTTCTAATAATTAAAATACATTAACATTGGACACAAAACTGTGTTTGATTTTTTACATCCATCACTTACTGCTTATACAAATCAGAGAAACTACTTAGCCTATGTATATTAGTGTTCTATTGCTGTACAGAAAATTACTGCAAATTTAGTGCCTTCAAAAAACACTCATTATTGCTTAGCTTCTGTGTGTCCAGGGTTTGGGTGTGGCACAGCTGGATCTTCTGATTAGGATGTCACATAAGGCTATTAATCAAGGTTTTTGCCAGGCCTGAGTTATCAGATGCTCACTTGGTAAATAATCCACTTCTAAGCTCCTTTAGGGTATAAGAAAATTATATACAACTTATTTATATTTGTTTGTAAAATTGTGTTGGGTATAAAACTCAGATAATTATAGGTTGGTAATTTACTTACATTACTATTTGATATGACATTCAGAAAGTCTGTGGCATGTGGGTCAATTCTATATTGTACAAAATGGTCCTATACGTTTTTAGTTTCCATACATTAAATACCATTAGTGTCTCCAATTTGTTATAGTTACCAAAAGCACCTCCACAATTTTAAAGCACCCTTTATGGATGATACTGTCCTCTTGACCATCACTAGGTGAGTGGTTTTAAATATTTCTAACAAATAAACATTAATTTTATGACAGAAACAACTTCTTACCGAGTGCCTCCATGTGGAAGGCCTTGGTCTAAGTGTTGTATTATTCATTTGTTAAAACAAGACATTGTTTCCCCTTCTCTCATGAAACGAGTATAAAACAAAAGGGATCTTGGACATTTATACTCTTCCTTGCTTCAAAGGTAAATCTCTCAAAAATTTAGAACTTATCAGATAACTAAACTTTCTTATTCTTTAACTGCTAGCTCAAAGTTCAATTGAAGTTTATCAGGCAATGTTCTATAAAGAACAGGCATGCTAACTCTACAATATATTTTTTTTTAATATAGCTGAAAACTATTTCCCCAAGATTTTTGGTTTTCTTTCCACATGAATTTTTATTTTTTAATTAAATTATACCATTGACTATTTTTTGAACCACTTTTAAAATCTTCTACTTTGTGCCTCCTTTACACTGTGTATATTATTCTCTCTCAGTGTCAGAGGGTAACTTAAGATAAGGTGATTTGTGAAGACTCAATAATTTTCAAAAAAGGTTTTCAAACTTTTCTTCCTTTTTCATGGCCCTTTTATGAAGACTTTTTGAGTTACCAAAACAGATGTGATATGTAATATATTTTTAAAAAATCTATTCTCTGGCCTGACCTGTGGTGGCGCAGTGGATAAGGCGTCGACCTGGGAACACTGAGGTCGCCAGTTCAAAACCCTGCACTGGTCTGGTCAAGGCACATATGGGAGTTGATGCTTCCAGCTCCTCCCCCTTTCTCTCTCTCTCTCTCTGTCTCCTCTCTAAAATGAATAAAATAAAATAAAAAAGAAATTAAAAAAAAATCTATTCTCTGAAGTTTGATTCAGGGACAGAGATATCAGGAGGACAATAAATGTTTGTTAAAAGAATTCTGCTTTGTAGTATGGTTATCTGTGCATTTGGCTAATCTGTAATCCCTCCCTGCTTTATCTTAATTTTTAACACATTTGAAGGGTAGGGTCTCTATCTTACTCATTTTTTCAATTCTTCTCATTGCCAAGTGCAGTATTGTATGCTTACTGATTTATTTATTTCTCAGAAAATACTTGTTGATTGTCTTCCATTGGCGAGAAAAGGTATAGTTTTTTGGTCAGACACCTTGGCTCTGGAATTTGAGAACCTGCGTTTAAAGGTTACCTCTTCCACTTACTGCCTGTGACATTGGCAAGTTCCTTAGAATTTAAAATTTTTGACTTCCACATCTTTTAAATAGTGATGAAAGTGGTGGTAGTGATGATAATGATGGATAATGTACTGTTTACTGGGAACTCCAGTAAGAATTAGGATCAAGAACTAATGTCTTTGGAATCAGACTGATGGAAGTTTGCATTCTAGCTTCATTGTCTACTAGTTGAGTAACCCTAAACAAGTTAATTAGGATCATGAAGCCATAGTTTTTTTAACTGTTAATTGATTAAATGAAGATAAACATGTCACTGCTTTTTATTGCCCATAGAATAAAATTCAAACTACTTACAATGGTCTAAAGCTAATACCTAAATTATCTAACTCCTCCCCATCCATCTAAACTCATTACAGCCTCTCATTTGCTTATGTCAGGGTGGTTCATTTTCTATTTTTAAAGCAAGCCAAACACATTTCCACTTTAATCCTTCAACTGTCACAGGACGGCCTCATTTTCATGTTTATTCAAATGTCACCTCTCCATAGAACCTTTTACTTACACCTTACCTGAAGGAACCCTGTGTTCCCATCTCCCTCATCATCCAAATATCCTTTGTCCTTATTTATCTTTACAAATAGATTATTTGTTATAATTATTTTATTTGAGTATTTGGGTGACTGATTTGTTGTTTACAGCCTATTTCCTCTACTAGAAGGCAAACTTTGTCAAGGCTGGGTCAGAGTGTGTGCTATTTGCTAATCTAGTTTCAGTGTCTGGAACACTGTTCAACCTAATTAAATGCTCAAAACTAGAATTGTATGCATAAGTGAAAGAATAAATACTTCATAGATCATTGAACAGATTAAATGTATATAGTACTGCAAAAAAGAAGTGATGAATTAATGTTAGTTATTATTATTACTATTAACTACATGAAAATAGAAACAGCTCCTGCTTTTGTAAAGTTTGCAATCTCCACTGGAAGATACAGGGATGTAATAGGCCAATTACAAGTATTCTAAGTGCTGCGTGAATGAGGCTTTTGTGATATGGGAACATGTAAATATGTTCAGGAAATATTTGCTGAACTGTTATTTTTACTTGAATGTTCTTAAAGAGCACTGCCTGACAATAAGCACAACTGGAGAATGAAGGGTGAAGGCTATGTCAATCCTTCTAAATAAATTCAGCTATCTGTTACCTTTACAGGTAGCGATCTGTGATCCAGTATAGACAATGACCTTGTTTTATATTTGTTGACTTCATCAGAGCTGCTGAATGCATAACATATCCTGGTGTAGATCATGTTTATGTTTTCATAACTTTCCCTTCATCCCTAGTGCCGACATCAAGAAGAATTTTATGAGGTTTGATTTTTCTATAATGTCCCAAAAGCCTCTCTAATAAATACAGCCTTAAATTAAATTCATTTTAGGTGAAGACATGCCCCTGCTATTTAATTGTAACTTCAAGACAAGTTCTCCAGCATCTCCTCCTCCAACTGGATTGCTGCTCCTAATTCTTTTTGATATAAACACTTTGAGCTGCCACCTCCCTTTTCTCCTACTTCCACCCTGTTGGGCAGATGAAATATATTATGCTCACTTTGTTAAAGCTGCCCACATGGAAGTTCGTTGATATTAATGTGTAATGGGGGACAGGCTGTAAGCAGGCCGAGTCATTATAGCCTAAGGCTTAGTTTTAAGAGTAAGCTTTTCCCCACACCCTTGACTTGTTGGATGATGTGGGGTGGTGTCCTCTCCTGAGGAATCCCATTGTGCCTCAGATGGGTGACTTTGTGTCAGAGACTTCCTTATTTGTAGATTGGATTAAAGGTTTTGAATCTATGCTATAAAGTGGGGCAGACCAGGAGCTTGCTCTCTTGGTTCCTGAAGTATTAGAAAGGAGAGCAGATGAAGGCCACGTGGCGGTCAGGAGAAGCAGCCTAGATGGCAGAGTGCTGAGGAAGAAGCTAGTTTGTGCAGAGTTTGTGCTGGAGAAGGAGATAGGGAACAGAGGTGAATAAGTCTGGTGAGCTAGAAACCTTTGATGCTAGGAAACTCGGATAAGTCAGTAGCTTAGTGAGCACTGAATGAGTGGGTTTTGGAGCCCAGTGTGTGTTTTTGCTTGCCCACAGGGTGCAAGCTAGAATTAAAGCTGATGGCTCACCAGTTCTTGGATCCGTTGTTTCATTATCGTCTGTTCGAATCTAATGTAAGCCTGCATGAGCCAGACTGCTATGATGGTGGCCTTGGACACTGGCTTTACACTCCCCAACTCCATAGGTTTTACATTTATCTTCAAAAAATGTTCTATACTTGCATCCTTTCTTCTTTCACCAACTTTCTGTAATTATAGTTTTATTCTTAAGAAATACATTCTCTTCTATTAAAGAAATTTCAGAGCACAGTTGTGGAGATAAGATTGGCCTCTCAAATTTTATGATTAGAACCATAATGTTTTCATGTTGATAAATTATAGATAGAGTAAATAAAGCACTTACTTTTCCCACCAGGATACCTGCTTGTGCATACTGAAACTGCCACACAGTAAGAGAGAGACAACATGATCATTTTTTCTTGCTCATTGATTTCCCACATCAGGTATATGTACTAGCAGGGGTTGAAATAAGAACATTAATCTTATTTTAAAATAAGAAAATGCATAAAGCAAGATCTTAGTGTTTTCTAGAAATATATACTGCTAAGGATGGTTCTGGTGAATTAATTCTAAGTATTTTCAGTTTGTTGATCTTGTAGAAACAAGTTCAAAGATCAAGTATTGCCCATGGAGTTTGATAAGACACTAATGACAGTTAGCCTTCAGGCAACACTATCACTAAACTTGTTAAAAGTAGCAAAGAATTGGTCACTGAACCTCTCTAAGGACATAACAGACTCCAGGTAGGAAAACAGAGAGGAGGAGGGACTATGTCTGGGTAAGTATGTAGTGATTATAATTAAGTTACTTTTAGAAAGAACAAGAATAACAACACTTTACCTGTTCAGATTATCAGGGAAAAGATTTCCTATGAGTAATGTTTTCAGTGTACCTCCCTGCCTTGGAACTTAAAGAGAAGATTAAAAGGAAATTTTACATTAATGAATGTGTGCTGCCAGAAGAAAAGATTTAGAGTGAAATTGGTAGTTATTATAGTAAACAGTATAACAATAATAATTATTATTACAAACATACACAGGACAGACATACACATGTGGCAATATAAAAACAGACAATATCAGAGAAAATGAAGAACTAATGATGGAAGCTAAGAATTATTTAGCACCTAATCAATGTTTTCATGCTCATTACTTTATTATTCACACAACCAACTGAAAAGATAACACTGGGAAACAAAATTTTTGTTGCATCCACAAAAGCACTTGTTCTTACCTAATTCGAGTGTGCTGATCTCAAATATGACATTAGTTTTTCTCTGTAAGCTACAGTTATTTTGCAATTCAAGATTTTAGGTTTTCATCTTATTGTAAAATTTTCAACATTTAGTTTAATATAATGAAGTAGAATGTCTTCATGGGCATCATTTTGTGAAAATATAATAATTTATATAATTCAGTAAATACACTAATACTCTTAAAGATATGATTGCATGAGAATATTTCTATAATTTCAAAATAGAACATATTAAAACACTTATTATAATAATAAAATTTGAGTAAAACTTATTTAAATTGCGCAAAACTTATTTAAATTCTATTCAGGCAAAAATTTGCGTTTGTAGCTCTTGCGTTTGTGTACTTGTTGAAGACAATCTTGTTTGATGCTCCAGCAGTAGTCTGCTCATCATTAACAGCTCCAAGATTTTTGGGAAACTTATCAAGGTGATTGTTCAGGAAGTGAATCTTAATGCTCATGTTACATCCAATGTTGCGGAAAGCCAACAGCATCCTTTGAACTAGAAGTTCATAGTTTTCTACCTTTTTATTGCCAAGGAAGTTCTTTGTAACTGCGACAAAAGACTGCCATGCTGCTTTCTCCTCCTTATTCATCTTCCTGGCAAATTCTTCATCACGTATGAGGGTTTGAATATGAGGTCCATCGAATACACCTGCTTTTATCTTCTTGAAAGACAAGGCAGGGAAAGCAGAAATAATATGTTGAAAGCATTCACTTTCTTTATTCAAAGCCTGAAGAAACTGCTTCATTAAGCCAACTTTGATGTGAAGTGGGGGAAAAATGATCCTGTCTTGATTAACTAACTACAGGTTCCCTCACAATATATTACATTTCTACTTCCAGAGCTTCATGTTTTGGCCACTCCTTCTGTGTCCAGTGTTTCTCCCGAGCTAAGCTGTCCCACAAACACAGAAAGCAAGAATACTTCGTGAAACCTCTCTGTTGTCCTAGCTGGACATGTACCATTTTAAGATTCACACAAATGATCCAGTTATGCTCCTCATACTTCAGAAAGTTGATGATGATTTTTATGTCATTATAATCTTCTCGCAGATGAGATGAATAACCAATTGGAACCGATACATGAACATTACCATTGTGTCAGAGAACACTTCAGACTTTGTTTAGAGCTGTCAAGAAATAGTCGAAATTCTTTTGGACTGTCAGTGATAACACCTAGCTGGCTGAGAAGACTACTGATATCATGACTGTAAATAAAGTGTTTGTCTTCGGAAAAAAGGTCCACAAAAATTTGTTCATGCTTCCTGAAATAAAATACTTTAGCTGACTGGTGAAGTACCTTCTTTTCTTGAAACCTAGAGGCTAATAACTCAGCTGCTTTCTTTGATAGGCCCAAATTTCTTACTAAGTCATTTAATTTGGGTTGGCTAAACTTCTGAGGGGTTTATGACTGCTTGGCATTAGAAAAAGATCCTTCAGATTTTACAACCATTTCCTCATGCATCTTATCAAAATACACTTGATCACCATGTTCACTTTCTTCAATCTTAGGAGAAATAAAACCATTGAACACTGGAATCATGAGTGTCTCAGAGTGTGGGGTAGGTCGTATTGCTGAAGAAATATTAGGATATGCGATCATATGCCATTTTTCCTTGCCGATGCCCTTTGTATGGATCAGACAGAAATAACAGTGAGTGCTGTGGTCCTTAGGTTCACGCAAAACCAGGGGAATACCAAAAGTCATTCCTTTGAGTTTTCCTTTTGTTCAATCACAAAGCATTTCCTCACAATTATGACATACAATATGAGGAACCCAATTCTTTTCTTGATCGCCAAGGGGAACTTGAAAATAGGCAATATATGCACATGTCACAAATGATCAAATATTGCACCTTTGATGTTGAAGTGTGTAACAGCCACATATATAACAGAAGGTGTCAGGACTGTTCTTACATTTACGCCTACTTGAAGAAGCCATGATTCAATCTTAAAACAAAATGAGAAGGTTTTTTTGTTTGTTTGTTTGTTTTGTTTTTTTACAGGGACAGAGAGAGAGAGTCAGCGAGAGGGATAGACAGGGACAGACAGACGGGAACAGAGAGAGGCGAGAAGCATCAATCATCAGACTCTCGTTGCCATTGCAACACCATAGTTGTTCATTGATTGCTTTCTCACATGTGCCCCGACCACGGGCCTTCAGCAGACCAAGCAACCCCTTGCTGGAGCCAGCAACCCTGGTTCCAAGCCGACGAGCCCTTGCTCAAGCCAGATGGGCCCGTGCTCAAGCTGGCGAGCTCAAGGTCTCGAACCTGGGTCTTCCGCATCCCAATCCGACACACTTTCCATTGCGCCACCGCCTGGTCAGGCAGAAGGTGTTTTTATCAGATAATAATTTTTTACATTTAAAAACAACTACAATTATGTAAAAGTGATCTTTATAAAACATTAATTGCATTGTGGTTATGTTCAATCCAATAGTTGTTGCCCTTTAACTCCAATTTAAAAACCAATGCATGCCATTAACTGTAACAAAAATAAATTAAAATTGCATAAGAACCAGAGCATGCACCGAAAAACAGATTTCAGATTTCGAATCAGTGATGCAGATATATATAAACAGTTCTAAAACCTTATGCAACAGAAAAGGAAAAAAAATATTGTTCCCCAGTGTAATAAGCAAATAGTAGAGTTGAGGTTTACACAAAAGCAGTCTTATTCTGGGTCCCAGCCTCTTAATTACTGCACTATATATTACTATACTATACTATACTATACTATATTATACTATACTATATGGTAATTTTTCACTATATAATTCTATACTATAGAATATAATATTGCCTCTCCTATACATTATCTTGTAGTTTTCTGTGAACTTATTCTTACACGTGTTATTCATTTCAACAGATTGTAAGCTCCATGAGAATAATAACTAGGTCTGTCTAGTTTACCACTGAGTTCCCAGAACTTAGCCCAGTGTTAGGCACACAGGTGTCCAAAAGTATTTATTGAATGACTAATGTCAACCAGCAAAACTAAAAAAAATTAGGCATTTTTGGACTTAAATACTGAAGGAGGAAACGTGTATAATATTATTGTGCATTATTCTCTTGAAAAACTCAAATCTCATTCATTTTTTACTGTTGCATACTACAACTTAAGAAAGTAGATAAACAAGGACATTGCTGATAGCAGGTGGAAGACAGTGGGCTCAAATAAGAAAAAAGAGAAAATATTTTCAACTTTGACTATATACCTGTGATGTCTTAAAAGGCCCAGCTGATAGCAATGCATAGTAAAAGTTGGGTTTGAGGAAAGGCTCCCTGTATCCTGATATTGTGTTCTATTTTAATTATAATTTTATTTATAAGAATATAATCAACTAGACTAAGACATGAAATACAAATTCCTCTTGGATTTTAGTTCCTCATACTCCTATCCTAAAATAAAAAGTCGTATGATCTGGATTGATTGGAATAACACACCTATGTTATCTACAGGCTTTGTGTCTAGGATATCACTTTGGGAGGTCCAGGTATAACACAGATCACCCAAACATTCCAAAATCTCACCAATCTATGAATATGAATGAAGTCAGCTATATCAGCACTCAAGCTTTTCACTTTTAAGCTAATGCAGGAGCTTTAGAAACTTTTAAAAGTGCCACTGTTCTACAAGTATTTTGGGAAATTCTGAAATTTCTTACAGAAGTTTATAAAGTCACATAAGCTTCTGTCATGTTCTTTCATTTGCATTTTGGCTTTAATCACTCAGACCTCTGCTGATTCTGATGCTCTTAATCTTTATGGTGTTATATAATTTGCCAGTGATCAATGAGGGTTAAAAAGTATATAATGCTCAGTTATATGATGTGCTGGTTGTTTGGGCCCTCAAATATTAAGTTATTTTAGGGGGAATCACTTTCTGTTCACACTGATGATCTTTTTTCTCCTTGTAGTGTATAACTGCCATGAAAGAAGCCAAGCTAGGAAGAGATTTCAGTATCTGCCATCTCACTATATCTTTTGTGTCATCTAGTACTCAAATCCTGTTGTGAAATTGTCATTCAGATTCCTCTTCCCTTGTATAATTTTTTTCTCAGGAGCTTTGCCATTTTTCTGTGCCATCTGGCAATCTTATTCCTTTTCTCTCCTAATCCGGCTCAAAAAAACCCCATGTATATGGATCTGAATTCCTCTCACCACGTTGTTGATTAAACCCATGTAAATCAGTACATACAAATAATGTGCAAGATGTCATCTAACTCCATATAACAGTGACGTCTGACTCTGAACTTTGGCCCAGCTGTGACCTTATTATGAAATATATTATAATCCATTGGTTCCTAAATCTCAGGCTAAGTCTATCAATAGCCAGGGTTTCATTAGAGAGTGTAAGTACTCAATTTAGGCTTTGGAATCTTCCTTCTCTTTGGAAGTGGAGAAAAGTATTTGTGGATTGTATTAGTTAGGGTTCTCCAGAGAAACAGAACCAATAGGAGATATATATATATATATACACACACACACACACACATACATATATATATTATATATAATATATATAATATATGTATATATTATATATATTATGTATATATTATATATAATAAAACAAAATGTGTATATGTATATATATTATATATAATAAAATAAAAATATGTAAATATATAATTGATTATAATAAACTAGCTCATGCAATTATGGAGGCTGAAATATCCCAAGATCTACAGTATATTCAATAATCTGAAGACCCAAGTGAAGTGATGGTGTAGGTCCAGTCTAAATACCAGCAGACTCAAGACCCAGAAGAGCCAATGTTTCAGTTCAACCCTGAAGGCAGAATAAAACTAATATCCCAGGTTGAAGGCAGTCAGGGTGAGTTACTCCTACTCAAAAGAGGGGCAGCCTTCTTGTTCTATTCAGGTCTTTAACTGACTGGATGAGGCCCACCCACATTAGGAAGAGTGACCTGCTTTACGTCATCTACTGATTCAAATTTAAATCTCATTCAAAAACACCCTCACCAAAACAAAACAAAACCAAAAAAAACTTTTACCACAGACCCAGAATAATGAGTATGATAATAACCAAATATCTGGGTACCCCATGGTCCAGTCAAGTTGATACATAAAGTGAACCATCACAGGGACCATGTGCCTTGATTACCAACCAGCCTTAAAAGATGCATTTACTTACTAAATAGCTCTAGACATGGATAAAAGTAAACAAGTCCTCAAAAGGCTACAAAAATAAAATCTTGTTATTTGGATTAAAAATGTAGAAAAGGCCTATATTGCAGAATCTCTAATATAATATATAAAAAATGAAAATAATCATAAGCAAAGACTCAGATAAACAATAAAGCCACGACCCAAAACTAATAAGCAAAGGGAATAGAACTCTATCAAATGCTTCAGGGAAGAGAGCAACTATGGAAAAAAACAGAAGTTTCTTGCGTAGATCAGTACTGTTCCCATTACTGAAAAGCCCTGAGAATTCTCTTTAATTCTTCAAATTTAGAGAGAATCAGGTTAGTAGAATACACTTATATTTCTCTTTCTTTTCTGGTAGATTGACAGTATGAAACCACAAAAATAAACAAGCGCTGATTTTCTCTTAAAGAAGTTGTATTATTTGTGTCAAATTTAGATTATGAATGGCAAAGAACTGAAAATAGTACTGAATTAAGATATGCTTTATTTCTTTATCACAAAGAAATCTAAGAAGGTACCTGGCTGAGTTATAATGCTGTGTATTACGGGTGACCCGAGGCATCTTCTCCCTTGATGCTCTAATTATTTGTTGTTTTGATCTTATATGAAAGATGGTGACATTCACATTCCAAACAGTGAGATGCTGAAAAGGACAAGCATGTATTCTTTCTCTCTCTCTTTCTTTTTTCTTTATTTGTTTATTTATAGGTGAGAGGAGGGGGGCTAGTGAGGCGGACTCCTGCATGCTCCCCAACTAGGTTTACCAGGCAATCTCATCTGGGGCCAATGCTTGAGTACCAAGCTATTTTTAGAACCTGAGGATGACACCTTGGACCAACCAAGCTATCCTCAGCACCCAGGAATGATGCTCGAACCAAGCCACTGGCTGTGGAAGGGCAAAAGAGGGAGAAGAGGTAAAAAGCAGTGGTCACTTCTCCTGTGTGCCCAGACCAGGAATTGAACTCAGGATATTTGTACACTGATGCTCTATCCACTGAGCTACTAGCCAGGGCTGCATGCTATCTTTTAAGGAAGGTTTCTGAAAGCTTTCACACACTTCCCTTGCATCCCATTAGCCAGAAATTGATTACTATACTCAACTTCAAGGGAGGTTTTTATTCTGATTAGCAGTGAGCATAGCTTAATATCAGAAGTTCTATTACTATAAAATACAGAATGAATAGTGGAGAGAAGCATTCCTAATAGGAATTTTATGGACCAACCTGAAGTCTGAGACTGTTACCTAGGTAGGATGGTATATTTCCACAATGAGAGAAATTTAGCTTCAGTAAAGGGCACTTAACAAATTCTAAGAGAGCAGAACTCAAGGGTTATAGAAAATTGAAGATTAGTTCATTATGTCAACTTTGCTCTCTTCATCTCACCTCACCCTTTTTATCATGCTCTCAAGTTATGAAAAATGTGCATGTAACATTAAAAACTATAACACCTCAAATTTCAGGTGTTTTGGAAAAGAAGACAAATATGTTTCTGATATTAAAAAAAGAAATCAGAAGACTCTTACACTATAGAAAAGGAAATGATAAAATAAGACAACTGGGACAAAATTGCTCAGAGAAAATGGCTTGGCACAACTATCTAAGCAACTTAAATTAAAATAAAAATTAGAATGCAAAAGGTAAAACACAACTTTGAAGAAATAAAAATCTAAGAAATAGAAAAAATTCTCCACAAAAGACTAATGCTATGAAACAATAAAAATATTGTTCTTATTGTTTGAACAATGAAAAAAGAAATCAAAGATGTCAGAACAACAGAATGAAATTAGAATAAAGGTTGTATGTTAAAAGAAATGAAGTAAGGATCAAAATAATATCATTTGGAACTACCAAAGATGCTGTACTAAAACTTAGAAAGTAACAGTTATTAATGATGTATTTGCATTGCAATAAATATATGCAGGTAATTCAGGGTTGGACCTCTGATTGTATTTCCATTTCAAACATGACAAAAAAGTTTTGGGACTTGTGCATCATACAACTATCATTTGATTGAGGTGATTATTATAGTTAATATAAAAAAAAACATTTACTTTTTGGTAGATTAAATTCTTTTTTTTTTTTTTTTACTTTTATACCACCCATGATTGAAGAAACAAATGTGGAAATGTGAAAACAGCATACAACATTTGACATTTTACAATTTGTTTTCTAATAGCTCCATACAAAGAATAACTTACTACAATGCTGGTTTGAGATTTGGACCCCAAACTGAAGCTCAGCATAGCAAGGGTAATATAATACCCTGCATCGGTTAGACCGATAGAAATTTACTCACTCTCTTTTTTTTTTTTTTAAGTGAGAGTAGGGGAGAAACAGAGACAGACTCCTGCATGCACCCCGACCAGGACCCACCTAGCAACATCCTGTCTGGAACCAATGAGCTGCCCATCTGGGGCCACTTGCAGTGGAGTTATTTTTAGCACCTGAGGTAGAGGCTCCATGGAACCATCCTCAGTGGCTAATGTGCTCAAACCAATCAAGCCATGGTGCAGGAGGAAAAAAGAATGTGTGTGTGTGTGGGGGGGGGGAAGCAGATGGTCGCCTCTCCTGTATGCCCTGACCAGGAATTGAACCTGGGACATCCACATGCCAGTTGATGCTCTACCACTGAGCCAATGGGCCAGGACTTTACTCACTCTTCTTGGTAGCATTTGTACCACCCACTCCCTTCCTTGTTGGTTTCCTTGCGATTGCTACAAAAGTCAGGGAGCCACAAATACAGTTTTGAGAAATGGTTTGCTCAGTTTTTTTCTATTTGTATGAACTTGACTTAAAAAGGTGTTGTATTATGCCTAGGAATGCTTCTTTACATTTCTGTAATGTTTATGTTCATTACTTTTTTAATGTGAAATATTCTGTCATTAGGTTTTCTCATTTCTTTGACTTCTTGAATAACTTTATCATGAGACTGGCTCTAAATCATATCTGCTCTCTGGCTTCTAGCTTTTTATTGACTATGCACGTCCTTCAGTACTGCAGCTCATGTTTCTTATTCCTGGAATCTGAAAACGTTTTTAGCAAGTTGGAATATTTGTATGGAAGGGACTATAGTCGAGCTCATTTCTGTTGGTTAATTCTAAATAATCACCCAATCTGGGTATTCAAAAAAGTAATGATACACATTTAGACTAATCAAATTTAGACTTATTCATGTACCGAAAGCAAAACAAGATACTTATTTTGAGCTGAGGCAGGTCATTTAACAAAATTGAATCTACCTGACCCTTTCAGAAGCTATATAATGTGTTTTATCTGTTGCTAAAGGATTATCAAAATATGTCATTTTCCTTTATATGAAGGGAAACATCATGTGACTTCAGAGATAACACTTTCATCACTCTTAAAAGCTACCTAAGAAATGCACATGAGAAAATTAGGTATTTGCCAAATAGAGAAATGAATTTTGAAAAGTTTCATCTTCTTAATCAAATACATTTACAAGGTTTGTACAATCAAATGCCAAAACCTAGATAGTGCCCATCCAGTACACACATCATATTCCTTATCACCATCCTATTCTGACAAATCATCATTCCAGCAGGCCATGTAAGTGATTGGCAGAGAAGATGAACATGTAGTACTGAAAGCCTTTTGTTGACTAATCACTTTTCCACAGTTGATAAATCTTTATGGTTTTTTTTGAGCTGGCATTTCTGAAACAGTTTATTAACAGTTACTGTTAGGAAATGTTCACAGGTACAATGGGAATATGTATTATGCCTCTTACTATCTGATCCTAATATACCTCTTGATATTTGGCATATTAGAAATTTAGGGAAAAAATTAAAACTGTGCTGCAGATTCACCGCAGGGTATGTTAAAGGAGCCTTCACTAGAGCTGTGAGATTTTCAAGAGTATTTTCCAAGACATCTATCTTACACAGACAGCACCATTTTAAATTGGACTCATTAAATCATTTGTTGTCACCGTCAACAGCCTTGTGGAGGCTAGTTAACAAATGAAAAATGAGCCTTTCTAACTTGTTTACTTTATATGGATGCTGCTTTTATTTCAGTCTTTCCCGCCTCTGGTAGCACATCAACATAGGGGATCTTGTTACGGTACTGCCTGACAAAAATTTAAAATGTAAAGGCTGAAAATACTATAGATGTAATGTGCAAGTTTAGATAAAATACTGGTGAAGAGGTTCCCACTGAGTGATATGTGGGCCTCTCTTGTAGTTCGTGAAGTTCTTGAAAAGCAAGCATAAGATTTTAATACATTTTCATTCAGCAATCATTTTGAGAGTCATTTGTTTAGAATACAATGCATATTAACATTTTCTATTCAAAATGCTGTTTTTAGAAAATTCATGCTCTTACATGCTGCATATCCAAAGTTAAATAAAGATTGAGTAAAAGTAAATTTTAAAAACCGGAACTAATTAAAACCTCATTCACCTTTTTGAAAAGGTAACAGAGAATCACTTGAGAAACACAAAAATCTTTTTAAATTAAAGTACACTTTAATATTTTTCCTCATAGATCTCAAACTTCATTTTTATTTATTTATTTTTTAACATTTACTTTTAACTTATTGAGGTGACATGGTTTGCCAAAACATACAGGTTTCAAGTGCACAACTCAACATAACCCTATCTACACCCTGGCCTACATTGTGCAATCCCAGTCCCATGCAAAGTTTCTTTCCACCCCCATTTTCATCCCCTTTCTACCCTCCCCCTAACTCCATCCCCCGTCCTGATCTGGCTATTGTCACCCTGTTGTCTGGGTCTATTTGTTATGTATATATGTTTTTTGGCTAATCCCTTCACCTTCTTTCATCCAGGCCCTCACCTCTGCCCCTCTGATGGCTCTCCATCTGATATGTGTCCATTCCTCTGTTTTTATTTTGTGCTAAGTGAAATAAACCAGGCAGAGAAAGACAAATACCACATGATTTCACTTATATGTGAAATCTACTGAACATAATAAACTGATGAACAAACACAAAATTTTTCACACATAAAGAAGAAATATGGCCTGACCAGGCGGTGGTGCAGTGGATAGAGCGTCGGACTGGGATGCGGAAGACCCAGGTTCGAGACCCCGAACTCTCCAGCTTGAGCACGGGCCTCGAACTCTCTGACTTGAGCAAAAAGCTCGTCAGCTTGGACCCAAGGTCGCTGGCTCCAGCAAGGGGTTGCTCTGTCTGCTGAAGGCCCTCGGTCAAGGCACATGGGAGAAAGCAATCAATGAACAACTATGGTGTCCCAATGGCAATGAAAAACTAATGATTGATGCTTCTCACCTCTCTCCGTTCCTGTCTGTCTGTCCCTATCTATCCCTCTCTCTGACTCTCTCTCTGTTTCTGTAAAGAAAAAAAAGAAAGAAGAAATATGATGATCCTAAATTCATATCTGAATCTTTCCTTCCAACCCCTAGTCTGCCAGCTGAAGATTGTTTCAACAATATAGGCTAAAGTATTTTTATTCATTTACTCGTTCGTTCATTCATTCAATTGTTCATTAATCTGCTGCTAAATGTCACAATGGATGGAAACCACCCTTTACAAGTTTTTTGGCTGGTGGTTTCCATCCATTGTGACATTTTTCTTTGCTATTTGGTACCAATTAGTCTTTACTTAATTTCAGTTTATAAATATTCTTTTTTTTGTTATAGACTTTTTTCAGTTTATTGCTTTCTTAGCTATGGTCCAGAAAAACATGTTTACTTTTTTTTTTTCATTCAGGAGGTTTCTTTTTTTCTGTTTTCTTACTTTTGTTTACTTCCTAATAGCTTTCACTGAATGTGTTGGCAAGTCTTATGTGAAGTAGAATAGATATATTCTGATTATATATCAGAATGCATATTTAATGTATGCATTTTTTGGCAATGCTTGGATCTCAATGGTTTTGCAATGCTGTGTATCTCAATTTTTGCAACAGAAAAATGTTAATAATGTCAAAGAACTTTAGACATTGGTAAATCAAGGTTTGACTCTCACTTCTATCAACTTTCTTATACAGGGGTGGAGAAAAAGTAGGTTTTCAGTTGTAATAAAAATAAATAACTCAGTAATTAATAAATAACAATACAAGAATAATGTTTTGCACACTTACAACTGTAAACCTACTTTTGCCCATACCTTGCAATGGTATCTTCTAACTCTTTAGGAGTTAGAAGGTAAAATAAAACATACATAAAGTTCCTTGCACATAGGTAGACACTAGATTTCCCATCTATTCAAAAACTGAAAAAATAAATAAATTATTCTTTTGAATTGTCAAATGGTATCTAATTTTCTGCCTAGTATCTAACACTGGTTCCTTTTAGTGCTTCAGCTTTCTTCTATTTGATGAGCAATTAGAATTAAATTCAGGTGAATTTACACAAATATTTGTATTTTAAAAAGTGTTGAAATCAATTCTTAACTTAGGTCTTTGAGGTAATTGGTATTATTTGAGAACTGGGTCCTTACTAATATTTGCAACAAAACTCAATTTAGGGTTATCTGCAGTTCCATTGATACAACATATGCTTTCTTTCCTATTTCATGAATAACCATGCTAAATTAGCACAAACATTGCAACAACCCTAGAAATAGTACTTGAAACATTCCCAGTTTGATTTATTCTTATCCATCATTGCTCTCCTCTGTAAACTGATGGTTTGTTTGCTTTGTAGAATAATATAGCAAAAAATGCATTTGACCTAATTCTTCAAGTTATTGCACTTTCTTTAAATTTTCTGTTACGTCATATATTCTATATCCTCTATTATATGATCTTAGTAGTTCCCCCATTTATCCAAAATTTTACTTTTCCCCAACTTTCTTTTGTTTCTTTGGCTTCCCAGTTTGAATTAGATACATCTCATTTGTAGCCTTATATTTACATAGCAAATTTGTGCTGAATGCCTAATATGTGCCAGGCATTTGTGGCACAGAGGAGAAAGCTATGAATAAAACATTGTCCCCTGACTTCTTGGAAGTTACACTTTGTGGAAGGTGAAGAAAGGACAGTGATCACTATGTAAGCAAATAAACAATATGATTTAAAATAGTGATGCGTGCTATGAAGGAAATAAAATATGACAATGGGATAAGGACTTGGTGGAGTGGTGGTAAAAAGGCAATTATTTTAGCCAAAATGGTCAGGAAAGGCTTGCCAGAAGCAGTGAGACCTAAGTGCTGAGAAAGGAAGAAGGTCAAAGGCAGAAGAGTAGCAAGTTAAATGGTCCTGAGATAGAAAAAAGCTTGGCATCTCTGAGGCATAAAATTCAGGCTAGTGTAGCTGGGGTGAAGTGGACAAGGTTGGAACATGGTAGGATCTGATGTTGAAAAGGTAGGTAAGAGTCAGGTCATATAAGGCCTGGCTGGTTATGAAAAGGTATTTAGATTTTTTTTTTTCTAAAGGTGATAAAAAAAAATGGAGGTTTTTAAGCAGCAGACTGGATTGATAGAATTCATGCTTCCTGAAGATCATTTTGGCTGTTATGGAGAATAGACTGGAGACGGTGAAGCCACAAGAGTTGAGGCAAAGAGACTAGTCAGGAGATTATTGCAGTAGTTGAAGTGAGAAATATTGGTGACTTGGGCTAGGGTTGCAAATAATGGAGTTATAGAAATGGTCAGATTTGGGGGGCAGCACCAATTGAACTTGCTGAGAGTTTGGACATGGTATAGAAAGAAAAGCTGTGTTAGGCTTGCTGACTGGTTTCCTGGCTGCAAGCACTTTGGAAGATTAGTGCATGAACACATGGCAGAAAGCCAAGTGTGTGTCTCTATGAGAAATTATGTGTGCTTTCCCTCAGCGATTCTCCTAGATTGCTCTCCTGCCACTGCAAGGTGCGGTTCCCTGACTCCCTCAGCCACCACCGTGAGGGGTGGTGTTCTTGATCCCTTGCCCTCCACTGCAAAAAGTGGTTTTTCTTTGTTTATATACTTGCCTGTCTCTGTGAGCCTCTAATAAACAGGTATGGCCCAATGCTTTTCAGTTCCACAGTTTCTCTATCATCTGTCCAAATTCAATGTGAACCTGCCTGGCCTCAACCACCAGCAGTACATGTGGGAAGTGCAAAAAAGACTTGGCACTTGAAAGATTGAAACCTACATAGCAATTGTCATGCAGTATTTAGTCATCCCTTTATATCACTTCATGCTTTCCCAAAGTGTAGTCCTCCAGCCTGCTGGGAACTACCAGTGCTGCATGGCAAAATCTGCTCAAGACAGAAACTGATGTCAAGAGGAAGAGGGAGAGGCAGTCAAAGAAAATAAAACCTGCTGAGTCCCTTTCTCACACAGCTTTTATTGAGAAGATGCAGAAACGTTTTCACAAGAGTAAAGGTAACAGGATTAATAGGGAAGGGAGATCAGGTGACAAGGAGAAAAAATGATTAATGGACTTCTTTCTGACATGAAGAAAGGGCTAATTTTGGTCAGTACATTCTTTTTCTTTTGCTAATTAATAAGCAGTAAAGGAGGGGCAATCTAGAACTCTCTAGGCTAATTTCCTAAAGCCTGTTCACATGCATTTCTTTGTGTCTGCACAAAGGTCACTCACTCACAGTTTCTTGGTGTTTGCATCAAAGAGACATGCACTCATGGCTTTTAGCTAAAGTTCCCCACCCAGTCCAAGTCTTAGAGGGTTCACGGTTAGATGGGGTATTCCCTACACCAAAGAGCCTGGAAACTCCGTAAAAATTGTGACCCTTCCTATTTACCTCTGGATCACCAATACCATTACATATACTGCTCAGTAAGTATTTATGGAATGAATAGAAGACATGGGGGTAAGCCTAAAATCATTCTACTTGATAGAATAGTTGCTGCTTTGATAAAAAATAAAAGCACTTATAGAACGTGTGGTATGATATAAAAATAAAGGACACAATTTCTTGGAACATACTGTATAGAATGATATGATTCACCAGACCTACACAGGCAAAATTATAGTCTAGAAAAAAACTGAAATGTTTGCAGGCGAAAAGCAAGTATAAAACATACATGTCGCTTAAAATTAATTGTTGAAATAAAATAAACAACAACATACATGTGGCTAGATAATAGATATATTTTTGTTTGCATGTCCAAAAGTTAAAAATTAGATAAGATGCAAGTCTTTTATTAATTGATTAAAAATATATAACTACCTTAAATATTAAGCTGTTATTTGCAATATTAGAGAGACATTTCTTTTCATTAGAATACCTCTGGGCATAATTGGTTTAGGTAGAGAGAATGCTGACTTATATAACAATAAGGTGACCAACTTTTTTACAATGAAAAGGAGGACAAAAATAAATTGAAGAAAACAATATCGTAAATAAAATAAATATTTTATTCATTGCAACACTAATATACTATAATATGATAAATGCATAATAAAAACATTTGTAATATTTTATATTGTAATTATGCTTAGATGCTTATTAATTTTTAAGAATAATTGTAAGAAAAAAGTACTCATTTAGATACAAATATGTCACATCACATGCAATGGACTGACTCTACATCAATCCAATATGGATATTTACAGATTAGTATTTCAATATCAAAAAAGAGGACATGTAGGAGGACACTTTACAAGGGAGGATGAAACTTACAAAAGGACTGTCCTCCCTAAAGAAGGATGATTGGTCACCTTAGTAACAAAAATTCAGGATAAGGCCTAGCTTGGAAATTGGCTTAAATTAGGGTTTAAATTATATTACCGGGGTCACCTCTGCCTTATTGTGTAGCTTTGTTCTTTACTCTTGCTTTAAATTTATTCTCAAATGATTACAAGGTGGCAGCATCAACCCAAAAATTCACATCCTCTGGTTTTTAGTGAGACAGGGAGAGCTTCAACAGCGAAACAAAGGTTTTGAATCTTGCTCCCATTGGCTCAGTTTAGATCATGGACTCAGCCCTAAACAATCTGTGTGGCGTACAAAAAGTGGCTCCTCAAAGGAATTTGGGATTTGTTGGGAAAACAGCTGTGTTAGGGTTGCTCACTTGTACTTTGCATGATTAGTGCGTGAGCACATAGCAGAGCCACGTGTGCACAGACTATGTAAGGGTGTGAGTGCTTGCCCTCAGGGCAGACTGCAGACTGTGGACTGCCTGCCAGCCACTGAGAGGGGCCGTTTTGCTGTGTATTCATCTGCTGCTGTGAGAAGAGGTTTTCCCTGCCTGTTTGCTCGTCCACCATTGAGAGACTAATAAATGGGAATGAATGGTCTACCGCTTTCTGGCTCTGCAGTTCCTCTACCATCTAACCGAATCCAATGTGAACCTGCCTGGCCTTGGCTGCTGGCATTATAGGATTCTGTTGGAAAGAAGAAATAAAAGAATAGTAAGCTGAAACATAACAAATGTGCGGTACATAAAGGAATGTTTTCTGTCAAAAATTTAAGCACGTGTGTATGGCTTCAATACATTTAAAAAAATAGATTATATTTTGAGGTACATTGACTTTCAGCTTCAAGGCAGCAAGAACCTTCTATTATTCCTGTGTCCCCAGGGCTTACCGAGTGCATGAGATAAAGCAGGTACTCTGTTACATTTGTAGAATGAAGGACTGCAGGCAAGGCATCACTTAACCGTATGGAAATCTTTGCTGAGCTTCTCTATTGACGTGTGATAAAGCAAAGTAGGAATTTTTATGCATGTTTATAAATAGCTTGGAAAATTATTTATAGACTAATTGTTAGATTCAATTAATTACCATGTCCTAAAAAGGTTATACAAATGGAGAATTTGACCTGCATTTTAACATTTGGTTTCTTTTTGATCTCTCTCACCTTTTGGGTACAAAATAAACACCCTATTTCCTATGGCATTTCAGAGAACTGAACTTGATAATTCTGGCAGGGCATTTTGCTCTTTCAAGACATTCAACAGCAAGCACGTGTGTGTCTGACTAAATGTCACTGTGCTTAAGGTTTCTGTAATTTGGATTTGGAAGCTGGCAAAGGGAGAGAGAAGACAGAACTTTTTAGTTTCTTATTAACCTGTCCTATGATGTTCCTTTGTTCATTTGATTCTAATGATTCCAACAGGAATTGAAACAAAAGCTGGAGCATTGGCCTACCACGGGTTAATTACTCAGTGCAAGGGCTATTTCTTGAGTCTGGTGGTAGAGAATGGGTCAGAAAAGACTAATTAGACAAGCTTGAAGTTCTAGGGAAATTCCACGGAACAGGTGAAAATAAACTGGCGATAATTGAGGGGCTAATTATCCTCCACCTAGCAGTTGGCCACCAGGTGTTCTGTAACACATGAAAGAAAAGATTGGCAGAGCAACAGAGGCTGTTTTGTTCAGAGAAAGAAGGAGAGTTGGGGGTGGGAAAAAAGACAAAAAAAATCAGAAGATTTAAAATCCATAAAATGATGTTTCTTATATTTTTTCACCTGGTCTTTCCTGCTATATTGGGTAGAAACTCAACCAAGGATATGTGCTGGTGTTTTGATTATACATTTCTTTTTAAAGAACTTGTGTCCCTTTTAGTCTGTATAATCATGATTTTCTTTTTTAGTGGTGTGTGTGTATATATATATATATATATATATATATATATACCCTTGTAATTGAGTTTATCAATTATAATCTTGTCATTTTACAATCTACATGGTGCATTTATTAGATAATTAGATAGGAAGTTTATTGGCATTTAGAAAATCTAGGATTAATAACAGAATGGAGACCAACCAGTCTGAATTACGAGCAATGGTTTCATAATGACCAAACGTTCCCTTATTCATGCTATATCAGGAGTTCTTTGAACATCTCCAGTGGTAACAAGATATCTCATAAAGGATCCTTCAAGTCTCTTTTACTATCTTAATTTGTCATTTAAAAAAATGTCATTCAGAATTCATTAGCTAAACAGGACTATCTTTGATGTACTATTTTATAGGTAACTGTTTGGAAAACAGCTGTGTTAGGCTTGGTCACTTGTACTTTGACTGATTAGAGCATGAGAATGTGACAGTGTGTAAAGCCAGTAGTCAAGGCCACCATCACAGCAGCCTGACCCACGCAGGTTTGCATTAGATTCGAACAGTCGGTAATGAAACACAGGAGCCACGAACTGGTGAGCCATCAGCTTTAATTCTAGCTTGCACCCGGCGGGCAAGCAAAAACACACACTGGGCTCCAAAACCCACACATTCAGTGCTCACAAATCTACTAACTTATCCGAGTTTCCTAGAATCAAAGGTTTCTAGCTCACCAGACTTATTCACCTCTGTTCCCCATCTCCTCCAGCATAAACTCTTAACAAACTGGCTTCTCCCTCAGCACTCTGCCATCTTGGCTGCTTCTCCTGGCCTCCATGTGGCCTTACTCTGCTCTCCTCTCTAATACTAACCTCAAGAACCGAGAGCAAGATCAAGCTACTGGTCTCTCCCACTTTATACCATAGAATCAAAACCTTTAATCCAATTATACAAACAAGGAAGTCTCTGTATAATGGGATTCCTCAGGAGAGTGTACCACCCTACATCATCCAATCAGTCAAGGGTGTGGAGAAGAGCTTACTCTTAAAACTAAGCCTTAGGCTACAACGACCCGGCCTGCTTACAGCCTGTTCCAGAACACACATTAATATCAACAAACTTCCATGTGGGCAGCCCCATCTTTAACAAAGTGAGCATAATATATTTTATCTGTCCAACACAGTGCCACATGTGTATGGTCTATGTGAGGCTACAAGTGCTTGTCCTCAGGGCAGATTGCGGATTGTCTGCACGCCACTGTAAAAGCCCATTTTGCTGTTTGTTTTCCTGAGAAGCATTTTTCCCCTGCCTATTTGCTGATCTGCTGTAAAGCCAGTAGTCGCGTCCACTATCACAGCAGCCTGACCCACGCAGGTTCGCATTAGATTCGAACAGTCGGTAATAAAACACAGGAGCCACGAACTGGTGAGCCATCAGCTTTAATTCTAGCTTGCACCCGGCGGGCAAGCAAAAACACACACTGGGCTCCAAAACCCACACATTCAGTGCTCACAAAGCTACTAACTTATCCGAGTTTCCTAGAATCAAAGCTTTCTAGCTGACCAGACTTATTCACCTCTGTAAAGCCAGTAGTCAAGGACAAGGCCACCATCACAGCAGCCTGACCCTCACAGGTTCACATTAGATTCGAATAGTCGGTAATGAAACACAGGAGCCAAAAACTGGTGAGCCATCAGCTTTAATTCTAGCTTGCACCCGGCGGGCAAGCAAAAACACACACTGGGCTCCAAAACCCACACATTCAGTGCTCACAAAGCTACTGACTTATCCGAGTTTCCTAGCATCAAAGCTTTCTAGCTCACCAGACTTATTCACCTCTGTTTCCCATCTCCTGTACAAACTCTTAACAAACTGGCTTTTTCCTCAGCACTCTGCCATCTTGCCTGCTTCTCCTGCACATGGCCTTAATCTGCTCTCCTCTCTAATACCAACCTCAGGAACTCAGGAACCAAGAGAGAGGTCAAGCTACTGTTCTCTCCCACTTTATAGCAGACTCAAAACCTTTAATCCAACTATACAAACAAGGAAGTCTCTGATACAAAGTCACCCATCTGAGGTATAATGGGATTCCTCCCTACTTCACCACCCTACATCATCCAATAAATCAAGGGTGTGGAGAAGAGTTTACTCTTAAACTAAGCCTTAGGCTATAACGACCCGGCCTGCCCACAGCCTGTTCCAGAACACACATTAATATCAAGGAACTTCCATGTGGGCAGTGCCATCTTTAACAAAGTGAGCATAATATATTTTATCTGCCCAACAACCTCTGTTCCCCATCTCCTCCAGCACAAACTCTTAACAAACTGGCTTCTTCCTCAGCACTCTGCCATCTTGGCTACTTCTCCTCCACATGGCCTTAATCTGCTCTCCTCTCTAATACTAATCTCAGGAACCCAGGAACCGAGAGAGCGAGATCTAGCTACCGGTCCGCCCACTTTATAGCATAGATAATCCAAACCTTTAATCCAATTATACATACAAGAAAGTCTCTGATACAAAGCCACCCATCTGAGGCATAATGGGATTCCTCCCTATATCACCACCCTACATCATCCAATCAGTCAAGGGTGTGGAGAAGAGCTTAGTCTTAAAACTAAGCCTTAGGCTATAACGACCCGGCCTGCCCACAGCCTGTTCCAAAACACACATTACTATCAACGAACTTCCATGTGGACAGCGCCATCTTTAACAAAGTGAGCATATTATATTTTATCTGCCCAACATCTGCCATTGCGAGACTCTATTCCATGGGAATGGCCCAATGCTTTCTGGCTCCACAATTTCTCTCCAGTCTGCTTGAATTCAGCGTGAACCTGCCTGGCCTCAACCACCAGCATTACAGTAGCATAAGTCAATTTGAAAGATTGGATATATGGGGTTAATAATTACCATTAAAATAATATAATATCCTATTCATAAATATTTCAACAAGCCAGACAGAGCATCACAAAGGGAGAAAATTTTTTTAAATGGCAATGTTGAAAAGCAGACTGTCAGAAGAATTAAGTTCAGACATTTATGACTCTTAGCTTGTGTCCACCAGCTCTGATTCTGCTGTTCTTGTAATAAACAGGCTCATTTGGTCTCATGCATGGCAGCTTTGGAGCTGGGAAGTTTGCTGTGGAGCTAAGACACCTGTCCTACCAGGCCCCTCAGTGCTCAGTGGTGGGGTGGGGCTCTCAATAGTGACACTGTGCCGGCCTAGGACAGCTATGCTGCAGGTTAAATGGCTGCTTTCAGGCTTAGGTTTTTTTCTTTTTTTTCTCTCTTTTCCTGATTCCTCTGCCTTTGCTGTTGTCCTTGGGAGGCAGAGCAATTTAAAAGTGACTTTGGAACTATATTTGAATCATAGCTCTACCACTTACTAGAGCTCTGACTTTGAGAAGAGGCCTTTAATTCACTGACTTTTACTTGTTCTTATCTGTAAAAAAGAGGTAATGGTTATTGCCTTGTAGAGAATTTGTAAAGATTAAATAAGACGTAGATGTTTTCTGTATCATTAAAGTCTAACCAGAAAAACAAATCTGCAGGGTAGTCTATAAACAGCATGAGAGTACTGGAACTGAATACAGGGACTATATAACAAAAGTAATGGGGTCACTGAAAAGCTAAACAAGGAATGGTTAGGCAACTTGGGGGTTGGTCACAGCAGAAAGCAAGTTCTACTCCTATGCTGAGAGGATAGGGAGAGTGGACAGTGCTACTAGAACTCATGGATTATGATTGTCTTGGCAAGCCAGAATGGTAGCCAAATTGTCTCCATGGAGGACACACTGACAGCGATGCTCTCAGAAACACAGAGGGAAAAAAATGCCCTGCTTCTCTCTTATTTTACCCGCTAGTCTTTATCCCTTGACTCCCATCAGCTGAACAGAATCAGGAGCCACCAGACAAGGGAGCCAGTCTAAAAAATGCAACAGCCTACTGGACTTAACTCCCCTGAGATACAGAGAGAAAAGGAAAAGGCAAAGAATGGCTCAACAGTAATAGTCCAAAGACTGGTACCCACGACATATTGCCTAATACATGGTTAGTACTTAACTGGGGTGTCTGTGGATCCATGTCTTTTCTTTCCCTTGGATCCAGCAGTCTTATAGCTCTCTTTCCCCTCCCTTAGTCCCTTATCCTGACCTTATAAAGGTCCCTGGAGTCTGGAGAGGTCAGAGAAGAAACTTCAGCCTCTGCCTGGGGTTGGATTCTTTCTAGAGCTTCTACTTCTCTGTACTACCCACCTTCTAGGAATTTATTTCTTTTTCTCCATTCTTATGAGAGAAAATAATTTGTCTTTCAGATGAATACAAGGAGTGGGGACTTTTTAAAAGGCCTCTCACCTCTTTCTCTTTGGGGGAAAGTTCCAGTTTCCCAATTTGTAATGCTAAATCCAAGGATCTTGACTTACTTTAAACACACACACACACACACACACACACACACATATGCGCACCCCCCCCCACACACACACATCTTTTAATCATATTAGATGTTGGAAAACCTTATCATAACTGACTTTGATGAATGTTACTTTTCAGAACAATGCCCATGCCTGATTAAAGGAAGAGCAATTTTTAATTAGCTTCTAAAAAAAAAATCAAGAAACTTGGCTGTGTTCATTATAGGGCTCTTGTTATAACAGGTTGGCATATCTAACTTCTCCACCCTCAGCAGGGCTCCATAACTGAAAAAGCATTATAAGGGGATAAGGAGAATGGGAACAATACAGAAATACACACAGACTTACAGGTAAGCCTGGATTTACTGGAGAAATATCAAGAAAGGAAAATGGAGAGCCAAAATGAAGCAAACTGTATTATTCCCTTGCTGGTCTTGACGTGGATGATTATCTTGAATAAAGAAATATTAAATTGATTTTAGCATCTTCTGGCTAAGGAGACTGGATGCCTTCTAAAAGATTTTAAACAACAACAAAAAATTGTTAAAGACTTGAGTTGGTAAGAAGTAAGCCTCAGTGGTGTGAATACTTATCTACTCTGGGACACTTTGGCTTTCTTTTATACCATTCAAATGAGGTATCACTATATAGCAAAGCTTGCTTTTTCTTTTAAATAAGTTGCCCAACATAGAATCATCAAAGGTTTATCACTTTCTAAAAGCTGAATGAAGAACCAAATAACATTTATATTGTAAAATAGATTACTTTTTCATTTTTTTGTGTGTTTAATATGTATGTAGAAAATTGTCATTAAGGATCAGAGAAAGACTATAATCACCTTTCTCTTTTACTGTTGTGTATTTACGCATCTAAGAAGTCCCTGTACCTGGAACTAGGCATTAGGAGAGGCATCTGTGGAGTAGGATGTCATGGGGATAAAAGGCTAAAGATGAGAGAGCTCGGAGTGTGTATTTAAATCCACTAGGGAAGCTGTCAGCAGCATGATTAGAAGAATAAACTGCATAGGGACCATTCAGAACACAGTTGCTAAACCACACAGCCTTTGACAATTTAGGAAATCCGTCCCTTCTAGTCTTAAAATAAAAGCTTTTCACACATCAAGGACTGTTTAGAGAATATGTCTTTTGTGAACTTTGCATGTAGACCTACTATTTAAGATTACTGAAAGAAAAAGACAATATATTCCATTGGGAATATATTTCCAAATTGGAATAGTTTTTGTTTTACAGTGTTTAAACCTCTGTTGGGCAGATAAAATATATTATGCTCACTTTGTTAAAGATGGCGCTGCCCACATGGAAGTTCATTGATATTAATGTGTGTTTGGGGACAGGCTGTGGGCAGGCTGGATCATTATGGCCTAAGGCTTGGTTTTAAGAGTAAGCTTTTCCCCACACCCTTGACTGATTGGATGATGTAGGGTGGTGCACTTTCCTGAGGAATCCCATTATGCCTCAGATGGGTGGTTTTGTATCAGAGACTTTCTTGTTTGTGTAAATTGGATTAAGGGTTTGGATTTTTACATTATAAAGTGGGGCAGGCCAGTAGCTTGCTTGCTCTTGGTTCCTGAGGTATTAGAGAGGAGAGCAGATTAAGGCCATGTGGAGGAGAGGAGGCAGCCAAGATGGTGGAATGCTGAGGAAGAAGCCAGTTTGTGCAGAGTTTGTGTAGAGAGGAGATGGGAAACAGAGGTGAATAAGTCTGGTGAGCTAGAAACCTTTGGTGCTAGGAAACTCGGATAAGTCAGTAGCTTTGTGAGCACTGAATGTGTGGGTTTTGGAGCCCAGTGTGTGTTTTTGCTTGCCCTCCAGGTGCAAGCTAGAATTAAAGGTGATGGCCCACCAGTTTTTGGCTCCTGTGTTTTGTTACCAACTATTCGAATCTAATGTGAACCTGCATGGGTCAGTGTAAGGCCAGGAGCCGCCATCGTGGCCATTCACATGCAGGTTCCCATTGAATCGGGCTGACGGTGAAGAAATGGCAGAGTCGGAGGATGGTAGGCCATTCTGTTTATTGGTGTCTCACCAATACAGGCAAGCCACAAGAGAAGACAAGGGAGAAGCAGAAAACCAGCTTTTCCCATGGAGGTCAAGGGATCAGGGAGGCCCCTGCAATGGGGATAGCAGGAACCGAGAGAGCTCAAGCTACTGGTCTCTCCCATTTTATAGCATAGATAATCCAAACCTTTAATCCAATTATACAAACAAGAAAATCTCTGTATAATGGGATTTCTCAGGAGAGTGCACCACCCTACATTATCCAATCAGTCAAGGGTGTGGGGAAGAGCTTACTCTTAAAGCCAAGCCTTAGGTCATAAAAACCTGGCCTGCTTACATTACAGCCTTTTCCCCACACCCATCCCAAGCACAAGGGCAAATAATATCACCTGGGTGACGGGCTTCCATGTGGGCAGCGCCATCTTTAACAAAGTGAGCATATTATATTTTATCTGCTCAACAATCCACCCCTATGCTCACTTTACTACCCACAATCTATACTACCGGCATCCCTGTACAAGGAAATTAAGTACATTACACAAATTACAGCAGTAGCACAAATCATACAGTTTCAACAATTACAAAGGTATATTTCATAAACAGAAACAGTACCAACTACAGCAATAGGATTAACAAATCAAAAGCTATGGGCGAAATGACAGAACTGTCAACGGCACCAAGAGAGGCAAATCTTTTCCCTCTGGCAGAATACAGGCCAGAGTTTTATCTGCAGACAGCACCGTAGCTGGTACCAGAGGCCGCCCTGAGCGGGCATACCAAACCTTATTGGCTAATACACCAGCATCTGTTGGTTCTACGTGTAGTAAAATAGGAGAACTCATTATCGGCCATAAAGAAATTACAAAGGTGCCCTTCATTATGCTGTCCCCCTGAGCACTCAAAGGATAATACGCTTCTACCTTAGGTGGCCAGGTGCTGGTTGCCCAAGGAGTTAACTGGAGGTCCACCTCTAGCCCCTTTCCCCATGGTGCCAACAAGGCCACCCATCTCAGATGGGGGGCCTGGACAGTCCAGGGCCAAGTCCATTGAAGCCGTTGGCCTTTAAGATGGGCTGTTGGGGCAGGCAAGAGCACATTGCCCTGCTGTCCAAAGCCTGGCTTGAGTAAAATGTCCTTGGTGCGTATCTGCAACTGAATGGGGGCAGCTGCCCGATGCAGGAGGGCGTCCACTGGAGCTGGGCTCCCACGTCGAGGTCTCTCATTCAAAATCCGGAGTACTGTCCATAAGCGGCATGTCCATCCAGTAAGGGAGCTGGTGCCCCCCTCCTGTTGCAGTCCCTGCTTTAAGAGTCCATTATACCGCTCAATGATACCAGCAGCTTGGGGGTGGTAGGGAACATGGTATTTCCAGTCCACCCCCAGCTCTTGAGCCCATTGCCTCACCATTGAACCAGTGAAGTGGGTACTGTTGTCACTTTCAAGGACCAGTGGTCGCCCATATGCAGCACTCAGGCGGTCCAAAGCCTGTATGACTGCCCTCTGGTCAGGATTATGGGCGGGATAAGCAGCGAGCAGACCGGTGGCAGTATCTACACAAGTGACCGCATACTGGTACCCTTCTGATTTGGTAAAGGTCCAATGATGTCTATCTGCCATCGTGTCAGTGGAACATGACCCCTCTGGATCTGTCCAGGTGACACCAGTGGTCTCCGAGGGTGCTCCTTGGAACACACTGCACATTGCTCACAAGCTGCAAGTACCTCTGCATAGGACACAGGCAAGTTCCATGCCTTAATCGTAGCCCACATAGTTTTCTGTCCTGCATGGAGCAGGCACCGGTGGAGCCATTGCGCCACATCACCTGCAGGTGCAGTCTCCAACCATCGCACCTTTGCCAATGTATCTGCCTCATCATTCCCAGGATGGGCTAGAGGGGCATGCCCCGTGACATGATATACTGTCACCTGCTTCTGGTGTCCTATTTCCCATAAGTCCTGCCACATGGCCTGACCCCATAGTGGGCGGTGCATTACCATCCACTGGTTAATGTGCCAAGTAGCAATCCAAAGGGTTAGTCCACGATATACAGCCCAGCTGTCAGTACAGATCACCAGAGGTGAAGGTTCATTGTGGGCAACTAGCCAAACAGCTCTTAATTCTGCCCATTGGCTGCTTTGGCCTGTACCCGTGTCCATCCAAATAGTCTCAGTGGCCGGATGGAAGGCTATGGCCGTCCACTTGGCAGGTTGTCCCCTGCTGGAACCATCAGTATACCAGGCATCCTCAGGGATGGGCACCCGCCCCTCCTGGTAGGGACTGACTTCAGGTTCTGCCTCCTGAGCCCCAGCTGCACCTGACTCTAAGGTTGCATAGGTGACTGGACCCAAGACTTCCTGCAGTTCTGCCCTCAACGGGCTGGTGCTAAGAGCACAGCGTTGTTGCGGGTAGGCACCCCACTTGGCCAGGGTGGACATTTGGGCCATACCACTACGTGGTTTTGTCGCCCAATCTCTCACCCATCCTGCAATAGGGTATGTTGTCTTGACTGTAACTGGTGTTGTGGTTGTAACACTCTCAGTGGCCAGGAGGGCAGCATACACAGCTGCCAGCTGCTTTTCTACTAATGAGTAACGAACTTCAGCACCTTTCCACAATTGGGACCAAAACCCAATAGGTTGCCGTAAGCGCTCTGTTCGTTGCCACAAGCCCCATCCAAACCCCTCCGAGGTTACATGAACATCTAGCTCACAGGGCCTGGCAGGATCAAACACATTCAAGGCCTGTGCCACCTTGACAGCTCTCTTAGCTGCTGCAAATGAACCTTGCGCCTGCTCAGTCCAATCCCAACGAACCCCCTTCCGAATAAGGTTGTACAAGGGGCGTAGTAACTGAGCCAAATGGGGTATAAATGCTCGCCAATACCCCAACAGACCTAAGAATTCCTGTAACTGTTTTACTGTAGTGGGCACGGGGTATGCTTGGATCTTATCTATAACTGCGTCAGGGATAACTTTTGTTTTACCCGACCAGACAACTCCCAAGAATTTAACAGATAACCCAGGTCCTTGTAATTTGTCCTCATTGACTGCCCAGCCTAATGCTTTCAAATGGGATAGCAGGGTAGGGACTGCTTGCTCCAATTCTGGAAGAGAATCACTAGTTAACATAATATCATCAATATAATGATACATGCGAACTGCCTCTGGCTGTTTCCATTTAGCCAGGTCAGCAGCCACCAGCCCATGGCACAAGGTGGGGCTATGCAAATAGCCCTGGGGTAATACTGTAAAGGTCCATTGTCTCCCTTCCCAACTGAAGGCAAATTGGTCTTGACTCTCTGCAGCTATATCAATGCAGAAGAAAGCATTGGCCAAGTCTGCCACAAAGTGGTATGTCCCCAACTCATGGCTTAGCCGATCCATCATGTTAGCTATCGAGGGAACAGCAGCGTGCAAAGGGGAAACAACTTTGTTCAGTTCTCTGTAATCTACTGTCATTCTCCAGGTTCCGTCTGGTTTGCGCACAGGCCATACCGGGGAGTTGTAAGGACTGTGTGCTGGCCGAATGATCCCCACCTTTTCTAGTTCGAGGATTGTCGCCGTGACTTCTTCATAACCACCTGGCAGGCGGTACTGCTTGGTGTTAGTCACACGCCGAGGGATGGGCAATTGCAAAGGGGAATGTGATGCATGTCCCCGCAACACTGCCTTCACAACCCTGATCCGTAGCCGGAACTCCCCGGCTGTAGTTTCCAACCATAGTCCTTGCAAAACATCTATCCCCAAAATATATTCAGGAATAGGAGATACATACACCTTATATGGCTTAGGAGGCAGTCTTCCTATCCCCAGTGGAATAGTTATTGGCTTCACTTGAACAATTTGGCCCTCATAGCCATCAATGGCCACTGGGGTCCCAGCAAACCGCTCTGGGTTCCCATAGAGGAGGGAGCATTCTGCACCTGTATCCACCAAGGCCAACACCCATTGTACATTGGAAAGGGACCAGTGGATAGCCAGTTCCACGTGTGGCCTCCGGTCCCCGCCCATCCCCGTTAGACGGGTCCCTTGGCCCTTTTCCTATTCAAACTGGTACAATGGGTCTTGGGAGTTCTCCTCTCCCTCGGCCGTCTCTATCATATAATCTTGTAACCGAGCTGCCCGCGCACCAAATGTTTTATTGGTAGCTGCTGGGGCCCTTTGTCTCAATGGCTGGAACTTCTGTTCTGGTTTAAGCTACCGTCAAAGCTCCAAAAGAATTTTATTAGACTGGCCATCCAATTTCCCCTTATCTGCTCCAGCCGAAATCAAATCTACCCACATCTGTGTTCGGGTAACCTTTATAGGCCTGTTTCCTTTGTTAGTTGGGGGGACAATATGGGCAGCAGCCCTCACTGCTTTATGATCTCTAGTGGCTTCCAACTCTCCCAAATCTGCTACCATTTGTGTAACTGCATTGATGGGCTGCCCCACATAGGGGCCCAAGATAGCCACAAGTGACCCAAAAAGGGCTGATGGGGCGCTAGCAAGAATAAATTCCCTCATTTTTGCCGTAAACACTTCCTCATCTGGCCCACGGGACCCAGGGTTGAAAACAGCATTCTTCATACCTAGTTCCCGAAGGACCTTTACTAACTCGCTGTAGCACTGCCACCGACTCATTGCCCCTGGCAATTCTCCAGCATTCTGCCAGACCATATGAATGGCAGCCATTACCCATTCTAATAGGGTATGGTCTCCAGGGTTGCCATGGCAGTTCTGAAGACGCTGCCTCAAGGAGGAGTGTGTGGTAATGGCGGCCAATTTCTCCATCTCTGTTCCGGAGAGCATGATGCCATCCACCCCTATGTCCCATAATCGTAGTAACCAGGCTACCAGGGATTCAGTAGGTTTCTGCCTAAATTGTGCCCCCAACTCCATCAGCTCTGCCTGGGTATAGGGCCGGACCACAGAGTGTTCCATTACCTGGGCAGGAGGCTGTGACTGCCCTTGAGGGACTCTAAGCTGCTGGGTTTTTACCTTCTTGGCGACCACTGGTCGGGCTCTCAGTGTGCGTATGGCAGCTTCAACCTGAGCCTTCTCATCCTCAGAAGAGGAGTTGCAAGCGCCTGCTCCCGCTGACTCAAAACCAGTCCACCAGCACGGGTGCTGCTGCTCCTTTGGCAACCGTTTAGGCTTTTGTGGCTGCTGGCTTTTGGCCGGAAGCTGAGACTTGAGCTCTTGAATCCGCAGTTGTTTCTCCAACAACTGCCGGTGGAAACGTTCAGCTTCCAGGGCAAACTGCAACTCGCGAACCCGTAATTCCTTCTCCAGTGCTCGCTCCAATTCCAGCCTTTTCTGCCGTTTGATTTGCAATTCATACTGAAGCTTTGGACCTCGAGCAGCTTCTTTCACAGAACTCTTGGTTTCCTCTTTAGTAAAAAACACGCAGCCCACAGCTCCTAAAAGGATAGCCATGGGAAGCCAGAACTGCAACCAGTCCTCTACCCCACCCCTCAGGGGTGGTGGCCCCATACCGATCTCCGAATCCTGCCGCAAACTACGCCAGTTTTAAGGCCAGGAGCCGCCATCGTGGCCATTCACATGCAGGTTCCCATTGGATTCGGGCTGACGGTGAAGAAATGGCAGAGTCGGAGGATGGTAGGCCATTCTGTTTATTGGTGTCTCACCAATACAGGCAAGCCACAAGAGAAGACAAGGGAGAAGCAGAAAACCAGCTTTTCCCATGGAGGTCAAGGGATCAGGGAGGCCCCTGCAATGGGGATAGCAGGAACCGAGAGAGCTCAAGCTACTGGTCTCTCCCATTTTATAGCATAGATAATCCAAACCTTTAATCCAATTATACAAACAAGGAAATCTCTGTATAATGGGATTTCTCAGGAGAGTGCACCACCCTACGTTATCTAATCAGTCAAGGGTGTGGGGAAGAGCTTACTCTTAAAGCCAAGCCTTAGGTCATAACAACCTGGCCTGCTTCCATTACAGCCTTTTCCCCACACCCATCCCAAGCACAAGGGCAAATAATATCACCTGGGTGACGGGCTTCCATGTGGGCAGCGCCATCTTTAACAAAGTGAGCATATTATATTTTATCTGCCCAACAGTCAGGCTGCAGTGATCCTGGCCCTGTCTCCTGGCTTTACAACCTCAAACTCAGTGATTTGAGGTTCTTGATTTTGGATAGGTCATGTGTTCTACTTTTTGAAAAGAAAGTTAGAAGTCTAAAATTTTGGGGAAGAAGAGTCAGCCATGGTTTGATTTAGTCAGCTCCAATAGCCTTCAATTCCCAAGAGAAAGGAGAGGTGAATAAATCAGCCGAGTACTATACTAAAATATCTAGACAGGTCAAAAGATCTACTACCAAGAAAAACAGCACCTGTCAGAGCAGAGGGAATGGTAAGAAATAGGCGATTATAGATGCTAAGCCAAAGTAATAAATTTTATAAACACTATAAGCTTTTAGGAGGACACTTTATGTTTCCATTAGTTAGTTGTGTTATTATTGTTGTTTGCAAGTAATAAAAATTCACTGAAATAACAAAATAATTTATTGTGGTCTTAATTTTTGGTTGTTCTTTAACTTCTTTATTTTCTCATTTTAAATAGCTAGCCAAACGTTTTTTATTTCATAACTTTAGGGTCATTTGCAGGACTTAAATTTGAAGCTTCTTGAAAGCAATGCTTCTTCTTATGTTTTCTGAAACCCTAAACTCCTTGAAGAGATTATGAAAAGAGGAGGGGAAAAGGAATGTCTTTAGGGAAATTTAGAAGAAAGAGGCTGAGGGTGAGGACCAGAGCAAATGCTCTTTTCCTCTCTCAATATGGTGAGAGGTGTGGGTTCTATTGGTAGTAAGGACTTCTTCAGCACTCATAACAGTGATATCAGTAGAGGCAATTGCTCAGAAGGAAAGGAATTGTGGTCATTTTTGAAACCAAGGTACAAGATCCTCTAGCTTCACTAAAGTTTCATACACGCTCAGTTCAGCACATAAGTAGCTGAACCTCCAAATCCCAGGAAGCCCTAAAGACTGAGATAATATGTCTCAGGAGTAACCTCTCATGACAATGACCATTACTGAAGGAGCCTCCTAATCCACTGACATTGCCCAAGGCACTAGAACTGTTAATACTCTGGTGGATGTGAGAGTGGGAGCAATAACAAAGGAGATAAAATTCCAGCCAGATAAAATTCCAGCTCTTAGGATAAGAGCTGGGAGATGGATATAAATGGACTTTTAGTCACATTTACTGACTAAGAAGATTTAGATTCATTATGCTAATGCAGAAATGAAAAATTTATCATAAGGATAAGATGATATTTTCCTCCTTGCTTACATCTCCAAATTTACCTCACTCTACCATCCTCCTTTCTTCCTCACTCACTATGCTCCAGCCATGCTGATTAGTCCTCAACAAGCCATGCTCTTTTATGCCTAAGTATCTTTATACTTAAACTTCCTTTTGTCTGAAAAAATGCTTCTCCAAATATTTGTATGACTGGCTTCTTTTTATTGTCAGATCTTACTTTAAATGTCATTTCCTAGAACTTATCCCTGATCACCCTAATATAAGGAGTCATCTCTCATATCCACTTTTATAACAAAGCGCTTATTCTTGATTACCTGCCTTATAATACTTCTTGGGAGTCAGCATAAATCAGATAGACAGAAAGATAATGTATTAGTTTTCTAAGGTTACTCTACCAAATACCACAGACTGAGTGGATTAAACAACAGAATTTTATTTTCTTACGGGTCTGGAGACTAAAAGTCCAAGATAAAGGTGTTGGCAGGTTTAGTTTCTTCTGAGGCTTCTCTTTTCAGCTTGCATATGGTTGCCCTCTCACAATACCCTCACATGGTCTATTCTCTGTGCCTGTGTCATAATATTCTCACATGAATCACACTGGTTTAATCATATTGTCCTACGGAATCTTATTTTACTTTAAAGGCATTCAGATATAGACATATTGTGAAGTACTGGGGTTTACAGTTTTAATATATGGATTTTGAGGAGATATAATTTAGCCCATAATGATTAGATTGACAGATGGGCAGATGGATAGATAAATACATGGAAAGAAGATGAATGGATGGATGAATGGATGGTATTCTGCTGGGGAAAGACAATGGTCTAGTTGTGGGTCTAAGGGAAGAGGTCTGGGGTTCTACTACTTGACCTAACCCTTACTCTCTCATCTTCAGAGATATCTAGCATCTCTAATTCTTTTTTTTTTTTAAGATTTTATTTATTGATTTTTAGAGAGAGAGAGACAGGCTGGGGAGGGGGCAAAGGGCAGGGAGTAAGAGTGGGAAGAATCAACTCATAGTTGCTTCTTGCCCATGCCTTGGCCAGGCAAGCCCAGGGTTTCAAACCAGCAACTTCAGCATTGCAGATCAATGCTTTATCCACTGCACCACCACAGGTCAGGTTAGCATTCTAATTCTTAAGTCTTTTGGAGCTAGTGGCATGAATCAGCTTGCTTCTTTAGGTTGCTTATACCCACTTTTACTGCTTTTCCCTACCAATCACTTAACAAACCATAGAAAACTCAACTCCTATTCAGTTACTAGCCATCTAGCTGTGTCCTGTCTTCTGAAATATTGTTGGCATTATTTTTTACTGGCTGTTGTCTTTCATCTCATACACTTTATCATTTTTATTTTGTACTCTTTTTCTTTCCTTATAATCATTTCAGTAGTATTTCATGATGATGTGGGACTAAATGTACAGATTCAATCTTTCCTGTTTAATTTAAAGTCTGCTATGTTACTTTAAGCTTTGTTTAATGTGACTTTAAGATCTTAAACCCTGGAGAATTTCTTATTATTAATTGTGCAAAACTTCCACTCTTAGTGCATCAACACATAATTTTAGAATTAATTATAGAAGAAGAGTTATTATCCAGGAAATTATAAATATCATATCTAACATTGGCTCTTGTTATTGTGGATCTGGTGAAAATATTATGTTGAAACCTGGATTAACATATAACAAAATATCATATCGCATAATAACATTTACATCATTAAAAAAGATATTTTGCTTAATGTAACTTTCAGGTTCACTTCTCATTACTTGCCTAGACAAACCCTACTCATAGTCCAACCAAATGATCAGCTTGCTGTACTCCGAACATGCTGCAGACGTTTCAGCCCTTATGCTTTTCCTTTGTGTATTTCCTCCTCTTAGAGTGATTTATTCTCACTTGTTATAATCCTTTCATTTTTCAGAGACAACCTCAAATGGCACCTTTCCTGAGGCTCTTAATTAGATGTTCTGTCTCTTTTGAACTTAGTGTTTGTACTTTTCGTCCTTTCTTGATTCCAGTCAAGTTGTGAGTGAACTTGGTTTATCTTTCTTATTAGAGTATAAGAGTCTAGAAAACAGAGAAAGTTCTAGTCAACTCTTTATGAGTGCCTTTACATTTCTTCAGAGCACAATAAAATCTGTAGATTTTAATTCAACTCCTAAGTCACCTTAACTTTTAGTTGATAAGTACTGGGAAATATAAACTTTTTCAAATACTAGTCTCTACAAAATAGAAAGTTATCTGTTGTTAATACTGTTATGCACTTCCCTACCCTGCCAGATTAAAACTTAAACCAAAACATTGTAAATCCAAAGTCATGCTTAATTTTTTTGTTACATAGGTAATTGGAATATTTGTTTCCATTTTTGAATTTTAAAAAATTGTGGCAGTGTCTTAAAAACTGATTACATAGACTTATAAGGAAAGCTTTTAGAACAAATATAATGTAGGCTTAAAGACTAGCCCATCTGTTAAGTGTGAAAGACCTAAAGAATGTCTTTGGTTATTATTAGAACAACAGAAAATGAAGAGGACATCTGTTTAAAAGATATTTCTGCTGAAGCAAAATTAGGAGCAGAGATCAGTAGTTTAAGAAGGGAAGAGAGCAGAACTAAGCAGATGATACATGTAGCAGTTTTTCCCCAAGAGGTTTTGAGTATGGAGAAGTAGCATTAGCAATGTACTAAAAACCCTTCAGGGAATCGTGAAGCTTCAGTGCATTGATCTGTGCCACAGAATAAGATATTCAGAGGAGTGAGGATAGACCAGCCCATTAAGTTCAAAAGAGATTGACTTCTCAAAAGCCACACACATTTCAATATAACAAAGTATAATTTTTCAACATTGAACAGTATTACTGAGTGATAACCAATGATTTCTTCATTTTCCATGGCTTGTGTCATTAGGGATAAAAATAAAGCAAATATTCTTTGTTTGCATATTGTACCAACTAAGCAGTGAATTGTGATAAGAAAATAACAATATAGGAGAACACAGGACTAGGCATTTTTACAAATTAAGCAAAAGGAGTAGCTAATGGGCCGGGACTTTGTCACATTTTTGGTAGTAATAAATAGCTGCTACATAAATAATAGGTCAATGCTTCAAATCTGCTCAATGATGACTATTAGTTGATAGTCTTAAACTGACATAAAAAGAGTAACAAGAACTAATGAAAATGTCTTTTTCTATATTGTAACAGTAAGCAAATCATTCTCCCTACATAGACCTGTAGCATGTTAGAAGAGGTTATAATATCAAATAACTCATAGCTCTGCATTATGGGGAGCCTAGTCAAGGATTGCTGAAGTTTTCTGTCCAGTGCCCAAAGCTAATCAGTGGAAAAGATAGGAAGGACTATCCTCCTTTTTTGGTTCGTTTGTCATGCTTTTCTACTCACCCTACTGCCAAAAACAAGCCAGGATTATTGAGTGATAGATGCAACAGCTCTTCTGGTAATTTACCAAAAAAGTGCTTTGAAGCCTTAATTTGTTTTTGTCAGGACAAATTACATAATTCTTCACTTACTTTTGGGTGTAATGGTATGTATATGTCTCCAGCTAAAAGAAATAAATCATAGCCATATGCCTTCATTTACTCACTTAACCAGCCTTTACTGTATTCCCGCTATGTGTTAGTCTCAGAAAAATCTATTATTTCAGTTTATTAATGATATCCTCACAATGATTTTTTTTTTTGTATAAACAGTTGCATCCATGTGTGTTTAGGGGAAATAGGCTTTATAAAGCACATGACCCTGTTTTACTCAACATCCTTGCATATGGTACCCAACTTGTTTTATTCTTGGCTATCCACAATTCTTTAACCTAAGATAGTCATATATAAATCAATGCCCTTAATTCTGGAACTATAGAGAACATGAATTTATCATCATTGCACTTCAATCTTTTACTTGGTAGGTATATAGGAGACAAGGCTACAGGGAAACAGAGCTAGTATATAAAAGTAAAGTCATCTCAGTAGCTACTTAGCTTTCTTTCTGAAACCTGGTTGTTGAGGGGTAGTAAGGAGATTTTTTAGAGCATTTGTACTGGATTTCTTTTTATAGTTTTCATGATTATTAGGCAAAGGCATGTCTTTTGCTTTCTGAGCAGGTCTCTGTAAGCAATTTAATATAGTTCATCGAGAGAGAGAATGGTAGCTAGTCCATGTTAAGCCTAAACAAACTGCAGTAGGAATTGAAGTGGTTGTTCCTGGCTCAATTCATACCACTGGATTAAACTGAAATATTACCCATGTCGTGTAGGGATATTGAAGAGAGTTGTAATTTCTGTTGGTTTCAACTAGGTACTGCCAGCAGTAACTGCCACATGAAAAACAGTGGAAATACGTTTCTTGAAGAATTATTAGTAAAAGGTGAAACTCCAACAAGGAGTGCAATTCAAAATAGTAATAAAATAAAGAATAAAAAAATTTATTTGCTGTCTAAAAGAGCAAAATTATGGAAAGCTGTCATCAGTGAAATTACCCTTCTTATAGAATTACAGAATTGTTTAGAATTCTTTTACTGCTTCTGTTGAATAAGCTGAGTTTACATTGTTTCAAGAGATGCACACGTTACATTATTTATTTCCATAAGTGGTAAAATTTCAGCATCATAAATAACTTTTCCTACAACCTATATGGTTCTATTTAGTGTGTACATATTAATGCCTTAAATTACATTTCTGTAGCACATTCAGTGAGCATACTAATAAAATCACAACTGCTTCAGTGACCTTGAGGCCGAATTCCACTCTTTCACCTACAGAATTTTAACAATACAGACATAGAGGAGACACAGGGAAGACACAAAAGTAATTGTGGATTCAGATCATATGTTTATCTCTGGGAGTATTTGCTCCCCAAATGTTATTAATGTTTAAATATACTTTTCTGAAAGCAGCCATTCTCTAATAATGAGAACTCTTGCAACCAACCTAAAATTATGTAGGTGCCAATCTTTCAGTTAGACCCCATAACTGTGTGTGTCTCTATAATAATTTTCAATTTGGCAATCCCTTTAATCACCAAAGCACTTCACAAATTGTAAGGTCGGTGGACAATGGGGAAAGGTCATGTGAGAAACCAGACCCAGAAACTTTGGCTAGAACCGCCCACACCCAGGCGCACCAAAAGGAACTTCCTTGGAAAAGAGCGACCGTCTGTCAGCCAGTGAGCTTTCGTCATGTCATATTAGCTCAACCACCCTAGAGGACCTCTTTAAAATCTCCCCCACATGGTTTCTCCATGCGATTGTCCTGACCTCCATCTACTGGGCCAGTAAATCTTATCCGAGAAGCGCTGTACTCAATAAAGCTCCGGCTTATCCACACCTGGTGGCTATGCCCCTTCCTTCTTCCTTGGTGGGAAAAAATACCTTACACAAATATTAACCAGAAAATCTCACATAACTTCTCTGAGATGTAGCTATATTCCTTCTACAGAAGGAACGACTAAGCATAAGACACTTGTTCTATAACCACAAGGGAGAGTGAGAAACTAGACTGGAATTAAAATTGTAGGATCAACAACTACTAAAACCTACAATCTTGTATTAGCAAAGCCATTTTGGATTTGGATTCCTTAATGAGGAGGGGAGTATAAAGGTATAAAGATATTAAAGACTCTTTAGTCAAGTATATTCATACTTTGCTTCCGCCGTGCTCTCCTAATTCCTAAGAGTGAGGTTACAATAAAAAGTAATGAGTCTAACAAAAATTTTAAAGTCATAATAAGCTTTTTAAAAATAATATTAAAATTTAGAATAATCCCAAACTTACTACTTCTCAACCCTCAGAATATACTGAAAAATAAGCTGTTCTCTGAGGTATTACTGTTGAGCATACTCCAGGGAAGGGCAGTATAGATTTTATGGTTATCAAATGAACTAAGTAGTAGTATTATTCCTGCTATTCCTCTTACATGTTTAACTCTAACATTACCAGAGTATTTTAAGAAGTAGATAAGAGCCTGACCAGGTGGTGGTGCAGTGAATAGAGCATTGGACTGGGATGCAGAGGGCCCATGTTTGAGACCCCGAGGTCACCAACTTGAGCATGGGTTCACCTGGTTTGAGCAAAGCTCAGCAGGTTGGACCCAAGGTCATTGGCTTGAGCAAAGGGTTACTCAGTCTGCTGTAACCTCCTGGTCAAGGCACATATGACAAAGCAATCAATGAACAACTAAGGAGCCACAATGAAGAATTGATGCTTCTCATCTCTCTCCCTTCCTGTCTGTCTATCCCTATCTATCAATCTCTCTGATTTTGTCACTGTAAAAAAAAAAAAAAAAAAAAAAAGATAAGAAAGCACTTTTTAACTTTTTAAATTTTTTATAATGTTTTCTTTTCTTTAATTATTTTAAATTTATTTACTCATTTTCATTTTAGAGAGGAGAGAGGGAGAGAGAGAGAGAGAGAGAGAGAGAGAGAGAGAGAAATGGGGGAGAAGCAGGAAGCATCAACTCCCATATGTGCTTTGACCAGACAGGTGCAGGGTTTCGAACCAGGGACTTCAGCATTCCAGGTCGACACTTTATCCACTGTGCCACCACAGGTCAGACCAGAAAGCACTTTTTGGACAGTTGTTTTAGTTCAATCTGCTGCTATAAAGAAAAATTAAAGCAAGAAAAATATATTTAAAGTTATTTACATTCTACAGAATATATTTACATTATTTTTCATTAAAATTAGATAATATATTTTAATTGTGATTATAGTGTATACTTGTAAAACAGTAAAATAGAAATATAAAAAAGCAACAGAAAATTTATCAATGAGGATAATAATGCAGGAATAAGATAGAAGAAAAGAGAGAGACATGATTAACTAATATTCTAGGCAATTATTAATGTACTTTTTTAATAAAATTCTAAAGCATACACTCACTGAATATTTTAGACTGAGAAGAACAGGAAGAGATTTTTATCTTTTAATATAATGTCTTCATTTAATACTGCATTTGTAATACTCTAAGACCATATATTCTCTCAATTGTAAACAACTAAAATTGAGATGCATCTTATAATTAAAAGTATCTTATTATTGCTTTTGGCTAATGTTTCCAAATTTCCTATAGATATTCATCTATGGAATTCATGAATGAAAAATCAAAACTTCTGGGAAATTTTAGGAATTGTCTTAATTATGTTATTCTGCATTTTAAATAACATGCTGTGTGCTTTAAATAATAAGTGACCATAATAATAAACAGTGATTCATTTTTCTGTGATTAGATTATGCTAAGAATTTTAGAGATTTTCTATTTAAAAATAATAGAAAAGTGCGTAGTTTATTAACATCATGAATCAACATATTGTAATAATCCATATATCTCTACCTGATATAGACATTTCACAAAAGGACACACTTATAAAACTAAATAAATATCATTTAAGATATAGAAAAATGGCTGGTTTGCTCAGTGAATAGAGTGTTGGCCCGGCATACGGGCATCCTGGGTTTGATCTCCAGTCAGGGTACGCGAGGAGGGACAATATGTTTATCTTCCTCTCCCTCTCCTCCTTCTTTCCCTTTTCCCCTCCCACAGCCAGTGGTTTGGTTAGTTTGAGCATTGGCCTCAGGCGCTAAGGATAGCTTGGATGATACAAAAGCATTTGCTTTAGATGGGGTTGCCAGATGGATCCCAACTGGGGTGCATGCAGAAGTCTGTCTCTCTATCTCCTCTCCTCTTACTTAAAAAGAAAAGATATAGAAAGATTATACTAAATATTTAATGGTCATTATTCCTGATGTTGATTTGACTGAATTAAGAATATTTGCAAAGCAACCTCAACCTTAGTTTGTTGTTAAGGTATATGCTGTTTCACATCTCTTTAAGAAAAGTGAAGATAATGTTTTTAGCTGGTTTTGATTTTGATATTGAAATCAATATTGCTTTTGCTATTTCTTATTGCCGGTAAATTTTTAATTTCATGTTGTAGTGTTCCACCAAAATGTCCACATATTTTGTTGTTGTACTTCTTTTATTAAACTGTTTACAGGGAGTGTGCCTATAGAAAGTATCCAAACACTACAAAATTCCAGTGAGTATTACTGGATAGTATTATAACCACATTTGGATCTCCTACCAAGATGGACAGTACTACACAGATTTGAATGTCAAATTGCTGATTTGAGGATATAAAATTTGTTAATCCTTGGAACACTACTCATAGAATTTGTAAGAACATACTATGCATATGAAATTCCTAATAATTATTTTGTTTGCAAGAATAACTCACTATTTTCTGCAAAAAGGGCCACAACTCACATTAACATGGCAATACCTACAACAAGAATGATTGATGCTTTGGCTGAATTAGAACATTGTTCTGAAGCACAGAGGTCGCCAGTTTGATGCCCAATCGGGAAACATACAGAAACATGTTTCTGTCTCTCTATCTCTCTCCTTTTGTCTCTCTAAAATCAGTAAAATAACATTTTTTAAAAAAGAATGATTGATTTGTGATAGCTTTCCATTGATTTTTAAGCTTTAATCTTCACTGAAGAATAATAATATTTTCCTGTTTTCTCTATTGATTTTGCACAAGATTTTGGATTTAGAGACATGTATAAATTTCCTAAAGAATTTTGACATGGAGCCTGACCTGTGGTGGCGCAGTGAATAAAGCATCGACCTGGGAACACTGGGGTCGCCAGTTCAAAACCCTGCACTGGTCTGGTCAAGGCACATATGGGAGTTGATGCTTCCAGCTCCTTCCCCCTTTCTCTCTTCCTCTCTGTCTCTCACTCTGTGTCTCCTCTCTAAAATGAATAAAATAAAAATAAAATAAATTTTAAAGAATTTTGACATGGAAATGCTACTGTCAGTCAGACAGCAGTTGTGACACAATTGTTTCCTGTGCAGTTGTAAACATCAAAAGAACTAGCATCAAAATTTACAGAATGTCATCATCTTAGAAGAAAATGGTAGAGTACTCTTTCACTCCTTACTCTAAATGAAATGGCTGTGAAGAAAAGGCAGAGGAGGGAATGTATCAGACATGTCCAATGACGTTCCTACAGTGACTTTCACAAGAAAGACAGTTTTACGTAATTACAAGGCTTGCTTAAAAGCCCAACACTAAAGGCTTTGGTACCCTCAACATTTTTTTCTTTGAATGCTGCACCAACAATACTTTGATGGCACACAAGACGTTTTAGTGTGGGAATAAATGGGCATCAAATAACTCTGAATCAAAAAGTGGTTCAGAAAAGCTGGAGTCTGAAAGTGAAGATCCTTTAGAAGGACTTCTACCAATTCAGATTGCTTATATTTTCCTTTTTATGTAGGCATATGATAAATGATAAAAAGCTATGCCCAATTATGTCTGAGAACTCTTTCCATAGTATTAAAAAGTTTCAAAGTGATAAAGTATTTTCTCATAGTTTAATTGGTAGTGTTTTTACTTTCTTATTGGTACATAAAATAATAATATACCTTATAATCAATGATATCTCAGATTTGATTAAAAAAAAACATAGATGCAGGAACTGAGACAGAAAATTAGATGACTTCCAAAACAGATTTATTGTTTTGATATATGTGCATACATGATATAAAATTGTATATGCACATTTTAAATAAATTCTAACATTGAGGTCTACTTATATTGATACACATGGCCCAAGTACATTAATTTAACTCTTGAATATTATTATATCCTCCCATGACATGGACATCCCACAATTTACCAAATCTCATTCGATGAGCTTTTTCCACATTTCTTATTAACAATGCCACTATATTAGTTAAGAAATATTAGCAACAACTCTGATTACAAATTCTCAATGTATCATGGCTTAAACATAATAGGACTTTATTTCTAAGTTATATAGAGAACAAAATGCATATTATTGATTGGTAGCAGGGCCCAGGTGTTTTCATGTTAAGATTCCACTATTTCATCATATAGCTCTCTAAAGTCTCTGCTTGTTCAAGTCAGTGGGAGAAGAAAGAGCATGAGGATCATGCGCAGTTGGCTGGTTTTTTATGAGGCAGGTCTGGACATGCTGCACATTAATTCTACTCAATTATTCTTTATTAGGGTTTAGTTGCAGGGCCACTTCTAATGATGATGAGGAGAAGAAATTTAGTCTAATTGCATGCCCAGGAAAAGGAGGAAATAAATTTAGTGAAATGCTAGTCAATCTCTGTCTTAATATTCTTATACATGCCTCCTCATGCCCACTTATGAGGATCTATCTGAGGCATATACCTATATGTGGGACTGTTGAGTCTCAGTGAATTGATCTGCAGCTTATTTAGGTATCAGTCACTGTGTAAAGTGTTCTGCTATTGTCATATCCTTGTCAGCTCTTAAGCTTATCATCTTATAACTGTAAAACAATATCTAAATATAGCTGTAATTTACATTCCATTTATTTATTTATTTTTTAGAGAGAGAGAGTCAGGAAGGAAGAGAGAGAGAGAGAGAGAGAAAGGAGGAGGAGGAAAGACTGTGAGAAGCATCAACTTGTAGTTATTTCACTTTAGTTGTTCATTGATTGCTTCTTGTATGTGCCTTGACTGAGGAGTTCAAGATAAGCCAGTGACCCCTTGCTTAAGCCAGTGACCTTGGGCTTAAGCCAGCGACCTCAAGGGTTTCAAACCTGGCACCCCAGGACTCCAAGTCAATGCTCTATCCACTGTGCTACCACCAATCCGACTTCATTTTCTTGATTAATAGAAATATTGAGTATCTTTTTATGATTATTGGTCATGCAAGTGGCTTCTATAAATTCTCTGTTTTTATCTTTTTCTCATTTTATTTCAGGTTTTTAAAATTTTTGATTATTATTTATTTTTTATACAGTTTAGGTAATACTCCTTTGATGGTAATTTATATTGCAAACATATTCTCCCACTTTTAGCTTGTGTTTTTATTTTGGTTATGTGTCTTGATGTACAGAAGTTAATTTTAATATATTTAAATTTATTTCCTATCTTTTGTGTTTTTCTGTGTGTGTGCCTTGTTTAAAAAGATTTTTTTCTTCTCTGACATCATGAACATATTTGCCTACATGTTCTTTTAAATGTTTAAAGCTTTTTTATATTTAACTTTTAAACCAACATAAAATTTATTTTTAGATAAGCATAAGATAGTAATCTAATTTTCTTCCATATGTATAGCCAGTTGTCTTAGCACCACTTATTGAATTATTCTTTTTTTCACAATTCATCAGTAATTATATTCTATAACATGATTTTCCATATGTAAGAGTTTGTTTCTAAGTTCTGTTCCATTGAACCTACCATTTCATATATATACTGATCTATATAAATTCTTAAAATGGAGCTTTTGTTATTTTATAATAACAATGAGATCTAATATAGATATTTTTCCTTGTCTTGCTCTTTTCATTTTACAATCCTATTCTGGACATTTCTTCAAGTCACACTAATTCATTCACTTGAATAGTTACCTAATAATAGTTTCTAGTATTAATATAGGATATTAAACTTTTATTTTTATTTATTTTTTTTTATATATATATTTTATTATTATTAATTCTAATGGGGTGACATCCATAAATCAGGGTACATATGTACAATGAAAACATCTCCAGGTTATCTTATCATTCAATTGTGTTGCATACCCATCACCAAAAGTCAAATTGTCCTCTGTCACCTTCAATCTGGTTTTCCCTGCGTCCCTCCCCTCCTCCCTATCCCATTCTTCCCTCCCTCCCCCCATCCCATAACCACCACTCTCTTGTCCATGTCTCATACCCTCACTTTCATGTCCCACCTATGTATGTAATCGTGCTGTTCTCAGTTTTTCTTTTTTTCTGATTTACTTATTTCACTCCGTATAATGTTATCAAGGTACATCCATTTTGTTATAAATGATCCGATGTCATCATTTCTTATGGCTGAGTAGTATTCCATAGTATATATGTACCATAGCTTTTTAATCCACTCGTCTTCTGACGGACACTTGGGCTGGTTCCAGATCTTCGCTATTGTGAACAATGCTGCCACGAACATGGGGGCGCATTTCTTCTTTTCGAACAGTGCTATGGTGTTCTTAGGGTATATTCCTAAAAGTGGGATAGCTGGGTCAAAAGGCAGTTCGATTTTTAATTTTCTGAGGAATCTCCAAACTGTTTTCCACAGTGGCTGCACCAGTCTGCATTCCCACCAGCAGTGCAGAAGGGTTCCCTTTTCTCCACATCCTCGCCAGCACTTATTCTGTGTTGTTTTGCTGATAAGTGCCATTCTGACTGGTGTGAGGTGATATCTCATTGTGGTTTTGATTTGCATTTCTCTAATGATTAGTGATGTTGAGCATTTTTTCATATGCCTATTGGCCATCTGTATGTCCTCTTTGGAGAAATTTCTATTCATTTCTTTTGCCCATTTTTTGATTGGGTTGTTTGTCTTCCTGGTGTTGCTTTTTATAAGTTCTTTATAAATTTTAGTTATTAACCCCTTATCAGATGTGCTGTCAAATATGTTCTCCCATTGTGTGGTTTGTCTTTTTATTCTGTTCCTATTGTCTTTAGCTGTGCAAAAACTTTTTAGTTTGATATAGTCCCATTTGTTTATCTTGCCTTTTATTTCAGTTGCCCATGAAGATAAATCGGCAAATATACCGCTGCTACAGATGTCGGAGAGCTTGCTGCCTATGTTTTCTTCTAAGATGTTTATGGTTTCACGGCTTACATTTAAGTCTTTTATCCATTTTGAGTTTGTTTTTGTGAATGGTGTAAGTTGATGGTCTAGTTTCATTTTTTTGCAGGTAGATGTCCAATTTTCCCAACACCATTTGTTAAAGAGGCTGTCTTTACTCCATTGTATGTTCTTTCCTTCTTTGTCAAATATCAGTTGTCCATAAAGCTGTGGGTTTATTTCTGGGTTCTCTGTTCTGTTCCATTGATCTATGTGCCTGTTCTTATGCCAGTACCAGGCTGTCTTGAGTATAATGGCCTTGTAGTAAACCTTGATATCAGGAAGAGTGATACCTCCTGCTTTATTTTTTCTTTTTAAGATTGCTGAGGCTATTCGTGTTCTTTTTTGGTTCCATATAAATTTTTGGAATATGTGTTCTATATCTTTGAAGTATGTCATTGGTATTTTAATTGGTATTGCATTGAATTTATAAATTGCTTTGGGTAATATAGACATTTTAATGATGTTTATTCTTCCTAGCCATGAGCACGGTATGTGCTTCCACTTGTTTGTATCTTCCTTGATTTCTTTTATCAATGTTCTATAATTTTCTGAGTACAAGTCCTTAACCTCCTTGGTTAAATTTACTCCTAGGTACTTTATTTTTTTGGCTGCAATAGTGAAGGGGATTGTTTCCTTAATTTCTTTTGCTGATATTTCATTGTTGGTGTATATAAATGCCTCTGATTTCTGAGTATTAATTTTATATCCTGCCACCTTGCTGAATTCATTTATCAGGTCCAGTAGTTTTTTGACTGAGACTTTAGGGTTTTCAATATACAATATCATATCATCTGCAAATAATGACAGTTTTACTTCTTCTTTTCCAATTTGTATGCCTTTTATTTCTTCTTCTTGTCTGATTGCTGTAGCTAGGACTTCCAGAACTATGTTGAATAAGAGTGGTGAAAGTGGGCAACCCTGCCTGGTTCCTGATCTTAAGGGGATTGCTTTTAATCTTTGTCCATTTAGTATGATGTTTGCTGTCGGTTTATCATAGATGGCCTTTATCATGTTAAGGAATGATCCCTGTATTCCCACTTTACTGAGAGTTTTGAGCATGAATGGGTGCTGGATTTTATCAAATGCCTTTTCTGCATCTATTGAGATTATCATGTGATTTTTGTCCTTCCTTTTGTTTATGTGGTGAATCACATTGATTGATTTGCGAATATTGAACCAGCCTTGCCTCTCCAGAATAAATCCCACTTGATCGTGGTGTATGATTTTTTTCATATATTGCTGGATCCGGTTGGCTAATATTTTGTTGAGAATTTTAGCGTCTAAATTCATCAGGGATATAGGCCTATAATTTTCTTTCTTTGTGTTGTCTTTGCCCGGTTTTGGGATCAGAATTATGCTCGCCTCATAAAAGGAGTTTGGAATTCTTCCTTCCTCTTGAATTTTTTGAAATAGCTTCAGGAGAATAGGAGTTAGTTCTTCTTTGAATTTTTGATAGAATTCACTTGTGAAGCCATCAGGCCCAGGACTTTTCTTTTTTGGGAGGTTTTTGATAACTGTTTCGATCTCATTTGCTGTAATTGGTCTGTTTAGGTGTTCTGATTCTTCCAGATTGATTTTTGGAAGGTTATATGATTCAAGAAATTTGTCCATTTCACCAAGATTGTCTAATTTTTTGGCATATAGTTCTTCATAGTATTTTCTTACAATGCTTTGTATTTCTGTTGTGTCAGTTGTTATTTCTCCACTGTCCTTTCTAATTTTATTTATTTGAGTCCTCTCTCTTTTTTTCTTGGTGAGTCTAGTTAAAGGTTCATCAATCTTGTTTACCTTTTCAAAGAACCAGCTTCTTGTTTCATTGATCCTCTGTATTGTTTCCTTAGCCTCTATGTCATTTATTTCTGCTCTGACCTTTATTATTTCCTTTCTTCTACTTGTCTTGGGTTTTATTTGTTGTTGTTTTTCTAGTTCTTTTAGATGCAGGGTCAAGTTGCTTATTTGAGCTTTTTCTAGCTTCTTATGATATGCCTGTAGTGCAATAAACTTCCCTCTCAGAACTGCTTTTGCTGTGTCCCATAAATTTTGAGTTGATGTATGCTCATTATCATTTGTTTCTAGAAACTTTTTTATTTCTTCTTTGATCTCATTGTTAATCCATTCATTATTTAATAACAAGCTATTTAGTTTCCAAGTGTTTGAGTATTTTTCAGTTTTTCTTTTGTGGTTAATTTCTAGTTTCATGGCATTGTGATCAGAGAAAATGCTTGATATGATTTCAATCTTCTGAAATTTGTTGAGACCATTTTTGTGTCCTAACATGTGGTCTATCCTAGAAAACGTACCATGAGCGCTTGAGAAGAATGTATATTCTACTGCTTTAGGGTGAAAAGTTCTGAAGATATCTATTAAATCAAGTTGATCTAGTGTATCCTTTAAGTCTGCTGTTTCTTTATTAATTTTCTTTCTTGAGGATCTATCCAGTGTTGTTAGAGGGGTATTGAAATCCCCTACTATGATAGTATTGCTGTTAATCTCGCCCTTTATATCCATCAAAGTCTGCTTTATGTATGTCGGGGCTCCTATATTTGGTGCATAGATATTTACAATAGTTATATCTTCCTGTTGAATTGTTCCCTTTATCATTATGTAGTGTCCTCTTTTATCTCTTACTACAGCCTTTGTTTTAAAGTCCATTTTGTCTGATATAAGTATTGCTACCCCTGCTTTTTTTTCATTTCCATTTGCATGAAATATTTTTTTCCATCCTTTTACCTTCAGTCTATGAACATCTTTTATTTTAAGGTGTGTCTCTTGTAGACAGCATATGTATGGGTCCTGTTTCTTTATCCATGCAGCTACCCTATGTCTTTTGATTGGATCATTTAATCCATTTACATTTAAGGTTATTATTGATATGTAGTTGTTTATTGCCATTTTATTCTTTAAAGCTGTATTCTTCTTTTGCTCTATTCTTTCCTCCCTTTAAACTGTTCACAAGAGGCCCCTTAGTATCTCTTGCAGAATTGGTTTGGTTTTTATGAATTCCTTGAGGCTTTCTTTTTCTGGGAAGCTCTTTATTTCTCCTTCAATTTTAAATGTTAGCCTTGCTGGATAAAGTAGTCTTGGTTGTAGGTTCTTGTTCTGCATTACTTTGATTATTTCTTGCCATTCCCTTCTGGCCTCAAGTGTTTCTGTTGAGAAGTCCGATGTCATCCTTATGGGGGCTCCTTTGTAGGTGATAGTCTTTTTTTCTCTAGCAGCTTTTAAAATTTTTTCTTTATCCATTAGCTTTGGTATTTTAACTATGATGTGTCTTGGTGTAGATTTTTTTTGGTTTCTCCTTAATGGAGTTCTGTGTGCTTCTTGAATGTGTGGAGTGTTTCCCAGCCTTAATTTAGGAAAGTTTTCTGCTATAATTTGATTGAACAAAGTTTCCATTTCCTGTCCTCTCTCCTCTTCTTCAGGCACCCCTATGATGCGAATGTTGTTTCTCTTCATGTTGTCACAAAGCTCCCTTAGAGTTTCCTCACATTTTTTAAGTCTCTTTTCCTTTTTCTTCTCTGCTTCTGTGCCTTTGTTTATTGTGTCCTCTAACTCGCTTATTCGATCCTCAGCGTCATCCATCCTGTTTTAATTCCTTCCATTGTGGTCTTCAGTTCTGATACTGTATTTGTCATTTCTGTCTGATTCTTTTTTATTATTTCAATTTCATTTTTTATACTTGTTATCTCTTTATTTAGGTGTTCATAATGACTATCCATTGTTGCTCTAATTTCTTTGAACATCCTAACTATCATTATTCTAAATTCTGCTTCTGGTAATTTGGTTATATCTGGTTCATTCAGGTCCTTCTCTGGGGATTTCTCTTGATTCATTTGGTTTGCATTCCTCTGCCTGCCCATTTTTTCTGTGTATAAGCAAGTTGTGGCCACTGGAGTCCAGTAGGTGTTGCCTTTGTGTTCTCTAGGTGTGGTCTATCTGCAGGCCCCCCACCCCCTCTGCCGGCGCCTAGGGTGGTTGGGTATGAGCGTTGCCAGCGCCGGCCCACTGTGGCTTTTGCTGTGATTTCTGCCTCTCCTCCGTGGGAGGGGCTGTCACTGAAGCCACAAGATTAGCACCAAGGGTAGAGGCGAGCACCTTTCCTCAGCTGCGGACCCAGCCTATTTCCGGACTTCCGCCCAGAACCAGCAGTCGGAGCCTGCTCGCTACAGTTCCGCGGGTTAGGCGGGGCTTTTGACGTGCTCTCAGCTGTAAGCTTTTGCCCGTCAGGAGCTTTAGCCCCGCCCTCGAGGCCAGGGCCCTTTGCGCAGGGTCGGAAACCAAGGTTTATTGGGGCGGGCGTGTTTGCTGGCTTCCGCCGAGCTGCGTACTTCCGCTCGTCCCGGACTCTACCCCGCCCCCGCGTTCGGAGCCCGCTCGTGCACGTATTAACGCTATCCGGGGTTTCTCCGGCCGGATGGGGATAATAGCGTGGGCTCAGCTGCGAGCCTCCGCCTGTCTCAGGGTCCACCCCGTTCCCGCGCTCGGAGCCCGCTCGCGCACGTATACTGGCCAACCGCGGTTTCTCCGGCGGGCGGCGGGGGGGGGGGGGGGGGGGGGCGGACTGCTAGCGTCAGCTCAGCCACGAGCCCCTGCCCGTCCCTGGTCCTAGCCCGGTCCCCGCGGTCAGGGCCGGCTTGCGCAGGGCCTGCCTGTTCCTGGCCTCCCGCTTTGTCCCCGTAAGTGGGATTAAAGGCGGGCCCGCAGCTTCCGGACCGCTCTCGCGCTTACCCTCCGACCCTCTGGGCTAGACCGATCTCCCACCGGCCTGGCCTCTGCCCACGCCGACAGAACCGCCTTTCAGCGTCCTGCCGCCCCAAAACCTTAAGCAGCCCTCAGCAGAGTAGGAAGGGACCTAATACTCCACACTGTAGGCCTGGGAGCTCCCTCACTTGTTTCACAGCTCAAAACTGTCCAAACGTCTCCTCTTGGTTCTGGGACTGCAGGCTGGGGCTTGGTTCCTGGGACCCAGGTCCCTCCCTCTCCGCCAAAATCTCCTCCCGCCACACGGGTCTCTCCGGGCTGCCGTTTGCTCCGGGGAGCTGGGCAGCCCTCTTCGCGTTTTCGCTATTCCTACCAGTCTCAATGTGGCTTCTTCTGTGTTCCTTGGTTGAAGAGTCCACTTAGTTTTGTTCAAAGTTGGTTTATCCAGGTGATGGTTCTTAAAATTGAGTTGTAATCCACTTTGGTTCTGGGAGTTGGAAGTTGGTACGTCCGCCTACTCCGTCGCCATCTTGCTCCCCAGGATATTAAACTTTTGTTAATGGATATTTACTTTATTTCAAAATGTTTAACTTCTGAAAATAATGCTGAACTAAACATTCTTGTGTATATGGACTAAGATCTGCTCTCTGCACCTCCCAACTGAAGTGATATATCTGTATTACATAGTAGCTAAATGGAAAATTTTAGCATATCTTTATAAATTGTTCTTCAGAAAACTTATTACAGCTTCAAGTTTTTTTTCTTTCTATCTTTTTTTTTTCCTTAGTTGAGAGGAGGGATGATAGTGAGGCAGACTCCTGCATGTACCTCAACCAGGATCTACCCAGCAACCCCATCTGGAGCTGATGCTCCAGTACTGAACTATTTTTAGCACTTGAGGATGATGCACTCAGACCAATGGAGCTATTCTCAGTGCCTGGAGCCACACTCAAACCAATTGAGCCACTGGCTGTGGAAGAGTAAGAGGAAGTGAAGGAGGGGGTACAGGAAAAAGCAAATGGTCACTTCTCCTGTGTGCCTGGACTAGGAATTGAACCCAGGACATCCATATGCCTGGCTGATGCACTATCCACTGAGCCACTGGTCAGGGCCACAGCTCCCATTTCTATCAACTGTACATGACAGTAGTCTTTCTTCCCCTTCTCTTCATCATTACGCTCAGTAATAGGTATCATTGCTCTTTTGAATGTTTGGCAGTCAGGTGCATGTAACTTGATAATATGCTTTTCATTTCTCTGAATAACAAGGAATTTGAGTATCTTGTCATATTTTTGACTATTTGTAACTGTGTATTTATATTAATTGTCAAATTGCCTTTTGAATTTTTGTCATTACTTGTCATTTTGAAGCAGTTTCTTTTATAGTATAGATATTAGCCTTTTTCATCATTCCACATTATGAATTTTTTGAATATAACATAATATTTTTTACTTTGCAGTATATTTTCAACACTATTTTAATTTTAATATGGTGAAATAATTTTTGCTACAACAATTTAAATGTGAGTGCAGTCACATTTATTTATTTTTTCTTAAGACAGTCATTCCATTTAAAATTACATGTGTCATTTCATATCTTCTAGGATGGCTATCATTAAAAAAATGTTTCAATGAAGACATGGAGAAATTAGAACACTCATACATTGCTAGTGAAAATATATAATGCTGCAGCAACTACGGAAAATAGTTTGTTGGTTCCTTTAAATGTTTAACATAAAATTACCACATGACCCAGTGATTCCACTTCTAGATATATACCCCAAAGAACTGAAAATAGTGACTCGATCAGACCCTTATATGCTAATATGGACTGCATCATTATTTGCAATAACCAAAAGGGGGCCCCTGGGCCCCAAATGGTTTGTTGACCACTGCTTTAAGGTATTGAGTTTTGTGGTCTTGCCTGAAATTTTCCTCATTATCTCACAATGGATAATCTACAGTCTATTACAGCAAATATTCCTAAAAATTCTTTATAGATACTCCCATTTGCCAAAATCATACTTTTTTAGAGTAGCTGTTAAAACTTCATCTTTCCTTTCTATTCTTTCTCTCTTCACTAGATCCTAGGCTCCTTTATTTCCATCAGTATACCTCCAAGTTATTTGTTTTGTAGAATTATTTACTCCCTTATCATGTTTTCTTCCATTTTTATTTTATCCTCATCTCTGCTAAGCAAAACCAAATGCCTTCCTTGGGACCGGCCCTCTTAGAAGGTCAGGTACTTGGATTTCCACATATTTGCTATTTATCCAGCACACATTATTTACTTGTGCCAATAACACTACCACTTGATGCTATAAGAAAATTATTAAAAGCAGTATTGTGTACTAAAACTAAGCCTTTTAAAAAAGTAATGTTTCATACAGAAGGAATAAACAGAAGGACAGACTGAGTCCTTTCTATCATAAAGGCGAGAAGAAATGTCCCGCTAACACGCCTCATAGTTAAATGCAACCACAAACCCAGAAATATTTTTTTATAAATTTCTTCTTTTTATTTATTTATTTAATGAGAAAAGAGTAAGATAGAGAAAGAGAAGGGGGAGGATCAGGAAGCATCAACTCCCATATATGCCTTGACCAGGCAAGCCCAGGGTTTTGAACTGATGACCTCAGCATTCCAGGTTGACACTTTATCCACTGCACCACCACAAGTCAGGCAGGCTAGAAATTTTTAAAATGTGATTCAGCACTGCAAATATTTTCAACTCCATTTTAGTAGATACTGACATTTAAACTGGGAGTGCATTATGAGAACTTCAGCAAAGCACTATTAGTTTGCACACATCTGCACTTGTTCATATAAACATACTCACCAATCTATGTAATTCCTTTTAGAGGGATGAGGAAGATCATTAACTAGATCTTGTCGCTGATCAGGATCGTACTGGTTATCGTTTGTCAGGAACAGTTTATAATACATCCCTTGGTATCTAGAGCTACTTGATCTGCTTGTGATATTTCAGACTACGGAATACATTTTCCAGTCTAAAATCCAAATAAAATGAAGAAGGATAAATTCAGGCTCTTTTTAGCTATTTTCTTTTCCACCTAACTTCCCTCATAAAATTTTAATTAAAAATTATTTTTTTAGAATATTTTTAATACAAAGATATGGATCAGGACATCAACCCCACAATGTTCAAGTTTGATCGATTTTGACCAAAAATGTAGATAGATAGAGAGAGAGAGAAGAAGAAGAAATGAGAAGGAGAAGGGAGAAAGAGCCAATAAAGCCAAAGAGAGGGCAAGGTAGATGGCGTGGGAGGGGAGGGGGGAGGAGAGGAGAGGAAAAGGGAAACAGCGAGGAGAGAGAAGTGGGGGCAAGGAGAGAGAGACAGTAGAATTTACTTAGAGAATCAGGGTTAATTTCTGCTCAAATCTCCTGGATATAGAGGAAAGAAGGAGCTGCCCTAGATCCTGCCTGGTAGAAAAAAAAAAAAAAATTGAACTGCTGAAAGTGCTATTTTATTGGCAGAGAAGCTGTTTCGACATTAACAGTACTTTTGAATTTTAAATACAGCCAGTTTATCCCTAGTTCAGAAACTTAGGAAAAGGGATATATTTTTTAAAGTTCAAAGAGGAAAAAAATACCTCAGAGATTGGGGTCTGAAATTTTGAGGGCGGGAGAGAACATAATGATTTCATCTTACCTGCCAGCTCTCATCACTTGCTCTGCTCTCAGCGCTGTGGAGAGAAAAAGCCCAGTACCACTTCTGGGTACGCTATTGGCAAGAGGCACCATCCAGATCATTCTTTAAGGAAGAATTTTTTTTTTGCTCCAGCTTCTGGAGAGCACTCAGTTGACAGCTTCCTGCATTCAGTTGCTTCAGGGTCTGCTTTAGCTGCAGGGAAGCATTTCAGACAAGGTCATGCCTTCCCAAGTCAACCTGCACCCAGCAATAAATTGTGCTGAGGACAGGAGGGTCCAGACACCTTTGTCCAATAGCAGAACAACACTGGTGGGTGCCTGCTCTGGAGTTTGCGAGGGTGTTGTCTGAGGCTTTGTCAAGCCTTCATCCCTTTTCATTTTTTCCCTCTTCCTGATCCTGTTTCCTCCCCCTACCTTCCACAGCATTAATCCCTAATCAGTATCCTGTACCCACACTGTATCTGTCTCAGTGTCTGCCCGAGAACCTAGCCCACAACAGTTGGTTCAGGAAATGAAGGTTATAATTGATTTGTGATGTCTGTCATGTGCCGGGGAAGACTTCTTACCAGGCCTTTACCGTACTTGTTCTTCAAGCCTCAAACTATCAGGAAAGAATAATTAGTAACTTTCCGAGCCTGAGAGTTAACATCAAAGAGAATATTAAAACCTTGTGGGGAAACCACTAGAAAGATTCAATCATTTATTTATAAAACACTTACTGATATTAGCTTCAAACCAGGTAAAATCTAGTATTACATACTAACAATTAAAGCTTAATTTAATAGCTACTACTTGGGACTTTGTAAAGGGAGTATGGGAACCTAGCGATCGAGTCAACTTTGCGGAGAGAAGTTGAGAAAAGGAAACGGTACATGCTCTTCTGTCACTGAACGTAGCAGGGCTCCCCTAGTATCTCAGGTGGCATGCTCACAGGCGGCAGGTCAGGAAGTATGCGTGCACGGTGGTTCAGCAAGGTGGAGTGTACGGTGGGGAAGCCTGGAGAGAGGGTCAGCTGGGGAGGCAAATGTGAGACGAGAACATCTGGATATTCCCAGCTGGAGAAGGTCTTTTTTCACTTTGCTTGGGAATTTGTACTTTATCCGGCAGCCAGTGGGCAATTGTGGAGGGAAACTGTAGTTATGTTATGTGTGTGTTAATGTCTTAAATAGGCTTTTCTTGTACTGAATTCTACTGTTGTTGTCCTTTGTATTAGTTTACACCTCTTTATCACATAAAGAAGGCAAGTATTTCAGGGAACCACCAACTAAAGATGAATAAAATATGACCTGTGAATCAGATTTCTGAATTTACTTCTCTTTTTGTTATCTCAGAGCTTTAGGGAAATTGTATGTAACAGTGTGTGTCTAGGCTGGACTGGAGTTATCTCCCCGGTGTGCCAGCAAGTGGAATTAGGAAATGCCCTGCTGGAAGTCCTCCAACTGCTCAGGGCACTCTGTCTCCTTAACTAGGATAGGATGCTTAGGGACATAAACAGATGTCCAGACACATTCCCTGATTTGTTTGGGTCTCTGGAGCCCCATGAGGAAGTCCATGAACTCATTCACAATTAGAGTTCATTAGAGATGCAGCTGATAGGCCCAGAGAGGGGGTGGGAATTCAGGTTAGAGGTATGAAGATGACACGGCTCATAAATGGGGGAGGAGTAGAGTCTTGGGAAGTGACGCAGGCGAATCACTGGGATCCTTGGCAAAAACAACTCATAAATGTAAGCTGAGGGGTAGCCTCAGTAGCAGGCCTTAAGGTGGAATCACTCTGGTATAAGAAGTTGTACTTTAAACTGTTCTCACAACACTGCCTTGTACAGAAGTATATGCTCCCTAGGAAGGAGAAAGTAGATAATGAGATGGATAGGATTATTGCACAAGTAATTCTGCCATAAAACCTCATCAAAAAAGATATCACCCTCAGCTAGAGTGACAAGTGTAGCCCAGAGACGGGAGGCAGGGGATAAAGGAAGTCACTGGTGTCGTTAGAGGGAAGATAAGATTATTGCTATCCTGTAGATATGCCACAAGGGGAAGAGGAAATAGTAAGAGTTAGGTCACTCCTGTGAGATCAGGTGGCTATTCAGTAAGAACATGTTGCCTATGAAACTGTTGCTCCGTGATCCTAGAGCTGGGAAAAGTCCCTCTGATTACCAGGAGTATGGCACATGAGGATACTGACTCTGCAGCCACGTGACCTAACATAGTTTACCACAGAGAAAGGATACTAAGGGTCTTCTTTCAAGAAAAGTTCAATCCTAAGAAGCAAATACAATTATTAAGAAAGGGAGAGAATAAAAAGGAAAGAAAGAAAGAAAGGGAGAAAATACAGTTGGTGCCACTAGGTTACCTACCCCATTCTTTTTCCTTGTCCATTCTCTTCATGTGGCTCACAACCATGCCCAAGGAAGCTGCCTCAGAATCTCAAGGGAGTAAACATGGCACGGGGAAGGTATGTGTAGTTTGACAAGACATTTCTCAGGAAATTTTATTGTGTGTTAGCATGGTTGAGAAGCCCCTGCTATAGGCCTGCAATTCAACCATTTCTGAAGTACCAGAATTAAGAAATGTTCTAACAGTTGGGGAACCTAGGTATCCACTAAGTCAGTGGTTCTTAACCTGGGTTCTATTCAGGGGTTCGGAGAAGCCTCTGCCGCAGAGGCCAGAATAAAGTAATACCGTAATTTGTTGTGAGTTCATGCACTTTGTTGGTTTTGTTCTTTGAGCAAGGTGATGTTCATGCACGGCTCATTTTGTGCACCAGTAAAAAAACATATACCTATGTCTTGAATTTGGAAAAAAAAAATATTTTATTTATCACTGAAGAAGGGTTCGGTGAATGCGTATATGAAACTGGTGGGTTCGGTACCTCAAGAAAGGTTAAGAACCACTGCACTAAGTAAAGATTGTAGTGCATAGGGAGGAAGTACCTTCAAGTGATCATCAGTGCTTCAACTACCCAGCACTATTTATAAAGGGCTGTACAACTTAGACATGCTGCTTTTCCAAGATTATTCTTGAATTCAGATGTATTCCTAGTTGAAGGGAAAAATCAGCTCCCTCTGCTGTCACCCTTTCCAAACCCTGCCTGGAATGTGCCATGCTTCAGAGGAATACTTGGAAGTCTCACTTCCTGCTTGCGATCTCTCCACACCACTTACGCCTCCCATTCCTCCTTTTCGGGGTGTGCTCCAGCAATTCTAATTACTTCACAAAAAATACCACAACCGGGTACAACATGAAAGAATCACTTTCGGCCTTTCTCCAAAGAAGTATAAATTCTTCATATTTCCTCAGATAGAAGGAAACAAATAATGCCATATTTTTCTGGTTTTATCATGCACATGATAAGGAGGAAAATAAGATTTACTGAAGAGGAACATGCAAATATTTGTTGTTTATAATGTGGAAAACCAAGTTAAACCAGCAGAGGCAATTTTGGCTCTTGTAGCCTCTGAATAACATTCACTTTTCTTGCAAATGGTGTTTAACTGAGATTTGGTTTTCAAAGTGCACAAAAGCAAAAATAATATTTTCTGGTTTTTTTAAATTATGGCTTTGTATTCAAACATGAATGAGACATTTGAATCTATTAATAACTAAAATGGAAATGTTATTATTAGCATGAACTCAGCAAAACTGAAACTTCCTTATAGAATGCTCCTTAAAGACACAAGAGAGCCTGACACATTTAAAATAAGTTCAAAAATGTTTCTTCTTCTTGAGAAAAAATTACAAGGCCAGAATAGAAGAAAATAGCTACCCTAAATAGTTGCTTAAGGTTCAATAAGTTTCTCCATAATGTTTTGAAAAAAGTGACTATTTAGTAGTAAAGACAATTTTCTGAGATAAATAAATAGAATTAAAGGTGTTTTCTTATTTACATTAAGGGGACTTACTTCATCCTCTCAATCACTTCCATTACAAATTAATTATACTAAAAAACTTAACTAAATTTATTATTTGTGAAGATTTTATTTTTTAGGTAAGTATTTTCTATCCCCCAAATAATATATTTTTAACTCATTAATTGAAGCACAAGGAAATGGCTTTATAGAAATTGTGACATAATTTCTTATGATATTTTAAGACACAACAGTCAATAGGCTTTCTTGACCTTTTTAAAATTCATTTATTTGTTCTACAAATACTTATTGAGTAGCCACAATGTTCTAGGCACTATGTTCAGAATTGTTAGCAAAATCCCCACAATTTTATTTTGCTTCATGCAGTTAAGAGTGAAAGCATTTTCCTCTTATAATCATGCCAGGATACAACTTTCTTTTCTTTCCATGCTGATTTTTTTTTTTTTTTTGGCATAAACATATTTCACTTTGACAAAAGAAAATAACAACAAATCTACAAATCTAAAGGTAGCTTTTTAAATTCTTGTCTTCTGTTTAATTATCTTTTGCTTTGCCTTTCAGGGTGCTCAACACTATAAGGGAATATCCTTGCTTCTCATTGCCTTTTATATTATTCATTATGCTCTCCTTCTTAGAACCTTTGCTAAGAGCTCTTACCTAACTAAATATAAGCAAACAACCTTTCTGGTAAGCATAGACAACGCTTAGTTAAATGTGTTAATATCTCTATTCTATTCTTTTTTTTGTTTGTTTTAGGAATTGATAGCAACCATGTCATAGTTTACTTTAACCAGGGACTCTTAGGCCATTGGAGACTGCCAAATGCCTATTTCTATGTTATTTAACTGAGAGGAAGTTTAACAATCACATGTAAAAAGCAAAGAAACCAACCAAATCAACAAACCAATTAAGTTAAAAGAGTCCTGAGACAAACTGGAGAGGGTATCATAGCAGATGCTTGGGAGCGGCCTGAGAGGGGGTAGGTTGAAGAAGATAGCAAAGTCCTTCTTATAAGATTTTGAAGATCAATACTGAGAAAGTTAACAATTCCTTGATATATTGACAACTCAGTAAGACTAAAATTTTATATAAATGACAGTATGTGAGGATATGCACTTCAGTGATCTTTGTAGTGAACCCCTGATCTCCACTTCCTTATATCTACTTCCTCTCTCCCTCTTTCCATTTCTTTTCTTCTTCTTACTTTCCTTCCTTCCTTTACTTACTGCCAAAACAATATTATTCTTACTTTATGAAGTTGAAATAAGAATAAGTGAAAGCTTCTCTGTAGAGCTCTCTTTAGATCTTAGACAGATGTTAATATTCTTACCCTCAAAGAAGTTAGAGTAATTATGGTGGTTAAAAACATGAGTTTTGAAGTTAGATGTACCTATGTTCAGGACTCTATTCTACCACTTGTTATCTGTGTGACCTTTAACTATGTATTTATCCTCTTTAAATATCAATTCCCTTCTCTGTATCATACAAATAATAATAGTATTTACCTTATAAGTTTGTTCTAAGAATTAAATAATAAAAAGCAACAATTAAACATGTTTTAAGACTTAGATAAATATGTTTTAACATCTTTGAATAAAAAACTACGACACATTGGTACTTTAAATAAGTGTCTTGGAAATAGAGGCCAGGCATATGTAGAAGGAATTCTTCTGCTATTCACTGCTTTTAGGGTGTAGGATTTATTTATCATTGTATTCCCAGTATCAAGCACTATTGTTAAAACAATAGTGTATGTTCAGTGTTTGCTCTGTAAATGAACAAATGAAGGAATGAGTGATCTAGATGGCCAAATAAATTTCATCTTCTGTGCCAAATCTGACTGGTAGGGTTTGGGAAGAAGTATCAGGGTACAAATGTGCTTGCTGTATCAATCAACCTGCCATGTCTGTCTAGCCAGGGCATAAGCATAGGTAGTGGCAGCATGAGTGTTACTGAAGCATTGACCCAGACCTTGGTCCTTAATCTAGTCTAGGAAAGAAATCAGAAGTTAGAATTAAGGTGATAGTATTTCTTTCCACATCCACTTGCTCTTAATTAGAAGAGACAAGTAATCTTACCACATTCACCTTGGAAGGACTTGCATCAGAGAAAGTTGTGCTGGTCACAATCTAAAGTCCAATTATGCAAACCATGATCAGAACTTCTCTCATTATTTCTTTTAGACTCAGAAAAACAGATGTTCCTAGGACTTTAATTCTTCCCATTATTTTTTAGCTTCCATTTCAATTCAGGTATTGGAACACCTTGCATTTATTTTGCTATTTGACAGGTTTTACTTTATTAAGCAAGGTCAGATTTACCAATAGAGATTTAAAAAGTAACAGTGACGACTCCATCACAGAAACTCCGATTCATGGTTTTCAGCATGGTACCAGAGAACCATGTATTTTTAAAAGGTCCAGAGGTGATTCTGAAGCATAGCAAAATTGAGAATTATTAATATACAAAATGCTTCCCATTGACTTTACATGAATTATGGTTTTAGATATTCTTCCTATGGATCCTTAGTTTCTTCATTTTTAAAATAAGAATAACATTCTAAAGTTACTGCAATAATCAGAGATAAATCAAATATAAATTATTAATATTTGTGCCCCTGCCTGATCGGGCGGTGGCGCAGTGAACAGAGCATTGGACTGGGATGTGGGAGACCCAGGTTCAAGACCTTGAGTGTGGGCCCATCTGGCTTGAGCAAAAGCTTGCCAGCTTGGACCCAAGGTCGCTGGCTTCAGCAAGGGGTTGCTTGGTCTGCTGAAGGCTCACAGCCAAGGCACATATGAGAAAGCAATCAATAAACAACTATGGTGTCACAACGGCAACGAAAAACTAATGATTGATGCTTCTCACCTCTCTTCGTTCCTGTCTGTCTGTCCCTATCTATCCCTCTCTTTGACTCTCTCTCTGCCCCTGTGAAAAAAAAAATTAAATATTTGTGCCCCTAAAGAGATGTTTTATGGAAGATATTCTAAATCTGAAATAATTTGAGACATTTGGAAAAACATTATTGTCAATATCAGCAGTCTTTTAAATTTATAAAATGTTACTGATTTACCCAGTATGATCCTGAAGTTAGATATTCTAATTAACTTATTTCTTTGGACTAGCCAGAAAATAGTTTTTTATTTAATATCCATTACTAAAAATATTCTTATAGTCTTTCCTACCTTAAAAAAATCTAGTATCGTGCACATAAATCAATTTAGATGAGTTCAGTACCACAGTGTTATCATTCAGAACCAAAATTTTTCATTGTATTGTTATATAAACATTGCTTATTGAAGACCATAATAAAGTATTCATACCCTCAGAATCTTATCTGAAAGATTGTTTTACTGCTTTTTGTTTGGTTTTTGTTTTTAATATAAACCACTGTTAAAATACCATACCTGGTTTCCTTAATCATCCAGAAGATGTAGTGTTGTGGAATAGTCCTGTACAATAATATCTGTTATCAGCCTTAGGTAATTCCCTCCTCAATTGGGAGCTTTTCTTTTTCCAAGTGAGAGGAGGGGAGATATATAGACAGACTTATGCATGTACCCCCACCAGAATCCATCCAGCAACTCACATCTGGGTCTGATGTGCTGCCTCACTGGGGCCATGCTGGCAACTGAACTATTTTTAGCACCTAAGGTGGAGGCTTCAGGGAGCCATCCTCAGTGCCTGGGGCCAGTGCACTCAAATCAATTGAGCCATGGCTGCAGGAGGAAAAGAGAGAAATAGAGAGAGAGAGAGGAGATGGAGATGTAGAGTAGCAGATGGTTGCTTCTCCTGTGTGCCCTAAGAATCAAACCTGGAACATCCACACACCAGGCTGGCACTCCATCACTGAGCCAACCAACCAGGGTTGAAAGGGAGCTTTTAAATTCTATCCCCAGCCAAAAATTTTAAAATGAATAGAACTGGTTATTTTATATATGTTATCACTTTGGGCTACATTCTAGAGAGGGTAGGATTAGGGAGACTGAATTTCCTCTTACTTTATGCCCTGGGCTTTCAACATTACTGGGAGGCCATTATTTAAACACAAACAGTAAAACAGGCACCCCTTTAGAATAATACTCTCCTTAACAAGTTCTCATGAAGATAAAATGAGTTAACATTTGTGAAAACACAGAAAGGCTTAGCCCTTGTCTGTACTGTACTTAATAATCTATCCCCAATGTCTAGAAGAGTGCTTGAAAATAATTGTTGAGTGAATGAATAAATGTTCCTCTTCCTTTCTTCATCATCTGATTCATCATAGCAGTTTTACCATACCTTTCTAATGACATTTATCATACTTTATATAATAGTTTTGTTAGTCATATAATCTCTTGCATTATACAATAAGCTTCTTTAGCATAGGGCTCACGTCTCTCACAATTTTATTCCTCCACAGAACATAGCATAGTATCTGACATAGGAGTTCAATGAATGTATGTTGAATGGATGGATATTGTAAGTAAACGCTACTACATAAATAGTATATATAATGAGCGCTCATCATTTTACTTTCATAAATTTTGTTGACTAGTAATAGAAATAATTTTCAAAGCTTCCAAGTAAATTTTGTAGAAAGAGAATTATTGATGATATATATTTTTTCAGCATTGTTGGCTAATACTACTTGTTTTATAATCTCTTCATACATGTGATGACCATTTCAATGATATTTAAAGTCACACAAATATGTTAGACCTACTATAATAGATTTTTTTGTGTGTGAACTAAAAGGTATTCTAAGTAATAAAGTTCTCTCTCTCTCTCTCTCTCTCTCTCTCTCTCTCTCTCTCTTTTTGCATAATGCCACATTAGGCTCAATGGAAAAGAACTGAAACTTGAGTTGATTCCTTATTTTTAGCTTCTGTTACATGATTGTAATTCATTTGCTAGGTTATATGAGGGTGCACTTTATCAACTTTGATGCATTCAGCATGTAGCTCTTTTGTGTCTCCTGAGATCCAGGTTTTCTCAGCCTACCATTCCTCTTGAAATCTCTTCACTTTCTCCCAAAGAAGTAGTACGTCAATATTATGGTTTTATTGATAGCCACACAATTCACATTCCACTTCTTTCTCTAAACTTTTTCCATTATGTGATTGTATCTGCTGGCTTAGTCTTTCCATGCTAGCCATTTATTTTGCCCCCAAGCATTTGGCCTTTAAAACTGTAATGCATTTTCCTGACTTACTGATCAAGAGATGTATGACTTTGTGGTCAGATATGACTGAGCTTACACACTAAGTCTTACAGAAGTACTCAGCTTTTTCAGTGCTATGTTAATTCTCATAACAGCCTGCCAATTTTCCTAGTTGATATGTGATTTTAGTGTTATATTGCATTACAAAATAAGTTAGGCCCTATATTGGTCCTGAGACTAAAGACTCCTCCCAATATATTATGATATTCTACTTAAACCATCAAATGCATATGTAAAATTATTTTGTATAGTGATGAAGTGATAATCCTAATAAACACAAAAGGAAGAATAGATGTAAAATATCTAGTTTTCAGGAACATTTGATTTTACCTCATATCATACTTTTATTCACAAATTAAAGATTAATGATTTAAGAAGCATTTTTCTAAAATATCAATTTATTATTTGCAAGATAATTACAGGTAAAGAGACAGCAATTATTTTTAGCTAATCTGGAGAATTTGCTTTAAATGCAGTAATGGGTAGAACATGAATAATTTTAGATAATTATTAATGTATATTTTTAAATGTTATTTTACCTAAGAATTAGAGATAATCTTTCAAATGATTAAAAATCTAAGGAAAGGTAGGAATAGAATTTTTAACTTTGATATGTTAAAAACATTAACTATAAATTGATCACCCAAAATGGTAGCATATGTAGAAGTCAATACCAGCCTATAGTTATAATGTAGGGGAAAATAGATAAGCATGACTTTAATAACTTGATTAACAGTGCTAGATGTTAGAATAAAAGCCCTAAATGTTAATAAGCTACTAGTAGGATATGATCCTCCAATTAGTACTTTAATACTTTAATAGTACCATATGGTAACACTGACCACAATGTATGCCAATGGTTTATGTGCTCATCTTTTCCCATTAAACTGTGAGCTCATTCTATAAAATAAACTATAATATTTATTGTTGTATCTGCAGTACTTAACCCAGTGCCTAGCATAGGGCAATTTTGCATCAATCTTTAAAATTAATTATGTATGTATTAATAATTTCATGAATAAATATAACTAATAATAAAAATAAGTTTGTAGCATTAAGAGGGAAGTAAAATTAAGAATTAAAAGTAATCTGTGTGCCATAATTAAAATTTGATAGGCTTTTTTAAAGTATGAATTTAGTTTTAGAGTTCAACTTAAAAAAATAATATTGAGAAACTGCTTCTGGTCAAGATGGCAATATAGGTAAATGCAGTATTCACATTCTCCCACAACCACATCAGAATTGCAACTAATCTACAGAATAATTATCATTCAGAACCCCCTGAAATATGGCTGAATGGAAGTCTTACAACTAGGGAGTTAAAGAAAACGCCACATCTAGACTGGTAGGAGTAGAGGAGACATGAAACAGGGTGGTCCCACACCCACATGTGACATTCTATAAATGGGAAGGATATCTCAGTTCCCCTAGGAGTGAGGGGTTCCAGTCTCACATTAGGCCTCCCAGCCCAGGGTTCTAGTGCCAGGAAGAAAAGTCCCTATAACTTCTGGCTGTAAAACCCAGTGGGGATTGTGGCTGAGTGTGAAAGAGGGCTGGGGGAGTCCCACGAAGTTTCTTTTAAGGGGCCCACTCATGGACTTACTTGGATTCACTTCCTCTGAACTCCAGCACTGGGGCAGCAGCCTGAAAGAAACCAGGGACATATGGGGAGGAACTCTATTGTTGGGCAATAGTCCAAGACTTGGGGAAACAGATTTCTGTCAGACAAATGTGCTGGTAAAGACCATTGTTCTTTTTCTGAGATACCCCCCCAACACACACACACACACACACACACACACACACACACACACACACACACACACACACACACACCTGGCAGGTGGACACCATATCTAAGTTCCCATTAACCTGGTTCACACCTTTCCCCTACCCAGGAGATTCCCTGATATCTTGCCCCACCAAATTTGGGACCCAACTTGTTTTCAGTGGTTTTTCTATAGAAATGACCTCTCTTACCTTATGCTTTGGACTTCCCTAAAAATTTCTCAAACAGCAGCATCTGGCCTCTGTGCACTCCATACCTCTTGCTAAGTGGCCTTAGGGCTGATATTAGTGGCAGCTGACCTTAGTTCATGGTTTGGCCTCTCCTGGGTACCTCTAAGCCCAGCACAAGTCTCAGCCGTCTGCACATTGCTCATGCCAGGTGGCCCTACACAGGGCATAGGCAAGTGGCTCACCTTGCACCTCCCAGGAGATCCCAGAGTATACTCAATGGACAACTTCAAACCACATCAGAGTCCAACCCTACCACCTCCATGAGTGACACACTCAAGGTGCAGACTTAGCACTAAATCCCCATGGAAGCAACTTCCTATACACAGGGTCAACTCCTGCACAGCAGCAATTCCACTCTAGTTGCAGCCAGTCTGCAAAGCTGATCAGCCTGGTGTTTAATATCTCCCAGTGGTGTCAACAGCAAACAAAACTCAACTGTTATAGGACAGTGCACAAAGCCCACTCAGGGGAGCACCTGAAATGCCCAGCTCAGTGACTGGGGAAGCTGTGTCACCAGGTTCCAAAGATCCCTACTACACAAGGCCACTCTACCAAGTCTGGGAGACAAAGCAGTTCTACCTAATACATAGAAAAAAACACAGGGGAGCAATCCAAAAGTGGAGACAAAGAAATATGTCCCAAATGAAAGAATAGAAGAAATCTCCAGAAAAAGAATTAAACAACATGGAGGCAAACAAACTACCACATACACAGTTCAAAACAATGGTTATCAGCAGAATTAAGAAACTTAGTGAGAACTTCAATAAAAAAATAATAAGCATAAAAAGGACATAGAAACCATTAAAAAAAAACAGTTGAAAATGAAGAATACACTAACTGAAATGAAGAATAATTTACAGGAAATTAGCAGTAGAGTAGATAAAGCTGAGGATCAAATAGGCATTTTGAATATAAGGAAGCAAAAACACCCATTGGAACAACAAAAATAAAAAAAATTTAAAAATCCAAAAAAATGACAATAGTTTGAGGAGCCTGTGGAACAACTTCAGGCACACCAACATTTGCATCATAGGGTTTCCAGAAAAAGAAGGGAAAGCAAGAAATTGAAAACCTATTTGAAAAAATGACAGAAAACTTCCCTAACCTGGTGAAAGAAATTGACATAAAAGTCCAAGAAGCACAGAGAGTCTCAAACATGATAAGCCCAAAGAGGCTCACACCAACACATCATAATTAAAATGCAAAAGGTTAAAGACAAAGAGAAAATCTTAGAAGCAGCTAGACAAAATCAGGCAGTTACCTACAAGAAGGCTCCCATAAGACTGTCAGCTGATTTCTCAACAGAAATTTTTCAGGCCAGAAATATATTTCAAATGATTAAAAGCAAGGACCTACGACCAAGATTACTCTACTCAGAAAGATATCATTAAGAACTGAAGGACATATGTATAACAAACTTCCCAAATAAGGAAAAGCTAAATGAGTTTGTCACCACCAAACCAGAATTACCTGAAACATTAAAAGGTCTTTTTTAAGAAGAAGAATAAAAAATAAAGGTAAAAACTATGAACAATAAAATGGCAATAAATATATATCAACAACTGAATCTGAAAAAAAAATTAACAAACAAGCACAACAGAAACAAACTTATAGATACAGAGAACATTTCAAGCCTCGCCACAAGAGAGGAAGATGGGTATAAAAGGGAAAGGGATTAAGGAGTACAAACTAGTTGTTACACAATAGTCTCAGGGATGGATGTTAACTATAGCATAGGGAAAATAGTCGATAATATAGTAATTACAATGTGTGGTGTCAGATAGGTCCAAGATTATCAGGATGATCACTTTGTAAGTTATATAATGTCTAATCACTGAGTTATATATGTGAAACTAATACAATATTGTATGTCAACTGCAACTGAAAAATAAAAATGATTAAAAAATAAAAAATAACAAAAAATGATTTTATCTTAAATAAAATAATATTGAGAAACTTGATAGGTTAGAAGAAGCCAATATATCTGTTTGGGGTGATGTGAACCTTGCATTTTGATCAAATCCTTCAGAAATTAGGCAAGTTCCCATGGAATTTTGCTACAGAGATTTATAAAAGGGCAAGACTCTTAATTCCAAGGTTTCAAATATTTATCTGGTCAAATATTTGACTAATAAGTAGGTGTTAAAGTAATGATACTGCTTTCTATGTTAGCTAAGACCAATTTAGGCTGCCAGTATCAAAGACCTGAACCACTTACCCTGGCCCCAAAAGTGTCTTAAATAAGATAGACATTTCTTTTTCTCTCATTCAAACGTATCTACAGTGAGTTAGTCCAAAACCAAACTGTACTTTCAAAAGAAACACGTGGCCTGACCAGCTAGTGGAGCATTAGATAGAGCATTAGCTTGGGATACTGATTCAAAACCCCTAGGTTTCTGGCTTAAGTGTGGGCTCACCAACTTGAGTGCAGGGTCGCCAGCTACAGCATGGTATCATAGACATGACCCCATGGTTGCTAGCTTGAGTCCAAGGTTGATGGCTTGAGTAAGGGGTCACTTGCTTGCTGGAGCCCCCCTGTCAAAGCACATATGAGAAAGCAATGAATGAACAACTAAGATGCTGCAGTGAAGAATTGATGCTTCTCATTTTTCTCTCCCTTCCTGTCTCTCTGTGCTTATCTGTCCCTCCTATTCTCTATCTCTCTAACTATATAAAAACTATATAGATACACATATATATTCTTTCTGTCTGTTGTTTTACCATCTTTAGCATATTGATTATGACTTAAAGTGGCTGATCAAATCGGTCATTATATTTCTATTTCAGCAAATAAGAAGAAATCAAGAAAGGCACATTCTTTTTCTTTAAGGAGACCCCTTGGAATTTGCACATTGAAGTTTGGCATATATCTCATTGACTGAGTTCTCTTTCTGTTAAAGGGAAAGCTCAGCGGCATGTTGAAAGGCAATCAGCAGTTGCTGTGACATGATAAAGAATATGCCTATGGTAAAAACAATAACAACAACAAAAATATACAAACCAACAGTGTAGAAGAATACAGGTGCAAAGTTGAAATTGTCCTGTTCCTCTCTAATGGAGTCTGTCATAGTTTGCTTAAACGTTTTTGAACACCTTCTCTTCTAAAGTGTTCCTCGCTATTATCCTCATGTTTCAAAGAAAGAGAAGAACAAACCTATAGTTTGTGGTTTTTCTTCCAGCCAGGATACAGACATATGATTTAAGCTACACCAGCCGAAAGCTGCTGTATGAAACTTTGGTTTAGAACTGAGTTATGTGAGGAATGATGTGGGCTTCAGGGCACCTATTTTCTGGAACAGATTATGGCAGAGGTTTCATAGTCCTGGATTCAGTGGCTGTGGTGGATGCTTCTTGATTCAGTGCTCCCTGACAGGGTCACTGCTAACACACGTTAATGTATTTACTTGTGTTTCTGGCAGTAAGACTCTGAAGCTGGCAGCCAAGGGGCAGTGTTTTGATTCAGCAGCTCCTTAATTGTGGCAGAGGCAGTGGCTCTATTAGTTGGCCATTCCTGCCGTGTGTGTCTGGGAGTCTTTTACGGATCCTCAGCCTGTGGGCTCTATCTTTGGCTTCTGCAGAGATTCTTTTAGCTTTAGAAATTAAACATTCCTATAGAGTTGAAGCTCCCTGTGCAGACCTTTCCTGATTAGAATCTCTTTTATCTTCCTTATTACCTACTTCCTCCTCCAAATAAAATAATCACGGTACTGTATTTGGCATTTATCATACCATGCATTTACATTAATAACCTATATATATCTTCTTAAATACATAATATTGGTTTATATGGATTTACTTATATATGAGTGACATAATTCTTCAAGTATATTGTAGCTTTAGCTGCCGCACATTATGGTCATGAGATTCATACATACTGATTCATGTGACTTTGGTTCATTCGTTTTCACTATTGCATAGCATTATATAAATTCAATACAATACACATCTATCTCCTCTTAATGGAAAATCAGTTTTTGCTATTATAAGTAAACCTGCTGAGAACTCACTTTAAAAATAATGTCCACTTGTGTATACAAGCAAGAGATTAGACTGTACACCTAAATTATTATTCTTTTAATTAAATAAATTATAATAAATATAATACATTCATTATATAATATATGAATATAAATAAAACTATATGTTATATTATTCTCATCTTTTACATGGATCTCAATGATTATATTAAATAGTAGAAGTTTTGATGTTTACACCAAGGTTTAACAAGAACTGGCTTTGAATAGGCACCAAACACACCTGTAGACATAATTGGAAAAACCAAATTTGTAATCTATTTACACAATTGATTAATGCTTTTTAAAATGTTATATTTTAAGCCAATGCACACATAATATTTTGTGAAAGATAGCTTTAAAAATTACAGGTATTTATATTTTGAATAGTTGCCATTTTTTGCATTTACACAACCTTACATTTAAAAATACTTTTTCTCTCATAATAAATATAATTTAATGTATCTTTTATCAAATATGTCTCTGAGATAAGAAACATTTTACAAGCAATATATAGTAGATTCCGTCTCTATGTTGCCTACTGAAAGTATTACATAGATGGAAAAATCAGTAAGTAATATTTTGCTAGTTTATAAATGTCACATTATTTGCTTCTACAAATACTATATGTTTTTTATGGGTTTTTTAATGTTTTTTTTCTTTTTTACAGGGACAGAGAGAGAGTCAGAGAGAGAAATAGATACGGACAGACAGACAGGAACGGAGAGAGGTGAGAAGCATCAATCATTAGTTTTTCGTTGATGTTGAGACACCTTAGTTGTTCATTGATTGCTTTCTCACATGTGCCTTGATCGCAGGCCTTCAGCAGTCTGAGCAACCCCTTGCTGGAGCCAGCGACCTTGGGTCCAAGCTGGCAAACTTTTGCTCAAGCCAGATGGGCCCCGCACTCAAGCTGGAGAGCTCGGGGTCTCGAACCTGGGTCTTCCGTATCCCAGTCTGACGCTCTATCCACTGCGCCACCGCCTGGTCAGGCCTATATGTTTTTAAATAAAATATATGTTGCTTGAAGTTTGGGCTTGTTATATTGTTCATGGTTTACACAGTACTTCCTTTTAAGTTTTAAGCATTGCTTTGAAAATATGGCATGCTGACCCTTTTTGTATCTAGAGATACAATTAAAAATAATGGCCTAAATATTCAAGTAGTAGAGAATGTTGGCAATATGACACTGAGATGATTCATTTGACCTTCTTTTGTGGCTTGCAGGCATGCAGTTTGTTTTTAAATGGATGGCACGTTAAAGATCTGCAGTCATATCATTTTTTTTTCTGACAATTAGTAAGATATAGAGGGAGAAAACTTTTATGAAGCAAGAGTCCAACTCGGCTACTACCCACAGATCAATAACATTGAGTGTTTCAATAATGTAAATATACTCTAAACCCATCTCTGGGGACTGGAGAGAGATCAGCTTTGTATAAACCGATTTTTTATTTGATGAGTAGACATTAGATAAATAAAACATAGGCTGTGGTTCTTCATGGACTGTTTCTGGATTTGGAACTATAGAAAAGATTCTGATTTTAAACACTTTCTGGTTTTAAATTGAAAGTCAAAGAAGTTTTCTTTGACTATCCATATTAAATGACCTTTCTTTTTAATTCTCATAATACTTTTTTCTTTTGTAGAGTTTACCATGTTTTTAATTAAAAAGAAATGTAATTTTTGTTTAATTTTTGATTATCTGGGTAATTGTTAGCTCTATAAAAGCAAAATTACATCTATTTTTTTCACCAATGTAATCCCAGAAACTAGCACACTGGTTACTTGATAAACATGATGAATTAATATATGATGAAGACATAATCATTGTTATTTCTTGAGGAATAAATATTATCTAATGGTCTGTGGACAAGGCCCACCAGGGAGTGAGGACTACGAAGATGGAGACGCATGAGACCTGACTTCGGTAACAAGGTTCAGTGATGTAAACTCACTTTATTCAGAAACTAAATTAGCTTATATGCATGGATTCAGCCAATAGGATGTTATAGTAGGGCAAATGGCCAAAATAGGTCAGGAGGCTGCCTGGCTGGTGCTGAGTCATTTCTGTATAGTAGGCGAGCTCCCTTCCTGGGTGTTCCCAGGAGGGATTTAACCTGCTGGAGTGTTCTCACAGAATAGCATCAGCCACAGCTGCCAGGTAAATGCTCTGTGCTCTACCAACAATGGCCTTTAATCAAAACAACACAAATTATTGGGCTAGTAGGCACAAAAGAAATTTTTTTGATGGATATTGGGCAGCTCTTAGAATCCAAGGAACTTTTGATGCAATAATTATCTCGGTTTTAAGGAGGAGTCTAGGAAGTGGAAATGGACAGTCCCCAAAAGGTACTGCTGTCAAAATACATCAAAAATTTTTAGTTTTCATGTCATTTTTAAAAAGATTAAAATTCAAGGAAGAGAATAGAAAGAATTTATTTTCTGAGAAATTCAAAGAATAAAAGAGGAATTTAATATTTCTGTCTCTCTTTTTTTCTCTCTCTCTACCTACCTTCTCTTCTTTTTTGTGTGTGTCTTTTATATTTGTTCACATACTTATGATTTTCTCTACTTTTTTCCCCTTCTTTTCAACCCAAGAAACTGTCTGATGACATTTTGCTTTTTAGCTTGAAATGTTTCATTTATATATGGGAATGATCATTATTTCAGTTTCATTTTGTAACAATCGTTTTTGCTAGATCTAGAATTCTTAAGTACTTAAAATATACCAATCCCTTGCATTCCAGGCTCCTTTGTTTCTGAGGAAGAATGAATCTTTAATCATGTTGTTGCCCTTAATTTGGGTTGTTTTCCTCTTCTGCTTCCAAGATTTTTTCTTTCTTTTTGCTTTTGTGCAGTTTTGCTGTAATGTGTCTAGGTGTATATCTCTTTGTGTTTATTAAACTTGGGATTCAAAGTCTTTCTGAAATGAATAATTATAGCAAGATTGAAGGATACAAAGTTGATATACAAAAGTCAATCCCTTTCTTATATATCAGTAATAAATAAATGAAATTTGAAATTAAAACCACAATACCATTTTCTTTAGCACCTAGAAAAATGAAATAGGTATACTGTAAATATAACAAAATATGTATAAAGTCTACATGTAGAAAATTGCAAAACTCTGATAAAAGAAATTGAAAACTAAATAAATGAAGAAATATTCCAAATTCATGAATAGGAAGACTCAGTATTATTAATATTTCAGGCATTTCTGACTTGATCAAGACATTCAATGCAATGTTAATCAAAATCCAAGCAGGTTATTTATTCTTTTTGTGACAAAGACAGAGAGAGAGACCCAGATTGGGACAGATAGGGACAGACAGACAGGAAGGGAGAAAGATAAGAAGCATCAATTCTTTGTTGAGGCACCTTAGTTGTTCATTGATTGCTTTTACATATTTGCCTTGACCAGGGGGTTACAGCAGAGTGAGTGATCCCTTGCTCAAGCCAGAAATCTTGGGCTCAAGCCAGTGACCTTGGGTTTCAAGCCAGTGACCTTTAGACTCAAGCAAGCAACCATGGAGTCATGTCTATGATCCCACGCTCAAGCCAGCAACCCCGTGCTCAAGCTGGTGAGCCCCCACTCAAGCCAGATGAGCCTGCGCTCAAGCCATCAATCTGAGGGTTTCAAAGCTGGGTCATTTGTATCCCAGTCTAATGCTCTATCCATTGCACCACTGCCTGCTCAGGCCAAACTGGTTATTTTATGAATATAAATAAACTGATTTTCAAGTTTACATGGAGAAGCCAACATAATGTTGAAGAAGAACAAAATTTGAATTGACACTACATAATTCTGAGATTATATAAACAACAACAATAACCAAAACACAACTCTGTTTCTCTTTATTAACTACTTATCAACACTCTGACAACACATGTATGGAAGTCTAACCCACCAGGCAATTCTTCAATTCTTTGCAGACAGCACCTGTGTTTTCTACAATTCACTCAGTTCTGACCATAACTACCTGGAATAAGTGTCATATTACACAGTTTAAAAGCTCAATCCACAAGACTATACTCTCTTTCCAAATTCAGATGCCAATTATAACTGCAGGTTATCACCTGTTCTTTTCATTGAATAGTTATAAATCAGAGGTTCCCATTGTAGTACATAGTGTGAAAGGCCTAATCAGAGCAAGGACGATAAACCAGATACAGAATGTCACCAGGGCAGGAAGCCCCACATGCATAGTAATGGAAAAAACTGAATAAACAAGGACCTTGGTGCCAAGGTAATCTTTCCTCACCTAGCATATCACTGGTCTTGTGTTTTAGAACCATTGACCTTTCATATTGCTGTTCATGTGGTTTGGACTTGCCCCTGAACTTTCTTCCTTAGCATATTACTAGTCATGCCTTAGGAACCCTTAGAGGTGAAACAAACAATGGGTCCAGAGAACAGTCCTTAAGCATTAGGTCCCCAGGACAATGAGGTCCTGACTCACATCAAACACTTCTAGGTTTCAGCTGTATTTCAACTTCAGGCTCAGAAAAGCAGCAAAACCAGACAAGCAATGCTATGACTAATATCAAGACCAGCTGCATTAACTAATGACCCCCTGCTCTGCTGCTGACTTATCAACAGAACATACCAGGGAAGCTCATGAATATTTTATTGAGATTCTCTTCTAAAAATTCCCACCCATAAAAGCCTTTAGGAAGGAGGCTTTAGCACAGCTCTCCCTCCCAGGAACATGCCTGCACCTTTCTACTACCCATCTTACCCCAAGGCATATTACCTTTATCTTTCTCTCTCCTAAGCTCCAAGGGTCCTTCTTTTGCTTCTATAACTTGTTTTCTGAGCTTATTCCTTCTACTGCTCACTTCTACCTCTGCAACTTTCTAAGTAAACTTTCTCTTATAGTTTGAGTCTTGACTCTGAATACTTTCTTAGCCAGAACTCAAGTACTGAGGTTGCTGATCCAAGGTTTAGTCTGACTTCACCAGGTTTACACATGGTGACACTTTGCTGCCCCTACCATGACCCCCTTTTCAGGTTTGATAATTTGCTAAAATGGATCATGGAGCACAGGAAAACAGTTGACATACTAGATTACTGGTTTATCACAAAAGGGTATAATTCAAGAACAGCCAGATGGAAGAGATGCATTGGGTAAAGTATGCAGATATGAGCAGAGTCTCTTTACCCTCTCTAGGTGCACTATGCTTTCAGCACCTTCACATGTTCTACAACCTGAAAGCATTCTAAATCCTGTACTTTAGGGTTTATTATATAATATAGGCATGGCTGATTGAATCACTGGCCTTTGCTGATAAGATCAAAGTTAACCTTCTTTCTCTTCCTTGATGGTTGAAAGTTGGAGCTAAAAGTTCTAATTTTCTAATCACATGGCTTGTTTCCCTGGATGCAAGCCTCTCTCCCATCCTTAGGGTTTTTCCAAAAGTCATCTTATCAGCATAAACTAAGTATAGTTTAAAGGGACTTCTTTTAAATAACAAAACAGTTCTTTCAACTTTATTGTTCTCATTGCTTAAAAAATTGCAAGTATTGTTTTAGTTTAATGCCAGGGATGGGGAAGAAGACCAAATACGCATTTTATATTATAATCATAATGCCACAAAGATTTACTATGAAACTAGTTATCATGAAAATATAGTATTGGCAAAAGAATAGATAAATCAATGGAACAGAATAGGGAACCAAGAAATAGAACCACATAAGTACAGTAGAGACAATTGAGTTTTGACAAAGGAATAAAGACAATACATTGGACAAAAGATATTCTTTTAACAAATGTTCTGGAGCAACTGGACAGCACATACAAAAAATGAATAGACTTATTTCAGAAAAATTAATTCAAAATTGATCATAGACCCAAAAGTATAACAGAAAGCTATAAAATTCCTAGAAGATTATACAGGAGAAATCTAAGTGATCTTGACATAGTGACACAACACTTTTAGACAACACCAAAATCATAACCCATTAAGAAAATAATTGATAATCTGGACTTCATTAAAATTAAAAACTTGTGCTTTGCAAAAGACACTGTCAAGAGAATGAGAAGACAAGTCACAGAGTGGGAGAAAATATTTGCAAAAATGTATCTGATAAAAGACCTTAATTCAAAATATAAACAAAAGAAAATGAGCAATCTGGGCAGAAGAGCTAAACAAGTCTAGTATTCATCTGGTACCATACACAGTTATTACAATATATTCTTTTAAATTTTATTTAGAAAATTAAATTCAACAGGGTGATATTGATGAATAAGAGTACATATGTTTCAGGTAAACATTTCTATGGTATTTGAACTGTTGATTAGGTTGTATTCCCATCACCCAAAGTCAAATCATTTTCTGTCACCATATATTTGTCCCTCTTTACTTCCTTCCTCCCTCTTCTTTCACCTTGCCCTCCCCCTGGTAACCACTGCAATTTTATCTATGTCCATGATTCTCAGTTTTATATCCCACCTATATGTGAAATCATATAGGTCTTAGCTTTTTTTTTAAAAAAAAAAAACTTTTTCTTTTTTTTTTTAAAGTGGTTTTTTTTAAAATTTTTATTTTATTCATTTTAGAGAGGAGACACAGAGAGAGAGAGAGAGAGAGAGAGAGAGAGAGAGAGAGAGAGGAGGAGCTGGAAGCATCAACTCCCATATGTGCCTTGACCAGACCAGTGCAGGGTTTTGAACTGGCAACCTCAGTGTTCCCAGGTCGACACTTTATCCACTGTGCCACCACAGGTCAGGCCAGGTCTTAGCTTTTTTTAACTTACTTATTTCACTCAGTATAATGTTCTCGAGGTCCATTCATGTTTTTGCAAATGGCAATATTTTATCATTTCTTATGGATGAGTAGTATTTCATTGTATATATGTACTACATCTTGATCCAATCCTCTATTAAAGGACAATTTATTTGTTTCCATGTCTTGGCCACTGTGAATAATGCTGCAATGAACATGGGGGTGCATGTGTGTCTTTATGTACCAAATGTTTTGAGTTTCGGGGATAGATACCCCATAGAGGGGTTGCTGGGTCACATGGTAGTCTTATTCTTAAATTTTTGAGGAATCACCATACTCCTTTTTATTATGGTTGTACTAGTTTACATTTCCACCAGCATTGGATGAGGGTTTTTTTTTTTTTCCCACAGTTTCTCTAAAACTTGTTATTACTCATCTTGTTGATAATAGCCAATCTAACTGGTGTGATGTGCTATCTCATTGTAGTTTTGATTTGCATTTCTCGAATATCTAGTGAAAATGAGCATCTTTTCATATATCTGTTGGCCATTTGTATTTCTTCTTGGGAGAAGTTCCTGTTCAGGACCTCTCTCCATTTTTAATTGAATTTTTTGTTTGTTTGTTGCTGAACTCTATGAATTCTTTATATATTTTGGACACTAACCCCTTATTGGAGCTATTGTTTGCAAATATTATTTCCCATTTGGTTGGATGTTTGTTTTGTTGTCAGTTTCTTTTGCTGTGCAGAAGGTTTTCGGTTTGATATAGTCTCATTTATTTATTTTTGCCCTTACTTACCTTGCCTTTGGGGTCAAATTCATATATTGCTCTCTATGGCGTAGGGCTATAAATTTAGTGCCTATGTTTTCTTCTATGTAATTTATTGTTTTAGATCTTATGTTTAGGTCTTTAATACATTCTGAATTATTTTTTGTGCAGGGGGACAAATTATAGTCAAGTTTTACTCTTATGCATGGGACTTTCCAATTTTCCCAGCACTGTTTATTGAAGAGGCATTCTTTTCTACACTGTGTGTTTTGGGGTCCTTTTTTGAAGATAATTTGTCCATATTATGTGGTTTTATTTCTGGTCTCTCAATTTTTTTCCATTGGTCTGTATGTCTGTTTTTCTGCCAATAGCATGCTGGTTTAATTATCATGACTTTATGGTATAATTTGAAGTCAGGTAGTGTGATGTTTCAGACTTCATTCTTTTTTCTCAGGATTGCTTTGGCTGTTTGGGTTTTCTTATGGTACCATACAAACCTGGTCATTCTTTGTTCCATTTCTTTAAAATATGATATTGGAATTTTGATGTGAATTGCATTAAATTTGTATATTGCTTTGGGTAATATGTCCTTTTTAATTATGTTGATATTTTCAATCCATGAACACAAAATATTTTTTCATTTTATTGTGTCTTTTTCAATTTCTTTGAATAATGTTTTATAGTTTTTATTATACAGGTTCTTCACATCCATTGTTACGTTATTCTTAGGTATTTTACTTTTTTGTTGTTTTGAGTGTAAAAGAAATTGTTCTTTTTAGTTCATTTTTTTGTTTTATTATTGGCATATAGAAGAGCAATAGACTTTGTACATTTATTTTGTATTCTGAGACTCTACTGTATTGTTTCTGATAGTTCTTTTGTAGAATATTTGGGGTTTTCTATATACAGGATCATATCATCTGCAAAAAGTAATACCTTTATTTCTTTCCTAATATAGATGCCTTTTATTTCTTTTTCTTGCCTGATTGCTCTGGCTAAAACATCCAGAACTATGTGAATAAGAGTGGGGAGAGTGAACAGCCTTGTTTTATTCCTTATTTTAAAGAAAAAGTTCTAATTTTTTCACCATTTAGCATGGTATTAGCTGATGGTTTGTCATATATGGCCTTTATTATGTTGAGGTACTTTTCTTCTGTTCTGATTTTATTAAATGTTTTAAACATAAAGTGATGTTGTATCTTATTAAATGCCTTTTCTGCATCTATTGATAGGATCATATGATTTTTATTCTTTGTTTTGTTGATCTAGTGTATTATATTGTTTGATTTCCATATGTCGAATCATCCTTGTGCTCCTGGAATAAACCCCACTTGATTGTGATGTATTGTTTTTTAAATGTGCAGTTGTATTTGATTTGCTAGTATGTTGTTTAAGTTTTTTGCATCTGTATGCATACTGTTCTGTAGTTATTTTGTGTGTGTGTGTTGCCCTTGCTAGGTTTTGGTATCAGGATTATGTTGGTCTCATAAAAAAGTATTAGAGAGTATTGTTTCTTCTTCTATTTTTTGGAAGACTTTGAGAAGGATAGATACCAACTCTTCTATAAATGTTTTGTAGAATTCAGTAGTGTAGCCATCTGTTCCTGGACTTTTATTTTAGGGGAGGTTTTTGATATAGTTCTTCCTACTTCCTCCTTGCTTATGGGTCTATTTAGATTTTTTACTTCTTCATGACTCAGTCTAGGAAGATTGTCTAGTTCTAGGAATTTATCCATTTCCTCTAGGTTACTAAATTTGGTGGCATATAATCTTTTATAATATTCTATTATAATCCTTTTTATATCTATAATATCTGTGGTAATTTTTCCTCTTTCATATTAGATTTTGTTTATGTGAGTCTTTTCTCTTTTTTTTTAGTGGGTCTATTGAAGAATTTGTCAATTGTATTGATCTTTTCAAAGAACCAGCTATTTGTTGTATTAATGTTTTCTATACTTTTTTTCTCTATTTCATTTATTTCTGCTCTAATTTTTACTATTTTCTTTCTTCTGCTAATTTTGGGTTGTCTTTGTTCTTCTTTTTCTAGTTCCTTAAGATGTGATGTTGCATTGTTAACTTGGGATCTCTCTTGTTTAGTGTTATAAACCTATATAACGATATAAACTTCCTTTTTATTACTGCTTCTGCTGCATCCCAGAAATTTTGATAGGTCATGTTGTCATCTGTCATTCTTTTTTTGTCTGTATATATCTTTTGATCTCTGCTTTTATTTCTTCTTTGACCCGCTCATCTTTTAGAAGTATGTTGTTAAATTTGCACATTTTTTGTGGGTTTCTTTTCTTCCTTTTTGCTGTTGAATTCTAATTCCAAAGCCTTATAGTTAGAAAATATGCTTGGCATATGTTCAATCTTCCTAAATTGTTGATATAGTTTTTTAGCCCAACATGTGGTCTACCCTTGAGAATGTTCAATGCACACTGGAAAAGAATGTGTAACCTGATATTTTGGTGTGAAAAGTTCTGTAAATGTCTATTATGTCCATTTGGTCTAGTGTGTCATTTAAGGCTGATATTTCTTTATTGATTTTTTGTTTGGATTATATATCTAAAGCCATCTATGGTGTGTTGAAATCTCCAAGCATCATTGTGTTTTGTTTGCTTCTATTTTTAGATCAGTTATTAGATATCTTATATATTTTGGTGCTCCCTGGTTCTGTGCATATATATTAAGAAGTGTTATGTTTTCTTGATACAATGTCCCTTTTATCATTATGGAATGTCCATCTTTGTCTCTAGTTACCTTTGTTATCTTGAAGTCAGAATTGTCCGATATGAGTATGGCTACACCTGCTTCTCTCTGGGTATTGTTTGTTTGGAGAATCACTTTTCAACCTTTCACTTTGAGCCTACATTTGTCCTTGCAGCTTAGATGTGTCACTTGAAGGCAGCATATGGTTGGGTTTTACTTTTTTATCCAATCTGCTTCTATGTGCCTCTTTATTGGCAAGTTCAGTCCATTTACATTTAGGGTAATTATTGGCACTAGAGGATTTCCTATAGCCATTTTATGTTTTGCTTTTTGGTAGCTCTGTGACTAGTTTGGTTCTTCTTTTATGTGTTTCTGTCAATTGTTTCTGTTTGGTTGTATTCTATACTTCTCTCTTCTGCTTTTTATTTAAGCTGTGTATTTCAGTAGTGGCTTTTTATGGGTCATACCATTAGGTTATTAAGAAAAACATTTTCATATATATAACAGTCCTTTGTCTCATAAGTGCTTCTGCACTACATTCTCCTTTGCTACTACAGATTTTACCCTCTTCCCTTTTTGTTGCCACAGATTATCCTTGTTTTAAATGTAATCTTGTTGGAGTGTTTACTTGTAGTTTCAGTTTGTTCTTTGTGTCTGGTCAGATAACTTTCTTGAGTATTTCCTGTAGTGGGGGTTTTCTGGTTATAAATTTCCTCAGTCTCTGTATATTTGCAAAAGTATTTATTTCTCTTTCATACTTGAAAGATAACTTCGATAGATATAGTATTCTTCACTGATAATTTCTCTCTTTTATTACTTTAAATGCTTGGGTACATTCTCTTTTGGCTTCTAGAGTTTCTGCTGAGAACTCTGATGATAACTTAATGGGCCTTCCTTTATATGTTATATTCTTCTTTTCCCTAGCTGCTTTGAGGATTCATTCTTTGTCAATGATTTGTGACAATTTCATTATGTTGTGCCTTTGAGAAGGATGTTTTGGGTTGTGGTAACTCGGCATTCTGTTTCCTTCTTGGATTTGAGGCTCTAACTCTTTCCAAAGGTCTGGGAAGTTCTCATAAATTATTTGTTTAAATAGGGTCTCCATTCCCTTTTTGCTCTCTTCTTCTTATGATATACTCATTATTCTTGTACAGGTATTGATCAACTTATGACCTATGTAACTTACAACCATTCGACTTTACGACCACAATCACTAGCCACAACTGGTCCGCGTCTGGAGCAGTTTTTGTATGCACCTATATTTTGTCATTTTGAATGTTTTGCAAATATTAAAGCAGTTTTACTGGTAATGCAGTGTTTTACTTAAACCTGACGAATGTAAAAATATGAAACAAAATGGTATAAGATGATACAAATGGCATAAAATAAACAAAAAAAATTATGATATATAACAATAATGAAAGAAAATTATAATAAAAATATGACTTAAAGATTTTTATAACATAATTTTACAGTACTGTACATATAGCCTACTCAACTTACAACCAAACTGTGTTACAACCGGTCTGTTGAAACCAATCCTGGTTGGAAGTCGAGCACTAGCTGTATTGCTCTTTCTGATGAAGTCAGACAATTCTTGTAGAGTTTTATCATTTTTTTTCTTTTTTTACAGGGACAGAGAGAGAAAGAGAGTCAGAGAGAGGTATAGATAGGGACAGACAGACAGGAAGGGAGAGAGGTGAAAAGCATCAAACATTAGTTTTTCATTGCCGTTGCGACACCATAGTTGTTCATTGATTGCTTTCTCACATGTGCCTTGATCGCAGGCCTTCAGCATACTGAGCAACCCCTTGCTGGAGTCAGCGACCTTGGGTCCAAGCTGGCGAGCTTTTGCTCAAGCCAGCTGGGTCTGCGCTCAAGCTGGCGAGCTCGGGGTCTTGAACCTGGGTCTTCTGCATCCCAGTCCGACACACTATCCATTGCGCCACCGCCTGGTCAGGCTTGCTTTATCATTTTTTAAAATTTGTGCGTCTCTGTCTTCTTCTCTCTGTAGCATCTCTATTTGCCTATCTTCTATGTCACTGATATTCTCTTCTATCTGGCATGTTCTATTAGCTAAACTTGCTACCTCATTTTTTAATTCATGATATTAAATTCTTCATCTCTGTTTGATTCTTTTTTAAAATTTCAATCTTCTTGGGGAAGTACTCATTTTGTTCATTAATTTGTTTTTGAGCTCATTAAATTGCCTATCAGTGTTTTCTCACATATTAAATATTTTTAGAACTTCAGTTTTGAGTTCTCTATCATTTACCTCCAAGGTTTCCATGTAATTGAGATTGCTTTCTGGAAATTTTTTATTTTGTATGCACCTATATTTTGTTTGTTTCTGAACTACTTGTCTGTCTTGTGTAGCTGTGGTATTTGGTTTCTTCTTTCTTGATAGTATTTGAGAGTGGTATTATTAAGAACTTTAAAAAAAAACAACTTTGGTCCATTCAGTGCACAAATTTTTCAGATATGCTTATGAGCCCAGCTAAGGTTGCTTCACTGCTTTACAGTTGTTCAATTTGCTGAAATTTTAAGGAGAGAGATCAGGAGTATATCTCATGCTGCCATTAGTCTGATGTCACCCCTATCACAATATTATTGGCTGCACTTTACATCCCATGACTATTTTCTAACTACAATCTGTAGTTACCATTTCCACACAATCCACTTTGATCTGACAACCATCGGTTTGTTCACTGTATCTATGAGACTGTTTATGTTCTGTTTGTTTACATTGTTTTTTAAATTTCACATATAAGTGAAATATATGGCATTTGTCTCTCTCTGACTTATTTCTCTTCTTTAAATTATTCATTTCTGAGAGTGCTCAAGGTTTGTTCTGTTCAGGAGCTAGCCTCTTAATTTTAGTTCTATTTACATTCTAAAGACACTAAAATTTCAAAACTACTAAAAACTGATACATTTTGTTGGAAAAGTCTTATCTTTTTTCATTCACATTTTACTATAAGAAACTTGAAACCAGGTAGCACCTTCAGCATTCTACCTTGAAATCTTTTTTATTGAGGTCAGCTGGCAAATTAGATACATTTTCACTTTTCTACATTAGCATAGGCACCAGCATTGCTAAACTTTTTACCACTACATACAGACACCATTATGTTCTGATTTTCAAAAAAAGTTTTCTTATTACCCTCTATGCTTTTATTACAACTTTCTCAAAGCCATCATACTTCCGCAAACAATGTCTTCAAGGAGCTTTGCAGTTTTGCTAAAACTCTCCTCAAAATCCCTCAGCTTCTACTCTGACCAAGTACCAAAATCAGTATTTCTTATTAGTGCCACATAACACGTTGCTCCATAACTTAGCAGTTTAAAAACAACATAAAATATACTGATATTGTTACATTTTCAGCAAGCATGTACATAGAGATACAGTACATTGGTTTCTTGAGATAGTGTTGTTCTACAGTTAAAATATAATATTGAAATAGCTTCTGAGACAGCTAGATTAACTTTTAGTAGTAGAAATATATGTACAATAAATTATTTCTAGATCTATTTTGCCCAAATCTATTCATAAGAAGCAGTCAGAGAAATGTTCAAAATATAATATGTATGTTTTTTAAAAAATACAGAAGCTATAGAGAAATGAGAGTTTATTCATTGTTGTAATTTATAGCTGCAAATGGACTTTTTGAAAACTGGTAAGTTGTCTATTCTGTTAGCATGGGCATTAAATGATTTGTTAATTGAGGCTTATTTATATTTGCTGGACAGCTGAAAGAAAAGTAAGACTATTTTATAAGAAATATTCTGTTGTTTACTAAAAGAAATAACAGAAATTCAACATAGCCTTGTAATTTTGAATTGGGCCATATGGATGAAAGTAGAGATGGTACAGGAGGAGGAGAGCATCTCTTAGAAACTGCGTGAGATTTTTAGTAATATAAATAATGTACAACTAATCTAATTTAATTAAATTTAGAATCATAACAGACCCTTATGAAGAGCTAGTGGAGTACTTTTTCTTTGTATATCTCCTGACTGCTGAAATGCAGTATATTAAAATGAATAAGAACAATAGATAGTTTTTACTAATCTCATCTGCAATTCCATCTGATGATATAGAAAGATTTTAATTAAAGCTGGACTTTGTTCAAAAAGAGGAACTATTGTAACAAACCATAATTAAGTTGATTTTTTTTCTACTGCATAGGTCACATATTCATTTTTTATTATATTTGGTTCTTCTGGTGCCTTTAATATAGCTGTTTATATTTCTCGAATAGCTAGTGAAGATGAGCATCTTTTCACATATCTGTTGGCTATTTGTATGTCTTCCTGGGAGAAGTGTCTATTCAGGTCTTTTCCCCATTTTTTATTTGTATTGTTTGCTTGTTTGTTGCTGAGCTTTTGTGAGTTCTTTATATATTTTGCATATTAACCCCTTATCAGAACTATTATTTGTAAATATCATCTCTCACTTAGTTGGTTGCCTATTTGTTTTGTTTTCGGTTTCTTTTACTATGGAGAAGTTTTTTAGTTTGATATAGTCCCATTTATTTATTTTTGCCTTTATGTCAATTACCTTTTGGGAATGGGAGGTATTTCTTCCATGATGGTATGCCCTGGAAGAATGCCTGATGTCAAGGAAAATTTAATGAGATGGATGTTGGACCAGTATGGCCCAGCCTTCCCTATCCCAAGACAAAGTCCTCACTAATAAAGTGCCTATTGTTAACAAAAATAAAAATAAAAATCTTGGGCTTGCTTTAAAATCAGGGTGCTTATACAATCAATAGCTATTGACAGATTTAAGTATAAAGTAGCTCTTTAGCTTATCAATACTTTAACTGAAGTGATAGGACCTTGTACTATGTGTAGGACACTGGCCCATTGCCTTTATATGAACGCCTATGTAAGTATTGGTATGTTCTGAATGGTGATACCAAATGAATCTCATTGAAGAATAATGTCATCAGTGTGATGACATACTTGTGTCCTTGGAGAAAGATGGATGCAGTTTAGGTTGTGCCTGCAAAAATCACAGGGATATTGAGGTAGACTGAGGGTAGCCAGGTAAGCATATATTATTGTGTCTCTTAGCAGATGAAAACAAACTGCATCTGAAAGCCTGTTGAAATAGACAGTGAACATATTAACCAAATCTATGACAGCAGAGTATTTGCCAGTTTTTGGTTGGAAGGAGTCAGTAATTTTTATAAAATTGGGATTGGGGGATTTAATTGGTGTGACTATAGTCTTACATGACAGCCATCCACTAGGAGGCACCATTCATTCTTTTTAAGTTAAAACCAGGTCAATTTGGGCTGTTAATTAGAGAAGCAGGGGGGATGATCTCCCATTTTCTAAATCGATTTCAGTCTTTGAAGGCATTGTTTTAATTTACAGGCATATCTCATTTTATTGCACTTCACAGATAACTTTCTTTTTACAAATTGAACATTAGGCCCTCCTTCCCCCCCACCCACACACACACACATACACACCAGCAAAGATTACAATTTTCCAAAGACTCAGATTATGGTTATAACTTTTTTTAAATTTCCTTTTTTATTATTTTATTTTATTCATTTTAGGGAGGAGACAAAGAGAGAGGGCGGGGAGGAGCTGGAAGCATCAACTCCCATATGTGCCTTGACCAGATCAGTGCAGGGTTTTGAACTGGCGACCTCAGTGTTCCCAGGTCGACGCTTTATCCACTGCGCCACCACAGGTCAGGCTATGGTTATAATTTTTAAGAAATAAAGTATTTTTAAATTAAGGTATGTACGTTGTTCTTTTAGACATGCTGCTATTGACAATATACTACAGTATAGTGTAAACAAAATTTTTATGGGAAACCAAAAAACTTCATGTGACTCACTTTATGGCAATATTTGCTTTATTTTAATTGTCTATACCAAATCTTCACTAGCTTTGATATACACCTGCATATTTGGCAGTTTGAACTATTTTACCTAAGAGAGGGTCCAGAGAGTCTCTTTAATAAAGCCAATTGTAAGTGCCAAAGACTTAATTTAACTTTAATTTATTGTTCATTGATTCAGGTCAGCCATGAACACCATGGGATATTTTAAAAAATTGGGCGCTATGACTAAAGTATTTCGGCAAGACAACAATGGTTCCAAAGGCTAAGGTAAGGCATACCTGTTTATTCTTTATTTTATGTCCAGTAACTCCTCTGATGTTATAAGGGTACTTTGTTTAAATTTAGTGGAATCTCTAATACTAACTGTAATTTCAACCCCTATAGTGATTTGATTAAGGACATGAAGCTTTGCCAATTGGTTTATTTCAGCAGCTGTTAAAGTTAATTCAGAACCTATTGTGTAGAGGAAAATTGCCAATCTGCACTTTTTATCTCTGTGTTTTAGAAATCATTTTAGTGAATTTTGGGTTTTCAACTGAGTCAAATTTTAGACCTTTGTTTTTATTTTTTGTTTGTTTGTTTCTTCTTCCAATATTTGGAATTTTGCTTTTTATCTTTTTTGGTAGTTACTACATTTGTTTTAGCAGGAAAGCATGTCTTCTTTACCCTGTTCATATTTATAAGTTTCTCATTCTAGAGTAGTGGTTCTTAACCTTTTTTGAGGTACTGAACCCACCAGTTTCATATGCACATTCACCAAACCCTTCTTTAGTGATAAATAAAATATGATTTTTTCCCCAAATTCAAGACATAGGTATATGTTTTTTTACTGGTGCACAAAATGAGCTGTGCATGAACATCACCTTGCTCAAAGAACAAAACCAACAAAGTGCATGAACTCACAACAAATTACAGTATTACTTTATTCTCGTCTCCGCGGCAGAGGCTTCTCCGAATCCCTGAGACCAACTCATCAAACCCCTAGGGTTCAATAGAACCCAGGTTAAGAACCACTGTTCTAGAGACTCTCAAATCAGTATTGTTAGGGATAAGGACCTTCCTTAGTGTTAAGTCACTGACTGTTCCACTGGGATGGCATAGGTATGTATGTTCTCTGTAACCCTGAAGGTGAGGATCTTTGTTTTGATAACATAGCTAACAGCAGCATCAATGACATTTTTAGGGTGCTAGTAAACTATTTGTTTTTAGTGCTATCACCTCAGCATGGGACACAGCGATTTCTTTTTCTCCACATGTCATCACCCAGTGGGTCCACATATCACACAGGGTTATCAGTTTTCTCCTTAACACTTTCTCTATATAATGGGATGCCTTATTGAGACACAAACTCAGTGGTCACACAGAAATATTGTTCCCCTGATTCTAGTGTCAGTCATGGCTTATGCTGGAATCAAGACACACATGATAACCTTGAAAAGACTAAGAACCTTTTTTTTCTTTACTTTTAGCAAAATGGGGTTATTTGGGAATAACAGAGAAATTGCAATTCAGGGCAATTTAGCTATGGTGACACATATGCAAATTAAAACAACAGAGGAGAGGGGCTTACTTTTATAAGAAAAAAGAAGTTAGGAGGGATTGTTTAAAAAATTCAGTGTGGTAACAGTTTCTCATCAGCTAAATGATGCAGTTTCTCTATGGCTGGGCTGTAATTAGCATTCCAAACCCAGAGGCAACCAGCTAAAGAGGTTCAGTTGACAACTGACAAAGAGGTGTTTTTGCTGGGCAAGGAGTAATTCTTCCCTCTTCCTGCTGCGGTATGTCTTCCTGTTTGGGTCTGGGTGGCAGAGCATAAGAGCTCCTCATTCACAGCTTCCCAAATCCATTTTACAAGAGTTTTACTTTGTTTATTTTATCACATAGTTCAATCTGAGACTTACAGAACCAGGCTGACACATATACTATACAGGTTGTATTTAGGAAGGTCTCAATTCCATAGTCCTGTCCCTAAACATCAATTATCAAAACTTCCAGCTTAGGTTGATGTTATGAACTAAAAGATTGTGTTTCCCCAAAATCAGTATGTTAAACTATACTGAGGGGGGTTCCTGTGAGGCTAGAGCTTGCATAGTTTGAACTATTTCCTGATACCAATGGAAAGAGCAGCTGAATTTTATTATCAGCTTGTAGAAATGTGGGGACTAGATGTCTAATCACTATTCTGTACACCTAAAACTAATATAATATTGAATGACAACTAAAATTGAAAAGAACAAAATAAAACAAAAGACAAAAATCCAACAAACAATGGAGTTAGATTCTTTAATACAAGTTCTTTAACCATCTAATTATCATTTCTTTAAAATGATCTGGTTTTTCTTCTAGCTTTTTTTCTCTTCAGGTTAAGTCTGTTTTTATTTCTCTTGTTGGGATTCATAGAACTCAGATCTGTATATTAGATATTTCATCAGTTCAGGAACATTCACAGTCATTATCTCTTCAAAAATTGTCATTATTTTGCTTTCTCTTTCTTCTTATTTTCAAACTCACATTTGTCATGCATTATTCTCTTCATGTCCTCTAAAGTCTCTTTCACACTGTTAATCCAGTTACCCATACATTACCCATACTATCTTATGACCTCTATTCAAACTCAATAATTTGTTCTTCAGTTATTCTACTTTCCTGTAAGTAAATTGCTAAAATTTTTAAAAATTTAATAAATATAGTTCACATTTGTAGAAGTTTTAATTATAACTTTTAATATAATTAGTCATATTTTAAAGTTTGATTGTCAACCTATACATTTCAATTTCTTTCATTTATTCCAAGTTTGATAATTATAGTATCAAATCTCTTTCTGGATATTCTGGTGAGTGTTTTCTGCCATCTGCCTCTCACTCATAGTACTTAGTTTTTCTTTTATGTTTGATTATGAAATTATAATTTTTAGTTTAACTGTAAATTTTTTTGCATTCCAGGAGAAAGACAGGTTACTCTAGAGTATATTTGATTTGCTTCTTCTAGGAATCTGGGGCATCAGTCTAAGGTTACTACATTTTAAATTCTTTACATACAGTTTATTTGAACCACCCATGTAATATTTATTTTTATTCCAAAGCTACTTTAAGGAAATGTTTTTAGGTTAGGAATTCTTAAGGAAGACATTTTCTCCTCTCTGTTTAGCATCAAAATTCAAGACATGAAGCATTCCTTGTAGTATTCTTGAACAGAGGTTGGTTTGTTTTTAATTCACCCTTACAATGAGATTGTAGACCCACGGACTTCATATACTATCTTCAATGCCCCTTGTGGATTTAAAAACAAAGTTCAAGTTCACCTTGTTCATCAAGACAAAGCCAAATAAAGTGTTCAGCAACTTATCTTAGATCTGTCCTTCACTTAGTTTTCAGTCTATACTTACAGTCTATACTTAATCTTATTTTAAGTTTATCAATACATTTAAGCAAATTAATAATTTATACAAAGTGTTTGGTTGTTTTCAATAGGAGCATCAGTCACTAGGCTTAGTTCACTTTTTATTATTATAAGTATTATTATTATTATTTGCATTTCTCATAAACAAGCAACAAAGGTGTTTTTGAGTGAATGAGGTTTTTAAGACCATGGCTATGTAAATTTTTTTAAATATATTTTTCTGAAATAAGTGGGGAGGCAGAGAGACAGACTCACACAAGGGATCCACCTGGCTTGCCCCCTAGGGGGCGATTCTCTGCCCATCTGGGTTGTTGCTCCATTGCAACCGGAGCCATTCTAGTGCCTGAGGTGGAGGCCACAGAGCCATCCCCAGCACCTGGGCCAACTTTGCTCCAATGGAGCCTTGGCTGTGGGAGGGGAAGAGAGAGATAGAGAAAAAGGAGAGGGGGAATGGTGGAGAAGCAGATGGGTGCTTCTCCTGTGTACCCTGGCCAGGAATTGAACCTGGGACTTCCTCATGCCAGGCCAACACTCTACCACTGAGCCAACCGGCTAGGGCCTCATGACTATGTGAATTTGAGCCTTCCTTTTGTTTAAGAACTATTCTTAGAAAAGAAATAACTCTGGAAAAATAAATCTTACATAATGTGCTTATGGTAAATGGTTTTGTTATTTTTTTTAATTAATTTTACCAGTAAATATTAGATATTTTCTCCTGGATTTGTTATAAAGTGACAACTGTTTCTTTTAAAATGAAGTACTATAAACCTAGACCACCATATTTCACCCTATATAAGAATAAACTTAAAATAGATAAAGACTTACATATAAGAGTCAAAACCATAAAACTTGTAGAATACAGGCAGTAAAATCTCAAACATTTCTCTTAGTAATATTTTTCTGATATGTCTTCTCAGGCAAGTAAAACAAAAGAAAAAATAAATAAATGGGACTACACCAAACTAGAAAGTTTTTGCAGAGTAATAGAAACCATCAACAAAATGAAAAGATAGCTTATTGAGTCAGAGAACTTACTACATTTGATGAGGAGTTACTATTCAAAATTCATAAAGAAATCGTACAACTCAACATGAGAAAAACAAATAATCCATTTAAAAAATGGGCAAAAGACCTGAGTGGACATTTCTCCAGAGGACATACAGATGGCCAATAGAAATATGAAAAGATGCTACACATCACTAATCATCAGAGGAATGCAAATTAAAAGCACAATGAGATATCACCTCACACCTGTCAGAATAACTATCATCAATCAACAAATGGCAAGTGTTAGCAAGAATGTGGAGAAAAAGGAACCTTCATGCACTGATAGTGGAAATGGAGACTGGGGAAACCACTGTTGAAAGTAGTGTGGAGGCTGCTCAGAAAGTTAAAAGTGAAACTCCCTAATGACCCAGTGATTCTACTTCTGGGAATATATCCAAAGAAACCCCAAACACTAATTTTTAAGAATATGTTTACCCCTATGTCTATTGCAGCATTGTTTATGATAGCCAATATTTAAAAGCAATCCAAGTGGCTACCTATAAGCAAATGGATAAAAAAAAAAAGTGGTACACATATAAAATGGAATATTACTAGGTTATAAAAAAGTGATGAAATCTTACCATTTGTGACAGTATAGATGGATTTAGAGGGTATTATGCTAAGTGAAATAAGTCAGAAAAAGACAAATACCATAGCGTTTCATTTATATGCAAATCTAAAGAACAATGTAAATGGACAGACAAAACTTACAGATTCAGAAAATAGACTGATGGTTGACAGAGGAGTGAGAAGCATTTAAAAAATGTGAAAGGCCTGACCAGGTAGTGATGCAGTGGATAGAGTGTCAGACTGGGATGTGGAGGACCCAGGTTCAAAACCCCAAGGTTGCTGGCTTGAGCAAGGGGTCACTCTGTCTGCTGTAGCCCCCCCCCCCAGTCAAGACACATGTGAGAAAGCAATCAATGAACAACTAAGGTGCTGCAACAAAGAATTGATGCTTTTCATCTCTTGCCCTTCCTGTCTGTCCCTATCTGTCCCTCTTTCTCTCTCTGTCTCTGTTACAAAAGATAAAAATAAAAAATGTCTCTCATATTTAAAAAAAAAGAAAAATGTGTAGGGATTGAGAAGTAAAGATTGGTAGTTTCAAAATAATCATGAAGATGTAAGATTACAGCAAAAAATATAGTCAATAATAATACTTTAATAACTATGTGTAATGCTAGGTGGGTACTAGAAATATCAGAAGGGAATACTTTAAAAAGTATATGATTATTGGCCTGACCTGTGGTGGCGCAGTGGATAAAGGGTCGACCTGGGAACACTGAGGTCGCCAGTTCAAAACTCTGCACTGGTCTGGTCAAGGCACATATGGGAGTTGATGCTTCCAGCTCCTCCCCCCTTTCTCTCTTTCTCTCTCTCTCTCTCTCTCTCTCACTCTGTGTTTCCTCTCTAAAATAAATAAAATAAAATAAAATAAAAAAAGTATATGATTATCTAACCACTATGCTGTATACCTGAAACTAATACAAAAAAAAAAAATTGAATGTAAACTATAATTTTAAAAAATTAAATACTTCTCACTTATAACATTTTTTACTTATAAAATTGTTTTTGTTTGAAATATAAATGGATAACAACTTTTTCTTATCACAGAGTGATGCAGAAAGATGGAAATTCATTCTCATAGATTCTGTGTGAATGTAGAACAATAGCTCATGTGTGGTAAGCTATCATATTGAGAAAGAACAATGAATATACTCCCCCCCCCCTTTTTTATATCTCTTGTGGTACTTCACTCAGTTATGTGGGCTTGGTCAAATGGAAATTTTGGTCAATGAGACATTAGCAAAAATGATGCAAGAAAAGATCTGACATAATACACCCACACTAAAGCTTATATTTTCAGAATTTTTCTCTTGGAACTGAAAAGTGAGTTTATAAGTTAGTCCTAGCTCTCTTACTAGACCAGGGGTTGGGAACCTTTTTGTCTGAGAGAGCCAATTAGAAGTGAAGCCTGCTAGCTGCTGGAGATCAAGATGTTGAGCCAGGTCACTTGCTGTGCATGCATCTTTAAACTCTCCCTGTTTTTCAAAGTGTAGTAAATGTCCACGATGAAGAGTTCCAGCTTGTTTTCAAACACAAACACTGCTTGTTGAAGGGATAAGACTGTATTTCCAAAGCCTTGCATTTTCACATTGAGCTGGTTCAGATGTTCAATCATGTCCCCAAGACAGTAGAACTTCAGGAGCCACTCAGTGTTAGCTAACTCAGGATGCTCAACGTTTTTCATTTTAAGAAAAGTCCAGATTTCGCTCAGACAAGCCGCGAAAGGCTGAGCACTTTCCCTCTTGACAACCAATGCACATTGCTGTGCACAGGCAGACCAGGATAATTATTTCCAACTTCATCCAGCAGTGTTTTAAACTGGCGATTATTTAAAGCTCAGGCAACAAAAAAGTGACCACCCAAATGACCAGCGACATCACCTCACCAAGCTACTCGCCACACATCTGAGCACAAAGTGCCTCCTGATGTAGGATTCAGTGAAAACTTAGGATGGGTCTCTTTTCATGTTCACAAAGAAGTGCTACGAATCCTGTTTTTCCCCATCATGCACAGAGCACCATCAGTACACACCGAATTAAGTTTATTCATCGGTAGACTATTTTCTTTAGTGAACTCAGTGAAAGACTGGAATAAGTTCTTCCCTCTTGTTGCCTCTTTCATATGTAAAACAGCAAGACTTTCTTCACATAGTGTGTCACCAACAGCATACATTGCAGTCATGATAAACTGGGATAAATAGCTTAAGTCTGTTGACTCATCCAAAGCAAGAGAAAAGAATGGTGCTGCATTTATGTTCTTCACTTGTGTTGCCTCTATTTGATTTGCCATTATGATGGTGCGACCGTGAACAGTTCTTGCCAACAGAAGCATGTCTTTTATTTATTTGATTATCTTGTCTTTATCCAAAAAGCCGTCAAAAAGTTCATTGGCAACATCAAGCATGAATCTTTTGGCACACTTCCCATCTGTGAATGGCTTTCCATTTCTCACAATTGCTAAAGCACCAGCAAAGCTAGCCGAATTCCAGCCACCTTGTTGGGTCCAAACACAAAGTTGCTGCTGATTAGCTTGCACTCTGCACAGTAGCTCTTGACATGCTTTCTTCCTGCTGTCCCCCGCTGCATATTTTAATGCAAATGTAGTATGGTGTGTGTCAAAGTGCCACTTTATATTTTACAGTTTCATTGATGCAATTTTACCATTGCATATTAGACACACTGCAGAACCTGCTCTCTCCACAAAGGTGAATTCCTCTGTCCATTTCTGCTGAAAAGTATGATACTCCTTATTTCTTTTTCTTTTAGCCATCTTCTTTGTCAAAAGGGTTTTTGCAATTAGCTAGCTGACTACTTGATTAAAAGGAGGGAAGCTTACTTCCTGACCTCACATCAACCTGTGTACATTATGCATTATCCAATAAAAATTTAGTGTTGTCCCGAAGGACAGCTGTGATTGGCTCCAGCCACCTGCAACCATGAACATGAGCAGTAGAAAATGAATGAATTGTAATACATGAGAGTGTTTTATATTTTTAATGTTATCATTTTTTTACTAAAGATTTGTCTGCAAGCCAGATGCACCCATCAAAAGAGCCACATCTGGCTCGCGAGCCATAGGTTCCTGACCCCTGTACTAGACAGAGGTCAGGTGGAGAGGCCCTGAGAGATGCAAAAAACATGGAGAGCTGGCAAAAATGAAGTAGTCACTTCCAAGTCCTAGATATGTGAGACAAGCTTTCTCGAACCTTCTAGCTCAGCCTACCTTTTTTTAAAGTCACAATTAACTTTTTTAAATTAATATATAATTGACATAAGTAGCTAAGCCTGATTGAAAACATGCAGTCTCTGATTGACTCTAGTGGACATTATATGGAGCAGAAAAGAAGCCCAGTCTACTTCAGAAACCTGAAAAATAATACATCTCTATTGTTTTAAGGCACTAAGTTTGGGAATGGTTTATTATTCAGCAATAAAGAAAAAAACATCATGTAAGATTTGATAAATTTTGCTTTCTTATATAAAATTAGTATATTAATCCTTTGAGTAGTGACCCCTGGGAGTGAGTTTGTTTATTTTTTTTTTCAAAAAATAAATTCATTTCAGTTAGTTTTATTAACTTAAAATCATGTTTGCTTGATAATTTATAGAAAGAACAAGAACATACATTTGCTGTTTTTAATGTTGTCTTGCACATTTTTAAAATAAATTGATCATACTCTGGATGGTCAAGAGGAATGAGGATGTACATGAATATTCGTACTACTCAAAGTGTAAAAAGTAAAAATAAATATGTATTCCTTTTATTTTATATTATGTCATTTCCAAAGTACTTTAAAATTTTTATTAAAATGACACATTTGATACCTTTTTCACACCCTCTTTCTTTCATAAAATTTCACAGATATCTTATTTGTAACGAAATCATTTGGTAGAACTTAAATAATTTGTTTTATCATGATTTTGATCTATTTTAATTAATATTCAAATATTTGCTTTAATAGCTAAGAATTTTCACTAGAAGATTTATATTCTATACTGTTTAATAAGTTCAGGCTGTATTGCATGCCTTTTAATGAAATTTTGACCTTATTTGCTCCTTAAAAAATATATCTGCTCTCTTGCCTGACCAAGCGGTAGCACAGTGGATAGAGCATCGAACTGGGATGTGGAGGACCCAGGTTCAAGACCTCGAGGTCACCAGCTTGAGTGCGGGCTCATCTGGTTTGAGCAAAAGCTCACCAGCTTGAGTCCAAGGTCACTGGCTCGAACAAGGGGTCACTTGATCTGCTGAAGGCCCGCGGTCAAGGCACATATGAGAAAGCAATCAATGAACAACTAAGGTGTCAAAACAAAAAACTGATGATTGACGCTTCTCATTTCTTTCTGTTCCTGTCTGTCTGTCCCTATCTATTCCTCTCTCTGTCTCTGTAAAAAGAAAAAAAGAATGTGTATATATATATATAAAATCTGCTCTCAAAAGCTGTAATTCTGTTGAATGATTTTTCAAATGCTTGAGGAGTTGTACTGTGTACTACTGGCTATTCTTCACAGTGTGCGACATTATATTACATGTGTGTTTTACTATTGATTGACTTTATTTTGTAGTTTTGCTAGTTTCATCATATAATTAAATTGTAAACTCATGTGGTGTAAAAGTCAGACACTTTAAATATGCAAAAGCAAGTGCTAGATGTTTTAAATTTCTACTCTTTGGTACTGAAATCAGCATAAGGAATAAAAAACATTATGTATGTTGCAATGGAAATTTCTAGTATCCGCAACAAGGTGTTTTTTTTTACAGGGACAGACAGACAAAAAATGGAGAGAGGTGAGAAGCATCAATCATTAGTTTTTCGTTGCCGTTGCAACACCTTAGTTGTTCATTGATTGCTTTCTCACATGTGCCTTGACTGTGGGCCTTCAGCAGACCGAGCAACCCCTTACTGGAGCCAGCGACCTTGGGTCCATGCTGACGAGCTTTTGCTCAAGCCAGATGGGCCCACGCTCCAGCTGGCGAGCTTGGGGTCTCGAACCTGGGTCTTCCGCATCCCAGTCCGAGGCTCTATCCGCTGCGCCACCGCTTGGTCAGGCTGGAACAAGGTTTTGCTTCCTTTTACTATTAAGGAATTTTACAGAAATTCTTTAAAAAATATGCCTTTATTTTTTTTTTTAGAATATACTCATGAAAGACCCATTCCTGTTAGGTATTTTCAATCTCATTGGAAACCAAACTGGTCACTCTAGTTGTTGACTGCTTTTTTTCTTTTTAATAATTTTTTTTTGCAAATACACCTTGATTTTTGCTTCATGTTTGCTTTCACAGTAGAAATATATTATGCTTTTCTGATGACCAGACATTTCAAAGATTCTAGCTAACTCATTCTTTGTATCTGAGTTTTTTTAAAAATAGATACAATGATTTTAAACTATTTTTAATTTTTCTTTAAAATGCAAGAAGCACATTTTCATATTCTTACTATATTTATTCTGTCTTATCTTTTTACCATGGAAATTCCAGAGAAACCAACACTTAAGCAATCTCTGGCAATCTTGTTATTAGAGGAACCATGAGAATATTAATATAAATGGTTCCTCTTTGTAAAAACTAAATATTTCAGTTTTTCTTTGAGAATAGTCTGAATTAAATTTAAATGGGCCAAGTGTTAATATAATAAAATAACTATATCATTCTTACCACATTACAGTTTAACAATATTGAAGATCATTAGATATTATTTATTCAGAATGAAAGAATTATCTTAGAGTAGGTATATATCTTAAAGTTTTAATTCCTTCCTTGATCATTGATATAATCTTTCCTAGCTCTTCATAACTAATGAGTCCATAAAAAGGTTTCTTGATGTTAAATTTTATGAATATATCCATGTATGTATTCATCTGGAAAGAATATTCAAAACTTTCCTTAGATTCTCAGAGATTTATAACTGCAAAAATATTATGAACTTGATTGTTCATCACAGGCTTTTCAATGAGAGTACTTTCTCTGATGAAAAATATGCAATTTCTTTAAATTCTTATATTGAGATTAATATTTTTTCATATTATTTAATTTTACTATTTTTAGTTATACCCCTTAGTGTAAATGAGAAAAACAATCAATTAAAACATTCCACTCCTGCCTGACCTGTGGTGGCGCAGTGGATAAAGGGTCGACCTGGGAACACTGAGGTCGCCAGTTCAAAACTCTGCACTGGTCTGGTCAAGGCACATATGGGAGTTGATGCTTCCAGCTCCTCCCCCCTTTCTCTCTTTCTCTCTCTCTCTCTCTCACTCTGTGTCTCCTCTCTAAAATGAATAAAATAAAAATAAAATAAATTAAAAAAAAAATTCCACTCCTTTAAATAATTGAAAAAACTATTTTAATAATTCTTCTTTCCTGTACTTCTTAGAAGATTTTTTTATGATTTATAAATAATAAAAAAGTGGCATTAAATTGTTTATAACAGTGGTAGTCAACCTGGTCCCTACTGCTCACTAGTGGGCGTTCCAGCTTTCATGGTGGGCGGTAGCAGAGCAACCAAAGTATAAATTAAAAGATAGATTTAACTATAGTAAGTTGTTTTATAAAAATTTATTCTGCCAAACTTAGTGAAAATTTGACATAAAGTACTTGGTAAGTAATTATTATTATATGCTTTAACTTGCTATAATTCTGTTTTATAAATTTTATAAAGTTACTTCCCTACCTTATAAATTACCATTACTGTGGAACCGATGGGCAGTTAGAAAATTTTACTACTAACAGAGATACAAAAGTGGGTGGTAGGTATAAAAAGGTTGATTACCCCTGGTTTATAACATTTCCTTATGTCTTTAATGTCTATAGAATTTGTGGTAATGTACTTTTAAAATTATTCTTCATATTGGTTACCTATATCTTCTGTTTCTCTTAATAATTCTCATCCATATTTTTTAAATTTTGTTAGTTTTCAACCAATCAGTACTTGGCATTATTGGTCTTATCTGTTGTATATTAGTTTTCTATTTATTAATTTCTGTTATTTATATTATTTTATTATTCTATTTTTTGTGTCTTTAATTTGTCCTATTTTTCAAGATTTTGAGCTATAGACTAAAATCATAGATTTTCGATCCTGTAAATAATTTGTTGTAAGACAGTAGATTTTCACCTCACCAAGTGGTGGTGCAGCACATAGACCATTGGCCTGGGGCACTGAGGACCGAGATTTCAAATGTCAAGGTCACTGGCTTCTGCATGAGCTCATCATCTTGAGTGCAGGCTTGCTGCCTTGAGTCTGGGATCATACACATGACCCTATGGTTGCTGGCTTGAGCCCAAAGGTCACTAGATTGAAGCCCAAGGTCACTGGCTTATCTGGAGCCCACAGTTAAGGCACATATGAGAAGCAATCAGTGAACAACTAAGGTGCCACAACAAAGAATTGATGCTTCTCATCTCTCTCCTTTCCTGTCTGTCTTTGTCTCTCTCACACACAATTAAAAATAAGGACTATAAATTTTTCTTTAAGCATAGTTTCAGCTGCATGCTTGAAGCTTTGATATGTCATTTTTATCATTATCAGTTATCATTCTGTATACGTCAGTATATATGAATACAGGCATGAGTAATATATGTTATAAAAGTCAGGATGATTGCTTACCTTTAGGAAGGATACAGTAATAATGAAGGGGAGTGATTTTGTGAGAAGCTTCTGGAGTTCTGGTAGTGGTTTATTCCTTGACCTGACTTATAATTTTATAGGTATATCTACTTTGTAAGAATTACTATGCTGTGTGCTTATGACTTGCTTATTTTTAAAAAATCTCTATATTATCTGAACAAAAATATTTTGAAAATGTTAAAAATATTATTACCATAAATAAAAATTTGACTTTGATAAGAATTTAAAATATATTTTAAAAATATTAACTTTCTTTCAAGAAGTGATTGCTATGTAAATATATAATCTCAAAAGAGTTAAATTCAACATAGTCCCTGGCTGGTTTGTTCAGTGATAGATCGTCGGTTTAGCATGTGGATGTCCAGGTTTGATCCCTGGTCAGAGCACATAGGAGAAGTGCCCACCTGCTTTCCATCCCTCCCCCTTTCACTTATCTCTCTCTCTTTCTCTCTTTCACTCTTTCTCTTACTCCTCCTCCCCTCATGCAGTCATGGCTCGATTGGAGTGAGTTGGCCCCAGGCACTGAGGATGCCTCCATGGCCTTCATTCACCTCAGTCACTAAGAGCTCAGTTGCTGAGCAATAGAGCAATGTTCCAGATGGAGAAAGCATTACCCCATAGTGGGCTTGCTGGGTGGATCCCTGTTGGTGCACATACGGGAGTCTGTCTCTGCCTTCCTTTCTCTCACTGAATAAAAAATAAAATAAAATTCAATACAAATAAAAAAAAATTGTTTTTCAATTTCAATAAATATCTAATTAAAGAGATTAAATAAATTTACCTTTTACTTTTTAATGCTGATTTAAGTAGATTATTTTTTACTAAGAAGATAGATTTTTTTTATTTAGAATGGTTTTATTTAATTAATTCCTAGATTAAGAAATACTAGAAAGCCAAGTAATTAAGCTTAACACGTTTAAGTAAAACAAAAGTTTATGACTAAACATACTTGAAATTGTCATAATTTTAATTATTCTAGCATTATTCAGGATATAAGTAAAAAATAAGTTGTTAGTTACAGAAATAACTTGACACCACATTATTATTGGTTCGTAGCATTTTTCCTCTTTTAGGAAGAGTTATGGCTTAGAAATATGTGGCTGAACTTAATCTTTCTAGTCATCATGTTTCATTAAAAATTTGATTTAAATGACCATTTTATACTGAAAAAAAGTATAATAAAAGAAATTTTGCAAATGATAAAAGGTCATTTTAGTTTTAGCTTTGTTTTCTGACAAATGTTCTGCTATAATATTAATTATAATCTCCAGATTTTATTTACACTCTCCACTCCCTCCGTCGGCAAAGTCCTATTTATCCGGTAGCCTTTTCCATGAGGTCTCACTTTTTCAGTTAACTCCCACCTATGGAGCAGGTTACATTAATCCCCCTGTGCATGTATATTCCATGAGCAACCTTTACCTTCACTTTATTTTATTCATTTTAGAGGAGACACAGAGTGAGAGAGAGGAGAGAGAGAGAGAAAGGGGGGAGGAGCTGGAAGCTCAACTCCCATATGTGCCTTGACCAGACCAGTGCAGGGTTTTGAACTGGCGACCTCAGTGTTCCCAGGTCGACGCTTTATCCATTGCCCCACCACAGGTCAGGCTACCTTCACTTTATAATGTGCTCTCACTATACTTATTTGTTCCCTGTGAACTTTATTCCTAGACTCTCAACTTGCCAAAAGAAATCCATGACTGCCTTACCACTGCACATTTTAGAATCTGTTAGAGAGTGTAACTCATAATACAGTTTAATAAATGCTTGTGGAATGACTGTATCAAATACAGATGCCCTATGTAAAATAAGATTGTCATAGGTATTTTGTTTTCTAATTTGTGAAGGCCTGTCAAATTTTTATTCTTCTAGAGAATCTGTGAGAATTTAGGATGGATTTCACTCATTTATTTATTTAAAAGGCTTGGTGTAACTGCCATAAATTCAATCCTTTTAGAAGATATGAGGATAGACCAGGGTTCTCACCACATTTCTAATTCCTCTCAGAGACCTTACTTCATAGAGGCCTAGAGAGAGAAAAGAAAAATAACACTAAGAGCAAAAATCTTGGCTTGCCTGGGTGGAAACTCTTAAAGAATCACAAGCCCTTCCATGGAGCTTAATGTGTCTCTCCTATAAAATTAGTCATCAGTTAATTGGAGATATTTGAAACCTGACTTAACACACTCATTCCCTCTACACAAGTTGCTTTTGAGCTCACTTATAAGTCTGACAGCTTGTTTAATATATAAAGCAAAAAAGGATACAGATGCTAAACATTATACAGAAAATTCAAGTTTACATTATTTTTAAACTGTATTAGAAATATAAAAACAGTATTAGAATTGTATGAATATGTAATAATTATTCTAAATTTAAGAAGTGTAAAATTTGCCTGACCAGACGGTGGTGCAGTGCATGGAGCGTAGACCTGGAACACTGAGGACCTAGGTTCAAAACCCTGAGATTGCCAGCTTGAGCGTAGGATCATAGACATGACCCCATGGTTACTGGTTGAGCCCAAAGGTCACTGGCTTGAAGCTCAAAGTTGCTGGTAGGAGCCCCTGGGGTCAAGGCACATATGAGAAAACAATCAATAAACAAATAAACTGCTGCAATGAAGAATTGATGCTTCTCATCTTTCTCCCTTCCTATCTGTCCCTGTATGTCTCTCTCTCTCTATTAAAAAAAAAGAAGAAGAAATGTAAAATGAGAATGATACTTGTTTTGGTATCTCTTCTTGGATACAAATTTCCCTCAGTTAGAAATACTAATGGAAATGTATTTGTAAACTGTGGATCAAATGGCTTTGAACTGTTTGTTTGTTTTTTTCAGTGTAGCATTATCTCAAAATCCAAGCCACACTAGTTTTAATATTTAATAACTAAGGATATGTTACAAATTACTTTATCTAAATGATTACTCAAAATTATATTTCACTTATAAGATTACTGTGGATGATAGGTAATACAAAGAGGTATTTTAGAGTTAACTATTAATAATTTAATATCAGCAACACCTTGATTTATATGCTTGATCAAGACCTTTGCTTTAATAATGAATAAAAACTCTTGCAGAAATATTACAAAAGAAAAATTTTAAAATTATAAGTTTTTTTTCCCATTTTTAAATCACTTTTATTTTTTAATTACCATTGACATGCATTATTATATTAGTTCCAGATATACACACCAGTGATTACATAGCCTACTAAGTGATCATCCCAATAAATCTTGCACCCACTTGACACCACACACACCTATTAGGATATTATTAACTATATTCCTTATGCTGTAGTGTGCGTGACTATTCTGTAACAACCAATTTGTATATCTTCATCCCTTCACCTTTCCACCCCTCCCATCTGGCAACTGGCAAAATGTTCTCTATATCTGTAAGTCTGTTTCTGTAAGTTGTTTATTTTGTTTATATAATTTAATTGTTGATAGATATGTATTTATTGCCATCTTATTGTTCATGTTCTTTATCTTTATTTTTTATTCTTCTTCTTAAAGAAGACCTTTTAACATTTCAAGTAATACTGATTTAGTACTGATGAATTCATTTAACTTTTCCTTGTCTGGGAAGTTCTTTTTATGTACTTTCAATTCTGTTATCAATTAGAGTATCTTGATTGTAGGTCCTTGCTTTTCATTACTTGGAATATATCTTACCACTCCCTTTCACCCTATAAAATTCCTGTTGAGAAATCAGCCGACAGTCCATGAGAGCTCCCTTGTAGGTAACTAACTACTTTTCTCTTACTGCCTTTAATATTTTCTCTTTGTCTTTAACCTTTTGCATTTTAATTATGATGTGTCTTGGCATGGGCCTCTTTGGTTTTATATTGTTTGAGACTCTCTGTGCTTCTTGGACTTATATTGTTATAAAGTATCCAATCCACAATTCTGCGGGTTTTCGTAGAGACACCAAGTCCAAATAAGTTTTGAAGAGTTTTATTAAAGGAGGAAATTTTTTAAATATCCTGGCCCACATATAGCTTACAGGAGGCAGTCCCAAATCATGTGTGTGTATAATATTCTAGGGGCTGGTTATATACCCTTAATTATACATGGGGGGGGGGAAGCCTGACATCACGGCATAAGCTTATACTTTTTGTTTTCTCCTATATAGGTTTGGGAAAAGGATGAAAAGAGGGAGGATGGGACACAATTCATTAGCAAGTTTATAACATCTGTCTATAGAATTCATAAAAAGACACTTCTACACATGAAAACTTACAAGGCAACACAATGGTAAAAATGTCACTTTACATACTAAAAGACATTCCTATATTTTCTAGTGTTCATTTGCTACTCCTTTGTCCAGAGATTCATACATTAACTACATGCTTTCAGGAGGGGAGAGATAGTTTCCATGGGGACAAATGCCTGTAAATGGCCCATTAATATAAGAAAAGGTTTAATTTAATCTTTCTCTGGCTGCACCTGCCTAGCTATTCACCCATTTCCCCACAGGTGTGGTGGAAGGTCAGAGAATCCAAGTCTCCTTCCCTTTTGCATTTACAATACAATGCCATCGGCCATCTTGGTTTTAGGCTAATCAAACAAGTACAGAGATTATTTACAAAATCTCTCTGTATGCCTAGCCCAAATGTTCTCTAAGCTTCCTAAAATATTAATATTAATTTTGTAGCTTTTGGTACCTTAAAACAGTATCTATTTCCTTCAATCAGTTAGAAAAGTTTTCTGTCATTATTTTTTCAAATAGGTTTTTAATTTCTTGCTTCATCTCTTCTTTCCCTGGCAACCTTATGATATAAATGTTGGTGTGCTAAAAGTTGTCCCAAAGGCTCCTTAGACTATTGTCATTTAATTTTCGTTGTTGTTGTTAATTTTAATTTTTGCTATTGTGATTGGGTGTTTTTTGCTTCCTTATATTTCAAATACTTGTGTAAAGCCAGTAGTCAAGGTCGAGGCCACCATCACAGCCACCTGGCCCATGCAGGTTCACATTAAATTCGAACAGTGGGTAATGAAACAATGGAGCCAAGAACTGGTGAGCCATCAGCTTTAGTTCTAGCTTGCACCTGGCAGGCAAGCAAAATCACACACTGGGCTCCAAAACCCACACATTCAGTGCTCACAAAGCTACTGACTTATCCGAGTTTCCTAGAATCAAAGGTTTCTAGCTCACCAGACTTATTCACCTCTGTTCCCCATCTCCTCCAGCACAAACTCTTAACAAACTGGCTTCTCCCTCACCATTCTGCCATCTTGGCTGCTTCTCCTCTCCTCCACGTGGCCTTAATCTGCTCTCCTCTCTAGTACCTCAGGAACCAAGAGAGAGCAAGCTCCCAGCCTGCCCTACTTTATACTGTAGAAATCCAACCCTTAATCCAATCTACCCACAAGGAACTCTCTGATACAAAGTCACCCATCTGAGGCACAATGGGATTCCTCAGGAGTGTACCACCCTACATCATCCAATCAGTCAAGGGTGTGGGGAAAAGCTTATTCTTAAAACCAAGCCTTAGGCTATAACAACCTGGCCTGCTTACATTTCAGCCTTTCCCCTACACCATCCCAAGCATAAGGGCAAATAATATCACCTGGGTGACGGGCTTCCATGTGGGCAGCACCATCTTTAACAAAGTGAGCATAACATATTTTATCTGCCCAACAACTTGATTTGATCCTTGGCTTTATCTACTCTACTGTTGGTTCCCTATAAATTATTCTTCATTTCAGTTAGTATATTATTCATTTTCAACTGGTTCTTTTTTATAGCTTCTATATCTTTTTCTTAGGCTTATTGTTGGGCAGATAAAATATTGTTGAGGTCTCTCATTCAAAATCCGGGGTACTGTCCATAAGCGGCGTGTCCATCCAGTAAGGGAGCTGGTGACCCCCTCCTGTCGCAGTCCCTGCTTTAAGAGTCCATTATACCGCTCAATGATACCAGCAGCCTGGGGGTGGTAGGGAACATGGTATTTCCAGTCCACCCCCAGCTCTTGAGCCCATTGCCTCACCATTGAACCAGTGAAGTGGGTACCGTTGTCACTTTCAAGGACCAGTGGACTCCCTCCTGCATCGGGCAGCTGCCCCCATTCAGTTGCAGATACGCACCAAGGACATTTTACTCAAGCCAGGCTTTGGACAGCAGGGCAACGTGCTCTTGCCTGCCCCAACAGCCCTTCTTAAAGGCCAACGGCTTCAATGGACTTAGCCCTGGACTGTCCAGGCCCCCCATCTGAGATGGGTGGCCTTGTTGGCACCATGGGGAATAGGGCTAGAGATGGACCTTCAGTTAACTAACTCCTTGGGCAACCAGCACCTGGCCACCTAAGGTATAAGTGTATTATCCTTTGAGTGCTCAGGGGAACAGCATAATGAAGGGCACCTTTGTAATTTCTTTATGGCCGATAATGAGTTCTCCTATTTTACTACACGTAGAACCAGCAGATGCTGGTGTATTAGCCAATAAGGTTTGGTATGCCCGCTCAGGGCGGCCTCTGGTACCAGCTACGGTGCTGTCTGCAGATAAAACTCTGGCCTGTATTCTGCCAGAGGGAAAAGATTTGCCTCTCTTGGTGCCATTGACAGTTCTGTCATTTCACCCATAGCTTTTGATTTGTTAATCCTATTGCTGTAGTTGGTACTGTTTCTGTTTATGCAATGTACCTTTGTAATTGTTGAAAATGTATGATTTGTGCTACTGCTGTAATTTGTGTAATGTACTTAATTTCCTTGTACAGGGATGCCGGTGGTGAAAATTGTGGCTAGTAAAGTGAGCATAGGGGTGGATTGTTGGGCAGATAAAATATAATATGCTCACTTTGTTAAAGATGGCGCTGCCCACATGGAAGCCCGTCAACCAGGTGATATTATTTGCCCTTATGCTTGGGATGGGTGTGGGGGAAAGGCTGTAATGTAAGCAGGCCAGGTTGTTATGACCTAAGGCTTGGCTTTAAGAGTAAGCTTTTCCCCACACCCTTGACTGATTGGATAATGTAGGGTGGTGCACTCTCCTGAGGAATCCCATTATACAGAGATTTCCTTGTTTGTATAATTGGATTAAAGGTTTTGATTCTACGGTATAAATTGGGAGAGAACAGTAGCTTGAGCTCTCTCTCGGTTCCTGCTATCGCCATTGCAGGGACCTCCCTGATCTCTTGACCCCCATGGAAAAAGCTGGTTTTCTGCTTCTTTCTTGTCTTCTCTTGTGGCTTGCCTATATTGGTGAACACAAATAAACAGAATGGCCTACAATCCTCTGACTCTGCCATTTCTTCACCGTCAGCCCGAATCCAATGGGAACCTGCATGTGAATGGCCACGATGGCGGCTCCTGGCCTTACACTCACTTTGTTAAAGATGGCACTACACACATGGAAGCTGTAAAGCCAGTAGTTGCGGTCAGGATCACAGCTACCTGACCCGTGCAGGTTTGCATTAGATTCGAACAGTCGGTAATGAAACAATGGAGCCAAGAATTGGTGAGCCATCAACTTTAATTCTAGCTTGCACCTGGCGGGCAAGCAAAAACACACACTGGGCTCCAAAACCCATACATTCAGTGCTCACAAAGCTACTGATTTATCTGAGTTTCCTAAAATCAAAGATTTCTAGCTCACCAGACTTATTCACCTCTGTTCCCAATCTCCTCCAGCACAAACTCTTAACAAACTCGCTTCTCTCTCAGCACTGTACCATCTTGACTGCTTCTCCTGGCCTCCGCGTGGCCTTAATCTAATCTGCTCTCCTCTCTTCTAATACTAACCTCAGGAACCAAGAGAGAGCAAGCTCCTGGTCTGCCCCACTTTATAGCATAGATTCAAGACCTTTAATCCCCTCTACAAACAAGAAAGTCTCTGATACAAAGTCACTCAGCTGAGGCACAATAGGATTCCTCATGAGAGTGCACCACCCTATATTATCCAATCAGTCAAGGGTGTGGAGAAGAGCTTACTCTTAAAACTAAACCCTAGGCTATAACGACCTGGCCTGCCCACAGCCTGTCCCAGAGCACACATTAATATCAACAAACTTCCATGTAGGCATCGCCATCTTTAACAAAGTGAGCATAATATATTTTATCTGCCCAACAGAAGCTCATCACCCAGGTGATATTATTTGCCCTTATGCTTGGGATGGCTGTGGGGGAAAAGCTGTAATGTAAGCAGGCCGGGTCATTATAGCTTAAGGCTTTGTTTTAAGAGTAAGCTTTTCCCCTCGCCCTTGACTGATTGGATGATGTGGGGTGGTGCGCTCTCCTGAGGAATCCCATTGTGCCTCGGATGGGTGGCTTTGTATTGGAGACTTTCTTGTTTGTGTAATTGGATTAGAGGTTTTGATTTCACACTATAAAGTGGGACAGACCAGTAGCTTGCTGGCTCTTGGTTCCTGAAGTATTAGAGAGGAGAGCAGATGAAGGCCACATGGAGGTCAGGAGAAGCAGCCAAGATGGCAGAGTGCTGAGGGAGAAGACAGTTTGTGCAGAGTTTGTGCTGGAGGAGATGGGGAACAGAAGTGAATAAGTCTGGTGAGCTAGAAACCTTTGATTTTAGGAAACTTGGATAAGTCAGTAGCTTTGTGAGCACTGAATGTGTGGGTTTTGGAGCCCAGTGTGTGTTTTTGTTTGCCCGCCGGGTGCAAGCTAGAATTAAAGCTGATGGCTCACCAGTTCTTGGCTCCGTTGTTTCATTACCATCTGTTTGAATCTAATGCGAACCTGCACGGATCAGGCAGCTGTGATGGTGGCCCTGGCTACTGGCTTTACACTTATTATTTCTTTATTGAAGTTCTCACTACGTTACTTAAGCATGCTGATTACCAACCAGTGTTTTGAATTCTGTATCTGACAGATTGCTTGCTTTCACGTTGTTTAGTTCTTTTTCTGAATATTTTCCCTCCAGTTCTTTCATAGAATATGCTCTTTATCTCCTCATTTTGGCTTCTTTCTTGTATTTATTTCTATGTATTAACTAGAGCTACTACATCTCCTAGACCAGTGGTTCTTAACCTGGGTTCTATCAAACCCTAGGGGTTCGATGAGTCGGTCTCAGGGGTTTGGAGAAGCCTCTGCCACCGAGGCCAGAATAAAGTAATACCGTAATTTGTTGTGAGTTCATGCACTTTATTGGTTTACTTTTTTGAGCAAGATGATATTCATGCACAGCTCATTTTGTGCACCAGTAAAAAAACATATACCTATGTCTTGAATTTGGAAAAATAAAATCATATTTTATTTATCACTAAAGAAGGGTTCAGTGAATGCACATATGAAACTGGTAGGTTCGGTACCTCAAAAAAGGTTAAGAATCACTGTCCTAGGCTTTGTAGTGGTGTAGTAGGTGTCCTATAGGGCACAGTGGCTCAGTCTCCCCAGTCACCAGTTCTGGATGCTCCAGATATGTCCCTGTGTGGGCTGTGTGTACTTTCCTCTTGTAACTGAGCCTTGATTGCTGCTGACATTATTGGGAGGAATTGAATCCCAGACTAATCATCAGCTTTGAGAACTGACTGTGACTACAACAGAAGAGCTGCTATGCAGGAGTCAACCCTGTGAAATGGGACTTGCTTTAGTGGGATTTTGGTGATCACTGAGTCTATGACTTGAGTGTGTCACTCATGGAGGTGGTAGGGTTGCACTCTAGTTGTGGTCTAAAACTGTCCATGAGGTGCACTGGCTCTGTTACCTTCAGGGAGGTGCAAAGTCAACCACTATCTGTGCCTTGCCTGAGGCCACCTGACATGAACTACAGAACAATATGTAGATGGCTGCTACTAGTGCTGGATTTAGAGGTACCCAGGAGAGGCCACGCTGTGAATTAAGGTCAGCTGTCACTAATGCCAGGCCTGGAGCTACTTAGCAAGAAATATAGGGTATGTAGAGGCCAGATACGGCTTATTTGGAAGATTTAAGTCCTGTCACAAACCAGCGCAACAAGTAATTTTGCAGGTCTCAGGTGGGAACGGCAGAGGATTAGAAAATAAACACAGAAAGAAAAAGGATGGGATCTGGAGGAACCATTGCCAAGCTGATGGTTTGCACAAGCGAGTTTCCATCCTCAAAAGTTTTATTTTTATGGTGTAAAGCAAAGTTATTTTGCAAAACAAAGAGAGCTCAGATACAAAGTCACATTTCTGAGGCAAACCAAGAATTCCCCCAAGTGCAGAAAACCCCCCACTATGCATAACATTATAACTCCACAAAACAAAGGGTAAAAAAGAAAACTGCCTCCAGTCTTTTTGAGGGACATGGAGGATGAGACAAATAGAAACCATCAGCATCAAGGCTAACATGGAGGTGTGGGGAAGGCATGTAAATTGCCTTTACCAACTTAATTAACAATCAGAGGTTGTGGGGAAGAGTTTAGGCTTTAGAAACTTAAACCAGCAAGTGGGGGGGATGGGCAGCAAGGACTCTGTCAACTTACTGCCATTCCCCCAGTCGTCTGTCTCCCTCAAATTTAAACTGCAAGGACTCTGTCAGCTTGCAGTCTCCCACAAAGTACAAAGCATGAGGCAAAGAAGTTGTTTGTATGAAAAAGCCATTGAAATCAGCTTGGGTGGTCCTGAAACTTGGGTGGGATAGAGTCTCAGGGAATCACTTGGGCAGGGAAAACATTGTGAGCCAGGTTAATGGAAACTCAGATATTGGACTCTCCTGTTGGCTCTATGGGTGTGGAGAGTCTCAGAAATGGAATAATGGGCTGGAAAAATGTCAGCACTTTTTCTGGTGGAATGCTGCTTTTGGAGTTCTTGGCTTGTATAAAGCCAGTATTTGCGGCCACCAACAGAACCACCTGGCCAGTGCAGGTTTGCATTTGATTCAGACAGTCGGTAATTGAACAATGGAGCCAAGAACTGGTGAGCCATCAGCTTTAATTCTAGCTTGCACCCGGCGGGCAAGTATAAACACACACTGGGCTCCAAAACACACCCATTCAGTGCTCACAAAGCTACTGACTTATCCGAGTTTCCTAGAATCAAAGGTTTCTAGCTCACCAGACTTATTCACCTCTGTTCCCCATCTCCTTCTCCAGCACAAACTCTGCTCAAACTGGCTTCTCCCTCAGCACTCTGCCATCTTGGCTGCTTCTCCTCTCCTCCACGTGGCCTTAATCTGCTCTCTAAGCATCTTACTATAGCTATGACTAAAAAATAAAGAAGAGACTAACAGAAAAATGTACCTATGTATGCAAGTTTAAGACTAAAAGTGGAAAATTTTGAGCACCCACTATCTTTGTCCTTTAAAAGTCATATTTTACCTTGTAAGGTATTTTTCCCCACCGAGAAAGAAGAAGGCTCAGAGCCACAAAGTGTGGATTAGTAAAAGGCTTTATTAAGTACAGAGTGCATCCCGTTCGACGAGGTTCCCTAACCCCAGGGACAGAGGCTAGGGAAGTCACGCGAATTAAACCACGTGAGAGGTATTTAAAAGGGTCCTCTAGGATGGGCAAGCAAATATGACGTGGTAAAATCTCAGTGGCTGACAGATGGTTGCTCTTTTCCAAAAAACCTCTGGGAAGTTTCTTTTTGGTGTGTTTGGTTGTGTGGGCGGCCCTAGCCAAAATTCCAGGGTCTGAGTTCCTCATGTGATTGTCCTGCATTATCCACTGACCTTACATTCTGACTTTTGTGTTAAATAGAATAGAAGTGCCATTTATTCATCTGGCTACTTCCTGCTGGTTAGCGGTGTCATGGGGAGGGGATGTCAGAAGTTAGTGGTTTTGAGGGGAGTCAGGAGGAACATCTGTTTGGCTGTGAGTTAAGAAACTTTGTGAATGCGGTTCTGTAAAAATTTAAAAAAGAGGAGTAAATATGAGTTATATGCTGATAATTAGAAGAAAATTTAGGATAGGGGCAGCCCAGGTAAGAATGGGTGGCTGCCATCAGGATTTAGGCAGGTAGTAGGAGGAGAGATTCTTGCTTAATTTTCTCACAGAGAGTTGAGGAAATTTAAGCTTCTTTCATCAGGCCAGTCTTACTGAACAGCATTGCTCCCTGCTTCAGCTCACTCTGGCGGCTGGTTCCTGGTGGGAGGGACAGGAGCAACAGGAGGGTCTGCAGGAACCAACCTTTTGGTGAGCTGCAGACAAGTATGGTCCAATGGTTTTGACTGCCAGTGATCCTTTATGGGAGCAAGTTTGAGGCAAGAGACATGGTTAGAAATGAGGGTAGTATTGAGCACTTGATATTGAGAAATGGTATGAGTAAGTGGGAAGATGCTGTCAGCTGGATAGTGGCTCCGAGACTGTGTAGGATGTTTCAATTCAGAAGGGGTACAGGGCATGATGGCATAACCAAGAAGGAGTGCAACAAAGGGGATTCTGTTCAAACTGCATGTCAGGGGTGGAGTGCAAAGGGGAAAAAAAGGGGTCCCATCCATTCCCATAACCGAGAGCTGTGAGAAAATTAGAGGTCCAGAGTGTGATGGCAAAACAGAGAAGGTAACCCCCATGTTCACAAGAAATGAAATAGACTTACCCACTATTTGAAGCATACCCTGAGTTCTCTGAGTCCAGGCCATGTTCTAGGAGTTTGAGTAATGCACCTGGCTGGCTTGTCCTCCACGTAGAGGTATTGAGGAAAAAGCCTGTTGCCCAAAGGGGCAATTGCTCTGCCAGTGACTGGGCTGCTTGCAGTTAGGGCAGGTCTCAGTGGGCAGCTGCAAGTGGGGACCCTGACGGGCATAGTGGTCCTGCTTGTCACACTTAAAGCAAGCTGCTGGGATTCCTCTTTACAGTCCAGCCTTGGGCCAGGCACTTCCTGTGCCTTGCCTCTGTTGCTCTGCTGGCCTCAGGGCTGCCACAAGAGCCTGGGTTTGTAGTGTTACCTTCTACTGCATGCGGGCCTGGTGAACAGCCTTGGCCATTTCCTACTAGCCACAATTATTAAAAAATTTAAATTCCATGTGCACAGGTCAAATTGGGGTTTGGGGTTTGAAAATAAGAGAAGAAGGGCTCCTAGGGAGCCCAGCACCCAGATCCAGCTGGAAATGCTGGAGCTAGAGGCAAGACAGGGTCAGAATTTCCTGCAAACAGACTGGGATTGGGTATCCTGCAAACCGGTGTAGCAGAGAATGGCCTGATGGAGGAGAGCCTTAAGAACACAGTGGAGAAGGGAGGGGCCCCTGGCCAGCAGGGGAGGAGAAAGAGAGACTGGTATTTGCAAGTGAATGAGAAACAGGATTTAGTGAAAGGACAGGAGGGGGCTCTCTGGAAGAAAAAGACTCGAGCTGAAGAGGTCTGCAGAGAGATTAGAGAGGTGTCCCGAGAAAGGGGCACCTCTGGGGGTCAGGCAGAAGAAGGAGAGAGTTGGGAGTTCGCGGAGAAGGAAAGATTAAAAGCGGAGAGTTTAGGTGAGGTTTCTCTGGTCAAAAACAGCCTGTGCGTAGAATAGGCGGCACAGAGATTAAGACCGGGCATGCAAATAACTAGAAGCCCTGAATGTAAGGGATTTCCAACAGCTCCCAGCTATTTTGGTGATAGTTAAATTGGTGAGGGTGTTAAAACCGAAAGTCTCTTCAGGAGGCTACCTGGTTCGACTATCCAGTGGGTTCTGTGGCCTGGGCACAGTGGAAAAGAACAGTTTCTTCCTTTGTAGGGAGGGAGAGATTTTGGATAAGGCAACTCCAGGAGTGTTTTTTTAATTCCTGTGCTCCCACAGCTGCCCTCAGTCCTCAAAGTGGTCAGAGATAAGAATTGGTGTCCCAAAACTCAAGCTCTGGCCATGGACAAATAGGGAAAGTGGATGTGCTCAGGACGTCTCCACGGGCACACATGCACTTAGACGGAAAGAGGTTTCTGACATAGCTACAGTTTCAGACAGGGAGTCTTGGTGGAAAGAACTGCAGGAAAGGCAGGAGGCAGGGGACTTACCACACCACGCACCAAAGTGGGTGGAAGGTCGGAGATCTGGTTCTTTCTCCGAGGGGAAAGGAAGAGGAGCAGTCCTTGCGGACTTCAACTCCTCCAGAGTGTTTGGCATTAAATGTAAGGTATTTTTCTTCGCCAAGAAAGAAGGGGGGCTGGAGCCACAAAGTGTGGAATAATAAAAGGCTTTATTGAGTACAGAGCACATCCTGTCCGACGAGGTTCACTAGCACCGGGGACAGAGGCTAGGGAAGTCACATGAATTAAACCACGTGAGAGGTATTTAAAGGGGTCCTCTAGGGTGGGCAAGTGAATATGATGTGGTGAAATCAGTGGCTGACAGATGGTCACTCTTTTCCCAAGGACCTCTGGGAAGTTTCTTTTTGGTGCACTTGGTTGTGTGGGTGGCCCTAGCCAAAATTCCCATGTCTGAGTTCCTCATGTGACCGTCCCCCACTACCCACCGACCTTACACACCTCCCTATATGAAACCTGAAAGATAGAGAGGATTTTAAAACAGTGTGAGAAGAATTTTCCAGTTAAGCAACTATGCAACAACTGAATTTGTACTACTTTCATATACACAGATAAAATGCAATGGTTTTCTACAGAATCATTTATTTTCAAAACTAAGAGGACTATATTTTTAGCCACCCAACTTTTGCCTGAACATCTTCAGTGAAAGAATTTACTTTTTTTTCTGAAAAGGACAGCTCTATCGTTAATTAATGCTATTTCAAAAGTCCTACTTATGCTTTCTGTGAAAACTTAAGATAAATTTATTTTCTCATAGTGAGACAACCTGTAAATGATTGAAAAGCATAGTTATAGCTCCTCCTGGCTTTTTAGACCATATATAACTAAAGCCTCATCCAGGGAACCTGTCAGGTTACAAACTCACACATCTATAGAAATGAGCCTGGTGGCATAAATGTACAAAACTGGTTAGAACTGTGGTTCTCAAAGTGTGAACCATGGCGCACTGGTGCACCCTAGAAGATTTCCAGGTGTGCCCTATGGCATTCCAGAGAAATATGTGTTTGTTGGGGACCAAACAACCAACAGGGTTTTTGTAGTTTAGATTTTTGAGGAACAGAGGTGTGGGAAATTGGCTGTAAACTGAAAGTCTGCCCAACCCCCCACCTCACTTGCCTGATTAGGTTGCAAAAGGTTGTTAAGTTGTGGTGCTGGATTGTTTATACTATCCCCCATGTTCCTCGAAAAGACTGGAGGCAAGTTTCTTCTATCCTTTGTTTGGTGTACAGTTAAGATAATATGTATGGTGGGTGTTTTGGATTGATGATTACACAAAAAATTGTCTCTTAAAGCCTTTTGGATTTCTATAAAAGAAGAATATGTAGCAATATTTTTAAAAGGTTTGAACATTTTACTACAATTTTCAACATCCTATTTATGTGAATTAAGATTTTCTAACCTCAACACAATTAAGAGTAAAAACACAGGAATTCTTCAATGTATTGATGAGGAAATGAGAATTTGCCTTTCAAATATATGCCCAAACATTGTAGAAATCACTAAGACACATCAGGCTCATGTTTCTCATAAACACAAGAATGAAAAACAACACAGTAGCACCAGGACCTGCCGAATTTACTAAATCTTACTAAGAATGTATATATATATATATATATATATATAGAGAGAGAGAGAGAGAGAGAGAGAGAGAGAGAGAGATAACTTTGTCTTTTTAAAAAATCTTTTAACCCCTCTTTTTTACAAATTTTAAGAAGCATAACTCAAAAATGTAACATAAAAATGTTTTTTAATGTCAGAATAAATTTAATTTTGTCATACTTATTTAGTTTAATTACCATAAAAGCACTCTTGGACTTTATATATTTTTTCTTTAATATTTGACTTAATTATTATATTTCTCAGAAATTTGTATATAGTGCACCTACAATTATTGGTAGGTATTTAAATACTCCCCGACTTCAAAAAGTTTGAGAACCACTGGGTCAGACTAAGATGGAGAATTCATACCTTATTTAAAGAAAGTAGACCGCAGCTTTCCAGCTTCAATCGATTATCACCAATGGGACATGCAGGCTTTATGCTGTCAGGTCTTTTTATTTTCACGAAGATCTAGAAATCTGGTTTGTATGAGAAATCTATTGATTAGACATTCTAAACTTTCAAGCTCTGTGTAGTTCTGCACTGTCTAAGCCAAAAAGAACTCATTTAAATGTCAGATTCTACATTTAACATTCAACAGATCCAGTTGTGGATACTGTTTTAATCATTCTAATGTTGACTGATATCCAGATGCCTGGTTTTCTTTCTTTGTAAGTCTTGTAATTTATTCATCACCTTCTTAAACTTGTTAAGTTATAATGCTAAAATCATAAGGCTGTCACTTTTAATGATTCAGCCTAGGTATTACTGTCTTCTGCCACTTCCTCATTACCTCATTTCAGTCTGGTCTAGTAGAATATCTAGATTTTTTTATATAACCTACTATTAAGCATGCAGTTTCTCTGCAATAAACTTTCTTCCCGTTAGTCTAACATTGCATCTGTTTTTAAAATTTACCTGCTCCTTGTTATTTTAAAACCTTTACAAGGCAGTGGCATGTTTCCTTAAATAAATACATTTGCCTTTGAAGAAATAAGAGTTTGTAATGGGTAAAATTTAAATAATTGTTCTTTGTTAACTTAAACAGAAAATGTTGTATGGATCACAAAAAATATTTGTTACAAGGGGGGAGCAAGATGGCGATGGAGTAGGCAGATGTACCAACTTCCAACTCCCAGAACCAAAGTGGATTATAACTCAATTTTAAGAACCATCATCTGGATAAACCAACATTGAACTAAACTAAGTGGACTCTTCAACCAAGGAACACAGAAAAAGCCACATTGAGACTGGTAAGAATAGCAAAAATGCAAAGAGGGCTGGCTCCCCAGCTCCCCAGAGCGAACAGCAGCCCGGAGAGACCTGCGTGGTGGGAGGAGAGTTTGGCAGAGAGGGAGGGACCTGGGTCCCAGGAACAAAGCCCCAACCTGCAGTCCCAGAGCCTAGAAGAGGCGTTTGGACAGTATTGAGCTGTGAAACAAGTGAGGATACTGTTTTTGAGAAAGAGACAGTTCTCTCAGACCCAAGATTCTTTTTAAAGGGACAGCGCAGAAAACCTCTCTCACAACCACGCACCTGGGGCTCCAGGTAATGGGGACAGAGGAGAGGACCAGAGCAGCGGGAGGAGAGTGTGTACTGAAGGTACAGGGACAAACACTCTGAGGAACAGGCACCCTAACCCCTGGGCTAAGTCACTTCCCTTATCAAAAACGAATATTTCCCCTGGAACTAGCAATACCAGCAAAGGGAGACAGGACACTAGCCAAACAAGCTCTTCCGCGGCAATTAGAGCAGAGCTGCTTAGAGGGAGGGAGCTCCCAGGCCTACAGTATAAAGAGTTAGAACCCTTCCTACTCTGCTGAGGGTTGCTGAAGGGATGGTGGCGGTGGGATGCTGAAACGCGGTTCTGTTTGCGGGGGCGGAGGCCCAGCCAGTGTGAGCTAGATCTAGCCCAGCAGGGGCGAAGGGGATGCACAAAGTGGTCCTGCAGCTGCGGGCCTGCCTGTAACCACACTGGTGGGGGAAAAGCGGGAGCCCAGTGTAAAGCCAGCAGCCGTGGCCACCATCACAGCCGCCTGGCCCATGCAGATTCGCATTGGATTCGAACAGTCAGTAATGAAACACCAGAGCCAAGAACTGGTGAGCCATCAGCTTTAATTCTAGCTTGCATCCGGCGGGCAAGCAAAAACATACACTGGTCTCCAAAACCCACTCATTCAGTGCTCACTAAGCTACTGACTTATCCGAGTTTCCTAGAATCAAAGGTTTCTAGCTCACTAGACTTATTCACCTGTATCCCATCTCCTCCAGCACAAATTCTGCTCAAACTGGCTTCTTCCTCAGCACTCCACCATCTTGCTGCTTCTCCTGGCCTCCATGTGGCCTTCATCTGCTCTCCTCTCTCATATTAATCTCAGGAACCCAGGAAACGAAAACAAACTACTGGTCTGTCCCACTTTATACTGTAGAAATTCAAACCCTTAATCCAATCTACAGACAAGAAAGTCTCTGATACAAAGTCACCCATCTGAGGCATAATAGGATTCCTCAGGAGCGCACCACCCACATCATCCAATCAGTCAAGAATGTGGGGGAAAGCTTACTCTTAAAACTAAGCCTTAGGCTATAACGACCCAGCCTGCTCACAGCCTGTCCCAGAACACACAGTAATATCAACGAACTTCCATGTGGGCAGCGCCATCTTTAACAAAGTGAGCATAATATATTTTATCTGCCAAACACCCAGGAACAGGCAGAGATCTGCTCTGTGACCCTGCACAAGCCAGCCCAGACTGCAGGGACGGGGCTAGGACCAGGGATGTGTGCAGGCTCACGGCTGAGCTCACACCAGCTGCCCGGCCCTGCTGGAGAAAGCACGGTCTGCCATCCTGTGTGCGCGAGTTGGCTCCGAACACGGGAGTGGGGTAGAGCCCGGAATGAGAGGAAGTTTGCAGATGAGCACATGCCAGCAGCCACGCCCGGCACAATAAACCTTGGTTTGCGACCCTGTGCAGGAGGGCCCTGGCCTTGAGGGCGGGGCTAAAGCTCCAAACGAGCAAAGATTCACAGCTGAGAGCATGTCAGAAACCCCATCCCCCCCATAAAACTGTGGCGAGTAGGCTCTAACCACGAGTGCTGGGCAGAAGCCTAGAAACAGGCTGGGTCCACAGCTGAGCAAAGGTGCTCACCTCTACCCTTGGTGCTGAGGCTTGTGGCTTAACTAACAGCCCCTCCCACAGAGGAGAGGTAGAAATCACAGCAACAGCCGCAGTGGGCCGGCACTAGCAACACCCATAACCAACCGCCCTAGGCAGCGGCAGAGGGGGTGGTGGACCTGCAGACAGACCACACCTAGAGAACACAAAGGCAACACATACTGGACTCCAGTGGCCACAACTTGCTTATACACAGACAAAATGGGAAGGCAGAAGAATGCAAACCAAATGAATCAAGAGAAATCATCAAAGAAAGACCTGAATGAACCAGATATAACCAAATTACCAGAAGCAGAATTTAGAATAATGATAGTTAGGATGTTCAAAGAAATTAGAGCAACAATGGATAGTCACTATGAGCACCTAAATAGAGAGATAACAAGTATAAAAAATGAAATTGAAATAATAAAAAAGAATCAGACAGAAATGACAAATACAGTATCATAACTGAAGACCACAATGGAAGGAATTAAAAGCAGGATGAATCACGCTGAGGATCGAATCAGCGAGTTAGAGGACACAATAAACAAAGGCACAGAAGCAGAGAAGAAAAAGGAAAAGAGACTCAAAAAATGTGAGGAAACTCTAAGGGAGCTCTGTGACAACATGAAGAGAAACAACATTCGCATCATAGGGGTTCCTGAAGAAGAGGAGAGAGAACAGAAAATAGAAACTTTGTTCAATCAAATCATAGCAGAAAACTTTCCTAAATTAAGGCTGGGAAACATTCCACATGTTCAAAAAGTGCACAGAACTCCATTAAAGAGAAACCCAAAGAAATCTACACCAAGACACATCATAGTTAAAATACCAAAGCTAATGGATAAAGAAAAAATTTTAAAAGCTGCTAGAAAAAAAAAAAAGGCTATCACCTACAAAGGAGCCCCCATAAGGATGCCATCTGACTTCTGTCTCAACAGAAACACTTGTGGCCAGAGGGGAATGGCAAGATATAATGAAAGTAATGCAGAACAAAAACATATGACCAAGACTACTCTATCCAGTGAGGCTAATGTTTAAAATTGAAGGAGAAATAAAGAGCTTCCCAGAAAAAGAAAACCTCAAGGAATTCATTAAAACCAAACCAATTCTGCAAGAGTTGCTAAGGGGCCTGTTATGAACTGTTTAAAAGGAGGAAAGAATATAGCAAAAGATGAATACAGCTTTAAAGAATAAAATGGCAATAAACAACTACATATCAATAATAACCTTAAATGTAAATGGATTAAATGATCCAATCAAAAGACATAGGGTAGCTGCATGAATAAAGAAACAGGACCCATACATATACTGTCTACAAGAGACACACCTTAAAACAAAAGATGCACATAGACTGAAGGTAAAAGTATGGAAAAAAATATTTCATGCAAATGGAAATGATAAAAAAACTAGGGTAGCAGTACTTATATCTGACAAAATGGACTTTAAAACAAAGACTGTAGTAAGAGATAAAGAAGGACACTACATAATGATAAAGGGAACAATTCAACAGGAAGATATAACTATTATAAATATCTACGCACCAAATATAGTTGCCCCTACATACATAAAGCAGACTTTGATGGATATAAAGGGCGAGAATAACAGCAATACTATCATAGTAGGGAATTTCAATACCCCACTAACAACACTGGATAGATCCTCAAGAAAGAAAATTAATAAAGAAACAGCAGACTTAAAGGATACACTAGATCAATTTGATTTAAATGATATCTTCAGAACTTTTCACCCTAAAGCAGTAGAATAGACATTCTTCTCAAGCACTCATGGTACGTTTTCTAGGATAGACCACATGTTAGGACACAAAAATGGTCTCAATAAACTTAAGAAGATTGAAATCATATCAAGCATTTTCTCTGATCACAATGCCATGCAACTAAAACTTAACCACAAAAAAAACAGAAAAATACCCAAACACTTGGAAACTAAATAGCATGTTATTAAATAATGAATGGATTAACAATGAGATCAAAGAAGAAATAAAAAAGTTTCTAGAAACAAATGATAATGAGCATACATCAACTCAAAATTTATGGGACACAGCAAAAGCAGTACTGAGAGGGAAGTTCATTGCACTACAGGCATATCATAAGAAGCTAGAAAAAGCTCAAATAAGCAACCTGACCCTGCATCTAAAAGAACTAGATAAACAACAGCAAATAAAACCCAGGATCAGTAGAAGGAAGGATATAATAAAGATCAGAGCAGAAATAAATGACATAGAGGCTAAGGAAACAATACAGAGGATCAATGAAACCAGGAGCTGGTTCTTTGAAAAGGTAAACAAGATTGATGAACCTTTAACTAGACTCACCAAGAAAAACAGAGGGAGGACCCAAATAAATAAAATTAGAAAAGACAGTGGAGAAATAACAACTGACACAACAGAAATACAAGGTATTGTAAGAAAATACTATGAAGAACTCTATGCCAAAAAACTTGACAACCTAGGTGAAATGGACAAATTTCTTGAATCATATAATCTTCCAAAAATCAATCTGGAAGAATCAGAACACCTAAACCGACCAATTACAACAAATGAGATTGAAACAGTTATCAAAAATCTCCCAAAAAGAAAATTCCTGGGCCTGATGGCTTCACAAGTGAATTCTAACAAAAATTCAAAGAAGAACTAACTCCTATCCTCCTCAAGCTATATCAAAAAATTCAAGAGGAAGGAAGACTTCCAAACTTCTTTTATGAGGCGAGCATAATTTTGATCCCAAAACCAGGCAAAGACAACACAAAGAAAGAAAATTATAGGCCTATATCCCTGATGAATTTAGATGATAAAATTCTCAACAAAATATTAGCCAACCGGATCCAGCAATATATGAAAAAAATCATACACCATGATCAATTGGGATTTATTCTGGAGAGGCAAGGCTGATTCAATATTCGCAAATCAATCAATGGGATTCATCACATAAACAAAAGGAAGAACAAAAATCACATGATAATTTCAAGATGCAGAAAAGGCATTTGATAAAATCTAGCACCCTTTCATGCTTAAAACTCTCAGTAAAGTGGGAATACAGGAAACATTCCTTAACATGATAAAGGCCATCTGCGACAAACCCACAGTAAACATCATACTAAATGAACAAAAATTAAAAGCAATCCCCTTAAGATCAGGAACCAGGCAGGGGTGCCCCATTTCACCACTTTTATTCAACATAGTTCTGGAAGTCCTAGCTACAGAAATCAGACAAGAAGAAGAAATAAAAGGTATCCAAATTGGAAAAGAAGAAGTAAAACTGTCATTATTTGCAGATGATATGATATTGTATATTGAAAACCCTAAAGTCTCAGTAAAAAAACTACTGGACCTGATAAATGAATTCAGCAAGGTGGTAGGATATAAAATTAATACTCAGAAATCAGAGGCATTTCTAAATACCAACAATGAACTGTCAGCAAAAGAAATTAAGGAACAATCCCCTTCCCTATTGCAGTCAAAAAAATAAAGTACCTAGGAGTAAATTTAACCAAGGAGGTTAAACACTTGTACTCGGAAAATTATAAAACATTGATAAAAGAAATCTAGGAAGATACAAACAAGTGGAAGCATATACCGTGCTCATTAAAATGTCTATATTACCCAAAGCAATTCATAAATTCAATGCTATACCAATTAAAATACCAATGACATACTTCAAATATATAGAACACATATTCCAAAAATTTATCTGGAACCAAAAAAGAACACGAATAGCCTCAGCAATCTTAAAAAGAAAACATAAAGCAAGAGGTATCACTCTTCCGGATTTCAAGGTTTAACTACAAGGCCATTATACTCAAGACAGCCTGGTACTGGCATAAAAACAGGCACATAGATCAATGGAACAGAACAGAGAACTCAGAAATAAACCCACAGCTTTATGGACAACTGATATTTGACAAAGGAGGAAAGAGCATACAATGGAGTAAAGACAGCCTCTTTAACAAATAGTGTTGGGAAAATTGGACATCTACCTGCAAAAAAATGAAACTAGACCATCAACTTACACCATTCACAAAAACAAACTCAAAATGGATAAAACACTTAAATGTAAGCTGTGAAACCGTAAGCATCTTGGAAGAAAACATAGGCAGCAAGCTTTCTGACATCTTAGCAGCAATATATTTGCCGATTTATCTCTACGGGCAAATGAAATAAAAGGCAAGATAAACAAATGGGACTATATCAAACTAAAAAGTTTTTGCACAGCTAAAGACAATAAGAACAGAATAAAAAGACAAACCACACAATGGGAGAACATATTCGACAGCACATCTGATAAGGGGTTAATAACCAAAATTTATAAAGAACTTATAAAACTCAACACCAGGAAGACAAACAATCCAATCAAAAAATGGGCAAAAGGAATGAATAGAAATTTCTCCAAAGAGGACATACAAATGGCCAATAGGCATATGAAAAAATTCTCAACATCACTAATCATTAGAGAAATACAAATTAAAACCACAATGAGATATCACCTCACACCAGTCAGAATGGTGCTCATCAGCAAAACAACGCAAAATAAGTTCTGGTGAGTATGTGGAGAAAAGGGAACCCTCCTGCACTGCTGGTGGGAATGCAGACTGGTGCAGCCACTGTGGAAAACAGTATGGAGATTCCTCAAAAAATTAAAAATGGAACTGCCCTTTGACCCAGCTATCCCACTTATAGGAATATACCCTAAGAACACCATAGCGCTGTTTGAATAGAAAAAATAGGCCCCTATGTTCGTGGCAGCATTGTTCACTATAGCAAAGATCTGGAAACAGCCCAAGTGTCCATCAGAGGACGAGTAGATTAAAAAACTTTTGTACATATATACTATGGAATACTACTCAGCCATAAGAATTGATGACATCGGATCATTTACAACAAAATGGATGGACCTTGATGACATTATATGGAGTGAAATAAGTAAATCAGAAAAAAAAAACTGAGAACTGCATGATTTCATACATAGGTGGGACATAAAAGTGAGACTATGAGACATGGAAAAGAGAGTGGTGGTTACGGGGTGGTGGGAGGGAGTGGAGGGTGAGATAGGGAGGAAGGGAGGGACACAGGGAAAACCAGACAGAAGGTGACAGAGGACAATTTGACTTTGGTTGACGGGTATGCAACATAATTTAACGATAAGATAACCTGGAGATGTTTTCATTGTACATATGTACCCTGATTTATTGGTGTCACCCCATTAAAATTAATAAAAAAATGTAATTCCATGAGAGTCATACAATATGTTTAACACTAAATACAAGTAAATATGTGCATTTTATGTAAGACCAACACTTTTAGAGTACAATAAATCTCTGAATTCTTTTAAAAAAATATTTGTTACATAAATGTATGATTGGGAAGGAGCAATGCTTTTCTTTTTCAACTCTTTAAGAAGTGGAAGAAACATTTCTGGAAAATAGAAACATGTTTTATTTTGTATTTGGCAGGATGAACTAAATCTCAGTCTGATTATCTGATATAAACTATTGCAATATCCATTAAAAAGTCATTCTGTTAATGGCAACAAATGTGCAAATGTTGCTTCCTTTACAAATGATAATATACTACTATAATAGTTGTTATTATCTCATTAGCTAAGATAGCAAGCAGTTTTTGTTTCTTGATCTAAAAGAATGTTTCTAATTTAACATTGCTTTCCCAGGATGCCCATGGAAATTCTAAAAAATAAGTAGATTTATTATTTTTTTTTACATTGTTATAATCAATCAGTTTCTTTAAGGTCTTTAATACATATTTGATTTTAAAGATAGAATTAATGAAAAAATCCATCATGCATTTAAATATCAAAACATGATTGATTCAACACCAATTTCTAGATTTTTCAGTAGTGCTTACTCTTTAATAACAACTACATTTTTAAAAAATGGGCAGAGGAGATGAAAAAAACATTTCTCTAAAGAAGATATACAGATGGCCAATAGACATGAAAAGACACTCAACATCACTAGTCATCAGAGAAATGCATATCAAAACCACAGTGAGAAACCACCTCATGCTAGTCATAATGGCTATTATCGAAAGTCAGCAAATAATGTGCTGGCAAAGATAAGGAGAAAGGGGGACTCCTATTCACAGTTACTGGGAGTTCCGACTAGTGCAAGCCCCATGAAAAAACAATGTATTGATATCTCAGAAAACTAAAAATAGATACACCAAAGGACCCAGAATTTTTACTTCTGGGGTATTTAACCAAAGAAAATTAAAACACTAATTCAAAAAGATATATGCTCCCTTATGTTCATTGCAGCATTATCTACAATAGCTAATGTAAAGCTAACCTAAATGTCCATCAATAGGTGAATGGATAAAAAAAGATGTAGAATATATTTATACACAGTGGAATATTATGCAGCAATAAGAAATGAAACCTTGAGATTTGTGACATGGATGTATCTAGAAGGTATTATGCTAAGTGAACAAGTCAGGCAGAGAAAGACAAATACTGTATGGTTTCATTTATATATTGTAGAGGAACATAGAACAGGGACAGAGTTCAGTGATCTGAGGCAGAAGCCACAGTGGAGTCACTAACAGAAAGTACTGAATGCATTACCGTGTTTTACACAGCACAATAGGGATAGAATTTGCAATTCTGGTTAATCAATAGGCAGGGTAGATATCTCAAAAGTGAGCTACTTCCTTTACCCCTTTGTCTGCTCTAAAGAAGTTCCCCTTCCTGACTTCCTCATTCTTGCCTCTGCTTCCTGACTTCTTCATTCTCATCTCTGCTTTTATTTGTGTGTATCAATAAATACCCATAAGAACTGGGGGTCAGGGTTGTCTCATGAAACCTGTTTAGGAGATTGTGAGGCAGTCTTCTCTAGATCCCTTGGTGTACTCCATATGGTCTCTGAGTAATTATTGTCTCTGTGACAATATGTGGAATCTAAAAACAAAGCAAAAAACAAACAAGCAAAACAAAACAGACTTGTGGAAACAGAGACCATAGTGCTGCTTACCAGAAAGTGGGGTGAGGTCAATATAGTCAAATAAATTAAAATTTAAAAGAAAGGAAAAAAATAGATTAAAGCTTGAGACCTACATTCTTATTTTATGTTTTAAAGTTCAAATTTCTTTCTTTGTTTAATTTTCTTCTTTTCCAAGTGAAAGGAGAGGAGATAGAATGACAGACTCCCACATGTGCCGTGACCGGGATCCACCCAGCAACCCCCGTCGTAGGTCAATGCTCTGCTCATCTGGAGAAATGCTCGCAACCAAGCTATTTGGTTAGCGCCTGAGGTGGAGGCTCTGCTGATCCATCCTTAGCACTGGGCACTTGATGCGCTTGAACCAATTGAGCCATGGCTACAGGAGGTGAAGAGAGAGAGCTTGCCGCGGACCAGCACAGCTCGTAATTCTGGGTCTTGAGTGAGAACAGTGCAAAATTAAGAAAACAGACTCATTAAGAAAAAAGAATGGGATCAGGAGGCCTCTTTAATGCTGATGGCAATATCCGAGTGACCCATAACCCCAGTTTGCTTCATTATATAGCCATATGCAAACCAAGGGAGTCCTTAATACAAAGTGTTGGGCAGATAAAATATATTATGCTCACTTTGTTAAAGATGGCGCTGCCCACATGGAAGTTCGTTAATATTAATGTGTGTTCTGGAACAGGCTGTGGGCAGGCCGGGTTGTTATAGCCTAAGGCTTAGTTTAAGAGTAAGCTCTTCCCCACACCCTTGACTGATTGGATGATGTAGGGTGGTGCACTCTCCTGAGGAATCCCATTATACAGAGACTTCCTTGTATAAGTTCCAATGGACTTCCTTGTTTGTATAATTGGATTAAAGGTTTTGATTCTACGGTATAAAGTGGGAGAGACCAGTAGCTTGATCTCTCTCTCTCTCGGTTCCTGGGTTCCTGAGATTAGTATTGGAGAGGAGAGCAGATTAAGGCCACGTGGAGAGGAGAAGCAGCCAAGATGGCAGAGTGCTGAGGAAGAAGCCAGTTTGAGCAGAATTTGTGCAGGAGGAGATGGGAAACAGAGGTGAATAAGTCTGGTGAGCTAGAAACCTTTGATTCTAGGAAACTCGGATAAGTCAGTAGCTTTGTGAGCACTGAATGTGTGGGTTTTGGAGCCCAGTGTGTGTTTTTGCTTGCCCGCCAGGTGTAAGTTAGAATTAAAGCTGATGGCTCACCAGGTTTTGGCTCCTGTGTTTCATTACTGACTGTCCGAATCTAATGGGAACCTGCACAGGTCAGGCGGCTGTGATGGTGGCCCTGGCTACTGGCTTTACACAAAGTTACACATCTTAGGCAAAAATAGGAACTCTCCCAAGGCATAAACAGGAGTCCCTCTACCATGCACAAGCTAAATCAACCAACATCTGTACAAAGAGTAAGAGGAAGGGCATGGAAATTGCTTCAGCAATTAAGCAAGCAAGTGAAGTGGGTGCAAATACTCAGCATCATAGCCAATATGGAGGTGGAGGGGGAAGAACTTTGCTGTTTGCTAAGCCTCAAATTTAAAAAGGCTTTTTGCCACTTGCAGTCTACAACAGAGAGCCAAGGGAGAAGGGGAGAGGGAAGGGTAGAGAAGTAGATGGTCACCTCTCTTTTGTGCCCTGACCAGAAATTAAACCCATAACATCCACATGCTGGGCTGATGCTCTACCACTGAGCTAACTGGCCAGGGCCTCAAATTTATTTTTAATTTTTATTATGGCATATTTGGTCATATATATTATTCTAAAGTAAAATCATGACATTATTTTATATTCTTTCTCTTCCCCTGTCTTCTCTTAAAGTTTACTGATATTTGATATTGGGACTTTGGGGGATGAAAATCTGATTATCTGGAATGATAAAATGTGTGATAATAAAATTGGGCAATTGAAACTCTAGTTAAATTCTGAAATTTAAATTTTACTGCCATTTGTAACAAAAGCAAAAGAGATAACACATTACTCTGAAAGCAACATAATCATCAACTCTATGTGCACTCAAAAAGAAAAAGTCAGATAAATGTTTGACTGCTATTTTACTTTTGTTTTTCTAAGCGTTCTAAATTTTTCATAAAAATAATCCTATGATTATGAAGTCATTCTTATGCAAATTTAAATCCTAAATCAATTAGCAGTCAAGTTTATAAAAGAAGTCTGTGGATTTAAAAAGTATGTATATTATGTTATAATTGATGTGATATTTATTCCTATCACTTATTCATTATGTTATTTTTTAAGTTCCAATAGAAATTATTAACAGAATGAACTTTGCTAGTATTTGACCAGAATAGGGTCTGCATGTATGCATTGTCAGGAAGCATATATTACCTTCCTACACAGCAGCTGGTATCAGATTGTTTGTTTGTTTTGTCCAAATCTATTAAAGTATTTTGTTGATTAGAATAGAAAATGGTAAATGGCATAATGAAGCCAAATGTCACTCCAAGTAATAAAAATATTTGACACATTTAAAAATCTTCATTTCTAAAGATTAATTTTAAGACTCAATCTAAAGATTAATTTTAATCACTCAATAGTTTTATTTAAAATTAAAAACGTAGTGAGTAGACTGTCCACTGCTCAAATCAGTCAAATTTTTTTCTGAAGAAAAGTTTAATGACTTCTTGGTGGAAGAGGTTTTGAAAATTAAAGTATGTTAGCCATTCCAACACCTCGCAATGGCTGCTTTATTATAAAATGACTAAAAAGTTTCTAAGGTTTTCATTTACTTTCAAACATCAATGTTTATGCAAATTGATAAATTTCCATAAGCCTCTAAGCATAATGATTTAGAACTCCGAAATTTGAGCTACATGCTGAGTGAGTATTCATCCAAATAGAAAGAAACCAGTGATATAACCTCCACCAAGTTACTTAGTTCAGCACTACTCACTCTGTGGGTTATAGACCAGTCCTCAATAAGAGAAGATCAGAAATTGTGTGTGAATAATCAAAAACTTTTAGAGCACTTTGATATTACTGCTATTTTTTAAACATATGATCGCTGTGTTTGTGTTAAACCTAATCGTAAGTGAGCTTATTTTATGTATACCTTGCTTTGTATTTTCACTTCATTTTTGTAATTTATTTTATCGCATTTCACAAGGTAATGTTGTGCAATGGGAAGGAAATCAAATCAAAACAAAACAAAACAAAGATTCTTCACCTCGGTTTGATAAGTACTGACATAAATATTAACCACCTGAAGTCCTGAGTCGTCTTTTTCCCTCTATTCAGAATCCACCAAGAAGTGTCAAGGGTGACACTGAGCTACTCGACACCTGAATTCACAAATGCCAGCACTATGTGAAATGCTCATTATTACTTATTAAATTCACCCTTTCTTTCCATATTCATTGAGGTGGATTCTTTTAGGAAAAATGATGGAAAGTGCCAAGTGAAATGTGGAACCATATTGATCTAGGTTCAATCCAATCTCCATTCGTCATTGCTGAGACTCAGTTTTCTTATTTCTGAAATGTCAGTCATCTGAGTACCAGCAGTGAGTACCAGGGTGGGTAGATTATACTGGGTACCTGAAACGTAGTAGGAACTCAACAAAGGGAACCTTTTATTTTCCTTTCTCCTCTGAACAAAGTACATAAAGTTCAAAGTCTTTAAATGCGTGACTGAACCTGATTTAGATAATTCTGATCAATAGTTTTGACAAATGCACACTGAACTCTTAATAACATGTTTTGAGGGAGAGTCCTGTATTTTTTTTACCTTTATAAAACTTTTATGAGTGCAGATTGCTATGAATATACAGCCAAAGGAAAAATATAAATTGGTTAGATGTTTTTTGCTACCTTCTGATTTTTACAGGAAAGCTGTAACAATGGACAAAGGGATAATAGCAAAAGCCATTATTATCTTTACCAATGAAATGATTTACAATGATTATGGACAAGCTATATGCTCATAATAAAGTCATTCTGTATAATTTGTAAAAGCAACATATTGTAATATAGCACTTCCTGCTGTTGAACATTTATTTATAATTTAATTATCTATTGCTATTGTTAAAGAAGTTGTTTTGAGATTGAACAGTAACTGAGCTAAATTGATGGCAAAAAAACCCCTGCAAAAATGTTTTTTATTTATTTTGTTGTCTCTCATTGCAATCAAGTGCCCAAATCTCTACTATTTTAACAAGTAGTTTGTGTTTGGTTGATAGATTTAATGCAGTATTTATTTTTTTATTTGCATAAAGAAAAGTTTTTATATCTGGTGCCATTAGTAACATGATTATATTTTTAGATCCAGTCAAGGAATAAATTAGGCTCAGTTGAGAACATTTCTTGTCTGCTACTAAAATACTCTTTATGCAATTACTATGGTGGGTAATGACCACAAAAGTGTTCATGTCCTCAATAATATACCTCACTTACTTCATCGATAATTCATTGGAAATCTAGGTAGTCATATTTTCAATTTATTCTCTTTGAATTCAATTTATTCCTTTTGAGCATTATAATAAATATTAGTTTTCCTTCAATTTTTTTGAGTGTGTGTGTGTGCATGTGTGTGATGCAATTAGGTTGAATACTTTTTAACAGTAGTTTAACGATAGTAACTCTGAAAGTTAAGAGAACTGATCTTGTCTTTCCTAATTTGCCTTTGTTTATAGTTATTTGATACCCTATCAAATTACTTGATTTTAAAGCAAATCAACAACACCATGTTTGAATGATATGGGAATGCACTGGATAAACATTTCTTTGAAGAACATTTTGTCAGACTGAAAATGATTCAAAGTAATTATTGCTGTCTTACATTCATAATGCTCTTAGAAAATTACTTTTTGTAGTGATATATTGTGTTATTTTGGCTTCCGTACAAGGTAACTTCAGGGGATGCAACCAAGTTTGTTATTAAAAGACACATCGGTGAAGATTCTACCTTCTAAGCAGAAAAAAAAATGTTTTAGTGGGATGTTATGGTATTAACAATACTAGCTAAAAAATGACAAAATTACCATTCTTTACATTAAAATACATCTAATAATTTTGTGTTGTTGAATTGTTTAATATATTAAGTAAATTATCTAAAGGATCACCCTCAAAGTTTTCATAGCATCCTCCCAAACATAGGGTGTTTAATAAGGGACAGCGTTAGTGCTTTCTGCCCAATATTAAAATAAACGAATAAGCAAATAATTAAACTTTCTATGGCATTTACAAATATATGTTTATATTATTTATTCAAGTTATATTCTGACTTAAAGAAGCAAAAGAATGGTCATTATTAAATACAAACAAAGGACACTTAAGGTCCCATACACTCTTCCTGGTCCTTGCGCAGCTCTGGTCCAAACCAGAGCTATTACCTGCAGTGCCTTGGTAGGAGTCCAGGTTCTCTGTAGTCATGTTCACAGCCAGCTGGAAGCTGACTCACATGAAGGTTATAGAATAGGGTATATATGGTTACCCTTTCCCAGGAATAAGGACTTGGGCCTTATGTGGAAATGAGAGTAGGCAGTGAACTTGAGTCTTATGCTATCCTTTCTGATTTCAGAAAGGTGTTTAGCACACTCACTTCCACCAGGGGGAGGCTGATCAAGTAAGTGAGAACCTTCTACCTTCAAGCTGGATTCTTTCACCTGGGTGCCAGTTAATCTAACTCAAACCACCAGTGGCCTGGATCAAGCTAGCAGCCTGGACCAAGCTAGCAGCCTAGAAATCCAGGCCTTCTGCTGCCACTTTCAACCTGAACAACTACAGTGTTGCTTAATAACTGCTGTGGTTGACACGTGGGGATTTTAATATTTTATTTTTTTCTCACAGTACAGTTATAGTGAATAGATGTGCATTCTTTTAAACACAGAGACCTTCTAGGTTTCAAAAGTATTTTTTGTTTCAACATTGCCTAACAGGTAAAAGTGTTTGACATAAAAATGTATAACTTTTGGGGTAAAACGGAATTCCAACATTTATGTTGTTTTCCATGGAACTTTTGATTATAATTTTTTTTTTTGGCAGGTTTGTGTATGAGACTATTAACACATCCCTTTAGTTGATGGCACAATAATATGCAAGTCCATATAATATCTATTATAAAAGATAAACTATAAAATATGTGGTTCCCCACTTGGGGCCCATGGAATGCTCTATGTTTAAAATTGACAATATTTAGGTACTTCAGTAATTCAGGTTTTTTTTTCTTCCACAGTTTTCAGGGCAGTATGGCTGCTAGAGAATTTTTTAGTATTAGAGATATAAAAGAACTACTGGGAAATGACAAACTTTTTGACCAATTAGAACAAGAAGCTATCGATATAGTTGAACTGCCTCCCAATAACATGGATGCAGTATCAGATTGTGAAGACCTTGATGAAAATATTTTAGAAGACACTCTTTCTCAGGATGTTCCCGGTCAATTAGAAGTACATTCTAGTGCCTAAGAAGACATTCCATCATCTACACAAAAAGCAAAAAGTAAAGAGTTGCTGAAGAGTGACTGGACAAAATGTTTTGCAGCAGTACATTACAGAATGATAATATATCATTTGAAAAATAAATCACCTGTTGACATATTTGAAGAATTTTATGATGAAGATTTGCTAAACTACATAGTAACCCAAAGTATAATGTATGGGAGACAAAACAACAGACGTAATTTTGACCTTTCAACAAATTGCCTTAGACAGTTTATTGGAATATTTTTGTTATCTGGATACTATTCCTTACCACGGGAACAATTATACTGGTGTGAGGATGAAGATATAAATCTTACCTGTGTTAGAAACTGTATGCCAAAGCACAAGGTTTTAGAAATAAAAAGAAACTTGCATTTCAATTACAATAGTTCCATAGTTGCCATGGAAAAGAAAGATAAACTTTTTAAAATTCAGTCTTTGACAAATTGAATTCAAATTTTAAAAAGTTTGGAATATTTGCTCAAAAGTTTTCAGTCGATGAGAAAATGGTAAGATATTATGGACACCATTTCTTGAAACAATTTATAAGAGGAAAGCCAATCAGGTTTGGTTTCAAACAGTGGGCGATGTGCTGCTCTGAATCTGGGTATTGCTTTCATATGAATATTTATGAAGGAAATATAAAGAAGAACAAGTTGTGAGTGGTGTAGGGGCCTCTGTAATAATGAAGATGACTTCTTTTCTGCAGTATCCATCAGAATATGAAGTATTTTTTGACAACTTTTTACCAGCTTTGAATTATTATTGAGATTGAAAGAACCTAATATAAAGGCGACTGGAACAGCACAGCATAATAGAATGAATAAGGGTCCCTTGAAATCAGTTAGCATTATGAAAAAAGAAAGACGTGGAGCATATAATTACTGTTATGATAAAAATAATGACATTTTTGCATTGATTTGGAATGATAATAACTGTCAAAGTTATGTCAAATTATTTAGGAGTACTACCTTTAGAAAAAGTGAAAAGATATTCTAAGAAAGAAAAGAAAGAATGTCGAGTGGACAGACCACACATTGTAGGGCAATATAACAAATATATGGGTGGTGTTGACAAGCTGGACTGGAATATCCAAAAGTATTGCATCAAATTTAGAGAGAAGAAGTGGTATTTTCCTCTTTTTACAAATGCCATTGATGTTGCTGTTGTTAATGCCCATGTTCTCTATACTGCTTCAAATGAAGACATCTCGTTATTAGACTTCAGATGCAATATTGCAAGAACATATATGAAGAAAGACTCAATCCTAAAGTCACTGGAAGACCCAGTTCAAGTGTGACGAGGAGAAGCCGTGTACCTGAAGGTGTTAGATTTCATCCAGCAGGACGTGTACTGGAAAGGACCTGTGAGGGAAAGCAGAGGAAAAGGGCCGTATGCGGCACACATGTGCACAAGCAGTGTAGGAAACGTGATGTAGGACTACGTATCGAATGCTCTCCTGTTTGGCATAGAGCCTGAGTTTGTCTTGTGTGTGTAATACTGGCTGTGCTGTCAAAAATTTGTGACAGGGCATTCCATGAGCCCCAAATGGATATCAGTAAAAAAGTATTAAAACCAACTAATTTCTTTTTCAAATACAGATCCATAAATTCTATTTCCTACTTCCATTTTCAAACAAAATACACCAAAAAATATAAATACAGATTAGATATCTAATGGGATTTATTAAGGCATTTAAAAAACTAATAAACTTTTACTTTTTAGAGCAGTTTTAGATTCACAACAAAGTTGAGATAAAAGTTCAGATCTTATAAACCCCATCTCCCCACCAACTCCCCCAACCTGTCCCTTTCTTGCCATACTGCACCATGGTGGTACACTTATTATAATCAATGAACCCACATTGATAGAGCACCCAATGTTCATAGTTTGCATTAAGGTCTTGTGTCTTTTATGAATTTGGACAAATGTATAATAAATGTATTCACCACTGTAGTATCATATAGAACAGTTTCAATGCTCTAAAAATCCTCTATGTTCTGCCTATTCACTCCTTCCTTCCCCTCAACAATTGCCAACCACTGATCCTTTACTCTTTCCATAGTTTTGCTTTTTCCAGAATGTCATATAGTTGAACTCATATAGTATAAAGCATTTTTAGATTGGTTGTTTTCATTTAGTAACCTTAATGTATTAAGGCTTGCATGTCTTTTCGTGACTTGAAAGGTTATTTAATTTTAGTGCTAAATAGCATTTTATTGTCTGGATGTACCACAGTTTATTCATTCACCAACTGAAGGACATCGTGGTTGCTTCTAAGTTTTAACAACAATGAATTAAGCTGCTATAAATATCTGTGTGAAAGTTTTTGTGTAGATATAAGTTTTTATTTTCTTTGAATAATTGCCAAGGAGTACAATGGTTAGATCATATGTTAAAGCATGTTTAATTTTGTATAAAACTGCCAAACTGTCTTCCAAAGATGGCTGTATCATTTTGTATTTCTATATTATTAAATTAGAGTTTCTGTTGCTCCACATTATAACAACATTTAATGTTGTCAATGTTCTCACTTTTGGCCCTAATAAACATGTAGTGGTAGCTCATTGTTTTAATACCTAAGGCATTTTTAAAGGTTGATAATATTCTCAAGAGTTAAAACTTTCATAAAAGAATAAACATCTAGCCTGACCTGTGGTGGCGCAGTGGATAAAGCGTCGACCTGGGAACACTGAGGTCGCCAGTTCAAAATCCTGCACTGGTCTGGTCAAGGCACATATGGGAGTTGATGCTTCTAGCTCCTCCTCTCTTTCTCTCTCTCTCTCTCTCTCTCTCTCTCACTCTGTGTCTCCTCTCTAAAATGAATAAATAAAAAGAAAATTAAAAAAAAAAGAATAAACATCTGCCAAAAAATTCTTATGTCTATAAAATAAAGTCTTTTTACAGTAAGATTTAATTATTTTAAAGGTATCTTCATACTGCATTCCATAGTGGCTGCACCAATCTGCATAATTTCTCTAATTGTAGAGTGGCTGGAAAAATGGCTAGAGGAAAAGAGGACCAAAAGTTTTAATGACTTATTATTAAACTAACTTTTTTTCAAATGCTCAGTCCTAGAAAAAGAGTTATTTTTTACTATTAATTATCTAGTTGTGGTAATTGGTTACATAAATCTCTTTACCAAAAAATCTACCATAGACAATGACTATGCAGAGAATAAACTCAATGGAAGGTCTAAGGCTAAATTCTATGGCAATACTTCTAGTCTGTATTGAGCTGCATGTTATTTTGTTGTTGTTAAGAAGATTGTAACCTAATTGAGATGATAATTTAGCAATGGAACTTTACAAACTGATGAGCTAACTGAACTATTTATGAATATGGCATGTGTAAAAGTTACTATTAAATTTCTATAGGTTTTATTTCAAAAATATTACACATGAAGTAGTAACACTCTTGTCATTTTATACTTCACAGTTTTATTAAATAAACTTGTAATGAAAAATTAAAGTATCATTACTGTATTAAGGTACTTGATGCAAATTAAAATTTAGTAAGAAATTAAATAATATAAGATAGCTTTTTAATCAGGCAACATAATTATTGTCTAGGCCTTTGACTAGAAGCAAAACAAGGAAACTAGCATTCCGGACTTACTTTTCATCTGAGAAGAAGGTGAAAACTGGGTTAGCAAAATGCAATTACATTTTATAGCTATAAAATTATTTCAACAAGACCATTAATTGCCCTCCCTATATTACAGGTAAAGTTTACTGTTAGCAACAGCTTATTTGGTAATAATCACATGGGAGCATTTTTCCTAAACTCCAATTTCAATAGATATGGTTTAATTTATCAGAATTTCCCAGTATTGTGTTTTTAAGTAAGGCATTGAGTTATTACTCAAACACAATGGTGTCTGAATTCTTATGTATTACAAATTGAGTGAGCAGACAGAAACAAAATTATATCTCATTCTAGTGAAAATGACAGCAACATTTTTTTCTCTAATAGCATTCTGCAGGAGACCAAAACTGACTTGCACTCTGCTCTCTATTTGTATAGTTAATTAATCCAGAAAAGCATTGATTAACTTGATTTTTATAAGCCTGCTTAATTTTTAAAATTCCCCTCTTAAGACTGTGCATAATTTACCAGGCAAAAGCAAAAGAAGTTTATGTAGGATCCTAAAATATACTTAATAAGAACATATATTCTCAGTTTTGAAAACCATAGTTTCTCTCTGTCTCTCTCTCTCTCTGTTTCTCTTCCCTATTCTCTTTCTTTCCTTTTCTCTTTATACATCTATCAGGGATAGGGCAGTAGAAGGGTAATTAAATGGGCTATTGTATTAGTTTTCTACTGTAGCTGTATTATCACAAATGTAATTACTTAAAATAACACAAATTTATTTACAGTTCTGTAGTTCAGAAGTCCGAAACAGATCTAACTGGGCTAACCTCAAGATGTTGGCAGGGCTACCATTCTTTCTGGAGGCACCAGGGGCAAACCTGTTCTCTCAGCTTTTTAAACAGTATTAAAATGATACTGCATAAAGAAATAAAATATCTGGAAAATATTTTAATACAATATCATACATTAAAATTATACTTTCAAAGATCATAATTAGATAAGAGTTAATGTGATTCAGAGGCTGGACATTTGTATGATGGTTTCAAATTTAAAATCTTTTTAGATTTAATTCCTTGATAAAAGTTAAAATACAAGTTATTCTCTCTCAAGTTTTTGACATGAGATAGAAATTCAATGTCCTTACAGAAACGTTTTTTTCTCTCAACCTGAAACCTGATAAATGGAATTTCTTGTTGCTTGCACTCTCTGTAGATGTTGACCTGAAAAGTCACAAATAATGAGAGTATTGTGAAATAGTAACCCTGTAATTTTTATAAAGTTTCAGCCAATAGTTTCCTGATATCAGCAATATATTCAACAGATAGAAGAACAAGTGACTCCTGAAATCCTATTACCTCAACAGACTGTGAAAGTAATAAATGTATTCCTAATGAGAGATGGTGTAGTTGAAGCAAAAGATATTTAAAATTTGTCTGACAGCTCTCAATAATAGGAAATTACACGGATTCAATAATAAAATGAAATTATTTGTTTGTCAAATATAGTAAATATAATGAGTATGTGTAAGTGACAATTCACAGATTTGACACAGATGGTTCATGCTCTGTTGTCTTTTAGTGAATCATATCAATGACTCTCATATCTTAGAAATTTTAACATTTGCAAACATGCCATTTTCAAAATAAAAAGCAAAAAGATAGTATGTAGTGATGGTTAAAAGAACAGTCCATAGCCTGACCTGTGGTGGCGCAGTGGATAAAGCGTCGACCTGGGAACACTGAGGTCGCCAGTTCAAAGCCCTGCACTGGTCTGGTCAAGGCACATATGGGAGTTGATGCTTCCAGCTCCTCCCTCTTTCTCTCTCTCTCTCTCTCTCTCTCTCACACACACACACACACACATACACACACACACACACTCTGTGTATCCTCTCTAAAATAAATAAAATTTAAAAAAATTAAAAAAAAACAAAAAAAAGAACAGACCATAGCCTGACCAGGTGGTGGTGCAGTGGATAGAGCATCAGACTGGGATGCAGAGGAGCCAGGTTCGAGACCCCAAGGTAGTCAGCTTGAGCGTGGGCCCATCTGGCTTGAGAAAAAAGCTCACCAGCTTGGACCCAAGGTCGCTGGCTCCAGCAAGGGGTGGCTCGGTCTGCTGAAGGCCCGCAGTCAAGGTACATTGTGAGAAAGCAATCAATGAACAACTATGGTGTCACAACGGCAATGAAAAACTAATGATTGATGCTTCTCACCTCTCTCCGTCCCTGTAAAAAAAAAAAAAAAAAAAAAAGAACAGATCGTAAAATTAGATTATCTTTCTGTAAACATAATTCACTCTGTCACTCACTGATAAATTATTTTATCTGGCTGTAAAATGGGCAAAATGATATTCTAGCAAATAGCCTGCATTTGCTAAATATTCAAAACTATTAACTGCTATACTCTACATAAATTGACTTTATTGTAGATGTTTTTTAGAATTATATAATACTCAAATTTATGCTTGAGAAAAAATTGATAATTTTTTCTTACAATTAAAGAAGTCAAGAAAAGTAGATTTAATGTCATTTTTTTGTTTTTTTTTAAATTTTGGATTTTTTTAAATTAAAACTTTAAATTTATTGGGTTAACATGTATTCAAGTATCCTACTCAATATAACATCATTACCTGCCAACAACATGCCCCTCATTACATACCTTTTGCCCCCTCCCCCTGACTTTCTTCCTCCTTGCCTCTGTGATTTGCTGTCCTGTTATCTGTATCTATGTTATACATATATAATTTCACTAATCCCTTAACCTTATCTAATCCCATCTCCTCATCCCCCTTCCCTCTAACAGCTGTCCCTCTGCTCCCTGTGACACCCACCTTTGCCTCTATTCCATTCCTCAATTCACTGTGCTCCTTAGATTCTACATATAAGGGAGATCATACAATATTTGTCTTTGTCTGCCTGGCTTATTTCACTTAGCATAATAATCTTCAGATCCATCCATGTCATTACAAAAGGTAAGATTTCCTCCTTTTTCACGGCCACATAGTGTTAACTGAAGACGCACCACTAAGACTCTAAGACCAGGAGTACAAGTAAAAGGAAAAGTTTATTACAAACAAAAGAAAGAGTTTAGTACACTCGCGAGCGGGCACTAGGCAGGTAGGCTGCCAGGCACCCTATACAGCACTCTCACAGCAGTTTTATACTTTACTTTTTAGGAAAGGGCGGGGGCAGGGGATTTAGGTATTTGCCTTGAGCAAGCGGTTTCCCATTAGGTGGGTTTGAGCAACGTCCTTATCTGTTTACAGCAGGGTGCAGTTTATCTAGTTCTTGTCACACAAGACATTTAGGGTGCGGTTTATCTAGTTCCTGTCACACAAACCCTAAAGGTCATATGAAAGGTCATATGAAATTTTCCCTTGTTCTTGTTTTTCCCTTACAATAGTATTCCATTGTGTATCCGTACCACTGTTTTTTATACACTCATCCACTGATGAACACTTGGACTGTTTCCAGACCTTGATATTGAAAACAATGCTGCAATAAATATGGGGGTACAGGCCCTGGCCAGTTGGCTCACTGGTAGAGCATTGGCCTGACATGTGGAAGTCTTGGGTTTGATTCCCTGTCAGGGCCCTCAGGATAAGCACCCATCTGTTTCTCCTTCTCTATTTCTCTCTTCCCCTCCCTCAGCCAAGGCTCCATTGGAGCAAAGTTGGCCCAGGTGCTGAGGACGACTCCATGACCTTCACCTCAGGTACTAGAATGGTTCCAGCAGAAATGGAGCAATGCCCCAGATTGGCAGAGCATTGCCCCCTGGTGGGCGTGCAAGGTGGATCCTGATCAGACACATGTGGGAATCTGCCTGACTGCCTCCCTACTTCTAACTTCAGAAAAAATACAAAACAAAAATATGGAGGTATATATCTCCTTTTGAATCAGTGTCTTGGGATTCTTAAGATATATCCCTAAAAGTGAGATAGCTGGGTCAAAAGGCAGATCCATTTTTAACTTTTTGAGGAAATGCCATAGTGTTTTCCACAGTGGCTGCACAAATCTGCATTTCCTCTTTACCACACCCTTGCCAGCACTTGTGTGTTGATTTGTTAATGAGAGCAATTCTGACAGGTGTGACATGATATCTCATGTGGTTATAATTTGCATTCTCTGATGATTAGAGATGGTAAACATTTTTCCATATGCTATCTGTATGTCTTCTTTAGAGAAGTATCTATGCAGTTCCTTTGTCTATATTTTCATCAGATTGTTTACTTTCCTGGCATTGAGATTTAGAAGTTCTTTATAAATTTTAGTTTTTAACCCCTTATTAGATGTATTAGAACATATGTTCCCCAATTGTATAGGTTGTCTTTTGCTAATGGTGTCTTTTGCTATGCAAAAGCTTTTTATTTTGATATAGTTCTACTTTTTTATGTTGTTCTTTATTTCACTTGTCCATGGAGATAATATCAGCTATGAGAGATATTGAAGAGTTTGCTGCCTATGTTTTCTTCCAAGATTTTTATGGTTTTGAGACTTTTAAGTCTTTTATTCATTTTGAGTTTGTTTTTGTGAGTGGTGTGAGTTGGTGGTTTAGTTCCATTTTTTTTTTGCATGTACCAGTCCAATTTTCCCAACACCATTTATTAAAGTTTACTTCATTGTATACTCTTGCTTCCTTTGTCAAATATTAATTGTTCATAAAGGTGTGGTTTTATTTCTGGGTTCTCTGTTCTGTTTCATTGATCTGTATGCCTGTTTTAAAGCCAATACCAAGCTGTTTTGATTAGAATGGCCTTGTAATATAACTTGATATCAGTAAGTGTGTTACCTCCCACTTTATTCTTCATTTTTAAGATTGCTAAGGCTATATGAGTCTTTTTCTTTTTGGTTCACTATACATTTTTAGAATATTTGTTCTAGATCTGTGAATTATGCCATTGGTATTTTAATAGGAATTGCATTGCATCTATAGATTGCATTGGGGACTATAGACATTTTAATAATGTTAATTCTTCCTATCCATGAACATGTTATATTTTTCCACTTGTTTGCATCTTTCTTGATTTTTTTTCAATGTCTTATAATTTTTGAGTGCAAGTCTTTTATGTCCTTGGGTAAATTTATTCATAAGTACTTTATTTTGTTTTTGTTACAGTAGTGAAGAAAATTGTTTCCTTAATTTCTTTTTCTGACAGTTTATTGTTGGTGTATAAAAATGCCACTGATTTTTGAATATTAAATTTATATCATTTCACCTTGCTGAATTTGTTAGTAATGTCTAGTAGTTTTTCTCAGAGACTTTAGGATTTTTTATGTACATATAGTATCATGTCATCAGCAAATAATGACAGTTTTACTTCTTCTTTTCCAATTTGTATGCCTTTTAAATCTTCTTGTCTGATTGCTCTGGCTAGAACTTCAAGGACTATGTTGAATAAGAGTGGTGAATTCAGGCACCCCTACCTTGTTACTGATCTTAAGGGGATTGCTTTTAATTTTTTCCCATTGAGTATTATGTGGCTATCTGTTTCTCATATATGGCCTTTATTATGTTGAGGTGTGTTCTCTGTATTCCCACTTTGCTCAGAATTTTGATCATACATGAGTGCTGGATTTTTTAAAATGTTTTTTGGAGCAACTTGACTTTTTTTTTTTTAGAAAATTAAATTTAACAAAGTGAAATTGATCAACAAGTGTACATAGATTTCAGGTAAACATCATTACATCACGTGAATAGTCGATTATGTTGTATATCCATCATCCAAAGTCAAGTCATTTATCATCACCTTATATTTGTTCCTTTTAACACCCTTTCCCCACCCCACCCCTGCCCCTTTCCTTACATCTCTCTCCTTCTGGTAACCATTGAACTCTTATCTATATCCATGAGTCTCAGTTTTGTATCCCACCTATTTGTGAAATTATACAATTTTTAGCTTTTTCTGTTTTACTTATTTCAGTCAATATAATATTCTTGTCCATCCATGTTGTTGTAAATGAAACTATATCATCATTTTTTATGTATGAGTAGTATTCCATTGTATACATGTACCATACCACATCTTCTTTATCCAATCCTCTATCAAGGGGCACTTTGGTTATTTCCATGTCTTGGCCACCATGAATAATGCTGTGATGAACATAGGGAGCATGTGTCTTTACATACCAATGTTTTCAAGTTTTGGGGGTAGATAACCAGTAGAAGGATTGCTGGGTCATATAGTAGTTCTATTCTTAAATTTTTTGAGGAACCATCATACTTTCTTCCATAATGGTTGTACTAATTTACATTCCTAGCAGCAGTGAATGAGGGTTCCTTTTTCTCCACAGCCTCTCCAACACTTATTTCTTATCTTGTTGATAATAGCCAATCTAACAGGTATAAGGTAGTTTTTCATTGTAGTTTTAATTTGCATTTCTCAAATAGCTAATGAAGATGAACATCATTTTATATATCTCTTGGACATTTGTATGTCTTCTTGGGAGTTTCTGTTCAGAGATCTCTCCATTTTTTTATTAAATCGTTTACTTGTTTGTTGCTGAGCTTTGTGAGTTCTTAATATATTTTGGATATTAACCCCTTATCGGAGCTGCTGTTTGCAAATATCATCTCCCATTTGGTTGGCTATTTGTTTTGTTGTCAGTTTCTTTTGCTGTGCAGAAGCTTTTTAGTTTTATATAGTCTCATTGGTTTATTTTTGCCTTTTCTTCCCTTGCCTTTAGGATCAAATTCATAAATTGTTCTCTACAGCCAAGGTCTATGAGTTTGGTGCCTATGTTTTTCCTTATGTAATTTATTGTTTCAAATCTTATGTTTAGGTTTCATCCATTTGGAGTTGATTTTTGTACAAGGGAACAAACTGTAGTCAAGTTTCATTTCTTTGCATGTGGTTTTCCATATTTCCCCAGCACTATTTATTGAAGATGTTTTATTTTTTCTATTGTGTTTTTGGCTCTTTTGTCAAAGATGATTTGCCCATGTATATGTGGTTTTATTTCTTGGCTTTCAATTTTGTTTCATTGATTTGTGTGTCTATTTTTCTGCCAGTACCATGCTGCTTTGGTTATCATGGCTCTGTCATATAATTTGAAGTCAGGTATTGTAATATCTCCAGTTTCATTCTTTTTCCTCAGGATTGCTTTTGCTATTCAGGGTTTTCTATGGTTCCATACAAAAGTAGTGATTTTTCTTCCATTTCTTTAAAAAATAATATTGGGCTTTTGATGAAAATTGCATTGTTTGTATATTGCTTTGAGTAATGTGGCTATTTTAACTATGTTGATTCTTCCAATCCATGAACATGGAATATTTTTGTTTTTTATTGTGTCATTTTCAATTTCCTTTAATCATGCTTTGTAGTATATAGATCTTTTACATTCTCTGTTTTGTTTATACTTAGGTATTTTGATGTTTTATATTTTTGTTGTAACTGTAAAAGAAATTATTTTTTTTTAGTTCATTTTCTGAAGTTTTATTGTTGGCATATATGAAAGCTATACACTTCTGTATATTGATTTTATATTGTGTAACCTTACTGTATTGGTTTATTGTTTCTAATAGTCTTTTTTGATGGAGTCTTTTGGGTTTTTCTATCTACAGGATCATGTCATCTGCAAAATGTAAAATCTTTATTTCTTTTTTTTCTCTGAATTTTTATTTCTTTCTCTTTTTGATTGCTCTTGTTAAAACTTCTAGCACTGTGTTGAATAGGAATAGAGAGAGTGGGCAACTTTGTCTTCTTCCTGATTTTAGAAAAAAGTTTTCAGTCTTTTCCCATTTAGTATGATATTAGCTGATGGTTTGTCATATATGGCCTTTTTTATGTTGAGGTATTTTCCTTGTATACCCATTTTATTAAGTGATTTAAGCATAAAGGGATGTTTTGTTTGTTTGTTTGTTTGTTTGTTTTTACAGGGACAGAGAGAGAGAGAGAGTCAGAGAGAGGGATAGATAGGGACAAACAGACAGGAATGGAGAGAGGTGAGAAGCATCAATCATTAGTTTTTTCTTCATTGATTGCTTTCTCACATGTGCCTTGACCGCGGGCCTTCAGCTGACCAAGCAACCCCTTGCTGGAGCCAGCAACCTTGGGTCCAAGCTAACAAGCTTTTGCTCAAGCCAGATGGGCCTGCGCTCAAGCTAGTGAGCTTGTGGACTCGAACCTGGGTCTTCCGCATCCCAGTTCGATGCTCTATCCACTGCACCACCACCTGGTCAGGCAAGGGATGTTGTATCTTATTGAGTGCCTTTTTTGCATCTATTGATAGGATTGTATAATTTTTGGGTTTTGTTTTGTTGATATGATTTGTAACATTACTTCATTTATATATGTCGAACCATTTTGTTATTCTAGAAAAAGTCCCACTTGACAATGATGTATTATTTTTCTAATGTGTTGTATTCAATTTGCTAGTACTGTGTTTAAGATTTTTACATCTATAATCATTAGAGATATTGGTCTGTAGTGTTTGTGTTTTTGTTTTTATAATGTCCTCTCCAGGTTTTGGTACAAGGGTTATATTTGCCTCAGAAAATGTGTTAGAAAGTTATGCTGCTTCTTTTATTTTTTGGAAGACTTTGAGAAGGAAAGAAACCAACTATTCTATGAATGTTTGGTAGAATTCACTAGTATAGTCATGTTGTCCATAACATTTATTTTTGGGAATGTTTTTGATAATTGTTTTTATTTTTTCTCTGCTTAAGGGTCTATTTAGGCTTTCTATTTCTTTGTGACACAGTCTAGGAAGATTGTATAATGCTAGGAATTTATCCATTTTTTCTAAATTGTTGAATTTAGTGACATAATTTTTCTTAATATTCTACAATAATTCTTTGTATGTCTATAATATCTTTCTAATTTCTCCTCTTTTATTGCAAATTTTGTTTATATGAGTATTTTCTCTTTTTTAATTAGTGAGTCTAGCCAGGGATTTATAATTTTATTGATTTTTTAAAGAACCAGCTTTTTGTTGTGCTAATTTTTTCTATAGATTTTCTGTTCTCTATTTCATTTATTTATGCTCTAATTTTTACTATTCCTGTCTTCTGCTGATTTTGGATTGCCTTTGTTCTTCTTTTCTAGTTTCTTAAGTTGTGATGTTAAGTCATTTACTTAGAATCTCTCTTGTTTCTTGATATAAGCCTGTAATGATATAAACTGCCCTCTTACTACTTTTGCTGCATCCCAGAAGTTTTAATATGTTGTATTATCATTTTTGTTAGTCTGTATATATATTTTGATCTTTACTTTTATTTTTTATGCATTTTTTAGAAGTATTTTGTTTAATTTTTACATTTTTGTGGGGTTTTCTACTTATTCTTTTTTTTTGCAGTTGAATTCTGATTTTAAAGCCTTATGGTCAAAGAATATGCTTGGTATAAACTCAGTCTTCCTGAATTTGTTGATATTAGTCTTGTGGCTCAACATATGATCTATTCTTGATAATGTTTCACATACAGTGGAGAAAAATATATACTCTGATGTCCTGGGATGAAATGTGCTGTCAATGTCTATTATGTCCATTTGGTCTAGAGGTCATATTAGGCTAATATTTTGTTATTAATTTTCTGTTTGGATGATCAATTTTAGGCCATCAATGGTATATTGAGATCTCCAAGTGTAAATGTGTTTTTATGTTTTTATTTTTAGATCAGTTAGTAGATGTCATATAACTTGGTGCTCCCTGGATTGATGCATATATGTTAAGAAGTGTTATGTCTTCTTTATACAATGTCCCCTATGAAATGCCCATCATTGTCTCTGGTTACCTTTGTTGTCTTGAAGTCAGCATTGTCAGATATGAGTATGACTACACCTGCTTCTCTCTGGGTATTATTTGTTTAGAGAATCTCTTTCCAACCTCTTTCTTTGAATCTACTTTTGTCCTTGCAGCTTAGATATGTCTCTTGAAGGCAGCATATTGTTGGGTTGTGCTGTTTGATCCAATCTGCTACTCTATGCCTCTTTATTGGTAAGTTCAGTTCATTTACATTTAGTGTAATTGTTGACACTTGAGGTTTTTCTAGAGTCATTTTATGTATTGTTGTCTGATAGTTCTGTGTCTCATTGGATTCTTCTCTTTTGTGTTTCTGTCAGTTGTTTTTGTTTAGTGGTATTCCATACATTTTCCCCTGCCCCTGTTTTTTCTTTTTTTTAGCTATGTGTTTCTGCAGTGCCATTTTTATAGGCAGTTACCTTCAGATTATTAACAGAAAAATTGTCATATTTACAAGAGTCCTTTATCATATGAGTGCTTTTGCACTCCATCCTTCCTTGCTACTGCTGATCTTTATCCTCTCCCTTTTTATGTTATTGTCACAGATTATTCTTGTTTTTATTTTGATCTTGTTGAAGATTTTATTTGTAGTTTTGTTTTGTTCTGTTTTTTTTCATCTGATCAAATAACCCCCTTGAGTATTTCCAGCAGTGGAAATTTTTTGTTGATGAATTTCATCAGCTTCTGTATGTCTGTAAAAGTTTTTATTACTTCTTCATATTTGAAGAATGCATATAGTATTCTTGGCTGGTAAGTCCTCTGTTTTAGTACTTTAAATGTTTGGGGCCATTCTCTTCTGGCTTGTAGGGTTTCTTCTGAGAAATCTGATGATAACCTAAAGGACCTCCTCTTATATTATTTTTTTTCCTAGCGGCCTTGAGGATTCTTTCTTTGTCATTGATCTATGACAATTCATGTGTGTGTCTCTCTTTTCTCTGTAGTATCTCTAGTTGCCTGTTTTTAATGTCACGGATTCTCTCCTCTATCAGGCCTTTTTTATTACCTAAACTTGTTACCTCAATTTTCAGTTTATGTATTGAGTTTGTCATTTCTGTTTGGTTCTTTTTCAAAGTTTCAGTCTCCTTGGTAAAGTGCTCTTTTTGTTCATTAATTTGGTTTTTGAGCTCATTAAATTTCCTATCAGTGGTTTCTTGCCACTCAGAGTCTTTTTTTAGAATTTCAGTTTTAAATAATTTGTCAGTTAACTTTAAGTTTTCCACAGAACTGAAATATTTTTCTAGAGTTTTTCATTATCTATCTGAACTAAATCTCTGTCTTGTGTACTCATGATCTTTAATTTCTTCTTTCTTAATAGCATTTGAGAGTAGTGTTGTTAAGAATCCTAACAAGAAACAATTTTGTATTCCAGTAGATGTTGCTATAGGTTTGACTTTGTAAAATTCTTGGGTAGAATTCTGCTGTCATAGTGATGTAGTCATGGTTACACTTACACTGGTGGGTAGAGAATGTTCTGAGGCTTTACAGTTTCAACTTTATGGCTTAGCAGTTTTATGGCTTTAGCAGTGGTGGTTTCAGATCACTGGGTATTCTTCCCTGTCTCTCAACTGACCAGGGGATTAGACGCAGAACACTTCTGCCTCTCAGGGGAGAGAGTGACCCCATAGAGTCAACTGTGGTGGGCCTGTCACCACCCTTCTTTGTAATACATGAAAAGGGAGTGGGATCTGGGAAACTAGGGGGGGGGCACACTTTGGTCTTCCCTGACACTGCATGCAGATTGTGGGCCACTGGTAAAGTGCCAACTGAGGCAAGTGCACTTGAGTACTGTGGGCCTAGCATGCATAGTGCCACATGGGCTAATCTCCATGAGCTAAGCACTCACTGATGAAGTGCATGCTATGCCATGAGCCATGCACCATGGATCCAGTGCTCACCAATGGAGTGCATCCCATGTGCTGGTGGAGTTTATGCAGCGTACCATGAAAATCAAGCACTTTGGGTCCAGTGTGCACTAATAGAGCAAGTGCTGCAGGCTGAGTGCATCCCCACACCAGCTGATCACAAGCCAAGTGATGTGACCAGTCCTTGATAACACTATGCCTGGTTGCTCCCGCTTTAGTTCAGTACCTTCACTTTTGCCCCTCAGTTTCCCTGCCTCTCCTGTCTGAGAATAAAACTCTCTCCCTCAGTCCAGCAAAGAGAAAAAAAAAATCAGTTGTCTGCCTTCTCCCTTATCCAGATTCCACCATAAAAACATTTTTATCTTCTGCCCACCCTTTTCAACCGGTTCCACCTTCAGTCCATTTGTTGCATAGATCTTTTACGCATGGTTGTGAGCTAACCTGGGGATTCTTCACTGCATTATAGTTGTTCAATTTGTTAAAATTTTAGGGAGAAATATCAGAAGTATCTCTTACACTGCTATTTTTCTGATGTTACTAGAGCAACTTGCCTGGAATGCTAGATTTTATCAAATGTTTTTTCTGCATCTATTGTTATAATTATGTAATTTTTATCCTTTCTTTTGTTTATGTGATGAATCACATTTATTGCTTTGCAAATATTGTGCCAGCCTTGACTCCGCAGAATAAATCATATTTGATCTTGGTGTATGACTTTTTAAAATGTAATGCTGAATCCAGTTTGCTAATATTTTGTCAAGAATTTTAGCATCTATGTTCATCAGGTATATTGACCAATAGTTTTTTTTCTTTATAGTGTCTCTACCTGGTTTTGAAATAAGGATAATTCCTGTCTCATAAAGTAAGCGTGGAAGGCTTCCCTCCTCTTGAATTTTTCGTAATAGCTTGAGGATAGGTGTTAGTTCTTTGAATGTTTGGTAAACTTTGTTTGTGAAGCAATCTGGTCCAGGACTTTTGCTCCTTAGAGTTTTTTGATAACTCTCTCAATTTTATATTTTGTAATCAGTCTGTTTAGGCTTTCTGATTCTTTCAGATTGAGTTTTGGAAAATTGTATGATTCTGAAAATGTATCCAATTCACCTAGGTTGTCTAGTTTTTTTATACATAGCTCTTTATAGTATTTTCTTACAATACTTTGTATTTCTGTAGTATCAATTGTTATTTCTCCATTTTTATTTCTGATTTTATTTATTTAGGTCCTCTCTCATATTTTCTTGATGAGTCTAGTTAAAGGTTTGTTGATCTTGTTTACCTTTTCAAAGAACTACTTTTTGGTTTCATTGATCTTTTGTATTGCTTTTTTGCCTCCGTGTCATTTATTTTTACTCTGATCTTTATTATTTCCTTCCTTTTACTTCCTCTTGGATTTATTTGTTTTATTTTGTTTTTTGTTTTTTATTTTAGTTCTTTTAGGTTTATGTTTAGGTGATTTATTTGAGCTTTCTCTTGCTTCTTAAGGTCTGCCTGTAATTCTAAGAACTACCCTCTCAGGACTGCTTTTACTGTGTTCTATAGATTTGGGGTTGTTGAATGTTCATTTCATTTGTTTCAAGAAATTTTTTAATTTCTTCCTTGATCTTATTACTAACCCATTTGTTATTTAATAACATGCTATTAGCTTCCAAGTTTTCAATTTCTTTTCACTTTTAATTAATACACATATATTATATATATATTTTTAAACTTAAAAATCTTTAAAGTAAATGTATATTTAAACATTATAATTTAACCAATCTAGATTATTTTAATATTCTTTCAAAAGAACATTTATAATTGATACTCTAATTTGAGTTAAATGAATTGCTGAGATTTATCTTTTGAAGTCTTTTCCAAACAAGACTTTGCTCAATGATGTAAGCTTTAGTTGTTATCATTCTGTAACAGATGCTATCTATGTATGGTTTAAAGGTTATCTTAGCTCTAGTGCACATAAGATTAATGGCATTTTCTGTGTTGTGTACTGGAAGTATCCTTAAGTTACTACCTAGGAATCTTAAGAGATGAACTAATAATAATGGTGGTTGTCCACTTTATTTTCCTTCTTCACTCTTTCAGCCATCTGTCTTTGGGTCGACCCAGCTTCTAATGGTGCCATAATCTGATCAAGCAGCTCTTTGGTGTCAGTTCCACTGCTACCAAGCTTCTAGAGCAGTGGTTCTTAACCTTTTTTGAGGTACCGAACCCACCAGTTTCATATACGCATTCACCGAACCCTTCTTTAGTGATAAATAAAATATGATTTCTTTTTCCAAATTCAAGACATAGGTATATGTTTTTTTACTGGTGCACAAAATGAGCCATGCATGAACATCACCTTGCTCAAAGAACAAAAGCCACAAAGTGCACAAACTCACAACAAATTACGGTATTACTTTATTCTGGCCTCAGTGGCAGAGGCTTCTCCAAACCCCTCAGACTGACTCATCAAACCCCTACGGTTCGATAGAGCACAGGTTAAGAACCACTATTCTACAACCTTCTGTTAGCTCAAGTGTTTTAATGTTTTTCAATTTTTATATTATGTCGATTTCTAGTTTTATGCCATTATGATTGGAGAAGATGCTTAATATAATTTCAGTCTTCTTAAATTGTTTGAGACTTGTTTTGTGTCCTAGCATGTGATCTATTCTAGAACATGTACCATGAGCACTTGAAAAGAATGTATATTCTGCTGCTTTGAAGTGAAATGTTCTAAAGATATCAATTAAATCTAGTTGATATAATGTGTCATTTAGGACCACTCTTTCTTTGTTAATTTTCTTTCTGGAGGATCTATCCATTGCTGTTAGTGGGGTATTAAAATCCCTTACTGTTATGGTATTGCTGTCAATTCCACTTTTTATGTCCATCAAAATCTGCTTTATATACAGTGTGTCCGTAAAGTCATGGTGCACTTTTGACTTTTGACCGGTCAAAAGTGCAGCATGACTTTACGGACACACTGTATTTAGGCACTCCTATATCAGATGCATAAATATTTATAATGGTTATATTCTCCTGTTAGATTGTTCCTTTTTTCATTATGTGATTACCTTCATTGTCCTTTACTATAGTCTTTTTATCAAAGGCTATTTTGTCAGAGATAAATATTGCTATCCCAGCTTTTTTTATTTCCATTTGCATGAAATATTTCTCTTTTTTTTGTCTCTTCACTTCAACCTAAGTGTCTCTTGTTTTCTTAGGTCTGTTGTAGTCAGCATATAAATGGGTTCTGTTTTCTTACCCATGCATCTAACTTACGTTTTTATTTTTTTTATTAAATGAGAGTTGGGGAGGCAGAGACAGACTCTTGCATGTGTCTCTTCAGGATCCACCTGGCAAACCCTCTCCCAGGCAATGCTTAGCCCATCAGGGCCACTACACCATTGCTTTATAACCGAGGTATTTTAGCATCAAAGGGAAGGCCACAGAACCATTCTAAACACCAGGGGGCAATTTTGTTCAAACCATTTGAGCCATGGCTGTGGGAGGGAAAGAGAGAGAGATAGAGAGGAGGGGAGACAGGTGAAAAAGTAGATGGCCACTTTTCCTGTGTGCCCTGACTGGAAATGCAATCCAGGACTTCTACACACAGGGTTGAGTCTCTAACACTGAGCCAACTAGCCAGGGTCCACCCTATGTCTTTTGATTAAAGGCATTCAATCTATTTACATTTAAGATTATTAATATGAACTTATTTATTGCCATTTTATTTTTTAAACCTATGATCCTCTTTCTCTCAATTTCTTTTTTCTTTGCTCTTTTTTTAGCAGGTTTTTTAACATTTCTTGCAGTACTGGTTTGGTTGTAATAAATTCTTTGAGTCCTTTTATTTATCTAGGAAGCTTTTTATTTCTCTTTCAATTTTAAATTATAACCTTGTTGAATAAAGTAGTCTTGGTTGTAGGCTCTTGTTTTGCATTGCTTTGAATATTTCTTGTTAATCTCATCTGGCTTGAAGTGTTTCTGTTTAGAAATCAGATGTCATCCTTATGAGGGCTCCTTTGTAGGTAATTAACTGCTTTTCTCTTATAGCTTTTTTTTTTTTTCTCTTGTAGCTTTTAGTATACTTTTCTTTGTCTCTTAACTTTGGCATTTTAATTATGATGTGTTTTGGTGTAGACCTCTTTGGGTTTAGGTTCATCTTTAATGAGACTCTCTGTGCTTCTTGAACTTGTGTGACTTTTTCTTTCACAAATTTAAGGAAATTTTCACCTATGATTTATTTAAACAATTTCTCTATACCTTGCTCATTCTATTCTCTTTCAGAAACCCTTATGATGTGGTGTTGTTTCTCTTCACGCTATCACATAGTCTCTTAGAGTTTCTATAGTCTTTTTGAGCCTTTTCTTCTTTTGCTGCCCTGCTTCCGTGGTTACATTTACCTTGTCCTCTAAATCACTGATTTGATCCTCTGCTTCATCCAGCCTGTGTTTGATTCCTTCTATTGCATTCACCATTTCTGATATTGTATTTGTCACTTCTGACTGGTTATTTTTTAGAATTTTAATGTCCTTTCGAATGCTTGCTATCTTTTTAAGTTCTCATTTTGATCATCCATTGTTGCTCTAGAATACTTGAGAATCTTACTAATTATTATTTTAAACTCTGTGTCTGGTAGTTTGGTTACTTTCATATTATTTAGTTTTTTTCTGTGGATTTCTCTTTATTCATTTGGGTCATATTTTCTTGTCTGCCCTTTTTGTCTGTGTATTTGGTAGCTCTGCTTTGACTTTGAAATTTGTTGTAGTATCATTATAAAGAAGGTGGGCTCAGTAGTACTGACCTCCAGGCCACCTGAGTTTCTTGCTCTAGGAATAATTTTTGAGGGTGGTATTTATTCTTCTGCTGTATGTGAGCATTGAATGCAGCTGGCCCTTTTTTGAGTGTGGTTATCCCTTCATGCTGGCTGGCTCTAAGAGTCAATCTTGATCATATGTATAAGACATTGTGCAGTGTCTGTCCTGTTGGGTGTATTTATTCTCTCCAGTGTCTGGTACTTTCTGGACTCCTACCTTGGGCATGCTGCTTATATAGCTAGCTTAGTCTAGCATTGGTGCTCTCTGCCACCCACTACTTGTGTTGCTTCTGGGTCTTCTTGGTTTGGTGTCAGCCATTGTTTGCAACCTGCCATGAGCTAACTACCTGAAGCTACTACTCTGTTTGCTGCTTGTGTCTGCGTTTTCTGTGTCTGGATAGTGTGGGAAGGTCCAATCTGTGTATAAAGACCAGTCTCCTCCTGCTTAGAAATGACAGGAACTCCATAACAGCTTCAAATTCCATAAGATTTGTTTCTACTACTTAATTGCTCCACATCCTCTTGCAACTGCATAGTTTTCCCACAGACTCTTCTGTAGAAAAACTGTAGTGTGGGCTCAGACTGGCCTCATTCCACCAACCCCTCTATAGGCTGCAAGTTTGATGAGTTAGGGCAGCTTAGGTTGGAAAATACAACATTAATAGGACCCCTTACTTCAGTAGTCTCTTGACCAGAAGCTTAGTATGGGGAAAGTGGCCCCTACTTTAGATCCTAATTTCCCATACACTACTGGATACTCTACTATTTTTCCCCAGTGAGGTGAGCAGTAGGTTTAGATTGAGTGGGGCTGATAGTCCCCTGTACAAAATTTCTGCCAGCTCGTGATCTCCTGGTTTCAAGGAGGAAGACTAAGAGAGTCATCCCCTGAAGCTGACTGTGCTCCCTCAGAAAGTGGCTAAGCCTCTCAAGTGGACCCAACAATAAGCTCACAAGAATCTTCATTTTGAATATCCATGCTCCAAGCCTCTCTCCCATTTCTCTTTGGAAACAAGCCCAGTGGGATAGACAGTAGGTTGGGCAGAACCTGAGCTATCCAACTGTGAAGCTCCACATTGTCCAATGGACATGAGTTGTTGTTTCCATGCTGATCACTAAAAGTTAAATTTGCCTCATCTGGGTCCAGTGTTCATTGAATACTTCCTTAGACACACTGCCAACAGGGTCATTAGGTTCTGAACCAGTGCTTTATGCAGCTGGCCTCTGAATGTGCCAGCCCTGGGCCTCCCTGGAGGGAACCCAGCGCAGACCAGTGGACAACAATGCCTGTGACTGGCCTTCAGTAACATTCTTGGAGTTACAAGCAATCTAGAGTCTGTGGTTGCCTCTGAGGGGCCCTGGTGCACCTGAAAATACCAAGCTGCATACCTAGGCTGGCTTTTGCCTACACTGGCCTTGGGGGAAGATCAGAATAAGGCCAAGATTTCCTGAGACCCCAAGTCCTGCAGCCTCTGTCTACTGGCTGCTTGTTGGGCAAGGCCACTAAAATAAAACTTCTGATATTGCCTAGAGCCAGGAACATTTTAGGGATTAAGAAAGGCGGTGGGTGTGGCTCCGCCCTTTGGCTCCAGGTGTCAGTCTGTCCAAACTTTTTTCACAGACCTCAGTAGGGTGTGGACACCAGGAGTCCAGTAGTTGTGGCCTCTGAAATCCAGAGGTGTGGTTTGCCCCCAGTGTGGACAGTTTCTACTAAATCTCCTGTAAGGCTGAAGCACCATATACTCTGGAGCAAGTGGGGGGTAAAGCTCCAGCCTCAACACTAGAAAATTGAGTTACTGATGTGTCCCCTGCTTCTTGGCTGACTTCAAAGAACAGCCCAGTTTTCATAAGATGGTGTAGGAGACACTCCTGAGGGAGAACAGTTGCTTTCCTCCCGGCTGATGCCACATAGAGGAAACTGCTCCACCCAAGAAAGATGGCTACTGCAGTATTGAAGAATGACTCAGCACAGGGGTTCCAGTGGCCATTATCCACAGTGTCTCCCCCTGGGCCACTGACTTCACACTTTTCTCATGCATCTTTCATTTTCTCAGCTCTCTCTTCACCAGAGCCCTGGGTAAGTGACTTTAAACAAAAATTTTTATGCTGGCCTTTTAAGATGGATACTGTGTCTTCGAGAGCTCCTGTCTTTTTCTTGCAGATAGAAACCACCAAATGCTATGTGGATGCCTCTTCTAGGCTCTGTGGTTCTATGCTAAGGTGCCAGGCCTGGAGATGAAGACACATACCTTTTAGGGAGAACCTCTCTGCAGTGAGAGTCCCTCCAGACCTTCTGCCCCTAGAACAAGGCAGCCCTTCCTACCCCTTCCCTTCCTACCCTTCTTGTTGTGGTTCCTTCTGTGATACTTGGTTATAGGCTTCTCTTTATTTATTCCTGAGTTGGTTATTCAGGATGATTGTTCTTAAATTAAGTTGTGCTCCAATTTGGTCTTTGGAAGTGATAGTTGGAACCTCTGCCTACACCTTCACCATCTTTGAATCCTCTTGATTTTATGTCTTTTGTAAAAATGATTTTAAAAAGAAAGCAAGAGAGAGAATGGGAGCAAGAGATAAAGAAAGAGTGAGAGACAGAGAGAAGTATTGATTTGTTATTCCACTTATTTATGCATTCATTGGTTGATCTTGTATGTGCCCTGACTGGGAATCAAACCCGGAACCATGGCTTATTGGGATGACATTCTAACCAACTAAACTTTCTGGCCTAGGCTGTTCTTGTTTTAAACTAATATCAAGAAAAAAAATCATAATTTTTTTCATTGGAAATTTTATGTAAAAATGATCAAAGAAGTCAGCAAAGAGACTTAGGATATTTAAAATTTTATTAACTAAATATTTGCATTATAGACTTTAAAATTTCATTTTGTTGAACTTTTACTTTATGTTAAATTTAGCTTTTATTTTTATGGAATAAAAATTTAAAGAGAGCCTGACCAAGCAGTGGTGGATGGATAGAGCATCATTCTTGGATGCTGAAAACCTAGATTTTAAACCTCGAGGTAACTAGCTTAAAAGCGGGCTCATCAGCCTGAGCGCATGTCACCAGCTTGAGCATGTATAGACATGACCTCAAGGTCACTGGCTTGAGCCCAAAGGTCTCTGGCTTAAAACCCAAGATTACTGGCTTGAGCAATAGGTCATTAGCTTGGCTGAAGCTTCACCCCACCCATGGTCAAGGCACATATGAGAAAGCAATCAATGAATAAGGTGCCACAACTATAAGCTTACACTTCTCATGTCTCTACCTTCCTATCTGTATGTCTCTCTCTCTCTCTCTCTCTCACACACACACAGACACACACACACACACACACAAATTTAAATAGATATTTTCTTATGTATATGGATTTCAAATAGCTCCATGAGTATATTCTTTCTGATGTCAGGCATATATATATTTAACACCTAACACTGCATCTAAGTAGGAAGTAAGATTTGCTGAGATTAGCTTCTAGTGTGAAAAGTTTTTCATGTATGTATCCTTTGCCAGTTCAGCACATCAGAAAGTCAGTGAAAGGAGACATTTGTTAGTAGGGATTAGACATCAATATCTGGGCACTTCCTCAGAAAATAAGATTAGAAGTAGAGAAAATGGTTGCTTCTTTTGGTGACTTATTTTCAGCTGTGAAATGAGTTACCTATATATTATCTTTGTACTTTATGCATTCTTTTCATATCATTTTGTTTAGTCTGTATATCTCACTCTGTTATCTATGACTAATATTGATTTTTTTATTTTTTTGTCAGTTTATATTTTAGCCTTCTTTTTTTAATATAAAAATTCAGTGCAGGTGAATGTGTTTAATTACATTGTTTTTAAAGAATTATTTTCTTTAAACATAAAGTAAGTTTGCAGTCAGGAAGGGATAAAGTCATAGAACTAATTGAATGCAATTTGTATAGGAAACTCTGGTTTTTAGCTCTCTTGGTATATGATAATCTTGAATTATGCTGGGTTCCTCAGATTCTCCCCATATGATATGTAGCAATGGAGTCTAATATTCAGACAGACAAAAAATAATAATAAATAAAATAAAGAATGTGGGAGAGAAACTATGACAGGAATTCTTCTTCCGTATTAATAGCCATTTTACAGGGTTGTACAGGTCTAAACAGCAGAGAGAAAGGGTAAATTATGGAGTTATCAGGATACCTCATGGTGTTGCATGTGAGTTTTTAATATAGGTTGCAAGAACACATAGACTGCTTTTCTTGAAAGCATGACTATTATTTCTTGTCTTCATGTGGTATTAAGTGTTCTTTTATCTGCCATGGTACATTTTAACCATTGAGCTGGGAGAAGAAAATAAGTTCTTTGACTTGTGCATCCTTCTAATGAAATTGTGGTTGTAAAACTAAAGTTTATGTTGCCATTATTGGTCATTTTTATTGACGAATGAAACCTTTTTATGAAAAAGTCAATAGTGCTTTGGATCCAACCAGCAAATATAATTGCAGAATACTGAGCTTGGAAAATGTGTCTTGTACATTATGTTGATAATTGTAAAGTCAGATTTGAATTAATTATGTATTTTAGGACTTAAATACTCTTGATGTGAGAGACTTCCAAAGATGCTTGCTCTCTGTTATTTATTTGTTATGTATAAAGTCCAGTTTTAACTCATTTAACTCATGAAAAATAAATTCATCTGAAACCTCTGTTGTGCTTAGGTTAATGTGTCAGACTTCACCTTATCTGCAGATATGTTTTCAGATATTAATCAGGGCTATGTGACCTGTGTCAGAATATGGCACTTCACAAATAATATTCTATCAACATAGAAATAAAAGGCTGGCTTAATTTATGTTTCATTTCTCCTTATTCTTCTGAATACCCCCTTAGCTCATCTAGGAAAATCTAATTATTATCTGTTATATGTACTGTTCTCAAGCTGTGGCTTCTTTCTTTAGCTCCTGAATACTTTTCTTAACTTATTCAATTATACCTTCAACTATATACTATGGAAGTCAGATAACATATAACATTCAATAATGCTAATTTAGTGACATTTATAAAATATTTTTTATAATAGATTTCTGATATAAAGCTAGCTTTTTCACATACTTTGTTTTTATTTGATGCCTTTTATCTTAGCTAGGGTGACCACATAATTTATAGTTCACAACCGAATACTTTGGATAGAATGGGAAAGCTATTAATAATTATGCCGGATACAAACTAAACCTGTCTTGGAAAACTGTATCCCTGGGACCAAATCCAGGCCAACACCTGCTTTTGAACAGCCCACAAACTAAGAATGATTATTATGTTTTTCAATGGTTGGGGGAAAATCAAGAAAAGAATAGCATATCATGACATGTGAAAATTATATAAAGTAATTTTGGTGTTCATAAATAAAGTTTTATTGGGACACAGTCACATCAGATCACTTATAAATGGTCAATACTTGTTTCCCTATTGAAATGGCAGAGTTGAATAGCTGCGACTCACCATATTGCCTATATTTACTGTTTGAATCTTCAGAGAAAATGTATAGTGACCCTTAAAGTAAAGTAATTTTAAATCTAGCCCAATTTAGATAATTCATTTAAATAGGTCAGGATCCTTGTTTTTTAATAGTGACTGTGAAATGGCATATCTAAAAATAATACTTATCTGCATTATTACATATTATGATGCAGCTATTGATGATGTTGCTGGTGATATATTTACCCATTCTGTAGTTTCCTACTGACTCAACTCTTCCAGGTCACATTTTTGGCTCTATCATAAAGTCTGCTGGAAGATCTTTCGTCCTTCAACAATATATTTTTGCATGTAATTATTTAAGTTTTTAATTTTGATATGAATTAAAAATAGGTTTTTCTTCAAGAACCAAACTGCTTCTATTTTCCCTGACAAAAATTAAGAGATGACTTTAAAGGCAGTTTAGGGTTTTCATCTGAATGCTTTTAAAAGTGAGGAGCACAGTAATATTTTAAAGTAATTCCATTCTGTCTCTTTGGTATTGAATCAAAGGAGTTATAGGAATTCAACTTTATTGTCCAGTAGGCCAGACAAATTTCTCTTTGAAATTATCTCTTGGCTAATTAACAAGCCATATGCTCTTATAAACGTTGGCACAACTGAAGGATGTGCAACACTGTTGTGTTTGAAGCTTACCTGAACTGTGTTGTTAGGGAGACTTCACCACCTTTCAAATTAGTTTGTCTCTGTCAGTAGGCACATGTGAAATATTTTTAAGAACTACACAGAATACAAAAATTATGTAGATATAGAAATTAACTGGAAATTAAATTGTCAGTAGAATAACAATAGATAGATTGTCCTTGTACCTTTTGTTCATTCATTCACCAATTAGATATCCTAATGTTGACCTTTGTGAAATACAACATAGTTAGCACTTAGCAGCCAGGGTGGGCTAGAAGCCTTGTTAGTATGATTAGGAATGAAGTCTGAATTAGTATTCTCTTGGCACCAAAAATATGCCATTCATATCTTTTCCTTTGTAACACTAATTACATATAGTAATTCTAGGTTTTAGTTTGAAAAAGAACCGTTTATGTATAGAGTACTGTAAAACTATTCAGTTCATATGTCAACCCTAATTAAAACCTATCTCAGAATTCATTACAGTCTGGATTAACTGCTTTAACATCCTTTATGGCAGTGCACCTTTAAATAAAAAACACTGCACCCTCCATATTTCCCCTTTTCAGTTTTTGTTGTCTCATTAATAGAAACCATTAATTTGGAGGAATGAATTTAAAAATGGAATGAATAGTATAGTCTTTGTGTAATTCTCTAAAGGTTTTCTATGTCATAATCAAGGTGAATAAAACATGCTTGTTGCAAATGTCCCAAGCTGACAGAACTATATACTTAGAATCATTAAGTCTATGGTAACTAGTGAAAATAAAATGTATAATGAGGATAAAATTGAACAGATGCTAGAATTCAAGCTTTAAAGACTTAAAAAAAAACCCCTAATTTCAGTTTCTAAGTCTATGCTCATCAAAAGCAAATAAAACTCTTTACTTAAAATATTTTAGCAAGAAAAAAACACTAAATTTAAGTTTTTATCCAGTTTATAGAGTGGTGATAGAAATTTGTTAAAGTGGTCCTGGTGGACATAATAAATATGTATGATAGAAGACTATTGCCTTTTGTTATTCAGAGAAAATCTAACAAAAATGTGATATGCTGAGAAATTAAGAAAATATATGCTTTCCAGGAGGGCAAAGATCTGACAAATATTATGTCTTCATATCCATACCAAAGTGGTTGCCCTTACATTCCAAAAAATAACTTTGAGGAGATGTGCATAGACAAAAGCCTGACATCTGTGGATATATCTTAGTTCATTGAGGCAAATTACAATAAACTTGGCATATTAAACAAAAACATCCATTATTTTCACAGTCCCAGAGGCTGGAAAGTCTAATATCACGTTGCTGACAGATTCAATGTCTGGTGAGAGCTGCTTCCTGATTCATAGATGATAGGTCTTGCTGTGTCCTCATGTGTTGAAAGGGAGAGAGATCTAGCTCTCTGTGGTCCCTTTTATAGGGCACAGATCTCATTCCTGGAAGTTTATTCTAATGACCTTTATCTCCCACAGGCCTCACCTTTTAATTTCATCACATTGGGCATTAAGATTTCAACATATGAATTTGAGAGACCAAACTTTTATTTCATACCAGAGTGACAACACAATAAAACGCAAGATGATTGAAATAAAACCACTGACTTAACTTTGCACAAGTCATCCATTATAGACTAAAACTAATAATAAAGAGGTTAAAATAATAATTAGAGGCTAAAACTAGAGGTAAGTGTCCAAGTTATTTCTTTAAGAGATTTGTGCTGAAAAATCTCCTTCAAAAAATATTAAAATATTTAGGCTAAAAGTTTCTACTCCTGGTTCCATCTTTAGTTATAAGGAATAAATTATTTGCATATAGAATCTCCTAGTAAACACACATTTTTAACCCTGTCTTGAGCCATCTTCATAGTTAAACTACTAGTGGGAACTGGAATTTGTACTGCTTTAATGAAAAAAATTATTTCAGAACTTGATGCAGTGGACTCTAACACCATGCAGCCTCTGTCTACCTTTTAAGATTGCTCCTGGGACTTCTGCATGAAAAGAATTTTACATATTAGTCATTCATACATAAATTAAAAATATAATTTAACTTAATGATTTTGTACTTTCATAAAAAAAAACCCACTCCATATTGTCTTAGGAAACCTGTTTCTTCTAATGCTTGAACATCTCACTAAGGACACATAGTTTATCTTAATGATATTGTGAACTAGTAGTTAATTTCTTAAAACTTTATGTGAATGTATTCAGGTCCTCTTTTGTTCCCTGAGTCTTGAATATTTACCAAGTTTTGTCAGGGTAATTAAGAGTGGAAACTGCCTTTTATAAGCTAAAACAAGAAGCATGTTCAAAGGGCATATAGGTCTGAATGAGTTTTTAATTTCTTCAGTGAGTTTTTTATAATATTTGTTGCTTATTTTTTAGTTTTGAAATCAAGCTACTACTATTAAAGCAAAAGTTCTCAGAAAAGAAAATTTCTTAAGCGTTATACATTTCATAAATATTCTGAAACGTTTTTATCATCATCTTCTTCTCTGTCATATAACCTGAAAACAAAAACAAATAAAAATCTACTCTCTAAATAGTAACAATCCTTCAAACTTAGTAGTTCTAGCAGAAATTGGCTGCTAACAAACCTGGTTTTCCTTTCTGCTGAATCCACAGGTAAACATTATTTCTAATCCTTTCTTGAAGTTGGATGGGGCTACATGACTGATGTTTAGCTCACTGGCCCAAAGATTGTGAGTGGAAGTGATGTATCCTACTTCTATGCTTAGCTTAAAAAAATCAAAGTGAATAAAGTACAGAAATTACGGAGTTGAAAGGAATAGAAAATGGCTATCACTACACTTCTAAAAATAAGAAATAAAATTGAAATAGCTTTGGAAAATCCAAAGGCCTATCACAAAGATCAGATCAAGAGTAGGACATTCTTACTGAAGCAGGTATCAGATTTCCAAAGCATCAACAGCCCCCAAAAAAGGACCTGATCTTCCAAACAACCTCAGGTACAGTGATAGAATTACAGTTGTTTCCATAGAGTGAAAGAATAGTCCAGGGATTAAAATGGATCAGTGAGATGTTCTCAGAAATTAAACTCATAGCCTGACCAGTGGTGGTGCTGTGGATAGAGCATTGACCTGGGATGCTGAGGTCTCTGGTTCAAAACCACAAGGTTGCTGTCTTGAGCATGGGTTTGTGTGTCAGTTTGAATGTGGGCTTGCTGGATTGGGCACAGGATATTGACATGATCTCAAGGTCATTGGCTTGAGCCTAAATGCTTCTATCTTGAAGCCCAAGGTCATTGTTTTTAGCCCAAGGTCATTGGCCTGAGCAAAGAGTCACTGACTTACTTAGAGCTCCCCACCCAAGGCACATCTGAGAAGCAATCAATGAACAACTAAAAAGTGACACAACTACTAGTTGAAGCTTCTCATTTCTCTTCTGCCTCACTCTCTTTCTCTCTCTCTCTCTCTCAAAAAAAAAGGGGGGGAAGTGAAACTCATAGTCTAATCAAGAAATATCCCTCTCTTCATGCATAGAAAACTTTCAAAATGTCTGATTTGCAGAATTTCATAAATCTTTACCATAGTAACTTTTAAAAAAATTTTTCTGAATGAAAGCTTTTATTGTAGTTCTTTTTTAACTACCTTTGAAAATTGGTATGTTTTGAAGATGAGGAATGAAAATACATTGATTTATATTCACAGGTTTATCAGTTCATAAGGAACCACATTTAGATTTAAGGGAGAGATTTTGCATTATCAGAAGACATTGAACTTTTAGTTAGGTACAGTGTGACTAGACAGGACTTTAAAAAAGTGAAAGAATGAGTTCTATATATGGGAACAAAGGTAAAATGAATGTTTAGTGACTATAAGACAAGACTATGGCAGAAATAGGCAAAATTTAATAAAAGACTTTTTTTTCTCTTTGGTACATATTTTCTGGCCATCCCTGATATGGTTTGGGGCCTAAAAGTCTGTGTGCTAGCTCATGGAATGTGAATATAATATGTGCCATGTCTGAGCCAAACCCATAAAAACTTTTACTCACACAACTTTTACTCTTTCTCTTTTCCTTTGCAGTTGATGTTAGATGCCTGAGTTGACTGTAGAAACCCATTTTGAAGCTGACAAAGACTTCATCAACCTTGGTTCTTGAACATCTATATGGAAGAAAGTACCCCTTACCTCACTCATGCAGGTATTTGGCTTTTGCATAAATGAGATATAAACTTCAATTCAGATAAGGTACTGAAATTTCAGCATTTATTTGTTATGTAAGTTAGGGTATCTAAAATATATATAATAGTCAAAGTACACAGCTTTTAAAAGTCCCACTGAAAATAGTATTTTTAAAATTAAGAATGCCAACAAAGTGTATTGATGATTTTAATTGAGATTGTGTTAAAATTGTAATATTTTAGATTCTGTTATCATCTCAACTAAAACACTATTCTGTTTTCAGTAGGATTGCTCTTTTTGTCATGGAAAACCAATGGAGTTTCTTTTTTAATTTTCTAATGAAAACATTTGTGTGCATTTTTGGAAGGACATAGAACACAGAGTTGCAAAAATGACACTGTCACACAACATCCACCGTGTGTGCACTAGCAAGTTCTTGAGTAGAGTGAATAATCCCAATTAGAAACAAAAAGACAAATAAAATGAGTCTGTGACCAAGTTTAAAACAGTGTAAGACTTTAGGGAAAAAAGAGGAAGAAATTGGGAACCCCATTTGTTCATGGAAAGAATGCTGGCATCCCTTAAGTCTCAGCTTCAGAACTGCCTCAACCTCAACTCTGTAGCTGGAATCCCAGACTCATAAGAAACAAGTGGAGACTTTGGAACAGGGATCCATGCCTTGATGTACTGCTCCTTTTCTCCTCCCAGGTGAAAGAGCCTCTGATTTGTTAAGAAATATGCATATTCTCACTGACGTTTTAGAAATTTACTCAGAACACGGGCAAGTAAATAGTATTAATATTGATTTCTATAATTCTTGAATCCCTATGTTGTATATTTTTATTTATTTAGCCACTATTTATTGATCATCTATTAGGTGTCAGGCATTGCTTTTAAATATAAGAGATGCAATAGTGAATGGAATATAAAATAATCTCTGTTATCCATGGAACATACTCTGATGAGAAAGACAAAAATTATAAAAGATAAATGGCTAATTTATATAGTGTTAGTTAAAAGTGCTAAAAAGAAAAGCAAAAAAAAAAACAACGATAAAGAGCAAGATTTCAATCAAAATGTAAAATTTGAAGAAAAATGTAAAGGAAGGTATAGACTTATCCACACTGATATGAAGGCAAATTCAATCCAAGCAGAAGGAAGAGAAAGTATGAATACCTGAATTGGGCGCATGCTTGATATGTGCGAGGACCAGTACAGAGACTCTCCAAACTGGAGTCAAATGAATATAAAGGAAGAGTTGTAGGGGAATATTTATTGCAATTTATAATCAGCATTAAACTTATATTGCAAGATTAAGCTTCAGTGTAACTTCTGTCAAGTCTTTTCTGTCTTCTTAGTACTGTTATTGCTGTGTCTTCTGTGTACCATAAACACTTCATAAATATACTTGCAATAATTTGTATTGTAATAATGCTTCCAACTCATTCATTATATTATGAGTCCCTCATCCATTACATTATGAGTTCCTCATCTTTATATAACAACAGTGTTTTGGAAAAGTATGCGCTCAATAAACATGTGGTGAATGAATGAATGAATAAATGAATGAATAAATATCACATTCTAAGTCAGTCTAAATGTTATAGGAAAATCCAAAAAGGAAATTTATCGAGTGTTAAGGGTACCTGTAAATACAAGGTGGGCCCTCATTTATAATTTCCAAAGGTCTAAAGCCTGGTACGTTAAAGAAATAATGATATTTTTCTCTGACTGTAGCCATGCATTGTCATACTTATTATGAAATAAAAGACCTACAAAATAATTAGTCATGAATGTGCTACCCAACTAATTATTATACTTCTATATTTTAATATTACCAATTTTAACTGTTTTTTATTATGAATACTATTGAAATTATTAAAATATTACCTTTACAGGTACCAAAATTTAGGTAAAATGTTCTTTCTCAGACAGAATTCTGGAATTTGGCTCAAACACTTTTTAAAAAATGTTCATGTCATTAGAGCTCATAAGGGTTTAAACTAACATTACTATAATAATTTCTATTTAAAAGAGAGACAGTTGATCTGATTTGGAATTCTAGGCCATTCGTAAAGCTGCTTTCCCAAGGGTGATCAGTTTTGATATAAATTTTTAATATAGATCTTTTACAGCTAGTTCACACACATGATTCTGTTTGAGGCATTGAATTAGAGTGCAAGAAAAATGCCTATTAAGACTAAAATATTAAATGTGTATAAAAAATCCTTTATACCTCTCTACATTTTTATTTGGGAGAGAGAGAGAGAGAGGCCGGGAGAGAGAACATTGAGCTACGCTTGTGTGTGCCTTTACCAGGGAATAGAACCAGCAACCTTCACGCTCCAGGATAACGCTCCAACCAACTGAGCTATCTGGCCGGGGCTTTATTGATTTTCAGAAAGTCAGAGAGAGGAAGGGAGAGAGAGGGGGAAGAGCATTTGTTGTTCCACTTGGTCATGCATTTTTCTACTGCTTCTTATTTGTGCAGCAACCTTGTTGTTTGAAGATGATGCTCTTAACCAACTGAACTAACCAGCCAGGGCTCTCTACCTTAAACAAACAATTGTCATGAATGACAACCTACTTGGAAGAAACTCCTTACTTAAACTATGCACTGAAAGTATAAAGGCTTAAAATAATATGCTAATTTTATTCTAAATAATGCAAGACAAATATTTTGAGTGAGAATGACGTTTTGTCTGTTTTCATTGTTGCTTACAAAAAGAAAACTAAGCAAAGAAATTGCTAACTTATTTTTTCTCTACTAGGAAATGTCCATCTTGAGGAAGAAAAAATCATATATCTATGTCTTTATCAATGTATCATCTATGTATCTATGTATTTATCTATTTATCCATCCATCCATTTATCCATCCATCCAATCTATTTAAATCTATCCCCAAATTGAACTCAGTCTTTATAAAATATTAATTTCAGAATTTACATAAACTCCACTGTACTTTTCAAGTTTGCATCAAATAAAATACAAAATGCTGAGGAATTTTTCAACATGCTCATTTTAATGAGTAGCTGAGAACTTTGGTGTAGAAGACTGTAAATATGCAGGCATATTTGAATCTTTCTCTCAAATTATTGTTAAAATAGATAATCTTTAATAAATTAGTAGGACAGCAAATGTATAATGGTTTTCCATGTATAATTTTTTACATTCACCTTCTTACAGAAGAATGTAATGGGAAATTTTTATATTTTATCTAACTTGTATCTGAACACCCTGCCTCTTTGGAAATATCTGTTATGAATGAATTTTAGTGGAAGCAAGGGCACCCATCTCTTGATTATAACACTCAGATGGGATAAAGATTTTATGTGTCTGTCAACTTAGTTCTTAGCTATATAAGCTTAGGTATGGCCAACTGTTCTGGACTTTAGAACTTGAGGAAGTGAAGAAAACATGGGAAAGTTAGATATTACTAAGGGTAGCAGTAGTAGAGCTGAAATTTAAATGGAGGGGACAGATGTTGATGAAGATAGTATTTTTACCTGTGGCATGACCTTAGCTGTGTGTTAGATTGCCTATTGGCTGCATTTTTGGTAGCATTTCATGTCTTTGTGTCATCCTTTTCTCCAAGTTTTCCATCATTCTGAGAGCTGCCTAAAATTCTTCCAATGAATTCCTTTTTTGCTCAAGTTAACTGGTCTCTCTCTATTGTTTGCAACAAAGACTGATAGGGCATGACATGTGAATATACTGATAACATATTTATGAAACACTGACACCTCTTAAAATAAAATTTTATTTTAATTTGCTTTTGAAAAACAATTTTTAATTTTTCTGGAAGTCTGAATTAAATTAAATTTTCAAGTCTTTGGAGATTTCTTTTTTATAGCTTTCACCAAAAGTTTACACCTGACAATTACAGATCTGACTTTATTTCACTGTGCATATTTATAAAGTAGTGGCTTATTCAAATTCAGATGTTATTTTCTGACTAAAAAGTTTAGTAATTGCCTAGGAAAATGCATTGTTTACAAAGTTACAGAGTAATGGAAGTTTTATCTCTTTCATTATGTTATATGAAAGAATATAATATCGTCATACTTTCTAGAAAAAGGGATCTGCGTACACTGCTGTCCAAATCTAATTTTAGATCACTAACAAACTTAAAACAAAAGTGAAAACTTGAAGCATATAGACTAGCAACCTTTATTCACTTTATTTACTAATTATAAATGTGGAAACTAAAATCACATTGTAAAAAGAAGACATTCTTTTTCAGGATAAATCCACGCATCAGGAAGTGTACACACACACACACACACACACACACACACACACACACACGAAGTCTTTCTTTGGCAGCATTATATTTTTTCTGTTTTTTTAAGTTATATTAATTAGGGTGACATTAGATAATACGATTATATAGGTTTCAAATGTACATTTCTATGATACTTGATTGGTATATTGCGTTGTATGTCCATCACCCAAAGTCAAATCATCTTCTTTCATCATATGTTTGGCCCCCTTTACCCTTTATTATCGCCTCACCCCTCCTTCCGTGTCTGTGAGTTTCCATTTTACATCCTATATATAAATGAAATTATATGGTTCTTAGCTTTCCTTGACTGACTTATTTTGCTCAGCATAATATTCTCAAGGAAAATACATATTGTCACAAATGACAGTATTTCATCTTTTCATACAGCTGAGTAGTGTTCCATGGCATAAATGTACCACATCTTCTTTATCCAATTCTTTATTGAAGAACAATTAGGTTGTTTCCATGTCTTGTTTACCATGAATAATGCTGCAATAAAGATAGGGGTGCATATATCTTGGAAATAATTATTTTCAAATTTTCAGATCAATAGCTAAAAGAGGACTTGCTGGCTCATATGGTTACTTTGTTATTGGTTTTTTGAGGAACCTCGATACTGTTCCTCAAAACTCAAGCCAATAAACTTAGGGTTTTGAATCTCAGCATCCCAGGCCAATACTTTGTCCATTGCGCCACTGCCTGGTCAGGCTAGCAACAATTTCTTAAGGAGTATGTCATAAATGAGCTATTAACCACATTTTGCCAGGTCATTTGTCAGAAGTTTGGTAGGGAGATGTCAAGTGTTGGGACAAGCACAGTTCACTTTTACAAAACTACTTAGAAAACTGTTTAAGAGTTCTGTGGATCATATCAGATGCTTTAGAATCATCAAGAAATTTATGTTCTTTATTACTGGCATATCATAGTCTCCAAATGATATTTTGTAAGTTCTTTTTCTAAAATATGGTCCCTCAATTTTCTCAGGAAACTCCATATGCTTGGAATATTTGTTTAAACACGATTCAAAACAGTAGGAAGTAGAAGTCTGCTGTGTTTAAGTTTATTTAATGCAAAAAGGTAAAAATTAATGAAGAAACTAGCAAATCAAAGTTCCACTGAGGAACATCAATGTTTTTAACAATTCACTTGAAATAAAGGAGGAAAACCACCCCTTTAACATTTTAAAGCTTTGAAAGCCTAATGAACCACGCTATATCCTGTAGTTTTACCAAACCAAAATTCGTGCAAGGACTGCATTCATTAGCATTAAATGGAAACAGACCATTTCTCTCTTGCAATAGCTTCTTGCAGTGTTTCACTATTACCCTTCCATTTGGCCGATGAAATATTGTTTTATTAACAGTTATTTCATATTTCTTATTGTTGTGAATGTAAATGTAAAGTGTTGATTTAAAATTCCATAAGTTAAATGAATGCTCATCCCTCCAAATGACAAAAACAGACTTTTTCTTTTAATGTGTCCCAAATATATTCATTTTTCAACAAGGTAGATAGATTCTTGAAGCAAGTTGGTTGTTATTATGTTTTAATTGTTTACTTTTCTGTTTATATGTCCCAAACTAAATAAGAAAGAAAATTAGTCATTAGAATATATACAATGTAGAATATTAGGTGTATAGATAAGTTGGGTATTTTTCTGAGTCATTACAATAGAGGTTATTATATTGTCAAAATATTAGTAATTCATTTAATTCAACTGCTTTTAAAATTTTTACATCTCATTATTTTAGGAGAAAATTTGTATTACAGTGAAAAATCCATGCATCCATGCATTATTTAGAGAAGACCTTGCCAGGTTACCAGATTCTAATTCTATGAGGACTTTAACTTTTAATGTATTTGAGCTATCTGACATGTTATAAGTGTTACTTGAGCTATCTGACAGGTTGATAAGTGGTACTATGGCAAAATACAGAGGGGAGACAAAAGTAAGTTTACAGTTATCATATGGAAGGAATATAATAATTAATAAATGATAATACATAAATAAACTGTTTCCTGTACTCACAACTGTAAACCTACTTTTGCCCCACTCTGTATCTTATCTATAGATAAGTAAATAAATTCTATTGGTTAAAGATTCAATTGAACTCTTCCTTCTCTGGAAAAAGCCATTTTTGCCCTGTTTGATATTAACCTCAATATTCTAAATCTATAAATGTATTTGTTATTTGGATTGTCTTTTTCTCCGGCTGTAACATCTTACTCTGTCCTTCATTAGTGAATTGTGTTTGTTTTATATGTATATGACTGTCACCATTCTCATTTTCCTTTCAAACTAAAGAGTTACCATATATCCACAGGATTTATGTTTTATTTATATTTTGACAATGAAATACACATGTATTTCTTAAGTTGAATATAGTTTAATTTCTAAAATTAAAATCTCCCTCTTGTTCAACTGCCCCAACACAAGTAGATGTGCATATAATTAGTATTTTGACATAAATTGTCTCAAACATCACTCAAGATTGAAATCAGTTTTATACTGTGAAATTTAAAAAAATATGTGCATGTATCCTGATCTCCATTTGCCTAAGAATTCTGTTGATTGCAGATGCCTGGTAAAATAGCGTTAGCGAATTATCCAAAAGTTGGCAGGTCTTTTAGAAAATTCTACATTAGAAATATACATATAAATATGACAATATCCTCTATTTGGTGTGATGGGTCTAATGTTACAAGGGCTGTATATCCAAAGGTAATTGCATTGTATGTTCTATACCCAAAAGCTTTGAATGAGATGTGTAACATGACTTGGCTTTAAAACACATTCTAAATGGTGACATTGGAAAATAAAGGATTGGCATTAAAAATATGTATAAACAAAGTTGATTATAAATAAATATAAATAAGCTTACAGCTGGTTGTGAAGCTAGTGATGTGACCACATAGTTTTTCTGTTCCTAAGGAGGCTAATGAAATAGAAACATACTGGGAGTATTTTGCCTTGCACATTTGACTAAAATCTGCCACTTAGCAAAGAATAGTCTTCAGAAAGTGACTTAAAATTTTCGAATCTCATTTTCATCATCAATAGGTGACATTAGTAGTAATGTTTTAACACACTGTGAAAACCAAAGTAGCAATGCCTGCTAAAGGGATATGCCATTATAAAATGTAAGATGGAGAGAGTTGTGATGCTTCAGGAGTAATTCTAGCTGCCATATCTCTCTCTGAGGTCAAACACATTTCTTAGATTAAAGACACTGGGAAAGTCGTACTAACCTTGGTATGGTTGTGGGCAGTGTTCTTAGGAAGAAAACTGAAAAGTGTTTCTTCTTTTTTTCTCTCCAGGAAGACTGGATGTCATTTATTTGGTTCATAAGTCTATTTTTTTCACTTTCCACTAGAGATGTGAATTCCTAAATATTTTGAAGAAGTTCGAATGATTAGAAAAAAGTACATGTGAATGTGAAAGTATATATATCTTGGGAAGTTCAGGGGAGGTACGTTGACTGGTATTTGGATCAAATTGGAATAAAATATTCTTGCAAATTTTTCTTTTAAAATTCTTAAATTTCTTCCAGACAGGGTAAAGCAAGTAACTATTTTCCAAATATCATGGTTTGTTTTAAAGTATCCATGTTCTGTTCTACCATGTTCCGAAAAAATGGCCCTGTTTTACATGCTAGTGTGCAGGGTCCAAGACTTGATGTTTCTGCTTCAATGTGATTGCATGCAAGATAAAAGTTACAAAGAGAGAGGCCCTGGCCGGCTAACTCAACGGTAGAGTTTCAGCCCAGTGTGTGGAAGTCCCGGGTACGATTTCCGGTCAGGGCACACAGGAGAAGCGCCCACCTGCTTCTCCCCCACCCTTCTACTTTCTCTCTATTTCTCTCTTCCCCTCCCACAGCCAAGGCTTCATTGAAAGTTGGCCCAGGCACTGAGGATGGCTCCATAGCCTCCGCCTCAGATGCTGGAATGCCTCCCATTGCAATGGAGCAATGCCCTGGATGGGCAGAGCATCACTCCCTAGTGGGCATCAGGTGGATCCTGGTTGGGTGCATGTGAGAGTCTGTCTCTCTGCCTCCTTGCTTCTCACTTCAGTAAAAGACAAAATAAAAAGAAATGTTACAAAGGGAGAAATAATGAGCTGATGGAAAAATCAGATGTTTGTGTATTTTCTTTTTTTTAATTTTTATTTTAGTGAAGGGGGCTGGACAGGCAGAGACTGACAGGGAGAGAGATGAGAAGCATGAACTCGTAGTTGTGGCACCTTAGTTATTCATTTGTTGCTTTCTCAAACATGCCTTGACCAGGGGGCTCCAGCTGAGCCAGTGGCCTTAGCGTGGACCTGTGGGCTCAAACCAGTGAGCCCAAATTTATGATCTCAGACTCAAGTCAGAGATCCCGCACTCATGCTGGTGAGTCTGCGTTCAAGCTGGCAACCTAAGGGTTTTGAACCTGGGTCCTCAGGTGATGCTTCAGGTACTGTGCCACTGCCCAGTCAGACTGTATTTTCATTTTTATGGAGTGAGGAATGGTTTGGTGGATATGATTTCCTAGAATAGCAAGGACACCCATATTTCAGAATAGCTTATTTCAACAAGCATGGATCTTTTTTATGGCTTGTTGTTTTATTTATATTCCATATTGTTCCTTTTTATTTGCTTGACCATCATAGATAGACAGATTTGAAGAAAAGGGCTTAAGTCATTCATTTCAGGTGGCTCTCAATTGCATACTATAGCAGCCAGAAACTAAGAACTCTCAGATAAATTAAATCACATTTTACTTAGAAAGCAAAGTTTTTAACAAAAATTGTAACTGAAATCTGAATGTGGAGGTGGAAATATGTGCTCCCTGTTTTATACCCAGCTGTCTTAGAAAATTATACTATCAGTCTGAATCCTACAGACATTTGAGTTTTTAGATGCTTAGCCCATAAAACCAACAGAATTTAATCATCAGTCTATGTTGCTATCTGCTGCTTTTTAGCAGATAAAATTTCTAAACAATTAACAATAAAATCTTTCCAGAAAACTTCTTGAGGCTAGATGATATTTGGCTTGTCAAACATTTTGGACATCAACAACAGAAAAGCTATAATGTAGAACATTTTGATACTGTAGCATCCCACATTATTACCCTCTATTGCTTTGAAGTACCTGAAAAATGTGAGCGTGGTACAGTAGATAAAACAAAATGAAGAAGGGACTAGCAGAAATATGTTTAAACTACAACCTCTTCCATTTTTCATTTAAACTAATAGAGTTTTAAAATAAGTCAAATACATATTTTAATTGATAAACTGATTTTATATTCACCTATTGGAAACAGTACAACATATGTTACATCAGATTATGAAATATGGATGCTTTACTAAAAGACAGGAAGAGCTTTTTCCAGTCTTTAAAGTAAATACATATTCAAAGGATCTTAAGGCATACCATTTATTCATATTCATATCTATTGAAATACTGTACATCCACATACTTCAATAAATAGTTAAAAACCTGACCTCTTTTTAAATCATTTCTGAATTTCAAAAAACAATTTTTATTGAAAAGATTAAGTAGGTAACTTTTGGCTGCGTCACAAAGCTAAGCACAATGAACAAATTAACAATTATTCAATAAATTTGATCAATATAGGTGATTGGCTGTGATAAATTTCTCAGTCTTCTGAGTTCACACAATGGGGTATATATATATATATATTTTTTTTTTCCTGAATTATTTGGGTAATTTTCTCAGTTCTCCAGTCTACTTTCTAGATATAGTTTAAATGTTATGATGAAGCATTAATTTTTCAGTTAAGTTTTAAACTCCCCATAAGTAGCTTTAAGTTTGACATTTTCTCTCTCAAATCTTTTAGAGTCCCCCCAAATACAAAATACTATAATTTGGGCTGTACTTTTGCTATATCATTGCTGCATAACGGGAACTTCATGGTGTAACGGGACTTATGTTTTGAATGAGATCATTGTAAAACATAATTATACCACTTGCAGTTAAACCAAGAATGCAAATGAATTACATCAACTACCCTAATATTCTGGTTCTTCCTCCCTCCTTTTTTTTGTTTTTTCTTTCCTTTCCTCTTCCTTTCTTCCTCCTTCACTTCCTCTCATCCTTCATCTCTCCCTCCCTCCTTCTCTTCCTTCTTGTTTTCCACTGTCTTTACCTCCTTCCTATTTCTGTCTTCTTTTCTTTCCATTCTCCTTTCTCAACTGCTTTTTATTTTTCTTCAGTTTTTCTTTGAAAAAAAAAATCAGGGGCAACAAAAGAAATCCCACAAATGCAATTTGTGGAAATATAACACTGAAATGAATAGCTAGAACAAAATTATTATACATCAGAAGATAAATCAATTTTGTAAAACTGCTATTCTGAAATTACAACTACCTTGTACAGTCAGGACTGATAAAATGAAGTAATCAGACGTTTCATATGTCCATAAATGTAAAATCATCTACTGGAACATTATATGCAATACATTCACACAAAAAAAGCAAATACTGTAGCCTTATTTGAACAATATTGAACTCATAAATACTCATGATTTCACTCTGTCCAGGGGCCTAAGGACTAGGAATGCTGCTGTGATACAGAAAAACATAGTGAATACCTCCTCTATTTAAAAATGTCACTCAAGGACGTCTCTTCTAACATAAAGGCAAATACATATAGTTACTGAGCTATGACTGTACTTCTGTCACATTCTATGGTAATAACACCAGACTCCACAAATTCGGAATCATGACAACACTTTGAACTAATTATTTGGTCCATCCATAATTTATATCTTGATTTATCTCACATTTACCCTACAAACCTTACAAAGAGGAGGTATATTTTTAACTCTAGGAAAGCAGTCACTGTATAATATGCATTCTTGATCTGTTTCTTTCTCCCAAACAATGGTACCGATGGTTAACACTTTTGTGGTAGCACCACTATTTCTAGTAAGTAGATTATTACGGAGTGTGCCACTTTAAAGCTGCAATACAAAATAATATTTTATAATTTACTCACAAATTCCACAAAGAATATTTTTAAAAAGCAATTCAGTAATAATCAAAGTTAAGATGCCATATGTATTTTAAAAAATCTATTTTTGATACATCAATTTAAACAATGGAATAAATGATTACAGTGAGTAAATTTAATAGCATCATGCCATATTATTGCCATTTTGTGAAACCATTGTATATTTATGCCTCCTCATTTAGGATTCATTTTTATAATTAAAATAGATTTATGATGTATTTTGTGACTAAATTTTACTTGCAAAAATCACAATTTTCAAGTTATCTCTTTTCGGGCAAAATATTAAATATGTGTAATTTCTGTGAAATTTCTTTTATCTAACTTTATTAGTTAGTTTTTTGCTGTTTTCATGATTTGCAAAAGAGGACTACCTGTAAAAAAAATCTCTTTAGGTATAGTGAAATTGGTAACTGTCAAACTTGTAGAATGACTTTCAAGGCTGTGGTATTTCTTTAGTAAAGAGTAAAACTACCAAACTATTCCTGTAACGTAATACTTCTTAAAGTAACAGCATTCTCCTTCAAAAATGTAATTTTTATTCTTTAGAAGAAAGTAATTTAATATTCATGATAATATAATAGTTAAGATAACTTAAGCTATTCTCATCGCCGGTCTTGACTTCACTTGATTGTACCTTATGTACACCATGTAAAAAGAAAAAAACATGGCAATTTATTTTTTGTGGCCTTACTTGTTTGAGCTGACATGGCTATAGAGGAAGATATTATTTTAAAAATTAGTTATTTCAGGGATTGATATGCTGCATACCAGCATGAAATATTTGTTATATTTTGGCAAAAAAATGTTTTTATATAACATGCATTTCAAACTATCAATCAACTGAGTGATGTTTTCAGGTGGAAAATATGCAAAATGCTCCTATCTATGGGAGCACCTTAACGTACCAACTTACTTGCCACAGGGCCAAATTAATTTTGAGTCCTTACCAACTCATGTACTATTAGGTGGTTGGACTTTGAATTCTTTATGAAAAACTGTCTTAAAATTGTTGGTGTGAAATAGTGAAAGGAAATGATTCTGGATTGCCAGTTAATCTCTTGGCTGGACTGTGTTGTCGTTTTCAAGGGAAGTCTTTTTCCAAGTGCATCTAACATTGGACTAAAGACCCTGCCTGGTAAATTCTATTAGTTAAATTGTTTTTCACACATAAAATTGAGCTCTTGTGGGGCAAAACTCTCAAACCCTACTTGGTCATGAAAAGATTTTTATAGTTCTAGAGCTACTTTGCTCTTTAGAGACAGGATAGAGTGTAACTTGATCATTGTAGTTTATTTATTTTTTCTTTTAATTGTAGGATTTGGCAAAAACGTTTTTTTTTTAGTTGGAGACGAAGAGAAAAACATTATTTCATGAAGGCACACCCATGCTGAACTTACAGGAAAGAGAAGCGGAGCCATACAGCCAGTTATATTGCAAGGCTCATTCCTGAAACCTGAATATCATGCGAGCAGAAGAATCTAGATATGTGTTTATTCTGAAGAAATGATCTGAAGGCAATATTATTTGCTTTTTTTATCAAAAGAGAAAAAAATGCATCTTTGTAAATGTGGATTGATTCTTATTGAAATAGGGAAATGATGCTTGTATTGCAGCCTTAAAGAATCACATATTCACTGCAATATTTGTTTTTGTAAACTACAGCCTGCCACCTAGCAGACCATGACTGAATGCTTTTGAAAAGTTGTAGATTACAAACATGAAATCACAATTAATATCCTCTAAAAGTAATTTCAGAGCCTTCACATCTTAAAAAAAAGGACAATGTGTACTGCTTCACAGGTAATGTAGCTAATAAAAAAAAAGAGTAGAATTAAAGTATTTACATAATAAGCAATTCTACAGAAGGCGATCATCCCCACGTAAGCACTGCTGATTATATCCCACGCTGCTTTTAACAAACTGTACCAGATTGGATCCAGCCATCAGCACTTTCAGAAAATTCTTAAAAGCGTTTTATGGGTCTTTAAATTTATTGTAGAATGGCATTCTTCAGGTAGAATATGCTTGTGAAAGAGGACAGTGTCAACACAAGGTACCAGCAGGAGAAAAGAATGTCGGCGCTCCCGGTAATTCCATACTGGGCTGTACTTGGAGCTGGAAAGAGACAGAAAAGACTAAGTCAAAATCTAATTTGTATCTTTTAGGATCTTAATGATAATCAACAGACAGCTGGATGTATTGACTCCAACACTAGCATTGGAGTCAGATAGACTTAGGTTCACTTTCGATTTGCTGTATGACAAGGTGTGACCTATCCGACAAATCTTTCTGAGCTTCATTTTTTTAAAGGGAAAAACATAATATAATCCTCTTGGCATGGCTGCAAGGAGAAATGGACATGAAGCACATATGACACATTGCCCTGGGCTGAACACATGCTAAACATTTACCTACTATATCACAGCTAACATTATTCCTCTTATATATGTTGTAAATATTTGTATGAGTGAACAATATTCATTCATGTATATTTTAAAATTATTTTTATTGAGATAAAATTGCCATATAACATTGTGTAACTTTAAGGTGCAGAATGGTGTTGATTTCATACATTTATATGTTTTAATTTCATTGCTACCACTGTGTTAGCTAACTCCTTTGTTATATCATATAATTATCATTTCTTTCTTGAGTTGGGAATAATTAAGACCTACTCTCTTTCGCAACTTTGAAGGTTACGATACAGTATTGTTGACTATAATCACTGTGCTGTGCATTAAATTTCTAGGATTTATTTACTTGTTCCAAGTTTGTACTTTTAAAATATAACCGTCAATTTCCCAATCCAGCCTCTGGTAAACACCATTCTATTCTCTATTTTTATATGTTCAGCTTTTTAAAATTCAACATACAAGTAATATTATACATATATACATGCATATATTTGTGAATCTTTTTTATTGACCAAATGCTGGAAAAACAAACAAGAGATTCTCTCTTCCAACAATATCTTTTTGGAGTTAAGGAAAGATATTAAAAAAATATAATACAATTTTAGAAATATCAAGGTTGCGTATGCAAACTTCAATGACACAGAAAATTATGTATTTAAATCTGCCTGGGCAAGCAAGGGTTAATTTAACAGAAAGTTTTAACAAGGAGAATCACGATTTGGGTAGAGAAAACAATATATCCAAAGTTATGAGGAAAGGAGAGAGCACAGCATGCATTCTAGGATCTAAAAGCGGATTGGTCTTGATGAACTGCAAAGCTTGAGACCTAAAGTAGAGAGAATTGAAAATAAGACTTCTAGGGCCAGGGGCCACCGTCATCACAGCCATTCACATGCAGGTTCTCAATGGATTTGTTGAGCAGACAGTAGAGAAACAGTGGAACCAAAAAATGTTGGGGCATTCCTTTATTAAAGTCTCGCCCCAGCCTGCTGACAAGCAAAAGAGCAGGGAAAACAATTCCCTTTCACTCATTCAGAGCTCCCAAAGCCCTGCACATTCTCAGGTTCCACAACCAGGAGAACCTTCTCTGGTTTTTCCTGGAATCAAAGGCCCCACTAGTCTCAGCAGAGCTCACAAACCCTCTCAATTCTAGTTCCCCATCTGCACACCTTCTCCTCTCTGCACAAACTGGCTTCTTCTTCAGCACTCTGCATTCCCTCTGCTCTCCCTGCAAACATGGCTTCTTTCTGCCTCTTCTACTTCTCTCTCTTTTCAAAACTTTCTGACTCCAAAACCTCTTCTCCAACAACCATTAGCAAAACAACAGCCCTTCCCAAGCAAGAAGGTAATTTGCAATTTCATAGACCACATATACTTGGCTCTGGCCAGCTTCCAATGCAAACTATAAGCGAGCAAACATAAAAATCATATTTTACAAACTTATTTGACCAACAATAATCAAGATCATTCTATCTGCCTGGAGTCTTGTTGGTCAAATTTGACCAACAATAATCAAGACCATTCTATCTGCCTAGAGTCCTATTGGCCAAATAAGTTTGTAAAATATGATTTTTATGTTTGCTTGCTTAAAGTTTTCATTGGAAGCTGGGCAGAGCCAAATATATGTGGTCTATGTTTGCACTGGGGGCTGGGCAGCACCAGGTATATGTGGTCTGTGAAATTGCAAATTATCTTCCAGCTTGGGAAGGGCTATTGTTTTGCTAATGTTTCCTGGAGGAGAGGTTTTGGAGCTGGAAAGTTTTGAAAAGAGAGAGCAGAAAGAGAAGAGAGATTCTGATCCCACCACTGAGAGGTGCGGTAGGGTTTCTTTTTTCTTCCCTGATCCCTTGCCCTCCACTGGAAAAGCAGTTTTCTGCTTTTCCCTTGCCCTTGGCTTTCTTGTGGCTTTCCTGTCTTGGTGAGACACCAATAAACAGAATGGCCCACCATTCTCTGGCTCTGCTGTTTCTTTACTGTATGCCAGAATTCAACGAGAACCTGCTTGTGAATGGCCATGACTGAGGCGGCCCCTGGCCCTACATTTATAATAATAAACAATTTTAAAAAGAGTTTGACTCTTTTTGATGAAGGAGATTTTGAAGTATTTGAAGCTGTTGAATTGTATGATTACATTTATTTACACATTAGAAGGATCACAGTTTTATACATGAGTAGTTCATGTAATAACTTGGCTAACAGACGTGTTGAATTTTCACTAAGAGATTTCACCTAGAGACTCACCAAGCTTAGGATATTGTGGGTGTCTACTGAATAAATTCCACTCCATTTCATAAGAGGATATAGTTGCCTCTTTGAATGTGAATTATATTGTGTAAAAGAAATTGAATGTTGCAGACATGCTTAGCCTTGCCTGAGACTGATTCTCACTTATCATAATAATTATAACAGTAACAATAAAAGAAATCTCACCAACATACTTTTAACTACTTTTTCTTAATGTAACCTGGATTTCAAGTACTGTTTTCTAATATAAAATGAATAATGTAATAAAAAATACATTATTTTATCCCCCAAATTCATAACTCAAATCCAGGAGCAGTTTTAGTCACTGAATTTGAATTACCAGCAGGTAGTTTATAATGGAACTTTCATCAATGACTATATTTCCATGTTTAAAAAAAACCCCAAAAATGCTTTGTTTATACCTCTAAGGAATTAGGAGGGATGACAGGTGCATTGGTCCCTGCCAGTGGGAAGTTTCTGTAACAGTACAATTGTTGGTTGCAGGTGAGAGTCAAGGGCTGAGACTACCACTCTTCAGTAAACACAGAGCAAACACAGAACAAAATCAACTGTTTAATGCTTTATTTGCATTGCAAATAAGTTCTGGGAATGAAAAGATAAATGGTGATGGAGGAAAACTTGAGTTCGGGGGTGAACATATAATACAGTATACAGAGATGTGTCATAGAATTGGGTACCTAAAATCTATATAATTGTGTCAACTAGTGTCACCCCAATAATTCAATTAAAACAATGACAAGATTAGAAAAAAAATAAATCTGTATCATTCAACAGATAATTTTTTAGGTTTTAATATGTATGAAATATAATTATAGAACCACAAAACCCCTTAAATTATATTCTTTTGTTTAAGACCTAGGAAGATGTTGTATTTTTAAAATTATAAATAGATATTTAACTGGTCTGTTGCCTTCTCGATGACAGCTATTTCAGAGTTATTTTGCTGTTGTATTCTTAAGAATTTTTCAAACATTTTTGAGTGCAATAAAACCAATGTAATAGTAAAAGACTAATAATAAACAAAGCATATAAAATAATTTCTAAATAAGATATAAATCTTAAAGGTCAAGCACGCAAAGCAAAAATAAAATTTTATTATCTTGACTAATAGTACATTAAGGAAGTAGAGTATAAAAGACCTTTACAACTCCATATCCATGTTTTAATATGCATTTTTGGGCAATCTTTCTTAAATCTCTTTTTCTTCAAACTGAGCAGAATACCCTAGTGTGTCATTAGGCCACCATAAATATTCATTTTTATACAACTGTAATAATGCATTGCAAATGTTCCTATACACATCTATTTTACCAGATTGTAAAATCTCCTAGTTCATGTTTTATTTATCTTGGTGTCTCCAGGCACAAAGTAGAGCAATGCCTGGTACATAATAGATGCTTAAGAAATGTCTGTTGAAGGAACAATTCAATTAAATAAATAAATAGGTCAGAATTAAGAAAGTATTTCTCTCTTATAAAAACATTCTTCTGAAGCGAACCACTTGTCTATAGGGGGAGAATCTTCAATATTCCTCTTTCATTCATTTGGTAAATATGTACTTATCTAGGAACCAAACACTGTTCTAAGTACTGGGAATATAATAACTAATATGATAAATACAATCCTTTTGTTACTTAATTCCATATATAGCCATATATATTCCTTTTTGTCATATGCCTTCACTGCTGTCTTTTCTCTCAATTCTTGTACTCAGTCTCCTATTGTCTTAGACATGACAAAAGTATATCAATAATATATTTAGAAATTAAGCACTGCTTTGTAATTAACAGAGTATATGTATTTTTCCATTGATGTATTAAATTGATATACTTTTTAGTTTTGTGAATGTAATAAATTTGTTAGTCCTAAAATAAAGGAGTAACCTGTTACTACATTGTTAGTATGTAACTACTATAAGAAAAGGAGGAACCTGTTACTACATTGTTAGTATGTAACTACTATACGAAATGGACTGTAGAGTAGCTATTGACAATCAGGAAGCCAAAAACCAGACAGTAAAGGTAGTCAAGAGAATGCAAGGTCAACTACTAATGCCAAGTCATATATCATAATTTAGATTCCTTAAGTATATATTGAATGTCTTTTATGTGCTGGGGATTGAACACAGGTAAAGATGAATAAAACTTAATCTTCTCTCTCAGGAAAATTTTATTCTAGTTGGATATATAATTAAGAAGGCAAATATAGACCATTAGGATAAAAACAGTGAACAAACATGAGTGGGTTCTCCAAAGAGTCATGGTAGGTAAGCAGTCTGGGCAGCAGATTAGTTTTTACAAAATGCAATGATATACACATGCTAGTATATATATAATCTCACTTTTTAAAATGGTGGCATTGTGGTATCTTATTATATGACCTTAGTTCTATTGACTGATATTTATTTTATTTTTTGTGTGACTTGTTAACTCACTGCTTCAGAACACAAGACTAGTGGTACTAAATGTAAGAGTCTTAGTACTGTTTGGACTAATTAGATTTGTTTGGCATATTAAATTCCAATCAGCTATATAAGAAATTATTAAAAAGCTTTAAAATTATAAAACATAACTGTTTGTATTAGTAATTAGCTATTAAAAATTAACTTCCAAAACTCAGTTCAAGTGTCCTCTCCTCTTAAAGAGAAAACACTTTATAATTCCACTTGCCAAATTAATTGACATCATATTTGATATGTTACTTATCTATTACATGTTTACATATCACTTTTTCCTTTTTATACCAAAAATGTCTTCACGCCAAGATTTATTATATGTATTTTTATCATTGGTACATAACAAAGTCTGATACTTAATAAATGTTCAATAATATTTGTTAAATATTGATAAACTCATATCCATTTCTACTGTTATTATTATAAACACTTAAAAGGGTAAATACCTTCAGTACTTTTTTCAGAAGAATGTTGTCTTTCACCATTCATATTTTCCCTTCTAAGACCTACATAGAGTTAGAATACTTCCCTTCAGCACTTGAGCTGGAAGACAGATCATGAGGCAGCCTATATAAGGGAAGGGCATGAATCAAACTGTGTAGCATCATTTTATTGCAGCAAAAGATAGGGAATGTAGATGGACCTATGGCCCCTGGATATACCGCTGAATTTCTTAGGAGACATACAGGTGTGCCTTTGGATGGCCAGGTCTTTGGTATGTTCTCTGCCATAGTTTTAGTTGCTTGTGAATATCATACTGCTTCTCATCCAAAGTAAAATTTGGAAAGATAGGACATGTGAGCATTTCAGTTTCATTCTGAGTGATGCGGGAAGCCATTGGAGAATTTTGAGCAAAGAAGGTTAGCTGACCTTCTTAAATGATTGCTTTTAATCTATTGATCTGTGATCAATAGATTGTAACAAGCAGAGGAAAGAGTAGAAACCTATGTTAGCCTGAAACCTTCAGGGGTCTCCATTGACCATTGAGGAAAGCCAAGGCTGTATAGCTCAGCATTCAGGACCTCTGTTATCTGGTTCTGGTCAACTTATTCAAATTCATACACATTCTGAGCTCCAATCACATGAACCATATTTTGAATGTATAAAGTGTTTTTATCACTCTCTGTCATTTTTACATTCTATATCCTGAAGCCTAAATGGTCTTCCTTCCTATTCCCCTTTTCCACCTATCAAAGTCCTAATCATCCTTAAAGATAGAAAAACATAACTCTCTTTCATGAAGCCCCCCTCATATCTCTAATAAGAAGAGGATCTCTTGCCCATTCCTGATATCAGAAATAGTAATTTTTTTATTTATCATAAATTATATATGTATATCTTTCTCCTTGACCAGCTTATAAGCATAGGGAAGCCTTGGAACATTCCTCCTTATAATGTATGCATCTGTATCTGACTTGAATGTGTTCAATAGATGTGTGTTGAACTGCATATGAAAAAATATTCTTAAATATACATTTGTTTAATTCAAGACAACTTTGATAAAATACCCTACTTTAGTAGTTGTTCCTTTGATTTTTTTATTTTGCTCTTAAGGCAAAGTATGTGAGAGGGAAACTGTTCTGCTTCTTTCCTACTACCTGTTTAATTACCTTTGTTTTTGAGGAGAAGAAAGAAGAGAAGTGAAGAAGTTTAAATTGTGAAGGAAAGGAAAAATAACAAGTAAGACAAAGGAGGAAGGAAAAAAGGATGATAATTTAAAACACACACACACACACACACACACACACACACACACACACACAGAGACAGAGACAGAGAGAGAAGGAGAATACCCAACCCTTAATGTGTTAAGCAATGTGTTAGATGCTTTTCTGTTCATCATTTTAGAACATAAAAAGGAAGAGGAAAAAGAATGGAAGGAAGCATGCCAGGAAGTCTGCTTTAAAACGACCAAAAAGGCAGGTTTTTATTCTTCCCACTATCTTAGTAAAGATAGAAGCATTCTAGTGTTTCAATATAATGTGCCTAATACAGTACATGGACTGAAGATTCTGATGACATTGGTTCAAAGTACAGCCCCACCTCTTTCTAACCTGGATCAACCTAGACTCTTCTCTTAAATGTGACTACTTCAGTATCTTCAACTGCAAAACGAGGATTGGTAGTATCTCAAAAATTATCATGAAGAGTAAATGTGTTGATATATTTAAAGCACCCAGGACAGCATCGAACACAGAAAAAATAGTTGTTATTTGCTCATTCATTTAGCAAATTTGGTGTGTGCTCTGTGCTAGGCATTCTCTGAGCAAAAAAGTGATGGCCCCTACCCTCATAGTGATCTCTTTTTAGTTTAAGTTGTTTTCCATGGAACAAACTCATTTTATTTTTAAGTTTTTCCATTGATTTTAGAGAGAGAGAGAGAGAGAGAGAGAGAGAAAAGGAGGGAGGGAAAGGAGAGAGAGAGAGAGAGAGAGAGAGAGATACACTAACTAGTTGTTCCACTTAGCTGTGCATTGATTGCTTCTCATTCATGCCTTGACTGGGTTTGAAACCTGCAACCCCAGGTACAGGGGATGGCACTTTATCCCTGGGCCACATGGCCAGGGCCTACTTTATTTTTAAACTACACTTGGTTAAGAAATCGATGTTCCTCTGATCACACAAAGCTGTCCTCCAAGTTATCTTATAAAATATTAATTTTCTTTATTATCTGGGTTTTTTGTTAGATAGCTGGTCAATCTCCTGGTTTGTAGATTCCTTGAAGGCAGGGAGTATGACCTGTTCCTTTTTCCTTCTCCTCCCCTTCTTCCCAAAGAGAAGAGTGTGGTACATGGCCTTTAGAACGTGGTTTATGGCTGATGGAGTGCCAAGTCTGGCTTTGGCTGGGCTCTCAGGCCTGGAACAGGAGTGCCTGGGCTAGGTGTGGAGTCCAGACCTTTGGGATTTCTTCCAGTTGTCAACCGGAAGATCCAATCTGGGCTTGCACATATCTTACATCTTGTCTAATTATGATTATCACTCCCAATTACTTACAGCTGCTGCATATTATTTTCAGTGTTGGCAGTTTTCCCTTGTATTGCTCCAGTTTTTATTTTTAGGCAAAAACAAATGTAACTGTGAAATATTTAGTTTTGGTATAATACCAATTACTTGCCTAGGAAATTTCCTTAAATTGCTCAAGCTTTAACTAAACTAGCTTTGAGTCACATTTTTAAGATTCTTGTTGCAATCTTAGGTAGAGTTACTTAAGCAACATTAACTCTGCCTCCATGAGAAAATAACTGGCTTCAACTTACATTTACTGAGGAAGCTTAGGCCTTAATGGAAAGTGAATGATTTACACCTAAATTACATTAGATCACATAGAAGAGAGTGATTAATGTGGATTCAAAATAGAGTACACATTAGTTTACTCAGAAATTATGCACCATTGATTTGATCCAAAAGCCAGTGTAACTGTTTCATTATGCACTGTGGGAGAAATTTGCTCAAACGATATCTTAGTCCTCTCCTTAGCGTTATCTACCCCTTAACATCAGTAGGGTGGAGGAGATATGCACAAGCTCAGAAGACCCCAGTTTTTTTGTGTCACTTAATTCTGCCTAAATGTAGGGTGTAGATTAGGGGAGTTGAAGAGCACAAAAATGGGACATGCTTCACAATCAGATATGGTATCTGCAAGGATCAGGCAAATCACAGCACAGATGACATCATCTCATTATTCCTCTTTGTACTATTCCTTAGGCAATCAAAGGGCCCAGGCCCTGGGAGGGGATGTGTTATATTAAACATATAGCAAATCACATCTTGTCATGTACATTTCATATCTGGGGCACAGTGACTTCGCAGGGAAGGGCTTTGTTTGTGTGTTTATTGCATGCTTCTGTACTCAGACCCTCAAGGTCTTCTATCCTCTTGGCATTGGGGTTGAGGAATGCCTGAGTAGCACATTTGTAAGATGTTTGGACACGATGTATATACATCACAGATTTTTATTTTTACATAAGACACCTTTATTGTACTATAACACTGTTTGCTCAGATACAAAGATAACCATAGCATGATCCACTTTCCAGCCAGCTCTCAGTCTTGTTGAGTAAGATTTAATTTATGAGCTCCTACTATAGTCACAAAGAGAAGGTAAAAGGCTTTGAATTCCTGCTGGTCAACCTGCATTTTTTATCAGCTTTAGAAGGAATCAGGCTAACCAGTACACACTGGGACACTTTTCTTAAATTAGAGGCCTAAGGCTATAGAAAATCTATACTTAGATACTTATTCATGTTCATTGTAGCATTATTTACAATAGTCAAGGTTGGAAGCAGCCCAAGTGTCCATCAATAGATGAGTAGATAAAAAGCTGTGTACATTTACACAATGGACTACTACCTGGCCATAAAAACGAAGAAAATCTTACCCTTTGTGACAGCATGGATTGATCTGGAGAGAATTATGCTAAGTGAAGCAAACCAGTCAGAGAAAGACAAGTACCATATGATTTTACTTATATATGGAATCTAGTGAATAAAATAAACTAATAAAGTGAATAGAAATAGAATCATAGAGAACAGCTATCAGAGGGGATGGGGATTGTGGGGCTGGGTATAAATGATGAAGGAAATAAGCAAAGGAAAGAAAAACCCTAATCTCACAGACACAGAAAAAAAATAGAAACTTATTCTAACATTTTACATTTTTAATGTTTCACTTGTTCAAAAACTGAATACCTTTCTTCTAGAAGTTCTAACATATTTTACAGAACAAGCCTATATACCAGCATAAAAATATAAAGTAATTATTTTTTTAAAAAAGTACCTTTATTTTGTGTTATAAACAATAAGGAGACTGGCTAGAGAAATCACATCATTACTGCCTTTTTCTGATTCTTGGAATTGCAAGCTTGTTCTCAGCCATTAGTAAGTTATTTTTTTGGCAGACCACCATCCTTGAATTCTTTACTGCTTGATGAATAGCCATTTTGCAAAAGTTCATGGTATACAATGTTATTTACTCAGTATAAACTACATTAGGGATATTAAACATTTGTCTCTGTTACTACACATATTCAGATGTGGTAAGGTACCTAAGAGCTGAAAAATTAATATTGATATTTTAGGAGGAAAGGTCAGGCTTCCTGTCTGTTTTTCCTTTGAAGAAGGAAGGAGAAGAAATGTGAAAGTTTCCTGACTTGCAGAAAAGTACTATGTAGGAGGCTCCTTCTACTAGGAAGCTTAAAGAGCATTTTATTAATTTGGGCTAGTCGTGCAGAGAGATTTTGTATATATGATTTTTATACTTATGTGATTTACACCAAACCAGGATGGCCGATAGTATTGTATTGTAAATGAAGAGGGGAAGGAGATTTAGATTCCCTCCCTTCCCCCAACACCTGTAAGGAAGCAGGTACATAGCTAGCCAGGTACAGGAAGAGAGAGATTGAAAACAAACCTTCTCTCATCTGATGAGCCATTTGCAGGCATTTATCCCCTAGCGGCATAGAAACTCCTCCTCCTCTCCTTAAAACGTATAATTACTGTATATATATCTAAACAAAGGAATGGCAAATGAACACTGGAAAATTTAGGAATATCTTTTAATATGTGAAATAACATTTTTGCCACTGTGTTACCTTATAAGTTTTGATGTGTAGAAATGTTTTTATAGGTCCTATAGACAAATGTTGTAAGCTTGCTAATGAGTTGGTTCCATCCCCCACCAACCAGTGTGTGTGTGTGTGTGTGAGAACAAAGGTATATAACCTGCCGCAGGGGCTGTGCCAGATACACAGGATTTGGGTCTGCAAATGCCCTGTGTTAACCATATGCGGCCAGCATATTTAATAAGTCTCCTCCTTTAATAAAACCCCTTAAAATTCATCTGGACTTGGTGTCTCTAAGTAAACCCACAGAACTGAGGTGAGGTTACTTTACAACACAGAAATCTGCCTATTTGTAGATAAATACTTTTATCTGTAAATAGCCAGATAAAACTCCCTAAGACTATTACCTCTGATTTGAGCCAAGGAGAATAAATATGTAATCACTCAAACAGAAACGAATTCTGCTGCCTCTTTTCTGTCCTTCATAGTCATTGAAAAATATTCAAAGCCTGAATTGTTCATTGATACCTTCTAAACATGTTGAATTTTTTTACTTCTTTTACTTTCTTTTTTAAAGCAAGTCAGAAGTAATTCACATAAATCTAAAGTAAGTCTTTAAAAGAAATGTGTTGACCAAAGAGGTAACTTTTTATAACTCTAACTGGTTCTTTGAACTTGAGCAAAGTACAGTTATTCAGTCCAGTCAGGTTTGCAAATGGGTTTCTATCTATATGTTGTTACATATTTTGGAGTATGTGTGTCTATGTGTGTGGAAGTATGTATGTGTGTTTTAACAGCTAGCTTTGTTGTCTGAACTATATACACGAACATACAATAGAAATTGCCTTGACTACAGAGATTTTAGTTTGGGCCTTTAAGGCATCATTTCGCTGAAGAAAAGAGGTTTTCACAGAAATAAAAATAGAAACCCAGCTGTGCTCTTAAGGTCACTAATAGTCACTGCCATCAGCTGTGTCATCAATGTGACATTGCTAGTGCGGTAAAAAAAAATGGAAGAAGTTGCAAATTGGTAAACATCTTTGCAAGTCGAAGGAATTTTTTAAGGTTCTGCGTATGTGGTTATGTGAGTGTGAAATTATTTTAGTTTTTATGTAAGTGTTTAAACTTGGAGCATCTACGATTAAATTGTCTTGTGAATTCAGTTTATTCTGTGGCTTTTTTGTGTTAGGAAGGTTATACTAAACTAGCTGCTTTTCTGTTATTCTGTGACAATGTTCTTTTAGTATTAAAGATCAAGAATTGCAGAAGGTTTGATTATCTCTTCCTATCTTTCTTTCTTTTTTTTAAAATACTCCATTTACCTTCCAATCTTTTTTTTCTTAGCTTTTCACATGCAATAAAAGCCAGTGATTATCTGGCCTTGTCATTTTGATTCACTTAAATCATCCCTTTGTTATACTTCAGATTGATTTTCAGTTACTCTCAGTGATTATCTAATCATTTTCACCATATTTTGGCTATTTAAAAAACCCCGATTAAAAACTCAATGACCTTGTAAGACCCTCTGTAAACTTCCCCAAAACTACCTTCTCAGCCCTATTGCAGGCTGCCCTATAGCAGGGTCTGCTGTGGTCTCAGGAGGCAGGAAGACTCTCCCTTCTCAGAAAATGCCTGGGCCTTTGTGTATTTGCTCACACTTTGCCTTCTTCTGATATGAACTTCTGCACATTATATGTTGAAACAGAACCCATTTTTCCATGCCCACTACAAATGCAAACTGTTTACAAAATTAGAGTCTGTCAGTACTCTAAGAATTTCTGGGGACATGAGGAGACGAAGTGGGGAGATTGAATGATATGCTCAAGTGAGAGGCAAAATAAGACAAGAATTCAAAGATGCTGACTTTCCATGCTTCTATTTCTATGTAGCTCCCTGATTTTCTACCTAACTAGTTGGAATTAATTTGCCACCTCAAATATAAATTTTAAACAATAACAACCACACCAACAATATGTTTCTTCTAAAGCACAGCTCTAAAAATGAAGGTCAGAAAATTCATTCATTAAATAAATAATGCTTGAGTACTTAAAAATACTTACTGAAAAATACTTATTGTGCTCCCATATTCTGTCCTGTGCATTGGGATACAGTCTTCATATACAATTTCTCTAAGTAGATCACAATGCTCAGAGCAAACCATACTCATTAATCCCCTGGGTGGCAATCCATATTTCTTCTTCTTGGAATCACCTTATTATTCTCCCTTCCAACTTTTGAGCCCCCATGTAGCATACTTTAATTTCTCCTTAAGGACCTAATATAGAAATAACCCTATAATAACTCTCTTGGCCCTTTAGTAATTACTTATTTTCTCTCTTGAGGCCCATTGCAATACTAACTCCTCCTTATGTCCTTGCTGACTGACTTGCCTCCTCACCTACTCAGATTGCTCCTTAAAAAGGCAGGGACCATGATTTTTTCATCTCTCTTTAGTTCTCTTTTTCTTCCCCCAGTGGCTAACACCATGACTGCCCATAATAATAATTTAATAAATGATTGCTTCCTTTATATAAGATAAACATGCAAAATATACTTGTTTCACAGAACTTTTGTGTCTTGCCTTACATCTTCTTATGTTTTTACTTTAGCTGCTCCTATGACAACCAGCTGTACTCAAGGCAAAAATTCTGAGATATATTCCACTTAGCTCCTCAGAGAGTCCTCAGGAGTATGGAGCCCAGTGACCCACAGCAGGGACCAGCTCAACAAAACGTTCTTGGACTGGCTTCCCCTTCCTCTCTATTTAACTTGTTTCAATTCAGTGTTCTTTGAGGTTCCTTTCCAAAACAATCACCGATAAGCGAGCTGATAAACATAATATTCTTGAATGAAGGAGAGGAGACCAATGTGTGTAAGTGCTGGGTCTGGTACAACTTCATATCCCCCCACAGTGCTTGGTACTTTGCACATGGATGTGCCATAAATTAATGTTGGATAAATTGATTGAAAGTAAACAATTATCCTATCTCTTCATCTTCACCCTTCTTGGTTTATAATGTGTATTTACTTGCATTGCTTTTAGGATGTCTGCATTAATTATATTGTTAGCAGGCACATAACCTTAATAATGAAAAAAAGGGTCTTAAAATCTTAATTAAATCTGATATTTTTTTCCTTACAGATTTTATCCCAGGAATATTACGCACTGTTTTATATCATCATTATTTTGGTTTCTGCTACACCAGCAACACAACCTAATGAAAATTGTCTCCTGTTGTATTTCTTAAATACAAATTTAAAATTTTAAAGGCACTCATGGCTCTTATATTTCTATTATGATTTCAGCTATAAAATACTCATCTCCCTACAACCTTGAAATGCTTCTTTTTCAAAGTTTCAGCCTTCCTTACAGTTTCTGCCTAAAGTGATCCATATAAAAGGGGAAAATGGGAAGTACAAATTCTATGAAAAGAACTTGAGAACGTATGCACAAAAATAAATGTAAGGGATCTAATGCAAAGATAGTCTATTAAAGGATGAAAAGAAAAAAACATTAATACATTTGCATAATGAACACATTATGCACCATGGGTTAATATTGATTTTAAAGGTGTATAGTAATTTCTTTCCCCCCAAATAGAGACAATATGATGTTCATAATTTACCTGGACACTAATTAAGATATTTTTTTAAAGAGGCAGGAATTTTTCAAACTAGTACATCAGAAAACCTTGCCTCTGCTTCATTTTTCATAGATATTGAAAATTTGGTCACCTTAATGTTTTAGAGTTTTTTACTAAAACTGAAGTAAAGCTTCTTGGAACTGCATTAATAAGTTTTTCAGTCTATCAGCTAACAAAATTAAATCCACAGTTCCTTTGATCACAAATCATGAAGAGAAGCTTCGTCATTTCATAAGACAAAGCCTTTAATTTATTAAGAGATGCTACTACTTTAGCAGTATTTTCAATTATCCTTTACCGAAATACAATTGACCCTTGTACAATACAGGTTTGAATTGTACAGATTCACTTATATGCAAATTTATTTTAATAAATATTATAAATATGTTTTCTCTTCCTTTTGGTTTTCTTAATTACATTTCTTTTTCTCTGTTGTAAGAATACAACATATCCTATAACATATAAAGTATGTTTTTATTGACTGTTTGTATTATTGACTGTTTTGGTTTTCTTAATAACATTTCCTTTTCTCTATTGCAGAATACAACATATACTAGAACATATAAAGTATGTTTTTATTGACTGTGTTTTGGTAAACAGTAGAACATTAGTAATTTAGTTTTGGGGGAGTCAAAAGTTATACATGAATTTTTGACTGCATGAAGTGTTGGCATCACTAACCCCAGTATTAATAGTTCAAGAGTCAATTGTATATACATTTGAACCTCAAACTAGAAAATTAATCTTATACTCGGTTAAGTCAGAACATGAGTAAGTTAGGAATAACTGATTTTTATAATAGTAATCACTTGAATAAGTGATTATTATTATAAAGTACTTATTATTATTAAGTACTTATTCAAGAAATGCTTATTGAGCACCTACTTTGTGTTAGGCATAGTGCACAGTGCTGAATATAAAAAGAGAAACAAGACCCAATCCTTGGCTTTAAGGAAATTTATAGTTAAATAGAAACAAAATATTCTACTCTAGAAGAAAAGGAATGATTTTTACCAAATCATGTGTTATTAAAATTTCAGGGTTAAAAGAAACATGAGAGACTCTATTTCCTTTTGTGGAGTATAACCAAATCAAAAATCTAGTTAGAGAAAGACATTTAGGGTTATGCCATTTTAGAACCAGAGGGACTGAAGCCTAGAGGAAAGAGCTACCCAGAATTTTTTTTTAAATTTCTTTTTATTTATTCATTTTATAGAGGAGACACAGAGTGAGGGGGGGGGGGAGGAGCTGGAAGCATCAATTACCATATGTGCCTTGACCAGACCAGTGCAGGGTTTTAAACTGGTGACCTCAGTGTTCCCAGGTCGACGCTTTATCCACTGCGCTGCCACAGGTCAGGCGAGCTACCCAGAATATTAATTCAGGTCTCCAGACTTTGAGTTTTGTATTCTTTGCAGCACATTATATTGTCCACATTAATTTATTTAGAATTTGTTTCAGGTTTTTATAACTCACTGCTTATTAAAATTGAATAAAGCAAGTACAATCTTAAAATGTTTCTAAATAAAATATGATCAAAATAATTTTATAATTTAGTAAATTATGCAACAGTTACACATCACTTTCATTAGCTGTTCCAAGCATAAAAACATAAAATGAGTTTTTTCTATATACATGCTAGAAGTGATAGTTATTTTTTAAAATATCAAGTGTTTGAAATAATTTCCAAGTCAATGTGTATAAAGCATATATCTCTCATAATGTGTTTAACTTGGACTCTTTTAGAGCATCAAACATATTGAAGCTCATGATATTTCTTGATCAAATATTAGTGGTATCTGAATAATTGTCTTATTAAAAATGTAATATGAGTAATTAATTTATTTGTATGAAGAATAAGAACATTGCCTAGAATCAAAATAATAGGTTATTTATAAAATTCTGCATGTATGTCTAGACTATGTTTTGATTCTTTAGATCCTCAAAGGTGCATATGAAATCAGAAAATTAGCATTCAGAATATCTCTGCATAAAATGCAGTTTGTTTTTGTTTGTTTGTTTGTTTGTTTAAAGTAAAAAAGCAGCTTCAGTTTATTACTCATGTTTGAGGTCAGGACTTGAAAACTTGAAAAATAGAAAAGGAATTAAGGGAACCACAGATTTCTAGAGAGTAATGTCTATTTTAAAAACAACAAATATGTCAATTTGGTTTCATTATATTAACAGCTCTTACCTTTCTGGTACACTGATTTCTAAGTCATTGCTATAAAACCAGAAAGCCACATTTAAATACATGTGTTTTAATGCATATTTTCTGTTTCACACTAAATTTAATTCTAATCACAATTGATAAGAAAATTTCGTATCATTCTAGTGGTCAAAAAAGACTTTAAATTCCCTGTAAATATGCAAGATTGAAGGAAAGTAATCATAAAGCCATTTCCTTTCCTGTGTATTCTTTTTTTTTTTTTTTACAGGGACAGAGAGAGAGTCAGAGAGAGGGATAGATAGGGACAGACAGACAGGAACGGAGAGAGGTGAGAAGCATCAATCATTAGTTTTTCGTTGCCGTTGCGACACCATAGTTGTTCATTGATTGTTTTCTCACATGTGCCTTGACTGTGGGCCTTCAGCAGACCAAGCCACTCCTTGCTGGAGCCAGCGACCTGGGGTCCAAGCTGGTGAGTTTTTGCTCAAATCAGATGAGCCTGTGCTCAAGCTGGCGACCTCAGGGTCTCCAACCTGGCTCTTCTGCATCCCAGTCCGACACTCTATCCACTGCACCACCGCCTGGTCAGGCTCCTGTGTATTCTTATAGACGCTTCTTGATATAAAAAGGTTTGGGCTATGTCATTGAATTTGGATGTACTCCTTTAATCTTAAAATTAGAAAAAGCAGATGATTATTTTTTTCCTTCACCAAAAAGGGGAAAAATACTAAATGTTAATATTGTATTGTTACTTATTTTTTTCCCTGAAGAAATAGGGATATAAAAAGGTTACAATAAGCATAGTGTATGTTTCTACTAATCTTACCAGAATCTCTTTCTATGTTAAACTGTTTCTTGTCTACCCTATTTAAACTGTTTTTCTGATATTCTTCACATATGAACAAGATGATCCTTTTTAAAAGCATTATGGGAAATACAACATTATAGAAAATAATAGAGCAGATGTATCTACATGTCTGAATTAAGAGCAAGAAATTCACCAATAGTATAAATAGAATTTTCCATTAAACAGCATTTCTGTTTATTACAGAGAACCAATAATAATTGTTTTTAGATTTCAACTTAACATTGAAAACAAATCCCAACTCCCCCATCTCTTTAATACAGCTGGTTGCACAATGTATAATGTCTGATATACAATGGCAGTGTCTATTGTTACAGAACTGGTTTATTTGTGCATTGAAAGCTTCATTCAAATTTTTATGTTTAATAAAATGCACAAATTGACTAGTTCAGTATTCCCCAATTTGTCATTTTTTTAAGTAAATGGTTTTCTTTTTTAGGATAGCCGTACTGTAATTTTTATTTCATAAGTAACAAGGTGACAATTCCTGTGAAATCTCACAGTCCAATGACTGTGAGTCCAATGACTTAGATAGAGTCCTAGGTCAAGCTCAGAGTCACTTATAGGATTGTGAAAACTATCTCAGACTAAATCTGGGCTTAACGGCTACAGAAAAATAAACCATGGAAAGCCTATTTCATTGTTTGCTGACAGTGAAATAAAATATAATGTGGATATAGTAGGAAAAGGATTTTTAAGTGAGAGGGGGCAGCTGAAAGAAGCTATGTATCTATCGAAAAATATGTTGAAAATGTTGGGGAAGGAATTGTCTAGAGAGGTCCCAATTATTAAAAGACAAACATACTCATTTTTGTGCCTTGTAAATATACAGCTGACAACAATTACGGGTTATTTCAAAATAAATATGAAGTGATAAAAAAAAGAAGCATTTGAATTTTTTTATTAAAAAAGAAAATAAGAAAAGCAAATGACAAGTCAAAGAAAGTTTTTTGATTACACAAATGGATACAAAACCAACTTTTATTTCATTGGTGAAAATGCACTATACAAAAGGCTGGAAGTACTGGAGTATCTGACTGTTCCCTGATCCCCTAATTTTTGTGAGCAGTATGTCTCTTCGTATTATACATTTTGATTCCTGTTCTACTCCTATGTATATTTACTAAGTTATGTGTTTCTAAAGCTAGTTTTGAAAAAGAAAAAATTACAAAATCCTGGGGAAAAGAAAACAATGCATGTCAATATTTCTTAGGTGCTAATTAGACACAGATTTAATTGCCTATTGTTCATTTGATGATTACCTTTTTTATCACTTCATTGGCAGATAAAGTTCACAGGTCTTTTTTCAGCTGGTAAGATATGATGCTATAAAAAATAGGTTCTTCTACTTGACATACATACCTTGCTATTTTAATTCGTGAGGAGACATATTTCCAGTATTAAATACAGAGTGGAATGACAATTGCATATTGATTGAACATTTGAACAAAGTTGTGAAGGACTACCCAGAGTGGGTATATGATTTGATTTATAATTATTTGATTATAGTATATGACTCTCTCAGAATTTTTAAAGTTCATTGCTTTTAGAAATTTTTACTATAAAAAATTAAGACCTATAACAAAATATGAAAGTACAGTGAGCCTAGGTTTTCTATCTGTAGGATGGGGTTATTGTGACCACTGGGGGAGTTAATGAGTGTGACTATGCTTTGTACTATATAAATAAAAGCAATTTGCTTCCAGGGCACAATGCTTAGGTGCTGATAAATGGGTCTTTAAAGAAAAAATAAGTTCCTTTTAAATTTGTTGCATTTTATTAAACAAAAAATGATACGCCGCAGGTGATCTGTCAACTCATTTAAGACCATAAGGGGAGTGTCATGACCATCAATTTTTTTTTACCTAGAAGGTAAGTCACTGCTCACAAAAATTAGAGGATATTTTACCATTTCATATTCATTTTGAAATATCCCCTAATTTTTGTGAGCAGTATATATTAGTAATTGGCGCTTGTAATTAATAATTAGTAACACTGGGTAACAATTTTTTTCCATTTACTCTTGCATGAGGGTTTAGAACTTTCTCTATATATTTCTGTATTGCTGATTCTAAATCTGAAATCAGTTTTTTGGTGCATGCTCTAGTTTTTTATGAAATTTTAATTACTTTCTGTTACAGTTAATGGCATGCATTGGTTTTTAATTGGAGTTAAAGGGCAATGACTCTTGGATTGAACATAACAACAAGGCGATTAATGTTTTACAAACATCACTTTTACATAATTGTACTTGTTTTTAAATGTAAAAAATTATTATCTGATAAAAAAACACCCTCTTATTTGGTTTTAAGATTGAAACATGGCTTCTTTGAGTAGGCATAAATATAAGCATAGTCCTGACACCTTCTGTTATATATGTGGTTGTTACACACTTTAACATCAAAGGTGGAATATTTCATCATTTGTGACACGTGCATATATTTTCAAGTTCCCCTCGGCGATCAAGACAAAAATTGGGCTCCTCATATTGTGTGTCATAATTGTGAGGAAATGCTTTGTGACTGGACAAAAGGAAAATGCAAAGAAATGCCTTTTGGTGTTCCCATGGTTTGGCATGAACCTAAGGACCACAGCAGTGACTGTTATTTCTGTTTGATTCATACAAAGGGCATCGGCAAGAAAAAATAACATATGATCACATATCCTAATATTCCTTCAGTAATTCGACCTATCCCACACTCTGAGAAACTCCCAATTCCAGTTTTCAATAGTTTTATTTCTTCTAAGGATGAAGAAAGTGAACTTGGTGATCAACGGTATTTTGATAAGATGCATGAGGAAATGGTTGTAGAATCTGAAGGGTCTTCTTCTGATGCCAAGCAGTCATTAATTCCTCAGCAGTTAAGCTAACCCGAATTGAATGACTCAGTAAGAGATTTGGACCTATCAAAGAAAGCAGCTGAGTTATTAGCCTCCAGCTCCAAGAAAAGAATTTACTTTACCGGTCAACTAAAGTATCCCAGTTTGCCTGATCTGTGGTGGTGCAGTGGATAAAGCGTCGACCTGGGAACACTGAGGTCGCCAGTTCAAAACCCTGCACTGGTCTTGGTAAGTCAAGGCAAGGCACATATGGGAGTTGATGCTTCTAGCTCCTACCCCCTTTCTCTCTTTCTCTCTCTCTCTCTCTCTCTCTCTCTCTTTTTCTCTCTCTCACTCTGTGTCTCCTCTCTAAAATGAATAAATAAAAAGAAACTTTAAACTATCCCATTTCAGGAAACGTGAACAAATTTCTGTGGACATTTCTTTCCAAAGACAAACACTTTGTTTACTGTCATGATATCAGTAATCTTCTCAGCCAGCTAGGTGTTACCACTTACAGTCCAACAGAATGGTGGCTATTTCTTGACAACACTCAGCAGAGTCTGGAATGTGTTCTGTTACACAACAGTAATGTTTATGCAGTGGTTGCAATTGGTTATTCAACTCATCTGTGAGATTATAATGACATAAAAATTGTCCTCGACTTTCTGAAGTATGAGGAGCATAACTGAATCATTTGTGTGGATCTTAAAATGGTAAATTTCCTGCTAGGACAACAGAGAGGTTTCACAAAGTATCCTTGCTTTCTGTGTTTGTGGGACAGCCAAGCTCGTAAGAAACACTGAACACAGAAGGAGTGGCTGAAACATGAAGCTCTGGAAGTAGAGATGCAAAATATTGTGAATGAACCTGTAGTTAATCGAGGCAAGATCATTTTTTCCCCACTTCACATCAAACTTGGCTTAATGAAGCAGTTTCTTCAGGCTTTGAATAGAGAAAGTGAATGCTTTCAACATATTATTTCTGCTTTTCCTGCCTTGTCTTTCAAGAATATAAAAGCAGGTGTATTCGATGGATCTCAAATTCGAACCCTCATACGTGATGAAGAATTCGCCAGGAAGATGAATAAGGAGGAGAAAGCATCATGGAAGTATTTTGTGGCAGTTACAAAGAACTTCCTTGGCAACAAAAAAAGCAGAAAACTATGAACTTCTGGTTCAAAGGATGCTGTTGGCTTTCCGCGATATTGGATATAACATGAGCATTAAGATTCACTTCCTGAACTGTCACCTTGATAGGTTTCCCAAAAATCTCGGAGCTGTTAGTGCTGAGCAGGGAGGATGCTTTCATTAAGATCTGAAGATGATGGAAGAGCATTCATTATCAGGGGTGATGGGACAGAAATATGATGGCAGACTACTCCTGGAGCATCAAACGAGATTGTCCTCAACAAGTACACAAATGCAAGAGCTACAAACACAAATTTTTGCCTGAATAGAATTTAAATAAGTTTTGCGCACATTTTATGATTAAAATAAGTGTTTTAATATGCTCTATTTTGAAATTGTAGACAAATTCTGATACAATCATATCTTTTAGTGTATTAGTATATTTATTGCATTATGTAAATTATTATATTTTCACAAATATTTTTCCAAATAAGACATTCTACTTTATTATGTTAAACTAAATGTTGAAAATTTTACAATAAGATGAAAACCTAAAATCTTGAATTGCAATAAAACTGTAGCTTACAGAGAAAATCTAATGTCAGATTTGAGATCAGCACACTCGAATTAGGTAAGAACAAGTGTTTTTGTGGATGCAACAAAAATTTTGTTTCCCAGTGTAATTGATGAGGTATTTATTTGACTTCTAAATATGTCTCTTTTATTATTCATTTGTTCATGAACTTGTTGATTCATTTAGAAAATAACTATTTTGTATCTACTCTGCACAGAATTGTCTGGGTGTGTCAAGTAAACCTCATATACCGAGACTCCCACTCCCTGATTGGTGACTCAAACACTAGTCAAGGTATTTTTCACTGCTGTGAAAGGATCTTACAAATATAACTAATAAATTCCTAATCAGTTGACCTCAAAATTAGAGATGATCTAGGTGGGACTATTTAGTCTCAAGGGCCCCTTTAAGATTAGGCAGTTTTCCCTATTGGTGGCAGAAAACAGGACTAAAACCCCAGTTCAGCTTACACTTGCTGGTTGAAGACAGAGTCCAATGTGTTAAGAAATACAGGTGACCTTTAGAAACAAAAAGCGGGCTCAGCCTGACAGACAGCAAAGAAATGAAGACCTCAACCCCATTACTGAAAGAAACTGGAGCTTGAAAAGAATCTGAATGAACTTGAAAGTGGATTATTTCCTAAACTTTATAGATGTCTTGCAAAATTATACATGGAGAACCCAGTTGAGCCATATAGCACTTCAGACCTATAAAACTGAGTTAATAAGTTTTTGTTGTTTCAAACCACTCTATTCATAGTAATTATTCCCTAGCAATAGAAAACTAGTGTAACCAACAAACTCCTTTCATCCTGGGACACATCACAGAAACTGTTGAAAGCAATGCAAGGGTTAAAGAAACAGAAGTTAGAAATACAAAAACCAAGTGGGCAGGCCTGTTTTGAGTTCTTCCTGGACCGGAAGGGGGGGGGAGAGAAGGGAAGGCACAAAAAATGAGAATGTTTGGGCTGAATTTCTCTTGTAACTTCAAATAAACCTCTCTTTGAATCTATTTGTCTTTCTTTAATTCAAGTTTTAGTTTAGATGACATTCCATAATCCTATGCTCTATCTGTTGCCTGTGTTTTTTTTGTTTTTTTTTTTTTTTTTTTTTTTTTTTTTTTTTTTTTTTTTACTGGGACAGAGAGTCAGAGAGAGGGATAGATAAGGACAGACAGATAGGAAAGGAGAGAGGCGAGAAGCATCAATCATCAGTTCTTCACTGCCGTCGCAACACCCTAGATGTTCATTGATTGCTTTCTCACATGTGCCCTGACCGGGGGTCTGCGAGCAACCCCTTGCTGGAGCCAGCAACCTTGGATCCAAGCTAGTGAGTTCGGGGTTTGAACCTGGGTCCTCCGCATCTTAGTCCGACGCTCTATCCACTGCGCCACCGCTGGTCAGGCCTGTTGCCTGTGTTTTTTACAAATCTTTCATTCATTTTGCAAACAATAAAAACAAAGGCTCCAATCAGATACTCCAGGTATCAGACTATAGTCCCATTGAGTTGAAATGATCATGAGCCATTTATAAATCCAAGATTACTCCAATTCCACATTGATCCCTGAATGAGATAATATGTGCATCTATGTAATCTCTACCCAGAGAACTGCAAGAAAGCTTGACCAGAAGCTGTGAGTACATTTTTCTCACGTCTTTTAAATGTAAAATGCCTACAACTAAATACTTACCACGAATAACTAATCCTAGTAAGTACATAACCATGCTCATTTTCTAACTCCTTTGTGGTCAAATATTGAATACAGATGCTACAGAAAATAGGCACCATGGCAAATTTGGACAAATAGAATTTAAAGGCAATGACAGGAAGCTTAGTCAAGCATAATGCTAACAAAGCAATGACTAAAAATCAGGATAAGGAAACATCAAACAGTCCCTGGAGATTCATGATTGCATAAGAGGGTCTGCCTGCCTCTTGAGTCCTTTGTTTTAGTCGACATCCTCTTTTTATCCAGTAATTACACTCTTACAGCTAAAAGATGTTTGGAGTATAACATTGATTATTTACAATAGCTATTGATGGTATAAGAATGAATGAATGACTAAATAAATAAATAAATAAATAAATAAATAAATAAAATGTGTAGAAGATAAAGAGTAAAGCTCTGGGATCATCTTATTTCCTCAAAGTTACAATTTAATTGTGTTTCCAGTGGGGGTAAAGGTATTCACACACTCCCCTGCAAAACACTTGTTAAAAATATACAAAAAATAAAGCTGACATACTTTTTTACTTATGCCATTTCTCCATTTAAGCTGCTATTTGCTACTTATCATGCATTAATAAAAGAATGGATGAAATGAACAAAGCATGGAATTTTGTTCCTGCCATGTAAAGTTACAGCAAATAAATTGCACAGAGGAAAGAATAAACGTAGAAATAACCTAAATCTTTTTATGGAGATGAGGTGAAAAGCAGTCTCCTTTAGAATTGCTTCTCTAGATTATAATAGCAATTTATGTTAAAAGTCACCATGACAAATCAGCCCATAACTTATTTTAAGAAGTCAAACTAGCAAGATCAAGTGTACTGTAGGTGGTATTTTATCTTATCATATTAAAAGAGTCTTACCAAATGTAAAAGATAATCTTAACTACAGTGTTCTGTAAGCAAGCAGAAAATTATGTAAATCTGATTTCCTCACTATGCGTTTGTTATCTCTTTAAAGCTTACTAAATCATATCCAGATTTGTAAACACAGAAGCACTGGATCCAAGATACATTTGCTTTTCAAACACTCAGAATGAAAAAAGGTATTTTGCAGGGTGTAATTGAAAATTTCCTATCTGTTTTCAAAAGCTAACAAATCAACGGTTGTGTGAAATTAAAAAAAAAATACAAAACATCACCTTTTTTCTTATTATGGGCTTAATTGCTTCCTCATAATGGAGTGTGAAAATGTGATTGCAATAAGAATAGCACCTGCTTTGAAAATTACATATCAAAGAAATGCCAGTCACAAGCAGGAAGCCTATCTGCAGCCATGTTCAAGTTCATCTGTTCCTTAGTTTGCACTACTCCTTACCCTATCTCCATTTTCCCTCTTTAGATTGATTGCCTGAATAACTGGTGTTTACTTTGTAAAGTCACCTACAAATGCCCATATTATATGCCTAAGCTTTTGAAACTACCCAGGCATGGAGGCACATGTAAGCAGTTGGGTATTTATCTGAGCTCAAACTCTGAGATTTTCTTCCTTATAGACACACAAGTCCCCCACATACAATCTTTTTTGCCTCTGTGAGAGAAGACAAACCTTTGAGCCAGACTGCATAAGCATTTCAAGTCAATAATCATGCCAATAGATGGCCTGTCCTCAATTTTCTTTTATTGTAAAGGAGAAAATCTTTTGATGTTAAGCTTACTCAATCAAGTTCATTCTTATCTTGGATTTGCATTTATTTGTGTTAACATAATCTTTTGTAAATATATGTCTAATTTTATATATTCTTTCACCAATAATTTTTTATTTCATGTTTAGAGCAAGAGAGGTAATCCTTTACATTTTCTATAAAGAGTTGACAAGGGAAATAAATCAATAGGTTAAAAGACATTGAAGTTACCACAATGTTGCCTGACCAGGCAGTGGCACAGTGGATAGAGCATTGGACTGGTACGCGGAGTACCCAGGTTCAAAACCCTGAGGTTGCCAGCTCTAGTGCGTACTCATCTGGTTTGAGCAAGGTTCACCAGCTTAAGCCCAAAGTCACTGGCTTGAGCAAGGGGTCACTCACTCTGCTGTAGCCCCCTAGTCAAGACACGATTGAGAAAGCAATCAATGGACAACTAAGGTGCTGCAATGAAGAATTGATGCTTCTCATCTCTCTCCTTTCTATCTGTCCCTCTCTATGTCTCTATCATAAAAAAAATTACCACGATGTTTTTGTTAATAGAAATGCATAATATTTTATGTACATTTTAAAAATAAAAATACTCAAAACAACTCTATTTCCAGATCCTGGCATATCATAGGTTTAAGTGTCTGTGGAGTAAATAACTTGTATACAGTAATTTTAATTCTTTTTTTTTTTATTTATTCATTTTAGAGAGGAGACACAGAGTGAGATAGAGAGAGAAAGAGAGAGAGAAAGGGAGGAGGAGCTGGAAGCATCAACTCCCATATGTGCCTTGACCAGACCAGTGCAGGGTTTTGAACTGGCGACCTCAGTGTTCCCAGGTCGACGCTTTATCCACTGCGCCACCACAGGTCAGGCATATTCAGTAATTTTAGTAAGCAATGAAATATAAAGTTTAGTTCTATATTAGTGAATTTTGCCAATTTGAAATAAGTCAATACTTCATTCTAACTGTTTAGAAATTTAAGTGCTTGACTGAGACAATGACATGAAGAGAGTACTTCAATATGGCATGAGCCATATAAGAAAGAATATTCACAAAGAGTGCAGAAAAAACAATAGAGAGATGTACTTAAAGGGAACTATGCAGCCATACATAAGTACACACAGACACATAAAATACTATGTATTTTTGTGCAACACACACATACACACACTATTCATGCATACCACTGTTTTAGAAATACAACTAGATACTTATTAAAATGACAAAAGAAGACTGAGACTTATAATAATGATGGGTGGGGAGAAGGACAGCCTCAGCATATGTGTTTATAGTATAATGCTCCAATAGACTTCTAGTGCCCTCTTGTATTTTCACATCTGACAATATGAATGGCAGTGCCAGCTCTTGGTGCTTGCCCTTCTGGCTAGGTAACGTTAAGCTGAGGTTCATGTTTAGCCTGTGGGCTGAAGGTTTTTATATCTGCTGTAAAGGCAGTCTGGGTTAAGTCCTATCTTGAATAGCACACATGTAGTAACCAAACCAAAGCTTCACAGAAATAAAATTGACCTCTTTTTATCTATAAAACAGCTATAGTGTTAAGGCACTCAGTATAAGCTCTAATAATTTTAAACTCTGGGAAAATAATTTCAGCGAAATACATAACTAGAGAAAGAAAACAATTTGCATATTTGGAGACTTCTGGGACTTAGAACAAATTAAGAATCCCTGATTCTTAGTTACATAAACCTACTATATAAATATTGTTCTAAAGACTTTGCATATATAAATGTACGTATTTACTCTTCACAACAATCTAGTATTTCCCCCATTTTATAGATACATGTAGACATTGGAGATGTGTTTTAACCTTGTTTATGTGGCTTTAAGATTTTTGCTCTCAACCACTTGGAGATAAACAGAAAACATAAAGGTAAGAAATATTTTTGAATTAGATCTGCCCTAAAAAGCAAACAAACAAAAAAACAGACTACCATTGGAGTTTTTCAAATAAAGAAAAAGCAAAGTGCACTTTAAAAATCTTTAGCACCTATAAAACAGGTGACAGAGGAAGTTTTTTAAGACTTCTCTTTTACAAACAAGCCAGTATGAAGTAAGGAGAAACTTTGGCATAATTAACACATAATTTTTTTAGTTCTTTGATTAAGAGATAACATCTGGGTGATTTCAGGATATTTTTCATAAACTACATTGACTAGAACTGCTGATACTGACAAGCAGAGCTGTGTTATTTTCAATGAACTTAGACTCAGTGAACAATCTATTTCTAACTAAAGAAGGAACAACTACCACTTGGTAATTCAATGAATTATTTTACAAGTCAGGACTATACATTGCCCTGTACCCATACCAGGTTTCATTATTTTTAAGTGCTTTTTTCCAATTAAAAAATAAAATCTGAAAGATAAAGCAAAGCCTTAATTACATTTCATTTTTAGTTCAAATGCTCAGTGTATTGCACAATAAAATCCTCACTGATGAAGAACTGGCCGAGTAAAACTTTCTTTTGTTAATAGCCTGAGCCAAATCACCTGGAGCCAGCGGCCTCTGAGGCAAGCTGAACAGAGAGCCATCCCTTGGAGGCTTTCTCTGTCTGTTAGGTGCTGTATGTACAGTGTATATCATTCTGTTCTTGCCCAGGGAGCTCTCCTGCCAGTCCTAGATCCACCATACCTCATTATCCTGAAGCCAGACAGACGGTGGCAATTATAACACCGTGGTAGGGATGACATACTATGGACGTGATGGCGAACCTATGACACGCGCATCAGCACTGACACGCGTAACCATTTTCCATGATAAGCGGCCGCATGCGGCCGCATACCAGAGAAGTATGGGGCCGCATGCGGAGAAGGACGTTTTATCCTCGGCTCCCACAGGGCCAGGTGCAGTAGCCGAGGATAAAACATTTGCTGTAGTGTAGACAGTCTGTGCCGGAGGTCTGTAGGCCAAAACAACAGAACTCTGGCACAGAGCGTCTAGTTCTGGCACTTCCGGTTAGGCTGTTTTTCTGGAAGTGACACACCACCCAAGTTATGCTCAGTTTTTTGGCGAATTTTGACACACCAAGCTCAAAAGATTGCCCATTACTGTACAATGGCATGGTTGAGAAGGCCCTTCCATTAAAAAAAAACAACAACATTGCTTTGTGATGCTTAAAACTCTCCCCAAGTAGTCTTCAGACAGAAACTTTGTTTGTTTTCAGTTTAAAGTAATTCTGCAAGACAAATATATACATCTGTGGGTACCTGTGTTAATTTATGAAGGATTCACTGGTGTGTGGGGGTACGTGGGGGGGATAATTTACATTTGCTATTCGATGAAGTGTGTTGAGTGCCTACTATATGTTCAAGGCCCTTTGTCAGCCCTGGTATGTTTTCTCAGAATTCTCTCAACCTGACATTACCTACACAAGTGTCAGGTTTCACGTAACAACCACTGCAGGGCCACTTCATGGTCTGGTGCTGCAGTACCAAAAGGAGACGATATCCCTTTAAACCCCTTGGGCAAGTTATTTCTAAACTTTTGTTTTTTGTCATCTTTTATCAAACTTTGGCCATTAATTAGAAGATACCTTTTCTCTATTAGTTAATAGGAAGATGCTTATTAGTTCTTTGGTTTCCTTTGATCCTCAGCTGCTTTCCTGACTTATTCTCATGGGTTTTGCCCTAATTCACCTCTTATCTGCAGCTCTGGTAACTGGGAGATAAAATGTGCCTTTATACCCTTGTTTCTACATAAAATTAATTTTTGTGTGTTAGATTTTAAAAAATGAAATTGAATATTTTGTAGTTAAAGCAGTCATACTGTATTTTTACTCCAAAATTCTTAGATTATCCAAATGTGCCAAAGTCATTATAGCACAGAATTGCTTATAGAACACTTATTTTTAGCTTGGTAATGCAGAAAGCATATAATTCATACATATTACTAAATTTTCAGAAGTGGTGTATCTTATAGCTTTTTTATAGCTGTGACTTTCCACATAAGAATAAAGACAGGAGCTATTATTTTTTGTGTTCAGGCAATAAATATATATCTTGGCATTGTTTAGATGTATTCAAAACCCACAAATACTTATTTAAAAGCAAAACATAATGTATCAGGAAATATGATGCAGCTATAAATCATGAATTCAGTTTATTTACTATTGAAATACACAAAAAGTACAGTTTGGATAAAGTAAAAAAATGAATTTAATCTTCTAACTTTTCTAGTAAAACATTGCAATAATGGAAGAAGAGGAGATGACAGATGTCGATGCAAAACCCTTTCAAAGAATGTTCATGATCAAACCTCCTCAATATTTTTAATATTTCATTCAATGACTATAAAATGTCAGCTTTAAAACCAGGTTTATAGTTAGCTTGTCTGATTAGAAAACTTTCTCATCTTTTGAATCTCTCAAAGTCTTCATGTCAAAATCAAATCAGGCATTCTTTTCACCTAACTATTCATCTAGGATTTCTGCTATACAATATCCAGAATAACTTCAGGACAAAGAGCTAATTTGTAGCCCTAAAAGCAAAGTTAATCATTTTGTATTATATACAGAAAAAAAATGTTCTATAAAATTTTCATAACTCTATATTGAAGATATTTTATCTGAAAAGGATCACAATATTTACTTTTATTTATTCATCCATCCATTCATTCAACAATTTATTAAAAACATACTATTATCCAGGCACAACCTATGAACTAAAGATATAGCAGTAAACAAACAAGTTTCTTGCAATCAGGGAACTCCTATTTGGGCAGAGAACGAAAGAAAAATAAATCAATCAGCTGACCATTTATTAGTAGGTGGTGATAAGTGTTAGGTGTTAAGAAGATAAAATTGAATTAAGAAAATAGAAAGTGAATAGAAGGGTCAGGTGCTGTTTTATGTATAGTAAAATATTTGGAGAATTTTGACTAAAGGTTTGAATAAAGTAACAACATAAACCATAAAAATATTTGAAAGAAAATTGTTTTGAGCACAGGGACTGATTAGTATTAAGGCCTCAAAGCAGGAGCATACTTGATGTGTTTAAAAAACAGAAATAAAATCAGTATACCCGAATACAGTAGGAGTCCTGTGCAAAAATGATTGCAAGAAATAAGGTTATAGAACAGGGGACAATATATAGTGGAAACCAGATTTTGTTTTTAGTGAGCCAGGTAGCTATTGTATGGTTTTGAGCAGAAAAGTGACAAATTTTAAATATACCTGTTGAGCTATTTGTGGTAGAGTAGATTAACCTGAGTAGAGTAGAAGTAATGTGGGAAATTGGGGAGAAAAATTAGGAGTCCAAATGAAACATATACCTTAGCATGTTCTTTTAAGAAATTTTCAAAGTAGACACCAATCACTGTGCTCCACACTGTCACAAAAACTTTTCTGGCCAACGCTGAAGTATGACTCCTGGGGCTCAGTGTGCATATGAAACAGGTTCCTTTCTCTGCTAGCTTAAAGGTTTATTGTTACTTATAATAAACATGAGTGGTTCTCTATATTTCAAGACAACCTCATAAGCAAAGAGAAACAACTAAATATATATTTGACTGAAAAAAATAAGTTTTTAGTCAAATATATTTTTTAAGAATTGAAATCAGGGTGCCACAGATAATACAATTAAAAATAACATTTACATGGTTTACGTTAAATGATGACATCCTAAAATGTATTCCTTTTAAATAGTAGCATTATCAATAAAATATTACATACTTTTAAAAAATATTGAAATCATGTTGAAGTTGTTGAATCAGTAATGAGCCAATCAGAAACAAGTTTTGTTTCAAAGTATATTTATGTATATTTTGAACTATATATTTATTTTTAGAGGTTTAAATATAAGCTATAGTCATAGTCCTACAAAGATTGTAGGTACATGACATTGTCAATATATGGCTTAGAAAAACAAAATATTTTTAAGAATATGAAATATATTTATCTGTATGAAGGTAACAGTGGGGAACAAAATATTTGTTGCATCCACAAAAACACTTATTCGTACCTAATTTGAGTGTGCTGATCTCAAACCTGACATTAGTTTTTCTCTGTAAGCTATAGGTTTTCTGCAATTCAAGATCTTAGGTTTTCATCTTATTGTAAAATTTTCAACATTTAGTTTAACATAATGAAGTAGAACATCTTCTTTGGCATCATCTTTGTGAAAATATAATAATTTATATAATGCAGGAAATACACTAATATACTGAAAGATATAATTGCATCAGAATTTGTCTACAATTTTGAAATAGATCATATTAAAACACTTATTTATATCATAAAGTTTGTGCAAAACTTATTTACATTCTATTCAGGCAAAAATTTGTGTTTGTACACCTGACCAGGCAGTGGCGCAGTGGATAGAGCATCGGACTGAGATGCGGAAGACCCAGATTCGAGACCCGAGGTCGCCAGCTTCAGCGCGGGCCCATCTGGCTTGAACAAAAAGCTCGCCAGCTTGGACGCAAGGTCGCTGGCTCCAGCAAGGGGTGGGTTGCTCGGCTGAAGGACCGCGGTCAAGGCACATGTGAGAAAGCATTCAATGAACAACTATGGTGTCGCAGCGGCAACGAGAAACTAATGATTGATGCTTCTCATCTCTCTTCGTTCCTCTCTGTCTGTCCCTATCTATCCCTCTCTCTGACTCTCTCCCTGTAAAAAATAAATAAATAAAATAAAAAGATTTGCGTTTGTAGCTCTTGCGTTTGTGTACTTGTTGAGGACAATCTCGTTTGATGCTCCATCAGTAGTCTGCTCATCACTAAGAGCTCCAAGATTTTTGGGAAACTTAGCAAGGTGACTGTTCAGGAAGTGAATCTTAACGCTCATGTTACATCCAATGTTGCAGAAAGCCAACAGCATCCTTTGAACCAGAAGTTCATAGTTTTCTGCTTTTCTGTTGCCAAGGAAATTCTTTGTAACTGCCACAAAAGACTGCCATGCTGCTTTTTCCTCCTTATTCATCTTCCTGGCAAATTCTTCATTATGTATGAAGGTTCGAATTTGAGGTCCATCGAATACACCTGTTTTTATATTCTTGAAAGACAAGACAGGAAAAGCAGAAATAATATGCTGAAAGCATTCACTTTCTCTATTCAAAGCCTGAAGAAACTGCTTCATTAAGCCAAGTTTGATGTGAAATGGGGAAAAAATGATCTTGTCTTGATTAACTACAGGTTCATTCACAATATTTTGCATCCCTACTTCCAGAGTTTCATGTTTCAGCCTCTCCTTCTGTGTCCAGTGTTTCTCCCGAGCTTGGCTGTCCCACAAACACAGAAAGCAAATATACTTCATTTGACCTTCCTGTTGTCCTAGCAGGAAATTTGCCATTTTAAGATCCACACAAATGATCCAGTTATGCTTCTCATATCCAGTTATGCTCTGAAGTATGCCACATATTTCAGAAAGTCGAGGACAATATTTATATCATTATAATCTTCTCACAGATGAATTGAATAACCAATTGGAACCACTGCATAAACATTAACCATTGTGTAGGAGAACACATTTCAGATTTTGTTTAGAGCTGTCAAGAAATAGCCGCCATTCTGTTAGAATGTAAGTGGTAACACCTAGCTGGCTGAGAAGATTACTGATATCATGACAGTAAACAAAGTGTTTGTCTTAGGAAAAAAAAATGTCCACAAAAATTTGTTCACGTGGGGGGGAAGCAAGATGGCGACAGAGTAGGCGGACGTACCAACTTCCAACTCCCAGAAGCAAAGTGGATTATAACTCAATTTAAAGAACCATCATCTGGATAAACCAACTATGAACTAAACTAAGTGGACTCTTCAACCAAAAAACAGAAGAATCCACATTGAGACTGGTAGGAATAGCGAAAATGCGAAGAAGGCTGCCCAGCTCCCAGGAGCACATGGCAGCCGGGAGAGACCCGTGGGGCGGGATGAAAGTTTGGCGGAGAGGAAGGGACCTGGGTCCCAGGAACCAAGCCCCAGCCTGCAGTCCCAGAGCCTAGAAGAGGTGTTTGGACAGTTTTGAGCTGTGAAACAAGTGAGGGAGCTCCCAGGCCTACAGTGTGGAGTATTAGGTCCCTTCCTACTCTGCTGAGGGCTGCTTAAGGGTTTGGGGTGACAGGACGCTGAAACGCGGTTCTGTCGGCGTGTGCAGAGGCCAAGCCGGTGGGAGCTCGGTCTAGCCCAGAGGGTCGGAATGGACGCGCAAAAGCGGTCCGGAAGCTGCGGGCCCGCCTTTAATCCCACTTACGGGGACAAAGTGGGAGGCCAGGAACGAGCAGAAATCTGCTTTGCGACCTTGCGCAAGCCAGCCCTGACCGCGGGGACCGGGCTAGGACGAGGGACGGGCAGGGGCTCGCGGCTGAGCTCACGCTACAAGCCCCGCCCCCCCCCGGGCTGGAGAAACCACGGTTGGCCAGTATACGTGAGCGAGTGGGCTCCGAGCGTGGAAACGGGCTAGACCCCGAGACAAGTGAAAGCTCGCAGCTGAGCTCACGCTACTATACCCGCCATGCCGGAGAAACCGCGGATTGCATTCATACCTGCACAGCGGGCTCCAAACACGGAGGCGGGGTAGAGTCAGGGACGAGTGGAAGTACGCAGCTGAGCGGAAGCCAGCAAACACATCCGGCCCAATAAACCTGGGTTTGTGACCCTGCGCAGAAGGGCCCTGGCCTCGAGGGCGGGGCTAAATCTCCAGACGGGCAAACGCTCACAGCTGAGAGCACGTCAAAAGCCCCGCCCAACCCGCGAAACTGTGGCGAGCAGACTCTGACTGAGGGTACAGGGGGGAAGTCCGGAAATAGGCTGGGTCCACAGCTGAGCAAAGGTGCTCACCTCTACCCTTGGTGCTAAGGCTTGTGGCTTCAGTGACATCCCCTCCCACGGAGGAGAGGCAGAAATCACAGCAAAAGCCACAGTGGGCCAGCTCTGGCAACGCTCATACCAAACCACCCTAGGCACCGGCAGAGGGGGTTGGGGGCCTGCAGACAGACCACACCTAGAGAACACAAAGGCAACACCTACTGGACTCCAGTGGCCACAACTTGCTTATACACAGAAAAAATGGTCAGGCAGAGGAATGCAAACCAAATGAATCAAGAAAAATCCCTAGAGAAGGACCTGAATGAACCAGATATAACCAAATTACCAGAAGCAGAATTTAGAATAATGATAGTTAGGATGTTCAAATAAATTAGAGCAACAATGGATAGTCATTATGAACACCTAAATAAAGAGATAACAAGTATTAAAAAAGAAATTGAAATAATAAAAAAGAATCAGACAGAAATGACAAATACAGTATCAGAACTGAAGACCACAATGGAAGGAATTAAAAGCAGGATGAATCACGCTGAGGATCGAATAAACAAGTTAGAGGACACAATAAACAAAGGCACAAAAGCAGAGAAGAAAAAGGAAAAGAGACTTAAAAAATGTGAGGAAACTCTAAGGGAGCTTGGTGACAACATGAAGAGAAACAACATTCGCATCATAGGGGTTCCTGAAGAAGAGGAGAGAGGACAGGAAATGGAAACTTTGTTCAATCAAATCATAGCAGAAAACTTTCCTAAATTAAGGCTGGGAAACACTCCACACGTTCAAGAAGCACACACAACTCCATTAAAGAGAAACCCTAAAAGATCTACACCAAGACACATCATAGTTAAAATACCAAAGCTAATGGATAAAGAAAAAATTTTAAAAGCTGCTAGAGAAAAAAAGGCTATCACCTACAAAGGAGCCCCCGTAAGGATGACATCGGACTTCTCAACAGAAACATTTGAGGCCAGAAGGGAATGGCAAGATATAATCAAAGTAATGCAGAACAAGAACCTACAACCAAGACTACTTGATCAGCAAGGCTAACGTTTAAAATTGAAGGAGAAATAAAGAGCTTCCCAGCAAAAGAAAGCCTCAAGGAATTCATAAAAACCAAACCAATTCTGCAAGAGATACTAAGGGGCCTCTTGTGAACAGTTTAAAGGGAGGAATGAATAGAACAAAAGAAGAAAACAGCTTTAAAGAATAAAATGGCAATAAACAACTACATATCAATAATAACCTTAAATGTAAATGAATTAAATGATCCAATCAAAAGACATAGGGTAGCTGCATGGATAAAGAAACAGGACCCATACATATGCTGTCTACAAGAGACACACCTTAAAACAAAAGATGCTCATAGACTGAAGGTAAAAGGATGGAAAAAAATATTTCATGCAAATAGAAATGAAAAAAAAGCAGGGGTAGCAATACTTATATCTGACAAAATGGACTTTAAAACAAAGGCTGTAGTAAGAGATAAAGAAGGACACTACATAATGATAAAGGGAACAATTCAACAGGAAGATATAACTATTATAAATATCTATGCACCAAATATAGGAGCCCCGACATACATAAAGCAGACTTTGATGGATATAAAGGGCGAGATTAACAGCAATACTATCATAGTAGGGGATTTCAATACCCCACTAACAACACTGGATAGATCCTCAAGAAAGAAAATTAATAAAGAAATGGCAGACTTAAAGGAGACACTAGATCAACTTAATTTAATAGATATCTTCAGAACTTTTCACCCTAAAGCAGTAGAATATACATTCTTCTCAAGTGCTCATGGTACTTTTTCTAGAATAGACCACATGTTAGGACACAAAAATGGTCTCAATAAATTTAAGAAGATTGAAATCATATCAAGCATTTTCTCTGATCACAATGCCATGAAACTAGAAATTAACCACAAAAGAAAAATTGAAAAATACTCAAACACTTGGAAACTAAATAGCATGTTATTAAATAATGAATGGATTAACAATGAGATCAAAGAAGAAATAAAAAGGTTTTTAGAAACAAATGATAATGAGCATACATCAACTCAAAATTTATGGGACACAGCAAAAGCAGTACCGAGAGGGAAGTTTATTGCACTACACGCATATCATAAGAAGCTAGAAAAAGCTCAAATAAGCAACCTGACCCTGCATCTTAAAGAACTAGAAAAACAACAGCAAATAAAACCCAAGACAAGTAGAAGGAAGGAAATAATAAAGATCAGAGCAGAAATAAATGACATAGAGGCAAAGGAAACAATACAGAGGATCAATGAAACCAGAAGCTGGTTCTTTGAAAAGGTAAACAAGATTGATGAACCTTTAACTAGATTCACCAAAAAAAAAAGAGAGAGGACTCAAATAAATAAAATTAGAAAGGACAGTGGAGAAATAACAACTGACACAACAGAAATACAAAGCATTGTAAGAAAATACTATGAAGAACTATATGCCAAAAAATTAGACAATCTTGGTGAAATGGACAAATTTCTTGAATCATATAACCTTCCAAAAATCAATCTGGAAGAATCAGAACACCTAAACAGACCAATTACAACAAATGAGATCGAAACAGTTATCAAAAAACTTCCAACAAAGAAAAGTCCTGGGCCTGATGGCTTCACAATTGAATTCTATCAAAAATTCAAAGAAGAACTAACTCCTATTCTTCTCAAGCTATTTCAAAAAATTCAAGAGGAAGGAAGACTTCCAAACTCCTTTTATGAGGCAAGCATAATTCTGATCCCAAAACCAGGCAAAGACAACACAAAGAAAGAAAATTATAGGCCTATATCCCTGATGAATTTAGATGCTAAAATTCTCAACAAAATATTAGCCAACCGGATCCAGCAATATATGAAAAAAATCATACACCACGATCAAATGGGATTTATTCTGGAGAGGCAAGGCTGGTTCAATATTCGCAAATCAATCAACGTGATTCACCACATAAACAAAAGGAAGGAAAAAATCATATGATAATTTCAATAGATGAAGAAAAGGCATTTTATAAAATCCAGCACCCATTCATGCTAAAAACTCTCAGCAAAGTGGGAATACAGGGATCATTCCTTAACATGATAAAGGCCATCTACGATAAACCAACAGCAAACATCATACTAACTGGACAAAGATTAAAAGCAATCCCCTTAAGATCAGGAACCAGGCAGGGATGCCCCCTTTCACCACTCTTATTCAACATAGTTCTGGAAGTCCTAGCAACAGAATCAGACAAGAAGAAGAAATAAAAGGCATCCAAATTGGAAAAAAAGAAGTAAAACTGTCACTATTTGCAGATGATATGATATTGTATATTGAAAACCCTAAAGTCTCAGTCAAAAAACTACTGGACCTTATAAATGAATTCAGCAAGGTAGCAGGATATGGAATTAATACGCAGAAATCAGAGGCATTTCTATATACCAACAATGAACTGTCAGCAAAAGAAATTAAGGAAACAATCCCCTTCACTATTGCAGCCAAAAAAGTAAAGTACCTAGGAGTAAATTTAACCAAGGAGGTTAAGGACTTGTACTCGGAAAATTATAGAACATTGATAAAAGAAATCAAGGAAGATACAAACAAGTGGAAGCATATACCGTGCTCATGGCTAGGAAGAATAAACATCATTAAAATGTCTATATTACCCAAAGCAATTTATAAATTCAATGCAATACCAATTAAAATACCAATGACATACTTCAAAGATATAGAACACATATTCCAAAAATTTATATGGAACCAAAAAAGAACACGAATAGCCTCACCAATCTTAAAAAGAAAACATAAAGCAAGAGGTATCACTCTTCCGGATATCAAGGTTTAACTACAAGACCATTATACTCAAGACAGCCTGGTACTGGCATAAGAACAGGCACATAGATCCATGGAACAGAACAGAGGACCCAGAAATAAACCCACAGCTTTATGGACAACTGATATTTGACAAAGGAGGAAAGAACATACAATGGAGTAAAGACAGCCTCTTTAACAAATGGTGTTGGGAAAATTGGACATCTACCTGCAAAAAAATGAAACTAGACCATCAACTTAAACCATTCACAGAAACAAACTCAAAATGGATAAAAGACTTAAATGTAAGCCGTGAAACCATAAGCATCTTAGAAGAAAACATAGGCAGCAAGCTCTCCGACATCTGTAGCAGCAGTATATTTGCCGATTTATCTCCACGGGCAAATGAAATAAAAGGCAAGATAAACAAATGGGACTATATCAAACTAAAAAGTTTTTGCACAGCTAAAGACAATAGGAACAGAATAAAAAGACAAACCACACAATGGGAGAACATATTCGACAGCACATCTGATAAGGGGTTAATAACTAAAATTTATAAAGAACTTATAAAACTCAACACCAGGAAGACAAACAACCCAATCAAAAAATGGGCAAAGGAAATGAATAGAAATTTCTCCAAAGAGGACATACAGATGGCCAATAGGCATATGAAAAAATGCTCAACATCACTAATCATTAGAGAAATGCAAATTAAAACCACAATGAGATATCACCTCACACCAGTCAGAATGGCACTCATAAGCAAAACAACAGAGAATAAGTGCTGGCGAGGATGTGGAGAAAAGGGAACCCTTCTGCACTGCTGGTGGGAATGCAGACTGGTGCAGCCACTGTGGAAAACAGTTTGGAGATTCCTCAGAAAATTAAAAATTGAACTGCCTTTTGACCCAGCTATCCCACTTATAGGAATATACCCTAAGAACACCATAGCACTGTTCGAAAAGAAGAAATGCGCCCCCATGTTCGTGGCAGCATTGTTCACTATAGCGAAGATCTGGAAACAGCCCAAGTGTCCGTCAGAAGACGAGTGGATTAAAAAGCTTTGGTACATATATACTATGGAATACTACTCAGCCATAAGAAACGATGACATCGGATCATTTATAACAAAATGGATGTACCTTGATAACATTATATGGAGTGAAATAAGTAAATCAGAAAAAAAGAAAAACTGAGAACAGCATGATTTCATACATAGGTGGGACATAAAAGTGAGAATATGAGACATGGACAAGAGAGTGGTGGTTATGGGATGGGGGGAGGGAGGGAAGAGTGGGATAGGGAGGATGGGAGGGACACAGGGATAACCAGATAGAAGGTGACAGAGGACAATTTGACTTTTGGTGATGGGTATGCAACGCAATTGAATGATAAGATAACCTGGAGATGTTTTCATTGTACATATGTACCCTGATTTATTGGTGTCACCCCATTAGAATTAATAATAATAAAATATATATAAAAAATTTATGAGTCAATTTATTTAAAATGTTCAGAATAGGTAAATATTAGAGACAGAAATATTATTGGTTGCTTAGGGTTGAGAGAAATGGGAGGTTTGGGACGAGTGATACTAGTGGGTACAGATTTCTTTTACAAATCCTAAAAATAGTGATCCCTGGTCTATTGCGGGGCTTAGACTTCGGAACCACCTGTGATAGGCGAAAATCTGTGAAGTAGCAACCTAATATTTATTTTATTATTTACAAATATTTTAAGGCTTTATAAACCCTCCCCACACTCTTATAAACCTTTCCCACTCTCTTATAAACACTTCCTATACTCTTAAACACTTTCTACACACTTAAGTCACGTAATTTATTTATTTATTTATTTGACAGAGACAGAGAGAGAGTCAGAGAGAGGGACAGACAGAAACGGAGAGAGATGAGAAGCATCAATCATTAGTTTTTTGTTGCCTTTGCCACATCTTAGTTGTTCATTGATTGCTTTCTCATATGTGCCTTGACCGTGGGCCTTCAGCAGACCAAGTAACCCCTTGCTGGAGTCAGTGACCTTGGGTCCAAGCTGCTGAGTTTTTTGCTCAAACCAGATGGGCCCGTGCTAAATAAAGCTGGCGACCTCAGGGTCTGGAACCTTGATTCTTCCACATCTCAGTCCTAGGCATTATCCACTGTGCCACCACTTGGTCAGGCAAGCCTATGTAATTTTAACAACATATAAAATTCTATATCAGTATTCACCAGTAAATACTAATATGTTTTATTTATTATTTTTTCTATTGTTCTCAATATTTTAGGCAAGAAAATGCTTGTTTTCCCACAAGAATAATTAAAATAATAAATATATAAAAATACCTATATACCGCAAAATCCCACAATATAGTGAAAAATCCTCAATACAAAATTAAATATATTCAATTTAGAAATTAGCAATACAGTGAGACTGCAAAAAATGAACCATGACATGGCGAGGGACAACTGTATTGTAAAATTGATTGTGACTGGTTGCCCAACTTGAAAACCATTGGATTATACATGTTCAATAGGTGAATTGTATGATCTATAAATTATATCTCAATAAAGCTGTTACCAAAAAAATGATAAGAAAAAAAATGATGATGAAACTGATGGGAGAGGTTTGCCCATAAAAGCAGTGGCAACATAAATTCATGTTTAAAATATTCTAATATAACAGTGAGTCAAGAAATTAAAGTGCCTCTGCACGCAAGTTCTTAGGTTTACAAACTTTTTGTTCCCTCTGCATTTATGAATGACTATGTTTGTATATGTATATTATATTCTGTATTTGGGGAAATTGGGGATGGGGGAGTCAGGTTGAGAATCAACGTGTTGAAGAGAAAATATATCATTAATCACCAACTGACTATCATTTATCATTAATTAATTGCTTCATACAAATTAAGTGTCTGAATTTGTGTTTGCATAACGTAAGTCTAGAAGATTTGTTTGAAGTATCCTTTGTGCTATGGTAAATTTCAATCAAGGAGAGCTTTCAGGTCAGACATCAAGAAAAAGAAGTATGACTTCCTTTAAGTCAAAGAAAGGTGATTTATGGTGAACATGTTCTTCTTACAGCAACACTGCCTTTCAGAGGTTTCTTAAGAATTCTCATTAGTGGCAATATTTTTTATGTGGAGACACTTTCCCACCAGCCCTGATGGACATGGCTCTTACATCTACTTCTATTAGCCACAGGTGCAAATGTGCGGTTCAAATCAGCTACCTACCAAATTACAATGCTTGTTGAGTTTCAGTAGTAATGAGATCAACCCATGTAAAGTATTAGTATAGATTTGAGGATGCATAAATATATATATTTTTTACAGGGACAGAGAGAGAGAGTCAGAAAGAGGGATAGATAGGGACAGACAGACAGGAGCAGAGAGAAGTGGGAAGCATCAATCATTAGTTTTTCGTTGCTGTTGCAACACCTTCGTTTTTCATTGACTGCTTTCTCACATGTGCCTTGACCACGGGCCTTCAGCAGACCGAGCCACCCCTTGCTGGAGCCAGTGACCTTGGGTCCAAGCTGCTGAGCTTTTGCTCAAGTCAGATGGGCCCGCACCCAAGCTGGCGAGCTCGGGGTCTTGAACCTGGGTCTTCCGCATCCCAGTCCCATGCTCTATCCACTGCACCACCGCCTGGTCAGGCTGCATAAATATTTTTTATGAGCCTTTAATCAAGATTACTGAGGTTGGTGATGTACAAATGCAAAATAAGAGATGTTCTGATATCTGGGTTATGCTTGAATTTTGCACCAAGAATTAATGAATCTTATGCAGAGGTGTTTAGAGCAGCTTCTTGTAATATATATATGTACTTTTATTAAACTATTTTTCCTATTGTGAAGCATTTCTATCAGATTATAATGATAGTTCAAACATGATGAATCTGAGCACTTCATTTTGTGTGGTGCTGATAATTACTTTGCATAATAATAAACTATTTAAACAAACATAATTTGCCTTCTTACCCCACTGAAAAGAGGGATGAAGAACCACTTCCAGGTCAATAAAGAAAATACTTTTTTCCTTGTTTTTTGTTTCTTAGGTTGAAAATGTACCTAGGCACAATAGTATTTTGTATTAGTTTGGGGCACTGCACAAAAGATGTCCCTAGATTAGAGTGTTATGATGAACTGGTCTCAATCCAAGCACATAACTCCGACTATCAAGGGAACCTAGACATCTTACACTGAATAGCACAAGTGAAATGGGGCCAGACACTCTTAAGAAAGCACCTGGCACCATTTGGTGGTATTATGGCCAGAACCTGAATATGCTGATCTGAAAGATTGGCAAGTGTCCCTGGCCAGTGACAGAGTAGTGGCAACTTGCCTATTCTTGGTAGCTCACAGGAAAAGCAGGATGCAGGGGTCAGAAACAAAAGAAGTGCTTATTTATGTGTCTGGCTGGGTTATATTTCTTTTTGTCCTTCCCTGGCCAGCAAGTAGTTAGCTTATTCATTATCCTTAGTCTAAAACACCCACAAAAATCAAAGTTACCCTGCATATTTTTCCAAATGAACAGATTCCCAAATCCTATTTTCTTTCATCATTACTCCTGATTCCATTTTCTAGCATTGCTTTTATTCTGCTCCACACTACTCTAATTAATCATGTTTTTCAAGCACTATACAGTAAGTCTGTACTTAATTTGTCAAAGTTCCTAGAACTGTAACTTTAATCAAAACGATGTATAAGGAAACTAATTTTACCATAAGCTAATTCACATAAATAAGAGTCAAGTTTCTACAGCATATTTCTGTTCACAAATACATAACCAAAAATTTTCTAAAGAATTCTAAATTCTAATATTAAACACTGAAATGAATGTGAGCTGTACAAACATTTAAGAAAGTTCAATAAAAAGAATTAAGAGAATTATTTCTCAACTTGCTATTCCAGTTCAGGGTAGTGCTTGGCCAGAGCCTCTCCAGCATTCAAGGTCCATGGAGGAAACCTACCCTGGACAGGACACCTTTCCATCACAGGGTGCCCTCATACACACTCCCAAAATCACTCAGACTGAGATAATGTACACATGCTAGTTCACCTCACATGCACATCACTGGGATGTGGAAGCATGCCAGAGTACCTAGAGAAATCACATGCAGACATGGGGAGAATGTACAAGCTCCACACAAACAGTGGTCCTGGCCAGAAATTGATTCCTTTATTTTTTATTTTTTCTCATCAGTGTTATAGTGAAACGATGTGGAACTAAATGACAGTTATTTGAGAAACTGCTGTACAGTGCTGTAATCAATTTTGAGTAGGGCTCTGTGGACTAGGTCAACTCATTTCACAGAAGCAAAAACTGAGAGTGGTGAGTGAGAAATGTAAATGTCCACATAGAAGCAAACTATCAAGTATGACCATAATTTATTGTTTGTGTTTCTAGGGTATGAATGGAATTTTATCATATTACCTTTCTTTCAATAAATTTTAAAATATACTGAGTACTTCCCCTGATACCCTATACCTTTAAAGGTCCTGAACAGGACTCTGGCTGAGAGAACCTTATTTTTCAGTTTATAGACTTTCTTAGCATTTTTGTTTATTTCTTAAGGAAATTAGTATTTCCTGTATTGTTTTACTATTATCGGTCATCCATTTCTATTCCCTAGTTTATAAGTCTATTGAGAATAGGTGTCATTTATCATAGTTTTACTTACTGCCGTGTCATGTCCTGGTAGGTACTAAATATTTTTGAGTGACCAAAATAAGTATCTTCATCCAAAATATATTGCACCTTATTCTACAAGTAAACAATACATTTTGTTAGTTGAAGAACACAACAACAGGTGGTTTACTATGAAGTGAGAAATACTGAATTATCAATAAATTCTCATGAGTATTGATCTAATTGACTTGTTCAGGTATAATTCCGTGTTCACTGCCAAAACCAGAGCTTGTGATAAAGCAATAATGTCATTGTTATTTGATGAATATGATTTTATTTTGATTACAGATGTTTCCAAATCATAATTTCTACTCATTTTCAGTACACAAAAGTACAGCTGATCTGTTATATGAAAAAAAAATCCTACAATAATTTACATGTTGAGTTCACTCTCTCATTATTTAAATATAGTTGTTACAAGACACATGGGTAAGGATTTTATTCAGAAACAGATACCACTGACTCCTTTAGACCCTTGCCATCTCTGTGTGGTTTGAGTACCAGTAGCATCAACAGCAGCTGGAGCTTGTTAGAAATACAGACTATCAGGCTTCAGCCCAGACTACTGAATTAGATTGTGCATTTTAACAAGATCCCCAGGTGATGCAAATGAATGCACATTAAAGTTTGAGAGGCACCACATTAGGTCTTTATTTCTATCAAGGAAATTAGAAATGTCATATTTATAGAATTGAAAGAATAAAGTCTTGTTGTGTCTGTTTTTGATTGGTCCTACAACCTCATCAGTTTAGTTGATGCAGGTGAGAAGTGTAGGAAGGTTTTGAATATTAAAGCCTCCATAAGGTCAGAATCACAGGAACATAATGGTCACCTATATTTTGAAATGGGTTAAAGCAGTTAGTTAAAAAGCAACATTTATAAGATGCTCACTGTGTGCAGAAATTCAGGTGAGGCTTTCCAGGTCATTACAAATGAATATATTTCTTAGATGATGTGTTTGTTTCAAGATATATACAGTTAAATATAGGAGACAAATGTCCTAAATTATTATTACATAAATTTGTCCAGAATATATTTACCCCAGGCAAAATTCATAGCCATGTCTGGGACTATAGTCAAACATATGACTAATGCGCTATGTGATCAACTAGTTCGAAGTCAGTGTGACTGGATATAGAAAAAAGTCAGGAATCAGAAAAACCTAAAACCATATAAATTTGCACATAACCTGGTGTGGTAGGCTGTAATTGGTCCTAAGCCACTAGCCCTCTTGATATCCATGCCCTTTGCCATTCACTTTTCTGGGCCCCCCACTGTAGGTAGTATGTACTTCCCAGCTTCATACTTTGTTTCAGCCAGCAAACTTAGCCAATAACACGAGATAGAAATGACACTGTTCCAGTTCTGACCCTAGGCATCAAAATAACTTGGTGAACTATGATGAGCAGGATTGCATAATGTGAAGGTGGGAAGATAAGCAGAAGTCAGAGCACTCAGAGTCCTATAGACAACAGTAATAGAATTAAATTTTCTTTTTAGTGCTGGTGGTTTTTTAATAATAATTTGATTGATTGATTGATTTTAGAGAGAAGGGAGAGAAACATCAAACTGTTGTTCCACCTGTCTATGAATTCATTGATTGATTATTGTATGTGCCCTGACTGGGGATGAAACCTACAATTAAGCATATTGGAATGACACTCTAACTAATTGAGCTACCCAGCCAGGGCAATGATGGTGGGTTTTTAGGAAACCCCATTCTGCTTTATAGCATAGCTATCTGAATTTGTGTTATTACCTTTATTAGACTTTTAGCCCCTTGATAATGGAAATCTACTGCATATTATCTGTCATTGAGTTCTTCCATATAAGTACAATGTAGGTGTTTTGTCAAGTGGTAATTAAAATGGTTATGGGTGTTACTGGGTAACCTAAACACCAGTGGACAAACCCTTACAAAAAAAATATAGTAATCGAATGGAAAAAACTCTGAAGATTATAAAAATATTGTTTTATACTGCACACATCTTTTGTACTTTATGGTCTTTGAAGATGGGAATCTAAATGACCTACCACTGAATTTTCTCTATGCCTAGCACAAGGTTGATACTTGGTGAATATGTCAGGCGGTAACTGAAATAGGTACATGTCATTTGTAAGTCAATATTTTCTTAAATTGCAGATGATGACATTTTGTAAAAAAAAAACAAAAAACTGAATCACAAAAAGTAAAGGTGTTCATTTACCACGTTAGGAAACATTTTCATTATTTAGCTTGAATAAAATATCACTCTTATGAATGTTTAGCATAGAGTTACTCCACATGTTACATGAGTATTCAAATATGAAGCATTTAAAAATAGTTTAAATCGTTTTAAATTACCTTTCAAAAACACATCACAATTTGCTTTTATTAAATAGATATTTTAACCTCATGTGGCACAATCCTAGCAACGTGTGTGTGTGTGTGTGTGTGTGTGTGTGTGTGTGTGTGTGTGTGTTTCCGAAGTGAGAAGCGGGAGGAGCGGACAGACTCCCGCATGCGCCGGACTGGGATCCACATGGCATGCCCACCAAGGGGCGATGCTCAAGGCACCTGAGGCATTGCTCTGCTGCAGCCAGAGCCATTCCAGCGCCTGAGGCAGAGGCCATGGAGCCATCCTCAGTGCCCAGGACAACTTTGCTCCAATGGAGCCTTAGCTGCGGGAGGGGAAGAGAGAGATAGAGAGAAAAGAAAGGGGGAAGGGTAGAGAAGCAGATGGGCGCATCTCCTGTGTGCACTGACTGGGTATTGAACCTGGAACTTCCACACGCCGGCTGAGGCTCTACCACTGAGCCAACAGGCCAGGGCCCTAGCAACTTTTTAAAACTGTAGTGACAGTAGGCTCGGGTAACGGGAATGAGTCATGGTTGGAAAAACTTAAGATAAAAATTTGGGACAGTTCTGGAACAACACTAAGAATTCATCTATTGGGTCTTCTTTTGATAAAAAGTTATGGCTGACTGACCTTTTGTCAGAAACAGTTGAGAGAGTCATCTTCCTAGATATTAAAGGGTCTTTAACAGGAACAATTCTATGTTTCTTTTCCTCCTCTATTTAGAAGCCTGCTGTGTCCAACTTCATCTGTTATCTGTACACTGAAAGACTGAGACAGCAGGTAGAAAGGGGGAAGAACTGATGATTTTTAGCACTGAATGGATACTTGTTTACCTTGAACTTCTTGGTGGATCTAGGATCAAAGTCCAGAAAGCTTACAATTTGACTTATTGGTCCTTCTTTCGCTTAGCCATTTTACATCTTAGATATTTATTTATCAAATATTTACTTGGTGCTTATTAACCCTTAAAATTTTTTTGTTAGTCTTTCTTCTCCCAGGAAGCCTGCTGATCATTGTAGATCTTACTGATCCATTCTTCCCACAACTCGTCTAGTTTGAAATTCCTGTATTACATACTTGGCATTTAAAAAGACATTGTCTTCAAATGCCTTTTAACTTAAAATTACATTAAAACATTTAATTAGGTCTACTTTTATTACTTATATATTATCTCCCCAATTAAAATGTTGCTGAGGAGAAGAAGGAGTTCCTAAACACCATTGTGTTCCTATGGCACTTAGTGCAGAATAAATATCAATATAATTTGTTGATCAAATGCAGGAATGAATAAAAGAATGAGTGACTTTGTGACTATCATTTATTATGTTTTCATCAAATTATACAGTGCCTTTCTTGTGAAGCTCATATTCTAATTAGTAAAAGATCACATCCTTGTATTTTTATTATTAGGATATATTTTACCTAATGGCAACAGTGTTTTATGATTTGTGAGAAACATATATTTTACATTTTTCTAATAGACATATGTTCATTTGATGTTTATTTACAGTTTATAAAAATAGTAATCTATAGCCAACTCTTGAATAACTGATATACAGGTTTTCTAGATTTTTCATTAGCACCTTTAACTGTGATACAGGATTAAAATGAATAGTTAATTTCAGTTTTTGTTGTAAAATTTTTGTTGTAATTCATAGAGAAATGAGAAGTCTTGCTCTATTGATTTCTGTGACCCTTTCACATTATCTGTGGACATTGTTTTTGGTTCTTGAATCAATAAATATCAGTGACTGAGAACTGTGTTCTATATTTACAAATGCTTACCAGCAGGTGTGGAGATACATCTTATTCTTTCTCCTTGTATCGTTACTAACTTTTAACTATAGGATCTCCAGCTCGGAGATCCTAGTTTTTACATATCTTGAAGATATAAAAATTTTTATAATCAGAGAATGCAAGGACAAATTTCTTATCACTTCCAGTCCGTTTTTTTAAAGGTTCTGCTCTATAGTCTATTTAATGGTTGCAACTACTCAACTCTTCCATTAGAACACAAATACATTCATAGACAATATGAAATCAATGAGCATGGCTACATTCAGAAAAACTTTATATCTAAACAATGAATTTTTTTTTTAATATAGTGAAAAGTGGGAGGCAGAGACAGACTTCTGCATGTGCCCCAACTGGGATCCACCAGGCAAGCCCACTGGGGGGCGATGCTCTGCCTATCTGGGGCTTGCTCTGCTGCTCAGCAACCAAGCTCTTCTTAGCATCCGAGAGGGAGGCCATGGAGCCATCCTCAGTGCCGGGGCCAACTCGCTCCAATCAAGCCATGGCTGTAGGAGGGGAAGAGAAGAAAGAGAGAGAGAAGCGAGAGGGGGAGGGATGGATAAGCAGATGGGTGCTTTTCCTATGTATCCTGACCAGGAATTGAACCTGGGACACCCACATGCCAGGCCAATGCTCTACCACTGAGCCAACCTGACAGGGCTAAAACAATGAAATTTTAATCTTATATAATTTTCAAGTATCATGATGTTTAATTATTAAGAATTATTAAAAAAATTTAAAACCATGTTTAGCTTAAAGCCTATGTGAAAACAGAGGTATGCAGTCTGGCTAACTGTTTCTTCATTTACATGTTGCCTATAACTATTTTTTGCTACTACTGCAGAGTTAAGTCCTGCAGCAGAGGTGAGTACTGGTGAGAAAGAACATAAACCAACAAAGACAAAAAATATTTACTGTCTTGCCCTTGACATGCTATACAAAATGCAATATAAGGCATGGTGTTTGCCCTCCAAACAACACACATCCTAACATCATAATATTCATGAACTCACATAAGGTATTTTGAGCACCTAGTATGTGACGAGCATTGTTCTAGGCATCCTTACCACAGTCTAAGGTTATAAATGGGTATGATCTCTGTCCAAATGGAATTTACATTTCTGGATAATATCCAAAACACAACAAATAAATATGCACAATGCATAAAAGTAAAGTACAGTCAAAATTATTCCCACAAATATTTCTGGCTTCTAAGAAGGATTGGAAATGACAGAAGCAGTACCAACAACCTGCTTTTAAGGTTGTCCAAACTTGAAACTACTAGCTAGTTGCCCATTTAAACCCTAGTTGGGATTAACAACTTATCCTGAGGAAAAGCTTAAACCTTGTCTTTGCAGGAACTGCAATAAATCAAGGAGAAAATATACAAGTTCAAGGTTAAAAGCCTTAATATTTTTTAAAATGAGCTTAGGTTATTTTAAGGCACACCCTTAAACTTAGCTGGTTTGAAGCAAAGGCTTTAGATAATAGAACAATATAATTAGAGAAATTTGGAATTCCCTACCAAGCCCTAGAAATAAATATCTCTAAATATTGCTGTACTTGAAGTTACTTGAGGATTTATGGTTATAAAGGAGCAGGTTGGGGAACTATAAAAAATGAATTAGGAATTATGACTGGATAGGGTAGATGATCTGCTCAGAGTCTGACACACTGGAGTGTTCTGACTTTAATAAAATTCCCAAAGCAAGAGACTCCACTCTCAAATGTGGACATGTGAGAAGAATTCAAATTATAGCACCAGGAGAATAAAACAGAAAGTGTGCATGTCTTTAAGTAAAAATAGAACACCTCAATATGCTTATTGTTGTGTTTCAGCAATAGTTGGCTTCCTGATGGGAACCTTCATGGGAGAAGTCCAATGGTCAAGTATAATGTTTCAGTCAAGTTTTATGACCTACTGGATATTCATCCCGAAGGACATTTAGTAAATGCTCTATGGATTGGAATTCTGTGGTGCAGAACTTCTGTCACTGAATATTCTAATTTTCTGTTAAAAGAATTAAAAAGGGGGGAAAAAAGAAAAAGAGACTATATTGTATCTTTATTTTCAAATCCTCCATCATATTTTTACATCATTTATTAAATTATCCTTCTATAAGGAATTTTCAAAAAAGCACTAAAATAAATACACTATTGTTTGTAAAATAACTCAAAATATAAAATTTAAATCATAGTCTTATAAAGAGTTATAAGTATGGAGGCCTTTCTATGGCTTTCAGAGCATCAAGGACCACATTAAAAGGTATTTTTCTATTACCTAGAAGCCAAGCTGCTTTACTTGAGATGAACTCATTGGAAATCATTTCACAGAAACGCATGAGGAAGAGGAAGTAGGAGGCATCTTAACTCAGTTGTGTACCAAACAGATTTCTGTTTAGTTTGTCCTGAGTTAACCATCTCAAAAACAAAGTTGGGGAGGTTTTCTAAATGTCATCAAATAGTGATTGTTTCATAAAATCAGGAAGCAAGCCTCTGCAATGTGCTTATTATTTTAATAAGGTAAAATGAATTATTTTTGACAAGATTGACTTTTAAGAATTGTACACGACACTATTGAGAAGAGAAAGTAATTCAAAACTGACATTTTTTACATGGATTATGTCTCTATGACCAATTTAAGTGACTACAAATTTAGTTGGCATGTTTTGATTTTAATTAAAGATGACAATATTAGGTTGTTTGTTCAGAATAGATATTGGTTATTCATATTACTTTCTTTTTCTTCTTTATGTGAACTTTAATTAAAGTAGAACAGAAATGTGCATAAATAGTAACTGTACAACTTGATAAATTTTTACAAAGGAAATATATTCATGCAACCAGCATCCAGATCAAGGAGTACCCCTGTAGCCAGTGTGTCTGCCTTCTGGTAAGAACAATCACTAGTCCTGGTCAGATTACTTGGTTGGTTAGAGCATTCTCTAGATATGCAGAGGTTGTCAGTTCAATCTCTAGTTAGGACACATTCAGAAACAGATTGATGTTTTTATTTTTCTCCCTTCCGCTCTCATTAAAATCAATAAATTAATTTAAAAAAAGAATAACACTATCTTGATTTCTAATTGTGGCAATGTTTTAACTTTAAATAAACAGAATCAAATGATATATACTCCTTTATGCTTGGCTTATTTGTATTCAATATTATATTTGCAAAATTTATTCACGATGTTGTATGTAACTGTAACGCATTCATTTTCATTTCTGTGTAAAATTCCATTATATAAAGATAATATAATTTTTAATCTATTCTGTTGATGTATATTTGGGTTCTTTGTAGATTTGGACAATTATGAATAACACTGTTCTAGCCTGACCAGGCAGTGGCACAGTGGATAGAGCGTCGGACTGGGATGCAGAAGACCCAGGTCCGAGACCCCGAGCTCGCCAGCTTGACTGTGGGCTCATCTGGCTTGAGCAAAAGCTCACCAGCTTGGACTCAATGTTGCTGGCTCCAGCAAGGGGTGGCTCGGTCTGCAGAAGGCCTGTGGTCAAGACACATGTGAGAAAGCAATCAATGAACAACTATGGTGTCGCAACGGCAACAAAAAACTAATGATTGATGCTTCTCATCTCTCTCCGTTCCTGTCTGTCTGTCCCTATCTGTCCTTCTCTCTGACTCTCTGACTCTCTCTCTGTCCCTGTAAAAAAAAAAAAAAAAGATACAAGTGCTTTGTTGAATATATATATATATATATATATATATATATATATATATGTTATAAATATCTTCTCAAATTGTGGTTCATCTTTTTACTGTTTATGTCATGTCATATATTGAATAGAGACATTGTCATTTTTTAATATCTTCAATTATTTATTTATTTATTTACCTACCCATCATAGTAAAATACACCATGTATTTGAGTCTTATGAAGTGCCAAATAGAAGGCTCTATTTCATCAGCATATTCAAGCTTGGCACATATTGTAAACTTCCATTTAGAAATTTTGCCCCAAAGGAGGCCATACAATATGTGTTCTATCTTTGTAATTACCAAATCAATTTGGTACTAGTGTTTCTATTTGTAATTAATTATTTAAGTTCATGTATTTAAAATATGACCTTTTACAATTTTCAATATAAATAAATGCTCAAAAGACATGAAGATCATTGAAAAGAATTACATTTTACTGACGTTTTGAGTATGTTTCATACTTAGTATATGCCACAATTTCTTCTTTTACAGTATGTATGTGACTTCTTAGAGTCTGTTTTAGACGCCTTAGAGTCTGTTTTATATTGCATTATCCTCTTCACTAATATCCCCGCAGTGTCTACTCCACCTCCATGAAAGATATTTTCTTCCCTGTTACCAGAGATATCTTTGCCAATGTACATTGACATAGATCACCACCCAGGTAGAAGCATTCTAATGTCTTAAAATAAAATTTAAACTTCTTTGTCCAACATACATGGCCATGAATAATAAATACTAATATGTTTTCTGTTTACCGTCAATCACCTGGCATTACTTAAAGTTTTTGGACAGTGAGGGGGTAGCATACTTCTGCACTTAGAATGACTTTATCCCCATTTTTTCTTCCAGTCCAACTCTGATTCCTTTAAACCTCAATTGGTAAACATTTGAAAAGTCTTCTCTGACTTTCATAAACCTAGTTAACTCCAGCATTTAGGCTCTCTAAATATTTGAACACAAGTCATACTTATCTTCCTGTTTATACATTTTCTCCCTAATTGTGAAATTTCAGGTAGGGACTAATAATCTGATTCATCTTTCTGTTTACAGTGCCTAGAATGGGTCCAACAAAGTGTCTGGTATAAGTTCATTGAGTGAGTAAATGAATAAATCATTTCTTTCTTTAAGGTGTTTTCCTTTTCAAAATATTACAAAAATGTCAACTAAATTTGATTGCAAAAATTATGTCTTCTATCACAAGAAATGATTAAAAATGAAGAATAAAGGCATATATTTACATGGAGGTTAAAAGAGGAAATTCTTTAATAAACTTGCATTTTTTTTGGTTCAGAGAAGGTAAAGGGATTAGTGAAATTACATATAGATAATACATAGATACAAATAACAGGACAGCAAATCCCAGAGGGAAAGGGGCAAGGAGTTAGGGGGAGGGGGGCAAAGGTAATGGGGGACAAGGGGGTGGAAGTGAGGGAGTTATATTGAGTAAGACACTTGAATCCATGTTAATGCAATAAATTAAAATTAATTAAAAACAAAAAGAACCAGGAAAAAAAACCCTTGCATTTTTTGATACTTTCACATGACTGAATGAGAACAGTACAAAAAAGAAAAAATTAACCCTAAAGAAGGACAGTATAACATTTTTCCTTTTGTTTACCTGGCCTTGTTTACTGGTCATTGAAATGTCATTTAGAAATTTTAGTACTTGGTGCCTTTATTCAGCATTAAAAGATAGAGGTGTTGAAAGGATAAAAGTGAGGCTTAGCAGAGCTCAGAAGAAAGATGGCTTATAGTGCCTTCTGAAAAAAAAAACATTGTTCTTTACATCCTGTCAGATAAGAGAATTCCTTGGTAAGAAGAGGCTGAGAGAGAGAGATTAGAGAAGATGATGTAACATTCTAGAAACAAAAAATTCTGAAAGCAGGTGGCAGGGAAAGGTCTCCCAATGGAGTCAGAGCAGGCTTACAACAAACAGTCTGACAAAAACAAAGAAGGTTAAGGTGCTCCCCAACTTAGATGTAATTTATAAAATTGGCCCCAACTGTATCACAGTAAACATTGTAAGTTACATCACAAAGAGCTTTCTGAAATCTTCGATTTCAGTGACAACTTCACAATAAAAGGGCATAAGATAAAAATCTCATTACTTTTCTTTTTTTTCCCTTTTCAAGAGGCTATGTCTTTGTCAAATTTATTTGAGTTGTCAAAAGGTAACGTGAGACTGTCACAGAGATATTCTGGAAGCTTAATGCTCTCATACCTAGTTCACGTACTGTTTATATAGAGGAGTCATGCCATTATCTATCCTACCCGTGAGATGTAGGTGACAGAATGCAGTCAGTGGCCCCCTCAACTCTAAACTGAGCACAGTGGAACTCATATTGACTATTGCACTATCAAGGTTGGAAGAAGTATGAGAAAGAGTTAATGCAAAAATTCAATCATCTGTGAGAAAATTTTATTGTTTTACAATATAAGTTAGCTTGATTAGAGATTTCTAACCTTAATTATTTTGTCACTACTTACATTGAGAAAAATTATAATCAATGGTAACTATATTCAAAGTTTTGCAAATGTGAACACTCACTTTATGGGAAATATAAAACAAAACTGCAATGAAGGCTATTTGGATAGAAAGGTCACTTTATTGATGTTCAGATCTGAGCAGCAAATCACCTCTGAATTTTTTAACTTGGAAGACAAACCTTCCTGGCAGTATTAATTTTAAGTTAGGTTCTGTGAACCATTATACGATGACAGATATAAAGAACTATAATTTAATTTTAGGAATTAAATTTAAGAGCTAAATTTTAAATTCAGCTTAACTAAATAAGGCTAGCATTATTTGAGTGACAACTTAAAGTTTATAACACAATCCCATGTACATTACAACACTTAATTATTATAATAAACTTTTAGGCATGTTTTGTTTTGTATCCTTTTTATAGATGGTAGAACTGAGGATCTAGGAAGTTCATTGATGTTCTCAGGATTAGCCAATCACTAAATGGACTCAGGACTCAAACCTACATCTCAGAATTCCAAATCCTAAACCACATTGCTGAACACACTCATCTCAGCCTAGACTGTCTTCCTTTTATCTTTTGTATTTGGATTGAGTAATGTAAACCTGAAATAAATATATTTTAAAAATGAATAAATTTATTTCTATATTTGTTGATTATTTTTTTAATTTTAGAAACTTAGAATTTTATATACAATATTATCTTTCATGAACAAGACATATTTCTGTCATTAGTTCAGTGCATATTAAAAAGGGATGTGATGTATCATTTAAGTTATAAATACTATTGTAAGTCTGGTGGCTGTGCCATGCAGGTTCACATCGGATTTGGGCAGACAGTACGGAAACTATGAAGCTGGAAAATGGTGGCCAAACCGTATATTAGAGTCTCCCAATAGTGGACAAGCAAGCAGACAGGGAAAACTGCTTCTGTCTCTCTCTTTCATGGCTGACGACCAAACAGCCAGGGTAAAAACCCCTCCTCACCAGCAAACAATAGCAAAAAATGGCTGCTCCCAATGGCAGCAGGTAACCTGCAATCTACAATCTGCTTCCCGAGGGCAAGCCCCTGTAGCTTTACATAGACTTCACACACATGCTGCTGCCCTGTGCTCATGCACCAGTCAGGCCAAATACAAGTGAGCAAGCCTAACACACTTGTTTGCTCAACAACTATAAATAACTAACTATGAGAAACATTTTTAAGAGGAACTATTAATATATTATTCTAAAAAGTGTTTGTAGTTTTAATAGTGGTGATCTCTGGGTGCTGAACTATGGGTGACTTTTTTTCTTTTATGTTTTTGTTCCTTCCGGGTAATCTTTAATGACAAAATAATACTTGTAGCATTGGAAAATATATTTTAAAAAGAAAGCGTGGTCTTCTCCTGGTCTTCAATGTTTTATAAATTTGATCTGGTGTGACCTCCAGTGTACTGGAGGAATTCAGAGAGCAGTCCAATTCTTATCTTCTCTCCTCCAGACCAGGAATTACTTTTCATTTCTAGTCAATTACATGACTTGGACCTTTGGAAGATGCTCCTTCCAACCCCAGAATTCCCTCAGGAAGGTTAGATCTGCTTGTTCAAGATAAGCTTTAAATAGAAGTTCTTAAATTGTTTCAGAATTTTTCTCACAGAGGTTGAGTTGATTTTCTTTATCCTATTCTACAGTGACAAAAATTATTTCATTTTTTTTTTCAGAAAAGAGCCAGTGGAACCATTAGGCACCCAGTAGGTGCTATAGATTTTAGAGGAGGTGGGGTTCACTATTCACTTTATAGCCTACTGATCTTGAGGCCAACACAATGCATGTAGAAATGGCCAGAGCTCTGTCTTTGTCCTTGAGAAAATTGTGTAAAAACTAGGTCACAAAGTTTATAAAAGCAAGCATTTAGAGTTCCTTCAATAAAGGATACTTTAAAATTTGGTCATGCCCATTAAAAATATTCTACAATCCTAAATATAAAATCCTAAAAAAATAAAATGAGTCCCAAGTGTGACTTTATTTTTTAACATTTAATATTCATTAGAATGTAAATTCTTTCAAAGTAGGGTCCAATCTTATGTATGTTTAATACCCACACCCTGTCACCCAGCATCAGTAGGAGCTGAAAATTATCAGATGAATTGGATGAATAAGTTCCATTCAAACACCACAAAGCATCTTTCATGTTGCACTGAAAATAGCTGCAATTTTATTGTGGGGAAAATAGTAATTCCTGATAACTGACAAATTGTGTCAATTTATAAACCACTCCCAATATACATGCACACACTCGCACACATACACTTTTAATTACCATGATCCTTTTATTTTATTTTATTATTCTTTTAATTATCGCTTTGGGTGACTAATTCTCATCCCAATAGATTTTCCTAGTGCAGAGATGTGAAGATAATCCTCAGTGATATGACTATATGTAAAAATGTCACAAAATGTTTTAATTATTAAAATTTCAATAAGAGGTCCTGTTAAAGTAGTAATCTACATTGCTACAAGGTTTGAAAATAATTTTTGCCTTTTATAACTGAAGTGTTGAAATTTCTCTTTTAATGTTCCTGATAGAGCAGGCATTTACAGAAGGGCAAAATAAAAGGACTGCTTTTAGACATGCTCAGAGTAGGAGAAAATACTTGTTGAAGACACAGTTCATTGGGCAAAATATGGACTTGAGTATTCATTAAATCTATGTCTACCCCGCTCCCCGATAGGGTTCATACTATCTCTCCAGTGAGTAATTTTGAAGTCTATCTTGATTGACATCCCTCTGTGCCTTTTCTTGGCCATCTGATCATGTTAAAACTTTCTATCATCTATCAAATTATAAAGTTTCAGATAAATGAAAGCAGCTTTTAATGAGAAGTTGAAGCATATTCATTTAAAACAAGTCTGAAAGGTAAGTAAAAATATAATTGCAATAAGTATACACCAAATGACGGTCTGGCTCCAACAATGTTACTTGTGCTAACTACCTTTATAAAAGTACCTACAGCAGATTTATTTCAGTAGCATAAACACTGGAAGAGTTCTTTGACTTCCAAGAAGATGAAATAATTCATAGGTCATGAATACATAAGTTTTATTTCTATAACCGAAAGTGTTTCACCATTTCAAGAAGTATTTATGAGATAAATTACCAGAATAGTAAAGAATTAAATTTGGTTTTATATAGCATCTTTAATACCCCAAGTATCTCAATAGCTTTTTTAAAGTGTAGAAATGCAGTGACAATTGGAAACTGAAGAAACTATTATGCATTTAAGGACAGGTGATACAGGCTTGGATTCAGAGATTTGCTTTATGGATTCAGGGAACAGGAATTTTTTCTACTCATCCTTTACAAGTTCTATGTCATCTTTATGTTTTACCTGAGCTGCAACCAAGGACATTCCGTGGAGCGTTAGTGCACTAGCTCCTTTAATCAGAGTAACCTGCCCCAGGGTTGCAGGGATGGGGCTGCAGTATTTATTAGATAAACTTTTGTTATAGGATTTGAAAACGTCAATCTCTCACCCTGTGATGAGCGATTCATCATACTCGGCATAGCATACTCAGTTTGCAGTGCCAGTCAATGTCCAGGATATGAACAAACTTGCATTTAATTTCATGGGAAGACAACCAAGTAGTCTTGGTTCAGTGACAGAACTAAGTTTTAGGCCAAGATGGTCAAGCAATGAAAAACCTGGAGACAGATCAGCTTGTTGTGTGGTGGAATTATAATTGTTACCAGGCTGGAGAAAAATTTGAATGAACACCAACAGCTTTTTCAATGAGATGTGGGAAAAGAAGTATAAATAAGTGCTATTGCCCTTCATGGTATTTTATGTGGCAGAATTGTTTGTAACTTGAAAGTATTGTTCATGCCAGAGAGGAACTCCAAGGGACATGAAAAACTAAGGAGGATCAGCATGAAACTTGGAATGGTTCTGAGCAGATTGTTCACTAACGGGAAACAGGACTTAGTGGAGAAAGCCATACACTTAGTAGTCGAAACGTTAAAACACAGAGTTGTACACAGAATAAATAACCTGTGCCCTTTACTCTGAACTAAGCCACAATTATGTTGCAAGTTTTAGTCGCCCATTTACCCACAAACACTGGTGGCTGACTGTTCACTGTTTTTACTTCTTTTTCTTCTTTTCTTAATTTGTGAAATCACTTTGTTATTTTTGAGTTTATATCACATTCTGTAGACTTGTTTATTCTATCTATCAATAATATCCCTTGGGTTAATTTATTTTCCACTGCCCTTGGCAACAACTCTGTGTCAATCAGCATCAAATGACAATTTAAATGACTCACATTTTTAATCAAATTTAAGCATTGCCTGTGCATTTTGTGTTTAAGAGATTTTCACTAGATTGCCTGCTTTTCTTTTCTGTAGAGCTTATAATACAGTCTATTGTCATTAATATTAAATCAACTGGTTTCTCTTTGTTTGCTTGATACAGCTTCTTGTTCCATTACTTGACAGAAAGAGTCTTAGACATTTATAAAATATTTTACATAGACACTTTTCACACCTATTACCTCTATTTTTTTTGACAGATACACACATTTTATCCTAGATCTATTTAACTGCAAAGCTTATGTCCTTTTCCTTGTATCACACTGCTACTCTGAAGAGCTAGCTCACTTATTCATGCCTGTATCATGTGAGACTCTTGGCTCAGCTGCGTGCAAATCCAACTGATCCATCAGGGGCGGTTTAAGACCTGAGTGCTCTATCAAGTCTTCCCTTCCTGTCTTCATAGTTTCTCAACTTCAACAAACTCTTATTATCTGTACCAGTCCTCTGTCATTAGATTAAAATTGTCTTGTCTTAATTTACTCTGTATCTGTGTCTTGCAAACTCAGATACATTATGAGATCTTTGATGACAGAATTGAGTTACAATAGCCTCTGCAATGCCTGCCAGAATACTGTTTTACACATAGCAGGTTTTTATTAAACATTTATTTTTATTGTCAAATTGCATTGCCATGTTTTAGGTAATTTCATTCAGGTTGTCTTTTTCCTACTTAATTTTGATTTGGCTTTAAACATACCAGTAAGGCATAAATATCTCAAAAATTGGAACCGCCGGTATGTCTTTATTCACTTTTGTGAATCCAATTCTTAGCCCTAAATGAATGAATAGCTGAATTAGGACTCTGACTTCCTCATGGTAACAAGGGATACATTTTCTAGGTCCTTCACCAAATATCAATCAAATACGTCTTTGACGTAGAATTATATTGGATCCATGCCTGACCAGGCCGTGGTGCAGTGGATAGCGTCGGACTGGGATGCAGAAGACCCAGGTTTGAGAGCCCAAGCTTGCCAGCTTGAGCATGGGTCCATCTGGCTTGAGAAAAAGCTTGCCAGCTTGGACCCAAGGTCTCTGGCTCCAGCAAGGGGTTGCACGGTCCACTGAAGGCTCCGGGTCAAGGCACATGTGAGAAAGCAATCAATGAACAACTAAGGTGTTGCAATGGCAATGAAAAACTAATGATTGATGCTTCTCACCTCTCTCTGTTCCTGTCTGTCTGTCCCTATCTGACTCTCTCTCAGTCCCTGTTAAAAAAAAAAAAAGAATTATATTGGATCCAGAACTTGGTTATTTGTTACGTAAATGACTTTAACTTTCTCCTTAACAGCTCTCAAGATTCAGTATCTCCCAGTTTCCATCAGCCTCATATGTCTCTGACAAAGTCATCTGCCCTCTGCCTCTTGGATCATGTCATTCCACCCCTCAAAATGTTCCCCTGACACACACACAACCAAGCCAGTTTACTGGCTGCAAGCTTCAAGTTCTTTATCAGTCCCGGGTATTCTTTTTCCTGGTCTAGTTTATCTCTTTTTATTGCTTTAAGCACTTTTTATTCTTTAAGTAAAAATTAAATTCTCCCTCTTCTATCTTTTAGTCAATAGTTTGAAAAATACTATTCCAACTTGGGTATATATACATTTTCTTCCAGTTGCAGCCATTCTTAACTTTAAAAGGTTAGCTCTGAGACTGAGATGTTTTTCTTCCAGAAAATGTTCCCTGACCCTTTTCTAAAAAAAAAGAAAAAGTTTTTAAAAAGGCAAAATTAAAAACCAACCAACTAACAAAAAATTAACCCACAAAATCTCTGGACAGGTAGCCAATTGATCTCTCTCAAATGGTTTACGAATCTGAGATTAGGGTGTTCACATCTCAGTTTTCATTTTTCCTCTGTTATGAGGCTGCATGATTAAATTTGATACCTCTATGCAAGTTTCCCACTCAATACCCTTCAAAGACTTTCTACTGCCCATCAAATTGGGCTTGCATTTAAAGCCCTTGATGATTGATTTATAGTCTTAACTTGCTCTGGGCCTTACCTCCCATTCCACTATTCTGGAAAACTTTTATTTGTACCCCAGCTAAGTTTTTCTAACTCTGTTCCTTTGTTCTTAATAAATCTTTCAGCCAGCATGCTCCCCTTTTTTGTGTCTCCACATCCCAATTCTGCCAGTCTGCCAACACACAAGCTAAGTGCTAACTCTCTCAAGGGGTTTTTCCCCTAACTACCTCCAGCTAGAACTCTCACCTAAGCACTTATAATGATTTATTTGCACAATTGATTATGTTCTGCCTTCCATATGAACAACTCATCTGGCTTTCCCTATCTGCTACTGTGCCTAGAATTTCTTTACTCTCCTCTACATGTAATAATTTCTTCAACTTTTGGATATCAGCTCAATCATCACTTCCTCAGAATCTTTTTAAGAATTACCTGAGCAGGTCAAATATCAGGATTATTGTCATTTATAACACCATATACTTGTTCATGACACTTTCACAGTTGCAATTTGCTTTCTGTTGAATGATTATTTTATTTAATTAATGTCTACCTCTCCCTTTAGACCATTTAGTGCCATAAAAACTAGTTACCATGTCTCTTATGCCCTGTCAATGTGCATATTTCTAACTGGACAAAGTATTTGCATTGTAGCAGGTACTTAATATTGAACAAATGAATGAGTGATACATATATTTTCAGACTGGAGATAATGTTTTCTAGAAAGTATCACATATTAAAGTGATATGTTAATTGATCAATGCCACAGCATTTCTGAGTTGGGGAGAGTTGTTGACTGGGCCTAGCACAGGATGTGAGTTAGACTTCCTCAGTTCGTCTGAATATCTGTGTGACCATGGGCAACAGGACCTGGGTTACAGTGGGACAAGTAAGGCAACCAGGACTAAAATATAAAATTTTAGTAGATTCTTACATCTCAGAGAGCGAATAATACACTAAATGTTACATCCTAGGTTCCTCACTTCCTTCATCCCAGTCTCTAAGTCTTGATACAATTTTCCCTAACCTCTGTCAGCCCTGATTTTCTCAATTATAAAATGAAGATTAAAAAAAAGGCTTATAACATAAAGGTTATTTTTAATATTATATGAGAGAAAATGATAGTGTACCTGATGTTTAGGATTTGTCAATAGATGTTAGTTATATAACTTATTGCTATCAAGACTAGAGTTAGATCTTGAAGCGATATGCTCAAGGTAGGTTTAGATGGCAGGACAGAACAGGGACAATTCTGCTATTATCAGGAGAAAGAAGTCAGAAAGCACTCCAGACAGTTAAAAGAAATATGCAAACAGCAAGTTGTAAAAGAACAAGGAGTAAAAAAATGCCAGAAACAAACTCATTTGCTTACTTCACAAGTTGCTTGGGTCTGAGCAATTTTATACTAACAGTAAAAATAAGCATTGAAAATTTTGTTTTTACTTTAATTCCAGTTGTATGGTTTTGAAAAACTTGTACCATCTCATTGCCAAATAAAATATCTTGTGAGGCCAACAGGTGTCTGAACCTGACATAACCCCTCTCGCCTTTCTCATGGATGATGAACTTTCCACTCAGTGCTCACTTATCTTCTTTATCAGAAAAAAATGCTTCTGTTTTCCTTTTCTAATCAGTAGGTTTTCATCCAATGTTACTTATTTATGATATCAAAGTAAAACTTCATAATGTATAAAAAACATAATTATCCATTGCTATTTTTAAAAAAGGTAGCTGTCTCATGTCTTTGGATAAATTCACAAAATAGCATAAATATTTTCTTGTCAATCTATCATGTTATAAAGACTCCCTTCCTCAAATGTACATTATCCTAATGCATACTTTTTAAAAGAAGACAGATCACTCTTAAAAGATTTTCTTTAAAATTTGCATAATTAACTACACTAAGTTAACATCATGAACTTGGTCATGATCGCCAAATTTGAAGGTCTAGCATCAATTTTCATTGAAGAAGTTTGAATTAATTTATTCTCTAATAAAGTTTGAATACATAATTGAGTTCTAATTTAAATAAACAAACTGGCTCAGAAAATTTTGCAAATTACTCTAATAAGTTCTCTTGGTATTTCCCACAGAAGGCTGAGCAAATGTTGATAGAGGGGTATACTGTTTGCTTATGTCTAATCTCCCCATCTGATTTATATAAGTGTCACAAAGGAATCTCAGACACATGTCCAATGTCAAATATCCATAAGAAGTCCCTGAGAAGGGTCAAATCTACTTTTAAAGACTGATTAGAAAAGATGAATTTTTAGCTTGAAAGAAACTGATTTTTGAGGTGCGGGGTTCACAAAGGGCAAAAATAATGTGGAGAGAGCTTTGAAAGAGGGTGAGCATTCAGAAATATAAATGTGTATATATATATATCTCTCACAAAAATTAAGGGATATTTTACAGTTTCATATTCACTTTAAAACATCCCCTAATTTTTGTGAGCAGTATATAGGTGATGGTATTGTCGAGAAAATAGAGTCAATGACATTTTTTCTCTGAATGCCACATGCTAGGCATTGTTTTAATGACTTTATATAATGCTTTTTATTTAGTCTTTGTAGTCTCTTTAGCCTGTGAGGAAAAGGTTTCTTAAAGAGGTCGAATAACAGCCTGAGTTGCCAGTATCAGAACAAATGGCAAAAGAGGATTCAAACTGCGATCTGCCTCATTCTTGAATTTGATTTTAATCATCAAATCATACATGAGTTTGGCTACATTGACCTATTAACCTTCATTCTTTAAAACCAGGTGTTATAGAACAGTTACTATTATTGGAGTAATAGACAATTGCATATAAAACCTTGACATAAAATTCACTTATCAGTAAAATCAATGATGAAATTTAATGCATGGAGGCGAAAAATACTCAGCAGCTTTAGCCTGAAACCCATAATTGGTCCCTAAGTACAAATAGCCTAAGTTTGCTATAGGGAGACCTTTTATCCTTCTTTCAGGAGAGGACAAGTCTTTTAAGATCATGTAAAGATTTAATGGTTGGTATTTAGAAAATTTAACAGACCTTTTTTAGAAGAGCCCTTTCATGATAGTGAGCTAGGCAAGTTGCAATGAAATACACAGAGGAACATCATGCACTAAGAGGTACTCTCAAGAGAGTTTTCTTTTGTAGTGCAAAGCAGTCCTTAAAAAGCAGGGCTGTGCCCAGCAGGATGACCCCCTACCTGTCTGGTAACTGTGAGCATCAGGCCAATCATAGATGATACTTCCCATGATTATACATTGGAAGTGTAGTGACAGAAGCTTTTCTATCAAAAACCACAGATCGGTGGAATCTAATGAACAAAATAAACTAGCAGAAACAGAAACAGACTCATAGACAGAAAACAGACTGACAGCTGTTGCAGGGGAGGGGTTTGCAGGGCTGGGTAAAAAGGGTAAAGGGATTATGCAAAAAAAAAAAAAAAAACTTCACAAAACCTCATAGATACAGACAACGGTATAGTGATTGCTAAAAGGACAGGGCCGTCGGAGAAGATAGATGTGGTTAGTAAGGTGACCAGACATCCCGCTTTTGAAGGGACAGTCCTGATTTTTAACAATTTGTCCTGCATCCAGCGGCGTTTTAAAAAAGTCCCGATTTTTGGAAAGAACGCATGAAAAGCTAGGGAGCAGTGGGATAACGGGAAGGGAATATACAGTTTTCAGCAGGGAGAACCTGCCTCAACCTGGAAGCACCCGCACTACCGCAAGAGCTGGCTGCCCCCTGCAGAACCCCAAAACGAAGAACTTTGGGTGGGATGTACCTGCTGGGGTGGCAACTGTCAAGTCCCCTAACTACCCATAGGCCTGCATCCTGGACACCTGGGTGTGGCTCCAGGCTCTATGAAGCGCAAGCCTATCAGTCTTCAGTGGGCGGCGAGGCTGGACGTGAGGAGCTCAGCTGCTGTATGCACCAGCAGCACTGCACTGCCTGCTCCTGCCTGCTTGTGCAGCTCCGGCTTCGGTTTCAGGACCATGTAACCTGATTCCTCTGACTCACTCAAAATTTCCCATATAGTAATATTTCTAAAAATGATCTTTTTAATGAGGTATCATTATTAAAAATAATAGATTGATAAGAAAAAGGTTAAATCTTGGGCATCAGCAAAAATAACAATAGAGAACAAATGGTTAGAAATATTTCATCATTTTGAAACAAACCATGTTCCATATAATAATGCACTAAAAATTGTGGAATACGCGCTGTCTTTACCAGGAACTAATGCGACTGAATGCGTTTTTTCTATGGTAAATAAAATGTGGACATCAGAAAAATCACAATTAAGTGTTGACACTTTGAAAGTCATTTTATGTGTGAAATAGAATTTAACAAATTCTTGTGAAAAATTTCATGACCTTTTAAACAATGACAGCAATCTACTAAAAAAAATTCACTCAAATGAGAAATATGCCAAAGAATAAAATAATACTATACATAATTTTTAAGTGTGTTATATTTGTAAATTGTACTTATGTTGAAATTTTAAAAAAATATTGCAATACTATTTTTCCATTGTATGAAAATTTTTTTTTGCTCCATATAAAACAAATTTTTAATCAAGACCCCCCCGCCCCCCCCCCGCCCCCGGTCAATGGTGTCCTGCTTTACCAATTTTAAAATCTGGTCACCTTAGGTTAAAGGAAGATAATGGTGATGGAAGGAGACTTGACTTGGGGTGTTGAACACACGATACAATATACAGATGATGCATTGTTGGGCAAATAAGTTTGTAAGATCTGTATTTTCTGGTTTTGCTCACTTCTATTGTTAAAGATGGCTGATGCCCATGTGGTACCACTGATTACCTTCCTGCTTGGGAAGGGGCTTGGTTATGCTGTGTGCTGGAGGAGGGTTTTCCCACTGAAAAGTTTTAAAAGGAGGAGCTAGGAGGCCATTTTGGAGGAGACCACGTTGTTGCAGGGAGTAGATGTCACGTGTTTGCAGGGAGGCAGGCAGCAAGATGGCCAAGTGCTGAAAGGGAACAGAGGTGAGGGGCTTTGTGAGCTCCGCTGAGAACTGGTGGGGACCTTGGATTCTAGGAAAACTCGGAAAAGATTCTTCTAGTTGTGGTACTGGAGAATGTGTGAATGTGTTTTGGTGCCCATGTGTTTGTTTTTACTCTCTTGCCAAATGCAAGGCTAGAAATAAAGAAAATGGCCCACCATTTCTTGGCTCTGTTGTTTCATTACTGTCTGTCCAAATCAAATGGGAAACTCCATGTGCCAGATGGCTGTGACGGCGGCCAAGGCTATTGGCCCCACATATATTAGAGAATTGTATGCCTGAAAACTATATAATTTTATTAACTGATGTCACCCCAATAAATTTTTTAAAAATTTAGAGATTGCACTAGAAGTGTAGTTAAAGAAGACATTCAGTTGCAAATAAAACAAATATCGCAATAATCCTTTTATAAAAAAAGGAGCATATTTATTTTCATTATTTTTTAGTACAGCTTATTTAAAAACAGTCAGTCAATCAATTAATTGATAAACAAGTTGTGGTACCAAATTTTATTTATCACTGTGATTTTCAAAAAAAAATTAACAATAGTTAACTTGAGAAGACTTAAAAAATGTGTGTTTATGCTTGTATGCATGTATGTGCGTGTGTTTATATCACACTAGATAATATACATAATGAAATAGGGGGAAATAATGGTAAGAAAATAAGATGCAACTAGGTATAGTCATGCTGTAAGGATTTGTGTAGTTCTTTTTCCATTGGATCATTCATTTATTCAACAAATATTTATTGAGTGTCCCTTTTGTACCTGACACTTCTCTAGATATTAGGAGTTTTCAGTAAACAGAGAAGATAAAAAATTCTGTTCTCATGTAAATTACAATGCAGGTTGGTTGGAGGTTGGGGAATGAAATAGCATAATCCTTTAGTAAATTATATATGTTATACAGAAAAAAAGTGACAAAAACAATGAAAAATAAATAAGCAGTGAAAAGAAGACAGATGGAAAACACTGGGAGAGGGATATAATATTTTCAATTGGGTGGTGTTTTAGTCATTAGGGAGAGTCACTATAGTCTTGTTCATCTGCTTCCAGAACTATATGATAAGACTGTTCTTCCCTGCCTGTTGAATTTTGGCATGTTCATGTGTCACACTTTGACCAATGGAATATGAACAGAAATTATGTGTGTCACATTTGAACAGAAATCTTTAAGAGAAGTTTATGAGTCTCAAGTTTTCTTTCTCCTGATGAGGTAATCAATCATTGATTAGAGTGTAGAGGTTCCTGAGTCCAGGGGTAAGGACACAGAAAGCAGTGTTCTCTGCTGACCCTGATGGTCATGCAATGTGAGCAAGAAAAGACGCACTTGTAGTTGTTTATTATTATTTCACTATTACTCCCATCTTGATGAATTTAGATGGTCTGAGTCTATTTTGAATAGTTGCTAAAAGCAGGCTGCCAATTTGTTTCTCAGGCTACCAACAGACAATATTAAATAATGGGATGTTTTATAGAAGGGGGTTGGCATACCACCAGCCAAAATGGACCCACTGCTTATTTAGTATGTTCTCCAAGTTAAAAAATAATTTTTACATTTTTAAATGGTTAAAAAAAATAAAAGATAGATCCTATTTTGTGATCCATTAAAACTATGTAGAATTCAAATTTTAATGTCTATAAATAAAATGTTATTGGAACCCAGCAACATTGTTCATAATATAATGCTTATGCTGCTTTCATGCTACAACAGCAGAGTTTGTAGTTGAGTGGATATTGCAAAACCTAAAGCACAATTAGTTTCTTTTACAGAAAAAACTTTGCTGAACCCTACATTATAGAAGTCACGTGGCTTATGTAATTGCTTAGAAAATGTGGAGTAACTCTTCCTGGGCATGAGAACTCTAGTACTATATATAAAACTTCTTCCATAGCTTCTCTAATAGAAGAATCTGGGAAAGGTAGTAAACAAATTCACCAGACAAATTTCTTATTTTCATTGCTTACTGTGGTTACTAAAAGTAAATTCATAGCTCATTAAAAGCAATTCTACACTGGGACAAAATGATGCAAGTACATGTTTTGTACAAGGCTCTGTGCTAGACTCTTGCCTTCACTCTCAAGGAATTTATACTTTAATTATAAAGAAAAGGCCCCCAAGAATACTAAAATTAAATAGGTAGAGCTTATGGTTGAAGAATTGTATAGCCAGGAACCCAAGGGAGAATTCATCATGCAGATGAGGCATGTCTTCTTGAAGTATGTCACAAGTAGACTCATCTCTCTCTTGGGCTGTTGTTCTTGTTTTTAAACCCAAGCGGGACTTAGAGACATTTACAAAGGCTCCATGTTTTAATAAAAGTAGATTAAAGTCAAGTTTTTACTCTCTGTCAACAGCTAGCTTATGTAACCTTTTCATTAAAGAAAGAAAACAAAGCAAAACAGATTCTCAAGTCAAATTGACCCAGTACTATATCATCAAGTCAAGGTTACAAAACTACTATGTATTACTATACTACATATTACTGTACCCATCTGATTTTGTTTAACTATACCTCAGAAAAATTAAAGAATATGGCAAATCTGTTGGAATGGGAAAGATTCAATGGCTTTTAGTTATCACTAGCAACATAGTTAAGTTTAAAAAATAGAGCAAAATGAACTAAAACTAAATATAACTAAAGACCATGCACCAAAGGAAGGGGTTTAGGGGAAGACAAGGAAGACAGTGAATGATATATAATAAAATTAGGGTGCAGGACTCCCTTCCCCAAAAAGCAAATACCAAAATGCATGGACACTCTCTAGTCCTTTAGGTAAAATGTTGTAAAATTTGTATACAACCTACCATATACTCCTGTATACTTTAAATCATATTTAGTAGAGACAAAACCATCACCATTTGTAGGACTAACTACATAGTATATGCCAGCAACAATGAATTACTTTTTTCTGAATGTTTTTGATCCCCAGTTGGTTGAATACACTGATGCAAACCCATGGATATGGTTGGCTGACTGGTTTTATTCTTGTTAGTGCTATCCGCATTTTAACTCAGCCAAATTAACTAAACCAATATAATATTTTTTTCTATTTCTTTTTATTTATTCATTTTAGAGAGGAGACATAGAGTGAGAGAGAGAGAGAGAAAGAGAGAAAGGGGGGAGGAGCTGGAAGCATCACTCCCATATGTGCCTTGACCAGACCAGTGCAGGGTTTTGAACTGGCGACCTCAGTGTTCCCAAGTTGATGCTTTATCCACTGCGCCACCAGAGGTCAGGCTAAACCAATATAAATTTTTAAAAATTTGTCAAAAATGGAAAACTAAAGATTGAATTTTTATTATAGAGTACCACATGCTCCCAAAGATACAGTTGCATTGCAGCTCTAAGTCCATATGAGACTACATGTATATAAATGAAAACACTTTTTCCACAGACCACAGGGATGAAGCACACCTGCCAGTCAATTCCTCTGAGAAAGTATGATTTCCATAATTAAATGCAACATGCTGCTTCCATTGTGTATACATTGTCAGCTAGACAGAGCACTTTACACTGGGAACTTGTTGAGGCATCTAAGATAATAACTAACTGAAACTGTCCCCAAGGGTTGAAATACCACCAAAGGCAGTGTGATAGTATAGTTTTGCCGTAGAGAATGGAGCTTGGTTTTACATTCACTCAGAAAACATCCAGATTGTTTATCTTCAGTGAAGAATTTAGGTTTCAAAACAGAGAAGGATGTTTCTTATGCTTTTTTCACTGGGAAAAGATTATTCTGGGAATGCTTTGATACCGTTTCAGACCTTAGACTTTGTCCCATTTATTTCATTCAAGTTCTCAAATTCCTGCACCTCCTATACTGTTACTGCAATTGTCATACAAATCATGAAAAATAAATAAAAATCCAAGTTTTGATTAGAACAACAGCAATAAAAACAATAAATTCAAATTATATATTGACTTTAATTTTGTGCCAGGCATAGAAATTGAAGATTGCTGAGGATACAGCAATGAATGGGACAGTTTCTGCATTCATGGAGCTTGCAGTTCCTGAGTGGCTGCTCACACAGTCCCTAATTTATATACTTAATTATTTCAAGAGCGGAGTCATGCTGCAACCTGTTAACTAGTTTCCTGTCTTTGTGATCACTATTAAAGTGGTTGTGATTTGGGTACTAGATTTAACCCTAGTCTTCTGCAACTTATTTTAACATGATAATCTTTTTTGAAGACAGTGATACCAGGGTTGGAATCTATTTGAAGTTGTATATTTATGAACACATTAAGTTATGTACAAAACTCAATTTTGTAGAGCTTTTTTTACTCATTTTATTACTAGTTTCTTCAAGTCTACCTTTCTACCATGATGGGTACTGGGGAGAGATAGCTGCATCAATGAATAAGTAACCTGGAGTCATATAATAAAGAGAATATATACATAATAGGAACACTTTGGAGGCCCCTGATGAGATTACTGGTGTTATTATAGTTATACTTCAGGTAGATTAAACTAGCACAGGTTATAGAATGGATAGGAATAGAAAAGAATAATGTGTACTATGAACAAAATAAAGCATAGTAAGGGAGAAGGAATGTTCTGTGGAGTCTAACCAGTATACACATGTGGTCAGAGTTTACTTCTTCAAGAAGGCAATCATTGAAGAAAGACATGCTCTCAGGAGGGACATGTCTGGTGAGGAGTAGGGATAGGAGGGAGGCCAGTGTACATGGAGTGAAGTGAGGAAGAAAAAAGGGGTGGGAGTTAAGTTATTAGATAACAGCATAGGTGAGAACCCAATAGAGTCCATGGACCACACTTTGGCCACTGCTAATCTAGCTCACTAAGTCTGGAGGGGAGGAGAATCTGAATCCAGTTCTGCAGAGTGAGAGAGATTCACATAGCCTTTCATACAACTTGGTTCAACCTGCAGTACAAATTGTGGGCTGCCCTTGTGCTAGCTCTTAAACAAATCTGGAAAGCTCTTTCTCACAGCTTTAATGATTTTTGTTTTATATGTCACAGCCAGAAGATTTAGTCCCTGTCCATGGTCAACATTTAAGCAGAAATACTAAAAATGTGTATTCATAAAAGAGACCTTATGAAATGAATAAATAATATGAAAATAAGATAAACTTGGCCTTTGTTTTTTTAGGAGTCATGCATTTTGGCACAAAGCTCGAGGCTGAAAAATCACCAGAGGTTAAATTAGTACGATAAATTTAGAACTGAAATTACATGAATGGATCCCAGGAATGTGTTGTGTTTAAGGTCTGAGAGAAGCCTTAAACCATGTTTCTAAAATAGAAATCACAGGAATAAATGAATGCCCAGAGAATTATATAATCTGCATTGGTCTTGTTATCTGTCATTTGTTCTGGTATGGTGGTCAAATTTCAATAATTCTTTAGTAAAAATATGCTAAAGAACTCCTTCATTTTTATTGCCATATTTTGAAAAGTAAGAGGTTTTAAATGAGAAGAAATTTTAACTAGTGGCCTAATTATTTTGATTTGATAGAATTTTCTCATTTGCTTTTTCGGTCCTTATTTATAACTATTATAGATAATTAGGGGTTGTATATTTTTTAGAATACTGTTAACAGCATAAAAACATTAGCTGAACCATTGATTTCAATAGAGTATAAAATACTTTATACTTTTAACCTTTTAAAAAATATTCTCAACCCTGGCTGGTTGGCCCAGTGGACAAAGCATTGGCCTGGTATGTGGATGTCCCCGGTTTGATTCCCAGTCAGGGCACATAAGAAAAGTGACCATCTGCTTCTCCCCTTCCCCCTTCTCTTTTTCCAATGTTCGGATTGGTTGGAGACTCAGCCTTGGGTCTGCTAAAAATAAAATTGGGCTGATTAGAGCATTAGCCCCAGAAGGGAGGGTGTGGGGTGGTTGTCGGATGGATCCTGATCGAGGTGCATGTGGGATTCTGTCTCTCTATCTCCCTTCTTCTTACTTAAAAAAATAAAAATAAAAAATATGTTCATATTTTAAAAATTTGCTTTTCAAAATTATAGCTATCTTTCCAATTGAAATCTGGCATGGTAAACAAACTCTTGACTTCATTTAACAAATACATCTAAATATTTGTATTGGTGTCACCCCATTAGAATTAATAATAATAAAATACATATTAAAAAATCTAAATATTTGGTGGTAACCATTAATAATTATCATCATAAATCATACTTCACTGGTTTTGAATATTTTAAATGGAGCTGTATAGTATAATGTAAATAATAATTGTTATCTTCTAGTGAAAATTCTGTGTTTTTCAGAATGTTTAGTTATCATTCCTCTTATCTAAGGGCTACAAACTTGTTTTTCATCCCATAGACAAGAAAACAGAATAGATTACATGTATAGAAGTATATTAACTTAAAATGATCCAGCAGCATCATTTCTCTTTTCCTTATTATCAAATTGATGACTTGGGGAAAAGAAATGGTATATATATATTTAGATGACTATTCTGATGTTTCATTGCTTCTTTCTATTTATTAGGTTAGTTTAGACAGTGGCACTGTGGGCTGTGTCTAATCCTGACTGGCTATGAGTGACTTTTCTTATCCATAAATGAATCTGCCCCCTCTGATGAATCCATCAGTGTTGAAAAGTCTTACTTCCAAAGCTGAGCAAACACATTTCCTAAGACCTTATTAACCTTGACATGGAACAGATGAGCAGAAGCTGAGTTGCACGGATGAAAAGTATCCCAACCCATTAACGGCTAATGATGGAGCTTGTAAAGGACAACATCTCTGGAGAGAGAAACTGGCTCTCCTTCTATGCATCATATTTTTATCTTCATTTCAATACTGCTTTAAATATGTACTTCATTACAGGGCACAACTGAAATAGAAGGGCACCTGCTAAGTCAGAGCTATAAAGCAGATCTACAGCCTGCTGGCATGTGAAATTTGTCTAATTTATATTTTTTTATGAAACTACCCTCACATTATGTGGTTGGCAGCATAAATAATAAAGCCTGTTACTTAAGCACTTTTACATTTACTGTATATCAGCAAGTAAATGCAATGGCCACTCTTATTCTCAAACAATAAAAACTACCCACCCTTTTCATGAAAGATGATTGCAATTTCCATTGGCCTGTATATGCAATAAAAAATCATAACTCATCAACATTTTAGCTATTTTCTCTTAAGATAGAAGAGCATTTTGCTTAAACTTTGAACGTGATATTAAATATTCATGAAAAATGAAAAGAGTTTGAGTACTAAGTAAAACTCAGATTCTTTTCAACTAGATTGAAATTCTTTTTGAACTAGGTAAAAACTGCCACTAACCTGAAGAGGTGTGCAAAAGTACCGTAAAGCGATTGTGCAATTGTACAATACATTCAAAGTGCTATAGTTATTTGGAATCAATTTTTCTGAAAGACGTGTTCTTCCTCTAAAATTGATTCATGATAACAGCCTCCATTTGGGTCAAACAGTATTTAACCGCTTGTAAATTTTAATTAAATGATTTGTCACTTTGAACACATAGTTTGTCATTCTGCAACTAAATGATGTGTCTTTATCAGAAAATGACTCAGGGAAAGGCATTCATCTAACTTGTCACTTGGACACCCATTAAGATAATTTGGTTGTTGTATAGGGATAAAGTTGAAAATTTGTAAAATAGAGTGCACCACTTTTAGTAAGCAGGATCATATTGTAAACTATTAAAAAACATAATTTGTTGTATAATTAAATTCTAATAAGTTCTTTACTTCTGGTCATTTTTTATTAGCAGATGTTTAACTTTTTGAGAAGAGAAAATTCTCCAATTGAATTTAGTATCTACATGAAACTATGGGGTTGCAAATGAAAAGCTACAAGCTGAATTAGAATTATCTGACAGGAGGTGGGGGGACCCAATTCATCAGAAGCACTTACATCATTGTAGACTTAGCTGAGACCTTGTCTGCAGCCTGGTTAAAATGATCAGAGATAACCTGGGATAGAGTGAAAGGGACACATGAGTACCGTATTTCCCCATGTATAAGACACACCTTTTTTTTGAAAATTTTGGCGTCTAAAAACTGGGTATATCTTATACAGTGGTTGAAGATTTTTTACTTGCATTTCCCACTTTTTTGCTCTTGTTTATGTGCTCATTGTTGAAGACAGTGATTCGTCATCAGACACAGATAAGAACAAACTAATGGAGTTTTGACAGTGATGAGGAGTTGTATAAATTTTATGATGAGAAAACTTGAGTTCAATAACTTTATGTAATACATTTTTTTTTCAAATTTCGAGCTCCAAAATTAAGGTGCATCTTATACATGAGAGTGTCTTATACATGGGGAAATATGGTAATTATTGAGGTAACAGAGATCATAAGACCTTTCCAAAAGAAAGGTATATTTTTCAGAAGAGAAGGTATTACATATATTAGTTCAGTGTCCAAGAATTATTAAAAAAATTAGTCTATGTATAAGTGTGCAAGTCCAACAGGCTAACTCCAGTAACCACTGTAGATTACAGTGCAGTTGTTCTTTTCCCACATTGATGCAGTGGTGACATCACACAACAGAAAACAGATCTGTCAGCCAAAATTGCAAAACATGTTCACAGGTACATTTATCTTGAAATTGAATAGTAAAGTCTTTTTTAGTTGTACTACTCTCAAGAGGTCCTAAAGGGTTTGGTGATCTCACAAGCTTGTGTGAAATGAAGTAGACCTTACATTTCATGTATTTTTCCAACTACAGCCTAAATCCTTTGAGGTCAAGGACTAATCTTTAGCTGTCAATATTCCCTTTCAGGGTCTATACACTCACAATACTTCAAAATCTTCTGAGAACTTTTAAAAAAAATTCTGTTGCTTAAACCCTATTTGCACACATACAGCTTCAATTGTTCTGGAGTAGGGTCTGAGCACTAGCATTTCTACATGCTGTTTTGCAGTCAGGGTTCAAAAGTAGTGCGCTGACATGTTGCTCAAATGCAGTAATGCCTAATGAATGGGGCAATCCTTAGACAGGATGTGAGATAGACCCGCTTCTATCAGTGGGATAAGTGATCTCATAGTCATTCACATTTAAAATTTAGCATTATCTTGAATTTGTTTTTTTTTCTTTTTTAAAAAGTTTTATTTAGAAAATTTAATTTAATAGGGTGTCATTGATCTATAAGAATACATTTTATATATTGACACATGAAGTAATTATTATTGCAAAACTGCTTTTCAGTGAATGCTGTTCTCTCTCTCGTACTTTATAATTCTATTAATAATGCTTGAAAATGCTTTGTAAAATACAATGCTCGTTAGTTATGCCTCTGCTTGGAAAGCTCCAATGGCTTTGGGAATTGTAACCATCTATCTTTGACTAGTTTATTAGTTACATTAATGTAGCATTACTATTACATTGTCTTTATTATCAAAGGAGATTCTGCCTAATAAATAAATAAATCTTAAAAATCCTTAAAACCCTCTCCTTGCTGTGCCCACCAGTTCTAAACTATTGTATTGTAATCCTTACCCAATCCTAAACAAGTGCCATGTTGGAAGACCTACCTTAATAAACTAAACATCAAATTCTCAATAAAATCTAACTTGTATCCTGCCTCTAGGGTCCTACAAATTTCTCAGGGTTGTCTTCTCATTTATCTACATAAACAACAAACTCAGAACTGTCTTATCTATATGCTGTCTTATTGATATTTTGGAAGCCAGTATTCTACACTTGTTCCATCCCAATAGAACGGTGTTTCAACATTCCTTCTCAGTCTGCATTGTGGATCTGCAACGACCTTTATTACCTTATTGTTTATGATTCTTCTTTACTTACTCCATGTTCCAGACCATGTGTGTGAACTTCTACTCTCTGCAGACATCCCAATTCTTTTATTATATGCTATTCTCTCATATTAAAGTGTCACTTTAGTTTTCACTTGAACTAATATTTGTGGGTAATTTACAATACAATTAAATAATAGGGATTAGATGGTCCTTATGACAATTTTGAATCTTAAACTCAAGATCTATCCTTGAGTCTGTGCCAGCAGTGGTATAAGGGGTATGAGATAGGAAGGTATAGGCTAAAAGAATGGGATGGCACTGATTAAAGATATCTCTACCACAAAATCCCTAGACTGGCTATTTCTTTTTTCTGATTTAGAGATATTTACAAACTTGACTTTCACTTGACCTTCTTCCACTGTTTATTGATGTCAACCTAAATATGGCTTTATTAAAATCTCAATAGATAAGGTTTTTGATTTTCATTCTCCAGGTTCATGATTATGGTGTAAAAACTGAAATTCAATTGACTTAGTGAGATGACTGCCTCACAAGACATTTTGATTCTTAGTACTCTAAGATCTTTTAGAGACTTGAAAATTGGATATACCTTAATTTATCTGTACCTCTGTTGTCATCTCAGGCAGTAGAACCAAGATGACTGATCTGAAGTTCTCTTGGTTTCTATTTGCTGAGAAAGAGTGGTACATTGGAAACTTTTTTTTTGACTAGGAGTTGGTGATGGAAAAAAGCTATTTTTGTTTCACTCTGAGTCATAAAAAGGCAGTACATTTATATTCTCTAAATGATAATTCAGAAGACATTTAAGAAGTATCACTTAGACATTTACACATCCATAAAAAAAGAAAGTATAAAGCAAAAACAGGTAGTAATAAAATAAAATTATGGAAAAAATTTTAAATCTTCTAAAAATGAAGAATTAAAATAAAGACTAAAGATATGGTAGATTTTACTTTGAGACAGTGAAAGAGAAACAAAGTGAACCATAATAGAAATTCACAGAAAGAATGATAAAATGATTTAAAATTTGTGTACATATAATATATGTGTGGATAAGAAAAACAGAAGATAGACTGAAAGACTCCAATGATTATCTGAAATAAATTTCTGCAGAAGAAAATAAGGAATAATAGGGAAGTAATACTTAATAAAAAATTGATTAAAAATTTCCAGATTTAAATAAACATATGAGTGCTAAGATTAAAAGTGGTCATTGAATACCAACAAGATAAATGAAATTTAACCCTGACCAATTGGCTCAGTGGCAATGGAAGTTGAAGTCCCAGGTTTAAATCCCAGTGAGAACATACAGGAGAAGAGACCAACAGCTCCTCCAACCCTTCCTATCCTCTCTCTCTCTCTCTCTCATCTCTTCCTGCAGCCATGGCTGGAATGGTTTATAGCAAGTTGGCCCCAGTTGCTGAGGATGACTCCATGGCCTCACTTCAGGCACTGAAATAACTTGGTTGCTGAGAAATGGAGCAGTGGTTCCAGATGGGCAGAGCATCACCCTGTAGGGGGTTTGCCTGTTGGATCCCAATTGGGGACACATACAGAAGTCTGTCTCTCTGCCTCCCTGCCTCTTTACCTCTCACTGAATAATAATAATAATAATAATAATAATAATAATAATAATAACAGATAGATAAAATTAAATACATACTCAGGCACATGATGGCATTATAATTATCTTGCAAGGGACAATAATATAAAGAATATCCTAAATAACCAGAAATAGGAGATAGATTACCTACAAAAGAGCAACAATTAGACTTACAATTTCTCATTAGAGTAGTTGTCAAGAGAAAATAAAACCTGTTAAGCTTGAATTAGACAGCCTATAAAATGATTTGGAGCAAAGTATTAACACTGGGCCTGTGACTCCCTCATTCTCTACTGAGGACCTCATTGGCAATTGTGGGGGGAGTGAATGACCTTCAGCTTACTTCCTTATAAAATGCCAATGACCTTGAATAGATCTCCTCCCAGTAAGATGTTATTTACTACAGATAAGGAGTCTTTAATCTAGAAAATTGTTTTTCATAAGACATACTTGGTGTAACTAGATTGCTTCTTGTAAGTAAACTTGGACTTTATGGATTTATGGGGCATGGCTTGCTGGAGAATGCAAGGTAGTCATCTAAGCACTCCCTTATATTAGTAATTATTAGAGTATAAAATAAAAGAGCTCCAAATCCCTAAAGGCCTATTTTATGAAAAATTTTGCATATGTATATTGCTCAACATTATTCTGTTTATCTGAAATAGAAACACATCTTAATATAGGTAAAGAAACATTTAGAAGCTACATATGTTAATTTTGAGTTTTTTTCAGGAAATGAATGTTTTGCCTGAGTCCACTGCTTGTCCATATCCTTTCAATCATTAATCAAGTTTGGTGCTGGGTAAGATCTATAATGTGCAGGAATGTTCTCTGGTAATTCAAACTCTTTGGTTTAACACAGCTATCGTTCAAAAAACCTGAATCAATTTCCAAGCATACCAAGAGTAAGAAAGTTTCAACCCACAGACTTGCATTAAAAGAACTAAGTAAAGTACTTCAAAAAAAGGAAAATTTAACTCAGTGGGAAAGAGGATACAAAAGAAATAATTATGAATAGAAAAAGTGGTATATTTTGGTTAAGTTAATTCACTGTTAAAGAAAGAAAACATAACAAAATCAGTGAGTATACAGCCATGCCTCACTTACAAGGGGGATACATTCTGAGAAATGAGTCATTACTTAATTGGCTATTGTGCAAACATCATAGAGTTCACTTACACAAATGTATGTGGTATAGGCTATTACACTATACCACTGTCACATATGCAGTCCATTGTTGACTGAAATATCTAGAATGATTGTATGTGTGTAGGTGTCATATTTTGTATAATCTCTCTTTCTGTATATCAACCTGATCTATCTAGAGAGAATATGAGCTACTTGATTGGTTTATAATTGAATGGCCAGAAAAATAAAAAGGCAGGAAGACTATACTGATCTTTAATAGCTTTAATAGATTGTAGAGTTAATTCTTGACTCACATCCCTTTTCTACAATTCAATTGTCACTTTTGATAATACAAATCAAAATATAATAAGATTTCTTAAACAATATAGGGCCAGTCATATTTTATCAAGTGTGTCTTAAGGAATTTAACCTTGCCCAAAGAGAAGTCTGTCTTTTTGTCCTGGCTCTCAGGAATAACCTTTAAATCCTTGGAATGTTATTTTTGATAGGAAAGTCTTTGTTGGCCTTTTTTAGGTAGTGTAACAATCTGGTCTGGAGGCTTTAAGGCACATCAAAAAACGTGATTGAGGGTAGGGATTTAGGTCACATGGTATCAGCTGTATCTTCTGAAGACTTGGAAGCTGAAATCTATCCTTAGGGCAGTCAACAGTGTTTCTGTGATAAAGCCCCAGTAAAGGCTTTGGGCACCAAGGTTCAGGTGAGCCTCCCTGGTTGGCAATACTCTGCATGTTTCAGGTATCAATGCTAGGAAAGCAAGCCTTGATTCCATGGAGAGGGAGCAATGAAAACTCCACATTTGGAGCTTTTCCTGGACTCTGCCCCATGTTCTTCCCTTGGCTGATTCTAATATGTATTCTTTAGCCATAATAAACAATAATCACAACAGCCTTCAGTGAATTATGAATCAATTTTAATTCTAACCAAGGCTGTTTGGTAACATTCCTTATATTAAAATCTTGCGTAATGTATGCACTTCTTCCTTTTTTGCTTTATTTTTTTAAAATTTATTGGAGTGACATTGGTTAATAAAATTATATAAGTTTCAGGTGTACAATTTTATAATACATCAGCTGTATATTGTATTGTGCGGTCACCAGCTCAAATCAAGTCTCCTTCCATCACCGTTTACTCCCTTAACCACTCTACATTCCACCACTCCCTTTCTCTTCTGGTAATCACCATGTTGCTGTTTGTTGTCTGTGTTTATGAGGTTTCCCTTTTGTTTGTTTGTTTTTTATTTAATCCCTTTACCTTTTTACACACAGCCCTGTAACATTCTCTTCAATGTGTGTAGTTTTTAAGTGTTCAAAAACCACCAACCAGAAAGTTTTGTTTAATATTGATTATATGAGACAGATACTTCAAAGACTGCTTTTGTGTGTTAGCAGCAGATTTTGTTGACTTTCACTGGAAAACGATCTTTAGGGCAGAAAATTTGGCAGATGCTTTTGTTCAGCAGGTTTCTTGACAATTGTGTATGAAAAGCTATTTTTTCCGCCTTTTTGCAGGGGCTGGTCAAAGGCTGAGGTTCGCTTTTGGTGACACTGCTTTAATTGTCTCCCCTGAGGCTGCCAGAGCGCTGAAGGCAAGTTAGCATTTCCTGACTTTTACATTCTCTGGAGTCTGTGTACTTGTCTCTAATAGCACTGCTTGTGCCTGTAGTGCGGTTGGCTGCCATCCTCCCTACCTTGCTGCGACTTGCTCTTTTACCTTTCTTTATAACTGTCTACTGGATTTACGGGAGAAAGTGTCCAGTTACTTTTGTCTAGTTAGCCGCAGTTGATGCTCGACAGACAGGGTGATGGTTTTATGGAAACAGGGTTAGAGGAAGGTGAAGCTCTTGTTTGAAACTCTATACCCTCTCAGCTTGAGGCATGTTTCAGCTTTCAGTAAGTTAGAGTGCTTCCTTACATTCATTTTCAATATTCATTTTGGCTTTTGATCTCAGATTTTTCACAGAGAAAGTGAGGGGCAATCCCAATAAATGTGTAATGATATGTCATTGGGGGAAATGTTTTTATTGTATGTTTTGCTACACAAGATTAAAGATCAAAAACTGTAAAAAACCTGAGAGCATGAGGAATTAGAAAAAAAAATCAAAATGATCATGTAGTATCACTTTATCAGTGTTTTCTAATAAGCTGTGGGTCAAATAAATTTGCAAATATGATATATATGTTTGCTCACTTATAGTTTGCACTGGGTGTAGGAGACAGGTTGTAAATCAGCAAAGTCATTATAGTTTTAAGACTAAGCCTTTCCCTCCCTTTTAATACTAAGATCTTTTCCCTGCTAAGCTTTTCCACACACCCTTGACTGTTGCATGATGTGGGGTGGTACACTCTTACAAAGAATCAGATAAGTGGCTTTGTATCAGAGACTTCCTTATTTGTATATTGGCTTAAAGGTTTTGATTTTTACACTATAAAGTGAAACAGACCAGGGGCTTTCTCTTGCTTGGTTCCTGAAATTAGCACTGCAGAGGAGAAGCAGCCAAGATGGCAGAGTGCTGAAGGAGAAGCCAGTTTGTGCAGAGAGAAGGAGATGGGGAACAGAGATGAATAAGGCTGGTGAGATAGAAACCTTTGATTCTAGGAAAACTCGGATAAGTCAGTGGTTTTGGGAGCCCTGAATGGAAAGAGCAGTGCTTTTCCATTGTGTGTATTTCTTGCCCACTGGGTGTGAGCTAGGATTAAAGATAATGACCCACCAGTTCTTGGCTTGTTGTTTCATTACCATCTGTCTGAATCAAATGCGAGCCTGCATGGGTCAGGTGGCTGTGATGGTGGCCATGGCTACTGGCTTTACATAAGCCAAAGACTGTTTCTGTTGATTTCAGGTACTGTTTCATAGGTTTTTCATGAGAAGAATGTATGTCTTTAGCCTTTGTCTCTCTGCACTTTATTTTCTAGGAACTGGCCCTCTCTCATATTATCGATTTCTTTTGCTATCAAAAGTCACAGTGACTGTGGCAAACTCAAGATGTGTGTGCCTATGCATGTATGTATATGGCACAAAGGTCCTTGGACAATTCTAAGCAGGTACAGGCTGACCATGTTATTTCTCTGATGAAAATTTTTCAAAATATTCAATAACAGCAACAACAACAAAAATATCTCAAAGTCCTTGGCAGGACACTTAAAGCATTTCATGATATGACCCTTACACACTTTTCCAGCTTTGTGAAAAATAATTCACAGTTATGATTATTTGTGAATATAACACTCTTCACACTCAGATAAAACATTTTTTATGTTATACATCTTGAGCCTCTGAAAAAGATTTTTTAGTCACCGTCCAGTATCTATAATCTTTTTCCTTTGCCCATGGCAACTTGATATTTATTTGGAAACTTTACTCTTCTAGTCACAGTTTGAGTAGGATTAATCTCTTCCTTGGCTTAACACATCAGCATATCCTATTACTTTGGACATAATAAATAGTTAATGAACCAATTTTGCCACAGGGTAAAAGCAAGTCACAGAATATATGTTGGAGCAACCAGAAGAAATTATTTTTTCAGCATCTTCCTCACCCCTCTTCTACTTTGATGGTATTGTATGAGAATGAGATGTCTGAAATTTGTTTATCATTTTGCTACCAGAAAAAGAGAATTTGACTTATTGGCTGTTAGTGAAGATGTGTTAGAATGAAGCCGATATCATAGATGATGAATAGACAAAGGACAAAAGTAATTTCTCAGTGACACTATGAACAGCTAGATCAAACTTTACCCAAAGACTACCTTTATTTTTCCCCAGCTTTATTAAGATACAATTGACATATAACATTATGTAAGTTTAAGGTGTACAACATGTTAATTTGATACACTTATAAGTTTAAAAATGTTTACACTATAGATTAAACCTTACCTGAGGACAGCACATCATATTTTTAGTTATATGAACCAATATATCCCATTTTTTAAGCAATTTTATATTTTTGTGTGGCACTTTAAAAAATAGCCAATATACTATAAACAACTACTAAAAATATAATCTAATCACAGATAGGTTTTCTTTGTTTGTTTATTTTGTTTTGTTTTTAAGTGTGTATGAGAGAGAGACAGCAAAGGAGATAAATGAGAAACATCAACTCATAGCTGCCTCACTTTTAGTTGTTCATTGATTGCTTCTCATACTGTGAACAGACAGACAAAGGACAAGCTGAGCCAGTGACCCTTTACTCAAGCCAGCGTTCTTGAGCTCTAGGCCAGTGACCATGGGATCATGTATATAGTTCCACACTCAAACTGGCAACCCCACACTTGAGCTGGTGAGCCTGTGCTCTAGCCAGAGACCTTGAGGTTTTGAACCTGACACCTCAGCATCCTAGGTCAATGCTCTATATACTGTGCAACCACCGTTAGGCACTATATGTTTCTTTATTGATAAAATATTTTCCACATGAACTAGGCAGAACTAATCATTTTACTTTACTAATATAAAAACAATATATGTTGAGAAACCTTATTGTGCTTTATAGGTTTTCAAATCTTTACTTATCCTAGGCTCTGATAGTTGTGTGGGTCAGTTGAATGGCTCTAATAACCATCACTGTACTTCTTTAGTTGGCCTGGATTTGCTTCCTACTGTCTTGTTCTAGCTTGCTTCTCTCTCACCTGCTGCATTTCTTTTATGCACTGTAGCAGCATACCCTGACATGAGATGAAAAACCAATCAGAAAGCCAGCATCCCATTTTAACCGGTTGGATGTAATACATATAAATTCACTATCCAGTAGAATCAATCAGTAGAAAAAAGTCATTATAAAAGTATGTCTCACTTGCTTGTTTTCTGTTCCAGACAGGCTAAATATTTAATAGGAATCCAGGTGTTATTTATTCATTTTTATTAGGTTCTTCTGACACCCAATCCTACATTGTGATGGGCAATTAAGGTAAATATATGCTTAAGGAGAGAATTTTGCTTCTGGGAAACTATTTTTACACCAATCCCAGTTCAACTGAGTTATGGTTTAAATATCTCTTGTTTAACAATATTTATAGGTAGTATATATACTTTAAACTATCTGTATTCTTTTGTTCATGGGAAAAATCAGAGAATGATTGGTAGCAAATATTTTTTTCCTGCCAATATGCAATTAGTATTGTCATTGATTTTGCTATCTACAATGGTGTTGTGGCTTATTAAAGATGCTTTGTAGCTCTATGATTGCTTGCATGAAAATAAATTTGAAAAGCAGAAACCGCAGGACGAACCAAAAACACAAGGCTAGTGTGTTCTAAAAGGAAAATTTATTTTAAAAACACCTGGATGCAAGCATACAAGCTGGCTGAGACCAGCAGCAAAACGGGTGTCAGCCCTGAGCTGCAGGAGTGAGTGGTAGATACAGGGGTTGTTGCAAGTGTTTGCTGGCATGGGGTTGATGCACCTGGACATAAGATTAGCACATTGGGGGGTTTTTGTGGCCTTGGTTACTAATTTAACAAGGGAAATTCTGCTGCTGATACACAAGTTCTTTGATGTAGCACAGGCTTGGTGTCCTTCGTAAATTCTGAAGAGAGCCAAATGGTCAGTCTCTCAGGAATAGCTGGGGGCCTGAGTTTGTGGCCAGGTTTTCACAAACAACTATTGTGATTTAAACTCCCTTAATGGTTAAGTTCCTCCCAAATGCAAGCTTTCCCAGACATTTCTGCCCAGGTAAACTTTTTTTTGCTACATTTCAAAGTGAAAACCGGGCAGCTTTTAGGAGAGTGAGAATAGAAAGCAAATTAACTACAACCTTAGTGCAGGATGAGAATGTTCTTTTTGAGTGAAGGGAATTTGAGTTTTACATGGGCTAATTTAGCCCCAACAAAATTATAACTACAGAATTGTTCAGTATGCTTTGAATATTTATACTTTTTTTTACATGGTTTATCTAAATTTTACTTGGTTATGAAATTTTCAAAGATGGCTCACTTAATATTTTCAGGCTTCTATTTATTTTTAATTGAATTTTATTGGGGTGACATTGGTTAAATAATTATACAGGTTTCAGGTGCCCAACTCTCTTAACAAGTCTCTGGATACTGTATTGTGTGTTCATCCCTCTAAGTCGAGTCTTTGTTCCTACAATTTATTACCCCCATACCCTCCTCCACTTCCCCCAACCATGGGCAATTAGTCTATGTTTATGAAATTTTTCCTTTATTGCCTGTTTTTGTTCCATCTCTCTATAAGGTCAGAAGGCATGAGGAACCAGACAAGGGAACTCTGGCTGGAACTGCCCAAACTCATGCGAGCCAAAATAAATTTCCTAGGAAACCTTTGGAAAAGAGCGACCCTCTGTCAGCCAGTGAAATTTCGCCATTTCATATTAATTCAACCACCCTAGATGAGACCCTTTAAATTTCCCCCTTGCGGTTTTATCCATGTGACTTCCCTGGCCTCTGTCCCCCAGGACCAGAGAACATCGTCCAGGAAGCGCTCTACTAAATAAAGCTTTTATTATTTCACACTTCGTCGCTATGCCCTTCCTTCTTCCTCGGTGGGGAAATATACCTTACATTCTCCACCTCCTTCCACCAACACCCCATCCTCCAACAGCGAACAGCCTGCTCTCTATGTATAAGTCTGTTTCTATATTGCTTGTTAGTTCATTTTGTTCATGAGATTCCACATATGAGTGAAATCATATGGTACTTGTCTTTCCCTGACTGGCTTATTTCACTTAGCATAATAGTCTCCAGATCCATCCATACTGCTGTAAAAGGTAAGATTTCCATCTTTTGTATGGCTGCATAGTATTCTATTGTGTAAATGTATCACCACTTTTTTATTCACTCATCTACTAGTGGGAACTTGGGCTGATTCCAGATCTTGGCTATTATAAATAATGCTGCAATGAATATATGGGTGCATATATTCTTTTAAATTAGTGTTTTGGGATTCTTAGGTTAAATTCACAGAAATGGGATCACTGGGTCAAAAGGTAGTGCCATTTTTAATTTTTTTGAGATAACTACATATTGTTTTCATAGTGGCTGCACCATTCTGCATTCCCATCAACAGTCCATAAGGATTCCCTTTTCTCCACACCCTCACTAGCATTTGTTTTTTGTTGATTTATTGATTATAACTATTCAGGAAAGAGAAATGAAAGAAAATATATACAAACAGGTCTACACCAAAAATAAAAATAAAATAAAATTGCACTGCAAAGGAAACCATCAACAAAATGTAAAGAGAAAACCCACTGAATGGGAAAACATATTCACTGATACATCTGATAAGGAATTCATATCCAAAATTTATGAAGATCCTATAAAACTCAACACCAAAAAGAAAAATAATTTAAAAATGGGTAAAAGACCTGAATAGACACTTTTCTAAAGAGGATATACAGCTGAATAACAGTCATATGAAAAGATGTTTAATGTCACTAATTACCAGAGAAATGCAAATTAAAACCACAATGAGATATCACATCATACCTATCAGAATATTGTCATACTTTTAAAACATCAAAATCAGTATAATTTGAATAGCCTGAAAATATTGAAATCGATAGACACATTTTAGTCAACCCATATAATTATGAGGGCCATATTTCACTAATTCTTATTAATAACAATAATAATGATGATGATAGTCAATACTTAGTGTTTTCTATGAACCAGGCATTGTTCTAAGTTCTTTATAGGGAATAGTTTATTTAATCATCAAAGTGCTCTTATTAATGGCAATATTATTTTCCCCAATTTACAGATCAAGAAACTGAAATCAGAGCAACTAGGCAGCTTGTTTCAAGTTTTAGAATAATAAGTAACTAATAAGTAAAACTGCAAATGTCTGTTCTCCTTACTTTGTTATACCTAACTCCCCTTAATCCCTTCCTTTCTCTCTCTCTTTCTCCATCTTTCTTGTCTGCCTTTGTCCCTTTTTTCCCTCTTTCATAACATTTGTCACCTTCTAATATACTGTATGGTATACTGATTTATTATCTTTATTGTTTGTCTACCCCGGTTAGAATGAGAGCTCCATAAGGTCATGAACCTTTTTCTGAACCTGCCTGGAACAGTGAGGGCACATAGTGGACAGGCAATGAATGAATGAATGAATGAATGAATGAATGAATGAATGAATGAAGTTGTAGGACCAGCATTAACCACAGGGTGTCTGGCATTAGGGTCCTTCTTTTATCCACAACACTGTCCTGCCTCTGAACTAACTGGCAACACGTGAAACTATTCTCTATGGGAAAATAATAGATATTTAAAATAGTAACTTACGAATCATGGCTGCACTAGAACCTGGGCTTCTTATATCCTTAAATTCTAATTTTCTTGAAGAAACCTAAAGGTAGGAATACTTATTCCTAGTTTAGAATTAATGAATCAGGGGCTCAGAAAGGTCAAATATCTTACCTAAAAATGATATGATTAGTAAAGTTTGAAGCTTGAGTCTGACTTGCCCTTTTCACACTCAAATATTAGGTTCCTTCTATTAAATCTTAATTATTTAAAAAATAAAATTAACTAATGCTTATTAATAGGCATATATCATTTTAACTGTTTTGTATGCTTATTTTATGTAATAAATTTTATTTCATGACTTCATAATGCAGGCACTATCAGTAAGCCATCACCAAGCAAGGAAATTGAGGTAGCCCTTGATTGATGTCACATAGCTGGTCAGTGGGAAAAGCACTTCAGAAAACCCAAACCCAAGCCTTCTCATGCTGTCCGAGCTGCTTTCCTCTGCAAATCCCACTGAAGCCGGACACAGCAGGTACTCAGTCTGTGTCCATCACTTGAAGGGAAAAAAATACATAATTCAAAAGAATAAAAAAGCAAGTGAGATAATTGAAAATATAACTTAACTTTTATAGTCCAAAATTTTTGCCAACTGAAAATATTCTCTTGACCTAACCATCTTTCATGCAATGACTTTTTGGGACCACAATCAACTTACATGATTTTGTGTTTTTCTTGCTTTTGTCCACACATACTGAGTATATGTGGGCAACTTCACTTTGCTACGTTGTGGTTCTCTTTCCAAAATGACAAAACTAATAAAAATAAATTTCATCTATTGAATATCATCATAAAACAAAGTTTTGAGTTGGTTTTATATGAGTAGTCTTTAGTTTTCTACCAATGAACATGTTAGAAACTATTGCAATTATTCACTGTATGTTTTTTTTTAAATAAAACCACTTTGTAAACTATATTAATAAGAGATAATGTATAATCTTAGGCACTGATTTTCTTGATTCTCCTCTCTATGTTTCTTTTTTCTTTTAAGTGTTTATTTGAGAGACTGTTTTTATAAGTATAGAATTTTATATAAATCGCTTGTCTGTTTTGTTCATTTATCTGCTGGTAAAGAAATGCTTTTTAGTCATGTTGAGGTAAAAGTTACATTTTTGTATTTATTTTAAAGTTTATTAATTTGCCTTTTGTTTCTTCCTTTATTTTTCTTTTTTCTCTGAGTTTTATTTGCCTCATTTCTCCTCTACCTTTGTTTTCTGGAAACTAGCCTAATCCTGAAGACCAGAAGCTCAATTTCTGGAGTGAATTACAAACAGCTGAACTTTGGGACTAATGTACCATCGCATTTCAAGCACTAGGTCTTTTGATATTGATGAAACACTGAATCAGGAGAAATGAAGATTAAACCCCTGTTTATTTCTGAAAGCACCATTAACTCTTTTTACTGATGATATCTCTATACACAAAGTATTCAAGACAAAAACAAAATCCTCACCACAAATATATGTTCATCTTCATTCTTGCCAAACAGAAACACATTAATATTAAATAACTAGTTTTGATACACTAGCAAAAGGTATTTTGGGCTGTGCCCCTGAGAAACATCTCCCACATATAGACTTTCTTTTCTTTTTCTTTTTTTCCCCTCTTTTCCTTAACACAGGAGAAAAACAACACCAGCCACAGCTCATCTTTCCAAACAAAATAGAACAAACTGTTAGGTCATGAGAAACAGGGAGAAATATATTTGCCTAATTCACAAAATCTTTCCTGTTTAAAAAAGTTATGTACTTATACTTGTCAAGACAGCAATCACTATTCTAAACAAAATACAGTACACAAGATATGACTAAGACATTTTTGTTCTGCCTTTCCATTTTTAATTCTCATTCATTATGTTTTTTATGGGAATTAATTTCACTAGAGGATTTTGAGATTCTCTATTATGAAATAAAAATGTTTTGTTATCTATCATTTTTACAACCACACATAGCAACTCTATGAACTGAACAAGGGAAATAGAAGTTATATTTATCAGGATTATCTTGATATCTACTTCATGTCTGTACTTTCCTGATTATTTGTGGGTGGGCATAGTTTATTAATTCCTCAAGTAATGTAGGCATTGATTCAACAAAATATTGACAGGTAACCATTTTCCATCTGCAATGGGTGCTGGGGAAAATGTCATGAGTAAAGCATGCCCCGATGGAATTTACATTTTATTTGAATAGCAGAAACACAATTTAAAAATGAAATAATTGTTTAGTATGAGTGTGATAAAGAAATTAATCAAGGAAGATAAATTATGAATGGTTGGGTAAGGTGTATAAGAGCCTGACCAGGTTAGAGCACACCCAGAGATGACATCAGAGCAAAGCTTTGAAGAAGTCATTGAAAGGGTATATGGATCTCTGGAAGAAGTGTAATCCAGATAGAGAAACAGCCAGTGTAATGACGATAAGACAGAGTCCATTTAGCATGGCACGTTCTAGGAATAGCTTAGAGGTTAGTCTGATCCTACCAGATTGGCCAAAAGAGAGAGAATTAGAAAATAAAATCAGAATGATGGCAAAGTGCTGGGTGACAGGTTTATACAGACTCTTATATGGTCCTGCGCTTTTTACTGTAAGTAAAAAGGAACCTATAGAGAGATTTTAGGGAAGAAATGAGATGATATGGCATGTTTTAAAAGTTAGAAATAGAATATAGGCGAGCGATAGCAATATCATAGGGCCCGTTTAAAAGGTTTTGTTATAATCCATAATAGAGATGATGGTATCAGCATTAATTATATCTTCACCTCCAGCGATGATTGGACTCCAGTGAAACATTTGTGTGCCTGTATGTGTGTGTGTGTGTGTGTGTGTGTGTGTGTGTGTGTGTGTAGAACTATACATACAAATGTATTAAACCTTTAAGGTAGGCATGGCTCATTGGTTTTATTTTCAGTGCCAATTCTCATTTATTTGTAGTGGCTGCCAGCTGTGCTGTGATGAGGAGAGACTAAGGCCACATTCAGGCTCAGAGGAAAAGAGTCCCATAATTGTGAGAGATGACAATCAGTGATGTCAAGTCTGTTCAATCTCTGTTCAAAGGCACTAGTAGATTTTAAGCAGTGAAGATTTCTTTCTTTTGGCTTCAAGCACATAAAATAAATAAAAGTGTTTTACATTTAACAGTAATTTTTACAATAGCATTGTCTAAAAAGGTTTCTAAAATGGACCTTTTGCTAAAAATTTTCTTCACCAAGATTTCTGTTCCTTAGCACTAGCTCTAAAGAGCATAACTGTATCTCATTTTCTAGACTCTCTGGAAAATAACTGATGTGTTCATACAGAGTATAAGCTTGAAACCCATATAAAGTTTGTAGGTAAACTAACCATTACCATATTCTCCTTAATATGACTGTGAACTTTGAGCCTTGACTGAGAGCTGGCTTTGCTAATATCAGCCTTCCATTGTGTTTCAGCTTTTGAAATGAGTTTCATGTACCGGTTTTCATGGTGATTTGAGAATTCTTAAAGTGACTCCACTCAGGCACATGGAGAAAGTACAAGCTGGATGTTATCCTCTAGTACTACTGGGATAATATTCGCCTTCACATAATGTTATACTTTTCATCCCCAGGGCCAGCTAATTTTATTTATTGCTTCTGCCTGTAACCCTTAAAAAATATTATGAATCTCCATATACATGTGTATAAAATAAAGCCTTGAAACGATTTCTTCAAAATAGCAATCATTTGCATTTAGCAGGCAGGACAAATTTATCTTTCTGTATAATGCTGCCACATCTTAAAAAGGCAATATCACAAATGAGATTATCCTTTCAGAAAGCAATCCTAGACTAAAATAAATCAAGGTATGGAGACTTTACAAATGGCCTTTAATATATTGAATATTACAAGAAAGTATGTGCAACTCAAATGTTCAAAGACAACAATTTATTGTGAAATTCTCAATGTAGATTTTGCTTTAAAAATATATTAACAGCCTCAATGCAATGGTATTAATAATCTTCTATATTTTCAGAGCTGAGAAAATGTGTATGGGATCGTATGATGTAAAGTCTTCCAATTCAACTCTCTCTTTTTAGGGAAGGAGAAACTGAGGTCCAGAGAGTGAACAACAGTTAGTGAGCAACAAAGACAAGAAACTACTTAACTCACTAAGAACTCTTCACAGTAGTACACTAACTTGATTCAAATTTTCTTTATATGAAACTCTACTTCCAACTTCTTAGTCATCAAAAAGAACACAATAAACCCTTAATAATTGGAGGTGATAACTTGGCTATAATATTTTTCAGTCTAATGGAAATATTTGCAAAGTGTTTTCGAATAGCAGCTGAAAAAATTATTAATTAAATAACTGTAGGGTGGTTGGCAATGGGGTGGTCAAGCGGGAAATCAGAGCCCCAGTCTTTGTCTGGGATCGCCCACATGGCCAGGCGCGTGGAAACTACACTTCCCATAACCTTTGGGAAAAAAGCAACTGCCTGTCAGCCAGTGAGATTTCATTATGTCATACTAGCTAGACGACCCGGAAGGGCCCCTTTTAAAAATCTGGTGCTCTGGCGCCATGCGGTCCCCAGCGTGAGAGAGATTCCTGGCGTCCATCACCTGTGCCAGTAAGTCCCAACCAAGTAATGCCCTGTACCAAATAAAGCCTCAATAATTAAGACTTAATAACTACGCTGATTTTATTCTTTCTCGGGGGGGAAAATATCTTACATTTATTTGGTGCCGAAAACCCGGGAGGAGTTTGAAGTCCGGAACGAATCGCTCCTCGTTTCCGTCCCCTCCGAGGAAGAACAAGGACCCAGGATATCCGACTGACCTTTCACCTCAGCGCACAATGTGGTAAGCTCCCTGCCTCCAAACCCCCTCAGGTTCTTTCCACTGAGGCTCCCTGTCCGAAAACTGTAGCTACGTCAGGGAAGCCTTTTCCGACTGAGTAAATGTGTGTTTTGAAGATGTTCAAAGATATATTTACTTTCCCAATTTGTTCCGGGGCCAGAGTCTGAGTTTTTGGGGTGCCAGTAACTCATCTCTTGACCATTATCTGAGAACTGAGGGGTAACCATGGAAATCCAAGCCTGACTCTAAAACACCCCTGGGGTGCCTTATCCGAAACCTCCCAAACATTGATCCCTCCCTAAAAAGGAAGAAACTAATTTTCTTCTGAAGCGTAGTCTGGCCACAATATCCACTGCATAACCAGATCAGGTGGCCTCAGGAAGGAACTTTCGATTTTAACATCCTTATTGGTTTACAGAACTTTTGCCAAGAAGTTGGAAAATGGACAGAGATTCCTTATATACAGGGGTTTCTTCAGTTGCATACTCGTCCTAATCTCTGCGCTGGCTGCTCTACAATGCAGATCTTTCTGGCCAGGGAAACCTCTGCTAAACTCTCCATTCCAGATCTTTCCTCCTTTGCCAACTCTCCTGAGAATCTTTGTTCCCCTCCTGCACCACTCCCTTGGTCCCATCCCGTCTCTTCACTGAATTCTGTTTCTCTTCCGCCGCTGGCAAACGCTGATCCCTCTCTCTCCTCCCCTGTTAGCACTCACACCAGATCCCACTCCAGGCCACAAGAGGGAGCTGACCACCTATGCCCTCTCCGCAAGGTGGCCGGGACGAAAGGGGTCGTTAGAGTCCATGTGCCTTTCTCCCTCTCTGATCTGTCTGCAATTGAAAAGTGTTTGGGCTCCTATTCTTCTAATCCTACCGACTATACCAAGGAATTCCAATATTTTACTCAGGCATATGACCTTACTTGGCATGGTCTCTATATTATTATGTCTTCTACCCTCATCCCTGACGAATGAGACCGGATCCGGACAGCAGTGCGAGCTCAAGCAGATAAGGTCCACACCTCCAATGCTCAAATGCTGGTGGGCCCAGAGGCGGTCCCTGACACGGACCCCCAACTGGGATTACCAGAAGGAACAACCAGGTAGGAGACAACATGATCAGATGGTTGAATGTCTTATAGCTGGCATGCAGGATGCAGCACAAAAGGTAGTTAACTATGACAAGTTAAGGGAAATTACTCACGACCTGAGGAAAATCCGGCTCTCTTCTTAAATCGCCTCACTGACGCTATGGTCCTCCATACTCGTTTAGACCCTAATTCCAGTGCCAGGGCCATTGTATTAGCTACTCACTTTATTTCCCAATTGGCCCCAGACATTCAGAAGAAACTTAAGAAGGCAGAGGAGGGACTGCAAACCCCTATCCGAGACCTGATGAACATGGCATTTAAGGTTTTTAATGGTTGAGAGGAACAGGCCGAGGTTTTTCGCCAGGCCCACATGCAACAGAAGGTAGCACTCCAAACCCAGGCTATTGTGGCAGTGCTTAGGCCAGAGCAACAGGGGCAAAGCACAGGAGGTGCTCAATCTAAGTCTGGACCACAAACAGGATCCCCACCGGGAGCTTGCTTTAAGTGTGGCAAGGAGGGTCATTGGTCTCGACAATGCCCCTGCCCAAGGCTACCCACTAAGCCTTGCCCTAAGTGCAAGCAGCCTGGTCACTGGTGGAGCGATTGCCCCCTCTGGACAGCAGGCACATCCTCAGCATCTCAGCATGGAGGACAGGCCGCTCATATGGGAGGCCAAGCTAGCCAGGTAAATCCATCAGTTGAATTCCTAGGCCTCATGGACGACCGATGTGGCCCGGACTCAGAGACCCCCCTCACTCTCTCTGAGCCACAGGTGAAGCTACAGGTAGCGAGTAAGTCCATTTCATTTCTTGTGGACTCAGGGGCTACCTTCTCTGTTTTGCCACCACACTCTGGACCTCTAATTCCTTCACAGGTCTTGGTTAGGGGGGTTGATGGTACCCCTTCTTTTCGTACACTACCCCTGACATGCAGTTTGGATGGAATTCCTTCTTATTGCACCTATTCTTAGTTATGCCATCGTGCCCTGTACCCCTTCTGGGTCAAGACATTCTACACAGTGTTGGAGCCACTATCCAGCTGACAATGTCTTCCACTTACTCCTGCCATTTCTCACTCCCAAGGGCTCCCCCATAATCAATGTTACCCTCATTTCTAACCAGGTCTCTTGCCTCAAGTTTGCTCCCATGCAGGATCGCTGGCAGTTTGGAACCACTGGGCCCTACTCGTCTGTGGCTCACCAAGAGATTGGGCCCTGTAGATTCTCCTTCTGCATCCTGTCCCTCCCACCAGGAACCTGCCACCGATTGGACTGAACCAGGGAGCAGTGCTGTTCAAAGCACACCCGTAAAGTTTCCTGACTCACAGCCAAACTGATGTTTCTCCTGACACCCCTCAAAGCCACCACCAGCCAACACCCCCCACCCCACAACGCCCCTAATCAGCAGGAAGCAGACAGAATGATTAACGGCGCCCCATTTCTATTTAACCAAAAAGGCTGGGATGTAGGGTGTTTGGCAATGGGGTGGTCAATTGGGAAATCAGAGCCCCAGTCTTTGTCTGGGATCGCCCACATGGCCAGGCGCGCGGAAACTACACTTCCCATAAACCTTTGGGAAAAAAGCTACTGTCTGTCAGCCAGTGAGATTTCACTACGTCATATTAGCTAGACAACCCCGGAAGGGCCCCTTTTAAAAATCTGGTGCCATGCGGTCCCTGGCGAGAGAGATTCTTGGAGTCCATCACCCGTGCCAGTGGGTCCCAACCGAGTAACGCTCTGTACCAAATAAAGCCTCAATAATTAAGACTTAATAACTACGCTGATTTTATTCTTTCTCGGTGGGGAAAATACCTTACAATAACCATCACCGATATTGAGGTTATTTCAGTGAGATGAGGAGCAAGATTCTGGTCATTTTAACCTTGTTTAGCTAGTAGAGAATAATGGAAGTCAATGGAGAAAGAAGAAAAGGCAAAGCAGGAGGTGTGGTTGGGAGGAGATGGAGAAAGGGAGAAAGACAAATTTATTCCATCTCTTATCCTCCTTCCTTCTGGCCATATTCTTAACCACATAATCTTCATGGTAAAATAAGACAAAATTCAACCTATCTATCTATGCTTAAGAAGACTATAAAGGGATTTGGAGGGACCTTTCTACTAACCCAGTTGATGCTTCAACTCTTCTTAGTACATCCCCAAAGTGACATTCAGACTCTAATATAGCAAAATCGGCATAAAACAGGTCTTGCCCTTTTATTAGTTTCCGGAATCTTTCTGTTACTAGTTCAGGTTCCACAGTTAGAGAATTAGTTTTTAACAGAATATTTTTATGAGGTTATGTTTTATGAGTCTTACACTGACATTTCAGCATCTTTTCCCCACTCTGGATTCCAAAAGTGTTTAAGAACTACAGATAAAAACATAAAGTTGATAATATTAACAATGCTCAAAATTATAAGTAGCAATGTTATTTTTTCTCTTTTTATTATGTAAAATTATGTAGTCTCTATTATCTCGAGTTATTATGCCCCCCTACAATGTTTTATAGGATAGTCTTGAGACATTGGTCAAGAGAAGGACTATGAAAAACAGCAAAGTTATACAACAGTTTGAAGGATCTTAATCACTTCTATTCTACATAGAGATAGAAAAAACTAAGAGGAAGAGACAGAACGTATAGAAGATACTTACACTTCCAAGTTGCTTATATTATGGAAGAGAATCCATCCTAAAATCAGCCGGTCTTTCTTTCGTAAGACCACAGCACATTTTTAGGAAGTAATACTTAATATTTACTGCGAGAGCTCAGCACAGAAGAATCAAGAATGTTCTTTGTGGCATAGTCTTGCCTACTGATGCTTTGGTTAAAGCCACAATAACATCTGAAGACTTATTCTCCTCTCCAGCTGCTAAAGGACAACTTACTTTCGTTGGTTCCTCACTGCTGCCCCCCAGGCAGATGATTGTAGTATAATATCCCTAACTACCACAGAGCTCTTTCCTGAAATGTCCTTTGTTCTTTGAACCCTTTTTAGATGTTGCCCCTCTCATTATTTTGGTCCCAGGGTTTCAGAGCTTTTATACATTGTTATTCTAAATTCCCCAAATCACTTGTTTGCTTATAACCCAGGTCTTTCAAACCTTTCTTCTGAGTTTGCACATTTTGTTCCATACTATTTGCCCCTACTTTTGTAACATTATCCAAATTAACTAATATCAAAGCTGCCTGGATGTTCAAAATGAAAATAATGAGCTAGCTGAGGAGTACATAGTACTGACTTATGAAATGACTAAGTTTTGCTCAAAAACTTTGTTTTTGATATAAGTGGTTTATGTTGCCTAGATACCATAGCATCTAGGAACACAAAAACAAGAACATTTTGTTAAAAATGAGCAAAAGTTTCCTTCTGTAAGCAAATGTACTTTTACATGAATAAAAGCTTTTATTTGCTCTTCAATTTTCTCTACAATGTAATAAATTCGCAGCAACCAATTTTATATTCTTTCTATTTGATATGCACATTTCCTAAAACATGTTAATGCTGTGGTAAATAAAACAGATTAGCTTACTTGGCATTTTCTCCAAGAGCCTCCTAATGGGTCTTCTTGTACTGCAGAGGCTGGAAAGCTAAAAATGGCATTCACTGACTCCCTTGGAGTTAGGTTTCCAGATGTGATTTATAATTCACAAATCAGATGTATATAAGAGTTAAATTTAGAACTGAATTTAACAGTCAGAAAGACAGAGGTATGTGGGTCCCTTTTGCTTCCGAGAAACTTATAGGAAAGGTGTTGCTTGGGAGTTTGCAGTGGTGCCAACCCTAGCTGATCTCAAGATTTTAATGGCAGCAGGGTTTTCCTAGAGACAAAAGTTTATGTGATGAATTTTCTGAATTCTCCAGCTTTTTGACTTTGGCAAATGTAGAGCTAGCCTTGGTGGGAAGGTATGTCTTAGGTTTCATTTCTTTAACCCTTGCTGCATGAGTTTTGTTTCAGGGCTAGTGGCAAATGATCAACCACAAAGGAATGTCTAATGTCACAATCCGAGAAGTCCTGGATGATTGAAAACTGTTAGAAGTTAAATAGACTCAAACTTCCATAAAATACAATCCTTTGTCCAGCAGCCAATCGGCAAATGCCATACAACCCTTCCCACTCCCCCTTCCCCCAAAACCCTTAAAAAGCCCGGTTCTAGACTGTGCCTGGTGTGACTCTCCCTTACGAGCCATCCTGGCATGTTTCCTTTCATTAAAGCCTGTTACTCTGATCTTTTCGGACTCTGATGGATTCTAACAGTATGAAACTCTGTTCAAGAGTCCAGCTTCGATTCTGGTGTTGCATCCTTCTCATACAATTTTGTCAGCATGCTTTCTTTTAAAAAACTACTTTCTGCTATGATTCTACAGAGGTTTTTGCAACTGAACTCTCATTGATTTAATATTAAAGTCCTGAAATTAGGGTTAGAGGAGCTGAATGGTTTTACATCTTCTCCAAGGTTACCATTTCAGTCCTTAGGGTCAACTTTTTTTCCCAACAGTGCTATAATTTTCTACCCATGCTGTTATTCAGTAATTCAAAGAAGCAGACACCTCATCTAATTTTTGGGTGAATTAACCAAATATATGTGCCACTTTAGCCACCATGGACCAAAAACTACTTATTATCTCTTTTATATTATAAACAGATTTCCCCTGACTTCAGATACAAGCCATTCAGATAATCGCTTCTAGATTCCTTTGAGTGTCTATTGCCTGTAACCACTAATGTACCAGAAAGATGATATCATTTAAGATTCCATAAAATTGGAGTTTTTCCCCCTACAAAGATGGTGTTATATAATGAAAGGATTGTAAAATTTGGAAACAAATCTAGACTTGAGAACTGGCTATACAATTTTACTTATTGTTGGTGTGATTTTAGAATAATTATTTAACATGTTTTATTCTGCTTTGGAAGATTTAGATACCTTATAGATTTCTTGTAAAGAGTAAATGAGATAATATATTCATATAAATACAGCCCGTGTTTTTCCTATTGGAGAATTACTTTTTCCCCATTGTATGAGGAAGTTCTAAAGATAAACAGGTTCTATAACAAAAGCCAAATGAGGCAAGTATTTTCCTTTGTTTTTGTCAGGCCACATAGGGGATAAGAGCAATGATTTAAATATAGTGAATTGGGAATTCTTTCCTAAGATTTGAAATCTTCCTTGTTGATTGGAGTTTACTCATCAAAGATACCAGGAGAGCAGCACTGAAGTCTTGCCCAGACACTTTCATGCTCAGTGTCCAGTTTTCTAATTCTTGTCCCTTGAGCATTCCCATGCTCCCTGTCTATTCTTGTGCCTGGTTCCCAGTCTCCTGTTGATATTGTTAACTATTAATCTATCTTTCCAATAAATTACTTTTTATTTAAGTTTTTCAGAATTGATTTTTGTTGTTTCTTATAAGGATCATTAATTGGTAGAATATTCACTTTTCTACTCCATAAAAGAGAAAACTAAGCCACAGAAAGGTTTTGTAACTAATCCAAGGTCACTCAAGTATTAAGTAGGAAAGCCATGACTTAAAGTTGGTTCTTTCAGATTGCACAGCCCCAGTGCCAGCTGTTTTCCTGCTTAAAGAGAGCTGTCTCACTAAACCCAAATTTGTCTAACTGGACTTATTTCCTGAAGTATACCCAGGAAGCTTACAATCAATCTTGTCTGAGTTACTTTGAAATAAAAGGGTTAGAAAAACTAAGCCCCTGTAGTTGTAAAGAAGGGGATTTGCTACATTGCTTTCAATTTATCACACCTTGGCATTAAAACAGGATAAAAACAGAAATAATTACATTTACTGAAGAGAAAAAAATAGTTCCTCACCACCCCCTCAGATCTAAAATTAAGCAATAATTTTAAATTAATCCAGAAATTAAACTGAATACTGAATCACATTATCACTTAGGTACTACTATATATATATATATAACCCACTTAAAATTTTAATGTATGACTCATAGTTTAAATAGATTCATGCCATGTATTGTTCTTTACATTATAAAGCAATCTTTGGACAAACCTTTAACTAGAATCTAAAAGGAAAAAGGAAAGAGGACTGAAATAAATAAAATCAGAAATAAAGAGAAGTAACAGCTGACATAAAAAATACAAAAGGATTTTAAGAAAATAATACAAACAAGCGTATGATAAAAATTAGATAATCTGGACAAAATAGATAAATTCCTAGACATGCAATTTTTCACAACTGAATCAAGAAAAATCAGAAAATCTGGACAGATAGGTGACAACTAGTGAAATAGAAGTGGTAATTAAATATCTCCCATAAACAAAACACCTGGATCCAAAGTTTTTCACAGGTGAATTTTAACAGACATTCAAAGAACTTGTACTTATCCTTCTCAAAATATTTCAAAAATACTCAAGAGGAGAGATAACAGCTAAGGTCATTTTCTGAGGCTAGCACTATTGCAGTTTTAAAACCAGACAGAAAGAAAATTATAAGCCAATATTCTTGATGAACATAGATGCTAAAATCCCCAACAAAAGATGAATAAACCAGATCCAACAATACATTAAAAAGATCATATAACATGATCAAGTGGTGTTTATTCTGGAGATGCAAGGTTAATACAATATCCGTACACCAATAATTGTAATAAACCACACAGACAAAATGACAAAAACCACATGATCAGAGCAATACATGTAGAAAAAACATATGATATAATACAGCATTCATTTATAATAAAAACTCTCAACAAAGTGGGAACACAGGGAAACTACCTTAATGCAATAAAGGCCATATATGACAAACCCAGAGCCAATATCATACATAATGAGCAAAGAATTACAAGCAACTACCTGAAATTTGTGAACAAACCTGGGATGTCTGTTTTCACTGCTTTTATTCAACATAGTACTGGAAGTCCTAGCCACAGTAACCAGATAAGAAGAAATATAAGACAGCATAATTGGAAAGAAAAAAGTAAAAATGTCATTATTTGCAAATGACATGATGCTGTGTTGGTCAAATAAGTTTGTAAAATATGATTTTTATGTTTGCTTACTTATAATTTGCATTGGAAGCTGGGCAGTGCCAGGTATATGTGGTCTGTGAAATTGCAAATTACCACTCTGCTTGAGAAGGGCCATTGTTTTGCTAATGTTTCCTGGAGGAGAGGTTTTCGTGCCAGAAAATTTTGAAAAGGAGAGAAGAAGGAGAAGAGGCAGAAAGAAGCCCTGTTTGCAGTGAGAGCAGAAGGAATGCATAGTGAGTAAGAGCAGAGGGAATTCATAGTGCTGAAGACAGTCATGTTTGCAGGGAAAGAGAAGGTGTGCATATGGGAAACCAGAGCTGAGGGGCTTTGGGAGCCCTATTGAGACTGGTAGGGCCTTTGATTCTAGGAAAAACTGCAGAAGATTCTCCTGGTTATGGAACTGGAGAATGCATCAGTGACTTTGGAACACTGTGTGTTTGCTAGTTGACTGGTACAAGACTTTAATAAAGGAATGCCCCAGCGTTTTTTGGCTCCACTGTTTCTTTACCACCTGCCTGAATACAATGAGAACTCGCATGTGAATGGCCATGATGGCCATGACTACTAGCCATTCATGCTGTATATAGAAAACCCTAACAATTCTACCAAAAAACTACTAGAACTGATAAATGAATTCAGTTAAGTAGCAAGATACAAAATTCATACCCATGAATCAGTTGCATTTTTATACACCAATAATAAATTACCAGAAAGGGAAACTAAGAAAACAATCCAATATATAATTGTATATAAACAAACAAACAAACCTAGTAATGAATTTAACCAAGGATGTAAAAGTTTTGTACTCAAAAATTGTAAGACACCGAAGAAAAAAAATGGAAGAAAATACAAATAAATGGATGTATATACCATGTTAACAGATAGCAAGAATTAACATAATTAAAATGTCCTTATTACCCAAAGCAATCTGTAGATTCAGTTCAGTTCTTTCAAAGATACTAACAATGTACTTCACAGAACTAGAACGAATCTTCCAAAAATTTATATATACCTACAAAAGACCCTAAATTGCCAGAGCAATCTTGAGAAAGAAGAAGATAGAAGAGGCATGGTACTTGATATCAAGTTATACTACAAGACCATAGCAATAAAAACAGCATGGTACTGTCATAAAAACAGACATTTAGATCAATGGAACAGAAAAGAGAGCCCAGAAATAAATCTACACCTTTATGGTCAATTAAAATTTGACAATGGAGGCAAAAGCATACAATGGAGTAAAGAGTCTATTCAATAAATGGTGTTAAGAAAATTGAACAGGTACAGGCCAGAACATTTAACTAGACTATCTTCCTACACTATACACAAGAATAAACTCGAAATGGATTAAAGACTTAAACATTAGACTAGAAACCATAAAAGTCCTAGAAGAAAACATAGGTGGTAAAATCTCAAACATTACTCGTAGCAACATTTTTCCTGATATAACTTCTCAGGCAAGAGGAACAAACAAACAAACAAAAATAAACAAATGGGACTACATAAAAATAGAAAATAAAATATTTTTTTATAACAAAGGAATATATTAACTAAATGAAAAGACAATCCACCGAACAGGTGAACATATTCACTGATGCATCTGATAAAGGTTAATATCCAAAAATTTTAAAGAACTTATAAACTTAACACCAAACAAACAATCCAATTAAAAAATGAGCAGGGTAAAAAGAATATAAATAGTGATGGGAGGAAATTTGATTTGGTGTGTGGTAAACACACAATACAATATATAGGTGAATGTATTATAGATGATGCATTATATAATTTTATTAATGTCATCTGAATAAGTTCAATAAAAATTAATAAAGTATAATGATGGTTAGAGTGTCAATGTGATGTCTACAGCAGACACCTAAATTTCTTGTTCATAAATAAAAAAGTATTGTTTTCTAAATTATTCTTTTGTAAAACTGTTTTTTTAATTCCAAGATTGTACAAAATTCAGCCAAAGGTGACAATAACCATTATATATGTATTTCAATTTTGAAATCAAATTTAGAACTAATATACATGTTACCTACCTATCTAATATGAAACTGCAATATTTTTATTCAAATAATGCTCATAACACTAGGATACAATGTTTATGGCCAATGACATTATTTTAAAAAAGCAACCTGTATGACTACAATGTGATCTAAATGAGGATTGTTTGTCCAACTTTTCATTCACCTCTTTTATCTTCTAACACAGTATTTATAGATATATAATATAACAGATATATTCTTTTCTGTTGGCAGAGTCTAGTAACTTTGGGGTAAATCTCCTTTAGTTTAGACTAAAGTATAGACACTGTTATCTACCCCCCACCCCCCTCACACACCCTACCTCTCAACTCTTGAAAGAACATGAGACTCAGTTTTGGCAATGATTGAGTAGTAACATCTTAACAGTATTCTGTGCAGGGAATACTGCTGAGGGATTCTGGGGAATGTTTCTTCACTGATAAAAGGAAACACAGAGAATAAATGGCTCATTTTCTTTCTTTGGACATTGATGTGTCTGCACGGAAAGCCTGAAACTGTTACAGTCAGTTTGTGATTTTTAAGGGCTATTAGCAGTACCCAGAGCTGTATTAATGGAAAGTGCTGATTCCTTGAGTCTATGAATTAACTCTCCTGAAGTTTCTTTCTTGTTCCCTTATTGTTTAAGCAACTTTTTTCTTGGGATTTTTTGTTACATACAGCCAAACACATTGAAATTGATATATAAAGCAAGTATTTCACAGATCTTAGCACAATGACTGACCCATAGTGAGTGCTCAAATAATATTTATTAAATAAATAATGAATGCAAGAAGGTAAACATTATTTGGGACTGACAGACTTGAGAAAACAGTAAGGAATCCATATTTATTTGGACTAACAATGATAATAATAGAGGTTGACAACAAGGAAATAATGGATATAATACAAGTGATAGGATAAGGGAAAATGCAGGAAAAGGCACAGTTTAGAACTTCTAGGGACCACCTCAGGACTTGACCCTTATTTATTCATTTATTCTTTTTTAAGTGAAAACATGAACTCATAGCTGAGTGGTTTTTTTTATTTTTATCACTTGTCATCCTAGTGTGAATATCATTCAAACTTGTCATGGCAAAGGCTGGTGCCTCCACATTTCTAGCCTATAGGCACTACAATAACGAAGTTCTTTCATTATCAAAGAGCTATATTTTCAAATTGAAAAAATAAAACAGCTGCCAAATGTATAAAATATAAAATAAACAGTGACCGTGCTTATTGACTTTTCTATCAGCATTCTAGGAGATAGGAACTCATCTATATTTTTTTCTTTTAATTAAATTTTATCCAGGTGATACAAATTAACCGAATCATACAATTTTCTAGTGCCCAAATGCACAACACATCTCTGCACACCACTTTGTTTGTTCACTCCAGTAAAGTCTTTGTTCATTGCCATTTATTCTTTATACCCTGCTCTACCTTCCCCCATCCAAATATTTATATGAAATTATAAAATACCCCAAATAGTCACAACCATTTTGAGAAAAACAACAAAGTTGGAGGAATCACACTACCTGATATCAAACTACTTGTTGCTATGCTACAAGACCATAGCAACCAAAACAGCATGATACTGTGATAAAAACAAACATATAGATAAATTAAACAAAATAGAGAGTCTAAAAATCAACCTATGCCTACATGATTGGTCAATTAATATTTGGCAAGAAAGGCAAAAACATACAATGGTGTAAAGATAGTTCATTTAATAAATGGTGTTAGAAAAATTTGACAGATACATGCAAAGAAAATGAAACTAGACAACGTTCTTATACCACACACAAGAATAAACTCAATATGTGTTAAAGAAAAGTGTTAGAAATAAAATTATAAAAATATTGAAAGAAAACATAAGCAATAAAATATTGACATTTGTTGTAACAATATTTTTTCAGATATATCTTCTCAGGCAAGGAAAATAAGAGAAAAAGTAAACAAATAGGGCTATATTAAATTAAAAAAATTTTTGCACAACCAAGGAAACCATTAACAAAATGAAAAGACAACCCACTGAAAGGGAGAACATATTGGCCAATACATCTGATAAGGAAACTCATCTTTTGAAGGCTCATTTAATTGGGCAAGAAGAAAATACAAATTCAAATGGAAGAGTCACATTTGAGGGAAAAAGGCAGAGACAACACTTAAGAAAATATGTTATTCACAGGGAGGGAGCCTCTTTACATCTGGGAGGGTCCCTTAGGCATAAGATATGCATATTTTCCTTCTAATGAGAAGTTCTAAACCATTTACAATAGTGACAATACCCCTTGAAAATGATCGATTAAACTTTAATTGAAAAAACATTAAGGATTTTCTTATTATTATTATCCAAACCTCAGTTAGCCAGTCCTTTGATCTTAAAGCTCTATCATTCAAGAATCCATACAATGTATGTGGTTGATCTTCCTCTCCTATCACCAACTACAAATCTCTGAGTTCGGCAATTTCTTCTTTCTTTCTCTAAGCAGTCAGTATTCCCTTTCTATTTTTTCTTTATGTTCATTTAGAGGATTTTTGTTTATCGGTTTCTCTCAGAATTTTATCTAAGTAGTTTAATGCAAAAATACTTACTGGAAATGTGCAAGACACAAACCTGGTTTGGTAAAAAGAAAAATAAATGCATAAACCTTTGACCCTGCTATCAAGAATTGCAGAATCACATTTAAGTGACAGACACTTAAATAGTCCTACTGTAAAACATACTGTAATAAAAATCATAATGAAAAATCTTTAAGCAGTGAAAATAGAAATAGTTGGCCTCCCACAGGAATCTAAATGTAAACTGTTTCCTTCCTACTGCATATTGAACTTCTTTCTTCATTTTAAATTCACCATGTTTAAAAAAAATTACCATCTTTCCTCCAAACATTGTTCTCTATTGTGATGACTGTTTGTTTCTACTAGCACTTTCACAGTTAGCTTAGTCACTCAAGCTTGAAAATTGGGTATTCTTTGAATTTTCCTCAGATTCATGCTCCCCATCTACCCATTCATCAAGGTCTGTTCATTTTTCTTTGAAATGTCTCTTTTATCCTTCTGTTCTATGGCATTTTCACCTCCCTAGTCCAAAATGGATCACTTTATACCTGTATTCCTGCAATTTCCTAGCAGATATCTATGGATCCAGGCACTCCCTCACCTAAATCATCGTGTGTACTTCAAAAAACAAGAAGATTCTAAAATAGAAAGCGACATTGCTTTCCAAAGCAAAAATTTCTACAAATTAATTTGGAAATTTAGTTAAATAGTCAGTCATTTAATACCTGAATATTTATTGATAGAAACCCAAATCCTCAAAAAATGTTAATTTATAAATTATTTTAATTAACGAAATTCTTACATTGTTAAGTCTATATGTTTTTGCTCCATTTTCTTTATCGAATTCTAGTTTTCCATACTTGAAACATGAAATTCCATCAAGCATTTGAAGAAAGATATATATTTTCTCTTTTTAAAGCCCTACTTCTTAAAAAATGGCCATCAATACACTGTTATCATAAGTGGGCCTGATATGAATTTTAGGCTTCACCATTTTGATTGTCCTCCTGTTGATACTTTACAATTACCAGTGTTTTTTAAAATGTGATGTCCAGAAATAAAATACTTCAGAATTCCTCTACAGAGAATTATTATCATTCTACTCATCCCACAAATTCAAATATCCTAAATATTCCCAATTTTTATAGCTCCAAAGCACAACTGCTGAATTAATGTCCTTTGTTCTAGCTCAAATTATGTATGTCAGCTCCCTAAAGTATCTACTGCTTTAGCTGGATCGGCTTCTCACTTTAGCATTCCCTTTCATTCATTCATTTGTACTTCTAAGCCTTTCCTTATGTTTATCTTTTTACCTGGAATGTCTTATGCCCTAGCTATCTATCTCAATCTTCTCTTTCCTTTAAACCTCAGGTCTAGACCATGTTGCAAGCAATTCAGCCTTGCCAGAAGCGAAGTCTGGACTTAGGCCTGGACTTTGGAAGAAGATCTCTAGACCTTTTAAATGCCTGCTGGATAAGAATGTGTTTCTTTGCCCGTGAACTATGGCCACTTCTAGATGTCTAATAATGTGATATATGACAAGAACTTTGAGGCCATGCTATATCAGTTCTGATTTCTACAAGAACTGATGAGTAAGGTAGCCTAACCCCAGTGAGTGGCTAGAGACTAACAGGTCCCCACACCAGTAGTCTATGATAGAGCCTTAACAAAAACTAGACACAAATACTTGAGTGAACTTCCCTGGTTGGCAGTACTCTGTGTGTATCGTCACACTGTGTGTCCAGAAGGAGGTAATGCCATTCATGACTCCACAGGATGAGGACATCCAGAAGGTATCATGTAGACCCCTACCAGACTCTGCCTTATCATTTCTTCCTTTGGCTAGATTTCTGTATCATTTTTTTTTAAATGACCATAAGTACCATAGCTTTCAATGAGTTCTTGAGTCCATTTAGTGAATTATTAAACCTGAGGATGATCATAGGGAATCCCTGAATTCATAGTCATTTGAATCTGAAGTAAAGGTAGCTTGATCCCAAACTTACAGCTGTAGTGTGAAGTGAAGGTTATCTTATATGTACTGTTTCCTCAAACCATAGCATTGGTTAACTCACTGCACAAACTCACTTCCTTCATAAAGCATCCTTTAATTTCTATCTTCCTCACTGATATCCTCTTCTAAGTAGGTATAATATTTTTTTTAATGTTTTTATTTTTATTTTATTCATTTTAGAGAGGAGACACAGAGTGAGAGAGAGAGAGAAAGAGAGAAAGGGGGGAGGAGCTGGAAGTATCAACTCCCATATGTGCCTTGACCAGACCAGTGCAGGGTTTTGAACTGGCGACCTCAGTGTTCCCAGGTCGACGGCTTTATCCACTGCGCCACCACAGGTCAGGCTAAGTAGGTATAATATTTAAATAGAGTATTCCAAAACCTGTCATGAACATATATCATTGCCAGTAGATTTTTTTTCCAAAGTGAGAGCAGGGGGAGGTGGGGGGCGGCAGACAGAGACTCCTTCATGAGCCCGGCTGGGATCCACCCGGCATGCCCACCAGGGGCAATGCTTGGCCCATCTGGGGCGTTGCTCCCCTGCAACCAGAGCCATTCCAGCACCTGAGGTGGAGGTCATGGAGCCATCCTCAGCACCTGGGCCAACTTTGTTCCCATGGAGTTTTGGCTATGGCAGGGGAAGAGGGAGATAGAGAGAAAGGAGAGGGGAAAGGATGGAGAAGTATGTGGGCACTTTTCCTGTGTGCCCTGGCCAGGAATCAAATCCGGGATTTCTACATGCTGGACTGATGCTGGTAGAGCATCAGTCCAGTCAGTTCATTGCCAGTAGATTATTAAACGGACATTATGATAAGTACCAACAAAAGTTTGCATGATGGTAACCACAGAAATTTAGTACTCTGATAACTTTTGAGATAGGGAGTAAGAAATAAAAAGGAGGGGGATAAAAACCATAACTGAGCAATAAGATGGATTCCGCCGTCATTTTCTGATTCACCTGCCGTGAGTTGGCGGAGGGTCTCATGGACTTTCCGGGCCAGTTTTAAACTCGTGGTATTTTGTAAAATCTAAAGGCAAACACAAATGTCATACTCAGGTAACAAAGAAATGCATTTGGATCGGCAAAAAAAAAAAAAAAAAAAAATACTATCTATATAATGCTATCAAAAGTGGAAAAAATAGAAGATGGTAGTAGTACTGTCAAGAAGACATTATTCTTCTAAGGAACCATCGTATAAAGAAATACAACATTTATTTAATAAATGTCATAAATCTATCTATTTTATAAATCTATCAACATTTATCATACTAGGCATGGCAAATATGCCACAGACTCTCCAGAGATGAATACTTGATGAAGAAGGTACTTGATAATTGTTACAAATTTATTTTTTTGACATAAAATTACTTTTGAAGCTTCAGGCTTTGGGAATCAGTCTGAATCTGTATTTCCCACATCTTTAATTTCAGTTGAGTAGGACAGTTTACATGCTCATTCATTGTCTATGATTGGTAGTATACCTTATTATTATTTTTCTTTGTACAAAGATGTTTATTTCAACATTGTTTGCAATTAGGTAAAATTGAGAATGACTTAAATGTCCAACTTTAGGAAAATAAATACATAGAATTCAATATAATTAAGTGATATAAGTATATATAGAAATAAAATGAATAGACACCTTAATTATGACTTCTTTTTGTAGTAGGAGAAGGGGAGGGCAGAGAGACAGACTCCCATATGTACCCTGACTGGGATCCACTCAGCAAGCCAACTGGGGGTGATGCTCTGCCCATCTGGGGCCTTGCCCATTGCTCAGAGAGCGGTCCATTTTTTTTAGCCCTGAGGTGGAGGCCTCGGAGCCATACTCAGCCCCTGAGGCCAACTTGCTCAAGCCAATTGAGCCATGGCTGTGGGAGCGGGTGAAAGAGGAAGAGGAGTGAGAGAGGGAGGAGTGGCGAAGTAGATGAGCACTTCTCCTGTGTGCTCTGAACAGAAATTGAACCCAGGACATCCTCAAGCCCACCTACGCCCTACCACTGAGCCAGCCAGCCAGTCAGGGCCATAACATTTTTTTCTATTTCCTTTTTATTTAAAAGATGCAAATGGTCAGTGTTGAGCTCTTGCTTCATTTAACAGAAAAGGACAATTTTAAGTAATGTAAGATACTCTAAAATAGAAAGTGTAGTTATGAACAGCACATCAGTAGAGCTCATACGCAAATATTCAGATGGAAATAGGGGATAAAAGACCAGATGGAATAGAAGAATTAAAGGGACATAAGTGGGCTCATGTTGTCATTTGCAACTAGTTTGGGGAAGATATCCATAGAAACAGAAAAGTCCTGAAATTAGAAATGATGCTGAATTTATTCTCAGTTTGAGGATGGCAGCAGGTGGTAGAAGAGGGAATGGGAAGAACAAAGGTACGCGTGACCAGAAGTTTGATACACTTTTCTTGTATAATACTTCTGTTTTCCTTCTGTTATTTTTATTTTTCTTAAAACTGTAAAGGGACCAAGATTTATGTTTCTTTGGGCTGGGATTATGAAAACTACTTTTTTATTTTATTTTACTTTAGGTGATGCCTTTCAGAAAGGAAATCATCTCAAATAGGCATCTTGATGGGTCCCAAAGAATCCTAAACTGAGACAATTTTGTAAAAATACAATGTTTGATTATCTGTTTGTTCTGTTCAAAGAACACTACAGAGCCTGGCTGAGCTAGGAAGATGTGTAAAAGATCAGTAATAAGGCAAGAATTTATTATATACCTACTAAAGTCCTATAATAACCTACCAAAAACATAAATGTGTAAATCCCTTCTTTATAAGGAGTCTTCACATTCTACTACACCTTTTCATAGATAGTTAAATCACCTGCAACTTGGCTAACATCCATCCTCAACACTGTAAAATTGATTAATTAAAATAATGAATTAGATCTGAGTGCTTTGTCTGATGTTTTTTGAAACATTAGCTTTTATAAATCAGATAAACAAGGCATACTGTGTCCAGTTTCTATAATGCTATCTGATTCCAATATACTAGAAACAATTGAGAGACAAGTCCATTAATGTTGAAATTTCTAATAAGAAATGCATGTTTGGTTGAAGTGATACTAGCTAGTACTTTACATACTGGGTCAGTAAGTGCTGATCAACTGACAGAGGATGTTGTTCTTTGGTAAAAAGAAACTTCTTTCTTATTGAAAGACATGAGAGATGCATTTATTCAGCAAACTACATATATCTGTATAATTTTCTGTGTTCAAACAGTCTTCTGAAATAATATCATATACATATGTGTGTCATAAATATATATGGAAATATCAGTTTACCCTGCAAATTGTTTAAAATGTGTATTTTTCTTTAAACAGAAACATTTACTCTCATCCTATAGTTAACATAATTTCCACATATCTTTTTCTCCAGACAATTTGAAAACATTTTTAAAACTGAGGGTTTTCAATCTCTTTTATGAGATAAGATAAATAAATTACTTTCAAGGTAGCTGATTCTTCAGGGTAGAATTGGTTGGTTTTTCTCTAAATTATGGTGGTTTAGGAACTTATCTTTTTTTTCAGTATATAATCTCTACTTCTTTAAGAAGCTAAATAAAAAAGATAAAGAAAAAATGTAATATACAGATGTAAATACATGCAACACAGTAAAGATGAAGATATATAGATCCAACAAAATATCCCAGATAGAAAAAACCTAATGTTAATATCTTCTATGATTAGAACCTCATTTTTCCATTTGTTATTATCTTTTTCAATCAGGTGAAGATGTTAAATTATATAATTTCTATGTTTCAGTCAGAATAGGGTGCTAAATAAAAAAAGTCTCCTATCTCCTTTTCCATCAGAAACAAATGTATGCTGAATCAAAATTTATGAGCTAATAACCCCTGCAGTTCTTAGCAAAATACTAAAAACTCAAGATGAGTTCATTAATAATTAATGAAATAGATATTGTTTCTGTAAGTCTGGGTTAGGCTTGTCTAAATAAATACAAACAGAAAAATGTAGGCTGTTCTAATAGCTGAGAGGTAATGGTCACCTAATATCTCTTTTCTTGGAATGGTTTAGCATTTTCCTGGTGTATGTTAAGATAAAGGTTGTCACACTTAAAATTATAACAGCATAAAATATGCCTTTATCTCTCTCAAACACTTCCTTCTGGGTTAGGAAGTACCCTGCAGTATGATAGTGTGATGGACTAGTTGACTTCCCAAGGTCTCTTAATCTATGAAGTGAAAATTAATAACCTTTCATCAGACAAGGCTGGTATCCAATTATCAGTAGAGCAGATGTTGTGCTTTTCTGCTAGGTATAAAGAAAAGAGATGTGCACATCATGTTTAAGAGCTGTACCAATATAATAGGACATCCTCACTCTGCCTTACTACCACCCTGAAGATAAATTGCTTGTGTACAGCAACCGTCTGTAATCCCTCCAAAAAGCAGAAATGAAAAACAGAGCTATGAAAGGTCTGGCTTGGCTCTCTTCATCAGTAAATTATGGGAATGGAACTCATATAGCTGCTATGGGTACCTCCTGTCTGCCAGATCCCGTTGCTTCCATTTCTTCTGCCCACTGGGTACCGGTCTTTTCCAAAAGATAATTTGCAGTTGATTATGCAATCTGCTAAACCCAATCAATGTGCATACTCATGACCACTCACAAGATTATTTGCCTGAATCGTAGGAGACCTCTTGGTCATTATTCCACCATAGGGAATATATTCAATGGAGATAGTTGTGAGTGTTCCCACTACACAGCTGCCGGCCAGGTCTCCTGGCTTCCATTATTTTCATCTCTAGGATGCAGCTAATTCTATCCAAAGTCGTGTCAAAGGCAAATATTCCCTATCAGTGAGAACCATTTGCTCACTACTGACTTCTGAGACTGCAGGTAAATACAAAGACCTTGAGGACACTTCAGAAGTCAGGCTTCTCTTATTTTTACTTTTAAAAACAGTAATGTTGGTTTTGAAAAAGAGTTTATTTTCCTTGATGTAGCGAAATAAACTAACAGAATGCCTACAAACAGGTGTCTAACTAAATGGTCTTCTAAAAATCAGACCTCTTGTTGGAATTTATTCAGCTGCAATACCTCTCAAATCACTGTTTGAAACTTTTACTTTCAAAATTTCTTTTTAAAATGAGTTAGATCATCACATTTCCACAGTGTTTCTGTTTTATGCTGGGGCACTATTATGACTACTCAAGATGCAACAGAAAACAAAAATGATGTTTTCACCCTCATGCTGCTTACATTCTAGTGAGAATAAAAACAATAGTACCTTTATTCCAGGACCCTTTTTGAGCCCTGCCAGGGCCATGACACTCTTCTCAATGTTTGCTCTGGGGAACCACTATTAATCAATAAAAGTAAGCACGTAGAAAGAGACTAAAGGTCATCTCTGATCTAGTGTAGTTTATCAGCAATAGAGATATAGTTCAGCCACTAAACAAAGTACCCACCACATTATATTGAAATACCTGAATCAAAATATTTATGCCACAATAAATACCAATTTTTTAACAAGTCTTTTAAGGTGTGTTTCTAAAATTAAATTGTTGACAGAGGAATTTTTTATAAACTCAGAAACCAAACATAATACCAAAAAATATCAGATATATGGGTCTTCTTCTTAAATATAAATATATTTCAATAAATAATCTGTAATATTTGTTTAATTCACTACATCATAAGTTAATATGGCTACAATTGTGTTGAATATATTATTGTCAATGACATCTTGGTTTGAGCAAGTTCTAGCCTCACTATTAAGGTCAGGTCAGACTGAGAATGATAAAACTGTGTATGGACCCCAATTTTATTTTTTAAAAATCTAATTTCTAACGCTGGCCAGTTGGTTCAGCAGTAGGGCGTCGGCCTGACTTGTGGAAGTTTGGGGTTTGATTCCCAGCAAGGGCACATAGGAGAAGCCCATCTGCTTCTCCACACTTCCCCCTCTCCTTTCTCTTTATTTCTCTCTTCTCCCCAACACCCCACAGCCAAGGCTCCACTGGAGCAAAGTTGGCCCGGAGAATGAGGATGGTTTCATGGCCTCTGCCTCAGGCGCTAGAATGGCTCCAGTTGCAACAGAGCCGTATTCTAGATGGGCAGAGCATCGCCCACTAATGGGCATGCTGGGTGTATCCTGGTCGAGTGCGTGCAGGAGTCTGTCTCTCTGCCTCTCCACTTGTCACTTCAAAAACAATAGAATTTCTAAAGTGAAAACTCAATATTTGACAAAGGTAATGTCTTGCATTTGAAATTGATTTCTTCATATCTGATACATTAAGAGGTTCTATCTTTTTTGCCTGTGTAAATCTTTTTTAATTGCAAAGAGCAGATTAACCATTTTATTCTTAGTTTTCCTTTATCATTTCAGCCAACTGTAATGACTATTCTATAATATCTCAGTGTTTAATATTTGTAAAAATAATAGCACATTTAAATATGCTAATTTAAAATATTATGTTGGAACTCTCTTATGTGTTCTTTTAAAATTGTCACAGATTATGTTCTCCACCATAGGATTGACATTAGTATGCAAATTATACCAAGGTATATTAGATTTTCTAGGTATTTGTTATTGGCCCAGATATTTATTACCTATTTACTTTATACACATATGTGCAAGCATGTAGAAACATATACAAACACTTTTATTTGGGACCTAATAAGTTGACACTTGATAAAGACATAGATTTTAGTCACTTGACATGTATACATAATTGATTTATATTTCTGAGAAAACAATGGTACATTTTCTTTAAAATTAATATATCATTTGTGATACATTAATGGCAATTCAATGAATAAAATGAACATCAACCTTACCATGAAGTAAATATTTTCAACATAATTTTTAATGTAATTTGGAGTCTTAAAAGAATCTCACTGTCTGTAATACTGCTGAACACCTCACCATCAATTTTCTGGGTTGTAAAATGGTTTTCCCTTAAATTTGAGAAACATTAAAATAGGACTTGTCATCTGATTCTGGTTCTAAAAGCTGTGTGACTCCAGGAAAGATCTCTATAGGCCCTATCTAAATAAAAAAATAATATTCTCTGCTAATGCAAATATCTGCACTGCCTGGTAACATGACAAAAAATACCCAAATAAGTAACAAGAGAGTGAAAAGACAATGCATATAAAAGTGCAAGTAGTAAGAAATTTCATGCAGCATAAGTACAGATAAAGAAACATTTATACATCTGCCCTCAAAAGTGTTTACTACAACTATTGCAACTTATAAAAAGACTGTTTTGTTAAAATAAAGCATAGTCATTCTTTATTTATATATTTAAAAAACTATTGCAAATCACAAAAAGACTGTTTTGTTAAAATGAAGCATAGTCATTCTTTATTTATATGTTAAAAAGTTAAACATTGATCAGCATCTTCTCATGTGTACGGAGTTCTATTGACTTCTTTCTTCCATTTTCAGAAGGCAAAATACATCAACATACTCAAGGATGATATTAGAGTGATTTTATCTAAAGTTCAGGTTTCCTGTAAATTTGATTATATAATTAGGTATGCCCTGTGGTCATTTGCTCAGAGGCCAAATCTTTTGGAAAAAGTAGATACACTTGCCTGAAGTTTGGCACATTGAATGCACTCAATTCTTTCAGGTTATGAAATGTCGCCTAAGGCATAATTTAGTCCATAAAACTCTTGTGGTCTGAAATATGGTTAAAATGTTCCTCAGGTTTAGGACTAAATGACTTGGCAGATTCAGGCTGTAAAGCAGTTTTATAGTGTGACTTGTGAAGATGGAGCAAAATGAGAACAGAGACATTATGTCTGTTTCTCAGGCACCTCTGCCATCAAAACCAAGCCCTGCAAATCTGGGTATTGGTTTAAAAAAAGGAATAGTATTCCAGTAGTTTATCAACTTTCTTTTTTTTAACTGAATTTATTAGGGTGACCCTGATTAACAAAAGTATACAGGTTGCAGGTGCACAATTCTACAACAGGTACACTGTATTTTCTGCTCACAATTCCAAGTCAAGTCTTTGTGGACCACCATTTATCTCCCCTATACATTCCTCCACTTCATCCCATCCAAAAATTATGCCTGTGTCCATGAGATTTTATTCTTCTTTTGTCCTTTTTTGCTCTTCAACACTCTTACCCAGTCGTCCTCACTCCCAACAACGGTCGCAGGATTTCTCAGAATTTCTAGTGTGTTTAATGTGTAAGTTTGAATCTTTGAGACAATGATATTATATGCAGAGTCTCCAGATCTATTTGACCAACAAAACCACCTTGTCTCAATTATGCCACAAGACTAGTATTTGTGGTCAAGTGTATAAATCCCTTTCTGTCTTCAAAAGGCTTTATTTCAATTTTACATATCATGTGCATTACGTTTAATTATTCATCAGAGACTCAACCAAAATGGAAAGGGTTTAGCTTCTGAGAATCCAGAGACTTCCACAGAAGTTCCCCAGAAATAAAGCATTATTTTTACTTATTGAATCTCTAAGTCAATGGCAGGATGTTGTAAAATAAAACATCTGATAAGGAATGCTTTTCTGGTTCAGTTGAGTTAAGCTGAATCAAAAAATGATATGTCTTTATACTAATATTTTTATGGCCACAAACAATCAGCTTCTGTATTTGTCTGAGTTGATTGGTCAAAAAACACACAGAGCCAACATTAAGTACAACTGATATGAATAACCTTGCAGTGTAAGCACATAGTAAGGCACATCTTTTTTTCTTTTGTTTCTAAACTTAAATCAGCCAAATTCTATATCAGAATTAAAAAAAAAATTAACCCTTATATAATGCATGTAATAGAACATTCATATTATAATGTCTATAGTATATTTATTCTGTCACATAGGTGGACTCATTGAAAATGTATTAAAAGTTAGAATTACTGGTATTTTAGATGCAAGTAAGTAATAAAATATGATTCATGAAGAAAGTGAAAATATTTTGCTTAAATAAAGTACATTATTGTTCTTTATTCTCAAACAAAAACTGATTTTTTTCTCTAAAAATAAAAATATTTTTTCCTTTTTGTAGAATCAGTTGTCTTATTTTAAAAATAATAGTTAATTACATTAAAATAAATCTTTCCTAATAGTAAATGTTTTCTGTTGGGATTATTTTTAATGTTTTTTTTTTTAATTAATTTTAGAGGAAGGGAGGGAGAAGAGAGGCAGAAAGATCAATCTCTTCTTAAATGTGACCTGATCAGGATGAAACAGTAACCTCTGGGCCTTGGAACGATACTCTAACCAACCAAGCTATCTAGCCAGGGATTCTGTTGGGATTATTAAATGTAAAAGTAGTTGTCCCTCTTCATATGTTTATTTATTTACTTACTTATTGACAGAGATAGAGAGAGTCAGAGAAAGGGATAGATAGGGACAAACAGACAGGAAAGGACAGAGATGAGAAGCATCAATTCTTTGTTGCAGCATCTTAGTTGTTCAATGATTGCGTTCTTCCATGTGTCTTGACCGCGAGGCTACAGCAGAGTGAGTGACCCCTTGCTCAAGCCATCAACCTTAGGCTCAAGCTAGTGACCTTGGGCTCAAGCCAGTGACTTTGGCTTCAAGCCAGTGAACATGGGGTCATGTCTGTGATCCCGTATTCAAGCTGGTAAGCCCGTGCTCAAGCAGAGACCTTGGGGTTTCAAACCTGGGTTCTCCACATCCCAGTCCAATGCTCTATGCACTGCACCACTGCCTGGTCAGGTTCCCCATTCATATATTTATAAAGTATATTATATTCAAGGACTAAATGTCATTGATACACAAAATTTGTATATCTTTTCACAGAATAACTATGTATGCTATTTCTAAGCTAAGTTGTATTTAGAGGGAAACAAATACTAACAAAATTTTAAGATATGTGTGAGTAAAATAAGCTATAGGCATAAGATGCAATAGAACCTATGATTATTAACAAACCAACAGTTTTGCTATACATGTAACATGGATAAGAAATACTACATACACATAGTAAACTAATAAATATGACAGATTCAATAATTTCCCCTGATCAAAGAGTTATAGATACAATTATATATATATGACTTTAAAAAGCTGAATTCAGGAAAATCTTATCAAAATCACTTTTATCACTTGATAAGTAGACTTTATATAATATTTCAGAAAGTTTAAGTTTGGGACATGTTTTGTGTGTTTTAGCTAGGCATATGTAGTTCACTGGCTGCTGAATATATTTTACATTCTATTTTCTTCTGATATGGAAATTTCTCCTCTCCTCCACCTCTCAAAAATGTGAGCTCTGGGAAAAGGCATACATACAGTGGACTTTATCTTAGCAAATCTACCATCATTTTAGGTCTGACTCTCAGTTTTGTGAGAGTAGAAACCTATTTCTTCTATCTTCTTTAGTTAATAAGATAGGTAAAGAGCTCTTGCCAAGTAAATTCAGAAGAAACTGAAGAAGATATGCCAACTTCTAAATATATTTTAAAAAAAACTTTAATTGATCAGCATTTTCTCCTAAATGCAAAGCCTACATTTGCACTAATATTCACCTTTATTAAGTACATTAGTATATAGGTATTTTCTTAAAACATCTCAGAACCCTAAGAGGTAAATGTTTTTACCTTCTGAAACAGGTTCAGGGAAGCTAAGTAGCCATTTTAAGATTACACAGCTAGTAATTCACCAACTCAGATTCAAACCAAGGTCTCAGGCAGTTTATTTTGATGCAGTGTTTTCCAAACCGAGATGTGTATAAATTCTTTTTAAAGAGTTAATGTGTTCTTGTGGACCTGACATTATTTGCATGGACCTGGGATTTTAAAAACTTTATTATTATTTATTGCATAGGGAATGTCTTTTCTATATCTGGAAAAATGACTTTTTAAAGATAGTCATAAAAACAAAAAGAAAAATGTTTAAACTCTTATAGAATTTGTGGGTTGTAAGAGTTTGTGTGAGAACATCTGCTGAGAAACAGGCTTACCTTTTAAGATCACAGACTTTAGAATCAGATAAACCTGACTGCAATGACTCACTTATTAGCTCTCTTGGCTTCAGTTTCTTCTGCAAATTGGGATAAAAATATCTACTCTTAGAGTTGTCATAAAAGTTAATTGAGGGCCTGACCTGTGGTGGTGCAGTGAATAGACCGTTGACCTGGAACACTGGGGTCACTGGTTCGAAACCTTGCACTTGTCCGGTCAAGGCACATGTGGGAGTTGATGCTTCCTGCTCCTCCCCTCCTTTCTCTCTCTCTCTCTCTCTCTCTCTCTCTCTCTCTCTCTCCTCTCTAAAATGAATAAATTTAAAAAAAATTAGAAAAAGTTAATTGAGATGATGCATTTATTTAAATTTATTTAACACTGTGTTGGCTATAAAGTAATTGCTTAATAAATGGTAACGTCCTTAATTTGGATATCTATCCTGATGCCATCCACTAAGACTTACTGACATCCCTCTCAGTTACAACATTGACTATTAAGTCTGGAGTCAGATTCAGCCCCAAGCATCCTTGACTCCCTACTAGGCAGCTCCTGTTGCATTTGTCTGCTAGAGAAATTCTTTCTGCACAGGGCTTAGAGGGACAAAGTTTCATCTCAATGATTCCCTTGGCAGGTTATGAATACACACCTTATGAGTCTGTTAAGATCTGTAAACTGTGTACAAGACAGTCAAAGGTCTGAACCTCTTTGTTTGTTTATTCAAGGCAATGTTTAAACCTTAAATCTTTACTCTTGGAAAGCAGACTTATTTCCAAGTCTTGAAGGAGCACTTCATTTTGATTCCTGTGCACTACTTAACTATGAAAAATGTCTTGTGTGAAGAATATGTAAAACCACTAATCCACAGCTCTTCTCTAGTGTCACAGTCATCTGTGGGACAGGGAAAGGCAAGACAGGAGAACAAATGGAGAAAATGGGAAGGTGATTTCAAATCTGTCTTAATAAGGCTTTTATTTGCCACCAGGAGCAATCACTCTATCCCACTGTACCAGGCTTTGAAGGGTTCATTGGACTTCGGTTAGAGGTGCCCACCAAAACATTGGGTATTTGTACAAGACCCATTTATTGACAGTTTGCCAGGGTAAAGGACAAGTTAGCTGTGATTGGCCACTCTTGGGAATTTCAATTAGTTGACTAATAATATAGGGATTTGTAAGGTCATTATCACTTACTTTAGGTTATTTCCATGGCCTCTGAGCTGGGGCAGAGATTTATGTCTGAGTTGAATCTTTGTCATTCTAAATTTCCAGATTTAATTCAGATGTTTCAGAATAAACATATTCACAAAAGTGCTATGACCCTTTGACTGAGAAACACTTTTACTAAGCTCATAAGGAACACCACAGCAATTTCACAGCTGATTTAGACCCACAAACCTTTTAGACCTTTTTGGTAGGAAAGCCACAGAATTTAAGAGTTGAAAGCATACTTCAAGATCACCTACCTCAATCACTCCTTTTTTCTAGTGTCTGTATTCTTAGGGGGAATAAGAGTTCCTTGAGGACACGGGCCACATCTTCATCATCAATGTTCATGAATAAATTGAGACATGTCTGAAACCTTAAATTAGTTATTGACTTGATTTTATGTGTTCTAGATAACTATGTCCTAATCACTTTCAATATTGCCTAATTAAATCACTCTATAACACTCAGTCCCATACAAATGAGATATAAGATGTAAATAGATGGAGTGGCATAATGCTCTTTAAAAACCAGGCAACAGAATTGAATCTTCATTTTTTAGTTGGCAGTGGGTATGGATAATTTCAATATGTTACTATTAAGTCTGTAGGAGCAACCCTTGTTCAAAGGGTTAGTGCAAATCATACTCTGGGGAATATTACTGTAATGAAAAAGAAGTTAAAAAATTACAACACAAGTCAGTATATGGAAAGTATGCTTGTGAGTCTTCAGAAGAGAATACAGCACAGAGGTGCCACCTAGTGACTGCATCTCTCTGGCTGTGAAAAGCACAGATTTGTTAGCATGGAGAATGAGATTTGAATATATTTCAGGTCATCTTTAAATGCATTAAATACATTTTAATACGAAATGCCTATTCCTATTTTTCTTTGGTCTCAAATACAGAAGAATAACTGAGTAAGGTTCTGCAAGCCTGTAAAAGTCACAAAGGCAAACCAGGTTAAGGTGTTTGTCCAAGTGCTTTGTTCCTCATGTCATCGCAGCTATAAATAGATGCAGTGAACAGAATTTCTAACATGATAAAAAGATAGAATACATTTCTGCTTCCACCTATTATTTTTAGGGCTATTTCCTAGAATTATTATTTTTCATCTCTCTCTATACCACTAATAGATACCTGATAAAGGATGTTGAATAAGTGAATGCATTTATAAATGGAGAACTATACAAATTCTTGAACTTAAGGTATTTCAAGAGAGATGATATTACCTTTGAATATGGACAGGTCTAATTTTTCCTCACTGTCTAGATGACCAGTAGTGAGGCCACTATATTAGTATAATCTCATTTTAAAATCTAAAAGAAATTTTGAAATCAAGGGACTTTGGTAGTTCAAGCTGAGGAGAGTGACAGAAGAAAAGGCAAAACCAGAAAAGGGGACAAAATTACTATAAATAAAATATAATTTGAGAATTGCTGAATTGCTGAGATATGACAGCAGACATCACTTCTAATAAGATATACTCATTCAAGTTGTCATTTTCAATTATAAAATGTATATAAAGGGAAGCCTCTCCTCCCCTCACCCCCCCGTGTGTGTCTATCTCTATCTGTCGCTCTCCCTTACACACACACATACACATACATAAACATACACAGTGCTTTTTAAAAATCAAGCCTACTGGTAGTCTCATATGCTCACATGTGTGGCTTTCTAACAATTATATGCCCTGCTGGATTAGCGCTACTCTGATATATTAAATAACAATTAGTACATATAACAAACAGTTCATTAGTTAAAAAGATTTTGTTTGTTAGGCTACATGATCAGTGGCAGAAAGACCAGATTCACATGAACCAAACAACCTTTTTTTGCTAACTACTAACATCACCTTTCTTCAAAACTTCTAAGACACAAGATGTGACATTAAAGGATGGCATTTGTTTGATTGTTTTGTTTCTTTGTTTAGATGAGTAAAAAATAATTAGTTCACTTTAAGAAGAAAATTAGTTGGCATATTATTAGGAAAAAATCCCCAAACAGTGACCTTTGATCTATAACAGTTCATATTTGTGATCGTTATTTAGGATGCCAATCAGAATTTGAGTTTGGGTAATTAGATTGTTGTGACATTGAGATGAGAATATAAGGAGAAATCCCAACACAATGCAGGAAAACCGTTCCCAAGAAGATATTTGCTGACTCGGTCGGTCCTTCTTTGTGTAAATTATTTAACCTCTCTGAACTTTAAATTCCTTACTTAAAAAGTGTTGATACAAATAATTCACATACAGATTATTTTGAGAAGTAGGTTTTTGTTGAAAATAATTTTAAAATCATTTTAAATATCTTTTTAAAGATTTTATTTATTGATTTTAAAGAGAAGAGAGAGAGAAAGGGGTGGAAGGAGGAACAGAAAACATTAACTCCCATATGTGCCTTGACTGGGTAAGCCCAAGGTTTTGAACTGGCAACCTCAGCATTCCAAGTTGATGCTTTTATGCACTGAACCACCACAGGTCAGGCAAAATTAGTTCACTTTGGAATATGAGTTATATATAGTTATATGTATATATATATATATATATATATATATATATATATATATATATCTCACTATCTTCAAAGCATAAGACAGCTTTGTCTGTTTGTACTTGCAAAATCTCTATTTAATCTACTTAAGGTAAGCAATGGGAGAGAGATGAAATGCTGGCTACTATAGCTGACCATATGATCAGGCAAAGGCTTAGGTAATGGATTCCTGGATCTAGTGATTTATATGGCAACAGAAAGGTTCTTCTGCCTAATAATAGTTCCACAGCTTGCACGGTGACCTTTGAAATATATACCATTAAGAATACATTATTTACAGTTAAATAGGTAGCTTCCTTTAAACACAAAACCCTAGAAGGTACATGATTGAAGTTGTCATTGAGACATCACAACACACACTGATTTAACAATTTATCTACTAATAACAACTGGCTGAAGTTCATTTGTTTTGGATTATGAGCATTGTCCTGGATTTCTAGTACAGTGAGAAGTTCTGGCTGTGAAGACCAACTCAAGAAGTGGATGCTTTACAGGCAAAAAGAGGTCTCCTGTTCTCCAAAGGTGATTGAAAACAGTAGAAATCAGACAACTTACCTTCCAAGCAATTTACCCTTTTCTCCTAAGTACAAAATTTTCATTAAAAGACATCTTTTTCTTTTCAGTTAGTTTTTTAATATTTCAGAACTAAAGCTAACTTAAAAAATATATATGCATGCCTACTTAGAAGAATTATAAATAACATTTGCTTGTTGCTTTTATGGAATCTTGTGTCCAAGAACAAAGCAATTTTTTTTTTTACAGGTATTAGTGAAGACTAAACACTTAATTACACCAAAAATCATTAATCCAATTGTTTCAAGATTTACTAGCATTTCTTATTCTTTCTTGAATAGATTCTTTCTCTAATTGACCAATAAGCCAGTTGGGATTTATCTCTAACATTAAGATCTTTTAGTGTTCTTTGTGTTTGTGTGTGGGGAAGGGTTAGGGGTGTATGTATAACATCAGTCATTTCTTTTATAAAGTATTATAATATTGTTGGCAATAGTGTGGCCTGGAAAATATGATTTTTAATAGATATTTTGACCTCTTCTACAATGAAATAGATGATTATAAATATTTAACATAAAATCTAATGCTCAAATAGCCTGTATTCTCAAAAACTCATTAATTGCATTTGGAAAAAAAGTCCAATGAGGGAAAATATTAGATGCAGAAGAAAGGAATTTTTGATCACCTGATATGTAAGGAGAAAAATGGCCTCCCAAAGATGTTCAAATACTAATTACTGGAAGTTATGAATTTAATAAATTACATGGTAAAGGGAAAGTAAGGCAGCAGATCAAATTATGGCTGCTAATTCACTAATCTTAAAATAAGAGATTATTTTTACTATCTAAGTGAGTCCAATGTAATCACAAGGGACCTTGAAAGTGACAGAGGGAGCCTGACCAGGCAGTGGCACAGTGGATAGAGTGTCGGACTGGGACGCAGAGGACCCAGGTTTGAAATCTTGAGGTCACTAGCTTGAGCCTGGGCTCATCTGGTGTGAGGAAGGTTCACCAGCCTGAGGCCAAGGTCGCTGGCTTGAGCAAGGAGTCACTCGGTCTGCTGTAGCCCACCTCCCACACCCCATCAAGACACATATGAGAAAGCAATCAATGAATAACTGAGGTGCTGCAATGAAGAATTGATGCTTTTCATCTCTCTCTGTCCCTGTCTGCCCCTCTCTCTGTCTCTGTCACACACACAAAAAAAAGTGACAGAGAGAGACAGAAGAATCAGTGTTATAGTACGAGAAAGACTTGAATAGTCATGACTAGCTTTGAAGATGGAAGAAGAATATAAACAAAGTAATGTAGGAAACCTTTAGTCACTAGAAAACACAAGTAAACAGATTTCTCCCAGAGCCTTCAGAAAAGAGTACAATCCTGCTGATACTTTAATTTAGCCAGTAAAATTTATTTCTGATCTCCATAACTATTAAATAATAAATTTGTGTTGTTTGAAGCCATTATGGTTATGATATATTGTTATAGAAACAAGAAGAAACTCATATGCCTAAGAAATCATTCATCCATCCATCCATCCATCCATCCATCCATCCATCCATCCATCCATCCATCCATGCATCCAAAAAATATTCCATGTCTCCTAGATGCAAGCCATTGCCACATTCATCTAATCAGGGTTCAGCAATTAGAGGTGCCTTTTGTTAACATCTATTTTCTTTCTTTCCATTGATCAATAAGGAATTATTAGAGGAGTAAGAAATTTTCTATTTCCCATTGGTATTTTGGAAGGGAATTCTACTTTCCATCAGCCTTTGGTCCTCTCTTTTTGAGCAGTATATAATGAGACCTCTTTCTTAATGTAAAGCTAAGTTCTATATTAGACTTAGAATGATATACATGCTTATTTCTTTTATAATATAGAATATAAAATTATGCATTTCAATTCTTCCAATTTTTCATCATGCTAAAATACTCCTCACATTAATTTATTTATTCATTTATGCATTCATGCCAAAGTTTTAATGTTCCAGTCACTCTTTCAAATATCATAGATAAATTTTTTTAATAAAAAAAGATATAAATCTTCTCTCCTTCTGTAAAAGATCTTGAAATCTAGAGGTGTGACATACGGTTACCTCCAAGTACAATGCAAGACATCATTAGGTGCTTTGAAGACTGTGATGTAATTCTAATTTCATACATAGTACTATGTAATAGCATGTACCTGGTAAATACTTAATAGTAATTCAAATTAATAAGTCTGTGTTACTTTATGTATATAGAGTAGAGCACTGGTAATCATTAGTAATCTTAATACTTTTGCTATATATCAATAATTAGACTTCACACATTAAAGGCTATTACTAGTATGTATGTGCTTGGTGATCTTTGTTTTGAGCACAGTGTCACTCAAGAGACCAATAGCCTAAGAGACAGAGCTGATAATATACTAACAAAGAAATGATTGAATAAACAGTGAAAACAGCATAGAAGGCTCCCTAATTTTTTCATTTTTTACAAAGATCATCATATTCTAAATTGCATCATAGATTTTCTGCTATAATTTTATCTAGAAATTAATCAATTAATTAGGATAATTATAATTAATAAGTGAATTCATTATATTTAGTCTTATTAGAAAGTGAAATATATTCTGAACTGTCTTAAATTCCTTACAATCTAAGAATCAAAAACAATGAAAGTGTGACTGTTCCCAGTTAGAAAAACTTACAAACCTTAAAATAAATTTTGAAAAAATATCACAAGTTTGATGCTTATTTTGCAGGAACACATCGCCAGCTTTTAGAGAGATGTTTGTACTCTGCAAACCATTTTCCTAAGAGATGGCACCAAGCTTGTAGGTGTCTTATATCAGGCTCTCATCATCTCTTCCTTGATATTATGCAATAACCTTTTCTGTTGCCAGTCTTGCTCACATTAATTCTTTACCTTGACACCCAGAGTAATAGACCAAGCTTTCAAGCAACATACACAACACTCTTTGTGATCTGCCCTGTGCACTTCCCTAGTCTCACTGCACTTTCTGCTGAATTTACACTCTAGAAATTGTAACTGTTAGGAATTTCTCCAAAGCACACTGTGCTGTTTTATGCCTCTATTCTTTTGCCCACCCTGAGCTTTCTGTGTAGATTGTTTTTATCCTTTACCTCGATGTTGAAACTACAAAATTCAGAAATCACGCTCACTGGAAAACCTTTTGTTACATTCCTCAGGTGGGGCCAGAGTCCCCAGAGGGCAATACACATATTTCTATTAGAACACATGTTGCATGATATTAATTTCTTCTGTTTCTATCTATTTCTCACCATTAGAATATGAGAATCTTGAGTGGCAAGCAGTGGGTCAATCACTTTTGCATCTCTAATACATAATGCAAGATCTGACACAATCAGGTGCTAAATAAGCACCTTGCAGTTCTTGATAACTGGCAGAAACTTCATAAGTGACTTATATGTTTAACTCCTGCCAGTTTTCTTACACTTATTATGCTCTAGCCTTATGAACTACATATGAATTTATCATCTATTCATTCACCCATCCACCGATCTATTCATTCAGTTAGTATCTGTGTCCATCCACCCATTTGTCTATCCGTCCATCCATCCATTGATCGATCGATCCATCCATCCATCCATCCATCCATCCATCCATCCATCCATCCATCCATCCATCCATCCATCCATCTATCCATTTGTGGGTAGTCAGGTATATGTCTTTGAAATTATTATTTTGTCTTTATTTTGAATTATTATATGTCTTTGAAATGGCCTGACCAAGCAGTGGCGCAGTGGATAGAGCGTCGGACTGGGATGCAGAGGACCCAGGTTTGAAACCCTGAGGTTGACAGCTTGAACGCAGGTTTATCTGGTTTGAGCACAGCTCACCAGCTTGAGCTCAAGGTCTCTGGCTTGAGCAAGGGGTCACTCACTCTGCTGTAGCCCCCTGGTCAAGACACATATGAGAAAGCAGTCAATGAAAAACTAAAGTGCCACTACAAAAAATTGATACGTCTCATCTCTCTCCCTTTCTGTCTGTCTATCCCTATCTATTCCTCTCTCTGACTCTATCTCTGTCTCTGTCAAAAACAAAACAAAACAACAAAATAAAACAAAACTTCCCAACCTTTCTTGCTATCATGTAAATACTTGACTTTTTAAATTATTTTCACCCCTCTCTATTCATGAGTGAGTTTTACTGAAATACACTACTGTTACTTATGAGATTCTTCTTATGCTCTAATCCTGTGGACTGTTTTTTGCATTTCTAAACCATTTATTCATTCATTCACTCCTTCACTTGTTGAGGTAAAAGAACCCCTTGCAAAATGGACATTTTATATTCTAAGATAGAACTTGATGATGCAATTAAAAAAACTGATTTAATACCTTTCCTCAATTACCATAAGAAATGTTTGCATATAAAAGTGTTTTTAGTTAAACTATGGACACAGAGTGTGTTGATTGCCAGGAGGGGGAAGATGAAGAAAGGTAAAAGGGATAAGTGGTGATGGACAAAGACTTGATGGGGGGTGGTGGTGAACACACAATGTTGTATATAGAAATTTGTTGTAGAATTGGGCACCTAAAATCTATATTATTGTGTTAACCAGTGTCACTGGTTAACACAATAATATAGTATTTTAGGAAATACTATATTATTGTAAGTTCAATAAAAAAGTATTTTAGGAAAATTTAATATGTATAGACTGATGCAAGAGAGTGAGTTTTGGTTTAATTGGTAGTAAATTTGTATTTTTTTTTATTTTATTACCTTCTTTTTAGGTTAATTTTTAAAAATGATAAAAGATATGACCAAAAATAAAGCAAAAAAGAGTTAAGTAGTTAGTTGTCTAGAAACTTTCTAATGTTTGTGTTTAATTTTTGATTAAAATGCTTTAACCACTTACGTATTTTGTTAAAACCATCTGTCATACACATATGGACAATTTGATAAGTATTAGCACACTAAATAATCAAATCAGAAATCAAATCAGACTTTACTTTTTACCTCTTTGAACGTTTTTAAAATTATTAAGTGAGAGGCAAACAGGCAGGTAGACAGACTCTTGCATACACCTCGACTGGGATCCACCCCTAAAGCCCCCTGTGGGGTGATGCTCTGCCCATCTGGGGCTGCTGCTTTTTTGCTCAGGCAACCAAGCTATTTTAATGCCATGGCGAGGCCATGGAGCCATCCTCAGTGCCAGAGGCCAACTTGCTTGAACTATTCGAGCTATGGTTGCTGGAGGGGGAGTGAGAAAGTGAGAGAGAGAAAGAGAGAGAGAGAGAGAGAAGAGTGAGAGGAAGGGGTAAAGAAGCAGATGATTACTTCCCTTGTGTGCTCTGACCCCAGTACTTCCACATTCCAGGCTGACTTTCTACTGCTGAGCCAACAGACCAGGGAGGGCCATCTTTGACTTTTAAGCATTTTTTTTCTTTTGCTTATACCAACATTCATTGCCAACTATGCTCAATCTATAAAGATGCTGTTCATATATCCAAAGATTTTCTTCAGAAGAAAGAGCCTACTTTCTTCTCTAGACAGTCATTATAGAATATATTATCTTGAATAATGGTTAGTTACACATAGATCTTTCTGCTTAATAGATTATAAACGTTTTGAAGATAATAACCTTATGATCCTAGCACTCAGCGTCTGATAATAGTTGTTACTCAATAAATGTTTCTAAACGATGAAAAATATCCTGCAAAGAAAGAAAGAAAATGGAGTTTTCTGAGGTATGTTAAATAAAGGCATTTTACTTTTTAAAAAGTCCAGGAAGCCAGTAAAGTGAAAAATTATTTGCAAAATAAATGAGTCACAAATAATTCAATTTAAAGTGAGATAGCTTTACATAATGTGGTGTCTTACGGTGAATAGAAATGATTCAGTTTACAAGTACTTTGGTTTCAATATGTTGTTTAAATGAGATGTACACAAATGTGATCAACTATAATTTTGGTTTTTGCTGTATACTTACTTGCTGAATGACCTTAGATGAAAACAATTGCTTTGTGCCTGACCAGGCGGTTGTGCAGTGGATAGATCATCGGACTGGGATGCAGAAGACCCAGGTTTGAAACACCGAGGTCACCAGCTTGAGCACAGGCCCATCTGGTTTGAGCAAAAAGCTTGCCAGCTTGGACCCAAGGTCTCTGGCTCAAGCAAGGGGTCACTCGGTCTGCTGTAGCCCCTCGGGCAAGGCACATGTGAAAAAGCAATCAATGAACAACTAAGGTGCCGCAACAGCAATGAAAAACTTATGATTGATGCTTCTCATCTCTCTCTATTCCTGTCTGTCTGTTTCTCTCTCTCTCTCTCTCTCTCTGTCCCTGTAAAAAAAAAAAAAAAGAAAGAAAGAAAGAAAGAAAGAAAAATGGGAAATGCAAATAAAAAAATCTACAATAAAGACTGAACAGTCAAAAAAAACCAATTGCTTTGTATTTTTCCTCAGCTATTAAATGATTCTAGCCTTGTTGTATAGACCTAAAAATTACATTAAAACACTGATATATACAATATGTTATTAAAAAATAGTTTCAGTTTTCAAGGACCATGAAGGTTCTGTTTTGACTTTTTTTTGTTTCCAAAAATGGAAAATATCATATTTTTAAAGCACATTTTTATTTTTCTGAAGATTTATAAATAAGCAATTTTTACTATAAATAGCAACAAAATACCATTAAAATTAAATTATTTACAAAAGAGCAATTTTTAATTTACGATTAAAGATTATTTCTAAGAACAAAGAACAAATGTTAGGTGGGGCATCTGTAATAAACTAACAAACCCCAATTCTTAATCTTCTGTCTAGAGACTAAAAACATTGGACTAAATTAATATTGCTTATTTATTTATTTATTTTTTGCATCCACATGAATTCAAGTGAATGCTGGTTTGGCTGGACTTTAACTTTTTGAATGATCACTTTGATGTAGATAGATATAAACTAGGAATGTAAAATAAGAATTAGAGCATCATTTTGAATTTGACTCTAGAGTAAGAATTTCAGCCTTGACTTGATGTGTTCAAGGTTACAGTAATGAGTACTTGTTTAATGCACTCAGGTAGACATGCTGCTCTAACAAGCCAAAGGGTTGTTTTAAGGATACTAGTCTGTCCTATTCAAGGTTGACAGACTTCAACCTCTCTGTCATCCTCTAACAAATAAAAGTCAAATATTAATATTAAAATAAGCCCTAGCCAGTAGGCTCAGCGTAGAGCATCAGCCCGGCATGTGAATAACCCAGGTTTAGTTCCTGGTCAGGGCACACAGGAGAAACGCCCATCTGTTTCTCCAAGCCTTCCGTTCTCACTTCTTTCTCTCTTCCCCTCCAGCAGTCATGGCTCCACTGGAAAGTGTTGGCTCCCGGAGCTAAGGATAGCTCTAGGGTCTGCCACAGATGCTAAAGAAAGAGCTCTTTTGCTGAGCAACTGAGCAGCAGCCCCATATGGGCAAAGCATTGTCCCCCAGTGGGCTTGCTGGGTAGATTCCGGCCAGGTCTTATGTGGGAATCTGTATCTCTCCCTCCCCTCCTCTAACCAAATTAAAAGAAAAGAAAAGAAAGAAAAAAAATTTAAGTACATTTCAAAAGTGATCAAAATTTGTAAAATTAAAAAAAATTAGTTGGAAATGGTTAATTTGCTTTAATAGGACACTGTTGTTATTGACCTAATGGAAGGCATTGAGGACCATTATCCAGAATAGCATATAGCATGGCAATTATAGTGTTAGTAGATTAAATTTTTGAATTCACTGCATATCTCATTCAGTGTACAAAATGTCCGATACCTTTCAAACTTTGAGATTCTGAAACCGATCAAAGAAGAATTTTCTTTTGTTCTTATTACTTACTATATTTCTTGGCCTTTTCTTGAATAATGACTTTAATAATTTAATTTTCATTCCCGTCAATTGAAACAGATTCCAACTCATCAAGAATATATAAAAATATAAGTTATGACTTAAAGACCTTCATTTCTTTAGAACTTATGGACATAAATGATATAAATCCACTTCAATATATTTCCAATGTGTCTAATATTTTCTTAACTATATCTACTTTATCTCTGCTTTAACTCTTGAGCATTAATATTACAAAAATATGATCTGTCTTGAGTTATTTTACATTCTCTTTTCCTACTTATGCAAAAACAATAAAGGAATTAGTTTAAAAATATGGTATTTCTTATCCCATGAATACTTCTGTGAGAATATTCATTTATTATTTTTATTTAGATAATATATTTTTAAAGCTTTGTTTTTAAATAACTGGGTCTTTTAACAGTTTGACTTTATTCATAGGGTAAATTATTTTCCCATATACCTTTAATGGCCTTTTGCTTAGAGTTATATACTACCAAATTTTCTTTTTTGTATCTTGCACAGCAGACTGCACATACTTGTAAAAGCTTTTGTTTATCATTTATATTACTCTTTAAATCCTGCTATAACCACATGCTCTTCAAACCCCTGATAAAGCAAACAAATTTCTGGGACCTTTGAACAAATTCACATTTAATGAAGGATGAGTTTCGTTGAAACATGTGCTTGTTTTTCCATTTTTTAATTCATTTTAATTCAACATATCTTTATTAATTGTCCTACAATAATATTTTTAAAGCTTATTTTATCTTCTTCAAAGATTGCACTGGTAAGGAGTTCAATTTTTTTAAAAAGAAAGGAGAAAAAAAATAATGTTTATTTAATTGCTTTTAGAGAGATAGGGAGAGAGACAGAGACAGAAACATTGTCCCATTCCTGTATGTGCCCTGACCAGGGATTGAACCCGCAACCTTTGTGCTTTGGGCCAATTCTCTAACCAACCAAGCTGTCTGGCCAGGGCACTAAGGAGTACAATATTAAACTATTTTCATGTGTTTCTAGTTTTGGAACAAGAAATCCTTTCAATGTATTGATCAATTTGGGGTCAATGTCTGTTTGACTATTTGAATACCTGTTACTTAAGGTATTCTATATGCAGTGGCAATAATTCAAAAAAAAAGTAGTTGAGAGACTATATAGTCTTATTTATATATAATATAATATATCTATATTTATATATATTACATATATGTACATTGTGTATATATATGTGTGTGTTATATATGTACATTTTCCTCAAAATTTAATCTACATTTTTATTATACTTACTATGTACTAGGTACTTTACCAATACTGACATACTCAATTTTTATAATGATTCTATATGGTAAGTACTATTATTACCCCACCCCAACCTATTTTATAAATAAAGAATTTGAAGCAGAAAGAGGTTAAGTAACTTGATTGAGTTTACAAAACTGAATGGAAGCAGAATTAGGATTAAAACCTTGGCAGTTGATTGCAAAATCCATGTTCTTAATTAACCCTTATACTATGATTGTTTGAAGAAATATAAATCTTTGGAGTGACAAGAGAAATTTGTGTGTTTGCGTTATAACACTAAATTTTTTCGTAAAAGTCCTTACCATTAAAATAATTTTGATATAGGTGGGTTATTAAAAAAGTCCTTTTAAACTTACCATCAATAAAACTTTCTCCAAAATCACAGTCATCGAACACTACAATACTAAATGCCTCTAAGCACCGCTTGTTGCAATATTTCATATTCCACTCTTTATTTGAATAAATAAGAAAGATAGTCTATTTTTTAAATTTATCCTCCAATAATTGGGGTAATAAACTAAGAAAGAGATTACTTATTTAATCTTCAGCTCAAGCCACAAGGTGATATAATGATATGGAATTTATCTAATATTTTCTTTAAAATTGATGGAGAAAAAGAGATTAAAAAGTTTGCTAGTAAAATTAACAATCTAAGATTGTTTATGATCCTGAGCTTATATAAGTTTGTGGAAGCCATAGATATTCATAGCAATCAGACTTACTGAGTCTTTTTATAAGTTAAGAGAAAAATCAGGTTCAAATGACTAATAGTTCTAATTATATTAACATGGCATTCAAATTTGGGACACTATTAACTCTATCCATAAAGTAGAAAAGTGTTAATTATATAACATAAACCTTGTATGTATCAAGTATAAAATCATTGAAAATAGACTACTTGAATATGCTTCAGTTTGAGTGATTATGAAATGTATTTTATAATTTGACCAGAAAGTGTTATATTATGAGATTCTTTAAATACATAATCATAGACTTACTCAAACTTGTTTCATTTAAGGGGTGGGGGTAATTCATAATCATCAAAAGTAATTTTAAGCATTTTTGATTGACTATAATTTGAGATACAGTTCTTTTTTTTTTTCAATTTCTAAAACACTTAGTTTCTCAAATCAGCAAATCTAGTTTTAGACTAAAATTTAGAGCTATTTCTGGAATGAGAGGAAAAACAACTATTTAACCAATTTATACCTCTTCATGGTCAGCAGCATCAACAAATTCTTTTACTCAGCAGTTATAAGAAATGCCTATGAACTTTCTAAAGCTAGATAACTTTGGTGGTTCCACATTCTTCTTTAAAGAGCTAGCAGTCAACATTCAAAATGAGTTTCTAAAGTCTTATGTAACAAGATAAAGTCTGTTTCTAATATCAATAACTTTTATCTTAATTTTATGTTACGCAGAAATGTTCATAATAGAAAAAAATGCTTAGAAATAAACTTATATCAATGGCCTGTCTTTTCAGACTGAGTATTTCTGGTTGAATTAGGTACAATCTGAAAACAAAACACAACTGAAATAAGTCCTTTTGTTTGTCAGTTTCTATATACCCAAATCTCCTACTATAATATTCCAAGATTAGAAGTACAGGTTGTTTCCCAGCTATTGTTCCCTTTAGAAACACTATATGCTATTCTATTTTGTAATGATTTTATAATAATGAAATACTAAACCAAAGTAAATAATTTTTAATAGTTACTAAGGAAACACTGTAAAGTCTCTACAGATCCATTTGAAAAAATATTGCAGAAAGTAATCACCTTGCAACTCTTACAGAACATGACACAGATTTACCACACAAGCCCTAAAATTAGAGCAAAAGATTAGTCTCAAATTAGGGTCAGATTAAAAAATCCAAAGGGAGGACACATCACAGATAGACGAGGACAAATAACAGACGTTAGAGCAGTACCGCAAGCATGCGGACCATATTCATCTCAGTTTATTTTTATAATAATGAAGAGGTCTTGTTTAATGAAGAAAGTACCCAGACATACTTTGTGAATGTATGTGGATACTGACCTGGACTTGTGACAGGACTAGAGGTAGTAGGTTCAATAATTTCTACAAAAAGGGAAAAGGAAAGAAAAGAAAAACATTTTGTGTATTAATCATACATAAAAGACAAACACACATGAGACAATCAACAATCATGCAACATATACACAGGTGGTCTTTTATTTGAAGGCTTCGCTGATCTAGGAAACCACTGAGCAAAAGCCAGTCTCTGAGGTTACACAAAACCTCATCAGTATCTTTGATAGTAATTCATCTTTCGTACTGAGCCAACCGTTAGGAGTCCTTTCCATATTCTAGTCTATAGCTTCATGTTATACTGTGCTAAGGTTAAGGACTGACTGATCCTTAGAGTTCTCAAGCAACAGTTTTTAAACCTACCTTCTAGAAAAACACTAAAACTTATATGTACAATTTCTTATTCTGAGAGAGCTGATGCCAGTTCTTATAAAATCACTCAATCAGTTGTTTCTTAATATTTGCTCACAATAAAATAAAATGTGTAAAATTCAAATAAACTCAAACTGTCTTTTTGAAGAGAAATATCATGTTTTATAATCATATTGACAGAATTTGGCGACTTAGAAGACCAGTTATGTCTGTCCTTATGTCGCTATATAAAGTGTAAACAGACATACACATATACAGAAACATGTACACATTTTGAATTACTTGAAATATATTTATGACTACAAGTCACTTCTGGCTGTAATCTAGTAGACATAACTAAAGGGTAACTATGTCACTGTTGTATCAACTTAATTTTCCAGTAAGTATCTAACAAGTAATAATCCTTTTGGAATCTTAAATCATGTATGTTCTTTTATTTAAGATTATCATTTTTAACTTTTTAAATAAGATTGTTTCTTTTCAAGTGTTAAATTGTGGTGATCATAAAAATAATAACAATACAAAGATTAAACACCATTATTGACAATTCTGAAGGATACGAACAATTTTTACTGAGGGAGAATGCGAATATCAGGAAAACAGCATTTTTGAGGCACTCTAATAATGTATTGTCTTGACTTATTTCAGTAATAATTACACACAGGTAAACTATACCTTTCTGACCTAGTAAACAAGCAAGCATGTTTTAAAATAGTAAAAACAAACAAACAAAAAACAACAGTCTACATTCTTAGAACCAAACAGTGAGTGTGTCTTAAAGAGGTAAAAGCAGAGATAGATTCACATGAAAAATTTTACCTGGGAGCAAGATTTGCCTCCTTGTTCAGTTACATTTCCATGGCCTAAGAGAGATGTTGCAGAACACAATTTTTTTTTTTTTTAATTTGTAACTTCTTTGGGGTTTTGCTTTCATTCAGTGATTCTTCCATGGATAAGACCTTGACAGTTACTAATTCCATTCAGTAGTGAATTCAAACTCCTGCTCTGCTAGTGTAGTTCAGCTATTAGTTTGAATAATAAAACCCTAGTTTAACAAAAATTTTAAAATGGAGCTTCCAAAAAACATTTCTGAGGGTCAATTTTTTGGGAGGACTAAAGCATTTATATGTCCCAGTCTGTAGGACTGATTCTCTGGATGGTTTTCTGACTGTTCTGGGCCATGCAAAACATTTAGGACAGCTGACTAGGACCATGGCTTGAGTTTCAGTCAATCTAGAAAGAGAGAATATAACTTTTGAAAAGAGACATTGCCAAATAATTAATTAACAAGCTAAAATTAAAAAATTCTAAAGTCTTGTTGTCCTTTTGGCAGTGTGATTGGATATTGTTGAGAAGTGACAACTTACTGACAAATCTGCTTTAGATTACTTAAAAATGTGAGAATATTTCTAATTTTCTTTTCCCAAGATAGCTATATGTATTAATGTATCAATTAAGATTTCAATTTCTTCTATATGTTAAGCTATATTTATTGCACTGAGATTATAGTAGCTAATAAAACAGTTAAAAATGCCTGATCTCATGGACCATATGGATTGTATAATATTGAGTTTTAAAATATTAGAACATTTAATTCTTATATCTAAATTCCATTATTTATAGAAAATTAAATTTGAAATAAAACATCGTAAATAAATTCTGCTCTAATGTAAAAATAATTATTTTATTAGGTTGGAATAAACCTTCAAATATTTTTATGAATTTATGGTTATAATGTTTCCTTGAAAAGCACCTTTAAGAAATGAAAACTTATATTAACTGTAGTTTAATGCTACATAAAATATCTCAATATACATTATGAGTGTGTACTCAAAGAAAGGGTTTTATAATTCAAAAGAAAAATGAAAGCATAGAGTGGAGTGAAAGGCATTACTTTATCAGAATATCGATTCAGGAGAAAACTAAACTCAGTAGGACAGTGAACAGAGTTTTCTGTGTTCAGTAATTAGGACATTTGCACTTCAATTATTCCAACTGTTTGTCTGCCATTGTTTTTAATTTCTAATGCTTATTTCAGTGTTCATTGAAAAAGAGGGCATGGTGTACAACTACAATTTCATCTCAATGCAAGGATGGTAGAAACAAACAGCTATCTCTTTAAACCAAGTTCTTTATTGTTCTTGCTTATGTAAAGCTAAATTGCTTATGTAAAGCTACATTGTCTCATGGAAAGGTCTTTTAAAAGAATACAAAAATTAGGTGCGTGAAAAATTAGGTTGTACATAGTACCCATTCCATAATTTAGTTAGTTTTATAGTCAACAAAAATTTAGTTTCATAGTCAATCCAAAATATTTTTCCCCATGTAGTTCAAGATACAGCAGAATCTTAATAAGATAATTTTATGTAAAATAAAAATTGGTACCATAGAAGTTGGTTGAGTTAAAGATTCAGATTATAAAAAGCTAGAACTCACACTCAGGGCTGGATGGCTGTAGGAAGAAGAGAAATCAGAAGAAGTGAGGACAAAGTACCAAGATTAAGGAGAGCTGGTGCTGAGGATTCTGGATGAGAGTTAGCTAGATTATTTGATGTGAGACAATTTGGTGAGTTAGAAAGGACTCAAATTAAACTGGGACTAAGTCTCAAACCTGGTATTATTCAGGTATGATGGTTAGCAACTTAACAAACCTCTTCACCTGCCCTTAACCTCAAGTCCTCCTCTATGGAATTTAGATAATAGCTCTGACTTTGGAGGGTTGTTGGTAGGATTAAAGATAGAGAGGAGCAGAAGTAGTTTTTGTTATTACTTAGAAAAGTGAACGGAGAAATTAATATCTGAATCAATGACAACAAAAGTAGTGTTAGGATTTGAGGAAGCTTAACTTTACTATGTAAATAAAGAAAGACAAAGGAAAACATGAGTGGTTGAAATTAAATAAATAACACAGTTGTAATTAGAATGTGAACACTGCTTTTTCCCAATTAAAATGTTAATATATTAATATAATATTTGGATAGTTATCTGAGAGTCATATTGGCTTTGAAAAATAACTATGGAATTCAAGGTATTTAACAGCTCTGATTTAGGGAAAGGTAGAAATATATAGATCAAGATCTTATAACTTTTATGAGGAAAGAATGCACTTTAGTTTTAAAATGGAGCTTTTGTGCCAAATTGTAGGCATGCATTATTAAGATATACAGAGATATTTTAAAATAATTTCTCTCTTATATCTCCAAATAAAGTATAATAATCCCATTAACTCAATATGGCCAACTTCTTTTTAATAAAATCTTTTATTGCTTAGAAAATACATTCTGGATAATAGTTGAAGGTAACTATCTCCAATAAACCTGTTATAGATATTTTTCATACTCTTCAGGTATTGATTCAATTTTTCAGAAACTTCTTTTTGAATAGCTGTTATAACAACAGTACTATTTTTATATTAATTAAAATTATTGGCATTTATTAAACTCTTGATATGTGCCATGTACAGTTACATATATTAGCTATATATTAACTCATTTTCTTATCCCAAAGACTTTATGAGGTGCATACTATCATTAATTCCCCTTTAGAGATGAGATAATGGAGCACAGAGAGCTTAAGTATCTTGCTTATAGTCACACAGCTAACTAATAAGAAATAGAAATGAGAGAGATGCTGTGATATGATGTCTCAGCCTTCCACTTTCTCACCTTCCAGAAGAAATACCATGCTGATTTTCATGATATCTGTAATTACTTAAATGGGACATTTTTATCCAAGGAATCTTACAACTCTTCTTCACTACTAGCTTTCCCAATAATAAGTCAGTCTATTTATCAGAGGAAGCTAATAAGTGAGTGGTTTCTGTCGCCAATATTGGAAGAGAGACAAACTCAGTATAAATTTTGGAAGCCTCTATAACAGAGAAATTTTCATGGAGAAAAGGGTCTGTATCACATAATTTTAAAATCTTGTTCTCAGATTCCAAGTTGACACTAAATACAGTGTGTCCGTAAAGTCATGGTGCACATTTGACCGGTCACAGGAAAGCAACAAAAGACGATAGAAATGTGAAATCTGCACCAAATAAAAGGAAAACCCTCCCAGTTTCTGTAGGATGACGTGGCAGCATGTGCGCATGTGCAGATGATGACGTAACACCATGTATACAGCGGAGCTGCCCATGGCCATGCCCGTCGAGATGTGGATGGTACAGAGGAAAGTTCAGTGTGTTCTATGGCTTGCTAAATTTGAATCCATGACCAAAGCGAAACGTGAATATAGGCACATTTATAACAAAGAGCCACCACATAGGAATAACAATACTCGGTGGGAAAAGCAGTTGGAGGAAACTGGCAGTTTGGTGGAGAAACCTCGTTCTGGTAGGCCATCAGTAAGTGACGAGTCTGTAGAGGCTATACGGGATAGCTACCTAAGGAGCCCTAAAAAATCTGTGCTTGTGTGTGCTCAACAATTACACCTAAGCGAGACTACAGTTCATAAGGTGTTAAAGAAACGTCTCTGTTTTACAGGGTACAAATTGCGGCTGTTGCATCCTATCAAACTGGCGGATAGACCCACCTGATGCATTTTTGCTACAGATATGCTTCATGAGATCGACAATGATGCAAGATTTTTGCAGAAGATTGTGTTTAGCGATGAGGCGACCTTCCATATCTGTGGACATGTTTATCACCATAACATCCAAATATGTGCTGCTGAACATACTCATGCCTACGTTGAGTACGAATGTAACACACCTAAAGTGAACATGTGGTGTGGCCTGATGCATGATAAGGTGATAGGCCCATTTTTTTCACGGAGCAGTCTATGATGGCAAACACCTATCTTGACATGTTGGAATTGTATGCAGTGCCACAATTTCCAGAAGGTGTCATCTTTCAACTGGATGACAGTCCTCCACACTACGCCACCATTGTTTGTGAGTTTCTAGATAGAACATTCTCCCCCGCGGTGAGTAGGCAGGGGTTCTGTCAAGCCATGGCCACCACGATTCTGGGATCTGATGCCCTTAGACTTTTACTTTTGGAGTTATGTGAAGCAACATGTATACATTGAATGTATCAATGACATTAGTCACTTAAAACAGAGAATCACAGATGTTATTCACTTTGTTACACCAGACTTCCTTACCCATGTGTGGCAAGAACTTCACTATCATTTGGATGTGTGTAGGGCAACAAATGGAGCCCATATCAAACTGCACTGAATAGGTATGAAACTGGGAGAGTTTTCCTTTTATTTGGTGCAGATTTCACATGTTTATCGTCTTTTGTTGCTTTCCTGTGACCGGTCAAAAGTACGGGCACACTGTATAGTTGATTTGCTTCTGTATAAGCCTCAAAGCCATAGAGGGACAATTCTTCACATAGCTCAGAGAACATTATCATACCTGGATTACACAATCAAATAAAAATCTTGAACTTGTAAACTCTCAGTCTGTTAGGAGGGTAGTTAGATCAGATATTGCTTAGCTCTCAAGAAGGTTGATTTGAGTTGTTGTTTCATCTTAGTAATCAATTTGTAAGCAGTGAAATATTCTTCAGGATGTGCCAAGGGGGCTCTCCTGATGAACAACAGTAAATGTTCTCAGTGAGACTTTCTCATGTGTCTCATTATGTGGAGAATTGAAGTGTACACGCCAGGGTTAATGGCAGAATATATCATTGTAGGCAATTGTGTTACTCTAGGGAATGGTTTCAGCAAAGACATGGTTTTAATTGTACATAAACCAGAGGTGAGGAGAAGTTCACTAAGACAGACATTTTCAACAGTTATGTGGAAAAATGAGGTGTCATAAAAAACAAGATTTTACTTTGTTAGTAAATGTGATTTTGGACAGGATAGGAAGAAATGCTGTTAAAATAAGGTGTTGAGAAAACAGTATATTATAAGAAGCCATTTGTAATGACCCTTTCTTTGGACCACAATAACTACTACTTAATTTTTTTAATGCTGCACACTAGATATAGTGATAGAATTGTCCAATATCAAACCCTTTTATTTCTATGTATTTTGGAAGTTCATATTTGTTTTCTAGGTTGTTATTTTATCTTTATGTTATTGCACAGCAATGATGTGTGTGAGTTATCTTTTAGACTATTGAAAGATAACATGACTGTCTGTTGAGACACAGCAGAAATTAATCCTTTTGGTTGCCATGGTTTCATATGAAAGCTCTGACTCCCAATATTTGCGGAGTGGAAGCAATTTCATTTCACAGTAGAATAAAGAGGATGTTGCCATGGAATGACCAAGGTTAGTGCTGATGGAAGCCACAGAAGTCATATTGTGAGCTAGGTTGGACTCAGAAGGCAGAAAAGAAGACCCTTCTTTTTACCTTTATGGGGAGGCCAATAAGTTGGATGTCAGGCCTCGTAGGGTACTGGAATAGCAGAGACTTAGTGCAGTGCAGACAATTTAGATATCGCACATTTGCTTTCAGAGAGGAAACACAAGATCTGTGCATATTCTAGGGGTTGAAGCTGACATCAATGACTATGCAGCATTCTTGTCTAACACAGACAGCACTGTTCTGGTGATCAAAAGGCTTAGGTTCCATCCTATTTGCTAACCTTAGCTGTGGAATTCTAACCCAAGCACACTTTTATGATAAATAATTAAGAAGCTATAATAGTTGGTCACTGAATATTTTTGTTTTTATTACAAGGTTGTTTAAAAGATGGTTTAGCACAGTGATTAATAATAGTGGCTCTGAAGAAAACTTATCTAAGGTCAAACCCTGGGTTCAATACTTATAAGCTACTCACCGTCTCTAAGTTTGTACATTTAACAAAATGAAGATAATGACAATATCTACCATTCAACATTGTATTGAGAGTAATTGAGATAATAAATACAAATTCCCTTCACAGTGACTGTCTTGAAAATAATCATCACTCTATAAAAGTTAACTTATTTTGGCCCTGGCCGGTTGGTTCGGTGGTAGAGCATTGGCTTGGTGTGTGGAAGTCCCAGGTTTGATTCCTGGCCAGGGCACACAGGAGAAGCATCCATCTGCTCTCCACCCTTCCCCCTCTCCTTTCTCTCTCTCTCTTTCTTCTCTTCCCACAGCCAAGGCTCCATTGGAGCAAAATTGGCCCAGGCACTGAGGATGGCTCTGGTTGCAACAGAGCAACACCCTGGATGGGCAGAGCATTGCCCCCTAGTGGGCATGCCAGGTGGATCCCGGTTGGGTGCATGCGGGAGTCTGTCTGTGTGCCTCCCGCTCCCCCCTCGCTTCTCACTTCGAAAAAATACAAAGAAAAAAAAGTTAACTTATTTTGAATTGAAGTTATAATAAATGACCTTTAAAACCATTACAAAACTACCAACACTGTTTTATTATAAGTGGCTACCATATAATTCAACCTTATAAGAAATACATTTTTCTTCTAGAACATCATATCTATTCATGAAAAAAATTGAAAAAAGTTTTTAAATTTTGCTAAGGAAGAGCCTACATAGCAAGAATAGTTGCACTCACCCACTGAAAATTCACTGTAACTTTACAAATGCACAAGAGTATCATGCATATATATACTTTTTAAAAATAGTTTTATTTAGACAATCAACTTAAATGAGGTGACAATGGTCAACTACATGGCACATAGATTTCAAGAAAACATCTCCAGATCATTTTGACATTCGATTATGTTGTATACCCGTCACCCAAAGTCAAACCATCCTCCATCACTCTTCATTGGGTTTTCTTTATACCCCTCCCCTTCCCCTCCTTCTCCTCCCTTCCTCTCCCCCTAGTAATATCTATGTCTATGAGTCTCAGTTTTGTGTCCAACCTATGTATGGAATCATACAGTTCTTAGTTTTTTCTGATCGCCTTATTTCACTCAGTATAATGTTATGAAGGTCCATTCATGTCGTACTGCCCAGAACACGCCATATCTCGTCTGATCTCAGAAGCTAAACAGGGTCGGGCCTGATTAGTACTTGGATGGGAGTCCTGCATATCTTTGAAAGAGGCTTTTGTGTCTAGTGGAAGGAATATGCTACATGCAACTATTGTTTGCCGGTGTTGAGGATTCACAGAGGTGTAATAATTAGGATGCTGCATTAAGTATCTCTATATGTTTGCATACCGTCAGGATCCACTTGATGACAAAGCCTGATGTCAAAACTAAAATAAGCATGACTGTTACTATGCTGATAAATAGTCCAATGTAGGACAAATATTGCTATATTTAATCTTGGTCAAAACTACTTCTTTTGATAGAAAATATCTTCTCAGTCTACCCAAAGTCAGTTCTCAGTGAGGAAAACAGTTTCTGAAGTAACAAAGGAGTATTAATAACAAATGGCATCCTTGTATGCTTAATATTAATAAAATAACCTACTAGACTTATATCATAGTTGTTTTAACATATTTATCTACTGGGTCAGATTTTGAGAGAACAATTTTATAACAATTTTGGTCTATCCTATGGATTAGTATAGATTGAAATGTTTCTCCCAGATTTCTTCTAAATAAAATACTGGCACTTAGTAAATATAACATTGATGCAAAAGGCCATTGAAGAACTTTAGTGAACATTTCAATAGCATTCTAATACTAGACTATGTAACTTCCATCATTATATAGATAATCTCTGGAAAGGATCTGATCAGGGTATGGTGCTTTTTCTGGAACATGCCTCCCAATATCAAGGAACAATAAATGCTGCAGGTTTCAGCAAACACACTTGGTTTCCTCTCTAATACATTTCAGAATAAATGTCAAACTTAAAAGAATGCAGCTAAGACTACAACACCGTTCCAAAAGAGGAGTATTAACTACTGATATATTTATTAAAGTCCATTGTATTGATATCATGCAAGGAAATGCAGGTCTAGACAGCTGGTAATTAATACTTGGACTGTTTATCGCCTTAAACCTACAAAATCCTAATTGCTTTCAAGGACTGAATGTGAGCCCTTTCTACTTCTTCCCCACATATGACTGTGCAGAGAAATGGCTTTTAATGACCTCCTGTGGATTTTCATTGGCACGCGGAGCCCCAAGGAGTTGGCAAATGGCAAGATGCTTTGTGATACCATTTTGTTGCATTAACACATTAGTTATCAGTTAGACACATTGGATCTAAAGAGTAGTTTGATTAATTTAAATCAACACTATTACTAAGACTTAGCCATGTGAGGTATGCTTTTAATATGGTGGGAGTCAGAAAGAAATGAATTTAAATCCCTGCTATATACTCTCTATGAGATCTTTTATAAGTTAATGATCATAGGTTAGATGGGTTTTTCAAGATGAATAAACAAGATAAGATAGCTAACATAGTGACTGGCATATTGTAGAAAGATTCAAAATTTTGTATGTACCTTTCCTCTCTGATTAAGATCCAAAATTCTGATATCATGGAAGAAAACTTTTAATCTTTAGCTATTCCTAAGCCTAATTTAGGCAATATGTTTGTAAACAATGGACAACAACAATAAAAAAACACCTAAAACTACTAATAAAAAGGCAGTTTGAAGATGGTGACAAATGTCTTTTGAGTACTGGCTTCACTGATAGTGTGTTCAATGAGTCCACCTGTTGGCCACCATGAAGTGGCCTACAGTGGCAAACTCTTTGACAAAGTTAGATGCAAAGAATATCAGTAATAGGCATTGAAGTGAGTCACCCTCATGTGCAGCTTCTATGAGCCAGGTGGGGAGGACAGGTTCAACATAGAACAGTAGGAACAGAAAAGGCTGGCAGAATATATGTTCCTAGGGGTGTCCCGTTGCTCTGTTTAAAGCCATGTGAAATGATACAACTTTTGGGACACCAATGCTAGCAGAAAATGAGGCTTGTGAAAGAGCAGCTAGACTATTTAGCTCAGCTAAAAAAAAAAAACAACCAAGATCAAGGGTAAAACCTGAGAGGTGATCAGAGGGTTTTCTAGAGAAGAGGTGCCAGATCACTGTCACACTGACAAATCAGATTAATTTGGAGTTATTAATTATTTTTTTTAACACACCATTTGGGTATACTTTATTTTCCTGATATGACACTGGGTGTGTGGTTTTAATGGTGACAAAACCAATTCCCTTCTTTTAAAAATATTGTACATGAGAGATTAGCATAAATAAAACAACCAAATAGATTCATAACTTACTTTATGGTAAGAACAATGGGAAACAAATACCGGGTACTTGAGAAGCATGTAGCAGGGCAAACTATCATGAAACTATGATGTATGGTTAGGGAAATCCTCTCTGAGACCCGATACACTGAACTTTAGCTTCCATATCTGAATTATGTGCTTTGTCCAGGCTGATGACAGACAACAACAGAAAGAATGTTGGATGGATTCATTGCTGGTGCAAATCTGCTAACAAGTTTAGCTACATGTTGTCTGTACAGGGCACTGCTCCTGAGAATATGGGATGTCAAGAGGGCATTACATGATGTGCTCTCTGAATAGCAAGGTACTGAGTAAATAATCCCTGTTAGAAGCAGAGAATGTTACAGCATGAAGAAATGTTTGAGGCTATTCTGATCCCACCAGGTCATCTAAAGGAGAAAAATGAGTCCCAGACAAACACAGTGATGTGCCCAAATTGTAAAGCCAGTAACTTGCATAGATGGAATTAGAAGCTTTTTCACTCTAGATCCAGTGACAATGAAGAACAGAGAAGCCTTTGCAATGCTCTATCCGACAACAGTAGTCAAAAATAGCAATCAAAGAGAGACAAGTCTCCTTAGTAATGTGCCAGGGTAGGTGGCGTCATAATTTCACTCCTGTTATAACGTTTGGTCCTCATAACTCAATAAGGCAAGGAGAGCTCATGGCTGAAGATCAAAGAATCTACATGCAATTTTACTTGGTATCAAAGTTTGACCCAACTAATTTTGGAGCACATTCAACTTGGGAAATATTTTCTACTTTGTCTCAAATTGACTTGAAAAAGTACAAATGTGCATATGTGTATATATAATAGACTACAAGGTGAGGGTAACATAAGATGGTATGTAATGATACATATACACTCATACATATATGTATATATGCATACATGTGTTACATTATATAAATATACATAGCATAACAAACTTTTTTGCATATTTATTTCCCATCTCTCTCACTAGAATATGAGCATCACAAAGCAGGAACTTTGTTTTGTTATTGTATTCTCAAAGCGTGGAACACTGCCTGACACATAGTAGATTTTCAATAAATATGTACTAAGTGAATGAAAGAACATGTGTATAATTTCATGTACATATGTGGGTACATATGCTCATCTATGAATATTATGATATTGACATTTGTTTTACATGCATGTCATGCACATATGACAACTCCACAAAATCGACCTGAACAGGAAGATTTGTGACTCACAGACAACAATCAAACATCTTAAAAATACAGTTTAAATAGATTGCCAAGAAGACAGAAATTTTATTATTGAGTCCAACTGGGTATTTTAGCTTTTCCTGCATAAAAAAACTTTTTAAAAATTTCTTTTTAATTAGGCAGTATGGACGCAGTTACTATTATGCAAATTAAAATAGTAAAGTTTGACCAAGATATATAATAATTTCTCTATATTTTATCTTCCTGCCATTTAATTCCAAAATGTTTCATTATCGCAAAGAAAGTTAAGATAGATAATGCAGGAGGGCATAATGAATTAGACTTAAATGTCTTCTAATTGCACAGTCCACTGAACATACAGAAAAGAGAGACATGGTTCCAGTCAAGTTTAGTTTTAGAGAACTGTTTTCAATCTCCTTGAATCTAGTTGTTACTTGGTCTGTATATTCTAGTAGATGTTATTAATACCAAGACCTTTAACAAATTCAGAAAGAGTTTGTTTAAAAATATAAGCTGAATATCCATCATGATTGATTTTTGCCTTAAACTGCATAATTCTGTGAAGCAAGTTATTTTTAGGCACACAGAATTGAACTCTCAGAAACAAGTCCAGGGTAAAGCACTAGTTGGTTAAGGTAGATAGAATGTTTAGCCATTAAAACCATATTAGACCTTATATAAATTCAAAGCAGTTGGTTTAGCATTATTTGTTTGTTTGACTTTCTTTCTTTGCCACAACTGTATTTTAGGTAAATGCACTCAGTAAGGCAATTGTCAGAAAACAATCTTATCTATACAGCAATCCTTCTTACCTGCAGAGGGTACTTTCCAGACCCCCAGTGTATGCCTAAAACCACAGATAGTACTATGTATATATTATGAGTGCATATATATTTATATATATTATTTTTCCCTATACGTGTATACATACATACATACATGCATATGTATCTTTTCTCTTCACAGAAGCACTTTACAGTTTCTCTTTGACATATCCAAATTGCCAGCATTACTACTCTTGTGCTTTGGGGTTATTATTAAGTAAAATAAGGGTTACTTGAACACAAGCTCTGCCATACTGCAACAGTCATTCTGATAACCAGGACAGCTATTAAGTGACTAAAGTGTCGGTGGGGAGCATATAAAACATGGAGAAACTGGACAAAGGGATATTTCACATCCTGGGAGGACAGAGATGGAAGGCATGAGATTTTATCACACTACTCAGAATGGTGTGCAATTTAAAGCAGATCAATTGTTTATTGCTGGAATTTTCCATGTAATAGTTTCAGACACCACTTGACAGCAAATAACTGAAACCACAAAAAGTGAAATCACAGATAAGGAAGAACTGCTGTATACTGCCTCTCCAAATTCAGAAACTCCTCAACCTTCCTCTAATGGTTAGGCTCTCCGTTCCCTTCCTACTCACTAAAATTTTGCTGAAATAGTATGTTTTAAGTCACTTATTTGCTTACAGTTATAAATTAATATTAGTTTTGCATCAAAATGCCTAGAGTAAGGTGACCAGACGTCCTGCTTTTGGTGGGACAGTCCCGATTTTTAACAATTTGTCCCCCATCCCGCAGCATTTTAAAAATGTCCCGATTTTTGGAAAGAATGCATGAAAAGCTAGGGAATAGCGGGAAGATGGGAAGGGAATATACGGTTTTCAGTGGGGAGACCCCGAGCTGGCTGCCCCATGTGGGGTCCCAAAACAAAGAACTTTGGGCGGGATGTACCTGCTGGGGTGGCAACTGTCAAGTCCCCTAACTACCCATAAGCCTACGTCCTGGACGCCGGTGTGTGGCTCCCGGCTTCATGAGGTGCAAGCTGCTGGTCTTCAGCGGGCAGTGGGACTAAATGGCAGAGAACCCGGCAGCCAAGCACGCTGGGAGCGCTGTCCTACCTGCTCCCACCCGCTCGTGCAGCTCTGGCATCGGTTTCAGGACCGTGTAACCCGATCCTCTGACTCACTCAAAATTTCCCATATAGTAATATTTCTGAAAATGATCTTTTTAATGAGGTATCATTATTAAAAAATATATTGATAAGGAAAAGCTTAAATCTTGGGCATCAGCAAAAGTCACAATAGAGAACAAATGGTTAGAAATATTTCATCATTTTGAAACAAACCATGTTTCGTACAATAATGCACTAAAAATTGTGGAATATGCGCTGTCTTTACCAGGAACTAATGCTGCAACTGAATGCATTTTTTCTACAGTAAATAAAGTGTGGACATCAGAAAAATCACAATTAAGTGTTAACAGTTTGAAAGCCATTTTATGTGTAAATAGAATTTAACAAACTCTTGTGAAACATTTCATGACCTTTTAAACAATGACAGCAATCTACTAAAAAAAATTAAATAAATTCTCATTTTCTCTCAAATTCTCTCAAATTCTCATTTGAGAGAAATACGCCAAAGAATAAAATAATACTATACATATTTTTTTAATGTATTATATTTGTAAATTGTACTTATGTTGAAATTTAAAAAATATATTACAATACTATTTTTGCATTCTACAAAAACTTTTTTTGCTCCATATAGACCAAATTTTTAATCGAGAACCCTACAAAAGGAGAAGTAATCTTTTACTTAAGTTTTCAAATAAATTAATACAACAAATCTTCATTTATTTATGTCTCTATCAAGTTATTTAAGCAAGGTTGGTTATAATTAAAATAATGATGAATTGACCAAACATTTCTTTAATCCAAATCAATAACGAATGCCCATGGCATACACAAATTTTAAAAAATGTTAATTCCTTCAATAGATGATAAAATAAAAATTTGACAATAATAAGAAAATCACTTGATTTATATATTAATTAATTAATTCATCTATTCAGAAGTTGACCACCTACTTTGTGTCAAGTGCTATGCTCCATGTTGAAAGAATAAATAACACTCATTTTCAAGTGGGGCAAAATAATTAAAAATTTATATAACATAGTATAAAACATATCTTGCTATAAAATAATAAAGAAAAAAAGTAAGTTTTTAAAGTTAGTAGTTTTAGTAGTATATATGTATTGAGTACATTGGAAAATGTCCTAATTGTTTTAAACACATTAATTCTTTTAATCATTACAATCATACAGAGAACTGAATATTATTATTTCATGATTAAAGAGAAGAAAACTATGTATAAATAAATTGAGTCACTTGTCCAAGGTGACACATAGTAAGTGACCTCACCAGAATTTAGCCTGTGCACTTAACGCTTAAAACTTAGACAGTATTATGGTTCTTAAAACGTGTTGAGTAAAAGGAGTCTCTTAGTATAACTGGGTGGGAAAGATAGTCTACAGGACTCAAGGAAGAAGAGTTAAGGCCTGCATTACCAATCTCCAGTTTTTTGTTTGTTTTTTAAAGGTTTTTTTATTATTATTTAGGAAATAATCTTTTTTATTTTTATTGATTTTAATTTGTTTTGTTTACATAATTACAAGTGTACCCCCAAATACAGTGTGTCCATAAAGTCATGGTGCACTTTTGACCAGTCGATCTGTCAAAAGTGCACCATGACCTTACAGACACACTGTATATCTCCCTCCCTCCCCCCTTGTTTTCCTTGATGCCCCTTTACTCCCTTCCTCCACTGCCTTCCAGTTTTATATATAAAGAAATGCTCTATTGGTTGATGCCGTTATAAATCATTTCTAGCTACTAGCTAATCAGGTTACAAATTCGGATGGATCATTATGAAATGAAAAACTAGAGAGAGGCTGGCAAGTTGATTTGAAACCCTAATTATTTTAAAAGTTGCTTTTATTTTATTTTTTTTTTAATTTGTTTTTTTTTTAATTCTTTTTTTATTTATTCATTTTAGAGAGGAGACACAGAGTGAGAGAGAGAGAGATAGAAAAAGAGAGAAAGGGGGGAGGAGCTGGAAGCATTAACTCCCATATGTACCTTGACCAGACCAGTGCAGGGTTTCAAACTGGTGACCTCAGTGTTCCCAGGTCGACGCTTTATCCACTGCGCCACCACAGGTCAGGCATCTTTTATTTTATTTTTAAAACATTTTCTGACCATTACAGCTAATAAGTGTCTACCAATTTCCTTTTCTTCTGTGTTTTGATGTTTTTATAGTTAGAGGTGGAAAAATACTTTAAGAATAGCTCTTCTATTCTTCTTGAAGTTTCTTTGAATCCTCATTTTACTGCCAGTCCAAAGCAATGACAGTCCCTTTATTGTCTGGTACTGTCCATCTAATTTGTTTATTTGTCAAGAGGCAGAGACAATAAACTAGAGAATATTTGCTTGGCGACAATTAATTAGAAATGAGAGCATGTGTAATTTTCATTTTAGCAAAGTCACTGGAGTGGAAAGAGGATAGGCTGTGTCTCCCTCTCAGTTCATGCTTGCTTGTGTCTTTCCTGTTTGGGAAGAGGTCTTCCAGAAACTGGACTCATAGTTCTTCCATTTTAATATCTCTTGGAGATGAATCACACAAGAATTGTCTACCACAGGAAAAGAATGTAAAGTGAAAGATACTTAGAGATGTACAAAAATTTAAAAATAAATATGAGAGATTAAAAAATGGGACATCCTTCTATATCAGTGTGGTCCTAAACAGAAGTGGGAATTATATACACATCTTAGGAAACTGACCCAGCAGAAACAGAAGACAAAGGAAGAGCACTGCTTTGCCATTTCTGCCGTAGCCAGCCTTCATGGTGGCTCCTGATGACCGTGGCCTTCTGCTGTTCACATCATCGTACTGGAGGTGGTGTGCTTGACCAACAGGATGTAGCAGAAACAATGCTATGTCACTTTTCTCTAGATTGAAAGAGCTAATGCAGCTTCTGTCTTCCATGCTTCCCCCACTGCCTACCCCCGCTGATCAGTAGTGTGGGAAACGGCATGCTATGAGCAGCTCTATGAAAAAGTCCACATTGGAGGTAACTGAGATCTGCCAACAGCCGTTCTCAGTAACCTTGCAAGAAATTCACTAGACATATCAAACTTCATATAATTACAGCTTCACCTTTCACTTTGTTTGTAATCTCATGAGAGACACTGAGCTAGGGCCATCTAACTAAACTACTTCTGAAATCCTGGCCTACAGACACCAAGATTATGTTTGCTGTTTTAGGCAAATAAGTTTGGGGTAATTTATTATGTAACAAATGTAACCTGAACAGTCCCACTACCTCTCTTCTTGTGATGGGACTGATTCTATGTTGATGGTGAGCTTTTCCACAGCTGTTGACATTTATTGGCAGCACCATTCTTGCTGCCTTGTGCATAATACTTTTCTGATATATCTTCACATTAAGTGATGGTACACTCTGTGCTATCTCCATGCAAGGGTTTGTAGTCATAGATTTTATAGGGCTTCAGCCCTCAAGGCCAAAACAGTACTCTCCAAATATCTCAACTTTCAGAAGAGAAGAGACAAGATAATTTCAGGCATCGGATTCCGGTCTAGACCTGATTGCAGCTTCTCATTGCTGCTTCAAAGACATCTTAGATTCTTGGATATTCTTGACGTTTGAATTATGTTCCAAGATGTTATTGATTCTAGTGATGGCAACATTTCATCTCATATGTGGAGCAGATTGTTAAAGCATGCCAAGGCTGTAGCACTCCTTTCCATTTTGCTGTTCCCAATTTTATTGTCACAGAAATAAACTACAACATAGAAAGGAGCACTGAGGAGGTGGCTGTAAGAGCCCTGGGGTAGAGCTAAAAGCAACTCCCTTGATTTTATATTTGAGCCATCTGGTGCTTACATCAGCTACCACTTGTTTTCAAATATATATTATTTGCGGCTTTGTAGAACTGAATAACATGAGCCCCTGTGGTACAGCAAATACTGTCAATGTACAGAGATTTAAATAAAAGAAGGAGCTAGTCATTTCATATAAGTCTGTGTGGAAAGAGGTTGATAGCTTTCCTGTACTGAGAAGAGAAAAATTTTAATACAAATAAAAAACCTGTCTAAAACTTCAACCACCTGGACAACACCAGGAGAAAAAAAACTTTTAACAACCCATTTTCCAAAAAACTGCCTGTGCCTCGAGCAAAAGCTAGCATTTATTGAATGCTTAATATATACCAAGCATTGTTCTAAGCACTTCAAATATTTTATCTGCTCCAGAGTAAATTAGAAAATTCTGCAGCAATAAGCAACTTGAAAATCTCAAGGAATTAGTTTAAACATGATTTGTTGTATTGCTACTTGCATATCTAAATATCCCACAGAGATCAGGTTAATTGTCTTGTTATTGTACCATTTGGAAAGAATAAAAGTTATTTTGATCAACCTGAGAGTGAAAGAGACAGTGTTATGCATTGGCTCTTCTACATTTTGGTATAGAAGCCCCATATGTTATGATTGCTGAAAATCTCATTGGTTAGGACAAGTCACATGATCTTGCCTAAAATCTTCCTATACATCTAGAAGGAGAGGAAAGTCAGAACTAGATTCTTCTACTAGAAATCCCTCAAATCATTTTTTTAAATTTATTCATTTTTATTAGAGAGAGAGGAGAGAGAGAGGGAGAGAGAGAAGAGAGAGAACGGAGAGGAGCAGGAAAAATCAATTCCCCTATGTGCCTTGACCAGGCAAGCCCAGGGTTTAGAACCTCAGCATTCCAGGTCAATGCTTTATACACTGCACCACTGCAGATCACGCATCTCAAATACTTTTTTTAAACAGATATATATTATACATGGAGAAACCATAACTCAGAGCGGTAAAATTTTTCAAAGTCATTTATCTAATAAGTGGTGCAATTGAGTAACTTTAAACCTGATTCTCTTAAACCCCAAAGTTCATGACTTTTAGCAGTCAAAATGAAGGAAAGGATTCCTGGCCTATAGCAACACTAACAGGAGGGAGGGGGGTCAGAATGTATCTATTCTGCCTGCATAGTACTCTTTCAGGGAGTTTTTTTCAGATGTTTATCTTATCTCCTAAGTGAGGGAATGGACCATTTGAGCATCTGACCACCATTGAAAGCTCAAGTTCCTAGTACAGTGCCAGGCAAACAGCGAGCGTTCAGTAAATTTGGTTGAAATCTATTGGATGAATGCCTAATTTGTGACAACACATTATATATTACAATAAAATGAGCATCTGAAGAGTACACTCAGTGCTGTTATAAAAAGAATAAGAATGTTTCCAATGATCTACAATGGACTCTATACTCTATTCCTCATTTATATAGTAAAACAGTAAAATTAAACTATATTATAAATTTCTCACTCCCCCATGATTGTAGAAGCATTATGGGCAATCATTTCTAGTCTAAGGCCAAAAGATGAAGTAGTCAGTTCCTGTCTCAGCTGTTCTGGCTGTTTCTTTCTTTGACACACATATGTTTTGTTTCTTGCTCCCAAATTCAGCACATATTAACTTCTCCATCTATGATCATTTTCATTCTCTTTCTCATTGTCATATTACCTTCCAAGCTTCTCACAGGTTATTTTTTCACTTGTGTTCATTTATAAATGGCATAACATTTTAAAGCTAAAACTGTCCGGAATTTGCTATATTATTCCTTTGGAACTTCTTCCTGTCTTAAATCCTGGAGGTACTATTTCCCAAAAGCAAATTGCTTCCAGAGACCATGAGGGCTCTAACTCACTTGCTCCTGTCAGATTCCAGAAGCCTATTTTTGCTGCGGACACACTTTCTCTCTCAATTGCTGTGAACATGATTTTTCTTGAATCCAGCCTTTCATGCCAAAACACTGTGACCACAGATATGTGACATCCATACTCTTGCTTAAGCTTGAGATACTTGGCTAACAAACACTTACACCCTTTTGTATAATACCCAGAATCCATGGTCAGCCTCTGCTGTAGCTCCTGAGACTGTGGCCTAAACTAGTGCCCAAGGGCTGCCCCCTGTCATTCACTTTTTCCTCTTTATCAAAATCACTTGGCAGGAGAAATTGGACCCACTTTTTCAAGGTACAGAAAAACTGTACTTGTATCAACAGTACATAGAGCAACAACCAACTTATAGGAAGGGATTTAGGAAATTTTGTTCTTTTTCCAGCTTCCTGAAATATACCACCTAGGTAGGCTATGAAATCAGTCCTACCTACGTACTCACTGTTTTAATATAATGCATATCTCTGAGTATAACTTAGAATACCTAAATCATGTGTATTATGTTGTCACAGAGACCAGCGTTGTAAAAAGAATTTAATAGGCACAGTGTGGTACTCTACATTTGATGCCTTTCTAAAAAATTTTTATGAATATTGTTTGTAAATACTTAATTAAAAACTCTATCAGAATTGCCAATGGAATATTTCCTACTTTAACATAAAAGTGCAAACATTACTACTCTTTTAGAATATGCAAACATTACTCTTTCATAGTAATCTTCTTCAAAAATATAAGCATTAAAAGTTTTTAATATTTTTATTGAATTTAATCGGGTGACATTTGTTAATAAAATTATATAGGTTTCAGGTGTATAATTCTATACTACATCATCTGTGTATTGTATTGTATTGTGTGTTCACCACCCCAAGGAAAGTTTTTAAAATAGATCACATTCCATTAAAAGCAATCATGAAGAAAAAAATCAATCATAATTTAATTTAATTGAAGGCAATTCAATCACACTGTCTTTCTTTTTTAAATAAATAATGAAAAAGAGAAGTTGAAAAATACATCCTCTGATGAGCGACTCATATGGCTGAGTATTTCCAAGGCACTTCAGGCAGCCATTCCTTATGTACACACATGCATGCTTGCAGCATATGAATATTTACGCAAATAGAATATTTTGCTATATTTAGTGCAATAGAGAAAAAGAAAGACTAGAAATCAAGACCTGAGGTCTTGTTCTTTTCTGCATTTATTCATGTTTAGGGTCTTTTATGAATTACTTAAATTTGTTCAGCCAGTTATAGAATAAAAAATTGAAATCAGAGCAAAGAAAGGGTATGGTATTTCTCCTCTCCCACATGCTGTAGACATTGTTAGTTGATCAGGGCACTCATTTCTGCTGGGCAGGATGGCAGTCTCAAATCCTTTGTAGTGCTAGGCTGCAAGCAGCTCCTCCAATTGATCTGATTTTGTACCTGATATAAAGTCCATTAGTCATCCTGAGCAGATGACTTTAAATATTTCTTCTGTATGAGGATTACAGAGGAAAAGGGTGGTGGGGGAAGGCAGAAGATAGTATGGGGGGAAAAATGATGATAGAAGTAGATTTGACTTGGGGTGATACACATACAATACAGATGATGTATTATAGAGTTGCACACCTGACACCTATATAATTTTATTAACCAACATCACTCCAATAAAATCAATAAAAATTAAAAAAATAAATGTTTCTTCTGTAATCTCATAAAATATATGTATCTCCTTTTACACTGAAAGAATTTGGGGCCTGGTCATGTGTATAATAACAAAACAGTGCTAAGTATATAAATACTTCTCTATTTTTAATTACAAATATTCTTTCTTTCTGTTGTGAATGTACTGTATATAAATAGGCAAAAATATGTTTTCCTTTACCACATATTCTCAGGAGAATTCAGCAATTGAAACTCCCAATTTCTTGACAAGACAAAAATTGGCATTGTCAGAAGAGTATGTTTTTTAGCATTTGACCTAAATATAGGGACATACACCAATATATCTATTCTCAACATTTTGCAACACATATTTAATTTATTTTCATTCTATATCCTTCCACAAAAGAATTGAGTCAGCCTGGAAAAATTACATATATTTATGATGCAGTTTCCTGCTTCTTTCCTTTTTTTCCCCCTATATTAAAAATTCTACAGAGTATAACTTTCTAGAAATAAGATTACATTTTGAACTACATTGTTCCCATCTGTTATGTTTCTTAACAGTATATACCATGGTATTTCATATTTTATACTTACCTTCTTTTTGAGGACCCAGACTTATGTCTAAATTTTTCTGGATCTTTAAATAATGAGCCTATTTTAAGCATTTCAGAATGAGTAATTAATTGCCTAGCCTTGAATCTGTCTGGTATCAAAGTATTAATGCCTGAATTAACTTTCAATTTATAACTGTTTTCATTTACACCTACTTCCTCAGTAGTTATTTAAGGCAATTTCATCTTCCCTGTCTGTGGCTTATATGTTAATGTATTTCATTTTAATGAACACTCTTTAAGCTGTAGAAGTAGGGCAGACTCTATGTGGAGAAATCTGACTGAAAGATAAATCTTTTAGATGAAAAGGTTTAAAGGAATGGTACAGTGGAGAAATATTTAAGTCATAACTGAGACATAAGTCATCTGAAATATATTTCTATAGCAGGTTTCATTTTTTTTTAAAAGAACTAAACAGAGATGAGGAATCACACTGGTTTGTGCACATTTTTTAAAATTTTTACTTGAAACTATAGTTGTACACAAAAGGCAATCTGAAAAAACTTTTATCCTGTTATCTTTGTAAATATTTGGCAACTCAAATATGAGTGTGTAGATACAGCACAGGGTGACAGCAATCATTCTACTATTAACATACTCTTAATAATTGTATTTAATTAGGTACAAAATTCCTTCTCTTATCTAACATTTCTTTTTTGTTAATTGATTTTAGAAAGATAGAGAGAGAGAGAGAGTGAGAGAGATCAATTTATTGTTCCACTTATTTGTGCGTTCATTGGTTGATTTTTGTATGTGTTCTAATAGGGGGTCAAACCTGCATGATGCTCTAACCAATTGAGCTACATGGCCAGGGATAACATATTTCTTTTGTTAGTATCAAATATCTTCATTGTAGAACATTTTAAATTTTATTTTATTTTTATTATATTCATTTTAGAGAGAAGACACAGAGTGTGTGTGTGTATGTGTGTGTGTGAGAGAGAGAGAGAGAGAGAGAGAGAGAGAGAGAGAGAGAGAGAAAGAGAGAAAGGGGGAAGGAGCTGGAAGCATCAACTCCCATATGCCTTGACCGGACCAGTGCAGGGTTTTGAACTGGTGACCTCAGTGTTCCCAGGTCGACGCTTTATCCACTGCGCCACCACAGGTCAGGCACTTCATTGTAGAACATTTTAAAATTGGACTTGAGAAAAGAACTTTTTACTGTAATAACCAAGTCAGCATTCTAAATAAGAATTTATTACTTTAATTAAGACTTTTGAGAATTGATAAAAATAATTTTGTTGTTTGGCTTTCATCTTTATGCCTTTCAGACAGATGCTAGAGTAAGCAAATAAAAATGGTTTATGATTATATAAATAAGTTTACTAAACTTTTGATCTCTAAAATGTTTCCCTTTTTAGATATTGATAATTTTTTATTATTGAAAAACTGGGTATTAATCAAGTATAAATAAGACAGGTGTCAATCAAGTGTTATAGATCACATTATTTTGTTCATTGGACAGTATTGTATTGCTAATTAAGGACAATATTTTCAAAGAATTAAATACCAATGTAAAAATCAAACAGTTGTATTATTCCCTTAGTAGTTAGGTTAGCAGAGATAGTGGGGTTTCCCATCTTCTTACCTAGTATTATTGCTCTCAAGTTCCAAAACATATAACATAAGGAATTAAGTCTTAATTCTTGGATAGGACTTTTTTCAGATCTCTACTCTCCTCACTTTCCTGGTAAAATGATTTTGGGCAATCTAGAAGAAAAAATTGAGACCCAGTTTATTTTTCTTAATTAGAACATATATTTTAAGCATGGAACTACTGGAATTTTTCTTCTCTGGATTTCACCAATCAGGTTGCCAGAAGCAAAGATGACTGCATCTATTGCTGGCAAGAAGGTTGAAATTAAAGCTGTTCAATTAGAGAGGGAAGCTCAGGGCACCAAAGTCTCAAGAAACCTAGAACCTTAAGCTCAAACACTTTCCAGTATCTCCAGTAAAAGGCACAAATAGGAGCCCCAAAGTACTCAACAATTTTGCCTTTTACATCCCTTGTGAAAGCGTACTTTTCAAAGAATCAATGTTTTTTTTTTCTCCAAAAGTTGGAGAAGAGCCACAGGAAATTCAATTTGAGACAAAGTGTTATTAGCCTTTCGAGTACTAAACTGAGAAGCCCTAGTTGTGTATTGCTGCCATGCTCCCTCCTCACTCCCAAATGACAGATATTATACATTTTACATCATATTCAGTTTCAACAGCTAGTCATTTTCAAATATCTGTTAGTCAATGAGTACTTCTTGCATGCTGACTCTGATTGATTGGCAGTGCGTGTTTGGGACTGTACATGGCTATGTGGTGGAAAGGGCGGAGGCTGATTAGCAAAGTCTGTCAGGTAAGAGGAGAAGAAAGATGTCCACATGCAATGTCACCCTCCCTGCTTTGGAGAGAGATCATTTTCTCTCTGAATCTTTGTTTATGGTATTGCTGGCCATCTAAAAACAGGGCATTTTCAGAATGTTTACTACTTGCAAAAAATATATAGCTAAAGGTGACCTATATGTGTTTTCTGCCCACAGGGAAAGAGACAATGAACCTGTTAATCTATAAAGTGGCCTGGAGTGAGAGTTTGATAAAAGTACTGCTGAGTATGCATAGAACAGAGACAACTAGCTGATCTCAACGCTCAAAGTTTAATATTTTGCCAAGTTCTATTTCTTTTGTAGGTAACTTTAAAAAATGAATTAAACAAAAATTAATTTAAAGAAAATAAATATTCTCCAGTAAGACTATATGTGTTCTGTCTTTGGATGAATGAAAGTGAGTTTCTGATACTCTTTTGTTCCTCTCTGTAATCTTGAGAATATCATCCAATGTCTTTCACACTCACTGGGGATTAGTAACATACTGCACACAAAAATTAGGGGATATTTCAAAATGAATATGAAGCTATAAAATATCCCCTAATTTTTGTGAGCAGTAGATATAGGTTTGAAGAAAATATCCTTGAGCAGTTCTTTCAGATTTTTGTTGGGTTTTTATCTCATAACATTCTTCCATATCAGCCTGTAAACTTAATAAAACATATCTTTATAATGTTATGTAATACAAGAAAATACAATTATAGATCTTCTCGTACTTGGTAGTACTAAATCATAAAAGATGGTACAAAGTGCTGAACTTGACATACCTTGTTAGTGAATATTATTTAATGTAGTATAAAGTATAATTTACTAGAACTCTTCTCTTTAAATAAAAATACAATCATTTTTAGATGAATTCTAATAGCCCCAATTCATCAAACTTTAATGCACAACAGCAGTCTCTATATTGCAGTAAACCTTAGGGTTTCCCGGCTGGATTTTAGCATTTGAAGCATAGAACTTATATTCTCATGTAATGTCTGAAAAATCTTTCTGCCTTATGCATCTGAAGCAGTCTGTTCATTATCTAGTCAAGATTGGCAAGAAGTGTTTGCTGAAGAGAGAGGTGTACAAAACTCTTTTAGTTAATTGGGAAGAATTTTTTTAATGTCTGAAGAATTAATGCAATGTGGCCATTATGTCAAACTGAATGCTATGGGTTAGTTAGCAATTCCAGAATTCCAGAAGCATTTACTACGCTAACATATAAATCCTTGTACACACATTATTTTGGATGTACATAGAAATCTAAGAAAAATCATCTATGTGCAACATTTTATCATTCTATTCTCTCTCTCTTTTTTAACCCCTGAGGCTGATGCACACCAATGGAATTATCCTCAATGCCTCGGGCTACACTCAAACCAATCAAGCCAGTGGCTGTGGGAATAAAAGAGGAAGAGAAAGGTGAAAGGGAGGGGGGGGGGAGCAGAGGTTGCTTCTTCTATGTGCCTTGACTGGGAAATGAACCCAGCATATCCATATGCTGTGCGATGCTCTATTCACTGAGCCACCAGCCAGGACCTCAACATTTTATTTTTTTTGGTGACTGTTTTAAAATATTTTTTTCCATTTCATAATTATAAACAAGTGAATATACACACAAACTTACACTTGCACAACAACACTCAGGGAAAATAGAGACAAAGAAAGAGAGAGGAAGAGGTATAGTTTCAAAGTGCGAATGTGAACAACAGGGCTATACTATACATAATCTGTTTTGGAGGTAAATATAAGTGTTCACTAAACCTATTTCTCATGTCTTTTTTTTATGACTACATATGGTGACAAATATTTCTAATTAGGTGGATCATGAAACAACAAATGTGTAAAACAGCAACATGAAAACACCTCGACAGATGTATAATTTTTATTTTGCATGAAATAAATAAGAATATGAAGAGCACATTTTGCAAAGTGTGAAGGTTTCTTAAATTAAGATGGTTATATAAATCAGAGTGGTTTTAGAATCCAGTCTATGGATTGATTTGAAGAATTTAGGAGACATTTTCCACTGCATACACCCAAGTACTGTGAGGCTTGCTAGTTTGTAGTTAAAAAATTAGTTTTTTGAGGTAGGTATCATTCATTTCCCATATTTCTTTTTGGAAAACACAAATGCCATCGGGAAGGCTTATTTGAGAAAGAATCACCTTGACGTCTGTGCAAAATAATGTGAAGAGATCATAGAAAGATAAGAAGGAGAGGTGTCTTAAATCCTGAGTTACTATGTGAGGGATTAGAATTGCTGAATTTAAGCATGATGAAGCCTGAAAAGTTTGGCTCTGTTCCAGGCAAGTGTAAGCTGGAGGTGATAGGGGACCAGGAGAATGTCAAGTTCAAAATGCTTTGACAGTTAAATACAATATTTGGAGGAGCTAAATCAAAATGAGAGAGAAAGCAAATACTGATAAGATATTTCTAGTTTTTCTTATTGTGTGATTCCATTAGACTAAATTAAGTTACTCATCACTTAATTAAAGCAAAATCTTTATTTGGACATAATTTTTTATTTAATTTTTTATTTTGAAGTGATTTTAGTGGAGTTTCAATAGATAAAACAGAGTCCACATATACCCTCACCCAGCCTCCTCTAAAGTAAAATATTATGTAGCCATGAGACAATTGCCAAATATCAGTTATAAGTAATCAATATAATTATCAATATCAAAAAATTAACATTGGTACAATATCACTAGCTAACCTATAGTTTTAGTCAGATTTTTCCAGTATTTTTTTTCTTTTTCACTAATGTGTGTGTTTGTTTTTTTTAATTTCAGGATCTAATCCAGGAAACGATGTTGTCTTTAGCTCCCATGTCTATTTAGTCTCTTTCTAAAGATAGTTTGTGATATTTCTTTGGTGTCTTTCACTACCTCGACACTTCGAAGAGTACTGGTTGACATTTTACAGAACATCCTTCAATTTGAATTTCTCTGATGTTTTCTCATGATTAGACTAAAAGAATATTTGAGGGGAAAATACCACAGGGGTGGCCTGACCTTATCTTTCTACTGTTATCACAGTCCAATCTATCAAATGTTTATTACTAGTGATATTAGCCTTAATGGCTTGATTACAATAGTAGTTTCTGTTGAGTTTTTTCATTGTAAAGTTACATTTTTTTTCCTTTTTCATACTGTTTATTAGCAGTTACTTACTAATCCAGTCAGTACTGAAAGAGAGAGAAAATAAACTTCACCACTAAAAGGTGGTGTATCAACAAATTTGTGGCCATATATTAATTCACTACAAATTAATACATATTTGTGGAGGGGGTGATACTTAAAGAATATGCAAATATTCTGTTTCTCTGTAAAAATTTCCCACTTATTTTAATATACATCAGATCTTATCTGCAACATTCATTACTATGTGCTCTGATGGTGGTTTTCTATTTCCCACATTTGTACATTTATTAATTAGAATTTTTACTAAGAAAGGATTGTTCCTCCCCTTTTGTATTTGTATTACATAATTTATTTATACCTATCTAGACTCAGATATTTATTTTATTCTTTTAGTTATTATCCAATATTATCAATATTTATTTTTTTTAGCTTAAATTGTTCCAGTTTTGGTCATTTTGAGCTCTTCTGGGTAGTTCTTGTGTCCTTTTGACTTGCTCCTCAACCATCTTTTTTATTTTTTTAGCACTTTCTTACTGGTTTCTATTATTGCAGAGTATTATTAGAAAACAATGTATGGATGTCAGATGTGCTCTTCATTACTGGGGCTTCTAGGCCTCTCAACAAGTTGTGTTAGAGGATGTATGTTTATTTACTCATGTAAACATATCTAATTTTATTTATCTATCTATCTATAGCTATATTAAAATCACCATTTCATACTGATATTTCCAGTGTTGATCAAGCACCATGTAGTTAATTTTAGCATTTTGTCTTCACGTATTTGTAATTTATTTCTCTGACAATGGGAAAACTGACTCTCATTACCTATAAAATATTTATTTATTTTTTCAACCCATTATACATATAATATTGATTTCAGAATTGCTAACCATAATTCTTTGAGAAATAAATGTACTAATGAAAGTACAGTTTATTTTTATCTTTAGCTTTATAGAATCACATCAAAAGACACTTTCACAAAGTTCTTTAGATCAGCTCCATTCTTCCACATGAATTTCAGAGTGGTTATATGATTCGTTTTTTCACAGTCAGATTCATTCGTCACAGCTTGCATTCTACCATAGATTACCCTGACACCCTGTTTAATTTTTTTTAATTTGCATAAAACAAAGTTTATTTTTATGATGTATATTTCTATGGGTTTTGACAAAGGCATAGAGTCCTGTATTTACTACCACAGTACCATGCAGAATACATTCATTATCCCAAGAGTCTCCATCAAAGTATTTTGAAATAAACAAACAACAACAATAACAACACTTAAAGCTTTAAATAAAAATTTTATAATTGGTTTGTGACATGACTCCCATATTGGGTTGTGATTGGCTTTGGAGAAAACCCACTCTTTGCAGGGAAACTAATACTCAGCAAAACACAAGTATGTGTACTCAGTTTCCCACACTAATACTGCATCTCTTAAATCACAATATAGTTCAAATTACCATTCTGTCATGAACAATCTTTAGGTATTGCAAATGCTGTACATATTTTATAGTCTTTAAAAGACTCCCAAGATTTCAGTTGGGGTCTGCCTTTTCAACCGTACATTCTACCATTTCACTTTGCCTACATTATTCTACCCAATGTTCTCAAAGCATTGTCTGAAGACCAGCTAACTCATTTTCATGTTAACTAGGGTCTATGGTTATTATTTGCATAGATATTGCCTTAGTCACAGGGAGGCTGTAGTGCTGCTGATGATAAAAATGATGACGATGATGAGGATGATGATGATAATTACGTTTGGAAGTCATTTATAAAAAAACTTTTTATATACACTTTACAAAGAACTTTTTTATGCAATTTACAGTAACCTTGAGAGATATTAATTGCACTTACGATTACAATACCCACTTAAAAAATGAGAAAATTAAATCTCTGAGATTATCTCCACACTAAAAAGCTAATAAATAAAAGATCTAGGACTTAAAACCCAGATCTCCTTTTCAAATTTCTTACTCTTCTTTTTTTTTAAATGTTTTTTCTTTTTTATTTTATTATATTCATTTTTTTTAGAGAGGAGACATAGAGAGAGAGAGAGAGAGAGAGAGAGAGAGAGAGAAAGGGGGGAGGAGCTGGAAGCATCAACTCCCATATGTGCCTTGATCAGACCAGTGCAGGGTTTTGAACTGGCGACCTCAGTGTTCCCAGGTCGATGCTTTATCCACTGCGCCACCACAGGTCAGGCTCTTACTCTTCTTATTATCTATGTTGAATCCCTTCAGTGCTATCTATGGTGTGGGGGTGAAAGGGGAGAACTCATAAAATCAATTTCATTACATATGTTCTTAGTATGTACCAGGCATTATATAATTTTCTATCATACAGCTCATCCAATTTACTGTCACTGTTCAATTTTGTAAGATAAATACCACCAGATGAGGACACTAGAACTCTGTGAGGCAGAGCAACTTCCCCAAATCACCCACCAGATTTGATAACAAATTGTTTAAGCATAAATTCCACTCCCCCCCCCCCACTAGATCACACTGAAATAGTGTTAAGTTGACTAGAATTACCCTTATCTCTGAAATCCAATGTCTTGTGAAGGTGAACTTTTGGATCTCATGAAGGGCTAGTTAAGACTCTAAAAGGCACTAAACAAGGCAGAATTTGATGCTATATAAATGAGTAAGGTTTATATTTATTCTCTTTTCTGAAGTAGAGAAGACTCTCTTGACTTTTCTTCCTAGCTTTCTGATGGCTGCACCTAAAAGAAAAAATTCTCAAGAGCTTTAAAATATAATGTATCTTTTGCTAGCTAGTTAAAACTGGTTTCCAAACAGGTTTCAGTATGCACTAGCTGTATGGAGTTGGACAAGTTATTTCATGTCTTTGAGACTCAACTTTATGTTCTGTAAAATTGGGAAACTATGTCACAATGTTGCAGTGACAACAAGGTAATATGCTGTATATAAAGTTCTTAACACATTCTGTCAATGATGAGAGCAGATACGAAAGCAGGCAACATTCAATTGCACTGAACCATTTTAACAGCCCCGTCTTCCTTTTAGCCAATAGAGGAATGGAGCAAGTTTAAAGAGTTTACCAAGAACATAATTAAAGCAAAGCTCTAACAAAGATCAATGATCCTACTAATTTTGATTCAGCGTTTAGATTTCAAATGTTCCCATAACCAGTGTGATTATATATTCTGGTTTGCTTGACACAATCCTTATATAATTTTTAATAGGGTCCTCTTTTACTCTGAAAAGTTTTCCAACTATAAGTTCATACTACTTAAAATTTCTCTTTTTACTTCTGCATTCACGAGTTTCATTGTCTTTTACTCTTTAAAGATAAACAAAAGAGACTTTCAGAATTAGATAAAATTATGTGCCTTCTTAAATTTATAAAACACCAACCTCAAGCCAAATTTAAATTGGTAATCCTAAACATTTTGTAGAACAAAAATAAAGCAGCCATTAAAACAAACAGTCATTTAAAATAGAAGTGTTTAGGGTCCCAAGTTTTCATTATCATTATTTCTTCGCACACTTTGATATCCGAATAGCTAAAGGCAAGCATAAGCTACGAATGCACAGACACTTGAAATCCTGTGTAGCCAAGTCATGTTGCATTGAATAGATGGCTTATGTGTCATTTTAGTCTCTGTTCTGCCTACATCTAAAAGAGAAAAAAGTGATAGAGGTTTAGGTTTTTCTTTCATGAATATGCATAAATATAGCATCCATGAATCACTGCATGGAAGGAGACTGTTAAATTGCACTTTTGATAGTTAAAAAAAAAATTTTAATGTGATTAACCATACTTTTGACTCTGAGTAATTACTCTTCCTTATTTAGAGGTCATTTTTTTGAATCTGTTCCACTGCTGGTTTAGGGGCTAAAGTGAAATGGAGGCAATCAGATATACTAATGATGAATTATTAAAGTTCTTATTATTCCCTTCTGGCTAAAAGCTTTCTAGCTTCAATGTAGGTGCCAAAGGTTTGATTCAGATTATCATGAATAAATCATATAGGTTATCTGGCAAAATAATAATTTTAAAAAGTGATGATGATAGGGTGAAGAGAGTAAATTTTTTCAGTAGAACTTTCTCTGTGCTGTTACCTTTTCTGTTGTTATCTTGACACCAATTTGAAAGCATACATTTTCCTTAGATCCTAGAGCAATATACTGCTCACAAAAATTTGGGGATATTTCAAAATGAATATGAAGTGATAAAGTATTCCCTAATTTTTGTGAGCAGAATTAGGGGATATTTCAAAATGTATATGAAGCTATAAAATACCCCCCAAATTTTTGTGAGCTGTGTATAATTTTCTTCTTTAAAACACTGCCTGTGAATTGTCAGGTTTATCTGGGTTCTTTCCCTGGTTCTAGAACTGGTTAGCAAATATATCACTGTGCTTACCATTACTCCCATCATACACTTGCAAATATTAATAACCTGTTTCTTTTCCCACACTTCAAAGTCATTTTTATTTCAGAATTTAAGGCAGGTACTTCCAAGTAATGAGCACTAGAATCCACATAAAATCTATAAACTTACTAAAGCATAGGGTATAATGTGACCTTTTAGTTTTCATTTACCTTTCAAAACAGCTGTAAAAATATACTTGGCTATTTAGGTCATATTTTACTCTATAGTTGATGGGCTTCGTTCTCCATTCCTTTAAATCATTTGTATAGGTCATCTTTTGCTAGGTTATGCTGTAGTAACAGTTTGAGTTTCAGTGACTCCAACAAAAAATTTTATTTCTTGTTAAGTAACTTGTTGATAGTAGGTGCACTGCAATTCCGTTCCTCCTCCAAGTACCTTATCCCTTCTAGGGCCAGTTTCAAGGCATATATCTTACCTGGCTCATTCCCTTTTCATGATAGACACAAAGTCTGACCTAGAACTACTGATAGTTCTTGGGCATTCTGTTCATATGTGGTGTACACTGATGTAAAGAGGAGGGAGGCCTTGTACATCACTTAGAAGTTGGTTAAAATGTATACTCCTTTTACAGGGAGGGAAGTGAGTATTTGTGGAAAACAATAGAACAGAGGTGCTCAATACGTCGATGGAGATCTACTGGTCGATCGCGAAGGAAGTGTGGGTAGATCGCATGACATTAAAAAGACATTTGTCTTTCTATTGGCATACAGGGTAACCAACCTGAGGTCTGAACTTTTGACACCCTACGCATGCAAAAACCGCGCTAACTTGTTCAGTTACATTGCTGCGTAGTTAGCCTTTAATTTATTTAAACTAAATACAACAAAGGGTATAAAAATGAGTGCCGTAGCTGGTCTGAGTAAGAAGCCTAAAACCTATCACTTTCATACAGAATGGGAGGGGATTTTTTTCACTATGTCATATTCTAAGTGCGTTTGCCTCATCTGTCTGTGTGCCGTTGCTATTCCAAAGAAGGGAAATGTGGAGAGGCTTTTTTGGACTGTTCATAAAAACTATGACATTGACTTTCCTCCGAAAAGAGAGCTGAGAAGGAGAAAGGTGAAAGAAGAATACACAATATTAAATAGTAATAATAGTAACTTACATAATGATAATATAGAAGAAACAAATTTATGTTTTGCATTTTTATTGTAGGTAGATAATTTTGACTTGGTCATCTTATAAGTAGCTCGCAAGCTGAAAAAGTGTGGGCACCCCTGCAATAGAATCTCCCAGAGGCTTTTACTTTCTTGTTATTTATTTATTTATTTGTTTGTTTATTTATTTCAAGTGAGAATCAAGGAGGCATAGAGACAGACTCCCACATGTGCCCCAACCTGGATCCACCTGGTAAGTTCCCTATTGGGACGATGCTCTGTCCATCTGGGGCCACTGCTCCACTAACTTAGCAACTGACCTATTTCAGCACCTGAGGCAAGGTTATGCAGCCATTCTCAGTGTGAGGGACCAACTTTACTTGAATCAAGCCCTGGTTGCAGGAGGGGAAGAGAGAGAGAAATAGAGAGTGAGAGAAGGAGTGAGGGGAAGGGGTGGAGAAGCAGATGATCACCACCCCTGTGTGCAGTGACCAGGAATCAAACCCAGGACTTCCACATACTGGTCTAATGCTCTACCAGCTGAGCCAGTTGGCCAGAGCTGTTTGTTTGTTTTTGTTTTGTTTTTAGAGATCTATTGCTCCATACAACATAATGGATCAGAAAAAAAATAAAATTACCTTTTATTTAAATGCAAAGTAAAGATTTCAAGTTACCTGCTGACTCTGGGAGATACTTAGTCTCCTGGGAAGACATATCTATGGCTTTTGCCTGGGAACTGGTAGATAAATAGCCAGTGCATGAACTCAAGATATGGCTGATTTTTTTTTCTCACTGTTTCTATGCTGCTTAACACCTGGACTCTATGAGCTAGTTCAGAGAAAGACCACAGAGAATTTTTGGAGAATGATGTCCTAAATGTCCACATAATTTTAATTACAGACCATGTTTCAATGGATTTAAAATATGCTCCAATCATTTAGAAGGAGAGTAAATTTTCTTCTATTATTTACAGAAAAAAGTAGAAAGACCAGAAAATGGTTGCTAGCACTTTCACTATCACTTGAAGAAATAAAAGACTATCAAAAATGGTAAATCCATGAGCCTGGAGAAATGGGCACAGGATTGATTTATTTTTCTGTCACATTTTCTAAACAGAGGTAAGTCTGAAACAAGCAAAAAAAAAAAAAAATAGAATTGTACTGGGAACACTGTCGTTCCAATGTGAAGAAGCTTGTCAACTTTAATCAATTTTTAGCATTTGACAACTGGCAGTGGTAACTTCAAAACAGAGCTACTCACATTCTGAATGAAAGTTTGGGGACTTGTCCCAGCAGGTTGACATAGATGACTTGAAAATGATACATCGTTGGTGTCCTTTGTTCTCACTATAGGTGACAGATGACTTTGATACAGATCAAGCATACTGATCAGAAATAAAACAAAACAAAATAAAAAAAAAACCCTCTTCCCAACCTGTCATTTCAAAGTAAATATGTACTTATGCTTAGATAGTTAAAGATGAACAAAGGCACTGTGTTTACAAAATACCTGTTCCCTTGTTACTTAAAACTATTCCCTAAGAGCTTGTTAGAAATGCAGAATCTTAAGCCCCAGCTCAGAACTACTGAATCAGAATCTGCATTTTCATAAGATGCCCAGGTAATTTGCATGAATTTCAAGTTTGAGAAATATTTCTCTAGGATGACCAGCTCGTCACTGGGGAAAGTATGAATATCATTCTACATAATCATCACCACAAGCCATAACTTTCCTTTCCAATATTTAAGAATAAGGGAACTTGGGCCCTGGTTCTGGTTAGCGCAATTAAAGGATTGTCTTGAAATGCTAAGGTTGCAAGTTCAATCCTCTGTCAGAGCACATATGGGGAGCAACCAATGAATGCACAACTAAGTGAACAATAAATGAATGCTTTTTGCTCTCTTTCTCTCTCCTATTTCTCTCCCTATCTCTCTAAAATCAATTAATAATAATAAAAAAATAGAATAAGGGAACTTGTATTGGTTCTTATAAATTCAGCAAGATAATGTATTACTTTGCCATCTTCTCTTTCTTTTATTTTATTGTTTTGTACTAAATACATTTTAAAAAGCTGTTTAACACCTGTATTTTTATAGAATTCAAAACCCATTGCCCCTTCAAGCTAATGAACAAAAAAACCTCATATTTTCTCTGTTATCTTCCTCCTATCCCTTAGTGCTCACAAGTACAAAGATGTACCAAAGGCACACGCACACACGCGCGCACATACACAAACCTCAAAAATCAAAATTCTCTTTTGTAGTTCAAAGAAATAAGAATAAACTTTATTTATAGCTGTGTTTGATTATTTCTGGATATCAATAGTATTCATAAAATTGTCAAGGCAGCAAGAACTATTTGGCTATAATCAACTAGTTATGAAACTGGAACTCACAGATCATATCATTACTGACTCAGAGCTAGAAATGAATTTAGAGATGATTTTATCCCATGTCCTGAGAACTTAAGAGACTTTTAAAACTCACTTCTTATAGTACTGTGTATCAAACCCAGGTGTGTTTGATCCCCAGCTTGGGGTTCATTTATTTCTACTACATATCCTACTATCTCTAAAGGGATGTTAGGAGTACCTGTCAATTAGAAATCATTAGGGAAGCAAATTTTCAATAGTATATTTAGGTAAATAACCAGTACTGAGATCTTCTCCTCATTCCAGCCTATGACCCATTTATTGAGTGGTGACCAGGCAGAATAGAATGGTATAAAAATATACTCCCTGATGGTTTCTGGGAGAAAGCCATCCTTCCACTGCTTCTGGACTTTCTATGAATCCTACCCAGAAACAAGGTTAAATCAGATTTTCACTGAGATCTTATTTGACTTAATCCTTGGCTTGGGGTTACTAGAAAATTAAAGCATATTTAAAAGGAAAAAAATAAAGCTAGAATTTGTGTGCTTATGCATGCTTCTATGTATACATACACAATAGTTTAAGCCTGTCTAAGAGTTTTATGATTCATGTCATTTCCTGTATACAGACTTCATTTCAGTTCTTAGCGGTTGTCAGTAATAAGCTATTTGCTTAGCAGGGAAAATAAATGTCTCTCCCTATGATTGCCAACATTGTACTGGTCTCAGCAGAGCATATTTTCTCATCAAGAGCTCAGGTCTTCTGAATATGACAGAGCAACAAGCATTGGCATGCAGACAGGGACACGCAGAGTGCCTGCTGACTATTCAGTTTCTTCCCCAGGTACATAGAGACACAGAAAAAAGAAACAGCACATCAAGTTGGGAGAAGAAAAGAAAGATGACCTAAATTTCTGTTTTCATTCTGCATGTTTTAATGATATTTTCCTGCTGATCTATATACACAGTTAAGTCAAATTATAAAAATATGTGCCATGATTTAATACTATGTCTGGCACACAAGTAAGAAGGCCATTAAAGACAGGCAGAGATGGGACTTATGCTGCCACAGGTCAAGGGACATTAGGGTTGGTTGTTGGGCATCACCAGAAGCTAAAAGTAAGGCATAGAGCACATTTCATCCAGAGCCTGAGGAAAGAAACAACCTTACCCAGATTTTGATTTTGGACTTCTGGCCTTAAGAACTGTGAGAAAATAAATTTCTGTTGTTTTAAACTAACCAATTTGTGGTAATTTGTTATGATAGCAGCAGAAAGCTAATACAAAGAGTTAAGTGAATAGTTTTGAATAATTCCTTTAACTCTCAAAGTATTTAAATTTTAATATGCTATTTTATTATTAGAAAAATGTATCTACAAAGTAGAACAAACTACTTTATAGTATAGTATTTTCTGTATTTTATAGACAGAAAACTGAAGCAGAGAGAAGTCAACCATTTGTACTAAAATTTTTAGGTACCTTTTTAAAAATTTTTATTTATTCATTTTGAGAGAGAGAGAGAGAGACAGAGAGAGAAGGGGGAGGAGCAGGAAGCATCAACTCCTATATGTGCCTTGACCAGGCAAGGCCAGGGTTCTGAACCAGGGACCTCAGCATTCCAGGTCAACACTTTATCCACTGCACCACCACAGGTCAGGCTACGTACCTTTTTTTAGAAGCATTATTTAACATTAATTTTCATCAGATAATTTGCTGTGGTTGTCTTTGTGCTTCCTCTCATTTATTCCTAGAAACAATGCTCTCTGTGAGATGGGTATTATATCTTTCAGATTAAGTAACATGTTAGTAAATAACAAATCTGGATTTCAATCAAGGTTTCTCTATTCTAGCTAAGTCCATGCTTTAAAACAGCAATCAAAAATCTTTTTAAAGAACCAGATAGCAAATACTTTTGGTTATGTAAGCTGAATGGCCTCTTTAGTCACACTTCTCCACGCTGGTCTTAGTAGTCACAGACAATACATAATTAAATGGGCAAGGCCATGTGCCAATAAAACTTTATTGACTTTGAAATTTGAATTTTATGTGGTTTGGTATTAACCAAGATTTATTATTCTGTTGACTTTTCCAATTATGTATAAAGGCAAAACTCATTTTTATTTCAAGGGCCATACAAAAATGGAAGGTGGCTAAATTTGTTCTGTGAGCAGTGGTTTTCAGATTCCTGCTTAAACTATAACAACAAAGAAGGGCCAGCTATAAAAAAGTCCTAAGAAGTAAAACCACAAGCATACTCTAATAAGATAACAAAGATTTTACTTAATTGAATTTAAAAATAAAAATTTTGTTTCAATTTTTTTTCTTTGCTTCATTTCAAGAATTCAAACCAAATTAGAGAGGGCATGTCTCTTTTAGCGCAGAATGCAAAGGTATTCCCTCTTCTCGATACTAATGTTAGAATCACGTTTAATTGGCCAGTGAGGTCTTCTGAAGAAAGAAAAATGAATAAAGAAGAATATAAAAATGAAGCAGGTGTGGCAGAGGCCAGAATGAGCAAAGTTTTGCTCATATTGAGGAGAAACAAGGGAAAATGTTATACAAAAGGCCTGTGTTACCTGGGGCCTAATCTGGAGAGAGTTGTCAAAGAATGGCTATGAAGGATGGAGAAGAAATGGCTTAAAAAATGTCAGGTGAGTGGACCAATCTAGAGCTGCCTTCTTGCCTTTCTACCTTCAAAATACCTGCAGTCTAGGCATAAGTCAGTTGATCCCCAATTGTGGCTGCAGAAGGGAATGCCACATTTGTCTTTTCTAAGGTTCATCAATTGACTGTACTGACAATTTATCTTGGATGAGAAAGAGATATCTATGTCCATTTTTGACTCCATCACCCATGTGGATACCACATCACCATACTGACAGGCCGTCTGGTAAGATCAAAGAAGGCCACGACCTCAGCTTCCTACATCTGATGTTATGGGAGGCAGAATGCCCAAGCCTGACACCCCTGAGCTGAAAACATAAGTAATACTTCTTATTAATATTCTACAACTGTGGTTTAGCCTTTATTGCTCTCTCTTTTTGATCATATTTAAAAATTTTAAAGTAAGTAATCTACTATCACTTATAACCTTTATAATTGATACTGGTTCAGAAGTAGAGAATACAGTGAAGTATGAATTCAAAAGGTTATGAGATTATGCATTAAGAGTCTAGAAGAAGTGTCTGATTCCCTTGGGACAACTTGAGAATAAAAAGAAAAAAGAAAGAGAGGTCTTAATTTTATTTAGGGAAGTGCAGACTCACCAAAATTATTTTCTTTGCTTTTTGTTGTGTTTTCCTTTTTAATCCTTATTTCCATTGTATTCCAAAACTATCTACCTAATATAAAATTTATTAAGTATTTCAGAGTTTGGTACAGTTTTAAAAGAACATTTTTATACAGATTCTGCTATGAATGTGGTAGCTGAGTATTAGAAAAATGACTTGAGAGAAGACTGTTCTAAAAAGAATATTTCCAGCAAATGGCAGAAATGATATAGAATTGGTAAGTATCTGCTATTACGTATACTTTAATCATCAGGGCTTTTTTGAATAGTTACTTATATTTTCTAGTAATAATTGTTTACATGCATCTGCTTTTCTACTTTCTTGATACTTAAAATAAAACTTAGGTAAACCATGCAATTGCTCCACTATTGTTTGATTTCCACATAATAGAGACATGTAGAAATTCACAGTTTTCTGTGTTATTCATTCTAGATTTCATATTGTAATTGATTTGTGATTTTTCAGCTCATAATAAAGTCTATTAGCATATGCAATATATAAGTTCAAAGATTTATAAAATGGTAGCATTTTCATTTCACCCATTCAGTCACACTGTGTATCAAGAGAAAAGGCACTTCTGTTTATTTTCTGTTAGATGGTTGATTTCCTTGACTGTTTTAGGGAACTCATTTTATCAACCTTCTTTTGAAGTAGTCAGATTAAGGCCTTTTCAAGCTTCCTAGAGAAGAATCATTTTTGTCAAATGTTTAGTCCTAATGCCACTGATTGTATTATTTTATCCCTGAGCGATAGCCTAAAAACCTAGGAAGAAAACATGAAAGATCAGGAACAGCGCTATACTCTTAGGAGTCCCTGAGGAACTTAGAGGTTATATGCCAGATGGGCAAACTCAAAGATAAATAATTTGTTAATTATTAGCCACTTAAAAAGTTATTGAAATTATTATGAGTTCTGTGTTAGAAATTAGTTTTCCAAGGGTAAATAAAAAAATTAGGATATGAATGAACACACCAAAATAAAATGATAAAAATCTGTTTATATGTATTTATATATAGTTTGTATATATATTATATGTGCTATATGTCCATATATGTGTATATGTATACATGTAGTATATGAAATAAAATTATAAGAATTATATATTTTATGTGTATATGTATATGTGGGTATGTGTGCATGTATATATAAATATATGTATATATATACATATATAAAATTTCTTGTTGATAAAGATTGTTTGTAATGTGTTCTTAGAAGAAATGAATAAATTTTAGACTCTTAGATAAATAGTAAGTTATTTCACATAACAGAGAAACTGAAAAAGAAAATTAATAATTTGGGAGTGGCAGGAGGGGTTGATAAAAAGAAAAGGAGGAAGAGAGGAGGTGAGGCAGCATGTAGTCTGCTGGGCCAGCTTCGGTCAAGATGGCGGCTTAAGTAAGTACAGTACTTGGGATCTCCACAGCCACCATCAAAATTACAACTGAACTACAGAACAGTCACCATACAGAAATCTAGCTGAGCTGAAGTCTTATAACTAAGGATATAAAGAAAAGTCACATCAAGACTGGTAGGAGAAGTGGAAACTCTGAACATCTGGGTCCCACACTGATGTGTAGCAAATAAAAATCGAGAGGGATATGTTAGCTATGTAGGGCCACCCTGAGGAGCCAGGGTTCCCATTTTCACACTAGGCCCCACAGACCAGGGTTTCAGTGTTGGGAAGAGAAGTCCCCATAACTTCTGGCTATAAAATACATCATGGCTTGTGGCTGAGAAGCTTCTGGAGTCTCAGGCATTCCTCTCAAGGGCCTTGCACAGACTGACTCGGACTCACTTGTTCTGAGCTCTAGTGCTAGCGTAACAGCTCCAGAAAGCACCAGAGTCATATGTGCAGGAGCTGAATTCTTTGGTATTAGGCTTAGAGCTGGAGAGGCAGCTTTCTCCCGGGCAGAAATACTGGCAGAAGCCATTGCTTTTTTTCTGAGCCTTCCCCCCAGAGTGAGGTGGCAGGTACCAAATCTTAGTCTCCATCTACCTGACTCACTCTGTTCACCTATCCTGGTGATTCACTGAAAAACCACTCCACCCAATTTGTAAGCCCACCCAAGCCCATTCTTGCAATGTGTTTGTTTGTTTCTTATGTAAACAGCTTGTCTTGGCTTATGCTGCAAACTATTCTAAAACATCTCAAACAAGCAGCACCTGGCTTCTACATACCCTATATGTTTTGCTAAGTGGCCCAAGGCCTGGTTCTAGCAGCAGCTGGCCTTCATTCAGAGCTTGGCCTCTCCTGAGCACCTCCAATCCTACTACAAGTAGCACTCAACTGTAGATCTCTTTGTAGCTCATGCCAGATGGTCCTGGGCAGGGCACACTGGTGACTGACCATGGCTTGTACATCCCAGGAAGCCCCAGAGTCCGTATATCTAGTCAACAGCTTTAGACCGTGCTGCAGCACCACCCAGCACCTCCATAAGTGACACACTCAAGGGATAAATTCAGCAGGTACCTAAACCCCACTGAAGAAAATTCTGCTCTATGGTTCAGCCCCTGCACAGCACAGCCTTTATGATGGCTTCAGCCAGTCCTTGCAGCCAATTGCCCTGGTGGGGTGGGGGAGTCAATAATTCCCATTGATGTATCAAAAGCAATTAAGGCTCAACTACAACAAGAGAGTACACACAGCCCATATTGGGAGGGGGGCATGTGGAGTACCCAGCTTAGATGACTGAGGAGGCTTCACCACGGGACACTACAAAACACATACTATAAGACCACTCTACCAAGACCAGGGGACATAGCAGCTCTACTGAATACATAGAAACAAACAAAGGGAGGTAGCTAAAATGAGAACACAAAAAACCATGTCTCAAATGAAATAATAAAACAGAACTCCAGAAAAATTTAATAAATTAGAGACAAACAATCTACTAGATTCCAAGGTCAAAACAGTCATTATAAAAATGTTTAATGAACCTAGAAGACTAGAGGAACTTAGTGAGATATTCAATAAAGAGATATGAAACATAAAAATGGAGTTATAAAACATAAGAAAGAACCAGTCAGAAATAAAGACCTTATTAATTTAAATAAAGAATACATTACAGGAAATCAACAGTAGATTAGATAAACTAGAGGATCAAATCAGCTATTTGGAAAATGGGGAAGCAGAAATACCCAATCAGAATAGCAAAATAAAAATAATTTTAAAAAAAAGATAGCATGAAAAGCTTTTGGGACAACTTCAAGCGTACCAACTTTTGCATCATGGGGGTACTGGAAGGAAAAGAGAGAGAAGAAACTGAAAACCTATGTGAAAAAATAATGACAGAAAACTTTCTTAACTTGATGAAGGTAATAGACATCTAAGTCCCAGAAGCAAGGACAGTCCCAAAAGAGATGAACCCAAAGAGGCCCACACCAAGACACAATATAATTAAAATACCAACAGCTAAAGACAAAGAGGGAATCTTAAAAGCAGCAAGAGAAAAGCAGTTAGTTACCTGCCAGGCAGCTCCCATAACACTGTCAGCTGATCTCAATAGAAACACTTCAGTCCAGAAGGGATTGGCATGAAGTATTCAAAGTATGAAAAGCAAGGACCTACAATCAAGATTTCTTACTCTACTGAAGTAGTTCTTAACCTGGGTTCTATCGAACTCTAGGGGTTCGATGAGTTGGTCTCAGGGGTTCGAAGAAGCCTCTGCCAAGGAGGCCAGAATAAAGTAATACCGTAATTTGTTGTGAGTTCATGCACTTTGTTGGTTTTGTTCTTTGAGCAAGGTGATGTTCATGCACGGCTCATTTTGTGCTCCAGTGAAAAAACATACACTTATGTCTTGAATTTGGAAAAAAATCATATTTTATTTATCACTATAGAAGGGTTCAGTGAATGCACATATGAAACTGGTTTGTTCAGTACCTCAAAAAAGGTTAAGAACCACTGCTCTACTGAGAAAAACTATTATTTAGAATCAAAGGAAAGATAGATAAAGTTTCTCATACAAGAAAAGACTAAAGGAGTTCATCACCAACAAACAACCAGTATTACAAGAAATAGTAAAGGGTTTTCTTTTAAGAAGAAGAAAATAAAGATAAAAATATAAATAGCCTGACCAGGCAGTGGTGCAGTGGATAGAGCATCGGACTGGGATGCAGAAGACCCAGGTTCAAGACCCCGAGCTCACCAGCTTGAGCGTGGGCCCATCTGGCTTGAGCAAAAGCTCATCAGCTTGGACGCAAGGTCGCTGGTTCCAGCAAGGGGTTGCTCAGTCTGCTGAAGGCCTGCAGTCAAGGCACATGTGAGAAAGCAATCAATGAACAACTAAGGTGTTGTAATGGCAACAAAAAACTAATGATTGATGCTTCTCATCTCTCTCCGTTCCTGTCTGTCTGTCCCTATCTATCCCTCTCTCTGACTCTCTCTCTCTGTCCCTGTACAATATATATAATAAAATAGCAATAACTACATATCTACCAATAATTTATTCAAATATAAATGGATTAGGCCCTGGCCAGTTGGCTCAGCCTGGTGTGTGGAAGTCCCAGATTTGACTTCTGATTAGGGCACACAGGAGAAGTGACCATCCACACAGGAGAAGTTTCTCCACCCCTCTTCCTTCTCTCTCTCTCTCTCTCTCTCTCTCTCTCTCTCTCTCTCCTTCCTGTAGCCTTGGCTCGAATGGTTTGAGCAAAGTTGGCCACAGGCACTGAGGATACTTCAGTGGCCTCTCCTAAGATGCTAAAATAGCTCAGTTGCTGAGAAACGGAGCAGTAGTCCTAGATTGGCAGTGCATCGCCCTGGTAGGGGGTTTTCCAGGTGGATCATGGTCAGGGCATATGAGGCAGTCAATCTCTGTGCCTCTCCATTTCTCACTTAAAAAGATAAATTAAAAAAAAGGAAAGGAAATGTAAAGGGATTAAATGCTTCAGTAAAAGGACATTTTATGGCTGAATGGATAATAAAACATACATATGCTGTATAAAAGAGACTCACTTCATATCAAAAGGCACACACTGATTGAAAATAAAGGGTTGGAAAAAGCCATTTTGTGAAAATAGAAACAAACAAAAAACTTGGGTAACAATAATTATACCAAACAAACTAGATTTAAAAACAAAATCTGTAACAGACAAAGAAGGACCCAGTAAGTTCATTTCAGGGTATTTATCTGAAGAAACCCAAAACACAAAATTAAAAAGACTTTTACATACATTATTAAGTTTATTGCAGCATTATTCAGAACAACCAGATATGGAAGTAACCTAAGCGTCCATCAATGAATAATGGATAAAGAAGTGGTGAATATATACAACGGAACATGATTCAGCCATTAAAAGAATAAAATTTTGTTATTTGCAATAGCATGGATGGACCTAGAGGGTATTGGGCTGAGTGAAATAAGTTAAACAGAAAAAGACAAATGCCAAATGATTTTACTTAGATGTGGAATCTAGAAAACAAAATAAACAAATAAACAGAACAGATTCATAAACACAGAGAACATTGACGGTTGCCAGATAGTAAAGGGGTTTGGGAATGGTTGGAAAGGGGAAGGGATTAAGAAGTACAAATTGGTAGTTAAAGAATAGTCACAGGAATGTAAAGTACAGCACAGGGAATATAGTCAATAATATTGCAATAACTATGTATGGGATCAGATGGGTACTAAACTTATCAGGGTGATCACTGCGTAAATTATACTGCTCACAAAATTTAGGGGATATTTTAATATGAATATGAAGTTATAAAATATCCTGTAATTTTTGTTAGCAGGATATATAAATGTCTCATCATGGAGTTGTAAACCTGAAACTAATATAATATTGTACTTAAAAAGTTTTTAAAATATATACTTAAAAATAAAGACTCTCAAAAAAAAAAAATAAAATAAAGACTCTCAGTCTTCTCAAACTCAAGTTAAAAAAAGAAAGAGAGAGAGAAGAAAGGAAGTAAGGAAGGAAGAAAGAAAGGATAGAAGAAAGGAAGGAAGAAAGGGAGGGAGGGAGGGAGGGAGGGTGGGAGAGAAGGAAGGAAGGAAGGAAGGAAGGAAGGAGGAAGGAAGGAAGGAAGGAAGGAAGGAAGGAAGGAAGGAAGGAAGGAAATAATCATAAAAGAAAGCCAGTCAAACAGTTTAAGTTTGGAAGAGAGACAGAAAAAAATAATTATTTAGGCAGTTAAGATGAGTTGTAGTGGATTTCAGAGAGAGACAAAGAGATTTGCAATATTGTTATTGTTGTTGCTGTATTTGGTGACTCATTTGCAATATTTAATAATGTTTCAGATTTCTGCTTCAAGGTTTTTAAAGTCACATTTATTTATTTCTAAAACAAGATATCCCATTTTTAATGATGTTACCCACGGTTCTTGCCCTTAGAAAGTGTAGAGTCTCTAACTAGGTGGTGCTTGGATTTTATTTGGGTTACGAGAAACTGCAATATATCTCCTAAGCAATATATCTCCTAAGCAAAAGCTGTCAGAAAGCATCTTTCTATGTGAAGTCATTGAAGGATTTTCTTCACCACTGAAGTTAAAACTGGTGACTCAAAAGAGTTCCAACACAAGTTTGGCTCACCAATGTGGTCATTCCCTCTCCCACTTCTTGCACTATTTTTTAAGTAGTTAAGCACTATTTCTTTTCCAGTGGCAACAGTGTAACAAGTATTAGATTTGACAAAATGAGGTTCTAGCTTCAGAATGGCCACTAAACTGTTTCTGTGATTTTGGACTATTAATCTCTTTTCTTAATACTCAGAATCCTGAAAAACAGGAAAAAAAGTTTTTATGCAGGCCATTTGGAGGTGTGAATAAAGTGTTTTTTAAGTACTTAGTGTAATTTGGGCAATATTATCTATTGTTGTTTTTCCTGATCTAGTGACATAGATAAGACATTTCTGGGAAGGAGGGCATGTTTTAAAAGGATTCGGGAGGGAATAGTTTAGTACTCTTTATGTCTTTTATAGCAAGAAGCTTAAATTAGAGGCTTGAATTTTTTTTTAATACATGGTCCTTTTTTATTGACAAGTGGCACATACTTACATTTGTACCACAATGCCACAGATACGTTCACAGAACTTTATGTTAGCCCTCCCTTACTAAGACTATATAGCTCATTGGGGGTATTAACACATATACCTTCTTTTTTTCCACTAGCTCTAGTGCATTAACCTGATTAATATACTAGGTCTGTATGGCTTTATAAGTATTAAAATTATTTACATTTACAAGTTAGAAAGTGACATGTAACTACTACCCAATAGTTAAATGTATCTTTTAGGTAAAAGATATAGTATGTAATTTGTGTATTATACTTTTCTTACTTGTAAATGCATACCTCCAGTGGTCAAATTATTTTATGCTGCCCTGTAAAATTGTTCCTTAATAATACTTATAAACTTTGATTTTACAGGGTACTTACTATTATTAATTAAAAAAATGTTTGGAAATATTGTGGTATGATTTTATTTACCTGTTTCTACTTATTACATGAAAGCATAATGATCAAATTTTATAGAACCAACCATCATAGTCCCCAGAGAAAACTAGCTGAAGTGTTTATAAACTTGGACCAAATTGGAAGGCTAGAGAGTTAATAACAGATTTTGTTTGTAGCTTATACCTCAGTCCAAAGTTTTTGTAATTGCTTGTTGTGTTTATGTGGATTTTGTTGGTCAATTTGGTTAACATTCACAAAAAAGAAAGTTTACTGATGATTTGATACTACATATATTTGCTAATTATGAAATGAAACTGATGATGTGTTAAGATGTAGAAAGTTTTTTAGAAAACTAACAAATACTTAATGAGTGAAGAGCTCATACACCATGTGAGAAAATTCATATTAGAAAGTAGGGCACATTTTAGTCAAAAATAGCATTTTATTATTACTTTCTTCTTAGTCATGAATATATTTCGGGACGGAATTATCTGAAGTTGTCTTAAAGTCAAGATGGAGGAGCCACACGTGTTTAGTTGCCTCACAGAGCATATTTAGGAGAGATGTCATCACATTATTTAATCAGTACAGGAACGTTCTTTCAATTCTCCGGAGCACAAAAACATCAATTGCTAATCATAGTCTGAGTCAGCATCAGGAATTTACCATTTCAACAAATAAATAGTAGTTTTCTGTATGATTAACCAAATTGATCTTGCCATGATCAAGGTCAAACAAAATAATTGTCCAAAATGTGCAAAACTAATAGTAACAAAACAATAAAAAACTTTTAAAATCTGAAATGTGAGATATTTATACAGAAAGCTAACATGCTCAAAGTATACTTTTTGGAAGATGAATTAAAATTTTTTTTAATTTATTGATTTTAGAGAGAGAGAGGAAGAAAGAGAGAAAGAGAGAGAGAAAGGAATATGGATCAGTTCCTGTATGTGCTCTGACTGGGGATAGAACAGGCAACCTCTGCACTTAGCAACGTTACTCTAACCAACCAAACAATCACATCTGGGCAGAAGATGCATTTTTCAAAGTGAATGGTGTGAAACTGGTACAAAGAAACATGCTTTGCCTTCATCACAGCTAATTTTCATACTATATCCAATATAAGCCTGGAGTGAGGCAGACACATTTTTTACTGTAAATTTATACCTTACTTAGGCCATATTTTTGAGCTTTAATTTTTAAAATTAAGTATGAGAATCAGGCTTTCTTTCCTATATTAGAACACTGATGATTTCTGGATATAAATAGGCTTCATTTAGCTCTGTTGCAAGCTGTTCGTTACAGTTTAAAACTCTAATAAACCATCCCAAGCATTTGTGAACTCTCTGATCTTCTCTATTCTTTATTCTTAATCACAACTACTAAAAGTGCCCATTCGGCTTATAAATGTATAAGTTTAATAACCTACTTGAGGTTGGAGTCATTGCTATAGAAACAACATTTGGTAATAAATGCCTAACAGTACATATCATTGTACTAGGCACTAATAAACGAACAGACATGGCATCTTGGCTTCTGGTTTGTTATATCCTCCAAGGGACCCCTAGAGAAGTAATCAATAAACAGTTGAAAGAGGATGGTCATTTTAGATCGGTTTGCTAATATCATCTTTAAAGCAATTTTCAGGTCCTGAGATAACTGGCAAAATAAGTGCCCCTGGAGGAGCCCGAGGCTGAAAGAAACCTCCAGAGAATGAGTTCTTATAGCAAATAAGGGTTTTGAGGAGAATCCTCCTTTGCTGGAGTCCTCCCTTCCCACATTGGAAGTCATGCGGTGTCACTGTCTCTGGTGTAAGAACACTGTGGGCTTGTTTAATATGGGTATGAATTGTTGTGTGCTAAGAATATGAGCAGTTTGAGACTGAAGTAAGAAAATTTATTTTACTGAACACATGTATAAGGAATAAAATATGAGTGTATCTTTGTATGCCACCTAATAGATCTATAAAAAGAACTCTATCTAGGAATAAACGATGGTCTCGATTAAAGTGAGAACCGGATAGATGATGATGACCTGAACAGACAGAACAACAGCATGGAGGGAAAGGAGCTCAGACATTTGGGCATTCATGCTCCACATCTTCCGGATACCAATTTGAAAGGTTAAAAGATGTCTTCAAGGCCTCTGTAGCTATCTGTTCAACAGCCAATGACAAACAGAGCTATGAGATGTATTGTGTAAGCCAGTTAACTTGCCAGACCAATCTGTTTTTATCTGACTCCGTGTCCCTGAACTATGTCGCACTGTCTCCCCTGAATAAAGGTGTAAACGCTATAGCAGAGAACAAAATATCCACTCAGGGGCCAAAGTCTATTTTTCCCTTTTATTGTTTCTTCCTGACCAATCACTAGATAAAATCGTTAGCTACAATAAAGACCAGATGGACCTATTTAGTTTATTGGAATATTCAGGCTGTCCCCCAGTGGACAGAGTGTTGACTTGGGATGCAGAGAATCCAGGTTTGAAACCCTGAGGTTGCTAGCTTGAGCGCCGGCTCACCAGCTGAGCACAGGGTCACTGGCTTGAGCGTGGGAGAGACATGACACCACAGTCACTATCTTGAGCACAAAAGTCGCTGGCTTGAGCAAAGGGTCACTGGCTTGGCTGGAGCCCCCTGGTCAAGGCATATATGAGAAAGCAATCAATGAACAACTAAGGTGCTGCAACGAAGAATTGAATCTTCTCATTTCTCTACTTTTCTGTCTTTCTGTCTGTCCCTGTATCTCTCTCTCTCTCTATTTCTCTCATTAAAAAAAGAAATAAAACAAAAACAATAAATGAGGGACACACAACATACATTTTTACAGACATAGAGTGACCTACTCAAAGATCAAGAAAATGGCCAAACAAGAAAAAAAATTAACCTCTTCTGAGTCCCTGGCCAGATTTCTTATTTAGACTTTAAGAGCTGATTCTGCTAGGAAGCAATGGACCCATCTGAAAAACAAACTATAATCTTCTAGCCTTCCTTAAAAACATAGTAGTTATGTGACACAGTTTAGGCAAAAGCATCTAAGTAGAGGTCACTGGGTGGAGCTTCTGGGAAAGTCCCTAGAGAAAAAGCAGATGCAGCCAGCCTCTGCCCTTCCTTTCTTTTTACATGGTTGTAATGTTGGCAGGCTGTTGTCTGTCATCTTGGGCAAATGAGACAACAAGAGCATGCTGAGAGAGGCTGAAGAGATGCATGGTTTGATCCTTGTTAACCCTGTGATGACAACATGACAGATCAGTTTTCCTTTCTCTAGACTTTTAGTTGCAAAAGGAAAACAAAACCATAAAATTTTTAAGACCCTATTTATCAGACATCTTTTACTAGCTATGAAATGTAATCCTTAACTGATATACATTAAGATATATGAACATATGTGTGTATGTAAGAACATGTTAATTAAAGTCTCTGATTCAAATATTTAACACTATGAATGCATGTAATCATAAATTGGAACTTTGAACACAATTGTACAAATGTAGACATATTCCACTGTGTAATTCTTTCTGTCCTTGAGGTTGTGTTTGTAGGGAGAATCTGATGACCTGGCTTTTGGTCTGGGCTCTGACACTAACTCTCAGGAATAAGTTATACTAGTTATTGGGCTATAGTTTTCCCACCCCAAATATGAAGAGTTTCATAAGGTGACTTTTTTAGGATTCTTATATCCATTAGTCCTAAGATTTAACAGCTAGAATTTTCCCTTCCCCTTATCTAAATCCATTTGTAATTCCACTTTAAGTATATTTTGGATTAACCAGACTTTTGCGAACCTGTCTGGCAAACAGTCTTTTTTGCCTTGGGGTTTTAAACATACTGTTTTGTATCTCTGAAGTCTTTAGCCCCTTCTTTTTGCCTGGCTGACATTTACTCATTTTTAGGGTCTCATACTAGTTATCAATTTCTTTATAAAGTTATGCTTGATCCTTGAAAGTTTATTCATCTGATAATGTGTTTATATGTTTCAATAGCTTATACCTTCTTGAGGATTGGAATTATGGCTGCCTTATTGCCATTGTATTCCCAACAATTGATATGGATGCTAGCATAGACTCCATATTTAGTAATGAAAAGATGAATAAATGCATGTTTCTGTAGATAAAAGATATTTCATTTTTCAGTAGTGGGCTAATGAACCAATAATTTCCAATGGAACCTGGTTTATTCATGTGTAGAGCTAAATTTGACTATTGTATGCATGTATTACTGGAAGTCTGTATGTGTATATAGTGTGTCCATAAAGTCATGGTGAACTTTTGACTGGTCACTGGAAAGCAACAAAAGACAATAGAAATGTGAAATCTGTACCAAATAAAAGGAAAACCCTCCCAGTTTCAAACCTATTCAGTGCAGTTTGATGTGGGCTCCATTTGTTGCCCTACACATATCTAAACAACAGTGAAGTTCTTGCCACACACGGGTATGAACGTCTGGTGTAACAGAGTGAATAACATCTGTGATTCTCTGTTTTAAGTGATTAATGTCATTGATACGTTCAATGTACACATGTTGCTTCACATAACCCCAAAAGTAAAAGTCTAAGGGCATCAGATCCGGGAATCGTGGTGGCCATGGCTTGGTAGAACCCCTGCCTATCCACTGCCCGGGGAATGTTCTATCCAGAAACTCATGAACAATGGTGGCATAGTGTGGAGGAACGCCGTCCTGTTGAAAGATTACACCTTCTGGAAATTGTGGCACTGCATACAATTTCAACATGTCAAGGTAGGTGTTTGCCATCACAGACTGCTCTGTGAAAAAAAAATGGGCCTATCACCTTATCATGCATCAGGCCACACCACACGTTCACTTTAGGGGTGTTAGGTTCGTACTCAACATAGGCATGAGGATGTTCAGCAGCCCATATTCGGAAGTTATGGCGATGAACATTTCCACAGATATGGAAGGTTGCCTCATCGCTAAACACACTCTTCTGCAAAAATCTTGCATCATTGTCGATCTCATGAATCATATCTGTAGCAAATGCGCATCATGTGGGGCTATCCACCAGTTTGAAAGCGTGCAACAGCCGCAATTTGTACCCCGTAAAAAAGAGAGGTTTCTTTAACACCTTATGAACTGTAGTATTGCTTAGGTGTAATTGTCGAGCACATGCATGCACAGATTTTTTAGGGCTCCTTAGGTAGCTATCCCATATAGCCTCTACAGACTCGTCACTGACTGATGGCCTACCAGAACGGGGTTTCTCCACCAAACTGCTGGTTTCTTTCAACTGCTTATCTGACCAGGTAATGTTATTCCTATGTGGTGGCTGGCGCTTCGTTATAAACACGCCGATATTCACGTTGCACTTTGGTCATGGATTCGAATTTAGCAAGCCACAGAACACACTCAACTTTTCTCTGTACCATCCACATCTCGACTAGTGACCCTGGGCTGCTCTGCTGTATACACAGTGTTACATCATCATCTGCGCATGCGCACATGCTGCGTCATCATCCTAAAGAAACTGGGAGGGTTTCCCTTTTATTTGGTGCAGAGTTTACATTTCTATCATCTCTTGTTGCTTTCCTGTGATCGGTCAAAAGTGCACCATGACTTTAAGGACACACTGTATATATCTGTGTATATAATTAAAACCTTTTCAAAATATTAAGTTTTAGATACACTTTTAAGTACATGCAGGTATTGGACTAGTCTTGGAAATTAATAAAAATATTGTGCAATATTTATGGTTTGAACAGTGGTAGCATAATTCATAAATGTGGCTTTTAGTTACAACTTCTTAAAGATCTTTCAGAAAAATAAAAAAGCTCATTTTATAATTTGTATTTGAAAGTGTTTTTTTATTTTTATAGAGAATGCTAATAGTCAGTTGAAAAATAAGCAGTTAGATAATTAGCTGGGTTTTCTTTTTAGTTATTCTTTTAATATTTTAAGATTTTAAAAATTTTATTCACTTTTTAGAGTGGGGAGAAAGAGAGAGAGAAGGGGGGAGGAGCAGGAAACATCAACTCCCATATGTGTCTTAACCAGGCAAGCCCAGGGTTTTTAAAATTTCTTTTTATTTATTTATTTTAGAGAGGACACACACACACACACACACACACAGAGAGAGAGAGAGAGAGAGAGAGAGAGAGAGAGAGAGAGAAAGGGGGGAGGAGCTGGAAGCATCAACTCCCATATGTTCCTTGACCAGACCAGTGCAGGGTTTTGAACTGGCGACCTCAGTGTTCCCAGGTCGACGCTTTATCCACTGCGCCACCACAGGTCAGGCAAGCCCAGGGTTTTTAACCGGCAACCTCAGTGTTCCAGGTTGGGGCTTTATCCACTGCGCCACCACAGGTCAGGAAAAGTTTGCTTTTAATTTTGTTGTTGTTGTTATTATTGATTTTAGAGAGTGAGGGAGTAAGAGAGGAGAAGGAGAGAGAGAGAGAGAGAATGCTACAGGAACATCCATCTGTTTCTGTATGTGCTCTGACTGAAGATCGAACCAGCAACCTCAATACTTCCAGATGATGCTCTAATAAACTGAGCTATCTGGCTGGGCTAGCTGCTTTTTTATTGAATGCTTTTTGGTTGGGCTATGTCCCATCTTACCTGAAGAATTGAAAATATGAAAATTTGTTTGTCCTCTGAGAGTTAAAATATGAAAGCAACAGATCAGAACTGAGGTATACAGAATTATCTTTCAAAGACAGAAAAGATTATAGAGCAAACAGAACTTGACAGAAACCTGATTAACTATATTAATACAACTAAACAAAAAATATGTTATTTCTAAGGGGAAAGAAACAGAGATCTGGGGTCTGGTCTGCCTCATGCATTGATATAGGAAAGTCACAGAGGTAAATTTGGAAAGAGAAGCGATTTAGATATGGTTGTGACGTATTTATCACTTAGAGGAAAGACAGCTGAAATTATTGAAATTTATGCATATTTTGTCCCAATGGTAAAATTGCCACTTTTTTTTTTAAAGAATGAAGCAATGTTGATTTTACACTGATGTCCTTAATTATTTAATTTCTTAATCTCCCCTTTTTATGATTCCATGCTCACCTAGCAACCTGCTGACTAAGATGTGGTGTCCTATGCAGGATTGGAGACAGAGAGTGAGTGGCTAATCCTAAAGACTTCAAGTATTTTCTGTCTTCACACAATGATTTCTCATTTGAATTAATAAAATGACTTTTGATTATGACTTGGCTTCTCATATAGCCTCATTTTAGGAACAGAATGAGTTGATTGCGATAATAGGAACATTATAAGTCAAGTCGCTCTCATTCTGGGGTCTACTCTGATATATATTGCAGTCTCATATATACATATTTAGTCAGTATCAGTCCCTCATAGTGTGCTAAAGCCTAGCCAATGGACTAGAAAGACTCTTTGAACCTTTGAAATAGAGATCCAGAATCTAGAACATGGACTGAAATAAGCCATTCTCAGACCTAATCAGATTTCCCTTAGAACCTTACTATTTATTGAAGGGTCGTTCTTGGACTCCCAGCATTAACATCCCTGGGGCCTTGGAGAAACTTAGAATCTCAGCCTCTGCTTAAGAACTATTGAACCAGTCTGCATTTACCAAAGTCCTCAGTATATTCATATGCCTAGTACAATTTGCGAAGACTGATTTAGAGATACATCCACCATATTTATCTCTCCACATCTAAAACGTGTTGGAAAACACTCCTTCAGAGGTCTTCCATATTGCTACACATTTTCTTGGGAATACAAGGAATGTATGGCCTTAGTGAGGAATAAAGAGTAAATGCTTTTATTCAAGTTACTTCTTACAGAGTGAGGTAATGTCTCCTAAACAGCTTTGCTTACTGGCTGCTATAAAACACTGAGTTCCCAAAGCTCAGCAATCTTCTCCTTTAATAGAACCCATGACATGTACAGCCTCCATGTAGGTCATTTATGTTGTTCCTGTAGTAATCTGGGGTTCTGGAAAAAGATGCAAACATGGTGACTCTCTGGCTACTGTGAGTGATAAGGTTTTACTTATCTGACCCAGGAATATTGCATTTTCTGACAACATCCATGAAACTGTGGCAAGCTGACATTAGCCTATGAGTAGAATAAAATCTTAGGCACTTTATAGGTATTGACACAGATTTCTTTAGCGTTTTTATTTTTTTAAAGCATAGTTGCCAAAAGGAAAGAGTTAGGAAAACTGATTTCCAATCTAGTTTCTACCATTAACTAGTTATATCAAAGATAGTTCTTACCTCTTCTCTATGGAATGATTTCTTTATGCATAAAATAAGAGATTGGGAGAGAACAATGAAGGAGTTAATGAGAGTTTATAGGTGCTTAGTTCCTTAAGGACAAAGCGTATGTCTTAAGAATTTTTGTTACTGTTCACCCCTGTAAGATTCACCACTTTTTTTTTGTAGTGTTGGCAATATCAATCACTATACACCCTATTTTAGCCCAAGGGACTGGTGCATTTTTTAGAAAGCCATATTAAATTATTTTACACACTCATTATAGTGGGAAAGAAATAGGAAGGTGTTGGTCAAAGTTGCTTTATGAAAAATGATTAAGTCTAGAAATCTAATGCACAGCATGGTGACTATAGGTAATAACACTGTATCAAATGCTGGGAATTTGTTATGAGAGTAGATGTTAGATGCTCTCATTACACACACACAAATTATAACTATGTGAGATGATATGATTATTAGTTTGACTGTAGTAATTATTTCACTATGTGTGTGTGTACAAAATCATCGTATTGTATACCACCTTAAGTATAAATATATTTTAACTAAAAATTGTAAAAAAAGACAACCCCAAAACAAAATTATTGTTTCACCTGAAAAGAGAAGTGTAAATGGTGTGCAGATTTTGAGAAACATTTATAGATGATAACAGTGAGACCTTCTTTTCCGCGCTGTAACTTCCTACATCCTGAAGTGTAGACCATAATGCTGTGAACTGAAAAGCATACCTTGGATCTGAAAGGAACTTGGGAACGGATGCTACAAAGTGGAACAAAATCATTCAAGGAGGCTATGTCCTTGATATTATGCAGCCATTCCAGTCCTGAATTCTGTTTCAGGCTTCCAGGTAATAAAAATAGAGTTGCATTTTTGATTAAGTCATTATTTTGGGTTTTGTCACTCATAACTATTCCTAACCTTAACACTGATGTCTTAGAAACATTACCCAGAAAGTTATTCACAGATTTAAAAATTTTGTGTCAGTTCTTTAAAATCTTACAGGATTTTAATATTAATGAATAAAAATTATAAAGTCTTTTATAGAATACACTTTCCCTTCTGGTACAGAGTCTATAAGCACACTGGTCTCATAGATTTTTAATGTTAAAGTAGAATGTAGACAAAATTACTTGCTTTTGTTTCTAGACATTTGCTTTCTAAGGTTATTTATTTTATTTTTTTTTACAGGGACAGAGAGAGGGATAGACAGGGACAGACAGACTAGAACTGAGAGAGATGAGAAGCATCAATTAACAGTTTTTTGTTGCAAGACTTTAGTTGTTCATTGATTGCTTTCTCACATGTGCCTTGACTGTGGGCCTTCAGCAGACTGAGTAACCCCTTGCTTGAGCCAGCGACCTTGGGTCCAAGCTGGTGAACTTTTGCTTAAACCAGATAAGCCCGCGCTCAAGCTGGCAACCTCGGGGTCTCAAACCTGGGTCTTCTGCATCCCAGTCCAACGCTCTAACCACTGTACCACTGCTGGTCAGGCTCTAAGGTCATTTTAAATAAGGCAAATGTTAGAATTTTATAGCTTTAAAGGATCAACTATGAAGAAACTTATGACATGTCGGAAACCACGAACAAACTATAAATGATGTTGGGGGAACAACCACGCTTCTATGAAGTGATAACATAAATATGTACTTAAATGACCATATTTATGTTGGTGTTTTAGAATGGATTATAACAATTATAAGCTATACTCATAATGATGCTCATAAAGAACTGAAATCAATATCAGGTGATATTTAATCTAACTTTACACACCACACACACATGCATATTGTTAAATTAATCATCTCTAAAGAGTATAATAAATTCCACCTATCTGTTAATCAGCCCAATTTCTACTCTGAAGTTGTCCTCTATAAACTTGTTACTCTGCTGCACTTACCTCTATAAACAGCAACAATAATAACATAGCATTTTTCAAAACTTAAAAGTTAGGCCTACTTTACTTAGAACTATTATAAATCACAAAGTCTAATAATGCTGTCCTTTATATTTAAAGAGAATGATTCTGAATCACCATCAACAGAATACTTGCTAGGAGCTGGGTTTGTTTTGTTTTGTTTTTTTTATACCAATACTCCCTCTGAACATCTGAAGCCATGATTATCTAATCTAGATAGAGCACTGCATTACATTTTGCTTTTCCTCATTCTCTAATTGAGCCTAGATGCCAAGTCTTATCTTACAAGCAGTCATACTGAACAGGGGCTGCTGTAGTTTTCTCCTAATAACTCTGCTTCCCCACACCATTACCCCTTTACTGTTTAGCCATTAGTAGAGTGTGATTTGCATAGGCATTTTTATTAAAGGGGGGCTGGATTTGTGCTAAATGATATTAGCTCTCTCACCTGGGAAAAGTATATACTATGTCAGGTACTTCACTGGAAAGAAGAGAAACTAACTAAATTGGTAAAACTATCCTTATGGGTTGTTTTCCAAGACATGAAAATAATGTTAAGGTTAGCTATCAGCCGTTTTTGTGACATTACTAATCACGTATTTCTCTAATCAGAAAACATTGTGTTATAAATCCATATAGGGAAGTTTCCTATGGCTTCATTCAGGGGCAAGAGTATTTAAATTTATTATAGTATATAGAGATAAAAGATTTTGCTCCAAAGTATTTCTGGAGAGCTTCTAGCAACATCCTGTATAGTCTGAAGGAAAAAGAGATTAGACCAAAGTATTAGAGTATGCATTAGTGAATGGATTAACATTGCATTAGAAAAAAATTATGGGGGGATATAGTTTAAAAAGGTTAAAAATCTCATTAAATAGTTCAGTATTAAATATTTTTCTATTTGATCAACACACTAGATCAACAAAGGAACTAAGTGTTCTTTCTTTAAGTAAATTTGATACAAGCATTTATGGTTTTTTAGAAACATAGAAGGAGGTAATATATAGTCACATATATCTGAGAAGTGCCAAAAGTGGTAGAGGAATTAAGGAACTGGGGATATTTTACATGAGGCAAATTAAGAACCAAAGTATTATAATATTCCAGTAATAATTGTCTCTTTGTTCACTACCATTTTAAAATCTATCAGTTGTAGCCTGACCAGGTGATGGCACAGTGGTAGAACATCAGACTGGGACACAAAGGACCCAGGTTTGAAACCCCCAGGTCATCGGCTTGAGCGTTGACTCATCTGGCTTGAGCATGGGTTTACCATCTTGAGTGCAGGGTTGCTGGCTTGAGCATAGGATTATATACATGATCCCATAGTCGCTGGCCTGAGCCCAAAGGTCACTGGCTTGAAGCCCAAAGTTGCTAGTTTGAACCTAAGGTCACTGTCTTGAGCAAGGGGTCACTCGTTCTGTGGTAACCCCCCATTCAAGGCACATATGAGAATGCAATCAATGAACTAAGGAGCCACAACAAAGAATTGATGCTTCTCATCCCTCTCCCTTCCTGTCTGTCTGTTTCTATCTGTTCCTCTCTCTGACTCTCTCTCTGTCTCTGTAAAAAAAAAAAAAAAAAAAAAAAAAGCTATCAGTTGTATATTACAAAAAAATGTTTGGCTTATGATACTTTTATCACATGTTAAAGAAGATGCCATTTGCCTACAAGGTCTTTCATGAGCTAGCATCGGCCTTCCTTCCCATCTTCATATTTCCAAGTTTCCTCCAGTTGTCCTCAGTGCTCTAGCCATGTGGAATATTTTTTTATTCATTCATAATTAGTCACAAATACTCTCTCTTACCTCTACAAATTGAGCACATTTTATGGTAACCACTTATGTCCCCAAACTCCTCTTCAAACACAGCAGTCTTCAGAAGGTTAGGAATCAAGTCTTATTAGTACACTTTTATATTCTCAATATAGTACAGAACTAGGTAGTTAGATGGTCAATAAATTGAATAAGTACTGAATGAAGTTTAAAATTATAACATATGTCTAAAGGTATGCAACCATATAAACTATGGAATCTTATTTTATAAAAGTAAGAAGAATGTGAAAATAAAATTATTTAATATTTGGGGGAGTGATATAAAAAACTAATTCCACCCTAGCCAGTGGCTCAGTGAATAGACCATCAGCTCAGAGTATGGACATCCCAGGTTCAATTCCTAGTCAGGGCACGTAGCAGAAGCAACCATCTGCTTCTCCCCACTCTCTTCCTCTTCCCCTCCTGCAGCCTGTGGCCTGATTAGTTCAAGCATGGCCCTGGGTGCTGAGGATAGCTCTGTTGGTCCCAGCTCATCAGCCTCAGGTGCTAAAAATAACTCAGTACTTGAGCCATGGCCCAAGGCATGGTTATGGATTCTGGGTTGGGGCGCTTGTGGAAGTGTGCCTCACTATCTTTCCTCCTCTTACCTAAAAAAACAGAAACAAAACTGATTCAACTTACATCAAAAAGCAAATTAATATGTATTTCTCCTCCAACTCTATACAGATTAGAGGAGAGATGACACTGGATCTGAAATCTATTGTGATGTTAATATAAAATTTTGAACACTTAATGACCAGGTATTGTATTTTTCTTCCTGCTTTCATAAGATTAAAACAGTCGAAGATAATTATCCCTCGAGGTTTTACAACATTAATCTGAAACATTACTTAAACATAAACCTGGAGTAGGAATGGGGAATAGTGATAAAGTCCATTTTAAGAAGACGATGGTTTATGTTGCAGCAAATGTAAAAAGGAATGTCATATGCAGGTGTGGACCCTTAGGTAGGCACGAGTTTATTGTGAAGACAGAATAAAATCCCAATTGTATCAGTGGCCATTATATGGGTTTGAAGAGACTGAACAAATCATCCTTATCTTACAATAAAGTTCAAGAAAGTATAGCTATAATCAGGGAAACTGAAGCTATGTAAGAAAGACTAATGAGTTCCTTCTAAGCACCAGTACTTTACATATATCCTATTTAATATAAGATACTTCCACCTCTAGGTGAGTCAAGCAAAAACAGATGTGATAAAAACTCAAAACTCCCTTCTACTTACACCATCTTATAATTAACCTTAATTATAAGTATCTATAATAAATACATAAAGATAGTAAGGTCTGTGTGAAAATAAAAGGTGTTTTGTGAGGAGGGTAGATGCTATACAATTAATATGTGGTACAAGGGGGTAAAGAAAAATAAAATAGAAATGCATAATGAAAACCTGGTATGCCATAGCAGACTACCAGTAATATTTCTTTATACCAATCTTAAAAATACACTGCTCACAAAAAATAGGGGATATTTTATCGCTTCATATTCATTTTGAAATATCCCTTACTTTTTGTGAGCTGTATATTTTGGAAAGAAAAGAAGGGAGGTGTTATAGAATGTAATGTTATGGAGACCTACAGAAGGTTCTTTCACTTCCATTACAGTCAATATCTTCTATTTAAGTTCTGCTTCAAGAATTATAAAATCCAATATGTTTCTGACCTTTTTCTCTATCTAATAGCACAATATTATATTGTCCTATTTTTCCTTCATTAATTTTTATTTTCCCTAAGTTTTAGTACACATATCAAAGGGTTAGAACTCATTTTTTCAAAGCCAGGAGAAATTGTTTGGGAGAAGCAAAAGTTTTCTCAAATCTAAACAAACAGAAAAAGCCCTTAGGGAAGCTAATTCCGTGACAAAGAGAATATTTTTTAAAAGTAAGCTCGATTTTTCTTCAGGAACATATGAGAAAATCTTTCTGCACATTTCAAGCACAACCAAGTTGCTTACCAAATTGGCCATTTGCACTCCAGGGCTAAAGCTGAAAGTGTACAGGATTGCCTGAGTAATTCAATTGCAGGCAGATTCAATGCAAGTGTGAATGCTGCCCTGGTCAAAGGTTGGCCTTCGGGCTGTAACTTAAATCAATTTTGGGTAAGCTAAATTTGATTAAATTTTCAGTGATGAAGCTTTCAAAAGCAATTTGGAGCTTGCGTATTCAGAAACTGTTTAGTTCTATCCCAAATCTATACTCCTGGTTAAAAAAGTGTCTCCCTGCCTGTTTTAGTAATGATTAAGTCCTAGAGTTGAGGATAAACGAGAGAAAGAAGGAAAAAAAGAAAAATAATTCAGAAAGCAGAACGTAAACAGCAGACAAGAGCTTATCTCGAATAGTATGTGAGTTAGTAATGGTTTTTGTCTTTTGAAAATATAAATAATGATGACAGGAATAAGAGGGGGAAAGAAATGGGGAAGTATGCTAACAAGGAAAAAAAAATGGAAGATTATCATGATGGGAATAGGTGGCATGCTAAGAACATTTTGGCATGTGAGACCACATTTTCAAGAACTGCTGGCTGGAGGAATGATGGGGAAATACAGGTGGTTCTGAAGTATGAAGCAAAATGGGTGTAACAAAAAATGTCAAATACGGACTCCAACAGGCAGTATGCTAGCTTGAGAGAAATAAACCCTTTCATTTATCTTTTTCCAGCAGAGTCAAGCCTGCAGAGTTGTTGTGTAACCATAGCTTACACAAGTCTTCTTAAAAATGTATTTACTCAGCTATATAGTTTGATTATAGATATTATCTCCAGTTGGGTAAGTGAATATAATATCACAAACCACCATTTTCCCAAGATGTTATAATTTTATTTTTGAAAAAAATACCAATTTTTCTATAGGTATAATCACTAATTCTTAAGACATAGACTAATATTCTGCATAGTTTTAAAAAAATATGTTGTTATATCTTAGCTTATGAAGTATTAGAAAACTGTGATTCTTTGTAGATGGACTGAGTAGTGTCCTTTGACAGGAAATAAGATCTGCCTCACTAATTAAGCTGCTCCACATAGGCACTAATTGGATTGATTAAAAAAATAAAGAAAGGGAAGTGAAGAGCATGTCAGTTTCTAATAATACATTTTACAGCTGGGTAACATAAGTTACCTCTTTCATTAAAACTTTTGAAAGAAAGCTTGTAAAAAAGAAAAAAAAAAAGAGGCAGTGGCCAGTTGGCTCAGCAGTCGAGCATCAGCCCGGCCTGTGGAAGACCCAGGTTTGATTCCTGACCAGGGCACACAGGAGAAGCACCTTTCTGTTTTTTCATCCTTCCCCCCTCTCCTTTCTCTCTATCTCTCTCTTCCCCTCCCACAGACAAGGCTTCATTGGAACAAAGTTGGCCTGGGCACTGAGGATGGCTTCGTGGCCTCTAACTCAGGTGCTGGAATGGCTCCGGTTGCAACAGAGCAATGGCCCAGATGGGCAGAGCATCACCCCTGGTGGGCGTGCCAGGTGGATGGGAGCATGCAGGAGTCTGTCTGTCTGCCTCTCAGCTTCTCAACTCAGAGAAATAAAAAAATACAACAGAAAGAAAGAAAGGAAGGAAGGAAGGAAGGGAGGGAGGGAGGGAGGGAGGGAGGGAGGGAGGGAGGGAGGAAGGAAGAAAGAAAGGAAGGAAGAAAGAAAGAAAGAGAAAGAATTGGAGAAATCCAACCTACTAAAAATAACATTTCTATGCAAACAAATTTTGCTTGATTTATTCAAATTTTACTTAAATATATATTGGAAAGATATATGATTTGGGAGAGAAATCCCAGATTAGGTAAGGAAATCCAGTCCATGCTGAATGGATGCATCCAATAAGAATGTGGCATTTTCAGCCTCTTCCCCAGCACTTTTATGGCTACTGAAAGGGAATTTACAGCACTTTAGAGAAAGCATGGCCCATTGAAATATCATTGCTTTCAGAATTAATTCTTTTTCTTTATTCTTAAATCTGGAACAGAAAAAAAAGCTAATTTCACTATACTTTTTCTTTTTGTGATGTTCTCTATTAATTATGCTTCACATTGCCTAAGGAGAAACCAGAAGTTTTATAATAATGTCACTTAACACTTTGTAATAATCATTTTATTCACACTTATTCATGGATCTTATATTAGGGGCCAAATTTTCATGTTTTAGAAAAAGAGTAACAGCACAGCAGTGGAGGTGGGAGAGTAGCTCAGACCTTATCATATGATAAACCATTAGATCAAACTTCAAGTCTAGTTACAGCTAAAAAGAAAGTACTGCATGCTGAGTAAATATTCTTTAAGAGACTTCTTAGAAATAATGGGAGAGGGAAATTTCTCACAAGACTTCTAATATGCTCTGTCAGAGTAAAGACGAGGAAAGGCACTATTAAAGTAGAGGCCTTCCAACAAAGCAGAAATATATATTTATTTTAGGCTGGAAATGTTGGCATATGTTTATTGTTTTGAAATCTTAATAGCCATAAGTCCTATATATACAGCGTCACATTTTGGCCTAATTTGTTATAGGATTAGAGCTTTGTGAAATAAAATAGGAAGCCGAAAGGTTTATTCTATAGCCTTTTCATAGGTTATTGGCCAAGAGAATTGAAACTGTGAACATAAAGAAAATTTCCCTGGAGAGTAAAATTCTTTGCAGAGATGACAACATGATTACGCCAGCAGTGCTATTGAGCCAAACTTTATGGAAACTCACCAAGAGCAAAACATTAAGATATCCCTTTTTTTTTTGTCAATAAAAAATAGTTTCAAGTTTAATGACAAAAATGTACAGAAGGAAAAATATTGGCAGCATTTCTACTTTGTTAAATAGTAAATAAACTTTTAATAACCACCCATCAATAAATACTATTTTAAAACATATATAGATTTCTTAGAACCTTATAGCATTACAACTAAAAGAGAACTTGGAGATCAGTTATTCTATTCTCTTCTTTATAAATGAGGAATCTGAGGCCAGAGGGTTAAGCATTTTATCTAAGTATCCCTACAAGTAAAGACCAGAATTTAAACTGTCTGACTCTTAAACCAGAGCTTTCCAGTTATGGTTAAATTTGAAACTCCTTTTGATTTTTCTATAACTATTTTGTACCCAATTTCCACAAAGCTGCTACATTTCAAAGCTGATCAATGACAATGGCAAATACCAAAGTTCCCTTCTCCCTTTGGCATTTACTGACCCTTTGTCAGCTATGAGGATGTATGTACAGTCCTAGTAGCTTGAGGATGCAGCTGTCAAATTATATCTTAACCTGAGAGAGACACATTAGTAGAGTAATTAATCTTGTGCAATCCTCTCTATCAATCTGACCACTTTTTTTTCTTTCATCATTGCAAGTGAATGCTTATGTGCATGGCTGATTTAATTAATAACTCTAATAAAAAAAGACACTATCATAGAGATATACATAAGTGCATTAATAAATGAATCGAAGAACCAGGGCTGTTCAGGGATATTCTATGAGATAAAGTTACACAGTGTTTGAGGTTATGTAGGTATGAGCCTTTCAGTTTACCCTTCAACATCTGGATCATCCAGAGCATAGAGGAAAAAATGAAAATGAACATTTCATGAGTACTTGCTTTGGATTAGGCCCAATATATGTGTCACTTTATATATTCTACCTCATTTCATCTTCATAAAATTCTATAAAGTAAGTTATTTTTTTCTATTTTATAGATGAGATGACTAAGATTTACAGATTGGGATTGAGAGAACTGTCAACATCCGGGAATGTGGGACTGTGGTTTCCAATTAGATCTGTTTGATTCTAAAGCTTTTGGTAATTGGCCTGAACAGTCAAAAGAGCACTGGTAGTAGGAAAAACTAAGTTAAGTTTTAGCCTTAGATCTGCTGTGACAATGTACTGACTTACCTTCTTAGGACCTCCTCATCTATGAAGTAAAAAGATTGGTCTAAACCAGAAATATTAAAACCTAATTATCTTGGACTCCATGACTTTTTGACAGGCCTTAGGGTTACTGTGTTATTTGATAGAGAAGGAAAAAGAAGGGATTTTCTAAGTTTATCTCCAAATCAACCAAAGTAACTTTAATTTTATATTTGTTATACTAAAAGGTTTGCATAAGTGTTTATTTGGGGAAAGAAAGAAATCTGTTGCTTTAAAAAGATTGAAAAGGAAATAGATTAGGTAATAACAGATGGTACTTGCTCCAGCTCTAAAGTCCTGACAGTTGACATGGGGAACTAAAGCTCTGTTAGGGTTCGTGTTTGGTTCTCACTAGTGGCAGTTTGGCGAGCTGGGGCATCGCAAATCCCAACAGTTATTCTGGAACAAGTTTGATCTGTTGTGTTACCCATGCGTGGCACTGGATGACTATTTGTGTCTAGCTTCTTGGGAATATACACAGTTCTAGGTTTACGGTTGTGGAGAAGAGAAAAGCCTCTTGTTTTACTCATACTTTATTTCAGCAAATTTGTTTGCATCCACTATTGATCTTACAATTATGTCAGTGACTGTGCATTTCTGTTTAGTAGAGTACCATTCGATAAGCTGATTTAGCTATATCAAAATCTAACTACAACAGAAAACCTATTTTTTGTCAGAGTTAATACTAAGATATTCACAAAAGGCTTCCCATTAACATAAAGCTGTGAGGATAAAACAAGCTGCCTCACACAGAGAAGGTTGTCTTCAACAGTCACCAAGTATAAATTTATTACTGCTTTTTAACCACTATGAAAACCCCATCTCTTTTAAGTTACAAAAGGGAGATCAATTTCAATCTAAAACATGAATCATTTAAATTTGTGGTATTACTTTTCACATGGAATCACAGTTCATTATAATAGTAAAAAATAACAGAGAGCCATATAGTTTCCAATTGGCATTTGGGACATTTAAAGCAAGCAGAGACAAAATATTACTTTCATGGTCACAGCCGGTTCTATACTCAACAAATCAGTCAGATCTAAACAAGGAAATACTATTAATGCTACCCACATTTTTAGTTTCTCCAAATAGCCTCTTCCATTTTTCTTTGGGATACAAGCTACTGATATATATATATTAATCTCAAAGAGGTGTCCATCCAACTAAGTAGACTGGAAAGAAATATTCTCTAATATGAGAAAATTTCCAGAAAGTTATGTAGCATTGATTGTATAAAGGATTTAAAATGGAAACTTCATTATTGTTTCTACAGGGTTACTAAGGCAGGAAAAAGAGAGTTTGGGTGAATCTTTTAAATATTTTATGTGTAATATTTCTGAGACAAATGCTTTGTTGTTTGAATTGAAGAAAAGAAGTCCCTATAGCATCATTAGGACTTATCTTCTAGCAAAAGATTTGACACCACACTTTTGGGAACTCATTAAAGGGGGAGGGAGTTGAAATCTACACATTGTCTTAATACATTGTTATCTATTCTGGACTGTAAACAAAGACTGTTAATATGAAAACTTGTATTAAAGAAGGTTGTATTAAACTAAAGCTATGCAAGTTTAATACATAAGCACTTGGTTTATGTAGCTAAGATTTCCTCCTTCTTAACTAATTCTTTTTCATTCTTTGTCTTTAGATTATGAGTCTTTGTGTTCTATAATAAATATTGTTTTATGAAAGTGGAAAATCAAGCACATATGAAAATATCTTACTTAGATATATGAATTTTATTGGTTATTAAATTACTGATCAAAAAATGGTGTATATTTGATGAATTGGACCCATAGATGGCAGGATGGGACCATTCAGTTCACATTCTTCAAGGAGAAGACTTAGAGGAACCATCTCTTTTAGTTGCTCAGATTCAAGAAGCAATAAATACAGATGAAAATAATGAAATCCCAAATAATTATGAATCACAATTTTTTACTAAATAAATTTTTTTCTATGAATAGTTGGTACACTGTCATCATTATTAATTTTGCTAAAAATCTTGTTTCCTAAGGCTGATCCATAGCGACTGTGGAATATTTTCATTCCCTTTCCCTCTTTCACACACACACACACACACACTCAGAGACTTTTTAAAAATTCATCTTAGAGAAAGGAGAGAGAGTGAGAGAGAGAAGGGGAGGGGAGCAGGAAACATCAAGTTCCATATGTGTCTTGACCAGGCAAGCCCAGGGTTCAAACCTGCTATCTCAGTATTACAGGTCAATGCTTTATCCACTGCATCACTACAAGTAAGGCTCAAAGAGACTTTTTAAATGCAGTCATATTTCAGAAATATCTGGAAAGATCATTTAGAGCATGAAGGGTTCATTGTATACTAGCTTTCCTATAGTTTTTTCACCATACAGTTTGTTTTCTCCTTACTTGAGAAAGTATACACTCTACATGAAGTAATCACATACATGAAATTACTAACTTCTGTACTTGGAACTACAGTCCCTCTTATAATTACAGTCTAAGACCTACAGGCCATGAAAGGCAAAGACATTGAAGGTAACTTCACTTTATCAAAGCCCTTTCTTGTCTCTCTGGCACCTAAGAAAGATGTGAGAAAAGAGGCAAACTGAAATGAGGGAGACATGTAAAAAATGCAAGAAGCATGGCAAGTGTAGTTCACCAAAAACTGGGATTATGGCATCTTGTCAGTTAGGAACTTGTTGACAGACACACAACAATTGGGTCTTAAGAAGCTGGTATCAGACCAGCTGCTGAGGCATCAAGGCAGATTACCAGCCTGTCTTCTTCCATTTATAGCCTAGCCTACAGAAATGTTTACTTCCTGTGTCTCTGCTTCCTCATCTATTTATTTAACATTAATCCAGAGCAATGTGGCATCCAATTCCACTTTTCTACAGAAACTTGTCTGGCTAAGATCACCAATATCTGCTAGTTATCAGAAACAGTGGTTGATTTTCAGACTTTCTCTAATCTGATGTAACATTAGACACTGCTGACTTCTCTCTTCTTGACCAGGTCTCTTTCTATGGCTTCCATAGGACTGATTTTCTTCTGGAATCTTTATCAACACATGTTTTTAACAGGATTTATCTCTTCCTCTGTTCACTCCTTGATGCTCTTTTTTTTTCTTTTTTTTTCACAGGGACAGAGAGAGAGTCAGAGAGAGGGATAGATAGGGACAGACAGACAGGAACAAAGAGAGGTGAGAAGCACCAATCATTAGTTTTTCGTTGCCGTCACAACACCTTAGTTGTTCATTGACTGCTTTCTCTTTTTATTTTTATTATTTTTATTTTTTAATTCATTTTAGAGAGGAGATACGGAGTGAAAGAGAAAGAGAGAAAGAGAGAGAGAAAGAGAGAAAGGGGGGAGGAGCTGGAAGCATCAACTCCCATATGTGCCTTGACCAGATCAGTGCAGGGTTTTGAACTGGCGACCTCAGTGTTCCCAGGTCGACGCTTTATCCACTGCACCACCACAGGTCAGGCCTTGATTGCTTTCTCACATGTGCCTTGACCGCGGGCCTTCAGAAGACCGAGCAACCCCTTGCTGGAGTCAGCGACCTTGGGTCCAAGCTGACGAGCTTTTGCTTAAGCCAGATGGGCCTGCGCTTAAGCTGGTGAGCTTGGGGTCTCGAACCTGGGTCTTCCGCATCCCAGTCCGACGCTCTATCCACTGTGCCACTGCCTGGTCAGGCAATGCTCTTTTTTTTTTTTTAAGTGAGAAGTGGAGAAGCAGAGAGACAGACTACTGCATGTTCCCCAAGTGGGATCCACAGGTCAAGCCCCCTACCCAACAATGTTCTTCCCATTTAGGGTGTTTCTCCATTGCTTGGCAACTGAGCTATTTTAGCACCTGACGTGAGGCTATGGAACCATCCTTAGCATGTAAGGCCAACTTGCTCCAACAGAGCCATGCTGCTGGAGGAGAAGAGAAAGAGAGAGAGAGAGAGAGAGAGAGAGAGAGAGAGAGAAGGGAGAGGAGGATGAGTAGAGAAGCAGATGGTCACCTCTCCTGTGTGTCCTGACTGGGAATCAAACTTGGGACATCCACACACTGGGTTGACGCTCTACTACTGAGCCAACTAGCCAGGACTCCTCAATGTTCTTGATATAAATTTTGTTTAGATTTTGGTCCTTGCTCATCCTTTCCCTCTACATGGCCTTTATGAGAAATATTATTTATTTTAATAACTAAAACTACCACCTCTGTTGTGATAACTTCCAAATCATATTTTCATTCTGGACTAAATAGCCAGCTACCTATTGAACATCACTTCCAACTGAATAGGTCTAAAATTGAACTTATTTTTCTTTTTAAATCTCTACCTTCTCACCAAATCTAAGTGATTATCTTTTAATTGTGTCCTTTCCTGGTTAATGTCATCCAAACTAAATGTGAGGAATTACCTAGATTTCTACTATTCGCTTCTATTCTCTCCAGATTTTGGAGTTATTTAGAGTCCTCCAATTCTGTTTCCAGTCTATTCATTAACTCCTCTCTCCTAATTATCTTTCAACTCTCTCATTACTGCTACTTTTTTTTGTATGTGTGTGTGCAATTATCTTCTTTTGTCTTTATTATTGTAAACCTAATAAGCTGGTTTCAGCCTTCACATTGTTTAAGAACACCTTTCAGAAACTAAATCTGTTTATATATTTTTTTATTTTTTTGGTTTTTAAAAATGGGAAGGATAAAGTCCAAATTCATTTGTACCTCTTTCCGTCTTAATACCACCAACTTGTCTAGTCTCTTACTTCAACATTCTCTTCTCCTACCTTTTCTTCTAATCATGTCTCAAATTGTTTCATATTGCCATGTCAAACTGTTCCCTACTAGAGAATTTCCCACCCCCCTGCTGCCTTTCTCTTTCTCATCACCATGCCCATACCCATGCTCAACCCAATCACATCCTTAGCTCAAGGGTCATCTCTCCTATAACTTGCCTTAAGTAATTGAGACTGACTTGATCATTCTTTCATTTGTACCACTATCATTGTGCTCATGACTGTTGTTGAACAAATTCTGTGAAGTTCTGCCTCTAAAAATGAGACAATGATAACTAAAATGGCATTTGAGCTGTATTTGTACTGCTTTAGAGGACAGTACTTTCCTGACACCTGAGACTGAACTATCAGCCTTTTCTCTGCTCTAGTACAGTACCATTGACTATGTTGCTTTATAGTTGCCTGTGTTCTTGTTAACATCCTCTCATTTGTCTAAGAACTTTTTGAGGATGGGGTCCCAGCTCTATAAAGCCTTTTCTTTCCAATATCTAGCATCTAGCACAGTGTTTCACACATTGTAGTTAGTCAATATACATATTTGAAGAATAAATGTTGTTATTGAATGAATTATCTGAGTTTCAGAACAGAACAATTGTTTTAGTTCTGCCTTTACTCTTTGGATCTCTTAGATGTCTAAACATCTATGCTGAAAACATTGTATTTAATTTAAAATTAGTGCTACAAATTCTGCTTCATTCATTGAGCAAGGGATGAAGTTATAATTTAGACTTGGGACATTATTTCAATTATGCATGCTTTCTTTCTGGCTTTCCAGTAACAGTATACCATCTAAACACTCAAATACTAAAAGTCAGTCATCAGATAAAGACATAATTTAAATTTTTGAAATAAAGTGAGTGCTCTTGAGAAATATGATATAATACTAACAATGGTTAACATTTATGGGATGCTTACTTTGATACTGGATGAGTGATAAGTACTTTACATGCATCGTCTCATTGAATTTTTATACTGGTGGAAGCTATCATTGCCCTCATTTTATAAATGCATTAACTGAATTTTTAGCATTTTGCTAACTTACTCAAAGTCATACACAACCAACGTGGTAAAATTTTGGTTTAAACCAAAGCTTTCTTGACTCTATATATGTAAGACATACACACTCAAACATTTACACAACAAAAAGTGTTACATTCCATTTTAGATGGTCTTAGTTATGGCAAAGATGTAAATTATAGTTTATTGTTTTTTTGTCTTCTTGGTGATCTGGAAAATGTAGGTCATTACAAACTAGTAGATTATAATAACCTCAGGATTTATGCTAAATAGTTATGGATGGGGATCTGATTCCCAGTGGCTATAGCTCTGTAGAAACACTCTTATCAACCAGTTTGAGTGGTTGCTATGTATATGTACTCTGCAGGTAACTCACATTTTCTATTACATTGTCTTTGATTATATTAACTATTCAGCAATACAAATCATGAAAGCATGAATATATGGTTATTCATGGCATGTTCTAAATATCAACATGTATACAAGGGCAAACTTTATAGTCTGCTTCCTTACTCCTAGGTAAGAAGATGGGCAAATTAGCTTGACACACTCCCTTAACTATTGAAAAGGTTGATCTTCAGTAACAGATTTTAAAAAAATTATTTAATAGGTCACAGGCCAATATTAGATCAGCTTATACTGGCTTCTAGTCTTGGATCAGTTTACAAGTTGAAGACACTCCTATTCATAGACCTTGTAAAGATGTGGCAGAAGTTCTTATCAAGAGACACATTGTTTTCTCTCCAAGCTAGCATTGTATGAATTTTAGGGAAGGTACCTTTTCTATATATAGTTTGCAGGTTCAATAACTGTACCATCCCAAGGAAAATTTAAAATACTATAAAAATGTATTTAAATGTCCCTGAGTCTCATTTTTGTGCATGTTTTCAAACACTGACTTCATTTGCCTTTTATGGACTTAAAATGTTGTTTGTATCTAAACATTTATTCAAAAAGTCTTTATAAGTTAAAGAATAGCAGTCCAAATTATTAAAGAAAAAGGTAGATAAAAACTAATGGAAAAACAAACATATGTCAAGGATTATCTTCCAAAGAGTATGTTGTAAATGACACAATTTTTCTCTTACACCACTGTTGCTTTTATGTTCATAGTGACAGTGAAATGTAGTAGTGAAAAGCTTGGGCTCTGAAGCTAGACTGTCAGGATTCAAGTTTTTGCTTTGATACTTATTAACTTATTAAGCATTTGACTTTGTCCAAGCTTTTAATCTCTCTTTATCTTAGTCTCCTCACTCATAAGAGGGGAATTATAAAATTTATCTTTTTAGACTATATAAGAATTAAATGAACAAATTCATATGAAGAGATTAGAGTAGAATCTAGCCCATGGTAAACTAACAAGTTTTGTGATTTTTTTTATATATCTACAATTACAAATGCACATTCTACAGCTAAAACCTAGTTCACTCATTTTTTTACTCATTATCCTTTCACATATTCAACATTGAATTCATTTATTCACTAAAGATTTGCTAATTGCTTATTAAATATTAGATATCATACTGATATATGGAAGATAAAATAATTAATTAGATATGATCTTGCCTTCTTATCAAATGTAATTTGGTGAAGGGATAGGAAACATATAAAAATAATTACTGCACACAGAAACGCTTAATGCAGTAAGATCGTCAGATGAGGCCCGACAAGAGTTCTTATATAAGAGTATTTCTCCAAATTTCCAAGGATATGTTCATAGTTATAGACAATATATGCATATAATGTTTTATTAACAAGTAAATCAAATTGCACGAATATTTCATAACACCTCTACAAACAGGAAGCTAGAGGCAAAGAAAGAAAGAAATCATTGAAATCCACTGTGAAGACACTATGCTTAGAAACCTTTTGAGCATTAAAAGACTACATGAAAGTTGCCAAAGTAAAATACTTAAACAAATAACATTTGTCCCTGTTTCATTTGTTAATATTTCAGTTTTAAATATCAGAATGTGACTTAGAAATTTCAATAGCAAAAACTTAATGTGTTATTAAGTCTTAAATTTTTCTTTACTTTGCCTTTCTAATTTATTTTTTAGATTATTGAATATTAAATTATTTAAAATATTAATAGCATACCAAAGAAATATTAATATTTGCATTAAATTGGAATTCACACTGCTTTATAATAGTTTTAATGGTTTATATTATTCATAATTACACTAAATAAATCATCCTCATGGAAGAAACTCAAGCAAGTATATATGCCTCATTCATGACAAGTAATGTTTTTCTTTCAGAGGGGAGATACTAAGAAATATTAACTAATATTAAGCTGGAAAAACAAATGAGGTGTTGGTTAAGAAGTATATAAAGAAAAAATCATTTTTCAATGATTATTTTTATTAACAACAAACTAATCTATTTCATTTAACATCAGAAGTTCCTAAATCATAGTAATTCAAAGTTCACAAATCATAATTTCTTATTATAGTATATTTTAAGTAGTGGGGCTATTATATATCCTATCATTATTTATGCAAAATGAAAATTGTCATGTCTGTGAGTAACTACACAATATTTGCATTTTTTAGAGACAGCTTATGATCACAGAATGATAGGATAAATATATACATCAGGTTTCTGTAAAAAAGTAAGAGATAAGAATGATTCAGCTAATTTTGTAAAACTGAAAAGGTAGTCTATTCTCTGTCATCTTCTCTGAACATTTTGCAAAATACTCCATTTCCAAATTATGAATATTAAATGGTCATAAAAATTTGTTGGTAATTCAGCTTCCAAAAAGCACCAAGACAAATTGCAGGAGGGAACATTAGGGTAGGTTACTTTCCCCTCAACTCATCCTTACATTGGTTCTTCTTTTTTCATTTCTAGTCCTTAGGAACTAAGATACATTATAAATATAGTATTTATTTTAGTAAAACCTTAAGTTATGCTCTAAAATACAGTTTTGAGTAAAAAATGTTCTCTATATGGATAAAATATTTTGTACGTAATCATTTACTTACTATTTCATTTTATTTATGGTATGTAAAATTCTTGCTATTCAAAGATGAGTGTCTAAAGAAAACCAAGAGTAAATTCAACCCATATCAATCCATGTTGCAAGATAATATAACACATTTCAAAACAAACAAACAAACAAACAACACCTCACCAAACCAATGGCCTTTAGTCAGAAGACAGTTTTCAGTGGGGCTTATAATATATGCAATTTTTTTTCCTTTTCTGAGGTCTAAGACATTTTTCTAAGTACATGTAAACTTCTCAAACACCCATATTATGTATTTTGGGGAAAGTTTTTCTGTGTAAGGAACATATCACATCAGGCTGAGTCCTAAAATGAATATACTCTATTATGTTTATCTCTGCTGACAGATAGGAGCCAAGGAGGCCCATGGAAGCATTTTGGCAACATTGCGTTACTTACGGTTGAGAGACAGGCTCGCATTGGTTGTGCCTAGCTTGTTGGCAGCCACACAAGTATAGTTGCCGAAGTGTTCTTGTGTCACATTGGTAACAGTGAGAATGGATCTTGTGCTAAAATTTTGAATAATAATTCCTTGTTGGCCATTGAAGAGCCTAGAAGACAAAATAAACTCTAGGTAAATATGTATTATAGATGTAATTTTCATTTTTATCTTAGATAAGGTTGTAATGGCATCCCATAGACAGTTTGGATTACTGGTGTTAGCATGATAATGCTGCAATTATATTTTCCTTTCATTAGTAAATATTGGGCAGGAGAGGCCGTGTGGCAGATATAGACTGTTCTTATGAGATTATTTGCATTAACAAACTAAACTTAAATATGCACATGTATGATTTACATTTTTTATATTTTAGAAAATTCAATACACCACAACAAAACATCTCATCTGTTAAAGTCAAGAAAGAGTAAAAGTAATTAAATACAAAGAGTCCATTAAAAACACAAACTATGGTTTCTGGTAAACTGGCTGGGATATGTCTAGGTCATTTCAGATGATAGTATTGGATAACTCACATTAAAGTAAACCCTACAGCTAAGGGATGGTGGTTCTGAGTTCAGGGTCAACGCCACTTTACTGCTGCCATGTACAACCTAGACTGAAGTATAGTGTTGACGGTAGGATTTCGGGTTGAGTCTCTTCTTTGCCAATGTTAGGAATGTGCCTGGGAAAGTCCTTTAAGTTTGCTGGGCCTTCATATAGAATTCAAGTTTACCAGAATTTACACAGACTACCTAACGATCTCTCTTTAGACGACAAGCAGAGGCCCTCACTCACACATTGGCTGGTATAGTGATACTGTTCACACACCTGCTTCACTCTTTTCCTGAATCTACATTCAACAGACATCATCTCCTTTGATCCCTGCCATCTAGAGCTTTCCCTTCTTGTTTAGGTCTTATCTAGTCCTATGTCTCTTTCTCTGATGCTTCTTAAATGACTCTTTTCCCTTTCTCTCCGCACATTTCTTTCTAAATTGTTGCATGATTTTTTTTTTTTTTGTATTTTTCCAAAGTTAAAAGTGGGGAGGCACTTAGACAGACTATCACCTGTGCCCAACCAGGATCCATCCACCCAGCATGCCCACCAGAGGGTGATGCTCTGTCCCTCTGGGCTATTGCTCCATTGGGGCTGGAGCCATTATCATGCCTGAGGCGAAGGCCATGGAGCCATCCTCAGTGCCCGGGTCAACTTTGCTTCAATGGAGCCTTGGTTGTGGGAGAGGAAGAGAGAGAGAGACAGAGAGGAAAGAGAGGGTAAAGGGTGGAGAAGCAGATGGGTGCTTCTCCTGTGTGTCTTATTCCGGAATCGAATCGAGGACTTCCACACATCCAGCCAATGTTCTACCACTGAGCCAACTGGCCAGGGCTTGTTGTGGGATTTATAAAGCCAAAACCACATTCTTGAATTGTTCTCTTTAGCAATTTCTATGCACACTGTATTTTCTTTCTTTCTTCTTTCTTTCTTTTTTTCTATTTATTTTTTATTTATTGATTTTAGTGAGAAAGAAAGAGAGATAGAGATAGATAGATAGATGATAGTTAGATAGATAGATAGATGATAGATAGATAGATAGATAGATAGAGAAACATCTATTTCTGATTGGGGATCAAACTGGCAACCCTTGTGCTTTGGAACAATACTCTACCAACGGAGCCATCTGGCTAGGGCCCACATAAGTCTTTTCAACACAAATAAATTAAGTTGCACTAAATTCCTCAAAGAGCATGTCTATATGGACATACTTTATATTTGAATCCTACATTGCACTTAATAGTGGTACATAGTAAATAACTCATACTCCAGTGACAACTGGCTGATGTCCCCACACACAAGGATTGGTAAGCCCCTTTCAGTAGTCCCTTCAAAAATTTTTCTCTCTCCTTATGAATTCTGCCGTAATGAGGATGCCAACCAGATAATAATTTCTCCTTAACTAACCCCTATGTTTATTGTAAAACAGATGTGCTAATCACAATATGGTTTATGTAGGCACATAATCCAAAAGGCATGTTCATTTTACCCCTTTCATGTGTTCGAGTTTTAGTAATACATATTTCTTTGATTTCAAATGTGTTAATAAATGGCATTCTCCTGAGAGTGTAGGTTGAAATCCTTTGCCTTATGTTATGTGCATCTGAATTTAGAGAAAATAAACTGCAGTTAAATGCGGATTAAAATACACAGCCTTGTTTGATTACTCTGGGAATTCCTTATATTCTATGTCCTAGCTAGATTTCGTTTACCTAAAACTCAAACATTAATCAGATTAATAAAATTTCAATTTGAAAAAATATAGAAAAATTTTAACTTGAGTAATAAACCTAATGTTCTCCAACTATGACACCAGAAGTAGGGAATAAAATATTAAGACTATGGCAGGTTTATTCTACTGTCTCATATTGCAAATCTATCATAATTTATGGTAAATTCCCACATATTTTTCTGCATCAAAAAAATCACTTTGTTTTTTAAATTCAGTGAGAGAAGGGGAGCCAAAGAGACAAACTCCTGCATGTACCCCAACCAGGATCTACCTGGAAAGCCCAATAGGGGGCGATGCTCTGCCCATCTGGGGCCATAGCTCTATTGCTCAACAACCAAGCATTTAGGCCTGAGGCAGAGGCCATGGAGCCATCCCCAGTGCCTAGGACCAATTTGCTCTAATTGATCCATGGCTGCAGAAGGGGAAGAGAGAGAAAAAAAAGAAAGAAAGAAAGAAAGAAAGAAAGAAAGAAAGAAAGAAAGAAAGAAAGAAAGAAAGAGAGAGAAAAGCGAGGGGGGGAGGGGTAGAAAAGCAGATGGTCACTTCTCCTGTGTGCCTTGACAAGGAATTGAGCCAGGACATCTATACTCAGGGCCAATGCTTTACCACTGAGCCAACTGGCAAGGGTTATAGTCACTTTGTTTTTAACCAATTAGTTTATGTTGTATATCAAAAGATAAATTTCATAATGAATAAGCATTATGGCTCAAATCTGTTTATATCTATGCTATAAACACATTCTACAGAGGACTCAGCAATTCTTTAGACTATTAAATCTCCATCATACCCAATTTACCAAACGAAGATTCATATTGCTCCTACGGTACTGGGGGGAAAAAAGGATCAGTGTCTTTCCTTTGGCTAGACTGTGGGGACAAGAAATTCTTGAGGAAGTGTATTCAGTTACTTTGTGGCACAGTGTGTTTGTGTTCTTTATGGCTTTCTTTCTTCCTTTCTTTCTCTCTCTTTCTTTCTTCTTTTAATTAAATTTAACAGGGTGACATTGATCAATAAGAACCTGGCTTCCAATTCTTTGCCCTTTAATGTGCTTGATGGTAAAGCCACAGATGTTGCTAAATCATGCATGGTATCCATGTTCTGTTTGTTTAGGCCCATTTTTGGCTTCTGGCCAGCACTTCCCATTAGTGTTCCCCAGGGGCTCTGATATGCCTTGCAGGTGATTATGGCCAATAATAATAATAAAAAAAGTGTCTTTCTTGGTGTTATTTTCTTCCCTCTAGGGGGATAGCTACTTCTCTGAGATTACTGAAGAATTCAAAGCTTCCTTTCTTATATAGTTGGGAGTTTCAGAAGTGCTGACTCCTCAAACACCACTTTAGAATCTATCTTGCCTGATAGATGGCTGGGACAGCCTCCGCAAAGCTAACATTGGGGGAGAGTGACTTCTGAGACAGTATATCTGTTAAGAGTGTATTTCTGTGTTTTTCCTACAGGTATCCTGGGAAATAAAGGACTTTCTCAACCATATCATTTTTGAAAATAATCACTGAATTGCTACAAAGATGAATTATGTACTATGTGATTAGGGAATAGGTTGGGCAACACATGATCCTTGAAGATTTTTGAAGGCGTTTGAGAAGGTCAAAGCAAGAGATAAGAATTAATCAAATAGCCTGGGCTGAGTAGCTCAGCTGGTCCTATAGGCCAAGATTGGTGGTTCAATCCCTAATCATGGCATATACAAGAATCAACTAATGAATGAATAAATAAATGGAACAAAAAATTGATGTTTCTTTCTCTCACAAATCAATAATTAAAAACACAAAATAAAATAAAGAATCAGACATATAAAAAGCATTTATAGCAGAGGGTATTTTAGGCACAGTGAGAGCCCTGTTAAGATAAACATGTCTGCTGGATATAGAAATTTGAACCACACCAAGAAGTCCTACCAGTATGACTCTAATGTAATTTTAATCCTTGACTAAAAACAAATAATAAAAGAGCTCTTTGATGGTATTTATTTTTCCTTGTGAAACAAATTTATTCCAATATGATTGTATATAATTATGTTTTCTGTAAGAGACTCATTCTCTTTTATTAAAAAAACATATATTTTATAAATTAAATTAGTTTTCTGTGTTAAAGAAAATCATTGATCAGTTTCAAGTATGCACATGTGTTTGTTCACAGATGATCCTGGTCCCATAGGTTTTTTATATCCATTTCAGACTTGTTTGAAACCAGATTTCCTTGCATTAGTCATGTGAAATCTAAAGTGACAACTCAAGCAATAGTTTATAATATATCTTTCAATAAAACCAAAGAACTAAATTTAGAATATTGTCTTGTTTAGGGTTCTGTATCTTTTTTTCCCTAAAAACTTAATTCTTTTAAAGCAGTGATTCTTAACCTTTTTTGAGGTACCGAACCCACCAGTTTCATATGCGCATTCACCGAACCCTTCTTTAGTGATAAATAAAATATGATTTTTTTTCCAAATTCAAGACATACGTATATGTTTTTTTTACTGGTGCACAAAATGAGTTGTGCATGAACATCACCTTGCTCAAAGAACAAAACCAACAAAGTGCATGAACTCACAACAAATTACGGTATTACTTTATTCTGGCCTCCGCCGCAGAGGCTTCTCCGAACCCCTGAGATTGACTCATGGAACCCCTAGGGTTCGATAGAACCCAGGTTAAGAACCACTGATTTAATGAAACCAACCCTTTTTTTTTTTTGTGGCAGAGACAGAGAGAGAGAGAGGAACGGATAGGGACAGACAGGAAGGGAGAGAGATGAGAAACAGGATAGGGACAGACAGGAAGGGAGAGAGATGAGAAACATCAATTCTTCGTTGCGGCTCCTTAGTTGTTCATTGATTGATTTCTCATATGTGCCTTGAGCGGGGGGGGGGGGCTACAGCAGACCAAGTGACCCCTTGCTTGAGCCAGTTATCTTGGGCTCAAGCTGGCGACCTCCGGGTCCCAAACCTGAGTCTCCCACATCCCAGTCTGATGCTCTGTCCACTGCGCCACTGCCTGATCAGGCGGGAACCAATCTTGTATTGACTTAGATTGTAGAATGAGAGATTCTGTTCTTATAGTCCCCTTTTTTGCCCCAAAGAGAGAGATACTAATTTTGTTGAGCTAGGGATTAAGCACAGCATTTCTTTTCTTAGCAATAGATCAGGAGCACATAATGCTTAGAAATGTGTGGCCATTTTTATTTTTTCACATTTTCACCATTCAGAAGACCTCAGGGCTATAAGATTCTTTTATTAAGTGTTCTTCTACCCTCTGCCACGAGTAGAAGTTTGTTCTATAGCACTACAATCTGAATGTTTGTGTCCTTTAAAACTCATGTTGAAATCTTAAATCACAAAGGTGATGGTATCAATAAGTGGAGTCTTTGAGAGGTGCTTAAAAATCATGAAGATGAAGCTCTCATGAATGGGATTAGCACCTTATAAAAGAGGCTCCAGAGAGATCTTTAGCCTCTTCTTCAATGTAAGGATACGAGAATTTTGAGACCCAGAAGAGGACCTTCCTGAGACTATGCTGACACCTGGATCTCAGACTTCCAGCCTCCAGAACTGTGAGATACTTTTCTGCTGTTTCTAACCTATTTAGTTTATGGCATTTTGTTATAGCAGCCCAAATGGACTAACACATACTGAGGACCATTGTTCTTATTCTTCTTCTTTTGCCTTTAGTTAATTCCTCAATTCTGTGAACTGCAGTACATTTGTTTTGCTAGAAGATTCCACCAATTTATAAGAGACACAGCCTGACCAACTAACTGGTTGTGAATTAGAGTAGTCTGATATATTTTTAAGTGTCATAAAAGTATGCTAATAATGAGTAATACTTATATTTATGAGTCATTAAATATTCACAAACTTTTCAATCACAACCTTTCTCAGTCAGTAGATATCTAGGATGGCCAGAAGAGCACACAGCAACATCATAACAGCAAAGCTGACCACATAGTCATTGGTACTGATTGCTAATATTGTGGAAATAAATGGAATAGTTATGTCAGACATGATTTATTTTATTTTTATAAATTCAGCTACACTACACATTTTAAGACGTATTTATATCTGCTTTTCCATGTAATCAGTAACAATAAATATTTTTAGAGATCAAACTTTCAGGTGCAAATAGTCACAGGAAAACTTCATTGCTAATATAAAAACAAATCAGAATACCAGACAACACTTAGAATATTAAAATAATCTGTAATAGGAGTGGTAGAGGTGTTCTGAAATAATGATAGACCTTTCATAAGACTAGAATTAGAAGGGAATAAAATTAATCAGGTCTTATTAATTGATCTTTGGGTCTTCACATAGCAGGCATATATATATGAAAGACAGTATAAAAAGGAAAGTAGTTTTTGAATCATATGAGCCATTTTTATAAAAAATAAAAATGTAAATTTCAGCAATGGAGTGCAGGTTTGTGGAGTTCTAAGAAATGGTATGAGCGAAAAATATAACTAAAAAGAAAGATTTAGAAAACATTATAGGCGATCATGTCATGAAGCAGGTTAGTAAAAGACTAGGGAAACTCTGGCAAGTGAGAAAACAGACAAACTGCTGAAAAGACTGCCAGAACATCTGAGCAATTAACAGCCAACTGATAAGTCACAAGATTCTGTCCTCCTCAACCACCTATGATACTTAAGAACAAGTAGTTTAAACCTATCCTCCCTGACCAAAACTATCTAAGAGCAGGTTGTTTAAATCACCTTAATAAGGGAGATAAATAACAAAAACCCAATTATAGCCAGACTAATCCAAGATGGGGTGAAACTAACCAAAGAATGACTCCAAACTCTACCATATGTTCATTTTAATATATTAGCATACTACAAGACACACACAGAAATCTAATGAATATTCTGTTAAGATCTTCCCTTGGGACTGCCATAAAATTTCCACCAATAGAAAATGGATAAAAGACAAAGGATGCCAGTGTGCTCTCCTCTTTGAGCATGCTCATGCCCCCTTTCCTCAAGTATGCACTTTGCATCTTCTGTTCTAAGTTCTAAGGGTCCCCACAAGACTTGCACCCAGTGAAGCAATGATCAGTGGCAGCTTGTCCTGGACATACCCCCTGATCCTATCTCAAGGGTCCTTCCTTTGTCTCACTGCCCTAAGCTTTAATAAACTTACTTTCACTTTACCTGGACTCCTGTCTTGAAAATTTTCTAGCATGAATTAAGAATCTGGAGGTCACCTGACACATGAAAGGGTCAGACCATTAATCCAGTAACAATGGTAGAACTCACATGAGGTCTTAATGGAAATGAAGTACAATCAAACAATGATCAAGTGCCTCCTATGATTAAGTGCCTTTAATCTCTAAAGGACTTTAGCTCCACCTGAAAATTTGAGTATGAGGTTAAGATGGCATAAAGGTCTTTGCACAGTACATCTCATGATGCCTTTCTCAACAACAAAGTTCTCACTTAACATATATTTTGACTCTAACTCATGGCTTTACTTTTAGTCTTTTCAGTGTGTGTGTGTGTGTGTGTGTGTGTGTGTGTGTGTGTGTATGTGTGTAAAATGTTTTCTGGTCTTAATACATTTATGATTGAAGTAATCTAACATAAAAAGTTTTAACATTGTACAAGAAATGGTTAATGTTAAAAGTATGGGAAGCTGAAATTCAGAAAACATTTAAGCATTTTCAAATGTATATCAACTAATCTTCATAACAAGCCTAGGAGGGAAGAATTATTTACAAAAAAGAGAAAGAAAGTTTAGAAAGACCAAATTAATTCATCTTGTACCATCTGATAAATGGCAGAACCAAAATTCAAATCCAGGTCTTTTTGTTACTGGTATTCTCCCCAAATAGCTACTGATAATCAAATCACCAACTATAACGATAATATTGCATTCGTATTGAAAGAGACAAGTCACAACTGCCTTGGTTCAAGGAAGTCAAGTCAAACCAGTCAGCAAAACAAGCAGAACTATTATGTGGTAGCCTTTCCAGGGAAAGCCACGCCAAACCCACGGGGTGAATCCAATGGGGTAGAAAGTCAAAGAAAAATGTAGGGTTCAGTTCAAGTAGCTATCTGGAGATCTCCCTGGACTCTAAACTATCAATTTGGGGCTAGTTATGCCCATAAATGCAGCCTCTTAAAGAGGCTATCTTTAGCTGCTAGTGGAGTCAGCCTGTCAGGTTCTTAATTCATACTTACATTCCTCAAAGAAGAAGCATGAAATGAGCTATCACCTTCTTCCCTTTTCAAATGACCTCTTCTAATACACAAACCTTCAACATAAATTATTTTGTTTTCTTCCATGTTCACTAAATATTTGTGTGGTAATAAATCTCTCTCCATAGTGTATATGCAAGATGTAATGAGAATGACAGAAAAATACAACCTAGAAAATTGGCAAAAATGCAATATTTTTAAGTAATTGTCTCTAGAATTTAAATGCTAGTGATGCTATGGAGTTACTGTGTTCTCAGTGACTTGGTCAGATCATCATAATGTCAAATACTTCTCTTGGTGACGCTAGTTTAGTTTTAAGTTTTCATACATTAGTATGATTTTCTTTTATTGCTGTTTATATTCCCATTAGAATTCAACTTTATTGGGGTAAGGCTCTTCTTGGTTGGTATTATTATTCATTGTGTTCCAATCATGTAGCATTATACTGGTTACTTAGTAGGTACAAAGTTAGTGATTGTTATATGCTTGACTGAATAAATGAGGTTTTTACATTTTAACAATTTTTAGTTTTTTTGTGAAATGGGAAAAGAAAGCCAATCTCAAAGTGTTGATGTAAGAATGTTTTTAAATATATAAAATGTAATATCTATGCACATATATATCAAATAAAGTAAGCACTAGATATATGATAGGTATTGTTTAATGATAGAGTCTGTTTCTTAGACAGAACAGTAACATTTCCTCTCAGAGGGCAGGAATATATTAAATATTGAGTACACAGGAAATTATTTTTAAAGAAAAGATGTAGGAGAGTGACTGAAAAGATCATGGAATCATGATTGTAAGATGTGCCCAACTCAGTATCAATTACATGCACATTATCCACCTCATCTAGGCTTTTCACAGATGTGCAGAGTGGATAGAAAGAAAATGAAAAGGAAAAGTAAGAAACTGAAGAATAATGAAAATTTATGTGAACATGCTGCTATAGCAACCTATTGATTTATCATGTTAGTTGGTACTCAAGGATCGAAAGCAATATAATATCAGTTATTCCTAGGAACAGACTGAAAAATACCATGCATCATTGTCTTAGCCCCAAAGGGTATCTGTCTTTAGTTGCACATTTGAATACATTAATGTTATTAGAAATATTAGACTGCTTTAATGATTTAGACTTTATTAGGCTATTTAAAACATACGCCTTATTTCCTTTCTCAGTTTTAATGAAATCAATAGTTCTGGTTAGAGCTCTTTGGGCTGCCTTACTTGTGACAATCATATTCAGTATGGAGAAGATATTGCCTGTTAACCCTGCATCAAATAAACAAAGTCTACAGTGAAGGTGCCAATGCTCTCCTAGCTGCTGAATCTAGTGTCTCCAGCAACTTGGCCTCTGCTTATATTTCTCCCCTCTGCTTGAACTGCTTTTGTAACATCAACATGTCTATGATTTTAATGTCAAATTTTATTCTATAATAAACCAACACAACCATTGTGCAGAGACCACATTCACAAAGAAAGAAGAGATGTGAAATTGGACTTGAACAATAAAAGCCAGCTTTCTTTCTGTAATCATATATTGGGTTAACAGCATCCCACAACCTAGGGTGACAGGATGCATTTGTACTAATATCCTCTTGTCAATTTGAAAGTGTATTAAAACAAGAGTGGCTCTATTTTATTATCACAAGGCTACACTTGTCATTCTTACAACAGAGTGTATCCCAAACACCATGTTCCATGAGGGGAACACAATGGTGAACAGGACAGAATCCTCACTGTCAGGTAGATTACAGTTCAGAAGGAGTGATGGACAAGTAAACAAATTGAGTGTGGTTTATTAAGTACTTTGATGGAAGAAAGTTCATGAGAATATTTCTGGAGAGCTTCATCCAATAGTAAAAAGGGCTCAAAATAGTTTTCCTGGAGAAAGTGACATCCCAGTTGAGACTCCTAAGGTCTAGCGGAATAAACCCAGTCAAATGTAACCAGGCATGATGTGTGTGTGTTTGTGTGTGTGTGTGTGTGTGTGTGTGTGTGTGTGTAAAGGACTCATAAGCAAAGGGTTCAACATATGAAAAAGTTTTAGAGGCAAAGAGCATGTCACAATTTGTAAACTGAAATATTCCGGGTGGCTACAGTCCCTGCTGTGAAAAAATAGAATGGTAAGATTCATAGCCAGAGAGATAAACAGGAGTCAGAACATGAAGGCCTACCATGCCATACAGTGGTATAAAGGACTTTATTCTAGGAACAATGAAGAACCACTGAAGGGACTCAAGTATAAAGTGATAAGATCAGATATTTATTTTAAAATATAGCTATAAATTTAAGAACACAAACACATTATAGGTATGCTGGTGGGCCTGTGTGTGCAGTACTGTATGAAGCAAGAACAGAAAGGACTTTTTGGACACCTTTGACAATCCAATATGGAGTCACCATCAGCCATGATGGTTATGTCAAGTGCTGTGTCAAAACTGAAGTTAATGGGATATAACAGAACACCTTAAGAAAGGGCTTGGGATACCTAAAACCACAAATCTAGACACTTGGATAGGGCTCTATCTGAACATTGACATGAGTGGGACCTCCACCCCTGGTAGGCTATGAAATCTCAGATATCTGACCACCCAACACTCCAGATTGCCTGTACCTAGTGTCATGTTCAGCCCTGCCGGACTTGTGCTGCCAACCCGGCTGGAGAATGACACCAGCCTCACCACCTGTGGGTGCAGTCAGTGGCAGGAACTATGTGCCGAAGGCTTGCTTTGCTGTCATTTGTGTCTAACCTGTGTGTGATTCTCCTGGCTTATTGGGGGAAGTCTTCCTAATAAACCTAGCACTATGGACAGACACAAATATGTATGTGACATTTTTTGGTATAATCCCTTGATCATGAAAAGAATTAGCATATTGGTCTCAGTGTGTCCCAAATCAAAATCAGCCCCATCTTCTTTCCAAATCTCTTTTTCTGTGTTCTCAGTCTTGGCCAAATGGCTTCACCATTCACCTTGTTACTGAGATAGAAAACTCAGAATTACCTTCAAATAGTTATCTTTTTGTTATCTAATCAGGCACTGAAATATAGAAACACCACCTTTTCTCACCTGCTATTTTTTGTTTGTTTGTTTGTTTTAACTGAACAACCAATACCCTAGTAACAATCAATTACATACACATCTTTTCCTTCTATTCCTCCCAAAACTCCAAGAAACATTTTGCAAGACAGGGAGTGGACCATTTTACTACATGTGAAAAGCTTTTCCCTGCCTTCCCAATGCCTATGAAATCAAGTTCAAATGTCTTAAAATGACATGTAAAACTTTTCAATTCTTGCACTAAAGTGCCTTTCTACTCCCACCTCTTTTCACATCCTGTATGACGAGGCATAAAAAGAAACTCTCCACATAATGTAAACACGACATTGACCGTGTCCTTTCCTTGACTGTGATCATTTTTGATTCTTTGCAATGAATGTTTGGAAAGGCTGCTCACCACGGTTTGGCATCCAGCATAAAAGCTCCCTATCCCTGAAGCATGTCTTAATGTTCTGATTGGAGTTGAATGGACTCTTGCTGTGTACTTTTGCCAGATTCAAATTAGAGTTCCCTTAGGATTTTCTGACTTAGTACTTAGTTCACTGTGGTGATTTTTATGAAAAATCATCAACTCTAAGTCGGGAAGCATACTGGAATGGTCCACTTTCAATCTAGTTTGACCAAGCCCAAGTTTTAAACATAATGACATGTATTTATGTCTTACATGGACATGTGTTCTCCTCAGCGGTTGAAATGCTCCCACTTGTTTCACATATTTTCCCTTTACCTTCTTGGCCTCAGATGACAAAGTCATCACAGGGGTGATGGAACTATACTGACAAGACTTTGGTTATTAAAAGAAGTGAAATCTCAACAGAATAAAATTAATAAAATGACAAATAAATAAACACAATAAAATAATAGTGAGATAACATTATAAATTCAAGTTCCTTCTATGCAGGAACTTATTTCCTTTCAAAATTTTCAAATTATCTCACAGATATTGACCATATTGTGAAATGAAGAGGTAAAATCTGAGCTCAGCAAGGAAAATTATCTCTAACGTGGGGTGGTAATGTAGTTACTTCTAGTACCATTCTAAACTGAAATATGTAACTGCTCACTCTTATAGGAATGGCTTTGAAAATGAGAGACTGAAAGAAAGCATGAGAGAGAGAGAGACAGAGAGAGGGAGAGAGAAAAGATATTTCTAGTCACCTTTGAGTAATCCAAGTTGTGGTATAAAATCTAGACAAGAAATATTCTGGTCCAAGAGTCAGAATATTAAGGGTTTGTCTTTTTTTTCCATTTAAAATAATCACTTTATTGAGGTATCACTGACATATACAAAGCTATACATATATATACAGGGTTTATAGTTGTTTGTATGGAGAACAATACAATAATTCATCAACAATAATACAAGAATAAACTGTGTTTTATATATGCAGAACTATAAACCTACGTTTGCCATTCCCTCTATTGTACATCTGATGCATACAAAGCTCTATATATATTGGAGATAAGTATACATTTGTGAAAGCATCATCACCAAGACCATAAACTTATTTATTGCTTTCCAAGTTTTTCTCAGAATTAAACTCTACTTTCTATCCTGTATTTCCCTTCAACAAGTCATTCAACCTCTATGAGATACAGTTTACTTACTTATAATCTAGTTAAAATGATGCAAAGAATGGGTTAGATTGTATAGAGTGAGTTATATAACATGTTGTAAGATTGCAAAGTCAGCATGTACTGTAAAAGTTATACGTATTAAAATGGGCCTTGACCAAGACATGGAAACAACCCAAAAGTCCTTCAATAAATGACTGGATAAAGAAGATGTGATATATATATATCATGGAATATATGTATATCATGGAATATATGTATATCATGGAATACTCCTCAGCCTTAAGAAATGATGACATCAGATCATTTACAACAAAATGGATGGATCTTGATAACATTATATGGAGTGAAATTAGTAAATCAGAAAAAACTAAGAACTGCATGATTCCATATATAGGTGGGACATAAAAAAGAGACTAAGAGACAGAGACATGAGTATGGTGGTTATGGGGGGGTGGCAGGCAGATAGAAGGTGACAGAAGATAATTTGACTTTGGGTGATGGGTATGCAACATAACTGAATAACAAGATAACCTGGAGATGTTTTCTTTGAACATATGTACCCTGATTTATTAATGTCACCCCATTAAAATTAATAAAATAAAATTTTTTTAAATGGGCCTTGAAAATTCCTTAACCTTCTTTCCATTATTATTATTATTATTATATTCTGAGTGTGGACATATTTTAATTCAATTTATTTATGTTAAAAATAAACAAACTACAAAAACAGTTCACCCATTTATCCAATCCACCATGCCTCTGGCAGTCATTTATTTTCTGTATCTATAAACTAGGATTTTAAAAACATTTATTTAAATTTATTATTATTATTTTTTAGAATCCACATACAAAGATCATAAGGTAGTTGTATTTCTCTGTCTCACTTATTTCAGTTAGCATAATGTGCTCAAGTTTTATCCATGTTGTCGCAATGGCAAGATTTTATTCTCTTTTAGGGCTGAATAAGAATCCAGTGTATATATGCTCCACAATTTCTTTTTTTTAAATTGAACTTATTGGGTGACAGTGTTTATCATAATTATGCAGGTTTCATTTCAGGTGGCCAAGCCTACAATACATCTCTGTATTCTGTATTGTCACTTTAAACTACCACACTTTGCAAATGTCTCCAAAATGGAGGGCACATATCCCAAGATGGGTGCAAAGGGACTTGTCATAATGTAGAAAGAAAATAACACAGTCCAGCCTTACAAGGCAATGGTGGAGTGGATAGAGCATCAGACTGGGACATGTAGGACCCAGGTTCAAAACCCCAAGTTCGCTGGCCTGAGCATGGGATCATAGAAATGACCCCATGGTCACTGGTTTGAGCCTAAAGATTGCTGGCTTGAAGCTCAAGGTCACTGGCTTGAGCTTAAGGTCATTGGCTTGAGCAAGTGGGTCACTCGCTCTGCTATAACCCCCTCCCCATCAAAGCACATAAGGAGAAAGCAGTCAATTAACAGCTAAGGAGCTGCAATGAAGAATTTGATGCTTCTCATCTCTCTCCCTTCCTGTCTGTCTGTCACTATCTGTATGTCTCATTGTATGTCTTTGTGAAACTTTTAGGTTAAGTTGTGTACACCATATGAATTATTATATGTTTAATCTTTCTTTTTTTATCTTTATTATGCAGCACTCTAAGTTTGAATAGTTGACTCTATTTAAGTGAAATGTAAAAATGTGCTACAGTTTGCAAAACTAAAATATATGAAAATGCTTGGAATATCACAATATAATATGCAAATATAATGTATTCCTACCTTTGACATAAATAAATTGAATTAAAAAAAGCAAAGAAAGAGGATCATTGAAGATACAGAAAAATATTTTCAATCATTTCTGGTTTCCTTGAAAATAAACAAAGGGAAGAAGAGCCCCTTTCTTGTATTCCTTTATTAAAGTGAATACTCAAATGAAATTTATGGGCCTGTCCAGATGACTGGGTAGTATACATCTCGAATAGGAAAAAGGAGAGGAAAGGTCACTTTACTTCATTATGATTTCTCAAGTTCACTTCACCTCTGTAAAAGCAAGATTGAAAAACCATCATTCCCCAAAGTGAAAACCTAACCTGACCAAGAGAGGTTGTCATATCTCTGTGTAATGTGAACATGGAAAATCTAAATGGTTGATTTTAGACATCTTTCTATTCATTCAATGGTACCTGAATACATTTTGTAAATAAATATGCATACATGTTTTAGGCACACAAATAACTAATCCTAAGCAAAATGTTAATGCTTATCTTGTTATCTCTATACAGTGTTATAGACTGAACGATTAACAGGATTCTGAAATGAGAGATGCTGACATGACATTTGTTGTAAAGATGAATTAAAAATGCATAGATTAAATTTTAAATGTATTGCTTAAAAAGTCAAAGTATTACAGATACTCATCATTAAATACGAAATCTTTAATATCTTGAGTACACAACTGTTTTTTAATTGACATATTGATAAATTTTAAAGTTTTACTATGTATGTGCTTTGCTTTCAAGGGGGTAATTTGTATTTACCTCATCTGTAACTTTTGTATCCCCAGCTTAAATTATGATGGAGAATTAAACAAGAAATTGTGTTGTTATTAAAGAATTCCAAACAGCACTGCTTTTATTGGTCATTTACCTGTATATAGGCAAAATGAGTAAAATTCTACTTAAAAAGCCTGAGCTGTTAAATGTCATTAGAAATCAGTAGGCATTTCTTTCTAGGAATCAAGCTGGGATTTGAGGATATCAAAAAAATGGAGGGAATTCAAACAAGCAAGGAAATAGCAAAATTCTGAACTAAGACCGAAATAATTACAGCTTCACAAGTGATATAAATTTCATATTTTTGCAATACATATTCAAATATTAGTCCATTAAAATATAATTTGTTTATAACCTTAATAATAAATGAATATACTATTCTTTAGCCTTAGATTAACCTAATGTCATGCCATAAAAATATGATTTGCTTAATAATACTTTACCTGTTCCAAAAGTGTCTTTTCAGTACATATAAGGAGTATATTTCTTTTTATTAATCTTCTCTATTATTAAAAAAAAATTTAAATTTGTGGCTCTCTATATAATTAAACACACAATTCTGGTTTTCCCAGTGCTTAAACATATATGAAATAAAATTAAGACTAATTAGATATCCCTGCCAGGCATGCTGAAAGAGACCATAGTGTTTAAAAATGACCATTTTATAGCAAGGGATAATATTTTAATATCAAGTATTAAAACTTGAGTCATTCTCATGATGTTTGTTTAAATAAATGCAATAAATTAAGGTCAATTGACTAATATTTCTAATAAAAATAATTATATTATCCATGAGGGAGACAGTGTTTCTCATCTCCTGATACTCCTTATGCCCCAGTGTTGCTTCTCCATACACACACATTGATTAGGATAACCCTGTGTAATGATAGTGCATGATATCTAAGACTTAGTCATAAAAGATATGACAGCTTCTATCTTGCATTCTCTTGGAACACTAGTTTTGAGGTAAGTCAACTGCCATGTCATGTTGACAGTCAAGCAGTCTTATGAAGAAGTCCATGTAGTGATTAACTGAGCCTTCTTTCAATAACTAGCACTAATAGGCCAGGCATGTGAGTAAGCTGCATCTTGGAAGCAGATCTTCTAGGCCTCCTCAAGTCTTCATATGACCATCCCGAGATGAAACCTTGACTGCAACCTGATGATAAATACTGAGCCATAAACATACAACTAAGCTGCCCTTGATTTCCTGACGCAAGAAACTGCTTGAGATAATAAATGCTTACAAATTTAAGATGCTAAATTTTGAATTAACTGGTTACTTGGCAATAGATAACTAATAATTTCAATGTATACAGGAATAAAAAACATGGTTGACAAATCTAAAATGTATCATGATGGCAACTTAAAGTTGAGTGCTCTTGACAGGTTATTTTAAGTCTCTGTGTCTCAGTTTAGTTATCAGTAAATTGAAAATAATAAATTGTACCTCACAAAAATTTGAGAAATAAATAAAATAATAAAAAATATATATTTTAAGTATTTAAAAGTACTGGAAAGTGATTTGTCCTCGGTATTTTTTTTTCTGTTCTTTAAAATGTGCTCAATTGATAAGACTTCTTTTAAAAGGTTTTTAAGTGGATTGTTCCCAGTAGCTAGAGATGAATTTTGCAGGAGACAGAACTCTTAGTAGAGAAAAGACAAGGGATGCTCAGGTACAGTCTCTGTTTTTATTTGTTTGTGCTTATTTGTTTACATTTGTTTTAACAAATATCTGATTTTGAAATTTTGATTTGAGATGAATTTTTTTCCCAACGACAGAGAGAGAGAGAGAGAGAGAGTCAGAGAGAGGGATAGATAGGGACAAACAGAAAGGAACAGAGAGAAGTGAGAAGCATCAATCATTAGTTTCTTGTTGCCCTTGCCACATCATAGTTGTTCATTGATTGCTTTCTCATATGTGCCTTGACCATGGACCTTCAGCAGACCAAGCTACCCCTTGCTGAAGCCAGCGACCTTGGGTCCAAGCTGACAAGCTTTTGCTCAAGCCAGATGGGCCCGCACTCAAGCTAGAGACCTTGGGGTCATGAACCTGGGTCTTCCACATCCCAGTCCGACATTCTATCCACTGCGCCACCGCCTGGTCAGGCAATTTGAGATGAATTTTTATAAACATCTCCTTAAGTAGATACAAAGAAAGTGTGTAAGTTATTTCTAAATATTTTATAAGCTGTATTTATAAAAAATATCTAGAAAATAAAACTTCTCCAGACCTTACAATAAACTTTCCTCCGCATTGACAGCATCTCTGACAACTTCATGCTCCAGTTGGACAACTTGAGGTCAAGAGAACAACTCAGAAACATGGCTGTATCTTTTTTTCCCTCTGTGTATCTATGTAATTTCACTAATTTTGTATCTTTGACTAAATAAATTGGAAATGATGAATGTTTTTATGGGCAATGTTTTATTTTGCTAATTTATAATTGACCTGCAATGCCTTTTCTTTGGCATTTAACATTGACATTTCAACTGATTTTTGATATATTTTCAGGGGCCAGGACCTAAACTAGGCACCATTGTATAGGATTAAAATTCTAGCTCTGCCACTAACTGTATTAACTTCTACAAATTACTTAAAAACATTGTGCTTTTCCCCCTCTCAAACAAGATGAATAAAGTGATAGTTCTATGATCTCATAGTTTTGTTATAAAAATAAACTGCTTAATATTTATTAACAATTTAGAACACTGCTTGTCAAATAACAAGTGCTTACTAGTTTTTCATTTTGATGAAGTACACATTTGAATGGCTCTGAAACTAACATGGTAGGTCCATTTAGTGAGGGTAACAACAACCACTTAGCAATCGAAGTCCTTCATTTTCCTATTTTATGAATATATTCAAATGTGCTTTAGTATAATATTGAGAAGACTCCATATATTCTAATTGTGTTTAAGAATTTAAATATTTCCTCAACTATAACCCTAACATATGATAAATGTATACTTTTCTCTGAAATGAAAATATATTTGCTTTTCATAGTGCATTTACTTTTCACAGCTCCTAGATTTTCTCTAGTTGTGTAAATGTGTTGGGGAAGGACATTGATTGGAGAAATCAATCTACCTTTTATAGAAGTGGTTTTAAATTTTGAAAATTTAACAAAAGCTATAGTCCATCTTCTCAGTAGGAAGAAAGTCACTGAAGTTATGACTATGAGCACCAGTTGACATTTTGCTATATTTGCTATAGGCTAAAAAACAGGACTAAGAATTACTATAATCATCTTTTTTTGTGTGTAAATGTTTGTTGTATTAGTAAAGGGAGAGAGAAATAGAGAGAGAGGGATAAAGCAAAATACCCCAAAATAAAGAAAAATCAGGATATCATCTTACAAAATATTGGAAGCAGAATGGACTTAAACAAATGAGTTCTTACTTGTAATATTGAAAATAATTGTTAGCTTTTAAAGAAGAAATGACAAAAACTCAAAAGTGACTGAAAGATACATAAAATAGGCACACAACACAATCAACAGTTCAAATGGTATAGAAACATTTGCCTGAAACCTATGTACTCTTATTGGTCAATGTCATCTCAAAAAAGAAAGATATTTAAAATAGTTTGTCACTATTTAAATGTGTGTGTGTGTGTGCATGTGTGTAGAACCGAGCGTGGGGAGTGCAGGTAGTCCATACTCAAGGATGTCTTCTGGAAGGAGGCATTTGAACAGGTGCAATGGAAGTTCTATTCACCAGAAGAACAGATGGAATGGAGGTTCTATTTACCAGAAAAGTGTTACTTTCATAGTTATTACTTTTTGGCTGTCTCAATAAGATTTTATTTGAATAAAGAATTTTGTAACTTTCAAAGGATTGAAAACCACTCTTCTAGATGATTATCCATAAAGATAATCACAAACCAAAAATATCTCAACCTGGATCATCAGAAATCTTAGAGGGTGTGACAAGAATAACCCCAGAGAGGTTTATCTTATTCTAAATACATAAAACTATGGGAACTTCTATGAAGTCAGAAAGAGGAAGAATTAAAATTAGTAAAAGTATAGTAAAAGAATTAAAAATTGAATATCCCAAACTGGAGATGTTTCATATAAAAGAGCTGCAAAACAATTTTAGGTAAAGCCAGTCACGGTTCAACCGAACATTTTCTATTTGCGTGTGTGTGTGAAAGACACAGAGAGACAAGAAGGGAGAGCGATGAGAAACATCAATTCTTTGCAGCACCTTTGTTGTTAATTGACTGCTTTCTTATATATGTCTTGGGGGGGGTACAGATGGGGGAGCTATGCTACAGCAGAGTGAGTGACCCCTTGCTTAAACCAGTGACCTTGGGCTTCAAGCCAGCAACCTTTGGGCTCAAGCTAGTGAGTCCATACTCAAGCCTGATGAGCCAGCTCTAAAACCGGTGATCTCGAGGTTTTAAACCTGGGTCTTCACATCCCAGTATCACGCTCTATAAAACTGCACCACCAACTGGTCAGGCAACTTAATACTTTTCTTGAATATATCACTCCCTAGTTTTAAAGCAAAATATATATAGTATAGATACTACACTTTCCTCCGCATCCCATCTTCCAGTTAATCCACTGGGGTGCCACTCTCTGATGGCTGATAAAACCAGCTAAAGAGGTTTGAATGAGCTGACTGGTTGAAAATAAAGAGAAAGTAGTCAAATCCTGACTGCTCCTGTTCAATAGCTCTTGCCAAGGCTTTCTGAGGCTTCTCAAGGGGACAATCACGCATAGCTGAAGTTACAAGTAGCCTTAAAATCATGTTGGATAATCCTTTAACCATATATTTTACTTCCTCTACAGCCCCTTTCATGATAGAATATCTAAAACACAATGAACCATAAAACAAAATGTTAGGATGTCTTGAGGGAGAGTAAGGCAGGTGAAAGGGTTGAGGCTTATCAAGGAAGCCAGGCGCAGACAGCAGCTCCAATTGCTACTGGAGTGCTCTCACAGATTCTGTGCCCAAGTCCTTGAAGAGCTGTTTACTTCTCAATTAAACTTGGTCGCCAGGAAGAGCAATGGTGTGTTGGTTCAGAGGGAAGGAGAAAAAATAAAACCACCAGCAATGAGGGATTTGCAGACATTTTTGAGATCACAGAAACCAAAGTGGACATTTCTTCTGGATGCTATTAGCTCCTTTTCCTTCCCGGGTGGGCCCCTTCAGTTTGTTTGCCTGCGAGGAGGCTGCTGAGAATCTTTCAAGCCAGTTAAAGAAATTGCTTAAAGTAAATATCTGAAACACAAACACATTAGCTCCAAGTGCATGGGACACAATAACAATCACAAAGCCCTTACTTCTTTTCTCCTTTGTACCATTCAAAGACTGGAGGCGGCACACCTGCACCTTCGCATCTTATCAATCCGCTGCGCCCGGGGGCCACAGTGCCCGATTTAATTTCCTGGATGGTAGGAGCAACTGAAAGAGAAAGAAAACAAACTGGTGGATAAGTAAAAATAAATTTCAACACAACTATAACGCGCATATATTTCTATTCCTTCTAAATTGCAAGTAATCTTATGCCTGGTCGGCCAATGCAGCACGTTTTCAGTGTTTTACACTTCTAATACTGACTAGTCACTTTCAGCTTCATTTTTCAAGTTGGACAATAGATGAATGTTCCCAGGGAGTGCAGAGTAAATGCAATACATTTTGGCCCTGCTTCCTATTGGAAAGTGACATCGGTGAGGGAAACACTCCATCTGTACTCCAGTCAAGCTCTACTCCAATAATAGCTCTCATTTACTGAGTGATTACTGGGAGCTGGTCACTGGGCTGGGTGATTTTTGTTCATGATTTCCTCACAGTAATACTCTAAGCTAAATGGCATTATCCCAATTTTACAAATGTAAAAACTGAAACTCAGAGAGGCTGAATAATTTGTCTAAGGTCATGCAGCTGCTTCGTTGTAGAATTTGGACTGGATGTCAGGCATGTTGACTCAAAGCCTGAGCTCTTTCAATATTTTTTTCTGTTTACTCCTTGATAGATAAAATGGCTACTCAGACACCATCTTATAACAATGCAGGGCCTGACCAGGCAGTGGCACAGTGGATAGAGCGTAAGATTGGGATGCGGAAGGACCCAGGTTCGAGACCCCGAGCTCACCAGCTTGAGCGCGGGCTCATCTGGTTTGAGCAAAAGCTCACCAGCTTGGACCCAAGGTCGCTGGCTCCAGCAAGGGGTTACTCAGTCTGCTGAAGGTCTGCAGTCAAGGCACATATGAGAAAGCAATCAATAAACAACTAAGATGTTGCAATGGCAACAAAAAACTGATGATTGATGCTTCTCATCTATCTCTCTCCGTTCCTGTCTGTCTGTCCTTACCTATCCCTCTCTCTGACTCTCTCTCTGTCTCTTTAAAAAAAAAAAAAAAAAAAAAAGAACAATGCAGGAATGAAGGAGGAAGAAGGACTTGCTCACTTAGTAATCTAGCTCAGACCTCCCTTGCAGGTGGATGCTGATAAGGGACAATTGGATCAAATGCAAACAAATTCTGAAGAACTATTGGGCAAATAAGTTTGTAAAATATGATTTTTATGTTTGCTCACTTTTATTGTTAAAAATGGCACTGGTCTGAAATTGCTAATTACTTATCTGCTTGAGAAGGGGCATTGTTATGCAAATGTGTGCTGGAGGTGGGAGGTGTCTTTGTGGTCCCAGGCAGTTTTTTAGATGGAAGGAGGAGAAGGAAGAAGCCAAGACGGAAGGGAAGGAGAGAGAAATCAGTTTTGCACAGTAAGAAGCCATGTTGGCAGATGGGGAAACAGAGGTGACTAAGACTGGTGGGGGTCTTTGATTCTAGGAAAACCGAGATGTGTCAGTGACTTTGGTAGCCCTGAATGGAAAGGTAAGTGTTTTCCTTCTGTGCGTTTCTCGCTGGCCAGGTGTGACGCTACAATAAAGGAATGGCCCACCATTTTTTGGCTCTGCAGTTTCTTTACCATCTGTCCGAATTCAGTGAGAACCTGCATGTGAATGGCCATGATGGTGGAGGCCCCTTGCCTTATGGGTGCCACTCCCAACTAAAAACAGAAGAAGCTATCTTGCAGCTACCTTTTCCCAAAGCCCTTTGACGAATCCATATAACCCCTGTCCCATCCCTCGCTCTGGGCTGACGCTGTTTGCTGGTCTCAGCCTGCCTACTCCCAGGCAGTTTTAAAATAAATTTTTCTTTTGAATACACTAGCCTCATGTTATCTATTCAGTCCTCAGTTTCTGCCTTTCACTCCCCTTGCATTAGCTCTTGAGGGATTTTTTTTAATATATAGTTTCTTCTACCTGGAATGCTGTTCTTCCTCATTTCCACAAATTCAAGTGCTAATTTAAGTGTCACCAGTGCCAAACTCTTTCCTGTTGCTCTGGCTGGAAACAGATTTCCTTTTTCTGAAAGTAGGTTTTTATAAAGCTCTCATACTTAACTATTTCTATCTTGTATTGCAAGATATATTTTATGAATGGCTCAGGCTTCCTTGTCAGCTTAAATATCTGATTCAGTTTGAATATTCAAAGATCAGCCCACAATGCCTGGCACAAAATGATGCTTGAAACAATTTTTTGTAGCATAGCCATTTCTTTATTTAACAAACAGTTATTGAGCCATCAATAATTGTCAGGTATTTCTCAAAGCACAAAGCAGTTAAACTGCCTGATAAAGCTTATATTCTAGATGTGGTGGGGGTGGGGAAATAGAGTACAGGCAGTAAGGGTCATAAATAAGTAATTTAAATAAAATGTAAGAAACTGATTTAAAAACATGGTAAAAAAAATACAGTCAGCTAAGAGAAATTAGAGCAATGAATGGATTTCAATTTTATGTAGGATAATTTGATTAAGACCCACTGAGAAGGTAAGATTTAAGCAAAACAGATGTAAATGAGTAAGTTTCGGATGTCGATAGCTAGAGAATGACTTTCAAGAAGAGGTAACAGCTTGTTACCTTCTAGAAGTTTCATATGCATGTCTCTTCATAAATATTTTCTTTTCTACCAATATTTTTAATATAGTACATATTTTAAATAACATTATGAGAAGTAGTTCAATACAATAGAAAACTTGAAGATTTAAATACTAATTCATTCAGACAAATGATCTGAGTAAATGTGCACTTTGGATATATTTTAGGTTTCTATAAAAAGCAATAGAAAGGTACAGAGTTTGATGATTTTCTAATATGTGGTGAATATGAAAACCGTAAACATTCTTACAACAGAAAATTACCTTTCCTTTGAAAAATACACTTGCAAATTCATCATTTTCTGTTAAGGGTGGTACTTCATTTTGAAATTATAGGACCTCTATATGTTTGTGCTATTTTTATTTTTATTAATAAGCTTAACTTATATTTCTGGAAAAAAATTTCAAAAATAATTTTATTGAAGTGTTTGGTAATAATGATAAAAAGTAATAAAATATGTTTACCCAAAAAGTCTGAATAAGAATGTTGTGAAATAATATATGCACACACATTTTAATATATAGGAGGTCCTTGGTTTATGACAGTCTTGACATACGATGTTTTGAGTTTATGATGCTCACTTCCATAAAAACTTAAAATAATTGAGATGTGAGTGTTTCAGCTTAGACCATTAGCATCATACTTACAGCCTATATAAGTGAACTAGTTTAGTTGTACGCGACAGAAGGACAGTAACGTGGCATGTTTGTGTTTTTATGTTCTAGATTATGATTTTACAACTGTATTAGGATAGGTAAGTGATTTAGACTAGTCTGTGTTTCAGCTTACACCAAAATTTGGGTTATGTCATTGTTGTAGGAACAGAACTGTGTCGTAATCCAAGGACTCCCTATATGTATATATGTAATAATAATATATACTACATATGTATATATATACATACAAATAGAAACACACACACTCAAACATATAAAGAATCATTTAAAAATGATTTCTGTGTTAAACAGATTCACATACAATATACAAAAGACATGTACATATACATAAAAACTCATCTATTTGTCTATTATTAATACATCGTTTTGCTTGTGAATGCTATGGATAAGACTGTATTTTAACTCTTGTTCTCATAGCTTTCATCTGTATTTCTCCCTATCACATTAAGAGGCCATGATATTTTATAATATTCAACTGTTATCAAAGATAAAATAACCATATGCAATAGGAGACTCATCACAAGCTTCTGTTGATAACCTGGTTAATTAGTCTCTTGTTCGTCGAGGGGGCCATGATTCATTACAAACAAAACCATGAAATCTGGAACATTGCCGGAAAGCCCAGGCATAATGAACTATAATAAAAATCTAATTTGTCATTAAAAGGTTTTTATGCAATACAGTGTGCATATGGCTCAACACTAGGTGCTTTACCACACAAGTTAAAGGGACATGATCTGGCAGTGACGGGACATTTACAGTGAAATTTCCAAGTTTACACTATTATGAGCCTTATTACTTTGTATAAATAGAAGAGTCCTGTGACTACAGAAATGCCTGATTATACTCACTGAGTTTCTTTTCTAGAGCACATCTCCAAAACTGTGATGTCTATGAATGCCTTATGGATTTCTTATCATACGGAGCTTTTCCCAAACTTATGAGGTCACAAAACTGCAGAAGCTTTTAAATTTGAGTTCTTGTGGGCCTACATTTCTTGGGATATGTTCTGGGTATGCTGGACAATTGGACTAGCAGATTTTTAAGGTCTATTCCACATGCTATGTTATGTGATCCAGGATTTTTTAGACCAAAATCATCACTGATTCAACAGGCTTATGAGCTATAATGTATTCAGAAATTTTAAGGGAGGAGAAGTCCTCAATTATTTGCATCAGTAGGATGTGATCCCTCTCTTACCAGATATATATATATCTCATATCACTTATGACTAATTAATTCTATAACTGAAACTATAACAGAGAATTATAAGCATTCTTAGCTAAGATATACAAAATATTTATTTTCCCCTAAAATGCTCTATGTCTTGAGTAAGAAATCAAATTGGGCTCTTTCTAGAAAAGACAATCAAATAGTACAGTGTGTCCGTAAAGTCATGGTGCATTTTTGACATGTGACCAGTCAAAAGTGCACCATGACTTTACGGACAAACTATATAACCTGAGTGACTCTCCCCAAAGGCTATTTTTTTTTTACCATCACATTCCATTGCTCTGTAAATTTTGGCCCTGGCCCAGCAAGGTACCAGTAAGTTGTTTTTATAGGGAGTGGGAGTGTAAATATGAGCATCTACATGTGTTTGGGTTTCTGGATCTGTATTCCTTTTCATGGATATAGTCTTTTGTTCCGTTCAGATGTAATGTTTTCAATTATACCTTTGTAGCAAAGAAGGCCCCTCAAATTGATAAATACAAATGACATCCTTTGGAATGAACTGATTTATGTGCATTACTGATATTTAGGCATACTACCCTTATGTCAAATTGTATATGGCAGTGAGGTGAAGCAACTGGGCCATTAAAAAAACAATTTCAGAAGAATGTTATTAGACAGATGTGGGGAACAGCCAAGAGCAGATGTTGGGGCAAACCAGCAGTGAAAGGATCAAGAAGGATTATTTAACACCTGTGTGATTAGATGGTTATAAAAGAGCATTCTTCACTTTTCATTTACTCAGTGGGATTATTTTTATGCATTGTTTAGCCAGTCATTTCAGAAGGAAGATAATTAAAGGTTCTTCATCCAAAACTCCATGCTCTGCAGGTGCAGAACTTCAGCACTTGGCACCCAACAAGCCTAACTGAGATTCACATTTTCTTAGTTACATGACCATGACCACAAAGATCTTTCTCTCTTGCCATCCTCAATGAGAGCTTTGTTTTTGTACTAAGTGTTATTATAAAAACAATGAGTTAGTTCAAGTGTTACTTCAATAGCCTAGTGAACTGAGGTAGTTGAAATGAAACTTTAGAGTTCCAATAGCAAAGAACTCTGGACTACCTTGCCTTCTCAAAATAATGGACAATGATAAAAGTGCCAGTTAGGTAATTACAATAAAGAAGAATGAGAAATAGTAAAGAAAAATAAGTGATGCAGAAATTCACCCTACAGAAAATACATAAGAAAACACTGGTAAATAAGCATGGTGACCTTGGTCTAGAACATGTGAGCTACATTAAAGCAGCCTTGATCAAATGGACAGTCTTTGGGACAAATTTGTACCTACTAGAGAACACATCATATAGGATGTGTTCAATAAACTATTGTTATAGTTGAAATTGATGATAGTTGCAAATCTGAGAATCTTTCAAAAATTGTCATAGTTCCCACAGAAGTGGATCACAAGGTAAATAAACACATTCATGAAGCAAATATATCCATGCATAATGCAGTAATTTGATCTTACAAAACGTTAAGAACGCCATGTTATTGCTAAGAGAAAAATTTTTTAAAATAATTCATATAGTCAGATTTAAAAGAAAATCAAACTATTGAAATACTGTTGAATCATAATTATTATGACATAAAGTATATTAAGACTGAACTGTATACCCTTGCTCTGTTTTCACAGGGGATGAAAGTAATGCAGCTTGTAGTGTACCTTCAGTTTCTCCTTCCTGAGACCTTAAACATTTACACAGTGGCAAAATAGTGTAGTAGGATCAAATGTTTTGCAGTAAAACAAAAGTGGTTTTAACATGCATGGACTTTACTTAATCATTCTCTAAACCTTAGCTTTTTTTTTTTTTCACCTGTAAAATAAATATGCCTACTACACAGGATTGCTACATAGACAACATAAAACTCTTCCTGGCAAGTGCTTACCCCAATGCTTGTTACTGAGTTCAAAGTAAACATTAGTTATTAAATAAGAATTACTACAGGTGAATAGGGTATCACAGCTTTGCATGATATCATGATAAGATGTGGATGGAAATGGGAACTGATTTACTTTTTACATTGATTGTCTAGGTACAGCAAGTATATAATTCATTTAATCAAAAGTTGAACTAGTATATCACTTTTACTCTCCCAGAATTCTATCTATATTCTGCTATTTTAATGTAGTAAACCAAGAAAATTCTCTGGGAAAGACATTTGTGGTAACTCTTGTCTTATTTCCTGTTGACCAAGAATTAAGAAGCTTGGATTTATAAATGTGATAGAAAATAAAAATTGTATAGAATGCAAAGGTGTTCTTTTATGAAAGACATACAATTGGGAGGCACATTATGTGTTAGGGCATATAAATGATCATTGTAGGGCATATAAAAGATCAATGTATTGATTCAGTTAAGCATGTGATGAGATCATTTTCTCTTTAAATAAAAGACTATAGTAAGTGGAATCTAACAGACAAACTTGACTTCAATGGTTTTATTAAACATTCAGTATCCAATATGACAGTGTATTAAACTGTGGACTGTGATGCCCTTATGTTTGCACAGATACATAAAAAGCAAACTATTTTAAAAACATTTCAGAGCTAAGAAATGTAACTGCATATAAAGTCTCACTTTAGAGACATTATTGAAGGTCTTTGCACTGGTCCCCTAAACCCTCAAAGGATAATTTGTAAATTTTTAAAACCCATAACATAAGGGATTCTTTTTCTAAATTTATGGTGTAATTCTTTTATAATAAGTAACCCTTTTTAAAAAGTTAAAAATAATTAAGCTCTCATTAGTCATTTATATTGTGTTGTGAATGAATCCGATGTTGTGTTGACTATTAATGTGTACCTGCTAGAAGCTGTTTGAAGAATGATAGTTGGGTTATTTATGACTCAAGAAAAAGTAGATAAAAGAACAGCAAGGAAAGAAAGGGTTACAATGAAGAGTTTGTTGGTGCTTAGTCAGAATTTATTCATATAATGCTTTTGTCAAGGTTCAGCACTAGTGAAATTGCAGCTTGAACTAGTTGTCCCCTTAGAGTCAGCAACGCTCACTCCAGTGATGCATCCACTGTAAAATGTCTGAAATTTATTGGGTCACCAGCTTTAACAATAGAAATTAAATGGTTCACTGTTTTCCTAGCTAGTGAACCCGAACTTCCTTTCTTTAGACTTCACTCATGATTTGATCCCTTCTCTCTTGTCAATCACACTGGAATTACAGCTGTATATGATTGCTTTGGAAACACTGGACACATTTGCAAGAATTGCGAAGTTGGGACTCTCCAAAGGTATCTGCACTCTCAGCACGTGCTAACTTTACCATCTTGTATCCAAAGTTGTCATCAGTCCATACCTTCTGAGTTTTAAACATCTGAATGCATTCTTTTCATATTGAGACATTTTCTGATACAAAATTATTTATTTAGTGAATCCACACAAGTAAATATTATAAGAGATGAAATGCTTTCTTTAGATTGATTACCTATAAAGCTTGAAAATATTGTTGGAAAATTTTTTCTCACAGGAAAAATTTTTACTTGTATTAATCAGTCAATATCTATTTAAGCTTCTGTTTATTGTTACGTTTTAAGTCATAGTTTATTTTCAATAATTAATATTGGTCTCATATCAATTAGTCTTATATATAAATTTTTGATCTTTGCAATTAATGTAAAAAATGATAGAAATAAAGATATACTTAGTAATAGATGAGTATAACACTGATAGAATCTTTTCTTAGGCTAACTTTTTGCCAGACCATGTTTTTGTCTGGTCTTAGGGTCAGCTTCTCTGAGAACCTACTGGTAAATCTGAAGGCACAGGGAACCTTGAGCTGATACAACTTTTGTACTGTGCCAAATAATTACTGGATTGGATTTTTAGTTGACTGAATGGTTTTTATTATTTCTTTTTGTTACTGTGGCCTTCATTAATCTTTTAATAGCACATTTAAAATGTTGATTAATATTCAGTTATTAATATAATTTAATTCTCATAATAAAATGAATAACTCACATTGCTAATATATTCTAAAGACTCAGTTTTCCAGCAGAGTCTTGGAGAAGAGAAAATAAAGTCTTTGAGTCAATAGTAAAAGGAAAAGAAAAAAAATTAGAGCAAAAATAAGATTTACATCATAGAAATACAGTTGTAAACTACTTTTTTCTTCCTGCTCACCATCCTTAAATGCATGAAGGAGAATGTTAGAAGTCTAGCAAGAATATAGTAATGTGTCAAGTGAATGACATTTCCAAAACTATAGGCACAGTTTCCCTAGTAAGAAATTAAACATGAAACTGAGCTACTTCTACTTCTCCATTTTTTTTTTTTTTGAGGTGGCAATCAACTGTGTCCTTAGACCTAAATTGTGGAAATTGCATTGTTATAGTATTTCTATGTGTTTTAAAGAGTGAAACAACAGAAGTTATGACTATGAAACAGATGTGCATTATCCATAGACTTGCCATGAACCCATGAACAAGGAGAAAATGACATAACAGAAAGTGATACTAGATGTAGATATAATTAAGGGGTAATTTTTTTTTTTTTTTGCATTTGAAAAAACACTGTTTTGGAAACTTCTATTCACAGGGAAAGCTAAATCAGAGCAAACATTGTATGTAGTAACTAAGAGCAAAAGAATAAGAAGACAAAATGTAAGAGCAACATTTTACCAACAGTGTATCTTAAAGAAATCAAAAGATGTGGGAAAAAGCTTGATAGAAAAACTGTAAATTTTATAAACAATCATATGGATTTATTTGGGACTAAGAATCCTTTACAAGAAAAAAAAAAGGCATACTTTCTAAAATGATTATGTAAAAGATGGTATGAGAAAACTCTACCTAACAGCCAAAATTATTTGACAACTAAAGGGTGTGTCAAAAAAGAAAAAGTCTGACTTTTTCTGTCAGCAACAGCAGCATATGAATAAATTATAAATGAAAATGTTTAGGCTCTATTCTCTTCTTCTCAAAAAGAAAATATGTATATACATATCTTAAAATCAGCTGATACCCTTTGTATAATCTCAATCTTATTTCATGTCCCTTAAGTAAAAAATCATGAGATTCCTCTCCATTTACTGCACTCATCTTGGAGAGATTTCTGTGTATTTGATGAACAGTTGCTATTACCAGTTCATAAATGTCATTACAAAACATTTCAAGTCTTAAAACACTCTATAATTTTGTAGGTTCTGCCTTTAAAACACATCTTGTCACTCCTCACAACCCCATAACTATCATGCTGGTAAATGCCATCATTATCTTTTGCTTGCAAATCTCCTAATTCATAAACCCTGATTTTTGCCTTTGCTTCCTCCACAGCTCAGTCTCAAAACAGCAGCATAGTGTATCTGTTACAATAAGTCAAATTCTCCATCCTTATTACTATCCACAGCCATGCTCTGGCTTCTCTTTTCACTCAGAATACAAGTCAAATTCATTACAGGGGTAGACAGAGCCCTAAGTAATCTCACTTTCCTGTTCTCTCTGACCACACTTCTGTCCATTTTCTCTTTTGCCCAGTCAACCCTGGCCACACTGACTGCTGGATATCCATGGAACATATAATAAGAATGTTCCTACTTTAAGTTCTTTATACTTCGCAATTCCTCAGTCAAGAATACTCACCACTCAGATATATTTATGCCTTGCTTGAATCTTTATTTCCTTTCAGGCTTTACTCCAATTCCACCTTACTGAAGAGTACTATCCTGACCCCTATATAAAATAAAAATCTTATCCTCTTACCTACAATCTCTTCCTTCTTAACCTTCCTTATTGTTTTCCATAATGATAATGTCCCTCTGACATAGTATGTATTTGATTCTTTGTTTGATGGTTGTCTCTTTTCCCTCATTAAAAAGGTATAATCCATGTAGGAACCGTGTGACTGTTAAATGAAAAGTGCAATGTCTGCAAATATGTGACCTTCATGTTTTTGACGTTTTGTTGTATAATACCTTGCTTTTTTATCCCTTTATACTTAGATAAATATATAAAATACATACTATCAATATATAAATATAAATATGTTTATTATATTTATTACATATTATGTATAAATATATTATACCTACTTATATAAGTAATTAAATATAATGTATTCCTTAGAGTTTATAGATTTATTCGGAACAAAGTATCTGAAAGTAAATGGTTAACTTTAACATTTATTTTTCTAGGGGTAGTCAACCTTTTTATAAAAACCAGCCACTTTGCTGTGGTAGTCAACCTGGTCCATACCGCCCACTAGTGGGCATTCCAGCTTTCATGGTGGGCGGTAGCGGAACAACCAAATGGTGCTGCAATTATATAGATTTAACTATAGTAAGTTGTTTTATAAAGATTTATTCTGCTAAACTTAGCAAAAATCCAACATAAAGTACTTAGTAATTATTATTATATAAAGCCCACTTTTATATCTCTGTTAGTAGTAAAATTTTCTAACTGCCCACTGGTTCCACAGAAATGGTGATTTATAAAGTAGGGAAGTAACTTTATAATTTTTTTTTTTACAGGGACAGAGAGGGAGTCAGAGAGAGGGACAGATAGGGACAGACAGACAGGAACAGAGAGAGATGAGAAGCATCAATCATCAGTTTTTCATTGCTGTTGCGACACCATAGTTGTTCGTTGATTGCTCTCTCACATGTGCCTTGACCGCGGGCCTTCAGCAAACCAAGCCACCCCTTGCTGGAGCCAGTGACCTTGGGTCCAAGCTGGTGAGCTTTTGCTCAAGCCAGATGGGCCTGCGCTCAAGCTGGTGACCTCGGGGTCTTGAACCTGGGTCTTCCACATCCCAGTCCAATGCTCTATCCACTGTGCCACTGCCTGGTCAGGCTACTTTATAAAATTTATAAAGCAGAGTTACAGCAAGTTAAAGCATATAATAATAATTACTTATCAAGTACTTTATGTCAGATTATTGCTAAATTTGGCAGAATAAATCTTATAAAACAACTTACTATAGTTAAAATCTATGTAATCGCGGCGCTGTTTGGTTGCTTTGCTACCACCCACCGTGAAAGCTGGAATGCCCACCAGTGGGCGGTATGGACCAGGTTGACTACCACTGTAAATACAATATCAAATATAACCCAGTATAACTTAGCATTAAAATACCACATACCTGAACAGCAGAGTTCTAGAAAAAATTCAAGCAGTGTTTGTTTATGGCTCCCACCAATATATTGTGACTCAGAAAGCAATCACAGATAACCTTTGAGCTTATGTCATATTTTAGTCAGCTATTGCTACAATAATACCCTGTAACAAAGGACTGCTACAATTTAGTGACATGCGACAGTCAACATCTATTTCTCACTCATGTGTCTGCTTTCTGTCATATCTGTAGTGCCTGTTAGTCAAAGCAGTCATTTGGTCAAGTTATCAATGAGTCATTCAGGCTGAAAGTCTCTTCCATACTTAAAGGAGGTTGTATGGATTTGCTTTGAAAGGAAAGTTTATTTTCTGATAAGGAAATGGAATTTTTGAAATGGGTTGTGGATTTCTTTTCACTGAAGTAACCTTTTTGAGATGCTTCTAGTAATAGGATAAAAATAAAGTATTTCAAGTGGTTTTGCGTGTGCATGTGTGTGTGTGTTTGAGTTTAGTTCTGTTTCTAGAAAGTAGCATGTAGTTGGTAACTAAACCAAATGTTTGCAGGGCATTTTACATGTATAATTCACATAAACCAAAATGATAAAATAATAGACAGACCCTAACAGCTTCATTTAACTATAGAAAATATGCAAAAACACTAAGTAGAACAGATTTTGTCTTTAACATTTTAATGAGCTTTGGGAATTTCATGCCTATTAGTTATGTTGTCCTAATTACTCATTATAATTCTAATATGCATTTTATATGTAATTACAATGCTTATAAAGATTAAGTATGGGCAGTAAATTATTGTAACTTGCATGTGCATAATGATTATGAACTGAATTTGTTAACTTTTATACCAGCATTCAGTTTTGGTAACTTTCAGTTTAACCACTGTCTAATTAAACAGTATTTGTTTGAAGTTTGAAATAGTGTTCTCTTTGTGTGTGTGTGCCAATTTTCATCAAATTTTATTTTAGTTTCCTTAGTTGTTTACTGAGATAAACTCATCTCAAAACATTAAATAAAGTATTATCAATTTATCTTAATTATTTAAAGATTGTAGGTTTGTTGACACATCTTAACAGGGAGCCCACTGTCAGATGATTAGAAGCTTTCTGTTAGGGTAGGTAATGTTGAGTAGTTTGCTGATATGTCAGCTTATTTATATCCCAAACACAGAAGTATAAATTAAAAAAGATAATTCCCACACTTTATAAACAATAAGAATACTTGGCTTATATCAAAAAGAGTTTCTCTTCTCATTTGACATAATACATTTCCACAAGTCTTAGATGTTAGTTATTTGCCAAATTGTTCACAATTAAAAAATATATTAATAGCTCCAGAGTCATCTTCTACCCCTGAAATTTAGTTCATGGTCTGCATCAAATGGGTAATCAATACATGTTAATTGATTATTAGGATGGTAATAAGATTTCTTTATAAAGATTTCCATTCATTTAGAAAGAAAAATAACAGGAACTTGAATGTTAATAAAACCATAACTTTGTCAGATGAGGCCTATATTTTTGGACTCCAGATAATCTTATTCTTGACCTGGATAATATTTACCTTCAATGAACAAGGGAGGGTAAAAAAGAAAAGGTCATATAAGAATTAGCAAAAAGATTTTTATCTGAAAAATTCCTACATATAAATATCTATATAGTGTATCAGTAAGAAATCTGCAGTGAGGATTCAATTAGGGTCTTAGCTTATAATTGGTTACTAACTGTGAAACACTATGCAAATATGGTAACATTTAAAAAACTTTAATGTTTTTAAGGTTTTAATATAAAGAATGAGTACCTAAAGTATGTAATGAACACTTGAAAATATGAGGTGCAATCATACAAATACTATTGCTACACTGATTCAAAGTGGTTGTTTATCTGACAGAGCAATGTAGGTAGATAGCATTCATCTTCCTCAGATGTTCCAATATCATTTATCCTTTGATGAATGTAGTATGTATGCATATATGCATTTATGTTCATTCATCTATGTATATGCACACAAATATATCTGTATTTATTTGCATAATTTTTAAATCACTAACTTGCTATCAGTTGCCTACTTAGAATATAGATATAATAATTTCATATACCATTCCATTGCTTATTATGTACTTAAATTTTTAGTTCACCTTTTGCATTACTTTTATGAAAACAATTACCCATAGACTTGTGTGCTATTTATATATGATATTCACTGATATTGTTTAATTTCTATGAAAGTAGCATTATTAATAAAAAAATTATACATAATCATTATATTATGGTTATTTGCATATTTATGCAGATTATGCTATTTAACTCTATATAGAAAACATACACAGCTATATATTAATATAGCCCATTATTAGTATAGTATCACTATTAATAATAATACTATTATCTCTTTCAGTACATAACGTCTTTAAGGTAGGGTTTATTTTTTAGTTATTTTGTTTTTGTAAAGAAGTAACATTTATTGAGCATTTACTATTTGTCAGTTACTATGGTCTTAAGCAGCTAGAATTGTGCTTTGGACATAACACATTTTGTAATTTGAGTGAATAAATGAATAAATAATAGTGTTCCTATTGTATAGCCTGTTGACTTATGGGAAAGCTTTTTCAAGATTATTTTTTGTTTAGTAGCCTGTGTCTAAGAGTCTATGAGGGGAAAATAACAAAGTAATAGATAAAATTTCTTATCAATCTAGTAAGTGTTTTTATGGCAAGATTCTCTGATTATTTATTTAATTTCAAGAATTAATTAAGGTATTTTATTAATAAATATAAATAACTGCATAAGTCTTTTAAAGTATTTCTAACAAGACTTAATTCTAAAAACTTAAATTATTTTGAAATTCAGTTTCTGCTAAATTGTATATTGTTTGTGGTAATTTAACACACCACGATGCTAGAATAAAAAAAAATGTTCCCCATTTTTCTACTCATTTCTCTGTCATTTATACATTTGATTGAGCTTGCCCAAACTTATTGTTTTTAAAACTAAACAGTCTGTACTTTCTTATGCCTGGAGCTCTTGCCATCATGAATTCTTTGTCGTCTCTTCAGTAATTATATATTACAGTCCCTTAGCAGTCACATGGTAATGTTTACACTTCTTAACTTTCCCTTAGTGATTTCAGAGGCTCATTACTTGTACTGTTGGTATTTTTCTGTGGTATAAAGTTGAATCTTGTATAATTAAATTGTGGGTAGGGTGGACTGGAGGAGCTTGAGTCTGAAGAAGTGAAAATTGGCTCAGTTTGGTTCTTCATCAAAGGCTGAACTATGAAAGTTTCAATAGAATTGGAAAGTCCTAGGGGAAAGAATCAACTGAATGTGGGAGCTGGAGAAGGGCATCCATTCTCATAGCAGGTCAAGGACAAAGGATTTTAATTTATTTAGCTTCTCTCTACCCACTTGCTCATTACCATCCAAAGAAGGGCTAGACAAGTGGAATGGGATGGTCATTTACCAGATTGACTAGACCTCTCTCTTTTACTCTTAAGTATAAGGTGACCAGATTTTAAAATTGGTAAAGCGGGACACCATTGACCGGGGAGTAGGGGGGTTCTTGATTAAAAATTTGGTCTATATGGAGCAGAAAAAGTTTTCGTAGAATGCAAAAATAGTATTGTAATATATTTTTTTAAATTTCAACATAAGTACAATTTATAAATATAATACATTAAAATTATGTATAGTATTACTTTATTCTTTGGCATATTTCTCATTTGAGTGAATTTTTTTTTTTAGTAGATTGCTGTCGTTGTTTAAAAGTCATGAAAATTTTCACAAGAATTTGTTAAATTCTATTTTACACATAAAATGGCTTTCAAAGTGTTAACACTTAATTGTGATTTTTCTGATGTCCACACTTTATTTACTGTAGAAAAAACGCGTTCAGTCACAGCATTAGTTTTTAGTAAAGACAGTGCATATTCCTCGCGGAGCCCGGAGCCACAGGCCAGCGTCCAGGACATGAGCCTATGAGTAGTTAGAGGACTTGACAGCCGCCGCCCCAGAAGGTACGTCCACTCGAAGTTCTTTCTTTCGGCCCCGCACCGGGCAGCCAGCTCTTGCAGCAGTGCTGGAGCTTCCAGGTTGAGGCAGGGTCTCCCTGCCGAAAACCATATATTCCCTTCCTGTTCTCTTGCCATTCCATAGCTTTTCATGCATTCTTTCTGAAAACTGGGACTTTTATAAAATGCTGCGGGACGTGGGACAAATTGTTAAAAATCAGAACTGTCCCACCAAAAGCAGCACGTCTGGTCACCTTACTTAAGTATCTAGCTCTCAACAGGACATGGAAGAGTTTTACATAACCAGGCAGCTCATGAGGGGAGGGGAAGCTTGTGGTTTCCCAGTATGTCTCTGACCAGAAAATAAACTTGCTTCTCAGGAGTGTTATAATCTGGTGCCTGGCCCAGAAACCTTGAGAAATAAAGGAGAGGGATTTAAGAAGCAAAAGAAGCATTCAGGAATAGAGGTTTTTGGAGGGGTCAGTTTGTTTTAGACTTGGAGTTACAGGAACTCTATGCGTATTTTTTACAGTCGTATATCTTGTTTGAACTGCTCTGACCAAGAATGCTGTTTTAGATCTTAAGTGTGTGTCACATAAGATTGTTAACTCTAGCTTATGGGTCTTTGTCCTAAGAGAATAATTTTTATGATACAGATGAGCAGAAAAATTATACAGAAAGAGTCATTTTTAACAAGAGTGGTTAGAGCAAACAGGCGGGCCATGTCTGACCTTAAACAAAGACTAGTTGGCCCCAGTGGGTAACCTCAGTAAAACGCTAGAACAGTGGTTCTTAACCTGGGTTCTATCGAACCCTAGGGTTTCAATGAGTTGGTCTCAGGGGTTCGGAGAAGCCTCTGCCGTGGAGGTAAAGACACACTTGTGTAAAGTCGTGATGACACGCCCTGCTTGGCCATCACTTGCTGCAGAGGATCACGTTACATTGCTTGGCTAACCAGTGCTGCAGGGAATTTAGTGCGCACAATAGTCAACGGCTGTCGTAGTTGTACATCATCTTTCTTAATATTTTAATCCATACTAAATATGTTGAGCAAAAAAAGAAAGTGTTTGGATGAATATGTACAACATGGATTCACATGTATCAAGGAACGGGATGGGAATCAGCATCCTATCTGCATGATATGCAATGCCAAGTTGAGCAACTCTAGTCTCACACCAGCCGAACTAAATTTGGAAAAAAATATCATATTTTATTTATCACTAAAGAAGGGTTTGGTGAATGCGCATATGAAACTGGTGGGTTCGGTACCTCAAAAAAAGGTTAAGAACCACTGTTCTAGAATAATAAGCCAGAACAACCATGGCAAACAGGCAGTAACAGAGGTCTTGTCAACAGCTACACTAACTGTAATGTGTAGACTGCTAAATAGGGGTAGAGAAATATTTTAAGAATATTGCTGCAGCCTGACCAGGCGGTGGCGCAGTGGATAGAGCATCGGACTGGGATGCCGAACCCAGGTTCGAGACCCTGAGCTTGCTAGCTTGAGCGCGGGCCCATCTGGCTTGAGCAAAGGGCTCACCAGCTTGGACCCAAGGTCACTGACTCCAGCAAGGGGTGGCTCAGTCTGCTGGAGCCCCACAGTCGGGGCACATGTGAGAAAGCAATCGATGGGCAACTAAGGTGTCGCAACGGCAATGAAAAACTGGTGATTGGTGCTTCTCTCCTCTCTCTGTTCCTGTCTGTCTGACCCTATCTATCCCTCTCTCTGACTCTCTCTCTGTCCCTGTAAAAAAAACAAAAACAAACAAAGAATATTGCTGCAGATTCAAACAATAAAAAGGTTGTAAATAAAATGTCTGGGCAGAGCCTGACCTGTGGTGGCGCAGTGGATAAAGCGTCGACCTGGGAACACTGAGGTCGCCAGTTCAAAACCCTGCACTGGTCTGGTCAAGGCACATATGGGAGTTGATGCTTCCAGCTCCTGCCCCCTTTCTCTCTCTCTCTCTCTCTCCCTCTCTCTCTCTCTCTCTCTCTCTGTCTCCTCTCTAAAATGAATAAAATAAAAAATAAAATGTCTGGGCAGAAATAAGAAATCAGATTTTCTCAGGAAATTAAGAAAGAAATGAAGGATACAACCACTTGTCTCAGTCATAATTGAGGAGCAATAATTTAATAAAAACAGGAAAAAAATGAATCCAGAGTAATTAAATGGTAGATAGATTCTTAACAAAATAGTTGCACTTGTAGCAGCCAATCCAGATAGATATTAAGGGAAACACAGCATATTAAAAAACATGAAATTTCAGGATTGTGATATAGCTTTTCAAAAACTGGTGTCTCCTATTTTGTTACTATGACTTCTGAGAGTTCTTCATATTGTTTCTGTCATGTCCATATATATACTTGTCTCAGGAGAAATAATACTGAATAAACACAGAGAATGTTAAACACAAACCAAATAGCCAAAGATAAAGTAAATAAAAATAGAAGTAATAAGTTATTTATTTATTTATATAACTATTTTGATATAGGAAAAGAGAAAGAGACAGGAACACCAAGCTGCTCCTATATGTGCTTTAACCAGGAAATCGAACCAGCAACCTATGTGCTCCAGGACAATGCTCCAACCAACTGAGCTATCCAGCTAAGGCTTAATTTTCTATTTTTATTTATTCATAGAGACATTTTTATTTATTAATAGAGACAGAGAGAGGAAGAGAGAGGGGGAGAGGAAAGGAAACATTCATCTGTTGTTTCACTCTGGTGTGCTTTTATTGGTTGCTTCCCATTTTGCCCGGATGGGGGATTGAACCCGCAACCTTGTTGTTTTGGGACAGTGCTCTTAACTGACTGAGATAACTAGCCAGAGCCTAGAAGAAATATGTTATTTTAAAAGTGCTATTAATCTTATGTACATATAATGATCTGTATTATACAAATGAAGAATTTTTCAACCTTTTAAATATTTCCTGCTTAGAAATCCTTTGAATGGTAGTGTTCCGGTAGACTCAGAAATAACTAAATATTTTGTTTAAAAATATATTACAGTAAGTTATGAGAAAGGACACTATTGTACTTGTTGAAGACAAAATAAATAATAGAAGGAATAAAAATATTTATGAGAAATGTAGGCTTTGGCAGGTTGAATCAGCAGTAGAGCATTGACCGGCATGTGGAAGTCCTGGGTTCAATTCCAGTTCAGGGAACAGAGGAGAAGCGACCATCTGCTCCTCTATCCCATACTCTCTCTCTCTTCTCTCTCTCTTTCCCTGCCACAGCCATGGTTTGGTTGGAACAAGTTAGTCCCGGGTACTGAAAATGGCTCCATGGCCTCACTTCAGATGCTAAAATAGCTTGGTTGCAAGGCAACGGAGCAATAGCCTTCAGATGGGCAGAGCATGGCCCTGTAGGGGGCTTGCTTGGTGGATCCAGGTTCAGGCACGTGCGGGAGTCTATCTGCCTCCCTGCCTCTCACTTAATAAAAAAAATATTAAAATAAAAAATAAAAGAAAATATTTATGAAAAATTAAGAAAATAATTTTTATTTCTAATTGGTTTCAGGAAAATCAATAATATAGAAGGTCTATTCATATTTTGTATCTTACTAGTCTTTTTTAAACCATTTCATTTTTTATGTCTCTTTAGTTTTGATTTTTTTTTTAATCAAAATGGAGGAAATTGTTTCTGAAAGGCAAAGGTAAAAAGACTTTCATGTGTAAAGAAAACTATAAAAGATGAGAGTTACTATCAGGGAAGTTTATCATGGAATGCTGGATTTACAGGAAATAACACTGAATCATTGCCATCAACCATCAAAGGCAAGCTTCTCCATTTTGACAGAAGATTCTATAAGATTCTATCAGATTCTAATGTTTTTTAAGAGATTTCATCAAGAAACATTTTGCCGACATTCGTGGAATATTGGCATTTGACTTTTTAGAATTCCTGTATTATTATTAGTTGGCTATCATATTGTCTGTCATTTTAAAAATATTTACTAAAACAATTATTTTCACAACTGAATGTTATTCAATGGAAAATTTAGTCCCAACCATAAAACATATGTGTGCCATTAGCAACAACCTAGATAGTATTTACAAATGTGCTTGGAGTTCTTTAGAAAACTCCTTTTCTGTATACCTGTGTCTGTAACAGTAGCCCAGGTCTTTAAAGTCAGGGAAAGGGCTGGAGCAAATGTGAATGCAGATGCTTACAGGTATTTATATGTGGAGCAAGAACAGGGTAAATAAGGAGAAATTTATTGTATGAAATGTATGGTATAAAGACTACCAACAGAGATTCTATGTTTCCTTTTTATGACAGAGAAGGAAAAATTGGTTTTAACATTTCCCAGAGTTATAGTTTTAATAATACAGTGTATGTATCTCAACACATACCACTAATTTCAACTGCTTTGATATGCCCTCCCTTCACATTCATAGATCTAAACAAACCAAATAAGCCAGGACATTATTACATATTGCCAAGCTTTTTAGGAACTAATATTCACCAAATAATTTATATATTGTAGGAATTTAGGGCATTTACAGATGAATAAAACAAATTTCTCTCAGTTCAAAGAGTTAGGCTTCTCCCACATTATTGTTTGATTATATGTTCAATTAGATGTGACCATACAAAAATAAAATATCTTAATATAAAATTAAGGGTGGAAAGAGTAAAGAAGTACTTAGTTTAACTGAAGGGGACTTTAAAATGATGATTATTTTTAGGTATATAAGTTGGTATTAGGCAACCTAACTTCTATAGAAAGCAAAGTAGAAATGATAGAAAAGAGTCTAAATGTTCACTGCTTATAGAAATTACATAAAAATCTATATGCAACTTTAATGTGCTATGTAATTATAATCACAATGAAGATAGAATGGGAAAGTAGTCACATGGATGTCACCGTGGTTAGTCAATATTTACTAAGTGTACCTCTGAGAGGAAAAGGAGGAAAAGGAAGAAAAGGAAGAAGGTGAAAGAGAAAGAAAAGGAAGGCTCATCTGAATCATAGGCTTAGTAGATACTCACATAGGTCACTTAACCCATGTCATTATGTCCAGCCATCATAAACCTAATCTGTCCTCACTCATACAGTTCCTAGCTAAGTACTAATAATGAGAGTAAACCTTAATTAAGCATATATTTTGTTGAAAAAAGTAAAGTTTTTTAAATGCATTATCTTAAGAGCACATGCATTTGAAGCTATTTTATTTTTATCTTCAGGATGAAAAAGTTAAAATTAGAGTTGCTGAATAACCTCCCAAATTTACTTAATTGCAAAATAGATTCAAATCCAGATCTTTTTCACTTAGAAATTTTCGTTATACAGGTACACATTTGTTAGTTCACAAGCAGTTAGGACATGGCTATCTCTGTTTAATTAATTTCATCATGAGAGAATAATATTTTCATTGAAATTAAGATATCACCTCTTCCTTGAAGCCCAGGTAAATCCTTCCAGAAAAGCATCATCCCTCCCTCCTGCACATTCTCATCTTGTAGATCACTTGGGACTTGTTCAAATGACAGCACAGTACAGCTTCAGGATGGATTTAAATTCTGTTTAAATTTAAATTCTCTAACCTCAATGATCCTGTTTACTCCTTGGTAAAATGGGAATAAATATCTTCATTGTAAAGTTGTTGATAAATTAGATTATAGAAATGGAGCACTTTGAAAATATCTGGCTCAAGAAAGGAACTCAAAAGCAATAATTTTTGCTTGATATTTGATTCTCCAAATAGAATGTGAGTTAGACAGTGGTAAGAACCTAGCTAGTCATTCTTCATATCCTTAAAATTAACTGGAGGACCCAGCACATGAGTACAGAAAATTAAAATTTAGCCTATTATACTCCATCCCAGTGAAGGACAAGGTACATGACAAACGCTAGCATAGACTGAGCATTTATTTTATATCAGGGACTACTCTAAGCACACACTGTTCATGCAGCAACTCATTTAATTTTCACAACAATTCTACAAGTACCATTACTATTTTCATTTCACAGCTGAGACAACGAGAAGCAGTGTCTGAGATCACACTCTTAACCACTATTGTCTTATGGGTAGCAAACCTCTGCCTATAAAAACCCTTCATATTCTCAAGGAAGACTGTTATTAATATGCTATGGTGTCTCCCATAATGTTTCCACGTGTGGCCATCATGCTAGCTATGAGCATTTTCTGAAGCCTTAAAAAACTTCATGTTCTCCATATTCAGAACCTGTCACTGAATAATACCACAGTGTCTGAACACTGAGAGGAAAATGACTAGTAGATTTAAATGGCCATACTCATATTTTACCTATTACAAAGGGAAGGAATAAAACAAAGGTGTAATGAATGAGTTTAAGCTTGCACCCCAAATTCACACCCTCACATGAAAGCTGGAGCCTCTCATGGGCAGGTACCACTGAGTCAAAGGGAAGGTACATTCATTTCCTCTGCCAAGTGAGCCAGTGCTCAGAGTACTGTGTGAGTAAACAGAAAAAAAAAAAAAATAAGCCATGTTTGCATGGAATGCTTCTGCATATTTGAGAATAAATATAGTTACAGGAAGAAAACACACAGGGCACAGGGCAACTTCCTTGTGCCAATCATAGATTTTGTCAACTAGGTGAGTTTATGCTTTATGATTTTCATCAGCCAAAAAGAAGAGTTAAAATTACTGAGCATTTTCCCAACTTTTCACTGGGAGTCTGGGCGTCTACAAAGTGCTAGTTCAACAAAGCCCCTTTTCATCACACAAGTGTGTGCTCCTATTTCTTTTGTTTCTCTTACTGAAATTACTTTGTCAATATTTTCTTAGGCTTATTTTAGGTGACATGAAGGTTAGTGCATATGATGGTCTGGCAGTATGGTAGAAGAATGTGTTTGTGTGTGTAGGAAGGTGGAAGGTGAGGTATAGCTCTTTGACACTATTATTTTAAAACCTTTTCTTAGAGCAAATATTGCACTGCTGGGGAAGAGGGAAATCAGAGTTACCAACATTACTCACTTGTGTTTGGGCTCCAGGCATTCGTGACCTGCCAAATAATGTGGTGTGGGCCCAACAAGCATGTGTCATTAATGCACCTGAGTACCAGAGGCAGCATGAATAGAGATGTATATTTCATCTAGTGTCTTCATGATGTATTAGCAACAGTGTTGAGGAAGGGGATGAGAGAACACGGAACCAATCAGGGCTCTCCAAGGAGAAAAATCAGGTCACTCAGCACACATTACCCACTTGGTCGTCAGGATGATTCTTACTCTTTTTGCAAACATCCATGGATCAGTACAGAACTACTACACTTCTTTTCTGAAATGCTCAATTCTGGCTTTATGTATTGCATGCCCTTACAAGTCACATATATATAATTTTGGGTTATATATATGTGGCCGCTATTATTATTCTCAAAGATCAAGTGATGCTTGTAATGTGAATGAACTGCTGTCTAGTCAACAGTTTCCACTATGGGTTAAATGCACTTGAACCTGGGATTCTTTTTTGGTTGATTGGCGGCCACACTACTATCACAATGGCGGCCACACTGCTATCACAATGGCGGCCACAATGCTATCAGAAGGGGAGCAGAAACTTTGGCTATGGAGAGAGCTATGTGTATGACAATTGGCTCTGTAGAGACTCATGAAGTTCAGGCCTCTAATCTGCCTGGAACATGGAGCTTCTCTGAAACTCAAATGATGTTCTTGGCTTCAAAAGATACACTGCAGAGGAGAAGATGTCTCAAAGTGTCAAGGTGAATTACTTCCCTTCACACTGTTCTCTAGTCACCCGTAGTGATTCAAACCAGGAGACACCATAAATGGAATATCCTGGCTCCTGTTAATAGTAGGAAGTTCTTGTCTTAACAAAAGTGATAGAGCATGAAAAGTGGCTGGCAAATTTTAAATCTTTGGAATTGAATATTCCCACCAACCTAAATGTTGTTTATTAATAATTCAGTATCAACTAGAGGAAATTATTTCAAGAGCTGAATATATATGAGCTTAAATATTCAACCACAGTTTGGAAAATTAAGAAGTCATTTATTATTTACTAAAAATTGAGAGCTTCTGACTATAACACGAAGTCTAACTTGTAGTGACTGCTTTATTAATAGATTGAAAAGAATGGGTAAAAAAATCCTACATTAATTCTTATTTTGTGTGTGTGTGTGTGTGTGTGTGTGTGTGTGTGTGTGTGTGTGTGTTCCCAGTCCTTAAGAGTGCTGGACACATTGTAGAAACTCAAGAGATATTTATGGAGAGAATGGTGGATGACTCCACACCATTGGGCAATTAACCCAAACTTCTGAAACAAAGAAGCTCTTCCAAAATCTTTGTAGAAAGCCAGCTGCTAATGCTGCTAGTGTTGATTTTGCAGAACCCACACAACACAGTATGTAAATCCACTAACTCAGATGCTGTTTCTGTGGACACTGCTCATTACTACTGTATAATAAATGGGAGTGCACAAGTCACCATTAGCACAGAACAGATTGTTTGGGTAGCAAAGACAGCAGCTGTCACAGCTTGACAGCTTTCTTGTTAGTGAATCAGCTTTACTGACAGCCTATTTGATTGAAAACCACTGCTCACTGACTGTGTTATAGCTGATATACATATGTATCTCATGCAATATGAGACAATTGCTGAATACCCATGAAATGTTGAGAAGTTACATCTCTATGAACTACATTTAAAAAGAATAAAATTCTTATAAAGCAGGTCTATTAGTGTACAAAAATATTTTGCTCATTGAAAAACAGATAGTAACAAAAGCGCACATGAAAACAATGATGGGTGACTGAGTGATATTTTTTTCTATGCATTGTTTAAATTAGTCTTTTATAAGAAATTTAATTGCAACCCAATGAGGTCAATGTGAAAATATAACCTTTGGGAGAAGCTGACCCCTTCCATTTCTTAAATCTTGGGGCTGTCACAGGATAAATGTTGGGGTGGGAATCCCTTCGCAGATTTGAACTTGGGATGAAAGTACCATGAGCAGAGTGGACATGACATCAGTAAGCAGAAACAGTCACGTATAATGCAGGGAAGTGTGGTGTACACTATCTAGCACAGACTTAACAAAGTACTTCCATGCCGAGAAGCTTTTGTTTTAACAGCTCAAGGCATCTGCCAGAGTAGAGATGTAGGGATAAGAATAGTTCACATATTCTGGGGTTACTTGAAAAGTGACGAGGATGACATCGTGCTGGAACAGGAAGTACCAGATTCATTCATTTCGACTTCTCTGTGAGGTTCACTCATTTATGTTCATAAGCAATTCCTTAGAGTGATCCATATGCTGAGGCCTTAGGAAGTGGGGTGAGTTAATGTATTTACCTGACCACTTTGTCCAAGTTCCTATTTGTCATCATCAAATAATTGGGAAGAGTTTCTGGCCTCTATACAAATGAGAGACAGGGTCAGAATAACCAACATGCCTGCAGGTTGGGAGCAGAACAGCTACACTCAGATGTTGATTAGGGTAGGCTGGCAGGGCTGTGACTCTCACTGCTGGCAAATCCAACAATTCTTGGTGCAGGTGTTGCTAATAATGTGTGGCAACATAACCAGAAAATAAGCGTTTGAACCAATTATAAAATGTTTAAACCATGGGATAAAGATAAATTATAAAGCTGATTATGATTAAAGATAAAAGAGATGGGCATTGATGTGTAATTTTGTGATTGTGTAGCAAGAAAGAGAGAAAGAAAGAGAAAAAAGAAGGGAAAGAAGGGAAAGAAGGGAGGAAGGAAGGAAAGAAGGAAAGAAGAAAGGGAGAAAGGTTGGGAGAAAGAGAGGAGAAAGAGGAGGGGAAAAAGGAGGGGAAAGTGGAGAGGGTGAGAGAAAAGACAGAAGGAGGAAAGGGAGAGAGAAAAGAAAAAGGGAGCAAGAAGGAAGAGAGAGAAGGAGAAAGAAGGGAAGAAAAGGAGAAGAAATAAGAAAGAGATCACCTGTGTTTAAATGAAATATTTTTTAAATGTAACCATCACAAATTAATTACAGCAGCAGGAGTTTTCATTTTAATTTGTTCATTCACTCATTCATCCACTGGATTCACTAGAATTAATAAAGTAGACTGATGTTGCTTTAGTATTTAGTGAAAAACCTACAAACATTTATTATAGCTTAATGTAGGCAATACATGAATATCTGTTCTATAAAAGTTGAATGTGTTATTTTTTTTTCATCTCCTGATATTTCTTTTTCTGAGAGCCAATAACAGCAAGAGTCCCAGACAGAAAAATAGTCACTGTTTTATCTAGGATTGGGATTGTATTACTGGTATTTCTACTGGCAGCTTTCTCCACACCCTTGACTGTTGCATAATGTGGGGTGGTCTACTCTTATGAGGAATCCCATTTATGCCTCAGATGAGTGGCTTTGTATCAGAGATTTCCTTATTTGTATATTAGCTTAAAGGTTTTGATTTCTACATGATAAAATGGGGCAGACCAGGAGCACTCATTCTCTCTCTCTCTCTGTCTCTCTCTTTCGGTTCCTGAAATTAGCATTGCAAGGAGAGGCAGCCAAGATGGCGTAGTGCTAAAGAAGAAGTCAGTTTATGCAGAGTTTGTGCAGAGAGAAGGAGATGGGGAACAGAGGTGAATGAGGCTGGTGAGGTAAAAACCTTTGATTCCAGGAATACTTGGATAAGTTAGTGGCTCAGCCAAACAGGCCGGGCTGAAATCTTGGGGCTCCTAAGCCCCTCGGCTCTCTCTCTCTCTCTTTCTCTCTCTGTACTCACCAGCAAAACAGGCTGAAGAAAAACCCCTTCTCCAGCAAACAATGGCCCTTCCCAAGCAGGAAAGCAATCTGCAATTTATAATCTGCCCACCTGAAGGCAAGCACTGGCAGCCTCCCATAGACTATACACACATGGTGCTGCCCCAATACACTTTGAGCAAACCTAAAAAAAGACAACACTTATTTACCAAACAGTGCCTCTAACCTGATCTTTTGTTTCTCCATTTCTTCCCATGATGTTAGCCTTGTCAACAAGTCTATAGAATACAATTTCCAAAGTATATTAGCACAACCTCTTGGACAGAAGAAACTTTGTGTTCCAAACAACATCTTTTGAGTGATCATGGTGCTATTGCTATTGTGGCCATAGGAGTATCGTAGACGAAAGAAAGAAAGAAGAAAGAAAGAAAGAAAGAAAGAAAGAAAGAAAGAAAGAAAGAAAGAAAGAAAGAAAGAAAGAAAGAAAGAAAAAGAAAGAAAGGAGGGAGGGAGGGAGGGAGGAAGGAAGGAAGGAAGGAAGGAAGAAAGAAAAGATCATTGGAAAACCGGTAATATATTGCAAAGTCAACCAGCAAAGGTTGCACTAAAAACATATTTCATTGACTTTTCTATTGTTCTGGGGTAAACCCTGAAAGAATTACATCAACTTGTTATATTGCCTCTGTAATTTCCTAAGACCCACTCTTAGGAAGCAAGATAGAGGAGGAAAGAATCAGTGTTTAGGAAAGATAGAGGAGGATACTGTTGTTTTTTAAACTGCCACTATTCCAATCATCATTCAAACACAAATGTCTATGCATGTGGGTGGTTGTTACACTTAGAAAATGCCAAGCTTCTTTGAATTTTGGCTCAGAAATATTGTAATTTCCCTAAATCCAGTAAGACCTCAGAAACAATCCAGACTCACTTAGTGGTCAATAGAATGCCCTCAGGACTGGTAGCAGATATGATTTGGAATCATACACAGTCAACAGAAATAATTAATTAGCATTTCTCATGGATTTTATAAAACCTGAGTCACTTAATTGAACAATAAACAATTTATGACAGGTTTTTTTTGGTTTTTTTTTTTTTTTAGAGAAAAATGCTTCTTATGGAAAAATGTAGAGGCCCTGAATAGGAACTTAAAACAGGGACAGAGTACAGTGCCCTGAGACAAAGGCCACAGTGGCTTTACTGACAAAGGTATTGAACACAGTACTGTGCTAAATGCAGCACAATAAGGAGATAATTAATAATTCTGATTAATCAATAGGTAGAGACATTGAGTTACTTCTTTTGTCCTTTAATCTGCTTTAAGAACTTCCCCTTTTTGACTTCCTCATTCTCTTTTCTGCTTCTATTTGTGTGTTTCAATAAATACCTGTAAAGGGCTGTCTCATAAAACCTGTAAGGGGATGTGAGGTGGTCTCCCCTAGGTCCCTCGGTTCATGCCATGTAGTCTCTGAGTAGTTGTCATCTCCATGACAGAAAAACATTCAACTAACTACCAGAGGGACATGAACACAAACTAATGGAGCCTCCTTCTCCAATTACAACTTATTCAAGATGGCTGACAATGACAGAGATCCTAGAAGCCCAAAGGAGCTCCACATTCACTGGGAGCAAAAGCCAACACCACTATAATGACCCTAATTCTCCCATGTGTTCAGCATTACGCCTCTGCCTGTTTCTTCTGTTCTTTGTCTGATTTCATTCCTCTCCAAAGGCATTAATCTCAACTTCAGGCCTCAGCACTAGGATTTCCCTGTAGCTGAAAATGACCTTCCCTAGGTATCCACCTACCCATTCTTCCTCATTATCTTTAAGTCCCCTCTTAAACAGTTTTTTTTAATTTCTTTATTTATTTATTCATTTTAGAGAGGAGACACAGAGTGAGGGGGGAGGGGAGAAATGAGGCAGACTGGGGCACTCTCACTCAGATTCTTCCATTGAGGAAGAAGACCACCCTTTAAATAAGAGGCTTCAAGGATATTTTATAATTTAGGCCAAGCATTCAGAGAGAGTTTGTAAATATGATTTTTTGTGTAATTTACAAAATCTCAAATGGCCAATAATATTCCTGCTTAGGAAGGGCTGTTATAATGTAAATAAAGAGGTTTTTGTACATAGAAGGTTTTGAATAGAAGGAGGAAGGAGGCATGTGCCCTCTCCCTTCTATACACCTGGGTCAAAAAGGTAAAACATCCAGAAATATAGGGGGGAAAGGGAGACTTGAGTAGCCCTTTTCTCTTCCCCTTTCTTTCTCCTTAATGGGCGATTACAAATGATTTACCTCTGGCATCCTATAAGCCCCCTTCTATCCTGAAATCATGTAATTAATGACCAAGGAATTATGTGACCCCTGAATGTGAACTTATGTTCTGTAAATGGTATACAAGATGTAAGAAATCTAATTTCGGGGAGCACATGTCTTTGGAGCTATAGCCCCGTGTGTTTCATCGGCTTAATAAATTCTCTTTTTTTCTCTTATAAGTTGTCTGAGTGTCAGTCCTCTGAGGTTTTGCTCTCCTGCAACACCATCAGCATTGCAGAGGAAAGGAGCCAAAATGGTGGAGTGCTGAAGGAGAAGCCAGTTGGTGCAGGTTTGTGCAGAGAGAAGGAGATTGGTTACAGGGGTGAATAAGGCTGATGGGGCCTTTGATTCTAGGAATACTTGAATGAGTCAGTGGCTTTGGGAGCACTGTATGGAACGGGAAGTGTTTGCCCACTGGGTGTATTTACTTGCCCGCCAGGTGCAAGCTAGGATTAAAGGTAATAGCCCACCAGTTCTTGGCTCAGTTGTTTCATTACTCTCTGTCCGAATCAAATGCGAACTTTCATGGGCCAGGTGGCTGTGATGGTGGCGGTAGCTACTGGCTTTACATCCATCATACAATCTTCCTCTTCAGTAATTTTTCTACTGGCTTCACCTACCATTTATACAAGTCTCTACCTAATGCAATTTGGCTACCTTGACAAGCTATATAAAGATGTTCTCTTATGCACTTCAACCCTGAAACCCAAATTAGAAACCAAAACCTGTAGTAAGTACTGTTTGTTTCATGCCCTTTTAGCTTTACATTTTTCAATTCTAGCAGAAATCTTAAGTTACATTCCAGTTTGGAGTTATTTTTTGAGCAACCTCGCATTTCTGACTTTTGAAAAATGCAAGTGCTTTTAGAATGCTTTGTACATAGTATGCATGAAATACACATTTGTTGAATAGCAGGTAAATGGGGCTTTTCTGATACATTTTTGAGCATAACAGATTAGTATACTAAATATTCAGGACAGCAGTGTCCCCACGAACAGTTTAATTCTTGAATGCAGAAACAACTATGGGTATTTAACAATGTACTTTATACCTGAATTAGGTGAGTTTTTTTATTACCACAGCAGCAAACAATAGTAGTCTCTCGATGATTATTTTTATAATAAAGTAACAAATGAGTGAAATAAATAATTACCTTAGGACTTTCTATACTTATTAAATATTCAGTAGAACCATTTTAGAACCCTATGGTAAGATTTCATTTCTTTTATAAAAAATGACTAAGCCTCAAGTTTTTGGACATTTAAAGAATATACCAGAGGTAAGAGGCTAACATTTATCTCCACATTGTCTATAGTTATTTGACAGATTAGGTAGAATAAAAAAAAGTGGTTATTAAATTTCAATCAGGGTTAATCAGTGGATCCATATTGCATTGGTGAGAAGTTGATTAATGATTGGAAAGTTCCATATTTAGACACTGCTTGTCTGTATTGCCCTGCATAGGTCATGAACTCTAGACAGGTATTTTTGGACAGTAACATTCTTAGGAAAGAAAAATTAGTTCTCAGAATGTTCTCCTGTTCTTCCACTGAAGTGGAAGTAGTATTGGCACATTGTCCCCAAAATGTGAGCATTTACCATGATAATATTTTGGTCTTTGGAGACAGGGAGTCTTTGGCATTACCAACAATGTGCGTACATTGACATATACACATTCATGAACACCTATATATGACTAACATTCACTAATATTTTAAGTGGTAATATATATATTTTTTTCTTGTGGTTTCCTAAGAGCTGTAAAGTTTGGGTTCAGGGTGCCTTTAAATCCAGAGCTCCCACTGTGAGGTTATAGTTCATTGGCTTGCTATTCTATATCTTCATGGCTTCCTGGCCTTCACTTTGAAATGTACCTTGTTTACCCCAAAATAAGATAGTGTTGTATATTAATTTTTGTTCCTAAAGATGTGCTAGATCTTATTTTCGGGGAGGTCTTATTTTTTTCTAAGCTTGAAAAAAAATGCACTAGGTTTTATTTTCAGGGGATGTCTTATTTGGGGGAAAACAGGGTAGCAGAAAAGTTTATTTTTGCAGAAAAGTCAGGGAGAGCTTACATGACAATTAGGGAAGTTTAAATCACAATAGTTGTTTGTAAAAGCCTAGCTACAGGACCACAGGCCTTGTCTGCTGTTAGGTCAGCCCCAGCCTGACCATTCCAAAAGTAGTGCAAACCAGTGGGAGGAGGGCGGACTGAATTGCTTGAACTAGCACAGGCCTCTTTTAGACAGTTGAGCCGGGAGAAAAACAATTTGGAGAAACAGTGGCACCACTCAGTCCACATACAAAAAATATTACTTTGTACCTATAAAGACAATGACGTGAGCCACTTTGTCCAATATTCCTGACTAAACTATAAAAACCCTACTCCAATCCTCCTCGTTGCCAACACGGCTTTGGTCTGTCTCGGTATACTTGGACCCAGGCGTGTTAAATAAATTATTCTTTTGGAGCATACCAGCCTTATGTTTTCAGTTCAGCTCTCTCTGGTACCCACCCATAGATACAGGGAAGGGGTTTAGCCTGTCAGCTATCTCATATGGCATAGGGCAGTCCAGACCTGAAATTCTCTCCAGGTTTGACCTAATTGGGGGCTTATACTGACCTACCAGTTGCCAAGGGAAACTGACAATAGTCTTTCTCCTTCCCCAGTAAACTGGCCACCCCAGCTTCAATTTTTCAAGAGTTAGTGACTCTAAATTGGCATGTTACCCAGAACTGGCATAGGATCTCTTCTAGAAAAGGAGCATAGACTTAGAATTGAACTGTAATATAACTGACCTGCACCCTCATTACAAAGAAATATATGCCAGAACTATTGAAAAATTAATTGATTTCCCCTCCTGAGAACTATATATTACATGACAATTGAGAGAAAGATTGATCTTAGGGCACACCTAACACATTGGTTCATCCTGGCTCTCTGAAGTAGAATATGTATCAGAGAGCAAGGTGGTCTATTCATGCTTCAAGAGAATTATTAATAAGCACTACACATCTGAAAAATGGCTTCTCTTTTCATGTTTAAAAAATACATATATTATTTCAAAGTAAGGCATAATGAAGTCTGTGTGTCCTTGAGCAGAAATAATAGCTAAGTCTGAGAGAGAAAACTGACCTGCTATGCTTCTGCATTACTGAGAGGGACCTTCAGGACTTTACAACAAAAATACTGAAAGGTTGGGAATGAGAACAAAACAGACCAACTTTCATACTATTGAATTAATGTTTCTAATTTAAAATATTTTTCTTCTCTATATTAATATTTCTACTAATTTTTATTGCAGATGCAGACTAAGAGTGAATACATTAAGGAACTAGTTTACAATGGATATATGATATTTCATTTTAAGGAAAAATAATCTTTATGTTTATAATATGTTGACTCTAGCCAAATCACATTTATTTAAAAGATATGCCAACAGAATAACTTCTCTACTGGGCTTGTGGATATCCTAGGTTTGATTCTGGTCAGGGCACAAAGGAGAAGTTTCCATCTGCTTCTCCCCCCTCTCCCCTCACTTCTCTCTCTCTCTTCTCCTCTCGTCCTGCAGCCAAGGCTCAATAGAGAGAGTTGGTCCTGGTTGCTGAGGATGGCTGCATGGCCTCCACCTCAGGCTTTAAAAACAAAACATGTCTGGTTGCAGCAGAGTAGTGGCCACAAATGGGCAGAGCATCACTCCCTAGTGGGCTTGCTGGTGGATCCAAGTTAGGGCATACGTGGGAGTCTGTCTCTACCTCCCCTCCTCTCATTAAAAAATAAAAATAAATTAAAAAAATAAAAATATGACTAAACTTCTTTGTATTGTACTAACTATGTTCAGGACTCTTGATCCACCTCCTGTCATTCTTCCAGTCCCAAGACTAGACCATAGGAACTCCCCCCCCCATTTTCTTATCTTCGGGAACCCTGATTCCTTACTGATTTATGTAGTAATTTCTTTCTAACTCTAGACTTACAAACAACTTTCATAAATTTGACCAGCTGAAATTCCATTAAATTCACAGAATTGCATTGGTCTCATCCCTTGTACATCTCTCTCACAATCTTATTTATACCATTATTTGTAAAGAAATAGTCATTTGCTTACAATAAACATTTGGTGCCACCCATAAGTATCTTGGTTCTGTGCTAATAGAAGAACTACCTATGAGTCATTTTTCGTTCCCCCATACAAGCTCCAATGCCATTGAGTGATTCAGGAATGAGCTTTAGTTGTTATTTTCCCTGCGGTAGTAATAGATTCACAGAGTCTTCTACACTTTTTCCCTTTATTCACCTTTACAAATAATGTTATATTTTGCAGCTAGGGATAAAGGAAACCAGAGAATGGGAATTGAATGTGTGATCTCAGCCTTATTAGTATGACACACTGATACCTACAAATATCAAAAAATCTGCCTTGTGACAGAGTCTACCCTTAGCACACTATGCATGTGACCATGACACTGACATATTTCTATGAAAATCAAATTGTTACATCATGGCTACTTGAAATATTGTTCATAAGCATTCACAGTAAGTAAAAAAGGTAAACATATATATATAAGAGAAGGCAATGGAGGATTTCTTCAATTCCAATAGAAAAGAACATTTAATGTATTCTACTAGTTTTCTTGAGTCAGAAAAGTATGTAGTTAGCTGGCACTGTCCCCACTCACAGTTGTTTATAACTTTCTTAAAATAATGCTTTGGGGCTAAAATACCTTATAAATCATCTTGGCCAAGAAACAATTTTGTTCACAAAATTCAATTTAAAACAAAAACCAGAACAGTTTCTGAATTACCTGACTACAGGGAAGAAAGCAGTTAAGCTATCTAAAAGTGTATATGCAGGGAAATTTCTTTTTTTGGTATGATTAGCATGGCCCAGAAAACAAAGAACTTGAGTGTCAGCTATAAGCAGGTGAAATCCAACAATTTTGATAAAAGCAAAGAAACACATCTATTTGGTTCTGTTTTCTCATTAAATTGATAAGTAAACTGAATTTCAGAAAATTTAAATAATTAATTCAAGGGCTAATCATAATATTACAACTTCATTTACTTGAAGATGTTTTAGTCTTATAACATTGTGTGGAGATCAATTCAACTGGGAATTAAAAGGTCTTTAATTTATTCCTGGGTCTTCTAAAAGGTGAAATCCTTGGCAAAACAGTTAACTGTCAGTTTCCTCATGTGGAAATAGCACAGTTGACCTAGAACATCTCCAGAGGACTTTTTCAAAGCTGAAGAGCCATGATTCAATCATAGAACTTGCTTGGATTGTTTCTCTTTCATTTAGTTTCATATTCCTAAGAGCCTTTTATGATGTCCTGACCACAAACCCTTACTGTTAATTATTCATAGGTCTCTATGTGTAAACTTTTACTTGCCTTTCTCTGACTTGTTCATTATATAACTCCACCTTTCCACCCATTCCACTGTGTGTGTGTGTGTGTGTGTGTGTGTGTGTGTGTGTGTGTGTGTGTGTATTTTAAGAGAGTGCAAGAATCCGAGAAAGGGATAGATAGGGACAGACAGAGAGAACTGGAGAGAGATGAGAAGCATTGATCATAAGTTTTTCATTGCGACATCTTAATTGTTCATTGATTGCTCTCATATGTGCCTTGACCACGGGCCTTCAGCAGACCATGTAACCCCTTGTTCAAGCCAGCGACCTTGGGCTCTAGCTGGTGAGCTTTTTGCCCAAGCCAGATGAGCCTGTGCTCAAGCTGGTGACCTCAGGGTCTCAAACCTGGACTCTCCACATACAGTCCAATGCTCTATCCACTGTGCCACTGCCTGGTCAGGCTAACTCCACCATGTTTTGTTTTCACTGTTACCATTCCCGAGTGTCACCTAAATCTTCCTTTCAACTTCTTCAATTTATTTTTTCTGTTTAGTTCCATACCTCGAATGATTTTCCAATGATGTTCTAGACTGTAGCTAAATGCTTTATCTAGTACTCTCAGCTGAAATCAACCATTCTTTTCCTCATCTCCAGTTTCTTAATTTTACTACTCTCTAGTTATTTAGATATATGTAGAAATGTACACAAATCATATGAGAAATATCCAGTTTTAGTTTTAATTAATGTAAATTGAAACTGATGTCCTATTTTACCTATTAAACATTAAATATTAGGCAATGATAATATTCAGTGTTAGTTGAAGGTGCAGAAAAACAAGTTTCATATTCTGAGACTATAATTTTAAATGATCGCAGCCTTTTCAGAAGGATAACTTGGTAACCCATCTCAGAAGGCTTAAAATGTATATCTTACGACCCAAGAATTCTAATTCAGAGAATTTATCTTAATAAAATAAATAAAGATGTACAAAGAGGCAAGTGCAGTGATAATCATCATAGTATTATTAATATAACCAAATTAAAAACAACCTATCGACCACAAAATGCTGTTTTAAATTGTTGTATGCCAGTGTAAGTTCCATTTAGTCATTAAAAACATGTTCATGAAGATTAGCAAATTACCTGGGGACAAGATAAAATATATTAAAATGAAAAGAGCACAAAGCTATATCCATAGAATGTATGAAAACATAAAATTCAAAATTTTAACAGTGATAGTTTTGGGGTGAATATTCTTTTTCTCTTTATTCTCTGATGTGTAAAACCTACGATACATTGCTATTAGAGAAGAACAAGCCAAGTTATAAATGTGGAGACATGTTATGTTTTTCCTGGCAGGATGTCCTCGTCCAGTCAGTATGAATACTGCGAGAATGCTAGGTGGGAAGTCAAAAGTCTGTGGCTTTACTCCTATGTTTCTTAAGTGTGAACTAAACACCAATCAGACAACATTTTGACCTAAGCCAACACACTTCTAAAATAATGTAATTGGGAAAGATGATCTTTTTCATATTCCTAATATTTGTTTACTCTAAAAGTCCATTAAATAATCCATAAAGTGAGAGAGAGAGAGAGTATATAATAAGTTGCTGATAATAGAGAACATTTTCTTATTATGTCTGACACTTCAGGTTTTTAAGTTCCCCGATATAAAAATGAATAAATAGATGTATGACAGAAAAAAATCTTATTGCTCTTTTATTCATTTACAGGTGGAAAAGTTCCAAATGATCTAGTCAGCCTAAATGGAAATGCTGTGATGTTAAATAGAAATTTCAGTGACCCTTGACTGGAAGTTATAGCTTACTCTATTTATGGTGTAATGACTCCTTACAGATGGGAAAATCAGATCAAGTGGAATCAGAATTTTGGGTTCTAATTAGATCCAGCTGTTCCATGGAAGTCGAATCTTTATCTCTAAGCCTTAAAACTAGTAAGCACAACTTTCACATTTTAAAGAGCATTTAGAACCTGTGAAGATATAAATGTAAAAATAGCAAATTTTAAAATGTAGACCTGTGTTTTAACATACATGAATCCTGTAGTTTTATGTTGTTAGTGAGAAAATATCATATGAGCTTTCTACTTGCAGCTCCTTATGATAATACTTTTCATTATTTTCCTTTAGCTTTGCATACTTTTTCAAAAAGTAAAAATTTTACCTATAAAGCCTTATTTTTTTAGTTGTATTTAAATAAGTTTAGATTAAAATAAGTGTAATGTCATTACAATATTAATTAAGAGTTATTACTGTAAAAAGAAAATATTCAAAAGTAAACATCAACTAATATAAAATATATGGAGATCTCATTTTGCTTTCTAATGCTTTGAGGTGTCAGCTTTTTAATAGCTTTATTTTGGAAAATAGAATGATAATTAGATAAAAAATAACTTTGTGCTTTTCTCTGAGAGAAATAGTAAGTGTTTTGATAATACATTCCTACCTCAGTTTTAAAAAAAAATTCTCAAAAGGTGAAAAAAAACCAACAAAAAACCAACTACTATGTGGCAAATATCTTGATCTCTTTTTTTTAACTGATACATGTCATGCCCTAGCATAGTATGTATGCCTGGCATACAGTAAGCGTTTAAAATATTTTTTAGGCCCTGGTTGGTTGGCTCAGCAGTAAAGCGCTGCTGGCCTGGTGTGTGGAAGTCCTGGATTCCATCCCCTGTCAGAGCACACAGAAGAAATTACCCTCTGCTTCTCCACCTCTTCCCCTTTCTTTTTATCTCTCTCTTTCTCTTCCTCTCCCTCAGTCATGACTTGAATGGTTGAATGTTTAGAGCTAAATTGGCCTTGGGCGCTGAGGATAGCTCTATGGCCTTGCCTCAGGCACTAAAATAGCTCGGTTGCCAAGCAACTGGCAGTGACCCAGACAGGCAGAGCATCCCCTGGTAGGGGGTTTGCTGGGTGGATCCTGGTTAGGGTGCATGTGGGAGTCTGTCTCTGCCTCCCCACCTCTCACTTATTTTATTTAATGTGTTTTCTTTTTATTTATTTTTTAAAGATTTTATTTATTCATTATAGAGAGGGGAGAGAGAGAGAGAGTGAGAGACAGGGGGAGGAACCAGAAGTATCAACTCCTATATGTGCCTTGACCAGGCAAGCCCAGGGTTTTGAACCAGCAACCTCAGTGTTTCCAGGTTGACACTTTATCCACTGTGCCACCACAGGTCAGGCCCTACCTCTCACAAAATTTTTTAAATACATAAGAAAATAAATTTTCAGTATATAAATATTTTTGATTAATGAATAAAACGTGCAATATAAAACCATTTACAACATCAAAGAGTAACAATTGACCTACATATTGGGGATTAAGTTTCCACTAAGCTTAATTTGCTTTAGAAAGATTGTATGGCAGACTGATAACAGTACTGACTTCAGTGGGCCAGAATGATATGAGTTAAATTCTAGGATGAGCATATTACTTGTATAACCCTAGGAAAGTCATTAAATCTTTTGAATCCACATTGTTTTTCTACAAAGTATGTATAATAATGTCCAGCAAATGGGGTTGCTTTGAGGTCTGAATAAGAAATGTGTAGATTCTGTAAACAGTATCATATTAAGTTACTGCTCACTGAACAGGCCTATCAAATCCCTGCTTCCTTTATTTTTCTCTCATCCTTTGTTTTATCTTTAATAACTTTCAGCTTCGCTAATTAAAAAAAAATTCATTCTGCCCAGTCAATTCAAATGTCTTTTATTTATTAATCCTTTTCTGATTCCCAAATCAGATTTAATTTTTATATCTTTGTCATAACATTTATAATGTTCTATCCTGCATTTTTTGAATTCACTTTTGAATGTATATATCTTATACATTACTGTACCTTGTAGTGATAGTAACAACAGTAACAACTAATACCAATGTAACAATGGAACATTTACTAGATACCGAGCACTATGCTAAGTGTTTAAACATTTTTCACACATTTATTCATCACAATTTTACATAATGTACTGTTATTAGTTTTTTTCAGCATTCTATGTTGAAGTCACCTAAAAAGTAAATAATTACTTATAAATTCCTTGAGTTCACATACTGCAGCCCAGTAATTACAGTAAGTGCTTTATACAAGCTCTTTTGTTTATCATATATAACAATTTTATGATGTAAAATACACTTATTTTTTACACGTAAGAAAACTAAAGTACAAAAAACAAGATACAAAAAAGTCAGATACCAATCAAAATCATGTATACATAAATGACAGTTAAGATTAAAATTAGGTACATCCAATTCCAAATCCAAAACCTGCATTTTCCCACTGCCCAACAAAGCAGAGTGTATTATCTCTACCAAGTGCTCAAGAAATACAGTGTTTTTTAAAAAGCACATTTCTTCTTACACATATAATTATTATTTACATGGTGTCATAATGTGAATCTGTAGCATTCTTTACACAATCTGTCAGTCTTTAGTAAAAATTAGTTTGATTAGTCATTTTAGTTTGCAATCTGAATAAAATGTTTTCAAGTAAAAAACACTCTTTTTCTCATTTTCTAATCCAGAAGTGAGCAAACCGTGGTCAAATTCAACCATCTGACTATATTTATAAATAAAGTTTTTTGGACATAAAACACGAATGAAGCCCATTTAAAAACACTACATATGGTATGATTTTAACTATATAGTTCAAAAATCAAAACTGTGGAGAGAGTGAAAAGATCAGTTTTTGCCAGGATTTCAGGAGAAAAGGGTAAGGGATGACTAGGTGGAACGCAGGACATATTTAGGGTAGTAAAAATTGTTCAGAATTATTCTGTGATGGCAGATAAATGACATTATATATTTGTCAGGATCCATATATAGTATGTACAACACCAAGAAAACCCTAACCCCAATGTGAAGTATAGACTTAGTTAATGTTAATATATAAAGATGGGTTTATCAATTATAACAAACATACCACTCTAATGCAAGGTATTAATCATAGAGAAAACTGGTGGTGGTGTTAGAGCAGGCTGCTACTTAGCTACTAACAAATGAGAAGGGAGAAAACTAACTAAAACTTATATAATTGAGAAATGACAGCTTCCCAGACACTGCAGGGCACAGCTGCATTTTCCTGTGAAGGGAATTAGCATCCCTCTGTCCCTTCAAGTAGGGAGGAAGCACTAGCTTTCCAATGGGACAACTGGTCCATTCAACTGAATTACCTGATTACCAGGGTTAGGGAGGGATAACAGTGAGGGGAAAATGTATTTATTCAGGCATACTCCATTGGAGCCAAAACAGCCACATAAAGAAGAGGAGATAAACCTGGGAAAAAGAGATTGGATAGCAGGAGTGCCCAGCACAGCCCTGGGAAGAACCAGGAAAGAGATTGGATAATTTGAAAGAAAGCCTGCTCTCTCTCAATGCCAAATAAATATAATTAAAGCTTAACAAAGGCCACAGGTGCTCCCTCTCTGGTCAAATCACAGTACTGTTCTCAGCTGATGGAAACAGAGATTGTGTTGGACTACTGGAGGATGGGATGGGCTCATAGCATGGCAGTTCTGGGTAACCGCCCTCCTAATGGGCTTAGTGGGGACAAGTGAGGCCTGCAGCTCCAGAGGCTGGACTTCTTTGGCAGTGAGATGGAGCTGAGCCACCTGGTCATAGGTGAAACATCACTTAAACCCTTCCTTTGTTTTTGGCCCAATAAATCTTGCCACTATATTTAAAATCCCCTTATGTGTGTGTCTCTAAAATGCATTTTCCAGGATGCCATACAAGAATCCTGTTTCCTCTACAAGAGTAGCAGAGGTAGAGGAGATACATGGGGACTCTGTATTTTTGCTCAGTTTTTCTCTAAACTCAACACCAAACCTATACATAAAAGACTAAAGCTTCTGATTTTCAGTTCTGCATGTAAGGGGGTTTGGAAGTCACCACACAGTTGTAAAAGTGAATAAAAACGCTGAACCAACTGAAAAATGAAAAACTCTTCTTATATCCTAGGAGAGGGGAAGACACAGGACAAACTGCAGCACCCAAGATTAAAGAGACACAGGTATGTACTGGGAATCACAGCTCACAGGAGCAGAGACTCACACTGAAAGAACCACTCAGGGAAGCTGTACCTGGGTTGAGAAATCTGAAATGTAAGGAATAAATTACTGGAGGCTCAGCAAGTAAGCTCTAAGAGTTAAAAACTCCAGAAGGATCCAGTTATTTTGTGGGAAAGTGGGGGCACAATATTATGAGATTTACCTTCAGAAATTTGACCAGGTTCTCACAGTAAGTATCTGAGAAAAGCCTTTGGGTCTTCCAGCAGAGAAAGGGGAAAAGAACCATTTTGAAATGCATCAGAGCACTGATTTCTTTTTAATAAGGCCACCCCTTGGGTGAAACTAGTTAACCAAAGACTAACCTATGGGGTATTATCAGAGCCTTACTGACTTGGAGAAAAACAATACCCAGCTCCAGGATAGTCTTGCCATCCTGTCCTAACAAAGGTAAGAAGTACTTGTGAAATTCACAGTCTACAGGCATAAACACACTAGAAGGCAGAGACCTAATCTAAAGACTATAGAGCATTCCTCTCCCCTCAGACCTCACCATCATATTACTAAATGCCTATTTCAAGCAGTTCTTATTATGAAGTACATTACGGCATGCTAGGGAAAAAAAAATTACGAGGCATACCAAAAGGCAAAATTTGAAGAAACAGAGCAAGTATCAGAATAAGACATGGCAAGGAGGTTAGATTTATTAGACCAGGATAAACCAACTAGGACTAACATGCTAACATCTCTAATGGATAAAAAAAGACAGCACATATACAAAGTATTATACATCATTACCAAATAGGATTTATCCCAGGTGCTCAAACTAGATCAAGATTTAAAAAAATCAATCAGTATACTTCATGACATTAACAGACTAAAGGAGAAAAATCATGAGATCATATTAATAGATGTAGAAAATATGCATTTAACAGAATCTAACACCCATTGATATAAAAACTTAGTAAACTAGAAACAGTATTGTCTTTATTCACAAATGACAATTATCTATGTAGAAAATCCAAAAGAATTGATTAAAAAACCTACTGGAACTTATACTTGATTATAGAAAAATTGTAGAATACAAAGTTAATATATAAAAGTCAATTGCTTTCCTTCATACCAACAAAAAGCAAATGGAATTTGAAATTAGAAACAGTACTGTTTTATTTTTTAAAATTTATTTAATTAATTGTGTTTACATAGATTCTAGGGTAATCCCAACTGCATCCACCCTCCCCCATATTCCCCTCCACATCTCCCTTGACCCCACTCCTTATGGCGCCCACCTCCTTCCCTTCAGGTTTATCCCATCCTATCATCCTCTTTCCCTCTGTCCTCTTTTCCTGTGGTCCCTTTGATCCCTCTTCTGTCTCAATTTTTTTTTTCTCAGTTCTTAATGTTCCTTGGATTCCTCAAATGAGTGAGGTCATATAATATTTTTCTTTTTCTGCCTGGCTTATTTCACTCAACATAATAGTTTCCAGGTCCTTCCATATTGTTGCAAAAGGTAATATTTCCTTCTTTTTCATGGCTCCATAGTATTCCATTGTATATATGTACCACAGCTTTTTAAACCACTCATCCACTGATGGACACTTGGGCTTTTTTTCCAGCTCTTCGCTATTGTGAACAATGCTGCCATAAACATGGGGGTGCATTTCTCTTTTTCAGTCGGTGATATAGTGTCCTTGGGATATATTCCTATAAGTGGGATAGCTGGGTCAAAAGGCAGTTCCACTTCTAATTTTTTGAGGAATCTCCATACTGTTTTCCACAGTGGCTGCACCAGTCTGCATTCCCACCAGCAGTGCAGGAGGGTTCCCCTTTCTCCACATCCTCGCCAGCACCTATAATGTGTTGTTTTGTTAATGAGCACCATTCTGAATGGTGTGAGGTGGTACAGGAAATGAATAGACACTTCTCCAAAGAGGACATACAGATGGCCAATAGGCATATAAAAAATGCTCAACATCACTAATCATTAGAGAAACAATACTGTTTTAAAAAATTAAGTATTTAGTTAGAAATCTAAATAAATATATACAGTATCTATATGAGGAATTCTATAAAATTCTGATTAATGAAATCAAGGAACTAAATATATGAAGAGCTATTCCATATTTATGAATAGGAAGACTTAGTTTTTAAAATTTTAGTTCTTTCTAAATTGATCTATGGATTTAATATAATCCCAGTCAAAATCCAAGCTGGTTATTTAATTGATATATCAAAAAGTAATTCTGACCTGGCTGGTGGTTTGGTGGATAGAATTGAGGACCAGTATATATGGATATCCCCAGTTTGATTCTCAATCAGAGGATACAAGATAAGCGGCCATTTGTTTCTCTCCCCTTCCCTCATTCCTTCCCCTTTCCTTTCCCCTCATACAACCAGTGGCTGGTTCCATTGGTTTAAGTGTTGGCCCCAGGTGCTGAAGATAGCTTGGCTGGTCCAGGCACATTGTTCTCAGATGCTAAAAATACCTCAGTTGGTTCAAGCATCAGCCCCAGACAGGATAACCAGGTAGATCCTGGTTGGGGTACATGCAGGAGTCTATCTCAGTATCTTTCCCCCTTTCACTTAAAAATAAAAGTAATTCTAAAGTTTATATGGATAGACAAAAGACGCATTATAGCCAACACAATATTGCAGAAGAAGAGCAAAGTTAGAGGACTAACACTACCTGACTTTAAGACTTACTATAATATGACATTAATCAAGACAGTGTGGCATTGGTGAAAGAACAAACAAATATATCAATGGAATAAATAAATTTGCTCAGAAACAGATTCAATAAATATAGTCAACTAATCTTTGACAAAGTAGAGGCAATGCAATGGAGCAAAAACAGTCCTTTCAATAAATGTTGTAGAAACAATTGCAACTGGACATCATCATGTAGAAAAAGACAGTGACCATACTCCCTTTACAAAAATTAATTCAAAACTAATCACAGACCTAAATGTGAAGTGCAAAACTCTTAGTAGATAACACTGGAGTAAATTTAAGTGACTTTAACTATGGTGATGTCTTATTAGATGCAACACCAAAGACACAATCCATGCAAAACAGAACTGGTAAACTGGACTTATTAAAATTAGAAAATTAAACTCTGTGAACAACAATGTCAAGTGAAGAACAGGACAAGCCACAAACTAAAAAAAAAATTTTGCAAAAGACACATCTAATAAAATAATGCTATCCAAATAGAAAGAACTCTTAAAATTCAACAATAGAAAACAAACATGATTTAAATATGGGCAAAAATACCTTCAAAGAAACCTCACCAAAGAAGATATACAGATGGCAAATAAGCATGTGAAAAGATATTTCACAGCATATGCCATCAGGGAAGTACAAAGTTAAACAGGAGATACCACTACACCCCTATTAAAATGGTCAAGATCTAAAAACTAGAAGAAGAAGTAGTATTCCCTAACACATTTTATGAGGCCAATATAACCCGCATACCAAACCTGGAAGGACAACACAAAAAAATATAACTACAGACCAACATCCTCATGAATAAATTTGAAAAAATCCTAAACAAAATAGTAGCAAATCAAATACAACACATCAAAAAATAATACTTCACAATCAAGTGGGATTTATTCCAGAAGCACAATGGTTGGTCAACATACATAAATCAATCAATGTAATATAGTGCACCAACAAAACAAGAAAAACAAATATCATATGATTCTATCAATAGATACAGAAGAGGCACTCAATAAGTACAACATTTCTTTATGTTTAAAACACTCAATAAAATTGGAATAACTTGACCATGTGGTGGCACAGTGGATAGATCATCAGACTGAGACATTGAGGACCCAGGTTCAAAACCATGAGATCACCAGCTTAAGCATGGACTCATCTCGTTTGAGCAAGGCTCATCAGCTTGAGAAGGGGTCAATCGATTTGCTGTAGCCCACTGGTCAAGGCACATATGAGAAAGCAATAAAAAAAGTAGGTACTAAAACCATGGACCTTGGCTGTAGAGAACAATTTATGAATGTGATCCCAAAGGAAAGAGAAGTAAAGGCAAAACTAAACTAATGGGACTGGCCCTGGGCAGTTGGCTCAGTGGTAGAGCATCGACCTGACATGTGGAAGTCCCGGGCTCGATTCTCGGTCAGGGCACAGAGGAGAAGCACCCATCTGCTTCTCCACCCTCCTTTTCTATATCTCTCTTACTCTTCCGCAGCCAAGGCGGGTGGATCCCAGTTAGGGGCATGGGGGAGTCTGTCTGACTGCCTCCCTACTTCTAACTTTGGGAAAAAAAACAAAACCAAAACCCTAATGGGACTATATCAAACTAAAAAGCTTTTGCACAGCAAAAGAAATTGACAACAAAACAAATAGGCAGCCAGCTAAATGGGAGATGATATTTGCAAACAACAGCTCTGATAAGGGGTTAATATCCTAAATATATAAGAAACTCACAGAGCTCAGCAACAAACAAGCAAACAATCCATTTAAAAAGTGGGGAGAGGACCTGAACAGACACTTCTCCCAAGAGATCATACAAATGGCCAACATATATATGCAAAGATGCTCCTCTTTACTATTATTAGAGAAATGCAAATCAAAACTACAATGAAATACACCTCACACATGTTAGATTAGCTATTATCAACAAGACAGTCAATAACAAGTGTTGGAGAGGCTATGGATAAAAAGAAACCCTCATTCACTTCTTGTGGGAATGCAAATTAGTATAACCATTATGAAAGAAAGTATGGTGGTTTCTCCAAAAAATTAAGAATAGAACTACCACATGACCCAAGAATCCCTCTACTGTATATCTACCCCACAAACTTAAAAACATTGGTAAGTAAAGACATGCACCCCCATGTTCATCACAGCATTATTCCCAGTGGTCAAGACATTGAACAACTGAAGTGTTCCTTGATAGAGGATTGGATAAAGAAGATATGGTACACATATACAATGAAATAGTACTCAGCCATAAGAAATGATGACATAGTGCCATTTATGGCAACATGGATGAACCTTGAGAACATTATAACTGAGTGAATTAAGTAAATCAGAAAAAGGTAAGACCTGTATGATTTCACACATAGGTCAGATATCAAACTGAGACTCATGGACATAGAGAAAAGTGAAGTGTTCACTGGGGGAAGGATATGTGGGGGAGAAAGAGAGTAAAGAGGAAAAAGTATACGGTGATGGAAAATGATTTCACTTTGGGTGATGGGTACACAACATAACCAGCAGTTAAGACAGTATAGAAATGTTTGCTTGAAACCTATGTACTCTTACTGACCAAGGACATCTTGTTAAATTTAATTTTCTAATAAAAATTTTAAAAATGGTCAAGATCTAGCACACTGGCAACTTCAAAAGCTGGTGAGGATGTAGAGCCACAGGAACATTCATACATCATTGGTAGAAATGCATAATCATACAGTCACATTGGAAGGCAGTTTGTTGGTTTTCTATAAGAGTAAAATTACTCTTACCATAAAACCCAGCAGTTGCATTACTTGGTACTTTCCTAAAGCAATTGAAAACTTATGTCTACACAATAATCTGCACACAGACATTTATAGCAGCTTTATTCATAATTTCTAATAATTAGAAACAACCAATCTCTTAAGTAGGTGAATGGTACATCTAGACAATGGAATGTTATTCAATGAAAATAAAATAAATAAAAGAGCTACCATACAATGAAAAGACATGGAGAAGCCTTAAATTTACAGTGTATCTGTAAAGTCATGGTGCACTTTTGACCGGTCACAGGAAAGCAACATAAGATGATAGAAATGTGAAATTTGCACCAAATAAAAGGAAAACCCTCCCACTTTCTGTAGGATGATGTGGCAGCATGTGCGCATGCGCAGATCATGACGTAACACCATGTATATAGCAGAGCTGCCCATGGCCATGCCAGTCAAGATGTGGATGGTACAGAGAAAAGTTCAGTGTGTTCTGTGGCTCACTAAATTTGAATCCGTGACCAAAGTACACCGTGAATATTGGCGCATTTATAATAAAGCACCACCACATAGGAATAACATTACTCGGTGGAATAAGCAGTTGAAGGAAACTGGCAGTTTGGTGGAGAAACCCCGTTCTGATAGGCCACCAGTCAGTGACGAGTCTGTAGAGGCTATACGGGATAGCTACCTAAGGAGCCCTAAAAAAATCTGTGCGTGCGTGTGCTCAACAATTACACCTAAGCAAGACTATAGTTCATAAGGTGTTAAAGAAACATCTCTGTTGTATGCTATCAAACTGGTGGATAGACCCACAAGATGCGAATTTGCTACAGATAATGCTTCATGAGATCGACAATGATGCAAGATTTTTGCAGAAGATTGTGTTTAGCAATGAGGCAACCTTCCATATCTGTGGACATGTTCATCACCATAACATCCTCATGCCTATGTTGAGTATGAACCTAACACCCTTATAAAGTGAACGTGTGGTGTGGCCTGATGCATGACAAGGTGATAGGCCCATTTTTTTTCACGGAGCAGTCTGTGACGGCAAACACCTATCTTGACATGTTGGAATTGTATGCAGTGCCCAAATTTCCAGAAGGTGTCATCTTTCAACAGGATAGCGCTCCTCCACACTACGCCACCATTGTTTGTGAGTTTCTGGATAGAACATTCCCCCGGTGCTGGATAGGCAGGGGATCTGTCAAGCCATGGCCACCACAATCCCCGGATTTGACATCCTTAGACTTTTACTTTTGGGGTTATGTAAAGCAACATGTGTACATTGAACGTATCAATTACATTAATTACTTAAAACAGAGAATCACAGACGTGATTCACTCTGTTACACCAGACGTCCTTACCCGTGTGTGGCAAAAACTTCACTATCATTTGGATGTGTGTAGGGCAACAAATGGAGCCCACATCAAACTGCACTGAATATGTATGAAACTGGGAGAGTTTTCCTTTTATTTGGTGCAGATTTCACATTTCTATCTTCTTTTGTTGCTTTCCTGTGACCAGTCAAAAGTTCACCATGACTTTATGGACACACTGTACATATTTCACTAAGAGAAAAAAGCCAATCTAAAAAGGTTGTAAAATTTCAAATACAGTTGACCTTTGAGCAGCTTGGAGGTTATAATTAGGGTCACCAAACCACACTACCCCATGACTGGTTAACCTGATGATGCAAAGCCAGGAATGAAGAGGGTTGGCTGTATATTTATTGTGGAGGGACCCATGTAGGTCAAGTTGTGTAAATTGTGTTATTCAAGAGTCAACTGGACATGTCATTTGGGAAGAGGCAAAACCAAACTTTGGAAACTTGCACATGGGATGGGCAAGTATAAAAGTGAATAGGCAGACCAAGGAGGATTTTTACAGCAGTGAAAGTACTTTGTACAATATTATAATGATGAATATATGGATTTTTAGAGCAACAAAAGTACTTTGTATGATATTATAATGATAAATATATGTACCTATACTTTTCTCCAGACCTATAAAATGTACACCAAAAGTAAATCTTAAGGTTAACTACAGGGTTTTGGTGATCCTGTTGTCAATGGAAGGCTTATCCTTGATATAAAAATTTACCATTCTGGTCAGTGATGTTGATAATGGAGAATGTATACATATGTTGAGGCAGCAAGTATGTGAGAAATCTCTGTACCTCCCTCTCAGTTGTGTTGTAAATCTAAAACTGCTCTAAAAGAGTTCTTAAAAATAAACTCCACTAAAATATAAAATAAATAAATCATGAATATGGTTGTGACTTCACTCATAATAAACTTCTTTCCTTCGTCCATTATCTCTTCTTGAAAGTGCATATTTTGTACTCGGAGCATATTCAGTAGGGTGTGGCAAGGCAGTGCCAGCTATGAGATAGCAAGCAAGATTTACTGTCAGTTAATATCAAATAGGTCAAGTGATAGATAATTTCTGAGCTTATTCTGACAGAAATGACAAGTGATACTGTTAATGCAAGTGGATGCATTCTAAGCATAAATAAAGTTTTGACATTAAGGGTTGCTGGTTTTCAATGAATACATAAATTTGGGAGAAGTTTTCTAACACATGAGTTCAGGAATGGAATACTAAGTATTTTTTCACTGACAAAATATTGCCGAGATAAATGGTGATGAAAAAAATAAATAGAACAGATTTTGTGAGGGTTTGTGTTGAAGTTGCAGTAAAGTCACCCATCGCAGCTAGTCTATGTGCATTTGAATTTGCATGATTGTCAGTGGAATTTACAGTTCTGCATTTGGCTACATCTATTTGAAACCCCTTCGATGGAATCAAAAACTACACATTTTTAATTCTATTCAGAATAGAATTTATTATATGTGCTTGTATTTGTTTATTCAAGAAGTTTTCATTAACTATCTTCATTTTGGCAGTGTTCAGAACTACTTACTAAGTGGGAGCTTTAAAAGAAAGTATGCTGATGTTCTAAACATTTAAGAATCTTACAAAAAGTTGAAGAATAACTTAAACAAAGGAATTAATAACTTATACTGGGAAGATCCATTTTAGGGCCCTGTGTAATGACATGTCTGAAGAAGAGAGTGATCAGAACAAATGTACTTAGCAGGCAGAAATAAATATGAAAATGACATCATTTGTAGCCTAAAGTCTTCTGGTAGACTTAAAAACAATAGGTTTCTGGAATAAAAATTGCATTAAAATATTTATACAAACATATTTTAATCTAGACTTAGGTACTTTTTGGACTTCCATTCTTCCTGCAGTGAATGATTCTTCAACATTGGGACTCTATTAAGATTAATGTATATCCATATAGAATATATATTTTGTAGAACTAGCCAATCCAGAAGAGCTGTATCACAAAGCAGTCTTGTAACCCTAAAGGATAGGGGTATCTGATAAAGTACCAATTTCTCCTTTTTCAGGTGCTGGGGAAAATCTCACAAAATCTGATTCAAATTTCTCTCCTTTACTTGCCTATCCATAGCTTTGCAGGGTGATTCAGAGCACGGACTTCTGAACACCCACTTCCTCCATCATCCTTTCCCACTCCACTCTTCCTCTGCTATTTAAGAGTTGGTAAAACAGGGTAGTAACAGCCATATGTTTTTTCTGTGTGCCAGACTCTATGCTAACGGAGGAGCTACTTGAGGAGTAAAATGATAAGCAAGACAGACAAGCCCTTGTCCTTCTATAGATATATAAGGCACTGAGGAAATTACTACACACATGATTGTTTAATTAGAGTTGTTAAAGGCAATGCAAAAGAAAAGGGGAAACTGCCATAATAGTCTATTACATAGTATTGTCATTTAATTCTTATCCTAAGATCTTTTGAACAGTTACCTTAGTAAGCTTCAGCTTCATAACATTAAGTACCATTATTATTACACATATTAACATTAGCCTTTTTTAAAGTGCCTATTTTATGTAGAATTTTAAGGTAGAATCAGTATATATATAATATCTCACTTAAACCTGCACACAACCCCATTGAATTTTTTACATTTCAAAAGTGAAGAAAGTGGATAAAGCTTATCCAAAATCAGAGTATTTAAGAACCAGAATTGAGCTCTCCTAGAGCCTGACTACCCTTCCCCCACAACAATCAAGTGCATTGATGTAAAAATAAAGTAATTATCATTATACCCTAATGGTTCAGTGAAAAGGCAAGATATCCTATCAGAAGACAAAACAGTTTTGCTGGCCCCTTTGCTTCTTCTGCCATAGGAGGGCATCTCTTAACATCTTTGAGCCTTTGATTATCTATAGAATGAGAGGTTAGACTAGATAGCTCTTAGGCTTTTCTATCACTGAAATTATTTGCTTCTACAGCCATGACATAAGGAAAATTCTCCCCTCGAGGGAGAGAATTTGGTGATTTAGCTCTATATAATTTAAGTTGGACCTTCTGAGTCTCCATTATCTGGATTTATCTGGTTAGGTTCTTGAAGAAAGTTATGACTTGATATTCCTAATAGTTGCAATGTGCCTGTAATTCATTTGTTAATTATAAAATGGGTGTTCTCAAATTGGCTCCAAGTCCATAATACGGCAACACGGACATCTAATACTACTGTTCACTTCAAAAATAATACCTAGGCATTGTCACATGGGATATAGACAGATGCAAGAGTATTGAGCAAGAAACCCAAAGGTCACTTTAGTTTGATAAAAAAGATCTGAAACAGCAGTCCACAAAGAATATCTTGAAATAACTTTATACTCAGACAGTGAAGCACAATAGTATAAAGAACTAGTATATTCTTTAAAAGGCAAACAAAACCTCATGTATCTTCACAGGACCCATCCCCAGGAGTGGGCTCTAACAATGATTCAAACGAATTCTATCTTGACCTTTATAAAAACTGTATTACGTGTTGGGGAATGTCTAAAGATCAAGAATAAAATGGAATTCTTTGCCAAACATCTGTTCTTAGAGAATTAAATACTCATATTAGCTCTAAACATTATATGTACATTGATTTGATTATTGCTTTATGTTACTATAAAATAAAATCATGAGTCACCAAAGATGCCCCAAATTTTTGTTACTGCATTTAGAGAGAAATATTCAGTTTCTTTCTAAATGTCTAACATAAAGACACTAATTTAGAAACAAGATATTTCCAGAAAGAGAATTTTAATAATGGCAAAGAAAAAAAAGAAGGCACCATTAGGGCCTAGCAGCAGAAGGAGCATATGCCAACAACTAAGAAAACAAGCTTACAAAGAGCAGGCTGGGGATACGGGGTGTGAACTTTACATATGCCAGCTTCAGTGGTTTGATTGTCCCTGGTGACTTGCCTCCTTTCGTAATAGATAATGAGGAGGAAGTTTGTTACAACAAACTACTGGGAATGCTTAACAAGTGCTTTCATAATAGAGAAGAGAAAAGTTTTCATAGTCTCTAGTTAGATTTAGAACTAAATTAATAACTACAATGTATTCTAATACATTCTAATATATTCTTGTATAGTACTATTAACCCAAACAGGTTCAGTGACTTGTACAGAATCCCGTGACTAGACATTCTTTCTTTCTCTACCAAATGACTAATCTTTCCAGTTACAATTCAAATGTCATTTTCCTCTATGCTCCCTGCACAGCCCCATCTAAAGCATAATTAATTGCTTTATGCATCCATAATCATATGCGTACTCTAATGTGTTTTACCTTAGAGAATGAGTTCCTTAGGGGCAGGGATTCTTCATTTATCACAGATCCACTGTACTTAGTGTAATGTATGATGCATAGAGATTGTCACATTAAGATTTTTGTTTTTGTTTTTACTGTTTTTAGGGATAAATGAATAGATAATTAAATCCTTAATTAAATGGACTTCTTTCTGTTGCCTGCATGCTTTATGATTTATTCATTAATTTGGCAATAATTACAATTTCATGTGAGTAGGAATAAGCTACATTTCTTTTCTGCACCAAAGTTTCAGAAACTTGCACTTTTAAGCCTTTGCCAAATACCTTGTAAATGTGCCAAGCTTCTCAATCACTTAATATGGGCCATGTGCTAAAGAACTGCAGAATTGTTTATTATGGTAAATGGTTGGTTGAACCTGTCTCATGCATGTAATCTTTTTTTTCTTTTGGGTGAAGCCCTTTCAAGATGACTCTAAATATATCTGACCTATATAATAAAATAATAATAAACAGAAAAGAGTAAAATAAAATTAATCAGAGTTTCTATAAAAATATACATGTTAGCAATTTAAAAGAAGTCTGGAAGGCTAAAACGTTTAGAGAATTACAGCCTTCTAGAGATATTTTATTTGGTACATTTTGTACTTGATAGTTAATGTGAAAATATTATTTAGGCCACAAAATTATTACTCAAACTAATTCTTCAACAAAACCAAAATGTAGAGTAGGGAATCTCACTTAATAAAGAGAGATTTAAAGGATTAAATGATAATTTTTGTATAACAACTGTGCAGGCTATTAAATCTTCAATTTTTTGTAACTGGTTGGACCCAATCTGATGAATTGGATGTAGTGACTTCATGGATAAATCATTGGACTTGGAATTGGAGGGCCTTTACTAACATTTGACTTTCTAACTTGGTAGCCATTTGACCCTATTCACATACATAACTTCTCTGAATTCTTTTCATAAACAGACAAAATTTCTAATCCTCAGTTATTTGATTGTCAACCAGAAACATTATTTAATGTAAATGATGAGTACTCTAGGACTAGTAGGTATTTTATATTTAATTCAGTAAATCACTGAATGGATTCTAGTTGAGATATTTATCCAAAGGGTAGATAAGTGAAAATATAATAGAAATTCTTACCATTGATTGTGTATCTACCACATACCACATATATTACATATATAGTCTCTAATCCTCATGACAGTTCTGCATATAACTGTTATTGTGCCCATTTCAGAAGAGAACTCAACTAGTTGAATAGAAGTAAATGTACAAAGTCACACAGCCAGTTTGTGAGAAAATGAGAATTAGAACACATCCATCTGATGTTAAGTTTTATGTTCTTTCTTTCCACCCTATAATCTTGCCTATATTAATAGAATTAAAAATATGTCTTTCTCTTTTCTGTATCTTTTTAGTTCTCTGACTTCAGGTGAATGTCATAGAAGAAATGTAGGACAGAGATTAAGGATATATGCTCAGGAATCAAGTCTTGGGCTTAAAATCCAACTCTGTCATTAACCAACTATGTGACATTGGGAAAACTATTTAATCTTTCTTTGTAAAACAAAGATAATGACAGTACTTCTTAGAGTTGTAAATTTTAAATGAAATAATATATGTAGAGTTGTTAACACCATGCCTGACACACAATAATCTGTCAGTAATCTTTTTTATAGAAAACAGTATAGTCTAGTGCTTAAGTAAGCAAATTTTGGACTCTGAAAGAATTTGTGGTTTAAATCTAAGTTCTACTATCATTTGGTATGAGGCCTTGAACAAGTTATAAACTCAGCCTCAGTTTCCTTCATCAATAAAATGGGAGTAGTCACCAGTACTTATCTCTTGGTGACTGGGAAAAATTAAATAATCAAATATAATTAACACAGTGTCAACATCATTCTAGTCTATCGATAAAGCTCAGATGTTGTTGCTATTATCATTTTCAAATCCAATCATATCTAAAAAAATTTGGAAGTGAGTATATGTGAATCATGGAATTGAAAAGTAGCTACTAAGTATAGAGAGCTCCCTCTTTTTATTGCTCCCTTAATATACCAGTAAGCCGCATATATTGAGAGATGTTCAAGTATTACCATGTCCTAAATTTATAGACTGAATCTTGTTTATATCACTCACAGACGATACATTTAAGTTTTTGTCTTAGTTTTTTTCAACTGAAAAAGTAGAGTATTAGTAATGGCTATATCACATAGTTACTATGGATGTCAGTAGTTTGCATATAGTAAATTACAACACAGATGTGATTAGCCTTATTATCTCAAACAATAGGAATTCAGAATGTATACCTACTAGAAAGTGCCAATGGGAATATACATCTAAATTATTTCTATAAAAAATATATTGATCTGAAATTCCTGAGTATCTGTACATTAATTTAAAAGTATAAGTAAAAGTAGTTCAGTTTTATTAAAATAATGTCTGCACATGAAAACATTTTGATCTATATAAAAACACTTCAATAATATCAGTCTTGTTATCTATATACATACTTTCTGGAATTAATTACTTTTAGCAGTTTTGAATTTTAGTATTCATAATAGTTACTTGTATTACTTAAAATAGCACATTATTTCCATGGATCATATTTAAATTATATGTATTCACTCTTGGGAAATAGATTAAGAATTAATCTTTTTTTCATCTTCTCAGTTTTCTATATCTTAATTCCTGTGATGTTATTTTATATTGCCAAGATTGCAACATAATTAAAGAAGTCTTATTTGCTTATATCTTGAACCTAATAATTTAAATTCAACAAAATCCATCACTGCATTTTATGAATATTCTTTATTACAAGAGGTAATTTTTTTCTATGTCATTAAACTCTTACTCCTAGAAGAAATTCAAAAATGTCAAAGTCTACTGGAATCCCATTTAATTATTTTTGCATCTTCTTAGCTTCTGTTAGTTCAATCAGCTGTCACTTTTTGATTTGTCTCATGCCATCTTATTTCTTGTAGCCTTTAATATTTTACTGGAATACTTCATTGAGAAATTGAGCTATACTCTGTCTTCCCTTAATTGATACTGTCTCTATTTTGCCTTCCAACATAATTGATAGTTTGGTTTGTGTGAAATTCTAGGGCCAAAGCATTGCTTTTCATTTTATATTCATATTATTAAAGTGTTAGGTTTATTTACCTGAATAGTGGTCCTAGGTTTTTTTCTTAAGGTAAGTCATCTATTTCCCTATTAGACTTCTGTGTTAGAAAGGTCAGTGATGCTCCTGAGACACAATTATGGTGTCTATGAAGTAGGTATACTGACTGTGTACTGATGGGCCACTTCCATTTTTGGATGCATAAGGTGAATCTGAGACCTTTAATAAGTAAAATAAGAGTCCATTTTAGTTCAGCAATAAACTATAATGCATTTCCTTAAGAAACACAATTGCTTATTTTTCTTTTTTAACCTGTGCTCTTTATGTGTTTGGTCAATATATTGTATTTTCAAAACTATATCTCTCTTTCATAGATCCCCACATCCAAATTGTAAGTTCTCAATATGCAGAAAATTATCCTCTTAGAATTTAATATTTGGATTTTATTTATATACCTAGTGAAAGAAAGTGTGATGAAAGAATAGGATACCACTGTCTCAGCTGTTCTTTAAGTAGCTGTTTCATTAATTACCTTGATGATTGCCAGTGAATGTCATAACTTCAGTTTCACTTCTGAAATTGGCACATAATGTTCCCAAATTTGGAAAAGATGGCTTCTGTTTTTGTCTTTGCTATATCACTGTTCTCTACTTCAATTCCATTCTGTCTAATATTTGATCTTCTAAGATTTCTTCAGAATTTCTAGTTTGCAATTTTCTCAAGTTCTTCATATATATATATTTGTATTTGTAATTTTAGTGAAAATTTGAAAGATAAGGGAGGTAGATATATGTGTCAAGTCTGTCATTTTGTACTGAAATAAATCATATTAAATTTATTATTTTGTTTTAGAACATTTTAAAATGAAACCTTGCGGGACTTCAGTAACTCTTTTTCTCAGTTTCAGTCAAAACCTTGCCTTGTTTTATTTGGTTTCTTAGAGGAAAAAAAGAAAGATTGCATTTCTTTAGCAAGGTTAGGGTATATTGTACAACATATCTCTTTGTGTTTCTGACACTTTTTCTCTTGATCTGTTTAAGCTGATCTTATTATTGGGGCAGAGTAGTAGCCTGCCATTTGGACTTACTTTATCTAGAAAAATGTAAGTTTCTAGAATAGATAACCTTTAATAAAAAGGTATAAACATACATTTTCTATCAAATCTTTTTTTTTTGGAATGACTATCCAAATGTGGAAATGACTGAAATCCAACAAGATCAGGCCAAAGTAAAATAACTGTCAAAAGGTTAGGTCAGCAAAAGAAAATTTAATAACAGTATATAAAATATTTACTAAAGCTATTTGCAAAGTTAAATCATTCATGAAAACATTAAACACTTTAAAATAGGCTAACTTTCATGTGACAAATGAGAAATACTTAGGAAGTAAAAGTACAATATTCAGTAATAAAACTAATTTTTCTAAAACTAGTTTCCTTTACACACAATTTTCATTCATCTTGGCTGTCAGGGGACAAAATGCATATTATTTTAGTTCATTCTTTAAATTCAATATGTTTTCTATTGACTTGAAATTATTGAAAGTTAGTAGGGTTTCTACAAGCAAAATGGATGAATAGGCTAACCAGGGAAATGAGCTGGATGACAATATCCTTGACAGGTTTCTGTTGAACATGTGCTACATTAATTCCATAAACATGTATTGAATCTTGCCATATGATACATATGATTATAGATGCATGGACTACAACATGGCTTCTGCCTTTTAGAAACTCACATTCAACTTTGCTTGAATACTTGTAGTAATATAGAACTTACTCATTTTATAAAGTTTGTTCCAATGAAAAATATTTGCTTCCCTTAAATAAACCCCTATTCTTCTTCATTAAACTCTCATTTACAAGTTCTGATTTTTTTACTTTTGGAATTATGAAGATATTTATTCTACTTTTTATTGAATAGAACTTTATATATAATGAGACTGATCATAGTTTTTTAAATCTTTGCTTTCCTAGATAAAATATTACCAATTATTTCAATTGCCCAAAGAACACGTGTTCCAGAGCTTTAACACCCTACAGCCCTCCTTTAAGGTGTGCATTTTAGTTTTAGTTTTTTAAAACTATGGATTCTCTGGTGCTTATACTATAGAGTCTAAATTCTAATACAGGGCTCACTCATCATTAAAATATTAAATGTTTATTTGACAGATTCGGTGCTGAGCATTTGGGACACAATGGTAAATTAGATATAGCCCTGCCTTCAAAAAGTTAACAGATTAGTCATCAATCTCATTTCATCTTATTCTCCACTCTCATTACACACTGACATTGCTCCTCAATGTGAATGCACTAATAAACCCAAATGCTTCAGAGGACCTGATTATCTAAACCTCTCAGTCACTCAAGTATATCATTTCTGATCTACTTCCCAATAATGCTCTTGTGTTTTAAATTATTTGACTGTTCTGAAAATAGTTTGACATTTTTAGGATATTCAGGACCACTTTTGACAATATTATTTGCATTAAAAGAAGGGGATCTCAAAGCATAAATAATTTCTTTTTGGAAGTCACATGCTAAGGAAGCCCTTGAGGGGGTTTCATTTGTCTATCTTTGATCACAAAGTATAAAAAAAAAACCCACCATAAAATAGAATACTTAGCTCTTTTAGAAGCCAAAGCATGGGCAATCAATTAAAAAATAAAACATACTGGGCTCTGGCTGGGTTGCTCAGCGGTAGAGCATTCACCCATTGTGTGGATGTCTCAGGTTCAATTCCTGTCCAGTGCACACAGAAGTGCCTGTTTCTCTACCCCTCCCCCTCTCCCTTCTCTTTCTCTTTCTCTCTCTTCTCCTCCTGCAGCCATGGCTCAGTTGGAGCAAATTGGCCCCAGGCACTGAGGATGGCTCCATAGCCTCTCCTCAGGTACTGAAATGGCTCATTTGCCAAGCAACAGAGCAATGACCCCAGATGGACATTGCATTTCCCATAGGGGGCTTACTGGATAGAACCCGGTGGGAAGCATGCAGGAATCTGTCCTTCTGCCTCCCTGCTTCTTACTTAAGAAAAAAAAAATGAAACATACTAACGTCCATTTTGTATTCGTTTCTACAAAGTTTTATTTTGATAGGTGTATAGACTAGGCAATTCTTATCTTTGAAAATACATTCAAGCATTTCACAGGAAAAAGAACCATATTCATGGGATTTAATAAGAATCCTCCATCCGGCAATATACCCTCTCAGTAGTAAAAGCTTGTTCTTCTTTTGTTCTTTAAATTTATGCCAAAGTAAACTAAAAAAAAAAATTATGCCAAAGTATGGTTCTTGTTATTACTTCAAAGGTTTAACATACCAGAGAAAGTTTTGCAGACAGGGCTGAATAAACTTCTGCATTTCATCATTCTTTAAAATGTAATTTTGAACAATTGATTTTAAGTTGCATTGTAAACAGTGTTCCAAGCCAAGATTTACTTTGCTACCAAAGTCATTCTATTATTTCTCAACTACAAGAGTCTATAGAATAATGTCTCATGACCTCATATTTAACAAAACAATTGCCAGTATTCTGAAATCATCTGTCTATAGGCATTAACAAATATTTGGTCAGGTATTAACGTTCCTAATATTATTTTAATGTATGTTTCTATAGAAAAATATTAATTATTTTGCCTGGCCATAAATAGAAGTTCATAAAACAAAAGAAAACAGAGCAGACTGAACAGAGGAGGCAGTGCATGGGACCAATGTTGTGTTCTGTAAGTAGGTAGAAACCATATGTTGAATAAATAGAATCTTACCAAATGCCAAAATAAAATAATATTTTCTTGGCAGATTTAAGGCTAGAATTAAAAAGGTTTAGTTTCCAATGTGTTATTAAGTCAGTTGAAAAGGAAATTCAGAATGTTTTGAGCAATCAATACAAACTGCCACAGTGATAGTAAAAGCTGGTTTCTAAGACAGCATAACTATGTCATAAAATCAAAGTCTGTGAAATACACACAAGTGAGAATGTGAATAATAATTCCAGAAATATGGTGCCAGATGGAAAAATTAGTGTTGCAATCTGATTACATGGTAGACAGAAGTCCAGATGGGGTCAGAAGATATGGGTTCTAGCTGCAATTCTATGCCTTTGTGTGATAAAGACAGCTATCTCAGTGGCAAGAAATACAGTTAAAAATTGTGGGAAGGTATTGTTTTGTTTTGCTTTGCTTTTCATTTATTTATTTATTTATTTATTTTGAGAGATAGAGGCTGGGAAATAGAGACAGTAATATTGAGTCACTCCTGTATGTGCTCCGACCAGGGAATGGAACAGGCAACCTCTGCGCTCCAGGAAGATGCTCCACAACTATACAGGCAGGGCTTAACTTTTATTGAGTTATAGAGAGACAGAGAGAGTGGAAGGAAGAGAGAGAAAAAGGGGAGGGGAAGCATTTGTGTTTCACTCAGTCGTGCATTCTTTTATTGCTTCCTGTGTGTGTCCTGACTCAGGGTCGAACCTACAGCCTTCTTGTTTCGGGATGATGCTCTTAACTGACTGAGCTAACTGTCCAGAGCCAAGGTTTTTTAAAAAACTATTTTTTACAGGCTCTGGCTGGTTCGGTCAGTGGTAGAGCATTGGCCCAACATGTGTAATTTCCAAATTGGATTCTTTGTCAGGTCACACAGGAGAAGCGTTCATCTGCTTCTCTACCCCAACTCCTCCCCATTCTCTCTCTCTCTCTCTCATTCTCTCTCTCTCTCTCTCTCTCTCTCTCTCCTTCCACAGCCATGGCTCCAATGGTTAGAGCAAGTTGATCTAGGGTATGGAGTATGGCTCCATGGCCTTGCCTCAGGCACTAAAATAATTCGGTTGTTGAGCAATGGGGCAGCAACCCCAGGTGTGCAAAGCTTTGCCCCTATAGGGGGCTTGTCGGGTAGATCTCTGTAGAGGCGCATGAGGGAGTCTGTCTCTCTGCCCCCCTACTAACTTAATAAAAACTTTTTTATTTCATAGTTTTGCTGAGAAAAAACCAGAAGAGATGTGTTAACAGTGCATTGTTTGATGAAGGATTTACTAAAACTCTGCTTTTACCTTTGAATTTAGCATAATGATTTAGCAAAATGATTAAAGACACTGCGTCCTACACCATTCTGTCAAAGTTCAAATTCCTCCTTAAACTCACTAGCTTTGTGACCCTGGGCAAGCTATTTCACTTTTCCTAGTGTCAGTTTTTGCACCTTTAAAATAAGCATCATTGTAGGTTGCAAAAATTAATGCCTCTCAGTGCTTCGAACAAAGCATGGCATGGTTTGGGCACTATATAAATTTTAGCTATTATTAAAATCATTGTACACATAATTAATTTTTATAAAAGTAGCAATGGATTATACCCAATCCATTGGGGTACCCTTTTTTTTTCTGCTGAAATACTCAAATTTTTAGAACTTTATTTCTACTTTTATGTATTTTTTTCTTTTTATAAATGCATGCTAGGTGCTAACAGTTAAAATCATTATTTTGGTTGGGTGTAGCCATATATATCTTTCTGATAAGAAAAATTTTTTTTTGTGTGTGTGTGTGTATGTCATTTGGATATGTTTAAACAGCTCTCAGGGTATTACATAGAGGTTCATTCCTAGAGGTAAATTGCCCATTACTCTTGCTCCTCTCTCATGGGAGAATGCATCCTTATTTGACCAGAGAAAACTAGAAGTCCTATCATTCTCCTCTGATTAGAGGAATACCTGGATAATTACTGTCTGTGTCATTCCCAGGTGGCAGTGGAAGAAGCCACTGAAATCTGTTAACATGTCATTTTTTGTGATAGAGGAGAAAAAAGCCCAGTGCTTTTTTAACACAATAATGGGGGTACAGTATTACTAAAAGTTAGTTACTGTTATTCTTGGATAACTAGTCTTTGTTCAATTGATACAATATTTGTCTTTGAGAGATACACATCATTAAAGATGTTATTAGTATTGGAAATAGCGGGTCCATGGTTCTCACTAATAAGAAGATAGAACCTGACTGAGGGGACTTACATTCCATTTTTTGGAGGGCCTAGAATCCACCCTTTACTTAGAGTCTGAAAACATCAGAGTCACCTGAATAACACCTGGTATTTCCTGAAGATTTAGAAAAGGAACACAAAGGAGAATGCTTGGATTAGAGGATTTAGTGTTTTCTCAAGAAAGTGGGAAAAGTCTTGCAGAGAGGGATTCCTGTGGTTTTAAGTTAGAATATGAGATTGGAGAGTCAGACCAGGAATGGAGGGAATGTTCCTGAGATCAGACTGCTTTGTGTGAGACATCACTTTAGGTCACATATGTCATCTGTTGTTCTCACATACTATATTGTTACTGATTTTGTCTTTTCTTGTTCTTTCAGTTATTTTTTGAGAGGGGTGTGGTAAAGTCTCCCATATGATTGTAGATTTCTTATCATCTCTTTTTTAATTATATCAGTTCTTAAATATATTTTGATTCTGTGTTGAGTGCATGGAGACTTAGAATTTTGATGTATTCCTAATAGTAGACTTCTTTATCATTATGAGATGTTTCTATGAAAGCTCTAATAACATTTCTCATCTTAAAATCTAATTTATCTGTTACCAGTAATGTTACCTAGTTTTATTTTGGTTCATGATCCATGGTATATCTCTTTCAGTCTTTTTGTTTTCAGAGATGTGTTTTTATATTTAAGTTGTATCTGAACAACCTTAGTCTGTTAATTTGAGTATATATTCCATTTACTTCCAATGTAATTAATAAAATATTTGGGTATTTATTTACTGTGTTACTATATATTTTTGTCTTTAACCTACTTATGTTGCATTTTATCTTCTTTATTACTTTTCTTAAAGTGATAAAATATTTTTATTATTTTATTTTTTCTATGTCACTTTTTCAGTTGAGAATATTTTATTTCTTTTGATGATTATTCTAGCTATTAAAGTATGCCACCTGAGTTACTGCATTTTAATTAAATTATTTGGAGTACTATTTTACTTATAGTACTAGGATCATAGGACATCTTAGCTTTATTATAACTCTCCCAACTTTTGTGGTGTTGCCATCATACATATATATATATATTTAATTCAGTGAGTGGAGGGGAGGCAGAGAGACAAACTCCTGCATGTGTCCTGTCCGGGATTCACCAAACAAACCCACTAGAGGGTGATGCTCTACCCATCTGGGACATTGCTCTGTTGCTCAGCAACTAAGCTTTTCATAGTGCCTGAGGTGGAGGCCACAGAGCCATCCTCAGTACCTGGGTCCAACTCACTCTAATTGAGCCATGGCTGCAGGAGGGGAAGAGAGAGAGAGAGAGAAGTGAGAGAGTGAGCAGTGGAGAAGCATATGGACAATTCTCCTGTGTGTCCAGACCGGGAATTGAACCCAGGACACCCATACACCAGGCCAACACTCTACCACTGAGCCAATAGGCCAGGGTTCATACATTTTTAATTCTAGATATGATCTTAATATTTTTAGATATTATTATTATTGTATTTTTCTTTCAGTACTCATTTATATGTACTTCATATTTACTCTTTCTGTTCTTCATTTCTTCTTGCATTTCTGTATTACCATTGATGATAATTTTTCTTCTGCTTGCAAAACAATTTTTAATTTATTTTGTGCTCATTTGCCAGTGATGAATTATCTGAGTTTTGGTTTATCTGAAAGCATTCTTATTTGCCTTTATTTTTTGAATAAGCTTTTTGGGGTATATAATTCTGATTTGGTGTTATTTCCTTTTAGCAATGTAAACTATCTGTCCATAATCACTGTTGTTTTTTAATTAAAAGTTAGCTATTTGTCTTATTATTTTTTTTTTGAAGATATTGTTATTTTTTGGTCACCTTTAAATTTCATTTTACCATCTTTGGTTTTTAAAAGTTGGCCTATTATGTAATTCGCATAGACTTCTTTATATTATATTTCTTGTGACTTATACATTTAAAAAAATTTTGACCTTATGTCTTCCATCAATTTTGGAAAAATTTTAATCACTAGAGCTTTCTTCATATAGTTCTTCTAGTCCATTATCTTTCTAGTCCTCTTTTGCAATTCTAATTATCCATATACATTTGGTACAATGTCTTCTATGACTCATATGTTTTCCTGTACTTTGTTTTCTCCTTGAGTTTTACTTGAATATTTGCCACTGATCCATATTCCAATTCACTAATTATCTCTTATACCATGTTTAACATGCTGTAAAATCCATATGTTCATTTCTTATAGTAAGTTATTATTTTTTTGTTTTTGAATTTCTATTTGGTTATTTTATAGAAGACAATTGCTAATAAGATTCTCCAATATTTTATCTATTTCTTTAAAACTATTCATCATAACTGACTTATTGTGTTGTCTGTTACTTCAGTGTCTGGGTTATGTGTATGTCTCTTTTTACTATCTCTTGTTTAAAGTATTTTGGGTTTTGGCATTATTTCCTGTCTTCAGCATGCTATTTTTTTTAAATTGGGTGCCTTATGTCATGTATTAAAAATTACAGTCTCTAGATCATGCTCTCTTCCTCCAGAAAACTTTAGCTTTCTTCTAGAAAAATAGGATGAGAAACTAGTTGTTTTAATCAAAAGTAATTGATCTCAATTAGATAATATTAAAGTCTTCATATATCTCTGGCTGGTTCCCACTCAAGGGCATAGCCTTCTTTGAGTTCCAAAGGAAAGCCTAGGTGTTTACCAGGGTCCTTCCCCTTGGTAGTCCTAAAACACTAAATCTTTTCTTAGTATATAGAAGGATTGGCAGAAATCTACTCCGTTTTCTTTAGGCTTTCTATTTACTTTCTAAAATTATTGTGTTGTTCATAAAAGTTGGCACATATTTAAGGGGAAAAAGCCTGATTGTGTGTCAGGATTAGTTCTTTCTCTTTTTTTTTGGTGAAGTCTTTATTTTATTAATTTTAATGGGGTGACATTAATAAATCAGGGTACATATGTTCAAAGAAAACATCTCCAGGTTATCTTATCATTCAATTATGTTGCAAGGATTAATTCTTTACCTGTCTTTTCTCACCTGGATCTTGAACCTTTAAACCCTATTTTGTCTCCTCAGCATTGTGAGAAAAATCCATCAGCTCAAGAAAAACCTAGATCTTCAGCTTCCTGCCCTGAACCTGAAATCAGCAGAATAAAAAAGGCTAGAAATGTTAACTCATGATATCCCACCTTCCCAAATATTTGCCTCAACAGCTTTTTGATGACTTTGAGTAACTCTTTGATGTTGTTCTATTATTTTTCTTGTATTTTAGCTTGAGCACAAGACTACCTCAAAGTATTTCATTCCACTGGGAAAGAGAACTCCAATAAGCTGAATTTTTTATATGCTAAATATTTTCATTCTGTTATATTTTGTTACTTTTGCTTTGCAGGAAAAAATTTTATATATTCATTATTTTTATATTTTTTGGTCTAATTGAGTTTGATGGGCAATATGATGTAGCAATGTGAGAATGATTCCATTTCATTTTGGGGAAGTTTCAGAGCTAAACGTTTGGTTCTTGTAATGTAGTTTATATGCTTGCTCCTGTCAATAGCTAAGAGGCCAACACAACTGGAAACATAAGAGAAAACCTATGAAAGAAATACAGTAAATAGCAATACTTAAAGTGCTCCATAGTATAGGTCATCTTTGAGAAAAAAGGAACATGACAAAACCTGGGTAATAATTGTCATAACCAAAAGAAGGGAAATGATGGAAAGAGATTGTAAATAGAGTTTGAGAGGTCAAGAGTTTAATAAGAGATAAAATTTATTTTAAAAAAGTACTTTAAAAGGGGAAAATACACTGCTCACAAAAATTAGGGGATATTTAATCACTACATATTCATTTTGAAATATCCCCTAATTTTTGTGAGCAGTATATTTTTGGATATTGATCTCAAGCAATGATTTCTAGAGTATTGTTTATAAGCCTACCACCTCACCAAGTTCATCACAAACCCAACTCCATCTTAGTCTCCCACCCTTCGGCTGCTTCACCTTTTATTATAGTGTCTCATTACTTATGATTTGATCAATATTATGGCCAAGGTCTTTCTCGTTGTTTTCTCTTCCAACCAACTCTTCTTCAACTGCAAATCACAGGTTCTTGACAGCACTCAATGAACCATACTTAACAAATTCCACTTTATCTACCTATTAGATTTGTTGTTCTTGTTTCACATTCCTAAGGCACATTTTATTCCTGTCCTCTACAGATTACTTTTTTCTCATTAATTATTTTCTTTAAAGTTATTTTAATGATATGGACTATGCCAAATAACTGCTATGAATGGCTAACTATATTCAAGGATTAAACTTACCAGTTTAATACTGGTTCATAAAGTTAATATCTTGCTGCTGAGAAAATCTAGGATAACAAACTATAGTCACTTTATTATAATTTGCTTGTTAAATTAAGAATGCTTGAGGTAGAGACAAAATGAAATTAAATAAAATGATTATGGTCATTAAAAATTAAGCAAGTGCCATCTTATAGATTTAGAGACAGATGAAAGATACTCTGAAGTAGCATTTTTAAAAATGTGTTTCAAAGGATATCTATTCCTTGCTAGATTGCATGTTCTATTAAGGCAGAGACCATGTCAGTCTTGTTCTCCACTATGTATCCTGATTCTTGTATAGCAGTAGTACATTTGAAGTGCTTAATATGTTGAATCAATAAATATATGAAAGGGAAATACTGATGTCAACCAAGATTTTCTTCTTCACATTTTCTTAGAAACTTTCATTGAGGACGTGCTCTGTGATTACACAATAAGAGAGAGTGTTCAGTGTTTTCCAAATGTAGCTTTCAAAATAGCTCACTGTAGTAATCACTTTGACAGAGGTATTATTATTATTATTATTATTATTATTTAACACAGGTTTATTCTTCATGAAGATCTAAATTAAATGCAGAAAAAGAAAAGGTGTGGTCAATAAATTCTGGAATAATAAAACTAAAGATCATTAATGAGTTAGAATGAAAGAATGTTAAATTATAATTTTCTTTTCTTTAGAATTTATCATACCACAATTAAATGCATAGCAGGACATCATGGAGGTTAACCCCAACAAATGACACTGAGTGCTTATACTCGCATACTATGTCCAGGTCATCAGCTTATTAACATACTAAGAATATTTTTGTAAAAAGTTAAGCAGCCATTGAGGTGTAGACAAGAGAGCCTAAATGTGTTATCCTTTGTTCATACTTTAATAGTCAACAAGAATATGCTTAGTGCCTTCATTGTGTAAGGCACTGAAATACAAAGACCAATGCAACTTGGTTCTTGCTTTTTCTGAATTTATACAATAAAATACTAGTAGTAATATTTTTTTAGTCCAAAAATGCCATTATGGTTGGTACTTAATGTGACAAAAATATCCTCTTATATTTTCTTTCTTAACACTGATAAAAAAAGGAGATGTGAAAAATGCATTTATTTGTCAAAAAGCATATACGTGTAAGAAATAGTATTATTTGTTTCTATATTTTAAAGATAAATGAGAGATATACAAACATTCATATTTCCCATGTTGTTAATAAAATGTTTCCAGAAACTAACTAGAAATCTAATTTCTTTCCGCTAGAATAAAAGCATCCATATAAAATCAACAGTTAATGCTATCTTTTTTTTATTATTATTATATTTAATGGGGTGACACCAATAAATCAGGGTACATATGTACAATGAAAACATCTCCAAGTTATCTTATCATTCAATTGTGTTGCATACCCGTCACCCAAAGTCAAATTGTCCTCTGTCACCTTCTATCTGGTTTTCCGTGTGTCCCTCCCCTCCTCCCTATCCCACCCTTCCCTCCCTTCCCCCCAAGAGAGTGGTGTTAACAGTTAATGCTATATTAAATAAGTCACAATTCTGAAGTAACTATAATGTGTATTTTTTTTTACCTTCAGCAATATCTTGAAAACTGTAAAATAAACATTATGTCAACAAATCAAACACATGGGATAATACCATACCAGGACATGTTAGCACTTCCTATGCATTGCTGTTGCATTTAGTTGAAGGCATCTTTCCACTTGCACTGCTTAACCCTTATAAAAAAATGTTAAGTATCTGGCTGCTTATATAATTTATATTTCACATTGCATTATGTTTCTAATGCTTTTATATAGTGAATCTTTTTATGATCCTGTTCAGTCATATGATCAACAGATCCTGGAGTCTTTTATGGTGGGGGGGCACACACTGACATAACACACCAATACACACACATATACCGTACTCTACTTAATCTGGTACTGTAATCTAAAGTATGTAACCTGACCTGTGGTGGCGCCATGGATGTAACATCAACCTGGAAGGTTGATGTCATCAGTTTGAAACCCTAGAATTGCCAGGCCAAGCACATACAAGAAGTAAATACTGTGAGTTGATGTTTCCTGCTCCTTCACCCTACCCCTTTCTCTCCCTCCTCTCTCTCTCTAAAAAAAAAAAAAATCAATAAATAAAATATTTAAAGTATGTAATGTTCAGGCTAGCCTTATCAATCAGTTCAAGTATATATGATAATAATAAGCATTTTTGAAAATTAACATTGTATAGATAATATTGCCATGAATGAATCAGATATGCACATGGTTTTTTCCACTACATTCTTCTTCAGTGAAACTCAAGTATAACCTTACCAGAAAGCCTTCTCTGACCATGCTTCAAAGCATTTCTGTTACTTTTTATTTACTTTTACTTTTTTTCCTTCATAGTTTTAATCAACATCTTATATAATAGTATTTGTTCATTATGTGTTTCTACCAAAATGAATGTAGATACCTTGCCATTGTGGACAAAAAAGGAGCCACATGCTGAACCTGAGAAGCTCAGGGAAGCCTGCATGGTGGCTTGACAGACTCAGGGACCTAAAATAACTACACATGATTGTCTGAAATGAAAACTTTCTACCTAAAAGCTGTTCATGGTAGGAAGTTTTGTCCTAAGGGAGGTGTTTTTCTCTAACAAAGATCAATAATCTAGCCTGTCTGTTGTCTTTTGCATCTACAATAATAGACCTAATAACATGTCTTTAAAATGTAAAGATAATCTTTTCCTGTCCCACTCAGGGCAAGGATCCCACCAGAGCAAGAACCAACAAACCCCTCACTGTTGCTATTTTCATGTGAATCCTTGAACTGCTAACTGACTTGTTCCTGCTTATGTAAAATAAGTTTCAGCATGTATGTTTTTACCTTTTATCCAATACCAGAGATTTTCCTCCACCCCTTTGCTTTCTACCGCCTCCCTATTATATTACCAATCAATTTCATGGAGTCCCTATGTCTTTCCCTTTGATTTTGATGTGTACAATAAGTGGTGAAACTGCCATTTTCTGGAGCTCAAATAAACTCATTAAAAATTCTAACAGGTTTGGAAGTTTCTTATGTTGACAAAACTTCTGCTTTGTATCCTTAATGACACCAGCATTGTGACATTCCAACACTAAGTATCAGCTGAAATATTAAGTACATGCCAGATATTTATACATATTATATAGAATTCTTAGAAGTACTATTCACAGTAGGTATTGGTATGCCTAGCTAACAAATAGAAAAATTAAACTTCATTCAAGAACTCTTTAAGTACAAAGTCAGGCATCTTTTAACTCAGGTCTGGTCTGACACCAGACCTACCAATTCCTCTGTGTATGGGTCTCCTGGAACGCACAGGTAGGTACCCAGGTGTTCTTTTACAGAGACATCCATGTCATCTGAACCATTCTGTGGGAGCAGTATAAAGAGAATTTCCCATTTACCACTAGGCCATCAAGTAGAGAACAGAAGGTATTTTGTTTTCGAGGGTACTATAATAACTTTTCTTGGCATCTGGAGTTATGACTTTGAACTTGGATTGTAGTTTCCATTAAGATTTCTTCAAGCACATTAAGATTTTCACTGGAGAGAGTATAAATAAATACTGCTTGAAATTTCCAGTCAGATCATACTCCCCATTATTCAGTAAATGACCACGTGTGGGTTACTTATAGTCTCAGATTTTCATTTACTTCATTTGTAAAATGAATATAATATTATCTCTCTCATCAGGTTATTGTAGGCATTAAATGAGATAGTGTGTGTAGTGTTTAGCTACAGGCTGGTACACTGTTAACCCTCTATTATTGTGGGTCATTATTCCGTCTCACATGCTCACAGACAGCCCTTCTTTTTCAATTTCCATCCTCCATGATTCATTGATGGTGACAGGAACCATTTGTTCAAAGAATTTGGTCCCTGGATAGAATAAACTTGTAACTCACCACCACCCAGGCAACATTATCATTACTGCATGATTTTTAATAATTAACAATCAATTATAATATCATCCTTTAAATCCAATCCCTAGCACAGTCAAATAATTATGTACTATGATTAAAAGAATGATATTAAATTTTAATTTTAGTTTCATGGCTGCATTTATTTGATGTCTGCTGTACTTTAATTGAGTGAACACTGGGTTCTGGTGTGAAGTTATTGTACTTATTTTATGGCCAAAAAAGAGCAAATCCTTAATGCAACTTAAAAAGGTAACTACAAATGGAAATATTTCCACATGAGCCCATTGGGAGGTTTGCATTTGCTACTCATTAATTTAGGATTTGAATTTTTAACATAAATTAAGCCCTGGCCAGTTGGCTCAATGGTAGAGTGTCAGCTTGGCATGTGAATGCCCTGGGTTCAATTCCCAGTCAGGGCACATAGGAGAAGCGACCATTTGCTTTTCTACCCTTCCCCCTTTTCCTTCTCTCTCTCTCTTTCTCTCTTTCTTCTTCTCCTGCAGCCATGGCTCAGTTGGACTAAGTTGGCCCTGGTTGCTGAGGATGTCTCCATAGCCTCTCTCTCAGGTGCTAAAATAGCTCAGTTGCCAAGCAATGGAGCAACAGCTCCAGATGGGCAGAGCATAGGTGGCTTGCCAGGTGAATCCTGGTCAGGATGCATGTGGGAGTTTGTCTCTGCCTCCTTACTTCTCATTTAAAAAAATTTTAAAAACAAAACATTTAACCTAAATCAGTGGTTCTTAACCTGGGTTCTATCGAACCCAAGGGGTTCGATGAGTCAGTCTCAGGGGTTCGGAGAAGCCTCTGCCGCGGAGGTAAAGACACACTTGTGTAAAGTCTTGATGACACGCCCTGCTTGGCCATCACTTGCTGCAGAGGATCACGTTAGATTGCTTGGCCAACCAGTGCTGTGGGTAATTTAGTGCGCGCAGTAGTCAACGGCTGTCTAGTTGTACATAATGTGGTTTCTTTCTTAATATTTTAATCCATACTAAATATGTCAAGCAAAAAAAGAAAGTGGTCGGGCGAATATGTACAACAAGGATTCACATGTATCACAGAACAGGATGGGAGTCAGCGTCCTATCTGCATGATATGCAATGCCAAGTTGAGCAACTCTAGTCTTGCACCAGCAAAACTAAATTTGGGGAAAAAATCATATTTTATTTATCACTAAAGAAGGGTTCGGTGAATGCGCATATGAAACTGGTGGGTTCGGTACCTCAAAAAAGGTTAAGAACTACTGACCTAAATTAAAATAAAAGCTTGTTTCATGGAGCATGTATTTCATTCTCCACTATCTCAGCATGATCACACTGATCTGGTGTTTAGTAATTTCCTTAAACATAATTTACAAATGAGAAAGTTAGTGGAGGTGAAGTACGCATGTATAACTTGCAGTCTAGCTCCCTAATACATTACAATCCTGTTAATCTGCGACTCACGCTGTAAAGAAAGAATCACGATTATGAAGCATAAATTGGCATTTGCCTTTAAAATGTAATGAAAAATTCTAATAAGATTTACCAGTAACAGGAAATTTTAACTCATCTATTTTAAGTCAACTTGAAAATTGGCCTCAAAACTATGTCCTGATGTGGGCTAAACCTTATATATATATATTTTTTACCCTACAGAACATATGCAGATACACAGTGATAAATTTGTAAAGTACAGTAATAAAAGAAAAAGAATGTACACACCTCTAAAACAATTTATGTAAACAAGTAATAAAAAATGTATGGGTTGCTATATTTATATTATGAGAAAAGATAAGGACCTGGCTGTTTATGTCTAGTTGGAAATAATCAAAAGGGGATAGAGGTAATTTAAACTACTATAGATAACTATTCGTATGTGTACTTGGAATACTGAGCAGTTATGATATATGGTAAAATGAATATTCATATGAAAAGCTTTTCTCTTTATTATATTACATTGAAGCCTAGCATCTATTTCATCAGACAATTACATGGCATAGTAAAAATGTGATTTATTTTATAACAAAATTGCTATAATCCAGAAACTAATAACGTATTTATTCAAAGTTTATCTTAAATAAACACATTCTGAATGACTATCAACAAGTATAATAATATTCCCTTACAAACTGTCAGGTTGGTCCAAAGCAAGTCCAATGTAATGCCCACATCAAAGAATTCAATTGTATATGCATATAACACCTGTGTATGGAAATTTCTTTCTACTGTAAACAGGCTGCCAGGAATGTGCCATATATTTGGTCTTATTTATAGAACATCTTATTAAATAGTTATGTATTGGTTTCCAGGCATAGTACTTAGGGCAGAGTAAAATGAAGCCATTAGTAGGAAGGCAGCAAAAACAGTCTCTAGGATGGTGTGTTCAAACACTCAAAGTAAAGAAATTATGGTGAATTCAGGAAGCTGTGAGTACCTCTGAATGGATGGGGCATACTAGGAATAAGAAATGGGAGTCTGGAAGAATACGCAGCAAATAGCAGAGGTTAGCATGCCATGTCTAAAGATTGATATAACCTTGAAGGAAGAGAAAGCCACGGAAGATTTTGAAGCAGGAGAGTGACGATGTTAAATTTGTACACAGAGGAGTTTGGAAATCAAATAAACCTGGATTTGAATTTCAGCTGTTATTTTTTGCCTATTACTTTGTTTCTGGTCTTTCCAATCTATTTAGTGCTCTATTTTTTGTTCCTATTATCAACACCACACTGTCTAAATCAGGGGTCCCCAAACTTTTTACACAGGGGGCCAGTTCACTGTCCCTCAGACCGTTGGAGGGCCGGACTATAAAAAAAACAAAACAAAACTATGAACAAATCCGTATGCACACTGCACATATCTTATTTTAAAGTAAAAAAATAAAATGGGAACAAATACAATATTTAAAATAAAGAACAAGTAAATTTAAATAAACAAACTGACCAGTATTTCAATGGGAACTATGGGTGCGGATGCATCCTGTGCTCCTCTCACTGACCACCAATGAAAGAGGTGCGTGCCCCTTCCGGAAGTGCGGCGGGGGGCCTATAAATGGCCTCAGGGGGCTGCATGCAGCCCAGAGGCTGTAGTTTGGAGACCCCATGTCTAAATTATAATGCTTGTATCTTCCCAATTTTTTTCTTCCTTAGGACTAACTTAAGTTGTCTTGGCTTATTTCTTCTCCCTGTTAATTTTAAGATCACTTTATCAAGTTTGACATAAATATCTGTAGGAATCTTAATTAAAATTATTTTTAATTTATATATCAATTTCGGAACAATTAACATGTTCACTATGTTTACAATACTGAGTTTTCAGCTCCAAAAGTACAGCAGACCTCTATTCATTTAAAGTTTCTGAAATTCCTTCAAATAAACTTTGTATTTTTTTAATAAAGGTTTATACATTTCCTCTAAGATAATTTTATACATATTTGTAATTGTAAGTTAATTTTTAAAAATAATTAAAATTTCTGATTGTCAATGACTTATTTAGCATCACTGCTAACTTCTATTAACAATTTTAAAAATTTTTACACAGATTCTTTTGGCTTTATAGCTATCATTAATAAATAAAAATAATATGGTAGTTTTTTTCTAAGTTCTTCTATCTTTTTTATTTGTTTGTCTTTTTTGTATTGCAATGGTCAGAACCTCTACTGAAATGTTAAGTAAGCATGTTGATGGTCAAATCATTTTCCTAATCTGAGAGGGAAGGAATATCATTTTTCAATGTTAAGTAGGATGCTTGATGTAGAAATCTTGCACATGCTACTAATCAGAGTCCCCTCTTTTCATAGTTTACTAAGAGTTTATAAATATATTGAAATTTTATTGATTTTTTTCTAGAACTTATTAAAATTACCAGGTTTTAAATGATTAGTTAATAATTTTGAAAAAAATTCTAAGCTTTTTTTTAAAGTTTTTTTTTCTTTTTAACAGGGACAGAGAGAGAGAGTCAGAGACAGAGATAGATAGGGACAGACAGAAAGGAATGAAGAGAGATGAGAAGCATCAATCATTAGTTTTTGTTGCCATTTCGACACCATAGTTGTTCATTGATTGCTTTCCCACATGTGCCTTGACCACGGGCCTTCAGCAGACCTAGCCACCCCTTGCTGGAGCCAGCGACTTTGGGTCCAAGCTGACGAGCTTTTGCTCAAGCCAGATGGGCTCACGCTCAAGCTGGTGAGCTCGGGGTCTTGAACCTGGGTCTTCTGCATCCCAGTTCGACACTCTATCCACTGAGCTACCGCTAGGTCAGACCTGAGCTTTTTAAAAAAATATTGTTTATTGACCATTTCCTCATTTATTATAACATGTTCTTATGGAATTATGTTTTATATATTTTAGACCAGTGGTTCTTAACCTGGGTTCTATCGAACCCTAGGGGTTCGATGAGTCGGTCTCAGGGGTTCGGAGAAGCCTCTGCTGCGGAGGCCAAAATAAAGTAATATCGTAATTTGTTGTGAGTTCATGCACTTTGTTGGTTTTGTTCTTTGACCAAGGTGATGTTCATGCACAGCTCGTTTTGTGCACCAGTAAAAAAACATATACCTATGTCTTGAATTTGGAAAAAAAAATCATATTTTATTTATCACTAAAGAAGGGTTCAGTGAATGCGCATATCAAACTGGTGGGTTCGGTACCTCAAAAAAAGTTAAGAACCACAGCTTTAGACATTTGCAATCACTTCATTAAATTTTATCTCTTGGTATCTCTGAATACTGCTGTAATAATTACTCCAGACCTTTATTCTAATGCACTAATTCTCTCTTTATGTGTATCTATCCTGGTTTTGTTGGTTATGATGTTTTTAAATTTATTTATCCTAATTTTCATAACCAGAAGCTCTATAAAATTTCATTCAAAACTGCCTATTCCTCACTCATATTTAAGCTTCACTCTTACTTATTTAAGCTTATATTTTTGAAATTCAGTATCCGAAACTTTTGTAAGTTTCCTTTCTTATCTGTTGTTTTTGCTAATTGTCCTTCATGTCTCATTGTTTCATTGTAAGTTATGTGATTTTTGTTTCTGAGATTTTAAATTCACATGGTATTTTACCTTTAGTTATTTTGAGACCTAGAATGAAGTTGCAATTTTCAGAAATTATTATTTTTTGTGGAGTTTTGTTTTTGTTTTTTTTTCTCTGCCAGCTTTCTGTGGGTTTCACTTATTTTGTAACAGAGAAAATTTAATGAACCACTTTCAGTTTTTAAATAAAACTGACTCTGCCTGCAAACTTATCTGTGGGTTGGTATATTCTGAGAATAATATTCCTTTATGAGATTAAAACCAGGTTAGTGATAAGAGAGATTCCTTGAGTCTGCCTTTGACACCCTTCCTACCAGTCAGCGTGGCTTCTTCTGTGAATCCTTGGTTATAAGACTTATTTTGGCCATGGCCTGCTGGATTAGTGAATAGAGGACCAGGTTAGTATGCAGAAGTTCCAGGTTTGATCTCCAGTGAGGGCACACCTGAGAAGCCACTATCTGCTTCTATTTCCCTCCCTCTCCCCCTTCTCTCCCTCTTCTCCTCCTGCAGCCAGTGCTCGATTTATTTGAGCATTAGCTCTGGGTGATGAGGATAGCTTGGTTGGTCCAAGCGTCAGCCTCAGGCACTGAGGATAGCTTGGTTTGAACACTGGCCCCAGATTGGGGTTGCCAGGTGTATCCCAGTCAGGGCACATGCAGGAGCCTGTCTCTTTGTCTCCTCTCCTCTCACTTAAAAATAAACAAAAGACTTCTTTTAGCAAGTCTTCAGATAGTTATTCAGTTTAATTGCCAATATTTTAGTTGTAATTCCAGTTTGGACCTGGAAAGAAGTGAGTGTAGCATCCAACTAATCTATTACCATCTTGGATCTCTTACAATGATATATCTTAAAACATACTTTTGTAATTTATCCAGTACTCTAGGTTGTTGTAGTCCACAGGTATGTTCCTAGTTATCTAACCCCCTGTGCTCCTAACAGGAAAAAGTTTCCTCAGGTGTTGTTTTCTTTACTCTCATGATGTAACTTAATTTATCATTTTTTTCCCTAATAAAACACAAGTAAACATATAGAGTCACTCGGGTGTAACTTTTTTTAAAATCTGTTCTGTTTTGTTTATGCATTGTACTTGATCCCATTTTTTCTTAAAAGGCACCAAAAAGCTTCCTAAGATTTTTTTTCAGGGGTTTGGAATTTTGTCATTGTTGTTTGCAGAACTAAACATTTGTTATTAAGTTGGACCAGAAAATATGACTCATATAATTTTTATTTTGGAGATTTTTTTTGAAGTATTTTTGTGGCTTTGTAGATAAACAACTTTTATAAAAATAATGTGGCTTCTCTGTAACATAGTTTGTTCTTTGAGGGTGTAAAACAAAATATAAATCAATCAATAAATAAATCCACACATATATGTATATATGCAAATATATAATTACTAACATTATTAAAATTATTTATTTTCTTATTTATTTCTACTTGACCCAGCAAAGAATGAGGGCTTTCAGTAAAACTTTCTCCAAGCATTTTAAAATTTATAAAAATTTCTTATGTCTTCTTTTCTAAGAAGAATTTATATAGATGATCTTCAACTTAATGATGGTTCAACTTAAAAGTGTTCAACTTTACAATGGTGGAAAAGCAATACTCCTTCAAAATTTAAATTTTAAATTCTAATATTTTCCTGGACTTGTGATATGCAATACAATAGTCTCTGGTGCTGGGCAGCATTAGCAAGATGATATTGCCCCAGCTGTAGGCTAAAGTAAGTGTTCCAAGCTCATTTAAGGTAGCACTCTTAAAGTTCTTGCTTCTTCCTAGAAACACACATAAATTAGAGATGAGTTCTGTGTCCTCTAAATAATTCATTTTCTCCTTCATAGTTTCATTTCTTTAACATTTTTTTCTTTTTTTTTTTATTCATTTTAGAGAGGAGACACAGAGTGAGAGAGAGAGAGAGAGAGAGAGAGAGAGAGAGAGAGAGAGAAAGGGGGGAGGAGCTGGAAGCATCAACTCCCATATGTGCCTTGACGAGGCCAGTGCAGGGTTTTGAACTAGCGACCTCAGTGTTCCCAGGTCGACGGTTTATCCACTGCACCACCACAGGTCAGGCCATTTCTTTAACATTTTCATCTATATTCTGAAAACATTCCTTCTTCATTTTAGCACCTATGCAGCCTTCCCTAAATAGTATATTGTTCTGTTTAGTTTATTTTTGAACTTTATAAACAATGTCAAGTTACATGCATTTCTCTATTCTTTCTTTAGCTTGACATAATATTTTTGAGATTCATCCATACTGGTTCATGTAAGATACTAAATATTTGTTTTCACTACTGAATATAAGTCTATATACCCAATTTAGTGTTGATGAACAGTTGGGTTGTTTTTACTTTTGTTGATGCTATAAAGAATGCCTCTACAAACATTTTTATAGATGCCCTCTGGTTCACACATATACCTATGCAGGGAATATAGCTTGAAGAAAAATTGTTGTAACTTATGCACATGTTCAATTTTACTAGGTAATATAAAATTATTTCAATTGATATTTTCCTCAACAGTATGTGAGAATTCTTTCTGTGCTACATTCTCACATTTATGATTTACAGTGTTCTTAAGCTATTCCTGTAAATTGACAAGGGATTATAGTTTTAATTCATATTTATATAACTAAAATGAGATTGGACATCTTTATAATATGATCCAGTAGACTTCTCTCTGCTGTATATTATGGGTTTTCTTTGCTCCTTTTAAAAATAAAATTGATGTTATTTTTATTTTCCGTATATTTGATATTTGTGGGCTTTATGTTCTTCAATATCTTTCCCAATTTCTGTTTTTTCTTTTTACTTTCTTTCATAAAAGAAGTTGATGGTTTTATTGTGGTATAATATATGTCATTGTTTTTAAAGTTTTCATTTTCCTATTTAGTTAAAGAAACTTTCCTTACCAAGGGTTGGGAAGATAGTCTTTTATATTGTCTTTTAGATGTTTGTAATAATTTGGCTTCCATAATTACATCCTCAATTAGGCTGCAATTGTTGTGAGGTATGTTAGGCTTAAATTGGCTCCTCTAAATCCAGAACACCTTTAAAACTCAAATTCCCCTCACCCAACTTTCCACTAGCGCAAGTTCTTCAGTACGCATCTCCCTTGTCCAACCTCCTCCTCCTCTTAAGCAATTCTCCCCACCTTGGGAAAGTTCTGAGAAATATCCTTGGGACAAGCTATCCAGAGTGTCCTGAAGTTTGGAAAAAGGAAACAGTCTGTGACTAAGGCCACAAACCAGGGTATACTAATTAAAATATGTTCAAGTGTAGAAAACGGCATGCCAACAAATGCCTGCAACAACTCCTATATCTAATGCTCCCTCCCGCAGCTCAGGGCTGATACCCTTTGCTGGTCTCAGCCTGCTTGCATCTCGTCGCTTTTAAAATAAACTTTTCTTTTGGAACACACGAACATCAAGTTTTCAGTTCATCCCATGGCTTCTTCCTTTCATTCTGGTGCTAAAACCTGGAAGGTATGTGTGCCAGAGACAAGTCAGGGGTCTAACCCCGACCCCAAGAAGGGTGAAGTTTTCTACCTGATGAGTGGTGGGCAGCAGTGGCTCATCCCAGGCTTACCCCCAGATCCTGCATCCCTTGCCCGTGGAGTTGAGGGACTAGTTTCCCTGACCATCTAGCCATGCCTCCTGAACCCACCAAGAAGGGAAACTCCCTTTCCTTGCATAAAGGTGAATTGAAAACAGGACATTGGGGCCCATGCTTTTGTTTCTCCTTGCCATATATCCACACCAGGAAATAATCACATTCAGGTGAGTGAATCTAGGGGTTCTATAATTGGGAACTTTCCAACCCCTCATGCAGCTCTCATTCTATCATTCACGAAGGTCCATTCCAAAATTCCAATGTTGATCAGAAAGGTGTTCTGGGCATTTGCCAGGCATTTGCCTCTGGCTAGACTGTTGTACAGGGATGCCTGGAAAGCAGCCAGTCTCCAATTCTGGTGAGCCTAAGACAACAGGAATGTCTGCCTTGTCCAAACGCTCATCCCACTAGCCAGGATGGTCCATTCCCTCCTGTAGACTGCTAGACGCTCACCTACCACATCATGAGAAATCGTAATCAACATTCACCATCCCTTAAACAACCCCTTTGGGTTGCCTCCAAAAAATCCTCCAGACGTTTGGTCTTACACCAGACCTCAGGCTGTCAGCAAAACAAGAAGTGGTCTGAAGTTTCCTGTGTCCAGGCCTTTTCTGTAATCAGGTCACAACTCATTCTCTGTGATTCCTGCTCTTCCTCTCAAATATTCCTTCTTCCTTCAATTCTGCTGACCATAGACACCCACCTCACCTCTTTCTTCTGTTCCCTCTGTTCTTCAATCTCCTGATTCCTAGGACATACCTCTATTGCAACCAGAGCCCCTTCCCTATTTAGTGCCACCACTCTTCATTACCTCCTCCTACAGGTTTTCCTGCAGCTACATCTGCTGACCCTTTTTCCCCAGTGCATAACTGCTCTGGGGTGGTCTTTGAACCCTGCTCCCTCCCTTACCTCCTCTGCTCCTTTCTTTACCTTGGCCCTTGTCTTAGAGTGCCCTTTACGAGCAGTAGTTGGGGTCAAGGGCATTGTCCCAGTCCATGTCCCTTTTTACTTACTCTATTGCAGAGTTATACCACCCTAGACCCCTCTAGCACAGAAGGGTACGTAGTCCTTCACGATAATTTCATTTCCTAGTCAGCACCCGATATTGTGCACAAGCTGCCAAAGCTGAAAACCAGCCATTAAACTCCCCAACAACAGCTTTTAAACCTGGCCTTTAAGGTCTTTAACAATAGTTACAAAAACGCCTCAAAACGAAAACGAGCTCAATTTCAAATGCTAGCCTCTGCCATCAAGGGCCCACAGATATAATCCTGGAACACTAAGAGCTGTCCAAAAAATAAAATCATCCTATTAACACCCTACCAGGTGTTTGCTTTAACTGTGGCAATAAAGGTCACAGGGCCAGCAAGTGCCCTAGTCCAGGCCAGCCCCAAAGCCTTGCCCCCTTTGTAATGGGTCCTGTTGGAGCCTGTGATCAGACCTCCCTAGGTAGGACCCCATCTTTTCCTAGGCTGGTTGATCCGTCCTATCTGTGGCTGATAGGCCTGGCCGCTGAAGACTGATGGTGCCTGGGAACGAACACCCACATCTTCTGAGCCTTGGGTAAAACTTGATTGTGGCAGGTAGGCTAATTTTTTTCTTATAAATACTGGGGCAACCTCCTCTGCCTTACTGGAGTAAAAAGGTCCCCTCTGATAGTCTGCAATTTCTATTGTAGGGATTGATGGCCAAATTTCTCAGCCCATGTAGGCTACACTCCTACAATGCACACTAGGATCACTCACTTTCTTTCATACATACCTTTTTCTCCACTCCTGTCTCACCCTGTTACTGGGCCAAGATAGTCTCTCAAAATTAAATACTACCCTTACTTTCCATAACCTTCATAGTCCTCTTAACCCCCCTGATTCAGCTCAGGCTTCCCTCCTGCTTCTCCTACAAAACTCAAAGGAAAAAAATCTCACCCCCCATCCACTTTCCAGATAGAAAAAGTGAGAAAAAAGAAAAAAAAAATCCAAGTCATTTAAATATCTTAAAATCTCTTCCTGGAGGTCTGAAAGCTGTAGTTCTGAGAACAATAGGAAAATTAGCATTTCTTCAGACTGTGCAAACTGTGAAAGTGGGAGAGGTCAGGCCGGATGGCAGTATAAAGAAACAGGGGGGGGGGCACAGTTTTAAAATCCAAGCAGCTGCTCAGCAGCCCAACCCAGCCCCTTTTCCATCATCCCAAAAGGCTGCCAAGGACAAATAAGGAAAACACCTCCTTACAATATGACTACTTGCCATAAACTTCTTTTAGCTGGAAAGGTTTGGTTTAAATCATACTGAGTGTTTACTTTGGGTCTCCAAGTTTGTAAGGTCATTGTGCAGGGCTCATCTGAGTTTGTCAGGTTTAGTTCATGGCCCCATCTTTTATTTTTTATCCAAAGTTCATAAAAGTATCAGTCTAAAATTGCTAATTACTGACTTAGTTCTCACTGAAGGATAAGGCTTTTAGAAGTTGAAAATTCTGACTCATTGGAATGAAATTGTACAGTTTTAATGATAAAAGGTATAAGGTATTGAGGTACTTTTGAAAGAAAAAGGAAGAAGATAAATAAGTTCTGAAAGCATGTTATTTCTGAATAGATAAGAAAGCTTCTGAAAGTTGCAGAAGGTTTGTGCAAGTTGTAGAAGGTTTGTGTAGAGGAAAAAATATTTACAAGGCAGTTTTATAGACTATAATTGGAACACATCATATATCATTTTATTCTACTTCCCTAAAACTACATATAGTTGCAACCTGTTCTTCCCTTATTTCTATACCAGATTCATGATGCATTTCTTATTTTGTTTAAGTTTTATCCTCTATAACCTTCATAAATTTCTGTTCCCCTTTGTTGCCTCTCCATTCATGGGGAAATAATTCCGTATATCTCACCACAACAATTCTTAGTCACCAAACTTTTCCTACCTCAAAAACTCTGGTGATTGGATATGCCATCATTAGCCTCCTCTCCAGTTCTCCACATATAACGGGGGAAGCCTGCTAATCTCACAAATACATTTAAACTAAAACCCTATTGGGCTAGTCCAGAATCCCCTAATATTGGACACAATCCAGCAATTTCTGTTATTGTAACGCCTGCTAATATTAGTTACCATCTTTGTTTTGACCCATTTTACACTATGGTATTCAGGACAAGTCCCAACTTATTCTGACTGCAGTCATACTCTATCTACATTAAATCTAAATGATCACAATTTTAAAATTCAGTGTTGGCCTGAGTGGAGCACTACCTGCTGGTACCCTTCTGACCATTTCTTTACCAACTTTACCTGTAATAGCAATCTTAATAGAGTCTCCTTCTCCTCTGACTCCAACATTATATATTTGTAATAAAACCAACCCTCACCTAGGAGCCTTCTTAAATGCAGACAAGAAACACACTGGAACTGCTCCTGTCCCAGTCCCAGGAAACCAGCCAGACCTGCCCTCTCTATAGTTGTACAAGTCATTAAAATTCAGGCTACCCACAAACCCCTCAAACACAAGAGCCATCCCTTTTTGTCCAGGCCTCTCCCTGGCAGTGGCCTGGATGCAACAGCACTTCTTGGCATCCTGGGGGAAAGAAGAAGACTAACAGGGCCTGACCTCACTACAGGCCTCCACCTCCACCATCTGAACAGCAGAGCCTCAGGTAACCTTACAGGGAATTGGCTAAAACTTATCCCGGAGGGAGGAACCCAGGTCACACAGAAAAGCTCTGCCTCACAAATTCCAAAGTCATTTCATCGGACTCACAGAATTTGCTTTTCCCATGTTACAAAAAAGCCAACAGATGCGTACAACCCTTTTTGACTGTCCCCTTTGGACTCCTCTAACAGATCCTGAGGAACAAAACTCCTACCCCCCACTGCCTCAACAAATCCTCTCTGTCCTTTCTACTGCACCTCTCCCATTAAGGGTTCATATCCTCACATTCCTATGGGACTCCTACCTAATGGGGGATTTAGACTATGTCCTGAGGAAGAAATTTCCCAACTTCTAGGCCCCATTATCTAGTCACTTTTTCTACCTGGAAACCCCAATTAGGAATAACCACCTGTTGGGCAGGTGAAATATATTATACTTACTTTGTTAAAGATGGCGCTGCCCACATGGAAGTTCATTTATATTAATGTGTGTTTGGGGACAGGCTGTGTGCAGGCTGGGTCATTATAGCATGAGGCTAAGTTTTAAGAGTAAGCTTTTCCCCACACCCTTGACTGATTGGATGATGTAGGGTGGTGCACTCTCATGAGGAATCCTCCCAGTATGTCTCAGATAAGTGACTTTGTATCAGAGACTTCCTTGTTTGTAGATTAGATTAAAGATTTTGAATCTACACTATAAAGTGGGGCAGGTCGGGAGCTTGCTTTCTCTAGGTTCCTGAGGTTAGTCTTAGAAAGGAGAACAGATTAAGGCCACATGGAGGAGAGGAGAAGCAGCCAAGATGGTGGAGTGCTGAGGAAGAAGCCAGTTTGTGCAGAGTTTGTGCAGGAGGAGATGGGGAACAGAGGTGAATAAGTCTGGTGAGCTAGAAACCTTTTGATTCTAGGAAACTTAGATAAATCAGTAGCTTTGTGAGCACTGAATGACTGGGTTTTGGAGCCCAGTGTATGTTTTTGCTTGCCTGGCGGGTGCAAGCTAGAATTAAAGCTGATGGCTCACCAGTTCTTGACTCCGTTGTTTTGTTACCGACTGTCCGAATCAAATGAGAATCTGCACTGGCCAGGCGCCCCCTATACTGCTGTTCCAGTACCTCTCAAGCAATGGGACACCATTAAGACAACCGTAATCCATACAGAAAAAAGGGCACTATTTTTTATAAAATGGCAAGCTCCCTTCTTTTTTTTAAAATATTTTTATTTATTCATTTTAGAAAGGAGAGAGAGAGAGAGATAGAGAGGCAGAAACAGAAGGAGGGGAGGAACAGGAAGACCAACTCCCATATGTGCCTTGAACAGGCAAGCCCAGGGTTTTGAAGTGGTGACCTCAGCAGTCCAGGTTGATGCTTTAAAAAAAAAAAATTTAATTAATTGTCCATGTTAGTCTGTCCTGATTTTACCTGCATTAAGGCAAAATAAAAAATGAACACTGTTTTCTTTCAGGAGGATAAATGGCAGTGCTTCCATAAAATGAAGCACTGGAATTGCAACCTGCTTTCCAGGTTGATGCTTTATCCACTACACCACCACAGGTCAGGCCAAGCTCCCTTCTTGATAACTATATAACTGCCCAACCTTACCAAGCCTCCCTACTTTTCCAGACTTATGTCCACAGTTTAAAAAACACTCACATCTAAGTCTCCCACTGTAAAAGGCCCTGTTGCTCTACATACTCGCCTACTAAATCAAGTCCCTCTATGCTTCTCCAGAACTTCAGGAAACACTTTAGTTGGCCATCTGCCAAAAACAGCATGCAACTTTACTATTACTCTGCAACTTCTGACCACGCATTGGTCTGAATGGATAGACTACCAAATATCTCCTGAGGCAAATGGCCACTTCGTCCAACCTGCTTGGTTTTCCTCTTTTTTCTATATTACAAGCTTCTTCTTTTAATTGCTCTTATCACCTCATCTCCCTTTTCCCCTGAGTCACCTACACCCCAGTGCTCCCTCTCATTTTCACTTCACCGGACAGGACAAGCTACTACCCATCTCTCTCCTCATATAGGAGCTGCAGTAGTATCTACAGTATTAGTCTGGACAACTGAATCCCAAGAAAAGAGCACACCGCCCTATTCTTTTTCTGACTTCTTCTCAATTCATCTCTTTCGCTGCCTAACGCAATAGAAAATATTTTTCCTCTGCTGTGAGGGTGCCTACCTTTGCCTTTCTAGTAACTGGACAGGAACCTGTACTTCAATATATCTCTCTCCCAATGTTGATATAGCCCCAAACAACCAGTTCCTACCCATTCCAGTTATCCAGCAACTCCGCACAGGAAGGCAGCACAGCTCACCCCTCTCTTAGTAACACTCAGCATAACTACAGGTGTTGGGACAGTTATAGAAGGACTAGTCACAGCTCCACAATACTTCAAAACCCTATCAGAAGATCTACAAGAAAGCCTAGATATAATAGTTTTGCAATAATATTGCAAAAGCTTAGTCAATTTACAAGACCAAATAGAGTCTCTTGCAGCTGTTACCTTACAAAACAAATGAGGATTAGATCTCCTCACTGCAGAAAGAGGGGGACTTTGCCTCTACCTAGAAGAGGAATGCTGCTTTTATGTCAATCAAGCCTAGTTAGAGATGCGGCTCATAAGGTAACTGAAAAGGCAGCTAAGATAAGAGAACCTCAATCCAACACCTGGGACGCTTGGTTAAACAAGATTAATTGGTATGCATGGCTGCTTCCTTTCATAGGTCCCTATTCCTCCTCCTACTGGCTCTAATTTGGGAGCCATGTCTTGTATGCCTCCTTTCTTCTTCCTTCCAGGACTGCCTGAGGGCATTTGCAAACCAGTCCTTTGGAGACATTGTTACTTCAAGCCACCACCCCTACCAGGCTCTTGCCCAGACCTCAGAAAATCACTATTAACAACCAACCAACTTCCATCCATTCCCCTCCCCCTAGATATTTCACCAACCCTAACCAGCAGGAAGCAGATATGGAAGAGGAGACCTTCGACACTTTTCCTTAAACAACAAAGGGCTAGAATGTTAGGTTTAAGTTGGCTCTTTAAATCCAGAGCCCCTTTAAAATTCAAATTCCCCTCACCTGACTTCCTACTAGGACAAACTCTTCAGTAAGGCTCTCCTTCACCCAACCTCCCTCTCCCCTTAAGCAACTCCCCTTACCCTGGGAAGATTCTGAGAAATGTCCTTGGGACAAAGCCATCAGGAGGGACCCAGAGGGTTTGGAAAGGGAGGGAGACAGCCTGTGATCAAAGCCACAAATCAGGATATACTAATCTAAGCATGTCCAGGTGCCGGCAACCCCATGCCAGCAAATGCCTGCAACAACTCCTATATCTAATGCTCTCTCTTGCAGCTTGGTGCTGGAACCCTTGGCTGGTCTCAGCGTGCTTGCATCCAGGCACTTTTAAAATAAACTTTTCTTTTTGAACACACGAGCCTCGAGTTTTATTTCCTTTTCATTTTTATTTATAAAGACTAATTGCTCCCAAACTGTTTGATGGTTTAATTTTTCCCCTACAGATTTATATCTTCTCTTTCATATATCAGAATTCTATATGTGCCTGGATCTATTTAGGGCTTCTCTGGTCTGCTCTAGCTGCTTATTTCTGTATTGTACTGAAATCACACTTTTAAATCACCATAGAATTATAATGCATTTTGGTATTAGTTAAGGTGTCTTACCTACCTGACTCTTTTTCTTTAAAGTTTCTTACATTATTAATATAAATTTTAGAGGTAATTTGTCAAGTTTTATGAAAAACTAACTTTGACTTTTATTTGAATTCTAATGAATCTGTATTTTTCTGTATTTTTTTTTGAAGGTAATAATATTTCCAAAACATCTCTGAGTATGGTATACTTCTCCATTTAATTAGGTCTTGATTAATGTATTCAAATAGCCATATATATATATATATGGCTAGATTTGCCCTCAAAACATTTATATATTTTTAATATTTTAAGTATTATTTAAATTTGTTTTTCTTAAATGGACTTGCTCTTTTTGTTGGTTTATAATGAGACAATTTAATTTGGTATATTAATTTATATCTATTAATCATAATAAACTTTTTTACTTGTTAATTTATGAGTACATCCTTCTGGGGTTTGTATTTAAAAAATCACATCATCTTTGAATAATATCAGTTTTACATTTTATTTTCAAATACCTTTACCTCTAATTGTTTCCTGTTCTTATCATCCTAGCCAGGATAGAAAAAGTAATGAAAGAGGTCATCTTGTCTTACCTGATCTTAAAGAAATGTATTCATATTTCATCTATGTGTATGATACTTGCTATAGTTTTTTTTTTAATGAGAAAAAGGATTTTTTTATTTTTATTTTTTTATTTTATTCATTTTAGAGAGGAGACAGAGAGAGAGAGAGAGAAAGAGAGAAATGGGGGAGGAGCTGGAAGCATCAACTCCCATATGTTCCTTGACCGGACCAGGGCAGGGTTTTGAACTGGCGACCTCAGTATTCCCAGGTTGACGCTTTATCCACTGCGCCACCACAGGTCAGGCTGCTATAGCTTTTTACTAATGCCCTTTGTCAGCTAAATGTATTTCCACTTTGCAAGGAGATTTTGTAAAATATTGATCAATTTGGATAGTATCATATTTTTTCATAAAGCTTTAATTCCCTTTATATTTCTTTAAGCTCATTAACATCTGGTTAAAATTCTATTTGAAATATTTCCAATAATTATAGTATTTGTATATAATTTTGAAGTTTGAGCTTCTGCTGCTGGCTTGCTTTTTCCTTTGTGCACTGTTTTTTTTTTTGTTGTTGTTGTTGTTGGAAATTTATGTTTTTTAAAAACCACTTATGGAAAATTGAGGTTTGTGTTTAAAAAGTTTTCCACAGATCATATTGCTTTTGCCTCTGTAGGCACTAAAGGGTTTACTTTTTCCTTCTTTTTGTGATATCATTTTTGTGGCAGAAATGTCTTCTAGTTTCTCATTAAGTATGTTTAAAACATTCTTTCTGTTTTATTCTAGCCAATCATTTAAATAATACCTTTATTTTCAAGTTTTAAAAAATATTTTCTTTATTTCTTATTCTAGTATATATTTACATACTTTCCTAGGGTTCCTTCACCCCATCTCCTACTGTATAGAGTTCTAATTTGAACTGATGCTTCATAGCACACAACTATGTAGTTTTAAATACCCTACTCACTGTTTTCTCGATTTCTGATTAGATGCATTTCCCAGGCCAAAGTGCATGTGTAACCATATTTATGGTTACAATTATCCTCTCTTTTTCTTGTGTGTCTACTAGGATGATTCAAATACATGTTTCAGGATCAACCTGAGTTTCTCTTTTACCTGTAGTACCTGTTACCATAATACTTGGAACCAATGGGAAGCTATAATCCCCAACATGGTCTGGTTTTAGTGCTCTTCTTATCTTTTTCTTCTCACATATAAAATTTTAAATTGTGAAAACATACCCATTAAAATGCAATGGACCGCTTGACCAGGCGGTGGTGCAGTGGATAAAGTGTCTGACTGGGATGTGGAGAACCCAGGTTCAAAACACCGAGGTCACCAGCTTGAGCACGGGGTCATCTGGTTTGAGAAAGGCTCACCAGCTTGAGCCCAAGGTTTCTGGCTTGAGCAAGGGGTCACTCTGTCTGCTGTAGCCCCCGGTCAAGGCACATATGAGAAAGCAATCAATGAACAACTAAGGTGCCGCAACTTCGAATTGATGCTTCTCATCTCTCTCCCTTCCTGTCTGTTCTTATCTGTCTCTCTTCTCACACACACACACACACACACACACACACACACACACACACACACACACACAAAATGCAATGGACCAATTGATAAAGGAGGGTAGGGTGAGTGCAGGGAAATAATATTTTAAATGTCTTTAAAAGCTGCAACTATATACAGAGAAGAAATTGTCTAATGTTTTTGGTGTAGTGTGGAAGTCTGTAAGCCAGGATGCAGGAAGAAAAAACTGTTTCTTTCATGAGGCTAAGCAGGGTATATCACTGTATTTTATTTTGTTTTGTAGTTTGCTTTTTGGTGTGTGTGTATGTGTGTGTGTGTGTGTGTATGTGTGTGTGTGTGTGTATGTGTGTGTTTGATAACTTTCTACGCTTTTGTTGAAATTCTATCTGATTATTACTGGCTTTGGATTCGTTTTAGGTTTTGAAGGTTTTGCCACCATTGTTGCTTTTTCTCTGTCTTTAAGTCATATTTTTTCAGGAAAGTTTATGTCAATGGTTGATGGCCAAGTGCTATTTTGAATCCAATTGTATTTTTGAGTCAAATAGTATAAAGCCTCAAGGCATGATATTCACAAGTAATTTCTTTACTATGAATGACAAAATTTGCAAATAAATTTAGTTGGCTATGCTTCACCTTGGAGGAAAAAGAAATCCAGTGCATTCTTACTCTTTTCAGGAAGCTTTAAATCATTGCTTCAGGGCTATGTTTTTTTTTTTTAAAACATAAACATCAGGCAATATTTTTTACTCTACACAAATGACTTCAGTATATATAATTTATTGTATTAATTAGGAGAGAATAAGCTATGTTAACAAATAGACTCAAACATGCAATGAGTTAACAAAGAAAAGTTAATTCTCACTTACCTAATAGACCATAATGTTTTATATTAGTGAAGGGTTAAGAGAAATGATATAAGAGGGTAGGAGCATTCTTTTGCACACAGTCACTCAGGGACTCAAGATAATGCTAGCTGTGTTCTCCTCAACATACAGCTTTACAGGTCATAGTAGGGCTTACTATCCATTAGCTACAAAGGGAAACAAGCATGGAAGTATGCATGGGACAATTTTATAAGCCAAGGTGAAAGAGGCCCAGTCATTTCTGCTCACGTTTTCTTCACTGGAGCTCAGTTACAGTGCCGAAATTAACTTATTTTTACATTTAATTTTAATTTCCAATTACAGTTTACATTCAATATTATTTTCTATTAGTTTCAGGTGTGCATCATTGTAGCTAGACAATCATACATTTTTCAAAGTGATCTCCCCAATATTTCAAGTATCCACCAGGCACCATACATAGATAATACAATATTCTCTATGCTATACTTTATATTCCTATGCCTATATTGTGGCTACCAATTTGTACTTATTAGTTTTTCTATCTTTTTCACCCAGCACTTAATCTTTCCTCTTCCTGGCAACTATCAGTCTGACCTATGCATCTATGTGCTTCTATTTTCTTTGTTCATTAATTTTTCTCTTTAATGTTTACATATAAATAAAATATGGTATTTGTCTTTTTTTATTTCTTTTTATTTATTTATTTTATTTTAGAGAGGAGACACAGAGAGAGAGAGAGAGAGAGAGAGAGAGAGAGAGAGAGAGAGAGAAAGGGGGGAGGCATCAACTCCCATATGTGCCTTGACCAGACCAGTGCAGGGTTTTGAACTCGGCATTCCCAGGTCGACGCTTTATCCACTGCACCACCAGAGGTCAGGCGGTATTTGTCTTTTTTTTGTCTGATTTATTTCACTTAGCATAATACCCTCTAGGTCTATCCATGTTGTCACAAATGGTAAGATTTCATTCTTTTTCATGGCCAAGTAATATTCCATTGTGCAAAGGTACCACAATTTCTTTATCCACTCATCCATTGATATGCACTTGGGTTTCTTTCATATCTTGGCTATTGAAAATTATTTTGCAATGTACATAAGGGTGCATGTATTCTTTTGAATTAGTGTTTTAGGTTTCTTCACATATATATTCAAAAGTGAAATTACTGGGTCATAAAGCAGTTACATTTTTAATTTTTTAAGGAAACTCCATACTATTTTATATAGTGGCTGCACCAGTCTTCATTCCTCCAAACAATAATGAGGGTTTCCTTTCTTCACATTCTCATTAGCACCTGTTTGTTGACTTATTAATAGTTATTTTGACAGGTGTGAGGTGATATCTCTTTGTGGTTTTAATTTGCATTTCTCTGATGGTTAGTGACCTTGAACATCTTTTCATATGCCTATTGGCCATTTGCATGTCCTCTTTGTAGTTGTGTCTATTCAGAGCCTCTGCCCATTTTTTAATTAAATTGTTTGTGTTTTTGATGTTGAGCTAATATTCTTAAACAAGTTATACACTGTAGTCCAAGCAGTGAGGGCAGAAAGAAGATAAACACAGATTTTGATAAACAACTTAGAATCTTTACTACACTGGATAACCTAGAAAATTCTATCAAAACACTTAAGTCTTAGTCAAAGTTGTACAACTTAACTCATTCACAAAGCATCAGATACATGTATTTCTGTTGGTCTGTGCAAAACAGCTCATGAGAGAATTTACCATGACTGCATGCACATGTGAACTGCATTGAGTTCAAAGTTCTTTTGACATCCACAGAGGAAAATATGAGGGTTTGCAAAAGCAATATGTGTGCAAATATGAAACAGCATTAACAAACAGCATTTGTGAAATTTAGCTCATTACTGATATACCTCACCCATCCAATAATGTAAATAAATGTACATTAGCTTGTTGTGCTAAATGTAGAAACATCTTCAACATCTGTTCTGGGCTACAAAATGCTGATTTATTTAGACTAGGATAAAAGTATAATTGAGTGCAGAAAAAATGTAATGTGTATTAAGCTCATATGTTCCATTATATTCTCACTAACTCGAAAAGAACTGGAAGATGTAAATTGTCACCAAACTACTTTTAAGTTTTTGATGAACTGAATGGACCATGACCTTATGGCAATAAAAGCAGAGTAGTGAATCTTTTTGTTTTGTTTTGTTTGTTTTCTTCTGGTTAAAAACATACTTTTTTGGGGTATATTTTTTAGAATATATTTCAATTTATATTTGATAACTCTTAGTGATATTACTATTAGTATTAATATTAGTATATTGTATTATTGTATATATTTTAGAGAGAATTTTATACTTATTCCTCAATTGAATATTTAAACCCATATAAATACACACACAGAGTTTTGAATTTAGGGGTGTTGCCAAAAGACTTTGTCAAATATGAAATTATATCACAAATGAAAGTTAAATTTAAAAAATTATCCAAGAAATTATTCTCATATGCAAACTCTTGTTAATTAGACAGAACTAAGGATATCATTACAACTGTCAGTTATATATTGATTTTTCTATTGGAACTATTATTGGGTCTATATACAAAAATCAGAGAAAGTATATGGAAAATACTTTAGAGATTCTAGACAGTAGCAACATTTTTTTTCAATATAATTATCATCACCACTACATGAACATATGTTATTTGAATGTAAAATTTTTATATACAGGAAAAATAAATTGTGCATGCAGATTAATCTGAGTTTGAACCCCATTTTTACTTACAACTAAACTTAACTTAGACAAATGGCTTTTACCTCATTAAGGCTCAACTGCCTATATATTAAAGGAAAATAATTTTTATAAAAGTCTAATGAGTACAATATATAAGTAGATTATAGCATATCCTGGCACATACTCAGTATTTATTTATTATTTATTTATTTATTTTTGTATTTTTCCAAAGTGAGACATGGGGGGTGGCAGACAGACAAACTCCTGAATCCACCCGACCAGGGGTCATGTGGCATGCCCACCATGGGATGATGCTCAGCCCCATCTGGGGTGTTGCTTTGCTGCAGCCAAAGCCATTCTAGTGCCTGAAGCAGAGGCTATGTAACCATCCTCAGCTCCCGGGCCAACTTTGCTCCCATTGAGCCTTGGCTGTGGGAGGGGAAGAGAGAGATAGAGAGGAAGGAGAGGAGGAAGGGTAGAGAAACACATAGGTGCTTCTCCTGTGTGCCCTGAGCGGGAATTGATCCCTGGACTTCCATGCTCCGGACCGTTGCTCTACTGCTGAGCCAATCAGCCAGGGCCCACATTCTAAGTATTTAATAAAGAGCATTTACTTAGTGAATACCATAACAGTTCTCATGTGAAAATACCTGTTTGTTGACATCAATTAAGGGAACTATTTATTTATTTGGAAAACTATTTTCTTACTAAGTTGTTATTTCAATTTTCATTCTCTCTCACACATGTACAGAGGAGTTTTTCACAATGCTTCATGAAGTGTAAAGACCTCATTGCTATGACTGGTAAATATAACCAGCTTTTGTGTTTAATTTATTTTAGTTTTAATTTCAAATATGGGAAATTAAATGTACTTTATGTTTTTTTTTATTAACTTTAATGTGGTGACACCAATAAATCAGGGTACATATGTACAATGAAAACATCTCCAGATTATCTTATCATTCAATTGTGTTGCATACCCATCACCCAAAGTCAAATTGTCCTCTGTCACCTTCTATCTGGTTTTCCTTGTGCCCTTACCCTTCTCCCTATCCCACCCTCCCTTCCCTCCCCCCACCCCGTAACCACCACTCTCTTGTCCATGTCACCTAGTCTCACTTTTATGTCCCACCTATGTGTGAATTCATGCTGTTCTTAGTTTTTTTTTTTCTGATTTACTTATTTCACTTCATATAATGTTATCAAGGTACCACCATTTTGTTGTAAATGATCCGATGTCATCATTTCTTATGGCCGAGTAGTATTCCATAGTATATATGTACCAAAGCTTTTTAATCCACTCGTCTTCTGAAGATCTTGGGCTGTTTCCAGATCTTCGCTATTGTGAACAATGCTGCCACAAACATGGGGGCGCATTTCTTCTTTTCGAACAGTGTTATGGTGTTCTTAGGGTATATTCCTAAAAGTGGGGTAGCCGGGTCAAAAGGCAGTTCGATTTTTAATTTTTTGAGGAATCTCCATAATGTTTTCCACAGTGGCTGCACCAGTCTGCATTCCCACCAGCAGTGCAGGAGGGTTCCCTTTTCTCCGCATCCTCGCCAGCACTTATTCTGTGTTGTTTTGCTGATGAGTGCCATTCTGACTGGTGTGAGGTGATACCTCAATGTGGTTTTAATTTGCATTTCTCTAATAATTAGTGATGTTGAGCATTTTTTCATATGTCTTTTGGCCATCTGTATGTCTTCTTTGGAGAAATTTCTATTTATTTCTTTTGCCCATTTTTTTATTGGATTGTTTGTCTTCCTGGTGTTGAGTTTTATAAGTTCTTTATAAATTTTGGTTATTAACCCCTTATCAGATGTGCTGTCGAATATGTTCTCCCATTGTGTGGTTTGTCTTTTTATTCTGTTCTTATTGTCTTTAGCTGTGCAAAAACATTTTAGTTTGATATAGTCCCATTTGTTTATCTTGCCTTTTATTTCATTTGCCGATAGAAATAAATCAGCAAATATATGGCTGCTACAGATGTCGGAAAGCTTGCTGCCTATGTTTTCTTCTAAGATACTTATAGTTTCACGGCTTATGTTTAAGTCTTTTATCCATTTTGAATTTGTTTTTGTGAATGGTGTAAGTTGATGGTCTAGTTTCATTTTTTTGCAGGTAGATGTCCAATTTTCCCAACACCATTTGTTAAAGAGGCTGTCTTTACTCCATTGTATGTTCTTTCCTCCTTTGTCAAATACCAGTTGTCCATAAAGCAGCGGGTTTATTTCTGGTTCTCTATTCTGTTCCATTGATCAATGTGTCTGTTCTTATGCCAGTACCAAGCTGTCTTGAGTATAATGGCCTTGTAGTAGACCTTGATATCTGGAAGAGTGATACCTCCTGCTTTATTTTTTCTTTTTAGGATTGCTGAGGCTATTCGTGTTCTTTTTTGGTTCCATATAAATTTTTGGAATATGTGTTCTATATCTTTGAAGTATGTCATTGGTATTTTAATTGGTATTGCATTAAATTTATAAATTGCTTTGGGTAGTATAGACATTTTAATTATGTTTATTCTTCCTAGCCATGAGCACGGTATATGCTTCCACTTGTTTGTATCTTCCTTGATTTCCTTTATCAATGTTTTATAATTTTCTGAGTACAAGTCCTTAACCTCCTTGGTTAAATTTACTCCTAGGTATTTTATTTTTTTGGCTGCAATAGTGAAGGGGATTGTTTCCTTAATTTCTTTTGCTGACAGTTCATTGTTTGTATACAGAAATGCCTCTGGTTCCTGATCTTAAGGGGATTGCTTTTAATCTTTGTCCATTTAGTATAATGTTTGCTGCGGGTTTGTCGTAGATGGCCTTTATCATGTTAAGGAATGTTCCTTGTATTCCCACTTTACTGAGAGTTTTGAGCATGAATGGGTGCTGGATTTTATTGAATGCCTTTTCTGCATATATTAAAATTATCATGTGATTTTTGTCCTTCCTTTTGTTTATGTGATGAATCACATTGATTGATTTGCGAATATTAAACCAGCCTTGCCTCTCCAGAATAAATCCTACTTGATCATGGTGTATGATGTACTTTATGTTTTTTATATTAAAAATTTAAATATAGGGAATATGAAGAGAATTAATCTATATGATCAAAAGCTTTTGGTGAATCTCAATAGTTTTTACGATTGTAAAAGGGTAGTGTGATCAACAGTTTGAGAAAACTATGCTGCAGTCTGAAACACACGTCCTGCACAGACAGTGCTGCAGTTCCCAATAGTGAACACTGAATGTGAGTGGGTATTTCATTAGAATAGACTATGACCTCATGGCAATAAGAGCAGAGTAGTGAATCTTAAACATGAAACAGTGTTCTAAATAAAACTATCATTTTTCATTTTATCTATGAAAACTTTTACTCTTTAATGACCCCAGATAAATGGTCTTTTTGTTTGTTTATATTTGTTGCTATATTTTCTGTTTGTTTTTGTTTTGTTTTTTTGCACTGATGTGAACTTCACTCTGAAGCAGAGAGCAGGTCGGCTGCCTGACACTGCCTCCATTACATCCACTATTAAACCAAAGCTCTCATTTCAGACAACATATAAGCAAACTGATTTTGAGTGCAGCATTTTCTCCAAGGACTATTTATTGTGGTTGTTTTATCTATTCACTTAGAATTCTAACCTCCTTGGATCTGTGCTTTATTCCAGCATCAGCCCTTCTGCCAGCTAGCTCCTGTGTATTATTCTGCCTGTTCAAATTCTTCCCTCTCACACATGACAATGATGTCCCATTACCTTCATACTATATACTCTTTTTCATAAAGACTCTGGAGTTTACAGTTTCCTGACAATAGTTCATTCTATATTTGATTTACATTCCATATTTGATTTACATGGGGATAGGCTGGTATAATGAAATAGCCTCAGACCAAAAATCAGGATTTCAGGATGCTATTCTAAGTACTTCGGTGAAACCTATGATCCAATTTCCAGAACTATCTGAACCCAAATGCATATGTCAACAAGATATTGAAATTTGGGTTATTTTCCATACATTAACTGTAAATTTCCATATGTTCTTATTTTATATTTATTTTTCACTCATTCATTTGTTCATTCATTTATTCAAACAATAGGCATGCATTATCAGGCACAGTGCTAACTTTTAGGAGTAACAATAACCTACACTAAGTTTTTTCATGTAATAACTTAGTGAATCCTCATACATTCCACCTAATAGTTGAAGAAACTGACACACACAAAACTTAATAATTCAACCAAGCTCTCAGAGTGGTAAGTAGTAGAGCTAGTATTCAAAGTCAGAATTACCAGCTCTAGAGCCTGTCTTTGTAACTACTGTGCTACATTGCTTGAAGCACAAAGGTGAGTAAGAAGAGTCACCCTCTTGAAAACCCTCTAGGCCACAGAGGAAGGCAGACATGTAAACAAGTAGGGTGACGTGACACATGCTACATGATAATATTTACATTATCGAAAGTGATTTACTTTGTGCTAGCCTCTCTTGTTTTACATAAATTATGAGACTTAATTCTTAGAACAAATTTTCAAGGTGGGTATAATTGCCTCCAGTTTTTTAACGTAAGGGAACTGAGCTCCTGAGAAGTTAGGTAATTTTCACAATACTCCACAGTTAATAAGTGCCTGAGTTGGAATTAGAAATCATGTATGTCTGATTTCAAATCTTGTTTTGATAACCTCTGTTACACTCCATTGTTTACATAGCATTCCTGCTTTGTAATTCTCTGAAATTTATTTCTCCATCATAATATTTCTTTTCATAATATTAACATTTTTAAAAATTGAATTTATTTGTGTGACTCTGGTTAATATAATCTTACAGGTTTCAGGTATCTCTACAACACATCTCTGTACACTCCGTACACTGCACTGTGTTCACCCTCCCAAGACATGACTCTATCCATCACTATTTCTTACTTCTATACCTTCCTCCTTCATCTCATCCCCCATGCAATCACCACACTGTTGTCCATGTTCATGAGCTTTTCTTATTTCCTTTTGTCCTTTTTGCTAAATCCTTCCACCTCTCTGACCCAGCCCCACCACCCCAGACATCTGTCAGCCTGCCCTCAATATATAAGTTTCTGCTTAAAATTTTTGCCCAATTTTTAAACATGCACGAGGGAACAAAATATTCATCCTTGAGAACATCTGATGGAGACTTGACTTAGGGTAGTGAACACAATACATTATGTAGATAACATGTTGTAGAATTGTGCACCAGAAACTATAATTTTGTTAACAGTGTCGCCCCAATAAATTCAATAAAAACTAATGTCTAAAAGAATTCACAAAGAAAAGAAATTTATTACTTAGAATTATTAGATAAAAACGCCAAAAAGTTGTTTTAAACTTTTGCTTCCTGCGTCCTGGAAGTTGAATCCATGCAATGCCTAAAAAACTTGAACCTTTGGATCAGATAAACACATAATATCTAAATTTGGGGAAACCATACAGACGTTGTTTTTTATTTTACAGATAAGGAAATGAATACCTAGAAGTTTAAATTATTTGTCCAAAGTCTTATAATCCATTGAGTTATAAATAGAATTCACATTTTCTTTTCTCTTTCCTTGTTCAGTAATATCCAAAGATAAATGTTTATTATTACCTAGAAAATTTTCAAGGAAGTTTACCCATTTGTTTATAAGTGAATATAATATAGACTAATTTAGCATAGGGAGTGCTTATTCAAGAATCTGCATATTTAAAATGTTTTCAAAATGACAGAATAAAATTTATTTCCTATTCTCATAATATACATGTCTTTCAAAATTTGGTTTATTATTATTATATATGTGGGTAGAAAAAAAGAAAGGAAGAAGAGAAAAATATAACAAGGAATAGTACTAAAGGGGCATAAAAGAGAGAATGAACAAATAAATAAAAGAAGGAATGAGTGGGAGAGGCAAATCAATCCCAGATGGGTGCAAAGGGAGTTTCCCATGATTTGTTCCCTTTTGTTTCAAATTCATCGACCACAACTCTTTTACAGGCTGCCTTTATATATACCACTTCCACCATACTTTTTCCCTAATCACTCCACCTTTACTCCATTCACACACATACACACAGGTACACAAAACATACAAAATATGTGCAATAGCCGACCTGAGAACACTGACAATTCCATGAAGTAGAATCTTAATATAAAAAAAACCTTCAGATTCATTCACTTCTGCTACAAAATGTGAATAGCTCTAAGTGTTCAGTTCAAATGCATTCAATTCCATAAATTATCATGCTTGATATACATGCTCACTGAGGAAATAAGCTGATTAATTTAGACCTAGGTAAATACAGGTTTATGAACTGTATGTTTGAAGTATATATTCATGAGAAGCCACACTGAAGTTTTTAGATTTGACACTTTGACATCTTACTAAAGCATAAATCTAGATGAATACACTCTCCGAGAAGCACACATATGGTGAATGGCTACACATTTGTTCTTTCTTTCCTAACTTCACCTTTTCTTTAGTTTGGCATGGAGTAATTTTTAACCCAGAGCATTTCATCGTTAGAAAATGCTTTTGTACTGGTAGCTAATGGTCAGACTCTATCATACTGTTAATTTATATGTGTGCATGTGTGTGTGTGTTTGTATATGCATATATATATATATATATATATATATATATATATATATATATGTAATTTATATAAATATGTATGTATATTTTCTAGTTCTTTTCTTAATTTTTATTTATTGATTTAGAAAAAGAGGAAGGGAGGGAGTGAGACATAGAGAGATACAGGAACATCAATCAGTTCCTGTATGTGCCCTGACCAGGGATCGAACCAGCAACCTCTGCGCTTTGGGACAATGCTCTAACTAACTGAGCCATCCGGCCAGGATGTGTATGAATATTTTCTAAGTGATAAATGCCAACCTGGAAAGAACAACAACATAAAAGAAATAAAGGCTCATCTGGCTAACAGTTTTGCTCATATATTAAAGCAAGACAATTATTTCATCTTCCAACTTTAAAAGGAGGAATAATGAAATGCACATATAGTTACTACAGATGCGTTTTAATTTTCCCTGAAGAATAGGGTGAAAATTTACACATAGACCTTTAACACTGAAACTGTTCTCAAAACCTAGATAAAACTATGAGAGAATACATTTAACTTAAATTGGGTAGCAGACTCATTAAGTAAAAATAACCTTGGCACTGTGGTCATTAATTGAAGTGTATGTTTAAATTTAAAACAAAGGACCAATTATGTCTCCCTCAACAGGAGAAATCATGCATTCCTTAACTGCATGTTTAATAACACAGTTTTACTTCAACTGAGAGATTATATAAACCATAGAATTAAATCTGAAAATTTTATAACATAAAGTCTCAAGGTAAAAAGAAAAGTCTTCACTCGTAGGTGTTATGTTGTTCTATTGAGGAGAAATGTTTTATTTTAAACTATATTTTCTGGGTATTTATCTATATGTTTTTAATATTCAATGTTCAATACCTATAGGAATTTTCCTTCACATTTTTTAGCTCCTCCTACCTCTGTTACTAAATGTGTTGTTCTTCTTGATGTTTTCATTTTAATTCTTTCCTGTACCTTTGCCATCACAATACAGAAATCTTCTAGTGCGCTCTTTAGTGGAGAAAATAAAAATATTTAAATACATTTCTTTAATATTAAGATACAGCTGAATAGTTCTAGCATCTTAAAGTTATTCATTATTTGAGAAGCACTAGATCTATGTCTTCCTGTGAAAATTCATGAACTCCCGTCTAACCTGGCCCACTTCCTTATTTTCTGTTTCCCTATTTGGTCTCTTGTAGTTCAATAAGTCCAAAAGACCAAGAAGTGCCTTGTCCCCTAATTTCTCTGGGGCTAAGCAAATGCTGCTGCTTCTCTCTGGGAGACTGCTCTCCCTCAGACTTTTTTTTCCAAAAAAAATCTGTCAATTTCAATTCTGTCCTTCAGACACCATCAAGTTCAAGGTCTCTGAAGCTTTTTATGATACCCTAAGACTGTGTTTGGTGCCTTTCTGATAGCCTTGAGCACCACCTTATAATTTTTTTCAAAGCACGTGCCACTCTGCATTATAAATAGGTGTTTCTTTTCTCTTTTCTTTGATGGTATACTTGAAGACTTAGTATTCCAGGATCTAAGACCTTGATAGGGCGTGATAAACAATAACTAAATAAGTAAATGAATACATATATAAATATAGATTTACTTAAGGGCTTCAGTATTACTTTAGAAATGATATATGAATCAGTATTTTATTTAGAAGATAGCAATATGTATTATTTATGGTTTGAGTTTTTCCAAAGAAGTGTCAATTAGCTTATAAAGAAGTATAAAATACATGAGAGAAGCCTAAATTATAAGCTGATGGGAAAGATAAGGTAAATGGAAAGTGATGGTTGGGTATAGAATGAAGCCAGAAATAAAAACTAAGGTGCTAATTATGAATTCACATAAAACCATTTTTCTGCTGGTCCCATGATAATATCTTTATTCCATTCCAACTCTGAATACAGAAATGTTCTCTTTATTTAAAAATATCTATTTGTCATCTGCTATTTCTTCTTGTCTTAAGTCTGGCATGCCTCCTTTAACTTGCCCAAGGTTTTGGAAAAACTTTATGAAAAGTCTATGAAAACTGGCCTTTTCCCTAGAAGCCTCATCCTCCTCATGCCTCATAATTTCAGGCTTTGATACAATTGTATTAAGTTATATTAACTGGTACATTCTATTCCACGTGTTTGGAATAAGTTATATTGAAAGATAAAGTACATATTTGCATAAATAAATATGTATCAGATGCAAAATAATGCACAAATATATGCCTTTGATTTATTGCATAAAATCTTAGTGCACAGTGAACCTAAAATATCTTCACTGTTCAATGAAAGGAAGAATTAATAAATTCTATTTTACTGGAAATTATGTGCACAAAAACTTATACTAAATAAAATGATCAATATATAAATCTGACTGTCATGACTGAAAACTGAAATTATGTCTGGATCTCTTTTTATGTTTATCTGCTTGACTCTATATTTATTCTGCTTAATATTTTTTTATTTTTCGTGTCTGTTTTGTTCTTGAAAATCAAGGAAGTTATTAAATATTTTTAATCTCCCTGTACCTTAATTTTCTTACCTGTTAAAAAATGGAACTAGTTATTCTTCTCTTTAGGTAGAAACACTATATAAATGTTATATTGCCTTTATTGCATTCACTTGAACAATTTGGGTAAAAAAATCATATCTGAAGTAAATTGCTCAACATGCCATGTCTTTGAGGAAAAAACATGAAATTGTTGAGCAAATCTAATATCTTTTCCTGTTCTATCCAGTAAGAATGATTCACTTAGAGAATGCTAAACTTTTTAGTAAGTAACTCATTCAATGAGTATTTTTAGATTACCTTCTGTGGACCATGTACTGTTCAGTTACAGGAACACATCATTGTACAAAGGAAAGGAAAACCCCTTGTATAGAGATTATATTCTAGAGTAAACACACACACACACACACACACACACAGAGGTTTAATTCAATTGCATACAGTAAACCCGGCACTACAGGCATATATATCATCTCATTTAAGTGGTATCCCAAGTTCTCAAAGTCCAATAAATTATAGAACAGCAGTTCAAATAAGTAATTTCTAATTATAAGACCCACATTTCTAAAAGGGTTACCTTCAACTGGAAGAATATATATAATAGGGTGGAAATAAACAGCTCCTGTCACAAGATGAGAGAACTTGACCCTTTTTACTAGTAGCATTTATTTTGAAGGGCCAGGTCTTACAGGCTTTTCTGATTTTTGATATCTGAAATATTTCTTCTGCATAGAAATCTATATTACTTGATAAGTCTATGATACTTCTCTAAATTTTCCAGATTCTAGATGTAGCTTCAATAAGTTGACCTTGCTGATTTTATAGACTCTGGTCTCATTTCTTCTCTCATATTTTCATGTTTTTCCCAATTCAGTGGAAGCATGGGTTTTCTGGCAATCATTCATTCTTATGTTTTTTAAATTAACAATAAAAGTTATGGAACTAGTATTCTCTAAGCTGCTTCTAGGGATATAATACAAATGCAAATAAAACAGAGAAGCTATCCAACTCTAATCAACTATTGCTATCTGGCTTAGCTAACCGACTGGTTCAAAATATTTTCTCTTCTGTTATATGTATGTATATTAATTACTTAAGGTCTGATTAATTCCTTAAGGTCTGTAATAATTATTATTTATTATTTTTTTTAAAATTTGACATAAAATATATATACCTATATTTACATATATAACTTAAATGTGTGCATATACATATAAAAATAAATTTATGTATAATTTTCTATATAAATTAATGAAAGAAAATAGTTAAAGATAAAGAGAATAGTCATCTATAAAATCTGTAAATAACTCAAAAGGAACTGATTTGTTAAGTCAACCAATTAGATCAATCTATATAAAATAAGTTAGTTATACAAATCATTTCACTACACTGCTGTTTGATTAAATTGAATAGCACTATAAGTATAAAGTATATGGCAAATATGACTTTTTATATGTGTGTCTTATATATATAGTAAATTTAGCAGACATAGATATTTAGATAAATAGTAAACATTAAGCATTTAGAAAAATGCTTATGATAAATGCTTTAGAAAGCATTTATAAGTTGCAGGGAACTTAGATTTCTTTTTCAAATTGACATATCACATAACTAAATCTATTAGAACATAATAAAATTTATTACATTTCATATTGAACCACATGTGGAAAAAAGGACAGAGTTTCACTTCAAATTATGTCACACAGCTATTGCAGTTCTATAAGCACAATCAATATATATTTATATATATTATATTTTTTCAAAGTTAGAAGCAGAGAAGCAGTCAGACAGACTCCCGCATGTGCCTGACTGGGATCCACCGGGCATGTCCTCCAGAAGGCAATGCTCTGCCCATCTGGGGTGTTGCTCCGTTGCAACGGAAGCCATTCTAGTGCCTGTGGCAGAGGTCATGGAGCTTTCCTCAGCACCCAGGCCAACTTTACTCCAATGGAGCCTTGACTATGTGAAGGGAAGAGAGAGACAGAGAAAAAGGAGAAGGGGAAAAGTGGAGAAGCAGATGGGTACTTCTCCTGTGTGCCCTGGTTGGGAATCAAACCCGGGACTTCCACATGCCAGGCCAACTCTCTACCACTGAGCCAACAGGCCAGGGCAAGCACAACCAATATTGATTAATAACAATGAAAAGGTGGGCTGCCTTGAACTTGTTAAGATTCTATCTTCAGGGAATCTCCGGGTTGTCAGGGTCTGTGCTGTTAACATAGACCATGGTGCTCAATTTAGAGCCTTGACAAATGGAATGCGCTCAATAGGGTCTGGCTAATTCCCTTTGGATAATTAGGTCAATAAAATATATAGATAATGCTGAATTTTTGCCTTATAAGTTTACAAAATTAACACTTCAAACCTCATAACTAGGAATATGTACACACACACACATTTACATACCTGCATGACTTAGATATTACTTGTATATGTGTGACATAACTATTTCAAACAAAGGCAATATTTTGGTTTTTACCAGAACCCTAAACTGAATTCATCTCTTACATAAAATACTGGTTCAGAAGATCAATCCTGCAATTGATCAATCAGTATTAAATGTAATTCGTTATGACACATTTAGGAAAAAGTAAGCTATCATAAGTATAATTTGGGAAGGAGCAGCAGACAAAATTGATAGCTTGAAGTTATTAAAAATTCTGTAGGCTCCATTTTTTTTAGTGCAAGCTATGTTTATACTACGTCTGTACCACAACTTACACTTAGGACTTTTTACTTTAACTGAAATTAGTTCTTAAAAAATGTTTTTCTGCCTGACCAGGCGGTGGCGCAGTGGATAGAGAGTCAGACTGGGATGCGGAAGGACTCAGGTTCGAGACTCCGAGGTCACCAGCTTAAGCATGGGCTCATCTGGTTTGAGCAAAAGCTCACCAGCTTGGACCCAAGGTCACTGGTTCCAGCAGGGTGTTACTCAGTCTGCTGAAGGCCCGCAGTCAAGGCACATATGAGAAAGCAATCAATGAACAACTAAGATGTCTCAACGGCAACAAAAAAACTGATGATTTATGCTTCTCATCTCTCTCCGTTCCTGTCAGTCTGTCCCTATCTATCCCGCTCTCTGACTCTCTCTCTGTCTCTGTAAAAATAAAATAAAAAAAAGTTTTTCTGTTGGCCCTGGCTGGTTTGCTCTGTGGTAGAACATTAGCCCAGTGTGTGGAAGTCCCAGGTTCAAGTCCTGGTCAGGGCACACAGGAGAATCAACCATCTGCTTCTCTACTCCTGCCCCTTCTCTCTCTCTCTTCCCCTCCTGCATCCGTGACTCAGATGGTTTGAGCAAGTTGGCCTTGGGCGCTGAGGATGGCTCTATAGCCTCGCCTCAAGTATTAAAATAGCTCAGTTGCCAAGTAACAGAGCTGCAGCTCCAAATTGGCTCAACATCCCAAGTAGGGGGCTTGCCAGGTGGATCCTGGTCACGGCTCATGACTGAGCCTTTCTATCTGCCTCCCTGCCTCTCACTTAATGAAATAAAACGTTTTTATATGTTCTGGTTTAAAAAGCAGCCTCCTAAGCTTTTTCTATTTAACTATTTTTTTCTTTCTTGTCTCCCTTCTTAAGTTAAAGTTGGTTAACAAAGTATTCTTTCTTACCCATCCTTAGCTGTCTGACACCCTAAAAAAGCTGCTGAAGCACACTTTGCTCCTGATGAAATGTTTCTAGGCTTCAAACTTCCCTGTTCTCATTCTGTTTTGGAAAACAATTCTCTAGGGGTCTCTTGTGTTTCTGCAGGTCTGAGTAGAGGCACTGACAGCTTTTGCTCCTGACTATCTTTTTAAGAATGCATGTATAATGAATAGTCTTGGAAGACAGATGAAGTAGGTCTCCCTATGGAGCAAAGAGCATGTTTGTTTACAGTCCAGTATAATAAAGATAATTTCTTCCTCCGTGGCAAAGGGCAGGTTTACTTGCTGCCATGATAAAAAAACAAACAAACAAACAAAAAGCATTGATTTTCCTAAGCTCAGGGAGCCTCAGCTATGACATAAACTCACTGGATGTGGAGGGGAATCCTGGCCCTCATTGTATCACCTTGTAGTAATTGGGACTTGGGGGACTCATGCAAGAAAATGATGATACTCTGGCTAGTGCTGTTGCTATGATTAATAGAGCATCCCCTGTCTCTCTCCTGCCAGTGTACATGAAAGAGTGGCAGATCCACCACAGTTCTTGGCATCCTGTTTCCTTAATTTCTGTCCTTCTGTTTTATTTAAGGATTCTCTTCTCCACTCAGATCCTGTGATGACTAATTGGTTAGTCATCTAAATCTTTCAATTCAGTTTCTCTCCAAATTTCTGCCTACTTAGTTTAAGTTTCCGACTTGTCCAGAAAAATATAAAATCAAATTAAATAATGTGCCAATGAACTAAAGTTAGAGAGATAAAAAAGGGTAAGAAAAAAAGTGTGAACACAAAAGGAAAGCTGGATTAAACGTTGAGGATGGACCCAAGAGAATCCTTACAGCAGGTGGACTTTCAGCTTCATCCCCCTGGAGACATCACTCCTGGGTCTGAGGGTGGTAATGTGGGCTGTGCTGCTGGGCTGGGTGCCTTCACAATTTGATGGTTTGACACTATCTTTTCATTTCTTTGTGCTCACTGCTAAAAATACTACTTCTTTAGTAGTTCTATTTCTCACCTGCCACCACTCCAAAACGAGTCAGTAGACTCATACTCAGAGAAATATGGTTAATGATAGAATGATCATGAAGTTTTACGTGCTTTTAATGTCCAATTTCAGAGAGTTCCAGAGAGATGAGCAATAGGCCCCTACAACAGGAGTCTTGAGACTTAATGGCTACTTATACCCCTAGGATTTTGATTCAATAGGGTTGATGTGGGGGTACACACATTTTCCATTTTTAATGAGCTTCCTGGGTGAATCTAAAGTTTATCTGAAGAACATTATATAACAAATACTGCCCACAGACTGCCTCTTGATCAGGTATTAAGCACATTTGCTCAGTTTCATGGAGATAGTTCAATCCCAACTGTACATATCAGTCCTGGGCAAATCTTAGTCATTGACAGTCATTTGCCTTTGCAGACACTCAACTTCCAAAGGCATTTAGATTGTTATTTTTGGCCTATGAAACTGAAAAAAGCATATTAATATAAAAATACTTTGTCTTATAATTTTGTCATATATTTGGAGTAATTTCTTCTGATCTATGGTGCGACACTATGTATGAGTTATTAGCAATGGCTATCTATAGGAAGATGTATAAATGAAATAAAAAAACTGAAAACTATAGCTAGTAAACATTTGGTAAAATACTATTACATTAAAAGTACTTTATTTGAATAAATTAAAGAAATATAAAAATTTTTGAGAGAAAGACTATGGGGGTGTTTTTGAAAAGTAAAGACTATTAGAGTCTTGACTGTTGAAATCATAAGATACAAAACAGGACGTCAATGAAAAATGTTAGTGTTTTGGGATGCATTTAGAGAAAGGGTGTAACATAAAGGCACTGATAGTTCCTCAGATATTTCTTATTATTCTAACTTCCTAATAATGATGTTTATGAGAAAATTTATTTTTCTTTATAGTTTCAAACTAAACAGCATTAAATAACCTAAGTAATAAGACCAGCACAGTACACTACATCTCCATCAGGTTTGATCAGGAGTTTCATACTTCCACTGAGTCAAAATACACTAGAGGTGGAAGCTAAAAGAATGGAGAAAACATTTTCTGTCTACTGTGCTTTGGAGATAAGGATAACACAGTTTAGAAGGCTGGGAACCAGGATGATATTAGAAACATTTCTGTCTGTACATTAAACTGAATTATGTTGGAATTATTTGGGATAATTGATGTTACATAAAGCAATTTTACCAATATTTTAATATGTACTGATTTTCACTCTCAATAGGTGAACTTTAGCAATAACTTATTTCTTAGAAACAGCAACATAAATTTCAAACTGCATTTTTCTTGGTGGTTTGTTCTATTTTTCTGAGATTATTCTGATAAAAGTTGATGGGACTTACAGTTTACGACAACTTTTACTTTTTTCACGTCTGGGAATGACACATCATTTTCTGCGCTGCATTCGTATTCTCCAGCCTGGTCTCTGGTAATTCCGTAAATGTCCAAGTACTGTCCATTTTCAAATGGTTTTGCTACAAGGAAAAACAAAAGTACAGCATGTTTAATTGTAGCTGCCTGAAGCTTCATTGCATTAAAACAACAATCTCATGTCTTCCTATTGGATATTGCTGACAAAACAATTGCAGATGAAACTGGAGAATTATTAAAACCTTTGTTCTATGTTCAGAGAAAAAAATCAGAAACGGAACAAGGGATACTATTGTTTTCCCAGAACAGGATATACATGTGTTTTTTTAATTGATTGTAGTCTCCTAACCTTGTCACATATCAAGTAGAGCTCTGCACATTTCTGTAATTGAGTTCAACAACCTCCTAGCAGTGAAGATGGAATTCACTAATATCACTTGGTACATATTGACTTTTATATACTGTATGCTAGCAACTTGACATGTAACCTAACTAAATGTTACTTTTCTTTTGGGGAGATCTCATACTGATTCTCCAGGTTTCAAGCCAGATGGCTGGATAAGAATAGAGGAATATAGTAAACCATTACCATGTCCATGTTTCAGTTTCCAAATTATTCATTTTCCCAAGAGAGATAAATCTTATACACTATATTTAACTCATACAATACACCTCAAAAATCACTACTGTTCTCAAACTAAAAATTAAGTGGTCATAAAAATGGACTAGATTATCTTTATTTTTAATATTTCAGAAAAAATATTCTATTTGACTAAAAATAACAATAGATTATAAAACCATAATCACAGATGAGAGAATATCACCAAATGAGTTGGGTTTGAAAAAAGAAAGATTCTTCTGAAATCATGGGATTTTTATTTATTTGTAAGTAAAGAATTATTAGGCAGGAAAGGTTGTGATTGCCACAACAAAGAAATAATGGGCCTATGTGAATTTCAAGTGGTGGGACCTTTCTCCCTCCTTGTACAAGTCCTTAAAAATCACATTTCAAAGCATATCAATTTTTAAAGTATAACTCAAATTATAAAGTAAGAAAATACTAAGTGGAAATTAAAGTATGGAAGAATTGACATATTGTATCATAATTAAATTACCAAGTTAAGTAGTAAAAAATGAAGTCAATCACAAGTTAAAAGATACACTCTTATGAAACTTTGTAAAAACAAATTTACCCATATTTCCCCATGTATAAGACACTCCCATGTGAAAGATACATCTTAATTTTGGAGCCCCAAATTTGAAACAAATATATTTATAAAGTTATTGAACTCAAGTTTTAATCATCATAAAAATTCAAAGAACTCCTTATCACTGTCAAAACTCCCATCAATTAGCTTGTCCTCATCTGTGTCTGATGATGAATCACTGTCTTCAACAATAAGTGCAAAAACAAGTGCAAAAAAGCAGGAAATGCAAGTAAAATAATCTACAACCACTGTATAAGACACACCCAGTTTTCTGACCCCAATATTTTTTGGAAAAAGGTGCATCTTATACAAGGAGAAATATGGTTTTAGGGTCTAACTTATGTTCAACATTAAAATTTTACTTAAATATTGTTATTTTTGTGTACTAGTATAATTTTAATAAATTGTGTTCCCCCAACATGCATTATTTTAATAAAAGGCATGTAATATACCTTTTTGAATAATCAAGTATTACCTAATTCTTAAATAAATCATTAAGGTATACAACATAATCAACAGTTCAAATGCTATAAAAATCTTTACCTGAAACCTATGTACTCTTATGGATCAACGTCACTCCATTATATTTAATTTTTTAATAAAATATTTAAAAAAATATTAAATATGATTTCTGTGAGTTTATGTGATATTGTTTTTGCTACTGAAGCATTGTAGATATATGAATAACTGCTCTCAAATATTGAAGGATAGAAAAAAAAAACACTTGATATGTATGTCTACCAGGAACAAAACATATAATGACAAGAGAAAAAAAATAGGTTTTAGAACTTAAAGAAGGAAGCAGGTTTTGTTCTTTTTTTTTAATTTGGCATAGTCTTTTACTTGTAGTACAATAATTCTCCACCTTAGTTTCCCTTTCTACTTGGCCTGGTTGCCCTCTTTCCCCATCACTCCCCTCATAAGAGAAGAGAAGTTGGGTGTAGTACATCAAAATGCAAAGAACATTTCTGGTCATGCAACGTAACCCAGTTAATCTCCCCAAATGGAAGGGAAAGACCAAAACTCAAGGGAAATAGGGAGTTAAAGACACGAGGACCATCACCAAAGCCAAGCCTTTACAATGTTTACGAGAATATGTACTTTGAGGGTATCGATATAAATAAATATCAATGAGATACAAATGTATTGTGATATAGCAGCAATTTCGAGGACATCATTCTTCACTAGTTTTTCTCTCACCTCTCTGGCCATTTTCTTTCATTTTTTCAAAATGTTTTACTTTTTCAGATCCCTCATATACTTTCTGTCCTATGACCATTTTTCTCCCCCACCGAGGCCACTAGTTCAGGGGATCTTGTTCATTCATTCGCATTTCATTATTATTTATATATCGATACATTCTTGATTGACCTACTTAGTCTATATCTAGGTCTTGAGACTTAAACACATATAATTACTTGGACATCTTCACTTGGAAAATTCACAAGCTTATCAAAGTCAGCACATCAAAAGCAACCTTCCCCTCCCAGCCGTATCTGCAACTCCTCCTATGTTCGAAGACTCAGTGAGTGCTTTGATCATCACCCAGTAGCTCAAGCCAGAAACCTTACCATTAACTCTGACAATATATTTTATTTCAGTGCATATCACTATCAGTCACTGTGTCCTGTAGTTTTGCCTCCTAAATAATTTCCGCTTCTCTCCTAGGAGCCGCAGTGGTTCTGTTATTGATCTCTAATGCACACACTCAGGTGATAGGCCAATGACTGCATATTGATTTTCAGAGTCATTTCAGTTTCCAAAACCCTTGCACAGAATGAGTCATCCACCTTTCAAAGTTTTGCTGCATGAGTATATTTTGTTAGGGACTCATAGCCATTTTTGATTAGATGGTATTCTATGAATTAATTTTTAAAATATGCTTGGATTTTTTTTTATATTCATGATTGTTATTATATCTGTCACCTTGTTATCAACCAGCATATTTGGTATCTTGAAGGTATGGACTGTATCATACTGAGTAATTAGAAATGTGGGTTCAAGAACTAGTATATCTGGCTTCAAATCCCTGCTCTGCCATTTAGAACTATATGACCCTTTAGCCAGAATTGAATATTTGGCTTACTCGTCTGTGATACATGAGGATAATAGAATCTGCCTCATAGGAATGTTTGAAGATGAAGTGAGTTAACATAAGTAAAGCACTTAGAACATATCATAGAAACTAAAAAGTACATTAGCTTATAATGCAGAGGTTTGGGTATGCCAGGAAGGTCAATTTAGGTAAATATTGTTTCCATGGTAAGAGGTTGTTTTATTGGAGAATTAGTGCATCTATTTTAACATGCTATCCAAAAAGAACCAGAAGTGAAAATGAGGAAGTTGCTCAAGAAATGTTAATAGCAAGTATCAGTTCAGTTCTTATATCACTGGAAAGATCAGTACACACAACTGCCCTGTAGATCTGTAGATGGAACTGAGAGTTGATCTCATGTTGGGTCACTGTCTCTCCATCTCAATTTCCAATGATAATTTAACTTTCAAAAAGGAATATATATATATATATATATATATATATATATATATATATATATATATATATTTGCACTAAATCCTTTTAATTCCTCAAAGTTAGGTAACCATATAAGGCAGATTTCATTATATATGATTAGACTCTAGCATTTCAGGGTTACATTTCTAGTATATGAAGTCTTTGAAAGATAGAATACTCAGAACTAATTCCAAACCTATAGCCTGATCTATGTACCATTGAAATGCTGCATTAGCACTCTCTTTGTAAATGGTGAGAATAAATATGCTTATCCTCTGAAAACACTAAGTAGGTCAGATCAATGTTAATTTGATTGCTGAAAAAGTTATTGGTACTTGTATTAGTTTTCTATGGCTGTTATAACAAATCAGCACACACTTACTGGTTTAAAACCATATGGATTGATTCTCAATGTCAGAAATCCAGCACAGGTCTATTGTAACTAGAATAACAGGTCCCTCAAAGATATCCATATCCCAATCACTGGGGTCTGTAAGTCTATTAGGTTACATGGCAAAGAAGACTTTGCAGATGTGATTTATGTTAAGTACCTTGAGATAGGCAATTGATTATATTGAAGGATTCAATCTATCACATGAGTCCTTAAGAGTAGAACAGGAAGGAAAAAGAGTGAGTCAGAGAGATGTGACACGATAAGTCACTATTGTTAATGTTGAAGATGGAGGAAGTGAGACACAAGCCCAGAAAGCTGTGGTGTCCAGAAACTGGGAATGGCCCTCAGTTGACAGCAGAAAATAAATTCTCTCCAGAGCTCTCAAAAAAGGAATAGAACCTGTCAACATTTTGCTTTTAATCTGATGAAACCAGTGCCAGACTTTTGACCTATACACGTGTAAAATAATAAATTTGTGCTGTTTTAATCACTGACTATGTGGTCATTTGTTACAGCAACAACATAAAACTAATTCAGGGTCTCACTGAACTAAAAAGTGTCACCAGTACAAGATTCCTTCCTGTCATGTTTTTTTTTTTTCTTTTTCTCATTCAGGTTGTTGGGATAATAGATTTCTTATTGTTGCAGTACCAGGATCTACAATTTCTTGGTAGAGGATTATTCTCAGCTTCTAACAGCTACTGTAATTTCTTGGGTGATAACCTTCTACCTCCATCTTCCAAGCTAGAAAATGGTAGGTCAAGTCTCTTTCCGAACTTGAATCTCTACTGCCCCTTCTTCAGTCTCATCTCTCTGAACCACTCTTCTTATATTTTTAAGAGTTATGTTTTAAACTGGGTCCACCTGCCCAATCCAAGATAATCTCTTTGATTACACTATGTAAGGTAACATAGTCATAGGTTCAAGGGATTTGGACATGAATAACTTTGGGGGTCATTATTCTGCCTATGACAGTTCTTCCCTAGATTTGTCATTTCTACTTGCATATAAAAATTGTAATTTGTCTATAATTTTGAAAGACAGCAGAAAAAAAATAAGTGGTCTAAATTATAAAATCACTGAGTTCATTAACACCTCTGGAAAATATGAGTGATGTTAAAGAAATAAATCTAATAAGACATTCTTTTGGAAGCAAATTATTTTCATGAGAATGCACCACAAATCTTTTCAGACATTGGATAAGTGGTGCATATGACTCTGATTCCAACAGGGTGAGCTCCACAATTGATCTTCATAACTATTTACTGAAAGTAGTTTTCACACCTTAGGCTCAAGAGTTGGAAACCAAAGCCCTATATAATGCTGAACTAGCAAAGAGCAATTAGAATGCAGGCAGGCCAAGAGGCTGGTAGTAGTGGTACAGAGTTCTAAGGAGAAGAAACTCATACAAAGAAGTACAGAAATCTCTATATGTTTTCTTGCCTTTAGTGAGGCCTAAACTATACATATATAGGGAGAAAACCCATAATGTTTAGAAAGAACAACAAGGAGTTTGTAAGCTGAAGAATTCTTAGAGCTCAAACAAGTCAAGTAGACATTTGGTTCCTGACTATCAAGAACAGAGAGGCTTCTATAAGTATCGAAGCCTTCATTCAGTGGAGACTGCTGAGGGCTTATGTCTTAGTAATAGGACAGGATAAAAGCTGGGGTAGAGAATCTTTTAGACTTATTTTGAAATCTTATAAGCAAGGTTCAATGGACTAAAATTACTTCTAAGCAATATAGCTCTTTGTAAGAAAAAAATCCAACACTTTATAAACAAAACAATATCTAGACATTGAATAAGGTAGCAACACAAGTTCCTATATTCAATAAAAAAATTACTATATATTCAAAGAAACAAGAAACTGCAAAATATGAGAAGAAAAATTAGTCAGAATGAGATATAAGAATGATAGAGATGATACAATACACAAAGATTTTAAAATAACCAGCTATTAAGACTATGTTCAAGCATTAAATAAAGAACATGAATATAATAAATAGATAAATGGAAAATAGAAATAAAATAATGCAAAGAAAATTCTCATATAAGGGCACAAAAGATTTCAAACAAAATATTAAGGAGCTGAAGTCAACAGCAGATTGGACACTAAAAAATTATTAAACTTAAAGGCATAGCAAGAGTATTTAATATTTATTGAATTTGAAGCACAGGGAGAAAACATTATTAATGAAACAAACACTGATATGTGAAATGTTTATAAAAATTTTATATATGCATATAAAGATCACATAAAGGGGATAGAAAGAAATATTAAAAGAAATAAAGACTAAATATTATCTAAATATTATGTATATAACAAAATGTCAAATCCGAAAATCTTATAATCTCCAAGCAGTATAAACACAAACAAAATCAATCAAGAGCATATTATGATCAAGTTGCTAAAAACTAGAGAAAGAGAAAATCTAACAAGCAGCCAGAGATAAAATATACAATGCATGTACAGAAATAGAAATAAGAAATTTTTAGACTTCTTATCTGAAAATATGCAAGCCAGAATACAATGGCAAAAAATATAAAGATTAAAAATTAATCTGTAGAAAAAGAACAATTAAAACCTAAAGTAAATATAAATCAGTGAAATTAAAAATGGTCAATAGAGCTAATAAAGCCAAAATCTAATATTTTTTTTAAAAAATATTGATTTTCAGAGGGAGAGAAAGGGACAGAGAGAGAAACATTAATTTATTGCTTCAGCTATTCATATCATCATTGGTTGACACTTGTATAAATCCAGGATCACACCTGCAACCTCGGCAGGTTGAGACAGCATTCTAAGCAACTGACCTTCTTAACCAGGACCCAAAATTATATCTTTTAAGTTTGACCTGCGGTGGTGCAGTGGGTAAAAGCATCAACCTGGAACACGGAGGTCACTGGTTCAAAACCCTGGGCTTCCCTGGTCAAGGCACATATGGGAGTTGATGCTTACTGCTCCTCCCTTCCTTCTCTGTCTGTCTGTCTGTCTCTCTCTCTCTGTCTCCTCTCTCTAAAATGAATAAATAAAATGTAAAAAAAAAATTATATCTTTTAATAGATCACTGAAATGTGTAAAACTTAGACTGATAAAGAATAAAAAGAACAATAACACAAATTACCAATATCAGAGGTGAAAGAGGACAATATTAAAAGAAAAACTGAATAGCTACTAGTCAAATATTAACCTTTTGAGTAGTATGAATGTTCATGTATGTCTTCGAGCCTCCTAACCATCCAGAGTACAATCATACAAAAATTTTTATTTTAAAAACGTGTAAGGCAACATTAAAAAAAGGCAAATGTATGTTCTTCTTGTGTCCATAAATTGGTTATCAAACAAACATGATTTTAAGTTAATAAAACTGTAACTGAAACTAATTTCATTTTTTGAAAAAAAAACTCACTCTAGGTCAGTGAGAAAAAAAACTCACTCCAGGTCAGTGAGCATAGAAAACACTCACTACTCAAAGGGTAAAGAAAAACTATCATTTAACTCAGGAATTTAGATAAACTAGATAAATTCCATGAAATACACAAATCTTCAAATTGATTTAGAAGAAATATAAAATCTGAATATTCAATATGTATGAAATTAGAAGAAATTAAATTTTTAATTATTTACATAGAAAGCTCTAATATCATATTTATTAAGATTTTAAGGAAGCCATACTACCAAAAGGATACAAATTCTTTCTGAAAATGGAGGAGGAGGCAATCTCCCCAATTTATTTTATAAGGTTAGTATTATCTTAGCATCAAACCTAAAGACATAAAAGAAAAAATACAAAGATATAAAAATATTTTTTTAATTTATAGTAAACACATCCAATAACATTTTAAAATAATAACATTACCATAACTAACTGTAGTTTATTACAGGATTAAAGGTTGGTTATACAACTAAAAAAATGAAGCAATATAATTAACTATGTTAAAAACAACAACAAAAAATATACAAGTATCTGTACATGCCAATAAGTTATTGAAAATAATTACTATTCATTTAAGATAATAAAAAAATTTCAGAAAAATAAAAATTAAGGGGAACTTTTTCAACCTGAGAAAAACTTGTATGAAAAACATATACTATATATGACTATGTCATATTTAATGATGTAAGGGTAAATGTTTTCCACCTAAGATGTGGGTCAATGATAAGTTGTCCATTCTAACCCATATCTCACATCTTCTACATAAGTTAATTCAACCATCATCATTTTCTTGAACGTAAATCCATACAACTACTAATATTCTAGAATAAAACAAAGAAGGAAGTCTTTGTGATCTTGACTTGGGCTAAAAGTTTTTATTTGTTAAATTTATTTTAATTATTTTTCTTTCTTTTTCAAGTGAGAAGAGGAGAAATAAACAGAAATCTGCATGCACCCTGATTGGGATCCACCCAGCAACCTTTGTCTGGAGCAATGGCTCTGCCCATCTGGGGCCATGCTCACAATCGAGCTATTTTTAGTGCCTGAGGCAGAGGCTCCACGGAGCCATCCTTAGTGCCAGTACTGACATGCTCAAATCAATGGAGCCATGACTGTGAGAGAGGAAGAAAGAGAGAGGGAGAGAAAAAGAGAAGAGGGAGGATAAAGGGTGAAGGAGGGGTAGACGCTCTACCACTGAGCCAACTGACCAGGCCATAAAAGTTTTTAGATATGACACCAAAAGCACAATTCATAAAACAAGATATTGATAAATTAAATTTCATAAAAATTAAACAAAAAGGTTTGCTTTGAAAAAACCATTAACTAAAAAAGCAAGTTACATAATGAAAAAAAATATTGTAAATCACATATTAGACAAAGGATTTGTACCCAGAATATATAAAGATCTCTCAAAACTCAGTAAAAATATAAAACCTATTAAAAAATGAATAAAAGATTTAAACAGGAACTTTATTAAAGAAAATACTCAGATGGTAAATAGACATGTCCAAAAATGATGAATCTGCTTTCTCATTATAAAATTTAGGAAAAGCAAATTCATAACAAGAATCCACTGCAAATGTATAAGGATGGAGATAAAAAGATTAAAAAGAAAAGAAAAAGAAACCAAAAACAACCCATTGATTAGTGTTGGTAAGAAGCAGAACTCCTGGAGTTCTCTTATAGTGTTGGTCATAATATAAAATGGTACAATCCCTTTTAAAAACAGTTAATTAGTTTCTAATAAAATTAAACATACATTTGTCATACTACCTAGAAATCTGACTCCTAGAAAAATAGAAACTTGGCCCTGGCTGGTTGGCTCAGTGGTAGAGTGTTGGTCTGGCTCAGCATGTGGCTCTCTTGGGTTCAATTCCCAGTCAGGGCACACAGGAGTCGTGACCATCTGCTTCTCTACCCCTCCCCTTCTCTCTTTCTCTCTCCGACACTCTCTTTTCTCCTTCCCTCCTGCAGTCATGGCTCAGTTTGAGCCAGTTGTCCCCAGGTGCTGAGGATGGCTCCCTGGCCTCCACCTCAGGCATTAATAAATGGCTAGGGTTGCAACTGAGCAAGGCAGAGCATCACTCCCTAGTGGGCTTGCTGGGGCAGAGGGGGGAAATCCTGGCCAGGATGCTTGCGGGAGTCTTTTAGTCTTTGCCTCCCCTCCTTTTACGAAATTAAAAAAAGAGAGAAAAGAAACCTATGTTTATACAAAAATCTCTATTTGAATGTTTATATTGATTTAATTCATAATTACTAAAATTAAAAACAACCCAAAGGCTCTTTAATCAGTGAATGAGTAAAAAAAAAATGTGGTACATCCATATAATTCAATCTGGTCTATAAAATTATTCATATATGCATAACACAAGTGAATCTCAAAATATATTTACTAAATGAAAGAAAGCATATACAAAAAGCTACATGTACAATTCTATTTATATAATATTCTAGAAATAGCAAAATTATAGAGGTAAAGAATAGATCAATTTTTTTTTTTTTTTTTTTTGTCCAGGGTGGGGAAGGGATTTTGGTTGACTACAGAAGGGCAGCATGAGGAAATTTCTCAGAGCCATGAGACTGTTCTGTAGTTTGATTGTGGTGGTGGACACATGAGGATGTGTCTGTCAAAATTCATAAAACTTTATACTGCAAATAAGGATTCTTTATATAAATTTAAAGACAAAACAGATTTGTATAACCACACAGACACTGAAATGGCCAAAATTTAAAATACTGACAATATCAAATTTTAAGTTAGAAGATGGAGCACTCAGCAAAGATCTGCTAAGAATGTGCAATCCTTTCCCCACCCGTTAGTTCTCTAGGGAAGGAGTTCTAGGAATATTCTAACTGGTTCTTGGTCAGTCATATTTTAGCAGTTTCATAGTGGTGATGTGAATTACAATGCACTTTGCTATATGTTGCCTTAGGATTTCAGCTGAAGGTTCCACTTTAGCATCCTATTATATTAGTTTTGTGACCAGAGCTCTCTCTGAATAATATACTCTGTACTGCAGGGCCTGGCCAGAGAAGAGAACTTTGACTTCTCTGGTTTTTAATTATTATCACACATTCGTGTTGAGAAATAGAATTCATAAAGAAGTCCGTGAAGAAATTCCATTTATTTCTGCAGCTATTTAAAATTTTTCATTTCAGGATGAGCCCGAAAACTGTACCCTTGCACTACCCTATTTTTCACTATCACATTTAATTAAAATTTTCTTTACCAACCTTTCATTGGTAAAGGAACGTAATAAGAAAGTCTATATAAAATTTTCTATTACAGTTTTATCACAAAAGTTATTGAAGTCCTACTGCTATAATCAATGTGTCTATGTGCTAAGGACCCATGAAAGAATTTCTCTGTGCATCTTAGTACCAGGAAACACTTTACTTCTGACATGCTAATTTGTTTTGATAGTATGATCCATAATTTTATAAACTGGTTGTTCCTTTCTTTATATAGGCCACTAAAGACTTTAAAGCCAAGATAAAGGAAAATATACATTTGATGTTTCTGTACCTAGTGGTGTTTTGAGAAGCACTAAGTCATATGTGGATAGATCAGGACATCATAAATAAGGATATAAACCAAAGAGATTTGGAAAATAGTTAAATTACATATAATGGTAATGGAGCGAAATTGTGTTAAAAACAAATAGATGATTTTCTATTAGTTATTACCATAGAGACTTTGGATCTTACTTTGTTAACAAGCATAAATGTTTGCTCAGCAGACAGAAAACAAAGAAGCCTGGTGTCTAATAGAAATGTAATAATTTTGTCACCACCTGAGATTATCAAATAACATTCAAGTAACTATTTATGGTGAGGCTTCTAAAAGTCACTTAGCATTTTGAGGGAGCAAATACCAACATTTAACTCAAAATGTGTTCATACAAATGCCTTTATAAAGAGGAGAAAAGAATAGATTATTTTATAACAATAATAGAGAAAAATGTAGATAAGGATGCAGGCTTTTAGTATAATTGCACCAAATTCCATGTGACCTGGGGCAACATTTGGAATCTCCCTTGGGGTCAGTTTTCTCATATGGACAAAGAAAACAATACCTACTTCATAGGACTATTATAAGCATTAAATGGGAGAATACATATAAAGCCTCATCTAAAATCCCAATGAAGTTGAAATAAAAATTTGTATTGATAAAAATGTATTAATAAAAATAAAATTGAAATTATAACATGTTGCTCATTGCCTATTTTATTTGTATTTAAGAGGCAAGAATTGTGTTGTCAGATCTCATAACAGAATTTGATTTTGTTAACCAAAGCCCACAGAGCCAGGAAAGCAGATGAATAGTTTACAATGGAAGAAACAACACACATGCCTGTTTCTATCAGGTAGGGATCCTCTCCGCTCAATATTGCATTAACAGAACCTTTCTATGTGCCATCGCCCATTTTGGGTGTTGTGACTGTTTTTCTGGCCTCTCAACATTTGGTGGTCTGAGACTTATTTTTCTCTGGAAATAAGTGATTTAATCTGTCAATGGCAAGTGTAGTCATTTAGATAACATATTGTACATTATGCTGGGGAAGAATTGCCCCTTCCACTTCCTTCCTTCTCTGCCTCTAACATACACACCATACTCAAGAATGATAAATTATAAAAGGAAAATGCCTGCAGAGAGAGGAAACGGCTGTTGGTGATTATGTGCTTGTTTGCAGCTAAGTTCTGTTCGTCCCAGGTTGAATCCATTACTAGCAATGTAATATTTACTGTCTCTCTGAATGAAGCCATATGTTATTGGTTTACGTTATGTGAAACCTCCATTATGTTCTACTTGAAAGTATTGTAATGTATCTGAATGCACTAGTCTACATTTGCTGTAGTCTAATAAAACTATATTCTCCAAGTAACAGTAGATTAGTTATAGAAGGTTCAACTGGGTATCAGAAAATATTTTTTACACTTCCACTATGCTATAACTCCCTCTGTGGCTTTATATGTTTCTTGGCATATTTGTTTCTTATTTTTGCATCTGCAAAATAGACATTGTTTTGTTCCTCGCATTAATTTTGTTGAGTGAACCTGTCACAGATGCTTCCTTTCATAGTCATGTGTAATAGAGCAGTGTTTAGACAGATCTAAAGATCTCATCTTAATTATGTGCCATATCTCTCTTTTGTGTCTTAATATTTTTCATACATTTCATCGAAGTCAAAACTTAATATACCAATATTTTAAAGCTACAATTAATATTTAATAGTGCTTTGTTCAATAACAATATATAATTCTTCAATGAATGCTTTTGGACTAACATTGCTGAAAGCTATGGGCTGTATCATGCAATTCCTAAAATACATATGTGGACATCATAACCTGTGGTGTTACAGAATGTGACCATATTTTCAGATAGGATCTTTAAAGTGAGTCTTTTAGTTAAAATGAGGTAATCAGGGTGGTTCTTAATCCAGTGTGATTGGTGTCCTTATAAAAAGAAGATATTTGGGTATGAACATGCACAGAGAAAAGACTATGGAAAGACAAAGGGAAGAGAAGCAATCTACAAATTAAGAAGAGAGGCTTGGTAATCCTAGTAAACTACACTTGATCTTAGTTAGCCCAAAGGCCGAGAAGTGAGAATCATCCTAATAAACTAACACAGATGCCATATAAAGGCACATATTGTCTGTTAGGATACATATATTTAAAATGCTTGAAATTTGACACATTGCCTCTTATTATCTGTTGACTTTGTATTCTCTGTTATTTTTTCACAAATTCTGAATATTTATTTCTATTATTTATTCTTAACATGTAAAGTATCACAGGATAGATAAAAGCCTGTCATTTCAAAAACATTCAGTTTTTCTGTAAAAAACACTTGAAACGTGTAAAAATATCAAAGCAGTGATCTCTTCATTATTCTATTCCCTTCTTTTTTATATTCTCCTCCATCTCTATGTTTACACTCCTTTCTGCGTGCTGAAGAGTTTGCCTGTTTGTACGAGATCTCTTGATCCTGCTTATAGAATTTCTGCCAAATCTAAAGAAAAAAATCCATATAATATTTCTATTATTAGCAAAAATATTACTGCTTACATCATATTTGAGGTTGGTGCTAGAAAATGAACAAAATAAGAGTTTGAGTTTTGAGGTGTCATGGGAAAGAGTTTGAGGAAATAAACTGCTATTCTGTGGGGAACTAATTCTAAAATTTTCCTTTTTTACCCCAAACATGTTAACTCCTGTTTTCTGCCAAAGAATTATTTGGTTTAGCCTTCTTGAATTAATATGATGATATATAAGGCTTAATGAGAGATTCTGTTATTAATTTAATACTCTTCCTACAGCCAGTAACTTCAGACATTGTATCTTATTATTTATTTATTGATTGATTGATTTCTGATGTGGCTTATTAATATTTAAAAAAGTTCATTGCATTTGTTAAACCAAAGAATAAAAAGTAATTGAATGAAAGAACAATAGAATAAAGCAAGCATGAATTTACAAAGTAATGACTTCTTGGTATTTCCAGAGTTTCACGATCCATATACCAGCCCCCCACCCCCAATATACATATTCAATTTATTGTGACCTCTTCTTCGTGGATCTGAATTGATATCTAAAATGGAATTAACACAACTGTTAGCATCATCTTCTGCTGAATACATGCTAGCAGTGTCAGAGAAATAATTTATCATTATTACATACCTAGGTCTTTCAAACATTTCTAGACAGAATGGATAGATCCCACTATTTTTGAAATGTCAAGAGCAGAGTGAGAAAGAAAGATACTTTAGAGTACTTAGGATTAAAAATCAAGTTTTATAAAACATAATTTCTTTTTTTTTTTTTTTGTAGCAGAGACAGAGAGAGAGGGACAGATAGGGACAGAGAGAGAGAGAGAGAGAGAGAGAGAAAGAGATATGAGAAACATTAATTTTTTGTTGCAGCTCCTTAGTTGTTCATTGATTGATTTCTCATATGAGCCTTGACAGGGGGGCTACAGCAGACCGAGTGACCCCTTGCTTGAGCCAGTGACCTTGGGTTTAAGCTGGTGAATCTTGTTCAAACCAGATGAGCCCACGCTCAAGCTGATGACATCGGGGTCTCAAACATGGGTCCTCCACATCCCAGTCCGATGCTCTATCCACTGTGCCACCGCCTGGTCAGGCAAAAACATAATTTCTTGAATCCCAAAAAAGGTGTGTGTTAAACATGATGGCTGTTTCTTATATTAGAGTACATTCACTAAAAAAAAAAGAAAGCTAAAGTCAAATGGGAATTGTGATAAAAGTATACAATGAAATGTTACTATATAAAAGGAAATGACAACTGAGTTGAAAAAAATGAACACAGAGATTATAGTTATCTGACAGGAATAATTTTTTAAACAAATAAAACCAGTAATTTTGTTTTATAATATTGTGACATTATATGAAGAAAAATATTGTGATATATAATAGGTGATAGTAATATGTTAATTAAATAAAAGTGATACAATCTCGAACAATGCCACCTCTATGCAGCAAGAGGAATAATGAACTCTTCTGCAGCCATAATTCTTTTTTCTATATAGCCGCATGAAAAGCAGGGTACAAATAACACTGGGGAACATTTTTTTTTATTCCCTGATGCATGAGGTTTTAGAACTGTTTCTATATACTTCTGCATCGCTGATTCAAAATCTGAAATCCACTTTTGGGTGCATGCTCTAGCTAGTATGCAATTTTAATTTCTTTTTTTACAGTTAATGGAATTCATTGGTTTTTAAATTAGAGTTAAAGGGCAACGACTCTTGGATTGAACATAACCACAAGGCATAATTGTAGTTGTTTTTAAATGTAAAAAAATATTATCTGATAAAAATCATTTTGTTTTAAGATTGAATCATGGCTTCTTTGAGTAGGCATAAATGTAAGAATAGTCCTGACACCTTCTGTTATATATGTGGCTGTTACACACTTGAACGTCAAAGGCACAATATTTCATCATTTGTGACACGTGTATATATTGCCTATTTTCAAGTTCCCCGTGGTGATCAAGACAAGAATTGGGCTCCTCATATTGTGTGTCATTGTGAGGAAATGCTTTGTGACTGGAAAAAAGGAAAACACAAAGGAATGTTTTTTGGTTTTCCCATAGTTTGGCATGAACCTAAGGACCACAGCAGTGACTGTTCTTTGTTCTTTTTGTCTGATCCATACAAAGGGTATTGGCAAGAAAAAACAGCATATGATTACATATCCTAATATTCATTTAGCAATACGACCTATCCCACACTTTGAGACACTCCCAGTTCCAGTTTTCAATGGTTTTATTTCCTCTAAGGATGAAGAAAGTAAACATGGTGATCAAGTGTATTTTGATAAGATGCATGAAGAAATGGCTGTAGAATCTGAAGGTTGTTCTTCTGATGCCAAGCAGTCATTAACCCCTCAGCAGTTTAGCCAACCCAAATCTAATGACTTAGTAAGAGATTTGGGCCTATCAAAGAAAGCAACTGAGTTATTAACCTCCTGGCTTCAAGAAAAGAATGTACTTCATCGGTCAGCTAAAGTATCCTATTTCAAGAAGCATGAACAAATTTTTGTGGCCTTTTTTTCCGAAGATAAACACTCTGTTTACTGTCATCATTTCAGTAGTCTTCTCAGCCAGCTACGGGTTACCACTTACAGAACAACAGAATGGTTGCTACTTCTTGACAGCTCTAAATGGAGTCTGAAATATGTTATCCTACACAACGGTAATGTTTATGCAATGGTTCCAATTAGTTATTCAACTCATCTGTAAGAAGATTATAATGACATAATAATTGTCCTCAACTTACTGAAGTATGAGGAGCATAACTGGATCATTTGTGTGGACCTTAAAATGGTAAATTTACTGCTATGACAACAGATAGGTTTCATGAAGTATCCTTGCTTTCTGTGTTTGTGGGACAGCCAAGCTTGGGAGAAACACTGGACACAGAAGGAGTTGTTGAAATGAGAAGCTCTGGAAGTAAGGATGCAAAATATTGTGAATGAACCTGTAGTTAATTGAGACAGAGATAATTATTCCCCCAGTTCACATCAAACTTGGCTTAATGAAGCAGTTTGTTCAGGCTTTGAATAGAGAAAGTGAGTGCTTTCAACATATTATTTCTGCATTTCTTGCTTTGTCTTTCGAGAAGATAAAAGCAGGTGTATTCAATGGACCTCAAATTCGAACCCTCATACGTGACAAAGAATTTGCTGGGAAGATGAATAAGGAGGAGATAGCAGCATGGCAGTCTTTTGTGGCAGTTACAAAGAACTTCCTTGGCAACAAAAAAGCAGAAAACTATGAACTTCCGGTTCAAAGAATGCTATTGGCTTTCCACAACATTGGATGTAACATGAATGTTAAAATTCACTTCCTGAACAGTCACCTCAATAATTTTCCTGAAAATTTTGGAACTGTTAGTAATGAGCATGGAGAACGCTTTCATCAAGATCTAAAGACGATGAAAGAGTGTTATCAGGGTTGTTGGGACAGAAATACAATGGCAGACTACTGCTAGAGCATGAAACCATATTGTCCTCAACAGTACACAAACGCAAGAGCTACAAATGCAAATTTTTGCCTGTATAGAATTTAAATAAGTTTTGAACAAATTTTATGATTAAAATAAGTGTTTTAATATGTTCTATTTTGAAATTGTAAACAAATTCTGATGCAATCATATCTTTTAGTGTATTTACTGCATTATATAAATTATTGTATTTCACAAAGATTATGCCCAAGAAGACAGCCTCTACTTCATTATGTTAAACTAAATGTTGAAAATTTTACAATAAGATTAAAACCTAAAATCTTAAATTATCAAATAACTTAGCTTACAGAGAAAACTAATGTCAGATATGAGATCAGCATACTCAAATTAGGTTAAGAATAAGTGTTTTTGTGGATGCAACAAAAATTTTGTTCCCCAGTGTAATCCTCACATATGCATGGTTGATGTGACACAATGAGCACCAATAGTTTTGTTACCTATCACATATCTCCAATGCTGATTTTCCTTGTGCCTACTATTGCTGTCATCATTAACTATTCTTTTAGTTAAAGGCATTATTTCCCTAGAAACACTTGCTTAAAATGAAAATGTAATAAAGTAAAACATACGTCACCCTATTTCCTTAATAGATCGAAAGTGAAATCTTAGCTCCACCACTTTGTGAGCCTCAGTGAATTCCTTGATCTCATTTCAACAGCCGTGCTTTCTGTCTTTGATAAATTTGTCATACCAAAGTTACTATTAAAGAATAAATAAAAAGGAGAAACAGTTGAACCAGGGTTTTTATGAGGGCTATTAAAGACAGATGCTTTGATGACATGCAAACTTCCAGTTTCATCATAACCTGAGCTTTTATATTCATAATCATTGCTTCTTCTGGATTCTTTCCCTGAAGGATATCAATGGTTAAAACTTTTACTTTTACTTGAAGTAAGAAGGTCAGTAGTTATTTCTCCAGAGAAAACATTAGCTAACATTACAACATCCTTTCAAATATAACAGGTGGAAGCAAGTCAGATTAGATAAACATGTTAATTTATTTGTAGCACGTTAGAGAGAAAATCAGAGATGCAACGAGTTTGCACATTTAAACAGATCATTGACCCTGCCAGAGATTTAGGCAAGTTGATTTATTTCACAAGCTATGAAAAAAAATTTACTAAAATAATAATGTGTACTTGGTAATCTTCCTTTCCTTAAGATTTCTGGTATTCACACCACCTCCCCCCCCCCCCCAACTTGCAGAAAGTTTATTTTCCTGTCCGTTAGTCTCACATCACACTCTGGGAAAACATTTCTTTAGCTGATGATGGAAGTCAGTTGCGGACATGTTTAACAAGCATTTATGTAATAAATATAGATTGTTTTAACAGGAAAATGTGTGTGGCATTCACATCCAGTAAATCTTTATTGACAAAACATTCTTGCCAATTATTACTTTAAGAGGTAGGAATATAAGGTTGAATAACACATCTATTGTCATTGTACCCATTGGACATTCTGTCTATTATGGAAGAAAACATGAAAGAAAAAAGTAAACACAAAAGAGAATATCAGATAAAAATATGTGATGAACAAGGAATTAAAAATAGAGCAAGTTTTCTGCTTGTTCCATGGGGGTACAGTGGAGAGAGCATTGACCTGAGACACTGAGGTCCCAGGTTTGAAAACTTGAGGTTGCTGACTTGAGTGAGGGCTCATCTAGCTTGAGTGCTGGCTTACCAGTTTGAGCACGGGGTTGCCAACTTGAGACTAGGATCATTAACATGATCCTATGGTCTCTGGCTTAAACCCAAAGGTTGCTGGTCTAAGCCCAAGGTTGCTGGCTTGAGCAAGGGATCACTGGCTCAGCTAGAGCCTCTGGTAAAGGCACATATGAGAAGCAATTAAAGAACAACTAAAGTGCTGCAACTACAAGTTGGTGCTTCTCATCTCTCCCACTTCCTGTCTCTGTCTCTGTTTGTCTGTCTCACTAAAAAAAATAAAATAAAAAAGAATAAAGCAAAATTTCTGAAAATTTTCTGTACAAATTTTTTAACAATATGATTCTTGTGTGTATTCTCTCCTGTATACTGTGCAATGTTTAGAGTCTCCCTGGCTTCTACCTGCTAAATATTAATAGCAGTCACCACCATCTCAAAATTTTTCCTCACATTTCCTAATGTTCCTTGGGGACCACAGTTAAGAAACACTGAAGTAATGTGATATGATAAAGATTAACTGCCTAGTCATTGAATGAGTGGGATGTGATAATCACAAGTCTCTAAAGTTATGGAGAACTATCCATGTAAAGACTTGAGAGAGCCCTGGCTGGTTGACTGTGGTAGAGCATTAGCACAGCATGTGGAAATCCCGGGTTTGATTCCCAGGTAGGGCACACAGGAGAAGTGACCATCTGCTTCTCCTGTTTATTTATTTATTTGTACAACATTTATTTTATAAATTGTTTTATTTATTTGTTTTTAAAGATTTTATTGATTGGTTTTAAAGAGAATACAGTGTGTCCATAAAGTCATGGTGCACTTTTGACTTTTGACCGATCAAAAGTGCACCATAACTACGGACACACTGTATATATAAAAAGGTGGAGGCAGGCATGGAAAGCTTCACCTCCTAGTAGTTGCTTCTCGTGTGTACCTTGATCAGTCAAGCCTGGGGTTTTGAACTGATACCCTCAGCATTACAGGTTGATGCTTTATCCACTGTACCACCATAGTTTAGATTATAAATTGTTTTACATAGTGAATAAAATTAAGCTGCATTAAGGGATATAAGAGAGAAAATATGATTCCTATCATTAGGAGCTAACTATTCACTGAGCATATGTTTAATATGATACATTATGTCCATAATTTTTGTTTTCTACAGTCAGAAAGATATTTTAGAGTTTTCTCATTTTGTCTGCATGATATCAAGGAATAATATTAATAAATATATAGCCATTAAATTTAGATATATATTTCTTTTGTTTCAACCCAGGAGTAAGCCCTTAAAACATTGCTTGAATTATTTAATTATTTATAAAGCAGAAAATCTACAAATTTTGCAATACTCTGGGCTGTAACCCGAGTTTCTGAATAATCCCGGCTTCCCAGATTAGAAAAAAAAGTTTTTTGGCAATTTAATGCATATTTTGTTTTTATTTGAATTTTTTTCTTTTTTTTCTTTTTATTTTTTTTAGAGAGAGAAAGGGGGAGAGAGAGAAAAACACCAATTTGTTTTTCCTTTCATTCATGCCATCACTGGTTGATTCTTAGGGGACTGAATCTACAACCTTGACATGTTGGTACGATGCTCTAGCTACCCAGCTAGGGCCTAATTTGTTTTTATTTTTAACAGTTTCATTTATACAATAAAATGTTTACATTTAAATACAATTTTATAAATTTTAACGGATGAGTACACCCGCTAAACTATCATCACAATCAACATAATGAACACATCTATTGCCCTCAATAGTTGCCTCTGATATCTTTGAAAACTGCCTTCCATTCTCTGCCCTGTACTCCCACGTCCAGGCAACTCTGCTTCTTCTGTCACTATACATTAGTTTGTATTCCTAGAATTTGATATTATTAGAAGCATACTCTTGCCTACATAATTTGATATAAAATCTATTGTCATTCTTATCTTTGTTCCTCACTGTGTACTTTTTCTCTGGCTGCTATAGAGATTGTTCTCTATTTTTATTGTTTTGTGGGTTTTTTTGGACAACTTGTTTATGATGTGCCCTGTAGTTTATTTATTTTTTGTCCTTTCATCTTTCTTGGGCTTCCATTCACTAAATATCTTTGATTTCAGTGTGGTAGATAGGAAGATTTCTGGTCTTTGTCCCCAGTTCCTGTCACAAAGCTTCAAAAATGCTTGGTATTTTCTGACTGATAAGAAAGAGAGGAATATCTATTGTCCTAAGGAAAGGATTTTTGGTGGGCCCTTAAAATTCTCTAGGATAGAAGTTGGTCCTTAGAAAGACTAAATACTGAGGTGATGTCAGAGAAATGACACCATGAGGAGTGCTCCCAATACCTCTCCTTGAAACTTCAACAAATTCAACAACTAAAGACAGAAAAACAATCTCAGGAGCACCTGAAATACACATACGTCAAACAAAGGTACGATTGGGTGAAAAAGTGGCTGAATATATATATAACCTACTCTGAAGGAAATAAGACAGAGAATGGAGTATTCCACTTTCCTCATTGACCTGAGCAAGGACTGCTTTCACTTGGAACTGAGAGAAAGTGAGAACTGGGGGCATGGAAGGAGCTGGGCTGGGACAGAGACAATCAAGCTGTGGAGAGAGTGGGTCCGTGGCTCAGCCCACGTGGAGCTAATGCCAGCGGCTGACCCCAGCAGAGGTGGGTGAGCAGTTGCCTTGTTTACTCCCAGTATCCAGGTCGGCAAGCACCGGCAGTGTGTGAGTGAATCCACCTGGTGCTTCGGGCATGGTTGCCTGCAGTCCCGGACAAAGGGGCTGGGTTAGAGACTGTCAGTAGTGACCCTCTGTGTGGGCTGTAACAAGAGTTTCTGAATAATCCCGGCTTCCTAAACAACAGCATGATGGAAGTGCATGAAAACCGGCTTCCGTACACTTGGACCTGTCTGGGCGCGGCACCTTCACCAGCCATATATGCTAACAAAGCACACTCCTGGGAAAGAGAACTATGGAAGTGGTGGGGGGAACGGTGTACAGGCAGCTTGCAGACAGCCTCTGGAGGGCAAACCTGCAGAGTGCTGAGGCATACTCAACATGCCCAGAGGCTCACAGAAAGACACCTGAAAGACAATGGGCTCCCAGTCCTGCCTGATTATTCTGGTGGCTCTGACTGGCAAAGCCTTACCCAGAACCCTGAGTTGAGTGGGGATAGTGGGGGATTAGGTAGCTCTTAGAGCCTCTTACTCTCCAGGCAGTGGCTGGGGCAACTTCACAGCTGGGTCCCAGGCTGCTGGTTCATGAAGGAGAGATTTGAGGAGAGTCTCTGGGAAACAGACTCTCCCATTGGCAGAGCCTGCAAATGCTAACAAGCCCCACCTACCAATGGGACTGAGGCCTACTTTATGTCATCACCATAGCGACGCAACAGCAAATCTCTGCCTAGGAGTGGCACAGGGGCAGAACTTGGGGTACAGCGCCGCCAGCCAAAAAGAGAGAGAAGAAAGAAAAAGGAAGAAGATAACTTCTCAAAACCAGAAAAAATCCACAGACTTTATAACTTTTTCTATTTATTTTTCTTGTATTTTTTATCTTTCCATTTTTTTTTCCTTCTAAGTTGGTCATTTTATCCTTTTTCCATTTTATTCTTTTCTTTTCATTTTGAACATTATTACCGATAGGTGTTACATTATTCATTCTTTTTATTTTCTATGAGTGTAACATTCCAAAAAATTTAACTCAATATTTTTTTCTCTCTCTCCTTTGTTTCTTCATTTTTTTTTCACTTTTTCTCTGATTAGAATCTTACCCACAAACAAATTATTTTATTCTGGATTCAAATTTTTTCTTTGTGGCATTTTGTGTGCTTTTTACTTCGCTTTTTATCTCTTTAGCATATCCCCCAACTCTGGCTCTCCATTCTATAGTTTTTGTGTCACTTAATACAATAGAATTTTCATTTTCACAGTATTTTATTTCTATTTTCTCTTACACTTTTTCTCTCATTTGACCATCATTTATAAACAAATTATTTTATTCTTGATCCAAATTGTTTTCTTGTGGCATTTTGTGGGTTATTGCATTATATTTTGCCTCTTTGTCACTCTCCCACCACTCAGGCTCTCCATTCTACATATTTTTGTTACACATAGCACAATAGAATTTTAAGTTTTTCACTGTATTTTTTCAAAAAGAAATATTTTTTATCAACTCTTATTAGTGTTATTAACAATACCAGTCTTAAATTCCATTAAAGAAAAAGAAATTAAATATTATGGATACAAAAGACAGTAATGTAGCTCAGATAGATAAGAAAAAATCTATAGAAAAAAATTTCAATAGTTTAGAAACCTTGGAGTTAAATGACAGAGAATTTAAAATTGAAGTCCTAAAAATACTCATGGATATACAAGAAAGCACAGAAAGGCAAGTTAGGAAGCTCAAAAAAAATTTAATGAACAGTAGGAATACTTCACCAAGAAAATAGAAACTATGAAAACAAATCAAAGAGATGAAAATCTTAATTCATGAACTGAAAAATGAGGTAACAAGTTTAGACAATAGAACAGGCCAGATAGAGAACACAATCAGTGACATAGAAGATAGGCAACTAAAGGTACTACAGAGAGAAGAGGAGAGAGACTCACAAATTTAAAAAAATGAGATAGTCCTACAAGAATTGTTGGACTACATCAGAAAGAGAAATATAAGAATAATGGGTATATCAGAAGAAGAGAGGGAAAATGGAATGGAGAACATATTCAAACAAATAATAGACAAGAACTTTCCAAGCCTGTGGAAAAAACTAAAGCCTTGAATTCAAGAAGCAAACAGAACACCAAGTTATCTTAATCCTAACAAACCTAATCCAAGGCACATCATAATAAAATTGGCACAAACCAACGACAAAGATAAAATTCTCAAGGCAGCCAGGGAAAAGGAGAATGCAACATATAAAGGAAGGCCCATTAGATTATCAACAGATTTCTCAGCAGAAACTCTATAAGCTTAAATAGAGTGGACCCCAATATTTAAAGTTCTTAAAGAGAGGAACTTTTAGCCAAGAATACTATAACCATCAAAGCTATCCATCAAATATGAAGAAGAAATAAAAATATTCACAGATACAGAAAAGATGAGCGAGTTTATCATCAGAAAACACCCACTTCAGGAAATATTAAAAGGTATTTTCTGACCAAACACAAAGAACAAAACTACAAGTAAAAGCTCCATCAAGATTGCATTAAAAACAAGATTAATCAGTGACAAAGAAACAAAAAAGGGGAGAGGACAAAGATTAACAGTAGAAAAAGAGGATGGAGTGCAGAAGCACTCATGAGATAATGTACTACAATGAACATGGTATATATGCTTTCCGTTACTTAAGGGTAACCACTCCTAAAAATACCAACACAGAAGTACATGGCTTGAAAAAAGAAGTAACAAAGAAAAGAAGTATGAATTACAACCAAACAAAAACAAATGATAGACAAATAAAAAAGAAGAACCAAACAAAATACAAAACTATCAGAAAGCAATATATAAAACAGCAATAGGAAACCTCAAATGTCGATAATTACACTAAACGTAAATGGATTGAACTCACCAATAAAAAGACACAAAGTAGCAGAATGAATTGAAAAAGAAAATCCAACTGTATGCGGCCTACAAGAAACACATCTAAGCTACAATTTAAAAACAAATTTAAAGTGAAAGGCTGGAAAACAATACTCCAAGCAAATAACATAAAAAAAGACAGGTGTAGCAATACTCATATCTAACAATGCTGAGTATAAGACAGCAAATGTAATCAGAGACAAAAACGGTCATTTCATAATGATAAAGGGGACATTGAATCAAGAAGACATAACACTTCTTAATATATATGCACCAAACCAAAGAGCAGCAAAATATGTAAGACAGCTACTGACTGACCTAAAAACAAAAACAGACAAAAATACAATCATACTTGGAGGCCTCAATACACCACTAACAGCTCTAGCTTGTTCATCCAAACAGAAATCAATAAAGAAATATTAACCTTAATGAAACACTAGAACATTTGGATATCATAGACATCTACAAGACATTTCATTCCAAAGTGCCAGGGTATATGTTTTTCTCTATTGTAAATGAAACATTCTCAAGAATTGACCATATATTGGGCCACAAAAATAACATCAACAAATTCAGAAAGATTGAAATTACACCAAGCATACTTTCTGATAATAAAGCCTTGAAACTAGAATTCAACTGCAAAAAAGAGGTAAAAAAAGAACACAAGCCTGACCAGGCTGTGGCGCAGTGGAGAGAGCATCGAACTGGGATGTGGAAGATACAGGTTCGAGACCCCGAAGAGCGCAGGCCTATCTGGCTTGAGCAAAAGCTCGTCAGCTTGGACCCAAGGTCGCTGGCTCCAGGAAGGGGTTACTCGGTCTGCTGAAGGCCCATCGTCAAGGCACATGTGAGAAAGCAATCAACGAACAACTAAGGTGTTGTGACAGCAATGAAAAACTAATGATTGATGCTTCTCACCTCTCTCCACTCCCGTCTGTCTGTCCCTCTCTATCCCTTACTCTGACTCTCTCTCTGTCCCTGGAAAAAGAAAAAAGAACAGAAAAATATGAAAACTAAACAACATACTTTTAAAAAATGAATGGGTCATAGAAGAAATAAGTGCAGAGATCAAAAGATGCATACAGGCAAACAAAAATAACAATACAACATATCAGAATCTCTTTGATGCAGCAAAAGCAGTAATAAGAGGGAAGTTTATATCAATACAGGACTATATGAACAAACAAAAGAGAGCCCAAGTAAACCACTTAACTTCATATCTTAAGGAACTAGAAAAAGAGAAACAAAGACAACTAAAAACCAGCAAAAGAAAGGAAATAATAAAAATCAGATCAGAAAGAAAACAAAACAGAGAACAGAAAAACTATAGAAAAAATTAATAAAACAAGGAGCTGGTTCTTTGAAAAGATCAACAAAATTGAAAAGCCCTTGGCAAGACTCACCAAGGAAAAAAGAGAAAGGAATTATATAAACAAAATCCAAAATGAAAGAGGAGAAATCACCACAGATATCATAAACACACAAAGAATTATTGTAGAATACTATTAAAAACTATATGCCACCAAATTTAACAATATAGAAATAAATAAGTTTCTAGAACAATACAATTCTTCTTAAACTGAATCATGAAGAAGTAGAAAGCCTAAACAGACCCAAAAGCAGGGAGGAAATAGAAACAACTATTAAAAACCTCCCCCAAAATAAAAGTCCAGGACCAGACGGGTATACTAGTGAATTCTATCAAACATTCAAAGATTTGGTTCCTATTCTACTCAAAGTCTTCCAAAAAATTGAAGAAGAAGCAATACTTCCAAATACATTTTATGAGGCCAACATAACCCTCAAACCAAAACCTGGCAAGGACAACACAAAAAAAGAAAACTACAGACCAATATCTCTAATAAATACAGATGCTAAAATATTAAACAAAATACTAGCAGATCGAATACAACAACATATTAAAAAAATAATTTCTCATGATCAAGTGGGATTCATCCCAGAATCACAGGGTTGGTTTACCATACATAAAACAGTTAACATAATACACCATATCAACAAAACAAAGGACAAAAACCACATGATCTTATCAATAGATGCAGAAAAGGCATTCGATAAAATATAACATCATTTTATGTTTAAAACACTTAACAAAATGGGTATAGAAGAAAAATGTCTCAACATAATAAAGGCCATCTATGAGAAACCATCAGATAACATTATCTGAAATGGCATAAAACTCAGGACTTTTCCCTTAAAATCAGGAACAAGACAAGGTTTTCACTCTCTCCACTCTTATTCCATGTACTGCTGGAAGTTCTAGCCAGAGCAATAAGACAAGAGAAAGAAATAAAAAGCATTCATATTGGGAAAGAAGAAGTAAAGGTTTCACTTTTTTCAGATGATATGATCCTATACATTTAAAACCCCCAAGACTCCACAAAAAGACTACTAGAAACAATAAACCAATATAGTAAGGTCGTAGGATACAAAATTAATATACAAAAGTCCATTGCCTTCTTATCTGCCAACAACGAAACATCAGAAAACAAGCTCAAAAAAACAATTCCCTTCATGCTTGCATTTTAGAGAGGAGAGAGAGAGAGAGAGAAGGGGGAGGAGCAGGAAGCATCAACTCATAGTTGCTTCTCACATGTGCCTTGACCGGGCAAGTCCAGGATTTCAAACCAGCCACCTCAGCATTCCAGGTTGATCCCCTATCCACTGTGCCACCACAGGCCAGGCTGATTAGAAATTTTTAACATTCTTTTTCTCCTCTCCTGACCTGTATGTAGTGAGGGAATAGAGCAGTGGTTCTTAAACTGGATTCTATCGAACCCTAGAGGTTTGATGAGTCGGTCTCAGGGGTTTGGAGAAACCTCTGCCACGGAAGCCAGAATAAAGTAATACCGTAATTTGTTGTGAGTTTATGCACTTTGTTAGTTTTGTTCTTTGTGCAAGGTGAAGTTCATGCATGGCTCATTTTGTGCACCAGTAAAAAAACATATACCTATGTCTTGAATTTGGAAAAAAACATCATATTTTATTTATCACTAAAGAAGGGTTTGGTGAATGTGCATATAAAACTAGTGGGTTCAGTACCTCAAAAAAGGTTAAAAACCACTGGAATAGAGTCTGGAGAGTGAGTTAATCTGTAGTGGTCAATGATTTAATAAACTGTACCTATATTGAGACTTTCATAAAAAAAACACACAAAACTTAAATGATGGTGTTTAGAGAGCTTCTGGGTCAGTAAGTACATTCACATGTTTGAAGGATCATGCATACTGTGAGGTTGGTTGGCAATGGGGGTAGATCACATGAGGAATCATCCATGCCCATGACCACCAATAGAAATGGACCAGGAGCATTTTGAAAAAAGACAACTGTCTGTCAGCGAATGAAATTTTGCCATGACCTATCACCTCACCACCACCCTACCAGTGCTATACATTACCCCTCCCCCCATGGAAGAAGCTGTGTGATTTCCCTGGCCTTGTCTTGGGAACCAGTGAACCTCGACCAGGAGTGCTCTAAATAAAGCTATTGCTTGTCCACACTTGGGGGCTACATCCTTCTTTCTCGGCGGAAAATGCCTTACACATACCAACTCCTTGGGAACCGAAGCTTGTGTTCATGATCCTACCAGTCTTTGCTGCATATATTTCATCTGGCTATTTATTTGTACTTTCTATAATAAGCCAGAAAAGATAAGTAGTTATTTTCTGAGTTTTATAAGCTGTTCAAAAAAAATTATTGAACCTGAAGGAGGGAGGGGATCACAGGAAGCCTTGATTTATAGTATGTCATTCAGAAGTACTAGTGGCCTCAGACTTGTGATTGGCATCTGAAGTAAGCATCAGTCCTGTGAAACTGAGCCCTTAATTGTTTTTTCTGAGGCTAACTTTTGGTAGAAAATGTTAGAAGTGGATTAGATTGTTGGGCATTCGGTCATAGAACTAGAGAAATTGTGCTGGAAAAGGAACCACTTATTTGGTGTCAGGAAGGAAAAAAGTACTTCTCAATAAGTTTATAGTTTTCACCAAATTTGGAAAATATTCCATTATAAGATCCTCAATCACCCTGGCTGGTGGCTCAGTGGGTAGAGCCTTTGAAGGGCATATGGACATCCTGGGTTGGATCCCCTGTCAGGGCACACAGGAGAAGCGAACATCTGCTTCTCTCTCCCTTCCTCTCCCACTTCTCCCCTTCTTTTTCTCTGGCAGCCAGTGGCTCCATTGTTTAAGCATGACCATGAGCACTGAGGATAGCTCCATTGTAGACCATCAGTCTTAGGCGTTAAAAATACTCTAGCATTAGCCCCAGATGTGGTTGCAGGGCGGATCTGGGTTGAAACATATGCAGGAATCTGCCTCACTATCTTTTCTTTTCTCACAAAAAAAAAAAAAAGAAGAAAAGAAAGGAAAGTGAAGTCCCGAATCTCTTAAAACTTATCCTTTACTTGTATTATTTGGAGACTCCAGTTACATAAAGATTAGGCTGTTTGAAGTTGTCCTACTGCTGATTGATCTTATATTCACTTAAAAAACATTTTGTTTTATTGTGGATACTTTGTATAGCTATATATTAAAGTTTATTAATATTTCTTTGTAAAATGTAATCTATCTTTAAGTGTATCCAGTAAATTTTTTACATCATATATTACAATTTTTAATCTTAGAATTTTATTTAGGATCTTTCAAATAGACTGATACAGATGATAGATAGATGATAGATAGATAGATGATAGATATTCTATGTTTCTATTTAACTTTTTATATATATGGAATTCAGGTATGAAACCAGTTTTAATGCCTTATCTGCTAATTCTAACATGTCAGTTTAGTATCAGGTTTTTTCTTTTTTTTTTTTAACAGGGACAGAGAGAAAGTCAGAGAGAGGGATAGATACGGACAGACAGACAGGAACCAGAAACATAGAGAGGTGAGAAGCATCAATCATTAGTTTTTTGTTGCCGTTGCGACACCTTAGTTGTTCATTGATTGCTTTCTCACATGTGCCTTGACTACCAGGCTTCAGCAGACCAAGCAACCCCTTGCTGAAGCCAGCGACCTTGGGTCCAAGCTGGTGAGCTTCTGCTCAAGCCAGATGAGCCCGCGCTCAAGCTGGTGAGCTCGGGGTCTCGAACCTGGGCCCTTCCGCATTCCAGTCTGATGCTCTTCTATCCACTGTGCCACCACCTGGTCAGGCAGTATCAGGTTTTATAATTTCATAAAATTAATAATTTTATTATGGGTCATATATTTTCTGTTTATTTGAATACCAGCTAATTTTTCATTGGCTAGTATGCATTGTCAGTTTTACTTAACTGAACATTGGATACTTTTGTCTTCCTAGAAATATTCTTGAATTTTGCTCTTAGATACATTTAAGTTACTTAAAAAACAGTTTAATCTTTTCTAGTCTTGCTTTTAATATTTTTAACGTGGGACCAGCATGATACTCAATCTAGTACTAATTATTTCCCTCTACTCCAGACACTGGTACCTTTAATTATTTCCTCAGTCTACAGTTTCTTCACATGTGTGTGCCAAATATGCTAATATATATAAGACACTCCACAGATTTATAGGGATCTTGTCCTCTTTCTTCTTTCTCTGTTCTCTCTTTTTCCCATCCCTGTCCCTTTATTAAGTTCTGTGGAGTCTAACCATGTTGCTTTCCCTGGACTCTCAGCTTCATCTTCATATCTCTGTTTGTGGGTCAAGCTATGCTTGTGTTTCACCTTCCTGAATCACAGCCTGCTTACATTCTCACAGCAGTAAGCTGAGGCATTATAGATTTTCTTTCTTTATTTTCTGTCTCTGAGGATTTATCATTCTTTATTACTCAATATTCATTATCTTCCAAGTCATTGTTTTATATATCTTGTCAATTTTTTGGTGTGTCATGAGGATAGGAAATTCAGTCTTTATTACTCCTTGGCTGAAAATGGAAAGCAGATATTTTCCAAAATATCTAGCCCACAAAATAACCTCAATAATAATAATAATAACAGCTAAAATATAACATACTTGGCATTCTATGCATCTATGATCCTATGCTAGGTCTACTAGGTCTTCTATGTACATAGCCTGCTCTCTCCACTATCTTATCCTCACCACTCATTCATTGGGATTTAAATCTCATACATGCTGATGAAGGGTAAGAAAATGGGTTAATTACATGATCATCAGTTAATTCTGTGGTCAGTTTCAGTTTACTACATAATCTTTAATAATGACCATGTTGTTGAATCACATGTGAATGGGATATGCTGAACTATAAGACTTTAAGATAAATTATTTTCTATTTTAAGTAACTGTGTCTTTAAATTTAAAAAAGAAAAGCTGTTCAAGACATTATGTTCAATTTTAACTCTAGCGAATTTATTTCCAGAATCCACTCTCAGGAAATTTCTGTAGGCAGGACTTTCTTTATTGTTATTTCTCTTCTTCAGAAAACTCTGAGAGATCTAAACTGTCCTTCCTTTCCTCCCTTTTCTCTTCTCTGATATACTTCTTTATACAATATCCTGTCAGATGAGGTCAGTATCGCTGCTGCTCTTCAGTGATGGAAGAATTGACTTTATCTGCTCCACATCTCTCTACTTCCATTTTTGTTACTGTGTCTGTCACAAGTGGGTTGAAAATATTTAAAAATATGCTATTTTGAGCAGGTGCTGAAGACCTGACTAAAGATAGCTTCTTAACTGAATGGCAAACTTGTTGCTGTTGTGTGTTATTGGAGTTAGTATTTAGAAAAATCTAAAAGTACTTACATGTCTCTTATTTAAAGTACAGCTGTAACTGTTAAGTATTAGCTGGAATAATTTTTGTCTGTGAAATCCAGACACTGTTTATTTTACACTTTTTGCAAGTAATAGTAAAGTATAAATTTTTATCCCCTTCAGTTTTAGAATGAATAGAAGAAAAAGAGAATCTGTAAGATTTTTTTCTGATTTTGCACTTCAGGGTGTTACATGACACCTGCATTAGCCACAATTATTTCCTTTCGAAGAGACAAAAATTCAGCTTAATCTAGTTAAACAGAAAAAAGAATTTACTATCTCAGATAATTGAAGAATCCAAGGTTAAGGTTAGTCACTTGAACTCAGAGATTTCTCACCAGAATTCACAAGATTACATTTCTTGGCAATGCTTCCTTTTCTGCTGTTTTTATTCTCAGGTGGGTTTCTTTAGGTAATAGGAAAGATAGCCCCTGAGATCCCCAAATTCATATTGTTTTTAACGTCCTTAATCTCAAAAGGATTGAGACCCTTTCTTATCCAATATCCAAACAACTCAACTCTAAAATCTGCTAAGCCCTAATGTGGTCATGCATCCATTTGAGACCGATCACTGTAGTGAAGGGGAGGAGGTATAAGGCTGTTGAAGCTTCCATTCCATAATCATTCTGGAGGAGATATAGTAAACCAGTATACTCTACTGTCCAGAATAGTTTCTCCCCCAAAATATTGACTTCCATCACCAGAGGAGAAAAAAAAATGTTGGTCACACAAACATCCTGAACACCTACGGGTATGCTTCTGTGAAATTATCACTTGAAATTACCATCAATAAACTATTTAAGAATATGCTATTAGTCATAGTTCAGACATTAAAAGTTTACTAGGACCAGTGGTGAGATTTAGCTGGTTTGCTCCAGTTCAGCAGAACCAATAGTTAATTTTTTGTTGAATTTGGAGAACTGGTTGTTAAAATGACACTTGCAATCAGGGTTTTCTCTAAGGTGGGCACCTGGGTAGCTGCTCAATGTGGAAATCACAAATTTACATTCCTTACTCTTTTTTAAAATTCACCTGCACAATAGCATATTCTAAGTGTCCACAGTAATATTCATTCCATCATAGGTGAGAATATTTACAAGTGAGGATGTCAATCAAGAAGCAATATGAAAATATCTTAAATAATTTTATTTTTTTCCAGGTATTATTTAATATTTTTAAATTACTATTTTAAAACTCTTTCTTATAACAATCTAGTTTTGTGTTCCTCTTTTATTTTCTTATTTAAGTATTAAATACATGAAATAATAAATTACCTTTCAGTATATCTTTTTTTATACTTAAATTTTCCTTAGACCAGAGAACTGATTGTTAAATTCTTTGACTCCCACCACTGATTAAGACCCTAATATATTGTTAAGAAAAATATATTTAAGAGAAGTAGATATCAGTCATCTAGTTGTCATAGAGGTCACAATATGATTCTTAAAATGCACAAGTGTGAAAATAAAAACTAATATAAGAACAGATTTGTGTGTGTGTGCGTGTGCTGTGGTGGAAGTATCACATATAATAGAAATTCATAAAATGGTTTATTTAAAATTTTTTTGTGATAGAGACAGAGAGAGAAACAGGGAGGGACAGACAGACAGGAAGGGAGAGAGTTGAGGAGCATCAATTCTTTGCTGCAGCTCCTTAGTTGTTTATTGATTGCTTTCTCATATGTGCATTGACTGGGGGACTACAACAGAGCCAGTGACCCCTTGCTAAAGCCAGCAACCTTGAGCTCAATCCAGAAAACTTGGGCTTCAAGCCAGCGACCATTGGGCTCAAGCCAGTGACATGGGGGTTATGTCTATGACCCCATGCTTAACTTAAGCCAGTGATTCTACTCTCAAGCTGGTGAGCCTGTTCTCAAACCAGACGAGCTTAAGCTCAAGCCGGAGACATCAGGGTTTTGAACCTGAGTCTTCTGCATCCCAGTCTGATGCTCTATCCATTGCGCCACCACCTGGTCAGGCCATTAAATGGTTTAAACTTGCAGAATAAAGCACTCAATAAAGACTATGAGAGAAAAGCAAGGCTTGTACCATCTGAAATAAATGAGTTGCATTTGTGAAGGGCATTTCTAGTTAATGGTAAAGAAAAAGGGTTCAGAGATAAAATGATTTTATGTCATATGTGGTAGAAATAGTGCTAAGTTGCTTGAGCAGAGTGTTGGGTTTATGTTAAAGAACAGTGAGAAATGTCCTGAGTCTTGGTTGAGGGTTTCGAGGATTTATCAGTATGAAAAGTATAAAGGGAAGCAATATCACAGGTCAGGATCAGTTGTTAGAGGCAAACAAAATTTGGCACAGCCTAGTGAAACAGGGAGTCACAACCTTGACTGTTCAATAGGAAGAGAAGTGAATGAAAACCATGCGGTGTTGTCAGCATGCAGGTCATGGTTTGAATCCAAAAGAGCTCAGGAAAAGTTCCTAGTGTGAGCAGGAAGACCATGACTAGAATGTTCTCTCAGAAAGGAAGGCATTGACTGAAGAAGGTTGCTTATATATGCAAGGACCCAGGAGCCAGTGGAGGGTGGGATGTTCATTCATTTCAATTCAATGTAACAAATATACTACCAGATTCTGGAAGTGAGAGACTTGTGGGAATATCTGGAGACAAAGAAGGATAAAACAACAGATTGGGGTCCTGGCAGAATGAGTTAGAAAGAGGAGGAAAGAAGTAAGACTGACCTTGCTATGAGAAAACTACTAGTGAGATTTGTCTTTCTTATTTACAGCACTCTGAGATGAAGACTATAGACTGAACACTTCAGAACAGTTCTATGTTCTTATTTTTTAAAATATTTTCTTACATGTTCTTATCATAACATTTTTTTTTACTCTTGTAACAATTATTTCATCGGAATTAACCATTTTATTTTTCCCCTTGTTTTTAGAGTGTGCTTTACTCGCTCTGTGATTTTAGGCATCTTATTTAACCTCTCTGAACTACATTCTACTCCTCTTTAAAAATGAAATCAATAATGACAGTTTCTTTGAGTTCTAAAAATGAAATGATATCAAATACATCTTTGTCAAAAGCACATGGCTATTCCAAGTACATGTTCATTAATGCATGTTTTCTTCAGTTCTTCACTCTCTCCTTTCTTCCTCCTTTTTTCTATTTCATACTTCCATGTGCTGAAAGATGAAGAATTAAGAAAAGCAATGAGTGGCAAAATAAAGTTATTCTTTCCATAGTGATGTTCTAACCTGAGAGAAATCTGATAGGGGAAAAAGGATTAAGGAGCTGAGAGACAGACATTTTGTGTGGTTTTGATGTCATGGCGGAAGTGAGACAGGGTCTCCAACTCTGCAGGAGACCCTGATAAAAGAAGAAATGTACAATCTGCCCAATAGTCTAAAAGCTATCAGTGATCTGACCTGCTTTCTGCTCTCTCCAATTTGATTTCCTCACCTCTTTTTTCTGTTCTCTCTGCTTTGGCCACACTGGTTTCCTCACATTTCTTCAAACACAAAACTCTCCTGGTTGGGAACTTTGTAATGGCTACTGCCATACTGGGTGTGTTCTTTCCACTGATGGCTGTGAGGATAACTTCCTTTCTGCCTTCACGTCTTTTTTCTAATGTCATCTTCCCAGTTAGGCTACACTTTATATTTAAATTGCAACCTTCTCTTCCCTGCTCCAACATTTCCAATCCACTCTAACAGGCTTTATATTTTCTTTCATAATCACCTTCTAATGCACTATGTGATTTAATATTATTTACTAGCTGTACTCTGCCACACGTTGCTGTGGCTCAGTCTGGTTAAATGGAAAAGAAAGAAAAGAGAAAAATGCATGTTTCTAATATGTTTAATTTCACAATGCTTGTGGGTATACAATATATTTTGTTGTTTTATTGTCTGTGCAGAGATAGAGATTGTCTGGTTTGCCGACTCTAGAACATGCAACATATAATTGTCCATGTGAGAAACAATGTTTGTTTAGATCTAAACCAAACAATTCTAAAGACTGGCTCTGAGCTTTGTTGATGGTGATTGCAAACACCAATCGAATTGGGATTGCAATCTCTTAAATTGAAATGGGATATCTGTTGGAATCATAGGAATATGAGGAATGAGGACATCTTCACCTTTTAAAGGTCCTGTCAAAATTGTTGTTTCTATGATGTTGCTCATTAATGTTTTTACTGCAAGCCACATGCCTTTGCAAAACTGGCTGGTTGATATTTCGCAACATAATTGGCTTGCCGATTTTCAATTGTAGTACATGCGGTGGCATCCCTGGCAGATCGAGTAAATTCAAAAATTCTGTTGGATAATTATCTGCTTCCACAACAGTGTCGACAGACTTGTATGTGACTGCCTTGCTTTGAATGTTAGACTGAATAATATTGTTATGTTCATAGACGTCTTTGATCTTGGCCACAAGAATAGCTTGTCCACTCAGCTAATCATGATTCTTATAATTGGTTTGAATATTGGGAAATGCTTTTTCAACCAATTCTTCTTTTGACGTCACTAAAATGCAGAAGTTATGAGGCAATGATATTCGTCCTGAAGTCAGATCAACCGGCACCTTCCATTCCCAATTTTCAGCAATTAATGTGAGAATATCTCAGCTGACCAATTGCTTTGCAGCTGGACATGCATATTTGTAGTTAATTTTAATGTCTTTACATGTCACCACAAAGTAGAGTATTTCAGGCAAGCATTTATTTCATCCAACAGTGTCAATTGAAGAATTACAGGCAATGTTTGCCAAAAATCTTCTGCAAGCAATATTAATGCATTCCCAAATGGTCTGATGTTTCCATGCAAATCTTGCAATGATCGATCAAGAGCCTTGAGCGATATTTTGTGCACCATCGTGCATTCATCCCAAACAATAAGTTTGCATTTCTGCAATACTTTTCGCATGCTGTATGCTTTGGAAATGTTGCACGTGGGAGTTTCAATGAATTGCATGTCCAATGGCAATTTCAAAGCGGAATGAGCAGTTCTCCCACCTGGTAACAATGTTGCAGCTATTCTGGACAATGCAAGAGGTAAGGCTATGTCATTTTGAGAAACAAACATGTGGGTTTTCGAATGCAACGTTGTATCAAAATTTCAAAGCAATCAGTAAAGAACTTTTGGAGATTTAAGATTTTGAACAAATGAACATTTACATTTTTATTTATATATATTGTCTATCTTCCTTCCAGAAATTAAAGATCTACAAAAAAAAACACCTTTTGTCTTTTCTGTGCACTTCTCTCTCCTGAGTTCTAGCACATGGTGACTCATAATAAATACTTGTTGATTTAATAAAGATTGTATTTTACAAGAGAAATTTGAGCAATTTATATTAGCAACTTAACAAAACTCATTAAGAGATATGGCTGTATAGTTTTAATGAGAAAATAATTAATTGAGAGTCTTTTCTTTGATCAGGAGATAATACTTGATGAGAGAGAGCCCAATACTTTGAAATAAATTTAGATAAAAGTCCACCAAAGTAATTTCAAAAATGGAAAATATCTGTCCAATCTGGTAATTGGAATGGGATCAGAAAGATGAATTCTGGTACAGACACAAATTCTAATGCCAAGGGGCATGTGTGGCTTTCTAAAATATGTTCTTATAATAAGAAGATATAGAAAACCTAGAGTAATTGATGGCAGAAGTAACTAGCATGTTTGCAGTTTTATTAAGGAGAAATATTCCAGTAAGTGGATGGTGACAACCAGAGCATTAGAGGGACCTGCTGAAGTGCTTATTTTTCACTCCTATCATGAAAGTGTTGATAACAGCAATAGTGAAGACCCAGAAAATGATTTAGAGAAATAGATAAAATTCAGAAAATCTAGAAATAGGTCTACATATCTAACTTATAATTCATGCTGAGATGATAGTAATGATGACCATGACTTTTAAAAACTATTGTTTTGGTTAAATGTACATGTCTTGTTTAACTGAGGTTTGTGAAAGAGTTTTCACAAGAAAGTCCTATGTGAGCACATATCACACTATCATATAATTTCCTTGCATATGTTTATAAATTTTATCTGAAAACTTTACATAAGTTTCCAAATTCTGAAAGTACCCCCCATGAAAAGCATTTTAGATTCACTGCCACATTTTCTAAAATATTATCAAATAGATGATTGAAATCTATATTTACTGTGGAAAGTCACAAAATTTAAATAGTTAATTTCAACATTCACAAACATTTGTTTTCATTTAGCTTTAGCAGCCAAATTGATTGGCTTTAAATCATCTTGATCTGTCCATACTAACAGATTTCAATATACAATGAAATACTACTCAGCCATGAGAAGTATGAAATATTCTCATTTGCAATGACAAGGAAGGATGCTAAGTGAAATAATTTAGTCAGAAAAAGCTAAGAATTATATGATTTTACTGTGGAATATAAAACTGAAACTCATAGACACAGACAACCATAGAGGAGTTACCAGAGGGAAGGGGGTTTGGTGGATAGTAAAGGGTAAATGGACCCAAATATATGGTGACACAAGATGATCTGTCTTTTTGGGTGGAAGACACACAATGCAATGTAGAGATCATGTATCATGAAAATGTACACATAAAACCTATATAATCTTATTAACCTAATAAATTAACCTATATTAATCTTATTAACCTAAATAATCTTATTACCCCAATAAATTAAAAATATAATAAAGAAAATGAAAGAACAATAGCAGGTAAGAAATGATTTAAATATTGTCATTGTTAGACTTTTTACCTTCCCCCCCCCCCAAAAAAAAGGCTCAGAAAACAAGAAAAAAAAGTTGTTGGATTTTGTTCTTACCTGGATTAGTGATATCAAAAATTTAATGAACATAATACCAAGAAGGTCATTCTTTTCTTTTCTTTTTTTTACAGAGTCAGAGAGAGGGATAGATAGGGACAGACAGACAGGACTGAAAAGAGGTGAGAAGCATCAATCATTAGTTTTTCATTGCCATTGCAACACCTTAGTTATTCATTGATTGCTTTCTCACATGTGCCTTGACTGCGGGCCTTCAGCAGACCGAGCCACCCCTTGCTGGAGCCAGTGACCATGGATCCAAGCTGACGAGCTTTTGCGCAAGCCAGATGGGCTCGCGCTCAAGCTGGCGAGCTCAGGGTCTTAAACCTGGGTCTTCCGCATCCCATTCCAACGCTCTATCAACTGCGCCACTGCCTGGTCAGGCGAAGGTCATTCTTATTAACAAGACAATAAAAGTCAGGAAGGTAAATTTTATATGATGAATTTTATGCAGTATGTGTTCTACAGTATCTGTCCTTGTTTTTTAAACCAACATATGATATTTTTTAGAATAAAATATATTGAAGTCAACTCTCAGCATTGCCCTTGGAGGAGCTCCCTCTACTCAGAATGGCACTATTGTCAAATGGTCATCACTGCATGATTATGTGATGATCAAGTTCAGCTTTTGTGATTAGCACTTTGAGTGACGAGCACTCACTCTGATATCTCAAATCATACTTTCTAAAAAACATGTGGAATCATTTTTTTAAAAGAAGGGAGAATATAATAAGACATTTTTAAAGAAGTTAACAGAAGTCACCTGACCCGTGGAGGCACAGTGTTTAAAGCCTCGACCTGGAATGTTGAGGTCGCTGGTTTGAAACTCCGGGCTTGCCTGGTCAAGGCACATATGGGAGTTGATGCTTCCGGCTCCTTCCACCCTTCTCAATCCCTCTCTCTCTTTTTCCCTCTCTAAAATTCATAAGTAAAATCTTTAAAAAATAAAAAGTTAACAGAAGTATTGCTAATTAGAGGTAACTTTTTCTTGGGTAGAAACAATAATACAAGTAGTATAAGTAACGCGCTAATCGATTGCGCCACTGGAGCTTTTAATAATACAAGTAGAAAAGATTTTTTTTCACTGTAAGTTATAGAGACAAGAGTATTTTTTGTTGTTGTTGTACAGATTTCATTTTAAAGCACATTGTTTCTTTCTTGACTTCCCACCAGTGGAGCAGGTAAAATTAGACTGGCCTAAAATGATAGTTATTCTGATATTCCACTGCAGAATATACAAAACTGACATATTGTTTTAATATATAGCATCTTCTGAAGACCAGTACTTAACTAGCACATAACCATTACATGCAACTGGTATAAAACAGTTGGGATTTAATTTTAAGAATGCCTGAAGTTTTGGAGTAATACTTCTATAAAAAATTTATATCTGTTCCTATTCACAAATGAACAAAGGGAAGTAAATGGAGAGAATCAATAAGCATGATTACTCATTAGGCTTCTATTTACACTTTTATTGTAAAGATATTGATTTAGATTTGATGCCTCCAGTTTTTTTATAAGATATAGGAGCTTATCAACAATGAACAATGAAGTATTATGTTTCACAAGTAGATACAAATTGCAGATATCTTGATTTTATATTATGGACCTATGCTTAGCGAATGTGTTAAATTTAACAGTCAATTCCTATTTTTAATTCATTAGTAACACATTCAACACACATTATTCAATGCCTTATTTATTTATTTATTTTGCCAGCTTCCATGTTTTATACTGGAAATATAAAGCATGCTAAAATTGCTTACTTACCGGTAATCAATATGCTTGTTCTTCTATATTGCAAATATTGTTTTGTAACTAGCCTAATACTTGGTAATTTTAGAGAGGTATCTAGGGGGAAATATAATATAACACTCTTTCATAAAAAATAAAAATCTCACTACCGATTGTATAAGACTGCATTTTATAGTTCTTTGAAAGAGCATTTGCATGTGCGCTGGCAAAATGCAGTTTCCTTCTTATTAGAATCAAAGCTCTAGGAAGACTGTTCCTGTAGAAGAAATGCACTTAATTTTTCTAAAACTTTCCAAAGGTTTCTCAATTTTATGTTACTAAATATATATATTTATATGACTAATACATAAATCCTCAAGCATCTTGAATTTGGTCTTTACTGCTATTGTCCCAGAAAGCACAAGACAAATGGGGGACTGCAACATTGCACAAAATATGTTTTGGGGGATGGATAGAAGACAACAAAACAGCCCTGCCAATAAAAAAATCATTTTATAGGACATTCCCTTGATAGGATTATGGAGAAAATATTTTCCCATTTTCAAATAAGCTTGTAAATACTGGATTCAACAGAAGCAGTCAATTTCCACATCCCTGGACTTTTTAGAGGCTTTATTATGCTAATGTGCACTGTAATGCTTCAAGACAGGTATGCTAAACTTCCCTTAGGTCAATCTGGTCACAGGTCTTTTTTTATTTTTCTTTCCCTTTTTCTTTTTCCTATAAGTAATATACTGGAATTATTGTTCAAAAAAACCCACAAAAAAGAAAAAATAAACCCACTTTGGGAAAGCTGCACAGTGTGCTGATTTAGACTGAGATCTAAAGGCAAGTATAGTCTGACCAGGCAGTGGCACAGTAGATAAAGCATCATCCTGGAATGCTGAGGGCCCAGGTTCAAAACTCTTGAGGTCTCCAGCTTGAGTGTGGGCTCACGGCCATGAGCACAATGTCACTGGCTTGAACATGGGATCATAGACATAGCCACATAGTTGCTGGCTTGAGCTCAAGGTTGCTGACTGGAGCAAGGGGTCACACTGGCTCATCTGGGGACCCTCAGTCAAGGCACAAATGAGAAAGTAATCAATGAACAACTAAGGTGTTGCAGCAAAGAATTGATGCTTTTTATATCTCTCCCTTCCAGTCTGTCCGCCTATCTGTCTCTCTCTCTCTCTCACTATAAAAATAAAATAAAATAAAGGCATATATATGTACATTTTAATATTGAAACATCAGATATATCTACTGCTGTTTGGAAGAAAGTGCATTGTCTTTGTAGAAAATAAGAATCAGTGAGGGTTCTGAGCATGGGAGTCACTCAGATGTTTGTGGGGACAGTTTGCAGATGTTAGATGTTAGCATCTAAGAGGCAACATTCCTCCAGTGAACTTGAATAATATATATTAGATAAATTAAAAGAAAAACTGTCTTAGAAATTTTAGTTTATTTTCTAACTGTAGTTTACTCTGTTCCAAATAGTCTCTCATTCACAACCATGCCTCCAGTTTGTTAAAATTATAAATGTCACTTGCCCAGATTGAGTAGAAGTTAGTAAAGTAGATCTGATGCATTATTTATATTTCAGCTTCATATCTCACTTTTGGCTGAAGAGCCCAAGGCTGTAAGAACTTTTCAATAAAACAAAAATAATAGAAGTGAGTAGGAGAGTGGAGAAGTTAGGATAAGGTGAGTGAGATTGGGGGACCTAGGAAGAGTAAGAGTAAATACTGACAGATAATTCAAAGCTTACTTATTTAAATAGCAGAATATAAAACAATAGTAATATAAAAAAATAAAATGGCACAATAATATAACAAAATAAAACGAGATGCATCCTCCAACTGAATGTATGGTATAGATTCTAAAAGGGCAGAACATGTCAATAACAGCTTCTTGCAAATAAGAAACAGTGAGTCATATTGCACAACTACATCACAGAAAATTTATTCATTCATTTTTTGACCATTATGTTGAAACTTCCTAAATTGGAAAGTTTTAAATCTTTCAACACAATTAATATACAGCAAATCTAGTTAACTTTTATATTTTTCATACTTTTATGAAATTCTAATAAAAGATCATAGGCTTTCTAATATTATTGACAGCCACTCACTCCCTTAGAATGTGTAGTGTGGAACTGACACATTCCAAACCTTAGATAAAACTCTAAGAAAAGGAGAGGGGCATTATGGTGATGGAGTAAGCGGATGTACCAACTTCCAACTCCCAGAACCAAAGTGGATTATAACTTGATTTTAAGAACCATCATCTGGATAAACCAACGCTGAACTGGACTGAGAGGACTCTTCAACCAGGAAACACTGAAGAAGCAACACTGAGACTGGTAGGAAAAGCAAAAACGTGGAAAGGACTGCCCAGCTCCCAGGAGCAAAAGGCAGCCCGGAGAGACTTGTGTTGTGGGAAGAGAGGCCAGCGGAAGGGTAGGGACCTGGGTCCCAGGAACAAAGCCCCAGCCTGCAGCCCCAGAGCCTAGAAGAGGCGTATGGACAGTATATAGCTGGGAAACAGGTTAGGATACTGTTTGTGAGAAAGGGACAGTTGTCTCAGACCCAGGATTCTTCTTAAAGGGACGGTGAAGAAAACCTCTCTCACAACCACTCACCCGGGACTCTTGGAGACAGGGAGAAAGGAGAGGGCTGGAGCAGTGGGAAGAGAGTGCAGTCTGGAAGGCAAAGGGAGAAAAGCTTTGAGGGACAGCCACCCTAAACCCTGGGCTGAGTCACTCCGCAAATCTGAAACAATATTTCCCCAGGAACCAGCAAGGGGAAGCAGGACACCAGCCAAACAGGCTCTCCTGTGGCAATTAGAGCATAGTCGCTTAGAGGAGGGAGCTTTTAGGACTACAGTATGGAGTGTTAGGGTCTGAGCTGCAGTGCCCCCACCCACAGTGATGATGGCTTGCTGGAGGGCAGGTGGCAGAGGGACATGGAAGCACGGTTCCGCCGGCAGGGGTGGAGGCCGAGGCAGCAGGTGTGAGCTCGGTCTAGTCCAGCTGGGGCAAAGAGGACACGTGAAAGTGGTCCAGTGGCTGTGGGCCTGCCTGCGACCTGACCTGTGGGGGAAAAGCAGGAACCCAGAATGGGCAGAGATCTGCCACTGGGCAGGGGCAAGCAGGTGTGCAACTGCACCTGCCCTCCGAGGCTTGAAGCCCTGCACAAACCAACTTTGCCCACGGAGGTGGGGCGGAAGCCCAGCGCACGATTAGCCAGTAACAGTGCCCATCTCAGCCAATGAGCCAAGGTTGGCGGGGGCAGGGTGGAAGCCCAGGGTGAGGCTGAGTACATAACAGCAGCCCCTCCCAACCGAGAAGCCAAAGTTGGTGGGGGCGGGGCAGAAGTGTGGGCTAGCAGCTGAGCATGCACCAGCAGCCCCTCCTGGCTGGAGAAAAATGTTGACAGTGACCCACAGCTGAGCAAAAGTGCTCACTCTATCCCTTGGTGCCCAGGCTTGTAGATTAAGTGTGGTGCACGGTCCCACCTGTGGGAGAGGTTTGAAGGCTGAGACCGGTTGAGGCTTATAGAGCCTGGCAGGAGAACACAGCCCCTCCTGCAGAGGTGAGGCAGAGACCGAAGAAGCCACGGCAGCCAGTGCCGGCAACACCTACATCCAACCGTCCTAGGCAGTGTAAGAGGGAGTGGCTGGCCGGCAGACAGACCACACCTGGGGAACACAGAAGCAACACCCATTGGACTCCAGTATCCAAACCCTTCTTACACAGAGACAAAGTGGGCAGGCAGAGGAATGCAACTCAAATGAATCAAGAGAAATCCCCAGAGAAGGACCTGAATGAATCGGATATAACCAAACTACCTGATGCAGAGTTTTTAAAATAATGATAGTTAGGATGTTCAAAGAGCTTAGAGCAACAATGGATAGTCATTACAAAAACCTAAATAAAGAATTAGCAAGTATAATAAAGAAAATTGAAATAATAAAAAAGAATCAGACAGAAATGACAAATACAGTATCAGAACTGAAGACCAAAATAGAAGGAATTAAAAGCAGGATGGATGAAGCTGAGAACCGAATCAGCGAGTTAGAGAACCAAGGCACAGAAGCAAAGCAGAAAAAAGAAAAGTGACTCAAAAAATCAGAGGAAACTCTAAGGAAGCTCTGTGACAACATGAAGAGAAATAACATCCGTATCATAGGGGTCCCTGAGGAAGAGGAGAAAGAACAAGGGATAGAAACTTTGTTCAATCAAATCATAGCTGAAAGCTTTCCTAAATTAAGACTGGAAAACGTTTCACACGTGCAAGAAACACAGAGAACTCTATTAAAGAGAAACATGAAGAAATCAACACCAAGACACATCATAGTTAAAATACCAAAGCTAAGTGATAAAGAGAAAATTTTAAAAGCTACTAGAGAAAAAAAGGCTATCCCCCACGAAGGAGCCCCCATAAGGATGACATCCGACTTTTCAATAGAAACACTTGAGGCCCGAAGAAAATGGCAAGATATATTTAAAGTAATGCAGAATAAGAACCTACAACCAAGACTACTCTATCCAGCAAGGCTAACGTTTAAAATTGAAGAAGAAATAAAAAGCTTCCCAGACAAAAAAACCCTCAAGAAATTCATTAAGACTAAACCAATTCTGCAAGGGATGCTAAGGGGCCCCTTGTGAACAGTTCAAAGGGGAAAAATAATATAGCAAAAGAAGAATACAGCTCTAAAGAATAAAATGGCAATAAACAACTACATATTAATAATAACCTTAAATGTAAATGGATTAAATGATCCAATCAAAAGACATAGGGTAGCTGCGTGGATAAAGAAACAGGACCCATATATATGCTGTCTACAAGAGACACACCTTAAAACCAAAGATGCACATAGACTGAAGGTAAAAGGATGGAAAAAAGTATTTCATGCAAATGGAAATGAAAAAAAAGCCGGAGTAGCAATACTTATATCTGAAAAAATGAACTTTAAAACAAAGACTGTAGTAAGAGATAAAGAAGGACACTACCTATTGATAAAGGGAACAATTCAACAGGAAGATATAACCATTTTAATATCTACACACCAAACATAGCAGCCCTGACATACATAAAGCAGACTTTGATGGATATAAAGGGTGACATTAACAGCAATACTATAATAGTAGAGAATTTCAATACCCCACTATCATCACTGGATAGATCATCAAGAAAAATAAAATTAACAAAGAAACAGCAGACTTAAAAGATACACTAGATCAACTTGATTTAATGGATATCTTCAGAACTTTTCATCCTAAAGCATTAGAATATACATTCTTTTCAAGTGGTCATGGTACATTCTCTAATAGACCACATGTTAGGACACAAAAAAAGTGGTCTCAACAAATTTAAGAAGATTGAAATCATATCAAGCATTTTCTCTGATCACAATGCTATGAAACTAAAAATTAACCCCAAAAGAAAAACTGAAAAATACTCAAACACTTGGAAACTAAATAGCATGTTATTAAATAACGAATGGATTAACAATGAGATCAAAGAAGAAATAAAAATGTTTCTAGAAATAAATGATAATGAGCATACATTAACTCAAAATTTATGGATCAGAGCAAAAGCAGTACTGAGAGGGAAGTTCATAGCACTACTGGCATATCAAGAGAAGCTAGAAAAAGCTCAAATAAGCAACATGACCCTGCATCTAAAAGAACTAGAAAAACAATAGCAAATAAAATCCAAGACTAGTAGAAGAAAGGAAATAATAAAGATCAGAGCAGAAATAAATGACATAGAGGCTAAGGAAACAATACATAGGATCAATGAAACCAGGAGCTGGTTCTTTGAAAAGGTAAACAAGATCGATGAACCTTTAACTAGACTCACCAAGAAAAAAAGAGAGACGACTCAAATAAATAAAATTAGAAATGAGAGTGGAGAAATAACAACTGACACAACAGAAATACAAAGTATTGTAAGAAAATACGATGAAGAATTCTATGACAAAAAATTAGACAATCTTGGTGAAATGGACAAATTTCTTGAATCATATAACCATCCAAAAATCAATCTGGAAGAATCAGAACACCTAAACAGACCAATTACAACAAATGAGATCGAAACAGTTATCAAAAAACTCCCAAAAAAGAAAAGTCCTGGACCTGATAGCTTCACAAGTGAATTCTACCAAAAATTCAAAGAAGAACTAACTCCTATCCTCCTCAAGCTATTTCAAAAAATTCAAGAGGAAGAAAGACTTCCAACCTTCTTTTATGAGGCGAGCATAATTCTAATCCTGAAACCAGGCAAAGACAACACAAAGAAAGAAAATTATAGGCCAATATCCCTGATGAATTTAGATGCTAAAATTCTCAACAAAATATAGCCAACCGGATCCAGCAATATATAAAAAAAATCATACACCATGATCAAGTTGAATTTATTCTGGAGAGGCAAGGCAGGTTCAATATTCGCAAATCAACCTATGTGATTCATCACATAAACAAAAGGAAGGACAAAAATCACATGATAATTTCAATAGATGCAGAAAAAGCATTTGATAAAATCCAGCACCCATTCATGCTCAAAACTCTCAGTAAAGTGGGAATACAGGGAATATTCCTTAACATGAGAAAGGCCATCTATGACAAACCCACAGCAAACATCATACTAAATGGACAAAAATGAAAAAGCGATGCCCTTAAGAACAGGAACCAGGCAGGGGGGCCCCTTTCACCTCTCTTATTCAACATAGTTCTGGAAGTCCTACCTATAGCAATGAGACAAAAAGAAGAAATAAAAGGCATACAAATTGGAAAAGAAGAAGTAAAACTGTCATTATTTGCAGATATGATATTGTATATAGAAAACCCTAAAGTCTCAGTCAAGAAACTACTGGACCTGATAAATGAATTCAGCAAGGTGGCAGGATATAAAATTAATACTCAGAAATCAGAGGCATTTTTATATACCAACAATGAACTGTCAGCAAAAGAAATTAAGGAAACAATCCCCTTCACTATTGCAACCAAAAAAATAATAATAATAAAGCACTTATGAGTAAATTTAACCAAGGAGGTTAAACATTTGTATTCAGAAAATTATAACACATTGATAAAAGAAATCAAGGAAGATACAAACAAGTGGAAGCATATACCGTGCTCATGGCTAAGAAGAATAAACATCATTAAAATGTCTATATTACCCAAAGCAATTTATAAATTTAATGCAATACCAATTAAAATACCAATGACATACTTCAAAGATATAGAACACATATTCCAAAAATTTATATGGAACCAAAAAAGAAAACGAATAGCCTCAGCAATCCTAAAAAGAAAAAATAAAGCAGGAGGAATCACTCTTCCAGATATCAAAGTATACTACAAGGCTACTGTACTCAAGACAATCTGGTACTGGCATAAGAACAGGCACATAGATCAGTGGAACAAAAAAGAGAACCCAGAAATAAATCCACACCTTTATGGACAACTGATATTTGACAAAGGAGGAAAGAGCATACAATGGAGTAAAGACAGCCTCTTTAACAAATGGTGTTGGGAAAATTGGACATCTACCTGCAAAAAAATGAAACTAGACCATCAACTTATACCATTCACCAAAACAAACTCAAAATGGATAAAAGACTTAAATGTAAGCTGTGAAACCATAAGCATCTTAGAAGAAAACATAGGCAGAAAGCTTTCTGACATCTGTCGCAGCAATATATTTGCCGATTTATCTCCACAGGCAAATGAAATAAAAGGCAGGATAAACAAATGGGACTATATCAAACTAAAAAGTTTTTTCAGAGCTAAAGACAATAAGAACAGAATAAAAAGACAAACCACACAATGGGAGAACATATTCGACAACACGTCTGATAAGGGGTTAATAACCAAAATTTATAAAGAACTTATAAAACTAACTCAACACCGGGAAGACAAACAATCCAATCAAAAAATGGGCAAAAGAAATGAATAGAAATTTCTCCAAAGAGGATATACAGATGGCCAATAGGCATATGAGAAAAAGCTCAACATCACCAATCATTAGAGAAATGCAAATTAAAACCACAATGAGATATCACCTCACACCAGTCAGAATGGCTCTCATCAGCAAAACAACACAGAACAAGTGCTGGTGAGGATGTGGAGAAATGGAACCCTTCTGCAGTGCTGATGGGAATGCAGACTGGTGCAGCCACTCTGGAAAACAGTATGGAGATTCTTCAAAAAATTAAAAATCGAACTGCCTTTTGACCCAGCTATCCCACTTATAGAAATATACCCTAAGAACACCATAGCACTGTTCAAAAAGAAGAAATGCGCCCCCATTATTGTGGCAGCATTGTTCACAATAGGAAAAATCTGGAAACAGCCCAAGTGTCCATCAGAGGACAAGTGGATTAAAAAGCTATGCTACATACATACTATGGAATACTACTCAGCCATAAAAAATGATGACATCGGATCATTACAACAAAATTGTTAGACCTTGATAACATTATACGGAGTGAATTAAGTAAAACAGAAGAAAACTGAGAACCGCATGATTTCATACATAGTTGGGACATAAAAGTGAGACTATGAGACATGGACAAGAGTGTGGTGGTTACAGTTGAGGCAAGGAAGGAGAGGGAGGGAAAGGGGTATGGGAAGGGCACAAAGAAAACCAGATAGAAGGTGACAGAGGACAATTTGACTTTGGGTGATGGGTATGCAACACAATTGAATGATAAGATAACCTGGAAATGTTTTCTTGGAACATATGTAGCCTGATTTATTAATGTCACCCCATTAAAATTAATATAAAAAATAATAAAAATAAAAATAAAGATGTTAAAAAAAACTCTAAGGAAAGGACAGAGTACAGAATGAATAGAGCTGCACATGGTTTATCTTTATAGCTGGAGCTCTGAATCTAGATGGCCTAAGTTCAAGTTATATATCTGTCCTTTCCTATCAGGGTGACTTTGGGTAAGTTCGTTCACCACTCCTAGTCAAGCTTAATGTACTCATCTGTATAAATGGTAATAATAATAATAATATACCACATAGAATTATTAGAGGATATTCTAACTTATTTTACATAAAGTGCTTTGAATAATGCTTAGCATTAGTCATAGCTTAATAAGTAATTATTTTCATCATTATTTTTATTATTAAAAGCAGCTATTCTCATTTAATTATCATTTTTCTGGCCCTGGCAAGTTGGTTCAGTGGTAGAGTGTCAGACTGGCACGTGAATGTTTCGAGTTCGATTCCTGGTCAGGGCACACAGGAGAAGTGACCATCTGCTTCTCCATCCCTCCCCCTCTCATTTCTCTTTCCCTCTTCTCCTCCTGCAGTCACGGATTGACTAGAGCAATTTGGCCCTGGACACTGAGGATGGCTTTATGGCCTCTGCCTCAGGTGCTAAGAAGAGTTCTGTTGCTGAGCAACAGAGCAATGCTCCAGATGAGCAGAGCATCACCTCATATGGGTTTGCCTGGTGGATCCCAGTTTGGGCACACACTGGAGTCTGTCTCTTCTTCCCCTCCTCTCACTGAATAATAAATAAATAAAATTATTCCCTTTCTTCAATGTCTATCTCTCTTCACTGCCTTCTCCCTTTTAGTTTGATATCCTCAAAGTAAAAATAAATGTTTCTTGAGCTATGATTCTAACTTAATCTACCACTCCATCTTTCTCCATTTCTTACTGCTACACTTCATTAAAATTTCAATCCTTCTTAACACAATCTGTCCTTAAACCTCTCTCATCTTATCACCAGTGTGCCACTGAAACAGCTTTCACTAAATTCACCAATGGTGTCTTAGTTTTAAATGTGTTGAGCCCATACATAGTCTTGATATCATTGTATTTGATAGGCTTAAATACCTCCTTATCCTCTTCATGGGAACCTGTTCCTCATAAGGCACTTAAGTGGTTCTTCCCTCCACTTAATTATAGTCATTCTCTTAAGCCTCTTCTCTTAGCATCTTTAAATGCAATCTACATACAGTATTTCCTACCTCGGAATCTCTTTTACTTCTTTAGTTACATGTTGCTAACTTTCACATTTTCTTCACTAGATACAGTCTATTTCTTTATTTTCAGTTACTAGTTACATTGACATTTACACATGGATGCCCCATCAGCACCTATAACTCAGCATGAATCTTCCCATTTCTTGATTCTCTGATTCATCCACTATGATGCTGCCAGATTTAGCGTCTATCTTTCAATGCAAACTTTAAACAGAAACTTCTTTATAGAGCCTTCTAAAAGCCTCAAGTTAAATATTTTTTCAGAACTCTACTTTTTGTTTGAATATCTTTCTCATTTATGTTTTCTTACATGTATATTCATTATTTTAACCCACTATTGATTGTGAGCTGCTGAGAGTTCAAAACATCACTGTAATTTTCAAAGTACTTAAAAAATGACAGTATAAACAAAATATCTTATTTAATGAATGGCTACTGAACTGAATTGCTGAATGTAAAGGGAGGTATAAGCTCTTAAAATGGTAAATGAGAGAGTGATTACATGGTTTGTTAAAAAACGTGCAAGAACATAATACAATTACAGATATAAAAAAAAAATTAATAAGATTCTAATGACTGTGATAAGAAGAGCCAACATAAGTATTTATCCATATACTTTTATATATAATGTGTATATGTGTAATTAAATATACAAAAATTTAAAAGTGTAAAAATAATTATATATATATATATTTGTGCAATATATAAAATACAGTTTTGCATGATATTTCAGATATGCCATTATCTGTGGTGGTTTTGCAATGATAGGTGCTAGAGGGCAACAACTCAAGATAATTCATCCTAGAACAATATTATGTGCTCAAGGGCATATGAGAAAAATTATTTTTAAATACATATGAATCAAAAGGCTAGAAAGGACTGAGAGAGTCATCTACTTTATAGCTCGGCCTCAGGGATATCAAGGGTTTAAAGTTTTTACATTCTGATGAAATGATCAATTAATATTCAGTAAAAGAGAATATTCATGGAGTTCCTGACAATGTTATTCACAATTTCCCTAAATTGTTATTGTTTCAATATTTTCATCATTCTCAATGTAAAAAGCTCAGAATTATCTGGAATGTTAACCAAAGCTAGATTAGCTAACTAGATAAAATGTCTTCTTTTTATAAAGAAAATACTATTGACTAAGTTTTGAAATTAAGTTAAAAATTTTCTTATTGGATATTTTCTGTTATTACACATAATACTTTACCTTATAGCATTAGACTTATCACTTTTTATATATTTGTTGAAAATATAAGCAAATCTGGGTTTTAACATTTAAAAATTTGTCAAACAATATATACAATACATGTATCTTTAAAAAAAGTACTTTCTTCTTTTGTATGTATACATTCAGAGATTATGAAAATACAAGCTATACATTTGCTTTTTTTAATTTATTTTTTTACAGGGGCAGAGAGAGAGTCAGAGAGAGGGATAGACAGGGACAGACAGACAGGAATGGAGAGAGATGAGAAGCATCAATCATAGTTTTTTGCTGCCATTGCGACACCTTAGTTGTTCATTGATTGCTTTCTCACATGTGCCTTGACCACGGGCCTTCTGCAGACTGAGCAACCCCTTGATAGAGCCAGTGACCTTGGGTCCAAGCTTACGAGCTTTTGCTCAAGCAAGATGGGCCCACGCTCAAGCTGGCGACCTCGGGGTCTTGAACCTGGGTCTTCCGCATCCCAGTCCGACTCTCTATCCATCGCATCCCAGTCTGATGCACTATCCACTGCGCCCCCGCCTGGTCAGGCTACATTTGCTTTTGAATATCAGTTTTACAGTTTACCATTTAAACAATATTCAAAAATATTGTTTCTTTCTAAGGTTGGACAGCAACATTAGAAGTGAAAATTATAATGCGTTCAAATAGGAAGCAATTGGTATATGATTTTGTGATTGGCACAGAATACAGTTTCTAGAAAGGGTACATTTCTTATCTAAGCTTCTCAGATGTGTTCAAGTTGAGAAATCATCTGATGGTTGCATCTAGGACATAGTTAGAATTGAATCAGGAGAGTCTTCTTATACCAAAGCTTTCACAAGAGATTTCCTTGCAATCAAGAACCTCCACTGTAACCATGCCTATCTGTAATCTCTTATTTGTAATAATAAGAGAACTAAATATTTGCTGAAGAATTAAATACATTTTTAGACATGCAGAAGGAGAAAAAAAGTGTGGATAATTATCTTTCTTTCTCACAATAAAGTAAAGCAAAATTTTGCAATTCATTTCAAACCAAACTAAAAGTACCTACTTAACATTGTGAAGGCACATTTTCATGGGCCCTGTGAAAGGAGATAGGGAGGAACTCTGGAGAATGAAATACAGTAAAGTTGGGTGCTTCCTAAAATTGTTCTCTAATATCAGAATGAGAAAAAAGTCAGAAACCATTCATGCATGTTTTAAACAAAGAAAAAATTTTTATCTGAAAAAAAGAGAGTCTTTCAGCTATAATAAACTCCAAGCCAAAGTAGAGATATAACATGAATTTTAAAATAAATCCTTTTGATTTTTCAACCTATGAAAAAGGAAATGAAACAGTCTCAATCATATTAGATCCAAAGTGTCTGTTAAAATGTGACCTTTTATTCTACCAGTTTTCAATAGTTCTAAAATTACAAATTCTGGTCTTGATTTTTCTATATATTTCCTATTCAGTCACCTCTGGGATGGAGGTAAGAAAAGAAAATAACCTTTCTTCTTCTACAGGAATACTAATGCTGGCTGAAAGCCTAGGCTTTAGCTTGTTTCATCCCTCAAAATGGAGATAAAGGAGTAGAAATGTTATTGTTACAGTCACAAAGATAAGAAGAAAGTAATAAAGTGGATAAGAGAACCCTCTCAAATGCAAGTTGATCATTTATCTTACCATAAGTTTTAAGATTTTTTGAGTATAAACATGACAAACGAAGTGGAAAATAAAACATATTTTATACTTTTCCAATCTTCCTCAGACAAACAAGGCCAAAGAATATATATGATGGCTAATTTTCCTACAGTGCCACTTAGTAAGAACTTAAAACTTGAACCTAATAACTGACTTTTCATTGACAGGTAATACTCCCACCCCCACCTCCTTCCTGCCCTACTTTTGAGATCTCTCAGATAGGTTTATAGCACTTTGGCAGGGGTTACATGCTTTTAGGCAGATTCCCAGAGTTAACGCTTGCTCCTTACAAGAGATGACTTCCCTCCATCGGCTATGGGAGGGAGCCGGCCATGCTGGACTTATAAAGTTTTATAATCTCTCTTTTTGCTCCTTTCTAAGTTACTATTAGCCCACCTATTTTCCCTTAAGTGGAATTCTCTAAGAAAATTTACAATCTTTATCTGTTCTCTATAAAAAACCTTTTATGAAACTCAGGGTCTTTTTCCAGTTACTGAGGATACAGAGAATTGCATGATATAAGCTTCTTCCTTTCTTTATTTAATTCAAATTATGGCCTCTCTGTTTATTATTAGAACAAAATAACAAAAAACCAAAGAGAACAGAAAATCAAAAACCAAAACCAAAAACCCTCTTAAAATCATTCTTACTCTTCCAAAAGAAGAAAAACACCTGGGTATTCCTTTCATATTCTACTTCTGCATAATTGTACCTTTGTTCCAATGAATTCCAGGAGTATCTCAAATAAAAGTTTACTTTTATGTCATGACCTTCATAAAATCAGGAAGTTGATTAATTCATTCACTGAAAATTTTATTGAGCACATCTGAAGATTTAGGTGACGAATATAGTAGTGAACCAAAAAGTTAAAAATCAGTGCCTTCATGGAGTCAATAGATTTTCATTTTTCTGCTTCCATATTCCTATTGATTATATCTTTATAAAGCATAATCCAATTTATATTCTTTTACTGCTCAAAAATATTTAATGACTTTCAATTTTTGCCAAATAATTAATAAGGTCTAAGATCCCCACCATTTATCCTAAGTATCTTTATGCTGTTCCCAAATTCTCTCTGTGTATGACCATTTCTAGACACCCTGTTCCAGACATTTCCTCCTCTTCCTCTATTATTGATCTCTATTATTGGGAGATTATTACTAAGTTCAAATATTTTAAGATCTCTGAATTATATGTGTCCCATCTTGATACGATGAACTCCATCTCTGCCTACCTTAGGATTTTGTCCATTATTTCTGTTGAGGAATTTATGGTACATTCTTCATTTTTATAACACGGATATATATATGTATCTTCCTAATTCACGATAAACTTTAAAATCAGTCAACCTGGTTTGTTTAATTTTTCAGCCATTCTTCATTATATGGGCTTCTAGAAAAGCAAAATATACAGATAGTTCTCATCAAATTGTGAATAAATTATTCCATTATTGTTATACCATATTTGTATTATTTTTTAAGTTTACCACTCTCTATCATCACTGTATTCCAGTTGTAAAAATTAATATAAATATAATTTAAGAATGTAACATATAATGTAATAACATTAAATATCTAGGTCACCTAAAAAGAAATGAAGCCTAATTTCCTCCATGGATTACCTAGATCCTAGGGACAAGTTTGGGACTCTAAGGAAATAAGCTTGCTCATGCCACAAAGATGCCTCCTGAGGCAATAATGGAAGGGCTTGTCTGCTGTTCGTAGAAAAATAAAATAAAATAAAAATTTGATAGATTGATATTTAGATTTAGTTACAATTTAATTTATAAGTTACATCATTTCACAACACCTCTGACAAATTTCTGGGGACTATATTTTTTTATGCCTTTTGGAACCAGAAGGCAGACATATTTCATCATTATCTTTTTATTACCTTGATAAAACAAGTGATGGGAGTGTTTTTTAAAAAATTTATAGTCAAGTTAGGCCATTGGATGTTTCAGAGTTGACAAGTGAAAATTTGTTTTCAGGAATTATTTTGTAAGCCTACTGCTTTGCTTCCGTGTGGCTCAGTGTACTGGAAAAGACACCCTGCAAAGTTTCCTTAAGTGCTCCATTAACCATCGGAAAGTGGGAACTAAATTACTCACAAAAGGAATCTGACCTAACAGTTTTTTCCATTTATTGTGTCCCAGTTAGGCACTCAACCACTTGATTTTATTGCATACTAAATTTCAACACATTTATTATTGCTCTAAGGAGGAGACACCCAGAGCTTTGGTTTGATCTGTTAATTCCTTATGTGGATCTTTTTGGACTGGAGGTTCAACAACTGTAGTTGGATAACATAATACAAAGTAGCACTAAAATTAAACCTTTCTTAAAACCTATCTAATGATACCGTGCTCTGTGTACCTATGGACATTGCAAAAATAATAGCAGTGGTAGTGAATATCACATTTGTGTTTATCATCTTTTGCAACAATGGATCAATTTATTTTTAAGTCATGTGATAGTTGCCTTCTCATAAATCCTACCTCTTCCATTTCTTTCTATTTCAAAACTAGATAACTTACGCTTTAGTTTCTCTAGGCTCATCTTTCTAGAAAAACTCATCTATCTTTTGAAATATCCATTCATACTTCCAAGTATTTGCCCGATCATATGCATTGTTTCTTAAGTTAAGAAATAGAGGATGAAAACATGTAATGCAGAATTATCTTTTTAAAGGAAAGTGAGATGTCATTGAATATACATAAAAAATAACTTTTCCAGGGGTTCAGATAGGACAGAATTGCAGTTACATGATTTTGTCAGGAAGATTTTGATTTGACTAGTTTATAATTCAGCTGTCACTGATTTCTTTAGCTTAAGAATAATTTCAACTAAAAATTTTCTAACTGGATCAGCCTCTTTGTTAATAATGAATCATAATTTTAACTAATACTTAATATGTTGAACCTGAAAATGTCTTTCAGTATGGTATTATTAAAAATAATCTCATTCATGTTTAAAATGAACCTTATTTATAGACTCCCTTTGAATGCTATTGTTCTTCCAGGCTTCCTACTCAGGCCTTAAAACCTGCATAATGATCTTCAATGGGGTGTTGGTATGGTTGAACATCAGCCTGCAGCTACAGAGCTCTGTTGCCTTTCTGAGTATTTTTCTCCCCTGAAATTGGGTATCATGCCTGAATTTTTCATTTAGCTAATTGGCATTTAGGTCTTACGAATTGAATTGTCCATTCTTGTTCAGATGATCAAAGCAGCAGACTCTGCTATTAACTTCTCTTTAGGCATCACCTCAACACAGAAAATTGCATATAAAATAATTATTTCCTCCATCAAGAATTGGAAATAAGATCTGTCTTGAAATTATTTATACTTGGCCCTGGCCGGTTGGCTTAGCAGTTGGCTCAGTGGTAGAGCATAGGCTCGGCCTGTGGAAGTCCTGAGTTCGATTCTTAGTTGGCACACAGGAGAAGCACCCATCTGCATCTCCACCTTTTCCCCTCTCCTTCCTCTCTATCTCTCTCTCCCCTTCCCTCAGTCAAGGCTCCATTGTAGCAAAGTTGGCCTGGGTGCTGAGGACAGCTCCATGGCCTCCATCTCAGGCTCTAGAATGGCTATAGCCACAACAAAGCAATGCCTCGGATGGGCAGAACATCACCCCTGGTGGGCATGGAGAGTGGATCCCGGTCAGGCGCATGCAGGAGTCTGTCTGACTGCCTCCCCGCTTCTAACTTTGGAAAAATACAAAATAAACAAATTAAAAAAATTATTTATACTCCTTTTCTGGTAAATTCTGTTCCACTGGTGGCTTAGGTGACTTTAGGATTAACTATTTAAAAATTGTTGCTAATGTAGTTCTTTATCAGGGGAGCAAAAGTTGTCAATTAAGCCTGGGAAGATGCTATATGTACTTTATTATTATTTTAAGCCTCAGACTGTTACATAAAGAATAAGAGCATGGATTTTATAGTTATAAAACTTGAGTACCAAGATCTAACTCTGCTCTTCATCCTAACTTCTCTTCTACAAAGGAAGGATAATAATAGAATGTGATAATTAAATAAGATAAACATTTAAAGTGTCTGACATATGTAATGTAATAAGTGCTCCAAAAATAGAAGCAATAATGACAATAGGCTGTGTAGATTACAAACACATTAGTCAACACACCATATATCCATATTTATGACATGCAGTTTTAATTACTACATATATTCTCACCTATCATCTTCAATTTTCCAAACAGGTGTCAGTAAACTTTTACTATAAATATAGAGATAATAATTATTTTAGGTGTCTTGGGATATACTGTCTTCTTTACAACCACTCAACTGTGCTGTTGTAGAATGAAAGCAGCCATAAACAATACCCAAATAAATGATGGGTGTGTGGCTATATTCCAATGATGTTTAATATACAAAAAGAGTCACTAGTTGGACTTAGTCTCAGAGCTGAAGCTGAATGTAGTTTGCTGACTACCATGGACCAAATGTTTGTGTCCTTCACAAATTCAAATGTTAAAGCTTAATTGCCAATGTGATTGTATTAGTATTTTTAAGTGAAGCCTTTGAAAGGTGATTATGTCATGAGGGTGGAGCTGTCATAAACTGGATTTGTGCCCTTATTAAAGAGCCACCCATGCAACACCAAAAACATGATTATTGAAACAAATAATTGATAAACTAAATTTAATAAAATTTAAAAAATTTTCTGCTCTGTGAAAAACAATGTCAAGGAAATGAGAGGACAAGCTATAGACTGGGAATAAATAATTGCCAAAGACACATCTTATGAAGGACTGTCATCCAACATATACAAAGAAGTCTTAAAACAACAACAGAAAACAAACAATCCATGGACCAAACACCTGAACATACACCTTACAAGGAAGATATAATAATGGCAAATAAATATAAGAAATGATTCTTCACATCATGTCTAGAAAATGCAACCTGACCAGGCAGTGGTGCAGTGGATAGAGTATCGAACTGGAATGCAGAGGACCCAGGTTCAAGACCCCAAGGTAGCCAGCTTGAGCGTGGGCCCATCTGGCTTGAGCAAAAAAATCTCACCAGCTTGGACCCAAAGTCGCTGGCTCAAACAAGGAGTTACTCTGTCTGTTGAGGGCTCGTGGTCAAGGCACATATGAGAAAGCAATCAATGAACAAATAAGGTGTCGCAACGAAAAACTGATGATTGATGCTTCTCACCTCTCTCCGTTCCTGTCTGTCTGTACCTATCTATCCCTCTCTCTGACTCTCTCTCTCTCTGTTTCTGTAAAAAAGAAAAAAAAGAAAAAAAAGAAAATGCATATTAAACACAATAAAATACCATTACACACCTATTAAAATGGTAAAAATCTGGAACACTGCCAGCACTAAATGCTGTAGAAGATAGGGAGCAAACAAGTATTCATACATTACTGGTGGAAAGCGAATTGGTAAATATCCACTTTGGAAGGCAGTTTGCTCTTCATTTACAAAACTAAATAGGTTTTAACCTTATAATCCAGCTATCATACTTCTGGCATTTACCCAAAGGACAATCTCTGCATCTTGCTCATCATTTTGTTGTCAACATAGTGAGAAGAAAGCTGATCATAAACTAAGGTGTTGGCTCACACCAACACAGAATCTGTCAGTTCCTTGATCTTGGACTTCATAACCTTCAAAACTAAAATAAATGTTTGTTGTTTAAGCAACACAGTCTATGGTATTTTTGTTTCAGCATCCTGAATAGAATAAGACACTGTCCCTATTCTAAATCACAGGATTTTTCCACATAAATCTTTCATCTACATCTCTTTATCATGTTTCTAGATCTACCATATTTCTCCATATGTAAGATGTCCTGTGTATATGATGCACCTTAATTTTGAGGTCCAATAATAGAAAAAAAATGTATTACATAAAGTTATTGAACTCAAGTTTTATTCATCATAAAATTCATACAACTCCTTTTCACTGTCATAGCTCCCATCCACTAGCCTGTCCTCATTGGTATATGATGACTAATCACTATTTTCATATATTGCTTCGTCCGTAGTTCCATCTATGGCATTTGAAATGCCACAACTCATGTATAAGATGCACCCAGTTATAAAACCCCAATTTTTTTGAAAAAGGTGCATCTTATACATGGGGAAATACGGTAACTATTAAAATGACCAGTGTCTGTACATGATCAAGTTTTACTAGAGAAATAGTGTATACAATGAGTTTTTCATAAGATAAATAAAGATTATGTTAAAGCAATTTCTTGTATTTTGACTATCTGTCTTTTTGTGTGTGTGTGTTAGAGTATTTAATTGAGGACTTGATGGGACATATGCAAGTTATAATTTTAATGATTTTATTTGATCACATAAATGCTGACTATCCACAATATAACCATTGTTAGACAAACTTTATAAATTGTATGGCTACCAAAGGTAGTGAAAAATTATTATTTTAATTTATGAATGAGAACCCTTTATTATTAGTTTATAAAATTATATTTCTAAGTTGAGTAGTAATTTTTGGACTTTTTGTCTAAACTTTAGCCTATACACAAACCACCATTCTAGAATACCTTATATACAGTATGCCCACCAATCAAGTGAAATGCCCTCTTTAAACACTTCCAATTTCACTGTCTCAGTGAAGGCTCACTTTATTTTTACAGTTCTACTCGAGAAAGTTCACTTTTACATAAAAGTAAAAATCTATCTTCCTGTAACTTTCAGAATATAGATGGTTCTTTGTCTATCTTCCAGAATCACACATAAATAATTGAAAGTTTTATCATATAACATCCTTCTGATACTTGAAAATAGCTATCTTCCACAAAATAAAGTAGAACAAAACACAAAACGTCTCTTTCAGATACCCAGATAAAAATTTTCACAGTTCTTTTCATTTTTTTTAAATCTCCAATACTTACTTTTTATCCTTATTCTAAACTGATAATTTTGCTTTGTAACTCATGATAAAATGCAGGCAATTGTATGAGAAACATATATGTATTTATATATAATGTTTGCATTTTTCTAAATTTTTCAAAAGGAAATTCATGAATGTTTTTTACAGTTTTATTTCTCCTTTAATTACATGGCATATTCCCTCTCTAAAATGTCTATTAGTCTCCCTGGGTATTAGCTATTAAAATGGAATATTGCTTGTCTCAATTATGTAAGAAGCTTATCTGATTGTAAGGGTCACTGAAGTTTCCAACCCTCTTCCGAAAATAAAGAGTATAGCTAGTGTAAATGATTCCATTGCATTACTGGCTTTCAAAATGACAATTATATTGAGTGTAGGAGGGAGGTTATCTTCCTTAAGACTATTTCCTCTAGTGAGTAGTAAAATACATCAGCTTATTATCATATAAAAGGGTAATTGACTTATTGACAAATAGACATACTTGTAGAGAGCTATTCTGAAGTTAGGGATATAAATCTCATTAAAACAAGTGAAGTATTTCCTGTATAGATATTTACCAGAAGGAATCAGATACCTTAGATAGGGAGATCAGTTAACCTCCTTCCATTAAATCTAGCTCAGTATAGCACATAGAATCAATATTAAAACATATAAATATAAATGTTGGAATCATTTAGTGTCACTTGTGATTGAAAACAAATTTTTCTTTATCATTTTATATAACAATCGACACATTAACAGAAGAGTTAGGATGAGTTGATTTCTTCTTTCTAAAATATAATGTTTAATCTTATCCCACCCATACTCCACACTTCAACTTGAAACATTTAAGTTTTATTGATAAAATCTACATTTCAATGTTTTAGGGGATAAAAAGAAAAAATAGAAAGAGTAGGGAAAATTGAAATTACTTCCTAGCTTTCAGGTCCTTTCAAATCCTGTCTGCTAATATCTTTTTTATAGTTGTTTTAAGACTGATTTTGACATTTCAATTGTTCAGTTTTACTGTATACTTTAATATAAAATTCAAATTTAGAGTTTATGACTAAAAGTAGACATTCTATAAATGGTTTGTGATTTTAAACTCAAAATTTGAGAATAGTGTTCTTAGGATGTATACTTTACTTCAAAAAGAAAACACAAACAAACTGTTAGGCTATGGAGGATGCAAGTATTATAGTCATAACCTAAGGCACACATCAAATTTGCTAGTATATTATGTTTATGCTAATAGGAAATAAAAAGGGATAAAATTTTTTAAAAGACTGATTTTGGAAGTGCTTTCATTTTGATTGCATCTTGTCTTCAAAATAATCCAGTTGGACAAATGTAACTTTGTCCTGATTACAAGAAGATTAAATTCCAAAGATCTTAAACATCTTCTTTATTGCCACAAGGCATTAATAGCAGAGATTTGAAATAAAACAATTATTTTGACTCTGAGTCCACTGTTATTTCCATTTTTCTTACTTTATCATAGAACACACAATTATTTGCTGAATTACCATTTGGCAAATGTCACAGTATTTAATTAGACATTGAAGGAGAGTCCATATCACCCATGTTAGTGTGATATGTTTCTTGATTATTGTTTATATTGATTTACAATGTAGTTATAAATATGAAGCTAATTTCTGATGAAAATTACAAGTAAAGTAGGCCTGCATTAACTCATTGAGTAAATATAGGTTTCTTCATTCTTGTTCTTTTAATTAAGACATAGATTGTTATCTTTTGGTATGTTTTAAACAAAAGTCAGTCTCCAGATAAAGGGAGAAATATGATGGTACTCTGAGACCTCATCAATGACTCATGATAACTTGTTTCTGGAAAAAATAGATTAAAAGTTTAAAGGCTATGCCCTTTATTTTTGTGTTTATGTATTTGAGTATGTTTAGTAGTTTTGGGTTAATTAATACTAATGCAGTGGTTCTTAACCTGGGTTCTATCGAACCCTAGGGGTTCGATGAGTCAGTCTCAGGGGTTCGGAGAAGCCTCTGCCGCGGAGGCCAGAATAAAGTAATACCGTAATTTGTTGTGAGTTCATGCACTTTGTTGGTTTTGTTCTTTGAGCAAGGTGATGTTCATGCACGGCTCATTTTGTGCACCAGTAAAATAACATATACCTATGTCTTGAATTTGGAAAAAAAATCATATTTTATTTATCACTAAAGAAGGGTTCGGTAAATACGCATATGAAACTGGTGGGTTCGGTACCTCAATAAAGGTTAAGAACCATTGTCCTAATAAAATGCTTTTTTCTGCCTTAAAAATTTTTATTATTATTTTCAGAAAACATACCTAGGGACTATTTGTTTTTTACATAATGGCATAAAACAAGTTAAATGAAACGTACAATTTCACTTTGGTATGAGAATGGACAGTGTCTATAATATTTGAGGGACTGAGATCTACAAAGGAATATAACATGTTTCTTACGATTCACACAAGAAGAGAAAAAAAATTGCCATTTAGAAATTGATCAAAGAAAATCATCTGAAGAAAATGGAATAAAAAACTGCATAATAAGAATGGTGGGAAAACCGAGAAAGGGCTCACCTTAAATGTTATAACAAGATCATAATACTATTGTTATTCTGGAAACCAAAAAGAGTTTATTAACTTAAGAGACATGTTTTTACTCTGTGGCACCAAAATAGACTTATGTGACCCAAAAGTAACAACAAACTTATTTATTTATAACAGCATCTGAAATAAAATATCTAATGTAATATAGAAGGGGATATTTAATTAAGAAAATAATTCTCCCTTTTATCACTATTAATGAGATAACACACAATTATTTGCTGAATTACCATTTGGCAAATGTCATTATGAACAAAACACTGAGTGCAATATTACCTCAATGTAAAAATATTTATATTTTATTCAGGTCTACTACATAACAGCAGCATCTCTTAGTATTTTTATATAATTATTTAAATCTCAGTTTCTTTGTAAGTAAAATAGATATGATAATAATAGCGCGTTTTTTTGCATTGTTACAGAAATATATAATATGGCACACTTAAAGCACTTAACATAGTATCTGCCATGATATAAATACTAAAGAAAGAATAGCTATTTACATTTTCAAGTTCTTGCCTCTGAAACGCTACCTTTGAATGCTACATGGGTCCTTGAATTTGAATTTATATTTCCTGTCTCTGGACTAGGATAAACTCTCTATTCTGCTTCAGCTAACTCTCTCTCTTCTTGGAAAGAAATTTCCTGCCTTTGCTCTAGCTCCATTTCCTAGAATCTGATAAGATAGTTCAAATCTCACTTTAAATTTCTAGAGAGCAGGTCCTGTTACAAATATAAAAGACAAGTAGTTGTATTGAACCATTTCTTATCCAGCATTTCAATTCTGTATCTTTTTACTAAGTCAGTCTACTGTAAAGTAACACACTTGGACTATATCACTCCCCTCTTCCCAAATAGTTACTCACCTTTAACATTCATCATAGTTTAATATAGAAACAGTCAATCACATTGTTGACTATTTAGTGTCCCATAGTTACAGACACTACGTTCACATGTCAAAACTCTTCTCAAAGCTCACAAAACAATCAGTCCCTTCTGATGCGATCTTTTGTTCCCTTCTTTTGAACAGCAAGCTTTATCTAAGCTTTTGTATTAATCTCATTGCCTTTTGTGGGTTAATAAGCTCAAATTTCCATATTTACCGAGCTACCCTTTGTTTTCCCAGAAAACATGTCTATTACCTAATTTAATCTTTCATATTTTGATAAGAAGTTTTGGTTTGATTGTGCCCCCAAGGGTCTCCATTTCATAGTCATATCGTGACTCGGTGTACATGCACACTTGTATGTAAATTTCATATATCTGTACTTTAGGACAATGTTGTATGCCCCATCTATGGAACTTAACTTATAACTACATTTACAAAATTAAAGGACTTTGGGGCAGGACATACCTTAGAGATTTTCATATACTTTCATTTTAGGGGTAAGAAAATTGTGTTCTTAAGAAGTTAAGGAGTTTACTCAAGATCACATAGTAATTTGGCAGGGCTTATATTTGTGATTTTTCTCTTTTCATTAACCATGTTGTCTTGCTCTAGAAAAAATATCAAATGAAAAATCATCAAATGCTTGGTATAAATCTGTCATTCCTGTTTTGTTGTTTGTGTTTTTTCTTTTAGCCTGTACCCTCTACCAAAAAATAACATCCAAAGTGATAATGAAGTTCAATGGTTTTAGGTTTTATTGTCTCATCAGTAACTGATGAACTCCTAGCTAAGTTCCATAAAGAGCACCCCCAGACCTGATATTTTAATTTTCCATTTTAAATTTATTTACACTATTTATTTATTTCACCTTTAATATGTACAGATAATGCTTATTATAGCTTAGATTGCAGTATTATTTGAATACATCAAGATATGTATTTGACTCCTAGAACAGTACATGATTAACATTTAACAAAATGAATCCCCATAAAGGGCATAAGAAGCTCTGCTGAGGATATCTCTGAAGATCAATATTATTAAATCACACAGTTTCCCATTGTTTGAATTCCCAAATCTCAGATAGAGGCCTTACTGATTTTACTTGACAACGTTTTTCTTCACTGTTTGTTTCTTGTGCTTTCTCTACCCACTGGATGTTGATCAAACAGTGACTTTTATCTTACTAAGAGGGAGCTATTCAGCCTACAGCTGCTTCTATGGCTGTCACTCAGTGAATGACCTTAGGCCTCCTGGGCAAATGTGCCAGTTCCTTTTCCAAGAAAAAAATTCTGCCTCACTCAAAAGTGGCCACATAAATTGGCTCAGAACAGCTTTCTTCCTGGAGAAAAGTCCAGAGACACATTTTCTCTGTCTGAAGAACAATGTTATCAAAGATGTATCCCTTTTGAATTCTGTAACATTTATCATTCTTTGCATAGACATGGAAGAAGTTATGTGAAAGCAGTGTCTCTTAAAAACCTGACAATTTGAAATTTAAAACTTTAAAAATTTGAAGAAAATTTAGAGCTCATCTGATTCACTAGTTGACTGAAACGTAACAAAATATTTAAAAAATGGATATATTTAAAGAATTAGTCAAAGAAATGGAGAAATAGTTATTTACTGGTATTACGTAACCATAGGAAATACTAACCATGAAATCAAATATTGGCTTCCTTAAAATTCAGTAGCAGTTCATTGTCAGCATAATGTTGAGGAGAAAGTATACACCAAGGGCAATGGAGCCCTGTCCAGAGCGGAGGTCAGAAAAGAGTTTTGGGATGTACCATATAGTAAATAGTGTGAGATTTGCAGATCGAAGAGTTTCTGTTGCAATTACTCAGCTTTGCTGTTGCAGCATGAAAGAAAGTGCAGACAATACAAAAATAAATGGGTGCAGCTCTGTTCTAACAAAACTCTACCTACGAAAACAGACAGCAAAAGGAATTTGTTCCTCAGGTTGTAGTTTGTTGACTCCCAATCTACAGGAAATATACTATTTCGGTTTTACTGACCAGATAGATAGACAAACAGATAAGAAGAGTATCTTATGTAAGATTATCAACTAGCTATTTTTTATAAAGCACTGTACTTTATTTTCAATGTATGTCTTTCTTTTTTTGCATTAATGTATATTTTATGAAAAATTGGTGAGACTAAATAGCAATATTTTTAATATAATATATATAAAATTAATTATACACTATACAAATATTTACAATTTTATAAATTTATAAAATATATAATTTTAACATATTTATGGTATATATTATAATATCATAGGTATATATTCAATAAAATTTTACCACTTGGTTTCACTACTGTTTTATTAAAGTGTGTATATGTTCACACATTAAGCAAAATTTTATAATTTTGATATATCTATGGTATATCATATATATAATAAACAAAGTTTTGCCATTTGGTCTCACTTTTATCTCCTAAAATGGGTATGTTAATAAAAAAAAGAAAATAGGACATACTTTTAGAATAAAAGACAAAGCTATATACAAATGGTTTGCTGATTATATATATTGTATATGATACATAAATAAAATACAATGATAGTAATTATTAGTGCATGCTTTCACTTTCAAAGTGCCAGCGTTCACTTAGGCAGTATTCTTTATAAAACATTATGCAGTCTTTATTACTAGTTCAGTAATAGAGAGTTTACTACCTAATAATCTTGCAATTTTATTTTACAATAGCTCTCATTATTGGAAATTGTTCCAGAAAATCTTGGCCATTTTGAGATTAAAATCATTCTATAATAGTAAGCCCATAAATCAGAAGTTCTAATTCTACTATTAGCAACTCTATGTAGCCAGAACTTCACACTTCATATGCTCCTTAAATGATGGCTAATAGCTTGAGTTTTGGGGTCTATCCAAATTGATTGTGTGTTTTTTTTAATTTTTTTTATTTTTTACAGGGACAGAGAGAGAGGGATAGATAGGGACAGACAGGAACGGAGAGAGGTGAGAAGCATCAATCATTAGTTTTTGTTGCCGTTGCAACACCATAGTTGTTCATTGATTGCTTTCTCACATGTGCCTTGACCGCGGGCCTTCAGCAGACCGAGCAACCCCTTGCTGGAGCCAGCGACCTTGGGTCCAAGCTGACGAGCTTTTTTTTGCTCAAGCCCAATGGGCCCGCGCTCAAGCTGACGAGCTCGGGGTCCCGAAACTGGGTCTTTCGCATCCCAGTCTGACGCTCTATCCACTGCGCCACCGCCTGGTCAGGAGATTGTGTGTTTTAACACTAAAGGATTCTAGTTGTCCGTCCTTGGGAAAATTACTTCATACTGAGTTTCAGTAGCTTGTAAATGCAAATAACACCACTTACAGTATAGTGTCTTTTCTAATATTTATTTAAGAATATGAACATAAATTTCATGACAGATGGTAAGTACTCACCCAAAAAGATAATTCTGATAGCATTATTGTTGACAATGGAAATAGAAGAGATAAAACTATTACCCAAAGTCATCAGAAATGTATTTCAGGTTTTGTCATTCATTCAAAAATATTTTTATGCACCTACTTTACTGAAAGCACAATAAAGATAAGAACAGAACTGGATTCAGCTGTTATGGATTTTGAACTCTAGCAGAGATTAAAAATGGTGTTTGCATCCACATGAATCATCAAACATGGGTCATGGTTAATGGGTTTGTTAAATTCCAGGAGTCTTTTGCTTATATCTGAATACTTTCAGAATAATAATGTGCATTCCAATTAGCAACCATAGAGCTACATACTGTCCCTTTCATCATTCATGATAGGGAATCACTGATACCAACATAGCCTTTGCCTGTGGACTGTTAACAAGTTTCCTCCTATGATTTCCTGGTGATTACTTATAGCCTCCTTTGTACTCTGAGTATGGGCTACTACCATATACTTAGTCGGTCCATATCACCTTTTAAAGATATGTTTCAGGTCTGACCAGGCAGTGGCGGAGTGGATGGAGTGTCGGACTGGAATGCGGAGACCCCGAGGTCGCCAGCTTGAGTGCAGGCCCATCTGGAGCCAGTGACCTTGTGCTCGCCAGCTTGGACCCAAGGGCACTGGCTCCAGCAGGGAGTGGCTTGGTCTGCTGAAGGTCCGCGGTCAAGGCACGTGTGAGAAAGCAATCAATGAACAACTATGTTGTCGCAACGGCAACAAAAACTAATGATTGATGCTTCTCATTTCTCTCTGTTCCTGTCTTCTGTCCCTACCTATCCCTCTCTCTGACTCTCTCTCTGTCCCTGTAGAAAAATAAATAAATAAAGATATGTTTCAAAATTATGATGTTTTCACAGATATTAATAAGATAACAATTCTAAAATAATAAAACTGGCAGACAATGCATAAGAAAACTGATGCTGAAAGACAATTGAAATTGCATATCTTAGTCTGGGCATGTTTGATGTGTACCCTAGATATAATGATTAAAAATGATTATGTCAGGGCCTTAATAAGCTCAACTTGTGTCCTTCTTTGCTTAAGTGGGGTATAGACAAGTCATATTCTATTCAAGCCCCTGACATCTGATTTCCCGTCATCTGTAGAAAGAATTCCTACAGAGAAAATATTTGCATACTAAATCCTAGTAAAGATGGAGATCCAATTTCATTACCAAACTACCTAAGTCAAATTCTAATTTCACTTCTACCTTTTCAGATTATATCCTTGGGCTGTACATAGACTCAATGTGTCATAAGCAATATTTGGAAATTTCCACCCAAATTTAAGAATCTATCAAATACATCAACCATACTATATAGAAAAGTTTAGTTTTTGGTGTCTAGACTCAAATTTTATTTGACTGATTATATTCCTTATTTGGAGTGAGCCAGTATACCTATTACTATACAAATAAGATTCAAAAGGTGATTATATGGCAACATTTTGCTCTATCTGGAAACTACACCAAAGCACTTTCTTCCCTCTTCTGATTTACTCTGTGGATCCAACATATGTTCTGTAATGTTTTAGGATGGTGAGAGGAGTAACTGGCAAAATGTGATGGCTGTAGAGCAAGAGAACACCTGGGAAAAGAAAGGCTGACTTTTACAAAGATCGCACCTCCTGTTAGAGAAAGCCATGATAGGAAAAAGATAGTTATTCCTTTGAACAATAAACTGCCAGGTGACGTTTCCAGGCTTGTGCCAGTGAGAGCAGCAGATGCCTGGGGTAATGAATTGGACATAAAGCACACACAATTTCAGGACAAATCAATAGAATGGAATTAAGAGACAGAGAATGTTATCAAAAAGAAGAGAAGAGAAGCTTTCCCGAAAGAGCTGGAACTGAGAAATGTGGTGTTCCTCATAAGTGACGGTTGTTGCTATGACAGAGCTGAGAGGATGGGACACACAGGGCACACGTGAGAGATTTGAGCTCTTTATGCACTCTGTGTTGACCAGATAGCTACATCTTGGGCTGAGAAACAAAACATAAGAGAAAAGTGGCTATCACTTTTACAGTTGCTCCTACTTCTGTTTGGCTTTATGATCTATTTGGAGTTTAAACGTTCTGCAATTACTATTGCTAATGAACCTTTAACACAAGCATTTCTTTGGTTAATAAAATTCTCCTTTAAGTTGGAGGAGGCAGCATAAACAAAATTAGCCATGTATTGAAAATTGTTGAAGCCATATGATAGGTACATTGGATTTGTTAAATTATTCTTTCTCTTAAAAAATAAAAAAGGATCCTTTTTTTTTTTTTTTAACCTTACACAGCAGTCAGGTAAACATATCCATTTCCCACTTCCCTGTCACTACAAAATTTCTTGAAAGAGACACGATTTCTCTATGTTCTTCACCCTGTTCCTACATTCTTTCATTAGCCTACACAGTCAGGCTTCATTCCCCATAGTGTCACAGTTCTATCAATGTCAAAAATGATCTCCATATTGCCAAACACGACAGACATTTTTCTGCATATATCTTATTTCTATCACCACACTTCAATCCATTAGGCCTTTTTATAACTAATAAAATAATGTTCTCTCTGAGCTTCATTCTTCTGGGTTTTCATCTCTCACCTTAGCAACTCTTCCTAAGTCTCATTGCCCTTTTGTCATCCTGTCCCTCAAACATTGATTGTGGACCTTCTTGTGTCTCTCTATTTGCCTCCATAGGACAATTTATACTCATGACAAGTTTCATTTCTTATCCTGGCCTCTTCTTTGAATTGAGCCTCATATAATTGATTATTCATTGACATTTTTATTTGGATGTCTAATATGCCCTACAACTTAACATGGTGAAAATAGAAATTTTATTTTTCTGTAAAACATATTTCTCTCCTGGTTTGCCTCCCTTCAGTTGACAACATGCCCATTCTCCAAGTTGATGAAGCCAGAAAACTAAAAGCTATTATTCCTCATCTCCCATTTCTCAGAGTCTTTCGTATGATGTGAGATTCACCCACTTTCTTCCTTTCGCCTGCAATCACCCACCCCTGCTATAGTCAACAATGTTCCTCACCTCATCTGCTACAGTGGTGTTCTAAATGGTCTCCCTGCTTCTTCTGAAGGCTCTTGGGAACTTATTCTCCACACAGCACCACCCACTTCTACGCATTAACATTAAGTCATGTCATTTCTATGCTCAAAAATTCCCCAGGGCTTTCTTTTGCATTTAGGAAAAAAGAGAAAATCTGATCTCCTCATGGTTTACAATCATCCCTAGTTGATCTGACCACTCTCAGCTCATCTCCAACCTCACTTTAAGCTACTCTTCCCTTTTTATCAGCTGGCTCCTGTTTTGTTTTGCTTTTTGTTTGAGAGCACACCAACATCTTTCCTGCCTTTAAGTATTTATAAACGCTGTGATCTCTACAGCACTTCTACACACAGCAGCTTCCCTTCCTTCCACTTCAAGGCTCAGTTTAATGGCGGTAGATATAAAAAGGTAGACTACCCCTGGTTTAGAAGATAACTTCTCAGAGATGTTTTATTGTTGTATCCACAGTCTTTAGTTAATGTTTAATTGTTTCCCTCATTACCCATTTCTCCCAACAAGATTGTAAATCCTTTGAAGGTAGTAGCTGTATGTTTTCCTCTTACATCTGTGTACTCAATGCTTAGCAAACTGGCTGACACGTAAGTGTCTGATAGGTGATATTCAAAGAAAATACATGTAAAGTAAATATTCATAATATAATCATTATGTAATGAGTTAAGGATGTTTTGCTTAAGCAATTCATTTTTGCAAAACATGTATGCCAGGCTGAACACTTTAAATCCTTAATGTGCTTGTACTATGATCAAATTAAGAGTTTCTGGGGTTTTTTTATTTTTAACACATGAGAGATATCTAAGAAAAATTTACTTTCTCAATAAGACTTATTGATTGTTCCTGACAGCTCAATCTAGTGGAAAGAGTTAGGAGTTGGCTGAAAAAAGTTGTTGATTTTTTGATTTGTTGCCTGCTGATCACTTTTCAGTCAGTTTTTGTATATCTTTACTTGCGTCTGAAATTTAAACAGTGACAACTAAAGCTTTATTTATCACATTTTAATAAACCAATTTATTAATTGTATAGTGCACTTTTATATATTAAACAAATAGCAATGTTTATACAACTTTCTCCCAAATTAATTAAGTACATCCCAAAAATACCACCAGGTTCCTGGTTAAGAAGCCATTTTATCTTTACAGATGTGTGCTCAAAATTCACAATTATTTCTTGTCATGTTACAAAAGAAAAAATAGATTATATTTCCATGAAATACCCGGTTGTAATAAACTCCACTGAGAGTTTTGCGCTGAGAGTTCTCTCCTCTTTAGCTGGTTCTTTTGTCTTATAATTGAATTGAATTTGCTCCTCATCCCATTCTCTCTAGAGACAGCTTCTCATTTGAGAGCTCTGAAGATATATTACACTAATATATCGTCAGAATGACAATGCTATGATGATGCATGGGTATAATACATCTTCAGAGCTTCAGCACTGTCCAGAAACAATACAGCTGGTACTTGATTAAATTTAAACCTAATACAAAAGGAAACATTACAAAAAAATTGACTAACAAGAAAGGTTTAAAAAAATTCTAAATAAAAAAAGTTATTTAAATGAACTTCATTATCCTGTGTACTTTGAAGACAAGTTTTCAAGACTTGATCATGGCTTATTATTAATTTGTAAGTTTGTGCAAGACTATTCTCTATATATTTCTGAAGATTACAATGAATATAGGTTGAGTTAGACAAAAATACATATAAAATTTCATTTTTTTAGCCTCAGTATCTCCAGCAAAGTTTACACGTAATAAGTGTTCCATTTTGCCTCTTTTGTCAGTCTAACAAAGTTAGTTTCAATGTTTCAGAAGTTATTTTCGTTATGCATTATATGAGGAGATATTTCATGAATGTTGAACCTCTTCCCTTAGGACAAAATTCCCTTTGTAGATTTTCATAGAGAGTAAAAATACTTTTTTTGTAAAAAAAAAGAAAAAAATACATTCCATAAATTCTTAGAAAACTTTAACAGGCTAAAGTTGGGCTGCATAGTACTAGAATTAGAGAATTTATAAATAACATAGTAATGATGATATAATAATAATAACAACAACCAGAAAACAGGTCATTATTGTTCATGTTCTCCTGATCACAATCCTTTGTACCTTTTACTTTGCCTTTGTTTGGATTAGACTCGATCCTTTATGATAAGGGCAATCCCTTAGTAACATATAGCTGTTTAAACGACTTTTCTTTTGTTCCTTATATTTATAATTTTTTCTGTAGAAAAATGTAAAACTAAAAAAAATATTCCTCTAATGCATAGTGTTACTTGTCCTTCTGTCAACAGACCTTTATTAAAATTTGAATAAATAATTCAAATTTTTGTTTCAAGAAGTCATTATGGTAGTTACTCAGTAAGCAATCCCTCCTCTACTTCCTTTGTAGAAAGAACTAAAAACAAAATAATATGTCACTGGAAACTGCAATCATTGCATTGCATTTATCTGATTTTAATCACATAATATCACATTTATCATTGTCATCTTTTAACTGTCCTCAAGTAACTTTTACATAAAGGTAAATTGGAAAATAAATTTAATAATAGCTAAGAATTTAGAGCTCTTAGTTTGTTGTTTAAAATTATTTACCTGTATTATCTCCTAATTATCATAACCCTGTGATATTATTACTGTTAGGATCACCCACATTTTGCAGATGAAGAAACGAAGAGGCATAGAGAGCTCAAGAAATTGGGTCACATTAACACAGTGAGTGGCAGAACAGAGATTTGAAAACAATTATCCAATATTAAACATGTCCTTTTGAGCACTACGCTATATTGCTTTGTTTAATAGGAGTTTGATAATTATTAAAATGTTATTAACTTTCCCTATAACATCTTTGAAGAATAATTAATTCACAAATTGTGTAAAGTAATTAACAGTAATATTAATTTTTAAACATGAATTAATTAATATAAGTTTATTGATCATGGTAAGAATTTATAGTATTCTAAAATATTGTGTCATTTAGCAGTTATTTCTTGAGCATAAATAGTGAGAAGAATAGGTATTTATCATGGTTTTATTGATATATAATCTAAGATTATTAAAATCATTCTAATTTTCTAGTAGTGAGAATTATTCCCAATTATGGTCAAATTAATCAAGAAAGATATAATTTTAAAACAAGCTGGAGTATAATTAAAATTCAATAATAATATATCTATTTTGAGTGAAGAAAAATGATTATTGTGGTACTTTACACCAAACGTCCTAACTCCCTTATAAATATTTTATTGCAAGTTAAACATATCTTAAAAGCATCGAGGACACATAAGTCTCGATTTTTAAATATTTATTATTAACACAATATCTTTTTATGACTTATGTATATTTTAGTAATAATCAAGTAAAACAGCACTTACATTTCAGTAAGCCTTGTTTGTATATGATCTTATATTTATGAAGAAGTAAAACCAAGTTGTATCTTCATTGACTTCCTTCAGTTCAAGTGAAAATCAAATTTTTCTTGTAAGTGTGATACTTGGAGTTATAATATTTCATATATTAACTATTGAATATATGTTAATATGAGATATATTAGTGCATGGAACACACTAAATGTTAGTCAATAATACTTATATATTATTTGGGTTCCTTTTATATATTCACAACAATATCTACTTGGTATTCTTTCAAGATCCTTTTAGGATCTTTTCTTTTTTAAATTTTTATTTAGAAAATGCAATTTAACAGGGTGACATTGATAAATAAGAGTACAAAGGTTTCAAGTAGACATTTCAATAGAATTTGAATTGTCGATTATTTTGTATACCCATCAACCAAAATCAAACCATTCTCATCACCATATATTTGTTCCTCTTTGCTCCTTTCTCCCCACCTCCTCTCCCATACCTACCTCCCGTTGTAAACACTTTATTTTTATCTATGTTCATGAGTCTCAGTTTTATGTCCCACCTATGTATGAACTCACAGAGATTTTAGTTTTTCCTTCTTTACTTATTTCACTCAGTATAATGTTCCCAAGGTCTATCCATGTTGTCATAAATGGCATATGTCATCATTTCTTATAACTCAGTATTCCATTGTAGATATGTGTAGATATGTACCACATCTTCTTTATCCAATCCTCTATCGAGGGATTTTCTGGTTGTTTTTACATGTCTTGGCCACTGTGAATAATGCTGCAATAAATATGGGGGTGCATGTGCATTTATGTACTAATATTTTAGAGTTTTTGGGGTAGATATCCAGTAGAGAGAATGCTGGGTCATATAGTAGTTCTAGTCTTAATATTTTGAGGAGCCACTATACTTTTTTCCACCATATATTCTTCCATAATGGTTGTACTAATTTGCATACCCACAAACAGTGGATGAGATTTCCTTTTTCTCCACAGCCTTTCTAACACTTGTAATTACCTCTCTTGTTGGTAATAGCCAATCTAACAGGTGTAATGTGGTATCTCACTGTACTTTTGATTTGCAGTTCTCAAGTATCTAGTGAATATGAGCATCTTTTCACATTCCTATTGGCCATTTGTAAGTTCTCTTGGGAGAAGTGTCTGTTCAGGTCTTCTCCCCACTTTCTAATTGGATTATTTTCTTTTCTTTCTTTCTTTTTTTTTTTTTTTAAGAGACAGAGAGAGAGTCAGAGAGAGGGACAGATAGGGACAGACAGACAGGAACAAAGAGAGATGAGAAGCATCAATCATCAGTTTTTTGTTGCAACACCTTAGTTGTTCATTGATTGTTCTCTCATGTGTGTCTTGACCATGGGCCTTAAGCAGACTGAATAACCCCTTGCTTGAGCCAGTGACCTTAGATCCAAGCTGTGAGCTTTGTTCAAACCATATGAGCCTGCACTCAAGCTGGTGACCTCGGGGTCTCGAACCTGAGTCCTCCGCATCCCAGTCCATGCTCTATCCACTGCACCACCACTTGGTCAGGCTGGATTGTTTTCTTGATTGTTGCTGAACTTTGTGAGTTCTTTATATATTTTGGATATTAACCCCTTATCTGAGCTTTTGTTTGCAAATATCATCTCCCATTTAGCTGGCTGCCTATTTGTTTTGTTATCAGTTTCTTTTGCAGTATAGAAGCTTTTTAGTTTGATATAGTCCCATTCATTTATTTTTGCCTTTACTTGCCTTGCCTTTGGGATCAAATTCATAAATTGTTTTCTACAGCGAAGGTTCATGAGTTTAGTACTTTTGTTTTTTTTTATCTAATTTATTGTTGTAGATCTTATATTTAGGTCTTTGATTCATTTTGAATTAATTTTTGTGTAGGGGTACAAACTGTAGTCAAGTTTTATTCTTTTACATGTGGCTTTCTAACTTTCCCAGCACCATGTATTGAAGAGGGTTTATTTTCACCATGGTGTTTTTTTGGCTCCTTTGTTGAAGATGATTTGTTCATATATATGGTTTTATTTCTAGATTCTCAGTTCTGTTCCATTGGTCTGTATGTCTGTTTTTCTGATAATACCATGCTGTTTTAATTATTGTAGCTTTATAGTATAATTTGAAGTTAGGTAGTGTCATTCCTCCAGCTTCTTTCTTTTTCCTCAGAATTTCTTTCACTATTCAGGTGTTTTATGGTTCCATACAAACCTGGTGACTTTTTAGTTCTTTTTTTAAAAAAAATTGTATTGGGATTTCAATGAGTATTGTATTAAATTTGTATATTGCTTTGGGTAATATGGTCAAATTAATCATGTTGATTTTTCCAATCCATGAACTATAAATATTTTTCTATTTCATTGTGTCTTTTTCAATTTATCTTAATAGTTCTTTGTAATATTCATTATATTAGTCCTTCACATCTTTTGTTAAGTTTATTTCTAGATGTTTTATATTTTTTGTTGCAATATATTTCAATATTATCAATAAAATTTTTACTCATGTAGTCCTACCTCAGCATGAACTAACATAAAATTAACAAAGTAAAGCTGCATTTTCTGATATGATAACCTTAATCTTGCCCTTAACTTGTTTAGACATACCAATTTATGTAACATCTTTTCCTGATACATGTAACATGCCATTAAAAATCACTTAGAAAAAAGACTACAAAAATTTAATTTCTAAAATATAAACACTCTATTGCCAATCTTTAACCCCAGATTTAGTCCATTAAGGAAAGGCAAAATTTATATTAATAATGAAATGCTTTGTGATGCTTGGTGGCTTTCTGTTTTCTGCTCTAAATTGATAGGCACTTTCCTCTGAGAATAGAGGACTATTTTTTTATATTGATGCATCATATCATCAGGTTCATTGTTTAGCCTTAGATGTATCTTAAAATCTGAATATGCCCTGGCTGGTTTGCTCAGTGGTAGAGCATTGGCCCAGTGTGTGGATGTCCTGGGTTTGATTCCTGGTCAGGGCACCAGGAGAAGCGATCATCTGCATCTCCTCCCCTCCCTCTCTCACATCTCTCTTTCTCTCTCTCTCTCTCTCTCTCTCTCTCTCTCTCTCTCTCTCTCTTCCTCTCTATAGCTATGGCTTGAATCGCTTGAGCGAGTTGACCCCTGGCACTGAGGATGCTCTATGACCTCCGCCTCAGTTGCTAAAAAAATGGCTCTGGTTGTAATGAAGCAACCGCCTCAGATGGGCAGAGCATCACCCTCCAAGTGGGCTTGCTGTGTGAATACTGGTCAGGGAATTTGCAGGATTCTGTCTCTGCCTCCTCTCCTCTCACAAAAAAAAAAAAAGAAAAAGAAAACCATTTAAAAAATCTGAATATATTCTTGCTTTCTATAATCAAATAGTAAGTATTAATAGATCTGAATACACATAGCCCGCCACTAACTGGATAATAGTAAGAGGGGCCATTGGAAACAGACAAATGAAATTTAAAATTACAATAAAAAACAGAACAAAGAGGTAATTTTAACTGTATATATAAGTTATTGGTGTGAAATCTTATAGTATAAGTTTAACTTGCTGTGATTATGCAGATTTATCCATTATTTCATTATCCATTATGTAAAAACATTATGGAAATTCACCATAGCTCTACATAGAGTGTAACTCAACAATGGAAATAGAAGCATGACTTGTAAACTGAAGATTCGGTATTGTTGAAATGTCATGAGCATAAATTGCTGGTTTTACTGATTTTTTTTCCCTCCTAACATTAAATAGTAAAGTGCAGTGTCAGGATTACAAACCTGAACAAAAGCTCAAAGAATAAAGTGTTAGGGCATCAGGCCGCCCACTTGCTGGGAGTACACACACAGCCTCATTAACATATCACCTTAGAGTTGGCCCATCACTCAAGTATTTCAAAGAAGACTTCCTTTTACCAAAGGAAATGATAATAGGATCAAGAGCAATAATAGAAAGTTAACACTTTTCACTTTGTACCTGTGATGATTCGAACTATTATCAGAATTATTTTAAACAGTAGATTTCAGCACTGTACATGGTTTTCGGAGAATAATTTTAATTTTTTGCAGCCTTTTATTTTTCCTGATAAATTAGTAATTAATATTTTCTGTCTTAAGATTGTATTTAATTCTCTTTAAAGGTTACAGAAGCTTTAAGGTACTAGCATTAAACTTGTATGTCTTGCAGCTGTTGAGAAACAAAATTTAAAATCCAAACCTCTTTTAAATTACCTAATGCAGGGTTCAGTAAAGTTATTTTCAAAGGACTAAATAGCAAATAGTTTCAGTTTTGTGAGAAACATAATTTCTACTGTAATTAATCAAGTCTACTATTATAATACAAAAGCATCCATAAAAAATGGAAAGAAATAAATGTGACTGTGTTCCAACAACAACAACTAAATCTCCATTTATAAACAGGCTGTAGGTTGTTTTGGCCCATGGGTTTTAGGCTGCTGACACATGATCTAGTGAATATTTGACCTTGCTTACTCTGTTTGTCTTGAAACAACTGTCATCTAATAATCACAAACTCCTTAAAATTTCTTAGTTTGGAAAAATTTTGTTGTATTCTTGATTGACACTTTATGTTATTTATCTTATATTTGAGGCAAACCCATAGCAATATTTATAAAAAGCATAAGAAATACTTCTTTTTATTTTTCAAAGTTTTTATACTTTAATCCATATGATTTCCAAACATTGTCTATGGACATTTTATGGCTACTTTAATGTTAAATAATGACTGCCATTTTATTAAATTCAGTATTCTATCTCAACTAAGAATATACTATAAGAATGAAAGTAAAACAAGATATGCACAGATAAAAACTACGAAGACAATATGTCTCCAGTACACCTATCATAAAAGAATGGCTAAAGAAAGTTTTCTATAGTATACAGCTCACAAAATTTAGGGGATATTTTATTGCTTCATATTCATATTGAAATATTTTCTAATTTTTGTGAGCAGTATATATAGAAATAAAACAACAAAGAGAGAATTTTAGAATATCAGGAAGAAAGAGCAATAAAAAAAGTATAAGGAAATAAATACAAAATACTTTCCTTCTCTTGAGTTTTCTAAAATATATTAAACAGTTGAAAAAAATTAAAACACAATTTGATGTAGTTGTCATTTATAAATAAATACATATTATTTTATTTTTTATTTAGACAATTAAATTTAACAGGGTGACAACGGTCAATCAGAGTACATAGATATAGGGAAAATATCTCCACATCGTTTGGACAGTTGATTATGTTGCATACCCATCACCCAAAGTCATTAAATCATTATCTGTCACTCTATATTTTGTTTCTCTTTAAGCCCCTCCTTTTCACCCCATCATCCTCCCTCTCCACCCCTCCCTTCCCCCTGGTAACCACTGAACCCCTGAGTCTCAATTTTGTGTCCCACCTATATATGTAATCATACAGTTCTTAGCTTTCTCTGATTTATTTATTTATTTATTTCACTCAATATAATGTTATCAAGCTTATCCATGTTGTCATAAATGATCCTATGCCATCATTTCTTATGGCTGAGTAGTATTCCATTGTGTGTGTGTGTGTGTGTGTGTGTGTGTGTGTGTGTGTGTGTGTGTGTGTGTGTGTATCACATCGTCTTTATCCAGTCCTCTATTGAAGGGTATTTTGGTTGTTTCCATGTCTTGGCCATCATGAACAATGCTGCGATGAAGATGAGAGTGCATGTATCTTTACACACCCATGTTTTCAAGTTTTGTGGATATATATCCAGTAGAGGGATTGCTGGGTCATATGGTAGTTCTACTCTTAATTTTTTGAGGAACCACCATATTTTTTTCCATAATGGTTGCACTAATTTACATTGCCACCAAAAGTGAATGCGATTTCCTTTTTCTCAACAGCCTCTCCAGCACTTGTTATTACCTGTTTTGTTGATAAGACTGAGGAACAATTATTTTTTCATTTTCTGTTGCATGACGTTTTAGAACTTTTTTAATATATATCTGCATCGCTGATTTCAAATCTGAAATCCATTTTTTGGTGCATGCTCTAGTTTTTATGCAATTTTAATTTCTTTTTGTTACAGTTAATGGCATGCAACGGTTTTTAAATTGGAGTTAAAGGGCAACGACTCTTGGATTGAACATAACCACAAAGCAATTAATGTTTAACAAACAGCACTTTTACATAATTGTAGTTGTTTTTAAATATGAAAAATTATTATCTGATAAAAACACCCTCTTATTTTGTTTCAAGATTGAATCATGGCTTCTTCGAGTAGGCGTAAATGTAAGAATAGTCCTGACACCTTCTGTTATATATGTGGCTGTTACACACTTCAACGTCAAAGGCGCAATATTTCTGACATATTGCACATATTGGCTATTTTTAAGTTCCCCTTGGTGATCAAGACAAGAATTGGGCTCCTCATATTGCGTGTCAAAATTGTGAGGAAATGCTTCATGAATGCACAAAAGGAAAATGCAAAGAAATGCCTTTTGGTATTCCCATGGTTTGGCGTGAACCTAAGGACCACAGCAGTGACTGTTATTTCTGTCTGATCCATACAAAGGGCATTGGCAAAAAAAAAAAAAAAGGCATATGATCGCATATCTTAATATTCTTCAGCAACACGACCTATCCCATACTCTGAGACACTTTGGTTTCAGTTTTCCATGGTTTTATTTCTTCTAAGGACAAAGAAAGTGAACATGGTGATCAAGTGTATTTTGATAAGATGTATGAGGAAGTGGTTGTAGAAACTGAAGGGTGTTCTTCTGATGTCAAACAGTCATTAACCCCTCAGCAGTTTAGCCAACCCAAATTGAATGACTTAGTAAGAGATTTGAGCCTATTAAAGGAAGCAGCTGAGTTGCTAGCCTCCAGGCTTCAAGAAAAGAATGGACTTTTTCCGGTCAGCTAAAGTATCCCATTTCTGGAAGCATAAACAAATCTTTGTGAACTTATTTTCTGAAGGCAAACACTTTGTTTACTGTCATGATATCAGTAATCTTCTCAGCCAGCTAGGTGTTACCACTTACAGTCCAACAGAATGGCGGCTATTTCTTGACAGCTCTAAATGATGGCAGACTACTACTGGAGCATCAAATGAGATTGTCCTCAACAAGTACAAAAATGCAAGAGCTACAATCGCAAATTTTTGCCTAAAGAATTTAAATAAGTTTTGCGCAAATTTTACGATTAAAAGATGAGGTTTTATATAGTCCATTTTGAAATTGTAGACAAATTCTAATCTAATCATATATTTTATTGTTTTAGTGTAATTACTGCATTACATAAATTGTTATATTTTCACAAAGGTGATGCCCAAGAAGACATTCTATTTTATTATGTTAAACTAAATGTTGAAAATTTTACAATATAAGAAATTAAAATCTCTAGTTGCAAAAGAACTGTAGTTTACAGAGAAAAACTAATGTCAGATTTGAGATCAGCACACTCGAATTAGGTAAGAACAAGTGTTTTTGTGGATGCAACAACAATTTTGTTCCCCAGTGTAATAGTTAATCTAACAGGTGTAAGGTGGTATCTCATGGTAGTTTTGATTTGCATTTCTCAAATAGTAATGATGAGCATTTTTTCATATAACTGTTGGTCATTTGTATTTCTTTTTGGGAGAAGTGTCTGTTCATGTCCTCTTCCCATTTTTTTTATTGGATTGTTTGTTTGTTTGTTGCTGAGTTTTGTGAATTCTTTATATATTTTGGATATTAGTCCCTTATCTGAGCTGTTGTTTGAAAATATCATCTCCCCTTTAGTTGGTTGTCTATTTGTTGTGTTCACAGTATCTTTTGCTGTGCACAAGGTTCTTAGTCTTATGTAGTCCCATTCATTTATCTTTGCTTTTAATTCCCTTACCTTTGTAGTCAAATTCATAAAATGTTCTTTATGACCAAGAACCATGAGTGTAAAGCCAGTAGCCATGACCACCATCACAGCTGCCTGGCCCATGCATGTTCACATTTGATTCAGACAGATGGTAATGAAACAACAAAGCCAAGAACTGGTGGGCCATTAGCTTTAATTCTAGCTTGCAACTGGCGGGCAAGGAATACACACAGTGGGAAAACACTTCCATTTCCATTCAGGGCTCCCAAAGCCACTGTCTTATTCAAGTTTCCTAGAATCAAAGGTATCTACCTCACTAGCCTTATTCACCTCTGTTCCCCATCTCCTTTTCTCTGAGCAAACTCTGCACAAACTGGCTTCTACTTCAGCACTCCACCATCTTGGCTGCTTCTCATCTACTCCACGTGGTCTTTCTCTGCTCTCCTCCAGCATGGGCTTCTTTGCCCCAGTTTATAGTGTAGAAATCAAAACCTTTAATCCAATCACAATCAAGGAAGTCTCTGATACAACGTCACTTATCTGAGGCATGATGGGATTCCTCATGTGAGTACACCACCCCACATCATGCAACACTCAAGGGTGTGGGATAAAGCTTAGTGTTGAAAATATCTTAGCATTAAAAGGGTGGGAAAGTTTAGTATTAAAACAGCCTTAGTCTATAACAACCTTGCCTGCTTACAGCCTGTTCCCTACACCCAATGCAAACTATAAGTGAGCAAACATAAATATCATATTTACAAACTTATATGACCAAGAATGAGTTTAGTACCTATGTTTTCTTCTATGTAATTTATTGTTTCAGATCTTATGTTTAACTCTTTGATCCATATTGAATTAATTTATATGTGAAGAGATAAACTATAGTCAAGTTTCATTGTTTTGTATGTGGCTTTCTAATTTTCCCAGCACCATTTATTGAATAGGCTTTCTTTTCTCCATTGTGTGTTTTTGGCTCCTTTACCAAAGATGATTTGACCATAAAAAAAAAAAAAAGATGATTTGACCATATGTATGTGGTTTTATTTCTGGGGTCTCTATCCTGTTCCATTGGTCTGTGTGTCTATTTTTCTGCCAGTATCATGCTGTTTTGATTATTGTGGCTTTGTATTATAGTTTGAAGTTAGGTATTGTAATGCCTCCAACTTTGTTGTTTTTCCTTAGAATTATTTTGGTTATTAGAGGTATTTTATGGTTCCATATAAACCTGATAAGTTTTGTTTTATTTCTTTAAAGAATGACATTAGAATTTTGATGGGAATTTCATTAAAGTTGTATATTGCTTTGGGAAGTATGGCCATTTTAACTATATTTATTCTTCCTATCCACAGATAAGAAAAAATACTTAAGGTGAATATATTATTAAAGTTGGAAAGCAAAGGGAGATAATGTTTCTATACATCAGTAGAACTAATAAAATACAGATACACTTAGACCTTAAGTTTTAAATATATATGATATAATACATAAAGCAGCTACTAAAATATCTATGCAATGAGACATACTCTAAAGCACAACAAGAAAACAAAGTAGAATTCTAAAATATGCTGAAGAACTCTGTAGAGAAACAAAAATAGAGGAAACAGAACAAAAACAACAACAAAAAATGCAAGAAATAAACTTTAACAAATCAAATTGTTAAATTAAATGTAAATGGTCCAAATAAAATACAAAAATTGTCAGGGTGGATAAGAAACCATGATTCAACTATATTGTCTCCATAAGACTCACTTAAATACAACAACTTATGTAGTTTGAAAGTAAATGGATGGAAAAATAAACAAGATTGTTCAGAAAAGCTTCATTTTTTTATAGCCAAAAACTGAAAACAACCAAAATATTCTTTAATACAATATGGTTAAACAAATTGTAGTACATTCATATTACAGGATACTGCTACTTAGCATTAAAATGAAATAAACTATTGAAACATGATACAACTTGAAAAAATCTCAAAAGAATTATGTTGCACAAAAAAAGCCTATTTCAAAAGGTCATATATTGTATAATTCCATTTACATTTTATAAATAATTAAATTATAGATATTGAAACTGATTAATGGCCATTGGGGATTATGGATGATATGTGGGGAAGGAGTTGGTGTGACTTAAAAGCAATAGCATAAGGTAGATATTTGTGTTGTAAGAATAGTTTCGTGTCTTTATTATTGTGGTGGGTCCATGAATCAACTCAGGTACTGAAATGATGTAGACCAGGGGTCCTCAAACATTTTACATAGGGGGAAAGTTCACTGTCCCTCAGTCCGTTGGAGGGCAGCCACATACAGTACTCCATACACTGACCACCAATGAAAGAGGTGCCCCTTCCGGAAGTGCGGCAGGGGACGGATAAATGGCCTCAGGTGGCCGTAATTTGACCCGCAGGCTGTAGTTTGGGAACCTCTGAATTGTAGACTATGTGGACGCATTACACTAATGTCCATTTTCTAGTTTTGCTGTAATACAGCAGTCATATGTCATTTAACCAGTGGGAGAACCTGAGTGAAAGACATGGAAGCTTTCTGCGTTAACTTTGTGTCTTCTTGTATATCCAGTTATTTCAAAGAAAGAAGTGAAAAAAATTCTTATTCTTTTGGGACATGTTATTTAAACACTTGGAATACAATGTTTATCTGTAAAATGAGCATAATAATACTCACTGCTAAGTTTAGTATTGAGGCTTCAATAAGTTAGTGTGCAAGTATCCCATACTCTGCCTTGAGTATAGAAGGTAATAGATAAATGTTGGTTGAACAATGTTAACTAAAATTGTATTAGGGCAGGTTGCTTTTTATGTTAATGGGGTTAAAGTTCTGAACCTAATCCCAATGTGATAAGGGAAAATCATTTTTTTTTACATTAGCTAGGTATCCTACAATTCAATTTAGTTTTGACACTATCTGGTTGGAGATAGCATCAGACTCCACAGGTTAAGAGCTCAGTCCCATATAGCTGCCATTTCTCCCACTTCAGATGCCAGTCAAGCCCAGGTTATCACCTACGCTTTTGACCCACTGGCTGTGGTTAGGAGATTCCAATGACCGTTTCCTTGGGTTTGATTAATTTCCTAGACTGGATCATAGAACTCAGAGAAACATTTTATTTACCAGGTTACCAGTTTATTATAAGAGGAACAGCTAGATAGATAAAATTCATATGATAATATATGGAAAAAAGGCATGGAGCTTCCATGGCTTTCTCCAGCCTTGCCATTCTTCCACAATTCACGTGTTCTCCAACTCAGATGCTCTCTGAACCCTGTCCTTTTAAGTTTTTATGAATGCTTTATTTCACAGGTAAAATTGGTTAAATCATTGGCCATTGGCAACTGATTCAACCTCTACCCCTTTTTCTCTTCCCAGAGATCAGAGGAGTGAAAGTGAAAATTCCAACCCCCTAACCACATGGTTGACAGTCTTGGCAACTAGCTTCCATCCTTAGGTATTCAAAAGCCACCTCATGACAAAACAGAAGAAATTTTTACTGCTCTCATCACTTAGGAAATTCCAAGGGTTTTAGGAGTTCTGTGCAGGGGTAAAAAACACATATGTATTTTTTATTACAAATTTTAATCTTACAGAATTGCACCCATATTGAAACTAAAAGGAAAAGAAATAGATGATTCACATTTAGGAGTAAAGTATATTTATTAATAGGCGCTAAGGGTAATGGGGAAATTGCAGAAAGGAAAACCTTGCTGTGTCACTACCATGTTATCTCTTTTCAAATTTTAATTTTTAACTGTAAGAAGTCATTTGGAAGGCAAGGTCAGAGAGCAGCAGTCTTTAACTTAGCTATACGTGTGAAGCCTAATTTGTGCCAGCCACTGTGCTAAACCATGGGATACAATAATAAACAGATACTGTTTCCTAATATAAAGAGGCTCTTGTTTCATAAGCCTTAAAATCAATGACTACAATTCTGAGAATTAGTTCATTAATGTGGTGGTAGAGATACTATGCAACTATGGAAGAAGATGTACCTGGCTTTTCCTGGAATGCTTAAGAATGGTTTCATAAAGCTTTGAAGGATAACTAGGAGTTTGTTGTGTATATAAAGGGACAGAGGATAGTCTTAAACAGTAGAAACAATAGGAGGATTATAGAGAAGATAAATTATTATCTTCAGATGCATAGTTTTGCTCCTACGTCTAGTTCTTCACTGCTCATTTGCTTTTAATCTTTCACAGTTGGGTTTCTGGCCCATTGTCACTGAATTGTCACATGATCACCAAACAATCTAACACACAGGTGACTGTTTGGATCTTATTTAACCTAATTGACATAGCTCACTGCACACTGCTTGCTCCAGGAAACATTTTCCTCTTTTGGTTTCTTGAAATAAAGACTAAGGAAGAATAAAATGATAAGAGAACTAAATACTGTACTTGGCTTCTATACTAAAGTAAAAAGAATTCTATAAAGGACACTGTTTGATCAGTTGTCAGAACTGGAACATGGATAGTGGTAGAATAAAAATATAATAACAATATTATTTGTATGAAAGTGGATAACTGCACTGTGGTTATGTTAGAGAATGCCTAGTTCTTCAGAAATGCACACTGAAACAATTAGGGAGAAAAGAGCATGATATATATAGGTTGCTCACAAAGGATTCAATATGCATTACATATTCTTTTTCTACATATGCTATACATAGTAAGTAGTGAAGCAAATTGGAAAAATGATTATGAATGAAACTGAGTAAAGAATATAGTGTATTCTTTAAATAATTATTGCAATAATGTTTAATATAAATCTGAAATTAATTCCTAAAATATAGAATAGAAAAAATAGAAATAAACCATTAGTATAAGTAAATTTTAAGGAAGTTTTTATATCCAGAAACTTCTAAAGAAAGATATTTTTTTTAAATATACTAATTGTTTAGCCCTGGCCATTTGGCTCAGTGGCCAGTTGGTTCAATGGTAGAGCATTGGCCAGGAATGTGGATGTCCCAGGTTAGATTCCTGGTCAGGGTACACAGGAGAAGCGCCCATCTGCTTCTTTACCCCTTCTCTTTTTGCTTCTTTTACTCTCTCTTCTTCTCCTCCTACAACTATGGCTCAATTAGAGTGAGTTGGCCCCAGGCATTGAGGATGGTTCCATGGCCTTTGCCTCAGGTGCTAAAAAATGGCTCCAGTTGCAATGGAGCAAGAGCCCCAGATGGGCAGAGCATTACCTCTTAGTGGGCTTGCTGGGTAGATCCCCATCAGGGCACATACTGGAGTCTGTCTGCTTCCCCTCCTCTCACTAAATTAAAAAATACTACACTGCACTGTTTAAATTAAGAAGTGAAATGGCAATTCCAAGTGACTCAGGTGTTATCTGCAATAAGATTGAACCCACAACCTAAATTTTCTGTAGATTAGGTTGAAGTTCTGAGTATCTATCATTCTGTGACTTCTCATTTCTTCTTGATGTTTTAAAACTACAGTAGACCGTGAATGAGTTGGCAAAAATTACATAATTTCCTGCTAAAAAGATATAAACAAATCACACATGTTCAAAAACTAGTCATTGCTTCTATTGTTAACAGAAAGTATAGTTAACTCTGGAACAGAAGAGTTTGAACTACATGGGTCCACTTCTATGTGGATTTTTTTCATTAAGTATCTGTACTAATTTTGATTAGTGATTCAGAGTCCACAGATAAGGAGGCCCATTGCATGCATTGATCTTGGCCATTTTATATAGGGGACTTGAGGATCTGCAAATTTTTGTGTCTGTGAGGGATCCTAGACCTAATGTTCCTTAAATACCAAAGAACAATTTAAGTTTTAAGAGAGTGAAACTTTATAAGCAGGTTTAGAATGTGCTAGGTCAGCACCTCTAACCTCTGCATTGTTTAAAGGCCAACTGTGTTTATATCTATTTTTAACACTAAACTTAGCTTACATGTTGACTGCTGTTCTGAGTTACATTACTTTGAGATTTAGCAAAAGAGAATATACAAAATATTAATATTTCTTAAATAAAATATAAATATATTAGTGAATTGCACAATTTTGCATTCAAATATAAATATGTAAGTTGACAAAAGCTAGCAGAATTATCAAACACATTACTTAAAGCAGAAACTCCACAGTACTATGCATTTAAATATAGATCATTAACAAATTATAATTTGAAATTATTGGAAGCATTTATAAAAATAGCAGCCATGTCTAGCTATTCATTGGATAATATTTAATATTTATGCTAATTTTAGTAATTTGCTCTATGTGGCAGGATCAGGAAAACAAATCTATGCAGTTTAATTTATAAACCCAATCTGTCTTCTTCCAGCTTTATGATGTTAAAATATCATTATTCTAATAACTTCACTAACCAATATTCATGCTATTTAATTAAACTAAAATGTATCCAAGCACTTTAAAAAAAGGAAGAATATGCATAATCACAAGCACTGCAAAGCAGAAGAGTTAAATCCAAAATATTAATCTTTAATTATATAAAGATGGAGATTATGTGCTTTGTTCTTACAAAAAATATATATGTATTGCTATATCAGATTTAAGTCCCTGGAAAGATGATTAAGAATCAGTTTTAAATTTGCATAACATCTTATTTTTGAAGCACATTTATGCCTATTATCTATTTTGAGTCTCAAAATTGCCAGGGATTATTGTCATTTGAGTTTTGGAAAGTAGGAAAGTAGCTGAGAATAACTGAGGCTAAGAGATTTGTGGTAGGATTGGCTGAACTGATGAACAGAAAAGTTGAGATAGGAGCACATGTATCCTCACTGTCAGTCCTGGGTTTGACTCACACCCCACAGAGAGTCCTGCCATTAATTCAGTGCTCACACACCAGGTTTTATGACTCCGCAGCCACTCTAGAGTCAAATGTTAGAAGTCAAGAGCACACTCATGCTTCAGAAACATTATAGCGGCCTTAATGCATATTACATAAGTGTATACTGCTATTATATTGATTTTTTCTCACATTAATGGTAATACTGAGCATGTGATATGAGTAAGTCTCATTAGACTTACTGCATAAATGAGGGAGCTGAAAGACACTTAAGGATAAGTGATATTAAAGAAAGCATTTGCAGATAATATAGATGTTCCACTTGTACTCCGTGCCTATATAAAATGTGTCTTTCTGATTTCTTTAAAAGCATTATCATCACAATAGCCTTGTTGAAGCTATTTCCACTAAAAATATAAAATAAATAATATCAATTCTCTTTATCTGAAATGTAACATCCTATTCATTAAAAGTACCACCTTCACTTCCACAGCACATTCAAAGCTATATAGCTCAAATATTAAAGTTTTATGCACTGATGATTCTGTTAGAGTTGTTGCTGTGAAAACAGAAGAGTTTTGATGATGATTATCCTCAGCTTCCTAAAGTAGACTTAATGTCTTTAGGAGGATGTGCACTGAAACCCATATACATGTCCTATCCCTTAATTCTACATAGTTATGGTATCTTGTATGAGTCACTTAAATTCTTGGGTTTTTAGATCCCTCATCAGTTAAAATTTAATTCTAACTACCAGATCCTTGATTTTGAACTGCATTTTCAAATCAGACCCAGCAACCCCATAATTTGTATAATGTGATTCTCCCGATTACCTTAGCAGTTCACGTTGGCCTCTTAACATGTGAAGGCTGACAGAATAAAAGCCTTACACATTTAAATGAAACTATTCCTCTCTCATAATATTTCCATGTGGGCCTTCTGTCTATTGATCTTTGATTCTCCAGGACACTACAAATGAAAACAACCTTGTTTAAGCATCTAGAGACATAGGTTCAATGCTGGACTTCTGACAGGCAATGTTCTCTTTACTTTGGTGAACCACAGGGTCTTTAGGTATAAAGAACAAGGATTCAGAGATGCATCCTGCCCACCTCCTGACTGAGATGTAAAGAAAATAGGTTGACTTCAGTTTTGAACACACGAGGCCACAGGTGACTGTTGAACAGCGCAGACAACAGCAACATATCTCGGCATTACCTGACGGGGAGATGTGCCGCCAAGAAATGGAAGGCTCTGGCTTCCCAGTGGCCAAGCAAATCAGGGTGATATTGGTTCCTTCATTGATGGTCATATCACTTGAGATGTCATATATCTTCGGAGGAACTGAAATGGTAAAACATGCAGTGGTCAGAAAAAAAATCTATAAGTTTCTGTTGAGCTATATATGGTAACTCCGTGATATCATGCAATAAAGTTGTGGCAATGAAATGAACTTATGGTCTATGAACATTTCCCAAAGGATCAGTTCTCTAGATCCTCAGGACTCTACGAGGGTTGTTGTTGTGCTTAGTTGCTTCATTTTATTGTCCTCCAATTATAAGACATGCAATATTTCAAAAGAAATGAAATATTTAATAACAAAATGTTTGAACATTGCTTAAGTTAAAATTGTATCATGAATACTGTGTATTAAGGAAAGTAGAATATAGCCAATCTATCTGTTCTATCATGTATCTTTACTACTGTGATGGTTTTTTTGTTGAAAAAATTAAACAGAAAAGGAAATCTGGAAGAAATTGGAAGTAGTGGAACAGTGATGCTTACATGCTGATTTTAGAGCCAAGTGACGTAGAAACATATACTGAATTGGGAGATAAGATTTCAGGGTTCCAAAGGCATTTGGAGCCTCAATTTTCTATCTTCCAGGTAGTAGGAGATTCTCAGCATTTATATTTTAAGGAACACAGTTACTAAAGTCTGTGAAACTTGTGTTCAACAAGAGTTTTCTTGTCAGTAATGGCTGGAAACCACTCATTGAAGCAAGTCTCTTCACTGGGGCATTTCTAGAACCTCTGTTATGCCCACTATAAATCTCCAAAATTAAAGGAGAATATATTATGGGTTTTAAAAATCTTCATTGATATGTTAAACTATGGACGGTTTTATCCCAGTGCATTTGGCAAAACTATTCATCACAGAATACAATTTGGGAATCTTGGATATGAAAATTCCTAAATTAATTCCCTGAATTGAAATGTCCATTATTCTCTGAAATACCAAATGGTCTCATTTAAACCTCAAACAACATAAATATGAATCCTGGGTCCTTTACTGGCTACTGTGTTATTTTGGGCAAGTTACTTAATGTATTAGTTCAGTGTCTTCATCTGAAAGCTGTAAGTAATAATAACACAAATCTCTTATAGCTGTTAGGAGAATTAAATAAGTTAGTATATTTTAAAGGACTTAGAAAAACACCTGACATCAGTGTTAGCTATTATTAGATGTCTTAAAAGACACATATCTTATGCATTCAATTTCAGTACTGCCCTTTTTTTATGCCTTAAAATTGCTCTCAGAACTTCATAACTTTGTTAGTATATGACTGGTATGTGTCATAAATTTTGGTTTACTGTATAACAATTATATGCCGATGTTCCAGGTTAAAGCTAAATAAATGGCAATTAGATAACTTGATCATTATTATAAAAAAATTTTTTTCAGTAGAATATCTTAATAGACTCTTAGAGTTTATATAAGAGATGTTTTCATTTAGTTAAAAAGAAAACAGTAACAAGAATCTGTCATAGCATAAATTAAATTACCCATACTTTGAATATTACCTTTGGCTTTTTTAATGAAACCATAACTCCACTACAAGTAAGTCTATTATATTGATTACAAATATAAAGCATTTGATTATATGTTACTGTTGCTATAATTGAAGAAAAGGCTTACTCCTAAGTGATTTACTACTGTAACTATTTCTAAATTATAATCTTTAATTGGCATTTAAAACCTATGATATATTATCATGACTGTTACCATAATATTTTTAAGAAATTACTAGCATTGGACCTTCCTATGTTCAATGCAAATTTCTGCTATTTTTTCTCATGGAAAGAAAAGTATTAAATTTATTGTTTCACTAGGAAAAAATTAAACATATTATCATTGAACTCTTCAGTGAGCTTTTATTAGGAAAATAGTAAAAAAAATAAAATCCATTCCAAAAAAAGACTCTTTTTAGCTTAATTGAAACAGAACAGAAATACAGACAATTAAAATAACATAGAAGAAAAAGTATGGAAAAATGTAAATGATCTACTATTGGTAAACAGGAAAGCTAATTAAAATAAACTTATAACCGTACACAGCAAGATAATTTACTATGTGGATGTAGATATAGGCTTGATATAGTAAACTATAAAATATATGTGTATATGTACGTTAATGTACACACATACAAAATAAATAGATACACACTAACACACATTATTAAAAAAAGTTACATAGCACTTTCTCCCTTATATAGAATATAATACAAAGAAAAGAGGTCAGCCTAGCCTGTCTAGTTTATTTATATGTTTTAAACATACAACTGACTCAACTTTAGACTGAGGCTGTGTATGTATTGAAGAGAAATGCAATACTGTCATAAGACCATGCAATCTATTCTCTCAATTATGTTATTTTGCCAATTCTATCTGATATTTTAAAAGTTTAGTTTCATCTTTATACATCCACCTATATTTTAAGCAGTAAATGTAAATGGTAAACTAATAAGGCACAATCTTTGATGTCATGGAAAAGCATCAGCATTCTTTGGCCATAAACTTAGATTTAACATTTAATTACAAGAAATTGTGTGGTGGGAAAGAGTGTTGAGTTCTAGGTGTGACATTCATCCTAGTAACTCTGATCACCTCTTGGGACTTCATAATTCAGGATATGCTACAGGGAAGAAACATATGGAAAGAGGAGGTCAGTAAGAAAAAATTTTTTGGCAAGGCCCTTCTCCCCAGAAAGCATCACCTGTTAACAGCAGATCCTGTGTGTAAAGGGAAGAGCCAATGAAATCCTTCACATGCTCTGTAGTTTTTGGAGGCAAAAGCAGATGTTGCTTCAGTGAATATTTAAAGTCATTGCTTATTGAATTTAAGACTTCTACCTAGTAGTATGAAATGTTAATTCTGGACACACAGGAAATACAAAAATTTCAAAGCATAATTTTTGTCCTTAAAGAATTTATAATTAAGAGAAGGAGGCAGATAAGAATGTAAGTAAGATACAATAAATATTTTCCACATTATTCTTTACCATTTTACATGAGTAACACATATCTAGTAGGTATGCCTTCTGGGTTCAAACTGGCAAAGATTAGCTTCATATTGGTTTCTTTTAATGCAAAACATATAAGACAATTTGTGCACAGAGCTATTCAGTGAGGTGTTATTTATAACGGAGAAAAAACTATTAATAATCTCAATGTAGAACAACATAAATGGAGGTATTGTGATCTCTGCCTGCAGAATAGGGTATGGTTCTGGGGAAGGGTTTGGGATCGTTCCAGGGAGCATCAAGCTAAGAGAAAATGGAAGAGAAAAGAGGTGCTTTTACCCTTGGTGTCAGGGGCAGGGAAGAATGGGAATATCTCAAGTATCTTAAGACCATCTGTTTCTGGTAGCTCTTTCTGGGTTACAGTTTGTGTGTCAATGATATACACAGGTGGGAAAGGATCTATTGAGCTTTCTGAATGACAAAGCAGCACATCTAGAGCTGTGCTCTAGCATAGAAAAACAGAAAATGAGGCAAGTTAGAATAACTTAATATTCTAGATGCAAGTTCACTTTCCATATAACTTATTCCATAGTTTCTCAAACACTTCATTTAAAAATTTGACTTAAATAATGTGTATAAAAAAGAGCAAATGTGTTCAGTCAATTCAATTATTTTAAGTAACTAAATAACTATGAATTTTAATAAGTGTTTTGGGTTTCTGTGTACATTATTTTTGTATTTATGACCAGAGCAGAGTAATAAAGAAATATATAATTTATCTAAATATAAACTTGTTTAATTTGCAGAAAATAAATATCATAACTTTATTATTATGGTCATCATCATCATGGCACCATAAATAAAAACAGTAAAGGACAGATTTTAAATTCCTTCCAAGAATAGAATTCATCTTGTAATCTGGAATATAACCATTAAAATCACAGGTTTTACATGAGCACAGTGTTTTATTACACTAAAAGTCTGTTCAGATGATTTTCTGAAATAATAAATAAAGTTTACACCTGTACTCAGATGCATGAGATGTAAGGCTGTGTCACACATAAGTCTGGGTACCATTTGAGGATGTATCTGATGGTTATCTTAACTGTAAATTCAAGACATGGACTATTTGGATTTTTAAATTTACATAGGCTTACTGGAATCAATTAAATGCCCCATCAAGTTTTTAGGTTGTAATAGTCCATGAAACACCACAGATACTAATACATTTGGAGGCCTTCTGGAGGCTTCCAGGGCTAAAAGTTGGATACAGTATTTATTTAATCCAACATAACATTTATTTAGTTATATACAGATTTTTAAAAAAATCATTAGTCCAGCCTTTACTGTGACCACAATATTCTTTAGTCAAGGTGTAAAATTAGTTTCTTAAAGGAAAGTACACTGAGTATATACCACTTGTTTTCTGAAGTTATAGGTTCATTACCAAAAACATTTAAAGACTTTGATTTATCTATTTGAATTATGTGTATAATCGCTAGATCTGATCTTCAAAATATTTTGCAGACCAAGCAAGAAATAAAGATAAGTGATTTTGTTTTCTGATGGTCTGTTTGACCAACCTCTTCACAGTGAATTTCTCCACTCCAAAAAGTTACCAGAAAGAAGAAACACTAAAATGTGAATTTTGGAGTGAATACTAAAAGGTTAAAATTTCATTTTAAAACATGTGTCAATGATGACATTGGTCATCTTAAAGTAGGATCGATTTTTCTAGTTATGTGTCTCATTGAAATAACCATTTGCATCTGCAACCCTCTGTTTCTTCTCACTCCTATTTTCTTACAGTTTCTTTATTACAGTATTTTTTTTACAATCATCCATTGTCATTGGCCTTTATTTCTTTACTTTATTGCCTGTCTTCTCTTCATAAAAAGTAAAGTAAACTCCTTGTTGTAGAAACATTGTTTGCTTTATTCAACAGCATATATATCACCAGCACCTACAAGAGGTCCTGAAACATACAGGATAGTTAAGAAGTATTTGTTTGATTTTCTTTGCATGTGCTGAACTAATAGTGCTTTGACTTCTTAAAGAAGATTTCACATAGAATTTTATACCCTGGCAATGATGATATAATAAAAATTCTGAGAATATGGTAAAAATGTTATTATAATGCCATAGGTCCTTTATGATTTTTATTTTCAAAGATCTCCTAAGTTGGGGGATTCAGTATTCCTTTGAATTTATACAAACTCAGAGAAATAATTGGACCTTTATTATATAAATTTATTTTCAAGAGAATGAGCTATGCCATCTTAGGCAGCACTGCATGCCTTATTTTATTTATTTATTTATACTGGAGAAGTCATGTAAATATAGGGTCAAAAAGATTTGACTCTGGGGTATGTACATATTATGTTCACTTTATTTTTTCCTCTCCACAGACTTGGAATCTGTTTTAGTTCAAATAAACCACATCTCTGAAGATTTTTCAAACTGCTTGAGTGAACAGGCTAGACAGAACTATAAATCTTGAGAGAACTGGCTTTTTTTTTTTACACTCGTATCTTGAAATGGCTGGCAATATTGAAAGAACAGTCTACCTTTCCTGAGGCTGGCATTTCTCTGTTCAGTCCTGGGCACCTTCCAGGAAGGGAAAGCGGGGTCTTTGTTACATAACAAACCTAGAAAAGGTGCTGTTCTCAGACTGAAAGAAGCAATTGTTTTATGTTATTTTTTTAATTGGTTTTCTTGTGGGTGCTTGATTTCCTGGCCTGATCTAACTAGCAACATTGTCTTCTCCAGTTCATAGATTCTCACTGACTTTTTATAGTTGATGACTTTTCAGAGACTTCTTTGGCTTCTTCTTTCATTCTAGCACCCAAATAGTAGTTGAAGAAAAAATTATCCAAGCATGACTAAATGTAAACCTTCCATATTTGTGAATTACTGACAGATGGAATACGGCAGAATAACTTTTTTGGGGAAAAGAACATGTATGAGATAAATGGATCTTTCACACTCACTTCAAACTTTGAATCATGTTGCTTACTGTTTTTTGTTTTTAGAAAGCCTAGTGCACATTTTTTTCAAGCTACTGAGTTCTTTAAGGGGTCAGCTATATAAAATGACAGAACAGTCAATAACTTATTTTAATTCATTTATCCATCAATCCACCCAGATTTTTATTGAGCAACAACTTGATTAAGCAATAAATCTTAAGGAGTCCATGTCTAAGGACCTAATACTATTAATTATAATATGGAATCATAAATCCTACAAAGTGAATTTTATAACTACAAGGTGCTTTGAGAACACAGAGTAGGCAATCTACCTCTGCCAATGGAGTCAGAATTGGAGGGGCTACTGAGATTAGAAAAAGCTTTATGAAACAAACGGCATTTGAGTAGAATTTGATGGTTATTAACTGTAGCTTTCTGCATCCAGACAGTTATCAGAATAATCTGATGAGGATTTTTTCAATCTTAGGTTTGGAAAGAAGCCTAATTAGGGAGATCCCAGACCAAGAAGAACACAGTAAGTTCCAAAGTCTTAAAGTTTGGTAATGGATTACCAGATACCAGAATGACCCCTGCATGTACTTCTCTCTATTATTTATGTAAAAACTCTACTCTAAATAGCGAGGTCTTCCTTCACATCCTTAGAGCACTCATTTGCCCTCAATGGTCTAATATTAAAATGTAACTATCCTTAGAAGAGATGATACTTTAATATCTGGCATTCATTTTCATACTTCCTGAGAGCAGTATGACAATGTAAAGAAGGCTTCATACTGGAGGTAGAAGCTGTCATGAGCAACTTCCCCCTGTGGTTAATTTTCCCTTGGGATAATCAAGAATCCGTTTTCTGTAACATTGAGCAAGACAATTGGCAAAGAAGAGAAGAAAGTAAGCATCTAAGAGGAATACACCTTACATGACATGTAGATGTAGAAAAATTAAAGTGGAAATAGTGTCCCTATCTCTTTCCCTTTTCTCCATTTCAGCATGACTGACTAATATATAAATTATGCATCAAGTATGATGAGAAAAAGGAAGTAAAACACTTCCTAAATTTTAAGAAAGAGTTCCTCATTGAAGCAAAGTGCAGGTTTTAAAGTTGTATTTTTTTAATTTTTATTTTATTCATTTTAGAGAGGAGACACAGAGTGAAAGAGAGAGAGAGAGAGAGAGAGAGAGAGAGAGAGAGAGAGAAAGAGGGGAGGAGCTGGAAGCATCAACTCCCATATGTGCCTTGACCAGACCAGTGCAGGGTTTTGAACTGGCGACCTCAGTGTTCCCAGGTCAACGCTTTATCCACTGCGCCACCACAGGTCAGGCGCAAAGTGCAGGTTTTAGTAGGTAGATTTTCAGTGGCAAACACACACACACACACACACACACACACACACAATTTAATGAGGTTATCGGGTTAGAAAGGATAAGTTTTGGCAGTTTAACATTTATTTGATGCTTTTAAATTTTTTATTGAAGACGGCTTTTTTATTTGCTATATAAATATTTTGAAAATCATAACATTGTTATACGAGTTTCAAAATTTTAGACCTAAAGGTTTTTCTTTTTGCTTCATTTTGGCTAAGGGATCAATAGCTTCTACACAGGAGTGTTTACACACCAGAATTCAAACCACTGCTTCACCTCGGGCTAGCTTCAGCTTCACTTATTGGATGCTTCAAAGATATAAGACACTGTTTAAAATCAGGACCATAATAGCAGCTACCCCCTAAGGCGGTCGCAGCAACAGCAGCAGCAGCAACAGCAGGAAGGCTGGAGCACACTTACAGCCTGTTGTATATACTACAGTGAATCTACAGTGCCTGCTTAATGCGCCCCTTTCCCTAGTAGGAAATATTTACAAAACACATAGGAAGAATTCCACAACTGAAATACATTAGAGCACACAATTACATGTGCCCATTCCTTCCTAGTGAGACAGAATTCTTAAGGAACAAACTCTCTATCTTTAAAATCTGCAGTGATGATAGCATTTTATTAAGAATTAAAAGTGACATTTTTTTTCTGGAAACAATTTGGCAATATACTTTAAGAAATTTTTTAAATCCCAACCTGCTAAGCCAATGATTTCTCCTTCCAGGAATTTACTTTGAGCAAAGCAGATACCTTTTTCTGTGTAGGGACTATTCCCATAAACCTCGTGGCCAGCCTCATTGCTCTGCTTGGAAATGTGCCAGAAAACACCCTCTGGAGTGGCCTGGCTGAACTGTTCTTGCCTCATCCTTGGCAGTGAACTTTTCTCCGCATAAACCAGGGAAAACCGCCCAGCTGTGTCACACTAGAACCCAGCTGTCTTCTTTGCAAACATTTTCGATCTCTGAAAGCTTGCTTTAGGGTTTTTTGAAACACGAGTCCAATGTCTACCCTTGGATTCAGTTATAATGTAACACCTGGTTTCTTTTATGAGGTAAGCCTGTTTCGGTAAAATATGAGTTCTCCTTGATAGGCTCAGGTTTCTGTAAATGAATTTTAATAGATTTTAAAATCTAAATGCTGCAATGGTTTTTTACACTTGCAGAAAGGATGTGTCATTGCAGCACAATGAGAAAATCATGCCTTTCTGAAGTACTCTGGGTTTTTTGTTCTTTGAAAATAATATTTATTTTGTTGATTATAAAGTTAGTATACAATTATTGAATAAAATGTGGAAATTTATATAAAGAATAAGGAAAAAACCCCAACAACACTTATTATATTGAAACATTTAAAATTGCCCTTGGCAGATTAAAAACAAATGGCTACTGATCATTTTATGTGATTTCATTTTATATAATCCCACCATTCAGAAAGAATCATTACTAATTGTTTCACATATTTCATTTTGTTTCTTTTGTGTGTGTGTGCATGTGTTTTTACATAGATCCAAAAGATTTCCACATGACCCAAATTCTCATCAGAAAATTGTGCCTAAACCTTGGTTAAAAATTTTTTTCTAAGACATACATCCTCTAGAACAGTGGTTCTTAACCTTTTTTGAGGTACCGAACACACCAGTTTCATATGCGCATTCACCGAACCCTTCTTTAGTGATAAATAAAATATAATTTTTTTTTCCAAATTCAAGACATAGGTATATGTTTTATTACTGGTGCACAAAATGAGCCATGCATGAACATCACCTTGCTCAAAGAACAAAACCAACAAAGTGCATGAACTCACAACAAATTACGGTATTACTTTATTCTGGCCTCCACAGCAGAGGCTTCTCCAAACCCCTGAGACTGACTCATCAGACCCCTAGGGTTCGATAGAACCCAGGTTAAGAACCACTGCTCTAGAAACTGAGCTAGAAGGCAGTAGGAGAAGAATACAAAAAAGTAACGCATTTTAGCTCTCTTCCTTTCTCTTTGGACACATGTCTAACAAAAGAATACCTACGAGAAAAGTTAATATTTATTGGACATAACTATGTGTAATGTAGTGAGGGATTAAAGACTTTTATTTTATTTTCAGGAGTGGGACTTGTCATGGTGCAAAATTCTATATATCTAGTGTTCAATGTCCTCTTCCACTCTCTCACTTGCTTCTTTGTTAGTTGGCTTATGTGGCAGTTTTATAATATGGCCCCAAATTCTTCCACCATCATAAATAGAGTCTTTGTACTGCCCCTGCTTCATCTTCAGTTGAATTTGAGCAGCCACCTAGAGGCTTTGATTAATAGAATTGAGAAAAAAAGCTATGTGACTTCCAAGACTGAATCATAAAATACCACTTGTCATCTGTCTTGTTTCTGAGCACACTGACTCTGGGAGGTCTAATTTCCTATATAGTTAGCCCAACCATCTTGAATCTACCATGCTTGAGAGAAAAGGTGGATACATTTCTTGTAGACCCCCTATGGAGATGTTCTGAAACAACAACAACAGAAAGAGAGTTTAGGAATCACTTCAACACTTCTGTGCCCTAAGGATTGAAGTCATCCCAACAAGATTCCAAATATTATGTCCATATTGTAGTATTATGAGTAAAATACATAACTGTTGTTGTTAAAAATGATGAAGTTTAGGCATAGTTAGAAAAAGAATAATGAACATTATACTAGCTGACTTCAAGGTAATATTATAAAGGTACGACAAAAATAAGTGCAGCATTGACATAAAAATAAACAGCGGGACAAAATAAAGACTCCAAAATAATGAGAAAACATTCCATGAGGTTCAAAATTCTAGATACTTATATTAAAATCTATGATGCTACCACTGACAATATCCATTTAGAAAATGGATGTCCAGATTTGCCAAATTTAAAACATGAATTTCCCCCTTTTATTTGTACTATACAAAATCATTCAAATATCTGTAGGTTACCATGGCCCCAAACCAAATGATACCATTATAGGAATTAGAAAAATTTGCTACTTGCTGAAGACATTTGATCATTACACACTGGGAAACTGTCATAATATAGAAATCTATACAGCCTATGAAAGTAAACAGTGCTCAAAGGTTTATGTGTGTACAAAATCCTCACCATATGCTCCAAACCCTGTGAGGTTGGGATTCAGTAATAAAGTTATACTCTTGCCATCAATGCTGTCTACCCTGGCAAGCCCTCAGCTGGCTCATTTGTCTTAAAAGACCAAAGGAATCCATTTTCACATATTGCTTGGTGACTCATAGAAGCTATACATTATCACACTGATGTGTGGTTGCTCTCATGTCAGAGAATGACTATGATTAGTTCTTCAGAGTAACTATACTCCTGGGTTAAGAAATATTTTGAGAATAAAATTTATTCAGAAATTTAAATAATAAAATCATGATTCCCATTAATATTATGCTCCCCCTTAAAATAATTATCATCTACATTTTTTAAAATCTTCATGTTCCTTTACTTTTCTCAAAGAGAATGATTTATTTATGTTTTCTCAATATAATAACCATATGTTACCATGCAAATATATGCCAGGAGACCTCGATAGAGTCCTATGTTTACATGCACAGATTCTCTCTAAAATTGGGTTAAAAGGTAATTTGCCATGTTTCTTGCCCCTGGATCATTAGTCACAGTGGTCTAAGTGCATTCTCTTATAATTCAATATCAAAGAAATTGGTTTTATGGCATTAACTATATTATATTCAAAATTTTATAAATTATTAAAATACTAGTATGACTACTGCCAAGATATAAGATGGTTCCCATGGAAAAAAGTTGCATTTTAAATTATTCATTGGGAAAAAAAAGACATTCTCTTGCCAGAAATTGTTTTATACCAGGGCTAGCTTCTGGGACTTAAATTTAAATATGAATAAAAAAAAACTCTGAAAAGTTTATATACTTATAATTTTCTTGATTTAAATAAGAGGTTTATCTTTTTAACTGATTGATTTTCAGCTAGTGGGTTCAATATTTTAAACATTTTTGTCTCTAGGTGTTATGCTAATGAGCATTTCATTAATAAAATAATCATAGATAATTTCTTTTAATTAATTATAAAATGAGAGAGGATTCATGTAAAAATACTGAAATTTAGTGACTTACATTTATTCAGTATTTTTAAGTACAGTATAGAAACTTTATAACTAATTAACTATATATACTAACACACAAACTATAAATGTACATATGTATAAATATATACATTTATGTATATTTGTTATTGATATATGTTATATTAGATAGGTGTGTATATGTGTGTGTATCTTTTAAATTAGTGTTTCTTGTTAATGCTGGAATATGATAATAAAGGGTCAAATGTAATTATAGGAAGGTTAACCTCAAATAATCTCTCTACACAAATTTATATATTATTAGGTCAGAAGACATTTATTTATTACTTATTATCACCGGAAAATATATTAGGAGCTCGCTATTTAAACCTACTACAATAGAATCACTTCTTTTCGGTACCTTATATACATATTATGGAATAAAGCAAAAATTGAAGTGAAACAAAAATATAATTATATGAAGTTATAAAAGAGACAAATACAAAAGTATTAAAACCAAAGTTAAATTACCAAACCCACGTGAAGATGAAAGGATGGTGATGGAGATGCAAAGCTAAATTTTGGAATAGTATATTATAATTATCTAAACAGATAAGTGCAGTCCAAGTGGAGTGGCATGTGTGAAGGCATGAAGTTGGGAAACAGCATGACTTATTTATAGACAAGGTATTCATCACTGTGCTTGCAAGAGTTGACTGAACTATTTTAGCTGGTCACAGCTAAAATTATTCCGTCTATTCAGTTTCAACCTATGAAGAAATTTATTTTTCCTACATATTTCTGGAGAACTGATATAAAAGCAAGGACTATTTTATATTAATCCCTGGGTACTATACAGAATCACTGTTAGTACACAGCAAGTGTGCACTAAGTGTTTAATATCAATAGTTCATCAATTCTAAATTTTCCTTATTTGAAGAGTTAGTCTTTCACACATTCATTAAAAAGTTATTCTTCTTCATATTAATTACTATATTCTGAGTAACATATATTTTACCATTTCTCCTTTCTGATTCAAAAGATATTTGAGTAAGCTACTCCCTAGGGAATTATTATATAAGAAATGTTCATTCACGTTAGGTTCTCTGAGGTACTAGGTGTGTAGCAAATTTTCATATCCCAGTTGAAAAGTATCACATTCTATTAGTTTGGCTTTTCATATAATATAATATTATATTTCTAAGAACTTAGAAAAGCAGTCTAGTCTGAAAGTATTTTCCCTTGGGCACATGTTCTGTAACTTCTCCTGCTGGCTACGTTTTCTTGTTTTAAACACTCCAGTCTCATTCCTTGGCAAAACCACTAAAAACAAGGCAAATCCTCTATTTTTTTCTGAAATTTGGATTATTTTTTCTTCTATCATAACTAGTACTATAATAGAAGAGTAGAAAATATATCTAAATGTTTGATTTGAGGGTTGAGAGAAACTAAGGGCAAGGTTTAGCCATGTCAAATAATTAAATTTACCTTTTAGAAAGGTTAACTACCTTAGTAAATAAAAGAAATTTTATGAATACAATCAGATATAAAAATTTCAGGGTCAATGACCATTGTTAATCAGGGTCAATGATAGTTTTAAACAACAGAATGGAAAAATGTGAACAAAGAACTCAGATAGCCAAAAAAAAAAATCCTGTCTGATTAAGCAACTGCAAACAGCGTCGCTGGGTGGATTCATGTCAGCATGAACGGAGAGTGTTACAGATGTGCCACAAGGGTCTGTTTTGCCCCCTCATTTCTCAGTGTTTAACCACTTAAATAAAACTCTAAGAGACATGCTTATTGATGAAACCATATCAGGAGTTATGTACTCAGTTATAATCACTAACATTTAAGAGTGAAACACTGATATGTTATTTCACAATTAATGGTCAATCAAAATAGGCAACCGCTCAGACCCACTATCATGTACAGACACAGCTGAGGGAGCTAGATGTGTTTACATAAAGATAGGAAATGTATGACGAGAAAAATTTTCAATTGATTTGTGGATGTATCTTAAGTCATTCTAGTGGACAGAATAATGGTAGAGTTCCTTTCATTATAATAAAGTATCCTAACAAGAAGTATCCTCACAATGAGAGAGATTATTTTATTAGAGTGTAAACTCCCCATCCTCAAAGAGTTTTCAGAATATGGAAGGCCACTAATATTAGGGCAGAGATTACCATGTTCAGTGAGTGGCTGGGTAAAACATGGTTTTAGGATTTTTCAGCTGTTGGGCTCGTTAGCCTTTGCTGCACAGTATAGGGATACATGAGGAATCAACTCAGAGTAAAACTAATGAACATGCTATAGGGTCTGTGTAAATAGTTATTTACTATGTTCCCTGTGATTACTTAAAACAGACTAGGTCCAAATAAGTCCTATTGAATTTGTGGAATGGAAAGAATATTTGATTAATATGTTTGGGAAGAAAAAGAGACTATTCTCTGCTATCTAAAAAGTGTATTGGTCAATTTTATTTTTGGCTTTCTGAACATAATGTGAACATTACATCTAATGTTTATACCTAAGCTTTTTTTTGTGAGTTTGTGTTTATTATAGCAGTCACAGTGTATGCATCCAGATCAATGTTTTAGGATAAGAAGATGGAAATGTGCTTCTTGGTTGATGAGTAACATAAGAGCCCTTCTCATTTTGTTTCACCAAACACCTAAACCCACACACTTTCTGCCCTGTTTTTTTTTTTTGTTCCACATTTATCTCTGAATTGCTTTTAATCGTCAGAGACTGGATAACCACCTGCTTTTCAAACATATTGTAAAAAACAGTGACTATAGTTCATTTTTTCAACCAGTTATTTTATTGAAGGAAACATGTACCAAATGACAGAAGAGTCACCAGGTGATGAGAGGAATTTTTATGTATATAATATTGTGCTTTTGGTAAGGAGATAGCACTATTGTGCTGTGATTGTAACATCAAACTGTTTCTGTCAGGCTGAGAGATGTAACATTCAAGTGGCATCTTAAGGAACTGGTACTTCTTGTTTTTAAGTGGGATTAAACAAAATTTATAGGAGAAAAAATAAACTTTTATAGTAGAGAAATATGATCTCTTCCTTTCTGAGTGCAGCAGGGTGCTAATTGATCACCAAATTAATTTTCGTTTTTTTTTAAATTTCTGTTTACTGATTTTAGAGAGAGATGAAGGCAGAGAGAGAGAGAGAGAGAGAGAGAGAGAGAGATAAACATCGATCTGTTGTTCTAATTATTTATGCCATCATTAGTTGATTCTTGTATGTGCCCTGACCAGGATCCAACCTGCAACCTTGGCACATCAAGACGGTGCACTATACAACTGAGCAATCTGGCCAGGGCTTGTTATCTCTTCCTGAGACATAGCTAGATGCTGTTTCTCAGAATATCTTGCAATTATTTATAACTGAATTTAAAACCATAAAATCTGAGCAGATATATTGTGTGCAACTCTCAGTCTTAGCCCACAAAATCTCTCTTTTCATGTTCTCCATGTTACTTCTCCCTACACTGCTATATATGCAATCTTAGAAACTGGAAACTGCATATTGAAGATGAAAGAAATACAAGATAGAGAGCTGATCCCTAGGGAATGTAGCCTGCAAGGAATAACTGGTTTGAATGTTCTATTAGCAAAAAGTAAATAATACACCCAGTTTTATAGACAAGATCTACCAATATTTAAGGGAGTAATTTCTACATTTTATAAGCCATTAAAAAGAGGATTTTAAAAGCAAATTGTAAAAAACTAGTTGTTATAAACTGATTCCTGAACATAAAAAGAGAAAACCCTCACTAATTCAGTTTATGAAATCAATATAATATAACATTAAATATGAAAAGGACTGTCGAAGAAAAGTAATTTCACTTATAGATAATATTTTTAATTATAATAGTGAATCCATCAAGTGAATTTGTAATGTATATTAAAAATCAAGCCTTATTCCAAGACTGAGGAATATTAACAATTTATGAACTTAGTACTCCACAGAAATAGATTGAAGAAGAAATATATATACATATATATATACATATATACATATGATTATGTCAAAAGATTTCAATAAAGCATTGCATAAAAATGCTATAATTTATAGCAAAAACATTGGAAACTAGGGATACTAATTTTCCTTGATAATGTGACTAAAATGATCTACCAATAATTTATAATTATTATCTTTAATTATGAAGAGTTAGATATATTTCATAAAAACTAAAACAAGGTTAGGAAGCCCATTTTCACTGTTTCTATCTTACATTGTACTGGAGTTCCTAATCAATAAGATTAAGAAATAAGTTAGAAGTATAAGTATTGAAGAAAAAAGGTCTAAAAGAGTTATTGATTATATATAATTTCTTTGTAGAATATTCAAGAAGAGTTGCATGTTATCAAAACTGATAAAAATTGGTGGGAATTTGGCTAGACTACAATAAAATATGTAAATTTATCTACAATAAATCCAAATAACAAATGTAATTTGTTAAAATTACATTAAAACTTTCATTTTCTTCCACAGAATTCAGCAAGATTAACCTAATAATATTGTTGAAGAGTAAGAGACAAAGATTAGCTAAAACAACTGTTATAAAGCAAAAGAGAGAGAGAAATTTATCTTATCAGGTTCTTAAAAAAATTATAAAACTCTGATGGAAAAATACAGACCAGAATGAAACTGATACAAGACACATATACCCAGAACATATAGAGAGTTTTGATGTTGAAATGCTACAAATTCAGGGAAAAAATGTACAATTTAATCAGTGATATTGGGAAAATTGACTGCCTTAAGAAAAATATAATAGTGGCTTCTGATTTCACATCATGCATAGAAATATGCTAGACATATATCACTAGTCTAAGTATTAAAAGCAAAATATTTAAATGTTTAAAAATATAAAATAACTTTATTATATTAAAGATGGGAAGAAGTATCATGTATAATGCACAACATAATTAACAAAAATCAATAAAGTTTGCCATGTTAAATTAAAAAACATGTATACATGTACATATGTAGACATCAAAAATAAATTTAAGTGAAGCTGTGATTTTATAAGAAGTATTTATAATGAATTTAAATAAACAAAAACATATTAGAATCTTACAAATATGAAAATTTTAATAAGTTAAAGAAAAAGAAAATGAACATGTTAATAAAAGTGGATAAAGGATTTGAATAGAAATTCAAAAAAATGGAAAATTTGATGATTATTGAAGAAGAGGTGGAACTTCATTAATAATTAGAAAAATTTAAGTTAAAACAACAGAATTTCAAATCTATAGTATTGATAAAACTTTAAAATTTAGATAATACTAAGTGATGATGATATCAATAAATAAAATGTCATGCAATAATAAAAACAGTGTAAATCTGTAAACAATTTGAAAATAGTTAATAAAACTAAATATGCCATATATCTCTAAAATTTTATTTCTAAGTATTTACATTCCTCAGAGCAATGTTACTTTAAAGTGTGGTTCTCTATCACCTGGGAGCTTGTTACAAATAGTCTCAGGTGCATCCATATCTACCAAACCAAAAGCTGCTATTTATGAGATCTCTAGGTATTCTATATGTATATAAAATCTTGAGAACTATTGTAGACAAGAATACTGGTTTTTAAAATTGGATGCACATTAGGTATATCTGGAATGTTTATAAAATAGTCTAATACATGGACTTGAATCCAAAAAAATTGAATTGCCAATTACATATTATATTCAAAAGCTCTCCAGATGATTTCACTGTGCATTCATGCTTGAGAATCTCACATATGCAAAAGAAACTTTATCAAAGATTATATAGTTTGAAAAAACAAAAATCTCAAATCCAAAATATTCATGGATTTATACTCTGCTAGGTTATATAATAGTATCCTTAACTGCAGACAAAATGCTTTAACTAGGTCTGCATGTATCAGTATTGACTACTCAAAAAAAATTGTTGAGTGAAAAAAGAGAGACTCAGTGGCAAGTAGATCAATGGAACAGAAGTACACACATATACTCAACTAATCTTTGACAAAGAAGAAAAGGCAGTAAAATGGAGGAAAGAAAGTCTTTGCAATAAATGATGCTGCAACAATTGGACAACAACAAGCACAAAAGGAATCTAGACACAGACCTTATACCTTTCACAAAAACAAACTCAAAATAAAACAAAGAGCCTAACCAGGCAGTGGCACAGTGCATAGAGCATCAGACTGGGACGCAGAGGACCCAGGTTCAAAACGCCAAGTTTGCTGGTTTCAGCATGGGCTCATCCAGCTTGAGCAGGGGCTCACAAGCTTGAGCATGGGGTTAATGGCTTAAACAGGGGATCATAGACATGACCCCATAGCTTCTGGCTTGAGCCACAGGTCGCTGATGCTTCTTACCTCTCTCCTTTCCTGCCTGTCTGTCCCTCTCTGTCCCTCTCTCTGTCATAAATAAATAAATAAATAAATAAATAAATAAATATAAATCAAAGACTTAAATACAAAATACAAAGCTATAAAACTTCTAGAAGGTAACATACCAGAAATTTAGATGACCTTAGGTATTTAGGTGACTTTTTACATACAATTAGAAAGGCATAATCCATGTAATAAGTAACTGATATGTACTAGTCTGAATTAAAATTAAAAATTTCTGCTCTGTGAAAGACAATGCCAAAAGAATTGGAACACAAGCCACTGATTGGGATAAAGTTTTTGCAAAAGACACATTTAATAAAGGACTGTTATCCAAAATATGAAAAGAACACTTTAAAGACAACAATGAAAATACAAACAACCCAATTAAAAAACTGGCCAAACACCTGAACACACACCTCACCAAAGGAGATATACAAATGACAAGCATATAAAAAAATTCTCCAAATCACGTCATTAGAGAAATGCAAATTACAACAACAGTGACATATCATTGCACACTATTAAAGTAGCCAAAATCTGGAACACTGATACCATCAAATGCTCGAGAGGATATGGATGGAGCATTTAGGAACTCTCATACATTTGCTGATGGGAATGCACAATGGTACATTCACTTTGGAAAGCAACCTGCTGTTCTTTGTTAGGTTTTACAAAATTAGATCTACACTTACTATATTATCTAGCAATTGCATTCTTTGGTATTTAATCCCCAAGAGTTGAAAACTTATGTACACACACACACACACACACACACACACACACACCTGTGTTAAAATGTTTATAGTATTTCTATTCATTATTGGCCAAACTAGAAGCACACAAGATATTCTTTAGTAGGAGAATTGGTGAATTAACTTTCATATGATTGCATATTAAAAGGAAGTAAGCTATCATGCCATGGAAATAAATGAAGGAAACTCAAATAAATATTACTAAGTGAAAGAGGCAAATTTGAAAAGATTACATATTATATAATTCTACCTCTATAAAATTAAGAAAAAGAAAAAATATAAAGATAGTATAGAAATAAGGGCTAGGGGGTAAAAGGTGGGATGAATAGTCAGAGCATAGAAGATTTTTAGAGCAGTGAAAATATTCTGCATGATATTATGATAGATACATGTTATTATGCATATTTCCAAAGCTATAAAATATATAATACTAAGAGTGAACCATAAAGTAAACTTTGGACTTTGGTTGATTATGATGTGTTAGTTTTCTCAATTTGAACAAATTATCACTTTGATGGAAAGTATTATATGAGAGAGGCTGTGCATATGTGGGGGCAGGGAGTATATTGATAACACTGGGGAACAATTCTTTTTTCTCTTTCTGTTGCATGAGGTTTCAGAACTTTTTCTATATAATTCTGCATTGCTGATTCCAAATCTGAAATACATTTTTTTGGTGCATGCTCTAGTTTTTATGCAATTTTAATTTGTTTTTGCTATAGTTAATGGCATTCATTGGTTTTTCAATTGGAGGTAAAGGCCAACGACTCTTGGATTGAACATAAACACAAGGCAATTAATGTTTTACAAATGTCACTTTTACATAATTGTAGTTGTTTTTAAATGTAAAAAATATTATTTGATAAAAAACACCCTCTTATTTTGTTTTAAGATTGAATTATGGCTTTTTCGAGTAGGTGTAAAAGTAAGAATAGTGCTAACAATTTCTGTTATATATGTGGCTGTTACACACTTGAAAGTCAAAGGCAATCAAGACAAAAATTGGGGTCCTCATATTGTGTGTTATAATTGTGAGGAAATGCTTACTGACTAAGCAAATAAAAAAAAACACATGGGAACGCCTTTTGCTATTCCCATGGTTTGGTGTGAACCTAAGGACCACAGCAGTTACTGTTACTTCTCTCTTATCCATAGAAAAAATGGCATATGTCACATATCCTAATATTCCTTCAGCAATACGACCTATCCCATACTCTGAGACACTTCCATTTCAGTTTTTAATGGTTTTATTTCTTCTAAGGACAAAGAAAGTGAACATGGTGGTCAAGTGTATTTTGATAAGATGAATGAGTAAATGTTTGTAGAATCTGAAAGGTCTTCTTCTGATGCTAAGCAGTCATTAAACCCTCAGCAGTTTAGCCAACCAGAGTTGAATGACTTAGTAAGATATTCAGGCCTATCAAAGAAAGCAGCTGAGTCATTAGCCTCCAGTCTTCAAGAAAAAAATGTATTTCACCGGTCAACTAAAGTATTCCATTTCAGGAAGCGTGAACAAATTTTTGTAGACTTTTTTTCCAAAGACACTTTGTTTACTGTCATGATATCAGTGGTCTTCTCAGCCAGCTAGGTGCTACTACTAACAGTCCAACAATATGGCAGCTATTCTTGACAGCTCTAAATGAAGTCTGTAATGTGTTCTCCTACACAACGGTAATGTTTATGCATTTGTTCCAATTGGTTATTCAACTCATCTGCGAAAAGATTATAATGTCATAAAAATTGTCCTCGACTTTCTGAAGTATGAGGAGCATAACTGGATCCTTTGTGTGGATCTTAAAATGGTAAATTTTCTGCTAGGACAACAGAGAGGTTTCACGAAGTATCCTTGCTTTTTGTGTTTGTGGGATAGCTGAGCTTGGGAGAAACACTGGACACAGAAGAAGTGACCAAAACATGAATCTCTGGAAGTAGGGATGCAAAATATTGTGAATGAACCTGTAGTTAATCGAGACAGGATCATTTTTCCCCCACTTCACATCAAACTTGGCTTAATGAAGCTGTTTGTTCAGCTTTGAATAGAGAAAGTGAATGCTTTCAACATATTATTTCTGCTTTTCCTGCCTTGCCTTTTGAGAAGATAAAAGCAGGTGTATTCGATGGACTTCAAATTCAAAACCTCATACATGATGAAAAATTTTCCAGGAAAATGAATAAGGAGGAGAAAGCAGCATAGCAATCTTTTGTGGCAGTTACAAAGAACTTCCTTTGGCAACAAAACAGTGGAAAACTATGAACTTCTGGTTCAAAGGATGCTGTTGTCTTTTTGCAACATTGGATGTAATATGAGCATTAAGGTTCACTTCTTGAACAGTCACCTTGATAAGTTTCTGAAAATCTTGGAGCTGTTAGTGATGAGTGGACTATTGCTGGATCATCAAAAGAGATTGTCCTCAACAAGTACTCAAACGCAAGAGCTACATATGCAAATTTTTGCCTGAATAGAATTTAAATAAGTTTTGAGCAAATTTTATGATTAAAATAAGTGATTTAATGTTTTATTTTGAAATGGTAGAGAAATTCTGATGCAATCATATCTTTTAGTGTATTAGTGTATTTACTGCATTATATAAATTATATTTTCACAAAGCTGATTCCCAAGAAGACATTCTACTTTATTATGTAAAACTAAATGTTGAAAATTTTACAATATGATGAAAACCTAAAATCTTGAATTGCAAAAAAACCTGTAGCTGACAGAGAAAAACTAATGTCATATTTGAGATCAGCACACTCAAATTAGGTAAGAACAAGTGTTTTTGTGGATGCAACATAAATTTTGTTCCCCAGTGTAATCTTTTTATCATCCCTTCAATTTTACTGTGACCCTAAACTGCTCTAAATATAAATTCTTAAAAAATAAAATAAAGTATTAGTATAAAATTATATTTAATGCATTTGTCTTATAAAATTTCAAACATAATAAATATTCAATGGGAAAAGCATCAACTGCAAAAGAATTATACAGTATGAAAGTGTGACACTATTCATGAAAATACTTAAAATACATAAAAATATTCTTTAAATTATGATTACATATATAATAAAATTAAAACATTCATAGGAGAAGTACACAGTAACTTAGAGTAGATACAGTGGGAAATCATGGAAGGAAAATTAGAAGTTAATGTTTATTTTCATATATTATTCGCATTTTTAAGTGAAATGAATCAATCTTATCAAATGGTTAAATTTGTGTATTGATATAATAATGTTGATATACATTTCAGTTCATTGTATTTTTCAGATTGAAACATTTTAAAATAAAATGTAGACTGTAAAGTTTCTTATATTGTGAGGTATTGTGAACCAGAAAATGGTTCATGATACTTGAATGAAGATACAGCTTTGTAAAATAAATGCTATATAGAGATTAGTTGTCATTTATAATAACATTATTTTAAGAGGAACTGAAACAAAAATCATAAAGATTAACTTATTGTTAATAAAAATAAATCTGCATAAAAGGAAGTGAAAGCATTCATCATTTTTTAGGCTCTTTATTGTTTGTTTTGTTTTTGCTTAGATTATAATTACTTGCTTATTGTTTGTGCATAAAATTTATTCATTCCTTGCTTCCTCCATTCTCTTTTATATTGTTCTTACTTCTCTCAACCTAGTATGTGTGATATATAGGAATTACACAAGCAGATTATTACATAGTTTTAGTAAAAAATTCTATATATCAAATATTATTCTGACTATCCATAGAATAAAATTAAAGTAGTAAGTACATACTAATAAAATAAGCTTATAAAAGAGTTTCTGTAAAGCTACTCATGGTGATCTTAGTAAATATTAAACCTAGCTTGTTAATTTAATTGTAGCTATACTTTAATATTACCAATCTAGTAATCAAAGTTACGCATTCTATAACAAATCAGAAATATATAATCAATACTATGCTTTTACCTCTGGTCAAGTTCTTATTACAGTTGAACAGCCTGTTCACATCCAGCTGATGCACATCAATAGTTAACATCAGAGGAAGAAGAATGAACGCTCAGGCCATCCTCTACCCTTTCTGGACAGCCTGACCACAGGAACATGGAAACAACATAAAAACAATCACTCTAATTTATGAGTTACTTACTAGCTTCATTTCCAAATACAAGGCCAAGAGGACCAAGGAAGTCCAGTCAGCCATGAAAATGTGAAAGTCGCTTTCTTGAGAGAAATTTCACATCTACCTCCCTTCCAGGAGCTCTGTGCCTCCCAAACCCAATATCTTTATTTTTATATTCCCTCTATACAATCTGGCCAAGGTGTCTGAGCTGTTGAAATGGGTTTCTGAGGACATGAGTCCCCTCATTTCTCAGGCAGCTGACCCTTGAGAACCTTCTTTCCTTTTCACAAGCACCTGTGTCATGAATATTGACTTTTCATGTCACAGCAGGCAGGCCAAACATGTTTGGTGACAGAATGATTGATGTTATGATAAAAATTTAATTATTTAAAACCAACAATCAAATAAAACTAATATAAACAAACATACTATAACATCAATGAAAAAAACATTCATTTTTTGTTAGCTTCATTTTCAGGAAGGAAATACTATTCGATATGTGTCACTGAATATAAAGCCACTGGATAAAGGCAAAGGGAGACATTATAAAGATACACCTTCCCAAAACTATCTAAAAACTATAAGTTCACATCCTTCAAGAAGGAAGCAGTGTTTTGTTTAATGGTAGCTGTGAAAGAAATATCAGCTATCATCTGGACCAGACTTGCCTAACAGTCTCAGTCAATCTCAAAGGAATGGTGCATATTTGCATGCACACATAAGTCTCAGATAAGCCAACTTTTGGTCAAGAAAATGCAGCCTCTGCAGCGAGTTGATATGAACCTTGCTCTCCTGACTGCCTATCAGTTCAGTTCTAAATTCTAATGGCTAACAATTCGGTCATCCTGAATTTTGACCCAATCTCCGGCCCTTGGTCACCACAGGCAATAGTATAATAATTCCTTCTAAGAATATGGATGCTTTCTCTGTGTGCTCTTTAACTCTGTCTCAAGAAGCATCGCAGAGCCTGGGCCACATTTCAGACGTGCTGAATGAGTCCTATTATTTACACATCTCATTGCTTAAAGATGTTTTTGAGATGCTCTGCCAATGTATAGCATTATCATCAAATACACTTTTCCCCTTAATTTTGGAAGTAATGATAAAGTTATTACTCATTTTCAACCCATTCAAAAATAATGTTGATTTCATGCTTTTTTCATCATGTTTAAATACTTTAGAAAGTAGAGTGAGATTAAGTAAGACCAGAGGAGAGGTTTAAGCAATCCAGATGTAGCAAAATCTAGTGTGACCGAATTGCTTGTTTTAAGACACTGAAGAATGCCATATAATTAGTTGAAATAATTTGCAAAATGAATGTCAGCTTTGTTGATTTTATCTACCCAGAAGTTGGTAAATATCTACCATTCACAAGGTACTGTTCTCCCTTAAACAAAGCAGATGTCACACTTCCCAATCTCTGAGCAAGCCAGGAGCCATACAATTAGAAAGAGACATCACAAAGAGAGGAAGTATATTTCTCAGTATCAAATATGTAATATCAACCAGGTGCTGGACATGTTGAGGAGCACTTTTGCTTGGAGTGCTAGGGAAGACTTTTGAAATGTACGTTTTACATAGGGGCCTGGTATACATAGGGGCTGAAAGTTAGAAACCGTAGCTTAGTAATTTTTACAAAATACACTTGTAACATTGGAGTTTATTCAATAGCTGTCAGATGGTAGAAAAAATGATTTGTATTACTAAAGAGGATAAGAGACTTCAAACAAGGAAGATTTTTTTGCAGAAAGTTCATTAACTTGTTCAGATTACTTAGCTGTTAACTGGGAATGTAGGTTTCAAACAGCTGTTCTGACTCAAGCCTGATTTTTGTCTACAAGGCTATTCAGCAGAGAAAGAGAGAGAGAAATATTAGATACTTATAAGACATACTCTAAAGAGAAGCATATTACATGAAGAAACCTTAAAAGCTCACAGGGCTAGGAAATAATATTGGTGCCTTGCCTTTAAAATCATTTTTGACCTTCTATATTTTTTTCTATTTTTTAAAAAATTTATTTATTTATTTTAGAGAGGGGAGAGAGAGAGAAGGGTGGGGAAGGAGCAGGAATCATCAACCGCTATATGTGCCTTGACCAGGCAAGCCCAGGGTATTAAACCAGTGACCTCAACATTCCAGGTCAACGCTTTACCCATTGCGCCACCACAGGTCAGACTTGATCTTCTATTTTGTGAGTGTGCCCATGAATGCATCATGACACGGATGTAGGTACATTTTATATAAACAGCTGAATCTACTATATTTATATATTTATTACTCACTATTATTAAATCTAAGTCTTCATTCACCTGCCTTAACAAACCGTGGGCCGCTTGAGCGTAGGGAAAAAGACATTGTATTGGTTTATGTTTTTAATCAGTGGGAGAATGTCTGATATATTTTAGGTGTTCCAAAATCCTACTTTGCTCCTTTCCCCATCCCTGTTCTTTATCCCCATAGCACGTCATTCCTATCCTTATATTCCATTTTTAAAATCAGTTGCTTTCTTTTCACATGCAATTCTTTTTTGCTCTAATGCATTGCCTCCTTCCTTGTTAACAGGGATGTCCCTCTGTTTCTTTCTGTGCCTACCCCTCCACTGAGCATGGAGCCTGTTCCTTTCACTGACCTATGGAATTCATTATATTAGTTCCCCTTCTGTCTCCAACATCATCCAGTGTTTCACTTTGATTGGATCATTCATATAACACATGTTGCAATTTTTGAAATCTTAAAAATAAAAAAAGAGAGACTGGAACAGAAAAACAACCCAGAACCTCTTAAACACTCTTCTTCTTCAAATATTGCATCATTTTTACAGTAAAACTCCTCAAAATATTGCCTATACTCACAATCCCAACTTTCTTAATATCCTTCTTTCTTGATTTCATTTTATTTAAACTTCCAGCACCACTACTTCTCTGTATTACCTTCTCTCTTATTACTTCACAATGACACATGTTGCTTCATCATGTGGCCAGCTCTCAGTCCTCTTTCTACTTGATATAATTGAGCATTTTTTTCTCCTTGAAACACTTTCTTCATTTTGCTTCCAGGATATCACGTTATCCTGGGTTTCTTTTTCCGTGGTCTCTCCTTCGAGTCAGCTCTGCTGATGCTTTCTATCTTACTGGTCTCCTGATGTTGGAGACTCCCAGGAATGAATCTTTGGACATCTTCTTTAATACCCATTATTCCCTTAGTAATCCCATTAGATTTCATGATATTAAATAGCAAGTCAATAGCAAACAGCTCTTCCCTGAATTGGAGGAATAGATCATTTTTCTTTTGCAGAATTATAGACACAAATATACAGCAGCCTTCACGGCATCTCTACTTGTGTGCCTAACGTATACCTCAATTTGAATGTGTCTAACAAGAATTCTTATTATTCTCACTCAAATGTTCTAGGTTGTCAACCTTTCTTATCTCAATTACTGATAAACAATGCCTCCAATGTGCTCAAACCCAAATCCTTAAAGTCACGCTTAGATTCTCCCTTTTTCTCATACTTTACTTCCAATGTCAGCATAACTTTTTTCTTTGTCTTCAGAACCTCCTAACTGTTCTTCTTGTTTCCATTGTTTTCCTCATATCAATCATCAACAGAGAAGTCAAAGTAATATTAATAAAATAAATCAGATTACATTGCTGTTCTGCTCAAAACATTCCAATAGTTTTCCATCCTTTGTGGATCTCATTGTGTTGTTGTTGGTTACAATATGGATGCTAAAGGCAAATCTGGTGAGAACTCAGAAAAAAAAGAGGAGAGCTATACAGAAAGCTTCTATCATCTCAAGAACACATAGATCATCCTGGACAGATACTATTAGAAATATCAACAGTAAGAGTGCTTCTTATGAGGTTTCAGATAGAAATGGGGACTATGCTTTTGGTTTCTAGAGGAAAGACTATGTTTGTTATACAATGGCAAAGAATGTGGCTGAATTGTGATCTATTGTTTCAGGGAAGGTAGAACTTATAAACTATGAAATTGAATATTTAACAAAGAAGGTTTCTAAGCAAAGTGTTGAAGGTGCAGCTAGGCTGTCCTTGCTGATTATAGTGAAATACAAGAGAAGAGAGGTGGAATGAAGAAGGACTTATTAAGCAAAAAGGAACCAGAACTTAAAGATTTGGAAAATTCTCAGCTTTTCTCTATTGTCAAAATGAGAAAGTGTGCTTGGAAAGAAAGCCAAGAATGGGGCTGGATAATCATTCTATATATCCATTTCCCATGGACATAATCAACCCTCTCAGCAGAAGCCAGGATAGGATAATAGAGACGTTCAGCTACTAACTTGTCTTACTCTTCAACAAAAGGAAACCTATGGCTTCTGAGATCACCAGTGCCACCATTCCCTCCACAAACCCAGAGCATACAGGCCTATTGTTTCCTCCTATTTCAGGGTAAGGTAACCTTCTGGGTTTTAGTGTCCCATAATGACTCAGCAAAGAACCATGGGGCTGGGCCCTCTTAATGAGGAAAGGGGATGGACCAGAATCTAGAGTCTGTGGAGGAGATACTATAACCCCAGTGGACCCAGAGGGCAGAGCATCCTACCAGAGGGGATCATTCCTGTGCATTAAGATGAAGTAGAATTTGTATTGCTAGGTTTGGATTTATTTGGGACATGTTACCTCTGTTTTCTATCTGATTTCTTCCTTTTTGAAATGAGAGTGTTTAACTCATCCCACTACTGCATTTTGTAAATGCATTACTTGTCTCATTTCATATTCAGAGCTGGAAAGAAATGTTGCTTCAGAGTAAACCATACTTAGAGTCTCACCCATACCTGATTTAGAAGACATTTACACGAGACTTTGGACTTAGAATTGATATTAAAATGGGTTAAAACTTAAGGGCTTTTGAGATGGGGTGAATGAATGTATTTTGCCTGTGAGAAGGACATAAATTTGGGGGAGGAACAGAGGATAGAATCTTATGGTCTAACCTGTGTCCTTACAAATATAAATGTTAAAACCCTAATCCACAATATAACTATATCTGGAGATAAGTCCTTTAATGAGGTAATTAAGGTTAAATGAGGTCATGAATCCAGGGCCTTAATCTCATAGAACTGGTAACTATATGGGAAGACAGATGCCAGAGCTCTCTTTTTCTGAGAGTACGCAAAGGAAAGGCCATGTGAGGCAGAACAAGAAGGTGGCTGGTTACAAGTCAGGAAAAATGGCCTCACCAGAAACAAACCCTGATGACACCTTGATCTTGAATTTCCAGCCTCCAGAACTATGAGAAAAACACATGTCTGTTGTTTAAGTCATTCAATCTGTGATATTTCATTATGGTAGTCCTAGACCATCACACCCAGAGAAAAATATAAAGTTCTTCCAATGCAGTGGCTTTCCCCTCCTCATCTTATTACTTTTGCAATTTTATCTATTATTCCTTTCCACTCTGTTCTAGACCCACTAGTTTCTTGCTTTCTGGCTTTATCCTGCCTCAAGGACTATCGTTTGCAGTTCCACATATCTAGACTCTCCTTCAGATACATGCATAATATTCTCCTGTACATCTTTTAAGGCTTTGGTTAAATGTCAACATAGAAAAACTCATTTTTTTTATTATTATATTTATAAGTTTTACCTTTCCACCTTCCTTCATAAAAATTCCTCTATATGTTATACCTTCTAACATACTATTTAAATTAGTTATGCATTTTGTTCTTTGTCCACTCACACTAAAAGAAAGTTTTATAGTAATAGAATTTTATCAATATTTGTCTCTGTTAAATTTGCATCACCTAGGAAAAGATTCTGTCATTTGTAGATGTTCAATAAAAATTTATTAATTAAAATGTATTTAGATTTCCTACCTTGACAAATAATAATTTCACTTTTCAATTTTCTGTGCCTACAGTGTTAATTTTTTGTTAAAATAAGTAATATTTTTATTAAATACAAAATAGAATCAAAATAAATAAGTCAAATATCAGTCTTAAATGAAAGAGAATGTTTGATGTTATTAAGGAGAAAAATTGGAAATTAAAATCATAACACTAATATTTCCATCATTTCTGACTATTATATGCACATTCTTATGTAATATTTTAAAATTATTACTAAGAATATGACACTTCTTTTTGATTCTGTTTGTTTATTCATGTGTTATAATTTGATAATAAGCAGCAATCACATGTCTTTAATGTTGCTAGGTGAATTAATTAATAAGAACAAATATAACAGTTCTAAGAGATTTTGGCTAAGGTCCAGTAGCTGGCTTCCCAGTACAGTGTAAGTAAAGCACATATTCATACACAGACACCATCCAATTTATGTTCACTTGTGAAATCACAGAGATGGCTATATACTCTTTTTGAATATCACTTTCAATGATAATAACACTCTAGGACAATTTTACAGATAATTGGAATGTTGTGTTTAGGTAGAGATTTCATTGTATTCATCATTACAGTTTGCAAAAAATATTTATTTATTCTTATGTTTCTTTTTATTAAATTCTTAAACACTTGCCTACTGTAATGTATAATAAGAGAACTGACATCCATCTGAATGTGGTTTATTTAAATGACAATTTTATTCATGGTTTTAGTAATAAGCATTAGAATGGCAAAGAGAAATTAAGTAGCTACTAAAAAATGATGACTATTGAAAATCTTCTTTTACAAACTTTCATTACCAAAATAAAAATGATTGAAAGTAATACCAAAACAATATAAAGACTTCAGACTACTGTTTTACAGTAACTTTGTGTGCAAAATATCTGCCACTCTTTTAAATTTTAAATTTTAAAGAAATTTCTACTATTATTCTTAAAATTAAGAAAGATCTAATTCAATAATTTCAATTTTGGGTTGAATAATAAATAGTTACAAGATATGACATGAAAAATCATACAACAATAAAGAAAGTCATTGCTATCTTATTTGTTTTTGAGCAAATTCTTTTTAATAAGTTGTTGTTTTTGTCAGGCCAAAAATAAAATAAAAAACTATAGTAAAGATGATATTGAGATTTTAAGAAATTACTTTGTATAAAAGTCACAAATCCTGGCCTGACCTGTGGTGGCGCAGTGGATAAAGCATCGACCTGGGAACACTGAGGTTGTCAGTTCAAAAGCTTGCACTAGTCTGGTCAAGGCACATATGGGAGTTGATGCTTCCAGCTCCTTCTCCCTTTCTCTCTCTCTCTCTCTCTCTCTCTCACTCTGTGTCTCCTCTCTAAAATGAATAAAATAAAAATAAAATTAATAAAAAAAGTCACAAATCCAACTACTGAAGCTAAGCACCATTGGAATGAAAAAAATTATCTTATAGTTGTGTCTTTCATACTGGAGTGGGAATTTCTATGATTTGGGACTTCGAATAGTCAAAGAGTAAAGCCGTGTGGTAATAAAGATTTTTAATACTGTAATATAAGAACTATCAAATGAGTATGTAGAGCTATGTGATGTACAAAAATAATTACCACTCAAAATCATTTTGGAAACACTTTCCTATACCCTCCCATAAGAAAAATCCAGCAGATATTTTTCTTACCTCAACTATAGCTTCCTGTGTCACAGCCAAACTGGCTTTAAAATTTTTAATTAGTTCATATTTATGGGGAACTTATTTGCCTAGAATTGTGGTAAGCAATTTCTATACATTGTGTCATTTCATCCTCACAACCACCCTATAAGTAATATTCTTATTTTCTCTATTGAATAAGTCTTTTAAAAATGAATAGTTAAGTAATCTTATATGACAGGTACATGTCAGAGCTAGGCTAAGATTCAAATGCCTTTTGGCACTAACATCTTTGCTCTTAATCACCATTCTATAATTTTAGTGTACCATACAAATTTTAGTACCACACAGATATACGCATTTATTTTTGAAATAAATACTCTATGGGAAGTTTTGAAGAGTTTCTGGAACGCATATAACATTGAATTTTGTGTAATTTGGCTAATAAAGACCACTAATTTAAAATTTAAACTTTGAACATTAATAAATAAAGAGATTGAACATTTTTTGTAATAGGTAAGAAAATATAAATCAAACAAATAAATAATAGCAAACATACTAAAAAATAGAAAGAAGGACAGTGATACTACATTATAAATCTAAAGATTTAATTCTTTGTGAAGAGTAACTAGATTAATAGAAATCTTACATGTTTAACTGCATACAATGCTTTAGGTGATTTTTGTGCTGTTACAGATTTAGGCCCAGTTTATACTTTTTTTTTTTTTACATTTACAAAATATAAGGTAACATCATTTCAAAATTTTATAAATCAACATTTCAGCAAATGAGAATTAACTGAATATTGAAAATACAACAAAGAAAGCCTCTTTATTAAATGGTGCTGGGAAAATTGGAAAGCCACATGCAAAAGAGCAAAACTAGTCTACTGTTTGTCCCCATATATCAAAATTAACTAAAAATTGATCAAAGACCTATATATAAGTCCTGAAACAACAAATTATATAGAAGAAAATAAACTGATGGGCCTTGGTCTAAAAGAGGATTTTATGAATTTGTTCCCTAAGGCAAGAGAAGTAAAAGCAATATTAAATGAATGGAACTATGAAACTAAAAAACTTCTACATAGCAAAGAAACTGCGAACAAAACAAAAAGGCAACAAACTGAATGGGAAAAGATATTTGTAAACAACAGTTCCAACAAGGGGTTAAAATCCACAATATATAAAGAATTCATACAACTCAACACCAAACAGACAATACAATTAAAAAATTGAGAGAGTTCTAAAAGGGACACTTCTCACAAGAAGACAAACAAATCTCCATTGCTCAACTTCACTAGGTATTAGGGAAGTGCAAATTAGAACAATAATGACATGATTTTGTATACATAACAGAATGTACTTTATTTGCTCTAAATCTAAGGCAGTACTAGTTCTTAACTTCTGAAAGCATAATAGGAAAAATAAACAGGATCGTTTGTATAATTTCTTTTCCCAACTCCTAGTTACATAATGTATTTTAGAAAAAGGAGAGAACAATAGGAAGAAATGGGAGATTTTTCAGAGAGTGGTAAACACCCAAAAAGGATATGCAAGATTTTTTTCCCCCAGAGAGTAAATTATCTAAAGCTTTTAAATCAGTGCATACCAAACTGGCTCAAAGCAAATAAAAATTACAACAACAATCCCCCTGTATGTGTAGTTTGTTTTCCATATATGGCAATTTGTCACTGGCTAGCAAAACCTAATAAGAATGTGTGTATGTGTTTTTTGCCATTTACATGATTAGATCCTTAACAGCATTGTGATTGAGGAACATCCCTTTAAGGATCTCCATCTATTGCTTATTAAACATACATCTCCATATGCACAAAAGCAGCAGCAGCAGCAACAAGACTGACAAGATAAGTGATGGCTGTACTGGAAAGAAAACTGCATATGCCTCCATTCATCATTTGTTTCCAATTTATTGGTGTTGCGGAAGCATGGGGGCCCTTTCGGAAAGTCTGCTCTTCTGAGGTTTTGATTAACCTGTGTCATCATACTTCTCCCATCATCATTACACAAGGCAGTTCAGTAAATAGACACGAGAGGTGTTGGTTTTGTCTCTTGAAATTTATTGCCATGGATATTCAGCTAGCAATATCATTTACCTCACTTTCCAAAGAGTGATTTAACTGTCACCCACATAGTGAAACAATAGCAAACTAAGATGCCATAATCATTCATTCATTCATTCACAAAATATTTCTTGGGCATTGTCTACAATATTTCTTAAGCCCTTTCTTAGGCATTGAGGTTCTGAGGATAAATGAAGTGTGCTTTCCATGTCCTTTGCAATATAATGCATCTAGATAACAAAATACTAATTAAACATCCAAAATTTAAAAAGTATTCCCTTTATCAAAGATATTCATGGCCCTGGTCAGTGGTTCAGTGGACAGAACGTTGGCCTGGCATATAGATGTCCCAGTTCAATTCCTGTCAGAGCACACAGAAGTGACTTCCCCCCTACTTTTTCCCTCTCCCCCTTCTCTCTCTTTTGCCCTCCCACAGCCAGTGGCTCAATTGGTTAGAGCATGGTCCGGGGCACGAGGATAGCTCTGTTGACAAGCATCAGCCTCAGGTGCTAAAAATAGCTGAGTACTCAAGTATTGGTCCTAGATGGTGTTGCTGGGTGGACACTGGTTGGGGCACATGTGGGAGTCTGCTTCATTACTCCCCTTCTCTCATGCAAAAAAAATGTATTCATAACAAAAATGAATAAAAATAAAAAATTTTTCTATTAACTGTTCTCTGAATTATATGGACATCATTGGTTTATACGAGATAGAGACTTCTGCCAAAGGAAGCTGATGTGCCTGATTTGGTACTGAGAAGTAAGCAGTGGTAAGTATGTGTTGTGAGTGCACACACACACAGGCATGTGTAGATACAACACTCTAAAAGGACTCTAGTGTGGCTTGAGTTACAGATACAAAAATGCAATATATTAACTCAAAAGTGTTTTTTCTCTTGTGATCCTGAAACATTTGTAGTTTAGAAAGGATTTCTTTGCACAAGGCAAGGGAAAATGTAAAATAAAGAAGTATCTATGGTTTGGTACGCAGGGAAATTAAAACCACTTCAGACAAATAGCAGTAATAGTCTGTAAAAAGATATTATAAAAGGGTTTATTGTCAGTGAACTGTGATGGTTGATCCAAATGAAGTTGATTATGAGCCATGAGCTGCTTTACATTAGAGGAAATAATACATTTTCATTTACTCGAACTAGCAATCTGTTCTATTAATAGTTATTAAAGCTCTGACTTAACTGGCAATGACAGACAGGGGAGCAGATCGGGGGAAGGAAGAGGGCTCCTTCCCTAAGAAGGCTGAGCTTCCTTTGTTTTCTAGGACTTTATGGTGACTCTTCTATTCATTTTAAATTAAAAAAAAGTCATTTTAAATGATCTAATAATGATCTTTTAAAAATCATATTGTTTAGTCTATACAGAGAATGCAATTAATAGCATGACACACTTCCTTCCAGAATCTCTAGTCTGTGTTTGAGCCACTCACCTTATAGTTAATTTTACAATTTTCCAGTAAGGTAATCTAATCACTTCCATGGATAGAACTGAAATAGTATTAAGACTGAGTCAAAAATATAATATTAAAATGCATTAAAAGCTTTTTAATGAGTTTACTGGAATAGCAATATTATACAAGACATAAAATATTTTAACCCTTTTTTATGAAGGTATGCCTTTCTCAGATTTTCTTTTCTATAAAAGGGACATTCCTCAGACTAAATATCAAGAAAAAATTTGCATTAACATCCTAGTGGTTTTTAACTGGAGATAGAATAGCAGAATATTCTGCTAGTGGGCTCTGTGAAACACCTTTATGGGAACTCCAGTTACCCTATTAGGAGTCCTTGAGCACTTGGCCCAGTGGTAGAGCATCAGCACTGCGTGTCGATGTCCCAGGTTCGATTACCAGTCAGGGCACACAGGAAAAGTGACCATATGCTTTTCCACCCCTCATCTTCCCCTTCACTCCTTCTCTCTTCCCTTACCAAGCCATGGCTCGATTGGTTTGAGCACATTGCCCCAGATGCTGAGGATGGCTCGGTGGAGCCTATGCCTCAGGTGTTAAAAATAGCTTGTTTGCAAGCATGACCCCAGATAGTCAGAGTATTGGCCCCAGATGGGAGTTGCTGGGTGGATCCTGGTTCGGGCACATGCGGAAGTCTATCTCCCTATCTTCCCTTCTCTCCCTTGAGAAAAAAAAGAAAAAAAAATCTTTCAGAAAATTGCACCATCACTGTGGAAATATACTGAAGGCAAATCCCCTTTTAACAACTGTTTACTCTTCCAGGCACTGTGCCATATATTGTTATTTTAATAGCAACCTCTAAGACAGTATTGTTGCCATATATTAATGAAGGAATTATAGCTCAGAAAACTCAAGTTCCTTGTATCAAATAACAAATCTAGCTAACTTTCGCTCCGACTGGAATGCTTCTTTTGTATAAGTGGTTCCTCTTGTCATTCAGATCTGAGCACCAATGTCACTTCCTTGGAGAGCCCTTGCCTATGCACTTTATTAAATAGCAGTGGGATTTCTCAGCCAAGTCAGTGACCATCTCATTAATTCATTTTTTTTTATAGTACTCACAATTTGAAATGACCTTAATTATGTATCTATCAATCTATTAACTATCTATCATCTATCTATCTATCTATCTATCTATCATTATCATCTATCTATCATCTACTTATCTACCAATCAATCTATCTATGCATGGTTTTTCTCTGTCTCTACCCTACCACTAGTTTGTAAGCCTTTGAAAGGAGAACTTTTCAATTTGTTTACTTTTGTTTCTCAACCTTTTGAATAGTTCCTTACACTTAGTAGTTGTTAAATTAATATTTTTAGAATAAATGTATGACTGAACGAATAAATGAGTGAATAAAATAACAGAGCCAACATTCAAAAACAGATCTTTTGATTCAATATCTAATGCTCTTTTTCTATATCACATTGCTTGCAGATACTTTATTTTATTTACTTATTTGTTTATTTTTGTTACAGAGACAGAGAAAGGGACAGATAGGGACAGATAGTCAGGAATAGAGAGAGATGAGAAACATCAACTCTTCATTGTGGCTCCTTAGTATCCTTAGTTGCTCATTAATTGCTTTCTCATATGTGCCTTGACAGGGGGGATGCAGCAGAGTGAGTGACCCCTTGCTCAAGCCACTGATCATGGAGTCATCCTATGATCGCATACTCAAGCCAGCGACCCTGCACTCAAGCTGGTGGCCCCCACTCAAGCTGGATGAACATTCAAGCTGGCAAACTCAGGGTATCAAAGCTGGGTCCTTTGCATCTCAGTCTCTATCCACTGTGCCTTCACCTGGTCAGGTGCCTGCAGATACTTTAAATCTGAGGATTCCAATCAGGTCTCTGTTCTTTGCAAGTACAGAGGAAACAATTCTTCAGCCCACTGTGTTATTGAAAATATCTGTAATCAACACCCCCTTCCTCCTCCTCTTTTTCTACTTACCAGTCTTTCTTTCCATTTCTTATAATGTGGTGCCTTTTCTATGATTAATCATCAACTCTACCCTTATGTTCTAGAGAAAAAGGATGTGTGTGTGAGAGAGAGAGAGGGAGAGAGAGAGAAGCATTCATTTGTTGTTCTATTATTTATGTACTCATTGGTTACTTTTCATATGTGCTCTGACAGGCGTGGAACCCACAACCTTGGTTTGTCAGAACAATGCTCTAACCAACTGGCTTAATTTGTTGGATTTCAAAGTGAATCAATAAGATCAACCTCCCTCAAACACCCCAGTTCCCTCACCCAAATTATCCTTTACAACACTCACTTAAGAAACTCAGAAAACACAATAAAATTAAACTATTTGCCTAGATACTTGCTGTCTAGTGTTAATTCAAGTTCATGACCAAAAAACTCAAATGAGAACTGAATGTGTGCAATTCAAATCACTTTTTTAAACTGGCTTTCTTGTGTTCAACAAAGTCATGGCTTCTCTTTCCTCAAATCTTCAAATGATTTGTCCTTCCTTTTCACCTCTCTTTTCCAATTACGGTGTATGCCTTTAGTGGAAAACTTGTAGAAAATCTCTCGTTACACCTAAATCTATCACTTAATTTGCATGTGTACTGACACTCTGTCTTCTTGACTATTACCATGGATAAAATATCCCTGACCTTTTTCAAAGGCAAATTCTTCACATTGTACCTGTTTTATACCAGTATGGCTTCTTAAAAACATTCCTCTTCAAATTATCCTTTTTTAAAATCAACAGTATCATTTCTTATTTTTTAGATTCATCTTTAGTTATCTTATTTTAAAAACGACAAAAACCTTCTTGACCCGCTCCATCTAGCCTCCATTCCTTTATTTGCCTTCATTGTAAACTAACTTTCTAAGTTTCTATAGTTGCATTCTCTCCTTACACCTCTCCAATTAAAATTTTGCTTTCACCAGCTAGCACCGATGACCTCGGTACAGACCTGGGGTTTGCTGCATCATTCTTCTTTGAGAAAGGACCTGCTGCGCAGCACCAGGGGTTAGTGGTGAGTTGACTGCCTCAGCTGTCAGCATTTTCATGGTTGGCCTTAACTGCATAGACTTGCTTGTTTCAAATGGCAGATATTAGATGGCCGGGCAAGGCAGGCATATAAAGTTTCAGCCACTTTGTTGACACGGGATCATTCTGGTTGCAATGTTAACTTTAGAACTCCCCCCACCAAGGTAGCCAAATAGTTCTTAGACATTTCTTGCAGTTTAACATTTTCCTTTTCCAAGTCCTGCTTACTTCCTTCTTCATTTCATGGCTGTTGCTCCCTACTAAGCATCTTACAACCCCAAATCAGTATCTGCTTCCAGAGATTCCAACCTGTGACATTCAGGACCAGGGGGGATTTGAAAAGGCAAAGTGTAAGAGAAGGTTTGGTCTTGAGAGCTGGATCACAAGCCACTGAACAGCAATGGCAGCTCATCACTAGCAAGGAGAACACAGATGGCACCTTGGACAAAGTGGCCATCCAACTAAAACTTTTAACTTTGGTCATTTGGTAGAGCATAAGGATATATTGATAGATGGGTGTGTATAAGCAGGTGATATCACTGCTGTTGTTGAAATGTAAGAAGAAAATACTCTATATACATATAATAATAAGATTACATGGTTATTGCTAAGCAGTAGGTATTCTATAACCAAACAGACTAATGCAATGCAGCGGTCACTAGCATTTGTGGCCATTATGTACTTGAAGTCTAGCTGGTCCAAACTGAGATGTACTATACGTGTATAAACCACACCAGATTAGAAAACTCACTATGAAAAAAAATGTAATACCTCATTGATTTTTCATGCTGATTACAGGTTGATATACTATTTTAGTTAAATATTAAATTAAAAATACTATAATTTTATGTTTTATTTTATTGTTTAGTTGTAGTTTTTAAAACATGACTATTAGAAAATATTTTAAACTTTATATGCTGCTTGTATTTTATTTCTATTGTACAAACTGCTCTATAGAAAAACAGTTGAGATTGAGTAGCAGGCAGTTAAAAGCTAGATTTAAAAGTTATTGAGCCTTTTGTTTTTCTACAAATAAGCTAACATTGTTTTCAGTGAGAGGTGGGAGAAAGCTCAGGGCCCAATTCTGGATTTTATAGTCAGATTGTATAAACATGAACGAAATTTAAACAGCAACTATAGTCAGATTTAGGATGGAGATATCTGGGTACATGCCTCTAAAAACTATCACTACCTAGGTTCCATGAGTTTGGGGAGCTTGTGATAAGGCCTACTCACCTTATTGAGAGCTTGTACCTGCTGCCAGCCCTGTTTGAAGGCAGATTCAAGGTCTCTCTCATCCAAGGCAATTACGTACCCACCTCAGGATGGTCCCCCCTCTCCCTTGGCACAAGGCCTAAAACTATGAGAGTCACACCATAAGCCAATTACAGTGTTGTGATCTGTACCTTAAAATAACTTTCAGATGCAGCCAAATGTCCTAACTGAGTATGGGTAAATGCATGTGGGACTGGATTCCAAAGGTGGCTATTCAAGGGGTCTGTAATATCAAATTGGATAGGGAAGGGTTTATTGACTTAGATGTGTCTTTCCAAGTATAGGATTTAACTAGCAAGGATCTTCCCTAGAAAATGTTGTGAACTTTCTACTAGGATGACTCCTAGTAACAAGTGAAAAGTTATGCCACACAATCTGAGCATAGTTGAAGTGCAGAATTGTCATGGCACGGTCTGGAAGAAAGGTGTAGAAGGCTTAGGCAAATGCGAAAATGATTATTCACTGTACAGCTGGAAGACACAGTGGATGATCACACTCCTCTTCAAGGCCAGAGGATGTATGCTAAAGGAATGGCACTAGCATTAGCAAAAGTTAATTGGTGGCTGTCTGGCCAAGACGAAAGAGAGAAGAATGTTATAAATCTTTACTCAGTAATATCAGTGCAAATAATAAAACTGAAACAATGGAGACTAAGTGGCAGTACTTAATTACCATTATCTAGGGGAGTTTTATTTTTTGTAATGAATAAAATAGAGTAGCAACCAAAACAGCCTGATCCGTAGATGATCATGGAGATGTTAATAGAACAAGGTACCCTTTAGGAGCAAACTAGATAAGCTGCAAAAAGGAGAACTACTCAGCTGGTACCAGTAAAAGAGCTCAAATTTTGATAACCAGGAGGATGAGAGTTGCCATCTTGATAAAAATTCATGATCCTCCTACCAGTTTTCAAAATGTAGGTGGTTTTCAGACCAATTGCCCATTCATGAAAGATGTGATAGGGTCTCTAGGTGAAAGGTCCTCATTATTGCATAACAAGTATACGTGGTAATGATGCCTTCAGTCTTTCTCCCCAAAAGACTATGGTCATTTACTTGGGGAAAACAAATACCTAGATATTTTGACAACTGTTGACAAAGCATCTGGATTGATGTTGATATCCAGAGACCATCATATTGATCTTCCAGTTACAGTGAGTATACATAAGGGTCAGATGATAAATTAATAAATGGAGTTATGGTCAAGGTCTATAGTGCACTATGACTTTACGGACACAGTGTATATCCACTAATGGTTTACCCACTTATGATCATTTTCCTGGTATTTGAATGTATAATCAAGAATGTCACTTGGAAATGTGACAAAACAGTTTTTCTCAATCTTTGGCATCTTGGATAATAGCTATAGTAGGTAAGATCAAATGAAAGCCCCTAAACCTGTTCCTTCTATCCCATATTCAACAGGAAATCAAAAACATTGTTGAAACCTGAGAGTACGGAAAGAAATTAGAAATTAGAGTTACTTTTATGGATCTAAAGGATGCAGGGATATTTGTTCTCACAACATCATTATTTAATCCACTAGTCTGAACACTAGAGAAACAAGATGGCTCCTGAGAGAATACTACAAGCTTAACTCAGTAATAGTCCTTTTGCAGCTGCCAAGCCAGATGTGGTATATTTTGTTAGAGAACATTAAAATGGTCTCAGGAACTGGTGTGAAGCCAAAATTCTGGAACATGTATTCTTTTCTATCTCAATCAGAATACATAGTCTGAAACAGTTCATCTTCACCTAGATTGAACAATAATATTAATTTATGGTTTTGCTCACAACTATGATAAATCTTCTAAACTCTGTCATAATATGGTCTAAAAGGTCTGGACCATTTGAACAACTCATAATATTTCACATTAACCCATTATATTAATGATATTATATTGATCATGCCAGATGAGCAAAAGGTAGCTGGCATTCTGGAAGCCATGGTAGAACACATGCATTCCAGATGGTGAGAGATCAAACCTGTGTAGATGAAATAACCTGTCATGTCCAAAGCAAGTTAAAGGCTCTAAGGACAAATTATTGTATCCTGCACCTAGTAACACAAAGAAGGAAGCATAATGTCCTAGGGTCTTTAAAGGTTCTAGAATGGGACATATTTATGCCATACTGGTTGGCACACAAAAAATGTCAAAATTTGAGTAAAGCCCAGAATAGAAAAGGGCTCTATAGCAGGTCCAGGCTAAGATGCAACAATCCTACCACTTGGGTCATACAATATGATGGGTCCTATGAGGTTGGAGCTATCAGTGGTGTGAAAGAATATCAAAATTTCAGAAAGCTCCAGTGGGACAATCACAACACATTTTCTTTAATTTCTGAAATAACGCCATAACATTTACAGAGGGAGAACTATATACGTTTTGAAAACATTTCTTGGTTTGCTACTGGATCCTTGTAGAGACAAAATACCTAATCATAGGACATCACCTGATGATAGAAATTACATGATTCTGAGCATGGTTCCTTCAGATAAACCAAGTCTTAAGGATTATATCTGGACCTCTCCTGGAAACCATGAAAAGATAAAAATGGTACATTTAGGATGGAGAATGAGCAGGAAAAGAAGACAGGAGCAAGATACATAAGCAGAGAGTTCATAACCCTATGTAACCCAGCATTACATGACCCCTTTTTTGGCCCACTTCTGGAGCACATAGAGATGAGATATGACCAACTGATAGAAGGGGAAATAGTCTCAATTTGGTTTATAGAAGAGTTGTCTTTGCACAGGAGTCAAAAAATATAAGAAGTTGCACTATAGGTTAGAGTACATGGGGTACCCTTAAAGGACAGTGGTGAGGAAAAACTCTTTTCCTGAGTGGGGACCTCTGGCAGTACAACTGGTGATCAACTTTGCATGGAAAGAAAAGTATCTTAAAAGTGGTTATGAGGTAAATGGCCTAGAAGTAAATGGCCTAGAAGTAAAAGATTGGGATACTATAGACAAGGATTAATGAGACAGAGGCATGTAGACGGACAAATAGGAGTGGGCATAAAGTAAGAAGATCTTTTTATTTTATTTTAGTGAGAGGAGGAAAGGCAAAGAGAGACTCCTGTGTGTGCCCCCTCCGGGATCCACCTGGCAAGCCCACTAGGGAGCCATGATGCTCTGCCCATCTGGGGCCTTTGCTTCGTTGCAACCGGAGCCACTTTTAGCTCCTGAGGTGGAGGCCATGCAGCCATCCTAGTGACCGGGACCAATCGAGCCACAGTTGCAGGAGGGGAGAAGAGAGAGATAGAGAGGGAGAAGTGAGAGGGGGAGGGGTAGAGAAGTAGATGGGCGTTTCTCATGTTTGCCCTGAGTGGGAATTGAATCTGGGACATCCACATGCCAGCCAACACTCTACCACTGTGCCGAATGGCCAGGGCAAGTAAGATCTTTATATCACATATCCACTAGACAATATCCACAATGGAAGCGGTATTAAACAACCAAGTAGATAAAATTATCTGGCCACATAGATAGAATGACTCATTTATCCTTGGCCACATAAGTGTTGGCACAATGGACACATAAACAAAGTGTTCATGGTGGCAAATATGAATATTACACATGGATCCAAAAGCCTCAGCTCCCACTTAGCTACTGTTTCTGCCAAGTGTCCAACTTCCCACAGCAGAGGCCAATACTGAGTCTGGATATGGCACCATTTCTTGAGGCTAGCAGCCATTCAATGGCAAATTAACTACATTATTTTCTGGAAAGACCACTGGTTTGTTCTCAGGAAAAGTCATCCACTCTCTTGCCATTAGGGTGTTAGCTAACCCCACTATCATAGGCTCACGGTATGTTGAGCCATTGGCATGGGATCCTAATGGGCATGCTTTCCCTTTCTTAGTAAAGACAGATGAGTGGATCCTTGACCATGGGATCCACTGGTTGTATCACATACTGCACCCAGATGGCTGATCTCAGTATGTGTTAGAATAGCCTGGCAATGGCCCAGAAGTGCCAAGTTGCAAACACTATGTTGAAGAGAGGGAAGACCATTTTTCAGGACCCAGAATATACATTGAACCAAAGACCTTTATATTTGCGTGTCACTATCTGGTTGAATACATAGGTCTAGGAAACAAGCAGTCTAATCACTTGATTCTAACTTAACTCTATGTGGGCATGACAGCTCTCCTTGACTCCTGGGACAGATGCCTCAGATTCAAACTCAAATATTTCAGTAATGGAGATGCTTTCCTCCAAAGTTCAGATTTCTCCATATTTTCTTACACCAGGTTAGACGTTTCTTTACAGGATGATAGGTAGTGAGTATATCCATTTTCTTCTGAAGAAAAACACACCCCTATTCAATAGGGCATAAATTTGTTTCCAAATCTGAATGAGATGATCACAAATTATTTCTAAATTGAGTATGGTTTATTCCATTATGTCCACAGAAACGTTGTTATATCCCTTCGCTTATTCTGGGTAAAAAATAACTGTGATAGGGAATAGAAATTAGGCAGTAAGTAAATTTTAACTGTTTGGGGAATATTTTCTTTTCTCTGTAAAAATGGTAACAAATTTTGCATTTCCAGGATAATTATCACTGACAAAGATATAGAAAACAGACTTAAGCCTTTTTATATATTTTATCTTCTATTCTCTTCACACTTTTTTCTCAACTTGTCAGTATCTCAGACCCAAGCCTATAAATCTTAGGACCTGTTTTCTAAATTTCAAGAAACTTACACCTGACCAGGTGGTGGCACAGTGGATAGAGTGTCGGACTGGGATGTGGAAGACCCAGGTTTGAGACACCAAGCTCGCCAGCTTGAGCACTGGCCCATCTGGCTTGAGCAAAAACTCGTCATCTTGGACCCAAGGTCGCTGGCTCCAGCAAGGGGTTGCTTGGTCTGCTGAAGGCCTGCAGTCAAGGTACGTGTGAGAAAGCAATCAATGAACAACTATGGTGTCGCAACAGCAATGAAAAAATAATAATGATGCTTTTCATCTCTCTTCGTTACTGTCTGCCCCTGTCTATTTCTCTCTATGACTCTCTCTGTCCCTGTAAAAAATAAATAAAAATAAAGAAACTTACAACTTCACACCAGAGTTTTCAGTCAATATTTTGTTTCTTCTTCCACATTTTCAGAATTTTTATTTCCTTAGAAAAAGTCTGTGCAGATAAAGTGTTGGGAAAAATAGCAGATTTACCACCTGCCCATTTACAGCCTGCAGATTTACGGCCAATGCAGCCTATTTTGCCATCTGGGTCAAAGTAATATTTTCACTGGAAATATTTTGGTACGTTATTTCTGGCATTTTTTATATGCAGGTGGTGATTATACAGGTTTTATGGCATTTTCATAACTGTGCATCTGACTGAAGTGCACAGACGCTGATCTTTTGTGAATGCTGTGGAAGCGATTTGATGAAATAGAATGCTCTCTATTGATTACATTTACCAGTGTAAGAGAAACTCTTTTAACATAAAAGGTAATCATGAGCCAAGTTACTTCCCTGGTTCTTGCCAGGGGTATATAGATTGTGGTACCAAAAAAAAATTGACTACTTTTAGATGTTGAGGCTAGCTAGTGTCATCTGCACAAAAAGATTGTGAGAGTTGGTCTGGGCATCTGTTCAGAAAAGCATCAAAACTAGTTAATTTTGATTCATTCATCTTTGCAATGTTTTCATCTTAATATATTTATTATTCAGAAAGAAGTTTCAGTCTGTTTGGTATATTTTTTGGAGTTATGCAGATACACTGTAAAGGAGAGCCTCATGATTATATAGGAGTTATTGGGGAAAGAAAAACACATGACACTTGAATTAAGGATACCAGGGAAGGTAAAGTGAAGAAAGTGAAGAGATTAAGCAAGCAAACAAACAAACAACTCAAACTTAGACAACAGTATGGTGATTACCAGAGGGAGAAAGCTGGGGGAGGTAGAAGACAGTAAAGGGAAGATAAATGGTGATGGAAGAAGACTTGACTTGGGTGGTGGACACACAATGCAGTGTACAGATGATGTATTATTGAATTGTACACCTGAAATCTATATATTTTTATTAACCAATATCACTTTATTTATTTATTTATTTTTAAATTTAAATTTATTGTGTTTACATAGATTCTCGTGTCACCCCAGATGTATCCCTGCCCCTCCCCTGTATTCCCCTCAACATCTCCCTTTCCCCCTTCCCAACATCACTTTAATAAATGTAATAGAAATTTAAAAATAAGAAATAAGGAGACCTGAATTCTGATATAAGTTCCACCATTTGAGAGCCATAAGTCTTACCTTATTCTCTCTGAGCTTCACTTTTCTCACTTGTAAATGGAGGAAGGGGATGATAACAGAAACTACTTAATTTTTAAAATTGAAGTAGAACTCAAATGTATAGCTTTCATTTTCAAAACAATGAATTTTGATATCTATACAATAGTGTGTAACCATCATCTAAAACAAGATGTGGAATATTTCATCATCCCAGAAAACTTTTTTATACCCCTTTTCAGTCTATCTATTCCTTCATACACAGAAGAAATTATGTGTTGATTTCTGTTATCATAGACTAGTTCTGCCTATGCTTGTCCTTCATAGAAATAAAATTACCTAGGTTTCTTTGCTCACTAAAATGTCTATAAAATCTGTCCATATTGTATGTATCATTCATTTGTTCTTTATTACTGCTGACAGTATTCTACTATATAAATATACAACATTTTGTTTATTTATTTTCTTGTTTATGATTTTTGGATTATTTACAATCTTTGACTTTTCTGAGTAGGATTGCTGTGGACATCATATACAAGTATTTTTTGGACATGCTTTTATTTCTCTTGTGTACATGTCTAGATGTGGAAAATCTGCAACATAAGATATATGTGTATTTAACTTTATAAATTCACAATATAAATAAAAATAATTTTATAAGGAACTGCCAAAGAGTTCTCCAAAATAATAGTATCATACTCCTAGCAGAATTTCCAGTTACTCCACATTTTTGTCAACACTTGGTATTATGTCTTTTTATTTTAGTAATTTTAATGGGTATTAAATAGTATCTTATTGTTTTTTTAAATGTTCTTTTCATTTCTTTTTATTTATTTATTTTAGAGAGGAGACACAGAGTGAGAGAGAGAAAGAGAAAGAGAGAAAGGGGGGAGGAGCTGGAAGCATCAACTCCCATATGTGCCTTGACCAGACCAGTGCAGGGTTTTGAACTGGTGACCTCAGTGTTCCCAGGTCAACGCTTTATCCACTGCGCCACTACAGGTCAGGCGTATCTTATTGTTTTAATTTGCATTTTCTAGATGACTAATGAGGCTGAGTTTCTTTTCATATGTAAAATGCATAGAACTTAGAATTGTTTTAAAACCCTTTCAGAAAAGTCTAACTTATATTTTTTCTCTTGGTATTCTATAACTCACCTATATAACTTTTAAAAAATGGCACATGTTTTATTTCCACTTGCAAACATTTTAATTCAGAAGATATGGCATAAGACCTAGAAAAATAATATGATTCAAGAATAAACCACTGGATTATGTTGCCAGTATCTGACTAATATTACTAATTGATTAGGTCATAAAAAGGAATATAATGTAAAAATTAAGAGCATAGATTTTAAAATAAAGAAGACTAGATATCAAATCTTACTTTCCACTTAGTATGTGATTTTGTGCAAGTTACATAATCTCTCTAAATGTCAAGTTCTTCATTTATATATTGAGGGCAATTATAATACATACTGCATAGGTTAGTGAAAAGAATAAAACATGATGATAATGCACGTAAAATGATTACCATTGTGTCAAACTCATAATAAATGCTCAATATGCATTATAAGGAAGGAGGAAAAAAAGAGAAAATATTTTGAAGAGGCCAAACAAATCAAAGGAACTAATGTCAGTATCTTGATGCTATGCCTTTTACCACTACTGTTCAATATATGCATGAATTTTATATAATATTCCAAAGAATTTTCTTACTTTGTTTAATCTTTCTTCACCAACAGTATTTTTGTGCGTTGAAATATTGTCCCAAGTCTTAGCATTCTGTTTTCACAGACTTTTTTTTATGTGATGTGTGACAGGGTGTGCCTCTGTCGAGCTGTTTACTTTACCAGTACAAGGTCTCATGGATGACCTGTGGTTCACTCCTGCATCTCTGTTTCTATCTGAAGCTTAAATCTAAAATGATTTGGTCCTTCTTTCTGGATTCTCAGCTCTCGTTTCCTTTTCTTTCATACATTAAATAAAATATGCAATCAAGCATGCTCTCTAATTTTTTTCATCCTTGTATCTGTATCTCATCATTCCATTAACACTCCCATGATAATATTTTTAATTATTAAAATAAAATTTTCCTTTCCTATCACAACCACCATGATTCTACCTATGAATCCCTTTATTCACTGTATCTACTCCCTCCTATCTAATGAAAACGTCTGTTTTGCACATCTGATAGTCTTTCTGCTTCTGGCTTTTTGTTTGTTTTCTTTTACAAATCAGCTGCAGCGTCTGTGAATAATGAAGGAAATCTCATCAAAATGGAGTCTGGAAAGCAAGCAAGGAGAGCTCTCACATATCACCACTCATTGCAGTTTACATAACCAGCGAGAAGGAAAATTTCTTCTTCCCGGCCTATCTCAGCATAAGTCACTACCCTCTGCTTATCGGCAATAAGAAACTGCCACAACCCCAAACTCCTATTCCCCATCAATAGGTTCCTGTCCCATAGGATCCTTCCCAATATCTTCCTGAACCTCAATAAAAGTTGAGTTTCCTCTTGTCTCTTCAGGTTTGCCTATGGTTTGACATAGTTTGTATGTCTCAAACTGCAATCCCTGGCTAGTCCCAAATAAACTTACTTGCTGCTCAAATAAACTGTTTGCTGTGTAATTTTTAAGCTTGACACTTCCTATTTAAATGAGCTTTTCTTTATTTGAATAATTTATAATTGGCATAAAATACATTTTCTAAAAGGAAATAGGAGTAAATTTTTATTTTCTTAAGATTATATATGAACCTAGGGAAGTAAAAAAACAAGTTTTTTCCCGTTTCTCTGTGAAACAAAAGATATAATTTCGGTTTCAGCCATATAAGAGAGTTATCTGTTAGTCATTTGTATTAAAATTACACAGTCCAAAGAGTAAATGATTTTTGAGTTGTTAAAATTTTCTGCTATTGATGGGAGCAGAGTTAGCCTAGTAACCAACACAACTGTGTTTCCACAATATGAAAATAAAATGACTCTCCTCTTTATGGAGTACTTTTTAATACATTAGTGAAACCTACAGATAATGACAGAAGTAAAAGGAATACCCATTATAGTAAGTAGAGATTTTGTCTATGGACTTTTTTTTTTTTTTTTTTTTTTTACAGGGACAGAGAGAGAGTCAGAGAGAGGGATAGATAGGGACAGACAGACAGGAACGGAGAGAGATGAGAAACATCAATCATCAGTTTTTTGTTGCAACACCTTAGTTGTTCATTAATTGTTTTCTCATATGTGCCTTGACCACGGGTCTTCAGCACACCCAGCCACTCGTTGCTGGAGCCAGCGACCTTCGGTCCAAGCTGACGAGCTTTTGCTCAAACCACAAGAACCCGCGCTCAAGATGGAGACCTTGGGGTCTCGAACCGGGGTCTTCTGCATCCCAGTCCGAGGCTCTATTCAATGCGCCACCACCTGGTCAGGCATATGGACAACATTTTATTAATAATAACAGTCAATATCCCTTTAAGTAAAGAAGAGTGAAAACAATGAACTTTTACTAATAGGGTCTTTAGCACGTTATTGCTTTTAAGTTTACACTTTTGCTCAGAGCAACTTTCCCTTTGTGCTTTTTCCTTAGACAGTGTCTCCGAAAACAGAAAACAAATGGTGGAATTCAGATTGACGTGACTGCTCGGTAAATACACAATAACTGTATTGAAAAATAAGTAAGTCTTTATTTTTGTTTTCTGTGGTAATTATTTTTAAAAAATGGAGCAGAGAGTGACAAAAAGATTTTACTTGAGAAATGCATAAAATGTATTACTACTGAGCAATCAGAAATAATCCAGTTTTACCTTATTTTTAATTTTTAATTTGAAATTTTATTTATTTACCTATTTATCTATTTATTTATCAAGTGAGAAGCAGGGAGGCAGAGAGACAGATGTCCACATGCGCCTTGACCCAAATCCAGCCAGCCACCCTGTCTTGGGATGATGTTCTGCCCATCTGGAGCCGCTGCTCCACTGCTGGGTAACTGAGTCATTCCAGCGCCAGAGGCAGGCCTTGGAGCCATCTTCAGTGCCTGGGGCCAACTTGCTCATTTGAGCCATGGCTGCAGGAGGAGGGGGAGAGAGAGAGACAGCGAGAGAGAGAGAGAGAGAGAGAGAGAGAGAGAGAAGAGGGAGGGATGGAGAAGCAGATTGGTTGATTTTCCTGTGTGCCCTGACCAAGAATCAAACTTTGAACTTCCAAATGCTGGGGTAATGCCCTACTGCTGAGCCAACCATCCAGGGCCATTATTATTATTTTTTTTCTTTTGAGAAAAGCAGGGAGAGAGAGAGACAGGGACATCAAGCTGCTCCTATATGTTCCTTGACAGGGGAATTGAACCAGCAACTTCAGTGCTCCAGGGTGATGCTCCAACCAACTGAGTTATCCACCCAGGGCTTAATTCTCATTGATTTTTAGAGAGACAGGGAAAGAGAGAGGAAAGGAAAAAAATTGTTGTTCCACTCAGTCATGTATTTTTTAGTTGCTGCCCTTGTGTGCCCTGACCAGGGATCGAACTTGCAAACTCATTGTTTCAGGACTATTATCTTAACCAACAGAGCTAATCAGCCTGGGCCCCAGCAATATCTTTGATGAGTAAAGTTTAATAGGCTACTGAAAATTGTCACAAGAATGCTAAGCTTTCTATTTCTCAAATAAATGGAGGATTCTACGTCTCTTAGCAACAGTTAATTGTCATGCAACCTTGTTTAATTAATGGAGAGGCTGAAGACTGACTATAGACAACCATTCTTCAGTTTTGTATGCCAAAATTTCTCCTAGTACAGTTTACTTGTGATTCAGTGTTTTTGGTTTCATGGTAAATGCCAACAGACAGACAGACAAACACAGAGACAGAGGCAGAGACAGAGAAATGACTAGTGCCAGAACTTGCTGAAGTTCCTGATTTATATATATTTTTACTACTGGTCTCAATATGTCACCAGAAAACACAGATTAAAAACCAATATCAACACATAACTCTTCTCTAGAACATCTGTTTCCAGAGTTAACTATCTGAAGATAAAAACAAGCAACACACAATTCTTACTTTATTTTCCCAAACTTTTCCTTCCTAGATCAGAATTGTTATGTAACTATACAAAGAGATAAAAACGCAGTTAAAAAATACCAGCACAAAATCCTTAAGATTTTTCTTTTTATTTAAACTGACCCAAATAAAAATACAAATTCCATGTCAACTATAAATAAATAAAAAGTTTAAAAAATGTGAAACCAAATGTAATGTCACATCAGAAGTTCAGCAAATAAATATTTTATTTCTGATAGGTTCTATAAGAGTGCAATTCCTTTCTAATACATCTAAAGCAGTGGTTCTTAACCTTTTTTGAGGTACTGAACTCACCAGTTTCATATGCGCATTCACCGAACCCTTCTTTAGTGATAAATAAAATATGATTTTTTTTCCAAATTCAAGACATAGGTATATGTTTTTTACTGGTGCACAAAATGAGCTGTGCGTGAACATCACCTTGCTCAAGAACAAAACCAACAAAGTGGATGAACTCACAACAAATTATGGTATTACTTTATTCTGGCCTCCGAGGCAGAGGCTTCTCTGAACTCCTGAGACCAACTCATCGAACCCCTAGGGTTTGATATAACCCAGGTTAAGAACCACTGATCTAAGGTATTAGAATCAAATAAAAGCCAACACTTACTTTTAAAGTCAGAGGGGTAATGCCTGACCAGGCGGTGGCGCAGTGGATAGAGCGTCGGACTGGGATGCAGAAGACCCAGGTCGAGACACCGAGCTCGCCAGCTTGAGCGCGGGCCCATCTGGCTTGAGCAAAAGCTCGTCAGCTTGGACCCAAGGTCGCTGGCTCAAGCAAGGGGTTGCTTGGTCTGCTGAAGGCCCGTGGTCAAGGCACATGTGAGAAAGCAATCAGTGAACAACTAAGGTGTCGCAACGGCAGCAAAAAACTATGATTGATGCTTCTCACCTCTCTCTGTTCCTGTCTGTCTGTCCCTATCTATCCCTTTCTCTGACTCTCTCTCTGTCCCTGTAAAAAAAAAAAAATGATGATTTTAAAGTCAGAGGGGTATTCAAATTTTGGAATTCTGCCATTATAATACCATGTAATAAGTACTATAGGATAGATATGGACTAAATATTTTGGGGTAATTGAAATGGAATAACAAATTGTTATTACTCTGTAATATCATTCTTCACTTGTCTCCAACCAGACTGAATTTCAGAGCAAGATTGTATGTGTGTCCAATTTGTTTAATTCATTTCTATGTTTATTATTAGTACCCAATGAATTTTTAAAAGTTGTCTTTCTTCCTGAATCATTCTATTTTCACCCCTTCATATGAAAAACAGGAGAAAGGACATAATTAAGAAAAACGAGCAGTTGTATTTTGGGTTCCCCAGGGAACAACTCATAAACACATCCTGTTGTTGCACAAGCTTTTAACCTTTTCTTTTTCTCCCACTATCATTTAGGTTTCCTTTCCTTTCCTTTCCTTTCTTTCTTGCTTTCATTTATTTCAAATGTTCACCCCACATAGCTCCCTACAATTTCACTCTGCCTTTTTACTCTTCTAATGAGAATCTGGGTCATGTCTGTGGGATACAAGTCCACATTGCTTCCTATTTCTCAGTAACCTCGGCCTATTGCCATCAGAGACCAAATTCTTGAGTTTCTAACTTTCTAGCAAAGTACACCTGCTGTCCCATACGCCATAGGAGCTGCTGTTTGTTCTGATTCTGTGTCATTATTTATTTCCTGCAGTGTGAGCTGTGCTCCCTCATGAAAAAAAAAAAAGGTTTGGCTTATGTTTCCTTCCCAATCAATGCACAATAAATGCTATTGGTGGCTGTGTGATGAGAGGAGGCTGAAACCTAAGGTTAAGGGACTGTATCTGTGTTTCAGGATAGGTTGCATTCAGAGAGAGGGAGGAGGGAAACACAATAATAATGAAGACTGCAAGTATCATTTAACCCTGCTGTCTCATCTCACAGTTGATTGATATTATTTGAAGTCTGAATCTAAATTCAGTTGGAAACAAGCCTTCAATGTACTTTGTGATTAAAAAATATATATATTGGGTTTGGAGGATACAGAAATTTGTCTGGATTTGGCTATTATTTAAAATAAAACTAAAATAATTAAATTCCCAAAGTTTCTTCTTTTGTCATATCATAAGTTTCTTTCAGTTTCTTTTCTATAAGAAATTAAACTAAGATCATCAGTTCTTCTAAAGTTGAATAGATATTGAATTCAGCATCTTTCTGGCATCACTAAGCAATAAGTGAGACTATTAGATTTCCAGCAATACTCCAAATCTCAATGCAATAAGCTCCTATCAACTTGATGAGACAGACAGCTCACCTTTTCCAGGGATTCCCCACTCCAATTATTTCTGGCAGGGTGTTCTGATATATAATCAGAGTTGCTTCTAATGCAGTATCTCAGCTTTGGATTCTGAGTTTCTAAATACTCTTGCTCTCTTGACCATATGGTCTGACTCATATTTATGTGCTCATTTCCACCAAAGTAGTAACAACCAAAGTGCTATGACTCAAATGTTTGTGTTCTCCCAAATTTCATGTAAAATTCTAACACTTAATGGGTGTTAGAGAGGTGGGGCCTTTGGGAGATAATTAACATGACAGTGGAGCCTTCATGAATGGGATTAGTATCCCTATTAGAAGAGGCAAGAAAGAGCTTTCTCTCTCTCTCTCTCTCTCTCTCTCTCTCTCTCCCCCTCTCTCTCTGTTTTTGTCTCTCTCTATCCCCTTTCTGCCTTCTGAGACTACCAGAAAAATGGCCACCTACAAACTAGGGAGAGAATTCTCACCAGAATGTGATCATGCAGATACCTTGATCTTGAACTTTCAGCTTCCATAACTGTACAAAACAATTTTTTTTGTTTATTAGCTAATTAGTCTATGGTATTCTGTTATAGCAGCCTACACTGACTAAGATATCAGAATTTTCTTCCTTTCTAGCCTGCAGCTCTCTTTAACATGCTCTTTTCAAGAAGAGAGATATCATAGTCACTAGGGATTTCACATTGGGTTCCAAAGAAAAATGTCTAATTTTGTTCTTCATATTGCGTCACAATCCTTCCCAAGGTGGTAAGGCCAAGAAAATGTCAGGCACAACCTTTTATTACCCTGAATAACTACTTTCCCCAAGTAGTTCCACATGTAGCACACATCAGATTTATTTTCTCAATGGTGGCTTTCTTTCTCAATTGGGATCTTACATTTTTCTTTCAGGAACCTTATTTGTCTTTCTCTCTACTCTAATAATTCTTAAGATAGGCTATCAAAAAATTACTGTCAATTGAAACGAAATTAAATACTCTTCCATAACACTATGAGGCCCCTATAAATCAAAGAATATGATTGGACATCTATTTCAGCATCTAAACATTTTAAGACATACAAAGGACCTTTAAAAGCATGGTGAAGTATCATCTAAGTTTTATCTCTGACTCACATATTTATCATTTTATAAATTTAGATAACAGAGAGTCACTGAATACATATTGGGTGTCAGACATTGCTCTAGATTAAGAGTTGAAGATGTTTTCCAGGGTTTTGTTTGTTTCAGCACTTGTTTAAAGCTTTTTCCTAAATCGTGTTTCATTAGAAAGGTTGAATTAGCTTCAATGTCGCTTTGATGATTCAGATCTTATACTGCTTGAGTCATATTTATGAACACTAAATGTAGCTTAATAGCATGCAAGGGAAGAATGTCTATCTAGTAACTCTTCCTGTGGATGCAAAGGAAGAATGTCTATCTAGTAACTTTTTCTGTACCTATTTTCAAGGTCTCCCTCCTGCTGTTGGTAAGTATGAAGTGCCACCTGTGTTACATGGGGGGAAATGATTACACAGACACAAGGTGTGGGCTATTCCCTCTGGTTGAACAGTGTACATCACTGACAGCAGGAACTGTCTCTCAGTTGGACTACTATTACCCACCACCCTAGGGCTGGAGCAGGGTCAGGACTGAGGCTCAGTTGTAGGTCAGGGGCAGTGGAATGCTGATAATGTTTTTGTCGTTCTGAGTCTAGCACCCACATGAATGTTAGTTGATATTTTCACTGATGTCAAGCAATAAGACACACATAAACAGGAAAGTAGAATGTTGGAACTTCTTTCATTTGTCAGAGATGTAACTTCCATCTTTGCTGAATTAGATAAAGTTATAAATACAAAAACATTCAATTTTTTGTGCTATTTACAGTGTAATGGCTATAGACAAGACATAATCTTAAATTTAATCTGTGTTTTTGACATTTTTTAAAATCTATAAATCAATAAAATAATAAATCCAATCTTAAAGATAAACCATTGTGTAAAGGGACTGATAGTTAATATTTTTGGTTTTGCAGGACATAAAGTCTCTGTCCAACTTTTTCATTCTCCTTATTGCAGCATGTGCATGCACGCATGCACACACACAGCCATAGACAATATGTAAACTAATGGGAGTGGCTATGTTGAATAAAATACAAGGGGAAGTTTATATGGAAAGGTTTGAAATGCCATTTCATTAGGTTAGTTTTTTAATATATTCTGTATAGATATTTCCTTCTCTGAGGCACTACTAAGTTTAGCTCTTAGTTATTATAATCCAGTCATTCAGTCAGCAAGCATTTACTTAGTATTTACCATGTACAGGATATCATGTGTTATAGGAAAACATGATCATATGAGCCAACTTTCCTGCTGTTAAGAAGGTCAAACCACATATATATGGACAAATAATCTTTGACAAAAGAGCCCAAAACACACAATACAGAAAAAAAAAACCTCTTCAATAGATGGTGCTGGGAAAATTGGAAAGCCACATGCAGTAGAATAAAATTTTACTATGGTTTGTCTCCCTACACAAAAATTAATTCAAAATGGATCAAAGGCCTAAATATAAAATCTGAAACAACAAATTACATGTGAGAAAATATAGATACTAAACTTATAGATCTTAGCCATACAGAACATTTATGAATCTGACCACAAAGGCAAGAGAAGTAAAGGCAAAAATAAATAAATGGGACTCTATCAAACTAAAAAGCTTCTGCACAGAAAAAGAAAACAACAACAAAACAAAAAGACATCCAAACAAACTGGAGATGGTATTTACAAACAACAGCTCTAATAAGGGGTTAATATCCAAAATACATAATGAACTTACTATGCTCAGCAACAATCAAGCAAACAATCTAATTAAAGAATGGGAGAGGACCTAAACACACACTTCTCCCATGACAACATACAAATGGCCAACAGATATATGAAAAGATGCTTATCTTTGCTAGTTATTAGAGAAATGCTAATCAAAACTACAATGAGATATTACCTCACATCTGTTAGATTGGCTGTTATATATAAGACAGATAATAAGTGTTGGACAGGCTGTGGAGAAAAGGGAACCTTCAATAACTGCTGGTGGAAATGTAAACTGGTACAGCCATTTTGAAAGACAGTATGGTGGTACCTCAAAAAATTAAGAATAGAATTAACATATGACCTAGCAATTCCTTAACTAGATATCTACCAAAAAATCTCAAAAACATTGGTGTATAAAAACACACGCACTCCCATGTTAATCACAGCATTATTCACTTGGTCAAGACACAGAAACAAATTAAGTGTCCCTTTATAGAGGATTGGATATAGAAGATGTGGTACATATACACAATGGAATACTATTCAGCCAAAAGAAATGAAGATATATTGCCATTTATGACAACATGGTGGACCTTGAAAACATTATACTAAGTAAGTAAATTAGAAAAAGCTAAGAACTATATATATGATTTCACACATATGTGGGATATAAAACTGAGACTCACAGACATAGATAAAAGTGAAGTGATTACCATGAGGAGGGGATGGGAGAGAAAAATAAAGAGAGACAAATATACGGTAACATAAAAGTATTTTACTTTGAGTGATGGGCACACCACACAATCAACAGTTCAAATGCTATAGAGATATTTACCTGAAACCTATATGCTCTTACTGATCAATGTTATCCCATTAAATTTAATTTCTAAATTAAAAAGAAGGAAAAAGAATATCATCCCATAGTTGCGGGAAAAATTTGTGTACTATCAGCATCCTCTGAATCTTGAATTTCTAGACATATTTTAGCCTGTTAGATTAGGAAGCATTTCCAAAGACTGCATCCACATATTTCAAAGTAGCCTGAACATGAGCACAGTATATGGACAAATGAAAATCAAAGACACAGTGGCCTTATTTGATTTGATAGGTTTATCCATATAGATGTAAAGAGAAAACCTGTATTCTGTCTTTTAGGACAGCCAGTAGTTGCTGTGATAGACAGACCGTGTGCTCTAGAAGCCTAAACACTCAGATCATCACATTTTCAGTTACCATCACTGTGCTGGATTCTATCAAAAGATCAAAGGAATAATAACATGATTTCTGTCTTTAAGGAGCTTTTGGGAAGAAAATAGTTACAAGTGAAACAGAATGATTGAGTTAATGAAAAGCCTTTTGTTCTGGAGTATACATGTCAGTAGTGGGAGTCAGCCAGTTCGCACTGGTTTGTCAGAACAGTTACCTATTTTTTTGTTGAGTTTGGTGGACCGGTAGTTAAACTAGTACTTGTAATTAGGGTTCTCTCTGAGGTGGGCACCTGGGCAGCTGCCCAATGTGAAAATCACAAATACACATTCTTTACTCTTTTTTAACATTCACCTATGCAACAGCATATTCTAAGTGCTTGTAGTAATGTTTATTCTGTCCATAGGTGAAAAATGTTTGTGCTTGTAATATATATTTATTAATTTCATAAAACTCATTATATCTTTGATTAAATACTACATTTTAATTCTCTCAATTTTTTACTTCAGTAAACAGATAACATAAAGAGAAAAAGTGCCAAACAACCAGGGGGTGACAAGCTATCATTGGAAATATCTTAAATAATTCTTTTATTGTTTTTTGTCAGGTATTATTTAATATTTTTAATAATATTTTAAAACTCTTTCTTATAACATAATCTAGTTTTCTGTACCTCTTTTATTTTTCTTAAAGTATCAAATACATGAAATAATAAATTACCTTTCAGTATATCATTTTTTTATACTTAACACAGTCATTAGGACAGAGAACTGGTTGTTAAATTATTTGAATCACACCACTGATATGTGTTAATCATTACATTCATCTTTAGCTATATGGCATACTACTAAAATTTTGGTTTAGAGTTAAGCATTTAGAAAAAGGAGAGTTTTAAATACTTGGACAAGTTTTCAATGAGAAGCTACTATGAGTCAAACACTCCTGGGCATGTAGGGTTACAAAATTAAACAAGAGGATTGTTTTCTGTCATCAGAGTACTAATTATTGAGTGTGAAACACAATCATGAGAATAGATAATTATAGCACATAGTGATAGGTGCTGTTACACAGTATTAATGGCTGCTATGACGCACAGAGAATTTGACTTTGGGCTGAAGCTGTTAGAGAAGAGATTCAGAAAAATGAAACTTGTGTTGGTAGCTGAGGACATCAGTAGAATAAGAGAGGGGGTACAGAGGATATTTTGGATTGGAAGAAAAACATTCAAAAAACAATGAGGCAAGAATAAGCATGGACAGGTGGGAGCTCTGGTTTAAATGGAGTAAGATGTGCCAGTTAGAATGTGTTTATAAAATGGTAAGAGGGAATTCAACAGGGAATAACAGATGAAAAATAGAGCTTTGGGAACATTAGACTACTATAACTATGAACGACAGGTTAGAGATGGTAAAAACTGGAGTGAGAAAAGCTAACTGAGCATCCTTGGGATAATTGCAAGCCTAGGTTACTGCAGTGGTTATGGGAAAGAAGAGGAGGCCAGAAACTGAAAGACAGTTCAAAAGAGGAAATGACAGGATGCAATGGCAGATTGAATATGAGGTTTGAATAACAGGGAACAGTAAAAGATGATCTGGGAGAATGGAGATATGGAGATACCAGTGACAGAATCCACATAGCCCTACAAACTGACAACTGAATGATCAAAGTGACATACTACTAGAGCCATGTGTCTGAAAGCTCTTCATCAGAGACACTAAGCTGAAAGAAATTTTGTCTCTAGTATTTTTTTTCTCAAGAGTATATGGATAAATTATGAACTTTACAAAAAAAGATAAGGAAAGAAAAACAGAAAGGTCCTCTAAGGCACTGGCTGACATGACCTCATGTGTCAAAGCAAATTAAATACTCACAAAGTGAGAGTTAGCTCTAATGTTTATACAATTCAAAACTTCAAATAGACATTACCTTCTTCTCGTGAAGTTTCATACAGGTCACCTATAAACTACACTAAAGCATCAAATAGCAATACTTGGTAGACCTCCAAAAAAGATTTGTTAAACTGGACTGAGGATGAGGAGGTTAACAAGAAGTCAATGGGGAGTAGGTCTCACACATGAACACAGTGCACCACTTGAGCAGAGTGGAGAAGGAGCAGCTTTAATAAATCATGAAACCAATGCTCAGGTAGTCAAAACAGGATGGCCTTTTCTGAAACTCAAGTGCTAAGAAGACTGCAATGAATATATGGAGAATTTCAATCAAGGAAGCTCAAGTCCATCATATCTGGATAAAAGTTTGGCTTTGACTAAGTGGTCCTGACTACAAACATGTTAATAACATAGTGTTATTAAATAACTGGGTTTCTATATATTTATGAACTCAAAATGGAAAGAACTTGTCATTCCTTGGGCTATGTGGTCACATTTGATATATGGAGGTAAAACCATCATGAAAAACAGATACAGAAACATGATACAGAGAGAATTCATTTCCATTACTTCAACCAATAAAGAGAATTTATCTGTTTTCTTTGATGTAGGCTACTATTTTTGAGATTATGGGAAAACAGGATTCTTATTGCTCATAATGTATTTATTTACAATAATAATAATCAAACACAGTAGAATATTTTTAACCTGAGAAAAGTACTCCTTGCACTTGACAGTTACAAGGTATTGGAGATTTTCTTTGAAATAGGAAAATAAAAGATCTTATACAATTCTGCGTCAGACCCTATTGTTTTCTAAAGGTAAATACCATTAACTTCTATCAACAGTTCCTTCTCAAGAGTTAGAAAGAGAAAATTATACAATGTAAGAGAAAAAAAAAAATATTTCAATGGTTGATAAAGCCTAGAATTTGTTACAGAGAGAATCTTTATGAAAGAAACCAGTATTTTTATGAGCTGGAGGTAATGGAGAAGAAAACAGAGCTGCATATAAAATAAATGGCAAATGTCATTTTGAGTTGGTGGCTCTAACACACTGGTTCTTTGTGTGATATCCTATTCTGTCTCTGGCAATATATAAAGCTGGGTCCATCTTTCAGTATTTGACTTAAGTTTATAGCTGGAGTAGAATTGGTGTTATAAACTAGTTGCACCAAATTTATATTGTGTTCTCCACAGAGTGGGCTGAATGAATTTGGTTCCAAGTTCCATTATTAATGTGCTCAATTATTGTGACAAATTGTGTTAGAGCCTTATGTGCCTTTCCCTTTAGGTCCATAGCATACTTACTGCTGTGTAAGTATAGCATTTAAACTAGGAAAGTTCCAATTAATCGGCATCCTTACAAATAATTTGTTTGTTCTGCTTAAATTATTTAACTTAAAGTTCTTTCTGAAATTATGGATTCTTTTAAAATTAATTGCATAATAATGCCAAGTACAGGGCTTAGCATATGGCTGACACTTAATAAATGTTTGTTGGATAAATAAATGAGTTTGCTTCAGTCTTGGATTTTGGCCTATCTTTCTGTAGTGTTACCCAAATAAAATGGCTTGTGCTGGCATGAAGCCAACTCTGTGGATATTGGAATTTGCTTCATAAAACTTGTATTGATTAATGGTTGAAAAATTTGGATTGGAAGTAAAAGGATATTTATATCTAGACTTTCATTAACTGTCAATTACTTAACTTGTTTCCTTTCAAACAGGACAAGACCTGGGCATAAAGTGATACAACCTGAGAGTAAATTCTGGCATCTAATTTTGCTAATGTTACTCAGAGCTTTGTTATTTCTGAAATGTTAATAATACCTACTAAGCAACATTGTTTTGAGGTTTAAGGAGATAATATTTATCACTTACCAATAGCTGCAAAAAAAGAACACCCCAAACTTCAGGCTTATTTATTTTTACTAATAAGTTTATTGAACAGCTGGATAGTTCTACCTATTTAGGACAGCCTTTCTTATCTGGTTTCAGTGAGGTTTCATCATGGTCTTTGCCTGGGAGTTAACCAGCTGCCAACGAAGCTAACTGACCCATGCATTCACATCAACATTTTATCATGTTATGGCAGAAATTTAAGACAGAGAAAAAATAAATGCCTTCAGCCCTCTTGAAACCAAAACTCAGAAGTACAATGTATCACCTCTGCCACATCTGTTGGTCAAAGCAAGTCACAAGGGCAGCCAAAATTCAAGGGTTGGATAAATAAATTCTATCTTTTAATGTGAGTAAATGTAAAGTTATATTGCAAAGGGTTAAGGACAGAGGAGACAGTAAAGAACTGTGGCTATTTTTTCAATGAACACAACATAAGAAATTGTTACCATAGCACCTGCATAATTGTGTTTAATAGATAATATTTATTGTTATAATTAACCTACAACTTATGTTTCCTTGTTAGCTTTCATTTTTTATTCTCACCTTATTCCTTTTATGTGTGCAATTCTGTGGTTCTGGCAAAAAGGGTGGTTGATTAAGGAAACCATTTTGATTATCTTCTTTTTCATTTTTCCAACCTAACCAGTTAGTAATTATAGGTGAACTGATAGCCACAAGTGATGGCTCCTATAATTTTCTTTAATCTTCCAGTTTATCAACCATTCAGTTCACTGTTGAGGTCCAGTGAGGCAATAATGGCATAATGGTTAAGCAATAGTCTCAGAGTTAAACTACTTTGTTTTGAATTATGACTGTCAATTTATACTTGAGTAATCTTGTATTAATTAACATTTTTATATTTTAGTTCTCTTATCTTTAAAATGAAATTGGGTTACTGAGAATAGTACAATTTTATATGTATTTGTATGTGCTTATATAGTGACCCTGGTGTGTCTGTGTGTTTGTGTATTGTATTTAATTAATTTACTTTAGTAAGGTATAAAATCATGAGTCTGGCTTCTCAGATAATTAGCAGATGAGGCAAAATTAGTGTTGTGTGGCTGGCTAACTAGGTCTACTTACTTTCTCACACTGTCCCACCCAGCTCCTAACCTCTGACTATATGTGTCATATTATTGATCTTTGAGCTAAAGCTAAATAGGCAAAGTCCAGGAAAATTGAATCTACATATACTATTTTGAATGAAATTCTAGGCATGTAATTAGAGTTTATTTTTCTTCATTTGTACTATAAATTATTTTGTTTGGTTTTGTTGTTCATCAAGTTCTATTTTCCATTTTAATCTTCTTATAAAAATTTACTCTGAGAAGCCATAGAAAATAATTAGCTGTCTACAATTCAATAGCAGTTACATATATCTACATTGATGACTTAAGAAACTATCAGAAAATAATTTTTCTCAAAAGTAGTAATATATGACATTAACCAAAATGACTTCAACTCAATATTCTTAGCACAGGCAGAGTTTGGGAAACAATGCAAGCTGATGAAACATTATTGCTTCTAGTGTATAGCAAGACTACCTAAAAACAGTTGGGACTACAGAGATCTAATTTTAAAAGAAGAAAAGAAAATCCCTATTTGAAAACACTAATCTAAACAATGTCGCACCTATATTTTTGCCATCATTTTAATATATATTAATATTATATATAGTAATCATTGCGATTTTTGAACGGAGTAAAAAGCAAAATCAAACCAATGCCAGACTCTTTCTCTGCCATACATCATTACCCTCCACCACACTTCTGAGGAAAGGAACATGGCAAAACCACACCTGATGATTCTATTCCTTGCAGAGGCACATCGCTGCACTTAGCAACGTTTCTAAAAACGAAAGGATAGAAGGCAGGCAGAGAGGGAGAAAAAGAGCAAGCAATGTTGTACCTCATAGTACTCAGCAAAATTTGAATTATGTCAAGCTCATCTATGTATCACTATGTTAAAATAAAAAACTGACTAATCTAGTGCCATTTATGGTTAAGCAGATTATTCCTCTATTTTCCAACCTCTACTTGCAAGCATCTCTGTGATTAGTAATTCAAAGGAGCCTCTGTACTCTGCTTTGAAATTGTTTTGAGGAGTATCTAATAAAAATGGTAGAAATAATACTGTCATTTATAGAAGGACTTCTATATATGTCTGATACTCAGTATTGTAGGCATGTTACTTATATTATTTTTATGCTTAACTCTAGCCTCCAAAGTAAGTATATTATTCTGTATTATACACAGAGAGATTCAAAGTTGGCCAGCTGATAAAAGTGGAACTTGGATTCAAATACAGGTTTCTCTCATACCAGACTTGATGCTCTTATTGTAAAAATATAGACACTGTTTCCTTTCATCCTTTTTTCTTGGCATCTTGTTAACACTCTCATCAGTCTTTGTATCTCTCTTTTAATAATGAACCCAAGAAAACACTGACAGCTGTCAGAGGGAGAGGCTTGAGAGTAGGGTGTAAAAGGTAAGAAATTAAGCAAAGAAAAAAAAGTGCACTCTACTTACCTTATAACAAATAGAGTTTTATAACTTTGTTTTCCATATAAAATATTCTTTTAACATTTTTGAATATGCCACTGCAATTTTCCCCTCATTGACACAGCCTTAATAAACATCCTTTAAAACAGTAAGCAGAGCCCATGAAATAGATGTTGTGTTAGTGTTAATCGTTTACAATTGCTCACTCATCTAATTAGAAAAATATTGAAAGATACAATCTTGTTCTCTCATTTCTTTTTTGGATAAATAAGTAGTAAGAACATTGTAAAAGTAAGATGAGTTTATAACATCTACTTGGTGTTCTAAATATATTAATGTAAAAAAAAATTAAATAGGACTGACAGGATTTAATTTTCTAAAAGTTTTATAATTTCTCAATATTATCTCTCTTGTTCGCATTACATGAAGCACATTATTAAAAATGTTATCTTGCCTGACAAGGTCGTGGTGTGGTGGATAGATCATCAGCCTGGGTTGCTGAGGACTCAGGTATGAAACCCCAAGGTCACCAGCTTGAGTGTGGGATCATAGATATGACCCATAGTCATTGGGTTGAGCAAGTGGTCACTGGCTTGGCTGGAGCCCCCCTCCCCCAAATAAAGCACATATGAGAAAGCAATCAATGAACAACTAAGGTGAAACAACTATGAACTGATGTTTCTCATTTCTCTCCCTTCCTGTTTGTCCCTTCTTCTCTCTCTCTCTCACTGAAAAATTACCTTATTTTGTCAGTGCCTAAAATTTAGGTTTTTTTTTTCATCCAAAAAGGTGTATTTTTAAAAGTTATCTGGAAAATCATAAGTATATGCATTTGATAAAATGTTTACAAGAAAATGAATATTGATGATTCAAAAATCGAGAGGTTAGACACTAAGGAGGAAATAGTAATTTTCTTTCTACTACATAGGTGAATTGCATCATAAATTGTTTTTAAATAATCCACATAATAAAGCACAACATTTTATATACTTTGGGCTCTATGTGTCCATTTGAAATTTAATTATAACACTATGAATGAACACTTTCTATAGAAAATTGTATTTATACATATATAGGAAACCATTAGGGAAATCATGTTTTTTGGGTTTTTTTATTCAGTGAGAGGAAGGGAGGCAGAGACATACTCCCACATGCACCCTGACCAGGATCCACCTGGCAAGCCCACTAGGGGGCGATACTCTGCCCATTTAGGGTGTTGCTCTGTTGCTTAGCAACCGAGTTCTTCTTAGCACCTGAGGCAGAAGCCATGGAACCATCCATCCTCAGTGCCCAGGGCCAATTCAATCCAATCGAGCCATGGCTGCAGGAGTGGAAGAGAGAGAGAGAGAGAAGGAGAGAGAGAAGCAAGAAGGGGAACGATGGAGAGGCAGGTGGGTGGGTGCTTCTCCTGTGTGCCCTCATCAGGACATCCACATGCGGCATCAGTGCTTTACCACTGAGCAAACCAGCTAGGTCCAGGTGAAATCATTTTTCATGCCAACTAAAAACCTAGTTTTGATGAAGGTAAAATCATTTACATGTTATGAGACTCAGAATCCTATTGGAAAGTATTGAGGTAATAACAAAAGGCTGTATTTAGCTTACTGAGAAGCTAAAATGGGAAATATAAAGGCATATTGTAAGCCTTTAAAAGTGAGTGTGAAATGTTTTGTTTCATTCAGGGTAGTCTTGAACTCTGGTCTGTAAAAACATCTTCATAAATGATCTTCAGTTGGTTTTTAACAACATTAATTAAATTTTCAGATGAGAGAGGATATCAAGTGATGAGACATGATAGAATAGTATGAAAAACCTAGAAAAAGTGACCTGAAATTAATCAAATGAGATTTAATCTTGAATTGCAAAGGCCAGTATTTGATTAAAAAATAGATCCAATAAATGTTGAGTAAAATTAAAAATTGGTTTCTATAAAGAGGTATTTCACATAGTTAATATAATGTTGATTTGATATTCTGTAATGAGCTTTGAAAAAATGCAAGCTGTTTTTAAAATACAAATAAATATGAAATCCTAATAGTAATCATCACCCAAAAATTCCAGTGGCTGGTTGTTCATACTGGGAATGTTAAAATATTATGGGTAATATGTGCTCCAATGGAACCTTTGTGACCATCGGACTCCTATTCAGCAGAAGGAACCAAAGGTCCCACAAAGAATCTTTGAGGAAGATTAAAAAAGGAGTACAGTTGCATAAAAAGACATTAGATTTGTTATGACAATTTTCTACAAACTCTTCAAAAGGACCAAACTTTTCTAAAAAAGTAGTAACAATTAAAATTATGGAAAAAATTGAAGATAGACAGAAAGATATCGCTTTAATAGAGAGATACAATTTTGGCTGTGATAAAATAAACTGCTTCTTTATTAGCAGATCTGGACACATCATTTGCAAAAATATTCCAGAAGATGTTAATGAAGGCATTTTAACTTTTCTCCATAATTGAGCCTTCACTTTTATTTATGCAAATATTCAAATATGTTTTGGGAACAAATGTATTCACAAAGGGTTTTTCAAAGTGTTTCTTTTGCAATACTCTTCAGAGCCTTCATATTGTTATGCCTTGAAGAAGATGATGAAACTCGGGTTCTATAATTACAGCTTACAAAATAAGTTTCTCTATTTTGAGTTTAGTGGAGATTTCTTCTTACAGGTACAGGTATTGGTCAACTTATGACCTATGCAACTTAAGACCATTCGACTTTACAACCACAATTGTTAGCCACGACTGTTCCACGTCTGGAGCAGTTTTTGTATGCACCTGTATTTTGTAATTTTGTATGTTTTGAAAATATTAAACTTTAAAATGTTCGTTATTACCATGACATTGAATTATATTAAACATCAGTATTTTTATATGTTCCAAACTAATTTTTATTTGATCTCCAGAAATTAAAAAAACAGTGGGATAATTTCTATTAAGTAGATTAACTCTTTTATTAGAGTCCCTCTTTAATGACATTAATACGTTTCTATGGCTTTTTGAAACACAGGTTTTAACTATTCTCTTTCAGCACTTTTATATTGAAAAATAAATAATATTGTATGCTTAGTTTGATTTTAGTTTCAAACATGTAGACCTCATTCAACTAAAAATAGAATATGATAGTCACAATCACCATAACTTAAAAAATTCCCATGGCTGAATAGACCACGTTGGGGTTTTTGGAATGCTTTAGATAGGTTTATATTCAACAAATCCTCTCTGATGATTTATTTTACTTGTCAACTGGGCTGGGACACCATACCCAAATATTTGGTCAGACATTTTTCTGCATGTTTCAATTAGGTTATTTTGAAATGAGATTAACATTTAAATTAGTGGACTTTGAGTAAAGCAGACTGTTCTCCACAATGTGGATGAAACTTCGCCCATCAGTTGAAGGTCTGAATACCACAAAAGACTGATCTACCTCAGCAAGAGGGTATTTTGTCAGTTGAAAGACTTTAGAGTTGAACTGTGACATAAACTTTTCTTTGGCTCTTCAGCCTGTTGGCCTACCCCACGGACTTCAGATTTGCCAGTTCCTTAAAGTAAATGAGCCAATTCCATAAATAAAAAAACCTCTCTCTGTATAATACAGTTAACCCTTGAATAATGTAAGGGGAGAGAGAGTTAGCGTGCTGACCACTCATGTAGTCAAAAATCCATGTATAATTTAAGTAATCCCTCCATTCATACTCAGAAAATTCCCTTATAATTTGACCCAACTGGTGTGTTCAAGAGTCAACAGTACATACATCCTGCTAATTCTGTTTCTCTGAGAAACATTTGATAATACAAATAAAATGCATGGCCATCAGGTACCCACACAATAGAAGAAACTAGGATTATGCAACAAATTCTTGACAAAGAGGATTTTTTTTTTTTTTTTGACAGAGAGAGGGTCAAAGGGAGGGATAGATAGGGACAGACATACGGGAAGGGAAATAGATGAGAAGAATCAATTTCTCGTTGCGGCACTTTAGTTGTTCATTAATTGTGAAATTTCTCATATGTGCCTTGACCGGGGGTTATAGCAGACAGAATGACCCCTGGCTCAAGCTAGTGACCTTGGGCTCAAGCTGGTGAGTTTTGCTCAAACCAGATGAACCTGTGCTCAAGCTGGCAACCATGGGCTTTCAAACCTGGGTCCTTTGCGTCCCAGTTCGATGCTCTATCTTCTGCGCCACTGCCTGGTCAGGCAGAATTATTTTTCTTAAGTGAGAAGCAGGGATGCAGAGAGATAGACTCCTACATGTGCTCAGACCAGGATCCACCTGGCAAGTCCCCAATGGGGCAATGCTCTGCCCATCTGGGACCGTTGTTTCATTGCTAGGCAATTGGACTATTTTAGTGCTTGAGGTGAGGCCACGGGGCCATCCTCAGCAACTGGGGCTAATTTGTTCCAACTAAGCCATGACTGTGAGAGAAGAAAGAGATAGAAAGTGAGAGAGAGGGGGGAGAGAAATGGGTGGAGAAGCAGATGGTCACTTCTTCTGTGTGCCTTGACCAGGAATTGAACCCAGGACATCTACATGATGGATGGATGCTTTACCGCTGAGCCACTGTCCAGTGCCACAAAGAGGATTATATAAAATATAAATATTTTTTTAGTTTCTGAATAAAATTTTATGAATTTAAATTTAAACTTTACTTTCAGAAAAAATGAAAAAAAGGGTATGGCCACTTTTTATAATTCCAGCATTCACAAATTAGCTTTTTAAAAGCTATAACCAACAATTAGATCCAGTTTCTAGTTCATTGTTTATGATAGTGTCAAATTCCAAAATTGAAAGACTAGAAAAGACAAGCACTTATCTGTGTCTAGCAAGAATAATCTCCATTTATTCTCTTTCAAAGACACACACACACACACACACACACACACACACACACACACACACTGTGTCTGTAAAGTCATGGTGCACTTTTGACCGGTCACAGGAAAGCAATAAAAGATGATAGAAATGTGAAATCTGCACCAAATAAAAGGAAAACCCTCCCACTTTCTGTAGGATGATGGGGCAGCATGTGCACACGTGCAGATGATGATGTAACACCGTATATATAGCAGAGCAGCCCACGGCCCTTCCAGTCAGATGTGGACGGTACAGAGGAAAGTTCAGTGTGTTCTGTGGCTCGCTAAATTCAAATCCATCACCAAAGTGCAACGTGAATATTGGCGCGTTTATAAGGAAGCGCCACCACATAGGAATAACATTACTCAGTGAGATAAGCAGTTGAAGGAAACCGGCAGTTTGGTGGAGAAACTCCGTTCTGGTAGGCCATCAGTAAGTGACGAGTCTGTAGAGGCTATACGGGATAGCTACCTAAGGAGCCCTAAAAAATCTGTGTGCATGTGTGTGCCTGACAATTACACCTAAGCAAGACTACAGTTCATAAGGTGTTAAAGAAATGTCTCTGTTTTACGGGGTACAAATTGTGGCTGTTGCACGCTATCAAACCAGAGGATAGACCCACACAATGCGCGTTTGCTATAGATATACTTCATGAGATTGACAATGATGCAAGATTTTTGCAGAAGATTGTGTTTAGCGATGAGGCAACCTTCCATATCAGTGGACATATTCATTACCATAACGTCTGAATATGGGCTGCTGAACATCCTCATGCCTACGTTGAGTACGAATGTAACACCCCTAAAGTGAACGTGTGTTGTGGCCTGGTGCATGATAAAGTGATAGGCCCATTTTTTTTTTCGTGGAGCAGTCTGTGACGGCAAACACCTATCTTGACATTTTGGAATTGTATGCAGTGCCACAATTTCCAGAAGGTGTCATCTTTCAACAGGATGGTGCTCCTCCTCACTATGCCACCATTATTCGTGAGTTTCTGGATAGAACATTTCCCAGGAGGTGGATAGGCAGGGGATCTGTCAAGCCATGGCCACCATAATCCCCAGATCTGACACCCTTAGACTTTTACTTTTGGGGTTATGTAAAGCAACATGTGTACATTGAACGTATCAACGACATTAATCACTTAAAACAGAGAATCACAGACATCATTCACTCTGTTACACCAGATGTCCTTACCCTTTTGTGGCAAAAACTTCACTATCATTTGGATGTGTGTAGGGCAACAAATGGAGTCCACATTGAAATGCACTGAATAGATATGAAACTGGGAGAGTTTTCCTTTTATTTGGTGCAGATTTCACATTTCTATCTTCTTTTGTTGCTTTCCTGTGACCAGTCAAAAGTGCACCATGACTTTATGGACACACTGTGTGTGAGCGTGCACGCGTATGTGTGTGTGTGTGTGTGTGTGTGTGTGTATATATATATATATATATATATATATATATATATATATATATAAAACTTTTCCTCCCCACCTTGGGACAATACACTACCATATGACTCAGTATCATGTGGTTGTTATGAAAATCCATAAATCCATGTGGGGTAAAAATGATGGAAGGTTAGGTAACCTCTCAAAACCTCAGGTTCCTCTTCTATAGAATGGGAATAATAACCTACTCCACAGTGCTGCTATGAGGATTATATTGCAATGCTCTTCACTTAGAACATTGTAGAATCTGATTCTTGGTTTAAGTCTCCCTAAGAGGCAAGAATGGTATCTTGTATACATTCCAACAACCCACACACATCACCTGGCTCAGTGACTTCTATGTGGTCGACCAGTCAATAACTACAGATAATAGTTACCAATTATTGTGTAATTATGGTCTATTAAAAGTTTTTGAGTTCTTACACAATTCCATTCAAGACCTGCTGCTTTCTCTGTTTTTGGATAAGGAAACCAAGGCTGTGAGAGTAGAAGTAGCTCTGGAGATCACACACAGCTACTTAACAGTAGAGACAGAATGTAACTCATGTCTAAATCAAAACTTTGCTCACTGTGCTTTGCAAATCACTGTCACTGCCTATAAGATGATTGGTAATAGGCATTTGTGAGTTCCCAAATCACATGGGAAGTTGCCATTGATTAATATATTCTGTATTTTTGTTTTTGTTTTATGTTACTTGATGATCTGGTTCTGTCACACTCTGGGAGCTAGAAGTCTGGATATTATGGCTTGTTAGACAGTGGAACAGAGTAAAAAAGAAAGTTACGAAAGTATTTTCCCTGGTGAGTTTTTGAGGAAAAATGCACTATTAACTCAGCTAATTTTTTAATTCATCATGCTTGGATAAGATATAAATTCATCATGGATAGCATCTATCTTTCAATGTCTCTAGGAAGCTAAACATAAGTACTATGTATGTTTTAGAGATTATTCCAGACCCCCAGGTTTGTGAGCTTAAAAAAATAAAAAATTTCTCTAAAATTTTTGAAAATATTTTCTATATGCCTAATAAATACTACACTAATATATACCAGAGAGATGTTCCCATTTACATTGTTATATGTGTTTCCACTTTTCATGGAGTACTTCCCTGCATTCTTTTTAGTTATAGAAGGCTTAGAGAGTTTATGAGAAAGGAAACCTGGAAAATATTAGTCTAAACATTAGTTCTAGGATAAGAGTGATTTCCTTCATTATCAAGCATTTTACAAACTCAAGAGAGTGAAACATTTGATTTCTAAGGTGTGACCAACAATGTTATCATTAACTTATCATCTTTATTCCTTAACTCGAGAAACTGTATTATGGAGTCTATAGACAGATTTTTGTAACAAAGCGATCTGTTATTCTCAAACTTGTTACCAAGTAAAATATAAAATTACCCCATTTGTGAGATAGAAAATTACATCACTTTTCTAAACCCCTGATAATATTGCTATTTTTTAAACTGAACTTCTTTAAGCAATGTTTCTGCCTTTTTGATTTTGGGAAATTATTTTACATTTTAAGGAAAAGTAATCATGGCATTGCCTCAAGTGTCACATCAGGTACATCCAAATGGCAAATGAATGTCATTATAGTACCCATTAGGGAACTCACTTTGATTAAAGAGGACATCCATGCCTAAGGAGCGCTGCTGTCAGCAGTTTCCAGTCACCATCCTGTTTGTGGCACAGGGAGCAGAGAGGGGCTTTACTAATTGCTTAGAAAACAGGCTCTCTAATCTTTGCAAAAAAATAGACATAGAAATAGAACAGTAAGTGAAAAGCAAAACAATTAAAACAACAAAAGAGCTTACAATTTGTTTGGAGAAATCTAAATAAATTCATTATCCATTAGATCATAAGAGAAGAGAAATTAGAAGCATTGACTCCTGTGGACTGAAATGGATGTCAACAGGATGATTTTAGTGGTTCTATGCTGATGGAGACAATGTGGCTAGGCAAGAGTTTGTCAAATGTGTTTTATTTCCTCTATACATTCCCAGTGTTAAAAACACTTTCTCTTAGAACAAAATTAAAGTCACATCCTGTTATTACAAGGGACCAAAGGACAGTCAATAATGATCAGGATAAAAGAAACAATTGTAATAATTCTAAAGACCAAAAGAGAAGAAAGTAGTAATATTAGTGAAACCCAAAGCCAAAACCAAAGAAAAAACTTTTAATATAAACTTTTAGTCAAACATTTTAAAAATCTCAAATTGACCTATTTTTACATCTCATTGATTTTCTAATTGAAAAGACAAGCAAGGCACAGATGCATTATCTATTAGGAACAGCACCACTCCATTAATTCAATATTCTAGTGAAACTTTAACCTGTCTAATTGACAGGAATTGTAAAGTTTAAAACTTGTGGAAGTGATAGAATGCACTTACTGTGCTGATGATATTAAACAGCTCTCTTTCTACATTTTCATCAGTTTCTCCAGAAAGTCAAGCTATCTTTCTTTGAACTGAACCAGAGATGGAGGGAGGAAAGAATATCAGAACTCTCCCACCGATGAGTGTCACATCCAATTGCCAACCTTACCATAGGGAATAAAACTAGGTTAAGAGGACAGGTTTTGTATTTTTAAATATTACCTGCCATGTATTTTTTTCCCCAAATGTCAGGTGGTGGCCTCTATTAGAGGTACACCATTAATCAAACTAATGAGAACTATGGATGTAATCATCCCTTAACAAAGTCATATGCCTCAGTGGAGAAAGGAGTTGAATGGAAGAATTTTATGAAGTAGAGTTTTCCTTATGAATACTTGGGTTGAGTCATACCAGTGTGCAAATGACAGCCTCCTGATCCCTTCAAAAGTTAAATGCATCCTGAAGGAGAACACTACATGACTGAATCAAAATCAGTTTTACTTATGGTTAAGGGGGAAAGAAAATCACAGTTGCTTTGTATAAGGCATTTCAAAATCATTCTTAATGATCTCAATCTTATTGGTGATCCTTCAGGTTCTGAAGAAGCTGCTAAAGAGAAAGTATTTTTAGGGCAATAAGATCCTGTAATCAGTGGTAACATGGAAGTTAGAAGCAGGAAGGCAGCAGGCTCCTGCATGCAACTGACAATGATCCACAAGGCATGCCCACCGGGGGGCGATGCTCTGCCCATCAGGGGTGTTGCTCCATTGCAGGTATATGCCATGGAGCCGTCATCAGCGCCCAGGCCAACTTTGCTCCAATGAAGCCTTGGCTGCAGGAAGGGAAGAGAGAGATAGAGATGAAGGAGAGGGGGAAGGGTGGAGAAGCAGATAGGTGCTTCTCCTGTATACCCTGGCCAGGAATCGAACCCGAGACTTCCACACACTGGGGCGATGTTCTAACCACTGAGAAAACCAGCCAGAGCCTCTCTTCACATCTCTTAACTACTCTAAGTTATAGTTATTCTGCCTTCCTGGTAAATGTAGACTAGCAAGAATGGCATGCAAATCAGAATTTTATGCTTGCAAGCCTGAACAGAAATAAAAATTCCTCCTCCATCAGACCTTTCCAACAGATCAGCCTAATAGAAAAAAACAAAGAGCTGGGAGATGAAAGCAATGAGAAAAGTCAGAACTCTAACATGTAGGGACTGGCCCTGGCCAGCCCATGGACAGAGTGTTTTGACCAGGTAGATCATTATATATACAGAGAGAGAGAGAGAGAGAGAGAGAGAGAGAGAGATAAAAATCTTTGAACAGGCAGGAATACCAGAGGTAAAAATCCATAAGACATTCAAGAAAATGCACTTCTACAAGAGTTTACATTTGTAGACAGAGGTGGTTGATGGCTTTCCAGGTTTTAAGGCTTTGGAAATGTCTATTAAAAGGTCTACTAAACATTTACTAGATTTAAACTGAAGTTGGCATGTTAATCTGAAGACAAGATAGAAGTTTTTATTAAAGTTAGGAATAATATAAATAACTCTTTTCTTTTCAAACCAATATGTAGAGTCATTAAATTATTGTAAAAATTATTTTAACAATGACTTACATAATATTAATTGCAAAGTAGACAGTTATAACACATTTTCCATGTTAATATCTATATAACATTACGGTCAGAGAAAGTAGACTATTTTTGTCTTACATTTTTCATAATGAATTATAGAGTTTCATACATCTCTATAAAATAGAGTCCATGATATGGAAAATCATATATGCATAAATAAACAGGTATAAATAATAATCAGTTAAGTGAATGATTAAGGTGAAAATCATTACACTTAGAAAATCTGAATGAAGAGTAGGAGAAAGTAAGAGAAAACATAAAGTCTCTACTAATGAACTTCATTAAAACTCTGTTCTCTAACCCAGGGGAACAAAGTTCCCCACTTTCTTCATAAATCTCACTAAAGCTAAGTAACAAAAATAAAAGTGATAATGAGTAATCATATCTATTGAGCATGTGCTCTGTGCTATGCCCTATTCTAAACACCTAAATATTCAACTACACTTTAATCATAGTCTTATGCATACGTGATCTTACAATACCTATTTTTAAACAAATGAGAAAACTGAAGTGCAAAGGGAGTGAGTTGATCGAAGTCACACAGCAAAAAAGATAGCAGAGCCAGATTCAAGCCAGGTGTCTGACCCCTGGGCCTGAGCTCTTATTCTCTCTGCTATGGGTCTAGTAGCCATAAATGTTCCTGTCTTCTCTGCTCTAAGGTTGACCTTACAACTTGGGTCAGTGAAAGGCAGGTGTCTCCTCTTAGCTAACCAAAATTAATCTCACATTGAAATGTATAAACTTGACTGCTTTTCTTATACCAAGTACCAAGAAGTACTATTAGTCATGCCTACCTAAAATGACAAGAGGGCTTAACTACTTGTACGTGATTATTACCATTGACTTTTAGAACTTCAAACACACACGCACACACTGGTGTAAGTTATGGTATTTTAAAGATTGCCAACATGTTTCTGGAGTATGTTTTCTTCTGTAACAAGAAAAGTGAGCAGAAACCAAAGTTAGGCACTGACCACATTCTACATCCTTTTCTGCCTCATTTCGTTTTAAAACCCAGAGTAACTCAGCAATTCTATGCATATTACTCACTAGCTGTCTCTCTTTTCTTTACCACCACACGCATTCAAACTTCTCACGCAACAATACCTTGTTAGACCATATCCTACTTTCAATAATTAATTCTTCTTCCTTCCTTTTTTTTATATCACTACTTCTCTTTACCAGTATTGCCAAGCAAAACCTCTCATCCCCCAGTATAAACTGTCTGACCCAAGTTTACTGCAAATTCTTAATCAATAACACTGAGGTTACGACTCTGACTCCAGTAGAGAATGAGAACTCATCACATCTCCTCCAGTGTGTTAATACTTACTTTTTGGACTGTTACTGAGAATTTCTTAATTATAGTGCAAAATAAACTCTTAAATAGCACTATTAGGAATATCCTCTGTTATATCAATCAGAATCCGTGCTAAGTGAATCTTTATGTGTCTATATGTTATTTTCATATCTTATTTTAGAGCATAATGAGAATTCATTTCTAAATACTTAGGCTTTTGATTTTATAATACTTTTTTTCATGTTAACATAGCAAAGAGAGCAGTGAAGTACAAAAAAATTTGGCATCATGTTATACATTGGGAAGCTACATTCAGAAGCTCTAATTAAACTATAAGGGTTTCTAGAGAATGTAATCTCGATTACTATCTCAGGGTGCCATAATTACCTATAAAGATCCCAATACCAGTTTTAGTAAATTTCCTCATTAAAATATACTTAAATGCTCAGTCTTGAAGCACTCCAGGCTGAGATTTCTTTGACAGCTAAGGGTACAGCTCAAAATCACTTTTGAATCAGAGTTTTTAGTACAGGGTTGTCTCATGGACTACATGATATCAGGCTACCTGTATTTATCTAACCACCGCTGATGGTTTTAAGATGAGCGTGTTTCTTGTGAGCCTTTGAAAGTGCTGAGCTAGGCTATTTGAGTAGAGAAGGGAGTTTTCCTAACAAATAGCTTTGGCTATCTACATGACAGCAAAGGAATATTTTGGCAGGAAACCACACGGCACAGCAGGATACCATGGTTTGAACAAAATGTTTTTATGCACTGTGTTACCAGGGGAATTGGTTTACATGTTGACACTACCGCCCACACAGAAGCCCCAGTTTATTTCCTGACCAAATGCGTTTTTCTTCCTAATATTTTACAAATACATCCTGACACTTCTTTTAAATAATTTCCTAATAAAGAGTTTTGATGACTTTTACTGAACTAAGATTTTTAAGCACCTACAGCAAGAGGTGAATCTTTTTTTAATCGCATTTTCTTTTTATTTCTTTTTTTATTATTCTTTTTTAGAAAGAAAAAGACGAGAGAGAGAGAGAGAGGTGGAGAGGAGCAGGAAGTATCAACTCCCATATGTGCCTTGACCGGGCACACCCAGGGTTTCAAACCGGCGACCTCAGCGTTTCCAGGTCTAAGCTTTATTCACTGAACCACAATAAATCACGCTAATCTGCATTTTCTTTTTAAGTATTATTTTTGCTACATTTACACATAGCCTTCTCTTTGTAATAGAAAATGAACAAAGCCATGCAATTCATATATTTCTAAATTCTCTCAAGATAATTTTATAAAACTCCTACTCTGGCCTGACCTGTGGTGGCGCAGTGGATAAAGTGTCGACCTGGGAACACTGAGGTCGCCAGTTCAAAAAACCCTGCACTGGTCTGGTCAAGGCACATATGGGAGTTGATGCTTCCAGCTCCTCCCCCCTTTCTCTCTCTCTCTCTCTCTCTCTCTCTCTCTCTCTGTGTGTGTCTCCTCTCTAAAATGAATAAAATAAAAATATAAAAAAATAAAAAAAATTCTATTAAAAAAAAAAAACCTCCTACTCTGAGCAAGGGGCATTGCATGATCTGTTTAATAAAATAAGTAAGACCTATATGCTCATCTTAACACAAGGTAGATGAGAGAAATACAGGCACAGTAATATGTGAGCTCATTGAAGATTACTTATGGTGAAAACAATCAACTAGAAGTAAGATTTTTCTGTCTCTTAGAGTCTCTACTATCCCCTATAGTTTATTCTACCAATTCCAGTATTTTTTTTTTCCTATGGGGAACTTTTAGACATTTGATTTTGTGACTTCTATGGACAATGGTTCACTACTGATTGTACTTTAATGGCATTGGGGGGGGGCTGTACAAGTATTTTCAGGATTATTCTATATCTGCAGTTTGCAGGTTTGGTTAGAGGAGAAACAAAATTGAGAATAAATAAATAGAAGGTTTTCAGCAGTGCAGATGAGAGGCAAAAAGGTATTAAGTTAATGCAGAAATAGCCAGAAATAAGTTAGTAAGAAAGTTATTCCAAAAGTATAATCAAGTAGATTTTGATAACTGATTGGGGAAAAATAATTGGTATTATTAAAGAATGATTGGTGTACTTATTGAAATGGAATAAACCAGATTATGACTAGGGGTCACAGAGTTTCAATTTGGAACATTGTACTAAATTTGGATTTTTAAATTTAAGGAAATTTTCAGTTCTCATGAGTCATTGTAAAAATCAATGTTGACCTCCAGAAATATTAGCAGACTCTAGTCAATAAAAATACACTGTGAACCTTTAGGGCAAGAATAAAATTATATATATTCATGTTATTTTAGAGCTTTGCAAAGTATATGTATGCCCTCGAAGTTTATTGAATTAAATTATAAATAATATGCATAGTTTTTATCAATCTTTAGAATGCTGTCTTATTTTCATAGATCCTGATAATAATTTTTGAACAATTAAAATATAATTTTCCATTTTCAAATCTATACCATAATGAATTCACAGATATAACTGTACTCTTTTTAATTATTCCATGGGAAGTATAGGAATTTAATGTGACTTTGCTGACTGCTAATTATAAGAATTCTAAGCTGTGTTTAGAATTCCATTAATACATACAAGATAAAATTTTCAGAGACCATTTATTGTGTCATGCGTAATGGAGCAGAATTCTACCAAATTGTGTCTTTGTCTTGAGAATTCCATGAGCGCACCAAAGATTTAATTCATTTAGATTAGCAAAGAAAGGCAGAAATTAGACACTCCCATTACATAAAATCAAGGGTTAACTGGACAGATATATTTTGATTCTCTTTGGTTCATTCTTCTGTATTTCTGAATTTACAGGCTTTCCCTCCCAAGCCAGATGCAGAAAAGGTCAAGAAACTAAGGAAGAAAGAAGACTGGAAAAAAAGGAGCTTTCTGTTGTCACAAAACAACATTTCTTTACAAAATGTAACAAAACTTGTCTGTGCTTTTGTTGGGAAAGGCTTACATTTATGGAGCACTACTCATTTTGTTGCTAGCATTGCTTGATATCTTTTTTAATATAAATGTGCTCCATTCATAGCAAAATGGAGTAGTCATGAAGTATGCAAAATGAATTATTAAACTTGAGATGATACTAGTTAGTTTGAGAACCTCAGTTCAAAGGGAAGTATACTTTACATATGATGTAAATTCTGTATTCTGCTCTATTAAGAATATAATTATTACTGAGGATGCTTCCTCTGAAAACTTAATCTAACATTATATCTCTTCACCTTTAGATATTTCGTTAATTCTGCTTTGCCTTATTCCTTGTCAACCTGGAAAACTCTTATTCACTCATTAATATCTATCATAGGTCCTACATCCTCTTTGAAATTTCCCTCAATCCTTTTTTTCAAAATTTATTGGGTAGTTTTCTCATACCTCTATTTCTGTATTTAGCATGCTGACTAGAAATTACTTTTCCTGTGAGCTGTAGAATTACTTCCTCTACCTGTGAGTTATCATATTTCAAGCCCAAGTTATATTTATTTCTATATTCCTAGAATAGTACTTAGAACACAGTAAGTTCTCAATAAATATATGTTGAGTAAATGAGTAATAGATACAAGTATATTTTCTGTGTCTACGATATCTAATACAGCGGCTGATATTTAAAAAGATTTAATAAACCATATTCATCTCAATACCATAAATCAGTTGGTCAGTAAGGAGGTAATGATAATTATAATCTTAGGTATCATACCAAGAGTTGTAACAGCCAATATCCTTAGAAACATGAACCCAAGCAATTGTGAGATATTTCAACAGAACAAGGTCAGTTATATAAGTCTTTAAATTTACCCTTTTCTTGACCTATGAGTTTTGATGCTTGAATTTAAGCTCTTCTACACTTCTTATCACTAAATACTCCCCAGTGAATATTGCATTTAGGCAGGTAGAGGTTCTATAAATCACTTTCATTGCCCAAAGTCCCTTTCTAAAAATGTAGCTCTGTCGTATATTTCCCCATATGCAGTCTGTCAGGCCAAACTGCAACCTGTTTCATTTTCTTTTAATAAACATAAATCCCTAACCTGCCAAGTTCCTTGTAAAGAAACATCACAATTAGAAGTCGAAACAACTTTTATTCAATCAATATGTATTTGTTGACAAATAACATTTATATGATCTCTGGTTTTCCCTGTTGGACCTTGAATAAACTTCATTTATTTTTGCACTAGTGTAGTTATTTAGAAGACCCTTAATAGTATATTTTTTTCTTTTAAAATGGATTAAATAAATCTGGGACTACATTAGTCCTAGGAGAAAAGTAGTTGATTTATGAAGCAGAAATAGCCAACACAATTCTAGAGCAAGCTGCCATAGCCATTTAACCTCTAGTAGAAGTATAAAAAGTCCTTTATAAGATATGAAGATTGACATTTAGAAGATATTGAAAAATAATTTTAAAATGTATAATATTGAGACTTAGAATGCATTAAGACAATAAGTTTTTTATTTTAATTATACTTAACCATCCTTATGGAATATCACCATACCTTTGGATTATGTGGGGTTTTTTTTATTTTTTAAGTGAGAGGAAGGGAGATAAAAAGACAGACTCCCACATGCATTTCAACCACGATCCACCTGGTAACTCCCATCTGGGGCTGATGCTTGAATTAACAGAGCTATCTTCAGTACCCAGGGTTGACACTCAGACCAACCAGGACACTGGCTGCAGGAGAGGAAGAAAGAGGGAAGGGGAAAAAGGAGGAGGAGAGAAGGTGATAGTCAGTTCTCTTTTATGCCCTAACCTAGAATCAAACCCTGGATGTCCATATGCCTAGCCGATGCTTTACCCACTGAGCAAACTGGCCAGGTCCAGGTCATGTATCTGTAACAAAATCTTAAAATCAATAATGCCCTCTTAAGTTTGCTGTATACTTTTCTTCAAGGTACTCAAAGTATTTCAGAGGACACCAGTAATATTTATGTTATCATGAAAAAAATCATTGTTTTAATAGATGATGGGGGTGGTTATAAGGTGAAATCAATTCTATTAGAAAATAGCTGTATTTATAAAAATCCTTTCAAAGTGTTCTATGTTGAAAATTTTATTCTTAAAGATATAAGTATGGATCCTGACCCCAGTAAGCAAATATTAGTGCAGTGGTTTTAAACCTGGGTTCTATCGAACCCTAGGGGTTCGATGAGTCGGTCTCAGGGGTTCGGAGAAGCCTCTGCCGCGGAAGTGAAGACACACTTGTGTAAAGTCGTGATGACACACCCCACTTGGCCATCACTTGCTGCAGAGGATCACGTTACATCGCTTGGCCAACCAGTGCTGCGGGGAATTTAGTGCATGCAGTAGTCAACGGCTGTCGTAGTTGTACATCATGTGGTTTCTTTCTTAATATTCTAATCCATACTAAATATGTCGAGCAAAAAAAGAAAGTGGTCGGACAAATATGTACAACATGGATTCACATGTATCACGGAACGGGAGGGGAGTCAGTGTCCTATCTGCATGATATGCAATGCCAAGTTGAGCAACTCTAGTCTCACTCTGGCAAAACTAAATTTGGGGGAAAAAATCATATTTTATTTATCACTAAAGAAGGGTTCGGTGAATGCGCATATGAAACTGGTGGGTTCGGTACCTCAAAAAAGGTTAAGAACCACTGTATCAGTGCATTCTAGTCTCCATCCATACTACACGACCCTTTCACCTGTCCCCAAATATGCCTCTTTACAGTTGCATGTCTTGACATGTTGCATTTGCTACACTTATGTGCTTTTTATGCCCACTCTTACAAGTTCTTTATGCTTAGCGTAAGAATAAGACAGAAAATGGCAGATATTTATAAAGTGTCCATGTTCACAACAGTGAGGTCAAAATAGTAAAAAATTTTGCCTATTTTTGAGAACTTTGTCTAGTAAAAAGACCTATCTACCCAGTGAAGTGCCCTACAAGGTAATATATACATGAAGAGACACAGATTCATAAAGAACCATCTGTATAGTATGGAGAGATCACAGGGAAAAAGCTCTGCTTGGGGAGTGATATCAGGGAAAAGTTCATGAAAGAGTGAGTTCTATGAGGAAGCACATGATCCTAGATAGAACTGTTGTGTCATAAACGAACGTGTTGTCTGCGGTGTGCCAGATACAGTAATTAGCAATTACTTCCTTGTTTAAAGAAACTTACAGTCTAACACATTTGACATTATGGAAGCTGACAGTTTATACACTAAACAGTTCTTGGCTTAGGCAGGGTGATGTAAATAAAGGTTTCGAAGTGGAAGTGAAGCAATAGTGAGATAAATAGAATTTCAGACTTATTATAAATATTATCCATGTATACATCCATTTACTTTTCTGACCTTTGTCATATTTATTATTTATCAGCCTACTTTGGAGTACAAAATGTTATGTTTCCATATATCTAAGACATTATCTAAGACTTAGTTTCTTTGGCTGAGAATTGAAAAGAACAAATGAGAGAATACAGGCATGGCTTATAAATAGAAAAGTGTAGTGCAAATGATGTTTTGTTTTGTTTTTTATTACTTTTTACCTCCAACTTCTGGATGATTATAAAACTCAATATTGTTTTTGAAAACATCATAGAATTCATTGATTTGATAAAGAACATGGGTATTTCAAAATGTCTTATGTTAGAATTTTAAAAAGGCTGGCTTGAAATCCTTGTTCCAAAATTCTGTCATTTAATTTCCCTGAACTACACTTTTCTCACCTGAAAAATGTCTGATCCACAAACCTTCTGGTTTTGTGAGAAGATGTATATGAAAATACATTATAAATTGTTGAGCTGTGTGTGCAGAAATATATGGTGCTGTTATTTATCTCTTGGCTATGATAAATTAATTCTATCCAGCTTAATTTCAATAGAATGTACATTTTCCCTTTATCTCAAATATCCTATAAATTCTATGCTGCCCTATAATCTTTATAGAATCTAATTAATGTGATGATCTTTTCCTTAAAGGTTTGCTATAGTAAATCTTTCTTCTTCACCTCCTTGAAAAGCTAAAGATTCTCACAGGACTTCCTTTTTCTTGGAATATTCTCTAGGACATTGAATTTGGCAGGTTTCACACTTCAATTTAGCTTTTAGCTTTCACCTTCTTCTATCCTGATTTTCATTTTTCTAACCATATTTTCCCTTGTGTTATGCTGAAGTGGTAACCATCAGTGGTTACTCTGCAGTAGCACAAATGTATTTTTGACTAGATGGTCCTTCCAGTCAATAGCCTAAAGAGCTACTATTAAGATGTCCTTTTCACACATTTATCCAAAGCTCACAACAAAGTATGTTGTTCTTATTTTTATTATTTTTTTAAACATTTTTTTTCTAAAACTCAGGACAGTATTGCTCACACTCATTTCCAGCTCTTCTTGCAGGTATGTTTTAAAAGCCACGATGGCTTTTACATTAGATTAAACAGACTGCCTACCGAGCAATGCATTAGTGGAACCATCTCTGAACTCATCATGTAAAACCTGAACTTCATGGATTTTAAGGGGAAATTATTACAGTGGAACCTTGGTAATTCATGTTAGTGATGAAGGGTCCTATTTTAAATTGCTGGATTTTTCAATGGAAATGGAAGAAAAGCAAAGAAGAGACAATCTAAAGGAAACTAGCTGGTGTTTTCCTCTTGTTTCAGAATGCCTGCATGCTCCCATGGGATATTCAAATCATAGCCTCCAGATGGAAAACAAATGAACAAACAAAAACATTTTTAAATTCTAATTAGTAAACACCTTATGGCTAGCCCAGCAGATGTATATGGAGAAAAACTTATATACCACAAATATACTTGCAAGAAAGTAAGAAATACTGTTGTATCTATTTCAAAATGACATCATGTTATTTCTCTCATCGATATAAATGTGACATTTAATTGGAAATAAGGTCGTTATTATTATCATTGCTATTTTCTTTTTTTTAATCACCTTTATTCTCATTTTCCAAATTACCATTTTCCCATGCTTTTGACAACAACATCTTCTAGAACTTATCTCTGCTCTGGCCTTGTTCCCTATCACTGTGCTTTCAATTCGGCACTAAAAAAGATCCTGTTAAAATGCTAAGTAAGATGTCACTTCATCAGAACTTTCCAAAGGCTTCCCTACTCATTCAGAATACATCCCAAGGACTTATGATGGCCTACAATGCCTTACATGATTACGTGATACCTTTTTCCCCATTGTTTGATCTCCTACCTCTCCATTCCTTATTCACTCTGCTCTAGCAACATCTGGCTTTCTGCTATTTCTAGAATATTGCAAGCACACCCCCACCCCCATCACAGAGCTTATGAACTTGCTATTATTTCAGCCTTGTAGGCCTTTTTCTTAAAAGCTGCATGGCTCCCTACCTCATCTCTTTACATGGATGTTACCTTCTCAGCTACTTGTCCTCTGACCACTCTATCTGAAAGATACCCTGTTCTTCTTCTCCTTCTCAGGTTTATGTTTCACCCATACTACTTACTAGAATCTAATTCAGCATTCAGTAGACATTTTCTGTTAAAAGCCAGTTGCAGGTCATATAGTCTTCGTTGCAATTACTCTACGCTAATACAAAAGCAAGTAAATGAAAGAGCATGACTGTGTTCTAGTAAAACTTTATTTATAAAGGCAGGAGGCAGGGCAGATTTGGTTCACAAGCCCTCATTAGCTAACCCTTTTCATAACATATATATTTTACTCATTTCATCTATCATCTGTGGTTTCTTTTTTTTGTTTCTTTGTGGTTTTTTGGTCATCAAATCCATGAGGGTAAGTGTTTAGTTCATTGCTCTGCTACAATAGTACCTGGAACATGGGTGACACTCAGTAAATTAACTATTCAATAGAATTTTGTCATTTATACATCTAAACCTCAAGATAACAACTCACATTTTAAATGAGGACAAAAGAATAGGAGGACCTCTTCCTCCACACCCTTGTTCCTTCTCCTTCTGTAAAATAACCCAAGGACCATCTGCCTTATTCACAATGATTAATAAGGGAGAAAGAGTTGCCAAGGGTCTGTTTCCAGATCCCTACTGCTCTGCAAATTCTTGCAATATGCCTGAGCATTCCCTTCCAGATTCTGCCAATCTAGGTCCAACATGACCCTGTTATCCTTATTATGGGTGCATTAAGAAGCTCTAAGCCCTAGGATATATGTACTCATGTGGCTGGGGGAGAAATTAGATTCATTCATGAACTAACCAGGAAGGGGAAATTTGTGAGAGACCACAGACTTTTGCTTTATTTACTTTTTGTGTGTGTATGTGACAGAAACAGAGAGAGACAGAGAGAGGGACAGATAGGGACAGACAGACAGGAATGGAGAGAGATAAGAAGCATAAATTCTTTGTTGCAGAACCTTAGATGTTCATTGATTGCTTTCTTATATGTGCCTTGACCGGGAAGCTACAGCAGACTGAGTGACCCCTTGCTCAAGCCAGCGACCTTGGGCTCAAGCTGGTTAGCCTTACTCAAACCAGATGAGCCCGTGCTCAAGCTGGCAACCTCGGGGTTTCAAACCTGGGTCCTCTTTATTCCATTCCAATGCTCTATCCACTGCACTATCACCTGATCAAGGGTGCTTTATTTACTTTTAACACTCACTGTTTTTTTTTTTTTTCTTTCAAGAAGAGGGGAAATAGTGAGACTGACTCCCACATGCTCCCAGACCAAGATCCACCTGGTAACTCCTCTCTAAGGCCAATGTTTGAATCAGCCGAGCTATTCTCAAAATCTGGGGCCAACACTAGGACTAACCTAGTCACTAATTCAGGAGGGAATGAAAGAGAGAATGAGGAGAGAGAAAGGCATAAAGCAGATGGTCCCTTCTGTGTGTAGACAGGGGTTCAAATCCAGGTTGTCCACATGCTAGGCTAATGCCCTATCCACTCAACCAGCTGGCCAGGGCCAATACTGACTTTGAAAACATGATTTCACAAGTCTCTTAGAAGGTAAATCATTGCGCTGTATAACCATTCCTTTTACTATCTCTGTCTTCAGCAGCCTACACATAGTCTTTGCCTATTGGATTCTCTGGATCATCTGATAGTGTCCAAGCATGGTTATTTTAGAATTATGTTTCAGGAAATTATTATTCAAATTTACTGTGCAGCTACATTAAAGTAACTCTTTAACACCAATGTTTGATTAATATAGTTTTAAAATTATATGTCAGAATATAGATGATCACCAAATAAAATTAGAGATAATATGATTTACTAAAATTTACTGTGTACAAAACAATGAACATGGTTTGCAGGGACTGGTAAGTGCACAAAGCAAAACAATACAAAGCTTCAATCCCATTCTTATGTGACTACAGAAGGATAACATTTTAAATTTAAAAAGTCTTTAGATGTTTAAATTAATTATACCTTTGTTTTTTATGTACAGATGAGGAAAATGAGCCCCAGAAAGGATAAGCAATCTCCTAATTCATAAAAAATGTCTGTGGTTGGGAATGGGGACCACGTCGGCTTGAAAAACAGAAAGATTATTTTTATAGCATAGCATATTTGCATATGCAATTTAAAATAAAATAATTGAACGTCTAATAAGACCAAAAGTAAGAAGAAGCCATAGAAAGAACAATTACTAGTTTTCTAAGTACTAAAACGCTTAGAAGTTACTCTCTTTTAACTATGGTTTATTTTCAATAGTACAGTGCTTTATATCACAGACTGGAGCTAGCAGCTTGGCTTTGAATCATAGGTTCGATATCTACCAACTATATAATCTTGAGCAGGTTTCTTAATATCTTTGTGGCTCAGTTTCCCCATCTATAAGATGAGAATGTTAAAAGCACCTATTTCTGAGGGTCACTGGAAGAATTAAATGTAAAACATTTAGAACAGTGCTCGGCATACAGTAACTACCATGCACTGTTGTTACAATCTAATTAATGGGGTGGACGGCACAGCTGCTTGGGAATATTTAAGAGTGCTCACATGCTTTTTCCCTAGAGGCAACTTTGGTCCTCTCCATTGGAGATGCGAGGAGTCACGGACGTGCCTACAAGCACTGGAAATAGCTAAGACCGGAATCAGATACCCAGGCCCCAAATTCAGTTATCTGCAGACATATGTCCTTCTCATGCTGTCCTTTAACACCAGCAAGAGCAGGAGAAATGGATCTGCCTGCCCCTCCAGCCTGGACTTAATTTGCACAATCTAGTAAGTAATGAAAAAGGCATAACTTTGCTAAGAACTATGGCTAAACGTTATCAATAAACTGATTATTGGTAAGCATAAAATGAAATTAATTTTGGATTAATACAGAGAGACATGAGTAAACTACAGTTATTAAGGCATAATGTAGTTACATTAGTTCAAGTTAGTAATTATCACTGTTTCCATTTCTCTTTCTAACCATTTAGGAGGTCTGACTCAGCAGAGTTGAACTGAATGAAAAAGAATTCATTCCATGAAAAGTGAATTAACATATTTAAATGAAGTAGCCTCTGCCAGGACAACAGTTATAAAAATCATACCAGCTTTTCTATGACATGATGTAGGTTTTACACAAATAGAGGTGAGAGTCTGAAGAAATCATTTAGTTACTTAAGACAATAGACAGAACATATTTTAAAATTTTAGAGAGTTCTTTTTATATTTTTGTGTTTTTCTCTGTATTACATGTAATTCATAATATTAGCTTAATTTTTTTAGTATGAATACCAGCTTTTTTGAATGCTTATTATACATAGGCCTTCCACTAATTCATTAAAAAAATCACTTTTGAAAAAAATTTACAATTCCCCTGCCAAATTTATTAGATAAGGAACAAAAAGAGATTAAGGACACAGCTACAAAAGGGCAAAAGAGGGAATTAAATCTAAAAGTGCTAACTTTGTACCTCACTCTCATTTCTAAACTGCCATAATTAACCCATTGAAAAAAAATAGCATGAAAAAGAAATAGCATGAGATAACTTTGTCTCCTTCCCTCACTTTGCCTTTTTTGTAGATGTCTCCTACCCCAAACTATTCTGGCCTATTTATTTTACAGAAACATCTCAACCTGCACCCTGAGGTAAATCTTGACATTGCCCGTAGGTTCCTCCGCTACGCACTTCCATAATATCTCAGTGGCTTTTCATTCTATTCTGTGTCCATTCCTGTACATTACATTGCACTGAAATCAATCCACTGGCATCTGTGTGCCTCTCACAAAAAGAGGCTTGCCTTCAAGCATCTTTAGAGACTCAGCAGCTAGCGCATGCTAAGAGCATAATATTCCCTTGATATAGATTTGTTTAAATACATAGGTGATTGAGAGGATATTGATTATATTTATTTTTTGTTTGTTTTTCAAACAGAGTTCCTATAAATATGTTTATTAACTCCAAAGCAGATTAACTCTTCCACAGTCAGGAATAGGAAGTGTGAGTCTTGGAGAGTTCCCTTAGGGAATATAACTGACTGGTCTGGCACCTAACCAAATTGATGATCATATATAATGAACAGGAAGACAGTCCATTATTAATAGGACATTAAACTATCATTTCTTTTCAATTACTATGTGCTAATCACTTTGTAAATGTTATCTTACTCAATCCTCACCACAACATTTTAAAATGGTATTTTTATTATGCTTTTATAGAAGAGAAAACGGAAACTTGGCAAAGTAAATGAATCATCAGTCACAGAATAGAGCTCGGATACTACTTCATATCTCTGACAGAAAAGTTTGTTCCCATGAGACTAAATTATAATCCTTTTCTGGTTTTTCCCTCAATTATGGTGAGCAGCATTTGCTGATGGATTGTGTATATGGTTGCCAGCAAGCTATAGCTGCAAAAGGCTGCTTGGGTCCACACGTTCCATGGTATCACCTTTTGGTGAAGCCATTAAGTGATTTTCTATTACTGAGATTGTATAGTCTAGCCCTTTTGAAGGGCATAAGCATGCAGGTCCTGGTCATAGATGCATTGGGGAAGGGGGATTTTGTCTCATCACCCACTGCATCCCCAGAGCGACTGTGAGTGCCTTAATGTTCTTGTAGTGGCTAGAATTTAAACTTAAGAATAATATGTGTCTAATACTGGCTTTCACTACAATTTGATTACACCTAAAAATTAGAAGGTCATCAGAGAAAAACAAGAAAATAAATTTCTCTGTGAAGGAATTGTGACAAAAGTAATTTGTCCTGATACATTGATAAATGTTGTGTAGTAGGTGAAAAAGTGGCAGATGGCATTTTTTATTTCCTTAATTTATTGACACAAGTGCCCTCCAGCCTCCAAAGAACCTTTGTCTGACAGAAATTAAACAAAATTTCAAAGAAAAGAGCAACACAAGACAGGAGCTATTTCCAGTGCTGAAATGGAACAGGAACCACACAATAAACAGAAAAATCCCTCCTACAAAGCACACAATAAATAAAACATCAAAAGCACAAACAGGAGAACTCAATTAAAATAGAAAAGTTTCAGTCTTTCCCTGAAGGATATAAATATTATTATTTATTATTTATACAGTGCTCTAGGTGCACATGACTTTATATCCTAAGTTGAATAATACACGAGTAGAAAAAGTATCCTGTAGGACTTCCATTTCAGGGCCATGTTGAGAACAGCAGAAATGTCCATGCTTTTTCATAGAAAGAAAAGTAATATAATGAAAAGAGTTCAGTGGATTCCTCTTAAAAAGGACAGTTGCTAGTAGGTTCTGCAAAAAAAAAGTGTAAGGTCAGATCTGATTTGGATGTTTGCATTACTTTAATAATCAGGAACATGGTGAATTAAAACATGAAATGTAGTAGGACAGATAAAATGGCCCGAACTTCCTGTTTGGCACTTGCTGAATCCCCATCTTCCTTACTTTTAGTATTGGTCCCTGGTATATTAGATCTGAAATGTTTTCCTAGACACACTTGGAAGCTCGATACAGAACTTCTCCAATATTTTATAAGCATATAATCTTCTATGTAAAAAATCTCATTGAGCTTAAAATATTTTGAGTGTTTTCTATACTGAACAAAACCATACACATGTTTAAGATGTTTTATGAATATTACTATTATATTCTATTGTTCTCCTTTTGTGTTGCAAGTTGTTTTTAAGATGCCAACATTTAAAATATACCACAATTTTTCTAAAATTGAAATACCTTTATTTTCTATCATTTGAGCATCTACAAAAGGTCTACAAACAGAAACCTTGCCCCTCACTTCCTTAAAGGCAAAGATGAGGAGGAGAGAAAAGATGCAAGTTAAATGCCAACAGTAGTTTCTCTGGGGTAAAAGAAAAATCTACTTAAATAATTTAAGCACTCTCTAATTTAATAATTTTAAAAAATGAGAACAGTAAAATATCTCCTAAGTAGACCATTAGCAATTATTAGAAAGAGAAATTTTGGCTTCAAAGGCAGAGCTGGAATTGTTTTTGACACAATGTTCCACAACACATCATATTCGTCCATTATAATGTCAGTAAAAACAGGCTAATCAAATAATAATGAGTAGCAGACACTCTCCTAGCCATTTCACTCTTTGAATATTTCAATATTCAAAACATGATAAAAGACAATAGCTATTATGAATAATGTAAGTTGTACTTTAAATAGCAAAACAAATATCCGACCCTACCAAGTTTTGCACATTTTAATTAAAATGACTAAGATATTAAATTTTAAAATTTTTTAGCAAATTTTCCTATATATATATATATTTGTATTTTTCCAAAGTTAGAAGCAGGAAGGCAGTCAGACAGATTCCCGCATGCACTCAAGCGGGATCCATCCGGCATGCCCCTCAGAAGGTGATGCTCTGCCCAGCTGGGTGTTGCTCTGCTGCAGCTGGAGCCATTCTAGGACCTGAGGCAGAGGTCATGGATCCATCCTCAGCACCCAGGCCAACTTTGTTCCAATGGAGCCTTGGCTGTGGGAGGGAAAGTGAGAGATAGAGAGGAAGGAGAGGGGGAAGGGTGGAGAAGGAGATTGGCATATCTCCTGTGTGCCTTGACTGGGAATGGAACCCGGGACTTCCGCATGCCCAGCCACCTCACTACAGCTGAGCCAACTGGCCAGGGCCCTTCCAAAATTTTGATCTTTTAAATATTCTGTACTATTTAGTAACTCTCAACAAACTATAATGGTAGTTTATAGATTTAAATCATGAGGACAGATTACCTTTATGTTTAGCTTGTGCCTGATATTATAGTCAGTAAAAATATTTACAAAAGAAAATTTAGTATATTTTAACAATTATTTACAACAAGTTTTAAAAATAAATTTGGTGAGGTGATAGTATAACAGGATGTTTTCTGGATGCCGTGTCAGAAGATTTATCAAAGTTCTATACCTAGAATTATGACTCTGATAAATCATTTATTCTTTCTGAATTGCAGTTTTCATCTCTAAAAAATAAGAATCTACGAAATTCCTTTCCGTTGATATGATAAAGTAAGACAGTGTAGCCCTGACCATATAGCTTGGTTGGTTAAAGCATCATCCTGATACACCAAGACAGTGTAAGTGAAAGTTATTTGTCAGGCATAAAGTTTATATAAATGGGCCCTGGTCCATTGGCTCAATGGTAGACCATCTGCCTGGTGTGTGGAAGTCCCAGGTTCGATTGCCGACCAGGGCACACAGGAGAAGCGCCCATCTGCTTCTTCACCTGCCTCACTCTCCTTCCACTTTGTCTATCTTTTCCCCTCCTGCAGCCAAGGCTCCACTGGAGCAAAGTTGGCTGGGTATTGAGGATGGCTCCATGGCTTCCATCTCAGGCGCTAGAATGGCTAGAGTTGCAATGGAGCAACGGCCCAGATGGACATCTCTCCCTAGTGGGAAATATGGGTGGGTCTGGGTCGGGCGCATGTGGGAGTCTGTCTTTCTGCCTCCCTGCCTCTCACTTCCAAAAAAACAAACAAAAAAGTTTATATAAATGGTAAGTATTAGGTTTATTGTACTTTGCAAAGGGGATATAACAATAAGAGAGGTACATTATTCCTATCCTAAAGGAATTTAAATCTACTGAAATGGATAGAATTAACCTAAATTATTTGACTATAATGCCATAGGTAGAATGATGAAGAAATTGGGGTTGTTTAAATTAGAGAAAGAAATACTAAAGAGGGATTTAATCACTGTTTAAAAATATTTGAAAGTTAGTGAAATAGAATAAGGGGTAGACTTCTCTTTTAGTATTTCAGACAGCTGATATATTTACTAAGAATCTCCTGATCAGACTTTCATACTAGTAAATATATTTTATAACTATCTATCCATTAAAGGATACTAGCAGTGAATGGAAGACTGCCACACAGGTTAAGACAGAAAAGAATTATTTTAGTAGGTATGAATATTTGAGTCTCCTTTCAACTTTAAAAGTATATGATCCCTTCAAATATGTATAACAAGTTACATCAAAATGACAACATTTGCTCAGTTTTTCATGAGTCTCCATATTTGTCAATTATTTTACATATAAGCAAAATAAAAGAAAGCACATAGACTGACTTAAAGAAACTATTTTTGGATGCCTATACTCTCCTTAAAAATTGAAAAACAAAACAACCAAAAAAATAAACAAAACTGTACCCTTCGTTTAGAAGATTTGACTGCCATAATTTAGATAAATGTCATCTTTACAGTAACAATCTATATCAAATAGGAGTGATCTATTGGAAGTATGGGACATGGATGAGAAAATAATTTGAAAATAAAGTGGACAGATTTACTGTGAAAATAAATGATGGTAAAATTTGAGCTGAAATAAGAATTTAAGCAAAGAAACACCAGATTAGAAAGCAATGGTGAGGAAAACAAATTTTTTGAGTTATAAAAATTTTGCTTGCTTTGAAGAATCCAAAATTGTATTTATAAGTATATCATTATTAATAAATAATTTACCAAGAACATGGTACATACAGGCTACAGTAGTCCTACAATGAGAAATTGGTAGTAGAAGTAAGTGCCTGAACTACTGAAACCAGAGACAAACACTACAGAAATTTAGTAAGGAGAGAACTTTGGGGCTTACACACTGAGGAAAGAATTAAAACACTATAGAAATTTAGTAAGGAGAGAACTTTGAGGCTTACACACTGAGGAAAGAATTAATGAAATTGGTGAATTAACCCAGTCTTCAATTTGGAAAAGCTACCTGTGTTTTTTATACAACTGTTTTCCAGGTAGGAAAAAATCTAGAATTTGGGGGAAGGGAGGCTTTATATAATTTTGGTGTCTCTCTGTAAAAAAATAATACAAAATTAGCAGAATAAAATTCAAACAGTGATGAATTACAGATTTTTAAAACCTGACAAATACTTGAAACATCTAAACCCCAAAATTATAATATTTTTAGTATTTAATTGTTGATTCACTTTTATGAAAGTTTTTGTAGAAAGTAATTAGATATTTTTTTGACTCTTAAATGGCAATTACTTTGTAATATCATTTTCTATAAAGAAAAGAGAAAGATTACTTCTAATTCTTTCCTTAGCAATATTGTTCAAATTTGATTTTATTATTAGTTTAGGAAAACATAATTCAGCATATAAATTCATTAATGGTTTTGTACTGAAAATATTTTAAGATTCTATGAAATCTGGAAAATACTCTATTGATTTAGTACCAGGTATTATCTTTGACATCAAGTTTTTCATCTTTGAATTAAGGAAAACATTAAACAATTTGTGGTAACGTCCTCTTTTAATCAGACATAACAGTTTTGTATTATTTTTCTCAAAAAAATTATTTCATGTCTAATCAGCAAAAAATTTAAATCTTTTTTCAATATATAATTTTAATTCATTCCTCATTATTACTTAATAAGAATCTTCCTTCTAATACTTATTAAATATTTCTTAGTTAAATATTATCCTGGAAACAACTAAAAATAATTACTGAACAGAAATAATTGCACATGACATAAAAAAATCTCACTATATACCTAAATTAAATGAATCCCCAAATCAATTATCTTGTAGATGCCTTTCAAATGTCTCTTGACACAAGAAAAAGTGTAGAAATATACAGGAATCTTAGTCAACTACTGAAGTAAGCTATTTTACCTCAATTAAGTTTTATGTCCACATAGCTATGGACTTTCCCTGGGCCTTATAAGAGGTTCTTATAAAAGAGGACCCCTGAAGCTTAATTGATATTTATAGAAAATCCACTTTTGTTGTCAAGCAATGTTATAGATATTTTTTAATATTATCTTAGCCATATCAAAGATTCTGTAGATCAGTGACAATATGTACCTTACTTCTAAAACACTTTCTACTCCTTTTTGCCACTGCTGCCTTCCCTCCACACTCCTCCGTCCTCTCCTGTATCCTAACATACATACACATATGCTCTCTTCCTTCTTCAAACACGAGTGCACGCACACGCGCACACACACACACACACACACACACACAGAGAAAGGCAGCCTTCTGTCTGTGTATTCCTCCTCAGCCATCATGTCTTAGCAGACACTAACTTTGTTCATAACTTTTATCCTTCATTATGTTGGGCAGATAAAATATATTATGCTCACTTTGTTAAAGATGGCACTGCCAAAGTGAAAGCCCATTGCCCAGGTGATTGCTTGGGATGGGCGTGATTATGTTAATATGTATTGGGGGAGGGCTTTCACGCCAAAAGGTTTCAAAGGAAGAGAGATCACGTTGTTCAGAGAGAAGGGTGATTATGTTCTAGGAGGAGCTCATGCTGTAGGAGAGCAGAGTAAGATCACATGGAGGAGAGGAGAAGCAGCAAAGATGGCTGAGTGTTGAAGGAGAAGCCAATTTGTGCAGAGTTTGTGTGAGAGAGAGGAGATAGGAAACAGAGGTGAATGAGACTGGTGAGGTTAGAAACCTTTGATTCTAGGAAACTTGGATAAGTCAGTGGCTTTGGGAACCCTGAATGGAAAGGGAAGTGTTTTCCCACTATGTGTATTTCTTGCCCGCCAGGTGCAAGCTAGGAATATAGCTAATGGCCCACCAGTTCTTTGCTCCGTTGTTTCATTACCAACTGTCCTAATCAAATGCGAACCTGCACTGGCTAGGCAGCTGTGATGGTGGTCGTGGCTACTGGCTTTACACACTACTTCTGACTTTCTATGTGGGCAGAATCTTTTTATGTCTTGTTTATAGATTCATATTTAGTATCAAATAAAGTTCCTAGGTTAAAATACTGGTTAAGTAAATATCTGATAAATGACTAAAATAGGGGAGAGAAAAGAATTGTAGCAGAAATTAGGCAAACTGATTATTTAAGTCAATTGATACAAGTCTTCCAAATCTTGGTTTTATATATAGAGAAGCTAATACAAATATTTCTAGAAGAAATGATTAATTGTGAAATAGAGAAAATATTCTAGAATATAGCACCAGGATTTAAAATAAATCTTACTGGAAATTGTAGCAGGCACAAGTGATTACTTAACCAAAATTCTAGAAGATAGACAGATAATCTATAAGAGAAATGCAAGTAGTCTCACATTTATTTAATGTGATGGATACTGATTGCTAGATAATGTTGACAGTGCTATATAATGCTTGGTATTTTCAGGCAATAGAGTAGTATGGTGGCTAAAAAAGGCAACTAAACAAAGTATAGGTTGGGAATTTGCTCAGATAGTATTTGTATAGATATAGATTAAAACATTACTTAAAAAACAGGGAATATATATTCATGTCATAAAAATATAATAACTCTAAAATAATTTGATTTCCTTCTCCCTCCTTTTTACCTAATGTTCAGGCAATATTAGCATTTTTCCAACAACCTACAATATGTAGCAGTAGTCTTAATATTTATTAATGAATTCCCCAACTTTGTTTGTATAGATTTTGTGAAGTATTTGTTATTAATTGAGCATTCTGAATTTATCAGAACTGGAAAACATGACACATTATGTTTAAAATACTTTAAATATTTTCAGACAGGACTATAGTATTGACAAAGACCTACTACAAAAGGCGACAACTTTAAAATATAAATTTAAATATAAGGAATTAAAATCGTTCATGTAAAATTATATTAGGATGTTTTGTAATTAATAGTTAAATCAACATTCAACAGGTTCTTCCCTGCATTTTGGTAAAAGAGCCAATATTAGTTTGGAGAAATCACCAGTTGTCAAAGAAAAAACTCTTAAAATACAGTAATTGGAGGAAGACTATATATATATATATATATATATATATATATATATATATATATGCTGAAATTATACTCATACTTAATTTTTAACCTTAACTAAAGCTTTTTTTAGGGGCAAGGAGCAATTAAGTATAGCTCCCTGATATTTTTTTTTATAAATTCTTATTTATTTCTGAGAAGAGGGAGAGAGAGAGAGAGAAAGAGAGAAGGGGAGAGGAGCAGGAAGCATCAACTCCCATATGTGCCTTTACTGGGCAAGCCCAGGGTTTTGAACCTGCAACCTCAGTGTTCTAGATTGAGGCTTGATCCACTGCGCCACCGCAGGTCAGGCACTGCCTGGTATTTTTAATTCCAGAATTTGGTATTGTACTGTATTAAAGATTAGGTAATAATTTTACTATTCATTCTGTTACACTTGTAAAATTATGTTGCCCTAGAGCTAGGTTGAATAATCACAGGCCTATGAATGTGACTATTATCTGGCTCTGTAAGTGTCCTTTTATTCATTCAAATCTGTGTGCTCAAATGTGAGTTCATATTACACTCATGGAATGTTTTTTAATGAATCTACTAACCTGAAGGGGTGAATGTTCAAAACACTGCTGAGGCAACATTCAGCACAAATGCAATAAACTAACAGATTTTGTATGTGCTCCGACTAAGCAGGGTCTTGGAAATTCACCCTGAAGGCTGAAATATTTCATTTGTAAGAATCTCAGCTTTCATAAGAACACCTGGGGCAGGGGGGAATAAGAGAGCTGTGAGAAGCAAGAAGTTAAACTCTATTGCAGAATCACATTAAGTAGAAGAGCCGTACAGAAGTTCACCTCTGTCTTGGAGCTTTTTCTCCAACATGTGTCAAAAATATCAAGTACTTTACTGTATATCTTCAAGGTTTCAGTTACTTGGGCATGTGGAGTATATCCTGTAAAGTGCCACTTGTATAAAGTCTTATGAAAGTAGTAACATATGCTGATGTGTAAAAAGACATAGTCCTAGGAATGGACTCAGAAGTAAGTGACTCATCATTTTTGTAGATCTCATCTAAATCTTAGATCTCTAAAATTTCAATAATTCATCATACTCTAAATTGAGAGAACAGTCTTTCTGGTAAGGTAAACTTTATGTGTGGACTAAAATGTTTTAAGATAAATTTGCCTTCTTGGGACGCCTCTAATGACACCATTTACATAGCATGAGAAAGGTCAATATAAAAGTGACTTAGAATACATGCTTGATGTGGTTTTTCAGGTTGCTTATGTTCATTCTAAGTGCAAAATGCATATTAAGCAGCCCTGTAAGTTGCACATACTTCAAACACCTTGTATATTTGTTGTCAGGTATTAAACAGTATGCTTTACGTTGGCATGCCAATGCATGATCGGTTAAACTGATTTGTGCTAGATAAATAAGAATCTAACAGACTTTTAAACTTGTAATAAAACTTTAAATCATCTTACCACTTTCCTGATAATAAAATAGTTCTTTATTCAGATTTAGACACATGTTTCTTTTACTTTTTAGGAGAAGCTTATTTTTTGTACTGCCCACAGAGGGTTCTTGTTTTCATTAGGTTTCATTTATGAACTAAATTTTCCATTAACTTGAGTCCTAATGATCTATTTATGTTTTGGAATAAAAGAAATATCAATTTATTTTTTCTGAAAAGAACTGTGTAAAGTATGGTCACAGAAGATTCTCTTAATATTGCTTGCAGAGAATTAAACACATTATACAGTACTAACCTTGAACTATTTGTTTGTGAAATCTATAGAGTTTAGTACTCTGGCCAATTAATTAATACAGAAAAAATAAAGATAGTGACAATCATAAGAAATGTTACACTAAAATGGGGAAACACTATAGTATGTTAAACTGTTGAAGAGTTTCTGAATTTATCTTATGATAATTATATAATTAAATATTGCCTAAAACTTGCTTTGAAGAGGTGTGACATGTAGAAAAATAGCAATGTTTCTTTCTAGATACACTTAGGTGATAGTGATTTTCTGAGATAGTTTTAATACATTATGCTGAATTAATTATGTTTTTTAAGCTCTATGATTCTCTAAAACATGGTTTTATGGACTGTTCTAACAACTAAACTTGTATTTTATAGATGTTAGATTTGTTTGCCAAGTATTTCTGTGACAAGCCAGTTACAGGGTCTTAGGATACATAATGAGCGGAGAAAAAAGGGTTATTAGCAGAGGTGATGTGTGTCACTTTCTGGTTGTTTGGAGACACTCAAGCATTCTCTCTTTTCCCTCTAGCATAGAACAATGTTCAAGATGGTGGCTAAACTGTTTTCTTGGGACTCTCAGTTTGTGTGATGAGCAAAGTGCATCCTTCCGATCACACTGCTGAGAAAGTAGTTTGTGTGAACCTTGGAACAAATATAGGCAAAAGTTTATGGTATCAAAGATTTTGATGGTACAATAAACCAACATAACTATTAGCATTCATTGTTTGTTCCCATGTAGACATAGTTGCTTGTCTTTCTCTACATTATTTCTTTTTTATTTTTCTTCCTAAAAATGCTTTAGGAGGTTAGTAGAAGTTGGGCTATTCTTAGAATTCACCAGTATTTGACACTCAGACAAAATGACCTGCATTTTATGATTCAGACATACTCTTATTTTGCTTTGCTTGTCACTTCTTATGCATTCATAAAGATGCAGAAAAGACAAATAGAGAACAATGAGGTTTTGTTTGGTTGGTTTTAATGCAGGCATTTACCTACTTTATACTACTTCATAGTATAACATTTATGTTTATAAAGTTACTTGAACTTCAGATCTGAAAACAAGATTCAAACATAGAAATAAATATATTGAATATGTAAATCTCATAGCTAAACATGATTTTTTAAATGTTTCTTCAGAGTGAAGTAGCTAAAATATCTAACAAGAAAAATATAAAATTTTTAAAAGAGGAAATTTTATTGTAATATGGGTTGCTGAAAAAGTTTTGAAATAAAAACACTAGGTTCAGTGGGATTCCAAGATGTCAGTGGAGTAGGCAGATGCACAGACTGACACCTCCTATGACCAAATTGGATTACAAATTAATTTAAGACCAATCATCATGAAAAAACAACTTTGGACTAAACAAAGAGAACTTGAAAATCAACGAGCATAGAAGAAACCACACTGAGCCTGGTAGGGAGTGTGAGGGGTGCAGTGAAGGTTCCTTCATTCCCAGGAGCAAGGAGAGGCTGAGGTAGAGGGTCCAGAGGGTTTCTCATTGTGAGGAAAGAGACCCTGAGAGGCTGAGGTCCTCAGTCCCAGGACTGGAGCCCCACCCTAGAAACCCAGGGACTGGAGAAGACAGCATTGAGTGCAGAGAAGAGTGGAATATCTGTCTGTGGGAAGCAGCTGGCAAAAGAGCTTGTGGCCTTAAAGGGCCAGTGCAGAAAATATTTCTCACAGCCAATTGCCTGGCACTTCAGGAGTAAGGAGGGCTGAGAGGACTGCTCTTGCATGAGGAGCGTGGGAACATCGAGGCACAGGAAAACAAATGGTGATGGGGAGAAAACTACCTGAGCTGAGTCATTTTCCAGTGCTGAGGCTGCCATAGTTAGGGGAGGGGTTGTTCCCTCCATCCAGCACAAGCCTAGCATAAAAGCAGTAAACCGGCCTCCAAAAAGCTCTTCAGCTCCAATTTGTGCAAAAGGTTGTATGGAAAGGAAGAAGTAAAGAGGAGGGGCAGTGACTCAGGTTTCTGTGGGGACCTGAGTTACAGCACTCCCTTTATAATGAGAATGTGCCTCACCCCTGGAGAATAACTGGGAAGACCACACCTTCTGGTTCTCAGAAGTCACACCCACTGCATTCCTGGATAGAGTTTCAGCAGGGGCCAACGAACAAGAAATGCCCACTTCCACCCTTCTAAATTCAGAAGCTCCCTGCTGGGTGCAGCAAACATAGAAGCTCCCTTCTGGACTCAGCAAACAAACAGCAGGGAAATTAAGACTTTTAAATGGCTCTACTAGTTAAGGAGAATTAAAATTCAAGCAATCAGCAGAGGCTGAGGGATAAAGTCCTGGACGAGAAGCTGCATTCCATAAATCAACCTCAGACCCACAACTCTAACAAGCTTGTAAACTACACACAGAAAAAATGAGATGACAGAGGAATGTAAACCATATGAATCAACAAGAGAAATCCCAGGAAAAAGAACTGAATGAGATGGAAGTAACCAAATTAACGGATGTAGAATTTAAAATAATGATTGTTAGGATGCTTAAGGTTCTCAGAGCTACCATGGATGGATTTAATGAGCAGATAAATAAAGAAATTGCAAGCATCAATAAGGACACTGAAATCATAAAAAAAAGAATCAATCAGAAATGGCAATTACAATATCACATATGAAGACTACACTAGAAGGAATCAACAGCAGGCTAGATGAAGCAGAGGATCAAATCAGAGAATTAGAGAACAAGATAAATAAAGACACGGAAACAGAGCAGCAAAAAGAAAAGAGGCTCAAAAAGTCTGAGGAAACTATAAGAAAACTGTGACAATATGAAGAGAAATAACATCTGCAGCATAGGGGTTCTTGAAGGAGAAGAGAAAGAACAAGGAATAGAGAACCTATTTGAAGAAATCATAGCTGAAAACATTCCTAATTTGATAAAGGAAAAGGTCACACAAATTCAAGAAGCACAGAAGTCCTGGAAAAGAGTAACCCAATGAGGCCTACCTACAGCAAGAAGCATCATAATTAAAATACCAAAGTTAAGAAATAAAAAAAAAAATTCTAAAAGCATCAAGAGAAAAGAAGTCATTTACCTATACAGGAACCCAATAAGGATGACATCTGACTATTTAACAGAAACATTTGAGGGCAGAAGGAAATGGCAAGAAATAGTCAAAGTAATGCAAAACAAGAGCTTCCAACCAAGACTTCTTTATCCAGCAAGACTATCATTTAAAATTGAAAGAGAAATAAAATTCTACCCAGACAATAAAAAAAAAACCTTAAGGAACTCATTACAACCAAATCTGTACTGCAGAAAATGTTAAGAGGCTTACTGTAAAAAGAGTAAAGAAATCAAGAAACATAAAATTATAGATTTAAAGAATAAAATGACAATAAACAAATATATATCAATAATAACCTTAAATGTAAATGGATTAAATGCGCCAATCAAAAGACATAGCATAGCTGCATGGATTGAAAAAAAAGGAAATCAGCCTGACCTGTGGTGGCGCAGTGGATAAAGCATTGACCTGGGAACACTGAGGTTGCCAGTTCAAAACCTTGCACTGGTCTGGTCAAGGCACATATGGGAGTTGATGCTTCTAGCTCCTCCCCCCTTTCTCTCTCTCTCTCTCTCTCTCTCTCTCTCTCTCTGTGTGTGTGTGTGTCTCTTCTCTAAAATAAATAAATAAAAATAAATTAAGTGTTTAAAAAAAAAAAAAAGGAAATCATACATGTGCTGTCTACAAGAATCCCAAATCAAAATAAAAGAAACACAGACTGAGAGTAGAGTGAAGAAAAAGAATATTACACGCAAACAAAAAGGAAAGAAAAGTTGGGGTAGCAATATTAATATCTGACATAACAATATTAATATCTGACATAATTGTAAAGCCAGTAGCCAGGGCCACTATCACAGCCGCCTGGCCAGTGAGATTCACATTAGATTCAAACAGAGAGTAATGAAACAATGGAGCCAAGAACTGGTGAGCCATCAGCTTTAATTCTAGCTTGCACCCAGCGGGCAAACAAAAACACACACAGGGTTCCAAAACCCATTCATTCAGTGCTCACAAAGCTACTGACTTATCTGAGTTTCCTAGCATCAAAGATTTCTAGCTCACCAGACTTATTCACCTCGGTTCCCCATCTCCTTCTCTCTGCACAAACTGGCTTCTTCCTCAGCACTCTGCCATCTTGGCTGCTTCTCCTGGCCTCCTCCACGTGGCCTTAAATCTGCTCTCCTCTCTAATACTAACCTCAGGAACCGAGATGAGCAAGTTCCTGGTCTGTCCCACTTTATAGTATAGAAATCCAAACCCTTAATTCAATCTACAAACAAGAAAGTCTCTGATACAAAGTCACCCATCTGAAGCATAATGGGATTCCTCAGGAGAGTGCACCACCCCACATCATCCAATCAGTCAAGGGTGTGGGGAAAAGCTTACTCTTAAAACTAAGTCTTAGGCTATAACGACCTGGCTTGCCCACAGCTTGTTCCCAACACACATTAATATCAACAGACTTCCATGTGGGCAGCGCCATCTTTAACAAAGTGAGCATAATATATTTTATCTGCCCAACACATAATAAATTTTAAGTCAAAGGCTATAGTAAGAGATAAAGAAGGTCACTACATAATGATAAAAGGAGCATTACAACAGGAAAATATAACTATTATAAATATATATGTGCCTAATATAGGAGCACATAAATATATAAAACAGGTTTTGATGGACAAAAAGGGTAAGATCAACAGCAATAGTAGGGGATTTTAATACCTCACTAACATCAATGGATAGGATCTCCAGACAGAAAATTAACAAAGAAACAGTGGCCTTAAACGACACACTAGATATCTTCAGAACCTTTTAACCCAAAAGCAGCAGAATATACATTCTTTTCAAGTGCTCACATTACGTTCTCTAAGATAGACCACATGTTAGGACACAAAAGAAGTCTTAATAAATTTTAGATGATTAAAATCATATCAAGCACCTTCTCTTATCACAATGGCATTAAACTAAAAATCAATTACAATAGCAAAACTGAAAAACATTCAAACATTTAAAGACTGAATAGCATGCTATTAAATAATAATGGGTTAACAATGAGATCAAGGAAGAAATCAAAAACTTCCTTGAAACTTGAAAATTAACATACAAAAACTCAAAATTTATGGGACACAGAAAAAGAAGTCCTGAGATGAAAGTTCATAGCATTACAGGCATACCTTAAAAAACAAGAAAAAGCTCAAATTAACAAATTAACCTAGCACCTAAAAGAACTATAAAAAGAATGGCAAGTAAAGCCCAGAGGAAGTAGAAGGAAGGAAATAATAAAGATCAAAGAGAAAATAAATGACATAGAGGCTGAAAAAACAATACAGAAGATCAATGAAAATAAGAGTTGATTCTTTGAAAAGGTAAACAAGATTGATGAACCTTTAACCAGATCATCAAGAAAAAAGAGGGCTCAAATTAATAAATTAGAAATGACAGTGGAGAAGTAACAACCAACACAGTAGAAATTCAAAAGATTGTAAGAAATTACTATAAAGAAATGTATGCCCCCAAATGAGACAATTTGGATAAAATTGATAAATTCCTTGAAAAATATAATCATTCAAAAATCAATCTGGGAGGATCAGAAAACCTAAATACATGATTATACCAAAAGAGATTGAAACAGTTATCAAAAAACTACCAACAAACAAAATTACTATGCCTGATGGCTTCACAGGCAAATTTTACCAAATATTCAAAGAAGAACTAACTCCTATCCTTTTCAAGCTACTTTAAAAAATTAAAGAGGAGAGAAAACTTCCAAACTTCTTTTATTAGGTTAGCATAATCCTCATTTTAAAACCAGACAAAGATACTACAAAGAAAGAAAACCATAGACCAATATCCCTGATGAATTTAGATGCTAAAATTTTCAACAAAATATTAGCAAATAAGACCAGCCATACATGAAAAAAATAATACATCATGACCAAGTGGAATTTATTCTGGGGAGGCAAGGCTGGCAAAATATTCACAAATCAATCAATGTGCTTCATCACATAAACAAAAGGAAGGATTAAAACTACATGATAATATCAATAGATGCAGAAAAAGCATTTGAAAATCAAGCACCTATTTATGATCAAAACTCTCAGCAAAGTGGGGATACAGAGATCATACTTCAACATGATAAAGGCCATCTATGGCAAACCCAAAGCCAATATCATAAACAATGGGCAAAAACTAAAAGAAATTCCCTTAAGATCAGAAACAAGGCAGGGGTGCCCCCTTTCACCACTCTTATTCAACATAGTTGTGGAAGTCTTAGCCACAGCAATCATACAAGAATAAGAAATAAAAGACATCCAAATTGGAAAAGAAGAAGTAAAACTATCATTATTTGCTGATGATATGATACTGTACATAGAAAATCCTAAAGTCTCAGTCAAAAAACTACTGGACCTAATAAATGAATTCAGCAAGGTGGCAGGATATAAAATCAATATTCAGAAATCAGTGGCATTTTTATACACCAAAAAAAAAAAAAAACTGTTTGAAAGAGAAATTAAGAAAACAATCCTCTTCACTATTACAACAAAAGAAAATAAAGTACCTAGGAGTAAATTTAACCAAAGAGGTTAAAGACTTGTACTCGGAAAATTATAAAACATTGATAAAGAAAATCAGGGACAATACAAACAAGTGGAAGCATGGACCATGTTCATGGTTAGGAAGAATAAACATCATTAAAATGTCCATATTACCCAAATAAATTTATAAATTTAATTAAATTCCTATGAAAATACCAAGAACATACTTCAAAGATATAGAACAAATATTCCAAAAATTTATATAAAACCAAAAAAGAACACGAATAGCCTCAGCAATCTTAAAAAAAAAAGAATAAAGTAGGTGGTATCACACTTCCGGACATCAAGATTTACTACAAGGCCATTGTACTCAAAACAGCTTGGTACTGGCATAAGAACAGGCATATAGATCAATGGAACTGAACAAGGAACCCAGAAAAAAACCCACACCTTTATGAACAATTGATATTTGACAAGGGTGGTGATAGCATACAAAGGAGTAAAGACAGTCTTTTAACAAATGGTGTTGGGAAAATTGGTCAGCTACCTGCAAAAAAGTGAAATGAGACCACCAACTCACACCATTTACAAAAATAAACTCAAAATAGAAAAAAGACAAATATAAGTCATGAAACCATAAGCATCCCAGAGGAAAACATAGGCAATAAACTCTCCGACATCACTCGCAGCAATATATTTGCTGATTTATCTCCACGTTCAAGTGAAATTAAATACAGAATAAACAAATGAAACTATATCAAACTGAAAAGCTTTTGCACAGCTAAAGACAATATGAAAAAAATAAAAAGGCAAACCACACAATGGAAGAACATATTTGACAATATGTCTGATAAGGGGTTAATAATCAAAATTTATAAAGAACTCTTAAAACTCAACACTAGGAAGATAAACAGTCCAATCAAAAAATGGGCAAAAGAGATGAATAGACACTTTTCCAAGGAGGGCATACAGATGGCCAATAGGTATATGAAAAAATGCTCAACATCACTAATCATTACAGAAATGCAAATTAAAACCACAATGAGACATCACCTCACACCAGTAAAAATGGCACTCATCAACAAAACAACACAGAGTAAGTGCTGGCGAGGATGTGGAGAAAAGAGAACCCTTCTGCACTGCTGGTGGGAATGCAAACTGGTGCAATCACTATGGAAAACAGTATGAAAATTTCTCAAAAAATTAAAAATCTATCTGCCTTTTGACCCAGCCATTCCACTTTTTAGGAATATACCCCAAGAACACCATAGCAAAGTTTGAAAAGGAGAAATGCATGCCCATGTTTATGATAGCATTGTTTACAATAGCCAAAATCTGGAAACAGCCCAAGTGTCTGTCAGTGGACGATTGGATTAAAGAGCAGTGGTACATATACACAATGGAATATTATGGGGTCATGAAAAAGAAGAAAATATTTTTTTTGCAGCAACATGGATGGATTTGGAAAGTATGATGTTAAGTGAAATAAGCCAGGCATAGAAAGAAAAATATCATATGACCTCACTCATATAAGGAATCGGACAAACAATATAAACTGAGGAGCGAAATAGAGACACAGGTGGGATCAAAGGATCCAGAAGGAAAGCGGACAGAAGGAAAGGGGATGATAGGGTGATAAGATGGGACAAGAGCAGAAAAGCAGATCCCAGAGGGAAGGGGTGAGGGAGTTACAGGAAGGGAGACAGGGGGAATATACTGGGGAACAAAGGTGACATTAAAATCTATGTAAACACAATAAATTAATAAAAATAAATAAATAAAATGACTATATTACCCAAAGCAATTTATAAATTTAGTGCAGCTTCTATTAAAATACCAATGACATACCTCAAAGATATAGTCAAATATTCCAAAAATTTATATGGAACCAAAAAAGAACACAAATAGCCTCAGTAATCCTGAAAAAGAAGAATAAAGTGGGGTGTATCACACTTCCTGATATCAAGTTATACGACAAGGCCATTGTACTCAAAACAGCTTGGTACTGCATAAGAACAGGCATACAGATCAATAGAAAAGAACAGAGAACCCAGAAATAAACCCACACCTATATGGACAATTGATATTGACAAAGGAGGTAAGAACATACCATGGAGTAAACACAGTGTATTTAACAAATAGTCTTGGAAAAATTGGACAGATACTTGCAAAAAAAATGAAACTGGATTACCAATTTACACCATTCACAAAAGTAAACTGAAAATTGATAAAAGACTTAAATGTAAGTTGTGAAACCATAGACATCTTGGAAGAAAACATAGGCAGTAATCTCGCTGATATCTCTCATAGTAAGATTTTTGCTGATTTATCTCCACAGGCAAGTGAAATAAAGGACAGGATGAACAAATGGGACTATATAAAACTAAAAATCTTTTAAACAGCAAAAGCCACCATTAATAAAATAAAAAGAAAACCCACACAATGGGAGAACATATTCACCAATATGTCTGATAAGGGGTTAATAACCAAAATCTACAAAGAACTTGTAAAACTCAACACCAGGAAAGTAATCAATCCAATCAAAAATTGGGCAAAAGAACTCAATAGACACTTCTCCAAAGAGGACATACAGATGACCAATGGGCATAGGAAAGAATGTTCAACATCACTAATCATTAGAGAAATGCAAATTAAAACCACAATAAGATACCACCTCACACCTGTCAGGATGGCGCTCATCAGCAAAACAACACAGAATAAGTGCTGGTGAGGATGTGGGAAAAAGGGAACCCTCCTGCACTGCTGGTGGGAATGCAGACTGGTGTAGCCACTGTGGAAAACAATATGGAGATTCCTCAAAAAATTAAAAATTGAACTGCTTTTTGACCCAGATATCCCACTTCCAGAAATATATCCTAAGAATAACAAATCACTGATTCAAAAGAAGAATTGCACCCCCATGTTTATGGCAGCATTGTTTACAATAGCCAAGATCTGGAGACAGCCCAAGTGTTCATCATTAGACAAGTAGATTAAAAAGCGGTGGTACATATACACAATGGAATACTATACCGCCATGAAAAAGAAGAAAATCTTACCATTTGCGACAACATGGATGGACCTGGAGTCTATTATGCTAAGCAGAATAAGCCAGGCGGAGAAAGAAAAATATCATATGACTTCAGTCATATGAGGAATCCAATGAACAATGTAAACTGAGGAACAGAAGATAGGCAGAGAAGGGGTCAAAGTTCAGAGAGAAAACAGAGGGAAAGGGAATGAGAGGAGGGGATCAAAGATAGAAAATACATTAATGAAAGTATATACACATAACATGGAGAGATAGAAGGCAGGATAGTAAATCATGGAGGGAAGGGGTAAGGCCATGAGGGATGGGGCAAAGGGGGTATCAAGGAGAACAAGGGGAATAGGGGGGATATATTCAAGGCTACACTTGTAACTATGTAAACACAACAAATTAAAATCAATAAAAACAAAACAAAAACACTAGGTTCAGTTCCTGATATACAACTAATTGTCTCACTGTATGACTCCTTATCAGTTAATATATATGAATTACTGATTCCTTCTCTTTCAAATACAGAAAAAATGACACCTACCTTATGAATTCATATGATAGTTATGTACAATTAAGATAAAGTATATAAAACCACTGTATATTCTAATTTATATATACATATGCAAATATTCTCATAATTTTTAGTTGTTTAGTTAATAATTCCTTCTACTTCTCCATTCAACCTTCTCACGCTTCCACTCTGAATCAGTGAAAAAACATAAGCTGAACATGATGGGTAATATCACCAGTGAGTCAAGCCAAAGTGGGTGTTGCCTTAATAGTTCATATTCATCATTGCAGTGGCTGAAAATGTGCATGTAGTTGAGGTTGAGTAGTTCACATCCAAACAAAATGTCATCTCTATGAGAGGAACTGTTGTGTTGGGCTTTGAACAGAATCCAAGACACTCGAGACAGTAGCAAAATCAAGCAATTGGAAAAATCAAAGTAAAAAAGGCATTTTTCATGCTTATTTGCTTCAAAGGATGCTCTGATTTTGTTAATTGCCTCCAAGAGTGCTTCGATTTGCTCTTTTCTGCAAACAGAATTCTAATCTAGTTTATCCTCTGAATTGCAGCTGTGTTCAAGTGTCCTAATATATTTGGTGCGTGCTGAACTATTCTTCTGCAATTAATTCACTAGCCTATTCATGTGAAAAGATTTACACCTATTTAGAACTAAATCGGAAGCCATTCCATATTGCTTATGAAGTCATTAAAATAGCTTTTATATGACATTAATTTGCACTTAGTACCTCCCATGTAAGGATCTCAAAGCACTCTGTAAAAATGCATTTTTAATGAAGAAAAGAAAACTAGAACACTGTATTCAGGAATAATGTGCAAGGTAGGAAATAAAATGAAAGTTTATTTTTATGTTTTAGTATAATATAGTTATTATCTTTATGTTCTACAACCACAAATTTCTCATTTTATCTCCCTGTCTGCTAGGTTTGTGGGTCTCCATTTTCTTTTACCGTACCCTGTTGGCCAATCTCATACGTACAAGCCAACGTTGTCTGATTCTTCTGCCTTAAGGTGTGTCTTCTCCATTATTACTTCCTGCTTTTTAAATACACCAACCTAATATTATAATTCACCTGCTCTGGAAAAGACTGAAAGTATGTAAATTAATTTTACTGAAATGGTTCAAATCTCCCAGGCCTGTTTTTTAAGTGTGGTAGCTTCCGAGAGTTCCAAGTGTCTTCGCTTAAAAGATGGTAAACATAGAAAACTTGGAATTTCATTCATTATTATAACATCACAGGAAAATGTTCTGCAAATATTGATTGCCAAGGGAAATTTTGGTTTCCATAAGTTCCAAATTTCTATAAAAGTTTGGTTTTATATTATTTCCTATATAAAGTATGTTTTTATGAAATCATAGAGACAACTGTGAATAAATTAGTAAACCTTAAAAAGAATAACTGAGTAGATATCATTTTATACCGAGCCTTGAGAAAAATTAATCTTAGCCCCAATTTGTCATCCTCATCTCAGCTGTGTTTTTTTGTGTTAATTGTGCTAGAAAGCAGGTCTCCCCTTTAGACAATTAATTAATTACACCTTTCTTCAATATCTTCATGAACGGGTTCTTATCAATAAGTGCTGTCTACCAAATAAAGACAGTTTTACTTTTGGAGAGCATCCTTCAGCATTATTTTTACATAGTAACCCTTAAGAAAACAAGCAGTTTTTAAAATATCATATAGTTGTTTATCGAACCCTAGGGGTTCGATCAGGCCATCCGTCTCAGGAGTTCAGAGAAGCCTCTGCCACGGAGGCCATAATAAAGTAATACCGTAATTTGTTGTGAGTTCATGCACTTTGTTGGTTTTGTTCTTTGAGCAAGGTGATGTTCATTCACAGCTCATTTTGTGCACCAGTAAAAACACATATACCTATGTCTTGAATTTGGAAAAAAAATTATATTTTATTTATCACTAAAGAAGGGTTCGGTGAATGCACATATGAAACTGGTGGGTTCAGAACCTCAAGAAAGGTTAAGAACCACTGGTCTAATACCATTCTATATTGTTGGTATTCTATGATTCTAAAAAAACAATCAATTAACTATGAACTGTTAATGATAAATATTAAAGGTTTTTCAGATGATGGAGAATAGGCAACAGTGATTAAGAAAGATCTTATGAGAAAGTGGAACTTGAATTAGACCTTAAAGAGCATTTCTCTATGGTTTCATTTTGTATATTTTGTAGAGATAATCATTCATTCATTCACAGCTAGCAATATGATGATCCTAGATGTGTCTGAAAGTTACATAATAAGACCATAGGAATAAGGAGTATATTTCAGTTGGAGTGGAAAGCTCATATATTTGAATTAGCTGATATAATGCCAGTGGCCGAGGCCAGGCACTTCCACATTGGATTTGGGCAGATGGTAGAAAAACTGCAGAGCCAGAAAGGATTGGGCCATTTTGTTTAATAAAGTCTCACAATGGCGGACAAGCACACAGGCAGGAGAAGCCATCTCTCAGGCAAACAAATAGTAAAATGATCCCTCAAATGACAAGCATCCGTGCATCCACAATCCCCATCTCTCTTAAGTGCAAGCACCAACAGCTTTAGATAAGCTATGCACACGTGCCTCTGCCACGTGCTCACACACTAATCAAGGAAAGTGCTTGCAGCTGGTATACCAGCAAACAAGCCTAACACAGTTACTCCATACCTGACTACAAGCAGCATGTAGAGAAATGGAATAAGTGAAATTTCCATAGTTCAGTTTCATATTAGAACATTTGGGGCTTATTATGTAATAAACGGGAAATAAAACATTGCCTTTTAAAATAAGCAATATTGAAAATAGAGAGGATGATGAACTGAATGAGATAAATCGGATATGTGTTTTAGAACACATATGCTACCTGGACTTTAGAGTCCAGGATAGATTGAGAAGAGACTTTGAGAAAGTGTACCCTCTAGGAAGAATTTTATAATAGTCCAGAAAAGAGATAATGAGCGATAGCAGTAATCATGAGAACAGAAATATCGTATAAAACTCTAGTGACAATGACTTCTGGTTAAGAGGTACTGTGTGAAGGTGGCGAGTGATAAAAGAATCAAAACACTTTCAAAACAATGCTAACAGGACAGAAAAAGACAAAGAAGGGGCCTGAAAGTAAGCAAGAGAGGTAGCTCCACCTGGAGAAAAATCCATCAGGGAGCCAGAAATAGCTACATGTAGCCTTAGAAGGAGTATGGACAATAATCAACAGTGATTGTATTAGTTTGATAGGGCTGCCAAACCAAGTACCACAAACAGGGGGGTTAAATGACAGAAATTAACTTTCTCATAGTCCTGGAGGGTAGAATTTGGTGATCAAGGTATTAGCAGGTTTGCAAGGCATCTTTGGAGGTCTCTCCGCTTGTAAGTGGTCATCTCTCTCTGTTCTTTACATCAACTCTGTGCTTGTGCCACTCCTAATCATCTTATTGTAAAGTCACTAATCATACGGGACTAGGGTTCACCCTCATGTCTTTTAACCTCAATTGCCACTTTAAAGACCCTGTCTCCCAATATAGGCATGCCTTGTTTTATTGCATCATGCTTTGTTGCACACCACAGGTGTTGCGTGTTTGACAAACGGACAAGACTCTCCCTCAGCAAGAAGACTGACTCCCTTTACTGAAATATTCACTTTATTACAGTGGTCTGAAAGAAAACCTGCAATATCTCTGAGTATCATCACATTTTGAGATACAGAGGGTTAGGACTTAACCATGTAATTGTTGGGGTGGTATAATGCTGGTGGCCAAGGCCAGGCAGGTTCATACTGGACTGGGGCAGGAGGTACAGAACCTGCAAAGCCAAAAAGCATTGGGTCATTCCCATTTAATAGAGTCTTGAAATGGGGGACGAGCAAACCGGCAGGGGAAAACCCCCTTCTCATGGCAGCAGGCAAAAAAATAGCAAAAAATGGCTCCTCACAGCGGCGGGCAGGCAATCTGCAATCTGCCCTGAGAGCAAGCTCCCTTAGCCTTATATAGACTATACATATGTGACTCTGCCACGTTCTCGTGTACTAATCATGCAAAGTACAAGCGAGCAAGCCTAACAAAGGTGGGAAACACAATTCACTGTTAATGACCAATAAAATGAAATAGACAAAAGAGTGGGGTGATCTGTGGTGTTAGTTTAATGTTTATACTTACTTTTTACAATAAATATACATAATTGTTATAGGAAGAAAGTAATAACAAAACATTTTAGGAATTATTTTCCACTGCAGATAGTCTATACACAATGGACTCAGTTATGTTGAGCTGACCAAGGTATAGGGACTGACTCCTTCATCCTTAATGAAAGGAGTCTTATAAGTTTTATAACTTAAGAATAACAAGAAAATATATCATGCCTTGAACTTTATTTAGACTTCATGTAGTTATATTAGGGTAATTATTTACTGTTTTGATTTTTCTAACTTATATTAGAAATAACTCCAAAATCATCCTCTCCTGATGATATTTTCAAACAATAGAAAAAGTCTACTCTGACTATTTTAGTTTTATTTGCAGGGTAGGAAATAAAAAAAAAAATAGTTGAGTAATTTTTAAATTAATAAATAATTTAAAATCTATTCTGGCCAATTTTGGTAGTCAATGTACTCTTTTAAAAATATTATTAGAACACTTAAATTTATATTTGCTTCTCTGTTCAGCAAACATTATCCATGTCTGGGTAAAGTGTTCTCATTATGCTTCCCAGCAGTTGTTCTCACTTTGATGTAAATCAGAATCACCTGGAGGGCTTGTGAAAACAGATTGCTCGGCCCCACCCCGAGTTTCTTATTTGTAGTCTGTGGTGGAGTCTGAGAATTTCCATTTTTAGTTTGGTTCTCAGTAATGTTGATACTGCTAATTCCATAACCACTCTGTGAAAACTCAGTTGTTCTACAATAATGTTGGTAACTATAAAGTCAAATCATGCCATTTTACTTTGAAAAATTATTTTCATTATGAAAATATATAGTTTTAATTAAATAAAATTATTAAGTCACCATTATGAATGATGAGCAATTGATGGAAATAATCATGAAATGCATGGTATCTTAGGAAATGAAATTAATTGTTGCTATCACCACCAAGAACCAATTTAAGAGATGCATAACTCTGAGAAGTCAGTATGTATTTAAAATATCTGTTGCTTGAACATGTCACCTTAGTCATAGCCACATTAGTGTGAAAACAATAAAAAAGGATATAAATCAATATCATAACAATCAGTGCATTCCTCTATTAAGAGATATAACTAGTCCAATGAATAAATGCCTTCATTACTAGATAGCAATGCATAATTTTTTTTTTTTTAATTTACAGGAACAGAGAGAGTCAGAGAGAGGGATAGACAGGGACAGACAGACAGGAATGGAGAGAGATGAGAAGCATCAATCATCAGTTTTTTGTTGGGGCACCTTAGTTGTTCATTGATTACTTTCTCATATGTGCCTTGACCACGGGCCTTCAGCAGAGGGAGCAACCCCTTGCTGGAGCCAGAGACCTTGGGTCCAACTGGCGAGCTTCTGTTCAAGCCAGATGGGCCGGTGCTTAAGCTGGAGACTTCGGGGTCTCGAACCTAGGTCTTCCGCATCCCAGTCCGACACTCTATCCACTGCGCCACCGCCTGGTCAGGCGCAATGCTTAAAATTTAAAACATAATGTTGAAAGCTTATTGTTAAAAGCAACAAGTATAATATATGCACATCCTATCTATTAGCCATCAAGTAAATTATAAAATGTGTAAAGGATGATGAGTGGTGAGAGATATCTATTGTTTCTTATTGCCCTGAAATTGAAACTAAGGGCCACAGTGAGGATAAAAGATGCCTTTCATCAATCCCATTCATCAATAAAAAAATACTGAAATAGGTAGGTAGCCTTTTAAGGAGTTAGTAGTAGAGAAATGTTTTAAGAAACTAAGGTTGACTTTAAAAAGACAAGTTTAATCAGCAAGTTGGCACAGCCCAGCTATTTTTAGGGAGGCCAATCAACCATAGGAGACATTTATGGAAATGTGGACTTTCTGATGACCCTTGTGCTGACACTATGCATGAAGAGATAATTAAATGCATTATGATAATTACATGACAAACCCCCTTGCTCAAGAGCTTAAGATCCTTGAAAATGCAAAATGTTCAAGTTGATCAAAAGTTTTGAAGAATTTGTACTCTCTATAAAAACTATCTTAACTTTCTTACTCTTTACTAAAGAATTTCTCAAATATCTTAAAAATGCCAAGTTTTTACATGGCATTCACAATATTTTGGGGGGCAATATAATTTTCTCCCGTCTTCAGATAAAGTATTAAATAAAGTCTCTCTCAGGCTTTTTTCAATTAAAAATCTTCTATTGGGATACAAAGTCTTAAAAGACTAAGTCTCTTTTCTGATGGTCCAATATAGAAACATTAAACATATTAATGTAAATCTCAGTATAAAGTTATTTCCAACACTTGCTTCAGAAATAGAACCTTTCATATGAGTTCTATAGAGAGATATACCTTTTCATTGCAGCTAAATATGTTAACTTTAGTATGCCTTGTCATGAAATATTTCAAGATTACCAAGATAGCTAATAATATAAAATCTATCTTCTTTCCAGTAATATTTTTAGAAGTATATTGTTTTAACTTTAAACTTTAGGGTTTCATAATGGAGAGATATTTAAGGTCTTATATTTCAAAATGCCTCCAGGTATCAAGGTGGAAATTTTAAGGTTATGTTTTCATAATTAAAATAATTAATTTTATCTACAGAGAATCTCATAATCTTTTATATTTTGTTAGTATCTTCACTGATAAAATATAACTTTAGTTCATATTTCAAAAAAGAATGACTGCATTGTGAAGTAAATTTTGTATCATCTTCTTAAGATTAATAAAATATTACTTTAATTCATTTGAAAATATATTTCTAGAGGTAAAAATGATGATATTCCCAATTACCAAAGTGAATCCCTTAAATATATGTGCAAACCAGTGCTGGCAGAACAAAAATTCTTTGTTGATTTTGTTTGTTTGTTTGTTGTTCTCTGTTGAAATTTAAGACAACCTTTGGTTCTGGAAGAATTTTCTTTTGCAAACAATTATATATTTATTGTTTTACTCCTATGAAATGAGTTCCAAGCACTTTGATGCAGATAGAAAATTTTATAGTTTCAATGGAGCTTTTCAACGTACTCTTCTACCCTCTGGTAAAATATAATTTTGCAGCTTCCTACCAAGATAACCTACTGCCTTCGATTCTGGCTGTACGCATAAATATTATTCTTCTTACCTAGAAATGCATCACCTCAGAAAAGGTTAAGAACATTGGACAAGGGCTCTATGCTTCTGGCTGCTAACATTTTCCTTAGATCTCACATCTTCTTGACATAATAAAGAATAAATAGTGGAAGGGAACTAATGTTTAATTATTAACACTGATAAAAATTTAAATTTGATTTCCAGATAAAATTAAACTTGAATAGAGAAAGATAGATGGAGCTCTCTTACATAAGAAATTTATTTGATGGACACATCTTTCCCTGGTAACTCACTCATACTTTTTACCTATAATGGCTTCTCAATAGGATTCTGTTCAATTAGAATCTTTCCTATAGTGCAGCATATTTCTTTCAATCTTTAAGGAAATTTCTCCTCTAAAAATTATATAGATGCCAGAATCCCTAAATATGCAGGTGTTTATGAAAAGTGTTTTTGGGTACAATGATTAGAAGAGAACTATCAGCTTTACAGCAAATTCAACTTTTAATAAGAATAGCAATAGTTTATTCTTATGTTCTGATGACAATACCAAGCTTACTGGTGCAAGTCCTCAAAGAGCTTTAAATCTTAGTTTAAAATACGTCATAACGTTTTAAGTTTTTGGCAAGGTTTACCTCAATTAGGACTTTGCACAGATTTCTACATTTACATTTTTCTAAATTGTTATTAAGCATTTGTATATTAAAATATAGAAACTAAGTATAAAGCTATAAATAAATAACTTAAACAAAAATTCTGCAAGATGCATTTGTTTTCTCGATTGATTTTCATTTGATTATTGGCTATTAAACTTGAAGGGGTAGGTTTTCACTATAAACGTGTTTATGGGTAAGAAGGTTGGTGCAAATATTTCTTGACTATAAGTATAATGTGACTTTCATCTATTGAAACATGTGGCAGACCACAAGTGAGTTCCCAACTGAATTATTTTAGTTCTAATATGTTCTTTTTGAAAGTCTTTCCCTTCACCCAACTGCTCTTCTCTTGTAGTTAAATGTATGCACTTAATCTTGCCATTTCAGCTCTGTGTAGTGTAGAAAGCAGCCAGTTCTTAGAATGGCTGATAAACTAGTTGACCTCTGTAATCTACATTTTTAAGGAAATACATTTCAGCTGCAGATGTTTCCAAAGGTAGAAAATCTGTGAAGAAAATTAATATGTAACCAATAGATGTTTTTATATTAATACAGCTTGGAAATACTCTCTTCCAAACATGTGGCCTTCCTGTAGAATTCAAATGCACTGTTATCTCATTCTCCTAGGCGCTTGGATCCAAAAGCCTGGCACCAACATGGACTGTCACTTAATAAACAGATGCAAACCATGCTTTACATTTAAAGAGTGCAATTTCAGTCTGTTACTTTCATATTTACTCCTTTATATTTAATTCAGTTAGTTATATAAAATTTTCCTAAGTCCTGTATAAGGCACAGTGAGTTGCTTATATCAAAACTCAGAGTCAGTACAAATGTTGGCAGAAGATTTCATCCCATTTGGGCATTTTATAGCATCTTAGGGAATTACATTTCTCTGAAGGGCTTTATTATTAATGGGAGCTGCCCATGTGCTTTGAGGGAAGAATGGACTCCCTCAATTAGAAGACCTTTCAAGAGAGTTAAGAGAGAATTTATTTTTTACTTTAGGGAAGAGAATGTTTCCCATAAGAACGCTGAATCTTTCATGGCTGACTTTCTTGCAAACACAATGGGTGAAATTTTTAGTTCTTTAAAAATTAAATAGACACCATGAAATTTAATAAGGCTAAAAAGGGACCTATATTTATTATCCCTGTTTTCTCACACAATAGTACTTATCATAACAGGTTATCAGCTCCATGTACTAAAGTAAATCATCTTCTTCAGAAAAGAAAATGCTGAGTACTTTCCCAAAACTCAAGTTCAGTGGTTTCTAGTCTAGAGGTTATAGGAATACTTTTTGATACCATTAACTTTATGATAATAAATAATTTCTTTTGCCTTCTGCTGCTCTGTTATTTTGTCTAAAAACCATATTATCTACTTCATATGGTTGTAAAGATTAGAGAAAATTTATCTGACATATCTAGCATATGGTAGGTACTTAAATGGATAATTTGTAATTGTTAAATACCAAAATATTTACTTCTATTCAATTTAATTCAATACATGTAAACTCAAAGTATAATTTCAGCTTTGTTGCTGTTTGGATTTGGAATATTAATTTTTAGGGACCTTAGTTTTTTTTTCCCTTTATATAAAGCATTATTTCAGCATGTAAATCACATAGATTAACTCACCTTATCAATACCAATACTGTAGAATTTATTCATCACAAAAATATATTTCCTTAATTATATTCCATTCAGAATGTAAAACTGCCACTTTGATTTTGTTATATATTACATGCAATAATAAAATTATTTTCCACTTTCTCAAAGTTGAAATATCTGATTAACTTTATAATTTTTTATACATTAACTTCTGTTATTTGATATGCTATTATATTCCCTAATTTTGGAATTTTTGTTAAATAAACAGAAAATCAAAAGGCTTATGTTTTTTTCCAACTAGAAGTTATATCACAGAGAGATAATTAAACACAGAAAAGCGACCATTTGCTAAACTTCCCAGAAGAAAATATTTGTCTAACATAGTGATAATTAGAGTTTATCACACTGAAATATAGTTTTCAGTGAGACAAAGAAGATATTTTTCCTAAAGTTAAAATTGACTCAATTGATAATGACACATGACACAAGTTGTTTTCTATTATTGTTAGAAACAACAAAGATTCAAATGAGACACATTTTCTGAAAAGAGTAAGCAGAAGAGTTAACAACAGCCTAAATTAAAATAATTTTCTTTATTCTCTTTAGTATTTTGACTCTTGTGTCCTTAACGATAATGTCATTCTGTCTTTATGCTTTACTCAAATCACTGAAATTACATGGTTCAATTTCTCCATGGGGCCCCATAAAGTCTACTAAAAATAATTCCATTCATTATCTTCTAACACTATATCTTTCTTAACATTGTCTTTAATTGGCTATTGTTTTCTTCCTTGACCTTCCTTGAGTGGTGAACAGCTTTTATCTTGTTTTTCATTTTTGGTTCTTTCATTTGTTTCAAGAATGATATTTTGTCTCATTTCTTGGGAGAGGGAATATGAAAATTGTTCAGATAATTTCAGTTGTTTTGCAAGTCATCTACTATTCACTGTAACTGTACCAATCATGCCCACATACACAGACTTACCCATGGTATAAACCAGGGGTCCCCAAACTACAGCCCGCGGGCTGAAAGCGGATTCCTAAGGCCATCTATCCGGCCCCACCATACTTCCAGAAGGGGCACCTCTTTCATTGGTGGTCAGTGAAAGGAGCACAAGATGCATCTGCACCCGTAGTTCCCATTGAAATACTGGTCAGTTTGTTGATTTAAATTTCCTTGTTCTTTATTTTAAATGTTGTATTTGTTCCCGTTTTGTTTTTTTACTTTAAAATAAGATATGTGCAGTGTGCATAGGGATTTGTTCATAGTTTTTTTTTATAGTCTGGCCCTCCAATAGTCTGAGGGACAGTGAATTGGCCTCCTGTGTAAAAAGTCTGGGACCCCTGGTATAAACTTATAAACTTATACCATAATTGATCATTGCACATGTGACTCATTCAAATATTAATGCTTTTTATTAATTAGTTTATAAACACTTTTGTTATAATTTAATAAACCAAAATAAACAAATGATTAAAATCACAGAATTTGAAAACTGAAAGATGTCTAAAAAATCTAGATGCAACTCAAATTTCATGTCCCTCTCCCTAAAATAAGGATTGAATTTCTTATTCTATACTTACGGTATGCATAAATCTATACTTGGCATGTGGAAAATCTTATTTCTTTTTTTAAACATTTTTCTTCATATATTTGAGCTAGGAATGTAAAAGAATCTGGAACAATTTATTGAGAGCCCACTTTGATAAGCTAAGACAAGTGTCAAGTGCTTTCTTAGTCTTGTTTCTAAACCTCAGTGACTCTTGAATCCCTCTGCATTGGTCAAAATGGAATTAAACTCTGAAAAGGTAAATTTATCTCAGCACAGTTATTGGTAATTTCAGTCTAACATCTTCCCACTTGGGTGATTCTAAGTATGTCGCAAAATAATGAGCACAGTAAACAATTAGCATCATCCAAGAAACAGCCCTCAAATAGTCTGTGGCATCTGTTTGGCCCTCGCTCTAAAGCTAATAAGAGCCAGGACTCTCCAAGGTACCTTTCTTTTCAGCTTCAAGTCTAATTACACTTCCTGCATTTCAAACCAGTGAGGTACTTATGGCTAGGAAGAACACTCACATTATTTTATAGTAGAACAAATTAAGAAACCCTGCATAAGTGGGCAGAATGCCAGCTTACAATTCTCCCAGCAGACCTGACTCACATAGCAATGTTACTTGCAGGAATTCTACTCGTTTAGAATTTTTTCTTAGCTTGTTATATTACAAGGAAAATATTTCATATTAGCTCTATTTTAAACTTCTGTAATAAAGCAGAGCATTATCAATGCAACTATAAGGAAGAGGATCTGAAGGAATAAACAAACACATAGAGTTTACATATAAAAGCTGAAATATGCAATAAAATCTCCAAACTTCTTATAAAATGGTTCACAAGCCATTAATTAATCACACTGAACATGATTTTTTATATACATGGATAAACTAGAGAATAGGGAAATATTCAATGTTGCAAGAAATTATTTTTTCTTGATTATACACAGTATTATTAGAATTTATCCAACTGTCTGGTTACATACTGTATGTTTCTCTTTAAACTTTTATCTGTTTTAGGTTCACTTGAATTTTTTTTTGGTGTTGTTCATTTTAGTGAGAGGAGGAGAAGCAGAGACAGACTCCTGCAAGGGCCCCAACCGCAATCCACCAGGCCAGCCAGCCCACTAGGGGGCGGTGTTCTGCCCAGCTGGGGCATTGCTCCATTGCATCTGGAGTCATTTTTTAGTGCCTAAGGCAGAGGCCATGGAGTCATCCTCAGTGCCTGGGGCCAACTCCCTCTAATCAAGCCTTGGCTGCAGGGGGCGGGGGTGAGAGAGAGAGAGAGAGAGAGGGAGAGAGAGAAAGAGAGACACACAGAGAGAAGTGAAAGGGGGAGGGCTGGAGAGGGAGATGGGCACTTTTCCTGTGTGCCCTGACTGGTAATGGAACCCGGGACTTTTACACGCGGGGCAGCTGCTCTACCACTGAGCCAACCAGCCAGGGTCCATTTGGATATTTTTTTTTAATGACAAAGCTCTTTACATCAGCATGAACATTTACAAATATTTTCCATAGAAATATTTTTGTTATAAAATTAGTAAGATATAAACATGCTTTAATAAGCACGCAGAAGACTTTGTTAAAAAGATTTATACTTAAAATGCTAATTAATTCTTGAGATAAAGTTTTTATATCAAAAAACAAAAGCTTTTTCACTTATACACTTTTGAATAAAGACTATCAACCCTTAATAGTCCTTGTGACAAGCTTGAACTCTGATGTTTACAAGCTTTCAAAGGAGTTGCTTACAATACACAAAAGAACAAAAGGTTTCAAAAATGGTAACAAAAGAGTTTGGACAGGTCCAAGAAAGTTTCCTGAAGTCAAAACCTGCTAAACATGTTCCCCCTTGAGAATTATGATTATTAATTATGACTAAATAAGAATAGTAAATGAAATAAATTTAGTGCTTACTTTAGCAGTAATAATCTAAAAACAATAAGACCTAAAGTTCATATTGCATTTTTCTTTAAGCTTTTAACCCATGGTTACTGTGTAGTATATTATATGCCTTTGTGTCCTCAGATTTTTCTACAATGTCTGTGTAGAGTATGTACTTAGTCAAGGCTTATGAAACAAATAGAAAAAAACAAAGGAATAGATGAAATCAGGAAATGGAGTTGGCACAGACAAATTAGTCCTTCGTTTCCACATCTTATCAGGTAAGTTATATGTTTTAGGAGGTAGATTCACCCTCACTTGTAAACATCAGTCAGCTTCTAAAATGGTTATATAGATGGTAGCAGGCTCACTGAAGCTTCTTATCTTTCAAGAACTCCCCAACTTGCCTTAAACAGAGATGTATCTCAGTGAACATAAAAGAGACATAGCACTATTTGAGAGGCATTTATTAAGTGTATATTTTTTACATTTATTGCACTTAACAGCTTTCTGAAATAAAGAAGAGACAGATCCTAACAAGTGAGTATAGGAGCAAAGAGGAGAGATCATGTTTATTACTGTCATCACTTAACTATTTTGTACTGACCAGTGCTAAGAACAAAATTCCATTAGGGGTGCAAAAAAGTGACCTAGTTTATCTAAGAACATAACGGCTTTTAAAAATACAAGATTCCTTTTTTTTTTCTTTTTCTCCTTACTCTCATTATACTCATGAGATCAGAAGCAAATATTTGGTCCTGTCCTTTGTATTAGAATTTTTTATTACCCCCCTTTTTTACTGCTATGGTTCTTGCTCCCCAATATTCTTCTTTGTACCTAACGATAAGTCAGGTGAAAACTAACCTTTATATAAAATCTCTAGAATTTAACTGCCTCCAATACAACCCAGAGTCCCATTCATTTGTTCTTTGTTTCTGCAATTTGTTGAAGAGTAGTATCAGAGTGCTAGGGCAACTTCAGCTTTTAAAAGGTCACACATTTACTTTCCTTAAGAATGTCTTTTTATCCAGCCATTTGACTTTTAGGAATATATCCTAAGAACACCAAATCACTGATTCAAAAGAAAAAATGCACCCCCATGATTATGGCAGCATTGTTTACAATAGCCAAGATCTGGAAACAGCCCAAGTGTCTGTCAGTTGATGAGTGAATTAAAAAACAGTGGTACATATAAACAATGGAATACTACATGGCCATGAAAAAGAAGAAAATCTTACCTTTTTTGACAACATGGATGAACTTGTGTAAAGCCAGTGGTGGCCAAGGCCACCATCACAGCAGCCTGGCCAGTGCAGGTTGGCATTATATTCGGACAGTCAGTAATGAAACAACAGAGCCAAGAACTGGTGAGCCATCAGCCTTAATTCTAGCTTGCACCCAGCAGGCAAGCAAAAATACACACTGGGCTTCAAAACCCACTCGTTCGGTGCTCACAAAGCTACTGACTTATCCGAGTTTCCTAGAATCAAAAGGTTTCTAGCTCACCAGACTTATTCACCTCTGTTTCCCATTTCCTTCTCTCTGCACAAACTGGCTTCTTCCTTAGTACTCCACCATCTTGGCTGCTTCTCCTCTCCTCCACATGGCCTTAATCTGCTCTCCTTTCTAAGGCTAACCTCATGAACCTAGAGAAAGCAAGCTCCCGACCTGCCCCACTTTATAGCGTAGATTCGAAACCTTTAATGTAATCTACAAACAATGAAGTCTTTGATACAAAGTCACTTATCTGAGACATACTGGGAGAATTCCTCATGAGAGTGAACCACTCTACATCATCCAATCAAAGGTGTGAGGAAAAGCTTACTCTTAAAACTTGCACATGGGCAGCGCCATCTTTAACCTAGTGAGCATAATATATTTCATCTGCCCAACAACCTGGAAACTATTATGTTAAGTGAAATAAACCAGGCAGGGAAAGAAAAATATCACATGACCTCACTCACTTGAGGAATCCAATGAACAATTGGAACTGAGGAACAAAATAGAGACGGAGGCGGGATCAAAGGAACCAGAGGGAAAGGGGATGAGAGGATGGGATCAGAGAAGGAAAAGAGATTGGTGAAATTATATATACATAACACAGTGTTATAAAGAGCAAAAAAGCAAATCCTGGAGAGAAGGGGGGAGCATATTGGGGGAGGGTGCCAAGGGGGATGTTGAGGGAAACATGGGGGTTGGGGAGATGTATTCAGTGGGACACTTGAATCAATGTAAACACAATAAATTTAAATTAAAAAAAGAGTGACAAACATACATCTAAATAGCTTGACAGTCCCTTCATTGATTCATTGCTACTGACCCAGAGTAAAGATTAGGCTAAGTACTCTGTTGTTTTAAATCTGTGTTATCTCTGAATAGAAAAGGAAACTGATTTGGAATAGTGGAAATCCAGAACACAGGATCTTTTGTTATTTTTCTTGAGTACTACAATAAGTTCAAAATCAAAACCTCTTTAATAGTTTGGGGATTCCATGATGGCAGGAAAGTAGTTGAATGCTTCACTCACCTGCTCCTGGCCCCAGACCTGATTGACAGCTAATTTACAGTACAACTGTAAGGCCAGTGGTCATGACCATGCAGGTTCCCATTGGATTCGGGCAGATGGTAAAGGAACTGTGGAGCCGGAGGAGGGTGGGCCATTTTGCTTTTTAGAGTCTCGCAAAGGCAGAAGTGCAAGCAAGCAGGTTAAACCACATCCCTCTCTCAGGACTCACAAGCAAAACAGACTGGGGTAAAAAACCCCACCCCACCAAACAATAGTAAACAATGGCCCCTCCCAATGGTTGTGGGCAATCTACAATCTGCCTCCCTGAGGGCAAGAGGGCAAGCACCTGCAGCCTTACAGAGACTATATGTACATGGCACTGCCCTATGCACATGTGCCAATCAGGCAAAGTACAAGGCAAGCAAGCCTAACACATTTGTAACACACTTGTTTACCCACAGCAACCAAACTGAATAGCCAACAAAAGGATGACTGAACTGAGATATTATAACCAAGGATTAGAAGAAGAAGCCAGTTAGACTGCTAAGAAGGGCAGAGACACAAAAAGGGCTAGCAGGGGCCCAGGTGCAGGGTTGATGCAGCAGGACTTCCTCTCCTGAGGAGCAGAGGTTCTCAACCCCAAGCAGTGATCCCTGGCCCAGAGCAGTGGAGGCCAAAGGGGGGCCAGCAAAGCAGTTGGTGAAAACCAGAGCAGACTGAGTCAACGTGGGTCACCAAAACACCACCCACACAGAGTTGAGACCTCCCATTGTTACAGTATCAGCATGGGAATGAACTCTGCCTTCCCACCCCAATTGCTGGGTACTGCTGCTCTGACATGTTTAGCCCTGAGAGGGGTCTACAAGCTTCAATCAGCAGTGACTTTTGGGACACGCTCTCCCATTGGAGGTTTTTGAGAGAGATATGGATGGAGACTGAGTAAGCTTTGGAAAAAAAGATCTGTGTAACGCCAGTAGCCATGGCCACCATCAGAGCCACCTAGCCCATGCAGGTTCACATTTGATTTGGACAAATGGTAATGAAACAACGGAGCCAAGAACTGGTGGGCCATTAGCTTTAATCCTAGCTTGCACCTGGCGGGCAAGTAAAAACACACACTGGGCTCCAAAACCCACTCGTTCAGCGCTCACAAAGATACTGACTTATCCGAGCTTCCTAGAATCAAAGGTTTGTACCTCACCAGCCTTATTCACCTCTGTTCTTCACTCATTCTCTCTGCACAAACTGTGCACTAACTGGCTTCTCCTTCAGTGTTCGGCAGATAAAATATAATATGCTCACTTTGTTAAAGATGGTGCTGCCCACATGGAAGCCCGTCACCCAGGTGATATTATTTGCCCTTATGCTTGGGATGGGTGTGGGGGAGAGGCTGTAATGTAAGCAGGCCAGGTCATTATAGCCTAAGGCTCAGTTTAAGAGTAAGTTCTTCCCCACACCCTTGACCGATTGGATAATGTAGGGTGGTGCGCTCTCCTGAGGAATCCCATTATGCCTCAGATGGGTGGCTTTGTATCAGAGACTTTCTTTATGTATAATTGGATTAGAAGTTTGGATTATCTATGCTATAAACTGGGGCAGCCCGGGAGCTCTCTCTCTCTCTTGGTTCCAGAGTTCCTGAGGTTAGTATTAGAGAGGAGAGCAGATTAAGGCCATGTGGAGGAGAAGTAGCCAAGATGGCAGAGTGCTGAGGAAGAAGCCAGTTTGTTAAGAGTTTGTGCAGGAGGAGATGGGAAACAGAGGTGAATAAGTCTGGTGAGCTAGAAACCTTTGATTCTAGGAAACTCGGATAAGTCAGTAGCTTTGTGAGCACTGAATGAGTGGGTTTTGGAGCCCAGTGTGTGTTTTTGCTTGCCCGCCGGGTGCAAGCTAGAATTAAAGTTGATGGCTCACCAGTTTGTGGCTCCTGTGTTTCATTACCGACTGTTCGAATCCAATGCGAACCTGCGTGGGTCAGGCTGCTGTGATGGTGGCCTCGACTACTGGCTTTACATTCAGCATTCTGCCATCTTGGTTGCTTCTCCTCTCCTCCACATGGCCTTCATCTGCTCTCTTCTCTAATGCTAAGTTCAGGAACCGAGAGAGAGCAAGCTCCCAGTCTGCCCCTGTAAAGCCAGTAGTCAGGGCCACCATCACAGCAGCCTGACTCATACAGGTTCGCATTGGATTCGGACAGATGGCAATGAAACACAGGAGCCAAGAACTGGTGAGCCATCAGCTTTAATTCTAGCTTGCACCCGGCGGGCAAGCAAAAACACACACTGGGCTCCAAAACCCACACATTCAGTGCTCACAAAGCTACTGACTTATCCGAGTTTCCTAGAATCAGAAGTTTCTAGCTCACCAGACTTATTCACCTCTGTTTCCCATCTCCTCTCTACACAAACTGGCTTCTTCCTCAGCATTCCACCATCTTGGCTGCCTCCTCTCCTCCACATGGTCTTAATCTGCTCTACTCTCTAATACCTCAGGAACCAAGAGAGAGCTAGCTACTGGTCTGTCCACTTTATAGCATAGATTCAAAACCTTTAATCCAATTATACAAACAAGGAAGTCTCTGTATAATGGGATTCCTCAGAAGAGTGCACCACCCTACATCATCCAATCAGTCAAGGGTGTGGGGAAGAGCTTACTCTTAAACTAACCTTAGGCTATAACGACCCAGCCTGCCTACAGCCTGTTCCAGAACACACATTAATATCAACAAACTTCCATGTGGGCAGCGCCATCTTTAACAAAGTGAGCATAATATATTTTATCTGCCCAACAGCCCCATTTTATAGTGTAGAAATCAAAACCTTTAATCTAATATACAAACAAGGAGTCTCTGATACAAAGTCACTTATCTGAGGCATAATGGGAGGATTCCTCATGAGAGTGCACCACCCCACATCATGTAATCAGTCAAGGGTGTGGGGAAAAGTTTAGCCTTAAAACTAAGCCTTAGGCTATAACAACTTGACCTGCTTGCAGCCTGTCCCCCACACCCAATGCAAACTATAAGCAAGCAAACATATATATCATATTTACAAACTTATTTGACCAACAATCTGTCTCCCCTATCTGGCATGTACAGCCAGTGTGCCCTCTACCCCCACCTCCTACCTGGAGGGACACTAGGATGAATTCATCACAAGCAGGGAGACATAAGAATGGTGCAGGACCTTTGGTACTTTGAGAAGGAGAGCCACTCTCCACTATCTCAGGTGCACAAGTGGCACCCTGCCCCACCCCACCTGGGAGGCTAGGGATGCAAGACCCCAGGAGCCACTCCATTCCTTGTGGCTGACTTTGCTGGGCTCAGGGAGATGGGAGAATGGTGCAGAGCCAGACATTTTTGTGGTTTTGGAAGGAGAAGGAAAAAGAACCATTGGACTAAAAGCACGTGGGAAGGCTCTTGGGTTTACAGCTCGGGGGAAAGATACGGTTGGGGGACAGCCACTAGGATTCTGGTACTGAGTCATTCTCCAGTGCCACAGTCACCATCTTTCTTCAGTGGAGCACTCAACTCCAAAGGCATCAAACTAAGGGAAACAAACATTCCCACTCTCTGGATTCCCTCTAGCCCCACCTTGAGAGCATTAGAGCTTGCTGAACAGACAGCGGCCTGGGGCAGAGTGTAGAGGTTTGGACAGACTACGGGGGCAACAGTAACTCAGTTATCTGGCATTAAGGTGGGGGGGTAGTCCCACTACTTTCCTGTAAATATGCCTGGCATTTCCCCCACCCAGGAGACTCAGTAGAACAACCCTCCTGGTTGCAAAGAGATAGACTGAAACTGGAGGCTCTGGAGTGGAGACTGCATCCACCATCTCTCCTGAAGCCTGACGGCCTGTAAAACTCAACATCGAAAGAACAAAAAACCATTAAAAAATGGACAAAAAACCTGATAAGACATTTTTCTAAAGAGGACATACAGATGGCCAATAGACATATGAAAAGACGCTCAACATCATTAATCAGAGAAATGCAAATTAAAACCACAATGAAATGGCACCTCATACCTTTCTGAATGGTTATCATCAATAGATAAAAAAAAAAAAAACAAGTGGTGGTGAGGTTGTGGAGAAAAGGGAATTAGCATGCACTTGAAAATACAGATTGGTATTCTGGGTGCCTTCAGCAGATGAGTGGATAAAAATGCTGTGGCACATTTAAACAGTAACTATATGGCCATGAAAAAGAAAGAAATCTTACCCTTTTCAACATCATGTATGGACTTGGAAATCATTAAGCTATGTGAAATAAATCAGTCAGAGAAATACTAGTACAATATGATTTTACTCATATGTGGAATCCAATGAACAAAATGAACTAACACACAAAATAGAGACAGACTCATACATAGAGAATAAGTTGACAGCTGTTAGGAAGGAAGGCTAGGCCATGAAGGTAGAGCGATAAAGTATAAAAGAACAAGAACACTCATGGACATGGACAACAGTGTGGTAATTACTGGGAAGTGGAGGAGGGGATGAGGGCATAAACAGTGTTTAACAGATATTTCACTGGGCGGTTGAACACACAATAGCCTGTACAGAGATGTGTTGTAGAATTAGATATCTGAAACCTGTATAGTTATATTAGCTAGTGTCACCCTACCAAATTAAAACAATATACATCCTTACTAGTTTGAGAATAAGAATAGGTACCAACAGAAATAACAACTCTCTGAAGCATACTTCTGGAATTTGTAACAATGACAATATTTTCTATTTATTGAGCCCTTACCACATAACAAGCACTAGACTAAATTATTTCAATGCAATATAACAATTTCTCTTAAAACAACACTGAGATGTATAAATTACTATCCCCAGTTTACAGATAAGAAAAATGAGATCAAACAAGTTAAGTAATATTGCTTGATATTCTACTAGAAATAGAGGGTCCTGATGACTAAAGGTAGCTAATATGTTAAAGACAAACCTTAATAAAACCTAAAGTCATTTACTGAGTTTATTTTTTTTAAAAGAAAGGCCCTACACTAGAAAAAAAAATCATAATGCAATCTACTAAAATATACTGCTCATATGAAGTGATAAAATATCCCCTAATTTTTGTGAGAAGTACATATAAAATATGTTTACAGTTTCCAGGTTCTCCTATGGCATGATTTTGGAGTTAACTGCCATTATGGACTCAAAAGACATTCTGTAAGCCACTGGATGATACGACTTGTGTAATAAGTTAGGTTTTACTTTGTGTCCTAATGTGCTTCCTACTATATGCCTCAACTGGACCAAGTTTTTTTATTATTGTCTCATCATCTAATCTTAATGAATAATTACTATTTAATGGGTACATTCCTTCCCCTTTTATATATTAGCTCCCTTTTTCACAATAACCCTTCCCAGTAGATTATTGTTTATTTTTATTAAAATATAATCTATATATTACAAAACTCACCCTTTTGTACGTATAGTTGAAACATTTTTAGTGTATTTATTAAATTATGCAAACATCACTGTATTTTCATTATCCCCTCCTCCCATAGAAATGCCATAGCCATTAGTGTTTATTTCTCATTTTCCCTTTCATCTAGCCCAGGGGTCCCCAAACTACAGCACGCAGGCTGCATGCGGCCCCCTGAGGCCATTTATCTGGCGCCCACCACACTTTCAGAAGGGGCACCTCTTTCATTGGTGGTCAGTGAGGGAGCACAGGATGCATCCACACCCATAGTTCCCATTGAAATACTGGTCAGTTTGTTGATTTATATTTACTTGTTCTTTATTTTAAATATTGTATTTGTTCCCATTTTGTTTTTTTACTTTAAAATAAGATATGCACAGTGTGCATAGGGATTTGTTCATAATTTTTTTTATAGTTTGGCCTCCAGCGGTTTGAGGGACAGTGAACTGGCTCCCTGTGTAAAATGTTTGGGGACCTCTGCTCTAGCCCCTGGCAATCACTAATTTATTTTCCAATTTTATGGATTTGCCTATTCTATACCTTTCATATATGTATGTGATCTTTGGAATCTGGCTTCTTTCACTTTGTATAATGTTTTAAGATTCAACCATATGGTAACATATCAGCACATTCTTCCTTTTTGGGGCCAAATAATATTCTATTCGATGTATATATCACATTTTTTAAATCTCTTTATCAATTAATGGACATTTGGTTTGTTTTATCTTTTTCATTATTACCAATAAGGCTGTTAAGAACATTCATGTACAGCTTGACCAGGCGGAGGTGCAGTGAATAGAGTGTCGGCCTAGGACACAGAGGAACCAGGTTTGAAACCTAGGGTCACCAGCTTGAGTGTGAGCTCAACCTGCTTGAGAGAGGGGTCACCAGCTTGAGTGTGGGATCATTGGTTTAAGCGAAAGGTTTCTGGCTTGAGCAAGGAGTCACTCGCTCTGCTGGAGCCCCCAGTCAAAGCATATATACAAAAGCAATCAATGAACAACTAAGGTGCCGCAACAAAGAATTGATGCTTCTCATCTGTCTGTCTGTCTCCTTTATCTTGGTCTCTCTCTCTCTCTCTCTGTGTCTCGGTTGCTCTCACAAAAACAAAAACAATTCATGTACAAGTTTTTATTTAGATAAATTATTTTGTTCTTTTCATATATTTGTAGGAGTAGAATACTTGGTCATATGGCACTTCTGTATGTGAAGGGAAAAAATGCAATTCTACAATAAAAGTCATAAATAGTTCACAAAAATTTAGGGTTTTAAAAAATTTATCCCAAAGTGGGCCATTCTCCATGGTGCTAGATACATGTAAAATATTTAAGAAGATCTAATGTATACTTATAGGCTGCACTGTATATTTAGTTAATAAGTTTAATCAATGCTGAATTTTAAAGAAGGCTAAAACAGTATATTCATAATCCCAGAAGGAGAAAATTATTTCCAATTTAGAAACTTGAAAATATAGTTTGGCTCCTTTAGAAAGTCAACAAGGTTTTGGCCCCGGATGATATTTTTAAAATTTTTTTGAGGTACTATTAAATTTTAAGTTCTCAAATGTCACAGTTACTAGTGTGCCATGGCTGATAATGGAAGAAAAATCATTAACTAGGAATGACTGAGCATCTATAAATAGCACATAATTTATCTTCTAAAATTTGGCTTAAGGCACTCAGTGACATTTTGAAGTCAGATTGGTGTTTATAATATCGGTCATTAGGGAGGCTAATATGTTCTTTCTCAGTGGTATGGCTGTGTCTTTTTCTTTTCTTTTTAATACATTTCATCTTTTTTATCTAAGAAGAATTTATCTTAATAAATGATTAAAGACATCAAAATCAACAGGTATTTTAAGATGAAAAATAAAAACTACTACGTAGTTGGTTTGCTTGCTTCATATGTTTACTTGTTTGAAATATACTTTAGAAGTTTAAAACAGACTTTGAAATAGCTGAAACTCCAAAGTTCTGCTGGGGAAAAAAAAAGAGCAACCTTTTACATATACGCCTAGGACTACCCTGAAAAAAATGTCCGCAAAGGCAAAAAAATGTCCACTTTTAAAATCTTTCAGAAAACTGAGAAATTAAATTGTTGTCTCTTTTATTGATGCCTGATAAAACAATTGAATCAAGATATTTGTCACTGTCTTCTGAACTGTTTATATAGATATATAAGCATTCAGAATGTAGACCTTAGAATAAGGTGACCAGATTTTAAAATTGGTAAAGCGAGACACCATTGATTGGGGGGGGGGGGTTCTTAATTAAAAATTTGGTCTATATGGAGCAAAAAAAATTTTCATAGAATGCAAAAATAGTATTGTAATATATTTTTAAATTTCAACATAAGTACAATTCACAAACATAATAGATTTAAAAATATGTATAGTGTTATTTTATTCTTTGGTTAATTTCTCATTTGAGTGAATTTTTTTTAGTAGATTGCTGTCATTTAAAAGGTCATGAAATTTTTCACAAGAATTTTTTAAATATATTTCACACATAAAAAGGCTTTCAAAGTCTCAACACTTAATTGTGATTTTTTTGATATCCACACTTTATTTACCCTAGAAAAAACGCGTTCTGTCACAGCATTAGTTCCTGGTAGAGACAGCGCATATTCCACAATTTTTAGTGCATTATTGTATGGAACATGGTTTGTTTCAAAATGATGAAATATTTCTAACCATTTGTTCTCTATTGTGATTTTTGCTGATGCCCAGGATTTAATCTTTTCCTTATCAATATAATTTTTTAATAATGATACCTCATTAAAAAGATTGTTTTCGGAAATATTACTATATGGTAAATTTTGAGTGAGTCAGAGTGATTGGGTTACACGGTCCTGAAACCGATGCTGGAGCTGCATGAGTGGGCGGGAGCAGGCAGGGCAGCACCACTGGCGCACTCGCCGCCAGCTCCGGTGTCCAGCCCCGCCACCTGCTGGAGACCAAGTGGCTTGCACCTCGTGGAGCCCAGAGCTGGATGCCAGTGTCTAGGACACGGGTCAATGGGTAGTTAGGAGATTTGACAGCCGCTGCCCCAGCAGGTACGTCCTGCCTAAAGTTCTTTGTTTTGGGGCCCCACATGGGGCAGCCAGCTCTTGCGGCAGTGCCGGCGCTTCCAGGTCAAGGTGGGATCTCCCCACCAAAAACCATCTATTCCCGTTCTCCTGCCGTTCCCTAGCTTTTCATGCATTCTTTCCAAAAATCAGGACTTTTTTAAAATGCCGTGGGATGCGGGACAAATTCTTAAAAATCAGGACTGTCCCACCAAAAGTGGGACATCTGGTCACCTTACCTTAGAATAAGACTCTTGGGAAGGGGCCGGTTCAATGTTGGTGCAGTATCTACCTCTGAATTTCTGGGTATGGAGGACAACGCAAGAGAGAGTGACGGCAAAGCAATTTAGAGAGGCTGGTTTGAAGACAGGACCACCAAATATGAGATCAAGATTCTTGGATGATAGACCAGGAAAAGAAGGTTAAGGAAAGAAGGCAGGAATTATGGCTTGAGATTTTTTGGGCTGGGGAATTGTAACAGTGGAAAAAAGAAATACCGAGGAAGAAAATGCTAAGAGCACAAATATACTAAGGCCTCCAACTCCATGAATTGGTTAAAAAGTTACACAATTGTATTTCAGTTTTACAATATCTGCCTATACCCTCATTTACTCAAATTAAAATCAATATTTATATTCTAATTAAATATAATTTAATGAGTAGAAACATTTTTCATTAGTATTGAAGTGTCTTTAATACAAGGTCATGCTATTCATAGTTAGAACTACTCTATTCTGATCAAAAACTTTTATTTCTTCTCAGAAGGTGTGTCTGTAATTTTCCATATTTTTCCCTTTTAGTTTCCTCCACATCTCATCATACATGAACTATCATTTTCTTTCACCAAGTGTCCAAATGTCAGTCCCACTGGCCAAGGATCCCATCTCACAAGTGCTAATTCTTCTCTGGCCCTGCAGCTCTCCTTAAGTCCTTCCAATAGGATACTTATTGGAGTGCTTGAAGTCTTTCCAAATGGCTACAGAGAAAACAAGGCTGGTGGAGGAACACATTAGTGTTATATACTGTACAACCAAAAAATTCTTGCCTTGGCACTGTCTGCTTAAGTAATTTTCTATTTCTCTACTTCCAACCAAACAATGCAGTATGCTATTGAGTGTGAAATCCTGGTTAAGAAAAGTCCTATGCAGTTTCTCTGACCTGATATATGGGAATTTCCTCACATGGTAAATAGGAGGGGATTAAGAACACATATGAGATGCTGCAGTAGAGTTAGACCAAATTTAATCACAGTAAAGTGTCATAGCTTATGAACTAGAGGTTTTAGAAGTATAATAACCTGTGCTTTCCCCTATTAGTCTCTGTTTAGTATTTGCACAATACATTCTTTATCCCAGTCATGCAAATAAGCACATTAATTATTGTTATGAATTAAAATTGTATATTGCAGTCACTTTATTATATTGAATTGTAAAATTATTTTTGAGGCAATTTAACAATGTAAAAATCCTTAAGCATATTTATTTAGATTATTTTAAACAGAAATAGTTCATTTTCATTTAATAATATTCAAATCATCCTAATTGTCTTCACTGATACATGTAATGTTTTGAATCTTAATAATTAGAATTATTTAACTTGCTGGGTAGCCAACTATGTACTGGAAAATGAGGGCAGGGCTCCAATTAAAGTGAGGAAAGAATGTTTGCATGTTATAATAACTTTTAAGAGGAAAAATAAGATTTAAGCTATAATTACAATTACAGAAGCTAAAGATGGAAAGCACATTCATTTGCTTAACTTTTCACTAAATATTTATGAAATTATTCTACACTAAATGTAGGGTATTTTAAAATTAATATTACTTTGTACTGGGACAGAATTGAAGCGAAGGAGCACTGAAACAGAAACATGTTCTGTTCTAAGCTACTGTTATATTTAGGTATAACATAGAGAATTGTGAAAAAAATATATATAATCATTATCACCATCTTGGCTAACCAGTATTAATGTGTTTAAAAATATTTCTTAATTAATGTTCATATAATGTATAAATAATTATTCCAACACAGATTCATCTGACCTTAAAGCCCATATTTTCTACGCTAAAATTATCTGATGGTAACATTAATCTTAGTTTTATAAAATTTATTTATTCAAGTAACAGTGAAACAGCTATATTTTGGTTTTGGAAAGTGTTCAAAGCATTTTATCAATATATAACTGAAATTTTAAAATCAAGTTTGAATTTGACATACAGTAAGAAGAAATAAAATGATCCAAAAATGAGGGATAAACTTGATATTTATTTCCCTAAGAGCTATCATTACTAGTACTATGACTGTTGCTCCTGATAATAACAGGTGCTATGGTATAAACTATTTTGACATATTATTACTACATGATACATTTCTTATTTTTTATGCATCTCACCTCACTAAAATGTAAGGTCCATGAGAGCAACTTCTTGTGCCTATCTTTTATACCAGGGGTCTCCAAACTATGGCCCGCAGGCCGTATGCGGCCCCCTGAGGCCATTTATCCGGCCCCCACCACACTTCCAGAAGGGGCACCTCTTTCATTGGTGGTCAGTGAGAGGAGCACAGGATGCATTCACACCCATAGTTCCCATTGAAATACTGGTCAGTTTGTTGATTTAAATTTACTTGTTCTTTATTTTAAATATTGTATTTGTTCCTGTTTTGTTTTTTTCCTTTAAAAGAAGATATGCGCAGTGTGCATAGGAATTTGTTCATAATTTTTTTTATAGTCTGGCCCTCCAGCGATCTGAGGGACAGTGAACTAGCCCCCTGTGTAAAAAGTTTGGAAACCCCTGTTTTATATTGTCAAATCCCAGCTCCTACACTGTATATGGGACAAACCAAGTGCTAAAAACACTATTACTTAATGAACAATCAATTTTATTGATTTATAGTTTAAGCAATCGGCTTACAAAGGATGAATCATCCATCAAGATAGACCCTGTGGTCAGAGTTGTCTCCTAACCACAAGTGAACATTGTAGTACTTACTGGGTGCGTATCTTTTCAAATACATTTTTCCTAAAAATTAGAAACACACTTCTTACATTTGATTTTGTACCACAATATCACAAATATTGGAGAAAAAATATAATGAAAATGATATTTTGTCAAAATTTATCAATATTTATATTGTTAATTTTCTGCCCAGGAAAATTAATAAAGTTCTTCTTAGTCCTATTTCAAAATTTGAAATTGAAAGAGGTGAGTCTGGTTGGTTGGTTCTGTGGTAGAACATTGGCCTGGCATGTGGAAGTCCTGAATTTGAATTTTGGTCAAGGCACACAGGATAGCGACCATCTTCTCCACCCCTCCCCCTCTTGTTTCTCTCTCTCTCTCTCTCTCTCTCTCTCTCTCTCTCTCTTCCCCTCCTGAAGCCATGGCTTTGTTGCGTCCAGCCCATTGGTCCTGGGCACAGAGGATGGCTCCATGGAACTTCCATCTCAGGTACTAAAACAGCTGGGTGGTGAGCATGGCCCCAGATGGGTAGAGCATTGGCCCGATGTGGGGGTTACCAGGTGGATCACGGTTGGGGTGCATTGGGAATCTGTCTCCCTATCTTCCCTCTTCTCATTTGGAAAAAATAAATAAAAAGAAAAAAGAACTTGAAAGAGGCAGGCATAGACGCACACAGAAGTTTGAAGACCCAATGATAATGACAAGGCTGGACATTATAACCCCAGAGCCCATTGTCCCCCACAGCCATTCACTAGGTGATGAAACATAATTTCAGTATATGATTAGTGTGCTTTTAAATTTAATGAGTTATGAAGAATCCAAAGACAGGTGTTCATGCAGGCTTGTTTAATACAAGGAGATTTGTCAGTTTTTTATTTCTGCCTTCTCCCTTTCCCCTACAAAAAAAGCTAAAAATTAACAGCACTTTAATAATTTTTCTATACAAATTACTTCCTAAATATATTTTATTTTATTTTAATTCACAAGATATTACATATTCAGAATTATTTATTCTTATGAGAAGCTAAAACATTAGTTAGTTACTATATTTGTACCAGCTCTGCTCTAAGAAATGATTTGCTTGGTCAGATACTATCAATATTTTCTCTTCAGAAATTTCAGTGCCATTTAAGATCTACCTAGTTTTTCAAGTTACATTTGAAATTAAACACCTTATAAGCTGTCATTTTACCTCAACTATAAACATGTCTCTTCAGAACAAAATGTTTCCTTTTCATGCTTTAATACAATATTTGTAAGGTCACTGCCATAACTGTAATAATTTTAAAAATATTCATTACTAACTTCTCCAACAAGAAATATACAATGTGTACATTATTTTAACAAATAATTTTCTAAGATATTTATGTACAACATGGGCAGATGTTACTGCTTTTTCTAAAATATATTTTTAAAAATATATTAAATTATACAGTTATTGTGTTTTATGGATGAGATTCTTTTGTAGATTATATTTTCATGTGTTCTTATAATAATAGCTTATTATCTATGTTATTGAAACATATAAAACTATTGAGGGTAAGCTATACTATTGATTTATTGAAATGCTATGATTAATCCTTTTTTATTAATTTTCTATTTTTATTTATTTATTTGTTTATGGAATTTACTTCTGTTAAACATAGGAATTTTTAGATCAAATAAAAAGGAAAAAACTCCAAAATAAGTAAGTCTCCAGAGACCTTAGTTAAAAAATTAGAAAACTAAGTTGTCTTTACACTGTTATTACTTAAGCCCACATTCACCTTTAAACACCAGTAGAATAATTGTTGACTTTTGATACCAGTATGATGATATTTAACCATTTTTTATATCTTCTTATATCTTTAGCATGTTACTAAATAAAAAATAAATTTTATTTAGCAGAAAATTAAAACAGGGACTTTATTTTCAATGCCATTTTTATGCATTTCACTTTATAAAATATTAACCAAACTTGACAAAAAATTTTATATAATGATAGCATTTCAACTAAGATATTTAATATGTCAGACATTGTTAGTTTTAAATCAGTCAAAGAGCGCCATTGTGACCTCAATCTTTCATCTGGAGATGTCCTAAAAGTTCCATGACTAAAGTGATGTATTTAATCATGTGACAAGAGTGATCATGTATGGATATTGGTATGTATCCAAATACATTACCATTATATGCTTCCTCTATTTCTTTGAGGGATTCTACATAAATATATATATTTTATTATAACTATTTTCTTTTCCTGTAACCAGGCAAATATATGATAGGCATGCTATTATTTATTAAGTTCAATGTTAGTGTGCAGAAACAAATTTCTGGCCTTATATTTTATATCAGTCTACTTGTTCATTTAATCACAGTTGATTTATTACTCTGTTTCTGTATTTATATGATGCGAAAGCTTATAATGATAACTCCATGTCATCAGTCTGTTATGTATTATATTAAATATTTTAGTTTATCTTTTATCTACCCAAAATGAAATCCAATGTGAAGCAGTGCCTCAGGGAACAAAAGCAATTGTGAAACCATTGCTAAGGACAGCAGCTGTATTTATCAGCATTACATAAAAAGGAGAAAAGGGGCCCTGGACATGTTTATTAATAATATAATATCAAATAGATACTACTTATTAAATTAATTTATAATGTTGGTGAAAATATATTATAAATTATAAAACAGCATGATTAATAACTTTTATGTGCCAATCCAACATAGCTAGACATAAATTTATTTTTTTATTGTGGTATGAGCTCCAAAATATAACCGAGTTTGCTTTATGGTACTACACAAAACTATCATTCTTAAGTGAAAGATAATACAATTGCCATGGTAGAGATGCAAAGTTTAATAAAGTAATATAAACTTTATGTAGTGGCAATATTTCTTAAACTTTTAAACAGTGTTATTAAAGATTTATCTCTATGTTTCTTCCAATATAGGACTTGGTAAGAATACTGGTCTCTCCTTAAAAAGGATTAATGTCTGTCTTTATAAAGGTGGCTAAGAATAAATTAATTAGTGTTTGTATAAGCCAATCATTATACAATCTCCTGTTTCTGCAAGTCAAATCACTAAAGAATGGTCATGTTTATTAGTATTACTGCTCAACTGGTATCTATCCACTCAAACTGCTGTTCAGAAAGAACTCAAGATGTATATAATGACAACATCTGGAAATTTTACTATTAATACAGGCATTTGCACAAAAGAACAAGATTGTGTGATCCCACAATCAACAATGTGGATTCTAGTACATGTCATACCCTAGACTGCAACTTGCATAATACCAATACAGAGTTAGCAATTCAATCCACTTTTAATCAGGTTTTGAACAAATGTTACAGCAGCCACCTTAATTCTCTGCATAATTAGAATGCTGTCATAGAATTGCAAAATATTTTTCTTCTTTAATCAGGGTATCTTTGTATAATCTAATTATTTTTTCTCGTTTTGTAAATCTGTCTTAATAATATTTGATCCAATATTTTTGTTGAGGTATTTGAAAAAGTACTCAGTGTACTTAATGTCAATTACAATGCTGTTCTTTAATTCACTTTTTCAATTCAATTTCTAATGCTTGCTTGTCTGCAGACACACACACAAAAGTTAACTTTTTTCCTTAAAAAGCTATGTTTAGAGTTTATTTTTAAAATCATATTTTGATGAATTCAATGTATCTTATATTTTTAGATAAATGCTTCTATTTATTTATATCTTATTCATACCAAGGAAATTCATTATGTAGTTAGAATTTTCCTTCTACCCAGAATCTAATTCTTAGAACAGTGTAAATACAATAAAAATCAGGAAGATTACTTATTAAGTTAAACAGTCTGAAACTTATTGATCGTTAATTAGTTCTTTATGCTCTTGATGGCACTAATAAAGTAAAATTTAGCTCTGTAAATTTAACAGTAGTTTGAGGTAATTTGTTTAATAGAAGAAGAATTAGAAATCTAACAAAGAGAGAATATGTATGTTTAAAACAAATCCACTGATAACTGCTTTCCAAAGAAATGAAGCAACATATGCTAAGAGGTTTAATACATTATCCTCTTGAGCAAATAGAACAGGAACAGTAAAATACACTTATAATTTACTAAAATGGCACTTTGGAGGCCCCTAAAAATATATAATCTATTAACTCTTTCCCTCTGCCAAAGAAAAACTAATTAACCACAAACTACAGTATAAGGTGAAATATATATACTTTGCATCCTAATAACAGATTTCAGAAGGCATTTTCTAGAGCTAAACCTAGCTTCTACCTCTTAGATTACCAAACTAGTAACTAGCCCTAAGAAGCAATTAGTAAAAAAAACTCATTATAAAGTCAGTTGCAAATCAGAAGACTCTCTTTTTATTTTCATCACTATAATTATTTTGCTTTTATTGTTACTTCCACCAACTTACTGGTTAACTGGTTAGCCGTAGGGAAAATGTTATAGATCAATCATTTTGCCTTGGCTGTTACTCTCTATCTGCACTTGACTTTATGTGAAAAGTTTTAAACTAAAAGTAATGATCAGTTTTTAAAAGAAGATTACACCATTTCTAATTTAATGCAGATTAAAATCATGGCCCAAACAAAGCACTGTCATAAATATTTAAAAGTAATTTCTAAGTCTAGATCTGTTTTCATTACTATATAACCAATGTATTTGGTTAGAAACTACATGATACTCATTGGCTCCAGTTTGTGATAATATAGTTGGCAAAACATTAAATCAATCATTGTTATATACATCAAATAAATGATATGAAACATGTAAAATGATCAAAGGAAGAATTTGGAAAAAAGACACTAGTTAGGTCAATGTGAAATATTAACTGGGTCTCTTCTATACAACACGTCTTAGAATTTGTTGTAGCACAGCATTTATTCTAACAAATTGCAAACATTTCCAAAAGATTAACCACCATTATAACTCTGATTTATGACAAGGTTTAATCCAACTATGTATCAATTCTAGTAAATGTGCCTTACAAAGAGAAGGACAGAAGAGGAAAGGGAATGAATTGAAGACTTCATGTATGACAGGAACTCAGTTGGCTACTTAAATGTCTTAAAGGTTTCAGGATTCACATAACATACTAAGAAGATAGATAATGCACCTCAAAAGGTTGCAGAAAGAAAACTCCATTGTTGTAAAGTAGCATACCTTAATTCCGCAGGTTACGTAGAGACACCAAGGCAAAATACAGAAGAATTTTTAGAAAGAGATTTATTAATATGCAGGCTGCATATGATTTACACGGGGTATAACTAACCCAAATAGTGTGTGTGCAAAATAGCCCTGCCGCTAGTTATACAGCTTGATCACATATAGGTTGGGGGAAAAGGAGGGGGAGCATGACACAATAATCTATCATTAACAGGCTTACAACATTCCTACATATTAAAATTTACAAGGTAACACAATAGTGGTGTCATTTTACATATCAAAGACATTACAAATCTTTTACTGTCTACCTCCCATTCCTTTGTCTAGAGATATATGTTACTCTCAGGACTCCAGGAAGGGAAGAAGAGTTAAAATCAGTGTAGGATATGCAAACATTGTCTCATATTGAAAGGGAAAGGAAACTCTTCAGATGACCTTTATTTTTTCAGAGAACTATAGTTAAACTAGATGTCCTTGTAAGCCAGGAAGCTCCCACATTCTTCTCCCTTTATTCTCTAAAGAAATGAGGGGTCAAGAAGCCTGACTTTTCCTCTTTAAATTGGCATTGCCAATACTAAATTTTACAGTTCTTTGGTACCTTATCACACCATGAGGTCCTTGCAACTCGGAAGGAACCAAAACAAATTTTAAACTTAGGTCTACTTGACTTCTTGTTACCCTATGAGCACCGAAAATCATTCAACTCCAGTAGGTCTGAGTGTCCATATCTGTGAAATGAGATGGTTGACTTCTAAAACTTCTTGTATTGATAAACTCTATTATTTTAAGTCTGTGTAATCAATTGTCACAGTTTTTCATCACTCAAAACAGCATATAAATCATTACTTTTCTCTATCACAAAATAATTCATGTATTATTTTGTTGTTGTTACCAATGTACTAAATAAGTTATGGAATATTTCTATTTTTTTCCTTTATCAAATCTAAAAAAATAAGCCAACATATCTTCCCTTTATGAATATATATTATTGCAAAGTTTATGTATAATAGATTACACTAGGGAACAGGGAACAATTTTTCTTTTTTTCTGTTACATGAGTTTTAGAACTGTTTCTATATATTTCTGCATCGCCGATTCCAAATCTGAAATCCGCTTTTGGATGCATGCTGTAGTTTTTATGCAACTTTAATATTTTTTTTATACTTAATGACGTGCATTGGTTTTTAACTTGGAGTTAAAGGGCAACAACTCTTGGATTGAACATAACCACAAGGCAGTTAATGTTTTACAAACATCACATTTACAAAATTGTAGTTGTTTTTAAATGTAAAAAATTATTATCTAATAAAAAACACCCCTTATTTTGTTTTAAAATTGAATCATGGCTTCTTCAAGTAGGCTAAAATGTAAGAATAGTCCTGACACCTTCTGTTATATATGTGACTGTTACACACTTTAACATCTAAGGTGCAATATTTCATCATTTGTGACATGTGCATATATTGCCTATTTTCAAGTTCCCCTTGGCGACGAACACAAGAATTGGGCTCTTCATATTTGTGTGTCATAATTGTGAGGAAATGCTTCATGACTGGACAAAAGGAAAATGCAAAGGAATACCTTTTGGTATTCCCATGGTTTGGCGTGAACCTAAGAACCACAGCAGTGACTGTTATTTCTGTCTGATCCATACAAAGGGCATCAGCAAGAAAAAATGACATATGATTGCATATCCTAATATTTCTTCAGCAATACGACCTATCCCACACTCTGAGACACTCCTGGTTTCAGTTTTCAATGGTTTTATTTCTTCTAAGGATGAAGAAAGTGAACATGGTGATCAAGTGTATTTCGATAACATGCATGAGAAAATGGTTGTAGAATCTGAAATGTGTTCTTCTGATGGCAAGCAGTCATTAACACCTCAGTAGTTTAGCCAACCCAAATTGAATGATTTAGTAAGAGATTTGGGCTTATCAAAGAAAGCAGCTGAGTTATTAGCCTCCAGGCTTCAAGAAAAGAATGTACTTCACTGGTCAGCTAAAGTATCCCATTTCAGGAAGCGTGAACAAATTTTTTGGACTTTTTTTCGGAAGACAAACACTTTGTTTAATGTCATGATATCAGTAGTATTCTCAGCCAGCTAGGTGTTACCACATACAATACAACAGAATGGTGGCTATTTCTTGACAGCTCTAAATGATGGCAGACTACTGCTGAACATGAAACGAGATTGTCTTCAACAAGTACACAAACGCAAGAGCTACAACGCAAATTTTTGCCTGGATAAAATTTATATAAGTTTTGCACAAATTTTATGATTAAAGTGTTTTAATATGTTCTATTTCAAAACTGTAGACAAATTCTGATGCAGTCATATCTTTTAGTGTATTTACTGCATTATATAAATTATTATATTTTCACAAAGATGATGCCCAGGAAGACATTCTACTTCATTATGTTAAACTAAATGTTGAAAATTTTACAATAAGATGATAACAAAAAAACTTGAATTGCAAAAAAAACTGTAGCTTACAGAGAAAAACTAATGTCAGATTTGAGATCAGCACACTCGAATTAGGATATAGAGTATTTATGTAAAATAGTGCAAAGTTTAACTTTTGACAAAGGGCAAATCATTTGGGAACACTCAGGGTTCTAAACTTGGAACTCCCAATAGTATTTGAAGTTTAAAGACTTGCTGCTGAGATACTTGGAGAATTTCCTTTGGATTGCTTGTGAGGTTTTCAAAACAATTAAGTCTATGCCATAGTGCCCTATGGGCACAATTCTAAAGATGAAAGATGCAATCGTCAATTTACAAAGAATAGGTTGTAGAGAAGACATTGCCTCACACTGCCACATGCAGGGCACACCAACAGGAGTCCATGTGAAATGGCTGGTGTTTGTTTTTTTTTCATAAAGTATTCCATAAATCTGGCAAAATAAAACTGGAAATGAAAAAGTATACAGAAACAGGGCTTGATTTTTGAAATTACAATTTTACATCTTTAAATATATATCCAGGAATAAAATCTAACCTTTTAATGTTCCTGGTGTTTGTTGAACATGATTATTTTGTTATTGTTTGATATCTCATCAAACCACTTCTAAATTAAAAATAAATCTCTATTGTGCTCTTTTTGTTCTGAGCTAGGAAAAGATGATAACAGTGACTAACATTAGTGAGTTAAATTTATAACCAAAACTGACATCCCACTAAAGTATCTATAGTGTAAAAGTAATAAATTGCCAGTTTTAACTGGAAAGGGATTTTAATGTGATTTTAGAGGTTCTTTGAATATCTATTTTGTTCCACTTTATGTAAATATATATACAATTTACCTTGTTAGTTCCAAATGTGTGCATTTCTTCACCAGATTTAGAAAATAAATTAGACTTTACAAACATTATAAATACTAAATCAATATATTAATAGATTTATTAATATCAAAAAGACAGCACATATTACATAAAAATATTAAATGTATTTAATCAAAGTCATCAATTATATTTAGGCATAGAGTCCATGAACAGTACATAGATTTACTTATATGTGTTACAGACTCAGGAAAGGCTATCATATTATTAGATGGTGATAGAAGTAAAAGAAAACTATTAATGACCCTAGCTTGTTGGCTCAGCAGTAGAGCATTGGCCTGGCGCATGGAAGTCCCACGTTAGATTCCTGGTCAAGGCACACAGGAGAGGCACCCATCTGTTTCTCCGCCCTCCCCCCTCTCCTTTCTCTCTCTTTTGCTCCTATATTCATTGGAACAAAGTTGGCCCGAACACTGAGGATGGCTCCACGGTCTCCACCTCAGGCACTGGAATGGCTCTGGTTGCAACAGAGCAACAGCCCAGATGGGCAGAGGATCACCCCTTAGTGGGTTTGCTGGGTGGATCCTGGTCGGGCTCATGTGGGAGTCTTTCTCTCTGCCTCTCCACTTCTCACTCCAGAAAAATACAAATAAAATATTAAAACTAAAATCCACAGATGGATAAGACTGTTCGTCTCAGTTTTCTTTTTAAATATTTTTTTCTCATCATTAATTTTTAAAATTAGACATTATAATTTAGCCAAGGGACTTTCAATGAACTCTCATTCATTCAGCAAATGTTTAACAAGTATCTATTGGAAGCCAGACCCCATGCTAAATGCTGATGGTAAACTTTAAATTATACATCATCTTAACCTTTAAAACACTGAAAAACCAGTGGATATATATAATAAAAAAAAACAAACTAAAATTGAAGTGTGAACATTTAAATACTGGAATAATTTAGAAAGGCTCTTAGTCTAAACCAGTTTTAAAGGTGTATGGGTAATGAAATGAAATACTTGGATACTTATTATGTACCAAGAACCCATGAAGACAGGCCTCATTATCCTCATTTTACAGATGAGTGAACTGACCCTGACTGATTATGTAACTTGAAATTGTTTGCTAAAGGTAACAATGTTAATCAATGTTAATCATGGTAGAGCGGGAATTGAAGCCCACATAATTTGACTTAAAAATCCATTCTATTTCTGTTTTACAGCTCAGCCTACCATTCTAATCAATTAATAAGTGAAATTACATTCAATGTTGCATTCCGTTTATTTTACAAAATCCTAAGCCTCTGGAGCAAGTTAAGTGACCATGTCTAAGGCTATTCTAGCGCCTTGGCTTCTAATCAGAATTTCCGGCAGAGCTTTAAAAAATATATCCAAGTATTAGCCCTATCCTCATAGGAGAAATATTTTACTGGTTTTTTTTTTTAATTGAAATCCTCCAGATGTAAATATTTCAAACATTCACAAGGAAAAACTAAGGCATTATGCTAATCAATGACATTGATTCAGTGTTTTTTAATTAAAGTGTACATTGACTGGTGATATATTAATTTTATCAATTCTTATGTTTGTATAAAAATAAAGCATTTTGTAAGACTTTTGTATGTACTGTTTGTTTACTCAGGAGATAGAAGACATCCTTTAAAGACCTGGCTCTGCCTGACCAGGCAGTGGGGTAGTGGACAGAGCATCGACCTCAGATCTGAGGACCCAGGTTTGAAACCATAAGGTCTCCAGCTTGAGTGCTGGCTCATCAGATTGAGCATAGGGTCATGGGCTTGAGCATGTGATCATAGACATGACCCCATCGTCACTGGCTTGAACCCAAAGGTCAATGGCTTGAAGCCCAAGGTCACTAACTTAAGCATAAGGTCTCTGGCTTGAGTTAGGGGTCACTGGCTCCTTTGGATTCCCCCACCCCCATCAAGGCACATATGAAAAAGCAATCAATGAATAACTAAGGTGCTGCAACTATGACTTGATGTTTCTCATCTCTCTCTCTTTCTGTCTTTCCCTCTCTCTCTCTCTCACACCCACACACATGTGCATTTGCTAAAAAAACAAAAACAAAAAATACCTGGCTCTTCTATTTACTATCTCTTTAAGGTTATAGAAAGAAACTCAACTTTCATGCAATTCATTTTCATAAGCATAAAATGAGAATATTGGTATCTGTTCATTTGTACTTAGGGGAATGTAGTAAGTAATAAAAATTAGATAATAAATTCAAAACACTTTTAACTATAGGCATGACTACAGCTAAGGAATGGACTCAACATCCCATGAGAGCAGGGACTCTTTAGAGGACTTAAATACCTGAGGGAACAGAGGCTAAGAAATGCAAGATTGCTTAGCCAAGGTTATATGCGTATTCAGTAGGAAATTTGGAGTTAAAAGTTTAAGTATAGTCTCTTTCTGTGATACTACTGATTCTAAAAATAGACAGGTATATTTGGAGAGAAATGAAATAAATCAGTGCCAAGTAAGCTTGGTAAAAGCTAAGTGGGAAAATAAGAAACTTAAAGCATAAATTTTATAATCAGTCTTTGAGTCCTGGCACTGGTATTTCTTATGTGTGTTATTTTGTCTAATTTGCTAAACCTACATGAGCTTTCCTCCTTAATTTCCTTGTTCATAATGTTAGCATAGATGGGTAGCTAGACATTAATATGGGAAGGAAGCAGAGGGAATAAGACATTGAACATAATAAACTAGAGAAGAGGATATCAAATATTAAGATTAATAAAATTGAGAAGCCTAACCAGTAAAAAGTTATAGCATTCCATTTACTAAGAAGTTACATTTTCACACACCACAGGGTATTGTTCTTTTAAGGGGACTAACACTCCTCCCCTCTCCCATGCAGAGAGGAAGAACTAGTTTTTCCATCTCCACAGGGTACAACTGGGTCATCCCCAGACTATGGGGGTGGGGGAAGGTGCTTCTGTATTTCCACTTTAAGGCATGTATGTTGGAAGCCAGGATGGGAGGCATAGAGGTCTGTCAGTCTAGCCTAGACGAAGGATCTGATTGGTTAGTAGGAGGAGCCAGTGCAAGTCGGAAAAGATTAAGAAACTGATTGGTTGGTGTAAGGAAAATTGAATTCTTCCTAGTTGAAACTATAAGCACAGGCCTAACAAAGAACAAGCCCTTGTCTTCTCTCACTCTAAAACACACACTTGCCCTTGCTTTGCAGGTTCTCCAAGCAACCACACTTCATGGACTAGCAACTGTCTACTGCCTGCCAGCCACGCAAACTCCCAAGAACTGGTTCTGAGCAGTGCTAGGACTAGATTAAGCTTTGGCAGGGAGTGAACCATAGCACGGAATATTTGGACACTGATCTTTGTATAGAGCCTGATGAAAACTAGATTGGATTTTTTTTCCATGGCAAGATGGATGAAGATGAGACACTGGGAAACTGTGGGCAGCCTTCTATCTCGACCCCAATAAATCATACCGTGAAAACCTCACTCTGCCCATATTTAGTTCTGCAAAATGCCTTCTCTGCAACTCCATAAAGGAACATCATTTCCACGGGCAACAATAAAATAGGAATAATTACAATATCTACATTTTATTGTGATTTGTGTTGAATACATATAATATAGTGGGTATTAAGCCCTTTGCATGCTGTCTGGCATATAGTTACCACTTAAACAAATGTGACTGTCTATAGCCACTGCAACAAATTGCCAGAAATCCCGTAGTTTAAGGCACTAACAACAAAATTTATTATCTTAGAGTTTGTAGTTCAGAAGTTCAAAATTGGTCTTTTAAAAATAAAATCATTGTGTAGGCAGGTCTGCTTTCTTTATGGAAACTCCAGGATTGAATGCATTTCCATGTCATTTCCAACTTCTAGAAGCTGGCCCCAGCTATTGGCCTATGGCCCCTTCCTTCATATTCAGAATTTGATCAAACTTCATATCACATCATTTTGACCTCATTTTCCATCTTTGTCCTCCACTATATGGATCCTTGAAATTACATTGGTTTACCTAAATAATGTAGGAAAGTTTTTCTATTTTAAGTTCAGCTAATGAGCAATCTTAAACCCATTTGCAACCTTAATTCCCTTGTGTGACTGGTAACATATTCACGGACTCCAAGGATCAGGAAATGGACATCCTTAGAAGCCATTTTTCTGACTATCATGTATGTTATGATTTAAAATAACCACTTTTACAGAAGACTATATGCATTTACTTTGTGTATATTTTAGAGGGGAGTACAGTATTCATGGTTTCTAAGATTAGTTGAGACCCATTTATTGAAGATTATGTTTTGAAACTATTGCTCCAAACTATACACTTTAGTAAATGATGCATTCTACCATATTCCTCCAATGTATTTGTTAGTAATGAACTCTAATTTTATATATGAATGTATATATACATTTCATTCACATATATATTTACTACTAGATTGAATATTTTCATATACCTTGAAATAATTCCCAATTTCATTATTTAAAATAATTTTTTTTCTGACACATCTTTCGCAGTAATTATAATTGTTGGAAATGTGACTAATTTGAGTAGTTTTAAATGTACAAAGTAGATGTTAAATTCAAATATTTCTAGCCTCATATATTTACTAAAATATGAAAGCAATTGTTCCTACATTACATGTTCCACTCCTGTTTTTTGTAAACATAAAAATAAAAGAAGCCTGCCTGATGTAATTTCTAAACTCGTATTTTTGTGTGATATTCCAATGTAGTTCTTAGTTTTGGATTTCTCAATCTTAAAAATTAGATTTTGAAGGATAAGACAGTATGTTAAGACTGAAAGGAGACCCAATGTCAAATAACATTCCTCATCAACTAATCAGAATTATTTTCCTATTCATTTTACCCTGAAATCATTTTTAATTATTTTCTTTTTAGTTGTTCAGCACTTTTTAATCTTTTATAACAAAGAAATGGATGGTACATAAACACAAAAGAAAAAATAGCGAGAGAGCTGCCGTTCCCTAATTTCATTACTTTACATTCATTAACACTCGGTTATAACTCTAGTAACACAAAGTGTTTCTTCTGAAGAAAAGGAAAAAGAAACAACACTGATAACTAAATGCCCCCCATGGTTTCTACAGTACAAACCACATTTTGATGACGTCTCTAATCTATCAGTGGTATAAACTTCTCTGTGAAGAGCTAATCATAATGCAAACATCCTTTTCATTAACATAACGAATGTTAAATTTGAAACAAAGACATTCTAATTTCAACAATGTGAGAAGATTGTGAGGTATTTCTTACCCTTGAGACCAGAGTTTATGGTCAATCTAGAATAAAATGCTGAGAAACCAAGTCTGAGTGAGAATTAACTCTTTCTGAACCAGCCTACAACACTCTCTATAGGCTATAGGAAGACAGTGGCATGGCAACCATGAACGTAAGACCCTGGCACAAGTCTCACCTTAGACAGACTTGATCCATCCTTTACTTCAACAATCAAAATTTAGGTAATTATTACATTCATGTATCATCAACCTTATTTAAAATTTTTTTCCTCGAACTGTATTTCACAGAAGAGGTGAGGCACAACATTATTGCTGTAAATGAATTAATTGCCTAGAAATACCAGTTGCTCCTCGATTTCCAAAGCATGCCAACAAAGTCATAACATTTCTGTAGGCTACCTCTCAGGAGACATAGAACATAGAAATAATACTTGTAAGAAAATCTGACAATTAAACAAACAAACAAAAAAAGAAACTAAACCAAGCCAATAGAATCAGGCACCCAGGTTTTCCCATTAATCAAAACTTTTGAAAATCCATACAAATTGAATCAATAGAGTACAGAATCTTTATAAATTAAGTAAGCATTTATTTGTAAAATACTATACTGTGGCTTTATGTTCCCTCCTTCTTTACTATTTTTCTAAGAGTGTAAGACATCTGCTGATAACATGGTAGGGGTCCAGGGAATGAAGACCAGATGGTTTAAATCATTACTCTGCATCTGATCATCCCATCTTTCTTATGATTTTAAATTTAGTATTATTACTTATTGCTGCATCTCCCACTTACCATTAAATGTAAGCCCCTTTTGTCTTTCTTATAAAAGTACAAGGGCGTTAGTTTATTCCTCCTATAATTTTCCACAAACGTTCAAATAATACATAACTAAAGTATTTGGTCTTATGGAAAAGTATTTTTCTTCCTTGAAATTAATTTTTACTTAGTTTTCTGATGGGAGATAGGAGCTGGGAACTTTCACAGTCTAATGTAATCTCTATCTATCATCTATCTACCTATCCATCTATCTATCTAACTCAATCTCTCATTATCATGCTTTTTATTTCTTATTTATGTCTTAAATAAATAAATTTTTAAAAAGTTTGCTCTCTTTTGAGTAGGTCATCATAGAGACTCATGCTGCCATTGTTTTACTTTAAAATCAGCACCTATAATTACCTATTATAACTGATGAATTTATTTCTTCCTGTGTTCTTATTTTGGGTATTGTTATTGACTACCACTTAGTATATAAAAGTCTTTTGGCTGCTATTAAGTATTTTCTTTTCCTTTAGTTGGCATCAAAAGTATTTCCAACAATACGGTCTGTAATTACCATACTCTTATGAAAGTTAGAGGACATACATTGAAACTTATTTTTTTTTAATTGTTTTGTCAGTCTGGGAAATGGTTGGTCTAAAATAAAAAGGTTGGCAAGAATCTCATCATTTCTAATAAAGAAGCTGGTGGCATTTTAACAAATTTAGGTTTAACAGGAATCTTTTCTTCATTACAAAGGTGAAAACTGGCTTGGCTTATATATTTGTCTATGTTGTGCTGTCATCCTTGCTCAAAAAAAATTGAAAAACTGAAAATTAGAGAAACAGACATTTAATATTTGTACAGATGCTATAAGTACATCTATTAAATAAGAAGTTAGAGTGACAAAAAGGAGAAACTGAGGAGCTGAAATGAATCACTGATATTTTTCAATGACTGTGAACACACATACATATGTATTATTAAAAGACTTTCATTACAAATACTAATCAAATTATTTGTTGGGTATTTTTAATACATTTCATCTGTTAATTTTAAAAGTAATTCTATAATGTAGGTTTCATTAGCCACAAAGCCACAAAATAATTAAGTGCCTCAATCCTGAGATCACACAGCTACTATGTAGGAGAACCTAGACTCAGGTTCAGATCAATCTTAGTGTAACACTTCAGCCCTTTCCACTGTAGAAGCTGTGCAATGCCATCATGATTTTGGAGAAGCCATTTTCTCTACAAAGCATAATTCTATTAGTTGACTCATATTTGTTATGCCTGAATAAATAAACTAAGTTTGAAAATATTTATGAAGTATAAGAAAAGTTTTTTGCTTGTTCTCATGTGGTTTACCTTTTCACCTAAAACACAGATGTACTAACCAATAAAAGACTATGCTAAAAAGAAGGACTCAGAGAAGAGGTAATTAATTTTACATAAAAGGAAGAAATAGGGTCCAAGTTAAAGAAAAAATGCAAAGATGTGAAGCACCAAACTCTTTAAGGGACCAGCATCCATAGAGCAGTGGTTCTTAACCTGGGTTCTATTGAACCCTAGGGGTTCGATGAGTTGGTCTCAGGGGTTCGGAGAAGCCTCTGCTGTGGAGGCCAGAATAAAGTAATATCATAACTTGTTGTGAGTTCATGCACTTTGTTGGTTTTGTTCTTTGAGCAAGGTGATGTTCATGCATGGCTCATTTTGTGCACCAGTAAAAAAAACATATACCTATGTCTTGAATTTGGAAAAAATTATCATATTTTATTTATCACTAAAGAAGGGTTCGGTGAATGCGCATATGAAACTGGTGGGTTTGGTACCTCAAAAAAGGTTAAGAACCACTGCCATAGAGTAAGGTTGGGTCAAGGCGAGCAGAGGGAGGCAGGACTGTTGCATGGGGGACCTAGCAGTGAAAGGATTGCTTGCCATTCGGGCTAGGTTCTTTTTCAGAGAGAGAGCTTCAAGTCTTAATCACTTAATTAAAAGCCTATTATAAACTATTTGATGTTTTATAAGTCTTTATTAATTTTATAATTTAAAAAATCAAATAAAGTATTAAGTGAAAAACAAAATGAATCATATTAGAAACAAACGCCTTTCATTTTTGCTTACTAACCCCTAAGATATTAGGTAACAGCCAAATTGGTGGCCAGGTTCTGGGTGATGTGGAGATTCTTAAAAGATATTTCCCATTCATTATGAAACACTGAAAATGTAAAGATAATGTAGCATCATTGGGTCAAAATACCAATCCTTAGAGATTTTTCAGTCTCAAATATACAGTATTCTTTTCATTAGACTATTACAATGATAGGCTTAGTGTTTTATTCAACCATCTAGAGTTTTTAGTCTGGGCTCAAACAAAGGGGTTCCATGAGGCTATATATGATGGGCAATTTTTGAATATATGATTGATGATAGGAATCTGGAATAGAGAGAAAGGTAGAGGTTGGTGTAGCATTTTCTTCTCAGTATTTCATGTGTATGCAATGCCCCCTGCATCTCTAGCTGTGCCCGTGTTCCTGGTTTTATGTAGTTGTCACAGAGGACTGTGGCCATACTTGGCAGAGTGCAATATGCAGCACTCGATGCCTATGGCTCCTCATAAATATCACTATGGCGATGATATGGAATGTTAAGTACTGCAGTGGGACAGGAGAGAACTTAAAATTTATGGAGCACATTAAACCAAACTGGTATATTTAGTTATCTCTGAACAGTAATATAACATTTTAATAATAAGTAGAACAAATAACTCTTATTCTTTCAGAAGGTGATGAACCCAAAGGCTGACCGACCCCTTTGCTCATCTTAAATGAACAAAACATGAAATATTTTGCTTCTGAAATATATAGTTTTTCCTGTTTGATTAACTTCTTATTTTAAGCCTTCCTTCTCAATTGAAGGGTTCAGCAACTCATACATTCCCCCATTTGATCTTCATAAGGCCATGCTGATTTTTAAACTACATGCAAATACAAAAAGTAAGTCAAACCATATTTTGGCGGCAGCCAAAGTGGATAACAAACCACATTTCAGAAAGTACAGCTTGAGTTAGTTTGCCTTTAAGGGAGAACTCACTGCTGTGAACTCTGAAGTTAAAAGAGAAAAATATCATACTGTCAAAAACAAGTAGGCTGTGTGAACTGCAAGCTCAAAAGCCTTACAGTAATCCCAGCCACATGCCAAGTCTCAGAAAGTGGGACAGTGTCTCCTTTGGAGATGGGAAAAACACTTCAAGGTATGCAAAGCTGACAACTCTCCATGAGAGATGGATGAGCCATGGAATGTTTTCTGCCTTCAAATAATTGCTCAAATGCTCTGCAAGTCTTTTCCATTAGCTAAATAAATATCTTTGAGAACAATTTTTATTCGTCTAGAGCAAACTTAAATAACTCTTTCCAGGAGTTTTAGGAGGTCAGTAGCTTCAAAGGTAAATATATGCTACTTTGAAAAATATACATAGTAGTTTCTGTTAAAAACACTTTTCTCAAAAGAGGGTATGGTATGCCACACCTAAATACTAGTTATAAAACTTTGAGTCTTTTCCTTTGTGTTGCTATTCTGATATTTCATTCTTGGTCATTCAAACCCCAATTCACTAATATACTTGAAACCTAATTCACTTCACTTCATTTCACAGTTTGTTTGGAACAGATTGTACAATAGGCAAAAACTGAAGGTAAAGTTTATTAACTAAAACCTGCAGCAATGAAGTATCAATTAATTCATGATAATTGATTTCCATGTGGCTTAATCCACATAGAATTTTTGTAGATGGAGTGATTTGGACAGAAATCAGCAGCATTATAAGATTCCAACAACACAAAAATATTACTAGCTATATTATAATTTAAAAATTAAAGTGCTGACATCCACAAATTTAACATCTCTACCTCCATACCACTTCTTCCATTCCCACAGTATCTACCTTAGTTCTTAGAGCATCATTCAAGTGTGAACTAAAACAATGCTTTTTCCCTTGGATTTTCTTTCACAAGTCCTTACATCACACTTTTGTTTCAGCCCCTCTTCCCAAATTTTTAGAAATTATTTTATATTTTGTGTCTATTTCCTCCCTTTTAACTGAGTCTATGCTGGTCCAGAAAGATGTAAATTGAATCACTAATGCATTAAAAATGCACTATTTACATGATATTTCAATAAGACAGTTTCTTAGAAAAGTTAAATAATGTTCAGCAGGGTAATTACAAAAATTCATCAGTTAAACTACAGTGTCTTTTGTAGATGAGTTGTGGACAGATGTTACCAAGTTCTCCATTGGTTGATTTTTTTTTTGGCTTCTTAATGAAAATTCCATAGTGTTATTGTGTCAGGAACTTTGATAACAGTATAAAAATTTTAGTCATTTATTTTTCAGGGAAAAATATACCAAATTTTACATATACTATCATGGGTTTTATAATTAAATCATCACTCAATTTAAAGTCATGTCACCATGCTTTGGCCAGTACAATAGCTATTCTTTAAGGGAAGTAAAGGTTCTTCAATAAACAAACAACAAGTCATTATTTTGTTAGTTAAGGAAGAGTGTATCAGAGTCCAAGAAAATTTGTTATTTAATATTTCAAACAAGATTTTGTCAATCTGGTCAATTGCTCATCTTTTCTTTATATATGTAAGACTCCGTTTCCACCATGGCCAAACACCACAATGCTGGAGCTAGACAAATAACACTAAAGTTTCCATGCAATGATTAACACTAAAGTTTCCATGCAATAATACTCATAACTGCAGCTTCCCCTGGAAGCATCTTAATCCGAGGAAGCTCCCAGCCATGGCTTCCTAGGGCTCCTTGCTTAAACTTTCCTCATGTGTTCCTCTCAGCAATGAGTGACTTTAGTCAGCAGTTGAGCTCAGCAGTTAGAGCCTGCCACAGCTGCTCTCCAAGTGTCTTATTGCTTCTCACATGCTCAAACAACCTCCAACAGCATTTGATTTCTCAGAAACTGCACATTTGAGCATGTTGTTGTTAGCACCACTTAAAAAATATGTCTTATGGCAAATTCTTTTTTTTTTAAGTGAGAAGTGGGGAGGTAGAGAGAAAGACTCCCACTCCCACATGCGCCTCAACCAGGATCCACCTGGCAAGCACCTATGGGGTGATGGTCTGCTTATCTGGGGAAGTTGCTCCATTGCTTAGCAACCAAGCTATTTTAGCACCTGGGGCAAGGCTATGGGGTCAACTTGCTCTAACTGAGCCGTGGCTATGGGAGAGTAAAAGAGGGATAAAGAAAGAGAAGAAAAAGATGGAAAGGTGGAGAAACAGATGGTCACTTCTCCTGTGTGCCCTGACTGGGAATCAAACCTGGGACATCCACACACCAGGTCAACACTCTATTGCTGAGCCTACTGGTCAGGGCTGACAATATTCTAATGGAACCATTTTCCCAATCTGAATAGTTGGTTCTGTTTCCAAGCCAACAATCCCCCAACCTTCATTAAACATTATAGAACAAGACGTGACCTTATACTTCTCACTACTCCTTCAACACTTAATGGTCTTGAAGTAGCTTCTCATTCAACTCCAAATGATTTATTATAGACACCAAAAATAACTTTCAGGCAATTTTCTATAGCAAACCATCAGTTCCTGCCTTGTATTCAAACTACAAGCCCTTCTCCCAATCAACTACTTCACTACAAATGTTGGGCATGGCCCTTCATATAAAAAAGACCACTTCTTTTACATGCCTGCTGCCTAGCTCCTACCTAACTACAGTGTACTATCTGCCTTATGCCAGTATGACCTCACTGGTTTATAAATTCCTAGAAGAGGAAAGCTAATTCTTTTCTGTGGATCTTTTATGTCTTTATCTAGAACAATGCTTAGCACGAGAAAAATGCTTTGAAAAATGTGCTACCCTGGGCAGATAGCTCAGCTGGTTAGAAGATTATCCAGAAGCACAGAGGTTGCTGGTTGGATCCCCTGTAGGGTACATACAGGAACAGATCGATATTCTTGTCTCTATCTCTTTCTCCTTTTTTCTCTCTTTCCTCTATCACTAAAATTAATCAATGCTTTTCTTTAAAAATGTGCCTACGTTGCACTAAAGTTAGTGTACAAAGTGAGGTAACAAGTTTATGAGAAAAGAATCCCAATTTTTTTTATTTGTCTCCCTACAAAGCACAAGTGCAGCTGTAAAAATCAAGACAGGAAATAACAAGTGTTGGAAAGGCTATGGAGCAAAAGGAATCCTCATTCACTACTGGTGGGAATGTAAACTGGTATAGCTATTACAGAAGAAAGTATGGTGGTTCTTCAAAAAATTAAGAATAGAACTACCATATGACTCAGCTATCTCTCTACTGGGTATATACTCCCCAAACTCAGAAACATTGGTATGTAAAGACACATTCACCCCCTGTTTATTGAAGCATTGTTCAAAGTGGCCAAAACATGGAAACAACCAAAATGTCAATAGAGGATTGGATAAAGAAGATGTGGTAAATATATACAATGGAATAATAGTCAAAAGAAATGATGACAAATTGCCATTTACAACAACATGGGATGGACCTTGAGAATACTACACTAAGTGAGATAAGTAAATAAGGAAAAGCTAAGAACTATATGATTTGACACATAAGTGGGATATAAAAATGAGACTCGCCTGACCAGGTGGTGGCGCAGTGGATAGAGCATCACACTAGGATGCGGAATAACCAGGTTCGAGACCCCAAGCTGTCCAGATTGAGCGCGGGCCCATCTGGCTTGAGCAAAAGTTCGCCAGCTTGGACCCAAGGTCGCTGGCTCCAGCAAGGGGTTGCTCGGTCTGCTGAAGGCCTGCGGTCAAGGCACATGTGAGAAAGCAATCAATGAACAACTATGGTGCTGCAACGGCAACGAAAAACTAATGATTGATGTTTCTCATCTCTCTTCGTTCCTGTCTCTCTGTCCCTATTTATCCCTCTCTCTGAATCTCTCTCTGTCCCTGTAAAAAAAAAAAAAAGAAAAGAAAAAGAAAAAAGAAAAAAAAATGAGACTCATGGACATAGGAAAAAGAAATAAAATGGTTACCAGGAGAGAAGGTTGTGAGGGAGGGAAATCAAAATGGACAAATATACAGTGATGGAAAATGATTTCACGTTGGGTCATGGGCACACAACACAATCAACAGTTCAAATGCTATAGAGATATTTACTTGAAACTTATGTACTCTTACTGATCAATGTTATGCCATTACATTTAATTTTCTAAAAAAAAAAAAATCAAGGCCCAGGATATTGCTGGATAGCTCCTAGTTCCCAGGGCAAATGTTCAACAGCACTCCACAGCCTTTATGTGTGTTATTTTGTTAGAGTCTCTGTGGATAAGAAAAGACTGCCGTTTCCACTCATGCTATTGTGTATGTGTAGCTCTAATATTCATTAAAGATGTGACTAAAATGCTAATGATAACTGTACCCAAAAGCTAATAAAGAGAAACACAAGGCTCACATAAATGCCAGCATTTAATGATTATGCACACTTTTTCTTTTCTTCCTAATTTATCTCACTTTCTGTTAATTAGTTTGGAAAAATCTAAGATTCCAATATATGTGTAATTTACTTTGAAATTTATTTCAAATTTACTTTTTTTTTTTTTTTTTTTACAGGGACAGAGAGAGAGTCAGAGAGAGGGATAGATAGGGACAGACAGACAGGAAAAGAGAGAGATGAGAAGCATCAATCATTAGTTTGTCGTTGCGAGTGCGACATCTTAGTTGTTCATTGATTGCTTTCTCATATGTGCCTTGACCGCAGACCTTCAGCAGACCGAGCAACCCCTTGCTGGAGCCAGCGACCTTGGGTCTAAGCTGGCGAGCTTTTGCTCAAGCCAGATGGGCCCACGCTCAATCTGGAGAGCTCGGGGTCTCGAACCTGGGTCTTCTGCATCCTAGTCCAATGCTCTATCCACTGCGCCACCGTCTGGTCAGGCATCAAATATACTTTTAATACTAAGGATATATACTCAGGAATGAGATATACTTTTTCCTGAATGTGTACAGGTAATCATTATTATATAACAGAGTCATCTATATGGGAAATAGAGCTTAAAGCGTACCTATACTGAGTATCTACTGCTAGAAAACACTTGAAATTTTAAGGGAAAAAAATCCTTATCAACTAAGAATCCAGACAAGATAATAGAAACCAATGTAAGTATGTCAAATACAGTGTGTTTGATACAGGGTCAGTTTTACACAAGTGATGAAGGTTAAGAAGCCAAAAGGCATGGTGACAATGAGGACATTTGTAATGGCAAAGAGCCACTGAGTCTTACAATGCAGGGTGCAGAGGTCGGGACTCTACATCAGACATGAAATCCACAACATGGGAGCGCCCAGTGTGAGTTGTGTCTTTGGGAAGATGGGCTGTCTGGCATAAGGAAAGTTCTTGTAGGGGACACTGTCTGTGGCAATAAAAAAGAAAAATATAGCCTGACTTCTTCCTTCCTCCTGTCCCTAATCTCCCTCAAGGGCGAATCCTGACAGAAACCAGGAAACATAGCAGCCTGAGAACACATGTCTGAGGGTCAGCCAGTCCCTTTAGCAAAAGAGATACAAGGAATGACCCTGAGATTAAATACGCCAAAATAATTGTCACCATATATTTTCCTTATATTACATAGTAATTAATTTTCCAAAAAATAAAATGTAGAAGTCTTTTCAACTGTTGTAGTTTAAAACCTTAAAATTGGTATAAATTTATATCTCTTCACATAAAATTTTTTCACAGGAAGAATTGCTTTTGTTAATATTTTATAATTAACTTTATTATTCATATTCTAAAATAAAAATCACTTGGAATCAATGAGAGAAATATCAATTTTATCCCAATTCAAATAGAGAGAGGAAAGGCTCTATTTGTAGGCTATTAGCTCACAAGAAGAAGGCAGATGGTAACATCTATTGAATACCTACTCTGAATCAGACACTCAGAAAAATTTCTCATATACCTAATTGTTTTTTATTTTAATTTTCACAGCGATCCAGAGAATTGGGTATTATTTTTTACCTCTCAGAGAATAAAAATGAGTGTTAAGGAGATAGAGACACTTAAACAAGTTTATATCCTTTACAAATATCAAAGCTGGAAGTCACCTGAAGTCACTCTAATGCCTATGCCACCCTAAACTGCTTAGGAGAATACTGGAATTAACTACATAGTTTCAAAGGAAAAATTGCCCAAACCATTATTAAATTAGAAAAACAAAATCAAAAGCATTTTATCTGGTCATTGGCTAGCTTTTACTCCCAAAGAACTTCATCATTCATTGACTATATCATTTATGAAATATTTATTTTATTCCCAATTACATGGCAGCCCTTGTTCTATTCACTAAAGGTAGAACAGTAAGACAGATAAGATCTGTGCTTACATGGAGTTGGCCACAGTCTGCCAGGCACTGCTGGGGCATTAAAACATATGTTTATCTTTTCTACTAGTTGAGTGGTTTTCAGCTTGGGGTGATTTTTATCCAGTGGACATATGACAATGTGTGAAGATATTTTGGGACATCACTACCAATAAATGCTCCTTGTGTCCATGATGTTGAGGCTTCTGTTTCAATTCTATTCAGGCTGTTATCACAAAATATCATAAACTGGGTGATTTATAATCAACAACCATAATTTCTCATAGTTTTAGACCCTGAAAAGGCTAATTTCATGACATGCAGATTCTGTGTATAGTATGAATCCACTGTTACCTGGCTGTCTTTTCACTATTATAACCTCACCTGCTAGAAAGGGGTGAGAGAAATATCTATGAGGTCTCTGTGATAAGAATTCTAGTCCCATTTATGAGGGCTCCACTTTCACAGAATAAGCATTTCCCAAAGACCCTAACTCTTAATTCTATCACACTGGGCATTATGTTTTAATAAATGTATTATGGGGGGGAGAGACACAAGCATTTAACTTATAGCAGTCAAAGATGCTCCTAAACATCTTATAATATATAGGACATCTTTCTCTATTATAACACACACATGATAATTATATATGTCAATAGTGTCAAGGTTGAGAAGATCTGTTCTAGCTGTGTATGAGAATCTTTTTTTTTTTAGTACATATGTTTGTATCAGTTTTCTATTTTTTTTTCCATAAATTACTACATACTTAGTGGCTTAACACAACACAAATTCATCTTATACTTCTGTAGGTTAGATGTCCAATATAAAATCTCTCAGTAAAAACTAAGGTATTGCCAATGCTGTGTTACCTTCTGGAGTCTCTAAAAGAGAATCCATTTTCTTATCATTTCCATTTTCTAGAGGCTACACATATTTCTTAGCTCATGCACTTCTTCCTCTGTGTTTAATGGAGAATTTAGTCCTTTTTTTTTTTTTTTTTTTACAGTGACAGAGAGAGAGTCAGATAGAGGGATAGATAGGGACAGACAGACAGGAATGGAGAGAGGTGAGAAGCATCAATCAGTTTTCTTTGCTGTTGTGGCACCATAGTTGTTCATTGATTGCTTTCTCACATGTGCCTTGACCGCAGGCCTTCAGCAGACCGAGCAACCCCTTGCTGGAGCTAGCGACCTTGGGTCCAAGCTGGTGAGCTTTTGCTCAAGTCAGATGGGCCCGCGCTCAAGCTGGCGAGCTCGGGGTCTCGAACCTGGGTCTTCCGCATCCCTGTCCGATGCTCTATCCACTGCGCCACCATCTGGTCAGATGGATTTAGTCCTTTTTAAACCACATCACTCTGACCTACTTCCACAGTCACATCTCTTTCTGGTTATCCTCTTCTGCCTCTTTCTTCCACTGTTCATAACCCTTGTGGTTTCTTTAGACCCACTGGATAATCTAAAATTATATTTATATGATAAGATTAGGTGAATTGCAATCTTAGTTACCTTTTACCATGTAACCTAACATAGACACAGGTTCATGGTTATCTCTGGGTACCATTATTCTGCTTACCACAAGGAGGAATGCATGTGCAACTTTTAGCAAAGTTATACACAAAGGGTAAGTACTGAATTAAAGTGAAACTACACAATATTGCGTGAATTGAACTGAACTCATCTTAGAAGTCTTTTTAAAATGGGTGACCTTTAAATGAAAAGGTCATGAGCATAGAAAAAAACAATACATATGTCTTTCTTAACTCTGCACTGATGAAGAGCTCAGAAACATGTATGTCCCTTCATAATTCAACATGTCATTTTAAAATATGTAACTCCACCAACTTGCTCATCCACCAACTTGCTCAAATCAAAAACTTGTAAAATATGTAAGAGAAATCTGTAATTGTGTTATTTTTGGCTCTTTTGAAACATTAACCCCTTATGTGGGTTTGGTATTAAGAGCCCTTGGTTATAATCTTTGTAGCTAAGACTATCCCGTATAAATATTTTTTTCTCAAAATAACATTGCTAGCAAAAATTTTTTGCAGAACTTTGGTATCTCATTTATTATTTCTCCATTACAGCATGCAATCGCTATTCTGCATTTGTGAAAACATGAGGATTAGCAGAGGATAAGGATGCTATGACCTGAAATGAAAATAAGTAACCCAAGCCATGAATGCCTAACTAATCCTTTTAATTTAAAATTTTTCCTGTTATGTCAGCATTCTGGGTGTTATGTCCTAAAGATAACATCAATACATTAAGTCACAGCTTAAGCAAAAGTGATTGACATGAAGTTGAAAAAAAGAAATTCGTACATATATAAAGCCAATAAATCTTTATTGAATGCCTAACTTTTGTCATGCAATTTCCTGGATGTTCAGGAGTCAGAAAGGATTAAGATTTAGTTTTTACCTTCAAGGAGTTCACTGGGATACTTATTTGGAGTCCACACATATATTAAGGATGTTTGTGATTTTTCTGCTCACATAAAAACTCTGTAAAGTGTTAAAGACATTTACATTGTTCTAGACACCAAGTCTACCAGTTCCATCAGATTTTCAGAACTGTGGTCACTGACCACAAAACATTTAAAAACCACTGGCCTAGATGTAAACATTCTAATGTGGGTTAGAAAGCTCGGAGAGTTAAGTGCAGGTACATGGTTCACCTTTCCTGGGCTTCTCTACTATTCTTTCTAGATTACCAACTAGAATACGTTGAAAGAACAGAAAGTGAAGTGGTGTGAAGCAGAAAAACATCAGGACATAGAGTCACTCTGATTCTGCAAGTGAAACTTTGTCACCAATCTTAATTATGCCCATTTTCCTCTTGACACTATACATAATTAATTTGTATTGTTCTGCTATAAATTATATGATAAACAACATCATTAGCAGATTCAAATTATTCTCCTCTGCTAAGTTTTATCTTTGTCCTATATAAAGGCTACAAGGGGAATGTCATTTAGAATGTAGTTAATGTCAACACAAACTCTGAATTGTGCTGGTTGCAATTTCTTAACTACACGCACAATTAAGGGGAAGAAAATAGTATAATATTCATAGGTCAAATCTTATAGCAATAAATTCCAAGGAGAATACAAATTATTTTGCCAGACTTAGATTTGATTTGCAGGGTTTCTCAAAATAAGTGGGCCAGTTCAAGTTTGATAATATTTTATGTATAGAAATATTTTTCATACTGATAGTGTATATTACATTGGGATTTGGCATGTATTACTCACACACTTATTTTCTTCTATTTTATTAAGAAAAAAATAAAGATACCTAAGATAAGCAACAGATATAATTATTCTGAAATTCAACACACAAAACAAAATTCAAAATTAATATCAAGAATATAAAAATGTAATTAGTCTAAGCTTTGGGATACCTGTTAAACTATGCATTTCAAGAATTAGAATAGACCCTGGCCAGTTGGTTCAGTGGTAGAGTGCTGACTTGGCATATGAAAGTCCCAGATTTGATTTCTGTTCAGGGTACACAGAAGTGATGACCTGCTTCTCCCACCACCCCTATTCTCTTATTCTCTCTTCTCCTCCTATAGCCATGGTTTGATTGGTTCAAGAACTTTGGCCCCAGGCCCTGAGGATGAATCCTTGGAGCTTCTGCCTCAGGCACTAAAAATAGTTCAGTTGTGAGCATTGGCCCTTGATGGGCAGAATATCCACCTCAGATAGGGGTTGCCAGGTGGATCCTAATTGAGACTCATGTGGGAGTCTATTTCTCCTCCATTCACTTAAATTATATATAAAAAAGAAATAGAATAAATATTAATTATTGATGAAACTTTAAAAGGGCAGCAGATTTTTTTTAAGTGGTTAATTATGTCAATATCTGTCAATATTATTTTTATTGCTCTTTCCAACCTCTCTTATATTTAAAAATAACAGAATATTGAAGCTTGACAAAAAAATACTATGAAGTTATTCATTCCCTCTGTGTATAGTAGGCAGTACATGATGAAATTTTACATAGTTTTGATGTGCAATACTATTCTAAGATAAGATTTTGTGTTGCACTATATTAAAACTTTATGTACTAAATATTTTGTTAGGAAGACATAATCACTACATTTACAAAAATATATACTTTTCAATGAAAATTACTATGCATTAAAATCTACCTTCTCTTTTTGCTTTTATCTTAATTTCAGAAAAATAATGGCCTTTAGCCTTTTCTAAAAACATATATTTTTTAAGAATTTATTTTTATTTTTTGTGAGGCTAAAGAGGGAGAGAGAGAGAGAAATTAACTCATTGTTCCACCTAGTTGTGCCATTGATTGCTTCTCATAGGTGTCATGATGGGGGCTCCAACCTGAAACATTTTGGGTTAGCAACTGATGACCTCACTGGTTGAGCAGGTGCCCTTGGGACTGAGCTGGCTTCTTTGGGATTCAGCCAGCAACCTTGGGATCAGCAACCCCACATCAGGCAGGTAGCCTTTAGCTTGACTTAGCAACCCTGGGGTGGAGCTGGCAAACCTGGGATTGAGTTGTCAACCTCAGGATTGGTAAGATCAATGACCATTGATCCAGCCAGCATCCTTAGACACTGGCTGACAACCTTGGAGCTCCAGGACAGTGTTTTATCCACTAAGCCACTGGCCACAGCTCTAAAGACTATATTATTTTAAAACGAAAATTTTTATAAGAGAATAAAAAATGTTTACCCTGGAAGAAGTATCAATACACAAATGAGAATTTTGATGAAAAATAGCTCAGTTAACATTAGTTCTTATGGCCTCCAGTAGTTATACAAATAACCTAATCAATGTCAACAAGCTCACAGATAAAAGTGAGGTACTGTCTTCCTAAAAGCTGTACTGAGATACACTACCATGTAAGCATAGCAATTTTAGCCTGACTGAGAAGTCTAAAACAAAGAACCTGAAATAATCCACTTGAAAATGCATAAATTATAAAAATTATTATGAAATACTTCACTGCTTAAAAAAGTCTATCACATTTAAGTCCAGATAGGTGAACTTGAGTGTGTGTGTGAGGATATGTTTGAAGAAATAATTTGTCTGAAGTCTAGATCACAAAAGACACCTGAATGACTGACTTATTCTTCCCAGGTTTCACAAATTAGGCATAATTGCTCTAAACTGTTTATCAGATTGTTATTAGTCTGGACATCAACAATACTACCTCATATATTTCTACAGATTAAATGTTTCCCAAGAATAAAACACTTAGAGAATACAATGAGAGTCCTATTAGCTAATCAGGCATATACTCCAAAGTGCTTATATATTTATTTCTTTCTTACTTGCAAATCTGCACGTTTCAAATCAAAAGAAATAAAAAATTCAAGGTTTTAGGTATGGTTCTTGTGTTATTACTACATCATTGTGGGAAAAATCAGTAGGATCAATACAACAATATTTACATCATTCTTCTACTCAACTGATTTTTGACCCACTGATCAGTATGCAGGTACTGATTAGTCTGTATGAGCTCAGTGTATTTTGGCTCCTATCAAATTAGAGTAAGCAAAGAGTTATTTATGGTAGAATAAGCAAGAAATCCATGCAGGTGGAATGATAATAAGTATGTATACCCTTTTACATGTAACTTTTATCTCAATTATTTGACAACACTTATAACCTAATTTTAAGGAACAGATAGGTGGTTGCCAGAGGCGAAGAGGGGAGAAATGAGTAAAAGGGGTTGAAAGTGCAAACTTCTAGCTATAAAATAAATAAATTATGGGAATGTAATGTACAGCAGTGATAACTGTTGGAACAGGTCAGAATGTGATTATAGATTAAACCTCAATCTGGACCTGAGCAATCAGATGATCATCACCCCTTAGCTGTCCTTAGAATGTAGGTTCTGCCCACTGTTCCTATACTAGCTGTTACAAGTACGCAGCCTTGAGAGTAAGGTGTTATTGAGACTATCTGCACTTAATACATGACTGTACTCTTGGCAAATAAGTGTGAAGATCTACTTGTCTTTCAACACCCAAGATAAACGTTGTATATAAGATAACTTGCGTATTAAACCTGCCGTCTACCAATCTGAAGTCTGCCTTTTTTTTTTTTTTTTTTTTTTTTTTTTTTTTTTTGTGACCGAGACAGAGAGAGGAACAGACAAATGGAAAGGGTGAGAGATGAGAAGCATCAATTCTTTGTTGCAGCACATTAGTTTCTCAGTGATTGATTTCTCATATGTGCCTTGACCATGAGGCTACAGCAGACCTAGTGACTCCTTGCTCAATCAAGCCAGCGACCTTGGGTTTAAGCTGGTGAGCCTTGCTCAAACCAGATGAGCTTGCGTTCAAACTGGTGACCTCGGGGTTTCGAACCTGGGTCCTCCGCATCCCAGTCTGACTCTCTAACCACTACATCACCGCCTGGTCAGGCACCCAGGGAACTCTTGAGGTTTTAAACAAATAGTGACTATAGTTAATGATATTATATTGTACATTTGATAGTTGCCAAGAAAGTAAATTGTAAAAGTTCAAATCACAAGAACACAAACATATATGGCAAGAAATGTTAACTAGACATATTGTGGTGATTGTTTCACAATACATGGGCAGACAAAAGTAGGTTTACAGATATTAGTACATGAAATACAGTTTATTCTTTTATTACTTTTTATTAATTATTGTATTATAACTGTATGCTTATTTTTCTGACCTTTGCATATACAACTATCAAATCATTTTGTAATATTCCTGAATGTAATATAATATTATTTATCAATTATATCTCTATAATAATATTTTTAAGTATCTACTTTATTACTATTTTACCTTATAGGTGTACTGTGAAGTCACATTTCTTACAATTAAATGTTATTATTGTATAATGAAATAGCATTATATTAAGGAACCATTTTTATTTCAGGTCAATTATCATTTGTTTCCATGATAAAAATATTTATAATATGTTTTGGGTCTTTATCATTTCTTTGCATTCTATAGCATTACCAAAATTGAGTTGCTACATATAATATTAATCCCCCCATAAGTGTAAAATAGAAATGGAATTGAGCATAGTGGGAGCCAGGCCAAGGGCCTCGTCCTGCCGTTATTGCATTCAGGCCATGACTTTTTTTATATTAGTGAGCTCTGTAAAGCTTTTCCTAGTGCTGATCATTTTTCTTTGGTTTCATTTTGTAGATTGTTCAAAGCATGATATATTTACTGTTGCAGAACAATGGCTTAAATTACTTAATGTATATGGCATTTTAACATGCTTTTTTGACCATTATAGCTTTTTCCTATCTCTTGTGATGCTGTGTTATTGCCCATCGGTTCAACTTAGAACAGATGTGTGGCATCTTTCTCTTTCAGTATGTACCTGTCAAGGCTTTGGGATTCATGGTAAGGATATTAACATTAGATTATGGCTCTAGACTAAGGTCATATGAAATATTGCTCCCCAGATATTCATTGCTAAGTATAATTTTAAAATATCTATGCATAAATTCCTGTTCAAAGATCCACTGAGGGAAATAATATTGGTGGAGGTTTGACTTGAGAAAGAAAGGTTCAAAAATTTACTCATAGATTAAGCAATAATAAAAAAGCTATTACCCTGTTATGGAACCAGCATCTTATTGAATTTATTTTTAGATTTTTAAATAATTTTTTAACTTCCCTGAACTTCAGGCTATAATGAAATGTATTATAAGGAACAAACCTATGAATGAGTGCTGTGAGAACCATACACTTACTGCTGAGAAGTTCCTGACAGCTTACAGTGATATTCTGAGATGACTCATAGAAAAGCTTCTCCATTCTGAATAACAGGATCAGGGTAGTAAGAACTATAAGGTTTAACACTATGGGCCATGAAATGAATCACTGATAGTTTCTTGTACTGTGTTGACTGCTAAAAATCTTAGAACTAACTTTTTCTTATTAACAAGCTTCATCATTATATAGAAATCATGTCACAAATTTTATGATCTAACCTCACCTCTGACCACATCCTACTCTTCTTACCTTACTATTTGTTTCAGACTTCTCCTGTTTACCTTGATGTCCTAAACACTTCTTTATAAGTCATTTTAAATCCCTCCACTATCAAACAGACTGGTAATAATAAATGGTGTTGGACGGTGTTGTCTTTGTACTTTACAAATTTTTCTCAAAGCAATGAGTAAGCCAGAGGCAAGGATCTGACATTGGAAGCAAACACTGAAACAAGATTGAGTCTGCAGTGCAGAATATTTATCAGGGAATACCCTTGTGATCAAGTCCTGGAGAAGGAAGGAAATAAGATGGAACAGAGCAAGAAGAAAATCTTCAGTGCTCATTCGTAAACAGCCTCACCCATCTGGAGCCAAAAGGTCCACCAGGTTATCTTCTTTAAGCTAAAAGAGAGGGGCCTTTATATTCCTGCCCCAATCAGTCATCAGATGTTGGTTGCTCTAAGCCAGAGGCTGACTTTGAGCAAGGTGGCTCTTCACGCTGAAGCTACCTTTGAAAGGGTTGGCCACTAAACACTGTGTGCTAATGGCACTTCACAACCCATCTTTCAAAATTGAAGAACAGCAATTCATCTATCACAAATATTCCATGTAAGTCATGCACACTGAGGTAATTGGAAGTCCCTGGGGAAGTTAAATACCTTTGAGAAGTAATTTTGATCACAGAGTTATGTGCTAATCAAATCTTCTACTATACTTAGAGAAAACCTGTACCTCCATGAAAGGGGACAAGTTGAGTGATAAACAGTCCATATATTATTTTTTGGGTGGACAGAGGTCTTAAAAGAACATATATTTATTATGTCAGTTTCTGTCTAGGCACATTTTAGCTGGGTCGTCGTTTATATTTTCACAAGGCTGCAATCAAGGTGTGGGCTGTGGCTGTGGTGTATATATTTAGTAATTATACAAAAACTATCAGTGTCTACTTTGTGATGTATACAACCTAGACTTTAAATGGGAACTGAAAGTAGGAGCCATCCCTGTCTTATATTTGAGTGGATAACATTTGCATGTCATGATTTTGATCGTTACAGTACTATAATAAGAATCTCTGACTCCATAACAAGTACTACAGCCTTGTATGTTTTTATGCTCATGAACAAGAAAGATTGTTCTAAGTGTATGTTGAACCACATGATTTGAAACACTGAACAATTAGGAATCTTGATGTATCAGCATTATATTATACATAAGCAATATTTTCAGTTGGTTAGCCAATTTTCACCCCCTCAAAGCAAAACTCCAATTCACTTCAGTCTTCAAATTCCATGAAAACATTGTTCTGCTCAGGTGGTAAAAGAAAAAATGGAGATAAATAAAGCTACCTGCAGAGTGAACACTAGGTGCTGCTCTGTAAAAATGAGTTTGCATGGTGCACAGTAGAAGTGTTATAAAAGTGCTATGGAGTATTTTTCATTTTTTTAATTTAAATCACTTTTTTCAAAATCAAAAGCAGATAATTACAGTGGATTTTTTTTCTTTTTTTTGTGGTTATTTGTCTTTTTGATTTTGACTGTCATGGATCTTCTGAGTCTTCATCTTTCAAATGAGTAAATTTGAGTTCAGAGAGGCTTGATAGTTACCCATTTCATAAAGGAAATTTCAGAATTGGAATCTAAGTTTTCCAAGTCATATTCCAATGTCGGCTTTGGAAAGATATCCCTTTTAGTATCCTCTTTTTTAAAATAATTTTATTTTTAAGTAGCTCCATTGAGTACCCAGTTGAGTTTTGTTTTTATCAGGCACTGTTTGACATTTAGTGATCAATACTCTTCTTTCACTTGCTAAATTTCTTTATCTTGTTGAGTAAAGGCTTAATAAATTGCCAGGTGAAGAACATACATTTCAAAACTACCCAGATACACTAGACAATAGAACAAATTTAAAGACTGAAGAAATATGCACATCAGTTTATTTTCATTCTCTGAGAGGAAATGTAGCTCAAGTGGGGTTGACTTTTTATGACATTTACTTAGTTCTTGAATTGACTGACAAGCCTATTAATGTATTCCCTGAACTTTATTAATGTAATTGGAAAACTGCTCACATGCCAATCAACTTCTAATAAGTAATTATGTTCATGAATATTGTAAAATTATTAGCTTTTAATTTGACTTAAGTATATACTTTCAAAACAGTACCAGGAATTTTTTCTAGACTATTAAAAATATTACATTAAAAAAGTATTCATTTCTAACATGCATTCCCCTAAAGGGTGCTAGAAAGTATACCAATCATCAAATGACCAGCAAAAAGGGTGTTGGAATAAGGCATGTCACAGCTTTAAAAATATGCACAATATTAAACAGTCTATGTGATATACAGTTAAAAAAATAAGTCTTATAGAAACTAAACAATGTTTGGGAAGAGCTTATATAGCCATAATCTGACTTAAAATCTGGGCCTAACATGGAACAAGAATGAAGGGGGAAAAGGCAAGAGAGATATAATTAGTGTTTAGAGATATATCACTTAAAGTCTACAAGAAGCAAAAAGTCTGTATCTCAAGTTACTCAAACATATTGTTGTCCAAGTTTATTTTTCTTATATAATAAAATATTTTGTAGTCTTCAAGCTAGAAACTGAAGTCAAAGGGCACTGAACTAAACAAGAGAAAGGATTAGGCCTGGATCACACAAGAAATGTGTTTCTGACTTGTAATCTCATGTCAGTTTTTGAAGCTGGACATACACCTGCCCTCTGGAGTCTCTGAAAAATTTCTGAATAAAGATGGACTTTGGTGAAAACTACTATTTTCTTCAATGCTTCTAAATAAGGACATCCTATAGTCTGCAATGGTCTGTAATAAGAATCGCCATTGAAAAAATTCACTGACTTAATCCTCAATTTATACTTTCTTCTTCAATGTTAATTGCTTAATTAATTAGTTTAATTTTATCACAAAGTTAAAACGTTTACTAATAATTGAAGCTATATTTGAATTCAGGTTTACATTTATATAAGGAAATAAAGAGCAGTTGATAAAATTATAGATTAAGAATCTTTCCTAGATGTAAGCTAAGTATGTAAATTAGCACTTAGTATTAATTATTTGAAGGGTGAACTCAGAGGTAATACAAATATCTTGCTTATTCAGCATTCCTGTTAGGGACAAAACATGCATTCCCTGTACACATTATCATAAAATTTGTTATTAATTTTACTTAGAAATGCTGTAGTGTCATTTTGAGTTCCAGAATAATATTTTTATGCAACCAACACATGATTAATATAAAATGTACTAGGAAATAATGTAAGGGGCAAAAATGTACATTTTCCATTCTATTAGCATTATAACTTCATTTTTCTTAGAAAGTATTTGTGTTCAAGATATATATGCTCTTACATTTTAGTGTGCAAGAAAAATGATATAATGTGATTATTCTGTTTGTATTTAGAGATTGCAAGTTAGCTGGTATGATTTATGACCTACTGAAAGTACATCAAAGTATAAAGCATTGTGTACCATATTTTTTCAATTACTCTATATTTAAATTAAGTATTTCTAGAAGACTGCTTTTTCCATTGTGACTTTAATCAAAGCAAATAATAGTTGCATTGAGACAGAATGTTGGGAAGCAGGAGAGTTACTTTCTAAGAGTTACTATTCATATTTCAAAAAGTTCTAATATTTTAATTTATCCATCATGGGTTATCAAATAGTTTTTTTAATATTATCTATCTTAGAGTCTGAAAGATTTATTGAAGGGGTAACTCAACTAAAGATACAATGTGAATCATACACACAAAATAACATAATGTGATGTTCGTGGTTAATATTTTATCTTGGTAAGTTGGGATTTGTATGACTATAATAGCCATTACATTTAATGGAATCTAGAAATATCAATCCCTGAAGACAATGACAGAATAACCTTCACCATTGTCAGTTACTTCTGACAATATTAAGCATTTCTAAGCATAGTCCTTTACAACGTAGCAACTATGGAAATGCATACCTTGCACAGTTAGATGCACCTGCATTGTTCTTGGTGTATGTTGAGTCTGAACAGAACACGTGTAGGGGCCATCATCTGTCACATCTACGTTCTGTATCTGGAGGCTGTAGTCCCTTTTATTCAATGTTGAAATTGAAACTCGAGGATCCACTGACCACTTATCACCTCCCGCAAAAATAATACTTGACCGGTTCAGCCAGGCACCCTTTGAAGCTCCATCTTCCAAATAACACCTACGAATTACCAGAGACAGAACACTATTAATCAAAATGAAAATGGGAGACATTATCTTTGTTCTGACTGTACTTTCATATGCTGAATTATAGCACTTCATTAAATGCAAACATCAGACATAAACACAGGAGGCATGAACACACTAGTATGTATTCTATTTCCAATACAAATATGAAACAATATCTGTGTATAGTCTGTTTTTTGTTTTGTTCAGTGTGCTTTATTTAATGTGTGTGTGTGCGTGCGCGCGCACGCTGTGCTTTAATTCAAACCCACTCAAAATCAGTTTCATTCTTTCTGGATGACAAGTAAATTTAAATAAGGTTAAATTAGTTCACATAACAATTTTGACAAGAAAGCACATTTTATTCTTTGAAAATATGAGTCAGCCTCATTCAACCCAATCCAATTCTAAATACAATGTACCAGATGCAGAAAGCAAAGCATAGAATAGTACCATATAAATTTTTATTTTTCAAATTACCTGCATCTACAAAATGGTAACTCTGTACACTGAAACTATACACTGCACTTCACTGATAATATTGCTATTGTAATTAAATGTAGCAATTTTAATATGATAATTTTAGTAGCAAAGTCTTGCTCTTTTTCAATAAGCTGATCAACAGTTTTTTCCAGGTAACTTTTATTTATCCAATAAACATTTATAAAGCATCTACTATTTATGGATTGTCTTTGTTCTTCTAAACTCAGTCTTAGTAATGAAGATAACCAATCAATGCAGTGATACTATAGATTAAAGGAATAGTTTTATTAATTCAGCTAAAGGCTCATGAGAGACAAAAAAAATGTTATTTAACTCAGAAAGAGTGTTGGGGTATAGAAAATGATTTTCTGGGATAGGAAAAGAAATACTTGAAATAAAGCGGTGAGAAGTGTTAGGCGTAGCTTTCTAGACAGAAGTACTGGATGTGAGCAACACCTGGGAAAATTGAGAAAAAGAACCACACATTCAAAGTAATACAACTGGGATGGGGAGGGTTGAGCTACAACATTGAAAAGTTAAGCTGAAACTAGATAATGATGGCTATCATGACAATCAGTAGATTTTAAGATCAAATTTGAAGCCATTCATTCAAAGTTGTATTCTCTAACAAGATTCAAATATACAGCTTTGCATCTAATGGAAATCAGTCACATCAGAATTTAGAACAGAAGGCTGTGGTCATATGTCAGGGTTTTGCTGAGGCCTGGAATTCTATGTTTCATTTTGAAAGTGTTTTGATACAAATTAAAGACTGGTTCTACTAAATGAGTACAAAGCACAGCTACAGAATGAAAATACACATACATCAAAAGAGTTTGACAGCATTTGTACAGAACACCTTAGGGGATTGAACACAGCATTTCAGATTGCTACAAAATTGCAAGCTGAATGCAACAGGGTAAGCTGCTGCCAATAGTAAGAAACTAATGGTGGGTGAAAAAAATACGGCACAGGGTACATTGCAGAATCTAATTTTCACTGAGCTTCACCATCTACAGAACCAAAACAAGTATAAATCATAAAGTTCACTGTTAATTGAAAAGCTTTTCTTTATGTATTTAGTGAAGAAAATAAAACCCACTTTAATGAAATAATTAAACAATTATAGTATATTGCTAATCTTAAGAGTATGCAGAAAGAAGATAGAGACATAGTTGCCACTTCACAGGATCAGGTTGTGCTAGAATCCGTTAGAAAACTAGCCAATATCACTACCAAAGCTGTGATAATTCCTGTGTTTGTATTTACTATCTGGATTCAGAGAGGGTTTATTGTATGACTTCTGCATTCATGGCTTTCATACATCATCCTATCTGGTACTTATAACAACCCTGTGGGTATGAATTGCTAGTTCCAATTTATCACTAGAAGATAACTGAAATGTTTAGGTTATATGACTTGCCCTAGCCATACTACTAGTGAGTGGCAAGATTGAATTTATAATATAGCCAATGTCCTTTCCTTCATAACGCAGATCAAAGACTTATAAAATAGGTTTCAGAATTGGGAAGATGATTAGAATGTTGCAGAAATTACTGCAAGTAATTTCTTATTTACTGAATGTGACCAACTGCTTAACCTATCCTATTCTAAAGGAAGTAGAAAATTAATTATTAATGGATATTTTACCATGAAAGTCTGATTTCAAACATTGTGCTTGGCATTTCCATTTCCTGAGAGGCAGAAGCAGTTTTACCGTTATGTGGGAGGTATTAAAAAACCACAGAGACTAACTAGACCTTAGACACTAGGATTTCATAGACCAGATCTGGGTTATGACTCCTAGACTTAGCACAAGCACTAGTCCTCTGTTCTGGCATGTCAGGAACCATCAGGGAAGAATAGAAGCTAACCTCTGCACTGTGAGAATGATGAAAAAGGAGCCCTAATATCCTCTTGGCTTAGATAACTATATTTCATAATTTTTATTGGTACCAACCCAAAGTTTTTAAAGAAATACATTAGAAAAACCCTTAAATGAGAATCAGAAAAAGAACACCTTTTTTTTTGTATTATTTCTTTGTATTGTTGTAGAATTAATCTGAAATTGCATTACTGAACTGGAACTCAACTCCAATGACCATATATGGAATTTTACAAATTGGGAGCAGCAAGGCTTTCTATTTTATGAAAATCATAAGTTACTTATATAGAGTATATGTATTGTAAGGTTAATTATAAGATGATTATATAAAATATATAAAACTGGTTAAACACAAATCTGGTTCTTTGAGAATAAGACCTTTGTCTTCTACATCTCTGTCTCCACATTTGCTCTACTATTTTTGCTTTATGATACAAAGTGATGCTGCCTGACATAGGGATACAGTACTAAGAAGAAATTCTGGAAGGAAGGAAGGAAAGAAAGAAGGAAGGAAGAAAGGAAGGAAGGAAGGAAGGAAGGAAGGAAGGAAGGAAGGAAGGAATGCGGGCAGGCAACATGGTATGGAAATTAGAAATGAGGGTAGAAGAATAAGGAGCGATAATTTAGTTTTGAACTTTTTGGACACCAAAATCATTATTATTATTATTCATTTTTGGTTTAAGAAATTTAATATCTAAAAATATAAATCTCTGATAAAACTGGCCCATACATAATTTACAACTTAGCAAACAATGATAAAGTATATTCATGAATAGCCATCACGCAGAACAAGAAGTTAATATGCAGTAATTAAATTGTTGTCATAATCATGTTAATTGTATTTGCCAGAAATTCTTTAATTTCTTTCCTTGACACCTGTAGCCACAACCATTCCCGCACAATGGACAGAATAAACTGTTTAGAGCACGGGTGCCTACCCTTTTTCAGCTTGCGAGCTACTTATAAGATGACCAAGTCAAAATGATCTACCTACAATAAAAATGCAAAACATAAATTTATTTCCTCTATATTATCATTATTTAAGTTACTATTATTACTATTTAATATTGTGTATTCTTCTATCACCTTTCTCCTTCTCAGCTCTCTTTTCAGCGAAAAGTCAATGTCATAATTTTTATGAAAAGTCCACATTTCCCTTCTTTGGAATAGCAATGGCACACAGACAGATGAGGCAAACACACTTAGAATATGACATAGTGAAAAAAATCTCCTCCCATTCTGTATGAAAGTGGTAGGTTTTAGGCTTCTTACTCGGACCAGCTATGGCACTCATTTTTATACCATTTGTTGTATTTGGTTTAAATAAATTGAAGGCTAACAATGCAGCAATATAACTGAACAAGTTAGTGCGGTTTAACGCACATGCGTAGGGTGTCAAAAGTTCAGACGTCAGGTTGGGTACTCTGTATGCCAATGTCTTTTTAATGTCATGCGATCTACCCACACTTCCTTCGATCGATCAGTAGATCGCGATCGACGTATTGAGCTCCTCTCGTTTAGAGTTTCAATCCAATCACCAACTCGTCCTTCCTATTTCACTCATAAAAGCCACTAAATTCCTGCTAATGACCAACAGGCCTATATTATCTGGTATTTGGATGCTTTTCTGACTTTATTGGCTACTGCTCTTTCCCAATGTGCTCTGCTCTAGACAGTAGTACCCCAGCTGTGCTTTCCACAAGGCATACATTCTTCTGTCCCAGGAAGTTTGCAGTGGCTGTTTCTTCCATGGAGAAACTCTCTCCCCCCAGTTCTGCATTAATTACTTGCTATCTTCCTTAAATTCCTCACTGATTTACCTAGTGTAGTAAACAGCAAAAACTGTTTTGAAGACTACCATAAGACATATTTCTTTTATTTGATCTGTAATTTGTGTTTCCTCCTGCTAAAAGTAAGATCCAGAGACTGCTTATTTGGTCAATTCTGCATATTCCAAGGGCCTATACATCATGGATAACAAATATAAATATTTGTTGAGCAGACAAATAAAGGCAAAGATGAAGAAACTTTTAGAAGGAATAATATGGGAAAGTATATTAAAATTTCAAGGTGCAATCTAGTTGGGAAAGCAAAGTCATGTCTTTATTGTGATGAGACATAATTAAATGTAAATATCTATTTACACAAACAAAAACAGCAGTATGAGACATAGCATGACCCAAGTGAGCGATCTGAGTCAGTAGACTCAGTTCAGTGAACAAAATAAAGTGGCAGGTGTGGGGAGAGCTGGGCTAGGCTCATAGCTACTTGAAGTAAGAAAGAAATATAATATTTGACTCTGTACTTCAGGAACCATCTTAAACCAGTAAATATTCTGTTAAGTATATGCTAGGCACTTTATTAGGCACTTTACATTGACCGCCCTATAACCCTATGAGCTGGAACAAAGCTTGTCAGCCCGAACTCTTACTAGGGAGACAGACTATGCTATGCATTCTTAGGGTCAGACAGGAGCAAGGGTGAGGAGTTCTCCATATTTAGGATGGAGGAATTCATGTGACAACGAGAGGTTTAGGTGGTAAAGCAAAACCATGTGATTAATGGGAGAAGGATAAAGCAATAATTCTAGAGTAACAGATGCAGACTTTATTTTCTTTCCTAGATTTCAAAATGCAACATTTTAAGAGCTAATGATCTTAGCATCACTTTGAAGGATAGCCAATAAAATAATCAGAATAAAAATGTGCAATAATGAATATAACCTTTAATTCAGTATGGCATAAATGTCCTCAAAAGTGTTTATTTCTTTTTAAAAAATTTGCTAGACTACCTACTTTATACGGAGAGAGTGAAGGAGTTCAAAAATACATTCTTCAGCATAAGCTGTGTTAGCACAATGGCAAATATCATGACAAATACTTCAATTTTTAGTCTGTCATCTGGCTGCTTTGTGTGCATAGCTTCAAACATCTGGTTGTTGAAAATGTATAGAAAATAGCCTTTTCTTTCATGATAGTTAATTATATCAACCCAAATTTAAGGTACTTAACACTTTTCTAATAAGAATTGCATTTCCTTCTGAACTCTGTTAAGAAGCACTTTTTTTGAATGACATTACCAAACATTAGGCAGACCTTTACTTGGGGGTTGTATGTTTTATTTGGTGAGCTTCGAGTGGGTCAAATTGATGTTGCAGTAATTCTAAATAACTCTGTCTGTGATACTATCTCCTGTGGTGATTAAATATGATACTTGGACATCAAAGAATTTAATAGAAATCAGCATTTTAGGTTATTTTTAAAATATATTTTAAAGCTTTATTAGGAAAAATAGCCTATGGTTGCTGAGGAATGATTTGTTTCACTTCCATATCTTTAATGCCTCATAACACCGTTTAGAAACATAATCTTTAGCACCATTACCAGTACCCCAATACAGCAGCATTTATTCAGATTCATAGAAAAAGACCAGCTTTTCTCAGGACATGTTGCTTAATGAAATCTCCTGTTAAAGGTACTAATTAATAAAAGGAAGAAAGTGTAATTTCCCTTGTATTCAAAACTAAACTATATGAAAATTATATTCCTATAAAGAAATTGGCTAGCTACCCTCACAGCTGTCTTTTCATTGCATCACAAAGTTCTAAATTTGACAGAAGAACTTTCAAAAGAATACAGAAAAATAAAAAATTCAGAACCCACACAATCTCCTTGCTAATTTTGCATATAAAGAGAGCTTTGATATCCTGGCTTTCATGCCACATGATGTAAGAGAAGTAAAGCATAGAAAAACGAACCAGAACAAATTATATATATCCCTTCTCCCACTTGTCTTTGTTTTTAAGGCACTCTCTTCTTAATGTCTTTTATGCCAGTTACTCACTTGATAACACCATAGATTAATATAGATATATTGCAGATATATATATAGATATAAATCTAGCTATATTGATATGGATATGGATATAATATACAAATATATATAGATATGTGTACCCATATACATGCATACTTAAATTGTATGCTTATATATTTAATATCTGCCAAATAATAATGCCATTATATATAATATTATCATTGCTTTAACATTTTAAATTCTCCTCTATTACTATTATGACCAAATCTTCTCTGTAGCAGAAACACTTATTATTAACTTTCTATTTTGACAGATGTAGGAGGTATAAGAATTTGTCAAGGGAAATCAACATAATCAATAATTTGTCTGATGAACTTCAGTTACTTAATGAAATACTCACAACTTCTGAATAATGAGAATTATAATATAAAGAAATACTTATGTAATAATGCAATTATGCAGGTAACAGTTAAGTACTGTTGTGTAGATGATACTATACTATGATTGTCTACCAGATACTACTATAAGTGAATTACATGTATTTCTCACTCATTCTTTACAACAAGCTTTTGGGTTACTACCAAGTACTGTCACAATACCCATTTCATAGAAAAGAAACTGAGGTACAGAGAGATTATGTACCTTACAGATAACTTACTTATATAAATTTATGCATGGAGATACCTTTATTAATAAAGTTATAATAAATAACTTTATTATGACATAATTGAGTTAAAACTTTAGGCATAAGTACCTAAGTAGTATTAATGACACATGTATATTTATTTTTAAAATAAAATTATTCCATGCTGGACATATCTTACTTTTTTGTAATGTAAAAAAAAAATAACACATTTCTTATTTTCCAAGAGAATAAAAAACTATTTTCTTTATATTTTATTCTAATATTTCTTTACAATAATAGAGCTATATTAAAAATATCTTGGATAAGAGTTTGAAAGTTATCAGATACTATGTAATTACAAGAATAAATTCTCAAACAACTTAAATTTTTTATATTATAAAGTAAAGGTAAAATTCCCTGAAAACAATAAAGTTTTAATTTATTCCTTTTTTTTTTTTTAAAGGGACAGAGTCAGAGTCAGAGAGAGGGATAGATAGGGACAGACAGACAGGAACGGAGAGAGGTGAGAAGCATCAATCATTAGTTTTTCATTGCCATTGCAACACCTTAGTTGTTCATTGATTGTTTCTCACATGTGCCTTGACCGCGGGCCTTCAGCAGACCGAGAAACTCCTGGCTGGAGCCAGCGACCCTGGATCCAAACTGGCGAGCTTTTTGCTCAAGCCAGATGGGCCCATGTTCAAGCTGGTGAGCTCGGGGTCTTGAACCTGGGTCTTCCACATCCCAGTCCGACGCTCTATCCACTGCGCCACCACCTTTTTTCTTGTTTTTCCAAGAATACTATACCCAGTTTCTAAAAGATGGAATCTGTAATGCAATCAATCAGTAGTGTAAATTTCTACATTTAGTCTTACTTTACTTAACAATTTAAATTCTCTAAATCTTTATTGAAAATACATTTAAATCTAACATTTTCAATGCCTAAGTAATTACTAAATTTAGATTTTGGATTACTCACCAAATTTCAAACATTAAAATCACTTATTTCAACTTGTAATTGAACCATGCTTTACACAACTACAAAGTGTTTTAACTTGTTTCTTCCACTGGCTCATTTAAGTCAAGCTTTCATGTAAGCAAAATGTCTATGCTCAGAAAGGACAACACCAGGAAATTTTTACATTTAGGACGCTTCAATACATTATTTATAAATCTTTCAACATATAAATTTGCATTTATTAAGTAAAATAAGTATGCATAAGGTGAAAGAGAGCCTATACATTATAACTAAAGAAAATAGAAAAGTCTGAATGGTAAAACAACTTCATTTTGGGGTTGATACTGAAATCTAATTATCATCCTCTTTTCTTAATAATAATTATAAATTTCATTTGCTGAATGACTGTAGATTAAGAGGAATAGAACATACTTACTATATGATCATATTTAACAATCACAAAAGCCTTGTGAGAAGTAGGTAGGTCTTATTTTTACATTAAGACTAGTGTTCTAATGAATGCAGACTTGAGAAATAAGGCAGAGATTGTAAAAAGGACAAAGTGTTACATATTTAAGTTAGTTGAGGACTAGTTTGTTCAAATGACTTGAATCATAAATCAAATTGGGAATTTCTTTGTGAATTCTAATTTTTAGATTTGAATGCAACTAAACCAGCTTGCTTTCTCCCACATGGACTTGAATGTGAGATATTGGGATCTGGAAGAGCTTCAAGATTTCTGTTAACTAGCAGGTGCTCTAACCGCTGTGGGGAGAATTCTGTAGGCAGTGCCATCTCCTGGCAGATGCTTCCGAGAGAAGTTGGACTTTCACCTCAGAAGCTATAAAGAAAGTAAACACTATATTTAAAATGCATGCAGAAAATGTTTAAAATAACCATATCAGAGAGGAAGAATAAAATCAGGACCAGAGAAATATCTGAGATAAAGCTCTGAGCTCCAGGCAAACTGTTCTATTCTGTCCTCTTTGGGGTGAAGCCAGGTAGAGACACCTCATTCTCAAAATAAGGGGTAAAAACAACACGGAATTTTGCACTAAAAACAACATCAGCAACTCTCCTCTTTTCCATCAACCACTTCTGTATTTAAGTCATTTAGAACATATTTTATTTGCACTGAAATACAGATGATAAAATAAGAAACATAACAAATGGATATACAAAAAAGTATAGATTTTTTTTACAGCATCAGTGAATACAGACATTTAAAAAACACAAAGAATTATTATCTCTGCTTATGTTGATCATTAAACTTTCTGCTGGTCACTGTTGGATTATTCTTTAATTTTTTTTCTAACAATATATATTCTGAGCACAAATTTTATTTTATGAGTAGAAATAGCTATATAGCACAACTCATTAAAGCCAGAGTTGCAATCATTAACTAAAGTAGCCATTAATCCATATCTGTCTGTCCTCTCCTGAGAAAACTGACTGGAACCATATTTCAGTATGAGCTATGCCTTAAAATATATTGAGGAATGTACCCCAGAGGAAAAAAATGTAATGCAGTTTTGTTTTTTGTGTGTTTTCTGCGAACAAATTAAAACTGATCATATTTTCTCAAAGATCTTAAAAGTTAAATATTGTCTCAAATTTAACTCTTAGCTAAATCACGTAGACAACTCAGTTGTCTTTGACAGTCTAAACAGTGTAGTGATTAATTACAGTTTATATTGGAGTTCAAATGTTAGCTTTTTTGTTTATTATCCTTGGATCCTGTTACAAATTAATTCATCTTAGTTTTCTCATCTCTACAAGAAGATTAGTAAAATTCTTGATCTAACAATATTATTATGAGAATTAAAATAATTTTTAACATGTCCAATATGGTGCCAGGTACCTAGTTATTGTATAATTAAAAGTAACTTTTATTAATCTACCTTCCTATGGTTAACTTTGTATAAAAAAACAAAACAAAACAAACCACCACCAATAAAAACAAAAAAAGTCTGTGCTATAAACTGTAATTGGAAGAAAAAAATTGAGTCATTAGTAGAGTATTTGTTTAACTATGTTATCAGAGCACAAGGCTAGTTCGCAAGAAATCATTTTGTAGATAAATGAGTCATCACTTCTAAAAAGGCTTTTCACCTCCCTTGTACTTCCTTATTTTATAAGTAGAACATGTTGAAAAAAGAGAGATTCGTGGTTATTTTTTTAAGTTACAGTTTATAAATTTATATAAATGTCTAATCACTATATTGTATATTTAAAACTAATCTAGTATTGTATGTCAACTGTGATTGAAAAATAAAAAAATAAAGTTATTTCTACCTTAGTAAAAACTTATATTGAGAGTTAAAAGTTAAGTTTATAAATCAACTCACTGACTTATTAGAATTTTGTGGGGCAAGTAACTCTATCTCTAATAAAGCTTTAGATACCTATTTGCAAAATGGAGATACATCATAGCCTTAACTAAGTAACTCCGATATGGTATGAGATTAAATGGGACTGTACATGGCAGATAAATTTGTAAACTTATGAAGCAAAATATAAATGTAAATATTTAATAATCATTATAAAGTTTTATGAGTTAACCTTCCTCATAATTCTAGGGCAGAGAATTGTTATCTTTCCAAACCCAGAGAGGTAAAGTTACCAATTTATTTTCTTTCTATTTTTAAGGTTGATAAAATGATTTTCTACATGATGTAAACTCTTTTACATTTTTCAATTGCCACCTAAAATTTTTATTATAAGCTGAGTTCTTTGCAAATCTATCATTTCTGGTTACTATTAATATGGTTATTTAAAAATAAATTTGTTAACTCTCACTTTTAAATATGTCTAAGGAAATCTAATAACAGTGATTTGATATTCACTATCACCCACTAAAACAAACAAACAAACAAAAAAAACAAAAAAATAAGCTGTACTTTAAAAGATGCTATATTGTTTCTTTTTCTCCTTAAACTCATATTTTTATTAGACTTCTGCCATATAATTTTATCTCAATCAATTTTTTTTATTTTTTAAAGTCTTTTATTGATATGTTCTCTGTAATAAAATTAAATATATAAATTGTCTATAAAAATTCTTCTGAGTATTTAAGTATAAAAGTATTCTGGGTAAAGCTATTTTTACAGCTATTAATAGTATACCAATGATCAAATTTCATATATATATATCACACATTTTGATAACTATTTATTAAACATATTTTTTTACTCACATAGTTAATAATGGATGTTTTAATGAGGTGGTTTTATCTAGATACATGAATAAACTTTCTTGTTCAAGTAAGTATACTATTTGCTTACATGAAATGGTCTAATATTAATTCTGAGAAACTTAGTTTTCTTAAAATAGACTATAAGAATGGGAGGAGTCCTGTTACAGAGATCTCACTCAAATCTTGAACTCTATCAGAGTAATGTAAGTACAGTCATCTATCAGCAATGATCATTCCTAAGGCTCAATCAGTTGATAACGCTATTATATCTTCCTGAAGATGTTTTGAAAGGAAGTTTGAAATGGTCTATTCTTTGTTTCAACATCGTACTAATATTTTAAATAGTCTCTTTGTTTATTATATAAGGGTTTTATACTTTGGGCTATGCTCTGTGACATGATTCTGCATGTTCCAAATGTTTTGTGAAAGATGACTGTAAAAGTACAAGGTATGAATCAGAAGCAATCTAACCACAGGCCTACTCTCTGGCAGGTCACTTGTAGGAAAGAACACATACAAATTTAAAATCAAGAAATTTTAAAAAACAGTCTGTGCCTGCATAGGCCTTGGAAAGTCATCATGCACCTTAAGGTATTTATGCTACAGTTTAAAACTTTTTTTACTTATAAAATATATACTATATTTTGTAATGTCTTCTTCAGTTTAGCTATTAAAGTCCCGATTTAAAGCTATCAGCATATTTGTCTCCATTTTTTTTCTTTTTTAAACTTCAGCTTCTGGCTGCCTAAGAGTAAGGAAAACAGAAGACTGGATTTCTGTGAGAATTATTGGAAAGTTAGTTTACAAGTTAATTTTAGTACCCCAAATACATTCTTTATAAAGAACATGTACTTTTAAAATATAGTTTCAAAATGTTTTTCACTTTATTTGTTTTAAGATTGTTTAAAGTTGTTGGAAATCTGTTAAAAACAAAACTAAACTTGGGTGAGGCAGAACATATTATAATTTTCCATATGTCAGTAAATTAAAAATATTTATCTCATCTCAATAATTATTAGTAATATTTATCTCATCTAATAATAACATCTTTAAAAGAATTTCCCAATGATATGAGACAGAGAGAGGCAGGAGGGGGGATAATGATTGAGAAGCATCACATTATTGTTCCATTTAGTTGTTCAGTTGTGCACTCATTGATGGCTTATCATATGATCCTTGACCAGTGATTGAACCCGTGACCTTGGTGTGCCAGGACAACGCTTTATTCACTGAGCCACCCAGCCAAGGCATAATACTTTAATTTAAATCCCATGAGCTTGGTTAGTCTTTTGTGTTTCCTCAATATTTAAATACCCTTGTGCCTGACCTGTGGTTCAGGCCTTCACCTGGAGTTCTGAGGTCGCCCATTCAAAACACTGGGTTTGTCCGGTCAAAGCACATATGGAACACAACTACTGCAAGCTGATGCTTCCTGCTCCTCCTCCCTTTTTTCTCTCTCTCTTGCCTCTCTCTAAAATCAATCAATAAATTTTTTTTAAAAATACACTTAAAACTTTTAAGTCAACACCCATGGATTTTAAATATTTATTTTTAAACCCGCATATTGGTAATCTTTTCAGTTTTCTTTTTGAGAAATCTAAAATATACTTATCTTTTCTATATGATCAACTATTTTATTATTGTTAATTTTTGCTTCTTTCAGATATATGTGTGTGTTTCAAAAGCTGTGCTTGTGTGTGTATGAGTGAGACAGAAAGAGAAAGAGGGACATTTGATGCAAAGATTGACAAGAAGTATAAAAGAATATTTATAATTACAAGGATAAAAATTTAAATATGTAATCAAAATTAATTTATATAAATTACATTTGAGTTTTTTCTTACAGAACGTACCAGAACCCCCACAAATCTTAATGCACCTCTTGCTAGAGGATGCATCCAGCAGTAGTCTCCTGTGGTCAGCTGGACCTGTCATATCTCAGTGCCCGGCTGGCTAAGAGGAGAAAATGCCTCCGAGGGATGTAAAATTCCACTGTGATTTATGAAAAGCTGAAATTTCAGCCATGAATTTCTGGCTGGACCTCTGCTTACTAGATTACTGCTTATTTTCTTAACTCCATCCTGAATTCTCAAGATCCAAATTTTGTGATATTAGTCATTACTTCCTTGAGTCACTCTTAAAAGTTAACTGAGAAGTAAAGAAGAAAATCATCACTATAATGTTCTCTAAAAGCAGGTGGACTGGAATCTGGGAAAATGATGATATAGTTTCTCCAAGGATGCTTTTACCCTGAATCCAAACAACATGGAGTTGAATTACAATTCTTTCTGACTCTTACTTACTAGCCTTAGAAATTGGGGACTATTTAATTTTTCTAAATTTTTACATTTGGTTTGTTAAAATGAGAAAATCAATATGCCCTTGAATGGGCTATATTGTGAATTAACTGAAATGTCGCACGTGACGAGACCTAAACACATAACCTTAGATATCATTGCTTGGGAAAGCTACTGCTGCCATCTCTATTCCATGACTCTAGTGGGTTTAATGGACCTTTCTTAAAGCCTGCATTGCTGTCACCACATTAACTATAGTATCTTGCATTATTTCCCTACACTGCAAAATTGCTTGTGTAATCATTTATTAACTCTGCTAAACTATGAAGGACCTTAGTTGTTGACTTATTCATTGTGATGCCCAGTAAAGTGTGCGTTGTCTGCCACATAGTGTCTTAAAAATATTTTTTAATAATAAGAGAACTCTAAATAAAGTACTGTAAAAATGGTGCATAAAAAATCACTAACTGTTGGAAACGAGAATGGGGTGGGAATAGGTCAAGGCAGGTTTAGCACAGTGTTAGCATTGACATTCACCTTACTCCCATTGTACTTTAAATCTTTGCTCCTGATTATCCTTAATTGAAGAATACAACAAATCTCTTGGTTTTCTCCATGGTTCAAAAAACAGAATGTCATTTGGAATAAATGCCTGCTGTCTGAAGAGTTTACTTGTACACGTTGATTCGTTTCATTATAAACATAATTTAGTAATGTTAAAATTTACCTTTGATGTACTGGATGTAGAATAAACCTCTCTTTGTCTCAGAAAAACAAATGGAAGCCACTCATATAGTGGTATTTTCTTTCCTAAATTTTCAGAAAATGCGAGAAAAACTCAAAGACTAGATTGAATAGATAAAGTATGAGTGAGAATCTGAAAGAAAACTTACTTGATAAACAAACAAATAAATAAATACACTGATCAAATATAAGAAAACCTTATTAATTTAACTTTAATTTGATTCAAACAATATGATATTTTTAGGTTATTAAGTAATTTGATGATCTACAACATATTCATGATTAACTATTATCAATGTTTATATTATTTTGTTCAGAGTTCCTACTTCATGACAATGTCTTCCATTTCTTAGCAAAAAAAATAATTGTCACTCACTGTTCTTCAAAATATTTACATTTTCTTATTGAACACACTAGTAATTACTTTTAGTATAATTTATAATTAACATAGTGCATATTTGAGTAACAATTTTTTAAACATAATATATAGCAATAATACATTAAAAAAGAAAAGAGTAAGAATATAAATTATATGTTTTCTTAAATTAGAAATGTAAAGTGTAGTGCCCTTGAAATTTTAAGTTTTATTACTTTTGAATTTTTTTTTACTATTTTTCTCTTCTGTTTTATTCTTGAGTTGGTTTCCTCTATAAGAAACTCTTTCCCATTTACTCTACATTTCTCTACCTTAGCCATTAATCTCTCACGTGAAGCTGTCAAAATCTTTTAGGGAAATCAAAGGGTACTTTATCCACTTTTCTTATCTTTCACAGTGCATTATTTTCAAGCAGCCCAGCAAGTTAGTTTAAGTACAAACTGCCATGTAAAATTCACATTACAAACACAACCACGCTTTCCTTAGCTTTTATTCTGTTACCAGTATTTCACTATTGTCTTTGCAATCAATACTGAACCCACGGGGCTATTGTTTACTGGCTTGCTCGTCTCCTGAGCTTTTTAATTCATGAATTGTTTCTGATTCAAAAGGACTTCATGGATGTCATACTATATATACACATGCATCTTTTTTTCCCTCTAATTGGCCTTTCTAATTATGTGCCTTTGGAAAAAGCTATCATATTTCTCTTTGTTTTCTCTTAATCATTAGTTTATCATTTGCATATTTTCTGAATTTTAAATCAGCACTCTACAATTCTTTGACAGTCAACCTTAGTTTTCATGTATTTAGTACAAAAAATATGAATTTAAAAATAAATATAGAACTTTATGAAGAGCTAATAGATTTTAAGATGATATTTTATTGAGGTACAAGTAAATAAATGGATTAAATTTTCTTTGAAATATACACTGGCCGAATAATTAAAGGAAAATTTTTTGGCAAAGTATACTTTTGATTTTGCCAAACCCCAAATGGTCTTACAAATAATGAGAATAATGAGAAAAAATTTGTCTTTCATCTTCAGTAATGGTTGGAAGTCATCATTATCTAACAGATGCTCAGTGACCCTTGTGAAATGAGTTGGTCATTCTAGTCAGCTATTAATGGGCAGGCAATTATAGCAAGAAAATGACCAATAGTATCACTAATCAAACTCCATTTTGTATTTAAACACAGAAAACAAGGTGAAACTGAGCTATACTTGTCTTATTCACTGAGAAATACACAAACTTCAAATGAACTCAAGATTTTTATTTTGAGATTGAGTCTGAGTCAATTTCCACTTCAATTACCCTCAACAAATTTTCTTTTGAGTTATAACAGTGGAAGTATACTAGAAATTTAAAAGACAAATGAAAATACGTCCATGCTTTTAGTATGGAATGGAGGATACTTCTATCATTATGAACATGATAGAAGTGATATAAGAGACAGACTAGCTTACAGAACTTTGAGAAGATGAGAACATAGCTAATTGCATTGGCAAATTAGGAAAACTTAAAAAATGGAAATGTAGGTAGGCAAAAAGCCCAAAGTGAAGATGAAAGAGAAAAAGCATGTGAGAATTCTTAAAGCAGGCAAAATATTCAATTAGAAGCTACTATCTTCACCAGAATATTCAATTAGAAGCTACTCTCTTCACCAGAAGTCATTAAAGACCAGTCTAGCTTGTCAACAAAGGAGGAGATAGATCAGGGTGGAATTTTTAGTCTTGAAAGAGATGATGAATCTAGTACACAACAATAGTGAACAGATGGCATTTTATTAATTGTTCTTAGATATCTGGATATATCTAAGTATTCTAAGTATTCCTTAACTTTGGAGAAATTAGAGAGGACTTGGTTTGAGGACAGAGATAATAATTACTATTTTTTAACATATTGCATTTGAGATATAGGTTCTATCATGAGCAGAAGATGGTCAACTAGTAATTATAAATGCAGTCATTTGTAAATAGACATAAATGAAAATTATTCACAACAAATGTGAGTATGGTCAGCTATGGGGCATTATGAATAAAAAGAAGTTTCAAGTACAGAAACTTAGAGATCCAACTAATTTTGGTATTAAAAATAGTAGGAAAAAACCCACAAATTTTAACATGAAAACCAAGAAAAGTTTTAACAAAAACAAATGTCCTTAAGTGTCTATCACTATAGAGAAGTCAAGGAGGGACTAAAAACATGTCCTTAACTAGATTACTTCTCAGTGACATTATTGGTAACAGTTTTAGTAGAGTAATAATATAAAATGTAAGCATTTTAAGACGCTTTAGTGGAGAGGAGCATCTACAGAAAACTATAATTTTATAGTTCTTACACAAAAACTACACTTTCTAGTCCTAGTTCTTTCATAAGAATTTGATATAAAATTAAAACATTTGATAGCTCTTTGAAGCTCTCTCCCTTTCAATCTCATTGTATTTTCATGTCTCTGAGTACAGTATTCTTTCTTTAGCTTACTGCTTACATACAGCAAACTTTATATGAGAAAAAAGAATGACTAATTAGATCATCTTGTACATGCCTAACTCATAGCTTTGAAATTGTAAATCACAAACTTGCATTTTCGTCTTTTTGATTGGTAAACATCATTTAATTACGAACAATACTATTTTTAAAATGTTATTCAAAGTTCATCTTCAGTCAACTAACATTTTTGTACAAGCTTCTTTAGAGCCTAGTCTATATTTCTGTCCTCAAAATGATATAACTACTGGATAATATTTAATCATCACATTTAACTTACTTGGGTAATTTTAAATATATGGATGCAGAACAGATTCTGACACATTTATTACTAACTTATGACCTTAAAAGAATAATAGTTAGATTGTTTATTTCTTCTTAGCACTATGTTTTCAATTAGTGTGTGTAGAAGAGTACTTTTTTCTTTTCACAGAGACATAGAGAGAGTCAGAGAGAGAGATAGATAGGGACAGACAGACAGGAATGGAGTGATGAGAAGCATCAATCATCAGTTTTTTGTTTTGACACCTTAGTTGTTCATTGATTGCTTTCTCATATATGCCTTGACCGCGAGCCTTCAGCAGACTGAATAACCCCTTGCTTGGGCCAGTGACCTTGGACTCAAGCTGGTGAGCTTCAGCTCAAACCAGATGAGCCTACCCTCAAGCTGGTGACCTCCGGGTCTCGAACCTGAGTCTTCCGCATCCCTGTCCGATGCTCTAGCCATTGCACCACCGCCTGCTCAGGCTGGAAGAGTATTTTTAATCTTTAAAAATGTATGACCTGTTTCTTGTTGATATCAAAAAATGGTTATTTAATTGCCAGCTATCCTGGATATTTTTGTAAAGCAAAGGCAAACCAAGGAAGGGAGATATTTCTCTAAGGAAAAGAGTTTTCACATAAATTAATTTACTATGTACTGATTACAATGAATCCAACTTCTTTGTCTTTCTGAAAGATCATGCACTGATGTATATAAATCCAGGCTTTGAAAATTTGAAAGAGGTATTTTAAAGTTGGTTGGATATAGCCTAAATAAAATAAGAAACTTAAAAATGAATCTTGCTGACCTATGCAATTACTGGGGTAATCCACATGGATAATAAACTCAGAATTAATGAACACTAAATTGAGGATGAGAGAAGTGTTGGGACGATCATCATTTTCCATACTCCATGCTTTTCTGACTTTCAAAAAGGAAATTGGAGGAATTAAGATATCAAGAACAAAAATTCACACAAGCACATTACAGAAAATACATAAACAAAAATAAAATGGTACTTAATAAAAAGTTTTGCAGTCTTGTAGCTGTCAACTGCACATAGAAAATAATCAGAAAATGATTACCATTCTTTTCAAAATTAGTGATATGCTAATTAACTATACAAATGTACTTTATAAAGGCTTAGATGTGGACGGGCAGCAATGGAAAGATTAGGAAAGAAAACTAAGTGTAAAGATGTGCCATCAGAGATGAAGGCAAATATCATCCACACCCTCATACTCTCAAACGATGCAGGAAGGCATAAACTGGAGAATGAAGAAGGCTGGTAGGGAAAAAGAAATGCTTCATTTGAACTATGGTGTTGGAGGAGAGCTCTATGAATACCTGGACTAGCAAAAAGAGGAGCAAGTGGATCTTGAAGCATAGTAAGCCTGAAATATAACTAAGGGCAAAGTGAAAAAAAAGAAAGACACTGTCCTAATTTGAGCACATCATGAGACGGGACAGTTCTTTGGAAAAGACAACAATGCTGAGAAAAATGCAGGCAGCAGGAAAAGAAAAAAACCAAGCATGAGATGGACTGACTTCATAAAAGAGGACACAGGCATGAGCAGGTAGGAGAAGAGTCCGGCTTTTGAGGACAGGACATGTAGATATCACTCATTCACACGGACTCCAAGGAGTCAGTGCAGACTCAATCGCATTTAATGCACACACTTGATAAAGCTGCTGCTCTTCTTATATTTTACTGAAAAATAAGATGAATCTCATGGAAATTAACAGTACAAAGATGCAAACTCGAAACAAAGCTGAAATTTGAACTCAAAATCTAATTGAATCCAAATAGCTAGCACATTGTACCGTATTTTCCAAACTATTATAAAACTATAATTTTCATAAGTATCCTTCAACTTACTCACATGCCAGTGAGCAACCTTTTTTGTCCCAGCATGTCACTGAGAATTATCTCAATGAGTCCAGGAAATATATGCTATTTGGGGGGTTGCCTCTGTCATATTTTGCATGTGCTCATTTACTCAGTAACAAAAGAGAAAGGCAAATCATACTGTGTAGACAATAATTCTTTATGTGGCAGTGGATAAATTCTTGAATGTTAATATTGTATTTTTCTTAGCCTATATATATATAAGGCAGTGAATTTAGGGTTCTGGTATCTTCTGAAAGGACAGAATGCAAACTCCCTGAAGGCAGACTTGAACAGAAAGTTTCAAACAGGCCACCGTGCAGAGCAAAGGCAAAAGTCATAGAATGTCTCTGTTCTCTTATGTACATATGCCTTATTAACCTTCAAATTATTTGCTTGCTTATTTTGATATTTCAGGGACCATGAATAGAGTCCAACTCTTTACTCCTTCTCAAAATATCAGTATTAGTCACTTGTGATTTGTTTTAGATCAGTCCTCTGCTTGGTGTTAAACAAAGACATTTTATTAGTTTTGTTGTTTGTATTTCTGCATTCACCTTTTCCCAAAAGAGTTTAGCCTTGAGAATTATTAGAGTAGGTTTGAAAAAATATTCAATCCTCAGTTTTAGGTCAGCAGTGGCATAGCTCATGATATGCATCTTTGATGTCAGTCCCTTTTATACTTTTGTGGTTGAGTCCATAGAATTTAGTTTTGCAAAACATTTACCAAGTTCAGTTAACTATGCTGTAGCTGAGGGAAGAAGGGGCTTACAAACAAATCACACTTCAGTGTTAAGGCTTATGTTCACAGATGGTCAATACAGAATGTTTGCTCTGTTTTAAAGATAAAGATGTGCAGAAGACAGCATTAAATGGATAAATTCAATCTCTTTTCATTTGATTTTACTTGTAAACCAGGTATATCTCAAGATATAAGTAAATATCTTAAGAAGGCAGAGCAAATATTGAGTAGTTTAGGCAATCAAAGGGTACTCCAACAAATATTAATACATATATTTCATTTATATCAACACTAAACATAGCTTCAATATGTACGTTTGGTTATCAACTCCTTGAGTTCAAGGATATTATTACTGCAGATAGATTCAGAGCCTGATATCTATGAATGGCCCAATAATTATTGCTTGAATTATTAATTAAATAATCTTTTGGCATGAATATTAACATAAATTAAAAATATAACATATCAAAGTTAATTAAAAGAGATTTATAAAACACATTATCAACCCCCAAAATAATAGTGAAGTATCTTATCCTCATAAAACTAAATTCTCACCTTTCAATTTGCTCCTTTAAATTAATTTTATTTAAAATATTGCTCAAGGTGCAGAAATAGTGGCAGAGAAAAAAGTTTATCCATGCATGATAAAAGTAATGAGAAAAAGAAACCTAAAACTTGATTACTAAAAACTTATTATACTCAAAATAAGTTATGAAAATCAATGTTTTTTAACATTGATACTTTAAAAACTATACAATGTTTGTGAAATTTTCTGTCAATGCATGCCAGTCATCTCATCAAGAAATATTCCTATTTTACTTTCTGTGAATTTTAATAGTCATGTAAGTACACTTGGTCGAAATCCAAACTGCAATATATGTGAGATTTTAATAACACAATATAGTGTAAAGGGCTCAAAAATAAAATTTGAAAAGTTAGACTTAAGGTATTATTGTGCTACCAACTATCTGTTATTTAAATCAGTCTCTGTAGACCTACGTTGCCTTATCTCACCAAACTTAGTGAGATTAGTATTTTCCAAAGTAGGCTCCATGGAAGAGCTTCCTTAGGATGTTAAAAGGTATCTCTTCAAAATGTAGTTTCATGTGCATAACAATGAATTAAAATACATTTCCTTTTTGCAGGAATTAGTATGTTAATCCCATGAGTACTCTACTAAAAAGAGAGAGAATATGTAAGTATTGCCAAACTGTTTTGTCTCTTAACACCCTTTCCAAGATTAATTTTGTAGAATTAATGTTTCACAGAGGAAAAAAGATGACATACTTTAGCCAGTTTCACTTTGTTCATTCTGCTCATTTAGAAAGTCTACAGAGCCCTGGCTGGTTGGCTCAGTGGTAGATCATCAGCCTGGTGTGTGAATGTCCCAGGTTTGATTCCTAATCAGGGCACACAGGAGAAGTGCCCACCTCCTTCTTCACCCCTCCCCCTCTTTTTCTCTTTTTCTCTTTCCCCTTTCTGTTGCCATGGCTCGATTGAAACAGTTGGCCTCGGATGCTGAGAATGGCTCATGGCCTCTGCCTTAGACACTAAGAAGAACTCAACTGCTGAGCAACGGAGCAATGCCACAGATGGGCAGAGCATAGTCCCCTAGAGGGCTTGTTGGGTGGGTCCCAGTCGAGGTGCATGTGGAGGATTGTCTCTGCTCCCCATTCTCTCACTGAGTAAAAAAAAAGATAGTCTATAGAGCAAAAACTAGAAGCCAATAGGCATAGTACTAGGATTAAATTCAAGGGTAAGTGTGCTATCATAAGGTATTTGTTATACTTGGGTAATCTGAAGCTCTAAAATCCAGTTGTTGTTTTTTTTTATAATTTTTTTAAATTTCTTTTTATTTTATTCATTTTAGAGAGGAGACACAGAGTGAGAGAGAGAGAGAGAGAGAGAGAGAGAAAGAGAGAAAGAGGGGAGGAGCTGGAAGCATCAACTCCCATATGTGCCTTGACCAGACCAGTGCAGGGTTTTGAACTGGCGATCTCAGTGTTCCCAGGTGGACGCTTTTATCCACTGCGCCACCACAGGTCAGGCCATAAAATCCAGTTTTATAAGCACCAAAGTTACATCAAAACAATCTAAGACAAAGAATTTTTCCACCCTTTATAAAAATGAACAAACCAAATAGGCATATACCTGGTAGTTCGTAGACAAATACAAATCAATATAATAATTCATGATCTGTAAGCATAAAATTTTGAAGATTTAAAAAAAAAATTTTTTTGAAGATTTATAGCAAGAGAATACTTATGTTTCTGCAGGGGAGAGGAATAAGGTATACACTCATTAAGTTCTTTTGTAAAATATTGTCTTCATATGATACCAAAATATTTCTCAATAATCACTCTTAAATAATAATCACATTAATGTGTCAATTGAGTTTTGGAACTAATAAAACATATCTATCCATCTCATTGGTATTGTAAAATGATTTAATATAGACCAAATTTCTACATCAACAAAATCTTATTGCGTGTAGAAAATATTCTAATTGACTCTACCAAGTACAAACAGAAACTCAATGAACTTATAGAATAACCTTACCATTTTACCACCATTCTACCCACTTTTATTTGATTAATTGTTTTTAAGTTCTACTTTGATTATGCAAGTTTGATACCATCAAATGATTCTTTATTGCCCACAGAATCAGGACTGCAGGCATTATCCTGGAATCAAAGATATTTTATTATATCACCTCTATCTACTTTTCAGTTATTTTTATAATCTTCCAATATTACCATTGTGTTATAGGCAATGTGATTCTTTTTCTTTTCAAAAAAATTTTATTACATTGAGACATTAATAATAAATTTGTCAGAAATCTCCTTCATCACATTTCAGAACTGCACTTATCCTTCAATGTCCATTACAAAATTCCTCTTTGAAATTCTCCTTTTTTATCATCCCAGATGAATAGAGTTTTCACTAAAGTGTGTGTAATTAGTGTAAATCATTTAGAACTTTTCTAAAATTTTTCTATTTGTCCACATCTCTTAAGTATAACTATAGCATTTTAATGACATGAACTCTGAAATAAAATTTAATGCCTATTTTTTCCTTGCTATTGAATTTATTGGAGTGAAGCTGGTTAACAATATTTTACAGGTTTCAGATACACAATTGTACAACACATCATCCGTACACTGTATTGTGTGTTTACCACTGTGGGTCAAGTCTCTGTCAATCATGATTTATCCACCCTATAACACCTTCCAAATTTAATTTTTGAATTGAAAATTTTTACACAAATGAAAGCATTTACCCCTGTATGTTCCACAGATAACTTTGACAAATAAAATGAACCACAAACAGAACATCATCAAGAAATAAAAATTCTGCTTACATTTCATTACATTATATATTTTCTATACAAGATGTTCCAAACACTGTACATCAGAGAAATGATAAAAATGTAATAGATATTGTTATTCCTCAAACTTCAAGTAATTTTCATAGGTAAGCACTAAGGCAAGTATGTATTCATTCCGAGAGGTATCAAAAGATATTAGCCTTCACAGATGGTATACTTTCAGATTAACAAAATAAACTTCAAAACATTTTTAAGCATACTCTACAGAGTTTTTTTATGTTTATATATATGCTGAATAAATCTCAAACATCTCTTTCAAATAACTCAGTGACACTTACTGACCACCTTTAATGCAGAAGATAGTGTGTTTTTCCTGTGAAACTGTTTTTAAACATGGCTCTTTAATAAAACGTTGTCTAATTGTTCTGTTATAAGTAATGTACTCATTTCTTTTTACTTTCTTTTATTCCATAGTCAAAATTGGGGAAACCATATATATATATATATATATATATATATATATATATATATATATATATGCTATTTTATTAATATCAATCTTCTAAAGGGTTCTTAGAAATGGCTAAAACTGACAAACGCAACTGTTGGCAAGTGTGGAATAATGTTTTCATGAAAAAATCCAATATAGTCATAAAAAGTGATGAGTGTGCCTGACCAGGTCGTGGTATAGTGGATGAAGTGTTGGTCTGGGACGTGGAGGACCCAGGTTAGAAACCCCGAGGTCACCAGCTTGAGCAACGGCTCATCAGGTTTGAGCAAGGCTTGCCAGCTTGAGCTCAAGGTCACTGGCTTGAGCAAGGGGTCACTTGGTCCACTGCAGCCCCCAGTCAAGGCACATAAGAGAAAGTAATCAATGAGAAAGTAAGGTGCTACAATGAATAATTGATGCTTCTCATCTCTCTCCCTTCCAGTCTGTCTGTCCCTCTCTGTCCTTCTCTCTGGCTCTGTCACAGAAAAAAAAAAGTGATAAGTGCTGAAATATCAGATAAGACAAAATAAAAAGGATTTATTATTATAACCTATTTTCTGAAGATGACAGTCCATTAGGTCAATACATTTGTGGCAGTCTTTAAAATGTATTGAAAACAAGAAAACATTTCTCTTTGGTTTTGCACAGATACATCAGAAATTATATAAAGGGAAGTATATAATTATTGTGACAAAAATCCATAGCATTTGCTTTTACAAACTCTCTCTTTAAAAATGATGTATTCCCTTGTTAAACTATTATTTTACTTGCTTTCAAGTAAAATGAGCAGGAATGAACATTTACAAAAGAAATTAAACCCTCTTGATCTAGTATGGTCAGTGGTCAGATTGTTTAAGTGGCAGAATTACCCTGCAATCATAGGTACAATGATACCACTTTATAATGAAAATTGTCCCAGTTGGCTCTATTCTATATACTTAAAAATCCTTTTGAAATTATGATGCACCTATCTCTTAGATAATGAAGTGTTAGAGCATATCTCATTATTGCATTTACAAATGCTGATTTAGAAGAATAAAAAAAAATGTCTCCCATTGATTTTCCTCAAAGTATACACTGTGAAAAAAATCTCAGACTCTTACTCTGATTCTTTTACATTTCCAAAAATTTTTCTCAAAATATACATTTTCTTCTCATTGCTCTCATCTAAAAAATTAGTAGCATTAATGACAGTTGTTCTTAACCCCATATGGACATCAAAATCATCTTTGTACCACTTTAAACAAAAATATTCTAGCCATTTGTTTTAAAATCAGTGAATACCCATGATTCAAAAAAATAATCATATTGAAAAAGCCACATCTATTCTAAAATTTCCAATATCATTTCCCTAAGGATATTGTTTAAGTGGCAGAATTAGCCTGCAATCATAGATACAATGATACCACTTTATAATGAAAATTTGTCCTAGTTGGCTCTATTCTATATACTTAAAAATCCTTTAGAAATTATGATGCACCTATCTCTTAGATAATGACTTTGATGGATACAAAGGGTGAGATTCACAGCAATACTATAATAGTAGGGGATTACAGTACCCCACTAACATCACTGGATAGATACTCAAGAAAAAAAAATAATAAAGAAACAGCAGACTTAACGGATACACTAGATCACCTTGATTTAACAGATATCTTCAGAACTTTTCAGCCTAAAGCATTAGAATATACATTCTTTTCAAGTGTTCATGGTACATTCTCTGGGATAGACCACATGTTAGGACACAAAAGTGGTCTCAAAAATTTTAAGGGGATTGAAATCATATCAAGCATTTTATCTGATCACAATGGCATGAAACTAAAAATTAATCACAAAAGAAAAACTGAAAAATACTCAAACACTTGTACACTGAATCGCATGCTATTAAATAATGAATGGATTAACAATAAGATCAAAGAAGAAATAAAAAGTTTCTAGAAATGAATGATAATGAGCATATATCAACTCAAAATTTATGGGACATAGCAAAAGCAGTACTGAGAGGGAAGTTCATTGCACTACAGGCAAACCATAAGAAGCAAGAAAAAGCTCAAATAAGCAACCTGACCCTGCATCTAAAAGAACTACAAAAACAACAGCAAATAAAGCCCAGGACCAGTATAAGGAAGGAAATAATAAAGATCAGAGTGGAAATAAATGACATATAGGTTAAGAAAACTATACAGAGAATCAGTGAAACCAGGAGCTGGTTCTTTGAAAGGTAAACAAGATCGATGAAGCTTTAACTAAACTCACTAAGAAAAAAAGAGAGAGGACTCAAATAAATAAAATTAGAAATGAGAGTGGAGAAATAAAAACTGACACAACAGAAATAAAAAGCATTGTAAGAAAATACAATGAAGAACTCTATGCCAAAAAATTAGACAACCTAAAAAAAAAAAAAATTAGACAACCTAGATAAAATGGACAAATTTCTTGAATCATATAATCTTCCAAAAATCAATGTGGAAGAATCAGAACACCTAAACAGAACAATTACAACAAATGAGATTAAAACAGTTATCACAAACTCCCAACAAAGAAAAGTCCTGGGCCTGAGGGCTTCACAAGTGAATTCTACCAAAAATTCAAAGAAGAACTAACTCCTATCCTCCTCAAGCTATTTTTAAAAATTCAAGAGGAAGGAAGACTTCCAAACTCCTTTTATGAGGTGAGCATAATTCTGATCCAGGAACTGGGCAAAGACAACACAAAGAAAGAAAATTATAAGCCAATATCCCTGATGAATTTAGATGCTAAAATTCTCCACAAAATATTAGCCAACCGGATCCAGCAATATATGAAAAAAGTCATACACCATGATCAAGTGGGATTTATTCTGGAGAGACAAGGCTGGTTCAGTATTCACAAATCAATCAATGTGATTCATCACATAAACAAAAGGAAGGACAAAAATCACATGATAATTTCAATAGATGCAGAAAAAGCATTTGATAAAATCCAGCACCCATTCATGATCAAAACTTTCAATAAAAGTGGAAATACAGGGAACAATTCCTTACCATGATAAAGGCCATCTATGACAAACCCACAGCAAACATCATACTAAATGGGCAAAAATTAAAAGCAATCCCCTTAAGATCAGGAACAAGGCAGGGGTGCTCCCTTTCACCACTCTTATTCAACATAGTTCTGGAAGTCTTAGCCACAGCAATCAGACAAGAAGAAGAAATAAAAGGCATCCAATTTGGAAAAGAAGAAGTAAAACTGTCATTATTTGCAGATGATATGATATTGTATATAGAAAACCCTAACGTCTCAGTCAAAAAACTACTGGACCTGATAAATGAATCCAGCAAGGTGGCAAGATATAAAATTAATACTCAGAAATCAGAGCTATTTTTATATACCAACAATGAACTGTGGCAAAAGAAATTAAGGAAACAATCCACTTCACTACTGCAATGAAAAAAATAAAGTACCTCGGAATAAATTTAACCAAGGAGGTTAAGGACTTGTACTCGGAAAATTATAAAACATTGATAAAGGAAATCAAGGAAGATACAAACAAGTGGAAGCATATACCGTGCTCATGGTTAGGAAGCATAAACATCATTAAAATGTCTATGTTACCCAAAGCAATTTATAAATTCAATGCAATACCACTTAAAATACCAATGACATACTTCAAAGATATAGAACACATATTCCAAAAATTTATACGGAACCAAAAAAGAACACAAATAGCCTCAGCAATCTTAAAAAGAAAAAATAAAGCAGGAGGCATCACTCTTCCGGATATCAAGGTATACTACAAGGCTATTGTCCTCAAGACAGCCTGGTACTGGCATAAGAATAGGCACATAGATCAATGGAACAGAACAGAGAACCCAGAAATAAACTCACACCTTTATGGACAACTGATAGTTGACAAAGGATGAAAGAGCATACAATGGAGTAAAGACAGCCTCTTTAACAAATGGTGTTGGGAAAATTGGACATCTACATGCACAAAAATGAAACTAGACCATCAACTTACACCATTCACAAAAACAAACTCAAAATGGATAAAAGACTTAAATGTAAGCCGTGAAACCATAAGCATCTTAGAAGAAAATATAGGCAGTAAGCTCTCGGACATCTGTCGCAGCAATATATTTGCTGATTTATCTCTACGGGCAAATGAAATAAAAAGCAGGATAAACTAATCGGACTATATCAAACTAAAAGGTTTTTGCACAGCTAAGGACAATAAGAACAAAATAAAAAGACAAACTACACAATAGGAGAACATATTCGACAATACATCTGATAAGGGGTTAATAACCGAAATTTATAAAGAGCTTATAAAACTCAACACCAGGAAGACAAACAATTCAATCAAAAATTGGGCAAAAGAAATGAATAGAAATTTTTCCAAAGAGGACATTAAGTTGGTCAATAGGCATATGAAAAAATGCTCAACAACACTAATCATTAGAGAAATGCAAATTAAAACCACAATGAGATATCACCTTACACCAGTCAGAATGGCGTTCATCAGCAAAACAACACAGAATAAGTGCTGGCGAGGATGTGGAGAAAAGGGAACCCTCCTGCACTGCTGGTGGGAATGCAGACTGTTGCAGCCACTGTGGAAAACAGTATGGAGATTCCTCAAAAAATTACTACAAAATGTATGGACCTTGATAACATTATACGGAGTGAAATAAATAAAGCAGAAAAAAACTGAGAACTGCATGATTTCATGCATAGGTGGGACATAAAAGTGAGACTATGAGACATGGACAAGAGTGTGGTGGTTACGGGGTGGGGGGAGGGAGGAGCGGGAGGGAGAGTGGGGAGGGGAGGGGCACAAAGAAACCCAGAGAGAATTTGACTTTGGGTGATGGGTATGCAACATAATTGAATGACAAGATAACCTGGAGATGTCTTCTTTGAACATATGTACCCTGATCCATTAATGTCACCCCATTGAAATTAATAATAAGAAAAATGTCAACATGATGAGGGATGGTATTCTCTTCTTTTCCAAGTATACCTTGAATAAAAAGTTCAAGTTGCAAAGAATTTATACCTGAAAAGTTTAAAGTAAGATTAGTCATGGGACCTTTACTAATTCCACATAAATTCTCCACTACAATGGCAGATAGTAATTTCCAAAGATGGAAACAATATCTTGCACCTCACATAGTTTCCTGCATTGTGGCCTTACCAATCCCTGATCAACAAGTGTAGTTTAAGTTCTCTTCTTTTAAGCCTATCTTGGAAAGTCTTAGTGATTAGATTTTAACCAATAGAATGTGGTGGAAATGATGAGACAAGAAATTTGAGGTTAGATCAAAGAAAACCATATAATTTCTACTCTGTCCTTTTATAATCCTCACTTTTTACATCATTCCTCTAAGGATTTTCCTCTCATTTTGCCAGGGAAAGCCCATGTATAAATGACCTAGCTAAAAGTCCTGGGTGTTCTCACCTTCTTAATCCTGCCGATGGAGGTTCCAGACATTGGAATCAACAAACAAGTCTCCTGATAATTCAGCTTCCAGTCATCTGGTCACCCCCAGCTATTCAGTTCTTCTCAGCTAAGGACCTAGACATTTCTGAGCAAACATAAACCAATCCCAATGTGCTTTGACTAAATTCAAGACTCACAGAATCTGTTGGAAAATTAAACATTTTACATCACTATATTTGATGTGGTTTTGTTATATAGGAACAGATAGCTAAATCACCAAAACACTTTTATATTTGTAAAATTTAGAAAAATATTTACTTATTGCCTTTACATATAATTACATATAAACAAAAAAATGTTCTCCAACGTTTTTTCATTAATTGGTAATTTTTGGAAGAAGTATAGGAAATACTGAATGCAGTGGACACTGTTAGGAGACTACTGTCTACCCTATAGCCCTGTATAGTTATAAATAATTGGTCAAAATCAAACAAGGTAATTTTACTCCCCTTACTATTTACTGGTTCAACAGTGGGCTTGTGTCCAAGTTCAGGCCAACGAGACTAGGCTCAGACTTAATGGATGGGTTCTGAGAAATAATTTCCTTCTTTGATAAAATAATCAAAGACATACACTTAAAATTATTTGTCCACATTTTAACCATTGTATCACTGTGATTACTGTGTAATCTTTGACTTTGTGCTTTTAAATTTTACTATTCAAACACTTGAGACTTAATGTTGGAAGTAGTGATGAGTATCTTCCAAACACAAGGGAATTTTTGAACGTTCTGAACCAAAGCATAGGTACAGTACTACTGATCCACCAAACGAAACTTAGAGTTATGTATCTCCCATCTCAAGCAAGACAATGTATGTCTGTGTAATTTAATCTACTTTAGTAAGGTTTTTCTATGCCTGCAGCTGAATGCATTGTAAATGCTGCCCTGAGTTTATATAAAGTTACCCTCCACATATGGCCACTTAGAGATTTCTTCATAATCTTATCATGTGAATGATATTGTTGGATATGTGTGTGTAGTAGCCTTGTCAGCATTCATTCTAAGTCTTCCATGGGGGACAAAGAATTTCAGCATTTCCAACAGTAATTTGACTGCCAACACCAACATTTTTATTTTTGAAAGACATTATGGTCTGAAAAAAAAATGTCTTTTGGGAAACTGCTTTGGAGTTTCTTAACTTCCAAAAGGGTGTCTGATTTACTTTAAGCCATTCTTGACTGATTATATATCCTTAGACTTAAGATTTCTGCTTTGAATGAAAGTTTGGTGAGAATAAAGATAATATGCTTTATTTATTCATAGAAAAGGGTTATAAAACAACCTCAGTTGTCCATTTACTCATAATTTGCTATGTTTGAATGTATGGTTCATTTTTGATTAAGAAAATGTTAACCTGTCTAATAGAACCCAATATAATAAATTAGAATTTAAGAAGTTACATTTGGGAAATAATATTGAACTCAATTCTAAATCACCTGAAAAATACTTTTGAGAGATTAATCTTTCTCTCCCTTTTAGACATCAATTTCATTTGATCCTAGTAATAAAAAAAGAAAAAGGAAAAAACACTAATTCCCATTCTGCACATTTAGAGAGTAAGAGATTATAAATGCATCAATGTTTTTCTGGGTCTGCATAATATGCCCTGTCATAAAAATGACCAGCCTAGAAATAATTACATTATTGCACCTGTTAATTCATTCATTGATTTAATAATCTAACCATGTGCAAAACATTGATGTAGAATGCTAATAACTATGCCATGGAAAGTTCAATAATTCCCTTTATTCATTCAACTAATATTTGCTATTAGTAATAATGTTACAGACTCAAAATGTAAAAGTATATTTGTGTTTTCTGACCAGGCAGTGGAACAGTGGATAGAGCATGGGCCTGGGATCAGAGGACCCATATTCAAAACCCTGCTGTCAAAAGCTTGAGTGCAGGCTCATCTGACTTGTGCATGGCATCGCTGGCTTGAGCAAGGGATCATAGACATGGCCCCATGGTCACTGGCTTCAGCTTCAAAAGTTGCTATCTTGAAGCCCAAGGTCATTGGCTTGAGCCCAAAGTCACTGGTTTGAGCAAGGGGTCACTCACTCGACTGGAAGCCTCTAGTCAAGGTACATAAGCAAAAGTAATCAATGAACAACTAAGGTGCAGCAATGAAAAATTGATGCTTCTCAGATCTTTTCCTTCTTTTCTGTCTCTATCTGTCCCTCTCTCTGTCTCTCTGTCTCTGCATCTCTTGCTAAAAAAAAGTATAACTGTGTTTTTTAGTTTAAAAATAACTTCACCTGATGATTCCTATCACTTCATTAAATGTGAATATTTTTCATTTTCTTTTAGTACAACTAACTTTTCAAATGACAGCTAGTTAGTCTGACAAAGTTATTCACGCTGTTTTAATATTAACTATTAACACATGTCCTTTGTCCAAAGCAACAGTTTTCTGTTAATATGTGCATAAACCAAAATGTCTTAAGTATTAAGATTTTATATACCATGGCAAAAAAGGGACAAGCCTAGTGTTTCTCCTACCAAGCTATGTATATGACTATGTATGCTGCCCATCCAAATTTGAGGTATATTCTTCTCCTATAGCTATTGATGATTGCCCTCTGTAAAATTCTTCAGAAACAGGTTTTAAAATAAGTTCTATACTTGCTTTTCCAAGTGGTTCTGAAAATGACAAATAATAAACTTCTAATTGATACTAACATATAAGAGAATTAAAATGGCCTTTTAAAAAATTAAAGAGCATACAATATCTCACATACTGAGTTTTCAGTAAAAAAAAAAAAAAAAAGCGTCATTTGCAGTAGGATGATAATCACACAGGCCTCAATCACATCAGCAGGCAAGTCAAAAACTCCTGCAGGTGATGATAGCCAGTGCAGATGGTAACCTCTTCCCTCTGATTTTCTGCTCTGTGGCAGAGAAACCAATATTAAAGGAGTTAATAAGCAACATACGGTTAAGACCGTACAGAAGTGTTTGCTCACGCCCAAAGGACAAGAAACTAAGCAGATTTTAAAGTGGTTCAAAATATTTAACATGCTCACATCTTAGAAGGTGTGCACAAGTGGATTTTATCATAATTTTATATTCAGTACGCTAGATCTGAGTTCCACCAGCTGGGTTGTTAATACAGGTCAAGAAATAATTAGCTGCATTTGTTTCAGTTTTAGAAAACCTAAATGAGCTCTTAATATGTTCAAGCTAAGAAAGAAACAAAGATTTCTGCACTGACGTAATAGGTTCTGACAAAAACATGAGAGCAGAGAGCAGAGGATTATTACACTAAGATGCACTTATGAAAAAATAATGAACGGAGAACTGATATTATACTTGCAAAATTCAAATAAATGCCACAACTCTGTAATGAATGGATTTTGACAGTGGGGAAAGTCCATGCTGGGTGTAAGCAGGCAGGGAAAGAAAATAGAGCAATTCAATCCAACCGTCATCCAAAGGCACTAATAATTTTTCTTATGTGCTACTCCAGATAATGGTACATTTAAATTTTATATCACCACAGGCCTTTGTAGAGAAGGAGAAATTGTAAGCTGGAATTTTAAAGAAATATGGTCCTATCTCACTTGGAAATCTTTTAATCACCTGAACAAGTTGAATAGTGAGTGATTATACATTATTATAATTTTTTTAAATGTAGAATTTTATCTCAAAACAAATTCATCTGCCATCATAATTATGCATATAATAAATGATGAGTATTTTCATGGAATTAACAACTCTGGCTTGGCAAGTTCTAAAAGAGACAAAAATAAATGAATATACTATCAAGGGATAGTACTAGCTATAATTTATTCTCCATTTTCATGTTTTACTTTAAAATAATCCATAGGTGCTGTATTTGTTTATAATGTAGATTAAAAAAATATTTAATAGAATAGTATATTATTTTTTTAAACCATATGAGTGGAGAAGTAGTTATGTAGGCTTACGTCCAATGCTTATATGCAAAGTTCTTCATATTACATAAAACTTTGTTTTTCCTCATAGATTCATGTGATGAAGTGGGAAACCATTTAGTAGTAATGTATGGTGATTAGCCACACAGGAGACTTGAAAAATAGCCAGATTATATATCACACTGCAGCTTTTGAGAATAGTATTCAGGAAGCCAAGGAAATTTCTCAGATTGACATGTTTTAAACAAATACGCTTTAAGAAGTATCACTTTCACTATTCAGCCTGCTAACAAATTACATCAACTATCTGTGCTCTCTGACAACTTGGAAACATTATCAACTTTCCTCTTAGAAATTAAATTTGTATAATTATCAGAAAATGTACAAATTGTACTGGAAAGAGGAGTGTAACTTAAACCTTCCATTTGCTCTTTCACTGAGGGGGAAACTCCTGAAGGGACTCACCCCTCAATCAGTGAGACAAGACACCACAGGAATATGCACAATGATGAATTTAAATGATAAACAATAGATTGTGAATTTTACATAAAAAATGAAAAAGTAATAAAATGGCTTTGTGGTCAGTGAGTGAGTTAATACCATAACACATTTCTTCTAAATATGTGTATTTAAATATTTATTGAGTTCTATTACAGACAGGTATTAGACACTGGGAATACAATATGTTTATGTGAAGAGAAAAGATAAAAAAGTCTTATGAAACTGACATTCAGTTCACAAATTCTCATTTTAATTGAAGGGGGAATAATTTGTACTGAGGTTAACAATGCCATTAGAAACCTAGATAGGATTTAACAAATTCTCCATTGAAGAAGTTTAGAAAGTGAACTGGTAAGTGAAGACTAAGTAGTCTAAAGATTTTGTTTGTTCATTTTTATTTAGAAAGATAGGTTGCCCGTCTATAAATTTTATATTTTATTTTCTCATGGAAAATATCTATGTTGTATTACTATAAAATTGAATGATACAGCTATAGAGACTCCACAGGATAGCAAACTATTTTCTTTTTGGCAAGAAATAAGTTGATCAGAGACCATGCTTGTGGGGGTTAATGTTTTTCTCATGGAAAATCACTTTCTGAATGGCATACATCATGAGGTTTCAAAATGGTGTACTTTGCTACAGGGAAAGTTTACTTCCTGGTAAAATGTTATGCATAAATTCTAAATGAGAACTACCATGCTCGTTGACCATAGTTCAACTGTCATACACTTAATACTGCAGTTTGTCATGTTCTAACACCTGAGATTCCTCAGGAGAAATCCTATTATATATTATATAACATTTTCCTGCCTCTGTTATCGTGTGGCTGGTGGACTTTGGAGGAAGCACATAGTTGAGGTTGGGTTATATACATCCTCAGGATGCAGGCAGGGCCATGACCAAGCAACTAATGCAAACACCTTTTCAGTCATGACTGTCCTATCAAGAAAATCATTACTTGCTTTTATTCCGTTTTCAGTTTATTTCAACACTTACCATTGAAGTGGGAGCAAGTGTAACAAGACATAAATATTCTGTCTGAGTTCTTAGAGAATGAGTAGAAAGTTCTAGATTCATGAAGAAAGAGCAACAATGATGACACTACAGATACATTGTATGATAGTCACCTACTCGCTGGAAGGCCAGATGTGTTTCCTTTTTGAGAAGCAATGCACCAAAACATCTGAATAAGCCTTTTTGGGACAAGATGAAGACACTGAGTCATATATCACTAGGCAGTTTTCTGCCTCTCCTTTATCTCATGCATAAAGATATTCCTCCATCCATTTTTCATAAATTGGATCCATTTATTCTTTTAAAATATATTTAAGTGTCAGCCAGTATTCAAGATGCAGCTGAGAGTATACAGTTGTGTGGCTTACCCTCACAAACTTACAGAGCATGAACAAGCAATCCCTGCAGGCATTATGGGGTAAGGGTTGGGGGCTGCTTAGGTGTCTATGGGAGCCCACTGCAGATTCACTAAACCCACTTTAGGTTGTCAGAAAGGACAGACAGCCCCATAGAAGTGGCAAAGTGAGACCAAAAATATAGGAAGAAGAAAGAAAGTTAGCAGAAAGTATTGTGCAAGGAGGAAACAACAGGGGGAAAATATTGAAAGCAGGATGGGCAGTGCATGAGTGTAGGAAGAAAGAGGTCAACATGAGCTGGGTAGAAAAGCAGAGGCCAGATCCTGATACACTCTAAATAGTACTTTAAAGAATGAAGTTTTATTCTAAAGGTAATAGGAATGTAACAACACAGTTTGACAAAGGGTAATGGCATAATTTGTGTTTTAAAATATCACTAAAAGTTTAAATGATAGTATTCTGTGACACATGACCTTGGATACTCTTACATGCAAGAGAAAAAGAAAATCTACCCAGATGATTATAATGATTATTAAATAAAATATGTACCAAACACAGTCCCTGGCACAACTAGACATGTTTAAGAGAATTGACTCCGGAGTATATTTGTGTTTAAACAGAGCCTTCAGCTCTACCACCAGAGTAAGGCGAGATTAATCTTCCCCCAACACTAATACACACCACGTTCAGTTCTACCCAGAACTTCACAATGTAACCTTATTCGGAAATAGAGACTTTGCAAAAGTAATTTAGTTTAGGATCTAGAGATTAAAATCACCTGGAACTGGTGTGTGTGTGCACAAGAGATGTGGGAGTATGGGTGAAATCCAACAACTTGTGTCCTTATTAGGAGAGGAGAGAACACAGACAGACACACACAGAGAAGCACTTGTTGGAAAGAGCCAGAGGTTGACCTTATGCCACCAGAAAGAAGCCCAGGAACTCCTGGGGCCATTAAGAGCTAGAATAGACAAGAAAGTATCCTTTGCTAGAGCCTTCAGGGGTAATTTAGCCTTGTCAGTAATTAATGTTTGAACTTCTAGCTTTCAGAACTCTGCTGGCATAATAATTTTTTTCAAAGAAACACAGTTTGTGATACTTTGTTATAATATTCCTAGGAAAAAAATATATAACCATAAATCCTTGATGTGCCATTGGGTAAGTTACTCAACTGTCTCATATCTTAATTTATAAGGTTGTTATGTAAATTGTATGAGATTATACCCTTGGAATACTTAGAGCAGTACTTTGCTTGACAGAGACTAAATAATGCCTGTTAGTTCCTATACCTATTACAAAAATACTAGGTAGATAAAAAACCAAAAATGTTTAAAATGTTCTGACTTGTAAAGCACCACATCTAAATTTATAATTGTTTTGTAATTTTGTTTAATTATCCATGTCACTCCATGACATTTAAAATCAAAACATTTACTATTATTGCCTAATTACTAAACAAATTTTTCAGTCTTAAATTACAATACTATTGTTCATTTTTAAAATTTTAAATGGTCCTTAAAGTTGCATATTTCATTTCAATCACAATATTTTCAATGAATCTGTTAACACTAAGTCTGCTTTATTCCCTGAACACAGTTTTTTCCTCTTCATGCAGGAACAGCATTGACCTAATATGCTTACTTTAAGAGGTACTCACATTTTAATATAATTACCCTAAGATTTTTTTTAAGAAAAATAATAAAGTAAATGGCAGAAATAAACTATCCATTGCAATACAATTTATCATGGTATGTTGCACATTACATCTGAAAAAGAGGCAGTGTAGTAATCACTTGGAGTAATGATAATACATAATTGTATGCTGGTCATAAATTATAGGTAAATGGCGGTTTCAACTAATGAGTGCCAAATAGCAGTGCAGGCACTGAAGTGATTAAAAAAGATGTGGTCATGAATGCATTTAGTACTGTCGTATTACAAAGTTTTTCAAATAACAAAGTAGTTCTATAAATATACATAATGCTGAAATACATTTCTACAAAACAAAATATTTAAAGATATAGATATATACCATCCCTGACATATAAATGTTAGATAGATAGATAGATGATAGATAGATAGATAGATGATAGATAGATAGATAGATAGATAGATAGATAGATAGATAGATAGATAGATAGATAGATATAGAGACAGAGATATAGTGAGGGGGTGGTGGTGAATGAAAAACAGAAACTAAGAACAAAATAAATCCCTCTGCTTATATGCTCTTTCTTCAAAAATATTTCGGTTGAATTAAATTCAGTTTATATCACTTTAGGAGAAAATATAGGCATACCTAACTTCAGCTATATTTTTCTCTCCTTTCACATCTTAAGTTTTATTTGTGTTGCTACTCTGATATGTAAAAAAGGTCACTCTCCATTGGCTAGTAGTATTAGTATTAGTCTCTCTAGAGTAGATTTAAAATTCTACAAAATATCTATAATTTTATTCATAGAAACTCCTATATGTATGTTCAGCTAGTCTCTATAGAGATGCTATAAAATTTCTATTTATCTTGATACAGCAGAACTTAAAGTTAATTGATGAGGTAGAACTGAGTATAAATGATTTCAGTAATATTCCACCCCAGTTGATTCTTCACTATAAAATATATTGTATACTTTGTTGTCTTTTGGTTGGAAATAGACACTCATTTTTTAAATTGTGAGACTAAATAATGATGTTTTCTCTATTGTCTCATCTTAAGAGTTAATATAACATTCACTTGCAGAGATGAGTGAACAGATGTATACATATTTTAAAAATAAAATGAAAGTTTAAAAAATATAACATGTTTTCTCTCAATTATAATAAAATGAGAAAATGCATAAAGTTAACATTTTTATTATTTTTATTTTCGTAACTTTGCCTCATAGTCCTTACATAGATTCTTATAAATGGTCTTTCTATTAGGCTTGTCTGACTATACATGGTTATTATTTGGAAAAAATAAATAGGCAGGTTCCAAAGTATAAATGGCTTCCTCTGGGAAAGTTTTTATTCCTGAAAATAAACTTCAAAACTTTGTTTTTTTCTGCAAATCAACTGTTGGCACAAAATCTATTTGAAAGATTGTTTTGCCTGAGCTGTGGTGGCGCAGTGGGTACAGCGTCGACCTGGAACACTGAGGTCACCGGTTCAAATCCCTGGAGCTTTCCCGGTCAAGGCACATACAGGGAGCAACTACTACAAGCTGACACTTCCTGTTTCTCCCCTCTCTTTCCTTCTCTCTCTTTCTCGACCCCCCCCTCTAAAAATTAATTTAAAAATGTTTTTTAAAAAAGAAAGATTGTTTTTCCAAAATTCCTTTATAATTCCTTTTGGTGAATTTAATATTTCCTGCCCCAAAATGTAAAAAGTGTTATGTGGAACTTCCAGTCTCCAGTTCAGCATGTAAGGTGTTTGGAAGTCACCACATCATTATAACAATGAATAAAAAACTAAGCAGACTGAAAATCAATTCTTTGATCTGTAAGAGAGAGAAGTGAGCACACAGGATAAACTGCCGCCCCAAAGATCAGAGAGACAGACTAGCAAATTCCAAGAGTAACAATTTACCAGAGCAAAACTTGTGAGTAGAAGTCACTGCCAAGGTGGGAGAACCTGACCTGGACTTGGCAATCTGCTAGAGGTTCAGTGTGGAAAAGTCTGAGAGAGAAAAATGTCAGGAATAGCTGGTCACATGGAAGTCCTCACAGCTTTGTGAGCTATTATCTCCAGATTCTCAAACAGATTCTCATAGAAATATTGAAGAGAAAAAAATATTATGTTTCTAGTAAAGAGAGAAAAAAAGAAACCATTTTGTAATACAGCAAAGACTTCTGTTCTTTTAAATAAGATCTGCCCTCTGTAGAAATTATTTAACCAGAACACAGCTTCCTAAGGTTTTATTAGACTGACCTGGGGGAAGGGAAACACCAAACTCCACCAGCCCTCGCCTTTCTCAAAGGAGAACGGAAATACTCAATTCTCTCCCACTCTGACCTGCTATGTGGGAAAAAGATAATACTCAATTCCATGCCACTCTAGATATAATGTCCCACATATTAGAGATGTAGAAAACAAAGGGAGATACTGAGAAACATCTGTGAAATTCAAAATCCAGAGACATAAGCTCACTGAAAAACCTGAGGCTTTTCTTCAGGTAAGGTGTTTGGAGGTCACCACCTGAGGCTTAATCATAGGTCTATCAAACCCACTCCTAACATGTCACCGCCACATTATTAAAAGCATACTGAGACCAGATCCCATTACTCAGCACATAATGTCAGGTGACCAAGTCACTGAGACAACCACAAAGGTGGAGCATATTTATAATGGGAATACAAAAATAAGAAGACAGAAAAGAACAGAAGAAATATTTTGAAACACTGATGACTGAGAATTTCCAACAACAAAACCAATTTCAAAGAACACCAAACAGGATAATGCCCAAATAATAATAATAATAACAATAAAAGAAAAATATTCAAAGATAAAGGGTGGCATTACATGATGATAAAGGTTTTTTCTTTTGTTTTGTTTTACATAATGATAAAGGGGTTAATTTTCCAAGAAGATATAACAATCACAATTCTTAACCAGTATGTACTTAACAACTGAATGACAAACTACATGTAGCAAAAAACTGAGAGGAGAAATAGGTAAATACCCTTCTCTCAGAAAAAGAATGATCCAGCAAGTAGAAAACTGCTAAAAACATAGTTTTAAACTTAACAGCACTTTCGATCATCTGGATATAATTAGCAATATAGACTACTTCATCCAACAATAAGTAGAATAGACATTCCTCCCAATTTCACACAGAACATTTACCAAGAGAAACTGCATTCTGAAACATAATATATACCTTAAGAAATTAAAACCTTGGACAGTTGACTCAGTGGTAGAGCGTCGGCCCCGCGTTTGGAAGTCCCAGGTTGATTCCCTGTCAGGATACACAGGAGAAGCGACCATCTGCTTCTCCACCTTTCCCTCTCTGTTTTTTTCTCTCTCTCCCTTTCTTTTCTCCTTCAGTTGTGGCCTGATTGGATGGAGCCTGTTGACCTGGAATGCTGAGAATAGCTCACTTGTCTCCACCTCAGGCACTAAAATAAAAAGGCTCGGTTGCTGAACAATGGAAGAAAAGCCCCGGATGGATAGAGCATCGCCTCCTATTGGGCTTGCTGAGTGGATCTCAGTTGGGGCACCTGTGAAAGTCTGTCTCTTTGCCTCCCCTACCTCACTTTAAAAAAGGTGGAGGATTAAAAATCTTACAATGTATGCTTTTAGACCACAAGTAACAAAAAGATAACTGGAAAATCCCCAAATATGTGGTGATTAAATAATACACTTCTAAATAACAAATGAGTCAAAGAAGAAATCTAAGGAGAAATTAAAAAATATTTAGACAAATAAAAATAAAAAACACAACTTATCAAAATCTGTGAGATGCAGTGAAAACAGGGTGTAGAGGGAAATTTATAGCATTAAAATCATGTATTAGGAAAAAAATTAAAATTAATCATCTAAGTTTTTATCTTAGGACATTAGTAAAGAAAGATCAAACTAAACCCAAAATAAGAAGAATCAAAATAATACAAATTAGAGCCCTGGCCACTTTGCTCAGTGGTTGAGCGCCCTGCATGTGGAAGTCCTGGGTTTGATTCCCAAATAGGGCACACAGGAGAAGCACCCATCTTCTTCTCCACCCTCCCCCACCTCCTTTCTCTCTGTTTCTCTCATCCCCTCATATAACCAAGGCTCCATTGGAGCAAATTTGGCCTGGGCGCTGAGGATGGTTACATGGCCTCTTCCTCCGGCACTAGAATGCCTCTGATTGCACAGGAGCAACGACCCAGATGGGCAGAGCATTGCCCCCTAGTGGGCATGCTGGGTGGATCACAGTCGGGCACATGCAGGAGTCTGTCTCTCTGTCTCCCAGCTTCTCAATTCAGAAAAAAAAAAATAACAATAATATAAATTAAAGCATAAATCAATAAAAATGAAAACAGAAAATCAATAGCAAAAATCAATAAAACCAAAAGCTAGTTCTTTAAAAAGATTAATAATATTTATAAGGCAGGCTAAGAAAAACGAAAATAAATTACTAATATCATAAATAAAAGACGGTCTATAGACAGAGATCCCATGAATGTTAAAAATATAGTAAATGACTTTTGTAAACAATTCTAAGCCTATAAATTTGATAACTTAGATGAAATGGACCAATTATTTGAAAGACACAATTTTCCAAAAAACAGGAAGAAGCACACAATCGGAATAGGCTTTATCTATTAAAGTAAATAAATAAATAATAATTTTATAAAACAAAACATTGGGCTCAGGTGCATTCACTGGTGAATTCTAACCAACGTTTAAGAAAGATGTGCTAGCAATTCTCTACAGTCTTTTTTAGAATGCAGAAGTAGAAGGAATACCGCCTAACTCAGGGGTCGGGAACCTATGGCTCACGACCCAGATGTGGCTCTTTTGATGGCTGCATCTGGCTCACAGACAAATATTTAATAAAAAAATAATAACGTTAAAAATATAAAACATTCTTATGTATTACAATCCATTCATTTCCTACCGCTCATGTTCATGGTTGTGGGTGGCTGGAGCCAATCACAGCTGTCCTCCGGGAAAACATCAAATTTTTATTGGATAATGCGTAATGTACATGGGTCGTTGTATGGCTCACAGCGAATTACATTTTAAAATATGTGGCATTCATGGCTCTCTCAGCCAAAATGTTTCCTGACCCCTGTCCTAACTCATTCAATGAGGCCAGCATTATTCTAATACTAAAAGCAGGCAAAACCATTACAAGGAAATAAAGTTACACATCAGTATCTCTCATGAAGATAGATGCATAAATCCTCAACAAAATATTAGCAAACTGAATTCAGCAACCTATAAAAAGAATTAATACACCATGGCCAAATAAAATATAATGACATAGCCTGATGAGGTGGTGGCGCAGTGGATAGAGTGTCGGACTGGGATGTGAAAGACCCAGGTTCGAGACCCCGAGCTCGCCAGCTTGAGCGCGGGCCCATCTGGCTTGAGCAAAAGCTCGCCAGCTTGGACCCAAGGTCGCTGGCTCCAGCAAGGGGTTGCTCGGTCTGCTGAAGGCCCGTGGTCAAGGCACATGTGAGAAAGCAATCAATGAACAACTAAGGTGTCATGACGGCAATGAAAAACTAATGATTGATGCTTCTCACCTCTCTCCATTCCTGTCTGTCTGTCCCTATCTATCTTTCTCTCTGACTCTCTGTCCCTTTAAAAAAAAAATATATATATATATATACATATATATACACGTATATATTTATACATATATATATACGTATATATTTATATATATACGTGTATACATATATCACTGGTTCTTAACCTGGGTTCTATCAAACCCTAGGGGTTTGATGAGTCGGTCTCAGGGGTTCAGAGAAGCCTCTGCCACGGAGGCCAGAATAAAGTAATTAAAGTAATACCGTAATTTGTTGTGATTTCATGAACCTTGTTGGTTTTGTTCTTTGAGCAAGGTGATGTTCATGCACGGCTCATTTTGTGCACCAGTAAAAAAAACATATACCTATGTCTTGAATTTGGAAAAAAAATCATATTTTATTTATCACTAAAGTAGGGTTCGGTGAATGCGCATATGTAATTGGTGGGTTCAGTACCTCAAAAAAGGTTAAGAACGACTGATATATATATATATTGACATAGATCTATGTCATGATACATCTGTTCAAACACAATGAATGACAACATGAAGAATGAACTCTAAAGCAAACAGTGGACATTAGATGATAATGATTCATCAATGTAGGTCCATCATTTGTAACAAAAGTATCACTGTGATGAGGGACTGTTGATAAAAAGGGTTATATTTATTTTGGACAAGAGGTAATGAGAAAATGAGAAATCTCCGTATCCATCTCTCGATTTTCCTAGGAATCTATAATGGCTCAAAGAAAATAGAATCTTAAAAAAATAATAAAATTTAATGGTCAAAATGTTATAATATTTTAATTGATTTTTAAGTGTTTTTCTTACTATAAACCAGTTACAAACAACTTCTTTTACTAGTGTGTGTAATGCTTCTGTTACTAATCATATTTTGTTTTACTCTATATTCATGCATCTTAACTTTTATAAGTTACTTGAGAGAAGGGAGTATTCTCATTTATTTTTGTTTCTCACAGGTTAATACAGTATCTTGAATAATAGATGTTTTATAAATACTTATAAAATATATTACTATATATGTATGTACATATACATATGTATCTATTTACACACATACATATATATAAAACAGTAACATATCCCACATTTGGCAAAATCTAACATTTCAAGCGTACAAATCTGGATCATATCTGTACTACCCAGCTGATTGGGCTGATGACTTTAAAGTTTTAAATATCTAATCAATGAACTGGTAATTTTCTAATTACAAAAATAAATGTGAAGGACTATAAATATTCATCATAACAGTGGTATATCCTCAGATATTAAGCTATTTTGAGTTGCTCAATATATATTCAATATTAATAACGTCTTAAACACTATAAAATTGCTATAAATATATTTTACTGACCACTTTTAGTATCTAGATATGGTAACAAGAACTCTTTCATTATTTTTTGAAATTTTAACCACAATTTTGTGAGATAGAACCTGGACTCAGCTCAACCATAGGCCTATTCACAGGCAGGTCACTTTTAGGAAAGAATTCATGGGAACATTTAAGACCAAGAAATTTCTGGAAACTATATACTCCTGTTTAGCCCTTATGCCATCATCATTTATCCTAAGGTTGTTTGTACTATATTTGAAGTCTTCAGACTACTCTTATGGTGCCTGGAATACTATGTTTAATATATATTTCTGCTGTTGAAATTATTTACCTACTGTCACATAGCCACTAAATGATAAATACTATCATTCAAACCCGTCTTACTCTGAAATTGTTCTTTTCAGCAATTTTACTCTACTGCTTTCTAGGTTTATATTGATTGTACTGTGTAACAAAGGAAAGATTTTTAAATAACCAAAACAAAATCTGCTTTCCCCCAAATGTGTTTATAGCCTAATTTCTGGAACCTGGTAATGTTACTTTATTGGAAAAGAATTCCTTGCAGCTATAATTAAATTAGAAACTTTAAGAGGAAGAGATCATCCTGGATTACCCAGGTGGGTCCTAAATCCAATGAGGAGTGTCTGTGTAAGAGACAAACAGGAAAGATTTGACAGAAGAGGAGGAGGTAGGTGATAATGGAGGCAGAAATTGAGGTGATACTTCCACAAGACAAGAAATACCTGAAGGCACTAAGAGCAGGAATAAAGTATGGCCCTTCTGCACCTTCATGTTGAATTTAGAGCCTCCCGGCTGTGAGCAAATACATTTTTGTTGTTTTAAGCCACCAGGTTGGGAAACTAATGCAGAATTTAACTGTAATCCAGAAACTTAGTGTTTTTAATATACCATGCAAAATTGAAAGGATAAAGTGTCTTATTTAAAATATTTATCTTTAAGCAATGTTTAAAAATTACTTGGGGAAAAGAAGGGAATGATTATTATCTCTTTTTTTCCCCATTACTTAGTAAAATGAATATCACAGATGATAAAAGTCCAGATTTGTGCTAACATATAAATTAATCAATTTTCATCTTTATTTGGCAGTATACACAGAACATAAGAACAGGTTATTAGAAACTAAAAGCATGCCCTGAAGAGACTACTGAGCACCAGGGTTGATGTATTGCCTGTTGCTTCTTGTGCCTGCACTGTTAACTGGACAATCTCTTTTTCTCTCTTTTCTTATTTCCTTTTCTCCTTTCCTGCCTTCCTTCTTCTTTTATTTTTTTTGAACACCCTGGAAGCCATTCCCATGTTATGCTGTATTTCCATCTGTACATACAACATGCAAAAAAAAATTAACAGAGGAATTTAGTCTTTTACAAAAGGCAGTCAAGAATGTAGATTACTTAGCAAAACCAGCATCTTCACTCACCTGGAGCTCTTTACCCCCTCACTGCAGATACCACTGCCTCAGGAATCTATGAACATTAACCACATGGCCTCAGGAAATTCAGCCTATTGATTCTAACACACTCATTTGTCTGTAAAATGATTCACTATCTGTTTTGACATTAATAATGGTTCATACAAAATAGATCAGGTCCTGATTAATAACCTGTATTCTTATCTGAGTAAATAAAATGAATAAAATAATAATCATGGTTATATACTTTGAGGATAGGAAATGAATTTATTTACAGTGCTTAGAGTATATTATTAACTGTGAAGTTTCTTTGTGCTTTTCATAGATTATTAAATTAAATGATTTTAATAATAAAATTATTCCATATGAAAATATTCCAAAAATATGACACATAAAATTATCAACAAAGTGCTTATTAGTTTTGAATTGAGCACTAATAGAATAATGCTTAAAAACTAATGAGAGTAATAGTCATAACTCCTTATTTGTTAGCAATATTTTAAAATTATTTAAAAGCAAGATATTTATAAATCATATTAATAATTATTCTCATTTAAAAATTAGTCTGTTTTATATTTGATGATATATTAATTATTTTTACAAATGTCTGCATCTGAATCATTTAGTCAACATTGAAGGTTAACATCTCTTGCTTATCCCACAAATATTATAGAATAATACAGATATATCTTAATCATGATGTTATAAAAACTTTTATTGAAGTTTCCACTGAAATTAAAAGAAGTTTTACTTAGTTCAAGAATAACATAAGGCTAAGACTAAATATTTTCACCTTGTGTCAATGTTTCCTTCACTAATGTTCTTAAATATTCAGTTTGGCATTCACAGTAAACACTTTACCCTAATAAGAGTCTAATGGAAAAGCCTAACTTTAGGAGAAGACATATCAACCTTTTTTAGTCATTGTTCTGACTTCCATAAATAGTTATACATGTCAAATCATTTCTTGAACAAGTATTACAAATTTCAAAGAGAAATTCATACTCTTCCTAAGAAGTATACAAAAAAGAATTTCAAATGAGTTTCTGTGGCAAAGCAGAATATAATCAACATAATATTAGAAATAGAAGAGCAATATAAGTTTATTTTTCAGGAAGTGTGGGGAAGTTGAGAGTGGCTATATTATTTCTGGCACATTCCTCTCATTACTTTTCTCTTCTTATATTTATTTTCCCATTCTTCACGGTGTGTCTAACATACCAAGGTTATGTCTTAGAACCATAAAATATAGCAATTTAATGAATTATAGATAATTAGAATAAGAAGGATATAGAATAAGAGCAATATTATGAAACTAACCAAAATGTCACTGCTATCAACCGCTCTTCTATCCCAGTTTTTATGCAGAATTTGGAAATTAGTAGTATTTTTTAAATGAGATTTGACAATACTTTTACAATAGCTTCTCGATCTGTACAATAAAATCAACAGAAGTGTAATGTAATATTAGATGAGTGTCAGAAATTTTCATTAAAACATGTTCTATACAGGAGAAAATATGCCTGACTGTGAACCTGGTCTTTTTCACTATACTGGGATGAGTCCTAATTGAAGATCCTTATTAGTCATGTGACTGATGGCAAGTACCTTAAATTGTCTGTGGCTCAGTTTCTTCCTATAAAAATAAGACTTTAGCCTGACCAGGTGGTGGCGCAGTGAATAGAGCATCTGGCTGGAATGCAGAAGACCCAGGTTTGAGACACCAAGGTCGCCAGCTTGAGCGCGGGCTCATTGGGTTTGAGCAAGGCTCACCAGCTTGAGCCCAAGGTCGCTGGCTCGAGGAAGGGGTCACTCGGTCTGCTGTAGCCCCCCGAGGCCAAGGCACATATGAGAAATTAATCAGTGAACAACTAAGGAACCGCAATGAAGAATTGATGTTTCTCATCTCTCTCCCTTCCTGTCTGTCTTGTCCCTATTTGTTCCTCTCTCTGACTCTCTCTGTCTCTGCCACACACACACACACACACACACACACACAAAATATATAAGACTTTAGTCAGAATAGCTCATCTTTAAGATTCTTTCTAATTCAAAACTTTTAATTATTGATATATTTTATTATACAACCAAATCTACCTATTATTTTGAAAAAAAGAATCTCAATAAATTTAGTCACCTGATATTTGGGAAGAGAAAAGAAGTATTTCCAGTTTCTCCAAATTGCATAGCTTTTGACTGTCTTGTGTGATTACCATGCAGCACACAGCGTGGCATACAATAGTTGCTGAATAACTATGTGCTTAACAAATTAAGTTCCTATTAGTGTTCCAGCATTGGGCTCCATAACCACATTTACTCATTATGAAAATAGAATAGCTTATATAATATAAGACTCATGCATAAGCAGAAAAATTAGAATAAATCAATCTAAAACTACCCAAAGGAAAGTTCATATTTTTATGTGTTTTATTTTTGTTTATTTTTCTTCACTTCAAGAACTTATATTACCACATCATAACTTTGAAACAGAGTTACAATATTCCATCCAAGTATTCATAATTGATGCAATGTGGTTCTTATTGACTTATGTAATACGTGTGTGAACTAAAAGATAAAACAGTAATGAGGTGGGTGCTTTTGAGACTACTCTAAAATTTCAGCGCTATTGTTTTATTTTATGATTTACTGGATAATTTTCTGTGAATATGCATACTTGGAATACATTGGATTTAGCCAGAGAGTTTCCATTCCATTTAATTTTAACACCTGATAAGTGAATTTGATTAAGGGAGACTGGCTGGTGGTTATAAAGCTGGCAGAGTATTTTTGAGTGATCTCAACTATAGACAATTATCTCTTAAGTTTTTTGAAAGTTAGTACAGTTTTGTAAAAAGTTACCTTTAAAATAAAATGCTTTCTGAGTTTGTACAGAAAATGAAAACAATGTTATTGTGCAGATTTACTTTGACAACTTGTATTTTTGTATTTGCACTAAGGCAGAAATGTTTCTTTCCAAACACTTTAATCTCACTGCCTTTAAAATCAGCAGATATGTATTAAATAAAATGTCAACAGGAAAAAATAAACAAACTTATTTTCAATGTATATTTCATTGGATTTAATTGTAGAGCCCATAAATTGCTTAAAAAATAGTGAGAAAACATTTAATACAGACAGTTTTGTTTCTTATTGCCAATTGATTTAATCTATTCGGAGATGTTTTTAGAGATAAATTAAATGGAAAAATTTATATAATGGTGATAGAATGCTGTGTACTATGTAGTATATATAAAGGATAAAACTAGAATGTTCCTATTTAATTTCTGAAGTTCAACGATTATAAAATATTAAAGGTATGATTTGTTGTTGTTGAGATGCATTTACTGCCTGAAGGGTCTTATAGGCACCTTCAAAATAGTCAGAGTCTACCTCAAAATTGACTTTCTGACCACTTAAATGATTTCATAAGACCTGAATTTAAGAAACCTTTACTTTTATTTAGCTACCTATATTTAATGTTATATATATAAAACATTATATATAATATATGCATATATGCTTTAAATATATACATATACATATGTATACATATATCATATGTACATATATAAACATATACACAACATACAAGGGTGAACAAAAGTAAGTTTACAGTTCATGTCGAAAACAATACAATAATCATACAAAGTGACCAAGTACAAATAAAAAAAGAAACAGACCAAAAAGAAGACAAAACAGTAAAAACAACAACAAAAGAAGATGACACCATTCTTTAAAAGTACAATTCAATATTTAATTTCACTATCTACCGGAATAAATCTACTTGCAAGCAATGCCTGCCATTGCTCTTTCTTAAGTAAAATAAGACAGGTTTGAAGGAGTACCAACAACATAGCCCAGACAAGCTGCCTAAAGTAAATTTAATGGTAATAAGCATTTTTCAAGTTGCTAACCCTCCATTCTCAAACGTTTGTTTAAAAGAGAATGAAGTCTCTCTTACATGAGTAATACCATTTAAGAAAACATAAGTGTTTTCTTTCATAATGAAGGGCTTCATTATTATAGTGAGAGAGCTGCAGGTTATAGTGAACCTTGTCAAACCAAGTGATGCCTAAAAAATATATGAGAGTTAGCAACAACCACCAGTTAGTTTAAATACAGAGAGTGTTTTGTCCTCTTTGAGTAAGTAAGAGTTAAATGTAAAAATAAAATGACATCTACTGCTCTCTTGATACATGCAAGAACTTTTTCTGTATCATGATATTAAATTTCTCTATTTTCTATATTTACTTCCTAGGTTCTGATAATGTGTTCACGTTTCTACTCTGGACTTTGTGATTTACTACATAGAACACTGAAGATAATATAAAATTATTGTATAAAAATTGCTACATAAAAACTGCCAAACCCAACTCAAGAAACTATTTCTAGCTTGACCAGACAGTGGCACAGTAGATAGAGCATTGGCCTGGGACCTTGAGGACCCAGGATTGAAACTTTAAGGTTATCATTTTGAGTGTGGGGTCATCGGATTGAGCGTGGAAAATAGACATGACCCCATGGTCACTGCCTTAGCCCAAAGGTCACTGGCTTAAAGCCCAAGGTCACTAGATTGAACCCAAGGTCACTGGATTGAGAAAGAGGTCACTGGCTTGGCTGGAGTCCCCCACTCAAGGCACATATGAGAAATCATTCAATGAACAACTAAGATGTTACAACTATGAGTTAATGATTCTCATCTCTCTCTCTCTCTCTCTTCTTGTCTGTCTGTCCCCATCTCTCTCTCTCTCTAAAATAAAAAAAAAAAACTATTTTTACAGTTTATAAAACAGAGTTAATACCTAATCCATCAGTCCATCTATGAAACATTCCAGATGTGTTAAGAATCAAATAAGATTATCAATTTAAAAGCATTTTAAAATTTTCAAATGTTCCCAATTGAATGTATAATACTTACATCTTCAATTACAGTCACAGCCATACTAAAGTATCAATAAAGGAGTACCCTCTAGGACAATGAGAATAAAAAGTAAACATGACACCAGATGAGAAGAAACATTTTAGTTGATGGAAAGCTGATGAATGACTTGTTTTGGTCTTAGCAGAGATGGCTGTAAACTAAGTTCTTTTTGAAATTGTGACCAAAAATAAAGCCAGTTTGAGCCACAGAAACAAGTGTTAGAAAATCAGGGGTGCCAGCTCACTCTGAAAGTATATATAAGTGAGGAGTGAAGGTGGATTAAAAAAATTAATTAGTTCAAATTTGTTATAACTTAGAAAGTTCTCCAACTCATGCACCCAGGAATATTATGCCAGAGACTCCCATGTCAAGAACATTACGTTCAGAAGTGGGTAAGACAACCTAGTGAAAACAGTGGTAAAAGCTAGAAGTTTACCATTAAACGATGAAATACACAGCTCTTTTCCTTATATATCTAAACAAGTTCTCATTTCACTCCACAAAACTGATAGAAACACTTTTCTTGAGAAAAAACAACAACTTTGAGTCATATTCCAAAGACATGCCAGAGATTTTGATATTAGGAGCTCCTCAAAATGATCGGATTACATATATTATCCTCCCACAGTGAAGCCCATTTATTCTAAACACAGTTCTATCAGTCAGTTGCCATGAAAAACTTTTGGTCCTGTCTAAAATATACACAGAGGCATTTAGTCGATGTCAAAAAGTTCTTGAAATTTAGTCCTGTCCAAAACATCCATAAAAACTTTTGGTCCATAGTTAATATAAATCATGCTATTCTGTAAAATTCAAACCCCGAACCACCTGTTTAACTCCATATGTCATTGCCAGACAGGGTACCAAGGCAAAAAGTGTTATTATTGGTAATATAGTCACAATACAAGTACTGGACCAATAAAATATAATAATATATTTTTTTTACATGTTAATACCATAAACCCAAAAGTAGTAACAAATATTCTGGGCTATTTGAATCCAGGAACATTTTCTAGGTAGGCATGGACATTTTGGACAGGACCAAATGCTTGGAAATAATCAATCCCCTAAAGTCTTTTTCCTAACAGGATTAAACAGAAAGGATCATTAATCATTTGAGAAAAACAAATGAATATGACAAAACCAAGAAACACCAAGGAAATAAGTGTGATGTAAGAAGCAAGACATCTATGAAAAACAAAAAAAAAAGAAATAAATCATTTCATTAATGGCTTCATAGAAGTGAAAGAAGATATACAGCCATGAAGAACAAAAGATTGCCTGACCAGGCTGTGGAGCAGTGGATAGAGTGTCGGACTGGGATGCGGAAGACCCAGGTTCGAGACCCCGAGCTCGCCAGCTTGAGCGCGGGCCCATCTGACTTGAGCAAAAGCTCATCAGCTTGGACCCAAGGTCGCTGGCTCCAGCAAGGGGTTGCTCGGTCTGCTGAAAGCCCGCGGTCAAGGCACATGTGAGAAAGCAATCAATGAACAACTAAGGTATTGCGACGGCAACGAAAAGCTAATGATTGATGCTTCTCACCTCTCTCTGTTCCTCTCTGTCTGTCCTATCTACTCCTCTCTCTGACTCTCTCTGTCCCTATAAAAAAAAAAAGATAATGAAGAATTTGCTCAATTAAAACAATATACATGTATATGGAAAATAAACAGGGTCCTGGCTAGTTGGCTCAGTGGTAGAGTGTTGGCCTGGTGTGTTGATGTCAAGGGTTTAATTCCTGGTCAGGACACACAGGAGAGGCGACCATCTGCTTATCCACCCCTCCCCTTTGCTTCTCTCTCTCTCTCTCTCTCTCACCCTGTCTTGTAGCCATGTCAGTTGCTTTGAGTGCATTGGCCCCAAACACTGAAGATGGCTCTATAGAGCCTCCACCTCAGGGGTTAAAAATAGCTTGGTTGAGAGCATGGCCCCAGATAGGCAGAGCATTGGCCCCAGAGGAGAGTTCTTGGGTGAATCTCAATCAAGCTACATGTAGGAGTATGTCTCTCCGTCTCCCCTCCTCTCACTTGGAAAAAGAAGGGGACAAAAAATAAACAGAACATCTGAAATATTAAGTTAGAAGGTTTTAAACAATTGAAATATAAGTACAGGGGGTCCTCGGGTTACAATACAGTTCCATTCCTACAACAGTGAAGTAACCTGAATTTTGTTGTAGGTCAAAACACAACTTATCCTAAGTTATTTACCTATCTTAACACTGTTTTAAAATCATAGCCTAGAGAACATCAAAACACAACTAAGCCAAAGAAAAAGAAAAAAGACATAAATATACTTTACTCTACATTATACTGCATATTCTTCCACCACTTGCAACCAAACTAGTTTGCCCATGTAGCCCATAAGTATGATGCTAATGGCATAGGTCAAAACACTCATGTCTCAATTTTTTAAAGTTTTAATGGGAGTGAGCATCATAAACTCGAAATGTTGTATGTCGAACTGTCATACCCAAGGATCCCCTGTTTATACAATATTAAGCAAGTGGAAAAATACCTATTAAATATAGTGTTTTTAAAAGCTGTAAATGGGCCCTGGCCAGTTGGCTCAGTGGTAGAGCATCAGCATGGCATATGGAAGTTTTGGGTTCGATTCCGGGTCAGGGCACACAGGAGAAGCTACCATCTGTTTCTCCACCTCTCTTTCTTCTCTTTCTCTCTCTTGCTCTCTCCTCCCACAGCCATGGCTCAATTGGCTGGAGCAAGTTGGCCTCAGGCATTGAGGATGACTCCATGGCCTCCGCCTCAGGCACTAAAAAATGGCTTCAGCTGCAATGGGGCAATGGCCCAGATGGGCAGTGCATCACCCCCTAGTGGGCTTGCCAGATGGATCACAGTCATGGTGCCTGTGGGAAGAAATCTTTCTCTCTGCTCCCCTCCTCTCACTAAAATTAGAAAAAAAAAAGCCGTAACTGAAAAAGTAATAATCTTATTACATTATAAATTTCAGGTGTAAACAATATGTATAGTATGGCATTCTGATCAACAATTATTCTGTAAACCTCAGTATGTTATACAACTATAAGACAGTGATAGAGAGAATACATTCAACTAAGAAGGGGGTAAGAAAGTTATAATCTCATCTTTTACATTTGTAAGTCACTAAAAATGCCTCAAACTTGAAAGTCCTCAAATAACAGAATATATGTATTATTTAGAAAATACAAATAAGTGCTGGAAGAAACAGATACAAGAATTAATGAGAAGTTACTTCTGAGGAGCCAAACATAGTAGTGAGCAGCTTTCTATTATTTGATATTTAAACTACAAATATGTATTAATTTTATAAAATAAAAGTTATAATCGAAAACCAAATTCTAATGAAAGTCATTATTAGTTGGCAACACAGTGTCAACATAGGACCTTTACTCTTATGCATATCATTATGGTTCATTCAGCAAAGATTACTGTAAGTTTTCCATGTGCTAGAATTTAGGCAATAGAAAAAAAAGTATCTAAGTAGAATATTCCACTTAGCTCTTTTAACAATAAGTTAAATGTCATTCTATATGTTTTACAGATAAGGAACACTTCCGCCCCACTCTCATGGCACACAACATGTGGCAAAGATGGGATGAACATGCTTCTGTTTTAGATGCCCCTTTATCATAATCAATCTCCACCTTCAACCTTTCAGTAGCTTCTTCACATCTACCAACGAAGTCTAAGTTTCTTAGCATATCACATAATATAACCCATGGCTCAACTTCAATATCACAAATATGCAATCTTATGATCACATATTATGAACCCAAGCCTCAAAATCTCTAGCTTATTCTTTGCTATTTCCAAGCCCTTACTGGGGAATCATGTCTCATTGCTCCTGTATTCCCATGTTATTCCCTGTGCCAAAAATTTCCATCCCATCTTTCTTTATTTGGCTTTGTTTTTTTCATCCTTTATAATCTAATCTATCTATGTTTAATCTTTTCCTAAAACCTATCCAAAACTCTAAGGTTGAGTTATATATCCCTCTTCTGTGCTTCCATAAGAAGAGTATCCTTAACTACCTCACTACTTACACACCAGATACTTAATATTTTGTTTGTGAGAAAAATGTTTTTCATATTCATCAGTGTAATCCCCAAGAGCTGAGGTGGGGGAAGGAATGACAATAATCCCTACCTAAAATAATTTAGAAGCTAACGGTAGAAATAAGATTACATGGAAAGCTATAATTCTAGACAGACACTGAAAGTTACTATGGGAAATGGATAACAGTTTGTAAAAGTTTGGATAAAGGAGATATTACAGAAGGTTTTTTACATGAGGAAAGCTTTGATGAGGCTCATTACATAATTAAAGCAGAGGATAAAATACCCAGTAGCAAATACAAGAAAAACTTAAAAAGTGCCAGAAGATAACACAAAATTCCTTCCAAGGAAGATTAGCTCAGTTCTATGAGTGTGCAGGGTGGAAGCTTTAGTTCCAGAGCTTGGAAGAACTTAAATATAATGAACAGGGCTTGGTGTTTGAAGAAGTATTTGACATATGTAAAGTTGATGGAATGAATAAGGGGTGGAAAGGAAACTGTTAAAAAGATATATATGAAAGTATGAAGGCAGACCAGTGGAGAAATACAAGAGAGGATTATAGAATGCCTATTAGGTGATAGGCTCTACAAGGTGGAAAATACAATATAAGAGGGAGATGTCACTATGAACCAAAGTTCTGAATCTCAGTGTCTGAATAATATAGCTCTATAAAAATAATATGGTTTACCTTTGATGTCTCCTGCATTCTCTGTCAGTAGAAAGTGAGATCGATTATCTGTTAAGTAGTAGGAGAGTTAAAGAAGATTGAGGCTTCATGGATTACAGTGAAATAAACTCTGTTGTTTATATGCATGATGTGAACTGTTTAAGGATTTTAAATACACGTCTAGGTTAGAACCATTCAGCAATCATAGGAAATAATAAATCATGCATATGAGCACTGTATACATTGTAGAGGTAACAATAATGTTGAATGACTTTGGGGGTGGTTGCATATAATGAGCAATGTCCCATTAACAAGTAACTTGTTACATTGTTACTATCTGTATCTTTTCATTTATAGAAGAAATGAGAATTTCAATAGTGCAAATAAATACAATAGTGTAGAAAAAAACTAATTTTCAAAACTGAAATCTCTCTCTTTAGGCTTAACAAATTCAAACTAAAGCCCACAAATAAATATGGGTTATTCTGAACTCTTAAAGACACAAGTTCAACATTAATTGAATAGTCATGTGAATTTACATAACTCTTTTTTTTCGAAGCACTTTCAGCATATCATATACAAAAAAAATCTCTCATAAATCCTTACCAACTCCTGGCTCTAAAGGCTTAGATTCCTTTTCCTAGATATTTTGCACATCATAGAAAACACAGTATCTTGAAGGCTCTCTACAGCCTAGATTCCCAGGTTCTTCGATTTTAGTTCTAATCTCTCTTCACAAAGAAACAAATGATTTTCAAAAATCAGAGTCCTGTTTTCCAGTTCCTTCCCCAGTTTCTTTCTTTTATTAAAAAAAAATTTAGATTTTTATTTATTCATTCATTTTTATTAGAAAAGGGGAGTGAGAGATAGAGAGAACAGGGGGAGGAGCAGGAAGCATCAACTCCATATGTGCCTTGACCAGGCAAGCCCAAGGATTTGAACCAGTGACCTCAGCATTCCAGGTCGATGCTTTACCTACTGTGCCACCACAGGTCAGGCCCTTTTCCAGTTTCTTGAAGATAACAACTGCATATGTTATTGTCTTCAAACAATTCTACAACGCTTTTTCATTGCAATGCATATAACAGGGGTTCAATAAGTGTTTACTGATTTACTTGACGCTGGCTGCAGTGTCTGGATACATTTAAAACTCTAGTTTAACTAGACAATGCCTGCTAGAAATATTATTTAAGAAGAGTATCAACAAGCATAAAGTAGCAAAGCCTATTTCTTAGGAGAAAAAATCTTGAAGAGCTGAACACCAAAAAAACAACAAAATGGTGATCTTGATGTCAGCACAGATGGAAAGGTAAATGCATTCTATTTCACATTAGCACAATTCACTGGTAATATTTCTCCTCCAGGAGGTCTCTTGGTGTTTACGTCACTTTGCATCTTTGTAGTTCTTATAAATCCTAAAACAAAAACATACCAGCTGGATCTACTAAGTTTAAACTAATAACTGCTTTATCTATATTTAATAGTTTATTCATGGAGAAAACAAAATGAAGCATAATCATTTGTTAATGATTAAGGTCACTTTGTAATTGAAAGTGTTTTGCCTATTGTAGGCAATATCTACAAAGGCTCAGAAAAAATACTGATTCAAAGTTAACCTCAAATTATTAAAACTATTAATAGCTACAAAACTTATTAAAGCTTACTTAAAATTGCTATAAAACATAAAACTACGATACATAGTACCAAATTTACTTATATTATGATATAAATAATTTTATATAATTATATGTGGAAATGAAATAATGGAAAACACATTTCCCAAAACAAAAATCAGTTTAAGTAGTTATTTTTTTAATCTAGTAGGAAAATCCAATGAAATGAGATTTTTAAAATACCATAATTTACTCTTTGAACCATATAAGAGAGGGGGTACTTTCTAAATTTGCAGAGCAGAACATAATTTACAACTTTTCAAAAATTTCTGCACCCTCCACAGGAGCCAGACTTCCATCAGTCTTACTTTAAGTAAATAGAATCAAATTAAATACACTTCACACCTCTCCAAATGCTCTTGGTAATCCTTCAGACAGCTTTGTGGACAATGAGAGACTTGGGGGGGGGACCTGAAAAGGATAAATGATTGAGTCTCTTAAATGGGGGTCAGACAGAAGGGCATGATCAAATGGTGCATATATGTTCACAAATATGAAGCCAACTGATTTCAATAGTAGGTAAACTCCAATTGTATCATAATTTATTAGTTTAGTTTTTCTATCCATAACTTTAAAGTGTACTCAACAATTTTTTTTTCACTGAATATAACCAACTGCTCTTTAAATTGTTGTGATTTACAACATTTGTGACATTCTGTGAGTCATACATCTACAATTTTAAGGGGCAGTCAATGTTTTCATTAATCCAATGATAAAATATGTCTCATTCTACTGATGTGAATCTAGCCCTGTATAAAAACCTTTGGGAATTTGAACTTTGCCTTTTCACTTACGTCCGTGCCACTTTCAGGATCTCTTCTCTCTCTTAGTTTCTTTCCTTTCTGCGGCTCCTGTCTACTCATAGCCATGTGATCCTAACCTGTGCTGCTTCCACAATTTAGTTATTATTGATTGTATACAATTCTTTCTGGGATCTACTGCTTACCGGAATAGTTACTCTGTTGAATTTACCTTTAATACAAATTTTTCCACTTTGAAAACTTAACATGTCCATAATGAAAACTTTGAATACTATAGAGAAAAATAATAAAATTAAAATTCGTATAATGTTTTTCAGGCTCTAGAATTAAACTACATTTTTTTTTGGTGGGGGGAGAATTCAAGTGGCCTTAGGCAAATAATTTAACCTCTCTTGTTTACAGTTGAATTATTTACAAAGTAGGCATAGTCAGTCTTACTTCATAAACTCATGGTGAGAAATACTGTAATTGAAAGAACCCATGATAAGTGATTATAAGGATGCTTGACATATAGTAAGAGCCTAGTAAATGTCCTATTATTATATTTCAAAGAAATTCCTGATATTCTAATATCAGCATAAGTATTTTCAATCATAAAACCAGGATACTTGAACAGTCTTTACTGCTTTCTAGTTGTGTCAACTTAATCATACTTTTTAATGATATCAATAACATAAAAATAATAGCTATATCATATAGAGTACTGACTATAAACAAAGCATTTTATAAGCCTTTTGCATAAATGATAGTTAAATTAATCCTCATAACGACTATAAGCTATGAGTACAGTTATTATCCCCATATTTCAGATGAGAACCTGAGGCATGGAATGATTAATCACCGGTGATCAAAACTAGAAAATGGCACTACATGCCAAAATTTGAACCAGGCAGTTTATTTCCAGAATCTGGGGTCTGAACCTCTGCATTACCCCACATTCATTTTAGTGAGCTTCAGATTTCTTTTTTTGCATTTTAAGAAAAATACTCTCTTCCCTACAAGCAAAATCATTATCATATATACAATGCAATATACATAATAATAATTCATGAAGTATCACATATATTAAAATTTTTGGAATAATGCAAACTTATAAAGATGGGCTGGATTTCTCTTGAACCTACTCCTTTCATTGTAGCTTTTAAGTCATGAAAACATTTCCAGACAGGTTTATATAATAAAAATATTCAGAGCATTGTAGTGAGCATTCTATGTATTAAAAGTTCATTTAATCTTCATAGAGTTGTTGTATATGAGGAAATGGGAACGTAGAGAGTTTAAATTACTTGCCCGAGGTTCACCACAGATAAAGCTCTGAATTAAAATTTAAGGTGGGCAGCCCATCACTAGAGTCCACATAACCATCATGTTATTTTTTACAGTTTCTACCGAAAATGGAAAGAATGTATTCATGCCCCAGGTTTTTCATGTAATAGCTTTGAAAATGTATGGACAAATAGATTAAATTATACATACCTACAGTTTTGTGGTTTTTATGTATGGTAACCATAGAGTAATGCATAGAAAAGAAGCAAAACTACTTTATCTATTTGAATTCATTATGCGTTCCATTTATTTTACATCAGTGGCTCCCCCAGACTATCTGTAAAATTAGGGGATTTGATAGACTTGTTTATTCACTCTCTAATTGGTAGACAACTTGCATTGTTTCGCCATACTTGGAAGTGCATTATCCTTGATGAAATCATTTTCTTCAACCACCAGGGTTTCTTATGCTTCAAATGAGGATAACTTCACTCATGAGAAGAAAATTGGAAAAGGGAGCACTTGAAATACATTAGCTGAGAAAATATGTAAGAAAATACTGTAAAAGGGAAGAGGAGGCAAAAATCTTTGGTACACATAAAACTGAAAATACTTATATATATTTATATGTTTTTTTCCTTCAAACTTATCTGAAAGACATAGTTAATTAAATTTGGTTTCAGTGTGTGAGAATTCTGTACACAGTAGAGTAATTGCCTTTATCATTTCATAAAATAATTCTTAGCTACTAAAAACATTTAAACCTCTAAATCCAAGATATTTATCACTAGCTTATAACTGGGCTCCCGGCCTCAACCAAAGCCGGTAATTCATCTACTAGATATATTCCACACGATAATGTATTATGAGATTTTAGAAGAAACATTTGTCTTGGCTATGTGAATGTTATAAGTTTTATTTTCTGGTATTTTTGGACACCACAATGCAGTAATACTTAGATGCCCTGCCACATCTGGCCTGGCCCTAGGGACTGGCCTTCACCTTATTCTTTGTCACTATCCCCTTCTGCAATTTTCCTGCTTTTCCACTTGGTCATGATCACAGTCCCCAAACCCCTTTTATTCTCCCCTCCAAGAAAATGTACCATTAAGGGATTTCAAATCCAGAAACAAGCAGAGGCTCTTGATATTGATCAATAGAATAAAAGTAGTTTAAGAGGAAGATGGGTGCTTCAAAATAATTTCTAAGTGTCAGATCTCCTTACTGTATGACACACCCTCTCTTGATATCATGACCACCATAGGTGGCTTCATTGGACTCTGTCAGGTTTGCAGGTTTTCAGACCCACTCTCACCAGTGTCTTTGAAGTATGTAATGCCATTGTCAGAGATGACTCAGAGTCCTCCTGTCTTTTGACATTTTCCCCTTGCAAAGTTCTTGAGAGTAGAAAGGGAAGGAGGGAATTACAAAAACTAAAGATCATTAGGATAATGTGTGAAAGTAAAAAATTGCAATGTTTACCTTGATATTAATATTTTAAGACAGAAACATTAAACACAAGGGTCCAGTTCTTTAAAAGGAGAATTTTTAGTGTTGTGAGCAAGAGATTTCCTGGAAGTGGCATTCTTTGCAGTCTTGAGACTCAAGTTGCTTAGAAACTACCTTGCCCTTTCAACAGGATGGCCTCATCAGACACTAGAACTCCTAAGGGGTTAATGTCCAGTTCTCTCCCAGACTTACTTAATTTTATATGTTCTATAACCTTTCAGTTGCCACATTCAGATAAAAGAAACAAGATGTAGGACTAGCAAGTGGTGAAAGAGCTATTCGAGTGTTTAAATCAAGGCCTAGTGTCAGCTTCATGTCTGGCACACAGCAAAGAGATAAAAGGACAGGCAGGAGAGAGAGTGGGAAGCAACAACTACCAGGGAGAAATACAAACCACACACACGGTAATAATCTACGGAAAGGGTAGGCAAAGGGGGAGACAGTACAGAAATAAGACTAAATAATGTCGACCAACTAGTACACTGCTGAGTAAAGAAAGAAAGGGTCAGAAACAGAATGCAGGGCATTGACCCTCTGCCTCCCTGCTGCTGGAACGTGAATGTACCTAGTGGTGTTCAAAGATCCAGTTTATTGGACTGCATGGGATAGATAGAGCACGTTGGGGAAGAGAACACAGAAGCACATTTTCCTCAGCATTTCAACTCTCATCGAGCCGTATGAAAATAGACACCCCCGATTGTAGCACAAAAGGGAAAATTACATCTTTTCATGGGCAGGAGAACATTTCTAGAATATTATTATGAATTGAGGAAATCAGAAGAATTTTATAAAATCTGCTTTATTAAAGCCATTTATTTCTGAGATTCTTCTTACTTTCTTTTGCATACAATTAACTTACTGAAACGATGCGGATAAGTGTGAAACAGAGTTGCCACATGGAATTTGGAAGAGTCATCCTACATAAAGGACACATTGGGGGATAATATAAACCTCATTTGGAAGTTCTTCTCCAGCTTTAAGTCTCTAATAAAGAAAGATATGATTTCTTGTTCCCTGAGACCACCCCAGGCCAAAGATGGGCTCGCAGAGGAGGGGCATCCAGGAGGAATTCTGTACACTGCTGACTTTAGGAACTGGCAGTCATGCTCAGGACCAATTTCTTTTTGGTCACAAAATACCCTAAGAATAATTAGTCTTCCCTCCAAACACACAAACACACAAAGGATAAAGCCAGAGACAGAGCAGAGGAGGGGGAAATAAATAAGTTGTCATGTGGGTGATCTGAGGAGTGAGAGAAGAGAAAATAAGAGGGAAAAGGAAGTTATAAATTTTTCAGATAAGGAAAATATAAAATGGAAGAAGGTATCAAAATAAGAAGGTAAAATAAAAGAGGGAGCTGAGGACTGAGTTAAATGTATCTCTTTATATTTTACTATTTACAATAAACCACATGGCTTAGATAAATCACAGAGAATAAAAACCTGTTAAGTTTTTATATAGCTTAATACAAAGTAAAATGCTATGATAATGTAGATGGACATAATGATTTAGAATGCAAGGAAAATCCACATATGCATGTGTCACTCCCAGATCATCAATAATACCTGAAATCACATCTGTCATCTCTTTGCGCTGAGCACTGCCCTCTTCGAAGGTTCGCCTTTGACTATTTGAGAATCTTGTCACGTATATTAAAGAAGTAGTACGCTCAGTGTGAATTAATTTAGGAAACAGAAACAATTGGGGTTGGGTAGGGAAATAGAAGTGGCAAGCACAGCAGAAAAAGTGCTCAATTGGAAGCTGAAGTCCCTAAAATACACAGAACTGTCATTGTTTGTCCTATGACCCTCACGGAGGAGGGACTGAACATGTGGGATTGCAAGTCCATAAAGCAAGACGTTGGGCTGTAGCTTACTGCATGGAAGAGAAGCCTTCTGTACACTGAAGGAGAGACTTACGGAGACACATGAGTCTAAGAAGGCAAAATAATGTTAGTACAAAGTTGTGTTTTTGTTTTTTTATTTCAAGCATACAATACAAATTACTTTGTTCCTCAGCACTACCAAATGGAAGGAAAAACAAAATCTAAATGCCTGGAGGTAGATGCTGAAAGAGAGGGGAGAATGGAATGAAAAGATATGAAATTCTGAAGACCTGTTTGCATCTAAACAAATTTGCCTCACTAATCCTGCAGGAGTTCACACAGAGGTGATCTGAGTCCCAAAGTACACGTAAACTTAAACACATCGTTACCAGCTGTCCTCTCCCACAGATGTTCAATGAGAACAAAATAAATTAGATCAACATTTTAAAAATATATCCAGTAGCTATTTGTCCAGAGAAAGAAGACAAGTGGCTATTTCAAAAGTTGATATACCAGGTCAGAATACTCAATATATGATAAAAATTAATGAGCCAGTAAGTGATCCAGCTGCATATTTGGTCAATCAAGTAACTGCCTTTTGTGTTGCCTGAGTGGAACAAATGAGTAATAGCATTTTGTGGCATGAGCTTATATAACCACAAATATTATTAATGATTTCAATTCATCTTTAAAAATGACCCAAGTCCATGTAAAAAAAAAAAATAAATTCTTCCAGCATGCTTGTTCTATAAATTTGGGGAAAATAAAGCCTCACATAATGTACCTGTAATTATATAACTGAAATCACTACTGAGTATTTCTATTAAATTGCATTGGTCAGTGGATTTCTAACAAACTTACCAACTAAAAGCTTCTATTTTTCTTTGATAAAATATAAAGTGGAATAGAAAACACATTGGAATAATTTTCTGTCACAGCTTTCACATTTGTAACTCTCAACCAAAGCTTATCTACATTTTCTAATTTATCATATTGCAATTGTTTTCCAATCACCTCTTCATATGTAAATCTTAATGTACTTCCAAAGATCCAAGCTGTTGTCTCTGAACCTTTTTGATATCTAATATGTCTTAAAAATGAAATAATCTAACTTGGACAGTATACAATGAGGATGCATCATTTGCTATGGAGTCATTATGTCATTTTACTATTAAAGGTTTTCCCTTTATGCACAAAGCACGTTTGTTATCGACTACTGAAGTGCAGTAGAAAATTGTCTTCAGTAACTGCAGTGTTATTTTCCTCACAGAATCCATGGTTGTCATATAATGGAATCCACTATGAGCAAGTCACACTGATATAGGTTGATAATAGTACCCAGAGAAGTTGAATTTCATCTGCCACAGCCTTTCAAATCCTCAACACTTTGAGTTTTTTGAAACATCTTATTATTATTTAATATCGGTAAACTAAAACACTGCCCCTTTCTATGGTATCTGTACCATTTTTATTCATTATTGTATAAAGAACAATTAAAATCAAGGTATATAATTTGACACCCTTTCCATAATCCCATCCTCTCTTCACAATCAACTTTAAGGTGCAGCTTAATATGTGATGTTAAAATAAATTAATATCAGTAATATTAACTACTATGAGCTGGATAAATTGTGGGTCAGAGCTATAAAATGCATGCCAAGCAATATATTTTTTATATTTTACTTACATAATTAGGAATAATAATGTGGGTACCCATCATTTATCTCTGGTAAAATAATGATAATTTAGTAAAATGTTTTATAGTTCTAGCCTACAAAATCCTTATATTACATAATAATGATTATATTAATAACTAGGAATAATATATATTCTCTAATATCATCTTTCATATCTCCCAATTTTTATCAAAAGACTACTAATTTCTGGAACTCTGTTCTTGTCACTGTGCATTTTATTTTGAGAAAGCTCAACTCACAAAAATGCAATAGAACTCTTTCTTAAATTTCTCTTGTAATATATTATCTCCAGGTCCATATGTATAATTAATAACTAGATGTTCACCAACACCTTAAATTCAATGTGTTCAAAACTGAACAATTTTTTTCTGTACCAAACCTGCATGTTTTCTTGTAATCCCTATTTTTGAAAATCTTGTATAATCTAACACAGAAAACTGAGTGCTATCCTAGATGTCTGTATCTTATTTATTTCCTGACTTACCCCTTATAAAATATGAATTCTTTGGCTGAAGTTGTCATAAATTCTTGCTTGGCTATTTGTAATAACATCCTAATTGACTTTTTCCACTCTATTCTTCACTCCCTGAAATCTACCTCTGGTATTTTGTCAGAGTAAACTCAAAACTTCAAATTTCTCTTCTTTAATGCTCATTATTATTACTTAATTAAAAAAACCCTTATTTTTAGAAACACATATTTTAGCATCATCAGTCTCAATCTCAGGCCTTGACACTATTCTCTTTCCTTTCAGCCCCTACCACCAATTGGTTTAACACACCCTTTGTTTAAGCCATAAAAATATGTTTATTTCTTAAGTAGGTCACACGTTATGCCTCTTTACCTTGGCAATGTTAATTTTGGAATACTCTCATCCCTTCTTCATCTGATGAACATTACTTTGTCCACAAAGCTTTTACAACTCAGCTATCACTCTTCTGGGCACATATTTCTACCCTCTGCACTCTCGTAGCAAGTTGTTTATTTCTATCAACATGCATTTATTTACACTTTCATTGATATTTATCTATCTATTTAATCTATTAGATTGTAAGTTATTTGAGAACAAGAACCATTATTAACAAAATTTATATCCCAAATCTAACATATTATAGGTCTTCATGGGATGTCAGTGAATTAACAAATGAGTATATGGTACAAGTTAAGTTTTGAGGGAGTCAAAATTTATATGCTGAGAAACAGAGTGAAGAAATAAAATAGAGTCACTATAGTCAAGCTGCTAAATTATTAAAATCAAGTAGATTGAGGTCTGAGGAAACAACTTTATTTTTGTTTTAACTAGTTTGGCAACAAACTTTTGAACTTTCCCGTGCTGCCTCAATGCCTGGATATGACTCAAACCTCCAGATAACCTCTGATGACCTTCCGAAGAACTGAGAAAAGAAATGTTCAAATATCCAGACCACTTGACATCCATTATCCAGACCATCAGTCATCAGATAATTACCTTTGGGACTAATCGAGAGGCTAAGAATACAAGACAGATTCTTCCCAAGAATGTAGTTTTTACTATAAGAACTCAGCTTTTCATTCTTCTTTGTAACACTCTGGGTATCATCTAGTTGTGTTTCAAGTTGCAAATCCTAAGAACTTTGAATAAACTTTTAAACTCCAGACTCTTTGAATTCATTAGACAAGGTAGATTTTTAATGAGTTGTTCAAGGGTCAACTTGAACAACTTATACATTCGTTCACTTGCAGTCAACTACAGTTGTGAGGAGTCACAAAATTATTTTTTATTGAGACAAGTTAGGATTATGCTATCCTACTACAAATGGACACTATTTCTTTTGGATCTTCATTTGCGCTTATCAATTATTTTCTTATTATCACATTTCAACCCTTTTCTAAAACCCCCAAGGATCTAAATAATTCCATCATTTAAAATAGATGATTTCTCTTTCTACACCATGGAAAGATTAAAATCATTAAGGTGGATACTCTCACAATCTGTCTTTCTAACCATCTCAAAAATATTTTTGAATCTTTTCCTTTGACTGAGTTTATTGGTGTGACAGTGGTTAACAAAATTATACAGGTTTCAGGTACACAAATCCACAATACATCACCTGTACACTGTATTGTGTGTTCACCACCTCAAGTCAAGTCTCCTCCCATCACCAGTTATTCTCCCTGTACCCTCCTCCACCTCTTTCAAGCCCGTCCTTCTAGCAATCCCCATGCAGTTTTCCTTGTCCATGAGGGTTTTTTCTCTCTCTCTCTTTAATTTTTCACTCAACTTTGCTTTCAGAAGAACTATTCACACCTTTAAGGCTACCTTTTGAAAATATGATCTTAATCCCGTTCCTTTTTATCTTCTTCAATCAATCCTCACCTCTGAGAAATTGATAATTTTTCATTCTTCCCTAGTTCCAGGTACTACGAAAGGATCAGGAGATGTAAAAATAAGTAAGATGACCTTTGCTTTCAAAGAACTCATTTTCATTATCATAACTGCCTCTAAATTTTGACCTTTGATCTTTTATTTTGAGTAAAGTACCTGAGAATTTACTAAGTGCTATCTCTAAATTTATATATTGCTAAGTTTTTTTTCCTTGATCTTCTTTGAAACATGCTTCTTCTTTTATTTCCATTATATTGTATGTTAAAAAATTTCTCCTCTTTGCTTTTCCTACTTACTATAATCCACCAAAAAAATGTGGGCTCCATTTCTCTTTTTTAAGTCTGTTTCTGCACAATATGATTGCAGGGCATCAATGTACCTCCATATAATGTTTCTGAAAACTAAACATCCAGCCCTCATTTCTAGTCTACACTTCAGTTTTATAACTCAAACTCCCTGTTGACTAAGTTACCATTATCTAAAATTTGGCATGACTGAAACTGATGTTCTCATTTTACCCCTAAAATTCTTTGGTTCTGAAAAGAAACAAAACGTGTCCCACCATAATCTATCTCTTTGGTACAAAGATTATTTTTGGCTAATTATTTTTAAGAAATAGCCATGAGAGAGGCCCCGAAAACAGAGTAGACTTTACCCTTTTGTAAGGGACATGACCATTTACCAGGAAAATCTCCATTAGCATGGGTATCTCCCTCTCTGTAACAGGAAAAAAAGTTTCTAAATTTTTAGAAACTTACAAATGAAAAAGACAGGAACCTAAATCTGCATAACAAACTTACCCTAATTGACTATGTCCACCCCAAGTTCCCCCCAGCCTCCCATAACTGGCTACCCCATCCTCAAATATTTTGTCTTTAACTAAGCAATAGTATTTATGGGGGTGGATTGAAACATTTTGGAGTGTTACTTTTCCTCAGTATTTTCCATGTGTACAAGAGGAGTTTAATGAACTTCTGTGTTTTTCTCCTGTTAATCTGACAAAATCTTAGAATAGTAAAAAAAAGAAAATTAATTTCCCTCTCCAACAGTTCTAGGTCTCTAAATATCATCAGAATTATCCTCTTCAAAACCCAGTCTCAAAACTTTGAAGTTCTTCTGATTTCTATCCCACAAACCAGTTATATAACAACTTCTGTTGTTTTATTTTCCTATTATATTTGTACTTTAAGATCTTGTTCCTTCATTCCTAGATTAATTTAAAGTTTTTTCAACTAATCATTTCTTTTACCTCTAATATCTTCTCCCATAGTAAGTAAAATCTGCTATCAACTGACAGATTAATCTTCTATGCCATTGCTTACTTGACTAAAAGCAGCAGCCAAACTATTTATTGGAGTAAAATCCAAATTCCTTAGAATGTTATTCCAGTCTCTGCATGATCTAACTTCAATTTGCTTTTCCAAGTCTAAATTTCACTATTACCACCCCATTATTCTTCCTAAATTATAGACACAATTGACTACTCTCTCCATTCCAAATTGTGAACATTTTGCTTAAGGTCATGTCTCCAATTACAGTGCAATGCTCTTTCTCCCCAAATGTCCAAGTACAAATCTTATCCATCATTTAGCATAAATTGTTGTCTATTGTATCTAATAATGCTCTTTTTAATTTGAAAATAGGCCCTAGCTGTTTGGCTCAGTGGTAGAGCATTGGCCTGGTGTATGGATGTCCCAGGTTTGATTTCCAGTCAGGGCACACAGAAGAAGCAACCATCTGCTTCTTCATCCCTCCCCTATCGCATCTCGTTCTCCCCTCCTCTCATTGAATTAAAAAAAAATAGTGTTCATCATTTTATGTCTTCTGTTATAAATCTTGATGTTCTTCTCTCCTGTGAACTTTCTGAGAAGAGAAGGCACATTATTTTTGTTTCTCCCGAAAATTCATTTTAGTTCCTTGCATACATTGAGAATCCAGGTAGACATTCAAATTTACTGTGTTGAATTTTGTTCTTTAATACAGGTATAATTAACTTTATTAGGTATTGCATTATACTTCTCAACATTAATAAATTTATCTTTTGTTTATAAAAATTAATAATTTTGAAGTAGTTCTTCATTTTTCCCTAACTAAAAAGAAAATTCCTAAGTAAGATGGGAAAAGGCAATAGATAAGAGATAAAACATTAAAAATTTTAATTTAACAACCTGTGTTGACACTTTACTTAAATTCTTTAAATTTCTGAGAACTTATCCTTGTAAATGGGTCTAATCTTAGTACTTATCTCAAAGGTTTTTGAAGATTAAACAAAATAATGCATATACAGTGTTTTCAATGATTCGTGACATACAACTCAACTGGTATGTATTTTTATTCATTAATTTCATCGTACTCCCCATCTTCTCAGCTGGAGGCTGTTTCATTTAAAAAATATTATGATGTACCTGTAAAATAGATCATTTTATAAAAATCTAGTTTCAAAGAATACCCTAGAATTATTTTTTTGCAATTTCTTCTGGCTTTGTCAGTTAAGTAAAGCCCCCATTTATACAGTGTGTTGTTATACTACTAATAAATAAAATAATCTAAAGCCATCAGAATAACCACTTGGTTTTTTCAAAATTTTATGAATTCTTGTAATTAATAAGGTCATTTTTTAAAAAGGAAGATATGTCTATGAAAACTCATGTAATTTTCCATGGCTGAGTTCTCAAGTTTCCCATTCCTATTGCCAATACCTCAGTAAAGGCTCCTATCATCTCTAGCCTGGACTATTGAAATAGCTTTTTAAATACTTCAATCGTACCTCTTCCCATTGTTGTCATATGTATCTTTCTAACACAGTTCTGAGCACCACTCTTCATTGTTCATAGAATTAACATAGCTTCAGAAAATAAAATCCAAAATAACTGGAATAGAATTAACATAGCTTCAGAAAATAAAATCCAAAATCACTGGAAAATACTGTTCATAATAGAGGTCTAATCTATTATTCCAGCCTTATAATGCCATTGTTTATCTCACACACAGTATACTAAGTCCAAATAAAAGACATTTTATGTACTCTTAAGTCTCATGTTTTTTTCCTTCTCCTTACAATGTCCTTCCTGGACATACTCTTTCTTTCTTTATATAAATTTTTACTCAGAGCCAACCATACTGCTTCAAAGAATATCATATTCTTTATGTTATATTCCCATAGACTTGTGTGTGTATATAGTATATGTATATATAAAATATATAAATAGATATTTTAAATGTATTATATAATGTCTTTAGAATATATTATAAATATGCATATAAAAGTGTACAAATCTACACATAAGGTTAGACATATATATTATAATCCAAGTGTGTATACATATGTTATATATAAATAAATTTATAAAACACACATACTTGGGAGTGTAAAAATTCAGATACATAACATTTTCTTTCATTAGAGTGTAACCTCTGTGAGACATGTGTCTTAGCACCTGGTACATATTAATTGATATATATTTTTAAATGTGTAAATATGTAATTGGATGAGTTTACTTTTGTTTTAATATCTAGGAAACACACAAATTTCAGGCTTTTTTGATGGTTTTCAGTAATATTTCATTGAGAGTTATTAATTTGTAAAATGTGCTTTCTGAGTCCTAATCAATTGATATCAAAAGTTATAGGACTGAAAAAAATATATAACAAAGCCTACTCCAGGCTTTAATGAGGCCATTGTTACTTGGGAAAATATCTTCTAGTGTAAAAGACTTTAACTTTGAATAAGATTTGATAGCCTGCCCCTTTCACTCAACCCCTTCATATTTAATCATGTCCACTATTAATTTCTACAGATAGTCTTGAGATTATTTTTCAAGGTAATTGAAACATCATTGACTTTTTTTTCTGTCTGGGAAGATGTTGGGCAGATAAAATATATTATGCTCACTTTGTTAAAGATGGCGCTGCCCACGTGTAAGTCCATTGATATTAATGTGTGTTGGGGGACAGGCTGTGGGCAGGCTGGGTCGGTATAGCCTAAGCCTTAGTTTTAAGACTAAGCTTTTCCCCACACCCTTGACTGATTAGATGATGTGGGGTGTTGCACTCTCATGAGGAATCTTCCTATTATGCCTCAGATAAGTGACTTTGTATCAGAGACTTCTTTGTTTGTAGATTGGATTAAAGGTTTGGATTTCTACACTATAAAGTGGGGCAGACTGGGAGCTTGTTCTCTCTTCGTTCCTGAGGTTAGCACTAGAGAGAAGAGCAGATTAAGGCCACGTGGAGAGGAGAAGCAGCCAAGATGGCAGAGTGCTAAGGAAGAAGCCAGTTTGTGCAGCTTGTGCAGAGAGAAGGAGATGGGAAACAGAGGTGAATAAGTCTGGGGAGCGAGAAACTTTTGATGCTAGGAAACTCAGATAAGTCAGTAGCTTTGTGAGCACTGAATGAGTGGGTTTTGGAGCCCAGTGTGTGTTTTTACTTGCCCACCGGGTGCAAGCTAGAATTAAAACTGACGGCTCACCAGTTCTTGGCTCCGTTGTTTCATTACCGTCTGTTCAAGTCTAATGTGAACCTGCATGGGCCAGGCTGCTATGATGGTGGCCTTGGCCACTGGCTTTACAGAAGATGACATAACATCAGCCTTTGATGCAAAGTTAAATATAATGTTATAAGCAAGGACTATGAAAGACGGGTCTTGGCTCAAATATAAAGCTCTTCAGCTATTTACAAGTATCTAGTTTTACTTGACTTTGTTGATTCTGTTTTCTGAAAATTTCTAAGCTATACTCTTTCTTATTCTCAAGATTAAGTGTTTCTGCATTTTCGCCAAGGCAATATTTTTTTTTTTCTTTTAATGTTTGGGCTTTGGTTTTCCATGTGGTCAGCTTTAATAATTAAAAATGCGTATCTTTCATTTTGTTTATAGAGTATTAATTACCCTTTTTGAGCTTTGAAGGCATCAGCCTTGAAACCTAGCCCTTGGTAGATACAGTATTTTGCTTTCCTTGTCACCAATTAATCTGTCTTCATTTTCTCTTTGTTCTTGGTTCTTTGAAAGAACTTGATAAACAAAATTGTGCCCATAACCCAGCCTTTATTTTGTGTTGGTCACAGTATTGTGAGCTAAATATACATTATTTTGTTTGATCCTTATAATAACTTCTTGGCAGAAGTCATCAGAAGACATAGCTGCCAGTTGAGCTGAGAGCTGGACCCAGGCAATGGGAAGTTTCTCATCCTCTCCGCTTTCCTTGCAATATACATTTCATTTATCTCTCCTAGAAGCCACTGCAAGGACACAGCCTTGATATAATAATGTGGTGATGAGACTACCAAGACTGAATATATATGGTTGAACAAACTTAAGGTTTCTAGTGTACACAGATACATCCCCTATATAAACTTTTAAGACTCTGTCAGGTGAATGTGGAAAACTATTTGTCTTGTGAGCATCTAGGGCAAATCTCTTAAGTTCCCTTGCTTATTAAACCTGCCACCTAGTGATCTGGAGTGGTCTGACTTGTCTGTTGGTCTTCCCCTGCCCTCCTTGTAAGGGACTATTTTCAGATTACATTTGGCAAGCTTCCTGCAAGATTTGAAAAGCAACAAACACTATGAGATTGATGCTAAAACCGAGTCATGAAGGTTAAGCAACATAATCAAAGTTCTAGGTGTACACTCAAATCTAACTGTAAGCCTACACTTTTATCTCTACGTTGTTCTGAAAACTGGAATATCATAGTGAAAACTGCTCTAGAAATGTCATCATGTATGACTTTTCTTATAAAGTTCATAGGCTTCCTTTATTTTCTTTTAAATTTGGAACTTTGGACAAAAGTAAGAATTATGGATATAATAAATGAATACTATTTATTGAACACTTATTATATGTTAAGCGTATTACTCATATAATCATTTTTTTATGCTCACAGTAATACTGTCTCCATTTTATAGATGAGAAAATTGAGTTGAAGGAAAATGTTCAGAAATAAACCTTGGTGTAGTTTAAACTCTAATAAATTCATGCTACACTAAAAGTTTATTTAAATTTCTTTTAAATATGCTTAGTTTATGAATTTAATAATACATTTTTATTTTGTATTTTGTTTCAGTCAATGAGGAAATGAACATATTTATTTCCATCTATGTCATGTTCTGAAATGCAGCTTACTAAATTTTTTAATATTTTTATGTCACAAAAACACTCCTTCCTTTTAAATAGTATCTACTAATGAACCAATGAGCAACATGCCAAGCTATCATAAGGTAAGGTTATTTGCAGCACCTCTTGTTTATTTTATTATATCATCTACACCCTATTTTAGGGTCTATCCACTTAAAATATGCATCATCTGAGTCTTTATTTGAAATGTAGAATCTCAGGTTTTATATTAAAACCACTGAATCAGAATTTGCATTTTAGCAAGCTCACCAAGAGATGACTATCAATATTGAAAAGCACTGATTTAGGCATCAAATTTGATCTATAATCACAAGAATGTGGCAAGTGAATACTCTGAACTTATCACAAAGTTAAGAAATGCTATATACTAAAATATAAGCATTTATATCAGACACCAACCAATAAAGGCAGAAAAAAACAAAATGAATTGTAGTCAAGTCTTTTGATGTTAAGAAAGGCATTATCGACATTGCATGTAATTCTATGGGTAGTAGCTAGGAAAACTAGCCCAGAACTTCAAAGGGTTGAAAAGAATGAAAAAATAATTGCCAATAAAACATACCAGAATTTTATCTTATAGGGGCTACGCTATAAGGAATACATTCTTGATTCACTTAAATTCTTGTTCCAAGAAAACTGTTTTTTTGTGCTATATAGACTACGAACATATATTTTTCTCCTGAGTGCTTCCCTAAAAATTGACTTAATAATTCATTGTAGAGTTTTCCTAGGGGTTGAAATAAATTCGCAGTTTTTTAAATCAAATTTTTCTTTTCTGTTCTTGAAACTGAGGTATTAATAAAATTCTAGACTCCTGGTGGATTTTTTTTCTTTTTTACACTGCTTCTCAAAGTTTAATATAAGCAATTGTTTGATCATATGCAAAAATTGTTAAAATGCTTTAGAAAAAATTATTCTAGCCTTAGACTTAAATTCATCTCTTTTCTGCCTTTAAATTGTGCTAGGATGTAATATGAGGAGAAAAAACAAGTTGGGAGTCAGTAATAGAGCCACTTTAATTTTTTATTATCATTCTTATTTTAATAAAGATTTAAATAAGGGTGTGAGAAACTTTTATAACATCACAAAAATATAAAATAGAATTTTTGAAATACAGCACTGTTATACTATTGCCGTTTTTCTAATTACATATTTTTTTAGTTCCCGCTATTGAATTATTTAAACCTTCACCACCCTGCCACACACATAAACAAACACACACATGAGAGAGAGAATGGGTTTAAACACAACTTAATAGTGCTACCTGGACAAATAAAATGATTCTAATGTCAACATCTGGTCTACAGCAGAAAATAGAATCTATACCCAGCCTCTAGGAACCTATGGTACAATAAAGTGACAGATATGATATTTAGAGAACAATAAAAAAGAGTATGTAATTTTTTTGTTAAAATATTATTTTCTAGCCTGTAGCATAAATGTTCAATAGGAGTTTAAAAAATACAGGGAAGAGTGTAGGAATAATGAAACCATCTAACATGTGGAAATTATATAAAAACCTTAGCATTCATATTGCTAATCAATAATGTCATATGGATTGTCTACTCTTAAATGTAAATCAATACTAACTTTCAAAACTGCAATTCAGCAATTCATTAATTATTCTTTACAAATTGCACCAAAGAGTTGACCACAGATTTTTCATGGTTTCCCTAAATCAATGCAAAGGACACATCAAATGTAAAATGTTTCATGTTTCTAAGCTTACTAAAAATAATTTCTGCTAATGGACTACAATTTAAATAGCCTAAGAATAAAAACATTTCAAGAGGTTACACCTGTTATTAACCTGTAAAATGGCTTGAAACTAGAACTTAAAACTAGGCAACATTCAGATGGACACTCAAGGTTAGCAAATTAAAACGGAAAAAAAGAGATTTAAAGAAAACCTAGAAGAAATTCAATTCTATGTTCAGGTATTTGCTTCCTCTGACACTTTGTTGTATTTAAGAATACCTAAAATGCTTATTCAAATGCGTAAGATTCCTTTTAGCTTGACGCTTTTAAATCCTTCCTGAAAGGTTGGGCCTGCAGGGTAGGCTTTACAACCTAGCTACCATTCTGCTCTGCCTGGTAAAGTACAGACTTTTATAGTATGCTTTGTAAATATCAACAGTTTTGTACCTGAACTCAAGCTTAAGGAACACAGCAAAAATGCAGCCTCCAGCAAACACACCATGTCACCCTGAAGGGATCTGGGTAGAATTCAATTAGAAAGGTAAATAAGCAAGGAGGAAATATTGGTGGAAAAGAAAATCATAAGAAAGGAGATGAAAGGTATTGCAAAAGTGAAGACATGAAAAAATAAAAAGCTAATATCTGGATTTGCAAAATGGGTAATGTAAAGCCAGTAGTCGAGGCCACCATCAGAGCCGCCTGGCCAGTGAAGGTTTGCATTAGATTCGTACAGTCGGTAATGAAACAATGGAGTCAAGAACTGGTGAGCCATCAGCTTTAATTCTAGCTTGCACCTGGCGGGCAAGCAAAAACACACACTGGGCTCCAAAACCCACTCATTCAGTGCTCACAAAGCTACTGACTTATCCGAGTTTCCTAGAATCAAAGGTTTCTAGTTCACCAGACTTATTCACCTCTGTTTCCCATCTCCTTCTCCAGCACAAACTCTGTACTAACTGGTTTCTCCCTCAGCACTCCACCATCTTGGCTGCTTCTCCTGGCCTCCTCCACGTGGCCTTTCTCTGCTTTTCTCTCTAATGCTAATCTCAGGAACCCAGAGAGCAAGCTCCTAGTCTGCCCCACTTTATAATGTAGATTCAAAACCTTTAATCCAATCTATAAACAAGGAAGTCTCTGATACAAAGTTATTTATCTGAGACATACTGGGAGAATTCCTCATGAGAGTGCACCACCCCACATCATCCAATCAGTCAGAGGTGTGGGGAAAAGCTCACTCTTTAAACTTGTACATGGGCAGCGCCATTTTTAACAAAGTGAGCATAATATATTTCATCTGCCCAACAGGTAAAAATGGGGAAATGAAAAAGAAAAAGTCAGAAAAAAATCATAAAGTTATGGAAGAGACTGAGTGGCACAGTGGATAGAGCATCAGCCTGGGACACTGAGGACCCAGGTGCGAAAACCCGTGGTCACCAGCTTGAGCGCAGGATAATAGTCCTGACTCCAATGGTCGATGGCTTGAGTGCAAAGGACGCTGGCTTGAAGTCCAAGTTCGCTGGCTTGAAGCCCAAGGTCAGTGACTTGAGCAAGGGGTCACTGGCTCTACTGAAGCCAACCTTCCCCCACCCCTGGTTAAGGCACATGAGAAAGCAATCAATAAACAACTGAAGTGCTTCAACTATGAGTTGATGCTTCTCATCTCTCTCCCTTCCTCTTTGTCTATCTCTCACTAAAAAAGAAAAAGAAAAAGAAAACACTTATGGAAGATAAGATTAAATTTTACTTTAGACCAAAATAATTCAACTTGATTATACTGACAGACTTTCCTTATTGTGTTAAGCTTATGTGTAAGGCCAGTAGCCATGGCCACCATCACAGCCACCTGGCCTATGAAGGTTCACATTTTATTTGGACAGATGGTAGTGAAACAATGGAGCCAAGAACTGGTAGGTCATTAGCTTTAATCCTAGCTTGCACCTAGCAGGTAAGAAATACACACAGTAGGAAAACACTTCCCTTTCAATTCAGGACTCCCAAAGCCACTGACTTATCCAAGTTTCCTAGAATCAAAGGTTTGCACCTCACCAGACTTATTCACCTCAGTGCCCCATCTCCTTCTCGCTGCACAAACTGGCTTCTCCTTCAGCATTCCACTATCTTGGCTGCTTCTGCTCTCCTCCATGTGGCCTTTCTCTGCCTTCTCTTCTAATGCTAATCTCAGGAACAGAGAGAGAGAGAGCAAGCCCCATTTTATAGTGTAGAAATCAAAATCTTTTAATTCAATATACAAACAAGGAAGTCTCTGATACAAAGTCACTTATCTGAGGCATAATGGAATTCCTCATAAGAGTGCATCACCCCCTATCATGCAACAGTCAAGGGTGTGGGGAAAAGTTTAGTCTTAAAACTAAGCCTCAGGCTATAATGACCCAACCTGCTTACAGCCTGTCCTCCCCCACACAATGCAGACTATAAGCAAGCAAACATATATATCAATTTACAAACTTACTTGACCAAAATTATGTAAATAACATGGTAGAAAAATGATATAAGATTTTACATTAAAGGAATACAAACTGCATTTTTATTTTTTATTTTTTTGCAGAACCAGTTTAATGTAAGTAAAACCTGGAAGATCTGAATGAACAGAACTAGAATGTGTTATTCCAATTTAGAATCTTTATAAAGCATCTAGTTTATTTGTGTTACAGCTCTGTGTGCTCAACCCAGTACCAGTCACTTACCGTTTATTTACATGAGCCCTTTTCATGTAGTAAAGGCGAGATGAATAAATATGGTTGAGATTAATGGGTGGTAAAATAAAGGTATGCTTTCTTGCCATTCCTTTTGTTTTGTGTGATCAGCATGACTCGTTAGTTAAACAGGAAAAAAAATTTAAAGAAAATGGGTATCTTAGTTCCACTGCCAAAATAAATATCATAGGTGAAGTGGCTAAAACAACAGAAATTTATTTCTCTCAGTTCTTGAGGTCAGGGTTTTAGCACAACCAGGTTCTGGGGAGAGCGCTGTAAGGTCAGGAACCAAGGCCACCATCAGAGTCGCCTGGCCAGTGCAGGTTCGCATTTGATTTGGACAGTCAGTAATGAAACAATGGAGTCAAGAACTGGTGAGCCATCAGCTTTAATCCTAGCTTGCACCTGGTGGGCAAGTAAAAGCAAACACTGGGCTCCAAAACCCACTCATTCAGTGCTCACAAAGCTACTGACTTATCCAAGTTTCCTAGCATCAAAGATTTCTAGCTCACCAGACTTATTCACCTCTGTTTCCCATCTCCTTCTCTCTGTACAAACTGGTTTCTTCCTCAGCACTCCACCAGCTTGGCTGCTTCTCCTCTCCTCCATGTGGCCTTAATCTGCTCTCCTCTCTAATGCTAACCTCAGGAACCTAGAGAGAGCTAGCTCCCAACCTGCCCCACTTTATAGTGTAGAATCAAAACATTTAATCCAATTATACAAACAAGGAAGTCTCTGATACAAAGTCACTTATCTGAGGCATAATGGGAGGATTCCTCATGAGAGTGCACCACTCCACATCATCCAATCAGTCAAGGGTGTGGGGAAAAGCTTACTCTTAAAACTAAGCCTTAGGCTATAATGACCTGGCCTTCCCACAGCCTGTCTCCCAACACACATTAATATCAACAGACTTCCATGTGAGCAGTGCCATCTTTAACAAAGTGAGCATAATATATTTTATCTGCCCCACAAGTGTTCTGGTTTGTAGATAACCATCTTGCTGTATTTTTACATGGTCAGAAAGAAAGCACTTTTTTGTCTTTTTTGCTAAAAGCAAAAAACCTATCCATAAGGGCTCCCTTTTCATGACTAAATTATTTTCCAAAGGTCCCACTTTAAAAAATCATCACATTAATTATTGGGGTTTCATCATTTTGATTTCAATAAAACACATATATTCCACCCATAACAACAGGGGTACACTTCTCGTAAGCAACATCTGCTTTAAGCCACAATTTTATTCTTTTTCTTTTCCCTTTGTGTGTGTATGTGTGTGGGGGGAAAGGGTGTATCATAAACAAGATCAAGAAGTAATTTACCAATATATATGCATGACTTTATGCCATAAATACAAATCTGAAGTGATAAGATGCTTATTTGATATTAGAAACACTTAATAATGTACATATGCATACACACACGTATATGTATATGTAAGGTGGGGCAGAAGTAGGCCTATAGTTGTTACATAAAAATTAACACAATAATTAATAAGTAATAATAAAAGAATAAATGTTTTTCACAACTATAAACCTCCTGTTGTCTCACTCTGTGTGTATATGTATTTATATATTTCTCTTGATAAATTATAATTATTAAAGAATATGGTAAAGTATCAAAACTTATTTTTTTAATTTAAGCATTCATATTTTATAATTAAACACATCCAGATGTGTAGTTATTTAAAATTTATAAAAGATAATTATAAAATCTTGGATATAAATTGCTTTAAATAGTTTTAGTTGTGACCTGACCAGGCAGTGGCACAGTGGATAGAGGGTCAACTGACCTGACCAGGCAGTGGCACAGTGGATAGAGTGTCAACCTGGGATGCTGATGACACAGGTTTGAAACGTGGGTGTTGCCAGCTTGAGCATGGGGTTACCAGCCTGAGTATAGGATGATAGACATGACCCCATCATCACTAGCTGGAGCCCAATGTCACTGGCTCAAGCAAGCGGTCACTGGCTCAGCTGAAGACCCCAGTCAAAGCACGTATGAAAAAGCAATCAATGAACTACTAAGGTGCTGCAACAAATTGATGCTTCGCATCTCTCTCCCTTCCTATCTATCTGTTCCTGCCTCTGTCTCTGACTCTGTTTCGTATGCTTAAAAAAAAAGTTTTAGTTGTGTTATAATAAATATAAATAAAAAAGATCATAGTAGCTTTTTAAAAAATAAATTCACAGGGCGGAGCAAGATGGCGACGGAGTAGGCGGACGTACCAACTTCCAACTCCCAGAACCAAAGTGGATTACAACTCAATTTTAATAACCATCACCTGGATAAACCAACTTTGAACAAAACTAAGTGGACTCTTCAACCAAGGAACACAGAAGAAGCCACATTGAGACTGGTAGGAATAGCGAAAACGCGAAGAGGGCTGCCCAGCTCCCCGGAGCAAACGGCAGCCCGGAGAGACCCGCGGGGCGGGAGGAGAGTTTGGCGGAGAGGGAGGAACCTGGGTCCCAGGAACCAAGCCCCAGCCTCCAGTCCTAGAGCCTAAAAGAGGCGTTTGGACAGTATTGAGCTGTGAAACAAGTGAGGGAGCTCCCAGGCCTACAGTGTGGAGTATTAGGTCCCTTCCTACTCTGCTGAGGGCTGCTTAAGGGTTTGGGGCGGCAGGACGCTGAAAGGCGGTTCTGTCGGCGTGGGCAGAGGCCAAGCCGGTGGGAGATCGGTCTAGCCCAGAGGGCCAGAGGGGACCGCGAAAGCGGTCCGGAAGCTGCGGGCCCGCCTTTGGTCCCACTTACGGGGACAAAGCAGGAGGCCAGGAACGGGCAGGCCCTGCGCAAGCCGGCCCTGACCGCGGGGACCGGGCTAGGACCAGGGACGGGCAGAGGCTGTGGCTGAGCTGACGCTACCAGTCCCCACCCCCACCCCCGGCCGGAGAAACCGCGGTTGGCCAGTGTACGTGCGTGAGCGGGCTCCGAGCGCAGGAACGGGGTGGACCCCGAGACAAGTCGAGGCTCGCACCTGAGCCCACGCTATTATCCCCATCTGGCCGGAGAAAACGCGGATAGCATTCATACGTGCACGAGCGGGCTCCGAACGCGGGGGCGGGGTAGAGTCCAGGACGAGCGGAAGTACGCAGATCGGCGGAAGCCAGCAAACACGCCCGCCCCAATAAACCTTGGTTTCCGACCCTGCGCAAAGGGCCCTGGCCTCGAGGGCGGGGCTAAAGCTCCTGACGGGCAAAAGCTTACAGCTGAGAGCACGTCAAAAGCCCCGCCTAACCCGCGGAACTGTAGCGAGCAGGCTCCGACTGCTGGTTCTGGGCAGAAGTCCGGAAATAGGCTGGGTCCGCAGCTGAGGAAAGGTGCTCGCCTCTACCCTTGGTGCTAATCTTGTGGCTTCAGTCACAGCCCCTCCCACGGAGGAGAGGCAGAAATCACAGCAAAAGCCACAGTGGGCCAGCGCTGGCAACGCTCATACCCAACCACCCTAGGCACCGGCAGAGGGGGTGGGGGGCCTGCAGATAGACCACACCTAGAGAACACAAAGGCAACACCTACTGGACTCCAGTGGCCACAACTTGCTTATACACAGAAAAAATGGGCAGGCAGAGGAATGCAAACCAAATGAATCAAGAGAAATCCCCAGAGAAGGACCTGAGTGAACCAGATATAACCAAATTACCAGAAGCAGAATTTAGAATAATGATAGTTAGGATGTTCAAAGAAATTAGAGCAACAATGGATAGTCATTATGAACACCTAAATAAAGAGATAACAAGTATAAAAAATGAAATTGAAATAATAAAAAAGAATCAGACAGAAATGACAAATACAGTATCAGAACTGAAGACCACAATGGAAGGAATTAAAAGCAGGATGGATGACGCTGAGGATCGAATAAGCGAGTTAGAGGACACAATAAACAAAGGCACAGAAGCAGAGAAGAAAAAGGAAAAGAGACTTAAAAAATGTGAGGAAACTCTAAGGGAGCTTTGTGACAACATGAAGAGAAACAACATTCGCATCATAGGGGTGCCTGAAGAAGAGGAGAGAGGACAGGAAATGGAAACTTTGTTCAATCAAATTATAGCAGAAAACTTTTCTAAATTAAGGCTGGGAAACACTCCACACATTCAAGAAGCACACAGAACTCCATTAAGGAGAAACCCAAAAAAATCTACACCAAGACACATCATAGTTAAAATACCAAAGCTAATGGATAAAGAAAAAATTTTAAAAGCTGCTAGAGAAAAAAAGACTATCACCTACAAAGGAGCCCCCATAAGGATGACATCAGACTTCTCAACAGAAACACTTGAGGCCAGAAGGGAATGGCAAGAAATAATCAAAGTAATGCAGAACAAGAACCTACAACCAAGACTACTTTATCCAGCAAGGCTAACATTTAAAATTGAAGGAGAAATAAAGAGCTTCCCAGAAAAAGAAAGCCTGAAGGAATTCATAAAAACCAAACCAATTCTGCAAGAGATACTAAGGGGCCTCTTGTGAACAGTTTAAAGGGAGGAATGAATAGAGCAAAAGAAGAATACAGCTTTAAAGAATAAAATGGCAATAAACAACTACATATCAATAATAACCTTAAATGTAAATGGATTAAATGATCCAATCAAAAGACATAGGGTAGCTGCATGGATAAAGAAACAGGACCCATACATATGCTGTCTACAAGAGACACACCTTAAAACAAAAGATGCTCATAGACTGAAGGTAAAAGGATGGAAAAAAATATTCCATGCAAATGGAAACGAAAAAAAAGCAGGGGTAGCAATACTTGTATCAGACAAAATGGACTTTAAAACAAAGGCTGTAGTAAGAGATAAAAGAGGACACTACATAATGATAAAGGGAACAATTCAACAGGAAGATATAACTATTGTAAATATCTATGCACCAAATATAGGAGCCCCGACATACATAAAGCAGACTTTGATGGACATAAAGGGCGAGATTAACAGCAATACTATCATAGTAGGGGATTTCAATACCCCCCTAACAACACTGGATAGATCCTCAAGAAAGAAAATTAATAAAGAAACAGCAGACTTAAAGGAGACACTAGATCAACTTGATTTAATAGATATCTTCAGAACTTTTCACCCTAAAGCAGTAGAATATACATTCTTCTCAAGCGCTCATGGTACGTTTTCTAGGATAGACCACATGTTAGGACACAAAAATGGTCTCAATAAATTTAAGAAGATTGAAATCATATCAAGCATTTTCTCTGATCACAATGCCATGAAACTAGAAATTAACCACAAAAGAAAAGCTGAAAAATACTCAAACACTTGGAAACTAAATAGCATGTTATTAAATAATGAATGGATTAACAATGAGATCAAAGAAGAAATAAAAAAGTTTCTAGAAACAAATGATAATGAGCATACATCAACTCAAAATTTATGGGACACAGCAAAAGCAGTTCTGAGAGGGAAGTTTATTGCACTACAGGCATATCATAAGAAGCTAGAAAAAGCTCAAATAAGCAACCTGACCCTGCATCTAAAAGAACTAGAAAAACAACAACAAATAAAACCTAAGACAAGTAGAAGAAAGGAAATAATAAAGGTCAGAGCAGAAATAAATGACATAGAGGCTAAGGAAACAATACAGAGGATCAATGAAACAAGAAGCTGGTTCTTTGAAAAGGTAAACAAGATTGATGAACCTTTAACTAGACTCACCAAGAAAAAAAGAGAGAGGACTCAAATAAATAAAATTAGAAAGGACAGTGGAGAAATAACAACTGATACAACAGAAATACAAAGCATTGTAAGAAAATACTATGAAGAACTATATGCCAAAAAATTAGACAATCTTGGTGAAATGGACAAATTTCTTGAATCATATAACCTTCCAAAAATCAATCTGGAAGAATCAGAACACCTAAACAGACCAATTACAGCAAATGAGATCGAAACAGTTATCAAAAAACTCCCAAAAAAGAAAAGTCCTGGGCCTGATGGCTTCACAAGTGAATTCTATCAAAAATTCAAAGAAGAACTAACTCCTATTCTCCTGAAGCTATTTCAAAAAATTCAAGAGGAAGGAAGACTTCCAAACTCCTTTTATGAGGCGAGCATAATTCTGATCCCAAAACCGGGCAAAGACAACACAAAGAAAGAAAATTATAGGCCTATATCCCTGATGAATTTAGACGCTAAAATTCTCAACAAAATATTAGCCAACCGGATCCAGCAATATATGAAAAAAATCATACACCACGATCAAGTGGGATTTATTCTAGAGAGGCAAGGCTGGTTCAATATTCGCAAGTCAATCAATGTGATTCACCACATAAACAAAAGGAAGGACAAAAATCACATGATAATTTCAATAGATGCAGAAAAGGCATTTGATAAAATCCAGCACCCATTCATGCTCAAAACTCTCAGTAAAGTGGGAATACAGGGATCATTCCTTAACATGATAAAGGCCATCTACGATAAACCGACAGCAAACATCATACTAAATGGACAAAGATTAAAAGCAATCCCCTTAAGATCAGGAACCAGGCAGGGTTGCCCACTTTCACCACTCTTATTCAACATAGTTCTGGAAGTCCTAGCTACAGCAATTAGACAAGAAGAAGAAATAAAAGGCATCCAAATTGGAAAAGAAGAAGTAAAACTGTCATTATTTGCAGATGATATGATATTGTATATTGAAAAACCTAAAGTCTCAGTCAAAAAACTACTGGACCTTATAAATGAATTCAGCAAGGTGGCAGGATATAAAATTAATACTCAGAAATCAGAGGCATTTCTATACACCAACAATGAAATATCAGCAAAAGAAATTAAGGAAACAATCCACTTCACTATTGCAGCCAAAAAAATAAAGTACCTAGGAGTAAATTTAACCAAGGAGGTTAAGGACTTGTACTCAGAAAATTATAGAACATTGATAAAAGAAATCAAGGAAGATACAAACAAGTGGAAGCACATACCGTGCTCATGGCTAGGAAGAATAAACATCATTAAAATGTCTATATTACCCAAAGCAATTTATAAATTCAATGCAATACCAATTAAAATACCAATGACATACTTCAAAGATATAGAACACATATTCCAAAAATTTATATGGAACCAAAAAAGAACACGAATAGCCTCAGCAATCTTAAAAAGAAAAAATAAAGCAGGAGGTATCACTCTTCCTGATATCAAGGTTTACTACAAGGCCATTATACTCAAGACAGCCTGGTACTGGCATAAGAACAGGCACATAGATCAATGGAACAGAACAGAGAACCCAGAAATAAACCCACAGCTTTATGGACAACTGATATTTGACAAAGGAGGAAAGAACATACAATGGAGTAAAGACAGCCTCTTTAACAAATGGTGTTGGGAAAATTGGACATCTACCTGCAAAAAAATGAAACTAGACCATCAACTTACACCATTCACAAAAACAAACTCAAAATGGATAAAAGACTTAAATGTAAGCCGTGAAACCATAAACATCTTAGAAGAAAACATAGGCAGCAAGCTCTCCGACATCTGTAGCAGCGGTATATTTGCCGATTTATCTTCATGGGCAACTGAAATAAAAGGCAAGATAAACAAATGGGACTATATCAAACTAAAAAGTTTTTGCACAGCTAAAGACAATAGGAACAGAATAAAAAGACAAACCACACAATGGGAGAACATATTCGACAGCACATCTGATAAGGGGTTAATAACTAAAATTTATAAAGAACTTATAAAAAGCAACACCAGGAAGACAAACAACCCAATCAAAAAATGGGCAAAAGAAATGAATAGAAATTTCTCCAAAGAGGACATACAGATGGCCAATAGGCATATGAAAAAATGCTCAACATCACTAATCATTAGAGAAATGCAAATTAAAACCACAATGAGATATCACCTCACACCAGTCAGAATGGCACTTATCAGCAAAACAACACAGAATAAGTGCTGGCGAGGATGTGGAGAAAAGGGAACCCTACTGCACTGCTGGTGGGAATGCAGACTGGTGCAGCCACTGTGGAAAACAGTTTGGAGATTCCTCAGAAAATTAAAAATCGAACTGCCTTTTGACCCAGCTATCCCACTTTTAGGAATATACCCTAAGAACACCATAGCACTGTTTGAAAAGAAGAAATGCGCCCCCATGTTCGTGGCAGCATTGTTCACAATAGCGAAGATCTGGAACCAGCCCAAGTGTCCGTCAGAAGACGAGTGGATTAAAAAGCTATGGTACATATATACTATGGAATACTACTCAGCCATAAGAAACGATGACATCGAATCATTTATAACAAAATGGATGTACCTTGATAACATTATACGGAGTGAAATAAGTAAATCAGAAAAAAAGAAAAACTGAGAACAGCACGATTACATACATAGGTGGGACATGAAAGTGAGGGTATGAGACATGGACAAGAGAGTGGTGGTTATGGGATGGGGGGAGGGAGGGAAGAATGGGATAGGGAGGAGGGGAGGGACGCAGGGAAAACCAGATTGAAGGTGACAGAGGACAATTTGACTTTTGGTGATGGGTATGCAACACAATTGAATGATAAGATAACCTGGAGATGTTTTCATTGTACATATGTACCCTGATTTATTGATGTCACCCCATTAGAATTAATAATAATAAAATATATAAAAAAAAAAATAAAAATAAATTCAGCTTTCATATTCTTCTATTAAAATAGTAAGTTGACCATCTGTAAATGTCTTCAGTGACCTCCTCATTTTGAAATATTCAGCAGCAGACAATCATGCAACAATTCAAAAAAGAATATTTAAAATAAGGAACCACTCAGGAACAATAGCAATGTAATAACTTATATTTTGATTCAATTCATCCTTTAATTCTCCTCATGTAATAGTAATACAAATAGCAATTAAGAAATATGCCTTTCACGAGTTAACCATTTCCAATAAAATTTTACTTATTTTTATAAGACAGCTATCTTTCTTACCCAAAAGTAACAGGTTTAAATTCTTATGAAAAGAAAAATTTATGATAGGCTACCAGGTTTGCCATTGCTATATCTGTCATTTAATTGTAGCATTTATTTAATTTTAAACATTCTTCAATTTAACTCACATATATTTGAAATAAAATATGCAAATAAATTCAGTCTCTGGAGAAGGGTAAATTGAAGCATGAAGCAGAATAGATTTTCATTTTCCTAATGCACTTTGGCACTTCTGCGTGTCCACTTACATCAGCCTATGAAAGTACCTCCAGTTCTGTTAGCCCCCAAGAATGTGTTAAAATGACATGGTAAATTTGGAGTTCTGAGAGTAAATAAGCTTTGTGTGAAAAAAAGTCTTCCAGACCACAAAGGTATAAGCAGAAACATTCCATGCATTTTAAATGCCTATAATCATGATTCTCCACCACAAAATGTAATATATGTTCTATCAGAATAATTATTTTTCTTTATAAGTATCAGTGCCACCAAACCAACTTTCCTACTCACATTCTGTCCTGGTCAGTGCGCAGTGTAATGCTGCTGAGAGTGTGAGGAAGGGAAGAGAAGAATCCATTCAGGTACTTGAGGCGTTTTGACATTAAGCACCTAGTACTGTAATTAGCCAAGTATCTAGCTGTATAATGTGATGAGAACATGACAAATAAATCAGACGAAAATTATTGCAAAAATATCCCACTAAAAATAATAATAATAGCAAGTCAGTTAATGTGGAGGTGAATCTCTCTTTCTAAAGTATTGTCATGATTTACCGCAGTAAAATCTATGTAAAAATAAAATGACTTGCAAAGACAAGGTAAGAAGACTGCTTTTAACAAGTCTTTTTGACTCAGTGTCAGTAGTCTTTGTGGTATCCTCCCTTACAGAGCACAGTGGGACTAAGTTTATTGTTAATCACTTTCTGATGACAGTGTAAAAGAAAAGATCAAGGTCAAAGTTAATGGTGCAAAATTTTTTGTTTGCTTTGGTATGTCTAAATATACTGGCACTTTTCTATACATTTCCTTACCATTAGTGAGGTCTAAGTCTTTTCTTTTCAAAGGTCAAAATTCTTCATCTAAAAATAATTGCTTTCATTCATGAGAAAAGAGAGTAAACACAACACTAAGGCTATTATAAAAAGGACAGGGAGTCATTTAACTCTTTGGGGTTACCCTAGAAGCAAACATGCTAATAAGAATTCAAATGTGGCCTGACCAGGCGGTAGCACAGTGGATAGAGCGTCAGACTGGGTTGCAGAAGAGACCCCAAGCTTGCCAGCTTAAGCGCGGGCCCATCTGGCTTGAGCAAAACCTCACCAACTTGGACCCAAGGTCGCTGGCTCCAGCAAAGGATGGCTCGGTCTGCTGAAGGTCCACGGTCAAGGCACATGTGAGAAAGCAATCAATGAACAACTAAGGTGTCGCAACAGCAATGAAAAACTAATGATTGATGCTTCTCACCTCTCTCCATTCCTGTCTGTCTGTCCCTATCTACACCTCTCTCTGACTCTCTCTCTGTCACTGTAAAAAAAAAAAAAAAAAAAAAAAAGAATTCACTTGCAATCAGAAATGTCCTTGGCTCATTTTGAGATTGATCATTTTGTGTATAACTGCTCATATATTTCTCCCAGTCTGGTTTTTTCTTTTTACCTAATTAGAATCCCAGTGAATTTAGGCATTAAATTCTTTTAAAATTTTCTTTTCTTTTACTAAGTCAAAGGGATTAAAATAAAGAGTAAAAAATATGATAGGGAAATAGAAGATATTTTCTCCTTTCTTATCTAACCTGACCAATTTTTTGAGTCAAGCTCGCTGTGAGCTCTGCTGACTGGCAGAACGGAAAGCCCGGGTGCACCTAAAGAAGGGAGGTCACTTCTCTCCACTAGCTGGGAATTCTTTCTGACACTACTATGTTAAGTTACCAATTGTCCTATAGCTACCAGTTGAAAAAAAATATGCATATAATCAAGTACTGAAGCCAATATAAAAACAAGAGTAGAGAACCAAAATTATAGCTTTTTATAAAAGTGAACTGGTTAAAAAATAATTACTATCATTTTTTTTTCATTCAAAGTTATATATTTTGAGTTTCAAAGATACAAGAAAACCTAATTGAAATTTATAAAATATACTCTGAGGATAAATACTATTCTCTATCATATGTTAATAATTTGATCTATTTCTCCATTAAGTATGTTAGCATTTTGCCCAAGGCTTGACTCTTGTAGCTTTTTTGTTCCTCAAAGAAAATTTGTCAAATGAGTGATCTTACGGTTGGGTAAGAATTAGGCATATGATGAAAGAGGGGCTGGTTCTGTAATATACATGAGAATAAGAAAAGATATAAGTTGGAATTTTTGAAAAAGTAAATCTGTGTGTCTCAATATTACATTTTGCTTGACTAAATATTTGGGGCTAATTTTACTGAAAAACATAACCTTTGGAAAGATGAAGAAATAATTATATGAATACACAAGTTCATTGCTGGTGTTTATTGGTGTCAATGATTATTATCCACATTTTTATAGAACAGGAAATTGAGTTTAGTAGATATGATGTATCCAAAGCCACATAGTTAATAAATAAATTGAAAAAGGGTTAGAAATTTTCTTTCAAGGGATGCTGATCTTATAAAACCTCTGTTTTTGTTTCTACAAAGAAACTTTATTTTTTACTCTAATAAAACACATGCATTTGGGTTGTTTGTAATGGACCTGTATATGAATCACTACATTTTCTCTAGTTTATATTTGGAGTTTCCTCTACATAAGTCTTGGAGACAGTGTAAGTTGTATACTATGTTCAAATTTCTTATCTGCAAATGGGAATAGAAACAGAACCAAACTCAATGGGCTGTTTTAAGAATTAAGAGATAGTCCATGTAAAAGTATTTTATGTAGCTGATGACCTACACATTTAATATTAATTTTCTACAATCTTCCTTTTATCCTTCATAACAGAAATAATCAGAGCTCAATATAAGTTGGTTCTTTTTTGTCAACTACAAAAAAGAAACTGGTCTGAAGTTTCCCCAAACCATCCCATTTTCCTCTACATTTCCAGGACTGTTCCTTTTCTAAGCTCTCACAATCTTTGAGAAGGTTAGCATATGGATCCTTATATAATATTCTAATTTTGATTTCATTTAAAGCCAAAATTAGCATAGTTTTCAGAACTTGTTTTTCTTTTCTTTTTAAAACCTTTTCTACTTTTAAATGCAAGGTTTTCATTTGTTTATAAAAAGCACAGTCTGGTGATAAAAATAATCTTTGGACAAGTAGTCCTCAAAGACCCTACTACCCTCTACAAACAAGCGAGTAAGAATCTAATGATTAGGGCAGGAACTATTATGTGACAGTTTAAATGTAACCTAAGGAGTTATTCACTCTGGAATTCCAAGTTTGTCTCACTACAGCTCTGCAGTGTATTCACCTGTTTTGTGTCCAACTGGCCTCTATGCACTTAGCTATTCAATAACAGGAAGCATGTGTTATTCATATCTTTGGCCCCAAAACCTGGCAGCATTGGCATATCATAGACATTTATGTTCTCAAAGAATGAATGAAATCCAGGGTAGACATTTGTAACTTTGGGGACACAGCTCAATATGGGAGTCAGACAGTCATTCTCAGCTAGTTAAATCTGGGAAGTGGAAAAACCCTAGCTATTAAATGCAGAGACTAGAATGTACAATAAAAATAATCTCAGCTGTCAAAAATACACATAGAGGAAATGACAGGAAGAGAATCCAGTGGCAAAAAAGAGACAAAAATAATTTGACTGAAAACGAAGTCTCCCCTGCCACTGTCCAGTCAGCTTGTCAGTTTAATTTGCAGTCAGAGGAGAGGAGATGAGTCAAAACAGGTGTTTGGTTTTTCTCTCTTTTTAATGGGAGAAAATCAAGTGCAAGCGCGGCTCTGGCAGCTGTGAAGAGCTGCTGACAGACACCTGTGCTTGCCACGTCCTATGCTCATGAGATAGGTCCAAAGCAGCCACAGAAGCTGATAAAACAAGCTGAGGGTACAGGTAGAGGAGGAAGCCTGAAGAAAAACAGCGCTGGGTAAAAGCAGAAGGAAAAGGAAGAACAAATTGTGCTTCTAACATGTCCAATTTCAAAATGTCCATTTTTATCTTTGTTTTTCTAATTAGTACAAAGACATACTCTTTCTTTTTCCTCCTTCTGTTCACTAAAGAAGTGTGATAAAAGTGGTTAAAAATAAAATATTTGCCTTATGCGCAGTACACAACTCCACATACCTGCCAGGCTCAACTAAAGCTTTATTTTTCCCTGGGTATATATAATCCTTCCCTGCCCCATCTCCCCACCTTCCCACTCGCACAAGGATAATAGAAAGGAAAAAAATATATTTTCTGTGAGAAAAATTGTGTTGAACTCAAAGGAAACTTGCCTTGTCTCCAAGTCTGAGGGCTCCCGTTGGCACAGGTGTGCCATTACGATGATGGGGGCCTGGGAGAGGAGTGGGTGGATGGGAGGGGCTCTTTCATCAGAGGAGGTCATCGTGACCACAGATTTTTAAATATAATTTAAAACAGAGGCCCTGTCTGGGTATCTAGGTTGGTTAGAACATCCTACCGACAAAGTTGTGGCACATACATCCTCAGTCAGGGCACATACAGAAAATCAACCAGTGACTGCATAATAAGTCAAACAACAAAATTCACATTTCTCTTTTTCTCTTTCTCTTTCTCTCTCTCTCTCTGTCTCCCCCTCTTTGACTACCTCCCTTCTACTCTCTCTAAAAATCAATAAAAATTAAAATAAAATAGATACAAACAACAACTGTGACAGTGTGTGCCCTAGCCTTCATTAGCATCTTTGTTCTGAGACTTCTTGTTCTAACACTCTCTAATAAATAGTATTTTGGTGCTATTTACAGTGGAGAACAGAAAGATGATGCTTATGAATGACTGATTTATGCTAAAGAATAAAGTAACAGAAGAAAAATTAAGCATGTATTTAAAAGTAATATTCTTCTCAAGATCCTGTTATTTAAATTATCTAATATAGTGCCCTCTGCATGATTTTGATGTCAATATAGATCAATGTGGGCACCATGGAAGCTGATGAACACTCTGAGACTTAACCCTGAAAGGAGGCTTAGCAAGAACATAAGAATTCAAAGTGTATTAGTGGGTTCAGCATATTTAAGAAAAATACTAAAGATGCTAGAAATTAATAACGCACAATATTTACCCTCTCAACAGCTGAGATTCTGAGGAACAAAAAGGCATTCAATACATTAAAATACAAGATTGTCACTAAAAATATTAAAAGTAATAGTGTGCAATGGGAATATAGTTAATTGGCATTAAATTTCGTTTTCAGTTTAGGGGTTAGAAAAGGCTTCCAGAACTGTTGATGTCTAAATGGAACTTTAAACAATGAGTTAGAGTTTTCTGCTAATAATAACAATGTACACAAAGGCAGAGAAGCAAACAAACAAAATATAATAAATTGTGCAGGAACCTATAAACACCTAAGTAGTGAGAAAGCATAAACTGATGAAATGAATGGAGGCAATCTTGTGGGGATGAAGCATATGGCATGTGCAGAGCCAGAGAATCTTGTGGTGTGTCTAACTACTAGGAGTTATCCTGAAAAGGAAGTCAGCTTTTTGTTAGTGTATTACTCTGGTACAATGCAGAAGGCGTATTTTCTAAACTGTAGACACACAGACTAAAAAAATAAATACAACACAAGATGAAGATGGTATTTCATATTCTAAGGCTTAAATTTCAAGTTTACATATTGCTATTGACCCTTTTAAGCAGTATATTATTTAATCAGACATATAATATCTATGAATTTTCAGAGTAAAGATAATACTCATCTCACTTCATTGCTTTTCTAATTTGTTTCTTTAAACATTTGAAATCTAAATAGAATTTTGACAGTAAATAATCTCAAGCACTATGGTGTAGTATTTCTAACATAAAGTAACTGTAAATAAATGATCTCATTTATTAATAAATAACAATTATTAGTGATAGAAGTTATTAGTTGAATTATTATGCTCTGGTGATTATGAGCACTGGTAAAATGGAAAGACTAATTTTGGTGCTGTGGATCACTTTACTCCTAAAATTCTGGTTATCAGACTGTCATGTTAATGAAAGAAGTTTTTTAAATATTCCCTATTCTGACATTTGGCATTTAGTATTTAAATTTTTTAATCCAAGCAGTTGAAAACCTAACCAATCTGAATTTTACATGAATTATGATTAATAGGTAGGTGTTTACCTAAGATATCACTTAGGAAAGTGTGTAGGAAGAATACTAGTCCCAAGAAATGCTCTGTGGGAGAAAAATGTGACTTCAGAGTTCATTAATGTTGGAATTTGTAGAATTTTAAGAGATTCAGAATGCACATTTGCATTTTAAAAGCTCTAAGAAATGCTGAAGGAAGAAGCTGTTCATCTTTTCTGTATGCAACATTTCCAAAATTTCCTTAGCTATACAACTTATTTTAAAGTGATGCTTATTTACATCATCATCATTATACTATTATCTATTGAATGTTTACTCTTCGTCAAGAATTTTGCACTACAAATGTCATTTTGGGGTTATTGTACCTCTTTTAATATGAGGAACCTAAAAATAAGGAATTGGCCCAAAGTCCCAGGAGTGGTGGCAGAACCCGTATTGAACCCATGACTGGTGAGTTTCACAGACTATATGTTTAAGCATTATGTAATAGCACTTTACTTACATAAATTTGTATTTTTAAACTTGCTTCAAAAAGCAAGTTTCTGAGATACTTGATTATTCCTCATTAACATTAGTATTACTGTTAGTACTAACTTCACTTTACAAATCAAGTTATTTAATGATTTTTTAGTTATGTTAGTCAACATATATTCATGGATATAGCATATTATGTATGTTAAATACTTTTGAAACCTTTAATATACTGAACTTCCAGATGGTATATTAACAATATTCTATTTATATACCAAGATTTAGTTAAATAATATGTTCAAATAATTATTTCCAGCTTATAAATACAATATTAACATATAATAGTCTCATTAAATCAGCATAGATACTAAATTTTTAAAGGTCTTCATTTAGCTCTGATGTCCCCATTGAGCCAGAAACACTTAATTTTATTTACTCATTAGAACAAAGATAATCTTTTTCATACCAATAATTCATAGCACTTAGTGTGAGCAGAAATGCAACAATTAAGAGGTCTCTGAAATATGCCAAATGAAAGTATTCTTTTATAAAGTAATTCAACAAAAAGTCAGGCATTTGGTTTTCATTAAATAGTTCTACAGGGTATTTTTTACAGTGTTGTTTTCTTAAGAATTGATTTTAAGAAACTCAAATAAATAAGGTTGTGTTCCATATAATGTTACAGCTAGCACCTCATTTGTTCCAATTATTGCTAAACAGTGTTCAAGAAACATACTTTAGAGAGCACACAAATATGAGTTAAATTATAAAACAAATTTTTAAATAAAATTTAATACTTTAGGGAAAAATAACCTCTTGAATTCATCATATAAACATACAAGAAACCTTTTGAATAAAAGACCTTTTAACCGTTATGCTTTTTAAGAGCATAAGTGAAATTGGTTGCTCTGTTTTGTCTTGTATCTTTTTATTTTTAGAAAACAAAATCTTATTGAATAAGAGTGGTGAGAGCAGACATCTTGGTCTTGTTCTGATCTTAAGGAAAATGCTTGTAGTTTTTGCCCATTGAGTATGATGTTGGCTGTCTATATGCCATATATAGTATTTAATATGTTGCACTATGTTCTCCTGATTTCCACTTTGCCGAGAATGTTTAACATAATTGGGTGCTGGGTTTTTTTCAAATGTTTTTTTCTGCATCTACTTATATGATCATATAATTTTTATCCTTCCTTTTTATTATGTGGTGTGCCACATTTACTCATTTGCAAATGTATCAGAATAAATCCCACTTGATAATGGTGTATGACCTTCTTAATGTATTATTGGGTTCAGTTTGTTAAAATTTGGTGAGATTTTAACATTTATGTTCATCAAGGATACTATCCCGTAATTTTTTTTTTCTTTCAAGTGTCTTTTTCTGGTTTTGGAATTAGGATATTGCTGATCTCATAAAATAAAGTTGGGTGTCTTCTTTCCTCTTGAATTTTTTGGAGTAGTTTGAGGAATATAGGTGTTAATTCTTATTTGAAGATTAGTAAAATTCACCAGTAAGGCCATTGGGTTCGGGAAATTTGTTTGGTGGGAGTTTTCTTTTAGTACTGCTTCAATTTCATTAGCTGTAATTGAGATTTTCTAATTCTTTCTGATTCAGTTTTTGAAGATTGTATGCTTCTAGAAATTTATCCCTTTTGTTCCTATTTTCCAATTTGTTGGCATATAGTTATTTGTAATATTTTCTTACTATACTTTGTATTCCTTAGGTGTATGTTGTTACTTCACTTTCATCTCTGATTTCATTTATTTGGGTCCTTTTGCTCTTTTTTTTTTTTAATGTGTCTGATTAATGGTTTGTCCAGCTCCTGGTTTCATTTACCTTTTATATTGTTACTTAAGACTCCTTATTTATTTATTTATTTATTTTTGCTCTTATTTTTATTATTTCCTTCCTTCTATTCACTTTGGGCTTGTTTGTGTACTGTAAGTCATAGCACAGCTATAAGACAAGGGAAAAAGATAAAAGGCAGCTATATTAAAATGGAAGAAGTAAAACTGTTTTTATTGGCAGATGACATGATACCTTACAAAGCAAACCCAAAAGGAGTCCACCAAAAAACTAGTAGAACTGATAAATACATTCAGTAAAGTAGCAGGATACAAAATATATATGTAGATATTAGTTGCATTTATACACCAACAGTGATCAGAAAAGGAAATTAAGAAAATACCATTCACAATTGCTTCAGAAAGAATAAATATCTAGAATTAAATTTAACCAAAGATATAAAAACCTGTACTCAGAAAACTATAAAACACTGAAGCAAGAAATCATAGAAGACACAAATAAGTGAAAGCAAATGCTGTGATCATGGATAGAAAGCATTAACATAAAAATGTCCATATATATGTTTAAAGCAATAAATATATTCAATGAAATTCCTATCAAGATAGCAATGCTGTATTTCAGAGAACTAGAACAAATATTCCAAATATTTGTATGGAGACACAAAAGACCCTAAATATCCACAGAGAAAAAAGAACAAAGTTGGAGGAATTACAGTACCAGATATCAAAGTTTACTACAAGGACATAGTAATGAAAATACATGGTTTTGGAATAAGAACAGACATTTAGATCAATGGAACAAAATAGAAAGCTCCAAAATCAGCCCATGCTTATATGGTAATTAATATTTGACAGAGGCAAGAACATACAATAAGATAAAGACAGGGATGGCAAGATGGCGATGGAGTAGGCGGATGTACCAACTTCCAACTCCTGGAACCAAAGTGGATTATAACTTAATTTTAAGAACCATTGTCTGGATAAACCAACTTTGAGCTAAACTAAGTGGATTTTCAACCAAGGAACACTGAAGAAGCCACATTAAGACTGGTAGGAAAAATGAAAACGTGGAAAGAGCTGTCCAGCTCCCTGTAGGAAACGGCAGCTCGGAGATACTTGCATGGTGGGAAGAGAGTTTTGCAGAGAGGGAGGGACCTAGGTCCCAGGAACAAAGCTCCATCCTGCAGCCCCAGAGCCTAGAAGAGGCATATAGACAGTATTTAGCTGTGAAACAAGTTAGGATACTATTTGTGAGAGACAGTTTTCTCAGACCCAGGATTCTTCTAAAAGGGACGGCACAGAAAACCTCTCACAACAACTCACCTGAGGCTCTGGGGAAGAGGAGGGAGGAGAGGATCAGACCAGTGGTAAGAGAGTGTAGTCTGGAAGGCACAGGCAGAAACACTCTGAGGGATAGCCACCCTAAACCCTGGGCTAAGTCACTTCCCAAATCTGAAGCAAATATTTCCCCTGGAACCAGCAATACCAGAAAAGGGAGGCAGGACACCAGCCAAACAAGCTCTCCTGTGGCACTTAGAGTACTGCCGCTTGGAAAGAGGGAGCTTTCAGAACTACAGTATGTAATGTTAGGGTCTGAGCTGCAGTGCCCCCACCCACATGGCTGAGGGCTTTCTGGACTGACGATGATGGTGGGACGCAGAAATGTGGTTCTGTTGTTAGGGGCAGAGACCGAGCAAGTCAGCCGTGACCCCAGTCTAGCCCAGCAGGGGCAGAGGGGGATGCACGAAAGTAGACCAGCAGCTACGAGTTCACCTACAGACTCACCTGCAGAAGAAAAGCGGAAGCCCAGAATGGGAAGAGAGCTGTTGCTGAGCAGGAGTGCCGGGAGCGCAGCACCACCTGACCTCCAAGGTTTGCAACACTGCGCGAGCCAGCACTGACCTCAGGGGCTGGGCAAAAGCCTGGGACAGGCGGAGGCTTGCAGCTGAGCATGTGCCAGCAGCCCCACCCAGCCCAAGGGGCCAAGGTTTGCAATACTGTGCAAGCCGGCCCTGACCGCGGGGATGGGGCAAAAGCTCAGGATAGGAGGGGACTGCAGCTGAGAAAAGGTGCTCACTCCTGCCCTTGGTGCTGAGGCTTGTGGCTTGAGTGCTGTGCATCAGCCCACCCATGGGGGTGGGGCAAAGGCTGAGACAGGCTGAGGCTTGTAGAGCCAGGTTTGAGAACAGAGCCCCTCCAGCTAGAGAGAGGCAGAAACCACAGCAACAGCCCCAGGGGGCCTGCAACAGCAACGCCCATACCCAGCAGCCCTAGGCAGTGGCAGAGGGGGTAGTGGGCCTGCAGACAGACCACACCTAAGAAACACAGAGGCAACACCCATTGGACTCCAGTGGCCACACCCTTCTGATACACAGACAAAATGGGCAGACAGAGAAATGCGACCCAAATGAATCAAGAGAAATCCCCACAGAAGAACCTGAATAAACCAGATATAACCAAATTGCCGGATGCAGAGTTTAAAATAATGAAAGGATGTTCAAAGAGCTTAGAGCAACAATGGATAGTCATTATGAACACCAAAATAAAGAGATCATAAGTATCAAAAAGGAAATTGAAATAATAAAAAAGAATCAGACAGAAATGACAAATACAATATCAGAATTGAAGAACACAATGGAAGAAATTAAAAGCAGGTTGAAGCTGAATATCAAATCAGCGAGTTAGAGGACAAAACAAACAAAGACACAGAAGCAGAGCAGAAAAAAGAAAAGAGACTCAAAAAATCTGAGGAAACTCTAAGGGAGCTCTGTGAAAACAGAAGAGAAAGACATCCACATATAGGGGTTCCTGAAGAAGAGAAAGAACAAGGGATAGAAACTTTGTTCAATCAAATCATAGCTGAAAACTTCCCTAAATTAAGGCTGGAAAACGTTTCACATGTTCAAGAGGCACAGAGAACTCCATTAAAGAGAAACCCAAAGAAATTTACATATACCAAGACACATCAAAATTAAAATACCAAGGCTAAGTGATAAAGAGAAAATATTAAAAACTGCTAAAGAAAAAAAGGCTATGACCTACAAAGGAGCCCCCATAAGGATGACATCCGACTTCTCAACAGAAACACTTGAGGTCAGAAGGAAATGGCAAGACATATTCAAAAAAATGCAGAACAAGTCCTTAAACCAAGACTACTTTTTTGAAGGAGAAATAAAAAGCTTCCCAGACAAAAACAAACAAACAAAGAAACCTCAAGAAAATCATTAAAACTAAACCAATCCTGCAGGAGATGCTAAGGAGCCTGTTGTGAACAGATCAAGGGGAAAAAAGAATATAGTAAAAGAAGAATGCAGCTTTAAAGAATAAAATGGCAATAATCAAGTACATATCAATAATAACCTTAAATGTAAATGGATTAAATGTTCCAATCAAAAGACATAGGGTAGCTGCATGGATAAGAAAACAGGACCCATACATACGCTGTCTACAAGAGACACACCTTAAAACATAAGATGTACCTAGACTGAAGGTAAAAGGAAGGAAAAAAATATTTCATGCAAATGGAAATGAAAATAAAGCCAGGTAGCAATACTTATATCTGACAAAGTGGACTTTAAAACAAAGGCTGTATTAAGAGATAAAAATGACACTACATAACGATAAAGGGAGCAATTCAACAGGAAGATATAACCATTATAAATATCTATGCACCAAACATAGGAGCACTGAAATACATAAAGCAGACTTTGATGGATATAAAGTGCGAGATCAACAGCAATACTATAATAGTAGGGGATTTCAATTCCTCACTAACTTCACTGAATAGATTCTCAAGAAAGAAAATTAACAAAAAAAGATCAGACTTAAAGGAAACACTAGATCAACTCGATTTAATAGATATCTTCAGAACCTTTCACCCTAGAGCAGAAGAATATATATTTCTTTCAAGTGCTCATGGTACATTCTCTAGCATAGACCACATATTAGGAAACAAAAGCAGTCTCAATAAATTTAAGAAGATTGAAGTCATATCAAGCATTTTCTCTGATCACAATGGCATAAAACTAGAAATTAACCACAAAAGAAAAACTGAAAAATACTCAAACACTTGGAAACTAAATGCATTTATTAAATAATGAATGGATTAACAATGAGATCAAAGAAGAAATAAAAAAGTTTCTAGAAGTGAATGATTATGAACATACAACAACTCAAAATTTATGGGACACAGCTAAAGAAGTACCTAGAGGGAAGTTCAGAGCACTACAGGCATATCATAAGAAGCTAGAAAAAGCTCAAATAAGCAAACTGACCCTGCATCTAAAAGAACTAGAAAAACAACAGCAAATAAAGCCCAGGACCAGTAGAAGAAAGGAAATAATAAAGATCAGAGCAGAAATTAATGACATAGAGGCTAAGAAAACTATACAGAGAATCAGTGAAACCAGGAGCTGGTTCTTTGAAAAGGTATACAAGATCGATGAACCTTTAACTAGACTCACCAAAAAAAAAAAAAAAAAAAAAAAAAAAAAAAAAAAAAAAAAAAAAAAACAGAGAGGACTCAAATAAATAAAATTAGAAAGGATAGTGGAGAAATAACAACCAACACAACAAAAATACAAAATATTGTAAGAAAATACTATGAAGAATTGTATGCCAAAAAACTAGACAACATATATAAAATGGACAAATTTCTTGAAACATACAATCTTCCCAAAATCAATCTGGAAGAATCAGAAACCCTAAACAGATTGATTACAACAAATGAGATAGAAACAATTATCAAAAAACTCTCAACAAAGAAAAGTCCTGGGCCTGATGGCTTCAAAAGTGAGTTCCACAAAAAATTCAAAGAAGAACTAACTCCTATCCTTCTCAAGCTATTTCAAAAAATTCAAGAGGAAGGAAAACTTCCAAACTCCTATTATGAGGCGAGCATAATTCTGATTCCGAAACTAGGCAAAGACAACACAAAGAAAGAAAATTATAGACCAATATCCCTGATGAACTTAGATGCTAAAATCCTCAACAAAATATTAGCTGACCGGATCCAGCAATATATGAAAAAAATCATACACCATGATCAAGTGGAATTTATTCTGGGGAGGCAAGGCTGGCAAAATATTCACAAATCAATCAATGTGATTCATCACATAAACAAAAGGAAGAAACAAAATCACATGATAATTTTAATAGATGCAGAAAAAGCATTTGATAAAATCCAGCATCCATTCATGATCAAAACTCTCAGCAAAGTGGGAATACTGGGAACATATTTTAACATGATAAAGGCCATCTACAACAAACCCACAGCAAACATCATACTAAATGGGCAAAAATTAAAAGCAATCCCCTTAAGATCAGGAACCAGGCAGAGGTGCCCCCTTTCACCACTCTTATTCAACATAGTTCTAGAAGTCTTAGCCACAGCAATCAGACAAGAAGAAGAAATAAAAGGCATCCAAATTGGAAAAGAAGAAGTAAAACTGTCATTTTTTGGAGATGATATGATATTGCATATAGAAAACCCTAAAGTATCAGTCAAAAAAACTACTGGACCTGATAAATGGATTCAGCAAGGTAGAAGGATATAAAATTAATACTCAGAAATCAGAGGCATTTTTATATAAAAACAATGAACTGTCAGCAAAAGAAATTAAGGAAACAATCCACTTCACTATTGCAACCAAAATATAAAGTACCTAGGAATAAATTTAACCAAGGAGGTTAAGGACTTATACTCGAAAAATTATAAAACATTGATAAAAGAAATCAAGGAAGATACAAACAAGTGGAAGCATATACCGTGCTCATGGTTAGGAAGATTAAACATCATTAAAATGTCTATATTACCCAAAGTAATTTATAAATTCAATGCAATACCAATTAAAGTACCAATGACAAACTTCAAATATATAGAACACATATTTCAAAAATTTATATGGAACCAAAAAAGAACACTAATACCCTCAGCAATATTGAAAAAGAAGAATAAAGTGGGAGATATCATTCTTTCTGATGTCACGTTATACTACAAATCCATTGTACTCAAGACAGTCTGGTACTGGCATAAGAACAGGCACATAGATCAATGGAACAGAACAGAGAACCAAGAAATAAACCCACACCTTTATGGACAACTGATATTTGACAAAGGAGGTAAGAGCATACAATGGAGTAAAGACAGCTTCTTTAACAAAAGATGTTGGGAAAATTGAAAATCTACTTGCAAAAAAATGAAACTGGACCATTAACTAACACCATTCACAAAAACAAACTCAAAATGGATAAAGGACTTAAATGTAAGCCGTGAACCCATAAGCATCTTAGAAGAAAACATAGGCAGTAAACTCTCCGACATCTCTTGCAGCAATATATTTGCAGATTTATCTCCACGGGCAAGTGAAATAAAAGACAGGATAAACAAAAGGGACTATATCAAACTGAAAAGCTTCTGCACAGCCAAAGACAATAAGAACAAAATAAAAAGACAAACTACACAATGAGAGAACATATTCAAAAATATGTCTGATAAGGGGTTAATAACCAAATTTATAAAGAACTTGTAAAACTCAACACCAGAAAGACAAACAATTTAATCAAAAATGGGCAAAAAGAAATGTATAGAAATTTCTCCAAAGAGGACATACAGATGGCCAATAGGCATATGAAGAAATGCTCAACATCACTAATCATTAGAGAAATGCAAATTAAAACCACAATGAGATATCACCTCACACCAATCAGAATGGCGCTCATCAGCAAAACAACATATAATAAGTGCTGGTGAGGATGTGGAGAAAAGGAAACCCTCCTGCACTGCTTTTGGGAATGCAGACTGGTACAGCCACTGTGGAAAACATTATGGAGATTTCTCAAAAAATTAAAAATCGAACTGCCTTTCAACCCAGCTATCTTACTTTTAGGAATATACCCTAAGAACACCATAGCACTGTTCAAAAAGAAGATCACAAACACTGCTGTTTGTGGCAGCATTGTTCACAATAGTGAACATCTGGAATCAGCCCAAGTGTCCTTCAATGGACGAGTGGATTAAAACGATTTGGTACATATATACTATGGAACACTACTCAGCCATAAGAAATGATGACATCGGAGCATTTACAACAATATGGACGGACCTTGATAACATTATACTGAGTGAAATAAGTAAATCAGAAAAAACTAAGAATAAATAATTCCATACATAGATGGGACATAAAAATAAGACTCAGAGACATGGACAAGAGTGTGCTGACTATCCGGATGAGGGAGGTATGGGGGAGGAGAGGGAGGGCAAGTGGGGAGGGGAGGAACACAAATAAAACCAGATAGAAGGTGACAGAAGACAATTTGACCTTGGGTGATGGGTATGCATTATAATCAAATGTCAAAATAGCCTGCAGATGTTTTCTCTGAACATATGTACCCAGATTTTTCAATGTCACCCCATTAAAATTAAAAATTAATAAAATAAAAAATAATGACTATTCAATAAACATTGTTGAGAAAATTGGAAAGATACATGAAAAAATAAATAAAACGAGACCAACTTCTTACACTATACACAAGAATAAACATAAAATGGATTAAAGACTTTAATATTAGCCTTGAAGTTATAAAATTCTAGAAGAAAACGTAGCCAATAGAATCATAGACATTTCTCTTAGCAATATTTTTTCTGATATATCTCCTTGGGCAAGAGAAACAAAATTAAATTTTTAAAAATGGGACTACATGAAAATGAAATGTAGTTGAACAGCAAAGGAAACCATCAACAAAATGAAAAGACAATCCACTAAATGGAAGCACATTTTTGCTGATACATTTGATGAGGAATTAATATCCAAAACTTATAAAGAACTTATAAAACTCAACAGTAAAAACAAAACAAATCCAATTACAAAATGGGCAAAGAACATAAATAAACACTTTTCTAAAGAGGACTTACAGATGGCCAGTGGACTTACAGATGGCTCAGTGTCACTAATCATGAGAGAATTCCAAATTAAAACCACAAGATACCACCTCACACCTGTCAGAATTGCTATTACCAATAATTCAACAAACAACGAGTGCTGGCGAGGATGGGAAGAAATAGGAACAGTGATACACTGTTGGTGGGAATGCAGTTTGTTACAGCCACTATGTAAAGCAGCACAGAGCTACCACAAAAAATTAAAAATGGAAATGCTTTATGACCCAGCAATTCCACTTCTGCAAATTTATCTAAAGAAACCCAAAACACAATTTAAAAAACATATCCAATCAGGGAAAGACACATACCATATGATTTTATTCTTGTAGAATTTAATAAACAAAATAAACTAGTAAAATAGAGATAAACACACAGAGAGAGCAGGCTGACAGCTGTTGGGGTGAGGGACTAGGTGAGGGGAATAGAGGGATTGAACAAAAAAGGACAAAAATAATAACTTGTGGTCATGAACAACAGTGTGGTAATGCCATTGGGTGATGTAGAGGAAAGGATAGGAAGGATAAATGGTGACTGAGAAAGAATGACTTGAAAAGGGATGAACACACAATACAGTGTAAGAAGATGTGTTGTAGAACTGGTCACCTGAAACTTGTATCATTACGTTAACTAATGTCAACCCAATAAATTCAATTAAAAAAAGAAAGTAAAAACAAATTTTATTGGGTATTAGACAAAGAAAAAAGCAATGAGAGAGAGAATCTATTTGTTTTTCCCCTTATTTATGAATTCACTAGCTGATTCTTTATTGTGTACTGACTGGGGATTGAACTTGCAACCTTGGCAAATTGGGACAAAGTTGTAACAAAACTGAGCTAGCTGGCCAGGGACATCTTGTACCTTTTTAATTTAAAGTATATAGTGTGGAATTTTATCTTGATCTAAAGCAAATACATTGATATATTAAAATTTTACAGTCACAAAAATGCGCATTTTATTGTCTTATAGGATTGAGCATCCATGAATATTATTCTACTAAAGTTATGAAGACAAATAGTTAACCTATATGTCATCTGCAAGCTTTTCCTTTTAGATTTTTACTATGGATAAAATGACCACTAATATATTTTTAGGTAATTTGCTACTAACTTTGGTGTCCATGGCCAAAATCTGACAAAAGAGTATCAGTGGAAACAGGCCTCCAAAGTTATCTAGTCAATTCTAAACCTGAATACAAGTCTAGGCTTACATTTTATTTGCTCCAAAGAAAAATGAGAAGAACAAGGACACTGCAGTGACTTTTATATAAAGCTAAGTTTTCTCAATATAAGAAATTGTCTTTCATACTGAGATCTTGTCATCTTACATTTTTGTAATTCAATGACCTTTTTTATTTAATAAGTTCTCTGTTGTGTCACTAATAGATTTGAATCCAATCTTATAGGAGCAATACCAAAGATGGACTGACCCAAGTCAGAACAGATTACCTCAACGCAAAATAATTGATGTATTGTGCATAAAGGATTGATGAGGGAAGAAATTAACATTTGTTAGCTATCGTCCTTTTCAAAGAATTCCTAGTGTAATTATTCAAAAAAGACCTGTGAGAAATGAACTCTGTTACTATTTTACTGACAGAGAAATTGAGGACTAGAGAGTTAATTCTTCCAAGAGTTTACAATTGTGAACCAGTTTTGAAATTCAGGCCTGAATGCCTCTGGAACCCACACTGTTTTTCCTAGCCTCATCTACCGCCCAAAATATAAAGGACTAGAAAACCATCCAAGAATTGGATTTAACCAAGGTGGAGGGATTAAGAAAATAAAAATCATAGACACAGAAAACAGTATGGTGATTATAAGAGGGAAAGGAGGGTTGAGGGAGGTAAAAGAGGGTGAAGAGAGGATAAATGGATGGAGATTTGACTTGGGCGGTGAATACACAGAACTTTATACAGATGATGTATTATAGAATTGTACACTTGAAAACTATATAATTTTTTAAACAAAGTCACTCCAATAAGTTCAATAAAATTTTTAAAAAGAACTAGATTAAAAGCAGGCTATTTTAGTTGACAACAAACAAGCTGACATAATATTTGCTATTACTTCTTTACAAAAGTTGTATGATTAAATGAGCTTCTTCAGAGCAGAGAACATATATTTTAACCTTAGGACTTGGCAAACTGCCTAATAATATTTAACACCTGAGGATGTTTGCTGAATAGATGAATGAAAAGTTAAATGAATGACCAGTTTGTGCAAAACTCAAAAGAACGTTTAAATGATTTCAACACTCCTGCCATGATGTCCCAGAGATATCACTCCAGCTGGTTCTATTCTGAAAACTATAAGCTTTTCTTAAGACAGATGTAGTGGGTCTTGTAAATCTGTTACAATCCAATTATTTTTTTTTGCAGAAAACTGGTTTTCTTTTAATTAGTCATAGTTGAAGAAAGAATCTTCTAAAATGACTTTGGAAAGATATTTTAAAGAGTAGCACAAAAATAAGTTTCAATTACATTGAATTAAAGGAAAAGGATTCCTTAAACAATGTTATGACTAGTCCCCAAGCAGTTAAGAGGTTTTTATCAAGAAAGTACATTGTATAATGAAAAATTCATCAGAAAAACATAGATAGAAAAACATAGATATTCTTATTTCTGAAAATACAATTATCTATAGAATATATGTAACTCCTCAAAGAAAATGTAAACTCTGGAAGGTCAGAGTTATTTCTTTATTTTACTCTTTATCCGAGAGCCTAGAACAGTAGTTCTCAAAGTGTGTGCCAGAGTGCACTGGTGTGCCCTAGAAGATTTCCAGGTGTGCTGTATGGTATTCCAGAGAAATATGTGCCTGTTGGGGACCAAAAAACCAACAGTGTTATTGGAGTTTAAATTTGGGGGGGGCAGAGGTGTGGGGAATTGGCTGCAAGCTGACAGTCTGCCCATCTCCCCACCTCACTTGCCTAATTAGGTTGCAAAAGACTGCTAAGCTGTGGTGCTGGATTGTTTACACTACCCCCCATGTTCCCCTGAAAGACTGGAGGCAACTTTCTTCTATTCTTTGTTTGGTGTAAAGCTAAGATGATATGTATGGTGAGGGTTTTGGATTGATGATTAAACATAATAAATTATCTCTTGAAGCCTTTTGGATTTCTATAAAAGAAGAATATGTGGCAATATCTAAAAAAGCTTTGAACATTTTACTACAATTTTCAACATCCTATTTATGTGAATTAGGATTTTCTACCCTCAACATAATTAAGAGTAAAAATAGAAGAATTCTTCAATGTACTGATGAGGAAGAGAGTTTGCCTTTCAAATACATGCCCAAAGATTGAAAAAATCACTAGGACACATCCGGCTCATGTTTTTCATAAACACAAGAATGAAAAAAACTTAAAACTTTCTCACCAGGACCTGCTGTATTTACTAAGTCTTACTAAGAATGTTTCTGTATATATAAAAAGATAACTTTTATTTTTATTTTTAACCCCTCTTTTTTATGAATTCCAAAATGCATAACTCAAAAAATGTAACATATAAATGTTTTTTAGTGTCAGAACAAATTTAATTTTTTCATATTTATCTTGTTTAATTACCATAAAAGCACACTTGGACTTTATATTTTTTTCTCTAATATTTGACTTAATTATTATAACATATTTCTCAGAAATTTGTATATAGTGCAGCTACAATTATTTGTAGGATTTTAAATGCGCCCTGACTTCAAAAAGTTTGAGAACCACTGTCCTAGAATATTATTTGGTTTTAAATGCACTGAATCAAGTATTTCTTAAATGAGTGAATACACTGATGAAGAAATGGGAGGTATTAGGTTTACTGAATTACATAGAACCCATGATGCATATTTGCCTGTATAATCTAGATGGAAAGGACTAAGACACTTTTTTTCAATTATAGACAAATATTATTTACTGAATGTTTACTATGTGTCGGGTATTATTTTGAGAGCCAGGAGTAGAGGAGTGAACAAAATAGATGAGTCCCTTGCCTTTATTGAGCTTATTGGCTGTAGAGTTTTTAAAAGTTACTAATACCTAGGATGTCTCTCCTTTCTGACTCACCAAGAGATTCATATATTATATATAAAATATATAATGCTTCTCAGTAGTTCTGCCATTTTGACATGTAATTTATAATTCTGATAACTTTTCCAAAAATTTTGAGTGAAGTTTGGGTAAAGAACACCTATAACACACAAATAGACATAAAATATAATGCCAGTAACAGTAAGTGGGATGAAGCAAAATAATGCAGGCCAAAGGAAAAGAAACTGGCAGGGACTGCTGTTCATGTGCATATAGGGGAACACTCAGGGGCCACTATGAGGATTTTGTGCTTTCATTTAAGAGTGATGGAAGGACATTGGAGGAATCTTAGTGAAAAGTAGTATGATCTGATGTAGGTTTTGTTAGGCATCCCTCAGGCTGCTCTGTGGAGAATATGCTGTAGAAGAGCAAGAGTAGAAGCAGCAAAACAAGTTAAGAAATGCAAGAAATTTTGATGTCTTTGAGGTGGGTGGTAGCACAGGGAATCATGATATATGACTCAATATGTATTATGATGTTGGAAAAGAGAATATGTCTTTATGGATTGGTCATAATGTAAGAAAGTCAAGGATGATTCCAGGGTTTTAGATCAAGCAATGAAGTGAGCATAAGAACGGTACTCATAAATCTTGGAGTTTCATGTTTACATCAAACTGAAAAGATAAAAAAGATAGGTCTTGGTATAATAAAATAGAATGGTGTTATAAACTATCCAGAATTTTCCTTCCCATGTATAAATATATTCCTAGTCATATGGACATGATATATACATTTTTTAGTAAGAGCATGTGTACCTATAAAATAATCTTAAGTTTAAGGAGCTTTTTCTTGTTCCACACTAGGAAACAGTGACAGAGAAAAGACTAGAAGACAATGCTGCATATGTAATATACCCTGGTTTCCTCGTTATGAATTGGAAAATTCTTTGAGTTCCTAAAACACTAGAAAGAACTAATAAAATGAAAATACCATCAAATATGTACATGAAACCTTGATCATATCAATAAATAAATTTCAAACAAGTAGAAGTCTTGAGATAGTAAAGACACTTTTAAATCATTTTTGTCTTAATTTTAAAGTTCCCACTTCCATTTGATAAAAGCTAAATAATGGTTGAGCTTCTTTACTGTGCTTAATTTGCCATACAATGTCATATTTCCTCATGTCCCACACATCACTGTAAACTTGAAAAAGCTATACATTTTAACCTCAAATCATTCATAGTGTCATTAGCAATTTGTGCTTTATCATCTCCAATTTGTTTTTAAAGGCAGTCTTCATGTAAATACTCTTTTTAACATAAATCTTTGATTATTAATATTAATTCTCATTTACTGAGTATGTGGCTATCACATATTCTAGTTATAATTAAAGAACTAATGCTGAAAAGCATGCTTTAGAATTCTTGCTTTCAGAAGATAAACTGAGGGACTAAATAAATATAAAGTTCCTATGTAACTTCTAAAGTTTCTTTTGCTATTTAAGATTTTGAGTCTATATTTTTTTATTATTTTTCCAATTCCCTTTTATTTGGCAGTAAAGCTCAATAGATTTTAAGGAAAATAATCCCAATATAAGTCACCTACCAATAGTAAACAGAAGAAAATTCAAGGAAAGATTATCTTCAGATTCCAAAATTTTAAGAATTCCTTAAGAAGCAGAAATAAATCATAAAAACATTCTTATCTTGAGTGGCCTAGTTTGGATACAACACATTCTTGAAGGCAATCGACAGAACACTAGGCCCAGAAAAAGTGAAAGATTGAAAGAATTATTTCCCATGGTAGCAGTCTCTGACAAGCAACTCTCTAGGTAAGTAAAACAACAAAAATATTCCTCCCAGAAAAAAATAATAAGAATAAAACTTGCTTGTTTAGACCAGACAAAAATTATTAGACTAAATAAAAGAAAACACAGCTTAGCTTTTTGCTATTCATAAGAAAGATATGTAAAACATAAATAGACTGGAAATGAAAAGTCAAAGGACAAAAAAGATATATAAGGCAAATTCTAAACAAACAAAAAAAAATCTGATATGGTTATATTAATACCAAAGATATAGTAGTAAAACAAACAAACAAAAAAACCAGTGGAGATGGAGTCACACAAATTGATATGTTTTAATTTAGCAGAAAGTTATAAATGTTTATTTTTTATGATTTTATATTATAATTATAAAGTAATTAAATAAAATATTGACACGGTTATTAGAAGAAAATGACAAATATGTCTTTATAGTAGCAGCTGTTAGCATAACCTTTTGGTAAGTGTAAGATCATCCAGACTTAATGAAAAAAAGTTAGAAAAGTATACAGATGGTGTGAAAAAATTATTACTGACACTGATATAATGGTCTTAAATGAATGGTATTTCTATGCTACAAATACACTCAATAAAATTAGCATCTATTTATTCTAAAAGTTTTAAAAACTATAAAAAGATAAATATAAAAAATTTCCCCAAATCTTAAATTTATCAAGAACATGTAATAAAGACAACAATAAATATTGTCCATAGTGAAAAGCTGAATGTATTTCCTTTGGAACTTGACACATATTTGTTATCATTATTTCTTTTTAAAATTTAAAAAATATTTTACCCAGTATAATATGACAAGATAAAAAAATAAGCGGTATAGATTGTTAAAGAAGTATCCAAATTGTCATTATTCACAAATGATAACAATGAACTACATGGACGCATGAAAAAATTTACAAATTCTTAATGAGAATTGGTGATTGTTTAGCAAAGTTGCCGGTTATAAAATCAATGTAAAAGAAAGCAATTTCATTTTTGTATAGTAGTAACAAATATTTAGAACATTTAATTTTAAAAAGATGCCTTACACAACATTGAAAATCCTAAGAATAATGACAAGGTAGCATTTAAAATTAATGTTTTAAAATATTTAGAATAAAGTAAATATAATGCCTGTCCAGGTGGTGGTGCAGTGGATAAGAGCATCTGCCTGGGAAGTTGAGGACCCAGATTAAAATCTCGAGATCACCGGCTTGAATACAGGTTCACCAGCTTGAGCATGGGGTCATAGACATGACCCTTTGGTTGCTGGCTTGAAGCCCAAGGTCTCTGGCTTGAAAAAGAGGTCACTGGCTTGGCTGTAACCACCCGCCCCTTCACGGCACATATGAGAAAGCAATCAATGAACAACTCAAGTGCTGCAACTATGAGTTGATGTTTCTCATCTCTCTCCCTTTTTGTCTGTCTGTCCTATCCGTTCCTGTCTCTCTTTCTCACCAAAATACATACCATATTTAACCATGTATAAGACCCTCACATGTATAAGGCGCACCATAATTTTGGGGCCCAAAATTTGAAAAAAAATGCATTACATAAAGTTATTGAACTCAAGTTTTATACATTATAAAATTCATACAACTACTCGTCACTGTCAAAACTCCCATCCATTAGCTTGTCCTCATCTGTTCTGATGATGAATATATCTACTTGCAATGAGCGCAAAAACAAGTGCAAAAAAGTGGAAAATGCAAGTAAAAAAATGTATAACCACTGTATAAGATGCACCCAGTTTTTAGACCCCAAATTTTTCAAAAAAGGGTGCATCTTATACATGGGGAAATACGGTATGTGTGTATGTGTATGTGAGTGCATAGATAGATAGAGATAGATAGATGATAAATGATAGATAGATAGATAGATGATAGATAGATGATAGACAGATAGATGATAGATGGATAGATAGAAGATAGAATAAATCCATTAGATATTGAAAAGTTCTTAAGAAGCATTGACAATTTTCAAGGTATTTTCACTTTACTATATTTTTTTAAAGGTGCCAAAGACTCATGACAGAAAACAATGGAAGCACTTAAATTAGTAAGAATGAAATCCTTCATTAAGTATTATTTTATTTTCAGAAATAATTGTATTTTAGTAGAACAAAATTTCCAGAATAAAAACACCTAAATAACAAAGACTAAAATCTGTATGTTTCCAACTCCTTGTATTCAAGAGCATTTCATTTCCTCAGCTCATTGCATTTCAGTGTCATTAGCACTGTTATTTTTTTGGCAGAAGTTTTTTAAAAAAAAGATGACATAACTCTTGATTCTTTTCTGTGTCTGCCCAGGCAAAGATCTTTGGGTTTCCACTGTTACTGTGTTGGTGGTGGTTCTGGAACCTAAGCAGAGTCCTTGACACTTAGTCTGATTCAAATTAAGCCCAAACCATTCACACAAATAAAATTACCTTGTTTGAATTGTTTGTGTATCTGTAATCATTTAGCTAAGTGTTTACAGTTTCTCCCCACACTTATTCACTGGATGAATCCTAAAAGCTGATTTATCAGGGGGATATTAAAAAGGCTTAGTGTTTTAAAATGCAGATGCAAATTTCCCCCCTTGGAGGGCCCAATCGGCCTGTTCTTGTGTAAATGAGAGTTATGCTGCTAAATCCCACATAATGAGATTAGCAAATATCTTGTAAATTAAAGCAAGGGATTTTTTATTTTTTTAAAGCAAGGGATTTTTAAAAGTTAATATATTGCTTCCCTGATAGAATACATTTTATGTTTAAAACATTTTAATAAAAATAATCTTAACAAACACCAGAACAATAATTACACAAATAACAAATTAAAGAGTTGAGCTATATAAAGGCTTTCACATTCACAAGGGATCAATAAACATTACAGGGAAAGAGAAAACTGTTTAATGAACTAACAAAATAACATAGCAAGAGTATTAGGGACTAGTAAATGTCATTATATTTTATTATATTCATCTCTGAAAGTATGTCATGCATTCTTGTCTTGATATACTGTATTGTTTAAACAAAATAATAATCATAGTCATGGACAAAGACAGTGAACTCTCTACATTGATCATATTAATAGTACTATTTAAAAGCACTATATTCAAAGAAACTCAGCTTTTATAAACCAGTCCCAATATAAAAATTATGAATTATTTTAAATTCATAGAATCATCCTTGTTAAAATTTAGAATAAAATATTTTACTTACACAGATCATTTCCCATGTAAAGCTATCTGGCTACATGACTTATCAGTGAAGAACATGCCAGAAATTATTTGAGAAAAAAATATCCAAATACTAAAAGTTTTAACTATCTCATCATATATTTATCTCCAACTAAAGTAAAAAATTAAAATGTCCCCGTATACAGCATGTATCATCTCATGTTTCTTAGTTGAAGCAAAAATGCAGGATTTACTTTTGTTTACTCAATTTAAAAAAAAATTCTTACTGCTAAAACTTCTAATGAGCTATAAAATAAAATAAATCCATATAAAGATGTAAAAAGTCTTTTACAGAATGTGTGCACAGCCATGTTATACTTAATTAAGGTTATAACTGTATTCAACTCTGTATTTACTGTCAAAAGAAAGATTCCATCATTATCATGAAATGTAAAACTGCTTCAAGCTTCCTGAACCTGACTACTGTTAATCTTTAAACCCTCTCTTTACACAAAACTTGACAGCTATAAGCTCATTTCTTTAAAAAGGCAATATACATTGATGTATTAGAATGGTAAATTTAGATTTCTGAGCATAATATGTGCATTAGCATAATATAATTGCTTCTGCCTTTAGGGTAGCCAATCAGATTGTGCAAATGCACCTATTCACAGAGCTCTTGAAATGATTTGGCACTAGGGAGTTATAGTGAAACAATCCAATTTCACTTTTCTACAAATGAATTATGATCCAAAAATCAAAAAAGTCTATTAAACTTTTAAGAAACACTTTTTAGTCTAGATGCAAAAAAATAATTCATAAAACATATTGCTAAATTTTTATATCTCATATGGTATAACCTACACATTGACCCCACCCTCAAAAAAATCTGAAGCTGTTCAAATTCTAGGTATTTACAATCTTTTAAAAAATAAGGACTTTATAGATACTAAGCTTTATATTGAACCAAAGTTATCTCACACTATTCTTCACATTGAAGATTAAGTATTTCCTAAATGTCAAGCAGCTACACAAAACAAAGTTAAAATAACTATTTTTACTGGATTAATATTACTCTATCATCGTGTTTAAAACCCTTATTAAGATATATTGATTGATTCAGTAAATACCTAGAGAAAATCTTCCAAGTTTTCAGCTCTTTGAGTTTACAGTCAATCCCAATCCAGTAAGTAGAACCAAGATAGAAAAGGTATGAAGAAGGTAAATAAGCCTAGGATTAAATTGAGAAAATAAACCAAAGTTTTAATGTGCACCTATCTGGAATCATGTACTGAATTCTGACTTTCAATTAACACTATTTGAATATATTACTGACAAGAAATAAGAAATATTTTGTTTTTCTTTGTACTTTCTGCAAAAAACTAAGTTGCAGTTCTGGAAAAGGGAGCTCCATTTTCCCAGTAGTGACATCATTAAATTCGATGGTTCACTGAACCAAACAAAGTATTATTCCTACTCCACAGTGACATGGTTCTCATTCTGATTGATTTACTGGTAAGAACTGAAAGATGAAGGAAGAGATGGGGATATGGAATTTGGATTGTTTGATTTAAGCTGTCATTTTTCTTTTCTATTGTATAAATTTTTAAAAATTATTTTTATTTATTTGTTAGAGAAGGGAGACAGAGAGAGAGATAGAGAGAGAGAAGAAGGGGAGAAACAGGAAGCATCAACTCCCATGTGTACCTTGACTGGGTAAGCGCAGGGTTTTGAACCAGCAACCTCAGCATTCCAGTTCGACGCTTGATCTATGGCACCACCACAGGTCAGGTCTGTATGGATTTTTAATGGCAGACTACAACTAAGACTCTGTCTCAACTTTCAATATTTTTATTTTCCTAAGGTATTGAAATCCTCTACACACACACACACACACACTTAAACTAGTGGCCAGCAAAAGTTGAACGTAGAAATTAAAATATAACCTTAAATATAAAATTTTATGAACTATCCTTCTCTATTTTATATTGTTCCAAACAAAATTTCATAAGCAAGCAAAAAAATTTTTATTTTTCTCTTATTCCTTTTAATTCCTTACTTCTCAATTCAACCTTCAAACTAGAGTTATCTGGCTTCTTCTGACTTCTGCCTCTACTGAAATGGCCTAAAAATGTCCACCAACTGCATAACTGGAAACCTTCTAAATATAATGAATATTGTCTGCAACCTATCTTAATTTCATTGATTGTGGCTTATGATATTGCTGACCCATTCTTCTTTGAAATCCTCTTTTGCTTTTGACTATAGGAACTTGAAGAATTACTGATCTTATTTTTTCTCCAGCAATCTTCCATTTCTTTAGCTGGTTCTCTTTCTTTACACACACATCTCTCAAATGTTTTTGCTCAACAGGGATCATTCATAGTGTAATGGAGCCCAAAAGTTAGAAATTTGGCTTCAATAATAGTAACTTTTTAGTTGTAATAAATAGGAGATATGTAAGGGTTAATAGTTTAATCTGCTTGCTATTCTCTCCTAATGGCTCCCTGGCCTTTACTTTGAATTCAGGCAAAAGTTTACTTTGCAAGGATGTCCTGAAAAGCTTACAAAGGGTGGGGACCTGACAATTAGGGAAGTTTAAATCACAATAGTTGTTTGTAAAAGCCTAGCCACAGGATTTACTGTGAAAAGTTAAGGCCTATAAATTAATTAGAAACTTAGTTCACCAATCCTAAATCCTTACATTGTATACTAAGAAAACAGAGAGTCTTTTCTCAGACAATTCCCAAAGGCAGATGATCCTAGAAGTACAAGGTCCTGGATGATCCTGGGAGACTTTTGACTCTAACAATGTTGAAGATTTACCAACAACCCCAGAGAGGACCATGCTAACTGGCCCTGTGTTACATCAGAACAATGGTTCTTAACCTTTTTTAGGTACCGAACCCACCAGTTTCACATGCGCATTCACCAAACCCTTCTTTAGTGATAAATAATTTTTTTTTCCAAATTCAAGACGTAGGTATATGTTTTTTAACTGGTGCACAAAATGAGCCATGCATGAACCTCACCTTGCTCAAAGAAGAAAACCAACAAAGTGCATGAACTCACAACAAATTATGGTATTACTTTATTCTGGCCTCCGTGGCAGAGGCTTCTCCAAAGCCCTGAGACCGATTCATCGGACCCCTAGGGTTCGATAGAACCCAGGTTAAGAGCCACTGCATCAGAAGAACTTTCAGAAGAAACATTCTTGCAACTGAACCCTTACCTCCTGCATATTGTTACATGACTAACTGCAGGGACATTTTTGTACCTTATACCTTTACTAACAGCCCTGACCCTATAAAAACTACCAGCACCAAAACAATGTTAAGCCAGTTCTTTTAGACAGGAGTCCCTTACCTCCTCAAGTTGCTGCAACTTGAATTAAAGATGCTCTTATACCTACTTGGTTCCTGTAGCTTGTGGAATTGGCATAAAATGAAAAACATGAATCTCAGCTTGTTTCAGTAACAATAAGCTTTACCTTTCTTCTCGTTTTATGGATATTTCCTATATTCAAGTACCATTGGTTTGAAAGTTGAGTTCTCTCACTTGCCAGTTTATTTTTGTAACATTTAAAAAGTTTTATTGGGCTCAGAACATATGAATTTATATCTCTAGCTCATTTATTTTTATTGAGTATTAAATACACATATCTGTCAGATCTTGGCTATAAAAGTGTGTTTCATGGACAGATCATCATACCATCTCCCAAGTGCTGCTGTAATTTCAGAATCTCAGGCCACACTTCAGATCTGCTGAACCAGACTTGAACATGAAGAGGACTCCCCAGTCATTTGTATATACATTATACTTTGAGAAGTGTGGTACTCAAATTTTCCATCAACACTTCACACTTATAAAACTTTCCCACGAACATATTCACCATTTCCCTTCCTGCCTTGATTCCAAATCTTTCTCCGCAAAGTTCTATCCTAATAATTGGTTCCAAAAATCCATTCAGCTAATCAAACTAGTTATCAGAAACTTTTTCACCCTACACATCCAGTCACTGAATCTTATTTAATCTACAGCTTAACCAGTCCTTAAACTCTTCCTCTTTTTATTACAGCAGAGCCGTAATCCGAGTCTTTATCATCTCTTATTTTAGCTATCTCAGGCTTTCAAATTGGCTCTGTACTCCTTGTTCTAATGTCTTTCACAGTATAATGGAATTGTGTTTCAAAAGTATAATTTTTATTTATATTCCTCTGATTAAAGACTTTCACACAAATATATCTATTTTCAAATAGGCATAAGTAGAATCTACATGAAAATATGTTTTTGATCAGCAGATCTGATAAAATAATATTAAAAAATGTGTGTAATTATTCCTCTCTACCTAAAGGATAAAGACAAACAATCTCCATTCCCTGGCACCTAATTTACTTCTGACCCTTTTACCCACAAATTTCAGTTTCCTGAACACATCATGCTGGGTTTGAATCATTAAGTCACTCATGTCACTGTCTTTACAAACTCTGGTACAGTAATGTAGAATATCTTCTCCTCACCCTTTTAAATCGAGAATATACTTATTCAACCTTCAAGAGTTCACTCAAATATTTCTGTCTCTGTCAATTATTATGACCTTCTCCAAATAAACTTTATCACTTTTTGCTTTATAGCCACACTGTACCTTATACATCTTTATTATAGCAGTTTGAAAAGTGCAAGATTTTCAATGTTTATTTTCTTTATTAAGACATGAATTATTTGAAAGCAATATAAAACATGATTTATATTTCTAACTTAAGGCCTGATGATCAAAACCAAATTTTGAAAATAAAAAAAATCAAATGTGAAAAAATTTGAACAATTATAAAAATAAAAATTCAAGTATTAGGCAGCATAAATATCTCTAAATATATTAAAGGTAGTTCAAAGTATTCAATAGTTCAAGGTAAAGAAAATTGAAGCACATGACTGGTTAAAACAATATTAGATGAATCAATTATTTAGATTTTTATGCAAAAACTGATTCCATAAAAATAATTTGAAAATACATAAAATGGACTAGTGTAAAAGAAAAAAGAAACACAATGAGAAAGACATTCATTAAGAGAGAAGAAAGAAAATGGAAACAACTTCAGTATTGTTTTGTATGCTGAAGAAGATAGGGAAAATACCATGGAGGGGCATGCTTAGTTAGCAACTGGAATGGCCATACGAGCCTGCACTGCTGGATCATTAAGTCTGTGGCACACATAGAAAGGATCATTAATAGTCTATCAAGTATTGTGTGCGTATAACAGAGTCATTTTGATGTGTTTATTGACAAGTGATGCTGTTTTCTATGGAATGTTAAGCATATTTCATTGAAAAATATGAGATCTTTAACAGAAAACAATGAGCCAAATGGAAAAAGAAATCAAACTTTATAACTCTGTGCTTCAAAAATTATATGCAACAAATTGGAAAAGAAAGTATTTGAATAGCATGGAATAATTTTAAGGATGAAAGCACATTTCAAGAGATCCTTAATAACATCCAGAAAATTATGTTTATGCATGATAATTAAAATAACGCTATCTAAAAGATAAGTCAGAAAATTAAAATTAAAATATACTAACACTATTTAGCATAAGCTTTATGTAATTTGGCAATTGAGTATATTTATGTATAAAAAGCCTGTGAATGTAATTGAATAATATTTATACTGAAAAAACATGAACCTACTGTAAAAATTGTTACTGATTTTCTTCCTTCCACAAATTCTAAGTGTTAAGAGGTCACAGGTTCAAAACTCTAAGGTCACTGATGAGCGTGAGCTCTTTGGCTTGAGCACAGGGTTTCTGGCTTGAGCGGGGGGATTGTTTCCATGATCCCAAGGTTTGCCAGATGTAGCCCAAAGGTTGCTATTGTGAAAATCCCAACATCACCAAAGGTTGTTGGCATGAGCAAGGGGACACTGGCTTGGTTTGAGCCTGAGGTTCAATCCCAGGCTAACGCATGTAAAAGAGGCAATCTTTGCACAACTAAAGTGAAATCAATTAAGAGTTGATACTTCACACTCTCTCTACCTATTTCTCTCTTTTTGACTCTCTCTCAAAAAGGGGGGGGGGGTTGAAATGTGAAGCAATACATCTTTACAAGTAAGTGGTAAAAATATAAAGCCAGTCTTCATATAACTGCAAAAATGTCAAATCCACATTTTTTAGAGATTTCACAAATAAAAATCTACATTGTAAAGTTCTCACATGTAAGGTCACAACTAGGGATACCATAGACAGTAGTCTATGCGGTGTCATATTTAATATAGATGATTATACACTAACACTCTGTACAAGAGCCTCATTGGAGGAAACATGATGTTTTCATTTAAAATGTATGATAGTATATAATGTATGCTTCTTTATGGAGTAATAGACTACTCTTATCAACAATATAAGCAAGATGAAGCAAGTTGGGCTCTTGTCAAATGTAATCACCACATTAGTTAATACAAAAATATTTTCTTTTCAAAGATAAAATTAAAAAATGTCATATATAATTGAAAAAATATTTGAACATTAATTAAAGCAATTATAGTTAGAGTCATTGACATTTCCAATTTTGGGGTTAGTACTCCATACCCTTGGAAAGGATGACTGATATATTTCAATGCTCACAAGAATCACAAAAATGTTGGCTAAAAATTCTACATACTTTTTCTGAGAAAAGACACTGAACTTAGAAACAGGATGTAAACCAAATGAAGAAAAAGAAAGTGTTCACATAGCACCCTTGAAACAATCATGTTTTGTGCACTGTTTCTTAAAATTAAGTTGTAATTTTTTCTATTACATGTGGATTTTTTTTTGTAGTCTACATGGAGCAATTGAGTTGGATTGAAAGGCTTTTCTATTAACTATTAAGATAACCAGTCCTTTAAGAAGGAGAAGAAAGGAAAACCAGTAGCCTTGATGATGCTTGAAAATTAAACCTTTCTTGGGTCTTAAAACAGGTAGTTTATCTCAGTTAGCTAGAGTGATGGAAAGACCCACCATAAGAACCACCACTTGACTTAAGAGGTGGTTTTAAAATTATATTTCATAAAATTCAAAGTTTTTTCTCAATGGAGCTACTTCAAGAGCCCCTGATGATAGGGAAGTGGTGGTGATGGGATAAATCTGATGCCAAGAAGGTGAGGAGGCCAAGAAGGCATATCTCCACAATACTCAGGATTATTCTACTTATAACTGTACTGGATATTAAAATTCAGTTTAAGATTTTGCTTGAAAATAAAATGTATTTCTTGCCTCAAACTTTATCACTAGAATTACCTCTTTAAAATTGACTCCCCAAAACGGCAAGTTAAGGGGAGAAAAAATATATTCACATTGTCATTACTTTCATTTTGTTGCTGAGTAGCAAAATAGGAAAAACTTAAAATGAGAGTATTGCCAAATTTTATAGATGAGAAGAGGCTAAGAATGTCTTATATAAAACCCTTCCATTTTTAAGTTATAACACTGAGGTTCAGAGAGTTTTGGGGATTACAATAAGTCACATGCGTTAAAAGCCCTGCAGGATCCAGGAGTGAACAAGACAGAGTATAAAGGGAGGAAGACTGAAGCCCAACACAAGGACATTTTACGAAATGAACTGTCTCATATCATATATTCTCCACCACTGGGAATATTTAAGAAGAGAAAAGAGAGCACTGTTTATCGAATTATAGAATGCCTGCCATGTGATAAACTCTTTATGTACATTCAAAAAATCAATCCCTATAGTCTAATGAAACATATTATTTATTCCAGGTTTTCCACAGAAAGAAACAGATTTGAATGGATAAAGTAACTTATTCAATCTCACAGAACTAAAATATAGCAAAGCTGGAAGAAAAACTCAGGATTGTTTGACTTCAAAACACTTGTTCATCTACATTAATAGGAAGTATCCTGCATGCAGAAGACTACGTATTTTTCAAATGTGTTTTTTTATAACTAATTCAAGTCTTTTAAGATAGCTGGGTTTGATACTTTAAAACTGTAAAAGCTAGATTCTACGGGTATGAGTTAATTTTGGCCAGAACCGTTATAAAAATTCTAAATAATTGAAATGCAACAGGAGAAGACGAGAAGTTTGGACTCAAGAGGAAGCAAGAGACCAAGGGAAATTTACTGCACAGAATAAGGACTGGAGTAGAAAGCTGAGAGGGATGTTTGCCAGCTTCAAACTTACATTTGATCTGACCTTCCTCATAGTTTCTCTAGTCTTGAGAGCGAAGAGAGAAAGCTATCAATAAAGGACTTTAGGAAAAGTCTTCAGCTTTTTTGTACTCTACTCAGTATTAATGAGTCATTTCTGAACTATAAGGTACATATTCTAAAAAAAAGACACCAGAACACAAGTTCATAGTTGACTTTCATCAGTTTCTTTCATTTATTCACATTCAAATTACAAAGATCATTTCACACTCACCAAGTTTTAAAAAATGTTTATTATTCACCCAGCAATATTTTGCATATGTATATTTTACTTTAAAAAACATCTTGCTTATTTAATATTCATCTTTTAAACAAATTTTAGTTAATAAGGGCAAAGATTATAAAATCTTGCCACATTGACTAGAATCACTTTCTACCTGTGTACTCTTGGGCAGTGTGTTTAAACTCCCAGATTTAATTTCCCCATTTATAAAATGTAAATAAATAAATAAGTTAATAAATAAATATATGCCTTAATTGGTCTATTACAAGGATTAAAAATTTTAATAGCTCACATATTTAGAACAGTGTCTGGCACATACTAATTGCTATATGTGTTAGTCATTATTATTATTATTAAAAAATATTCTTAAAATATAACAAACTTTCCAAAGTTTCAACAGTTATTCACCCATCAAAATTTTATTGCAATGTGTTAGATAAGTTCAAATATAATGGGAAGAGCATTTCTGAAGGCAAAAATATTAAACTCCATTCAGGCTTTGTCACTGTGATAAATTAATGTATTTACTTAAGCAACTATGAAATCTATTAATATATGTATGGAATATGCCTGGCATGATAAAAGGAACTGCACTATTCTAGTAATCACATATTTTATTGAAGAGCCTTTGGGTTATTTTAATATTCAAATCATTTGAATATTTAGCAGTAATAATGTAAGATTAATATTTGTACAGGCACTTGTTCCTTTAACAGCAAACATTACAGTTAAGCTATTAGACTGCAATGATGGAAAGATTTTTTAAAGTACTGTCAAAGGGAGACTTTTACAGGTTAGACTTTTTTACAGATACCTTGTATTTTCATAAGTGATGCCATTTCTTAACATATAAAACATTTATCATCAACTTCCACATATTTCACTTTTAAATAAATTTATACACTTTAAATTTTAACCGCATTAACATAGGCAGTCATCTTATGATCAAGTGGCTAATTTTAATAATTTAATTTGATTTTTTAAAAATTCACTGAATTGTTGAGACATCAAGAGTACAGGACATCTAACAGGGTTTCTGGTCATAACAGCATTTTAGAACCTGAATTGTTAACAATTTATTTATTGATTTGAGAGAGAGAGAGAGAAAGGGAGAGAGAGAGAGAGAGAGAGAGAGAAACGTCAATCTGTCTCTGTATCTGCCCTGACCAGGGATCCAGCCAGCAAACCCTGTGCATCAGGATGACGCTCTAACCAACCAAGATATCTGGCTAGGGCAAAATCTGCATTTTTATACTCTGTTATATTTAGTCTCGTGTATACTGCCTTGAAAAGCACAGGTCTACGTGATTTTGTTTCTATATACAAATTCTATTTCATAATATTAATACAAAACACTCCAGGCAGAACTTTTCTGGGGGATTATTACATGTCCCCAAAGAGGACAAAACCACTAGGACTTACGTTTTGAAATACCCCCTAAGGTATGCTATAATGACCCAGAACCATTGTCCTGCCATGATTTATTGCCTAATTTTCACATTTTGTCTCTAAACAAGTAAAACAACAAAATGCTCTCCTCTGGAAAAGAATGCAAATTTCAACTACTGTTTCAGGGTGATGGAACAAATCTGAGCAATATTATTTTCTTGTATTCATTTTTAAAATGAAAATAGCACAGCAGCCGTGTAGCAGTGGCACCCTTGAACACATGCAGAATGAAATGACATTTTTTTCTTGCTTTTTATATAAAATTAGCTACAAAGTACACTTACTTGAAAACATTTGACCATTTACAATACCTAGGGTACTAGCCAAAAGCACACAGGTGTGTTTCTTTTTTGCAATATTGTTTTTTTTCTTTAGCCCTTGGAAAACACCAGAAGGGGTTCTATTGTGCATGCAGGTGTGATCACCTACTGTGGAGTAGAAATCCTTTTAGATGAATAGGAAAGAGAGGAGTGTTTTGAGTATTTACTTCCTGGCTTGCCACTAATTAACTTGGGTTGTTCCATTTTGAAAATAATCACATCCTTCACATATCTCAGTTTCTCTCTTTCACAAAACTGTATTTTGTCACATTCTATTAAACTTAATCTCAAATAGTTAAGGCAGGTAAAACATGTTTTTGTTCATAAGGAACTGGAATATTGGTGAACAATTGCTGCTACTTCCCTGACACAAAAGGCCTCTTAATAAGTCGGCGAAAGTATTTACTTTTTCCAGTCCTTATTGTAGAATGACAGGAAGCAATCTTAGAGTGGTTGATGATAGTTTACAAATGATTTTCACAACAGTACGAGGACTGAAACTTGTGTCTCCCCCAATCTTGCTAGACTAAATATCATCTCCTTTTGTTTATAGCTATAGATAGGGCTCAAGAAGTTTGAAAGTTTGGAATCTAATGAACAAAGTGAACTGAGGAATGGAATAGAGGCAGAGGCGGGGTCACAGGGAGCAGAGGGACAACTGTCAGAGGGAAGGGGGTGAGGGGATGGGATCTGAAAAGGTGAAGAGATTAGTGAAATTATATAAACATAACACAAAGATACACATAACAGGACAGCAAATACCAGAGGGACGGTGGAGGTGTGGGAGTTAGGGAGAGGGGGGTAAAAGGGGTGTAACAGGAGATATGGTGGGGGGGGTGAGAGAGTTATATTGAGTGGGACACTTGAATCCATGTTAACACAATAAATTAAAATTAATAAAAATTATATATATATATATATATATATATATATATATATATATATATATATATATATATATATATATATATATAAAATTTAAACAGCTAATAACTCTTGAAGTTCAGACTCCAAAGCCTATTTTTTAGAATTTGTGTTTACAGTTATTTTTATACGCATGTGGGTGAGAGTGGCAGGGATGTTAGTGACACTGCTGGGAAAGGATACTCAGAAAGAAAATATGTAAGGGTTTGAAGCATTTTACAAAAATGAAAGCCATTACAATGAATTGATAAAGTCTCTGAGCCAGAACTGATGTTTACACTTTCATTAAATTGCCCCTAAAGCTCTATATAAGCTTAGTTCCTTTTACAACCCTTATTTTTTATATAAGAAATCAGGGACCAGAAAGTTAAAGTAATATGAGAAAGTTTATTATGGCCCTTGTGTAGGATTAGGATAGTTCAAATTCCTCCCATCTCTCAGGAGAGTTCTTCCTATGGCCTTAATTACAGTTTCTGAAAGTTTTTTTTTAGATTTTATTTATTTATTTATTTATTATTTTTTTTAGAGAGAGAGGATAGAGAGAGACAGAGAAAAGTGAGGGAGGAGCAAGAAGCATCAACTCCCATATGAGCCTTGACCAGGCAAGCCCAAGATTTCAAAGCAGTAACCTCAGCGTTCCAGGTTGACACTTTATCCACTGCGCCATCGCAGGTCAGGCCCTACTTACTGTTTTAATAATGGTTTATAGTTCCACACATTACAGGTGAGTAGATTTAGGAATAAATTAATATGTAAGGAATTACATCATAGTTGAAATTTATTAAAGTACATGATTAAAAAGTTGCTTCTTCCTAAGACTATAAATGTGTGATTCTTTTAGATTCAATGTCAACAATTCACAAATTCTAAAATGGCACTCTGATTTAGTATAAGTACACTATAGAGATTACTGATGTAATGCTGTTAGAAGAGAACTGTTTATAGCAATGTATCTTCCTAGACTGATTACTTATTTTATATAAATTATTTATTTATATAGAAATGAATTCAGTCTTGAAATCTGAAACCCCTACAGAAAGTATAAAGCATTCCCAATAAGGATTTAATATTTCAGACTGTCACAAATGTTAATATGGTTTTGTGTCCTCCCAGGCTATGGTAGATAATAATATGCACATCTACAAATTTACAATTAAAAGCTATATTAAATTATACAGATGGAAAATTAAATATTTATATTCATTCAAAATTGTGTTCTATTATTCGAGTATATTAGGATGTTCAAAAGCAAAAATATATTTTTAAACTGTTTCTCAGCAATAGATATTTGTATAAAAATTAAGAATAATGTAAATAGGTCAAATAACTGCAAATAACCAACAACAGTTAATTTTTTGTTTTTGTTGTTGTTGTTAAAGGAGGGGCATAATTAAGTATATATTAATTAAAATGTATAGCAACAAATTAGATAAAAACAGTAAGATGAGAGTTTTTAATGCCTGACCAGGCATTATACAGTGGATAGAGCATCAGCCTAGGGTTCTGAGGACCCAGGTTAAACCCAGCCTAGGGTTCTGAGGTCACTGGTTTGAGCACAAGCTCATCTGGCCTGAGTGTGGGGTTGTTGGCTTGAGCGTGGGATCATAGACATGACGCCATGGTCGCTGGCTTGAGCCCAACGGTCCTGGCTTGAAACCCAAGTTCACTGGCTTGAGCAAGGGGACACTAGCTAAGCTGAAGCCCCTCAATCAAGGCACATATGAGAAAGCAATCAAGGAAGCACTAGGTGCCACAACCATGAATTGATGCTTCTCATCTCTATCCCTCTCATCTCTTATTTTCTTTCTGTCTAAAAATAAAAAATAAAAAAGAGCTTTTAAAAATAAAGTAAATCTTGTATTTTGTACTTGCTAGGAAAAATGCTACTTTCTCAGGCACACATTAGATTTGTTTGATAGAACATGGGTGATGATGGTACTTGGAATCTGTGTTCTTGTCTATGATAATATTCCGTACTTCAATGTCAATCTTTATTGTAAATAAATTCATATCTCGATATTTACTTTAAATAAATATTTATATCGCCTCTGATATGTTAAACATAAAATTCAGGAAAAAAATAATGAAACTTGGCCCTCTCACAGCCAGTGGCTCAATTGGTTCAAATGTCCCCTTCAGGCACTGAGGACAACTGGATCAGTCTAAGAATTGGCCCCAGATGGGCGTTGCTAGGTGGGTCCCAGTTGGGACATCTATCTGTGGGAATCTCTCTTTCCCCAGTACTCTCATTTAAAAAGATTATATATATATATATATATATATATATATATGAAATAATACAGTTTAAGATCATATTTGAGAAATATAAATGAATTTCTATATTTTGGCAATACTAACAATTTATTTTATAATGTTGAATCCTTACAATGTGATGAAGTCAGTATTATTTTTATCCCTACTTTACAAAGATAAAACATTCATTTACTTCAGTCATTGGTCTAATAAATAATAAAGCCAGGAAATAAACCTAGCCAATTAGATATCAGAGGCAGAGTTCTTTTGACTCTTTGTTAAGCAACCATGTTGCATAAGTTCTTTGGATGGCATTTCTGCTTTTCAAACATTAAATAAAATTGCCTTGGTTATAATTCTTTGTAATTTTATACTACCTTTATTAAAGAAAGAAAACAATGAAATTAAATAGTTTTATATTTAAAATCAATTTATAAACTATTTCTTCATTATCTGTTAAAAGAATAGTTTGATATGGACAACTGCTAACACCTAAAAGTAATTTCATCATGAGCAGCACAGATATGAATTTTTATATAATACTATGCAATATATAAAAATACAACACATCTGTATTAATAAGTATACTTCCAGGATGTAATATTTGCCAAGCTATTAATTTTTATTTGCTCCCTGGGCACCTATATATAATACAGCACATTTTGGGGGGTATTTAGGATTACCACTCAAAGTTGCTGCCATCTGCTGGTAGTATTCCCTTATTATAAAAAAGCTCAGTTCCTTTGATTAAGCATATTTTCTAGCACTAGCAATTCTTAGCTATTTTCTAAATACTGTGTCCTCATTGGACAGACCTTAGCAAGGTGTCACATAACGAGTAAGAAGTATAGGAAGATTTGAAAGGCTTTGGATATGAATCTGACTGAAGCTGTTAACCACTATACTATAGTGGCTTCCTCCTAAGAAAAAAGTCTTTAAATAAGTCTGTTGCATCCATAGTATTGAATGTTCTACAGTGGTAAATAAAAATGAGTTAGTTTTACACACACTGGCACGGGTAAATATCTATGACATAGTGTTAATAAAATAAAAAGAGGTTGAAAAACATTATATATATAAGTAATATGATTACATTTATTTAAATAATAAATTATAGATTAATAGGTTTCAGCTGAGATTGGAGCTGGGTATATTCTCATGGGAAGTTTATATTCCTCCCAATAAACCATGATGGTTCAATAAAATGTAGTTTCCAAGGTCAAGAGAAGTATTCAATAAGCAAGGGAACTATTGCTGAGATACTGTATTCTGCCACTAAGTTTACAAACTTAGGTATATTAAAAATTTTTTAATGTAATATTTCCAACTGTAAAAAAATCTGCTAAAAAAGAATATTAAGGTACTAAAAAGAAAGATATCTGGCTTTAATAAGCTTGTAATCATTTTTTAAAATCACTTCATTTTTGAGCACCAATGATAATTGAGGTAAAGCATGAAAAGATGTGTTCCAGAAACAACATTAGAAAAATATTATAAATGTTCCATGAGTAAACATATTATAATAAAATAAAGAGGTCAAGTAACACTGAATAATAGCCAATGAATATAAGACAATGCTAGGTTATTAGACACTGCTAACTAAGTCTAACATTCAAGTCATCAAGGATTCCAATATTGAGTAGAGGACAAAAATAATAAATTTAACAAGTATATGAGTCAGATATGACAAATTCTGGAATATGAATACAACAAAATAAAGTGTGAGTACATGAAAGGAAAATTTCCTCAAAGAATGAAGTCGGTAGAATTTGATATAGACATTTAAATATTAAGACATTATCAAATAACAAGGCAAGAAAAAGCCACTCCAAGTAAACAGAACAGAATCAATCAGGCTTATAAGGTGGAATAGACTGTGAAAAGTTCAGAAAACTTCAAAGTAAGCAATGAAATTACAGTTTAGTATATGTTAACATGACAGTAGATGATAACAGTAATTGTCTGATGTTAAAAAAATGTAAATATTATGCTAAGGAGGATAACTTCTTTCCTGTAAGTATGAATAAGCCATCACGGTTTCTGATCAGACAATTCGCATGAGCTTTTCTACATTTCAAAGTAAACACCATATATCAACATAAATGGTGGGCTTATGGATGTGGAGTAGTTATTGTGGATGATCAGAAAAGAGATCATGTTAGCAACAATAGGAAATCAAGCAAGAAAAAAATATATGTCAAAGGCAGGCTCTTCTTAAAACTATATAATAAAAATAACATTTTTTCCAACTTTTAATTTATATTTTGCATTTAACAGTAATAAACCACTGTGGGTTGAAGGGTAAATAACAATAAAACCCTTTGAGTTCTGGATACCAGCTTAATACTATATGTAATCAAGAAGACAAAGAGAATTTTAGATTTTTTACTATTCAGAATCCCTGAAGAATATAAAACATAGTAGAGAGACTCTCAGAAACTTAATAAGAAGAATGAATATATCAAACAATAAATAATTAAGAACTATCTTCTCATATTAAGTGTAAACAACAAGAGTATGTCAAGAATATCTTCAAATTCACAGAAATATGGAATTATTTTATGAGCACAGAGGTGTGAAGACTTATTTAGTTTTTACTTAGACTGAAAATTATTGGTAATTCTGGAGATATATTTAAGAATAGTTTCCAGTGAAATAAAATGTTGGTTATAGTCATTTAACTCAGAAATGCATTGCTTATATATCATGAAGTAAAGAAAGAAAGAATGTAAAATATAATTGTTAGACACATATGCAACTGCAAAGAAATAAAATGTTAAGACCTATACAAATAATTTAATTTTCTAAAAAATTAACTTATATCACATATTTTTACACTTAAATATTTGTTATCTATAGATTCAGTTTTATATATTATAATTGTCACACCTAAAATATATTCAGAACTTCTTTCTGACAAAGGCTTTGTCAAAGTCTTCCTCGGAATCCCACACAGAGGCACATGAAGTACTAGAAGATTACACAAGCCAGATAAACACTTGTTACATTAGAAGAAAGAAAATTCTCACATGACTCTGCAATAGACAAGAGAATCACAGGAGATTAGAATCACATAGAATGAACTATTCCACAGAATAATTCCCTATGAGGACTGCATTCACAGGGCACAGAAGCCAGCACTTAAGTACCACTTAAATAAAAACACCTTCTTGAATAAATTGGCAACAATAGACCTCGAGTATAAAATGGAAACAGAATAGATGCTGATTATGATGAACTTATCAGCCTGCTAACCATTGACAGTTAAATTGGCAAGTGTTGTAAGAGCAGTAACAAAAAAATCAGAGAACAAGTCCATCGACTCTGAACCTTTTTGAAAGGAAAAAAATTGTGTGGTTGTGCCTGCATATGCATGCAAGAAAAAAGAAAGATGAAATGACTGTTATAAGGTTCTTGTTACATATAAAACATGTGACCAAATACATGTAAATAATGATATATGTAAAAGAAAACACCAATTAAAGTTGTCAAGAACAACATTTTGAATTTGGTTAAATATTCAGTCCAACCCAAAAACCATTTTGCAACTATTTCCAGTACACCATTTTTATAACTTTCAACATTCCTCTCTCCAATTAATGAACATAAGTTAAGTAGACCCAATCAAAGTAGTCTATCTATTCTCTGGATATCACCCTAATAATATGGTTTCTATTTAGGTTTGTTCATATGTCAGTATGTTTCAAGTAGTTAATGTTCCTTTATTGGAATTTGTTAAAAAAGGGACATTTGCCAGAGAATTTAAATTTCCCTACTGAAAAACAGCACACATTTAACCCAAAGATAAATTAAGAATAAAATGATTTAAAATATACTCGAGGTACACACGTTTAACTTTGGTCATCAATTTTTAAAAGCAATTTTGTAATAGATTGAATCCCAACCCTATTGGCCCAATCATTCATCCTTTATTTTTTTCTTATGTTTCTTTAAGTACTCTTTTAACATGTGTTAGATTTCTTCTTTATGCATTTAATGCACAGTTAATATATACTTGTAGTACTTCGTTGTTTATTTTGTTTGTTTGTTTATGTTTTTTACAGGGACAGAGAGAAAGTCAGAGAGAGGGATAGATAGGGACAGACAGACAGGAACGGAGAGAGGTGAGAAGCATCAATCATCAGTTTTTTGTTGCGACACCTTAGTTCATTGATTGCTTTCTCATATGTGCCTTGACCATGGGCCTTCAGCAGACCGAGTCACCCCTTACTGCAGCCAGTGACCTTGGGTCCAAGCTGGTGAGGTTTTTGCTCAAGCTAGATGAGCCCGTGCTCAAGCTGGCGACCTTGGGGTCTAGAACCTGGGTCCTTCCACATCCCAGTCCGATACTCTATCCACTGTGCCACAGCCTGGTCAGGCCTTTGTTGTTTTAATTACATATATTTTAATTATTTCTAACCCATCTTTCCTTTCTCCTACAGTTCTCCTTTTGTTTTCTGAAGTTGCACATTCCATTTAAATGGGATGTTTTCCTTCTTGAATCATGTGCACAGTAGAAGAAAAAGAACTAAAAAATGAAGTACCCCACCCCAACGTTCCAAAGAAGATGTCAAGTAACCTCATGTTATTGCTTCCAAGAAAGAAATCAAGTACTGATTCTGTGACTCCAGCTCACTATCCATTTGTGGCTATAAGATGACTGATGTTGAAGAAACTGGAAGAGGGAAATTTCTTTATGAGAAATGGTCCAAGTCTTGAGGTATATTTCTTTATCTCACATAAGGTGAAAGGACCTTCAGAGCTCATAGTGTGTTACGTCTTTGAATCACAGGCACAAAGACAAAATATTATGTCCACCTTATTCCTCAAATAACAAGGAAAAGTGAAGTGGCCAGATAAGGAATTTCCACACTTCCAGATTTTGTCAGAGCAAGGGGGCATAAGTGTTTGGATCATTTGTAGACCATAATGGAGAGCAAGTGAACCTGGGATGACTTAGATACATCTCACTTAAGATAACTGTTTCTTGGGTCACATTAAACTTAGAGAATTATAGAATGAAGGAGGACATCAAAAGAAGCCAACCAGAGAATACATATTCTCCATAAAAAATGCATTTGAATATTTCCAGTGCAGATATGAACAAAAAAATCATTCAAGAAAAGTATAAATTCTGAACAAGAACAGAGAACACTGATATCATATCACAATGTCACAAGTCAAAAATAACTTATTTTCTTCTTAATTCTCTTAAGTCCATCTTCTCCATCATTAACTGTGGAAAGTTCAGAAATCATATAAACACTAGACAAAAAAAAAATAGAGAAATCAATGTCATCTGCCAATCCTCATTTGCTCCTTCCCACAATGGACTACAAGTTCAAATCATGTCAAAGCAGGAGATACAAATTTTGGAATTTTGTATATAACATTTGCCAAGTAGTAGACCAGTTATTTTCAATTTTTCTCACCTCATGGCACACATAAACTAATCCCTAAAATTCTGAGGCATATCAAAAAATATATTTTGCTGATCTGACGCCCCCCCCCAAAAAAGGATATATTTGATCCATTCACATGATTGTCTACTGTTGTTGGCTGTTGTCATTTTTTTTTTTATTTGACAGTCTAAGGGAAAAGAGGTCAATGCCCCTTTACTAAATAGTCAGGTATTTCATGTCTTCAAAATTCTTGTGACACACTGGTTAAAAATTGCTGTATTATACACATTACCTCTTAACATACCCGTAATTTCTGACTAAATGTGACCAAGGCACTTTTATTATCTCATCATTTAAAATTTTAAAAATCTGTCCTGGTTGTCACCAAACATGCCTGTTTGCTGAAGTAGTTTCAAACTATCATGAGGCATAAGGTTGAGAATAAAAATGTTTTCTGCTGTATTTGGCAGAGTTTAATTTTTTCAAAGCATATCTAGTCAGATACACATGAATCTGCACTAACTTTTCTTTTGGTGGACAACCTGTCATGTGACATGTTCCTAAGAACAGAGATCAGCTGTACAGTCCACTATATCACCAAACCTGGTTGAGGCTAAAGAAGCTCCTTCTCTACAGTCTGCAGGTGGGCTCAGAGGCCCTGTATTCATGCCTGAGCTCTCTTCACACATTTTGTCCCTGGTATTAGTAATATCTGAATTATTTCAAATGACTCTTATTGATCATCCAGTCTTTCCAACACCTTTACTTTAATTGAATGTATTGGGGTGACAGGTTTCAGATGTCCAGTTCTATAACACATCACTGTGTTCATACTGTGTGTTCCCTGTCCAAATCAAGTCCCCATCGATCACTATTTATACCCCCTATACCTTTCTCTACCTCCTCCCCACACCTACATAGCTGTCTTCCAAGATTTCTAATACCTTTGCATATTATTTCCTTAATCAAATTACCTTTGTTTGAAATAACTAACATTGCTTTTGTTGTCTTCAGTGGGCCCTGACCAAAACATTCACCAACTCTGAGTTATATATCATATATGAATATATCTTATATTAAATTAATTATATATAAAGGTATACATAATTTAATATAATATATAAATAATACATTAATTATATATTCATGTATATTAATTAATAATAAATGCTGAAAGAGGAAATTGAAGCAAATGTACAAAGTTTCTTTGTATATTATTCATATTCAAAATAATTTTAAAATAACTCCATAATAAACAACGATGATCAATTTACTTTAAATAAAAGAGTAGAAGTTAAATTGAACAGAGTCCTCTAAAATAAACTATATATTACATAGCAAAAAGCACTATTGTGAGCTGTACTATTACATGTTTGCAGCTACGTACTAACTGAGGTTTATTTTTCACCTTGACATAATTCTGACCTCATTCAGCATAGCATAACTGCATTAGAATTTTTCAAAATTGAAATCTATACTTTTCATAATTGGTACAAGAAAGTTCTTTAAAATCTCTGTTTTGATTTAAAAATAAAATCTATTGATAAACACTTGAATTGCATCTTGGTAGCAAATGATAAATACTATTTTTAAAAAAGTGTTTAATGTTAGATCAAAGAATCAATTTAAAATGAGAAATAATCAAGATTAATAATTCTCCATCTTTCTTCATGTGTATTTGTAGGACACCCAAACATGCACTGCTTTATAGGCTCTCTATTATCAGCAATAGATAAAATTCAGTATCTAAAATGGATGATTCAAAAGCAAATAGTGTAAAAAGATTAGAAAATTTATATACTGTTGTATGGACCTACCTACAAAAGATTTAAAAAAATAAAATGACAATGTAAGTTCAAGTGTATTTTGTAGGACTGTGAGAAAAATATGATTTCGCCAGATGTGAATTACTTTGGTAGTAATAAAACCTGTTCAATTCTGAAATAGGACACTTGATAATAAAGAAAAATAATGGAATATCTAATGTTCTAATTGGGCAAATGGAGACAGAAAGATTCAAAGTGTCTTAAAAAAAAGAAAATTAATGGGAAAAAAACCTGTATTTTGATTGTCAAACAAGTCATTCAATCACAAAGTTTATTTGTACATACGTAACTAATAGGTGTAGCCTTAAGGAATATAAATGTCCTATAATTGAACAAAGAGTAAAATTTGAGAGAAAGTATATATTGAAACTCTAGGAAAATAAATTTGACAAATGATGAAATGATAAAAATTAAATATTTTGGAGATTTGTCAAAAGAAGTAAAGCCAAGAGAAGAAAGTATTGAGGAAAGTAACTGTATATTTTTAATTTTAAGATATTTTTGAGAAAAATGTAAAAGAAATAATAAATTTATTTTAGAAGTGATTCTTCAGTTCAGTGACTTCAGCTAAGGTCATCACAACTCTTCAAAATAATAAATAAATTAGGAGTTCTAGATTATAGCCAGATAAGTTACCTGAAGTAATAAGTATTTACTTACAATAAATTAAAACAGGTAAATGCTTCAATTTATTCATTAGTAAAAAAATGATTTTTTGTTGTTTAAAACTTTTGACTATTTGGTAACCCTTTCCCCAATAGTAAAGAAAAGTAGTTACATAGAACTTTAACAGACTGGTTTATCTTATCAGAATAAAAACAGTTGAAATATGCCAGATATTGGAAAATAGAAGTATTAATTAAAAATAAAGGACATTTGCCAGAAAGAAACTCAATGTATAACAAATGAGTTCTAATAAAATGGTCAGAAAGTTTAAAATAAGAAAAAAAGAACAATGTTGAAGGTAAAAATATTGGAATGTTTTAATGCAAACTAGCTGGGATGCAGTCTGTGACCAACCATCCCCTCCTGATATCTTTCATTTTTGAATAGGCAGAATGAAACACAGATTGCAGGAAAAGATTAACTACCCTCCCACACTTCCCATCAAAAAAGCTCTGATTACTTTAAAGTGAGCATTCTTGTATTCCTGGCCTCTGCCCAAGTTCATTTTAAAGATTAGTTTTTGCTGTTTTCTCTCTTTTATTTTTATACGAGCGATCTGTTCTTAGCCTTTTAAATATCTACTCAACCATCTCAGCAAGCATTTCAAACATAGAGGAAAGATGATATTTAATATTAATAAAATATTTAAAGTCAAATTTATAGAAAACAATTTCAACATTACCAGAGTACCTCTTATAAGCCAGTATGTAAGTACAATAAATAAAAAATTAAAGCAGAAATAAAGTTAAAAATCTAAAGAACTTTCATTTGACTCTAATTAGTAATTATGCTAGATGATCTCATTTTTTAAACTCAGTTCATAATTTTTAAATAACATATAATGATAAAGAAATATGCACATTTTAAGATAAACCAATTAACATGATAGCTTGATATCATATATCATTCTGATGTTAGTAAATATTAATTTTATAAATTAACAGTAATCTACTATAACTCCCAAAAAGCTTTCCAATGTTTAATAATAATAATAATATATGATGCTAAAATAGATTCCAGAATTATTTTTGATAAATTGGGTTTGATCAGCACTTATCTGAAATTCAAAGGTAGTATTCCTATTATAAGTAATTATTCAATCTTTATGCATAAAAATAAGAAATTAAAAATTTTAATTTGACAAATCTATAATAAGGGTTACTATTAATAGACTAATAAGCATTTTATTTATCATTTGACACTCAATACTTTTAACTTTTATTATATACTGATGGCCATTAAGTCTTTTTTCTCCCCTTCGGCAGATGAAATATTCTGTATAGAAGAATATAGTACACCACGTGAATAAGCCCTCTTCATTTGCAAAGAAAGAAAATAAAATATGTTTAACCAGTCTCTCAAGGACCTCCAGAATCGAGCCATACATGTCATCTATGAGGCAGCCAAAATGGACCAACTACTTATTATTCCTTTGACTCACTTCTGCTTTTCCTGGCTGGATGCTTCCACCTAACTCTAATGTCCTTCCCTATCTCCAATCTTCCACTTCTTTCTCTGAGTGTTCAAAATCTAGCCATCTTACGCATCTTGAGAACACTACTAAATACAGAACTTGTTTCTGAAAGCTTTATTTTTATTCCTTGCCAGAAGTGTTATGAATAGCATTGAATTCCCATAGAACTTACACTTTGCTATAATTCATTTTGTTATATAGTATGTTATAGGTGAAACAACTTTAGGTGTCATTTCATCCATGACTCTTTTTTGTTTATTTTTGGCACATCAGAGAAGTGAAGCCAATATTTCATGAGTTGCTTAAGATCACATCATTAGAGGCAAAAAACCCCCACAAAAACCTACCCAAAACAACTGTATCCCTTCTACATGCTTGCCTCCCTTTCTACCTTTTATTTTAAAGAGATCTGCATGTAGTTCATCAATGCTTTAAATTCATAAGCTCCTTTAAGTTTTCATATTTTATTAATATGTATTGACATAGCAACTTTTCCATAGAGGGCAACCATTAAATAATTACTGAAAGGGGTGGGATGGGGAGGGCAGGGATGAACAAGTTTTGATTCTACTAGGGAGCAAAAGATTCTCTAGAGACCTGATAAGGAATAATATCATTTTAAAATGTTTATTTAGTCTTTCCCAAACTGCAGTGGTTAGTCCTGTGACATCTTCAAAGTGAAAGCATATTCAGAAGTTTTTTTTTTTCTGTCTTTATGATACCCTGGAAGTATTCTGAAAAACTGAATCAAACAACTGAACAATCTTAAGCAAGCAAACAAACAAAAAACAACATCTCCGAGTAGGTATTCTTCTGGTACAAGCTCTATATCACCTGCACAAAATCACATATGCTGATCTTCCATGATGGAGCCAGCAAAGTAATCAGAAATAGGAGAGAAAATTAAGATAATGCAATTTTGTTAAAGAAATATATAAGATAATGAGGCAGAAAATAATTTGAGGACTCACTTTAGATAAACTGCTCATTAAGATATATCTGAAACTAATGTTTAAGCTGAGAATGGAAGAAGAAAGTGAACCAAGCTCAAGAACACTCTGAGGAAGTTTATTTAAGTTTGAGGAAATAGTAAGTGCAAAGATATATTTACATAATCTTAGGTGGTAGCAAGGCATATCAATCAGAATCTGAAATTTTCCATGGTTTTAAATAAAACAAAATAACCATGTCAAGTAGTAGAACAAAAAGCTCTCTGCACACATTTTCATTTGGGATGCAGAGCACAACAGCACAGAGCATTTAGCCTCAAGCTCACTCCTCTGTGTTCCTACCATCATTGTGCACATGGCTTATCCACACAACCTTAACTAGGCAGTAGGCTAAATATGGACATGTCAGTTTCCTCTATCAACCGGTGAACTTTCTGTGGGTAAAAGACAAGTCTTAGTCAACTCTGTATTCCAATTTTTAGCATACTACAGGGAATCAATAAAAACTGAATTGTTGGCGCATTACATTTTATTGTACTGCATAAACTAACCTACAGTCCAGAACAGTTGAACCTTTCTAACAGCTAGTTTGAATGGCTAAGGCTGATAGATAGTTAGATAAATGGATAGATAGAAAAATGGATAGATAGATAGAGAGATGAGTTATAGATGATATAGATACAGATACATGGTGCTGCAAAAGTAGTCTTACGGTTGTTCATATAGAAAATAATATAATAATTAATAAACAATAATACAAGAATAAAATACTCTGTATACTCACAACTGTAAATCTACTTTTTCTCTACCCTGTTTAGATATATATCAATCTCTGAGTAAAGTGAAGGAAAGTAATTACACGTTTTGGTACCACATTTTGTAAAAAAAAAACATTTTGTTGATTTATAGATAATTGAGTAATTTTGATTTCCTGTGGAAAAATGTGGCTGCTAATATAGAATAAAAATAAATTTTAATTACATTATAATAGTTGATTTTCTGTAAGTTTCCTCTTTTTCTACACAGAATAGGTTTTTATTTTGATTTTATTCTAAAAAGGGAAAGGTAAAAATAAAGAAAATTATAAATATTTTAAAGTTAACTAATATAGTATATAAAATTAAATATATATGATCAATATGAAAGTTATACTGGAAAATTTATAATCATTCATAAACTAAATGCTTTATAAATAAATTAGTTGATATACATAAATACTGAGTGATATTGAAAGGTATTTATTTCTTTACGAAAATAATGTTTCATTTAAATTGATTTTAAATCTCAAGTTGGAAACAATAATTGTCATTAAATTGTGTGATCCATATGATTTCAAACAAAAGGATGACTAACTATTTGTGTTCTGACTGCAAATTACACTGAAAGTTAAGTTTCTGGATCTATTTGTTGACTACTTCAATCCCTTAAAGAATAGAATTATTCTTTGGATTGTCCACTTCAATTCTAACTGACAGAAAAACAAATGATATTTTTATTCTTATCCTTGGGTGACTATTCTAGATGTTCCTTCCAGTTGTGTGATGACAGTGATTATACATTAGTAGATATAGTAGTTAGCTCTAAAATAGCTCTTACTAACATGGGAAAACAAAATTTTTGTTGCATCCACAAAAACACTTATTCTTACATAATTCAAGTGTGATGATCTCAAATCTGACATTAGTTAAGCTCCAGTATTTTTGCAATTCAAGATTTTAGATTTTCATCTTATTGTAAAATTTTCAACATTTAGTTTAACATAATGAAGTAGAATGTCTTCTTGGGCATTTTCTTTGTGAAAATATAATAATTAATATAATGCAGTTAATTCACTAAAAGATAGGATTGCATCAGAATTTGTCTGCAATTTTGAAATAGAACATATTAAACCACTTATTTTAATCATAAAATTTGCACAAAACTTTTTAAAATTCTATTCAGGCAATAATTTGCATTTGTAGCTCTTGCATTTGTATACTTGTTGAGGACAATCTCGTATGATGCTCCAGCAGCAGTCTGCTCATCACTAACAGCTTCAAGATTTTCAGAAACTTATCAAGGTGACTTTTCAGGAAGTGAATCTTAATGCTCATGTTCTACCCAATGTTGTGGAAAGCCAACAGCATCCTTTGAACCAGAAGTTCATAGTTTTCTGCTCTTTTGTTGCCAAGGAAGTTCTTTGTAACTGCCACAAAAGACTGCCATGCTGCTTTCTCCTCCTTATTTATCTTCCTGAAAAATTCTTCATCACGTATGAGGGTTCGAATTTGAGGTTCATTGAATACACCTGCTTTTATCTTCTTGAAAGACAAAGCAGAAAAAGCAGAAATAATATGTTGAAATCATTCACTTACTCTACTCAAAACCTGAAGAAACTGCTTCATTAAGCCAAGTTTGATGAGAAGTGGGGGGAAAATGATCCTGTCTCAATTAACTACAGGTTCATTCCCAATATTTTGCATCCCTACTTCCAGAGCTTCAGGTTTCAGCCACTCCTTCTGTGTCCAGTGTTTCTCCTGAGCTCGGCTGTCCCATAAACACAGAAAGCAAGGATACTTCGTGAAACCTCTCTGTTGTCCTAGCAGAAAATTTACCATTTTAAGATCCACACAAATGATCAAGTTATGCTCCTCATACTTCAGAAAAATGAGGACATTTTTTTTTTAATTCAGTATTGGCAACACCATTTTTTTTAATTTATTTTTTTAATTTATTCATTTTAGAAAGGAGACACAGAGTGAGAGAGAGAGAGAGACAGAAAGGGGGGAGGAGCTGGAAGCATCAACTCCCATATGTGCCTTGACCAATCCAATGCAGGGTTTTGATCTGGCGACCTCAGTGTTCCCAGGTCAATGCTTTATCCACTGCACACCACAGGTTAGGCGAGGACAATTTTTATGTCATTATTATATTCTTGCAGTTGAGTTAAATAACCAATTGGAACCGCTGCACAAACATTATCGTTGTGTAGGAGAACACATTTCAAACTCCATTTAGAACTCTCAAGAAATAGCTGCCATTCTGTTGGACTGTAAGTGGTAACACCTAACTGGCTGAGAAGACTACTGATATCATGACAGTAAACAAAGTGTTTGTCTTCAGAAAAATTTTACAAAAATTTGTTCACGCTTCCTGAAATGGGATACTTTAGCTGACTGGTGAAGGGCATTCTTTACTTGAAGCCTGGAGGCTAATAACTCAGCTGATTTCTTTGATAGGCCCAAATCTCTTACTAAGTCACTCAATTCGGGTTGGCTAAACTGCTGAGGGGTTAATGACTGCTTGGCATCAGAAGAAGACCCTTCAGATTCTACAACCATTTCCTCATGCATCTTATCAAAATACACTTGATCACCACATTCACTTTCTTCATACTCAGAAGAAATAAAACCATTGAAAACTGGGACCGGGATTGTCTCAGAGTGTGTGATAGGTCGTATGGCTGAAGGAATATTAAGATATGCGATCATATGCCATTTTTTCTTGCCGATGTCCTTTGTATGGGTCAGACAGAAATAACAGTCACTGCTGTGGTCCTTAGGTTAACTCCAAAACATGAGAATAACAAAAGGCATTTCTTTGCATTTTTCTTTTGTCCAGTCATGAAGCATTTCCTCACATTTATGACACACAATATGAGGAGCCCAATTCTTGTCATGATAGCCAAGGGGAACTTGAAAATAGGCAATATGTGCACATGTCACAAATGATAAAATATTGTGCCTTTGACATTGAAGTATGTAACAGCCACATATATAACAGAAGGTGTCAGGACTATTCTTACATTTAAGCCTAGTCAAAGAATCCATGATTCAATCTTAAAACAAAATAAGAGGGTGTTTTTATCAGATAATAATTTTTTATATTTATAAACTACTACAATTATGTAAAAGTGATGTTTGTAAAACATTAATTGCCTTGTGGTTATGTTCAATCCACAAGTCATTGCTCTTTAACTCCAATTTAAAAATCAATGCATGCCATTAACTGTAACAAAAAGAAATTAAAATTGCATAAAAACTAGAGCATGCACCAAAAAACCTTATTTCAGATATGGAATCAGCAATGCAGAAGTATATAAAAACAGTTCTAAAACCCCATTCAATGGAAAATGAAAAACAAATTGCTCCCCAGTGTAATCTACCTCCTGGTTTTATGCCCTCCTGGTATTCATTCCCAGTTCTTTCCCTCACTGAATCAAGGACTACATATGACTTCTGTGGCTGTATCATAAAAGACATTCTGGCTTCTACCTTGTGCTGTCTTGAATTGCTTACTCTGGGGAAATCTAGTGTGGTGTAGACAAACACTCCAGCAGCAGTATGAAGAGGTTCACATAAAGAAGAACTACTAAAATCTCCTTCCAGGAGCCAGCTCAAATTTCTGCTCATCTACATGAGCCATCTTGGAATCACATCCTTTATTCCTAATTAAGCCTTCAAATCTTACCTTAATAACAACCTGTGATATTCTAAATTTGTTTGAGTGAAACAAAAGCTTGTCTTCACTTGACATAAAAACAATTTGTTTTCTAGGTAAGTAAATTAAAAATAAGTCTTTTTATTTTTTACTTGGTTCATGGAATTTGGAAGATTATCCTTTGACCCTCAAGTTTCATATTTGCCTGAATAAGCTTAGCTTGCACTTCATTAAATTACCCACTCTCCTTGAAATCTTACAGGAATTTTCCACTTTATGTTTTTGCATGTGACATTCCTGATGCATTCTAAGATCAATATTCTTCTGAATGACTAATGCCTATTCATGTATCATTAAATTTTATAAAACCATAATCATTGTTTCATGGGCAAGATTATAGTGAAAGTGCGACACCAAAAATTTTGATAAAGTATCTTAATTTATCTATTAGAAAACACAGAATACAACAAAATTACTGTCATGAGAAGACAACTTGAAATGAAAGGGATGCTTTTGTCTTTAATCTGTATTTTTCCAATATAAAAATCTTTGTTTTAAGCATTACATTTCTAAGCATAATAAGAAACACTTTTTCTTTTTTTGAATGATGATGGTGATACTATGAACCTGGAAAGAATCTAGCTTATTTGTCGTTTGGAACAAAATAATATATTTCAGTATATCTACACAATTATTGACATTTCTATTATGATGTAATAAAATGCAATTTTTGGGGTGGGGTATTAAAAAGATTGCTAATTTTCTAGGTTTCCTTTGAAAATTACAAGGGCAACTGATATCCTCAAAAGTGTGAAAAGTTTCTTTGCCAAGATAAACTTAGCTTGAAAGGAAAAACTTGGTAACTTGTAGTACAGACGGAGCACCTAAGAAGCTTGGCAACATCTGTGGTGTTACTGTGACACACTCCTTTCTAAGTTGGCGTACACTGGCACTAAAGACCCTGCCAGCAATCCTGAGAGAATTTTTGTCTAATATTCTAAAAGTTGTCAGTTTTATCATACCTAGGGTCTTAAATTACTGCCTTTTAAAGAAATATGTCAAGAAGATAAAGAACGAAGTTCATCTCTAGTATGCAGAAGTTTGCCAGCATTTTAGAGCACATATTCCAAAGCCCTTGATTGAACTTTGAGTAAACGTTCAATTATTGACTTTTTAAAAAGTTAAAGAAGCATACCTGGTCAAATATGATCCCAGCAATTTGTTTATATGAATTCAAATGAAACATTTTGGTGAACTCTGGTGTTATAAAAAAAATAGCTTAGCCCTAATGGACAGTAGAAGTTCTGACTCCTTTTGTATCACAGGAAAGGTCGGCCTCATTTCCAATCAAAAGAATAACCTCAACTGATATCAAAGATGTTTTACAAAATATTTTTTAAATACACCTTAAAATTTTTTTTCAAGTAGCTTTTTTATCAAGAAAATTAATTTTGAACAGTGTAAAGTTTAATTTATTTTTAATTTGCACAATTTCAATTTCTTTTTTTACTTATTTGTAGAAGTGGGCTATTAATTTTATATAAAACTAGTGAGGTATTTCATGAATAGTTTAGCTTGATATATGAATAAAGTACATGGGAGTAATCACATAAATTTTATAAACAATTTGGCAATTAGGTTATATCAGGATTGTCCAGTGTTGGGCCTCCAAATAAATTCACAATGGATTTGGTGACCACAATAATTAAAAGCCATAGATTTTTCTTGATAGACAGAGCTTGCTTTGACTTCCCTGGGCTGAGTCAGCATTTCCATCTTTCTAGTACCACCATCCTCTTGTTCCTACTTGGTGCCAATCATCTTTTATTGTAGTTTTCTTTTTTTCAATCACTAGATCATGATATTATCAGAACAAGTGTATATTCATGTTTGCATTCAGGACCCATTAATTAGTATGACCTTGCAAATGATAGGTGATCATAAATTATTTCAGGGGTAAACAAGTTTAAAAAGCACATTCTTTGTTTTGATTTTTATTTCTTCCTGGGAGACTGTGTTTGCAGGACAAACGATTTTATGTGTGAAGATAGTTTCATCTTTTCTATTGTTAGTGAAGGAAATTGACCTGGTAAATGGGCAAGACCAAACACATATAAAGAAATTATGTGATATTTAGGGAATTTTGTTTGTTTGTTTTCTTAATACCAAGTCAACTATCAACTTTGAATACAAAAAAAATTACACAATGTAAATTAGAATTAGTACCCTATATATCAAAAAATAGTAATTAAACTTCTTCCAATTAAATTAAAAATGTACATAGCATGATGATATTTTAAAATCACCTTTAATTTTTTACATCTCAAGTTGTATTTGGTCTAGATAAAATTTACTTCATCCATTCTTTAAAATTAATTGCCTGAAATAGGAAAGCAATTAACATTAAACTCAAAAACCAAATATCTTTAGCCAAATTCTATTTTTAATTAGCTAAATTACTCATATAACTTAAGGGGAAATGAGAAAGGTTGAATTATTTAAATGCTGCACTTGTTTTCTCCATTGTGCCAATACTAGTTTCAGATTTTTGTATTAATATTAGAGTCAGAATATTTCTGTCTCTAATATCAATATGACCATATTTTTCTACTTTAATTTTATTTAAGACTTTCATAACTTACACATATTAGATCCTCAACTAAATATTTGTTGAACCTGATTTAATACTCCAAATATTCTGAACGAAACCATCTCTTCTGACAGAAAGCATTGTTCAAGCAATTAAAATAGTACAAAGTCATAAGGTAAGATGACATGATCTAAAGCTGCTGAAGTTAATTAGGTTTCAGAAATAATTTAAAAATAATAGGTACATTAGCTAAAGTAAATTATAGAAAAAGATCTCCTGCATAAAAAATAGAGCATGTGGCAACAATAAAATTGTAAACTAAATGTCTTTTATAAGCTAGTGCAAGGTAAATCATCAGCACTTTTTCACACTAAACAAGAAACTCTCCACTGTGCAGGAACACCCATAGGAAGTACTTTATGAGTGAGTAAATTACTGAGGCATTGGCTCTGTGAATATTTACAGCCATAGTAATATCATATCATTATCAATCTGTTTGTGTTCTTTCTTTTCTGAACCTTTAGTCTTAAACTACAAACTTTTAAAAATAGTTTATTATTCAGCTTGCCTGGTTCAACTTTATAAGCTAAGGAACAGAATTTAAAACTTACTTTTTGAAAATAAATTTTATTTTTAAAATAAAATTGTGCCCCCAAACACATCTAATTTATACTTACAAGGACTGGTACCATATCTAGTAATAAATATCTATGTAATTGTTTTGATGGTAGACTTATTGTGTAATATTAGTCTTCTAATCATTGCAATGTCAAGATAGTATTTACCATCGTATCTCATTAGTAATTTACTGTTAGCTTCACTAAATATTTGAGTTTTCATAAATGTTCTCTATACAGTTAAAATACTACATTAAGTACATCATTATTCCCTTAATTGTACAAACAGTAAAAACTTTCTCCCCAATATTCATATTTTTAAAAAGTTCTCTCTCTATATTAGTAGTTGGGAATTCATTATTTAAGAGTATTGTTTTTTTGTTTTATTTTTGTTTAAGATTTTATTTATTTATTTTAGAAAGAGGATAGAAAGAAAGGCAAGGGGAGGACTGGGAAGCATCAATTCATAGTAGTTGCTTCTCATATATTCCTTGACTGGTCCAACCCAGGGTTTCAAACCAATGATCTCAGCATTCCAGGTAGATACTTTATCTATTGTGCCATCACAGATCAGGCAGTAATTACAGTTCTAATATAAATTTGAAAAGTTATAATTTACAAAATTAGAAGAGGGCAGAAACCACTAATTATCCACAGAGATTAAAGAAATGGTATTTTATTTACAAATATATTTAATTTATGGAAGCCATAGTACTCAAGTAATATTAACACACACGACTCTTTTCATTTGCAAAGTCTTTTTACAAATATTAAGTAATTAGCAAGATTAAACATTTAATTGGTGATATGTGGACCATGTGTCTTCCTTTTTTTAAAGAAATAATATGACTTGATAATGGTTAACTGTAACCTATCTTTTTCTTGCTGATACCAAAATGATATATTTTTTATCTCTCCTACTCATTGTGAATATCTTCTCAAGGTCACTAATATAAGAATGTTTAACAAAAGTTAAAGGCTTCATTAAGGATAAAGTTTGTATTATCATTGACCTTCATGATATAGACCAGGCATTTTGAACAAAACATTTATAGTTAATTTTAATTAATGCAATGGAACAAAATTATTTTATCTTTTGCTGAGCAAATAAATAATTATCTTCTTTTATTGTTGCCTCTGTCTTTACAACTGTAAATCTTAAGGCTGATTGACTTGACTCATTCTAGAATCGTCTGCTGTTTTAATGTGCACTTTCCTTTGATTCTTTGAAAATAAAATTTTTAACATCATTAACAAAATGGTGAAAAATAAAATATGCCGGAATATGCAATACACAAAATATGTACTGATTTTAACAAGCAGAAAACTGAAATAATATTTTATATTGCCTGACCAGGTGGTGGCGCTGTGGACAGAGCATTGGCCTGGGACGTTAAGGTACCAGATTTGAAACCCGTGGTGGTGAACTTGAGCAAGAACTCATCTGGTTTAAGCACGAGCTCACCAGCTTGAGCACAGGGTGGGCAGCTTGAGCGTGGGACCACAGACATGACCCCATGGTTGCTGTCTTGAGCCCAACGTCACTGGCTTGAGCAAGAATTTAATGGCTCAACTGGAGCACCCCCCACCATCAAGGTACAAATGAAAAAGCTGTCAATGAACAATTAAATTGTCGCAACTATGTGTTGATGCTTCTCCTTTATCTCTCTTCCTGTCTGTCCCTCTTTCTCTCTCACTAAATATATATGTATATATATTTATTGACAGATTTACTTGAAAAGAGGGTACTATCTTATTCCCAAGTATATTAAATGCCTATAGAAAGATATAACAATTCAGAAAAATAAGTATCAATTTTGTATAATAAAATTCATGTTACACATGTTATCTTTACAGCACATTTATTCAATCTTTTGGAAATATAAAGCACAAAAGAACAAACTGTCTTCCAGTTTCATCATTTACTAACACCCTGAAGTTAATTCTATGATTTTATGACTTGAATGTATATATTTTTCTTCAATTTATTTCTTATTTGTTATTCTTACCACATAGGTAACTCAGTTAGCTGTTTGAGATATCTGAGTGTGCAATATTTGAGATTTGAATACCTCTCATTTCCAAAAGAATCATTACACGTAATGAGGCACAATACTTCTTGATGTTCTTATGTTAGCTAATAAGCAACTACTCTTAAAAAAAATAATCAAATCTTTATTTTTTTTCTTTATGTGGGTCTTGTTTGGTTGAGGGGAGAGGCTGAGTGAAGAAAGAGACCTTTATTTTGTGCATGCTCAAAATAGAATGAGTAATTTATTTACTATTCATTTAATTATTTATTGTTTATTCTGGCAGTTCAAGGAGGGTTACTTGGTTAATAATAACATAAAGGATGAAATCTTGGCTGGATATGGATAAGAATATGAGGACAATTTTTTCTTAAAAACTTCTCAGAGTTAATATTGCCAGTGCCCTCCAAGATTCTATGCTGAAAATTGAAATTAGAATACTCTATCTTGTAAATGAAGTAATTGCTAGAATTATAGTGATTTACTTTAGAAGCTTAGCAAAGTGATAAGAATATCATTAGATTTTCACTGTTACTATTTTAAGAAACAAATGTCCCTTACTTCCCATTAATAATTCTATTTTCACTGATCTATGTCCTTTGATTATATTGAAAATGTAGAACAGTAGCCAGTAATTCATTTTTATTGAATTAGTTCTTTTTCATTACACATAGCAGTGTTTTAAGTAAGAACTAATAGGATGTAAAAATTAACTTTTGTTTTGAATTATATTTGAACCATATTATCTCTACTTGCCCACTAATACTTCCAATTAGTCACTCATTTCTATTTACTCTGCCTCTGAACAATTTTTTTGATTGCACACAGGTAAATTACACATGGGTTCTTTCAAGCCCATTAATACTCTATCATGTACTAGTTACATTCGTTGTCAAGACTCTGTACAGTGGCAGAGCCAAGACCTCCCTTCTTTGTGCTCCCATAGCCTTTGGTACATAGTTTTTAGCTCAGCAACTTCCATTTTTCCTTAAAATCACTGCCCTACCCCCCTACTCCACCTCCTACTACCACCTCCTAAAATTGGTGGCGACTGTTCATTTTTCTTTTTTTTTTTTTTTTTTAGTGAGAGTGACAGGGAGACAGACAGGGACAGGCAGACAGGAAGGGAGAGAGAGAGAGAGAGAGAGAGGAGAGAGAGAGAGAGAGAGAGAGAGAGAGAGAGAGATAAGAAACATCAATTCTTTGTTGTGGCACCTTAGTTGTTCACTGATTTTTTTTTATATGTGCCTTGACCGGGCGCCTCCAGCCAAACCAGTGACTCCTTGAACAAGCCAGCAACCTTTGGGCTCAAGCCAGTATCTATAGGATCGTGTTTACTATCCAGCGTTCAAGTGAGCAACTCTGTGATGGCAGTTCTTAATAGTTCTCCAAATGCCTGCTATTATTGCTGATGCATAATGTTATTACTTATTCGATAGAAGGAAGAATAGATGGATAAAATAATAAACTACAAAAGTTGCTTACCACAGTCAAGACTTTAGAAAAAAAGAAAGTCCTTGTTAAATTCTTGGCTACAAAATTCAGGTTGTGCAATATAGATATAAAATTAAATTCAACTTTGATTTATTTAGTTTTCTACAAGTTGTCATGGGTAATGATGTGTACTAGTCCAGGCTGCTGGGTTCTACAGAAACATTCAAATGCCATATCAATGAAAGTTTCACAGTTTTCATAGGTCATGATTTCTTTTCTTTTCTATTTTTTCTTCTTTCTTTTTCTTTTCTTTTCTTTTTTTTATTTTTATTTATTTATTTTTTTTTGAGAGAGACAGGTAGAGAGATACACAGAAACATTGAGCTGCTCCTGTATGTGCCCTGACTGGGGAATCCAAACAGCAACATCCGTGCTCCATGGTGATGCTCCAAACAACAGCTGACCTATCTGGTCAGGGCTGGTCATGATTTCAAGTAAGAAACATTTTTACAATTCACTTAGCTTAAATATTTGGCAAACAAATAAAATAAAAACTCTTCCTAGATTATGGGTTGGAATTTCAACATATGAATTTTGGAAACACAATTTAAGGTGTAACCCATATACACTCTTTGGTTTTCTTCTACACTTATTTCCCTGATACGTCTTGACTTAATTGAGCACAGCTGAACACAACTGAACTAACAGAACACACATCTAATTTTAGGAAATAACATTTGCCTTTGGGGTTCAGGATATGGGCATTCCCTTCACATGCCTGATACAAGATGGATCCTTGCTTATAATAAGACTCAGTCTGAAAATTTGAAAGGAAATGAAGAAATCATCAAAAAGCTTACCAAGTTTTTGCATTTGCGATTGCCAAAAGTGGAGGAACTTGGCAAAAAAAAATAACAAGAGAAAGGCTTCCTTTATAATCTAACATTAGAACTCAAAGCATACTCCAATTAGATTCTGTGATACCTGACATGCTATCTGATTCACAGCAACTTGAGTTTGGGGCTGTTGATTCCTCCGAAGGTGTCTCAGAACTCATGTGGTCTCTAAATAAAGTGGTAAATTTTGTATAATAGTAGAGAGAAGAAAAATTTAAACATTAGTTTTGTCTATGTCTAGTTTATTTCACGTGTTTTTTTTTTTATAATAACAATGACTAGGATTCACTTTATGCTACAAATATTAACTTGGTGAGGTAGGCATCTGCTATAACTACCATTTTAGTTTTGAGTTATTAGGTAAGGAAATGTTTTATTTATTCTAGGTAAATTTTACACTTAGTGTCATTGCCTATCTATTGTTCTGAAAAAAATCAGTATGTAGTTTAAATTACACATATAATTGTTTTGTGTTTTGGTGCTTAATTCCTTTCCTAAAAATTCATGGAAAGGATTAAAATGTTCAAATTGTTTCCTTTAATTTCTTTCATGCACGTTTGTGGGAGGAATTAACCTCCATACTTTAAAATGATTATATGTGTAATATTAAGAAATGGAACATCTCATTTCCTCTTTATTTCTATTGTGGGGATTGTAAACACCAGAGGTATTTAATGAAGATCTTACTTTTACAACATCACAAAATGAAAAAGGCACATTGGAAATACAACTGGAAGCTTGTCTTTTAGATTGGTCCCCAGACTTACTGAAGCACATTGATTTTCCCCCCATTGTCCCTGTTGCCTTTCTCTTACTTCCACTTTCTAGTAAATTTAATGTGACAAGGTGTCCACAAAGCTGCCACATAGAGGCCAGCATCTAGTTACAACTTAAGCCTTCTTTATTAGTGTCCTTGATTTTCTAATTTTAAGCCTGGGGGTTATGGATCATAGGTATCTAAAGCCACTCAGTTCTGCTAAAATGCAAGTCCACAATAAATTCTCTAATCATCACCGACGTTGCAGACCCTAGACTTTTTTTAAGACCTCCTTCTTCTGTAGACTCATAGACAATTCATTCTTTGTGCAGGGCAAGGGGGTAAAAGTTTTCTTTGCCTTAACAGGTAATATTGTTGTTTATCATACAGACATTCTTTCAAATGAAATATGATTTACTTATTTCACCATATAGTAAAAGTTGTTTAAAGTTTAAAATTGTGGGTATTTTTTAGCATTGCTGACTATATAAATCCAAATACACAACTACAAGTGTGTATTGGCTAAAGAACACTATTTATTTTGATAATACATAGATTTTAATGGCTAGTTGGAGGCACACAATATATACAAATAATGGTAAAACAGAATAACTTCCTCCCTTTTGGTTGGTTTTGCTCATATAGGAGGCAGAGTTTTCAGAGTCAGGCTACTGTAAGTTGCACTATCCATTAATAACCATCCAAAAACGTTTTAATAATTATAAAATTAAGTACTTCCAAATAATGCATGCTAAATCTTAAATCATATTTAACTAATGGTTACTAAACAAACAGGAATAATTACATTTGAAAAAAATTGTTCCTCCTTGACTTGTAATTTTTGTTTCACACATGTGACCTGTGTCCCTTCCATAACAGCACCTAAAGCATTTCAGGTTTCAAGATTATTTAGAGGGAAACTCAGGCTTTAAAAATCCATCTTGCAGTCCTCTGACAAAGTAATTGGCTGAAAAAATTAAAATAAAATTTTCATAAAGTTCATGCTTATGAAGTGACAAAATATGCTTTTAGAAAATTATGGTATTAATAATTTACACTCATGTCAATAGCATTTTCATATAACTCCAGCTCTCTACCTTGGAAATTATAAATCTACTTTGATTTTTCTCCCATACACAGACAGTTAAATATGCTGAGACACATTGAGATCTAGATATAGATTGTTCATTTAAGAAGATAGCTCCTTGTTTAATTAGAGATTTATCATCTTAACTAGCCGTACTATAGCTCTGAATTAGTTTTCCATGGTTTGCAGAATTAAAGATGGTAAAAATTGATGATCTTTAGCTGTACTTCCCCCCCGAAGGGTACAAACTTTTATTACATTTCAGATGCAAAACACAATTAGCCTCTAACCTAACCATGTTAATCTCCTTGAGTTAGGTTTATGTGTTTCTGCTTGTCTAGAAACTTTTAATGAAAGATCTATGTCCTTTACAGCTGATTTTAATAACCTCTTTATTTGCATCTCTGCCCGTGTTTAGAGGAGGAGTTAATACGATAAGCTCCTGGATTACAGAACACTCTTTTAAAATTGAACATAAAAATCTACAACATTCAATTGAAGCAGCTCTCAGCAGGAGATGGGCATCAGAAAAATATTACTCAAGTTCCAAATGTTTCCATGAAATTAACTAAGATGGATACATTAGTGGAATCCTTATGTTCCATTCTGTAAACGCCAGACTCCTGACCATTAACTCGGGCCATTTTGACAACACTGAATTAAAAAAGTAAGAGAGAGAGATTTACTTTATGGATAAATAGTTCTTTAAAGGTAGGTTTTCTTTTTTCTCTCAGTAACAACTCTGTTGCAACTAATCTTAACCATACCTTACATTTTCCATAGCACAATTTCAAATGCTCACTTGCTCTTAAACTATATCTTCTGTTGAGCAAAGGCTTTGGTGTGACAAATAGGCTCTGTCACATATGGAAATAAATGATCATTGTGGATTTCCTCACTCTGGGCGAGAGTCAATGACATAACTATCTTTCCCTCAATAAAATGTCTGATAATTATTGTGGGTACTCTAGTATTACCTTGTAGGAAATATTTATGTTTAAAAAAGAAAAAGAAAAAGAAAGGAAAGTAAAAGAATGTAAACACCATCCATTTCCATACTAAACTACAGAGGTAAAAAAAAATGGTTTCTTTGGTTCGGAACTGCCTATAATAAGTTTAGTTCCTGTATTCCTCCTATAGAACCTTTCACTGTAGTAATGGTTTAGCACAATGCCGTCTGTTTCATTACCCGCAGTGTGCAATTATTTTCTCAAATGCCACGAAGCAATCATGTCTGAAAATGAATTTATTTTGAACATTTAATGAGAATATTTCCTGAAACACCATACCACACAAAGATTTTCAAAGCATAGAATTGTTATGGTATCTTCTAACACATCTCATCACTTCTTGTCCATCTCTTAACAGTGAGTTACCCACAGACAAAGGTTATGTCTCATTCAACATCTTACACTTATCATGGTATCTAACACATGAGAATAATCCATAAAGATTTATTGAATGAGGACTGAATGCATGATTAAATTTAAAAACTTTTACCCACTTATGAACATATACCTAGAACAAGAAGGGAGAATAATGTTTAAATACATAATTTTTATAAAAAGCTTCAACAGAAATTTTAGCCTCATCCAAATAACTTATCTAAATTTATTTCTATTATTAATGTACATTTTCTTGTTTCTTAGAAATTCTTAAATTAATGCTCTACAGTTAATAAAATTAAATTTTATGAAGGAGGAATTGCACCACTCTGACCGTGAGCTGCGTTAGCTTATTGTATTCCAGTCTCAGATTATCTCCTGATTCATATAAAGGACTTTTTGCTTGACATCTCCTCCTAGCCCAATCCCTAACCCCAGGCTATTTCCCATATTGCTCCTGGAGATTATTCTCTGCAACATGGTTTTATTCATCCCTCTCCCTAATGACAGTTTTCAAATAACTAGCATATCATTGCTTCAGGAATAAAGTCCAAGAAACTCAGCACATCATTCAAAACCCTTCCCAAGTTGAGTACCAACTTTATCTTCTTAAACTACAACTTGAAAAAAATAATTTACTATCTGCATATAAGGGTATTCCCAAGAATTATGAATTTACCTTTCTCTTAGCCTTTGTTTATTTAGTTTTCTCTGTCTACAAAATATTATCCCCTTTCAAATACTCTATATTCAATTGGCAAGCCCTGTCACCCATTCTTTGAAGCCTTCCAGAATCCTCCAGGCAGATTCTCTTATTCTCTTTATTCTGTGATGCCATAATATTGGTTATGTATTACTATAATAGCACCAAGCACATTTGATAGTAGTAGTATTTATAAGGTGTTGTATCTTGTACTACATGCATTTGTGTCTCTTCCTCGTCCAAAAGGAAAAGGATTCTCCTTATTCATCTTTAAATGCCCAGTTTCTAGAATAGTGTGAAGATGCAGAATGAGTTCAATAAATAAAAATAGAGCATGAAATAAAGTGGCTACAAAGGACTCTGGGGACACACATATTTTGCTTAGTGACTAGACTGATTAACTCCCAACAGATATGCATAGCTTCTTGTAATCCTTCACTCCCAGAGTCATAGAAGGGAGGCTCTGCACATGTCTCAGTAGCCTTTTACTGGCAAATAGCGTTTTTGATCTAAAGTAAATTCAGCCTAACTGCTGCTTCAGCACATGGGACAGGAGCTAACTTGTTAATGTAGCTGACCGTTCTGGTCTCTGCCTCTCAAGCCTCAAGTGGGTATGTTTTCCCAGGATAGCTTGCATTGAAGAGGAAATCAGAGTCTATTCACAGAGTCTGATTAACAGATTGAAAAATGGGTAACCACTTTCAGAGAGGATTTATCTCCAAATGCATTCTTCTTTCTCTATTCATAAGTACACACATTAGTATATAAACTGAGTGGAACACTAGTAATTACCGGCACTAAAAATTGGAAGAAAAGAAAAGGCAAGCAAGGAAATTCTATATGATGTACTTTTAAAGAGGAATTTATTTGTGAAATCTGTAACAAGTCAAGATACAATATTTATTTTGAAAGAAATAAGAACTGTTCAATTCCAAATTAATTATAAACCTGGATCAATAAAAAAATCATTTTATAAGATACATTTATAAGTATTGAAACTATTTTCTCTGGATAACTGATTATCCCAATCAGTTAATAGGCACTGTTTTACATATGTGTTCCCTAACCCTTTAAAGTTCACCACAAGGTAAGGTAAGGACTCTGACGTAATTTAACTGGCTTATTCTCAATCATATTTGCTAAATGACAGAGCCAAAGTCTGAACCTAAGACTCACATGTTCTAAAACCACTTTTATTTCCAACACACTATGAATGTAGGGTATGATTTCTAATTTTAATTATGTAGATTTAAATATGTAGATTAAATGTTGCAACAGCTCATAAAATCATCTCCTATGCCATCCTAAAAGTGGCACTTAGGGGGTAACCCTCTGTGTACCCAGGTGCACAATCTGAATCCTGACGGTTAGTCCTCAGTGTAGTAACTAACTACAAAGCCAAGATTGGAGCACTAATTACACTAGTGATGTTCCCTTCTTAAGGCTTATGCTCACAGATCTCTTTCTAAGATGCAGTCTGCCATGTGTTAGGTTAAATGTCGTTTTTGACAGCCACCATCTTGTAAAATAATGATCAGTGATGAGATGGCTTCACAGACTCAATTTCAGCTTAAAAAACAATTGAAGAGGTGCATTTTATAAGCTTTCCTATATTAGAGCAAAAAGAAATATCAAAAAGGTTAAAAAAATAAAGTAATTCTTTCCTTCCAGCATTTGTTTTACTCAAAATTGTGCTAGCCACAAGAACAAGGCTTTAAGTCAGAGACAGAGAAGTGATGGGTAATTAAGTCTGTGTCATTATTTTATAGAAAGCAAGCTTTATCCCTCATCACAGTGCCTTTCCAGCCTCGCAGAAATAATTTTTTTACTTCGCCCTTTTCTCTTCGGTTATTAAAAATAAGTCCTCTAAATACAGAACCCAGACACAGTTACCAAAAGAAGAGAAACCCTTTAATCCTCTCTCCAGGCATTTAGAGAAGCTGAGGCTCCTTTCCGTCTGGGCTCTGTCACTGCCCCAATAAATGAGCAAGATAAACTCTGACTGCACAAGCAATATGTTGATAGTGTCTATGCAAAAGCTCCCGTGGTTCAGCCAGCTGGGCTCAAACCTGAGAGGGTGGCCCCAAGCATCACAGCTCCCATTATGCTGGCCCCATTCTTTCATCGGCAGTGTCCAAGCCCAGTCATTTCTTATCAATCTATGATATATTTAGTGTATATTTCTGCCGAGAATGGCCTTTTAATGGGATCTGTGTTTCCAATGAATATTTTCTACAAAAAAAAAAAAAAAAAAAAAAAAAAAGCAAAGTGTACACTGTATCCCTTAAATCATCAGGGATGAGAATCATCAATATATATATATATATATATATATTTTAAAGGGACAGAAAGAGTCAGAGAGAAGGATAGATAGGGACAGACAGACAGGAATGGAGAGAGATGAGAAGAATCAATCATTGCCATTGCGACACCATAGTTGTTCATTGATTGCTTTCTCACATGTGCCTTGACCGCGGGCCTTCAGCAGACCGAGCCACCCCTTGCGGGAGCCAGCGACCTTGGGGTCCAAGCTGGCGAGCTTTTGCTCAAGCCAGATGGGCCTGTGCTCAAGCTGGCGAGCTTGGGGTCTCAAACCTGGGTCTTCCGCATCCCAGTCCGACGCTCTATCCACTGCGCCACCGCCTGGTCAGAGAATCATCAATATTTTTATTATCACGACTAACCCTAATACCTAATATTTAAATTGTTTTTTGAACACTGCAAAGCTTTTTATATTTTTCATCTTGTATTATTACTACATCAACCTTACGAGATAGAGTTCTGTTTTCTTGTTTTCTTTAAATAAGTGAGGAAACTAAGAAACAGGGAGTGCATGTCACTTTATCTAGGCTTATAGCATTTATTTGCAGAGTCTGAATTATAAATTACTGCTAACTCCAGGTCCTGTTTTGCATTATTATTATTATTATTATTATAAAATTGTATGTATAACTATATCAAGTGACAAATATCAAACATCTTAAAAAACAAATTCCAAGCATCCCAATATAACCACTGTTATTTTGGTATATGCAGATGTATATGTATGTATGTATATATATATGTATATATATGTATATATATATATATACACAGTGAAAGCAAGCATACAAATAACTGTCATCATACAAAGTTATAAACTACTTTTTTAAGAGGCATCTTTATAGATTTTGCACCTTTGTTCTGTTACATTTTAAGGATAAATTATAGGATGTCTAGCTTCTGAGTGTAAGAAGGGACATGATTAGAAGAATTCTAACAAGCCTGTCTATCCACCATGAAATAATCCAGTTTCTCTTTAAAACTTTATATTTTTTCAGAAATCCTTTCTCTGCTGCAGCCATCATTTAGGGAGGGGCCTAAATGGGGTGACTTGGATTTGTTTTATCAGACTTTGATAACCACGTAATATTTCTTTCCCACAGATCTAGACATAAAACATTGGCATTGCCCATTATCTACCCAAAACATCAAACAGACAAATAAACCAACAAACAAAATCAATCTGCAGATGCTACTTTGGAAGCTGAGCATCTTCTCCATATACCAGAAATGGCATCAAAAGTAGGAGACTGACCAGGTGGTTGCTCAGTGGATAGAGCATTGGAGTGGAATACTAAGGAGCCAGATTCAAAACCCTGAGGTCTACAGCATGATTGCAGGCTCATCTGGCTTGAGCACTGTGTACCCCAGCTTGAGTGTGGGACCATAGATATGATCCCATGGTCACTGGATTGAAGTCTAAGGTAGCTTGCTGAGCAAGGGGTCACTGACTCGCCTGGAGACCTCCAGTCAAGGCACGTATGAGAAAGCAGTCAATGAACAACTAAAGTGACACAACTATGAGTTGATGCTTATCTTCCTTCCTGTCTTTCCATCCCTGCCTATCTGTTTTTCTCTCTCTCCCTCAGAATAATAATAATAAGAAGAAAGTAGAAGGGAAAACTTGAATTGCAGTAAGGGCAGCTGGAGAAAAAAATTGACTATTGTTCAGTCTTGGCTGAATCAAAACAAAGTATGAAGCACATATTTAGTAAACAGTTAAGGAATGTTCATCTTTATATTGATATTTATATAAGTAAAAAATCATAAAAGTAGTTAATTCTTATTTTGTGCCAAGCAACTCTTTAAGCATTTTATTCACATTTTTGCATTTAATGTTCACAATGTCCTTCCATAAAGCACTATTTTTAATTGTCATTTCACCAATAAGCAAAACTATGCTTAGAGATGTGACTTCTCAGAAGACAGCATACTGGGATGTGATAGAGCCAAGACAGCCTGACACCAAGGTCCATACACATCACCAACGTGCTACTAAAAACATGTTACAAAATTCTCCTGCACTTTAAAAAATTATCAAGGTATTCCTTTAGCATCAGTACAGAAAAAATATCCTCAGTAATAACAATAGGCAATATTTATAAGACATTTATTATTTGCCAGAAGTTTTCTGAATATCTTGTGAATCACTTTTAATACATTATTTATATCAATTTTACATGCAAGAAGACATAGGTATTTTTTCCAAGGTTTCTCAGTCAAGAAATGATGGAGCTATAATCCAAATCCAGGCAGTCTGGCCTAGATCTGTGGGCTTCACCAAACTATACAGCTCCTCATTAACATTTATTTCAATTTAATCATTTCTATGAACAAAATAATTGGGCAAAATAAGGTCTAAATATACCAAATCTGATACATAGAAGCCTGTAGTTGAGACCAAATCTAAACTTTTAAAAAATGATTGGCTTTTAAAATTTTTGTTTACTTATTGCTTTGAGAGAGAGAGGAAGGAAAAGGGAGAAAGAAAGAGAAGAAAACATCAATTTGTTGTTCCACGTATTTATGCATTCATTGGTGGATTCTTGTCAGATCCCTGAGCAGGGATGGTGCCCACAGCCTTGGTGCATCAAGGCAACACTCTAACCAACTGAGCTGTCCAGCCAGGGTCCAAATCTTAACTTTTAGAGTAACAAGGAAAAGAACAAAAATGACAAACTGTTATTGACTGAATTATGTCCCTTTACAATTCATATGTTGAAGGCCTAACACTCAATGTGACTGTAATCACAGACAGGGTCTTGAGTGAGGTAACTAAGGTTTAATGAGGTTATAAGAATGGAGGCCCTAATCCAATAGGACTGGTGGTTTTATAGAAGAGAGAGAAAGAAACACCAGGGAGGTGCATGCACCAAAGAAAGGCATTGTGGGGATACAGTGAGAAGGCATCTGTTTGCAAGCTGAGGGACCACTGGAGAAACTAAACCTGCTGGCACCTTGATATTTGACTTCCAGCCTCCAGAACTGTGAAAAAACAAGTTCCAGTTAGTTAGCCACCCAGTCTGAGGTATTTTATATGGCAGCCTGAATGGACTAAGACATTCACTATTCCTAATATAAACTTGGTAACTAAAGAACAATTAGCTGTTAGAGAGAAGATCTGAGACAGGATTTTAAAAACTGGATAGAATGCAAGGGATACATTTTCAGAGCAGGAAAACTAAATATATTTTAGGCCCTCTAAACACCCATTCTAATTCTTGACATAATGTCCCAATATGATCACACATGCATTCATTTACTTTACACTTGTTTCATAATAGATGTATTGCACCTGGTTAAAGAAGTTAAAATTACCATTCTTATTGCAGCAACATTTGGTGACAAAATAACCAGTTTTGTGAACACGGGAAATATTGATTTGATTTGTAAACCACATTATATACCTTTTAATTTTAAGATCCTAACTCATTAATCTTTTCTGCTTGGTATTAGCCTGTACATTAGAGACTTAAATTTGGTTGTGGTGTAACGGTGTATGTATATGTATAATTTCCCTTACTCTTAATGACTTTTCTGCTCAAACTGGTTTGTAAAAAGTTCAGTGTGAAATGCATTTTGAATTTATGTAATGATGAGATTCATCTTGTCATACCTGAAGTACCAAATATAAAATAAAATGAATATTTTAACACCATACCATCTCCTTTATTTTTTAAAGATTTTATTTATTCATTTTAGAGAGGAGAGAGAGAGAGAGAGAGAGAGAAGGAGGAAGGAGCAGGAAGCATCAACTCCCATATGTTCCCTGACCAAGTAAGCCCAGGGTTTCGAACTGGCAACGTCAGCATCCAGGTCAATGCTTTATCCACTGTACCACCACAGGTCTGGCCATCATTTATTACCACTGAAAAAATTTGACTATATGTCTACCTCAATTTTAGAAAGTACAACTTATTCAATTTATAGAAGTTTGAAGATAAGGTACTCTAATTTAAAGACAATTTACTTGCTCCAAATCCTGCCTGAACTATAGTTTTACACTGACTGATTTCCGTAATCTGTGTTCTAGCTTGTCAATTTGTTGTCCACTTTAACAAGAAACACAGTCAGTCATGCATAATAATACCAGGTTTGTGGATTTCAATAGACTTGACAATGAGCAGAAGAAAACATATAAATTTGGAAATAAAGCGTTTAATGGGCTTTTATCTCACTTAAAATGAAAATAAATAGCTGTTATATATATTTTAAACTAGGTTGAACCAGGTATAATACTTAACTGTTATTGAAGATTGTATTCATTATAAAATATTTGATAAGCACATGTCAACTAGAACGTATCAAAATATTCTTTGTATCTCATGTATAGGCTTAGGCATTAAGCTGTGAAATGCTTATCAAGTTTTTCTTTAGCACCATATTATATAGAAAAACCAGCAGAATAAGAAAATAGTATCCTTTTTAAGTTACTCAGCAAAATACAATTAGAGTTTCACTGATTATTGTTCAATACATTGTATTATCTGAATAAGCAGATGACTGGTTAAGAGAATGAAAGAATGAGTAGTTTAAGAATTTTAGCATGTGCTCTTCCATCTCAGTGCTTCAAAAAGGTCGCATAAGGCATTACAACTTCTTGAAGTAAATACAACTTAATAAAATCAGATCGTTGAAATAGAATATAGTACTAGTATAAGCATACTAAAAAATTTTACCTTAATTAATAACATTTACAGTTATTGTTAGTAGTTAAAAAACAATTTTATTAAATGACTCTTGTTTTGAAAAAACAGCTTGAAATTATTTTTGAGAAATTTTTTATCGATAAGCATATACTAGTTTCTAAATATTTACCACTTGGACAAATATATTTTCTTTCTTTAGAAAAATCATCATGTTTTCTGGTTAATAACTTGGCTAATAGAGAAACCTTCAGATTTTAATTAACAATTTACCCCAAATAATTTCTTAATATATGTTTTGGAATCAATTTAAGTGTTTATTATAAGAAGGAATCTTAAGATTAATTATATCACATTATGTATGCATGTCATTTCTACTTATTTTACATACCAAATAAATGTCTTCTCTCTCCATCTTCCTTCACACACACACACACACGCACACAAACACACACACACCAACAAACAAAATAAATCTGCAGATACTGCTTTGGAAGCTGAGCACCTTCTCTGTTTACAAGAAATGTTTTCAAAAGTAGAAGGAGCCTGGCCAGGTAGTGGCACAGTTGATAGAGCATCGGCCTGGAACCCTGAAACCCAGTCTCTCTCTATCCAATATCCCTTCCAAGTATTTCCTACAGCAATCACACTCCATAGGTATCTTATTAAATGAAATCACTTTATATGTAATCAAGTTTTATAAAGTGAACACTGCACCTGCTCTGGAGAGAACTTTTGAATACTCCCCTGATCACCCATGCAAGAATACTTGTAGCACACTAATGAGGAGGTCTTCTCAGAATTGTATGACATGTAACTTGGCAGTTTGACAATGTAATTTTTTCTTTATGAGATTCCAAAACCCAGAAGATAATTTAAAATAACTTGGTCTTTATTTTGTTGGTTTTATTACAATAGACTGCATTACTTTTTCACATAGCTATATAAGACTCTTGTTAGTTTTGTGAAGATTTATTTATATCATAAACTATAACTCAGGGTAATTAACAGTGGACCTTTTATTAGAAGTATAATTTTAAGTTTATTTTAATTCCAAAAATATATAAATAAAAATGTATTTTGCCATATACATATTGCAAGTTCTGGCTTGGTAGCTCAGTTAGTTCAAGTGTCATCCCAATATGCCAAGGTAGCAGGTTTGATCCCTGGTTAGTGCACATAAAAGATTCATCCAATGAATGCATAGATAAATAGAACAAATTGCTGTTTCTATCTCTCTCTCCCTTTCTGTCTCTCTCTCTCTGTAAAAAATAAATAAAAATATTACTTTTAAAAATTTAAATATATATTCTATATACTTTGAAAAATTGATCTTCAGATTACTGATATTTTTATAGTGTACAAAGAAAAATAAATTGGTTACATTAATTAAATGAGGTGCACATTTTCTAAGTGTCTCCATAATTATTTTAAATTGTAGCTTAATAAATCCTTCTTGTACTTGCAAAATTAAAATTTCTCTCTTAATGTATATGTTTTGTGTACTTTTTCTCTTTTCCCCATAAGACTCATTGTATCATATAATGTTGTGTCAATATTAGAAATCAGCAGTGGCTTAGTTAAGAAAGTTTTCATATTTAACATTGCATTTTCCTATGTTTCAATTCAAATTCTATTATTTCACACAGCAGAAATTTTAGATATCATAAAAAATTGAGATGCATTTAAGTAATATATGGATTTAAAAATAAATAGTTATTTAGATACAATACTAAAATATGAGGTATTTTATATTAAGTTCTATAGCAATGGAACATTGAAGCCTAGACTAATGCCATGGATATGAACACTAACACTGGTAAACTCTGACTCCCTGATAGAATCAAGGACAATATAAAGCACATCATATAAACCCATCCAACTAAGCTTTGATTGCTTAGCTTATTTACTACCTACTAAGAATATTTTTGAAAAACTCAGTTAATTATAAAGTATGATTCCTAGCGTATTTAAAATTAAGATCTCTCAAAAAAACATAATATTTGTTTATAATATAGGTAGTCAATGAAAAAAATGTTTATGCCACTCTTACCTTATAAGATGTTTCTTTTAATTTTATATAAACATGTGTATTCTAACAAATTTCAAGAACTATGACCTCAAAATCAACCAATCACTGTTGTATATTTTCTTCCTGTTGCCCCACAAGACTAATTAGAACATTGTTATTGTTGAAAACTGTCAAAGAGAACCCAAACTTTAAATTTCTTTGAAGAAGAGAGAAATAATACTCTCTTTTAATATTATAACTTTTTTCCAAATTTCTTAATCAAAATAAATACACATGTCACTGTATATATGTCCTCCCCCAACACTATGCTCATTTTAGTGGCAGTATTACTAACAACAACTAATCTTCATTTACTCAATAATTTTGTTTCAATAATTACAGTTAATATGTCAATAATCTAAACCTTAAAATTAATGTAGTTCAGGCAAAACAAACACCCAAAGAAACAAACAAAATAAACCGCATTTAGCTGCTGTTCTGGCCTATATCTCAGCATCTCCATTAGACAGTGTGTGGACATGCTCCCCATGATGATCCTTGAGAAAGTATGCTTCAACAAATCAAGACAAAACCTTAGTGTCCCTCTTGATTCTCTTCTCTTTCTTTATTCTCACTATGTCCAATTAGTCTCCTATTTCTTATGAATCTACCACTGAAACATTTTTTGAAAAGGGTCTGTTTCTATTTCTGCAATTACTTCCCTAGTTAGAAACATTAATCCTCTCTAAAAACCGATGTTACAAATGGTCTCCTCCACACCAAGGTCTTTATTTTCTAGTCTTACTCTCCCAATCTTCCTCTGAGCTACATACTTTCTGAAACAAATTTAAGCACCATGCTCTCTTGCTTATAAAAATTTTGATGACTCCATGCCAGACCAGGTGGTGGTGCAGTGGATAGAGCGTTGAACTGGGATGCCAAAGACCCAGGTTTGAGATCCCAAGCTCGCCAGCTTGATCGTGGGTCCATCTGGCTTGAGCAAAAAGCTCGCCAGCTTGGACCCAAGGTCGCTGGCTCCAGCAAGGGATTGCTCCATCTGCTGAAGGCCCAGGGTCAAGGCACATATGAGAAAGCAATCAATGGACAACTAAGGTGTTGTGACGGCAGCGAAAAACTGATGATTGATGCTTCTCACCTCTCTCCATTCCTGTCTGTCCCTATCTACCCCTCTCTCTGACTCTCTCTCTGTCCCTGTAAAAAAATTAATTAATTAATTAATTAATTAATTAATTAATTTTGATGCCTCCTAAGGATTATAGAGGAAATTCTAAACTCCTCAGCTTATCTTATGATTCTTGTCAGTCCATTCCAAGAACCATTAGAGCCAACCCCTTCATATAAATATATTCTTTTACATAGCTTTGAAATTGAGTATTGTTATTAATTTTTTATATTTCATTGTTTTTTTAATGATCTTATTTTTGTTGTTATTTTATCTTATATCCAATTAGTTTTTCTTTTTTCCAATTCTATTAAGATACAATTTATGTTTCTAGGTATTTTATTATAAGCATCTTTGTCATAAACACATTTGCTATGAGCACTTTCACACCAAGTGCTATGCATATAATCCTTCCCTCAAAATAAAAACTAAGAATATATAATAGGTTTGACCTAGCTTCTTTAGATACTGGATTTGAGTCTTTGGGTAAAACAAAGGCTGAGTGTTTTCACTGACTGCTTTTCACTTGAGTTCTTTATCCATCTGGTTCTCAAATGCATTAATCTGAGCTCATTTCTCAGCAGTACCTGTTTCCTAGTTTACAGAAAGAGAATCCCCTTTGAGTTACAGATAGCATGATCTTTGAGGGCAGTGCCAGTCAAATACTACTGAAAATACTGGTGGAGAACTATGTCTGGATTCTCCTTTCACACGCAGACAATAAAAGCAAAATATGCCAAACTTGGGTTTTGTACCCTGGGTGAAGATAAATGTTTATTTATTTCATTAGTTAATTTTGGATCAGCTTGCTGTCCAGGCTAAGCTTCCGAAAGTGCAGATTTCTAGATAAAAATTTGAAAACAGGTTATTTATTTAGGAAATGTTCCTGGTATTAAACACCTAAAGGTGGAAAGCAGTTTTGAGTAGTAATATTGTCCAAATAAAGACCTCAGAAAACCCAAATGAAATCTGTGGAGTTGAGATAGGCTTTCGCAATTATTCCTATTTGCTCAAGGAAACCAGGACTTCATATGTCTTGTGATGATCAATCATTGACTTCAGACTTCAACAGAAGGATGTTTGAACTTGAACAAGGCAGTTGTCTTCATGGGCCATATTTTAAGAACATTTCCAGGAGTTAAGAAAGTAATATTTATTCCTGAAAATTATATGGGTGGTACATCAACCACAGTTATTAAATTCTGATTTGCTTTCATGCTGAGCTTGTTTCTCCCTTTACCTAATATAGCTATGTTTCTATCAATCTTTAAGTATTAATGCTAGAGAAGGAGAATTATAAAGCTAAATATCCCAGCAATATTATAGAAATTTTTAAAACATACATCAATTTAAATATTTAAGTACTTAAACAAATATATACATTTCATGTTTAATGAGAGACACATACATTCTAAAAATACTACAAAAGAAACTGATTAATGCACAAAGTTTTCCTAAACTATAGCTGATAAGACTTAAGGTTTCCTAAGTTACACCTCAAAAAGAGATGTCCTTAAGGGTCACTAAAGGGCTGCTGTTATAAAATTGTATACATATCTATCTATCTATCTATCTATCATCTATCTATCTATCTATCTATCTATCTATCTATCTATCTATCTATCTATCATCTATCTATCTATATATCTGCTCACAAATATTAGAGGATCAAGGAATGTGCAGAGACTCCAGTACTTCCAGCCTTTTGTATAGTGCATTTTTATCAATGAAATAAAAGATGGTTTTGAATCTCATTTGCATAATTAAGCAACTTTCTTTGATTTGTAATTTGTTTTGTTTTGTTTTGTGGCAAAGACAGAGTCAGAGAGAGGGACAGATAGGGACAGACAGACATGAAGGGAGAGAGATGAGAAACATCAATTATTCATTGTAGCTTCTTAGTTGTTCATTGATTGATTTCTCATATGTGCCTTGACCAGGGGGCTACAGCAGACCAAGTGACCCCTTGCTCGAACCAGCAACCTTGGGCTCAAGCTGGTGAGCCTTGCTCAAACCAGATAAGCCCATGCTTAAGCTGGTGACCCCAGGGTCTCGAACCTGGGTACTCTACATCACAGTCTGGCACTCTATCCACTGTGCCACCAACTGATCAGGCTGTTTGCTTATTTCATGTTCAATAAGAAAAAATATATATTTTTTTAGTTCTTTCACATTCATTTTGAAATATCCCCTAATTTTTGTGAGCAGTGTGTGTGTGTATACAATTTTACAAAATAAGAAATGACATAAAATAGCAAAACAAAATCATAGCATATCCATAAAATTTTATTTAATACTGAACTACAAAAAATACAAGCTAATATTTTAGAATGGCAAATAATATTTATGTTGAAATACAGACGTTTAAAAGAATTCAGACCGAAATATGGAAGTTAAACATAACAGGTAGCATATTAAAACAATATCATATATACTTACTTCTAACATGTGCTTTTCCACTAATTTGTCACTCCTCAAATTAGTATTAAGTTTAGAATTAATAGAGGTTCATTTAATTGGATTTTATTCTTTGATAAGGATATATAAAATAATATATCTTGGATTTGATAAAATATAGTATTATTTTTTCAATAATGATAAAATAACAAGTGATAAAAGTAAAAATAATAGATGGAATGGGTATGATAAATTTATGAATGATTGCACTTATACCACTAAAGTTCTTTGCTTGGTCAGTTGATTTTAACTTAAGGTTGTTTTTCCCCATAAAATTAATATAGACCCCATATAAATTCATATAGTTTAACCATCCTATTAATATATTATTTATCATAATTTTTATATACAAATCTATCACATATATTGTGAGAAAATAAAAGAAATCAAATTTCCATTCATTGCTATTCCAGGTTCTAGCAGGCATTCTCTTATCATTCTTCCCTCCGGCTTCTGACAGTGAAAAAGAACTTCCATGCACCTGCTCTTCTACCATTGAAAGAACACTAGCTTTCTGATGAAAATGAAGGTCTAAATTAGACTTTTCTTGAGATTGCTATGGTAAACATCTAAAATATCTATTCAAAATTGTGAATGAGCATATATTTTACTTATTTTTCCTTCATTTTATAGTTTCAAATGTCTTGGTTACAGTATGCTATTTACAAAAGACAGATAATCATTCTCATATTATAAAACTAAAATAATAATAATTTCATTTCTGTTCTTGCTATATTTCATTCTGAATTTATAATTTCAAGCAAGTATTTCTTCTCTTAATGTTTTTAATTTAAATAGGTGAGAAATGTTTTCAGAGTCAGGAATATATAGTACATATTTTACCTGGTATTTCTAAATTCAACTTAAAGGACATAAATATGGACAATGATGAACTTGAAACACTGCAGCTTTGCCTGACCAGGCGGTGGCGCAGTGGATAGAGCATCAGACTGGGATGCGGAAGACCCAGGTTTGAGACCCTGAGGTTGCCAGCCTGAGCGCGGGTTCATATGGCTTGAGCAAAAGCTCGCCAGCTTGGACCCAAGGTTGCTGGTTCCAGCAAGGGGTGGCTCAGTCTGCTGAAGGCCCACAGTCAAGGCACATGTGAGAAAGCAATCAATGAACAACTATGGTGTCACGACAGCAACGAAAAACTAATGATTGATGCTTCTCATCTCTCTCTGTTCTTGTCTGTTTGTCCCTATCTACCCCTCTCTCTGACTCTCTCTGTCCCTGTAAAAAAAAAATAAAAAAGAAAGAAAAGAAGAAACACTGCAGCTTTAATTAATTTTATCTCTGATAGATATGGCAATTGAAGCATGGAATAAAATTAGTTTACTTATTTTTGCTTAAATTACTTTTAAAGAATTTAAAAAATTTTTGTAAACATTATAATAGGTCAAGGTACAAAATCGATATATGGATGCTTAGCAAATATGTCACTTTTACAAATAAGAAGTCTATAATATTGTATTTAAAGTGGTAAATTATCTAGGTAGTAAATAAGTGTTACAGATTTGATACATTTTTCAAGGAAGCCTGCTTTATTTCTGCTATGTTGCCAATGTATAGTTTTACAGGAAATGGACAAGCCAGTCTGATAAAGATAGACTATTCTCTGTCTGAATTCTGAGTTACAAAAAATGTTAAGCCCTGGCTCGGAAGCTCTTTTGGTTAAAGCATCAATCCAATATTTCAAGGAAGCATGTTCAGTCAGAGCACATACTAGAATCAACCAACAAATGCATGAATAAGTGGAAAAACAATCGATGTTTATCTCTCTCTCTCTTTTTCTCTCTCTCCCTTCTCCTATCCTCTAAAATCAATCAATAAAAAAACGGTTAAAACTATTGTTCTCTAAATATTACAAATGTGATTGTTAAGATTATATACTTGAATTAAAACAAGATGTAAAAGGTGGCTTCTCTGTCTGTTCTTCTGAAATAAGAAAAATTCTAAGCTTTTAGTCACATTAAAAAAATCATTTCAGCAAAATCAAGCTGTGAAGATCTACAGCTCATCTGCATATACTAATTTTCATCCAAATTTTTATGGTGCTGACCATCTGGATGAATGAATATTACAGATGACTACCCAGGTCCTTTTAACAGAAGCTAAAGTTATGCCTGCTGTTATGGAAAACTATATTTTGGTTGATCCTTAGGAAACCATTTGTCAACATGCTAAAAGTGAAAATGTGCTTGGGTTTGCTCTGTATAGAATCTCTCTTCTATGTTTTAATGAAGGTTTCTGTAAACTCAATAAAAAAGAGTGTCAGTTCCTGATTACTGACAAAGAAGTTAAAAATCTAAGATTGGAGTCAGAGTACTTAGGTTTCAGTTAGGATTTAACACCTTTTTTGGTTGTTGTTAGCTTTATTATTGAGTAAGGCTAATCTCAAAATCTCTGAACTCCAAGGTCTTCGTTTTTTACTAAGATAATACAAAATTAATAAAATTGACAAATTGCTATAAAACTGAATCAAACCACTTAAGTAACACAAAAGCAAATGCTGTTTATTTATAAAAACTAATAACAAACACGAAAAAACTTCTGTAAGACTGATGGAAAAAGTAGAGAATGTCAATCTAGAACTTTAAAACAAGAAAAAAAAAGCAAAAAAGTCACATTTGTTGTGGCAATGATTATTTTGGATACAACACCAAAACTATGATCAACAAAAGCAAAACCCAACAAATGGACTACATCATAGAAAAAGCTTTTGCTCACTGAAAATAATCAAGAAGGCCCTGGCTGGTTTGCTCAGTCATAGAGTGTCAGCCCCATATAGATTTCCTGGTTTAATTCCCCATTGTACGACCATCTGCTTCTTTTCCACTCCTTTGTTCCCTTCCTGCAACATGGCTTGATGGTTGGCCCCCCTATACTGAAGATTGGCTTCCTGGCCTCCACAACAGGTGCTAAAAATCGCTTGATTGCCAATCAACAGAGCAACAAACCAGATAGGCAAAGCATCATTTTTAGTGGGCTTGCCATGTTGATCCAGGTAGGTGCACGTGTAGGAGTCTTTCTCTCTACCTCCCCTTCTCAATAATTAGAAAAAAAAAATAGAAAGGAATAATCAATGAAATGAGGCGCAACTTACAAAAATGGAATAAAATATTTGTAAACCATTTTTCAGGTAATGGGTTAATATATCCAAAATAATGCAATTGCAATTAAAATATAGGCAGAGGACCTGAATAGATATTTTTCCAAAGAAAACATACAAATGGACAAGTAAATAAAATCAGTGCTCCAAAGGGATTGACAAAAAAGAAAAAGAGAGAGGAAAATCTCATGGCTATGAACAACAATGTGGTGATTGCTAGGCTAGGGGAGAAAGGCAGGTGGAGAAGGGTATGGGGAATAAATGGTGATAAACAGACATAACGTGAGGAAGGTGAACACAATACACTGTGCAGATGATGCATTGTAGAATTGGGCACCTGATAGCTGTATAATTTGCTAACAAGTGCCACTCCAATAAATTCAGTTAAAAAGAGAGGAAAAAAATCAGTAGTCAGCAACACTAATCATCAGGGAAATATAAATCCAAACCATAATGAGATAACACCTCACACCTCTTATATCTAGTGTAAAAAAGACATAGATAATCCATGTTGCTGAGAATGCAGAAAGAAGGGAATCCTTGTGTAGTGTTGGTGGGAATGTAAATTGGAGAAACTCTGTGGAAAACAGAATGGAGATTCCTTAGGAAGTTAAACATAGAACTACCATCTGACCCAGCAATCTCATTTCTGGGTATACATCTGAAGGAAATGAAGCCACCATCTCAAAGAGGTACCTGCACCCCCAAGTTCACAGAAGCATCAATTACAATACAAAGACATGGAAACAAGTGTCCACTGATAGATGAATGAAAATGTGAATAGATAAAGAAAGAAGCCAAACTCATAGAAACAAAGTATAATAGTGGTTGCCAGGGGCTAGAGAATGAAAAATACAGTGAGATGTTGGCCCAAGGGTACAAACTTCCAGTTAGGAAAGGAATAGTTTGGAGGATCTAATATTCAGCATGGTGACTATAGTTAACAATATTATATTATATGTTTGAAAGTTGCTAAGAGACTAGAACTTAAATGTTCCCATCAATCAATCAATCAATCAATCACTAAACAAATAATAAAAATAAAGAATTATATGAAGTAATGTATTATAAACTAACCTTACTGTAGTAATAATTTGGAAATTCACATGTGTATCACATCATCAAATTGTATACCTTAAAATTATACACTGTCATAAGTCAATTATTGTATCTGGTATCTTTGTGATTAGTATCTTATCTGTAAATATTTTTGTGGCAAGCATTTTTGCAGTACATTTTCATTGCACAACCAATTGCCTATGAAGCTATTTTGTTGTCAAGAATAAAATAACTGGTTGACAGTTTGGTTTTCATCGGGCAGACTTAATGTATCTAAGCTAGTTGTCATTTTGGTTTCATTTTTCCATTGACAAAGTTCTCACAGTGCTTTCATTTTAATATCTTATAAATCTTGGCTCTCATAATGATCTATACAGTGATGAGTTAACATGGAGTTCTTAAAATAGTGGATGATAACAACTATGTATAATGACAGATTGCAAAGCTTCATGTAAAGTCAGATTGTGCCATGTCTGGTTGGCTCGGTGGTAGACATTGGCCAGGCATGTGGATGTTCTGGGTTCATTTCTTGGTCAGGGCACACGGGAGAAGCGCTCATCTGCTTCTTGACTCCTCCCCCTCTTGCTTCTTTCTCTCTCTCTCTCTCTCTGTCTGTCTCTCTCTCCCTCCTCCCCTTCTGCAGCCTAGATTCAGTTGGAGCGAGTTGGCCCCAGGCACTGAGGATGGCTCCATGGCCTCTGCCTCAGTTGCTAAGAAGAGTTCTCGGCTGCTGAGCAATGGAGCAACATCCCAGATGGGCAGAGCATCCTCCTAGTGGGTTTGCTGGGTGGATCCTGGTTGGGACACCGGTGAGAATCTGTTCCTGTCTCCCCTCCTCTCACTGAAATAAATAAAATAAAAGTAATAAGAAATCAGATCGCATGCTATACTAGAAAATGCTAGCATACTGGTTTGCAAAGCCTTAAGTGAGCAGTCAGTCATCCCTTGCACCTGTCAAAACCAAGTTTACCAAGCTATGACAAATATAAAAGAGATGGATCACAACAGTCTTGTACAGACTTTATTATAAATTCTTTAATTAGAAACTGATACTTCTCCTAATGGAAGAAGAAATTGTAGCAAAAAGAAAAAGTGCAATGCTGAAAAGGAGATGAATCAACAAAGAAATGTCTAATATTATGAATGAATGATTTTAAAGACAATGGTTTATTTTTCACAACAGTCTTTAATTTTGTTATAAATTTTTCATAATTCATTATGCCCCATTTAGTGTCCTTTTTATTTTTCATTATTTAATTTTTTATAGAAATTTATCTTACAGTTAGTTGTACTCTGAAAATGCCTGCAGCAAATGTTTGCAGCAAAAATGATTATGATGAAAATACCTAGAACTATTAATTATATCTCAATAAAGCTTCAAAAAATAAAAATAAAGAAATCCAAGTAAGTGTCCACTGAAAGGCAGAACAAAAATACATAATATACGAGCCATGATTAAAAGTTCTATTCATAAACAATGAATAGAACTAATTTATGCAAATAAGTCTAAAATTTAGACAAATTTGACAATACTTTAGGAAAAATACATTACCACGCTGACTTATCATAAAATAACAAAAAAAACCCAAAACAAAACAAAACGAAAAAGCTACCTAACTAGACCTATAGCCGTAATACTTGTAGTATAATATGAATAGAAGTAAAGAAACCCAGCCCTGGCCAGTGTTGGTTCAGTAGATAGAGAATCGGCCCTGGAGTGTGGATGTCCTAGGTTCGATCCCAGTCAGGGCATAAATGAGAAGCAACAATCTGCTTCTCTTCCCATCTCTCTACCTCTTCTTTTCTTTTCATATTTCATAGCCAGTGGCTCATTGGTTCTAGTGTCAGCACCAGGTGCTGAGGATGCAAGCATGATCAGTTGATGCAAGCATGATCATTTGGTTGGCTTGTGGGTGGATCCCAGTAGGGGTACATACAGGAGTCTGTCTTTCTGTCTCCCTTCCTCTCACTTGAAGAAAAAAGAAAAATAACTAAAGCAACCCACATAGGCTCTGAAAAAATGTAGAATTTTACTGGTGTTCAGGAAGATAGAAATAAAAGAAATCATCGCTCCTCAGATATTAATGTTTTATCATTCCAAATATAATAAGGACCTGTGGAAATGGAAACACTTATCCTGGTAAGAGTATAAGTTTATGTAAGCAATTTGAAGAAAAAATTTATTACTATTTAGTAACACTGGACACATGAATATCTTTGAAGGCAGCACGTACAGTTGTAGATACCTTCTGTAGAGAAAATTTTGTACTTGAGCACAAGGGGACATAGGATAGAATGTTTTGTTACAGAACAGTATATAAGGTACAACCTTAGCTGTCTCTCAGAGTAGTCAATAATTAATTTGTGGTATGTTTAATAATATAAATTAATCAAATTACATCTTTATGTTAATCTGGGAAAATCTCAAAAGTAATATATTGACTAAAAAAGGAAGTTGAGAAAATATGCATACCTCATCATGCTTTTCCTATAAATTATATACATATAAAACACACCAGCACATATTCTATTATATATAATTCACATTAACTTCCAAATAGTTACTTTTGCACACCTTTATTAATGGGATGTAAAGCAGATAAGAAAAATATTAACATTTATTTAAAATTGAGTTATGTGCCTACCATATTATGGCTACTCTTCTGTTTATTTAAACGGTGGCATAATTTAAAAGCACAGCAATTTATGTATGAAAAACATTAGAATAGCTCTAAGAATCATTCATTTATGGAAACTTTAACTAAGAATAAAATAAATGATACAATGAAACCTACCTTTAGTAACCGCGTGTAATTTCTAAATTTAATTTCTGACTAGGACAAAAGAGCGCTCCTTGAACATAATAGCTTGTTCCAGGGTCTGGATCTACCTCGTGACCCTGTTAAGAGTAAGCAAGGTAAGTACGAGAGTAATGAGGCTGTGTGATTAAAATGGCAAGACACTGCCTCTTATGATTATAAAGAACAGAGTAAGTTGGTGGCCAACAGCCGCTGGTACACAGTCTTACACATTTTTTGATTATGTGTACTGTATTTATTAAAGCTTCAATAAAGGGTTTCATCTTTACTCCTCTGCTTTCATCTATAACCCTGAATAATATTGCAAGGGGATAAAGATTTTTAACTCACATTAAACTATGTCCTTCAACCTAGATTATGTCAGTAATTTTGAGCTTTCCCTTATTTTTTTGTTTCATTTTTCAAATGTTAAAAACATATTTATTAGGTTCCCTCATAAGTCCTATCAATATGTTGTGACTAAGCACCATGAATAAAATATTCTAAAAAAAGAGAGCTAACTCTTTACCTGTAACCCACATATCAACAATAATGAAAAAGCAGAGGTATCTTTCAGTTGGGAAAGGTAGCCTGACACCATGGCCCAAATTCTTTCCCAACTACTAAAATTATCACCATGGTAGCCTCTTTATTATACCAGTGACAGTTTAAATGTGATAAATTGGTTTCTGCATTTTAAAAGCTTTATTATGTTTGGAAGTAACAAAAAGAAACACAGAGAAAGCAATCTGCCACTAGATAATTTAGTTTCAAAATAAGTTCATTCAAGCATGCATGGCTGAACCTTTTATCACCACCACTACCTTTATAGTCAGAGACCATCTCTAACCTTTACTGAAGTTAAAGTAAATGTCCAAACTCCAAAGTGTGAGTAAAAATGAGAGAAAACAGTTCCCCACTGGTGCCAAAGTTCTGCCTTTTAAAGATACGGTTTCCATGCCTGAAGCTCAGCCTCTCACCTTCACGAGTAACAGCTCTTCTCCCTGTATGGGCATTCCACACCAGTGTACCTCAACAGAAAGGACGAAACCAGTGACTTTCATGAGAACAGGTTTAACTAACATCATCATTGAGCTATGCATCCTTGCAGTGAAGATGCTTCCCTTTTTAAGTCAGTAAACTCAGAAATTAGAGCTACCTTTGTTCGCATTGCCCTGACAACATTGCCTTTTACTCAACCCTTGGGATCCTGGCAAACTGGGAAGTATAAAGAAATCCCCCTCCTTTAGTGTGTTTGAAAAAGACTTATGGCAAAGAAATATCTTTCCCCCCAGGACTGTTATAAGGCTCACAGATGCTCCCCTGGATTAGCTACAGCAAGGCCAGACACAGACTCTGAAGAATTTCCATTCTTTGGCTCATAAATGATTACTTGGTTTAATTTGTCCTCACTGATCTATAATTAAGAACAAAATCCTTGTAAATCAAACTTTCCCTCAGACTATTGAACTCTGCCCTACCCTCAACCCAAGCCAACATAAAACTCCAGAGAAAGGCTGACCTAAAATATTCTCTGATCTGTTGTGTTATTATACCATCCTCCCTCATCCCACTTCCCCAAATTCATTTCTTTCTAGTTTGTTGACTCATCACCACTGAAGAAAAGCCCTTTTCTACATAACTTTTGAGATACTTGCAGATCTCATGTTTGAAGCATATTGCAGAAGTCTCCATCTCCTTTTGCAATAGTGCCTTTCACCCTTCTTGCAATAATCTTTTTGAATAAAGTTTCTCTTACCTTGTCCCAATTTGTTGTGTTGCTTTTTTTTTTTTACAGGGACATAGAGAGAGAGTCAGAGAGAGGGATAGATAGGGACAGACAGACAAAAACGAAGAGAGATGAGAAACATCAATCATCAGTTTTTCGTTGCCGTCGTGACACCTTAGTTGTTCACTGACTGCTTTCTTACATGTGACTTGACAGCGGGCCTTCAGCAGACCGAGCAACCCCTTGCTGGAGCCAGTGGCCTTGGGTTCAAGCTAGTGAGCTTTTTCTCAAGCCAGATGGGCCTGCGCTCAAGCTGGTGACCTCGGGGGTCTCGAACCTGGGTCTTCCGCATCCCAGTCCGACGCTCTACCCAATGCACCACTGCCTGGTCAGTCTGTTGTGTTTTTTTTTTGACACTAGATATAATACACTATGAAAGAAACTGCTAGTTCACTTCCAGTATTCATTTCCCCCTTTCCTATACAAATAGAACTTATAATTTTCAACTGTGAAATATAATACACACTTCCCAAGACCCCTTGAAACTAAAAGTAGTCATATAACAAAGTCTGGCAAATGAAACATAAAACAAAACTGGCATTCACCTTTCAGAAACACTAAATAAAGATAATTGTGTGATGTAATTATTTTCATATTTTTTACTTCTGTTAATGGAACATGAATGTGACGTCTGTAATGAGAGCAGCCACATGAGCAATGATGTGTCAGCCATGTGTTCAAGATGGTGAAACAAGATAGAGTGAGCCACTGGGGGGAGTTTTATCGCCAGATCTAATGCTAATTGAACCACATCACTTAAAGTCTCCTTTTCTCCACATAAATCCTCTACTAAAAAAGTTAAAATAAAACAAAACATATAAATCTTTGCCACCTCAGGATAATCTCACTTCTTGAATAATTATGTCTGAACTGCTCTTTTTCTAATCAAGCACAAAGAATTGAAAGAGAAATTACTAGAAATGAACAGTGGATAGTCCCTAGAAATTGGTATAAATTACCTATTGATTTATGTCTTTTTTCTATAGACTTTTATATTGTACTGTAGTAAATAATTATAAATAATCAGAAATGTGGCACAACTAATGACTATTCTGTTAAAAACGCATATTCCTTGTTAATTAGCTCAGAACTTACAATGTCTTGGTTACAAAGTGTATAATTCTGACATCCCCTACATTAGACAGCTCATCTTTTCAGCCATGATAAACTATGAGTACTAATTTATTACTCCCTAATTTAACCCAAAGACTTATCCAAGTCACAACAAAAATGAAATGCAACAGAGATAATCAAGTGTAGTTTACTGGATGCAAACATTAAAACCAGATAAAGCAGCAGTGGCACTTCAATACCTCAATGAGTTTACTTTACTATAAGGCCACAAAAAAGACTTACAGTGATCTGAACATCAATGATATGTTTCAATATTTTACTTTTGAGCTAAAAATATCATTAAAATTCATACATAGCTCTTTGGAAAGCACATGTACACAGACATACACACACATATATAGAAACCATAACTTGAAGACGGGAGATTCTATGGCTCTAGTCTGACCTTTGGTTATATATTTACAAATTACACTGATATCGGTTAGAACAAAATATGTACTTATTGAATTCTGAAAATTCATCAACTGTCATTATAAGTTAGAAAAGATATAAATTATTTCTATGTGTGCATTACTTTATCACATATTTAAATAATAATATTTTATTTCCTATTCAATCTACAGGTCCTGTTTCTGAATATAATATTAGTTCAAATTATAAATAAGGTTATAATAATACATATAAAATTGAAATAAGTTAATATGCCATTATTTAGATCATATAAATATACTTAATAATATGTTATATACAGTCACATATTTTTAACAAGATATATGTCACCAAGTAAAATGTCATATGTAATATTTGCACAAATTCAGGTTACTAATGTGACAGCAATTTCAGCATTCTTAACACACATTTGTCCATTTACACCTATACCTCCCTAAGTGATTCTTTAGTAATATTGTTGCTTGATAATCAGATTTTACTTTCATAAACAACTATATAACATCCCATCAATTCTAATTTACAGTAATTTTACCTAATTAGTATACCAGTGGGGACCAAAATATACCAATTAAGTCATTATCCCAGTTATAAAACCAATTCCAAAGAAAAATATTAAACTAGCCAGCAAACATCTATTCCTGAAATTTTAAAATAAAATCAGTATCAGATTTAAGAATAAATTTTCTCTATTTAACAATCTTAGTACAGTAGCAAAAACTATAGAGAAATCCATTTTTCTTAAGAACTTGATAACTAAAATAATATCAGTTATTATAATAAATGTACTTACATGTATTTCATATTTATGATCCAGTAGATGCAGATATAAATAAGATGGGCCACATATGAGTTACTTCAAAATAATTAAAATTTGGGCCAATATATATACTTTAGAATTCAGAGCAATTAAGAAATAAAATAGCCTGACCAGGTGGTGGCGCAGTGGATAGAGTGTCGGAGTGGGACGCGGAAGACCCAGGTTCGAGACCCCGAGGTTGCCAGCTTGAGTGCGGGTCCATCTGGCTTGAGCAAAAAGCTCGTCAGCTTGGACCCAAGGTCGCTGGCTCCAGCAAGGGGTTGCTTGGTCTGCTGAAGGCCCATGGTCAAGGCACATATGAGAAAGCAATCAATGAACAACTAAGGTGCCGCAACAAAAAACTGATGATTGATGCTTCTCATCTCTCTCCGTTCCTGTCTGTCTGTCCCTATCTATCCCTCTCTCTGACTCTCTCTCTCTCTGCCCTTGGAAAAAAATAAAATAAAATAAAACTTAAAAAGAAAAAAAGAAACAAAATAAAGCCTGAACAGGTGGTGGCGCAGTGGATAGAGCATTGACCTAAGACACTGAAGACCCAAGTTCAAAACCCTGAGGTCATGAGCCTCAACACAGGCTCACCAGCTGGAGCACTAAGTCGTGGGCTTGAGTGTGAGATCATACACATGACCCCATGGTTGCTGGCTTGAGCCCAAGGTCACTAGCTTCAGCAAGGTACACTGCTCAGCTGGAGATCCCGGGTCTGGCAGGTATGAGAAAGCAATCAATGAACAACTAAAGTGACACAACTAAGAGTTGATGCTTGCCTGACCAGGCAGTGACACAGTGGATAGAGCATCGGACTGGGATGTGGGGGACCCAGATTCGAGACCCGCAGGTCGCCAGCTTGAGCATGGGTCCATCTGGTTTGAGCAAAAGCTCACCAGGTTGGACCCAAGGTCGCTGGTTTAAACAAGGGGTTACTTGGTCTGCTCTAACTCCACAGTCAAGGTACATATGAGAAATCAATCAATGAACAACTAAGGTGTCGCAACGAAAAACTAATGATTGATGTTTCTCATCTCTCTCTCTTCCTGTCTCCCTGTCCCTGTCTGTCCTTCTGTCTCTCTCTCATAAAAAAATAAATAAATAAAATAGAGACTCAAATACACCTTAACAATCTTCCATCTGTATAAAGAGGATCTCAAACTCTGCTTTTGAATATGAAAGTATATGTCCATGTATTAAAAAGTGATCTTTGATAATTTCAAAATGAAATAGTTTCATTTGCTTTAATTATGTCTATATTTCCTAGGTGTGTGTATGTATGTATGTTTGTGTCTATTTATCTCTATATATACCTGTCTATCTAGAACAAATTGATCTATTTAAAAAAAATTAAAGTTCACTGAATCAGAAAAATAAGCTTTTGAATTCTATTTCACCTCTTAGATGTCTTAATAATATGCAAACTGTATTTATCAATTTGAAGAAATATTTCCTCAACACTACTGTTTTGTTTTTTTTTTTACCAGATAGAGAAGTGTTAGCTGGTTTGAGTCAGTAACCTTCCAAATACTTTATTTAGCAGCCTTCCAGGAATGATGTCCTAACCAACTGTGCTACTTGTCCAGTGCTTAAATAAAATACTTAATATTATGTTAATATCATGGCACATTGAAAGTAAGATTGTATTTTATAAATGTGAAGTATTTTGAATGTATTATTATTTAAGTATACATACATGGGTTGTTTCTTATTGAGATAAAGACTCATTCTAGCATTATGCTTTCAAAACTTGTTGTACTGCTTAAACAATTTTTAGATTCTTAGATAAGAAAAAAATTAATTTATTCATTTATAAAACATACTTTCCTTAGTACTGTGTGCATCATTGAAAAGTAATATGTAGCCTTCTGAAAAAAATTTATATTTAAATATGAAGGCTAGATATTTAAATTAAAAATTCTAATGAATTATAATTAAAAACTACACTGAGATAAATCAAGTGTCATAAAAATGAAGAAAGAGAGTGTAATGGTTAACCATTAAAATTCTAGAATTACACAGCTAGTGTCATATTCTTCTTTGGTCATGTACCAGCTATAGGCTTCATTTTTCTCATTTGTGAAATAAGAATACTAATAAAAGAAATCACCTGATAAGGTGTTGTATTTCACAGCATTTTTGTGAGTTGTCAATGAAAAGGGAGGAATGTAGCATGCTTAGCACAGAGGCTTGTACATAGAAAGCATTCAATGACTCTCCTGGCAGAATAAAGGTAGGTTTCCTGAAAGTTTTAGTAGGTAATCTAAACTCTAGCACTTAGGATGATATCTGAAATTAATGAATAAATGCATGCATGAAAGAATAAATGGATCTCTGAATGAGAGAGGTAATATATATTTCAGACTAAGACACTAGTTAAACCAGAAAAAAATAAAGACATGAAAGAGCTGGTTCAAAGAAACAATTAGTATTTTCATAAAGCTGTAACATAGTATAGATGTAGAGATTCACTGTGGTTAGGTTCTAGCTTTTCAAATACTTCTAGTTGTACTGTTCAAAAAACCATATGCAGGACTTAGGTTCAAATTGGAAGTCTCTCCTGGAAGTCTTAAAGGAAGAGTAGTGCCATTATGAACCCTAAATTCAGGACATTCTGAAGAAATCAAATAAAACTGTAGAGTAATTGAGATAACATGACTTCCTTAAGCTTTGCCCTACATTAGCACAGAAAATAAGTTTGACTTTAGACTGCAATAAGAGGACTTCAATTAAGCTTCCTTTTCTCCACATAACATGCAAATTCTACAATTATTATTCCATAAAATGTTAAATCTGAAAAACACCTCAGAAATAATCTAGATAAAAACTGCACTAAATTTTGTTATTGCTCTCTGTAAAGTTTCTTTATTCGACTTAACACATTTTAAAGCTATATATCTGTATAATTACCTGTCTCTTCCTACTAGACTATAAGCATTATAAGAGTAAGTGATGTGTTTTTTACTCTTATCATTATATCCCGAGAAACAAGCACATTGCCAGGCACAAGGAAGGTAAATACTAATTGAATGGTTGCATAGATGAAAGAGTGTATTATAGATCATAGAACTGATACCAAGGGAGCTTTGGTGCCTTTCCCTAGTAAACAGGTAGAATTTGTACCTACAAGCAACTTTCTTAATTCCCATTCTACTGCCTTCTCCTACTTTCATTCAGTACATTAGCAACTGTTAATACCCTCTTCCTGATGACATGTCTCTGAACCCTTAGTGTGAGTGAGTGTATCAACATGTTTTATTTAAAGCAGGCACAAAAGTTTAGAATCTGGATATTTTAATAAGGAGCATAATAGTGTAAATGGTAAAAGACAATATTAAATCCCATGTTGGTTCATTTCACAATTTTACCTAAAACATTATCTAGGCTCTCCAACCAGTGATCATGAAAATAATATATGTGAATTCATTTTCCATATATAAGTTAAAGTATGAGACTCGACTGCCTTCTTGATTTTTCCAGGACAGGAGTTCTCTAAACAGCAAGGACTAGAATAGAAATAGAAAGAGGGGAAGCAGGAAACAAAAAAGAAATTCATAATTGTCTTTTCCTTGGAAAAAAACAAACATTTCCGTGCACACTGTTAAGTAACTATTTGATAGTTCTTAAGTAAATGACAATAAAATATGACATTAACATGAGATGGGATAATGTCATCGATATTCAGATGTCACTTTTGAATTTATTAAGTTGTACAAGAAGTTACTTATTATTCTCTGTGTCCATATAAGAACTGACATTCTAGCTACAGAGACTGGTTATTCTCTTCAACCACAAATTCATCTTGCATATAGAAAACATTGCATTATCTGTGGACACACAAAAAGAAAATCTGTCAAAAAAAGGGAACCTTCAATATGTTATGCTGGTGTTTCTATCACAACATAGAGGTGGGTATTTTGATATCTCAGAAATAATTCTCCATAAATTATTCACTGAAAAGAATGAACACTGATAGAGTATATGACAAATTTTTATACTTACATAAAAACAAATATATATATATATATATATATATATATATATATATATATATATATATATATATTAATGAATCATAACTAAAAAGGCTTCAAATCTTATTTAGTGCCTTGCTACTAATATATTGCCATATAGAATATTGAATAATTAAATATTTTCTTAACCAATTTTTGCATCAATTTAAAGCTTAATTTTCTTCACTCAAAGCCAAAAGAAATGGCATTTGAAATCAAGCTTCAATATCAATTTTTAATTGTATACCTCAATATTATAATACAGAATTATGAATTATATGTTTTATTAGTATAAGTGGTCATATGCTTCATTTAACAATCACTGTATCCAAATAAGAAGTATCTTCTGAATTTCTTTATAATAAATGAATTAAAATCAATTAAATATTGTATTTTCAGCTGTAAATAAAAAAGGAATCTCATCTTTGCAACAGCACAGGTAAACCTGGAGAGTATTATTCTAAGAGAAATAAGCCACTCAGAGAAAGACAACTACCACGTGATTTCACTTACATATGAATCCTAATAAACAAAATAAACTAACAAACAAAATAGAAACAGGCTCATAAATACCAAGAACATACTGACAGCTGTCAGAGGAGAAGAGGGTTGGGGACCTGGATGAAAAAGGTAAAAAGATTAAGCAAAGAAAAATACTCAGAGTCACAGACAAAAGTATGGTGATTACAAGAGGCAAAGGGGATGGGGGAGGTAGTAGAAAGAAAATATGAGATAAATAGTTATAGAAGGAAACTTGACTCAGGGTGGTGAGCACACAATAGAATATTTAAATGATGTATAAAAGAATTATACACCTGAAACCTATAATTTTATTAACTAATATCACCTTAATAAATTCAATTAAATATAAATAAAATGAAAAAATAAAATCAATTAAATATTAATAGCTCAGAATTTTAAAATACTAAATCAATATTTCTGCAGTTTATAAATTAACTATAGTACTGCCTGACCAGGTGGTGGTGCAGTAAATAGAGCATTGGACTGGGTTGAGGAGGACCCAGGTTTGAGACCCCGAGGTCGCTATCTTGAGAACGGGTTCATCTGGTTTGAGCAAAAAGTTCACCAGCTTGGACCCAAGGTTGCTGGCTTGAGCAAGGGGTTGCTTGGTCTGCTGAAGGCCCGCTGTCAAGGCACATATGAGAAAGCAATCAATGAACAACTAAGGTGTCGCAACGAAAAACAGATGATTGATGCTTCTCATCTCTCTCCGTTCCTGTCTGTCTGTCCCTATCTATCCCTCTCTCTGACTCTCTCTCTGTCCCTTTAAAAAAAAAAAGGAAAGAAAGAAAGAAAAAAAAAACAAATAAAATAAGCAAATTAACTATAGTATCCCTTCCAATGATATCAACTTATAATTAAAACATTTACTATAAGTTTATATACAAGGGAAAAAAAGAAAATTATATAGTCTATATTTGTCCTTAAAAAATTAATTTAAAAATGAGATATACAAAAGGAACCATCAGAATCAGATTTAAGGAAATATATTCTCTGTTTTTATTTTAATAATAGTAATAGAGAATTTTATGACTTATGGTCTGGAACATAATATTTGCTTAATAATGACATGTTGATTAAAGAAAGAGAGAAGTAAAAGAGGGCTCCCTAGTAATAGAGAATTTGTTAACTGTCTCCGAACAAATGTTTCCTCCATTCTCATTAGCATCATTTTTTGGTGAAAGGGGTTTTGTTATGATTTAATTATTTTAAAGTAGAGTTTATATTTTAGAACAATTCTAGATTCCAGAAAAATTAAATGTAAGGTACAGAGGTTCCCTATATCTTCTTTACCATGAATTTCTAGTCACCCAATCAATACACAACCCCACATAAGAGTGATAAATTTGTTAAAAAATATGAACCTACAAATCATTATCATCCAAAGTCCATAGTTTACACTAGGGTCCACTCTTGATGTTGTACATCTTAAGGATTTTGACAAATGTGTAATGATATGCAGCTACCATTCTAATATCACACAAAATAGTTACATTGCCCTAAAAATTATCTGTTTGGCTTAGTCATTCCTCCCAACCCCAAACACTTTATCTTTTTAGCATCTTCATTATTTTGCTGTTTTCAGAATGCAATATACTTAGAAAGTTATAGTTTATAGCCTTTTCAACAATATTTCTATTTTGAGAAATTTACCCATTGATTTTCAGCCATTGGGGATAGAAAGAACTGACTTCTACTACTATCTCTAAAGACAAATCCTGATATCTTAAGTCAGTGAGTTCATCATATGCCCTGGGCATAGGTCCACGCTTCTACATATCAACATGCTTCCCTCCTCAGGGTTTTACTTAAATCTTAACTTATTGTTAAGTTTTTCTCTGGACATTTCATCTAAAATTATAAACCATTCCTCAGAAAACTTAGTATTCTTTCTTCATCACTAAAAACTGTAATTGACATTAACCAAAATATTGTATGTTTTACTTACTTTAAAAAAATTTTAAACCTGTATTACTCTACTAGAAAGTAAGTTTTCTATAAGGGATAGGATATTTGTCTAATTTATTCAGAGCCTGTCTTATGGTCTGGAACAAAATATTTGCCTAATAATGATATGTTGATTAAAGAGAAAGAGATAGAAGTAAAAGAGGGCTCAATTCTTTCCTAGACATTTCTTTGGTATATAAAATATTAAGTGCCCAATTTTATTTATAACATGAACATTTTCTTTACCACATGAGTTCAGAAAACCTATCAGACTTATTGCTATCACTATTTGTGTTGCAAATATTTTTTACTCTGCAGGTAGTGCTATAACTTCAGATTGCTGGGTTTCCTTCATAGTTAGGGCTGTTCAGGAAAACTTGAATATACTGATAGGCCTATTTAAAGTTATGTGAGCCATTTTTGATGTAAGATGATGTATATTTGTTATAAATACATTTTTATTTATTATATTTTTATTTGTTTCTGATCTTTATCAATCATCTAATCTATAATATTGTAACTACTATTATACTCATAATTAATAACTTTTCAACTAAGGACAGTTTAAAAACTTTTCATTGCAACAAAAACAAATTGTTATTCAGTACAACAAGTAATAATGTGATGAAAACACATGGTTATGGTATAGAAAATCTGTTTTAATTATTTCATTATATTTCAGTACTATGACGAGTGGTATGGTTGTTGGTAAGGTTCTTTTGAATGTGTCTATCTTTAAAATGAATAGTCAGGATATAAAAATTCTAAAGGTCTTGCCTGACCAGGCAGTGGCGCAGTGGATAGAGCGTCAGACTGGGATGCGGAAGACCCAGGTTCGAGACCCCAAGGTCGCCAGCTTGAGCACGGGCCCATTTGGCTTGAGCAAAAGCTCGCCAGCTTGAACCCAACGTCGCTGGCTCCAGCAAGGGGTTGCTCAGTCTGCTGAAGGCCCCCGGTAAAGGCACATGTGAGAAAGCAATCAATGAACAACTAAGGTGTTGCAACGGCAACGAAAAGCTAATGATTGATGCTTCTCACCTCTTTTCGTTTCTGTCTGTCTGTCCTTATCTATCTCTCCGTCTGACTCTCTCTCTGTCCCTGTGTAAAAAAAAAAAAAAAAAAATCTAAAGGTCTCAAAACTTTGTAACTCTACAAATACTTGGAGTATTTGGCTTAACCTCAGTACAAAAAAAGTCATATGCATAAAGTGGGTTTATTTTTAAAATGTTTAATAAGAGAATGACATTTAATGATCAGAGCCATATTTGCAGAAACAAGTAAAACCCTATAAAAACATTTTTTCTTAATAAGGAAGTGAGGGCATCTATGGCAGAATAAGCAAAAGTGCTGACTAAAGAGAAACAATAATTTTGTATGTCCTAAAGAGGAAGAATTCCTCAAGTTTCTATGAAGTTTTTACTAGGTGGGTTATACATCCACCCAGTTTGGAAGAATAATTTTACTGACTAATTTCTAGACTTGGCTGTTTTATGTAAAATAGAATAGCCTTTCTTAATTCCTATTAAAATAGTTTGAGGAATTGGTAATCAATGTAGACAAAATCAGAGAGGAGGAAAAGTGACTTGTTAATGTGGTCCCTAGACCAGTAATAAGTGCATCCCCTCTGAACTTGTTAGAAATTCAGAATCTCATATGTCATCTCAGATCTACTGAAATCAAAAACTTTGGGAGAGTAAAGTAATTATTTTGGGTTCAACAGATAATAAAATGATTCGAATAAACACTAAACTTGAAGAATTACAGACTAAGGCTATCAGAGTGGGCTGCCATTATGGAGATGACAAAAATAACTGCTTAGATAGTGTGTTTCAGAAATATTTGGTCAGAAACATCTCAAATTGTATAGAATAGAAAATAAAAATTAGGGTATCTGTTGTCAATCAGCAGGCAGAAAGTGAACCAGCTGAAATGAACCTAGATCTGGTTGAAACAGTTTATATGTGTAGCCATCATTGTTCCCATTAGAAAAACAAGATCAAGAATATTAAAATAGCCTAACCAGGTAGTGGCGCAGTGGATACAGTGTCGGACTGGGATGTGGAGGACCCAGGTTCAAGACCCCGAGGTCGCCAGCTTGAGCACGGGTTCATCTGGTGTGAGCAAGGCTCACCAGCTTGAACCCAAGGTCGCTGGCTCAAGCAAGGGGTCACTCGGTCTGCTGTAGCCCCCCGGGTCAAAGCACATATGAGAAATAAATCAATGAACAACTAAGAAGCTGCAACAAAGAATTGATGTTTCTCATCTTTTCCTTCCTGTCTGTCTGTCTCTGTCCCTCTGACTCTCTCTGTCTCTGCAACACACACACACACACACACACACACACACACACACACACACACACACACATACACACACACACACAAGAATATTAAAATAAGAATTCTCAGTTCAATACCTTAAAGTTTAGCTTTGAATATACATACTATTTTTAAGATACACCAAAACTTTGGAATTTTTGAAAAACTGAGACATAAATTATCAGTTAAAAATTTAAAACAATTATATAATATAGTTCTAAAAGAAGTGTTTTGTAGGAATCTGCTATAAAACCATGCAGTTAAATCAGAGACAGCAAGGTGCCCTAGAGCAAAATCCCTGAGCAGATGAGAGTCCAAGGACCTCTCTGACCCATACTGGAAACAGTGCATGCTAAAAACAGCAAAACTGCAGGGTAAGATTCAGTAACAAGAAATGTTTAGGCTTTCGGAACAGAGATTAGAAGTTAGCATATTCCTTGTCTTTTCCTTCACCCCCTCAAAACTTCTGCTGTCTGCTTCCTTGAGTTACTTGTACTGGCTAATAAGTATCTAAGGGTAGGGATGGGGCTTCAGTCTTTCAGTCTGCTGCCCAGAGCTGTTGCCTCCCCTCTGCCCCTTGGAGCATTTTATTTGGTTTCTGAGCAGTTCATTGTCAACATGACAAATGGTGCCTCATGTGAGGAACAGGACCCAAATGACAGGTTTGCTACTCGAGTAGTTTATTTTCACCACAAGTGGTTCCCTGCCTGAGGAACCAGAAGAAATGACTTCCCAAAGCCTTGCAAAGGAAAAGACCTTCATTCATCCTGTTTGGTAAGGGATATAAGCCAATGGGAAAAAGCCTTTGATTGCTGTGGTAAGGTCACTTTCAGCGATCAGGCCAGGGGATTTCCCTTTCCCTTCATCTCTCAGTCATCATGGAGGACTCCCTTTCCCCTGAGCAGTGGAGTCTCAAGTTAAAGCTACAGGGACTCCTATGAGCAGCAGGGTTTCAGATAGAAATTTAATTACCCTCTTGCTCACAATTCAAGAACAATGCTCTTGGTATCTAAAGGGGGAAATTCAGACTTAGAAGATTGGGAAAACACTTTTACCAAGGGGATGGTTAAAGTGCTCAGGACAGGATATGAAATGATCCCTTGGGATTGGAAAGGGTTTGTAAAAACTGTTCTCACCCCATAGCCCAAACCTCAGGCCAGCCCCTCCCCCTAGATATTTCACCAACACTAACCAGCAGTAAGTATTCACAGAAGAAGAGACCTTTGTCCTTTTTCCTTAAACAATAAAAGGCTGGAATATTAGGTTTGGGTCCAGGGTACCTTTAAACTCAAGACCCTTTTAAACTCGAATTCCCCTCACCTAACATCCCACTAGGGCAACTTCTTAATTAAGCATCTTCCTCATCTAGCATCCTCTTTCCCTAAGTAACTCCCCCTTACCCTGGGAAGGTTCTAGGAAGTCTCCTTTGGACAAGGACTTCAGGGGAAATCTGAGGGTTGAGAAAAGGAGACAGTCTGTGACCAAGACCGCAAACCTGTTACAACTATAGGAAAGAAGGACATTTTCATAAAGATTACAGGCAGAACCTAATAGCAACTGTGTAGCTTGGCTTTTGTGTGTATCCTGTGAGGCTAATTAAAACTCAATCTAAAAATTTCTTATACAGTTCCAGCAAAGCAGATTGTAAAAAGTCAATATGATTGATTACTGTTCTTGTTGTGTTTATGCAAATTTCCAGGCCCAGTTAAAACTATACTTATTACTGTAACTAGGAAAATCTTATTTGGCTCTTTGAAAACAAAAAAAGGGGTAATTTTAAGGAAAAAGAAAAGAAACCGGATCATTTAAATATCTTAAAGGCTTCTCCTAGAGACCTGGAACTATTGGAATCCTGAGAACAATAGAAGAATTAACACCTCTCTAGAATCTGTATGGGCTATAAATTTGGGAGATGTCATTTCAGGACCTCAATGTAAAGGAAAAAAAGGGGTGGGGACACTTTTCAAATACAAGCAGCTCAGTAGCCCATCCCCTCCCTTCACTTTAGTCATCCTAAAAGGCTGCCCAAAAAATGTCTTGCCTTCTCTGCAATTAGTAATAATACTGTAAAATATAATACTATTCTAAATGTTTTTTAAGCAGGTGGTCTAGAAAAGCATTAAATATTACTATTAGTTTAAATTTGATTAATGTCTTTTGAAGTTTTTAACAAAAAATATATTTGTTTTCCTTAAGTCAAGGGTTGGGAACCTATGGCTCACAAGCCAGATGTGGCTCTTTTGATGGCTGCATCTGGCTCGCAAACAAATCTTTAATAAAAAAAAATAATAACGTTAAATATATAAAACATTCTCATGTATTACAATCCATTCATTTCCTAACTCTCATGTTCATGTTTGCAGGTGGCTGGAGCCAATCACAGCTATCCTCCCAGACAACACCAAATTTTTATTGGATAATGCGTAATGTACACGGGTCATTGTGAGGTCAGAAAGTAAACTTCCCTCCTTTTAATCAAGTAGTTAGCTAGCTAATTGCAGAAATCCTTTTGACAAAGAAGATGGCTAAAAGAAAAAAAAGATGAGGAGTATCATACTTTTCAGAAGGAATGGACAGAGGAATTTGTCTTTGTGGAGAGAGCAGATTCTGCAATGTGTCTAATATACAATGATAAAACTGCATCGATGAAATGGTCAAATATAAAGCGGCACTTCGACACACACCATACTACATTTGCATCGAAATATACAGAGAGGGACAGCAGGAAGAAAGCATGTCGAGAGCTAATGTGCAGAGTGCAAGCTAGTCAGCAGCAACTCCATGTTTGGAGCCAACAAGGTGACTAGAATTCGGCTAGCTTGTAGGTGCTTTAGCAATTGTGAGAAACGGAAAGTCATTCACAGATGCGGAGTATGCCAAAACATTCATGCTTGATGTTGCCAATGAACTTTTTGATGACTTTTCAAATAAAGACAAGATATTGAAACAAATAAAAGACATGCCTCTGTCGGCAATAACTTTTCACGATCATACCATCATGGTGGCAGATCAAATTGAGGTAAGTGAAGGACATAAATGCAGCACCATTCTTTTCTCTCGCTTTGGATGAGTCAACAGATGTAAGCCATTTATCCCAGTTGAGCATGATTGCATAGTATGCTGTCGGTGACACACTACATGAGGAAAGTCTTGCTGTTTTGCCTATGAAAGAGACAACAAGAGGGGAGGATTTATTCAAGCCTTTCACTGAGTTCACTAAAGAAAAAATCTACCAATGGATAAACTTATTTCGGTGTGTACTGATGGTGCTTCATTCATGGTGGGGAGAAATAGAGGATTCGTAGTGCTTCTTTGTGAACATGAAAAGAGATCCAGCCTAAGTTTTCACTGCATCTTACATCAGGAGGCGCTTTGTGCTTAGATGTGTGGTGAGCAGCTTGGTGAGGTGATGTCGCTGGTCATTCAGGTGGTCAACTTTATTGTTGCCCGAGCTTTAAATGATTGCCAGTTTAAAACAATGCTGGATGAAACTGGGAATAATTATCCTGGTCTGCTTCTGCATAGCAATGTGCATTGGTTGTCAAGAAGGAAGGAACTCAGTCATTTCACAGCTTGTCTGAGTGAAATTTGGACTTTTCTTAAAATGAAAAACATCGAGCATCCTGAGTTGCCTAACACTGAGTGGCTCCTGAAGTTCTACTATCTTATGGACATGACCGAACATCTGAACCAGCTCAATGTAAAAATGCAAGGCATTGGAAATACAATCTTATCCCTTCAATAAGCAGTGTTTGCATTTGAAAACAAGCTGGAACTCTTCATGACCGACATTGAAACAGGTCGTTCACTACACTTTGAAAACCTGGGAGAGTTTAAAGATGCATGCACAGCAAGTGACCCTGCTCAACATCTTGATCTCCAGCAGGTAGCAGGCTTCACATCTAATCTCCTGCAGTCATTCAAAACACGTTTTGGAGAATTTCATGAGCGCACTCGTCTTTTTAAGTTCATTACCCATCCACATGAGTGTGCAGTGGGACATTGCTGACCTGAGTTACTTCCCCAGTGTCTCCATCAGAGATTTTGAGCTACATGCTGCTGACCTGAAGGCCTCAGACATGTGGGTGAATAAGTTCAAGTCACTGAGTGAAGATTTGGAAAGACTTACATGACAGCAAGCAGAGTTTGCGAGCAAACACAAGTGGGGAGAAATGAAAAAACTTCAACCCGCGGACCAGCTGATTGTCAAAACTTGGAACTCGCTTCCCGTCACATACCACACACTGCAGCATGTGAGTATCACAGTACTGACAATGTTTGGCTCTATGCATGCATGTGAGCAGTCTTCCTCACATCTAAAGAACGTTAAGACTAACCTACGATTACGTTTAATGGAAGTCTCAATGTCTGCATGAAGCTTAACCTCACCACGTATCAATCAGACTACAAAGCCATCAGCAAAACCATGCAGCACCAGAAGTCGCATTAATGGTAAGAAGTACTTTATTCATCACTGGTTAGCAACTGTATAACAATGTTATTAAAAAGAATTCAGAGACTTATTGTACTTTAAAAGTGTTGGTCTTACATAAAATGCACACATATACTTGTATTTAGTGTTAAACATATTGTATGCCTCTCTCAGAATTACATTTTAAAATATGTGGCGTTCATGGCTCTCAGCCAAAAAGGTTCCCGACCCCTGTCTTAGGTTTAAAAATGTTCCCTATTATCTCTGTTATATCTTCTAAAATATGTTTGTTTGCGAATGAAAGACCCTGTTTTTAAAGGTCATGAAATATGTTCATAAAAGTATCACTAGAAAATTGCTAATTACTAACATAGTCCTCACTGAAAGGTAAGGATTTAAACGTTTAAAATTCTGATTAATTAGAAAGAAATTGGATAGTTTTAATAATGGATATAAGATATAGAGGTACTTTTAAAGGAAAAAGGGAGAAAGTAAGTAAGTTATTAAAGCTAGTTATTTCTTAATAGAAAAGAAAGTTTATGAAAGTTGCAGAAGTTTTGTGCAGATTGTGGAAGGTTTGTGCAGGTTGCAGAAGGTTTATACAGAGGGAAAAAACACACAAAAATAAGGAACTGATAAAGTAAACAAAGTAAGAAAAGGAAGCAAAAGAAGGACTGTACAAATAGGATTGTACTGAAAGTAAAAAAAAAAAAAAGGAACATTAGGACATTATTAGGGACCTCAGGAGCTTGAGAAATTCACCCAAACTTACAAGTATTTCATAAAGAGCCAATGGCCTTCTTAAGCCCCAACTACACAAACAAGAAAGGGGGAGTCAAGTGGAGAGACTCACCCCACAAGAATAATTGTATAAGGCTCTTTATACTCTTAAGTTTTTAAACATTTCCTCATCCGGACTTACTCCAGCCAAGAAGCATTTTATACCAGCAGAGCAAAGGCCTAAGCCGGTCATGTTGTACTGGGATATATAAACTGGCCCCGAGTGGCAGAATCAATTCAAAGTGCTAACCTGGGTGCACGGATGCTGCAATTTTGTCATCAACAGGTCTTCTGTGAACACCAGTGAGAATGTGAAGACTTATCATGAGTTAACATCAGCCCCTAGAAAGCAACCCAGTCCCAGAAACCCAGAAGCTGATAGTGAATCTACCTCCAGAAATAAACCCAAAAAGGAGGAAGACACCTAGTTCACTCCCCAGCACTCAGAAAGTACCTGACATCATCTAGGACACTTTAAAACATATAAACAAAAGTGCTGAAGAAGTTTTGCAAAATACAGGCATGCCTGTGTTTTCCCCTGAAAACCTGTTTCTCTCTATGCTCGCCCTTCACCTTCCATTGCAACCACTGCCACCCATTAAGTCTAACCATCTTATTATCTGTTTATCTTTACTAAAACAAAAATAGGGGATATGTAAGAATATGTTATGAAAACATGCAGAGTTAAGTAAACAATCAGAGACAGCGAGGCAGCCTAAGACAAAAGCCCTGAGCAGACCAGAGTCCAGGGGCCTTTCTGACCTGTACTGCAACAATGCATGCTGGAAACAGCAAAATAAGATTCAGCAAAAAGAAATATTTAAACTCTCAGAACAGAGATTAGAAGTCAGCATATTCCTTGTCCTTTACTTCATCCCTTGAAAACTTCTGCTGTCTGCTTCCTTGAGTTATGTGTACTGGCTAATAAATATTTAATCAGGGGTCCCCAAACTTTTTACACAGGGGGCCAGTTCAGACCGTTGGAGGGCTGCCACACACAGTACTCCATACACTGACCACCAATGAAAGAGGTGCTCCTTCCGGAAGTGCAGCGGGGGCTGAATAAATGGCCTCAGGTGGCTGCATTTTGGCCCACGGGCCATAGTTTGAGGACCCCTGACTAAGAAAGGCTGGGGATGGGACTTCAGTCCTTCAGTCTGCTGACTGGGGTTGTTGCCTCCCCTCAGCCCTTTGAAGCATGTAATCTGGTCTCCGAGTAGTTCATTGTCACTGTGACAAGTGGTGCTTCATGTGAGGAACAGGAACCAAAGGACAGGTTTGGTACTCTGAGTAGTTCATTGTCGCCACAACTGTGTTTTAATTTAGAGGCAGTAGTTATATAGCCATGTTTGTCAAACTTTAATCTATCATCTAGAAAATATTTTAAAATGCATATATTGAATCATTAGGCCTGTGGTGGAGCCTAGATTCTGCATTTCTACCAAGTTCCTTGAGTAGTGATTTTCTTTCTTTTTTCTTCTTTTCCAAGTGAGAGGAGGGTAGATAGAGAGACCGACTCCTGTATTTGCCTGACCATGATGTACCAGGCAACCCTGGTTTGGAGCCAATGCTCTGCACATCTGGGGCTGTATTCACAATTGAGCTATTTTTTGTGCCTGAAGCAGAGGCTCCACAGAGCCATCTCAGTGTCTGGGGCCTGAGATGCTAAAACCAATTGAGCCATGGCAGCATGAGGGGAAGAAAGAGAGGGGGTGGAGGCGGGAGAAGCAGATGGTTGCTTCTCCTGTGTGCCTGACTGGTAATTGAACCAGGGACATCTATACAATGGGCTAACACTTTACCACTGAGCCAATAAGACAAGGCCAGAGCAGCAATTTTTAATCGTTTTCATCTCATGGCACACATAAACTAATCACTAAATTCTACAGCACCCACACAAAATATTTTTTGTCAATTTGACAAAAAGAAATATATATGTATACTTTTGATTCATTCACACCAGACAGCTATTGTCATGTTGGCCCTTGTCATTTCCTTTTTGAGAATTTAAGGGAAGTCAGTGCACCTGAATAAATGATCAGGAAGCATAAGCTTTACAAATTCTTGTGGCACATTGGCTGAAAATTACTATCCTAGTAGAAGGCCCTGCTGTTGTTCCATGGACCTTACTCTATGTAGCAAGGTTATCGAGGTAGGATCTTAACCAGCAGCTACCATTTAATATCATATAAGTTTAGACAATTTAGTAAATATTTCTAGGATCCAACAGTAAAATAGGGATAGGAATAATACCTATCCATTAATGGCTGACAGATTAAATGAGCTAATATATACAAAATGCTTAGAACAGTATCTGACATAATAAGTACATAGTAAATTTTAGCTTTGATATTTAGACCAAGAAATTAACTATCACTACAAAATATATTATTTTCAAGCATAAATTTGAGTAATTAATTCATTTAAAATGATATGTAAATATTGCTTTTGAAGAAGCAAATCTTATAGAAAAAATGATTATTTTTTAATTAACAGAATAATAATGTTTTATTTCTTATAAAATACTGTTTGACTCCTAGTTAAAATTACATATTCTTAGTGCTTATATATGTCATCATCAAAGATAATACCAATTACTTCTACCTAAACATTTCGTTTTCATTACAGTTTTTTCTGTTCTTCAATCCCATCTTATTAATTACAGCCTATGTCCACTTGGGGCACTTTAAATAATTTCTTCCTTAAAGACAGAAGATAAAATTATGAGCTATTAAATATACATATTAATTAGTGTAGTGATTACTTTCAAATTTAGTTAAAATAAGAAGTCCTGAATCATACCTAACTTCAGGGATTTGTAGTTGGAAATCTTCTAATTTCTTAAAGAAAAATGATTACTATTATATTTTATGAACCTTTTAATCATGTAAATGGTGAAATTGAAAATTGAATTGGAAGTTAAGGATTTTCCAGATGACCAATAGCTTACCATTAGATTTTATCCTCTATCAAGAATAAATTTAAATGAAAATCATTTCTTACTCTCTAAATAACTCACATTTTCATATTAAGAGGATAGTGTGTGTTTATTTCTTTAAATATACATAGAATAAGTGTTCCTAGGTTTAATCACTCCCCCAAGATGTTGTCACTTAGAGCTCTTTAGGTATATAGTCATTATATTAATGAAATAATCTAAGGCAAAAAGTTCATCAAAGAATAATTATATAGCCACATATCTGGAGCCGGAAAGGATTAAGAGAGAAACAGATTTAAAATATTTGAACTTCATTTCATAGAATTCTTTTCTTTTTTTTTTTCCTTTCAAAATTAAGAGCTTCTACCATAAAAATAAATGATAGTTTAGAGACTTTAGTTTATTTTGTAATTAATATGCACGGGAATTTACACACTTAATTTACATTCACATTTACAGGAATTACCTCTAACCTACATATTGACAGAAGAGGCTTTTTAATTTTATGAGCCCAAGAAACCTATTTAAGTACCTCATTTTTTTCTCCATTGCCTTTAATTAAAATAACTCCAGGATCATCTACCTGATAATTTGGATAATTTTTTTTTAACAGGAAGCACGTTTGCTCATTGAACACATTTGCTAAGCTTGCCTAATGACAATTTTAGATTCATGAAAATTAAAATGAATTTATTCACAGCAGGCAACAGGCCCATTCTCAGGGAGTCAGAACACCTGCCTGTTTGCCTTCCCCCTTGCAAACCAGAGGGTATGAGGCTTTGGATAGATCATCTAACACCCAAGCTCTAGTTTCCACATCTAAAAAAAAAATAAAGAACTGAGTTGAAAAATAAGAAATTGATATATATCATGAAATGTCATAGCATATCTAAAACAATTTAGGATTTTTTTTTAGAAATTGTTTTAATGGTTTTCAATGTCCATATTGATATAATTTCCAACTATGGAGGGGTATTTTGGGGGAGGGGATGTTTCATTACCTGCCTCTGATACATTAAAATATTTAAAATTAATTGGACAATCCTCTACTCCCAAAATTGTGAAATATTGTTTCATCTTTTTTCCACCCTTCTAGAAGTCTAGAGAAGTGTCACTAGAATTAAGCACAAAGCTATAGCCTGCCCAAGTAAGAGAATACATCATATTTTCATCTTTAAAATAATATTCTCTCAGATATACTAAAGCATCTATGATAATGCTTATTATATATATCTATGAGAATGGTGATGATGATGATATTATAGACTTCTATTTACCACATTATGCCTCTCCTTTCTCTCTCTCTCCCATCCTGTCTCCTTTCTCATTCTTCCCCTCCTTCTTTCTTTCCATTCTTTCTTCCTTTGTTCCCTCTTTCTTTCCATTCTACCCTTCTCCCTTCCTTGATCTGCACAAGACTGAGCTTAATACATATATCAAGAGCATCACAACCCCATAGGAAAGTCAAGAATAAATAAATTATTGCAACAATACACAATGCAGATTCATATTACAGATTTATGTAACTCTCATGAGAGGACAGAGCAGAGAGAAACTGGAGTGTTGGATGATTTACTCAAGCCCTATAGCTCTCTGGTTTACTGAGGAAAAAGGCAAGCAAGCGGAATTGTAAAAAATACTCCAAAATCTCTACTGATAAATTTTAACTATCTTAGCACTAAAGAAATAACTAGACCAAGTATATTAGTCTGCTGGATCAACCATAGAAAAATACCATAGACTGAGTGACCCAAACAGGAATTTATTTTCTCAAAGTTCTAGAGGTTGAGAAGTTCAATATCCTGGTGCTGGCAAGGTAGGTTTCATTCTGAGATCTTTTCTCATGGCCTATAGGTAGCTGCCATCTTTGCTGTATGCTTCTGAGACCTCTCCCTCTGTGTGCCAATGGATAAGAGTGAGCTTTCTAGCCTCTTATGACACCAATTCTATCAGATCAGGGTGCCCACCCTTATGATCTCATTCAACCTTAATTACCTCTTTATAATTCAAATCTTCAAATAGTCACATTGGAGATTAGGGCTTCAACATACAGATTTTGGGAGGACACAATATTCAGTTCATATCAATGAGGAAAAAGAAGGTAAATTTTGCATCAATCCAATTGAGTGGTGGAGTGAGAAAGCTTCTATGTTCTGGGTAATATAAAAAGTTAAATACAACTAGGGTAGAGGTAGTATGTCTGGAATTTTCAGGAAAACACAGAAACAGTAAAGACTATCCTGAAATAACTTCTACAGTAGGCTGAAGAAAATCCTCAACCAGTGAAGCATAAAACAGGACTATGTTAGGATTCTCATCAAAGTCTTCCAATAATGTTAGTCTGGTCTATGTTTTCTCTCCACTAACTAGGGAAAAGGCTTTCATACTCAATGCACTCTGCTTCCTGTCACCAACACAATGTGAGGTAGAGATAGATTTAGAGTAGATATCTAGCCAAACCAGAAATATAACTATTATATATTTTTCCCCTGAACTAAACATACTGTAAAACTATGTTTACATGTAATTTTAATCTATCTAGCACAGTTTTATTTAACACAGAGGACACAATTGACAAGTAACATACAATTTTGCTTTTTCCTTAATTCCAATACATAGTAAACCCATTAGAGATGAGCTCTTCCACTTCTTAGACTACAATGTACAATGTTCTCAAATTCTTATTATTACTGGTGAGTCATTAGCTTTATTTTGGCTATGTTAAAGTCTTGTACTTACTACAAAAGTTGCTTAAAAATGAGAGACTCAAATGGCAATACAAAAGGTAGAATATTTTAGGAATATGAGTGTAACAATTTCACAATATATATGTTCTCTTAGTAAATTTTTAAATTGACTTTTCATAGATTTGCAGAAGAAAATATTTGCAAGTCATATTCACACTTATCAGTTTTTTACAAATGTGTAAAGGCAAGATTATCCTGTGGCTATTATGTTTTCCTGATGTCAGAAATTTATTATTCTAAAGGCAAGCTATATTTACATATCAAAATATTCTAATGGAATATGAGAACACGGCAACATTGCATTATATTGGTAATGTACTTTTCTACCTAGAAAGATATTTGTAAAATAGATAGGCTCATTTGTTAAAACTACAGCTTGGTTAGACCAAACACATAAAACTTTTCAGTAAATATTCTCAACTTAACGTTCTGATTTCTTATTAAACTCCTTACAATAGAAAAGGTTAGAAAATTAGTATGCTGTTGTTCAATTAGCACATGTTTGAGCATTTCTAGGAAGATTAACATTTAGCTTTAAAAGAGAAAAGACATCAGAAACACAGTTAATTCATCTTTTTTAAAATACTAAACAATATAATAAATTTTGCAAAATTTTGTCGCTAAAAAGTCAATAACAATAAAGTATCCAGGTATAAAAATTGATTTTTTCTCCATTTTTCTTATGTTTTAATAATTAATAGTGTCACTTCTCAAAAGATCAGACATGCCTCAAATAATTTAAAATAGTATGCCTCAGTCTGATATTCTGCTAGTGCTAAAATAGGGAAAGCTGACTTCAAATATAAGCTTACAAACAATTTCATTATTACAAATTATGAAAAGCCTTATGAAAGAAAATATCAGAGAGTTATGTTAAAAGAGAAAATAGTGTTATGTTTAGTGGGGGATTGTAGAAAAAAATCTAAGATTTGAGGGATTAGTCAGTGTATCCTGGGGAAAAAAATGGGAAGTAGTAAACCAGGCAGAGGAAATACTTGTGCAAAGGTCCTGAGTTAAATCAGAAATAAGGTTCTTGGTCTTTTTATCACCATGAGTACAGAGGCTTTCCATACACTGTACGTTGTCATAATGTGAATTGGCAGTATCTGAACTGATTAATTATGGAGCTCGATTTTCATTATGAAAGTATGTTGTAACCTTCATCTACAACAACTGAAAGCCTCAGACAAAATGTATTAGGCTGGCATCAAAATTACTCTCTCTGGGTGGTTTGTTGCTTGTTTATCGGTGATACGAATTTTAAGAAAAGAAGGGCTGATAGAATGCTGCTGCGGTGGTGAGAAGAAAAGAAAGGCCGTTACTTGTAGGCAAAAGATAAATCTAATTAAAGGCTAGGTTTTCTCAATAATTAGCTTGACTAGCTAAGTTTAGCTACAGAATACCTTTATTTCTAAAATTCCTCCAGAAAAAAATAGTTTACCATTGAAACTCTGAAAGTCATTGCCTGTTCTCAAATCCCATTTTCCCCATTAAAAAAAAAAAAAAAAAAAAAAACACATCATTTCTGAAAGTGATTATTAATTACCTGAGGTTTCTTAAAAGACAAGTATATTTATTGAGTTCTGGGACTCAATCTTGGAGGAACTCTGTCTAACACAGATAGCTCAGCAGTCTAGTAAAGGAAACAATACATCTTCCTAACAAATTCTATGCTTTCTCCTAGCTGGATTCTCACTTTTCTTCCAAAATACTATGCTGTGAGCATTTAATCATCAGGTTTTAGTTAAAAACTCACTTCATGTTTGTAATCATCTGCTTATTTTAGCATCTGTTTCTCGGATGGCTGTCTATGCTTCTTTGTCTTATATTTTCTTTTTCTTTTTATCAAAATCAAGGAGGGTTCTCCCTCAGGGTCCACACACATATGAAACACATCCACTAGCTGAGTCCTGGCTATATCACTGAGTCACATCAGGGACTACTTTCCCCTAATACAGAATGCTCTATTTTTCACCCAGATCCTTCACCCCACTTTTTACCACAAATCGCTTTCTATAAATAGCTCAATAATCATTTATATTCACTTTATTCAAATTAATGTGGGCTTATAAAAAGGATTGGAGTTATTTCTTTTTCTTCTGAGTATGCCTAAACACCTAAAAATTAATGGAACTGAACAAACCATAGAGTTCAATTATTCAATAGCAATGTCTCCTCAGGAATTACGACCTCTTCAGGAGTAACTTTTGTTTAAAGTCAAAAACAAAGGCAAGCTTTCAAACTTCCTTGAGCAGAAAAAACCAGTTTAGTCATACAAGTAAAACTTAAGTTAGCTTATTCTGCAAGACGAGTTCGACCTTCGTCATCTTTTGCTTCTGTCTCTGGAAATCAGAAACCAAACTTGATTGAACTGTTTTCCAACATTGATTAGCAGTAACCACTGAAATTCTAATATTACCAATTTACTGTAAAGAATAGCCACTGCTTTCTCACAATATATGCTGCTTTATAACAATATACCTTTGAGCCTCATTCCATGTGTTGGTCTGATTGCTCCAGGTTTGCAAACTCTCTTTTTGGTGTGTGTACAGTAAACATTTATTAATTACTACCTTGGAAACGCATTGATTTTACTTCTATTCTTTCCAAGTTTTGATACTTCGTTAAGTACCAATGTTTAAAGAAAACTATCCTGAGGAATCTTTCTAGAAGGAAATATAAATGTTTAAAATCACACATAGTGGGCCAAAACTAATATCAATAAATTAATAAAATTAGTAAAACATTGACTATATATACCTTAAAATATGATCATTCACAAAGATAAATAGCTAGTGCATTCCAACACCCAAAATAAGTTAAAATAATTAATGAAAGTTCTGTCTGAATGGCAAGTAGAATTTCAACTTGCGAGTTTACTTTTTAAATATAACAAATTTCTGCATTCTCCTAAATACCACATTAGACAAAATAAATTATTCTATCTGTGAGATGCCTGAAAGCTAAAATGTGCAATTTAAAAATAATGAAACTGTATTATCTAAACATGAAGATTAAATGCAATAATGCATCTAATTTTTTATGTTTGTCTTTTTATATTATCTGTATAAATCTCCATTAGAACTTACATTTTAGCATATATACATAGATTATTGGTGACTATTTTAAAATGCTTTGATTCAAATTGCTCAATAATAACTTACATGTTTATTTTTCACTCAAAGATGAATATTAATTTGAAAATCTAGAAGAAAATTTATTATATGCTGTGTAATAGAGTACAGTCATATTTTTCTTACTTTATCAAGGATTTCCTGTTTGGTATTTCTTTTTTTTGAGCAAATTATACTACATGTAAAAGTATAAATCTTTTACTGTAGGAATCAAGTGAAGAGTTAGGAATACTTCTGCTAATTGATTAGTGTATTAAATTTTCCTTGAATGCTTTATATTAATTTATGGATGCCCTGTCCCCTAGTTACTTCTTGGAATAAAATTTCTATTTAGATAAATTTGTTTCTTTTGTGAACCCCAAATTCAGCATACTGGTTACATTTCTCAAAGTCTTGGTATCACCTCTATGTTTTACATTAGGTATTTTTTGAATTAATACTTAAAAAGGATATTATTAGATCTTTTATTTAATTATTATTTAATTCTTTCTAATACAAGTATTTATTAGATAATAAAATTTGAAATTTACTGACTCCAAACCAGTTGCTATTTTGATACTAAGGCAATCTCAGCTCATAAATGCTTATTAGGGTTTATTTGTAATACAAGTAGAACTGTTCTCCTTTCTCTCTAAGTTATCTATAAAAGTATTTTCTTTTCAATTCTCTCTTGTACCTCACATATCTGCTGCTCCCACTTCCAAATTTACTTTTAATAACTAAAATAATGGATTAGAAATTTCTTTTTTTAAAGCTTTGATCCAAACTATATAATTCTTAAAGTGTGACCAAGAAACTTGCTAAGACTTTCACAAGGCCTAAGGTTTAACTTGTAGTACTTTTCTTGTCTCTGCAGATTCACATTCCTTTACACTTCAAATATAAGTCTTACATGATCAATTTTCCAATTAAGGATGAAAAACACTAAATAATTAGAAATGATGTTTGATGTTTCAAGGTGAATCTGAACTTCATTTCATTTTAAATGTTCTTAAAAAGGTAAATGATCCATTTATTTCATTCTTTGGTTTATCAGAACATACACCTTAACTAAATAAAACCTTGAGTGGTATGCCAATGAAGCAAAGATTATTTTAAATTACTTCACTAGAGCCTGACCTGTGGTGGTACAGTGGATAAAGCGTCGACCTGGAATGCTTAGGTCACCGGTTCAAAACCCTGGGTTTGCCTGGTCAAGGCAAATATGGAAGTTGAAGCTTCCTGCTCCTCCTTCCTTCTCTCTGTCTATTTTTCTTTCCTCTAAAATGAATAAATTAAAAAAAATTTTAATTACTTCACTAGATAAGATAATTTGGAGATGTTTTCTTTGAACATATGTACCCTGATTTATTGTCACCCCATTAAAATTAATAAAAAAATTACTTCACTATATAAAAAAACCTCAATACAGAATCTCGCTATATGAATAACACTTCGAAATAATTGGATAGTTCAGTAAAATTTGGTTTAAGTCATTTAAAAGGTAGCTATCAACTTTTGTCTAGTTTTGCTTTATTTTCATATTTAATGGAGTTAAAACAAATGTCGTCTAATATAAGCTCCTTATTAAGATAGTGTTTTATAGATCAGAAACTCATAAACACAGCTATTGAGTAACTTATTAATTAAACTTCCTGACATTGTAGCATTTAATTATTTACAAAAATAATATATTCATGTGTAAACATAAAATTTAAGTTTTATTTTATTATATCTCCAAAATATCTATACTACTAGGTAAATATTTTAAGACATTTTATATTGAATTTCAGATAAAATAAAATTTTATAAATTCTTGCATAAGTTGTTTAGGTTTTTAAAATTTTCTCTTAACATCCTACTGATATGAGCGGTGGTATTTTATCTTATTTTCTTTTATTTTTAACTTCATTGAGGTAAAACTGACAAAATTATAATACATTTAAAGTGTAAAATGTGATTTGTTACACATATGTACTGTAAATGGATTCCCAAAGTTGAGTTAATCAACACTTCCATTTTCTGAGAAGTGGTATATAATGGTTAAAAGTAAAGACTCTTCCAATTAGGATTTAAACTCACCATTGTAACTACTACTACTCTATCACCACCAGCATTTAGTAGCTAACAGATACTTGGAAGTTATTTAACCTCACTCTGTCTCAACATTACCGTTCTTTTAGTGTTGTTGTAAGGATTGAGTAATATATGAAAACACCTATTATGTCTGACATCCACACTAAGTGTAAGTATTAATTATTATTATCAAACTATCCAGATTGTCCCTGGCTGGTTGGCTCAGTGGATAGAGCATCAGCCTGGTGTATGGATGTCCCAGGTTCAATTACTGGTCAGAGCACACAGGCAAAGTGACCACCTGCTTTTCTACCCTTCTTTCTCTCACTTCTCTCTCTCTTCCCCTTTCATAGCCAGTGGCTCGAATGGTTCAAGCGTCAACCTCAGGCATTGAAGATAGCTTGGTTGATTGGACCATTGGCCCCAGACATTTTGCTAGGTGGACCCTGGATGGGGTCAATGTGGGAGTCTGTATCACTATCTTCCTTCCTCTCACTTAAAAAAAATTACCCAGATTATTTGTAGATGATCAAGGGAGGACCACTAGGTTTGCTCTGCCCTTCCTCATTATTTTGCTCTATCATGTGGGCCTCATTCTTTGAGGGTCCAGTTTAGTCCATCAATTTCCTTTTTTAAACAAAGAGATCTTAAGTGATAGAGAAAAGTAAACTGAGCTACTATTTGAGTTCAAAAATTTAGACTGCTGAAAAAAATATTTTGTTTCTCTCTATTTCATGCTTTACAAAAGGCCCAGAGCTGTAGCTAGTTGGCTTAGCAGTAGACCATCAGTCCAGCATGTGGACAGGTTCGATTCCTGGTCAGGGCACAATCTGCTTCTCCACCCCTTCTCCTCTCCCTTCTTTCTCTCTTTTCCTCATGAAGCTCAAATGGTTCAAGCAAGTTGACCCAGGGACTGAGGATGACTCCATGGCTTCACTTCAGGGGCTGCCCTTCTCTTTCTCTTCTCCTCCCAAAGCCATGGCTCAAATGGTTTCAGCAAGTTGACCTAGGGACTGAGGATGACTCCATGGCCTAACTTCAGGGGTTGAAATAGTTTAGTTGACAAGCAATGGAGCAAAGGCCCCAGATGGACATAGCATGATCCTGTAGTAGGGGGCTTGCCGGGTAGAACCCGGTTGACTCATAGTGCTGTCTCCCTGCTTCCCTGCCTTTTACTATAATAATTAATAATAATAATAATAATAATAATAAGCCCAGAGAGAGAGGATTAAGGTTCTGATTAAGAGAATAGCAGGAGAACAAGAAAATTTCACTAAGACCAGAGAATCAGAGAATGCCTTGCCTGAAAGATTTATTAAACTGAAAAAGTTTCTTTATATGTAATATAGATATGATGAATTGACTCATTCACAAGGGAGTACTGTCATATTCACATGTTACAGAGAGATATCTGAGATCATGAAGATTATACTGAAAATAATCAAAGGAGCCTGACCAGGCGGTGGTGCAGTGGATAGAGTGTCGGACTGGGATGCAGAAGACCCAGGTTCGAGACCCCGAGGTCGCCAGCTTGAGTGCGGGCCCATCTGGCTTGAGGAAAAGCTCACCAGCTTGGCCCCAAGGTTGCTGGCTCCAGCAAGGGGTGGCTCGGTCTGCTGAAGGCCTACAGTCAAGGCACATGTGAGAAAGCAATCAATGAACAACTAACGAAAAATGCAACAGCAACGAAAAAAACTAATGATTGATGCTTCTCACCTCTCTCCATTTCTGTCTATCTGTCCCTATCTCTCTCTGACTCTCTGTCCCTGTAAAAAAAAGAAAAAAGAAAAAAAAAGAAAATAATCAAAGAAATCGAGATTATAGGTAATTTGCTTAATACTCCCACATCACTTTCCTTGCTCTCTGCATTGAAAGTGTGATCTGTTCTCTTGGTTTAATTTGGGGCAAATTTTGGCTCTTAGCTTAAAAACTTTGATTATAATCCTACTTTTAGTATTTGTCTATGATGTAGGATAAAATGTGACCTCCAGAGTTTTAAATGCTGCTGCACAGCAAGTATCCTGCAAAAGGGCTGAATAATCAATCATTTTACAAAAGAATAAGAAAACAGAACATTTTTCCTCAGAAAATCTATCTATGGCTATGACAAATCAAACAACTGAGTAGACCTTGATTGATCATATCCCTGGACCATAATGGTTTATTGTTCAATTTAAGCTTAAGAATGTTTTCTCTAACCTAGCCAAAACTCATTGCATACTTTAGTGCATTTCATTTCTTAAATGTGGTGAGATGTTGACAAGGACATGCCCTGTTCACTGCTTGGGAATTGTAAGGTTTTGAGATTATGGTAGTTTTCTTAAATGGGAGTAACAAAGGGGAAATTGGTACAAAGAAATAAATTAACCTATATATATATATATAAACAGATAGATGATACAAAAACATTACAAAATAAATAAAAACTTTGACATTCATTAATTTTCTTCTTGAACATTGCACATAAAATGACAATTGACCTGGTAAGTAAGCAGGTCTAATATTTTGCCCAATGATTTGGCCATTCATAGACTGTAACTTTGATTTGCTCACCAGATTAATTTTTGCTGACATAATAAGTAGCTAAACTGTTTTACAGAGAAAAGACTAAAATTTAGAAGTTACTTTTAAATATTACGGAAGAAATTCATTTTGTCTTCTGCCAACAGATCATTGAATATATTTAGTTGATATAACTTTAAATAAATAAAAATCAAATACCTTTATAAAGATATAAGTGGTAAATGTTTTTATATTTAATATTGTGTGAACATTAAAATATAAAAAAGAATCAATAGTGATCTTGGCATTGCTAAAATAGAACATTGAAATTTAAATACTACAATGATAAAAATAATTTGATTGCCTTTAAGGGGTAAAACACACTTACATGTTCTTTCTGATTGATTCTCTCTTTTTGAGGAATAAAGAGACAAAAGTGGAACTACAGTAATCACCAAAGGCCCAAGAATTTAACTTGAAACTGAATCAATACTTAATTTTAAAACATTCATAAGGAAAGTTTTAAAAATGTAACAAAATTTTCTATATTAGTCCCTGCAGAAAACCACATATGTGGGTGTTCTTGCTTTTACTTAAAATTGACTTTATCATATTTCAGTATTTCTCCCTTTTTATTATTGCAATCACCCAAGTCATTAACTCATTATATCCTTACTCATATAACACACCAGCACAGAATATTGTTAATTACGTATTTATTCAGTGTACTGCAGAATTGAAAATTTTGGCACCTTTCTAGAACTTAGTCACTTCAGTATATGGTTAAAGTTGACTTGCTGTAACCACATTAATTTTAAGTGCAATTTATTGCTGTGCTCCAATTATGGAAGTAGTATGCCCTGATTTCTATCATATACACTTATAATCAGTTCTATGTTATCTGTTTACTACTTAGAATTACTTCTGGTGTGTTTCATATGACATGGAGCTTTATCTACTGGGATCAAAATGAACTACCACTTAACACCAAGTTTTTGCAGTTATAATTATACTGTATGTTTTCATAGACTGCCTGCGGTGCCATAACAAAATAGTACAAACTGGGTGATACAAATAATAGATTTTATTTTTCTCACAGTTCTAGAGACTAGAAGGCCATGATCAAGGTGCTGGCAAATTCAGTTTCTGGTAAAAGGTCTCTCCCTGACTTGCAGATGGCCATCTGCTCTCTGTGCCCTCACACGGCCTTTCCTCTGTGCACCTGCAGAGAGAGCTCCCATCTCTTTCTTTTATAAGAGAAAATGTTAAATATATTTTCTAATATATTTTACTAATAATATTACACTAAAGCTCCACTCTCATGACCTAATTCAATCCACTGCTTCCCAAAGGTTTATTTTTGTATTAATTGATTCATTGAGGTTTAACAACACTAATCTATTTTAAATATAGGTTAGACCTTTACATATGTTCCAATAGCCATCTATCCATCCACCCATCTATTCTTTATCTCTTATCTATTCCTAAGGCTCACACCTAAAATGCCTTGCTGACTCTGCAACTCTAATTAAAGCTGCATTTAATCACTTGAGGACAACAGTCAGCAGAAATGAGTTACTCTAGAGAAAACTAAAGACACACTTAGGTTACTCAACAACTGTCAATTAAGTGTGCTTTACAGAGAGGCATACTTAAAACAAGTTTTATTAGTATGGTGAAAAAAATTTGTGTATTATAATGAGTTAGATGATGTAGGTGGTGTTTCAATTCCCCCAGCCCTGCCATACAGACAATTCAAGTATGCTCTAAAAAATTCAGAAGCCTTATAGGAAGAAGCACCTATGGTCTTTATAAGTATGACCTTCAAAATTAAAAAGCTATATTGAAAAAAGTACCAATTTGCATATAAGCTGCATTCTTGCTATTTTATAAGAAACTCAGCTACTAAATATATTTTATGCTATAACTATAACCTTGCACTTATAAAATGGAAGAAAATAGCATTTAAGTTCAATGAATCACTCACATTTAGATGATACTAAAACAGCCCAGGTCTGTAAACATGGTAGCTATTTAACTTTCTTCTAATGAGGCTGTAACTGAAAAGTTTTTAAAGTGAGTTTTTTGCTACCTAAAATCCTTACTAAATCAAACTGAAGTGTCACATCTCACTATTCAATAAAGCAACAAACTATTATATACTAATATATATACACAAACATATATTTTACATCTAGTTTAGTATTATGAGTATATTTATATTAACTTATAGAGTAATTTCCCTAATTATTGCTCATTTTATTGGTGAAGCAATAATACAGAAAATAAAATGAATATACATCCAAATAAATATTAAAAACTAAGATGCAAACCACTCCAGCAGAAGACTTACAGTACAAAATAATTTTTTTAAGATAAATTTACTATGTTTGCTGAATGGCAAAATTGCTCTCAATGAAAATAAAGAGGCTAGGGATAGAAAGGTACATAAGCAACCACTCTTTAATTCTTTCTTGTTCTCGCTGTGCATTCCTCACCATTACTTGCAATTGTTTTTATTTAGTTTTTGTTTTCACATTAAAAATGTTTTGCTTTGCATGTACAAGATCAAATCATATCTTTTGCATTTGCTACGAAGTAAAATAAAGTTATTTAAACAGCTCTACTGATCATGGACTCTTGGCTATTAGGTTGAAATTCTATGAGCTTGTTCCTCATTTTGTACTAATGCTTTAGTGAGTCTATTTGAGTCAAGAAACTGAATGAAGAAAAATTTAAAATACACAGGCTTTATTTCTTCTTTGGCCCAACCCTTCTTTCTTAATATGGTATGCTGACAGAGCATACCTAATGACTTAATTAAAAAACAATTCACTATGTAATCAAATAGAGTTTTTATGTCCTGTTTCCTACCAAGTCCATTATGCTTTACTTATGAGGAAAGTTTTCCCCTGCTTGTGGATCAAATAATCCAGCATGCTTCATGACTTTCTCCTAATTTATAGATAATAGCCACTGAATCATCATCTCAAATAGCTAAGAATGTCAAGTTCAAAATTTTAAAGATTCTGGATTTGATTTAGTGTTACGTCACCTCCTCCCTTGACTCAGACCTGCTTCAGGATGGAATTTCAGTGGTAGGAAATGAGAGAATGGTTAGTTTTCCTCTATTTTTCTGTTTCCCATTCTTCCTCTTACCCCCACTCTGCATGCCACCCTAGAAAACTTTTTCTTATGCAGCCCTCTGGTAGGGAGCTAGGGTGTGGAGAGAAGTGACAATGGAATAGGAAAGTATTTCCTTTCCATTGAGTATTTTTATCCTAAATAGATAGTTCACCCTATCTAGATCCAGCAAGTGATTAGAAGTCAACCGAGAATGGTGCTCTAACAATCAAATTTCTAGTTAATTTTAAAAAATCAGGAACCTTTTTTTTTAAAGTGATACCTTAGATTTTAAGGTACAACATACAGGGGTGAATAAAAGTAGGTTAATAATAATAAATAACGCAATAATTAATTAAATAAAACAAGAAAAAATGAAAAAAGCTGTTATTTTGTGGAGTGACAACTGTAAACCTACACCCCAGTATGTGTGTTTTACAACCATGTTCCAAGAATTGATTTTTGGGTCTTGCCATTCTAATTCCCTTCCTTCCTTCTCTCTTTTCTGCTCCAATTCCTTTATTTCTTTCTATAAAACACCATGTTTTAGAGGTTTGGATTTTTCCAGAATGAGTATACAATTTAGACTGTAGAATCCTTATACATTTCGTTTTTATACCCCCAGTACGCTGAGTAACAGATCCCTCAAAGATGTCAATGTCCTAATCACCAGAACATAAGAATGCTACCTAACATGACAAAGACACTTTTGCAGATATGACTAAATTAAATGTATTGAGACCAGAAGATAATTTGGGTTTACCTTATTGAGTCCAATATAATTCTAGGGTCCTGATAAAAAGGAGGCAGGAAGTTCGGAATCTGAGAAGAAGGTGTGACTGAAAACAGAGGTCCAAATGGCTGTGAAAATGGATTAGGGTCCCTACTCAAGGAATTATGGATAACTTTTAAAACTTGGGATAGGCAATGAGACTCTATCCTTGAGCTTCTTGAAGGAACGTGATCCTGCTGACAACTTGAATGTAACCCACGAAGCTAAGTATGGACTCCTGACCTACATACTATAAAATAAGAAGTTTATTTTGTTAAAAGCTACTATGTTTTAAGAATATTGTAGAGCAACTCTAGGAAATTAATAAATTCCTTTCCTTCAATCTCTTCTACAATTATAACATTCCCAACTAATTTGATAGAATCTTTTAAAAGTCTTGCATTATTATTTCTTATATCATTCTATTTAGTTTTATTAAAACATTTTTTTTTTCATTTTTTTCTTTTTATCTCATTGATTAATACAATAAAAATTAAGTCTTCTAATTACAAAAACAGTTACACTGTCCTTTGTAAACAAACACAGCTACTCTGTGTAAGCATAACAGGTAGAAATAAAAAAGTTCTGGGTTTATAAAGAGCAGCCTATTGGCCAGGAGTTTTCACTGTACCTTGCTATCACTCAATATAGTTTTAAAAAGGAATGGAGAAGAACAAATCTTTCAATCAAATAAGACATAGTTTAAATGCAGGTCTGTCATAAGACTTTTTGCTATAAATGCATAATAATAGGGAGACTTAAAGTTGTATATATTTCTCTATTTTTAAACTTTTTTAAAAATTTTATTTATTCATTTTAGAGAGGAGACACACACACACACACACACAGAGAGAGAGAGAGAGAGAAAGAGAGAGAGAGAGAGAGAGAGAGAAAGGGGGGAGGAGCTGGAAGCATCAACTCCCATATGTGCCTTGACCAGACCAGTGCAGGGTTTTGAACTGGCGACCTCAGTGTTCCCAGGTCGACGCTTTATCCACTGCGCCACCACTGGTCAGGCTCTATTTTTAAACTTTTTACATAATGTCCAAATACAGCAAATTAAATTCTTCCCAACACTGATCTATTTTTCATGCTCCATATACCCAGAACCATATTTGATTTTATGTTATTCCCATCTTTAGATTCAATCAGTATACTCTGTTTGCAGATAAAGACTGAATTGCTTGGCATAGGCATATATGAATTTTTAAGATGTGGTCCTTCCTTCACATTTAGCCTATCTCTAGTCCCTAACCCCCACCACTTGTCAACACTGTATGTTTCATCCTTACTAAATTTCTGGAGCTTCCAAGAATAAATTTACTTACCTTAACCTTTTATCTTACACATTTCTATGGTTAATGTCTTACCATTTAAAATTCATATTAGATATCACTTATTCAGGGAATATTTCTAATTACCCCTTCTAGTCATTACCAAATCTCAACTTTATAATCATCTTTATCATTGTCTATTAACTCCACAGTATTTCTGAAATTCCTCTCATGTTCAAAAAAACAGTGAGTTCTTATGGTTAGAAATTGATTTTTGTTTATATTTTTCTTCAGGCACTACCCAAGTGTCTATCAATGTTTTTCAAGAAATATGTTGCTTTGAACATGTTTAGATAACTTTAACAATAATACTTGACATATTTTATTAAAATGAGGTAACCTAAGTAAATATACACATATTAAACAGGTTTATTAGTAAAAATCAACATAGCTTCTATTTTTTAAAATTATACAGCTTGTCAACACAAGTCTATTTAATTTTTATTTGTTTCCAGAGAAGAAAAATTTATTTTATAATCTGACAATATTGACTTCTCCCTGAATCAGTATTTAATTGATTTATTTGTATTACTTATAGAAGTGCATGCTCATGATATATCTGGAGTTATATAGGACATTATAAATACCATTGGAAAAAAAATTTAAATTAGGTGTAGTAGTTTCTTTCCCTAAAAATACTTACTTGTCAAAATATGAGATTATTTGGCTAAGGAGATCAGCTCCATAGCCAAGGTACCTCAAATCTAGGGAACAAGGGCTATTTTCGTTCAGTTTATATTCATTTCATCTATGGAATAATTAGTAAAACTCACAGTACTCGAGATATAATATACTGAATTGTTAAAAAAAAGAAAACCACTTATCCTGTTATTGAGAGTCTTTATGTGTACATTCTCTGCTCCTGAGATAGATACATTGTGATATGTGAACTAATAAATAGTTCTTCAACAATGTAAGTTTAACTTTAGAATACAAAATACTTTATATACATATTTATTCATTTTAGAGAGAAAGAGAGAGAGAGACGGGGGGGGGAGGAGCAGAAAGCATCAACTCCCATATGTACCTTGACCGAGCAAGCCCAGGGTATTGAACCAGTGACCTCAGCGTTCCAGGTCGACGCTTTATCCACTGTGCCACCACAGGTAAGGCCCCAAAATATTTTCATAATTTGAATTTACATTACTGTCTTATGAATTAGTATTGTCAACTGTGCCTTTCTTAGTTTTTGTCTTATTTTACTTTATTTGTTTATTGGTTTCTGTGTTTGATTATGGTTGTTACATAAAAGTTAGAATTTGGAATTACACCAAGAGTTGACTGTATTGATACAATGAAATCCCTCATTTTCAATCAAGCAGTTAATTTATAAACATATACTCTAGATGTAGAGAATGAGCAGCTGAATATTCACTTATGTCTTTTATAACAATAAAAATTTTTTTACAGATAGCTTAAAATTGGACTTTCCAATTCAAAATAAGATAATATAAAATTATATACATATTTAGAATAATTAAGCTGGTATTGTATTTTAGGACAAAAGAATTACAAGAGATTTTCAAGAAATAAAAGCATATTTGCAGTTATTTAGTAGTTCAACAAAGTAATAATAAGTCAAATTATGTGGGAGATAACAGAAATTAAGAAAGGATGTAAAATGAACATTTATTGTAGACAAAAAAATAAAAAAGAAGAGAAGTTCAAGTAATTATTTGGTATTTAAATAGTAGTGTTTAGCACTATATATATATATAATCTCCAATATTCACAATTTACTGAAGAAGAGAGGAATTATATATATCCAGAAGTAACTATTAAAGAGAGAGGTAAAGTTGGATATGAAGAGGTCAAACTCTACTTCATAGAAACAATAGTTAAATTATTTAGATTATGAATAAGCATCAAGTGGTTAATGTTAAAGGTGTACACTTACAGAGTAACTAAAGGAAGAATAATCACATGAAAAGGTACTGAGCATGACTGGTGTGGCAGAAACCACAAGCTCATCAAACATCCTTTCTGCCACCCCAAAACTCTCCTTGTAGATAGGCAGGATTACCTGACTTATTGTGGATAATGAGCTGTGGAAGAAGTGAGTAATTTTTCTAGTTAAGGCAGCTGTCAACCTCCAGGATTTCCACCATTGAACCAACAATGATATTTCCATTGTTCCAGGATGTGTAGCTATATGATTATGAAGTTTCCATCACCTGGATGGCTTAATGACTACAGATTGCAAAGTCCTGCCAACCTGAGCATAGAGCAGGTAACAATTTTTGTTTTGCTAAAACTAATGGGATTTGGTGATATATGTTACTGTACCTAACTTATCCTGAAGAGTAGAGTGCTTTAAAATAGTCACAGAAGTAAATGTTGAAGAGTTTTAAGCAGAAGAAAATCACAGTCGATGTTGAATATTCTGAAAAATGATGGTTGAACATATGTGGTGACTATGAAGTCATCACTGATACTTATGAGAACAAATTCAGTGCAAGGTAGAAGTCTGACTTCAAGAAATGAGTGATGAAACACAATAAATTATTTTATAAAGGATGTTTTGAAATGAAGGAAAAAATGACAGAAAAATAAAAGCAAATATAAGGATCAGTAGGGTTTTTTGAAGTCTGCCTTAGTATGTGAAAAACCTGAGATTATTCTTAAGTGTAAAGAAAAAAACAAATTAATAGTTGAAGAGGACTAGAGAATAGACAAAAGCATAGATTGGAAAAAAGGAGGAAGGATGAGGTGCAACTTTGCCAAAAAAGGGAAAGTTGATCAAATTTGTATTAGAGGTCTTTACCTTAAAGTTGCTTAAATAACTCAGGATAAAAGGGTAGTGTTAGTTTACTGAGAATAGAAGATATTTGGAATTGTTTAATGGAAAACAAATGGGAGATGTATAAGAGATTCCAGAAGACAGTAAAAATCTATAAATATATTAGATAAATATAAATTATGCTTGGAAAAGTAGGATCTAAGCAAAGTTTTAAGCACAAGCAAAAATTAGATTACAACTTTACTACAATTATTGCATTAAATTGAAGAAAATGTAAAGAACTGAAAAGATAAAGACAAGCTAATATATTGATTTTAAGCTATAAAAAACAATAATAGTAAATTTAAAGAATATTTAAGAAAGATAACAATAGCACAGAGTCAAAAAGAGTCATTACAAGTAACAATATCAAAAAGTTACCACAAAGATAACAGGAGTTTTCTCTCAGTGGTAGATTTGAAATTTCAGAGTTAACTCTTCCTGCGACACTCTTCTTCAGCATAAAAAACTGAGAGGCATTGGAGCACTCAAATTCAATTTGAGAAAGCAGTGACCCTGGAATACGTAATGTGAAAATTTCACTGTCCACTTCCCAAAAGTTTTTTGTTCACAGGCATGCCTCATTATGTAGAAAAAGTTCAATAGACATTACTAACTATGTTAGTTTAAGTTACTCATAAAAAAATTCAGATACTAGTTCTCCATTCCAATTATAAAATGAGAGGCAAGAAGAAAAATAACTGAACTGGAATAATATGGTTCTGATTTTTAAGATGATTGGATTTTGCCTCCAGAATGACAGGTTATAAATTTATTCCCATTGCTTTGAAAGGAAAAGTAAAATAAAAGTATGGCTAAAGAACACAGCAATGCATTTAGAATAAGAAATTCATCAGACATTTTGACAAAGAAATGGAATAATTAAAAACAATGATGGTTTAGAGATTAATTTACTACTTTGAGATTCTAAATTTTGGATAATTTTTTTTTAAAATTGTGAATGAAGTATAATTAGGAGTCAGTATTTTCAGTGTTCCCTCTCTATCAAAATTTAAAAAAAGGTCTTTAAAATATAAATATGAATATAGATAGATATAAAAACTGTTCCCATTTCCTTTCATGGCCTCAGTAAAATATATTCAGCTTCTTTGTGTAACAACCCAAGAAAATTCACATTATAAAAGATTCAATCTTGATTAATACAGCTTTTGCAAGAAACCATTTTTTTTTGTTCAGATAAGAAAATTTATCTTAAGTCTATATACAATGATATGAATGAAATATTATTAAGGTGAAAAATAATCACACATCATAAAAGTAGGTTACAATGTATCAACTGATTGCATATCTGCTTTGCAATGATAACATAGGAAGAAAATTATATTGAGATTATAAATTTCATTACATAAAATTACCACAGTTAAGATTTGTGAATTCACTTATAAATAGAATGATCTATTTGAGAAACTGCATAAGTGTTACATATATCTCAGCATATCTAATTGCTAGAGAGCAGGTCTTACTTTTGGAAAAAATAAATTTATATTGAACAATACGAAAAAAACTTGCCTAGAAAAAGTATGATAGATAAAAAAATGCCTTTTTTTCCCAGAACTTTTACATTAAATTTTAAAATACACTAACTACATTTACCTACTTAAACCCAAGTTCAAAATGTTTCCTTTGGCTGGGTTTCTAGTTTCATTTCAAAGAGGAGCTAAATTTAGCATTTTTTTATGCAAAAAGATGTCCTATCCATTAAAATATGTTTACTTACTCAATGCATTTGCTATAACTAGTCTTTCTACTCTAAAGCTATTTTGCTTAGTTTACTTAAAACCATAATTATATTAACATTATCTTCACACACACACACACACACACACACACACACACACAAATGCATGCATATCTAATAAATCTGTTTCATTCTACATGCCCATTTTTCCTCAATTCTAGCATTAGGCTGAGCCCTTATATTATTTCATACCTTTCCTGAAATCTATGGCTTGGTCTTCTACGTATGTCTAATATTATGTCTCATAATTTTTTATACCACACTATGAAAAAGAAATAAATATCGGTAGAGACCAAGTTTTTTGTTTGTTTGTTTGTTTTTACAGGGACGGAGAGAGAGTCAGAGAGAGAGAAAGACAGACAGGAACGGAGAGAGGTGAGAAGCATCAATCATTAGTTTTTCGTTGCCGTTGCAACACTTAGTTGTTCTTTGATTGCTTTCTCACATGTGCCTTGACTGCGGGCCTTCAGCAGACCGAGCCACCCTTTGCTGGAGCCAGGGACCTTGGGTCCAAGCTGATGAGCTTTTTTGCTCAAGCCAGATGGGCCTGTGTTATAGCTGGCGACCTCGGGGTCTCGAACCTGGGTCTTCCGCATCCCAGTCTGATGCTCTATCTACTGTGCCACCACCTGGTCAGATGAGACCAAGTTTTTTAAGAAGACAAAACCCTATGAATTTTATAGCCAAACAATTGCTAGGATATCTTAATGGTTAAGCAAAATAACTGAATGGGTAATTACAAATAATATTTTTAAAAATTAATCTGAATTTCCCTCTCAAGTACTCATTCACTCAAAAGAGCAGATATTATAACTAAGATTCAAAAACATTTTCTCGGGGAGAGAGAGATTCATGGCGTTCATCACCCGTGCCAGTGAGTCCCGACCGAGTAACGCTCTGTACCAAATAAAGCCTCAATAATTAAGACTTAAAAATTTTTTTTTCTCATTTTTACAACTAATTATTGTAGTTATTCTTTATTTAAGTACTGTTTTAATACCATGAACTATTTCCATTCCCCTTTAAGTGCATCAGAGACTTTCTCAGTGAGTCCTTCCTTCTAGTTGTAATTTACCACACTTTGTCTCATAGTCATTTACATACTTTCAGAAGTATGTTAGTACACTGGTAAATATGACCAAATGCAATGTAATTAACCATTCCAGAAGTAGACAAATATTATGCTATATGTAGTTTATAGTTTAAGACTACAATCTGAAGACATATCAAAAATAATTCAATGATTCATTACTATGTATTAATTTTTAGCAAAAAAGAGTATTGCACATTATTGCAAAGCTGTAAGATTTGTTTATAAAAAGAAATAGATGATAATTTAAAGAAAATGCTTCATATAATCAAGAATATATAGAGTATATTGCCAAGCAAAGCATAATTATTAGGGATTAGAGCTAGTATAGAGTATAGAAAATAGATATTGCAACCTCCTTAGAAATTCAGAGAGAAGTCTAAAGCCCCAGAAGTGGATAATGCCAAAACAGAGACCATGAACCAGGCTTGCTAATTCTTAGTTAATTGCTCTTTTCTCTACCACCTTCCAGGTTTCTATGCTGGGTATTAATTTTAATTCAATGCATGCCATAGTTAAACAGCCAATTCTAGCTTTTATAAAAGACCTTTTTTCCACCCACTTAACGCACAACTATAATTAATAGATTTTAATATTAGGGTCTTCTGGTTAAAATGAATCTATAACTTCCCAGGTAAGCAATTAACAATCAGACAAGGTTATCATGGTGTAAAAACCAGGTGGCATTAGCTCAATTTACTATCATTTTCAAATAACCACATTTTTAACTGAACAAAGTACAAAATAATTTAATAACCTGGTCCTCTGGACAAATTCCTAAAGCTTACAAGAAAGTAATAATATTAAATACATATTTAAAATTGTGTTAAATATTAAAACAACAATTTCAAGAAGATAGGTTTTATCTGAATCTTTTTATTTCAAGGGATATTAACATTAATGGTTCAGAAGAAAAAAAGGAAAAGTTATAAATACAAATACTTCATCTAATTTTCAACATGTGATAAGTGCAATACACTCATACCCGATTCTTTTTCTTTTAACACCCACAGAGATGAGTACTGTTAATGAAAAATTTTCTTGATAAGTGGCTACAGAAACTTATTAACCTTCAATTGATTTTACGGAGTCATTTTGAGATAAGTATTATAATCACTCTTTCTCCTGTAGATCCTTTATCTTCCAAAATTATAAGTGCGTATTATTTTTTCTTCATCTATTTGCTTTTGAAATTTTATTGTCCTTAGTATGAAGGCAGCAACTTGAGAATTATCTTTAATTTCTTCCTAAGATCAGGAACCACTAAAAGAGAATGAATACTTTCTGACTTAAGTGGTCAGCTCCTAAGTAGATAAAACAACCCACCTAAAATTTGCATTAAAATATTGATTTTCATGTTTTTTTTTAAAAATGTGACAATTAGAACAAGAGGAAAAATTTGAACAGGTTTATGCCTGTATGGAAAAGCCTGCATGTGTTATTAGAAACTCGTAAAAAATAATTAGAAAACCCTTTCTTCTCATTTTTTCCCTCTCAAGCTAATATATAAAAGAATAAAAACATTGATGTTATTGCTTAGAATTCCACAATACAGAACTTCCATTATATCAACTGATAGCAGTGCAAAGGTTTAAAAGAAATGAATACTTTTAGAACTTGTTCATCCGTGGCTGGGGAAACAAGTGTGATAATGCAACTCTGAAACACTACTAGGTTAATGTTCAGGTTAGTGTGAGGATATAAAAGATTTATTTTCAACATGTAGTTTCCATTGGCACTTTTAAGATCCATGTTTCTAAAAATTATATACAAAGCACAAAAACTTTGTCCTACCTGACTCTTTCTCTTCCTTTCTCTCTCAAATCAATAAATTTTAAAAAAATAAATAGAACATTGCACACGTGGTTTTCACAACTTTTTATCTTGTTTTCATATCATATTGCAAATATGGATCCATGTTTTTTCAATACATGTTACTCCAATAAATCATTATTTATGCTTTTCTTTATCAAAAAATAGTAAAAATATAACTATTATCTTTAGTAATGTGAAAATGAATAGAAACATAATGTATCAGTAAGTTATTTTTATCATATTGCACACTTTATTTGGTTTTCTGGATTTAATTTTGACTTACTGCACAGAAGCCAATAGTAGTTAAACAGATTTAATCATTATTATATAGAGTAGTGTTTTTCAACTGCTGATCTGCAGACCACTGTCTGTCCACCAGAAAGTTCATGTTGATACACAAAAGAGTCAACCACCCTGATGTTATATGAAGATTAAATACCCAATGATCTTAATCTAATTCACTTATGCAAAGGGTAATTGTCACTTATCAAACTGTATCTTCAATGAAAATACTAATGATGCTGTCTTTAATATCTTTGGAAGTTGTAGGCCCATTCAAACAACAAATTTGCACCATGTAGTACATTAACAACCATGAGCAATAGACAAAAGCCATTCAGATAAACTTATGTATTATTCGATGTATTGTACATGTGAAAACTAAGCAACAGCTTCTACCATGTTGCACTGTTATGAGCAGTATGATAAAACTTTATTTGTTACCTGTTTTTGTTTCTAGCCAGATAGTTTTTGTGCAGGCTCTAATGCCCACCCTTCTCTCTATATTTCATGTTTTCAAACTTGCATACGTAGTGTTTGGACAAACTTATGTAATGTTCAATACATTGTACATATGGTGTTCAGAAACCAATTACCAGCTTCCACGATAATGCATTATTGAGTGCAGTATGATAAAACTTTATCTTTTGCACGCTTATATTTCCAGCTCCCTTCTTGTCTCAGTAGTTCATGTTTTTTCACACTATTTGCCAAATATTCATGCCTGTACTTGACTCTTAAGGATGTGTCTATATAGTTTGCAAATAAATTAGTTGTGTGTTTTAATCATTATTCTATGAATTTTAAACCTTACAAAATAGAAAGAAAAACAAGACCAAACATTTTAACCCTCTTTCTAAGTAAATTGAATAATCAAAAGAAATATAGTGATGACACCAAGAGTAAACCAAATGCTTCAAATTTAAAAGAAAAAATGTGTTGATAATTTGGAAGGTGCAACAGAAACAAAAAAAAAAAGAAAGAAAAGAAAAAGAAAAGGGAACTTTGTTAGACATTACAATAGGACTATTTAAAACTTGGTTTCATTATAGCACCTTTAACGCCATGACCCTAAAATAGTATGTTATTAAATTCTGTCAAATGATGCAATGAAACCTTCCAAACTTATTTGTCATTTGTGTTCAAAGCATTGCAATCTTACTGAGAAGCCAGTAGAATTTGAAAGATTATACAACCAAATGAAAAGTCAGAAAATTCAAATGAAGAAAATGATGACTAGTGACAAATTACTGCTTTGAGCATCATATTTAGCTGATCTTTGTACCTCAAAACAAAATACTGTTGGTGAAGAATTAGTAAAGCCTTGCATCTTATATGTCACTAAGGAAATTTTGGGTCTTCAAGTCACACAGAAATGAGGCTATAACACTTTTGGACAATACTGTACAGAGAAGAATTGTTGATGTGGGCAAGGATATTGAAGAGCAAATTGTAGAGGGGATTAAGAAATCGAAATGTTTTGCCATTCAACTTGATGAATCAATGGACATAAGTAACCATGCTATTGTTCCTTGTTTTGTGAGATATATTGACAATAAATACTTTAAGGAAGAACTACAGTGAGTCACTGGGTTACAAATGAAATAGATTCTATAGGTTTTTTCTTAAGTTGAATTTGTGTGTAAATTAGAGCAGGTACATATACCAATTAAATGCAACTTAGGTGTTAGCCTTAACATAGTATTTATTTTCACCTTTCTGTTCATAGAAATACTTAAACATTTTCAAACCTATAGAACCTTTCTTGTTCTTAACCCAGGGCACGCATATACTCCGCTATGTTGAACTACCAGGTCAGACCACTAGTTTAGAGATATTTAGTGTTCTTAATGAGCACTTTCAAGTGGAGGTTTAGAGTGAAAAAAGTGTATGAGAGAAAGTATGGTCAGAGCTGAGAGTATGTTGCACACCCAGAAATGCTGTGTAGACACTGTATGAGTCACCAGCATCATTTAGTTGCAAACTATTTCCTGAATTAAAAACAGTGATGAATGATGCAGTGAAGACCATTAATGATATTTTTACTTGAGTTTTGACTCCAGACTGTTCATAACACTATGTGAAAGGATGGATTCACAACACCAACATCTCCTTCTCTTTACGGAACTGAGGCGGCTCTAAAACAAAAAAGGTTCTTTCACCCTTTTTTTGAGGTTAGAGAAGAAGTGAAACATTTTCTGTAAGAGTGAAACTCTGCATTAGTAGAGTGGATGGCAATCTTGAATATATGGTGGATATATTTAGCCTCTTCAATGAAGTAAATATTTTTCTTGGGTTTTAACAAAAACATTTTTACATGATGAAATAAGATGGATGTATTCACAAAGAAACTTGTTCTTTGGGAAAGTCACATATAGGAAAAGATGTAGAAATGTTTCCACTTTTTCCAAACTTTTTGATGGCTTCAGACATCACCTGAAAATTCATATTTAAAACAGTAAGTCAACATTTAAGAACATAAGTTCAAAACTTTAATCATTATTACCCTGAAAATGAGAATCACCATAAAGGCAACCTCTGGATCAAAAACCCATTCATAGAAGATATCAATTCCTGCTCCCATAATCACTGTGAAAAAGAAAAATGGATAGATTTATCTTGTTATGTCACTTTGGTGTCCAAATATAAAACACAATCATTGTCTCACTTTTGGATGTCACTGGAAGAGGAATATCCATCTCTTAGCTACAAAATCTTATCACAAATGGAAACCAAACAGGGAAACCAAATGGATGACAATGTAGCACTTCATCTCTCAGAAGTAAAACTGCAGCCTCGGCTTTCAAGTATTCTTGCAAGGAAGCAACAATAGACTTCACACTAGCTTTACTTTAATTAAATATTGCTCTCTAAAAATTTCAATTGTTTTCCATTAAAAATAGTTTACATCGTCTGGTTATTTTGAAGAATTTTCATTTTATAATATTAGAGTTAAAATATACTTTACAGAATACTAATAATGTTTTTTTATTTCTGCCCTGAAATAATTCTCCTATTTTCACCAGTCCCCAAGTGTAAAAATGTTGAAAACCCCTGGTATAGAGCAACATGAAGATTTTTCAGGCTACAGTGCATACAAAAATGAGTTGCCTTGGGCTGGTTATTCAGCTTTTCTAAGCTTTCATTTTCTCATCTGTACAATGAGAGTATCAGTCTTTCCTATTTTATTGAATTATTGTGAGGATTATTAAGTCAGGTAACCCATGAGAAGCAAGTAGCATAGTATCTGGCATGTAGCTGGAGCTAAAGAATAATAGCTATTATAATTACTAGATTTATTTTGGCTTCTCATACTAGGTTTTATAGAAATTAACCATTTGGCTCCATTTCTTTTCTTACTTCTCAAAGCATAGCAGAATATGAATTTAATATTATGAGGAAAAATGATTCATTAATATAATTATACCAACATGCATAAAGTACTGTTATTAAGTCAATTTATTTTAATAAGTATTAGGCACAGTATTAGACATAGAATGGTAAGAAGATGAGTAAGATAAAACATGACTTTGCAAAGGCACCACAGTGAAATGGAGACTAACAGATAAAAAACCCTCAAGATTAATGAGTAATAATAAATATAAAAAGAACTCATTTTCTTTTGTCATTAAAATTATGGAAGTTTTCATTGTTTGCAGTCATGAAAACCTTTGTTCCATAAAACTCCTTATTGATATGAATAACAGAATAACTGATATTGTAATGGAGCTTCTTAGAGTCAAGTAAAGAAAGGCAGAGAATGGTCAGAAATAATTCCACATTCCTGAAATGCCTGTGGCAGGAATTTGCACATCCTCACATCCTTGTACTTCCTACAAGACATAAGTACAAGAAACTAATCAGTTTTTCCTGAGCACCTACCATGTGCTTTGTTGTTTTCAGTTTGGTAATGATCATTAAATTTTCATAGCAATTCTGTAAATGGGCACTATCTTACAGACAAGGAAATGAGATTCAGCATTGTTACTATGAAGAATGCCACAGAGTGGCTAAGTAGCAAAGTGAAATATAAAATTAATTTGTTTTATTCCATATACCACGGTCGATCCATTACAAGGACTCTATTTTCTTTCTCCATTTTTATTCTTAAAAACTAACTTAAACATTAACAAAATAAAATTAATTTTTCACAGTTTTTATTTATGTTAAAAATATTAATGGCTCTGAATCTAATTATTTTTTTCTTTTTTTATCTAGCTCTTTGGCTTATATTTTCTCATATAATTATTTAAAAATGCAAAATAAAAATGAGAGTCCTATCTCAGTATGTCTTCATTAGAGTTTATATATTCATTAATTTTTTATAATTTATTACTTTTTCCATAACATAGCCACTGTAATTGTTTTATTTTTTAATATCCTAGTTTTTTCTTCTAAAGACCCACTAGTTACCCAATCATTAATTGATTCTAAGTTGATGTATTATGTATAATATGGTTAATAACTATGTGTTTTTCTCCTTATAATGAAGCAAAGAGCCATAGACTTAAAGAAGCATAGGAATATTAAAGGAATATTACAAACATTAAGAGAGAAAATATTTCCTGACAAGAAAATAATTTTCTTCAAATTTTCAACGATAAGACCACATGTATATGGACAAATAATCTTTGACAAAGGACCCAAAGGAAACTTTAATGTATAGCATGGTAACTATAATTAACAGTTATATTATATACTTGAAAGTTATCAGGAGAGATCTTAAATGTTATCAACACACACACACACACACACACACACACACACCCCTAATATTGTGAGGAGACACAAGTGGTAACCATTCACAATACATACATGTAATAAATCATATTGTACATATTAAACTTATATATGTTAAATGCCAATGATATCTCAATAAAACTGAAAAAGAAGACACTATTGTAATCTATTTTAAAACCTCTCTTGCATTAAATAATTTAAAACCTGAGCTATCATGGTGACAAAAGAAATGAAGAAAAATGGTGTAGCTATAAAAGATAGTAGCAGTAACACTTCTCTACATAGCTATGGAGTAACAAGGCTCTACCTTCTCAGTTATACTGGTCAGAATCAAATTTGGTACTTCTTCTGAGCTACATCAAATTTTGTCATTTAAGTAATCAAAGAGCACCTGTAGACAAAATAAGATCCCAAACCATTGGTTTTGTAAGGTCTAATTTATACCTGGACAGAGGTAACTAGTAACAATTTTGAGGTCTGTTTAGTTAGTAATTCAGTAGGAATGATCCATACACATAAAATGAGGTGACATACATGAAGTGATATGTTGAGTGATGAAAAGTAAAGAAAAATAAACAGAAAATAATTTTCAGAGTGTGGAGGATATAAGGAAGTGAAGATAAAGAGATAGTAATATGTAGATTACAAAAAAAAAATGAATCACCCTAAGATCAGGAATGGAAGTGTGCAAAGTCCAAAACATAAATATATATATATATAATTGTCATTTTGTTGCTAATTACACTTCCTGAGACTTCTGCCTTTCTTCCTCCACTTTTCTGTTTCCTCTACCCACCACCAGAAAATGCTCTCCAACTAGAATTGATTTATCTGAGCCTTTGAGAATACTTCTAGTACATTTGGATAATTTATCTGTTAGAACTTAAGTGCTATACATTAAAGTCTCAGAACTTACTAATTTTTCAATTTCTTTTTATTTTGAAATTTAATGAGATAACATTAAGCAAAAACAGTACAGAGTTCCTGTGAACATCTCTGTAGTCTTTAAGCTAACCACCTCTCTCTCACTAGCATCCTTAGCAAAGGCAGAGTTTGTAATCCTCTTAAATAAGTTTTTGTTGACAAATTAGAAGTTTCTCCAAAAGTTCTATATCTCTACATTTTTAGTTTTGCTTTTTTATTTTCTTTCTCAAGTTCCTTCATTTAGCATCACCTTCATGCCACCCACCAATATTTTAATACTTACTTCTTTTTTACAAGAAGCCATCTGAGTAAATGTCTCAGAATGAGTCTCTGACCTACTTCATAAAGTGATTTGAATTTTAATATATTTATTCTTCAGCTAATTGGAAAGTCAGTCCTATATATTCATCCTTGTCCCATGAAGCATGTAGGAAGATTAGACCCTAGGAGGTATGCAGTCAAGTTGCCAACCTGGCATATGAGAGACACAGAGAGTCACTAGACCCAAGGATTTCATGGTAACAAGATTATGGACTTACCATTACTTACAAAGTGTGTGGACCAATGGTTTAAGCTGGAGTGCTACATGAGATTGAAACTGTGACTCAGCTTTGGAGTTTGAAAAAGCCAGAAGCAAAACTGGGCTTACAGACAACCAAGTGAATAGTGACTCAAACTCAGAAATTGATATCAAAAATGGAGAAAGTAAACAAGACATATTTGATGCAAATCTGACTAGGCCAAATAAGATTTATAATTATTATCCTTAGCAAGTACAGTTGGAAGTGGGAGTAGACTGTTATAGGAAAAGTGCGTGTGTGTGTGTGTGTGTGTGTGTAGTCAGAAAAGAAAGAATGTGGGAAGCAGTGGCAGGGCAAAGGAAAACAGTAGAAAAGGAGGCAAGACTTTGGAAAAGTTTGGTGAAAGATGAGTAAAGCTAAAGAATTATGTCGACTTTAGTGTGCTATTTTAAATTACTTTTTCTAAAAAGATTCAGACTATGATCTTTCCTTAATTCTGGATTTTCTGCCCTTTCAAAGTTAGGTGGCTTTCATTTCCCTCAAATACCATCAAACTGTCATTATTGGTCAGTACAACTGCCTACAATGCTGAATACTGTAGGTGTTGTGCTTGAGAGCGCCACACAGGTTGCTTTAGCGATCAGGGCACTACCGCTGTTGTATTATGCTTATGCTTTTACCAAATGGTCCATTAGACCATATCCTCTATTTTGTTTCTTTATAAAAACATTTGTATAACTTCATGTTACCAGTTACTAATTACAAAACAATGTAAGTGGTAGTTTTATCCCTAAAAGTTTCAGAATTGATAAACTCACTGAGTGCAATGGTTAATTTTATGTGTCAATTTGACTGGGCCACAGAACCCAGATACTTGGTTAAACATTATTTTAGAATATTCTGTGAATGCATTTTTTTAATAAAATTAACATTTAAATAAGTAGGCTTTGAATAAAGCAGATTCACCTTCATTATGTGGGTGGCCTCCAACTGATCAGTTGAAGCCTTTTCAGAAACAAAGAACAAGAAGGAATTCTGCAGCAAACTGTCTTTGGACTCAAACTTTAACATTTCCCTGGGCCTACTCTGCAGATTTGAAACTTGCCAAGCCTTCATAATCATGTGAACCAGTTTCTTAAAATCTCTCTCTTAACTGCAGTCTTCTACCTTCTACACCTCAAGTCAAACCAGTTACATCTATATATAGATAGAGATATAGAAAAAGATATAGCTATATCCCATTGATTTTGTTTCTCTTAATTTCCCTAATACACCGAACAATAAAAGTAGGACCTGGAATGATTATATAAACAAAAAATTATTCTTTTTGGAAGGAAGCTTTTGACTTGATTGTATTTGTAAGAAAATATTCTAGAAGATGCTACCTATTTGCTTCAAAGTGAGAATACAAAAAAGATTTGAAAATACTATTCATTCTCTTTATTCTATTTCCCACCATCTTCAAGTACAGAGTCATATATCCCTTTGGAGCAAACTGATGACCAAGAAGAGTTGTACTTTAATTCACTAAACCTGCAGTTCATTCATAAAAAGAAGTTAGAGTACTTGTGAAAAATTTGAGTTTTTGACCAAGTTCATTCTTGTAGGAAGATATAGTATCATATATGCGCTATTGTTTTGTATTTTTTTAGGTGAGAGAATAGCAGGTAGTGAGGCAGACTCCCATATGTGCCCCAACTGAGACCCACCTGACAACCCCATCTGAGGCAATGCTCAAGTGCTGAGCTATTTTTAGTGCCTGAGGCTGATGAACTCCAATGGAGCAATCCTAATCCTCAGCACCCAGGGCCATGCTTGAATCAATCAAACCACTGACTGTGGGAGGGGAAGAGAGAGAGAAAGGAGAAGAGTGGAGAAGCAGATGGTCACTACTCCTGTGTGCCCTGACCAGAAATCCGACCCGGATGTCCATATGCTGGGCCAATGCTCTAACAACAGAGCTACATCACTGTTGTTTCTGCTGCCAAAATGGAATCAGTAGAAACTTAACAAAGCTGGCCTTCTAAACCTAGAAGCTGTTTTGTTGTTTTGTTTTTTTTTTTCCTTTGGAAGGTAGAGATTGAATACTCCTTTGGTTCAGAGTTTTGTTTTGTTAAACATCATGGAGTAAACCTTGTAGTTATGTCAGTGAAAGACAAATCACTTACTCAGGAATAGATGTCCTTGAGAAGCTGTGAGCAATGCATTGATTTTTGTCTTTTGTATTTTTATGTGATTTTTTTCCCACTCACTATAAAAGATAATGTCACATTGCTCTAGGTTGAGAAGAATACTTTCCTGAAAATAGAATTTCCATAAAAAAATCATAGATTAAAAGTTAAGTTGGAAGACTTCCTAAACAGACAAGATATCCAAGAAAATGTGGCTAGTATGTTTCATAATGATATATCATAGCAAGTTTAAGATTATTCATGCTATAGTTATCTTTCAATTGTATAGAAAGTTTTGTTCAAAGTTTCAATCTGGGTTCAAAAGTGTTGATCCACAATCCTGTTAAGGCCAGTGGGACATTAGACCAGTCACTTAAATCATATGACTTGTGGCAGAAAATATGATCTTGTCAATGGCTTATGGACACAGCACACATGAGCAGATACAACCTGACAATGTAGGCTAAGCACATGGTTTTCAACTGAGAACAACACCTGGAAAGTGCATATGTGGGAGGTGAGAAAGGGTATGGTTTTTGACTGACAACCTAATAGGACTATAGGATAAAATTACTGGTGACATATGCAGAGTGTACCACAGATGGCAGCACACTGACTGATTTAAAATAAAGCATGGAGCATGCACTAAGGAAAGAGAATTAAATTTAGATTATGAGGCCCTGGATGGTTGGCTCAGCTGTAGAGCATCAGCCCGGTGTATGGATGTCTGAGGTTTGATTTCTGGTAGGGTACATAGGAGAGGCACCCATCAGTTTCACCACCCCTCTCCCCTTGCTTCTCCCTCTCTATCATTCTCACTTTTTTCCCCTTCTGCAGCCATGGCTCAACTGGAGTAAGTTGGCCTGGGGCACTGGGGATTGCTCCATGGCCTCCACCTCTGATGGTAAAAAGAGCTGGGTTGCTAAACAAAGGTGTGAAGTTCCAGATGGGCAGAGTATCACCTCTTAGTGGGGCTGCCAGGTGGGTCCCGGTTGGGCAGCATGCAGGAGTCTGTCTCTGCCTCCCCTCCTTTCACTGAATAAAATAATAAATAAATAAATAAATAAATAAATAAATAAATAATTAAATAAATAAATTTAGATTATGAGTGATGTCAGTGAAGGTCTTACCTTTTCTGCCATGCCATCCTGATCGTGTGAAGGGTGGTAAAGGTGTTTCAAAAACACAAATGTGGGCCCTTAAAATCAAGAGGGCTATCAAGTGTCAACCATAATAGGACATTACTTAAGAACTTCTGGGTTAATTTAAAGTTTATTTTATTTTATTTTAGTCAGAGGGAGAGAGAAAAAGAGAGAGGGTCATGGACTGACAGAGATGGACAGACAGAAAGAGAGAAATATAAAAAGCATCGTCTCATAGAACTTTCAGCTGTTTGTTGATTGTTTTCTTTTATGTACCTTGAATGGTGAGCTCCAGCCATGCCAGCAACCTCTGGACCCAAGCCAGTGAGTATGGGGTCATGTTTATGATCCCATATGCAAGCCAGCAACCCTTTGCTCAACCTGTTGAGCCGGCACTCAAGTCAGCAACCTAGGGGGTTTGAACCTGGGTCCTCAGCATTCCAGACCAATGCTTTATCTACTGTACCACCACCTGGTCTGGCTAATTTAAAGTTTTGATAGTCTTTTATGTGTAGCCTAAATTTAAAGTTAAGCAAAAGTTGATCAGCCTCTTCAAAACCTAAGAAACATATTAATCAAAGAAACAATCCTGAAGGGTATTGTAATATGATTTTCAACTCAGTTTGGAGGATCAGTAGAAGCATAATACAGATTTCCATTTTCAAAACATCAAGTAAATGAAAGTTCCACTCCGGGGAATGCAATGGACGTAAGATTGTATTGGTGTAAGACTTATTTTTTATATAATACCATTCTGTACTTTCTGATTTTATAACTTTGTGCACATTAAAAGATATCCAGAAAGGAAGTAAAGCCATAAACTTTAAGTTTAAATGTATCTATCTATCCATCAAATCCCCTTCAAAAGTTACTATGATCTGTAAAGCAGCAAATGCATCTGTAATAGCATTTTAAAAGAATTGCTTTTCAAAGCATGGATCCTTTTGAATTGTGAATAACATCTCATTTACAACCTCACATTTAGCATTATGGATTTCCTTAAAGTCATATGCAGCCTTAATAATTTAGCTAGATAATCATTAGCACATTGTTAAACATATAGAATATAATCAATAAAAACTTGTTGAATGAAAATAATTAAAAGTGGTTTTAATTAGAGTTAATTTAATACCTAATTCCTAAAAAATAATCCCAACGTGATTTTCATCCTCCTGGTACACGTGCGCACGTGCACACGCGTACACACACACATTTATTTGGTAATGGTGTGTAGTAACAATAAAAAGTATATTTGTCCCTATCTAGTTGCCTCAGTGGTAGAGCATTGGCAGGGCGTATAGAAGTCTCGAGTTCGATTGTGGGCCAGGACACAGAGGAGAAGCACCCTACTGCTTCTCCACCCTTCCCCTTCTCCTTTCCCTCTATCTCTCTCTTCCCCTCCCACAGCCAAGGCTCCATGGTAGCAAAGTTGGCCCAGGTGCTGAAGATGGTTCATGGCCTCTGCCTCAGGCTCTAGAATGGCTCTGGTTGCAGAGGAGCAACACCCCCTAGTAGTCATGCCCCGTGGATCCCAGGTGGGTGGACGTGGGAATATGTCTCTCTGTCTCCTTGCTTCTCACTTGGGGGGGGGGAGTATATTTTAATTAGTTTGTTTTAAGTATAGTATTTATGCTGTCTTTTTGCAGATTAACACTTAAAGATATTTAAATTATATAAATAAAAATTCAAATTAATCTTCAATTAATTAAGATTATGAAAATATTTATAGTAGTTATTTTATTTAGAAACAATTTGATAATACTCAAATATCCTCCAATATCTACATTCATAGGAAGTGTTAATAGAAAATTTTCACTGATCTTGATAGAAATATTAATTAAAAAGTTTTAATAAGGTATACATTAAAATAGTTCACTAATAGCTTAGTCTAATAGATATCTGGGAATGCATTACATCAAAGCTTATTCCTGCTGTCGTGAAAGCTCAGTGAAAGCTTAGCAGTTTTCTGTGAAGTCTGACTAAAAAAATAGTCAGTATTGCAAACCATGTGGAGATTAATCTATTCCAGCTCCTCACCTTCTTGTCTACTTGATGACTTTTACTAAAAACATTAAAATACAGTGAAACAATGAAGTTCCATTCTTTTCACATGCTGGAGTATTTTATGTAGTTTTGAGAGATGTGAGCAATTAAATATTTTACTTTTATTAGACCTAGAGATGTTTTGCATGACTAAAACAGAAAAAGATTTTGAGGCCCCTTTTGTTACTCTATTTTTCATATTAACAGCACTCGAAAACAGCAGTAAATTACCTGTTTGAGAATATAACTTTAATATAACCCAGAATTCAATAACAATGACACCAATTTTTGTACTTTAATCTGTTAGCATTCTAGGCACAAAGGAAACATCTTCTACCGAGAGATTTCTGACTTTGTTCTCTGGGGGAATGAAAAGAAAATCCCATGGTGCTTAGATAGATATTGTCACCACAGTGGGACAGTGGAATTTGGAACAGCCTACCCACTTGTACACACTATGTTCCTAACACTGCAAGTATTTCAGTACCTTTTCTTCCTACCTCAATCTTGTAAAACCTTAAATATATTACCTAGTGAAAAAATAAAATCTTTTTGGTTTGTGGGCGGAATGCTTCTGGGGGCAGACACCTGCAACATTAACATTCTTTATATAGGCCAGACTGTAAACAGAGGGATGTTACTAGCCTAAGGGTATTTTTGATTCTCAAGTACCACCTGTTCTAGAAACTGCAGCCAAATGTCATCTAAAAGAAGTGGCATGAAGTATGGCAAAGCAATCCTGTGGTTACAGAGAACTTATATAAACACTACGGCTACTAATGCAAGAAAATCACCCGTGTCACTTTGCTGGAGAGGAGAGGGACAGAAGCCGGGAGCACTGCTGAGAATTCTAGTCGGCAAATAACTGCTTTCCTCCTAATACTTCTGAAAGCTAGCTACAGTTTCAGAGGTCACAAAATAATTTCTGTGTGTACCCCAAGATCTGTATCTCTAAAACACTTGCACTTAATAATGTCTGGAATTTATTAAGAAAAATATAGCGTAGTATTTTAAATCCCTTTAATAAGCTGACTTATAAAACTCTGGTCCTGGATTCACACTACTTGTGGTTAAATCCCGACTCTTAACACCTACAAATTATAGTGGATCCAAATTGTTTCATCTGCCTTTCTTCTAACCTCTTTTTTTGCACCATTTTGCACTGCATAGAATGTTAGGTTAAAAACAGTTATTTCTCACACTCCCTTTCAGCAAAACTCCCCAAGTGACTTGGGTTCTGCCAGTCAAAATCAGGAAAGAGTATATTGAGCAGGTATTTGGGGCTCAGGTGACAATAATCTGGCCGGTTAGACTTGTGTGTTCTTGAGGTAGTCAGAGAAGCTGTATCTTGTTTTTCCTACTTTGTAATTGTGGTGAAATAGCAGTTGTGCAATGTTGCTCTAGGAGTCATTATTGGAGGACCAGCCTAAGCCTGGTTCTTTATTCCTTCCAGCAACTTTAAATACCCAGTTTCTTTTATTTTTAATTTATTATTATTATTATTATTATTGTGGGACAGACAAAATCAGAGAGAGGGACAGAGGGGACAGATAGGGACAGACAGACAGGAAGGGAGAGAGATGAGAAATATCAATTCTTTGTTGCAGTTCATTACTTGTTCATTGATTGATTTCTCATATGTGCCTTGACCTGGGGGGCTACAGCAGACCGAGTGACCCTTTTCTCAAACCAGCGACCTTGGGCTCAAGCTGGTAGCCTTGCTGAAGCCAGATGAGCTTGCACTCAAGCTGGCAACCTCAGGGTCTCAAACCCGGGTCCTTCACATCCCAGTTTGAAGCTCTATCCACTGCGCCACCGTCTGGTCAAGTAGTACCCAGTTTCTTTTCTTTTCTTTTTCTTTTTCTTTTTTTTTACAGGAACAGAGAGAGAGTCAGAGAGAGGTATAGGTAGGGACAGACAGACAGGAACGGAGAGAGGTGAGAAGCATCAATCATCGGTTTTTTTGTTGCGACACCTTATTGTTCATTGATTGCTTTCTCATATGTACCTTGACTGCAGACCTTCAGCAGATTGAGTAACCCCTTGCTAGTGCCAGCGACCTTGGGTCCAAGCTGGTGAGCTTTTTGCTCAAGTCAGATGAGCCCATGCTTAAGCTGGCGACCTCGGGGTCTCAAACCTGGATCCTCCGGATCCCAGTCCAACGCTCTTATCTACTGAGCCACTGCCTGGTCAGGCCAGTTTCTTAAACTAAATCTCTTTCAGCTCAAAATGACTGCAGTGTCTTCTGTAACTTTAGTTGAACCATGTCAGAAATAATATTTATTAATATAAATTTATTTAAATAATAATTTATATAAATATATATGATGTGCTCATTATATATTTTATATATACATGCATGTACTTCTATATTTACATTTTCTATTTTGGACACTATTTTGAAGCAAATTTTAAATAAATATAGTTGTGATGTTCAAACATTTTATTTCTTAAACAACTTTTATAAAATAAGAGCCTACATAATAAACACAATTGAATTTTTCTGGATCTTAGTGAAAAGACTTAGTTCAGAGATTATATCTTGGGCTCTTATTCTCTTATTGATTTTTTTAGCTAATTTATTTAGAATTTCAACTAGTCTTTGGTTAAATTTTTTTTTTTTTCAGTGAGGGATGACTTTTTCCTCTCCGGTCTACCTTCCATAGTTGACATTTGGCAATACTTGAATATTTTGGTTTGTCACTACCGGCATGTAACAGGTATAAGATTTGGATACTGTTGAATGTACAATTCTTCAAGAAACCCTACAATGTCATCAAAGAAGGCTTTCGTAGTGAATATGCAGAAAAAGTCTCATTTGGTCATCTAAAGAATATGCTAGAAGAGAAAACTTAGCTTAACTGGGTCTCACAATAAGTTTAAAATAAATATGTATAAATTATTAATAGGAAAGTCACAAAAGAAAAAAAAAAACTTGAGCCATAACCTGACACGGTGAGAACCTTTTCAGTTATATGTAATTTAAATCAAATAAGCCCTTAGGTCGTCTTATATATAGTTAACCTAATCCAGAATAATATTGATCACAAACACCTGGAGTCTAGGTTGGTAACCCTTAAAAAAATGTGAGACTTTGAAAATATTGTGACTTTATTATGCATCTTAAGTTTGCTAAGAGACTCGATTTTAAAAGTTCTCATCACAAGAAACTATGGGAGGTGATGGATGTTAAGTACACTTATTGTGGTGATCACATTGCAGTATATACAAAAATTAAATTATTATATTTTATACTTTAAATAACAGTGCTATATATCAATTACATCTCAATTAAAATGGGGGAAATAGACATCTACAAAATAAAAAACCTATATTTATCCTTTCCAATCCTCAGTATTTTCAGTTTTTATTTTTTTGTCTTATTTAATGGTATAATATTAAAGATTCCCCCTCTGAAGCAACAATGAAATGCTGTGGAATAATGACTGTTCTGTTTTGTTTTCTCAATATATGATTCTGGAGCTATTCATATAAGTGAGGAAAAAATCCTAAAAATTACACTTTTACCTTACTCTATATAAAAAAAATTAGTTAAAGATTGTTCATAAATATGTGTCAAATTAAAATAAACTTCAAAAAAATATATGGAAAAATTTCTTCATGACCTTTGAGTAGACAAAAATTTCTTAAACAGGGCATAAAAGACAGTAACTACAATAGAGTAGAAACATAATTAAGTTTCATTAAAATGACAAAAAATTTTGTTTATTAACTATCAGCAGTAAAGAGAAAAGTTATAGACTAGGATATTTTCATTATCTATCTATCAATCATTTATCTATCTATCTATCTATCTATCTATCTATCTATCTATCATCTATCTATCTATCATCTCTCTATCATTTTTTATCTAATCTACCTGCCGATAGATTTATACCCAGAATGCATAAAGAAAAAATAGGCAAAACACTTGAACAAGTACCACACAAAGAGACTATCCAAACTGTTAATGAGCATATGAAAAGATAGTTATCATCATTATTAATAGGGAAATGAAAAGAAAAATCACAATACACTATTATATATCCACTATAAGACTAAAAAAATAAAGACTGAAAAAACTGAGGTTTGGAAAGGATAAACATAATTTTGAAAAACTATTAGACAATAACTACTGAAGTTAAACATAACACCTACTATATGATTTAGCAATTCTACTTTAAGTATATTGTCAAAAGAAATGAGTATATATGCCCAATGGAAGACATGTACAAGAATGTTCTAGCAGCTTTATACATTATAGTAAAAAAATTTAAAACAACTCAAATATACATTATCAAGAGAATGCAATATTAATCTATCATGTACTCTTATAATAAAATACAAAACAATAATTAAAAATGAATAAACTATTGCTACACACAACAAGATTGATAAACCCCATACCTTGTGTGGAGCTAAGAAAGACATCATAAAACTGTTTGATTTATATTGAATTCAGAACAGGCAAAATGAATTGATGTTGTTAGAGTCATAAGAGTGATTACCTTTGAGTGGGTGGGTAAAGTGTCAGGAGAGAATTTTCTGAGGTGAAAAAAATGTTTTATATCCTGATCTGAATGTTGGTATCTTATATGTATTCATATGTTCAAAGTCACAGAACTGTACACTTCAGAAGTTTATACTTTCTCACTTTCTCATCTCATGTATATTTTAGATATATTTTTTTTTCTTTTTTTGATATTCTTTTTTTAAATTAACTTTAATGGGGTGACACCAATAAATCAGGGTACATATGTACAATGAAAACATCTCCAGATTATCTTATCATTCAATTGTGCTGCATACCCATTACCCAAAGTCAAATTGTCCTCTGTCAACTTCTATCTGGTTTTCTCTGTACCCCTCCCCTTCTCCTTATCCCACCCTTCCCTCCCCCCATCCCGTAACCACCTCACTCTTGTCCATGTCTCATATTCTCACTTTTATGTCCCACCTATGTATGAAATCATGCTGTGCTCAGTTCTTGTGTTTTTTTTTTTCTGATTCACTTATTTCACTCCGTAAAATGTTATCAAGATACATCCATTTTGTTGTAAATGATCTGATGTCATCATTTCTTATGGCTGAATAGTGTTCCATAGTATATATGTACCAAAGCTTTTTAATCCACTCGTCTTCTGACGGACACTTGGGCTGTTTCCAGATCTTCGCTATTGTGAACAATGCTGCCACGAACATGGGGGCGCATTTCTTCTTTTTGAACAGTGTTATGGTGTTCTTAGGGTATATTCCTAAAAGTGGGAAAGCCGGGTCAAAAGGCAGTTCGATTTTTAATTTTTTGAGGAATCTCCAAACTGTTTTCAAGGACGTGAAATGTCAAAAAGATAATATTGAGCATATATACAGGGGTTGGCAAAAATAGGTTTACAGGTGTTTGTATGGAAAATAATACAACAATTAATAAATAACAATACAAAAATAACCAGTGTTTTGCATACTCACAACAATAAACCTACTTTTTCCCACTCTGCATGCTACTGTAAGAAGAATATTACAAAAGGAGAGTAACATGCTTTATTCATATCTAAAAAGTATTTTGACTGCACTGCAAAAAAGAAAAGGTCAATCTGCACAATATATTTTATGAACAGAAAAAACTTATTTGGTGATGAATTTTAATCCTTTGGAAAAAATGTGTAAGTAATTCAGGAGTATAACTAAAAATATGGAAAACTGGAAAGGTAGCATGTATATATAATTATCCTATTAATTTTTTATATATCTGTGCATAATTTAATACTTCTTAGGATGCTTGTTTAACAACCCCTATTTTTTAAAAGAAGAAATTAGGTCTATTAAAAATTGATTCAATTTTTCCTTACCCTTTGTAATTTACAGTAAACCATGTATCATTCTGAAGCTATATGATTTAAAATATTTTTATAGTTAACTTTACCATGCAGTTATATAAATATTTTTTAAAAATGATCAGTAATGGAGATAACTATACTTGATAAAACATAACTCACTGAATTCAGTAAGGAAGAATAGAACAAATTTTTACTGATAAATATCAAGATTAAACTTCATTTTAAACTTTATATTTTGGGTGTTCAAAGATGTAATTTTTCACATGATGGCTATTTCTTATATTTCTTTATAGAGTTTTTATATAAAAAATGTTCATTATATGCTGCTATAATTTGTAATAAATCAACTCTTTGAACCATTTAAAACTGAATAAGTTCAGTCTTGTGCTAACATAACCAAAATTTTACTATTTCGTGGCAATACATCTTCTTTTTTTTAATTTTCTAACTGTTTTTTTAAAATTTTTATTTTATTCATTTTAGAGAGGAGACAGAGAGAGAGAGAGAGAAAGGGGGGAGGAGCTGGAAGCATCAACTCCCATATGTGCCTTGACCAGACCAGTGCAGGGTTTTGAACTGGCGACCTCAGTGTTCCCAGGTTGACGCTTTATCCACTGCGCCACCACAGGTCAGGCAGCAATACATCTCTTATACAGACATTTGCAACTACACACGCACACCCACACACATGCACACATACTCATCCACATCACATTCACACGTATACACTCACACAACAAAAAGCAAAGGTCAATTTTAAAAATTGTCAAATATAAAAACTTATCTCACTATTTTATAAACTGCTAAAAATTAAAAATATATATATATTTGCATTAAATGTTGAATCCAAATTTTTAAGAAGCCAATATTATAAGTATGCCATAGCAGATTCAAGCTTCTACTTAAATTATGTACAAAACCATAACAAATATCATATGCAAACATCTAGATTATCTTTATCTATGAGAAACTAAAGAATAAGGATATATCTTAAGCAGTGAAAATGTAGGCTAGGATCATAAAATAGAAAAATATACAAAAGCAAAATATGTTGGCAAGAAAAGTAGGGTGAATTTTATTTTGCCTTTCCACCCCCCTTTTTAAATTTGTTTTCAACTATAGTTGACATACATCCTCTTCCTTTTTTTTTTACAGAATAGCTATTATTTAGATATTTATTAATATCCACTTAGATAACAGATAAATAGTAGTTAGGGGAACTTTCCAATTGATCTATTACTATTAAAAGTGTATTAATATTTTGCCTTACCAGAAGGTAGTACAATGGATAGAGTGTCAGACTGGGATGCAGTTCAAATCCCTGAGTTCACCAGCTTGAGCATGGGCTCTTCAAGTTTGAGCACAGGGTTGCTGGTTTGAGTCAAGTCTTGAGCAACTGGTCACTGACTCGACAGGAGTGCCCTGCTCAAGGCACACATGAGAAAGCAATCAATGAACAAGTATGGTGCTGCAATAAAGAATTGATGCTTCTCATCTCTCTCCCTTTCTGTCTGTTTGTCTCCCCCCCCCCTCTCTCTTGCTAAAGAAAAAAAAGGTTATTACTATTTTAACTTCTTTTAGTGGAAAAATGCAGTGGATTTTTAAGGTATATATCTAAATAACTTTCTAATACTATTATGTAAATATTATTTACCTAGATACCAAACTGAATATTAATTGCTTTCCAAACAATAGGTTTACTATAAAGCATGCATAATGACTTTAGAAAAAAAAATGTAATTATCAATAATACCCCAACAAGAACATCCTTCATATGTTTTTTTTTTTTAAATCCCTATACTTAATAAGCTTCTAACTGACTTTTGCTACAAATACATCAGGACATGTTGTCTTGATCTATTTCCAGAAAACATTAAACCACTGCTTTCAACAAGCTGTTCTCATTTATAATACAATGCATTTGTAGTGCTGGCAAATGGAAAATCCCAGAGTGGTTGAATAAACAGGAAGCTTCATCCTGTGTTAACAATCCCAGGACCCCATTGTAAAGAAATGGTCCTTTCAAGAACATGCACAAACATGCAGTTTGATATTTGGCAGAAAACTTGCAAATTTTAGTCCCAATCCATTTAGTAACTTTATGGTTTTTCATATACACAAGCTTGTGACTTTGGGAATATTTATGAAAAAAAAATTGTATGTACACACATATATGTATATAAATATATATGTGTATGTATAGATAATATATCATTATGCATATACATAAATCATATATATTCCATATATTATTTAATAGAAGTTCTTAGGGCTATATACAATGAGCTCTTCAGTTATAGAAAATATGAGCATAGTATAAAATGGAGTGGAACTATGCTGGGTATAGTTATCAATTGGTATTGAAGCAATATTCAAAGGACATTATAATTTAAATAGTTATGAATATCAAAACATATTTACAGTAGCAAATGCCACTAGCCCTTAAGTTCTTTGTAATTCCATAACCATCTTAACAGAAAGTAGCAAGGTCTAGTTACAGTATTATACTGTGATTACACTGAAATACATTGTTTTCAAAAAACAAAATAAAACAATGTGGCAACTTGCCAATTCTAGACCTATTCTGAGTATGTCTAAATAATCTGATACTACTTTGCAAATGCAGTACACATCCTATAACATTTTTTTAAAATATCTGTTAATCCTGACCAGGCAGTGGTGCAGTAGATAGGGCATCAGACTGTGACTCAGAGAACCCAGATTTGAAACTCCAAGGTTGCTGGCTTGAGCAAGAGGTCACTCACTCTACTGTAGACCCCCCGCCCCCATCAAGACACATACGAGAAAGCAATCAATAAACAACTAAGGAGTCGCAAGGAAGAATTGATGTTTCTCATCTCTCTTCTTTCTGTCTGTGTGTCCCTATCTGTCCCTCTTTTTGTCTCTCTCTCTGTCTCTGTCATAAAAAAAATGTAAATTCTACCTATTATGAAACAAGCTTCATGTCAGAAGTTTATTTTGCAGCATTGTTTGATAAGCATGAAAAAGTTTCTTAAATTAGTAAGAATCTCTTTATGGAACTATGCAAGTAATCAAAGTTTTGAGTCTGGAAACTTCAGGGAACAGTTAAAAACAAAATTGTTTTCACCATGAAATTAATGAAGCTTAACAGTTAGGGTTCCTAAGTTTTCAAGGTCTTGGGAGGAGCTTTAGCAATCTGTATACATAGTCACATACTTCTTATACTGACAAAGTAAAAAAATTTTTATGCTTTTTGTTACACAGATTTTCCAAACGATATAAACCAGATTCCCTGCAGAATCTGGGTCTGTCCTGATTCTAAAATTATCTATGGTACACTTTCATTATCAATAAGTCTTAATAAATTTTTGTTTAATAATGCTCCCCAAAGTAAGAATCTCTTTAATTAGTGTAAAACCAGGAGCCAAGGCTACCATCACAGCCGCCCGGCCACTGCAGGTTCTCATTTGATTCTGAAGTCAGTAGTGAAACAACGGAGCCAAGAACTGGTGAGCTATCAGCTTTAATTCTAGCTTGCACCTGGCAGGCAAGCAAAAACACACACTGGGCTGCAAAACCCACTCATTCAGTGCTCACAAAGCTACTGACTTATCCAAGTTTCATAGCATCAAAGGTTTCTAGCTCACCAGACTTATTCACCTCTGTTCCTCCTCTCCTCTTGCACAAACTCTGCACAAACTGGCTTCTCCCTCAGCACTCCACCATCTTGGCTGATTCTCCTCTCCTCCATGTGGCCTTAATCTACTCTCCTCTCTAATGTTAACCTCAGGAACTGAGAGAGAGCAAGCTCCCGGTCTGCCCCACTTTATATTGTAGAAATTCAAGCCCTTAATCTAATCTACAAATAAGAAAGTCTCTGATACAAAGTCATCCATCTGAGGCATAATGGGATTCCTCAGGAGAATGCACCACCCCACATCATCCAATCAGTCAAGGGTGTGGGGAAAAGCTTACTTTTAAAACTAAACCTTAGGCTATAACAAGCTGGCCTGTCCCCACACTCATCCCAAGCATAAGGGCAAAGAATATCACCTGGGTGATGGGTTTCCATGTGAGCAGCACCATTTTTAACAAAGTGAGCATAATATATTTTATCTGCCCAACAATTAGAATCATAGACCCCATTATCTATTTTAATTAATTCTATATTTGCTTATTTATCTCCATGTATCTTCAGTTATAGTGAAAGTATGTTTTGTTTAACAAGCTGATTTTGGACATACAAGCAAAGAATTATCATGAATAAACTCATTCATACAATACTTTAAATTCATTTTATATAATCCTTAGATTATGTTGTATACTTTATGTAGGTGTATATAACAAGTAGTGAAACCAAACTCCCTTAAATCATGGGAGGAGGCCTGGAAATCTTTTTTACTTCATATCATATAATGTTCAGTGCTTTAAAGATGCCCTAGGGTCATAACAATGATACATTTTAATTATAGGTGGACATCCATGTGGTAATAAAGGCAATGGTTTGGGGTATGAATGAAAAATTTAACAAAAGACAATATATTAAGTTTATTTTAAAAAAGTATAATTTTGAACATGCAAGCCTTCTCACAGCTTTCTAGCAATACAAAAAATCCTGAGAGGAACATGATGTGGGAAAGGATCTTAGTGTTAAATATAATCAGATCATCATCTAATAGAAGGTAACATTCTTCTATGTAATTGATTTTAAAAACTGAATTCAAAAGGGTATTTTGATGATTGGCTTTAAGGTTATGAGTACTTGAACACTTATAAAAGCATAAGGGGTAGATGGGTTTGTATTGTCTGCATATGTAGAATTACAGAGTTGAAAGACAAACATAGGCCCCGGGGAATGATTCAGCCTTGATTCATACTGGTGCTGCTTCAGCCACTTTAAGAAAACAGATGCTCTTCTAAAGTTATGCATTTGTCACTTTTTTTGACACTAGAAATCTCTCAGTTATGTATTTAAAAAATCTGAGATGTAATATTTGAGAAACTGGAAAGAAAATAAAACATATTTCTCTAATCAACCACAGAAGCTGTTGGCTTGTAAATCTCTTGCCTTAAGGTTAACTGATGATTATCAAAAGAAAAGAAATGAAGAAAAGAAAGGAAAGGAAAAGAAAAGAAAGAAAGAAAAGAAAAGTATGTCTGAGCCATTACAAAAGAGGTTTCAGTTCCCCATCACCTCCATGACCCTTCCAAGCCGTAAATAAACATGCATTCAGTGAACAGACAATGCCTTCAATTCTAACTACAATTTCAAGGTAAGTTCTCTATGTTACCTCCTCTTGCCATTCTGTCCATCCTAATTCAGGGGAAACCCCTGGAGACAGTTTAAATAAAACTGAAAAGAGAAACAGTAGCTCAAAGCAAAACCTCAACCTTAAAAATCAAGATAAAACAAACAAACATACGAACAAAATTATGCAGCAAAACAGCAGTCAGGTCTCGAGCAATACGGAAGATATTAAATTTATTTCTGGAAACCCAGTACTATATAGGTCCATGTAAGTGGAAAGAGCCAAATGGCTCACAGATTTGGGATTTATTTAATGAAAGTGAATTGGTTCTCTGTACAGATATAAAAGATTAACAGACTCTTATTTCTGCTGTCCGTAGCATGTTATATTAATAACTATCTTTGTGTACACTAGTATTAAAAATTATAGGTGTTAGTTTATTCTTGGTGTTGGCTGCTTTTTATTTTTAGGAATACATTGGATTTTACAAAATAATTATTAATAAATGTATGAGGTTTAAAGTGGAATTAATTTCAAACAGCACTTTCATTAATAAATATATTGGCATAAATAATTTGATTTGAAAATACAAAGTCGCCTAAATGATTAAGGGACTATAATTTTCTTATTGGGTAACATAAGTTAAAGTAATAAATGAGTATTAATTGTTTTCCTTAACAAAAACATTTATTAACGATGATAACAATATTTATTGTTTCTATTCAGGTCAGAAATTACTCTAACTTCTTACATCTCACTCAATAAAATGTCAGTAAAAACCTCTGTAAACTGTTAGATTGAAATGAGTGGCATCTATATAAAAATGGTATTGCTAAATGAACTAGAATTACATCTTATTTAAGTTTCATATTATAATGCTCTAACAAAACAAAGAAAATATTGTGTAATAAATGTAAAACGCCTTCATTCTGACATAGAACAATTGAATGCCCCAAACATGGTGCATAAGCAGGGGCATATATACAGTATTTCAGTTACCTGCACTTTAAGATTAAAAAATTTTATTTAAAAATTTATTCATGACCACTAAAAAAGCAATAATATTAAAATTAACACAATTTCCACAGCATTATTACTACTATAGTATACCAAAAGAAGTACTAAGTTACAAAGACCAACACAAAGGATAGCCAAATAAAAATATAAATTCAGTCTATAAACTATATATGGAATTGCATACTTAAGTATCTATTAAGTTATTTATAAATCAATTATAAAATTTCAATATTAAAATACAATGGCATTTTATTATATTTTATTTAAGTAGCAAAAATATATTATTACTATTATGATATTCAGAGAACACATATTATGTATTAAAATAATCAAATATAGCAGTGAATGATTATTGTTTTCAAAATTTGTATGAAATAATGTAATAAGATAATGCACCGATGTCATTTCAGAAAGCTTTTATACTGCTCACAGAGAATCAGGAAAATTTAACTGTTATAATTAAATAGTCCCTTTGATATGATTAAAAGTCATCAATCATTTTTTCCACAGCACAAGAAAGTAAGTAGCATCAAAGTTAAGTGACATGACAATGATTATACAGGTGGTGACACAGATGAGAATAGAACTCAGTGTCCAGACTTTGGATACAGAATTTTAATTACATTGGTGTTCCTCAAAGACAATTTTCTCAACAATGAAATAGTTTTAGTTTATGATGATAAGATTTCTAAATCCTTAAGCAAAATTACTAGGACTACTAGGGATAATCTGCTATGTGATGTGATTCCCTCCGATAAACCATCAGAAAATGTAATTGTGTGTGTATGTGTGTGTGTGTGTGCACGTGTGTGCGCATGCGTGTGCTTGAGCATGTGTGATAGAGAAAGTGAGAGAGCGAAAGAAAAAATTTTGTGAGAAAAAGGAAAAAGGCAGTGGTAGAAATTAAGAGTCTGTAATTTCTATCTCTATTGTCTCTGATCTTTGCAAAGTCCAAAAACATCTTTTAAAAAATTAAACTACAATTTTAACACTAAAGTGACAAAATCTGAAATAGTAATTACAATATTTTAAAAATATTTTTACATTAACTGTATTACAGATCTAACTGAATCTTAACGAACACATATTATTTTATTTATACTTGATTAAGTTTTCACTGCTGTAATGAGCTGCCAGAATGAGTCCTGACAGTATTTAGCTTTAGTTACTTCCCAGCATCCTAACTTTAAACTACCAGAGGGAGAGGGTGTGGGGAGGCAGAAAAGGTTAGTTTAAAGAGGACAAAAAGCGATGGAAGGAGACTTGAGGTAGTGAACATACAACAGAGGATATATTATAGATTTGCATACCTGAAACCTATATAATTTTATTAACCATTGTCACCCCAAGAAATTCAATAAAAATAAGTAAATTATGGCTCCACCATACAAAATATAAGGTAAATATAAAAAAGCAGCAGCATATTATGGCAGAAGGCTAAAAGCAAAGTTCAAATTTTATCTTTGTCATTAATGGCTTTAAGGCCTTAAGCTAGGGTTTCTTTTTTTTATCCTCCCTGAGCCTTTTATTTTTTCTGTAAAATGATCTTAGTGTCAACAACTCTCACGGGTCAGAGATTTTATCCTACTCGTAAGTTAGTATGTCAGTCTGCCACATTTTCATAAAGACTGGCAGTGGACATGAGACTCTTGGTTCAGAGAAAATTACTTTATTATGCATTACATGCACTTTATAGTCTCACCAGTTACTTTTCCATCCCGAGAAACATGGGCAGTGTTAAATGGCCACGAGCTTGCTGCAAAGTGAGCTTATGTTACCGTGGAGGTTCCTTCAGTATATATGTATATATATATATATATTATTTGCACCAGAGGGAGATCTTATCTTGATTATACTGGACTCCATCAAATCTGACTCTTACAGTGAAGGAAGATACCATGTCTCTCTTCCAATTGTGTTTGCTTTAGAAACATCCTTGAAAAGATAGTCAAGGACAAAAGTTGTCACAGATGTGCAGAAACACCATGGATAATTGGTCCCCAACAGGTAATAACATCATCTTTGTGACAATGAACAGCCACAGTGTATGAATAACGGCACTTAAAAATGTAAAAATTATACTAAGTGAAATAAATAAATCATAAAAAGCTAAGAACTATATGATTTCATGCATAGGTGGGATATAAAACTGAGACTCATGGACATACACGGGATCCTAGGGTTACGATAGTCTCAGTTTACAATGTTTCGAGTTTAGGATGCTCACTCCCATAAAACAAAAAAAATTGAGATATGCGTGTGTTTCAGCTTATGCCATTAGTGTTGTATGTATGGACTATGTGGGCAAACTAATTTTGTTACACATGACATACGAATGAGGGAGTTGTCATCCCCGACTACGCTAACCTATGCCATCTTGGACTGTTAAAAGCGCAAGTGTTCCGTTTGCGTTGCTTTATTTGCAGACATTTTGACCCTTATCATAGCTTCTCAATGAAAGTTAGAGTTTTCATATAATAGTGCTTCAAAGAGGAGGAAAGCCATCACAATGGATGTCACAGAGCTATTGGTATCACATGGAGAGGAGCTGTCTGGTCAGGACCTCACTCAGCCAGAGAAGCAGCTAATTGAAGAGAAAGAGATAGAAACCCCAGAACACAAGAGATTTACTACCAAGGGGTCTGGCAGAAGGTTTTTCTATAGTAGAGGATGGGGGGCAAAATTTCAGGCTGAAGACCCACCGATGACAGATTCAGTAAGGTGTGCAGAGCTGTTATGGATGCCTTGCAATGCTATAGGCAGATTTTGGAAGAGAAAAAGTCAGCAACCTTTCAGACTAGCCCGGAACAATTCTTTAAGAAGGTAGAAAGACCTGCAATAGATCCTATACCCTAGCTCAGGGGTGCCCACACTTTTTCAGCTTGCGAGCTACTTATAAGATGACCAAGTCAAAATGATCTACCTACAATAAAAATGCAAAACATAAATTTATTTCTTCTATATTATCATTATTTAAGTTACTATTATTACTATTTAATATTGTGTATTCTTCTTTCACCTTTCTCCTTCTCAGCTCTCTTTTTGGAGGAAAGTTGACATCATAGTTTTTATGAACAGTCCAAAAAAGCCGCTCCACATTTCCCTTCTTTGGAATAGCAATGTCACACAGACAGATGAGGCAAACGAACTTAGAATATGACATTGTGAAAAAAATCCCCTCCCATTCTGTATGAAAGTGGTAGGTTTTAGGCTTCTTACTTGGACCAGCTTACAGAACTCATTTTTATACCCTTTGTTGTATTTAGTTTAAATAAATTGAAGGCTAACTACGCAGCAATGTAACTGAACTAGTTAGCGCAGTTTAACGCGCATGCGTAGGGTGTCAAAAGTTCAGACGTCAGATTGGCTACCCTGTATGCCAATCAAAAGACAAATGTCTTTTTAATGTCATTCAAACTACCCACACTTCCTTTGCAATCGACCAGTGAATCACGATCGACGTATTGAGCACCCCTGCCTAGCTGCTTCTCTACATGAAACACCTGTGGTAAAGGTAGAATCATCTCGAGTGTCTCCTGCATGTTCTTTAGGCAATCCTGATTCACCTGAGCCAGTATCACCAGCACCTTCTGCAGGTTCTCCTGACTCTCCAGCTTCCTCCTCCCAATAGGTCACTGTCTCCCACCTTGCAATACCCCTTCCAGTGTGCAAGCCAATGAAAGGAATTAAAGTAAGAAATTTTTTTACACGCACTTTTTGTCATTTTTTCTGTTACTACACTACAGTGAGTACAATATATTTATGTCATTTTCTTTTTTCTGTGGCTTAGTTGTGTTTTTATGTTCTAGATTATGATTTTACAATTGTGTTAGGATAGGTAAGTGACTTAGGCTAGGGTATATTTCAACTTACACCAAATTTTGGGTCATGTCACTGTTGTTGGAATGGAACTGTGTCAGAACTGAGGACCCTGTAGATAAAAGTGAAGTGGTTACCAGGAGCATAACATGGAAGAAAAGGATGGGAGGAAGGGACTAAAGAAGGACAGATATACAATGCTGAAAACTGATTTGATGTTGGGTGAAGGGTATACAACATAATCAACAGTTCAAATGCTATAGAAATGTTTACTTGAAACCTATGTACTCGTATTGATCAATGTCACCCTGTTAAATTTTATTATCTAATTAAATTTTTTTAAAAAGGCAAAAAATGTGAAAATTGCATTTTGTTATATTAATATTAGTTTTCACTACTAAAATTTTTCTTTAAAAATAGCTTTTGTGTAGTAAAGTGATGAAAATTAAAATTTTATAAAGGTGCTAAAATAATCTAATTTTTAGAGTAATTCTCTATAAAGCCTGATACCTTGAACATATGTAATTAATCTATAAAATAAATAAGTCAGCAAGTAGCAGTTGACTGTCTTTAGTGCACCCATGTCTCTGATTAAATAGCATCTGGAAGTTACATAATTCATCACAATCAAGGAATAACTGACTCATGATGTTTTTGTTTTTAAAAGGGAACTAAAATATTTTTATATGAAATTATATATTTATAATCCTATATCATCCTTTCCAAAGTCCAGAAAAAAATGGGGAAAGAAACACTGTTAGCTCTAACTGGTAGAAGAACAAAAATCAAAACAAAAAACAAAAATGCTGCCTGACCAGGCGGTGGCGCAGTGGATAGAGCATCGGACTGGGATGCGGAAGACCCAGGTTCGAAACCCTGAGCTCGCCAGCTTGAGCGCGGGCTCATCTGGCTTGAGCAAAAAAAACTCACCAGCTTGGACCCAAGGTCGCTGGCTCCAGCAAGGGGTTGCTCGGTCTGCTGAAGGTCCGCGGTCAAGGCACATGTAAGAAAGCAATCAATGAACAACTAAGGTGTCATAATGACAATGAAAAACTAATGATTGGATGCTTCTCACCTCTCTCCATTCTTGTCTTTCTATCCCTATCTATCCCTCTCTCTGACTCTCTCTCTCTGTCCCTGTAAAAATAGAACAATTTAAAAAAACCATCTAAAAAAATCAAAAAACAAAAAAGCTAACTAACCTGTATTGGAGAGGTATTTAGAAAGAAAGCATGATAGAAAACGTCCATTTCTATCAGTGAAATGAATTCCACTAATTACCAGGAATAGTGATTTTCTACACACTTTGCAGAATTTGCAGAACATTTAATATGACCTAAAAATTATCTGACTAAAAAGCTTATCTTCCTCTGATGACCATACTAAGTAAAGCATGAACTATTTCTCATTTGCTATAGGAAATAGGTGGTTAAAAGCTCAAGAAGTATTAAAATGTAAAAAGCTAAGATTGTATTATGTAATAAAATCACACTGGGTCATGATAAAGCATTCCATCAAGGTTTGCAATGGTGTTAAATCCCTTTAAGCAAAACATGTATTCACAAAGTACAGGTATAGAACATTTGAACAATTGAGACAAAAAGTATTATTAAAGCGCAGCAATAGTCCCTGGCCAGTTGGCTCAATGATAGAGCCTCTGCCAGCATGTGGAAGTCCTAGGTTCAATTCCCGGTCAGGGCACACAAGAGAAGCAATCATTTGCTTCTCTACCACTCTATCCCTCCCTCTTTGTCTATCTTTCTCTCTTCCCCCCCACAACCCCCAGTCATAGCTCAAATAGTTCGAGCAAATTTAATTGAGGGACCTGAGGATGGCTCCACGGCCTTGCCTCAGGCGCTAAAATAGCTTGGTTGCCGAGCAATGAAGAGGTGGCCAGATGGGCAAAGCATCACCTGTGTGGGGTGGATCCCAGTCAGGGTATGTGCGAGAAAGAGTCTGTCTCTGCCTCCCCACCTCTCACTGAATTAAAAAGAAACAGTGCAGCAATAAATCATAAAGGGTGGATATCTGAAAAATGAATAGCTGTCCCCTGAGTGTGAAGTTTAATAAACAGAGGTGCTACAGAGTACACATAACTAGTAATAATAATTTAAAATTATAACAATAATAATATTCATAAGTTGTGTAAAACAAGATTTTCAGAGATTTGACTACAAATGGCAGTCATGTGTAAGTGACAGTTCAATTACAACAGCTTCAAAAATTCTATTTTTAAGTAAAAACTTTTTATAAAATGGTGAAAACAATTTATATTAATTTGCTCTGGTTTCAGTATGTTCAACTCTTTTGAATGCTATTGTTAAAGTTGAATAAGGCTAAAAATTTATAAAATCACATTTGCATTGTTTAATATATTATTTAATCACTTGACAGGATATATTTAGTGTTCTATATTTAATCATGCTAATGATAATTTTTATAACAGCAAAATCAAATAAACCACATCCAATGAATATGCAAGTTATAACATACCCTTATTTTTAAGAGATACGTAGGTTTGTAAGTTACTTTTTGCATAGCAGTATCAGTGAAGGTGGGTCACAAATAGGAAGTGAGAAAGAAATGTAGAGCAAAGACTTTTTGGCCAAACAAGGATAATGGCAACTTTAGAGTAAAAAGAGTTGCCTAAGGGATCAGAATAATAAAATGCTGCAGTGTAAGAAAGCAGAGAAACATTTGGAGGTCCAATTTATTTTTAGCATTAGGAGTTGAATCAAATTGCAAGGTCTGAGAGAATGAATGAAAAGCAATGGAAGTAAATACTACTGACTTCTCTCAGTTAATGACAGTTCTATTCCACTTAAAGTTGCTCAGAAAAATAGCTTGGAGTTGTCCTTCACCCTTCCTTCTGCTCTCACACTCCCTATCCAATTTTTCAAAAATTACTCTACTTCTGTCTTCAAAATATATTCTGAATATAACATCGCTTTACTGTCTGAATGTCTAACACTCTGGATTATACCAATTGACTGACATTTGGTACTTTGCTCTGATACTTTCAGCCTTAGAAAGTGTCTTCTCAATCCAGCCACCAGAATAATTTTATTAAAAAGTAATTCAGATATTGTTATGTTCTCTGCTCAAAATATTCAATATTTTTCATCTGTTTTGAAGTCAAAGCCATCTCCTTATAATAGACAAACAACCTGTGCTTGCACATCCCCCTTACCTTTGAGACCCGATCTTCTATTTACTTCTTGCTAATTCTAGCTATTCAGATCTCCTAAGTGATGGCTAAGGACTCCTAGATCCCTGCTTCACACAGCTAACAGAATATAAGTTCCAAGAAGGAAGGAATATTTATTTTTCTAGCACATAAAATAGTTCCTAACAATGAGTACATTTTTAATACATACTTGTTGGCTGGATGGATGGAGAATAGAAGAAAAAAAGACACACTCACATGCACATACACAAAACCCTGATGAATTCTTAATAGAGAAACATCAGTCCACAAGGATCTAACTTTCATAAGACAAAATTTTTGCATTTCACCATTTGTTAGGTCATGTTTATATGAATCTAACTGGCAACCTTTCATGATAAATTCTGTTTCTTGAGTCTCCTAATTAACTTATTAAAATCTTTTCACATAATCTTGATCAAGCTCCTTGACTCTCTGTGTGCTTTAACATCTAGGATTCATTTACTTTATATACTTATTAAATATATCTGATAATAGACATTTAAGCAATATGCATTATGTATTTATTATGATGTGCCAGCTACTCTGATGTATAGAAACAAGTTAAGAGAAAGAAAGAAAACCCTATCCTTGAAATCTTACAGCATAATTGAGGAGCAAGACATGCACACATAATAAGATAGAATGCAAGATAAAAATATAAAAATTAAATTAAAGAAGGCCTGACATGTGGTGGCGCAGTGGACAAAGCGTCGACCTGGGAACACTGAGGTCGCCAGTTCAAAACCCTGCACTGGTCTGGTCCAGGCACATATGGGAGTTGAGCTTCCAGCTCCTCCCCCCTTTCTCTTTCTCTCTCTCTCTCACTCTCTCTCTCACTCCGTGTCTCCTCTTTAAAATGAATAAAATAAAAATAAAAAAAACATTAAAAAAAAATTAAAGAAGGAATAAAATCCAACTGAGTGGGGTTAGAAATGTCTACACTAAGATGGCCAAGGTGTAATAGTTGCATGAAAATTCCATTCTCAAATAAAGTAACTTATAAGTTTGGTGGTAGTTTGAAAACCAACAGTAATTATATAAATAACCGAACTTCATCAGCTTTTTAGTGTTATATCATTCTAAGAAAAATTGTTTAAATAAAATAAAACCACATCTAATAAACTGATTTAAAAATAAATTAGTTGATATCCTAGAAACATATCATATATGCTTTATATTGGTTAGGTCTACAATAATGAGCCAACTGTAAACTGTATAGTAGATTGAGTGAACTTTTTTTTTTTTTTTTACAGGGACAGAGAGAGAGAGTCAGAGAGAGGGATAGTAGGGACAGACAGACAGGAACAGAGAGAGATGAGAAGCATCAGTCATCAGTTTTTCATTGCCACACCTTAGTTGTTCATTGATTGCTTTCTCACATGTGCCTTTACCGAAGGCCTTCAACAGACCAAGCAACCCCTTGCTTGAGCCAGCGACCTTGGGTCCAAGCTGGCGAGCTTTTGCTCAAGCCAGATGGGCCTACACTCAAGCTGGCGACCTTGGGGCCTTGAACCTGGATCCTCCGCATCTCAGTCCGACGCTCTATCCACTGCGCCACCGCCTGGTCAGGCAGATTGAGTGACCTTTAGAGTTATTTAACTCCCATTGTTCATGAATATGAATTGGATTCAAATGGAATGGTAAACTAATTATATTTCCTCAATACATTATATAAAATAATTGTGAACTTAAAAATTTGTATTTATTTACTTTCTTCACAGAGTATTAAATATGATTTCATAAATCATTTTGCCTGAAGTGTCATGCAGCAGCCCAGTTTAAAAGACACAATCTGAGGTTAGAGAAAGGGAGAAGAGAAGGATATCTTACAACAGGACAGTAGCATTAGCACTGGGAAAAAATCCCTTGTGCTAAGAATGTTAATTGTAGAATATTTATGGAGTTGTTACAACTAAGCTTGGAAAACATTTAGGGGATAACCATTGTTTGAACATAGAATTTTAAGGTTAAGATGTTGTAGTAATTTTTTGAAATATGGCTTTTTAAAATATGATACTATTGCCTGACCTGTGGTGGCGCAGTGGATAAAGCGTCGACCTGGGAACACTGAGGTCGCCAGTTCAAAACCCTGCACTGGTCTGGTCAAGGCACATATGGGAGTTGATGCTTCCAGCTCCAACCCCCTTTCTCTCTCTCTCTCTCTCTCTCTCTCTCTCTCTCTCTCACTCTGTGTCTCCTCTCTAAAATGAATTTAAAAAAATTAAAAAAAATATGATACTATTAATACTGTTCTTCCCTATTGGCTAGTCACTCCATTAGGGAGCAGAAGAGGAATCACCTACTCTTAATGGATTTTATAATAATCCAGAACAAAAATAATATAGATATATTATGTTCCCAAAGACCATAGTCACATTCTATACAATTAATATATTGTGAATATAAAATGAAAGGATAGTTATTTTTAATTATAAACAGGATCTAATGTGTATAGTGCAAGAGCCAGAGAGTTAGGAAGAGCTACTAGTGAAGTAAAATCTAAACAAGAATGGTGTAGAGCTGACCATTTTCTTTTTCTCATTAACTAGTCATGGAGTACCTTTCAAGCTGTTTTTGACATTTTATTTTTTAAAAGAAAATAAATCTGTCCAGGTCATTTTCCTCCTAGATGTTTCTCTCTTAGACACTTTCATGAAAAGTTACAAGAATTTTTTAACATGGCCCTAAAAATAAGTATCATTCTTTAAAATTTGACAATTATTTTGTCATGACTGTATTCATTTATGAATTAAGATTCCTAAGCAGTTTTAATAAATCTATACCTTTAAATTTTCTGTTTTGGCACTCTTGTAGATATATAGACAAAGTTCCACTATAAATCTGATTAGCTTTAAATACAGAGCGCCTACATCGTAAATGACTTAAAAGTTAAAATCTTTTAATATGCATTGATAAATACAAAATTTCCTTCATATACAGAAAATGTTCCTTTTTGTTAAATTGAACATTTAATAATAAACAATAATGCAATGAGAAATGTGTTTTTTTCCTATAAAATTCTTATTTTATGGAGGTAAGCAAAAGGAAGTAAACAATATGGAATTTTTTTGTACTGTATAGTCCAATAGCACTTTTTCAACATTATTGAGCTATAATTGACATATAACATTGTGCAAGTTTAAGGTGTTAAGGTGTTGATTTGATACACTTATGTATCATAAAATAATTACCACCATAGTGTTAGTGAACACCACTTTTTCTAAGACATCATATAATTACCATTTCTCTTTGTAGCAAGAACATTTTAAAAAAATGTAGTCTCATAGCAAATTTGAAGTTTCTAATACAGCATTGTTAACTGTAATCACCATGTTGTACATTAGATCACCAGAACTTGTATATCTTATAACAGGAAGTTTATAACCTTTGACCAACATCTTTCCAGCCCCTGAACTACCATACACCTCTCTGTTTTTATTAGTTGATGTTTTTAGATTCCACATATAAGTGAGATTATGCAATATTTGTCTTTGTTTTTTGTTTCATTTTTGCATAATGTTTTCAAGGGACAACCATATTGTCACAAATGACAGAATTTTTTTTTCATAGCTGTATAAAATTTCCATACATATCTCATATATCTCTATTTTCTATCTTTAAACCTATATCTATATCTATATCTATATCTCACATCTTCTTTATCCATTCATCTGTTGACAGACACTGAGGTTGTTTCCATGTCTTGGCACTTATATATAAAGCTGCAATGAACATGGGAGTGTAGATATCTCTTTCAAATTTTATTTTCATTTCTTTTGGATATATACCCAGAAGACAAACAAATGATCAACAGTACATGAAAAAGTACTCAACTTTACTAATCATCAGGAAAATGCAAATCAAAACCATACTGCTATGTCACTTCATACTTGTAGAAATGACTATTATAAAAAAGCAAGTGTTGGCAAATATTTGGATAAAAGAGGAATATTTGTGCACTACTGTTGGAAATATAAAGTGGTGCAACCACCACAGGAAAAAGTGTAGATGTTCTTCAGAAAGAATCAATTTAGCCTGACCAGGCGGTGGCGCACTGGATAGAGCGTCGGACTGGGATGCGGAAGACCCAGGTTTGAGACCCTGAGGTCGCCAGCTTGAGCACGGGGCCCATCTGGCTTGAGCAAAAGCTCGCCAGCTTGGACCCAAGGTCACTGGATCCAGCAAGGGGTTGCTCGGTCTGCTGAAGGCCCGCGGTCAAGGCACGTGTGAGAAAGCAATCAATGAACAACTAAGGTGTCCTAACGGGCAACGAAAAGCTAATGATTGGTTCTTCTCACCTCTCTCTGTTCCTGTCTGTCTGTCCCTATCTATCCCTCTCTCTGACTCTCTCTCTGTCCCTGTAAAAAAAAAAAAAAGAATCAATTTAGGCCCTGGCTAGTAGATCAGTGGATATAATGTCAGCCCAGCTTATGGATATCCCGTTTGATCCCTGGACAGGCTACACAGGAGAAAAGGCCATCTGTTTCTCTCCTCCTCCCTCTTTTCCTTCTCTCCCTTTTCCTTTCTGCATCCAGATGCTCCATTGGTTAGCACCTCAGCCTCAGGAACTAAAAATAGCTCAGTACTTAAGCAACAACCCCAGACAGGATTGCTGGGTGTATCCCAGTTGGAGTGCATGTGGAAGTCTGCCTCACTACCCTCCCTCCTCTCATATAAAACAAAACAAAACAAAACAAATTGTAAAGGAATGATTTCAGTTTGTAACAGGCAGTGAAGCTTCTCTTCCACTCAGTTCTGTTCTTAAAGTTGCACCAAATGTATATATATATTTGATACTCAGTATTCTGTTCCTTAAAAATGTGACATAAAATTAAAATTTCACTTATATTTGAATACTGTTAAACATGTTCATCAGTTGTTTTTTCTTTCTTTGTTTCGATTCTTTTTCGCTTAATTCCTCCAACTCCCTCACCCAAACATTATAATGTATTGCAGTGATAAAAAGACAATATATTTTGTAAAACTGACTCTCTTGTTATAAAAAAATATATATATATTAAAGTATCATCTAGAAAAAAAACTTAAGGTTGTATTATAGCACTATATTTATTAAATGGTTATTACCATGAAATATAATAAATTGTCTTTAAATGCTTTTAAATTTATAAATTGTTTTTCATCATTGAAGTTATATTTAAGTATTGAAAATTATGACAATAATGATTATTTTTAGAAAAAATTGCTTGTGAAGACTATCATCAGGATCACTGATGTTTTATATACAAGGGAATTTTAGGACTAATTTAGCATTTATTTTAATTTCTTTTATATACAGTGACTCAGCAGACTTCCACATGCACCTGGACCAGGATCCATCTGGCAAGCCCACTAGTGCTTCACTCTAGCGATGCTTCACCTACCTGGGGTGTAGCTCCCTGCTCTTAGCACCTAAGGCGGAGGCCATGGAGCCATCCTCAGTGCCTGGGGCTCACTCACTCCAATCAAGCCATGGTTGCCAGAGGGCAAGGAGCAGAGAGAGAGAGAGAGAGAGAGAGAGAGAGAGAGAGAGAGAGAGAGAGGGGTGGAGAAGCAGATGGGCGCTTCTCCTGTGTGCTTTGACTGGGAATCAAACCCGGGATATCCACACACCAGGCTGACTACCACTGAGCCAACTAGCCAGGGCCATTTATTCTCATTTTTATTATATTTATGGTGAAACATTCATTTTTCCACGTTATTCAAAGTAATAAATAAGGATTTACACTAGACCAAAATGGAGTGGGAAGACTAGATTTATGCAACAAACAAAAACCAGACAGAATATAAGAAACAATTTTAAGACATGAGATTTAGACACTAAAGGGCAGTGATTCCTGGGAGATGAAAAACAAATGAGTGAATTCTATGACTATATCCACTTGCTGTCTTACAGCTTGCAAGCTGTGGCACAAGGAGAGGAAACCGAAGCAGAGCCCAGCAAACTCCCTGAGTTGAGGTGAAAGAACTAGGAAACTGGGGTTCCTAAGGGAGTTAGAGTATTCAAGATAGTATCAAAAAAGAAATCCATGGCCTGACCTGTGGTGGTACAGTGGATAAAACGTCGACCTGGGAACACTGAGGTCGCCAGTTCAAAACCCTGCACTGGTCTGGTCAAGGCATATATGGGAGTTGATGCTTCCAGCTCCTCCCTCCTTTCGCTCTCTTTCTCTCTCTCTCTCTCTCTCTCTCTCTCTCTCTCTCTCCTCTCTAAAATGAATAAAATAAAAAGAAATTAAAAAAAAAAAGAAAAAAGAAATCCATGTATATTTATTTGGAGGGTACTCCTTGAGTATTCAGCAAAATGCTGATCAGTACAGACATTTGAAAAACTACCCAAAACAGAGGAAAGTACCTTCTAAAAACATTTAAGGGAACAGTACTTGGAACTCACATAAGTCACACAGAAGAGTGACAGAGTGAGAGTTCCCACTAACCACATGGGAAATCTGATAATTCACAGAACATTGCGTTGAACACCCAGATGACTTGAGCCTTAGTGGTGGAGAATAAATTTCCCATGACTGAACAATTCTGGTTTTCCTAACACATAGTAACAGTAGGATCTTAAAGGATACTATTGTTTCCAAAGAATGAAAGTGCCTTTAAGAAGAAAGCATAAATGTATTTACAGAATCAAAAATATCAAGGAAAAAACAACATAAAATTCACAATGTCTGGCATTAATCAACAAATATTTGTTATGCAAAACAGTGAAATAAGAACCATAATGATTAAAATAATTATATCAATGAAAACGTACCCAGAATAACAGATTGGAATTACTGAATAAATACATTAAGAAAGTTATTATAACTGTATTTAATATGTTCAATACGTTAAGTAGAGAATATAAAAATAGTGTACTATAATAGCTGAGGAGAAAAATACTCTAAATGGGATTAGCAGTACACTATTGTAAAAGTAAAGATCAATGCATTAAAAACACAAGAGTGGAAATTATCTGAAATAAAAAAAACAGAGAAGACTATATATTAATTAAAAAGAATAATTAAGTTGGGGAACAATTTCAAATGCCATAATATAACTATACACTATTTGGAAAAATAATAGATAAAAGCTTTCCAAATACTATAAAACTACAAACCCACAGATCTAAGAAAATCCATGAAGTCCAAACACAAGAAACAAACAAAATTATACTAAGGCAAATCATCAAGAAATTGCTTGAAACTGGTCATAAAAATTAACTTCAAAAGAAGCCAGAGAAAAAAGCACATTGCCTACAAAGGAACAAATGTATAATGCATGACAATGAGGTTCTTGCTCAAACAATGGAAAACAGAGGACAATGGACCAAAATCTTAAAGTACAGGAAAAAATTCAACCCCAAATTCTACACTCAATTAGAATATCTTTAAAAAGAAAACATAAAAAATTTTTTAAACATCAAAGAGCTGAAAGACTTCACCACCAGCAGACTCAAACTTCAAGATATGCTGGGGAAAAAAGTACTTTAGATATAAAGAATGTGATATCAGATGAAAATACAGATCTCCACAAATGAATAAAGAGAACTGAAAAAGTGACATGGTGGGAAGGCATACAAGATAATTTTTTTATTATGTAATCTTCACAAAATTAATATTTAAACAAAAATAATTTTAAATGTATTAATAACATTTATAAATAAATGACATTTATAACAAACAAAATGTAAGACAAAAAATAGCATAAAAGCAAGGGGAGAAAACTAGAAGTGTATTATAATAAGATTCTTAAAGTTTACATTAAGACATATAACATCACTTTAAGGTTAAAGTTTAACAAATTAAAGTTATATACAGTGTGTCCGTAGTCACTTTTGATCGGTCACAGGTCAAAAGTGCACCATGACTTAATGGACACACTGTATTAAAATCCTAAAGCAACTACTAAAATAACAAAATGGTGATTTAGAAACAATAAACTAACAGCAAAAAGGAACAATAAAAAATTCTTAATTAAAACAAAATGTGAGTGAAAGGGGAATAAGAAACAAATAGGACCAATGACAAACACAAAGTAAGATCATAGACCAAGCTAAATGTAATCTTATCAATAATCACACTAAATAGCTAGTGTTCTAAACCTCCCAATTAAAAGGGAGAAATTGTCAGTTTGGATAGAAATGAAAGGCCCAATTCTCTGTTGTCAGGAAAGAATACACACATACACTTTAATATAACAATATAAATAGGTTAAAAATAAAAGGATGGGAAAACATACTCTATACAACACTAATCAAAGAATTGTGGAATGATTATATTAATAACAGAAAAGACCTACTTCAGAGCAAAGAATGTACCAGAGATAAAGAAGGTGATATAATTATAAAGGGGTTTATTAATTAAGATTATCCAATCTTAAAACTATTTGTACCTAATAACAGAGGTTCAAAATACATAAATTCATCATTGCTAAAACTGCAAAGATAGATATATCCACAATTATAGTTGATTTGAACATGTTTCTCAGTAATAATAGAATAAGTAGACAAAATATCATCAATGCTATAAAACATTTTGACAACACTATCAACTTGATGTAAGTTTGAGCAGGATAATGCACATTTTTGTCAAGTGCACATGAAAGAGGAGATAATTAAACCCAAACTAATCAGAACAAAGAAAATAACACAGATCAGAGAGGAAATTGATGATCTAGAAAACAAAACCACAGATAACCCAAAAGCTAGTTATATAAGAAAATAATGAAATTAATAAACCTTTAGTCACATTGATCAGAAAAAAAATGATAGCAAATAATTTATCATTATCAGGAATGAACATGGTAACATACCACTGATATTACTATATATTTTACACATATTAAATGTATGAAAAGAGAATATTAAGAACTTAGGCCAATACATTTAACAAGCTGGGTAACAAAATTTTTGAAAGACACAAACTGTCAAAGTTCACTCACAGAAAGACAACCTGAATAGCCCTATATATATTTAAACAGATACTACATCATTTACGTAATATTCTAGAAAATGCAAACATTATAAACAGAAAGCTGCTCAGCGCTTGGCTACAGACCAGGTGAGTGTTGCAGAAAGAAAGGAGAGGTAGAGTTTAACAGGGGAATGAGAAAAATTTGAGAGATGATGGATATGTTTTCTAAATTTTTCTATCTTAATTATGGTGATGGTTTTGTTTGTATATATTTACTCAAATATTCCAAATTATATATATTTAATATAAGTGGCTTATTGTATGTAAGAAGAAAATAAAGTCCTCAACAAAAGAATAAATGCATGTTTAATTAATAGCTAAAAGCAAAGCCAAAACAGATCATTATTCTCTAAAACCTTTTATTATAAGTATTACACAAAGCAACTCCTATTATTCCCAATATGTAATAAAATATAACACTAAAAGAAGAAAATAGAAGTATGATTCCACCCTTATATCTAATTCCTAACTAATTCCATATATAGTAATTGAGTATTTGGAGAATATTTTTAAGAAGTTATTTCTGGTGATAAAGTTTTGATATTAATAATTAATTTAACAAGTGACATAAATTTAAATTTGTTCAAATATGATATTGGAAAAAATAGCCAAAACTTACTATCTTAAACAAACACACAGACACTCAGGCACATATAAAATGTGACATAATTCTTAAAGCTCAGAATGGCACATGCACCATGACCTTGTCCTACTAATAACAATTTTAGTCAGTGACATTGACATAATCCTAAGATTTAAGTACGTGATAAAACACATCTGACAACAAAACAGGCTTAACTAATATTGAGCTCTCTCACATTATAAAGATATAGAATTGTTAGATTAGATATGTTATAAAGTAATTTAGCAATCTTCATGCTTTAAAACTTCCAAATATTAGACATAAAAAAGAGAATTACCTGATGCCAGAAACAGAATTTCTAAAATTGTGCTTAACTTGCAAAGACTGAAGAGATATTGGACTTGACTTGCATATAAATGCTAAGGATTTACCACTGGAGTTGTAATTCCCATAGGGGAATGGTAGATATATACTTCAGTTGGCAGATGTGAAGCTAGAATAGAGACACCTGCCTTAAGATGGCAGGGGTAGAGAACTATTCCATTTCGGAAGAAAAACAAGGAAAACTCCTTCCACCTATCCAGAGAAGGGTTGATGAAGTTTTCTACTTAGGCTTTGTGTGAGGAAAATTGCATTGCAAACTTCTTTGAGACAAATTTCAAAACGTGGATGCTGGAAAGAAAGATTCATTTACTATGAATATTGAGACATAATTTATCTGCTTAGGATATGATCAAGCAAGGGCCCAGTTTAATGAATAATAAGTCTAGCCACCATTGCTTTCAGGGCCTCTGCATATACTTTGTATAGAAGGAAGAACCCTCAGACTGACCGCTCAGCTTCCTGCTCTATGCCCTGTTTGTCTACACCATCTCAGTGGGACTCAACTACTGCAAAGTATTACACAAAGCAACTCCTATTATTCCCAATATGTAATAAAATATAACACTAAAAGAAGAAACTGCAAAAATTCCCTGGTTTCACCTTTTTACCAATGGACTGAGACCCGTCCTGTTCGATCAGAACTGCAAAATTTTCATATCTCATTTACATAAATGAACCCAACTAAAAACCTGGGTGGAAATTTTTGCAATAATTAACTGGCTTCTCTTTGTCTCAGTGGGCCACATTTTAGGTTGCTACCTGAATCTGGTATCCTGGGCTGCAGCTCCTTTTTGCTCAAATATATACTTTTTACTTTTTAGTAGTCTAAAATGAATCTTATTTCTTAACACAGTCTAAAATTAATTTTGTTTTTACACAAAGGAACAAATAGGTAAATGGAAACAAAACTAAATACTGGGTAAGATGCACTTACAATGTGATAAGTAGGCAGGAGGAAGAGACAGGGTCTAAAGAATAGTACAATGTGATAGTATCATGTTGAAAATGACTAAGTAGATTAAGAGACACAATATGATAATGAAACAAAACAAAAATATTTCAAAAGAACAGGAAGCATTGAAAAGCAAAAAGCAAGAAATGAAAAATCTAGTCATGCTTTCTATAAGAATATTTCAGTCAAAAACTTAAGGATGGTTTGACCACATACATGGAGGTAGTCTTGTAAGTTTAGAATGAAGGGGAAAAATTCTCTTAGTGACATCTTAGCTCAACCCCTTATTTTTGTGCGATGACCTCAGTCTTTGGTTTATAAATGCCTGGGGGCACTCACCTAGACTACTGTAAGCTTTCCATGTGGGTCTCCCTTTAAAACCCAGTAATATATCTGCATAAACTCTTGTGGTTTTTACTATTGCAAGACATACTTTAGCAATGAACATTAGAAAATGTTTAGGAAAAAAAAAAATCACTTACAAGCCATGTGTAGACAAGGCAAGCCAGAGAAGGCAAACAGTAAGGAGGGTGAGTGGCGGTCCTCCAGAGTGCACACCAAACCTAGGATTCTGTTTAACTGGGGTCTAGTATGGGGACCTAAGGTTTCACAAGATAATGTTTTATTGGTGAATTTAAATCATAAGAGCAGAAAGCCAAATGAAAAATTATAGAAATCAACCAAGATCTCTAAAACAAAGAAGCTGCAATGTGAAAGTGGTGACCTGGCACTATATCTAGTCACGTGGCTGGCAATGCATTTAACTGAGATAGTCCTTTGTGAAGGAGAGGAGCCTTTGAAGTGCAAACTTGAAAATCAAAGTTGAAATCAGGTACTTCACTTGCACTATAAAAGAAAAACCAGGCCCTGGATGGTTGGCTCAGTGGTAGAGCATCAGCCAAGTGTGTGGATGTCCCAGGTTTGATTTCTGGTCAGGGCACACATGAGAAGCACCCATATGCTCCTCACTCCTTCCCATCTCTCTTCTCTCTCTCATTTCCCCTTCTGAAGCCATGGCTCGACTGGAGTGAGCTGGCACCATGAGGATGGCTCCATGGCCTCCAACTCAGGTGCTAAGAAGAGTTTGGTTGCTGAGCAATGAAGCAACACCCCAGATGAGCCAAGCATTGCCCCCTAGTGGGCTTGTTAGGTGGATCCCAGTAGGCATGCATAAAGGAGTCTATTTCTGCCTCTCCTCCTCTTACAGAATAATAATTTTAAAAAAGCCAATTGTCAGGGTATCTACTATAATTACTCATGTGTTTGGAACAATGTTGATGTAAACAAACCTACTGTATCTTCATAGTTGCTATGTCATTTAGTTTATATAAGTACACATTATGGTATTTACACAATGACAAAATCACTAATGACAAATTTATCAGAATGTATCTCTATCCTTAAGAGGCATATGACTGCATTTGTTACAATAAAACTGAATAAAAGACTAAACAGCAGATCAACATTAATCTGGAAGGTTAGTCATCAGGAAACTATCTGAGCTTACTTATGTTATAGCTAATAGATATAAAAAAAATGGCAAAACAACAACAAGGGATGGGTTATGAAATAAAAAAGGACGAAAGGTCACATTTTATGTATATTAATGTGAGAATAGAATGAGAAAAGGCAATATTGAAACCCTAGAATTAAATTTTATATATTCAGATTGAGGAAGCATAGTCAATTAAAATCTAGATTTAAATATAATCCATGCCTAGACAATATTTAGTCTAGAAATAGCAGAACACATTGAAAGATAAAATTCAGAATACCTACATAAAATTAGCAGTTAGACTAATAGGTGACTTTTTAAATATTTATTAATTTTAATTTATTGGGTTAACATGGATTCTAGTGTCTCACTTAATGTCTAGTGTCTCACCCTCACCTCTCACCTTCATGTCTCCCATTACACCTCCTTTTCACCCCTTCACCTAAGTCCCTCCCCCTTCCCTCTGGGATTTGCTGTCCTATTATCTGTATCTATGTGTTATGCATATATAATTTCACTAATCTCTTCACGTTCTCTGATCATGTCCCCTCATCCCCCTTCCCTCTGACAGCTGTCCCTCTGCTCCCCGTGACCCTGCCTCTGCCTCTATTCCATTCCTCAGTTCACTTTGTTTATTAGATTCCACATAAGTGAGATTATATGATATTTGTCTTTCTCTGCCTGGCTTATTTCATTTAGCATAATAATCTCCAGGTCCATATATTTCATCTCAAAAGGTTTCCTTCTTTTTCATGGCCATGTAGTATTCCATTGTGTATATGAACCAAGGCTTCTTAATCTATTCATCCACTGACAGACAAATGGGCTGTTTCCAGACCTTGGCTATTGTAATCAATGCTTCAATGACCCTTTAGCTATAGACCCAGCTGAACTATCATTCAAGATTCAGTGCAAAAGGAAAAAGTTTTCTAATAAAATATAATATTCTTCATATAGTCTTTTAATATATCATAAAGGATCTAAAAACAAATGAATAAATAGAATACTGGAGGTGGGAGTGACATGGAATAATCAATGAAAAGCATCATCTGTAAAAATATTAATTTCCAATAGTTGGTTAAAACAAAGCAGAATTTTTTTTAAATGGAAAATAACAATGGATTTCGTGGGGGGCTAATATCTATTCAAACATTCTGATATCCTGGAATATTTGGAGGGGGATACAGTTATTGACCTTTTTTGTGTATGTCAAGTTGAGAACACTTATTAAAAATCCAAGAATAACAACTATAAAGCTAGAAATATACACTTTTAAAACTATTAGTACAATTGTGGGAAGAAAAGAAGGATAATAATTTATTCATCAGATTGATGGCACAACAAAAAGAACATAAAAAATTTCATTGCCTGACCTGTGGTGGTGCAGTGAATAAAACATTGACCTGGAATGCTGAGGTCGCCAGTTCAAAACCCTGCGCTTTCTTGGTCAAGGCATATGTAGGAGTTGATGCTTCCTGCTCTTCCCATCCTTAACCCTTCCTTCCCTCCCCTCTCTAAAAATAAATTTAAAAAAAAATTTTAAGAACATTAAAAAAAAGATTTCATTAAAAAACATAAAAAATATAAATCATACAATATTGTAAAGCAGGTAACACAAATAAACTAGATCCATATTTTAAATATGCATAAGCCACCAAAATGGCATGTTAGTGGAAAAAGAAAATAGCCAAACTATACTCTGTATGGTATAATTTATTTTTAAATGTACATTAAACAGTCCTTATTATATGCTATATAAAAATTTAGAAGGCACAGATGTACTCCTATTTCAGGGTGCTTATAAAATAACTCAAGATTAGGAGAAAAGGAAATTGGATAGAGTGAAGTGTTCCTAGCTTTCTTTATAATATTTTATTCTTTATAGCTTTCTTGCTGTATTATATTTTATTTCTTTAAAAATAAAGAATGTAAAATAAATATTACAAAATGTCAGCAATTGTTAAATCTATTTTATGAGTAGAATACTTATGTTAAATTTTATATTTTTCTTATTTTTTCATTTATTTTATCATAAACATTTCAACCTGAGATAGTAGAGCTTAAACATTATGAAAGTTGCAAAATTGGTATTAACAGAAATTATAAAAAAGGAGTATTTTTCTCTTTAGAAGCTCTCTTTATTATACATTGCAGGTAATCTCAATTATGTTATTGATTTTTCTGTTTTCCGTGTCTCTTTGACAATAGCTAGGTTTGGACGGATAATTTTCACTAACCTGTTTTAGATGTTTGGTAATGGTAGCATCAGTTGACTTACATTCTCTTTGGTACTTGCAGAAGTCCAGCCAATAGCTAAACTTATCACTTAATTTTTTCCTTTGAGTTTCTGGAAGAATCATATTATCAAATTATCCAATCATCAAAGTTTAAATGGTCAGATTGTTAGCGTAGATAGCTAGATATTGTCTTGTAGAAGTCAAGATGGCCCAGGGAGAGGTGCTTCTACTATGAGGCCTGTGCAGTAAAAGCCGAGATGGCAACCACAGAGGTCTCTCTAGCCTGAGAAAAAGATTAGATTCAATAGAGACAAAGAACCCCAGAAAATCCAGAAAATGAATTGGTTAAATTGATGATATAATATCATCCCACAAAAGATTAGGAAATTGATTGGTTAGTTAAAAAACCACCTGGTCTTTCCCAAGCCTGATGTAATATAACCCAAGCTTAAGAAATAGCTCTCTCTCTCTCTCTGTTGGTAACATGGGCCTGTTCCTTTCACTCACATGTTCTTCCTCCACAGCCGTCATACAGCCTCAGTAGCCAGGGAAAAACTATACTAGTCGGATGAGGACAGACACGGACTAAACTGGACTGACCCAGTGGCACAGAACTTTTGGACCCTGGTCTTTCTCCTGGGCCTGATGGAGACAAGGGTAGATTTTTTTCCATGGCGGGACAGATGAAGATGAGACATTGGAAACCTGGGGGCAGCGTTCTATTTTCAGAGAAATAAACCTTACTACCAAGCTTCAATCTCTTGTGTATAGTCTCCCTGAATGCTTTCCTTGCAACTCCATGAAAGGACTTCATTTCTACTGGCACCAAGATCATTTTGAGAGAGAGACTATAGATCTGAAAAGGTTATCTACATAGAGAAACTGATTGTGGGGATAGAATTTAATATCTAAATCCATGTATAACCATACTTGATTTCTTTTCTGGCTGTATTCTGAGCCTCAAATAACTTAAGGCAAAATTGTATTTAAAATAAAATAGAAGAGAACCCTGCTATTGTCTTTATGGAGATACTAGAACTTTTTCATCTGCTGAAAGTTTGGCTATATTTTAATGATAAAAAGTATGTTGGGTTTTTTTACTTTTTGTTTAAAAATATTTTTTTGTTGATGTGATAAATAGTTGGACTGTTATTTTTGTTTTCAGAAAATTCAATTTGTAATAAAAAGAATGAATTTAACAAGAAGTTAACACCAGAAATAAATAAAAATTGGACAGACTTAAGTTTTGGGGTAGAGACCTAACTTTGATTTAAAAAAAAACATATTTTTAGAAATAAAAGTTTAGAAACATTCTTTAATATATGTATATTTAATATAGGTAAGTTAGTTTTATACCAAACAATGTAACAATATAAAAATAACTGCTTTTCCTTAGATAGTTGTTTTCAATCTAAATTAAATTTTTTCTTTTATATAAACTAAAATATATTATGTTAAGTTTTATTTAAAAATATAGTACAAAAATATTGTGTATGCAATGCAATACATACAAAATAATTACCAATTATAGTTGAACTTTGAACAACATGGTTAGGTGTGCCAACACCAACCAAACAGTAAAAAACCACATATAACTTTTGACTCCAAAAGCTTAACTTGTAATGGCCTACTAATACTGGAAACCTTATGGGACAAAAATTCTAACAACAAATGATTTATGTGTCACATGTATGATATATCATATTTTTACAATACAGTAATCTACAGAAAGAAAAATGCTACTAAAATATCATAAGGAAAAACCTGACTGATGGCGAAGCAGTGGATAGAACATTGACATGGGAGGAGCTGAGGTCCCAGTTTGAAACGCCAAGGTTGCCATCTTGAGTGTGGGCTTATCCAGTTTCAGATCAGTCTCGCCAGCTTGAGCATGGGGTTACCAACTTGAGCCCAAGGTCCCCGGCTTGAGCAAGGGGTCACTGGCTCATCTGGAGGCCCCCAGTCAAAGCATACATGAGAAGCAATCAATAAACAACTAAAGTGTTGCAACTATGGGTTGATGCTTCTCATATCTCTTTCTTCCTATCTGTTTCTTTCTGTTCCTCTCTCTCTCTCTCTCTCTCACACACACACACACACACAATCAAAAAGAGAAGAAAATACATTAATAATATAGACTGAACAAAAATCTGCATAATATTTGACCCATGCAGTTTAAACTCAAGTTATTCAATGATCAAATGTAAATTTTAAGTATCATCAATTATATGTCACACTATTAATAACTAATATGATTTGGTTAGATAAGAAAAACATTTTCACTTATTCATTTTTTTCAGTATAAATTTGAAGGGAAGTTAAAGTTGTTGATTTGTGTGTGTGTGTGTGTGTGTGTGTGTGTGTGTGTGTGTGTGTGTGTGTGAAGAGACAGAGAGAGACAGAGAGAGGGACAGACGGGGACAGACAAGCAGGAAGGGAGATGAGAAGCATCAGTTCTTTGTTGTGGCACCTTATTTGTTCATTGATTGCTTTCTCATGTGTGCCTTGGGGTGAGTGAGGGCTACAGCAGAGCGAGTGACCCCTTGCTCAAGCCAGAGATCTTGGGCTCAAATCAGTGACCTTGGGCATCAAGACAGCGACCTTTCAGCTCAAGCCAGCGACCATGAGGTCATGTCTATAATCCCACGCTCAAGCCAGATGAGCCCGCGCTCAAGCCAGTGACCTTGGAGTCTCGCACCTGGGTCCTCTGCTTCCTAGACCAATGGTCTATCCACTGCACCACTGCCTGGTCAGGCTATTATTTTTTAACAAAGTTGAACTGAATGCTTAATAAGTGCCAGATAATTTGCTGCATGATATGGATATGAAGATTAAAGTTGTAGACCCTGCCATTATATATATATATTTGTACAACACATAATATTATATATTCTATCACAGAAGAATTCACAAAGTGCTTGAGAGCATATTGAATTAATACTGGTATAGTGGGAAGGGTAAAGTGAGAGGCATCCCAGGGAAAGAGACTCAAGTATGTAATCTATATGTAATCCACATGGTGGATCCAGGAAGTCACAGAGTAGTTACGTATTATAGACACACAGCCATGAATACCAAAGCTAAAACTCGAAACCTATGGAACAAGTCTTTGGAGATTTAAGAACACATTGTGAAATAAACAAAGTTCTGTCTATTGTAATTTCCAAAATGTTATGGAAATATTAATGATATATTTTATCCAGATTTTCTAGCATCAATACACGCATTTATGCCAGAGAATTCTTTCAAAAAATAAAAAGAATCACATATTCAATAAATACAATTATCCATCTACCCTTATGATAAGTGTGATCCTGAACTTATTTAAAAGTTGTTTATTAAAATTGAATAAGTCATTCTCTTGCTAAAATATCCTGTAATCAAAGGATCAACACTAAATTTATTGGTAACTTTTTTAAACTTTATTTTAGCAAACCAATGGTAATAATATTGGTCACAGAATAGTATTTTAATTATAGCAAGATATTTCTGTAGAATTTAATTAGGGGAACTCTGTTTAAATGATGGTAACTATGCCTCTTCGACAAAAATCTATTGTCTATCAATAAACAGTTTCTTTATAAAACTGGAAGCATACACGCTCCCTTAGGCTGAAGTCCACAAAAGGAAAAGGGCTTTTCTTTAATGCATTGGGTCTCTTGGTTTATGTATGGCTGTCTAGTATGGTAGAGGTTTAACAAAAGTAAATCTCCGTAACTGCTAGTCAAATAATGACAGTTAATAAAAGTTTTACCCAGTGCTATTTACATAATGATTAACAATTTATAGCAAAAAGGAAAAGCATGATAATAAAAAAGTCAGAAGCTAATAAAGAAAAGGAATGAAGTAACTGTATGAACATTGTACCCATTCAATCATCATAAATAAATACCTTTGATAAAGCCACTCTAAATCAGAGAATCAAACAGCAGAAACTGAAAGGGACCCATAGTTCATCATTCATTCTACAGTACTTCAAATGACTCCAACTCTATGCCCTCTCAACCAACAAGGTAATTAGTACTTAGATTTTAAATGTAATGCTATGTTAGAAAGCCTCCACTCTGTGAGAGTATGATTTTTAAAAAAAATGTCTTACTAAGAAAAGGTAATTTTGAATGATTATGACACAAGGAAACAGAGGCACATATGTGTGAAAAATGTAAGATTGATCTTCAGCATAAGTCACCTAATTTTTATCTATTGAATATAATTTTAAGACACAATGAAGTTCACGCTGCCAAATCATTTTGGTCCACATCCTGTTATGATATTGATGATTCATCATGAAAGAAAAATTTTCCCACTACCAAAGTAATTTAGTTAGGCAACAACACTAGCTAATTACTAATCACAATAATCTAATAGAAAAATAGATGAAGGAAGGAAGGAAGGAAGGAAGGAAGGAAGGAAGGAAGGAAGGAAGGAAGGAAGGAAGGAAAGAATAGAAACAATACATATCAGTTTATGGTTTATAAATACTTTCATACATTTTGTCTCATTTAAACAAAAGAATCAATTTGTTGAACATCTATTATTTTCCCAAAGATCCTTACTTATACAATCTCATTTAGTCTTAACACCAGTGACTCAAATACTCAATCAACCTTAAATTGGTATTTTTGGCTGCTGGCCCTATCACCTTTACATGACACCATACTGTTATTTAAAATGCACGATTCCTAGAAAGGAGAGCATCCAAGATCCAAGAACATTTCTCACTAGCACATTTAACTTAATTACATTATTTGACGAACAAAAAAAGGAGAGAGAGCATCAACTCATAGTTGTGGCACTGTAGTTTTTCATTGATTGCTTTCTCATATGAGCCTGGACCAGGCAGGAGGGGTTGCTCCAGCCCAGACAGTGACCCTTGCTCAAGCCAGCAACCATGGGGTCATGTCTATGATACCACACTGGGGAGACCTTGTTCTCAAGCTGGTGAGCCTGTATACTGAAGCTGGCAACCCTGGGGTTTCAAACCTGTGTCCTCAGCATTCCAGGCCAATGCCCTATCCACTGCACCACCACCTGGTCAAGCAAATTTTATTATTCTTGTGCCATACTAAATGAGACTCCACAAATGGCATTGTTTTGTTTTAATTTTATTAGTTTTTAATAATAAGTGAGTAACTAATTCTCTGTATAAACTATAGCCCTTTCTCACTTTTTAGGTAATCAAACTCAGGCACATCTGGTTCTGTTCAATGCTTAGTACAGAGACTAACATACAGGGATACTTTGTGAGACAGTAAAAAGTACATGGATAAATACAATCTGAAGAGCATGAGTGATAAAACATTAAAATAATGCTTATGATTTGGAAACAAATTCTTATTATCTATTAGGGAATGGCAAAAGTGACCACAAACTGACTAGTAAGTAAAATGATGGGAATCATCACTCACCCATCCATAATTGTGACTATTTACAAAAGGCTTTACTGAGGGAGAGGCCATAATGCATTTGTTAAGATTACAAACTTCATAGTCATACTGCCTGGATTAACGACCCAGCACTAACGTTTATTGTTGTGTAATATATAGCAATTCATTAACATCTTCGGTCCCCATTTCTCTTATGTACAGTGAAGATTATAATATTGTATATTTTATGATTGTAGTGACGATTACCTTATTATTATGCAAAATGTATGTTCAGCCAAATAAATAAATGCTTAATCACACTACATATAAATATGGCAAGTATGTCCAAAAAGGGTCAAAGTATGTACATATTTCTATTTGTAAACTATTAATCTTCAAGTGGCAAGTGGTAAGCTTTATACAGATGAAATAATTTAACAAAAAATTATAAAGCTAATTATGAATTAATCAAGCTGTGAAACTTACTACATTCTTGTGGTTTATTGAAACTTTTAAGTGAAATGTAGATTTTAGTCTAACTAAACTTCTCTTTCACTAAAATCTAGTAATAACCACTAAATTAAGTTTTTTTAAATTGCTATTGAAATAAATTTATTTTCATCTCACATTTAACTGTCCACAGAAACCTCACAGTTTTAAAAGTATGTTTAGTTAATGCACTCACTAATTTGGTAAATGACTATACAAACCTCATCATTTGCCAGGAACATTCAAGACAATCTGTCAGTATTTTTTGAATGTGCTCTGCAAGACTTTTTATCAGTTCTAGAAGACAATAACACAATGAGAATATATACATGCATAGTCATGGCAGTACACTTACGATAAAGGGATAGTGACGTGGTGAGGCATAAAACCAGGTGGTTGTATAAAAGTGAACCCTTTATTGTATTAAGCATTCAGACAGCTGGAGGGTGTATCCTCCCTCCCAACAAGGAATCCTAGGATCAAACTGTTTCACTGGTGAACTCACCAAACATTTAAAGATTTAATGCGAATCCTCAAATTCTTTCAAAAATTAAAAAAGGAACACTTCCTAACTTACTTTATGAGGCAAGCATTACCCTGACACCATATTTTATGGTTAAATATTCAGCTTTCTGATTCACAAAGGAATGCCATTTTAAAGCTGCAATTTTCTACCCAATAGTGATATATATATATATATATATATTTTTTATTAACTTTAATGGGGTGACACCAATAAATCAGGGTACATATGTACGATGAAAACATCTCCAGATTATCCCATCATTCAATTGTGATGCATACCCATTACCCAAAGTCAAATTGTCCTCTGTCACCTTCTATCTGTTTTTCCCTGTGTCCCTCCCCTTCTCCCTATCCCACCCTCCCCTCCCTCCCCCCATCCCGTAACCACCACACTCTTGTACGTGTCTCGTAGTCTCATTTTAATGTCCCACCTATGTTTGAAATCATGCTGTTCTCAGTTTTTCTTTTTTTCTGATTTACTTATTTCACTCCGTATAATGTTATCAAGGTACATCCATTTTGTTATAAATGATCCGATATCATCATTTCTTATGGCTGAATATTGTTCCATAGTATATATATACCAAAGCTTTTTAATCCACTCGTCTTCTGACGCACACTTGGGCTGTTTCCAGCTCTTCGCTATTGTGAACAATGCTGCCACAACAATAGTGATATATTTTAAATAATTATAAAAACAAGAGAAAAATCTTGTCCTAGGTACATATTTTACTCAATATTGACAATGCTTTAGTATCTTATTATGTTATAAATTGAGGTCACTCAGGTTTTATTCCAAGAAAATGTACTGATAACAAAGAAAACTTTTAAAAATACATACTCATCAATTCAGTTCTTTTCAATTTGGGAAGAGACTTGTCAGAATGACTTGGGATTTTCTCTATGTCTTTCTCCTTTTGTACCAACTCCATTTTTAATAAAGAAGTGTTGTATCTCTCATATTTTGAAGAATTTTTTTAATAACGAGAAACCATTGCTTAAGTACATAAGATTCTGAAAAATAAGCACATAAGCAATTGAGTCTAATGTTCCAAACATAAATAATCTTTCTGCTCACCCTAAATTATGCAAAACTTATGACTTGCATTTATTATAAATTATACCTAACTCATTCATTTATTTTTATTAAATATACTGTATGTTATGAAATAACCAAGCATGTCCTAAGATATTTAGATACCTATGGGATACAATGGTGATGAAAAGACAATCACCTAGTATGTGTATCTTATATTTTTGAATATTATTTGCATTTGAGATATGACAATAATGTAAAGGGGATGTAATCACAAACTCTAAGAAACACTTTTAAAAATGGTTATATACTAAACACAGACTGCATGTGCATAGAGCAAACTCTTTTATAGTCAGATATCCACATCTCACAAGTGAAAGAAGCAAAGTAATAGTATTTTAAAGTTTTACCACAGTTGATACTCCTTAACACTCTAGTATTGATCCCCAAACTGAACAGATTTGGATTCTATTCCCAGACAATTTCTCACTCCTCTGATAAGTATATATGATCACAGAGATGAGAAGATCATAGAACAAGGACCTGTTGAATCATACACTTTAGAAAGGAAGGACTGTTTTTCTTTTGAAATATATTCTTGTTTCTTTGATTGCTTTCCCATAACCCTCAGAACCAATGCCTTTTTTTACTAACTTGTTTAGAATTTTTTTTTTACCTTAAAAAGTTATAAAGGAAAACTTGATCTTGGTCTTTCATTCAAACTTACATATGCCACCAAAGCTCCAGGGTTTGAATTGTCCTTACATATATATTTTCTATGTACCTTCAAAATGAACCATTGATAAAAGCATGTCAGAGTCATATACTTGTCATTTTTAATTAATACCTATATTGCAATTCACAATAGTGATTCTGGGGTTTTATAAAGTATAAGTAAAATATGTCTACATGGTATTCAAAAGAAGAAAATAAAAATTTCTGAGAACTTATCCTAATATCATCTTTAAATATCTGGGGTGTTAATAGTAACATGTCTCAAGTTTATGGAATAGTAAGTAGAAAGACATGTTCAGTAAAAGGCATTCCCTGAGTAAATCTACTTAAAATGTACAACAAGTGTGTTTTTCTGACTTTCTTTAAGGTATGCCCATGTAGTTTTATTTTCTTTCCAGCTACATTCATCACTGTGAGTTCATTTCCAGTGAATCGAGTGGTTGAACAACATTTTGTCAGCTGTGAACACTAAATGTGATAGCAGAAAATAGAGTTTGCAAAATGGTGTGCAAAGAGTTTTGAAGAGGGCACTGAAACAACCATGTGCAAACTTTAAGTTGACAGGTGAGCATTGCATGCATCATGCTTTTCTAAAATATATGTTGTTTTTGACTGCCCTATAAAGTGGGTTGTTTTAGTGATCAATTTTAATGGGCTAGATTGATAAATATTGCTTTTCTTCCTCTCTATAAGTTAATGGGTATTTGGTGGTATGAGACACATTTCGTAAGACACAGGTAATCAGGAATATTTTATTTTTAATTTGTGTTTTTCTGTGTATTTCAAATATTTATTCTTCACCTTCATTATTTTTCTTTTATTCTTTACTCAGTATTATCATAAAACAACACTGCTAAAATATAATTTGTTTCTTCTTTTAAAGGATATTTCATCTTAGTAATTATTACTCCAAATAGGACTTACTTTTACTAATTCCACACATTTTTTCATATCTAACTTTATTTTCTACTCAAATTCAAAGAATTTCATATGCTGTGACTCATTATCACTGTGCAATTAAATTACCTTTGTCTTTCTTTGAAAGTTAAAGAACATATTGTTCAGAATTCTCAGGTTCTTTTTTTTTTTTAGATGCTATGTCATTCCATCATTTCTTTTCTCTGTTAGCTAGTGTTGGAGAGTGGGATAAGATGTCTTCACATAACTATTTTAATTCATGGTAAGGCAAGTTCTTTCACTATGTCAACAGAAATAATATATGCTTTCATTTACCATTTTAACACTAGTTGGTAGGTAGTATAATTGTACACAGCACATCATTTGTGTGGTTTCACACAATTCAGAGACTACATTTATAAAGAGTGTCTATGGTAAAATTTTGGGTAAAGTAGAATTTTCTACTACATGGTGGTATGTAATTTTTTCAAATCCACAGAAATTTATTATACTGTCTTCACTGACCTGTACTTCTAATTAATGGATTTTGGTTATGATTGATTTAGATAATAATCTCTCTTATTATTAAGAACAATACAACATGTTTGCATGTGTGTTTTGTGTATGTTTGTATGCATGTGCATAAAGTAGTAAGCCATATTTAGGCAATAAAAACATTCATTTATTATTTTTAGTGAGAGGAGGAGAGGCAGAGAGACAGACTTCCTCATATGTACTGCCTGGGATCTACCCAGCAAGCCCATTAAGGGGTGATCCTCTGTGCATCTGGGGCCCTTGCTCCATTGCTCAACAAAGGAGCCATTTTTTTTTTTTTTTGCTCCTGAGGCAGAGGCCATGGAGCCATCCTCTAGCCCAATTTGCTCAAACCAATCGAGCCACAGCTGTAGGACGGGGGAGAGGGAGAGAGAGAGAGAGAGAAGGGGAGGGGTGAAGAAACAGATGGTCACCTCTCCTGTGTGCCCTGACCAGGAATCAAACCCTGGATATCTACATGCCAGCCCTATGCTCTAACACTGAACCAACTGGCTGGGGCCCAAAAACATTCTTTTAAAAGGCCCTATTTAAAAATCAGTAAGAGTCTTCACTGACACAATATTTCTTTTTATAAAATGTTTTAAAGCAAACACTAAAAAAATTTAATATCTTCAGAAGTTCTATGCCTGTGATATTTATATGCTAAATTTAAACTAGACATGGAGAAGTAATATATTTTAACATATAACCTTATTCAGAAAAATTAAAACCCAAATCAATTAACTCTGCCTCCAAAGCTGATATTTTAAATCCACCAAGCATTAGTATCCTTATACAATAACTATAAAACTAGTTTATAAGTTGAAGATCAGATTTATGTTTAGAAAGCCTGTCACACATATCTTTGTGTTGTTCTCTTCACATATCACTACTCTGAATCCTCTCATATTTGTCTAGTGGCAGTTCATTTTAAGGAACATTAAAGTCCCAAAGCTGTTTCTTAAACAGAAAAAAAACTTTGCAGGTTTCTTCTACCATTCATTTATTATTCTTTAATATGTATTTGAATCACTCCCAGCCCTGACACTTGTCGTGAAGCAAAGCCTTTTAAGCTACAAAGATACCATGAATGTGTAACTGACATGTATTGACTTGAGAAGAAAAGCCATTTATTCTTTCTTTTGGGGTGGGGGAGAAAGAATGTAGAGTAAAGGAGGAAGCCAGGCTGAGATTTCTTCTTAAGAGTGTGAAGTTTAAGAGACTGTGGTAGAAATTTTTGGTTTCTACAATGAGTAAATATAACCACTACAAAATTAAGCCAAAATAGATTTAAGGAGGATAACATTTATAATAATTATTTGATGATTGCAAGTAAAACAAAACCAAGTGAGTTACTTGGCACCTTAGCAATGTCAGAGACAATATATCGACTTCATTATGTCTATTTCAACTCTTAAATTTTGGAATAGAAATATTTTTGGTGGTATTTGACTAGATGTCACTTTGTCAAATGAATCATTCTATGACATGATTGATTACAGCTTGTGGAGAATCCTTGACATCTGCAGCCAAAACTGGCCAGAAAACTGTAACAAGTTTAGATTTGATGATGATCTTTATCGTTTTAAAATAAGCACATTCACGTTAATATCTATACCATAAAATGAGATCCTAAAAGTTTTATAAAGACCAAAGTAGTTGTTCTAATTATTCACATAATTTTTGCAATGCTGATCTACAATCCGAGCAACAAAAATTTAATAATAACAACACAAAGCTTACATAATCACTATCCCCTGATTCACCTGCTTTTTGTTGCTTGGTTTATTTATTGATCCATCAAAACACCTGTGACTTTTTCAAAAGTGTTAGTAAAATAATAAAAAAGAGAAATGAAACAGAAAAAAACAAAAGACAGCCAACTAAACTGGTAAATGTCTCCACTGTAAAATACTTATGTAAGTAAACTCAAAGAAATATTTTAAAATAGAAACAAGCAAAAATGCCCCCAAAGAATAGTAATTATAGGTTTGCACAATGGTTCTTTCATTATTTATTCTTTTATACATGGATACTTGATTCTGATTATATAAATTTATTCATTTTTAATTCTTAATATATACCATATATTAATCATTATGTAAGACAACAAATAAATAATGATTAGCAAAGCAAAGGAGATTCCACCTGAAAGAATTTACTACTCAATGGGTTGTTGAACAAATAAGAAAAAATAATACCACATTATATAAAGCTATATTAAATACACACACATATATACACACATAATCACGTACATGTGATACTTTATGGTAAAATATGAAAAACATTTTGTAGCTAACGTGTGAACACTTTAAAATAATCATTACTATCATCACTACTATACAAAATATATTTGAACTCTCAGTCAGTGCAAATAAGACTAAAGAAACAAATGGAAGGTTAAATGATTATAAAACAAAGTAAAAAAATTATTGCCACAGTCTTAGAAAATACTAAAAATATGTCTATGACCTTTGTTGGTTTATTAAAAAAGACAAAAATCAGTTAAATCCTAAAAATTTTAAGATGGTTACTACATCACAAGAGTGCCATTATATAATGAAGAAGGGTCAATTCATTTATAAGATATAAAAATCCCAAAGATGCATACACTTAAAAAACATAACCAAAATTTATAAACAGAATTCATAAAACCAGAAGAAAATGTTTAGAATAATTACCAAACTGGATATGTCAATGTGCTTGTCAATATTAATATATCATGTAAAAAAATAGTACAGATATAGAATATTTAAAGAATTTAATAATATAGGTTTAATTAACATATAGAAATTATATAGAGCATACTCACCCTTCTCAAAATTATATAGGTAATTTTAAAAATGTCCACATACTAGGAATTAAGCATAGAACTTATCTAAATAAATGATAATGAATTAGGTACTGTAACCATAATTTAATTAAATTTTTACAATAGACATGAAAGGATATTAAAATTATACATTTGAAATTAAAATACATATAAGCACTGTATGATCAAAGATTAAAGCATAATTAAATTTTTAAAACATTTAGAGTTGAATGATAATAAAATACTACATATTGTGTGACCTGCTGGTGGTACAGTAGATAGAGTGTTGACCTAGGACGCTGAGGACCCAGGTTCAAAATCCCGAGGTCACTGACTTGAGTACTGGCTCATCCAGCTTGAGTTTAGGGTTGCTGGCTCGAGCATGGGACTCAGGATCATAGACATAACAACATGGTCACTGGCTTGAGTCCAAAGGTCACTGCCATGAAACCCAAGGTCATTTGCTTGCTGGCTTGAACAAGGGGTCACCAGCTCAACTGGAGCCCTCCCCCAGACCCAATCAAGGGACATGTGAGAAAGCAATCAATAAATAACTAAGGTGCCACAAGAAAGAATTGATGCTTCTCCTCTCTCTCCCTTATTTTCTGTCTGTCCCTGTCTCTTCCTCTTTCTTTTTCTCTCTCTGTGTTTTGCTTTAAAAAAAAAAAACCCAGAAAAAAATCCTACATATTAAATACCAAAGAATGGAGTGAAAGCAGTCTTAAAGTGACATTTTAACTTTAAATAAATATATCATTTAAAAAAAAGCAAATGTAAATAAGCTGGTATCCAATGTAAGAAGTGAGTAAACATAATAGCATCTACCTGAGAAAATAATGGATCAGAAAAATGAAGCTACAAAGAAAAATGTTAGTGAAATTGGTAACAATAACACAATAGAGCAGGTCAGTGATGGCAACCGATGATATAAAAGTGTAACCATCTTTTCAGATCTGTGGTCAGAGGTAGCAGCAGATGGGATAGATTTGGGCTGAGAGAGAATTGATGAATAAGTTTACTTGTTTTTAATTTTTGGCAAGAGGTGAGTATGTACATATGCTAACAAATATGAAACAAGAAAGAGGTAGAAGTTTAAGGCACAGGAGTGAACACCAACACCCAAAATAACGTTTTTCTTACTGAAATTAAAGCGAGTCTTCCCAAAGTCTCTTACAGAATTCATTTCTGTCAGCAAGGAGGAAGGAAAGCTGTTTCCTTCATGTTGCAATGGAGCACTTAAATTTCTAAAACAGAAACATGACAAATAAATACTCTTCTTCTGAAAAAGAATACAGGAATGCCCAACTCAAGTAGAAACTCACCAAATACGAAATATTTTGACCTGATTCAAACGTCAACAAAATGTTAAGAGATTGAGAACGTCATGAAATTTTTACTTCACTCAGAATATAAAAGTGCATATAAAACTTTATAATGACATCTCAGAGCCATATTTTAAGATCATACTTAACTTTAGGTTAGAATTTTTTGCACATGATTCACAGTGCAAATCTGAGACCTGCTGTTTTGGCAGTTATTAGATGTCCACAGGTCACTGGGTACATTAATACATTAATAAATTATCCTTCAGAATGAATGTCAGCATGCCATATTTTAACAGAATAGATGAAAGATGAGACTATTATTTGAGGAATGAATATGAATAACTTTATTGTTTGAATATAGTAATACATATAAAACGTAATATAAATAATAATAAATATTAGAGAATAATTCTGAAAATATGCCCCCTCATTGAAAAAATACATGGTAGAAAATAATCCTTAAATTAACATTTTAGTTTGTTCTTTGATCACTTTAATTCTACTTTTTCTTCCAGAATTTAAATTTCTGAATGTACCAGAAATTCATACATCTCAATTATGCCATGAGTACTTTCTAATTGTTCTAACCTTTTTATCATTGCTGAAATAACCACTATGACTCTTATTCCAGTAGTGGTTCTAAGAGCATTTTTCTTTAGTAATAAAAATGCTCATTTCAAATGTTAGCAGTTAAAGAACACTGAAAAAATAACTATCAAATTCAAGGAAGAAAGACTATCCTTCATAATATTTTGAAATCACAATTTAAGGGAAGAAATGTCATAAGCAGCCAAATCATGTATGCAGTGGCATTGACAATCATTCTAAACACAATTATATTTCCATTTTCAAGTAATTAACATTTCAGCAAGAATGGTACTCTTTAAAACTAGTCATTTGCCTGACCAAGCAGTGGTACACTGGATGAAGCGTCAAACTGGGATGCCGAAGATCCAGGTTCGAGACCCCGAGGTAGCCAGCTTGAGCACAGGGCCCATCTGGCTTGAGAAAAAGCTCTCCAACTTGGACCCAAGGTCAGTGGCTCCAGCAAGGGGTGGCTCGGTCGGCTGAAGGCCAGCGGTCAAGGCACATGTGAGAAAGCAATCAATTAACAACTAAGGTGTAGCAAAGTCAACAAAAAACTAATGATTGATGCTTCTCACCTCTCTCTGTTTCTGTCTGTCTATCCCTATCTATCCCTCTCTCTGACTCTCTCTGTCCCTGTAAAAAAATAAATAAATGAAATAAAACCAGTCATTTTATCATAATTTGAATTCTGCAAAAATGATATATTAACTACATTGTGATTCATAAGAGATTTGTGTATTTTCATCTTCTAAGGTTATTAATTGAAAATAAAATATTTATCTTTATTCTCCTATTATTTTAGAATATTTTCTAAGCCAAAAATAAGTTATTCCAATTATTTGTAGAGCCAGTTTAGGCTTTCAAGTTCTTGAAGGCAAAATCATGTGTTGAAGGAAGAGCACAAAACTTGGATAAATTATTTATCCAATTGAACTTCAAATTCTTTAACTGAAAAATGGGATAATATGTACTTTACAGACACTCTTGAGATACTGAAGGTAATGTAACATTGGTGCCTAACACCTACAAGATATTCAATAGCGGGTAGCTATTAACATAAAACATCAAACATTATATTCTTTTTGACACTTCTCCATTTTCCATTTCCCATCTTCTGGCTACTCCTGTCCATCTTGCTGTCCCTTGGGTACTTAATTTGAAAATTCTCATGCCTCCCCCTCCAAAAACTATAAAGAGACACAGAGTCTAAATCATTTGCAAAAGTATTTCAAATGCCTACTATATGCCAAACCTGCAGTGCTAATTGTCATCAACATACATAGTCCTTGATTCCATGGCTCTTACAACTTTAGGAGATAATTAGTTTGTTAGTGCTAAGTGATGTTCCCATCCTTCCCAAACCAAACCAAGATAACCAAACCAAGCCAGGCCAAATGAAGAAAATCAAAGTAAAGCAAATGAGATAGCCTTTGCTGAATGGTTACTAGTTCTAGGCCTTAGGGTGGTCCTACTTATAAAAAAATTTACACACAAGAAAATTATCTGAACAACACTTGGAAAAGATTTGTGACCCCATAGAAAGTTAACATAAACCTTATGGAAAAAAGGTCCAGTATTATAGGAGTATGTGTTAGTGAAGCAGTAAAAGATTTTAGAAACTTTCACAGATGTTTTGTATTTTGATTCTACTTGTTTTTGTCATCTTTTTCATACTTTATATATTATATTATGAATAGCATTGAAGACCCTGTAGTAAATATCCAATCAATACAAAAATTACTTTTTACAGTTATCAATCACTATGTTAGTGTTTAGGAATTAAAAAGGTTATCCAGTACCTTTTCTTAAAGTTTCAAAGGAATTACTCAACATAGGTCTTAACTATAAACAAAAACCATATCATTGCCAGCAATAGAAAAAAAAATTCATTTCTTTTATATATTTTTTTTACATTTTAAATGAACTTGTCACTAAGCAAAATCGTATTCTTTTCCCACAGTGAGACTGACTTTTTTTGGTAGAATTGTCCTGTGTCTATGGCAGATTCTATACATACAAACTATTCAATAAGTACAAAGTCTACATGTTTATTTCTGTTTTTTTGTTATTGCTGTTATTATCATAATCTTTCTTTTAAGCCAATGTACTTGGTGTTTCTGAGTACTTTCATATATTCTATCCAATATAAACCAGTTAGTAGCAGTAATAGACTGAAACAAAAAAGGATAAAATTTCTTAAAAATGAATAAACACAATAATATATCCTTTTATTTTATTCCGAATATAAAAGATTGAGGTTTCTTTGGTATTGTTACCTTTTAAAAGATTTAATGTTAAATAAATTCTCTATACTTTAAGTGATATAGTATTTTCTACTCCTTTTTTTTTTTTTTTCAGGAGAGAGACAAGAAGGGAAAGAGAAGAGGTATCAACTCATAGTTGCAGCAATTCGGTTGTTCACTGATTGTTTCTCATATATACTTTGACCAGGAGGCTCCAGCTGAGCCAGTGACTCCCTACTCAAGGCAGTGACCTTGACCTCAAGCCAGTGGCCATGGAATCATGCTGATGATCCCATGCTCAAGTTGGATTGATCCCATACTCAAGCTGGATGAGCCTGTGCTCAAGCCAGAGAGACCTCAGGGTTTTGAACATGATACCTCAACATCCCAGGTTGATGCTCTATCCACTCTGCTGCTACTGGTCAGGTGATTCCCTACTTTTTCAGATTACTTATTCTACTCCAAACTATAAAGATATATTCATTTATACAATGGGGATAACTCTTACAAAAATATTTAATCTAAATATTAATTCAATCCCTAATGTCAGCATTTTGATCACTTTTACAGCAGTGAGATCTTAGTTCTGCATGCTTGACTCTCATATATATATCTTTTTCACAGGTATATATGTAAGGTTGTGCTCTTTACACTTAAAGCAGGCACATGATTAAAAAAGCACTTTTCTTAGTATGAAAAGGGTATTTATTAAATTTGGGCAAAAGACGTTAAACATTTTGTCTGAATTGAATATGTCAGTTGGCCACCATGATAAAAGCATTGATAAAAGGAATTTTGTGGGGCCCGCTGCTTCTCTGACTCCAAGGCAGCACCACCACATCATGTAAGACTCACTGCAAGGACTGCAATTCATCAACACTGACATACATGCTAGTTGTCATATATCCCTCAGAATACTTTTCCATTCTTTTTTTCAGGTCAAGAATAGAAACCAACATGACAAAGCTATCACTACCACATACCTACTTAAGAACAAAGCCACGCACATGATGCCCCAAGAGAAGAGAAGATAGCGTTTTTCAGAGCAAATACTCGACATTATTTGCTTACAAAAATTTCCCACATTTTTACCATATAATCCACACAGGTACTGGAAGATAGAGTAAGGGCTCCCCACAGCCAAAGTGTAAGGCTATAAAGGAAAAAGCGTGAAAAAGTTATGGAAAGAAACAGGAAATCTATAATGTTGCTCCAGGAGGAACATGTACACTAAGGCCAATAATTCCTTGCCACCTGAGAGAGTGTCTCAGTTGTCAGTGATCAAAAATGGTCACTTAAAGTCTTCAAGGGGCTGGGTCAGGGTCAAAAGATATCCTGAGGAAATATTCTATGAATATAATATTCTCTAATATTGGCAGGATGTAAAGTATCTTAGATGAGGAAACATAATATTCTACAAAAATTCTTCCCTGTGGTGTAGTTCTCAAATTCTGGTGTGTTTTTTCCTCAGCTGCTCTATTGGCAGGCCAAGGCAACAGGCCCCACTGTGCCACTGATGTGGTTTTCGAGGGTGGTGCCAGGGAATAGATTTATCCTTTTTATTCAGCACAGTGGCCCAGCTAATCCCACTAGCTTATAGATACCACACTCAATGATCCTGCCATCTTCTGTTCCCCAATTCCCTCTTCTCTGCCCAACTGATGCATTTACTTCTAACATTTTGTTATTTTAAATCAGATAGAACTGAAATAGAGTTGTCTCTACATTAATGAAAATGGAGTCCTTTCTCTAGGTCATCACACTCCATATTGGAGACAATTGGTGCAATAAACTGAGCTATCATATAAAAAGGAATAATAAAAAATTATTATCAACAGTATACATTAGGTGATCAAGTTTCCCAAGGCCATTACTGTGGTTGCATTTAAAATCATGATGACCAGAAGTGAAATGAAGACAAAGGTTTTGTTTTTTGTTTTTAATTATAAATACTCTGTAGCATGAACTGTCTAATTTAGTTGGTAAAATTAAAACCTAAGAGAGAATCTATTTCGGCATGTTAAACTGAACCTGAAAGGAAATCAAACACAGGTGGAAGATTCTTATGAGACTGATTAATATATCTTCTGAGGCTATAGGTGGTAAGTACTTTGCCTAGATAATGTAAAATTAGTATAATAGATTCTAAATGTCCACTAAATGTTAGACATGAGCATTTTCTACTGTGCTTATCAATGTCTATTGTCATTCCAATTGTGATACTTTGCTTTAAAAATTTACTTAGGTAATATTCTAAACTGTAAACTTAGATTCCTGGTAGAGAATAAGAGGATTTAAGATTAGGAAAAGTCTTTCCAGTAGGCTATTTACTTTTCTTGTACCTTCTATCCTTCATAAGTGAGAAAAAATTCTTATATCTAAGAAGATAATAGGACAAATCATATAGGTCTTGTTTAGTAGAATATTACTGAGAGGTAAATAGACACTGCAGAGCACAGGTGCAATATTGGGTTCACATTTGAAAGTAAATGGATCACTGAGTTCTTCACAATACAAAACCTCCCCTTGCAGTGGTGAGATTTATATAATTTAACAACCAGTTTTCTTCCCTAATGACTATTTTAAGTATAAAAAATGATATACCAAAAGGTAATTATTTCACACATCTAATACTTAAATAAGAACAATAAAAGAGGGACACAAAACTAGATTATGTCATAATAAAGTTTTAAACTATTATGAAAAATATTAAAAAATACCTGGAAGAAAACAAAACTGTTATTTAAGATATTTTCATATTGCTTCTTGATTGTCATCCTCACTTGCAGTTTTTTCACCTATGGATGGAATCAACATTATTACAGGTGCTTAGAATACGCTATTGCACAGATGAACATTAAAAAAGAAGAAATGTAAATTTGTAATTTCCAGATTGGGCAGCTGCCCAGGTGCCCACCTTAGAGAGAACCCTGATTACAAGTGCCATTTTAACAACCAGTTAAAATGTTTAGGTATCGGCTCTGCCAAACTGGTGAGAACCAGCTAAATACTACCACTGTCCCCATGGTCTTCAGTGACAGCTACAAGTATAAAGTATTGCAGGACTTCAGTAAGATGGACAAATGCTGGATAACTTTAAATATAAAGTACTACAAACACTGTCCATACTTATTCTCCACAATTTAAATAATTTGGTCTTATTGAATTTAAAGAACAAAAGAATGTAGTTTTACTTAGGTAGTATGTATTTTAACTTTCTTTGTGTCTGATGCCACACATCTTATTTGTCTATAATTTGATATTAGGAGCTGTCATTATATTCTAAAAGTTTTAAACTATTTTTGGGTGGGCAAGATTATTCATATTTAGATGAGATACTGTAAGAAAATACAGATGGGCAAATGTACAAATCTTATAAATGGAAGAACATTTTACACTTTATATCTTTGAATTAATTTAGTTTTTGAATAAAAAAAAACTTACAGAATCTATATACAGTTAACCCAAAATTAAGGTGTATTGTAACATTCAAAAGAGTTTCCTCTGCCTGACCAGGTGGTGGCACAGTGGATATAGCATCAGACTGGGGCATAGAAGACCCCGGTTTGAAACCCCAAGGTTGCTGGCTTGAGCGCAGGCTCATCTGGTTCAAATAAAGCTCACCAGTTTGAGCGCAAGGTTGCCAGCTTGAGAAAGAGGTCACTTAATCTGCTGTAGCCCTGCCCCCACACCCCGCCAGACAAGGCACATATGAGAAAGCAATCAATGAGCAACTAAGGTGCCCCAACAAAGAATTGATGCTTCTCATCTCTCTCCCTTCCAGTCTGTCTGTCCCTATCTGTCCCTCTCTCTGTCACACACACACACACAAGAGTTTTCTCCCTCTTTGACAGTAAAATAATGTGTACTAATAGTTAAATAGAATTTACACAATTTGTTCATTACATATCTTGTTTTTGGAAACTTGTTCATATTTTTGTTGACTGTTCATTCTTTAATGAATAACCAATGTTTCTGCAAGTAATGCCTCACTTTCCTGAAAAACATAAGTTTGATTTTCAAAAGCTGCCTTAGCTCATTAAAGAGTAGTACTGAGTGTGAAACTATCAAGTTTTCATTTCTTTTTCTAACTCAAACAGCTGCTACCATCTCCGAAGAAACAGGTGTTGATGTGTGAACAATATTAGCACTAAAGAGAACAGACCACTTGGTGATGACATTTCTCACTGGAATATTATATCAAAATACTTTTAAATTCCTTAAAGTGCCCTGGAGGGAAGACAAATTAAATTTTAAAGAGTCTAAAAATATTTCAGTAGTTTCATTACTTTTTTTTCCCTTTACAAATCCAATATGGAATTATAAGAACAACAACTTTAAAAAGGATATTACATTTAAGAGACTTTGGCTCCTGTCATTTTACATAAAAATAGGTCTTTGCTTTTTAATTTGTTTGTTCTTAGAGAGAAGGACAGGCACATAGGAAAGTAGAGAGATGAGAAGCATCAACTCTTAATTGTGGCACCTTAGTTTTTGATTGCTTTCTCATATGTGCCTTGACTGGGAGGGCTACAGCTGAGCCAATGACCCCGTGCTCAAGCCAGTGACCTTGGGCTCAAGCCTTAACTTTGGGCTTCAAGCCAGTGACCTCTGGGCTCAAGCCAGAGACTATGTGGTCATGTCTATAATCCTGGGCTCAAGCCAGCAACCCTGTGCTCAAGCTGGTCAGCCTGCACTCAAGCTGGTGACCTCGGGGTTCAAACCTGGGTCCTTTGAGTCCCAGGCCGATGTTCTAGCAATTGTGCCTCCAACTGTTCAAGCTACATAAAAATAGTTTTAAATAAAAAAGTTTATTTCAAAATTAAAAATGCCATCAAAGCAGCAGATATGTCTTAAATAATTCAAGTTTTAAAATCTTAATTTTTAACTTTAAAATAAACCAAATTTACAATAATATATACATTAATTCTATCATGACACAATCATGACACAAAGGAAATTTTACTTGTGTTGTCTTTCTGGGAATGTCATTAGAAAGCCTTTTAAATAAATGGAGCTTTCTCAGAATTTTAAAAATGCTGCTTATGTAACAAAGCATTCTTTTTGAGGCTAGAATTTGAGACTATATGAAGGTAAAAGAATGCCATATAAACATGTACAAGCAGGTTCTGTCTCTAAGGCTAACACTTGGATTTTTATCTTTGTTGTCAGCCCTTTCCTCTAAACAAACAAAAACACCCAGTTAAACCATTATTTAAGTAACTCCATAACAAAAGTCTATCCATGTTTTATGGCAGATTGAACTCTATGAAAGAAACAGAGAACTGCTGTGTTTAGTAATATCAATTAGGTGAACACTGTTATTACATGTTTTCTGAGTTATAAATTGTTACTTTGAGCAGTTATTTCAGGAATTCCAGAGTCTGGGTGAAAAAAAGAAAATACTACCAAAGGGTCCTGAAGCCCTGAGAGCTTACTTACCACATTCTTGGACAGATTTTGAAAAGAGGTTGACTGAGCACAAGGATCCATGCTTTGGAAAGGGGCCATTCCTGGGCAGCAAAAACACCATGTGGTAGCTAGCCCTTAGTCTTGTTAGAGAAAGAACTTCTTCTTTAACATTCTTTGTGTAAGTTTGGGTCTCTATTCTTAGGTAAGTGATGAGGTGGTGTATTTCTAAGTTTGGTAATTAAATGATTAGTTTACTGCAACCAGAGATTTTGTCCCAACGGGTTATTTGGCAATGTCTGGAGAAATTTTTTATTGCCATGACTTGGAAGAATATTATTGGCTTCAAGCCAGGAATGCTGCTGAATGTCCCACCATACAGAGAGCGCCCACCTATTAAAAGGATATCCACTCCAAAATGTCAATAGCATGGCTGCTGTGAAACCCAGCATTAGATGCAGGTAAGGCAGTATGTTGCTCTGGTTTTGTACTTTGCCTTGAATGTTCATTCAACTAGTGTTAAAAGTTATAGGTTAGGTTTAGTTGTGTTGTCAGAAATTATGGAAAAGTTAAAAAACAGAATTAGCCTTAGACAATTTAATTGAGTTAACTAAGCTATATATTGAGTGCATGAGGAAATTATAGAGAAACAAAGGAAATGCATTGCCTCACTGCCCCAGCTAGAGTGACAGCTGTCAGTGACAAGGGTTGTGCCCAGCAATACAGTGACATCTTATGTGACACAAACATAGCAGTATAGCCAAGAAAATGGGAGTGGAGAGCAGAACAACGTGAAAATTTTGTTCTTAGAAACACATGAAACAAGCCCTGGAACACAATACAAATCACTAGGAGATAATTTGAAGCTGTTAGATCAGTGGAGCCTTGAACACTAATAATTTAGGTACTAAGGGCCATCATGATCTCATTCCATGACCTCATAAACTGCAAAGGCTAGAAGCATTTAAGTAATTTTTGTTCAATAAGAAATACTTATAGACCTATATTTATAAAGATTAGGCAATTCCTGAGCCCTATAAATACAGCGGTTTAAAACAGAAAAGTTCCTGCTCTCTTGAAGGTAATATTAAAAAGCAATTGCCATAATGTAGAGCATATTTAATAAGAATACCATTAGTGAGAATGTCATTTGTTGAGAGAGATATAGTTTTCTGATAAGATAGGAATGCTATTTCTTAGACGATTTTCCAGGAATGTTACAAATTGCTGATGTTAAGAAAAATATAAATTTATATGATCTCATTTATTTTGAATTTATGGAATAAAACTTCATAATATTATTTTATAAACACCACTTTTCTTGGGGAAAGAATTAGAACAATATTATGAAACTTACAAAAAATATCTCAGTGCACTTATTCACCTGTATTCTGTCATGGAGCCAACCTAAATTTAACCATGCTGTTCTGTTTAGGGTTAGTTCTCTCACAATACATATATGAGGATGATTGCACATATTGAGCAACCATTACATTGTCTCTTAAACCTTGTAGCAGACACCATTATTATTTCTGGTTTACAGATAGGGAAAAATTCAGCATATATAACTTGTCTTAGGTCAACCTTTTGGTAATTTTTGAAGCCCAGGTCCAACTCTAACCTCCAAACCCTCTACTACTAACCAGTGACATAGAGTTAATAGTTTAATAACTATATGCTTTAGCCTGACCAGGCGGTGGCGCAGTGGATAGAGCATCGGACTGGAATGCGGAAGACCCGGGTTCGAGACCCCGAGGACGCCAGCTTGAGCGCAGGCCCATCTGGCTTGAGCAAAAGCTCGCCAGCTTGGACCCAAGGTCACTGGCTCCAGCAAGGGGTGGCTCGGTCTGCTGAAGGCCAGCGGTCAAGGCACATGTGAGAAAGCAATCAATAAACAACTGAGGTGTCGCAACGGCAACGAAAAACTAATGATTGATGCTTCTCACCTCTCTCCATTCCTGTCTGTCTGTCCCTATCTATCCCTCTTTCTGACTCTCTCTCTGTCCCTGTAAAAAAATAAATAAATAAAAATAAATAAACCATAACTATATGCTTTAAAAGGATTCTTGCTATTAGTTTATGCTAATTTTTCTTTTACTTGCTTTCTTTCTATCATGCCCACATCACAAAACACAAATATGATTAGAAAGAATAAACTACGAAAAATAGTCAAGTTAGATGTCTGAAGACCACATAAACCAAATGGAGACATGAGGATGTCATTTTAGAACAATTTCATTTCTAAGGTAGGTTCTGAATACTTATACCACTTTATCTAATTTACAAATTATCTGAAGGTGCCAATATATAAAAGCAACCAAGCCACTTTTGGCACCTGAGGCAAAGGCTCCACAGAGCCATCCTCAGTACCCAGGGTCAATCTGCTAGAATCAATCAAAGCCATGACTATGAAAAGGCAAAAGAAAGAGAGAGAAAAAAGGGGAGGGGGAGAGAAAGAGATGCAGATAGTCACCTCTCCTGTGTGCCTGACTGGGAGTCAAACCCTGGATTTCCACATGCCAGCTAGACCTTCTACCACTGAGCCAAATGGCCAGGGCCTGTTTTCAATTCTTAACATAAGATAGTACAAGTAGAGTATGTTATTGATTATTGCACCATGGCTCATATATTTTACAAGAAAATGAAAAACAATTACAAAAACAAAATAACAGCACCACAGAGAGTGAAAGTTTTCTTGTAAATACAAGTTTATGCTTGACATTAGACACTAGAATAAATATTCCTTGGACCCAAAAAGTATAAAATAATTCTAACTTACATAAATATTCCGACTAACATTTTAAAAAGTTAATAAAAATAAAGCCATTGAAAACCATAGACCAAAAGGATAGGTGTGCAGTAAGTAAGCTTCCTGTGCCAGCCACATAAGTGTTTGTTGAGCCTTGTGTTAGAGCCTATGATTTCCTCCAAATCATAGGCTCAGCTTACTTTTTATTGAACAGTTGTTCTGAGTTCTTATCTGACTATTTAAAGGACCTAATACATTTCTATAAGAATATAGGTCAGGTTGAAAATGAAACTCATTGACTTGAAAATTGTGTGTGTGTGCTTGTCTGTGTGTGTGTGATAAAAGCAGAAACATTCTTGAGTGAGTAAAGCTAGGTATTGCTACCTGTTTGTCATCCCTATTTTTCATCTCCCCTGCTGTATTCACTCTACAAATCAACCTTTCTCAAGAACTGTCTCACAAGCATCTCAGACCAGCTCTGATTTTCCATCTTGTACTATGCAAACTTGCTTCAAATGATATCCAAACATTTTTTTTTACTTTTAAATATCTATCATTTTAATCAAAGAGCTTAAGTCCAACTGAAAAATTTATGAAATTTGTGCTATTTAAATATATTTTTTTGCTTTTAGAATTCACACCTATTCTGTAGAGTACCTAATGCTTATTATCATCAGTATCTCGAGCACTAATTTTCATAGCTCTCCGTGTTAGTTTCCTACCCCCTTTTTTCTTTACTTTCTTTACCATTATAGAAATAAAATCGAGATAGAAAGGAGAAAACACAATGCATCTATTTGGAATTTTTAAACTAATGCATTGGTTAGACTAACAATGGGTATAACACTGAAAATTTTAATAATAAAAAAGAAGCTTTTAAAATGCCATTTTCTTGTGCTAAGTTTTATTCTGAATAACTTCCTAAAAAGAAAGCAAATATTTCCACTTTGTTCTTACAAATACCCTTTAAAATCAGACTCAGCAATTTTTCTAAGTTATCTAATGTGACCATATTCTCATCTGTAGGACTGTTTGAGCAGAAGATGTGAACCTTGATATAGTTTGTGATTTTAGATATATCATTATTGGTATTATAGTAAATAGTTATGATTTATCAAAATAATATTTTATGGAAAAGAGCATTAACAAAACATCAATAGTTGTCTCCAACTGTTATAAAGAATATAGCACTAGAAATTTAATTAGAAAAGTCACTCATGTTGAAAAAATAGCTTTGTGGTAAAACATGTTTTGATTTACAGAAGACATATTGTTTAGTTAAAGGCAATGAGTGTGTCAAAACAACATATAAACTAAATATGTTAATACTAGTTAATAAAATATGAGTTTATAAAGACAAGTGAGGAAGGGAGGGTATACATAGATTGCCATCAGCAATTTTAGAACCAGTGATTCCAATGAATCAATGCCATCAGGTTAACTAGGTCATTAATCCAAAAGCAGAGAGAATTTTTGAGAGGATGAAGCATTGAAAATTTTCTTTAGATGCTCTCAATCTGCACCTGCATCATCACAAGAACCATTTCTTATTCTGTTTTCTTCCAATGCCACACTTCTCTGGTCAATTCTCCTTTATTTTACCAGTTGCATTCTCCTTAAGCAATTGTTTTTTCTTTCCCAAGTCTGACTTCTTGAGAGTTTGAAACAGATTATGTAGCAAGGAATGACACCCATTCTCAGTATCTACATATTTAAAACAAGCAATAGTACTATGGTTGTTAAATAGAATATCTTCCTTGATTTGGGAAGTATTCTCCTCACTATTGTCAAACTTTAGGGGCTGCTGGTTTGAAAAACAGGTTAGCAAGAAGGAAGAAAAGGCTATGGGTAACTTCTAAAGATCTGTCTCCCCTTTCAACTACCACATTGGCTTTCAATTAGATATAAGTGAATAAATGATAGTTTTATTTGGTTAACTGTCTCATTAAAAACTTTTTTTTTGATTTCCAGAGTCAAAATTTCAACTTGAACACTGTGGATTAAAGAGTTTACATAATCAGGAAGGGTAAGGGCATAGGTAGAGTGAACTGAATTAGAGACTGGCACTTTTTCCTGTTTTCTCTTCTGTTTCTCCTAAACTTAAAATTTCAAAAGAGAGTTTTCTTCTTAAAATGAAAGACAAGGAAGGTTTGAACTCACATCTTTAGTTTTGTTACTATAAAGAAAAGATTTTTATACTGCTAATTGTGAGGTTAAAAAATTAAATCCCAGATAAAAACTAAACAACTTAGTTTGTATCACTATCTTCTAAATGTATCTTCATGATACATTTAGAAGTGGTCAAACGCTAGATTGACTTCCCTAAATTAAAAGTTAATGCCCTGGCAAAATCCTGGGGGTTGAGAAATGAAACAATATTGTGTGTCTGACATGGGAAGCAATTCTTCAAAACAGGAAGATGTGCCTGACCAGGCAGTGGCACAATGGATAGAGCGTCATTCTGGGATGTATAGGACCCAGGTTCAAAACCACAAGGTTACCAGCTTGAGTGGGGGCTCATCAGCTTGAGCATGGGGTGGCTGGCTTGCGTATGGGATCATAGACATGACCCCATGGTCGTTGGCTTGAGCCCAAATTGTTTGCTGGCTTGAAGCCCAAGATTGCTGGTTTGAGCCCAAGGTTGCTGGCCTGAGCAAGGGGTCACTCGCTCTGCTGTAGCCCTTCTGTGAAGGCACACATGAGAAAGCAATCAGTGAACAACTAAGGAGACTAAGGAGCCGCAACAAAGAATTGAAGTTTCTTATCTTTCTTCCTGTCTGTCTACCCTTAGCTGTCCCTCTCTCTGTTTCTTTCTCTGTCTCTGTCACACAGAAAGAAAGAAAGAAAGAAAGAAAGAAAGAAAGAAAGAAAGAAAGAAAGAAAGAAAGAAAGAAAGAAAGAAAGAGAAAGAAGACAGAAGGAAGGAGAGAGGAAGGAAGGAAGCAACGAAGGAAGGAAGGGAGGGAGGGAGGGAGGGAGGGAGGAAGGAAGGAAGGAAGGAAGGAAGGAAGGAAGGAAAGAAGGAAGGAAGAAAGAAAACAAGAAGATGCTATTAAAAACATCAGAAAAGAAACATCTGGCCAAACTGCAATGTTTCATCACATTACCTTTATCACAAATAAAGCTTCCTTCTAGTTTTTTTCTTCTTATCAGTTTCTTAAGCTTCACTGTTTGCAATAGAAAAAAGTGATTAAAATCTCACAAAAGTAATTAATCAATTATTATTATTTTTTTTTAGTGAGAGGAGAGAAGGCATAGACTCCTGCATGTGTGCCCAACCGGGATCCACCCAGGAAGCCCACTAGAGGACAATGTTCTGCTCATCTGGGGCACTTGCTCCATTTTAACTGGAGCCATTTTTAAAATATTTTTATTTTAGCACCTGAGGCGTAGGCCATGGAGCCATCCGCAGCACTTAGGGCCAACTCGCTCTAATTGAGGTATGGTGGCAGGAGGAGAGAAGAAAAGAGAGAGAAGAGAAAGGGGGAGAGGTGGAGAAGCAAATGGTCACTTCTCCTGTCTGCCCCGACCGGAACTGAACCTGGGACTTTCACATGCCAGGCTGACGCACTACCACTAAACCAACTGGCCAGGGCAAACATTTCCTTTTTAATTACATTTATTTATAATACAGAGAGGGTAAAGGGAAAAAATATATCAGAAAATGTAATTTAAAAATTACTGAATGTGAGTAAATAAGCAATTGGAAAATAATTTTACACAATATTACTGTATTTTCTAAGAAAACAAATTTTAGTCAACCAAATAAAATAATTGTTAAAAACCTACATGTACAGTGAGTGATAGACAATTTATAAGAATCAGTATAATTTAATAATTAATATATCTAAAGCAAAAGGGGGAAAATTCAATTACATTTTTCTTTCTAGTACTTCTTATTGTCAGTGTAAAAATGGTCTCTAATTCAAGGTTTCCTGTATCTTTTCCACAAAAAATTGTTTGTCAAAGATGTTTATTTTAATGGTGCCCTATAAAATGAAATATAAATAAACCTTGAAAAAGTTTGCTTAATATTTTTATATGAAAATTTAAGCATTATATGCTACTGTCACTTTTGAATCAATTGCTTTCCTTCAAATTAATGTCACTCTATATTGATTAGTTTATATAAATTCATCCCTAATGTATTAATTGTTCCAAATTTACAAATGAAGATTTAGAGAAACTGTCACCAACTTTTATATAATAGCGTAACAAAGCCATTATTTAGAAGGTATTTACATAAAATATTTGAGAGAAACTGAAGAAGTAAAGGAAAAGTCAGTCACTTTTTTTTCTTGCTTTCCTCTATTTCTCTTCTGTCTAGACAAACACACATACAAGCATACATGCACATTCACAAACAATTTTGAAGAGAGAAAAATTAAGATTTTTTTTTTTTTTTTTACTCTAAACAGTGTGGCTACTCAAAAAAGTTAACACTGAGTTAAGTAGAATGATTAAGATTATCTTTTCAGGTCAAGAAAGGAAAACACCCCACTCTACTAGATAGTAGCCATGGAGAAACCTCAGTGTACAGAAATAGTGATTACCAAAAGTGCTATAAACTTAATGAAAGTTTGGAAACTATCAAATGCATAATAATTGAAATATGGTAATTAGAGTAACACTGAGAATAATGGGAAATAAAAGGAGAAAATAAGGACATAACAATGGTTTTGAATTTCTTTTTAAATAATTATCATGAGTTAAATCCACTTAATTTATTTCCTAAAATAAAAAATTAATTTAATTAGTAAAGAGTTGCAAAAAGTCAGACAATCATACATATTCAACACATCATGAAGAAAATATATTAAGTATTATTCAATAAAATTCTTATACTGTCTCTATTAAGAAAATGATAAATGTAAATGTCTTTTAAAATCATATTTATATTTTCAAATCACCTTTAGAAATATTTATCCCTGAAGATTACCAATGTGCAACTTTCAGGACATTTTATTGAATATTTCCTTAGTGGACTTTTAAAAAGCTTCAAATGTCTTTAATAACTTATTTTATATATCAATTTACTAACAAATATAATTACTGTGTAGCATTTTAAGTGTGGTTTTTAAATTAATTATGTATTCTAAAATAGTTCTTCTCAGGCTTGGACTTGTGTGCAATCTTATAATTTAGGGAATTACACGTACTGTCTGTACTGAATACTTCTTCCTGGTTTTTATTGTTATTTCTGCTTCTGACCTTTTATAAGATTCAACAGGTTAATGAAACTCACCAATTCTTATTTTGATGCAAATAATGCTTTTTTTCTACAAAGGTTTTTATGTGGTCCAGAATTTATGTCAAACTCGCCATTAATTCTCCATTAAATGGATCTATATTAATAGGCTTTCCTTCTGACTCACTGTTTTTTCTTTTTCAATCCCCTTTCACTCAGCTCCCCAATGTTTTTAACATAGAATTAATTATGTCTGACACTTCCTAATCCCTGAGAATCTTTTCCAAATTTAGTGAACTTTAACAAATGTCAGTGAAAGATTCACATACAAATTGAAGGTAAATAGAACACAAATGGAAGACTCAACACACAAATATTCAACAGAATTGAAGTAAGAGATATCTCCTGGATTACCATATTAAAAATAATGAGTGTGGGACTATCAATACTGGTTTTAAGAGTTTATAACTTATCAGAAAATGCAAATCTACATTTCCAGTACTCTATATAATATACATTTTTTTGCTTAGATACATACAAAATCACCTTATTTGTATCTTTTAAAAAACTTCTATTGCAATATTCTAAGTACTATGTATATCTTGATAGGTTATAAGCTCTCCAGAATTTAGAAATATTTATCTTGCTATTGGCAGTGTTTCTTCAAAGTACTCAGGATCTCACATATCCTAAGCAATCAAAAATTTATTGAATTAAGAAATTAATATTTCATCTGTTTCTCTGCAACTTTCTTTTTAATTGATTTGAAAAAGAGATGGGGGGAGAGAAAGAGAAAGAAACATCAAATATGTTGTTCCAATTATTTATGCACTTATTGGTTGATTCTTATATGTGCCCTGACTGGGGATTGAACCCACAACCTTGGCATATCAAGACAATGCTCTAACCAACTGTGCCAGCTGGCCAGGGCTCTCTGTAACTTTTAATTAACATAAATCTATATTTCACACCTGTCCTTAAATAACATATTTTCAAAACCTTTGGACATCATATATGAAATTGCAAATTCATTCATTTTTTCCCATTTATATTAAAAAACTGATTTCCACCTTACTCATTTGACTATTATCTGTCTCCCCAGTTGTAAAGTAAACTCTTTCAGGACAGGGGACTTAGCTATTGTGATCTCTATAGCAATGCTAGTGTTTAGCCCAGGGTAAGTGTTTAAAATGAAACGTGGAATGAACTAATAAATTCAAATTTTATAATTCAAGAAACTCAAAAACTTTTGAAAGGTTACTAAGTCAAGAAAATACTTAGTCTTTTAAAAGTGAGGCCCTGCAGCCCTATGTTTACTTTCATTGAGCAATGGAAAAGAAAAAATTTGTTCTGCAGTTTTATACTGAAGTACCGAAGTTTACTAATTTGTAATATTTACTGTGCTATAGTTGTAAGTATGAAAGGCTAACTAACATTTCCTCTGATGTTCCTGTTTATGCATCACCTGTTATCTTTGGAGTTTTGTAGAGAACTTTTGGATAAGATCTGAGATATGCAGTTCTTTCAGTTCTACTCAGCTGTTATTACACGGGAGCCCTGTTGATGTGGTGGTGAGTTGTGATGGGAAAGGAACCACTCAATATTCCTACAATTAGATCTCCTTCTTTTAGTGAGCCTGTGCCCCTGAGTAGAGACCTTAACAGGTGCTTTTTACTCCTCTGATCCTCCCATCGACTCTTAGATGAGGCAGAGAGAATACAGGTGGCAGAAGTTGAGTATTTCCATTTCCACAGGTATCTTAGGCTTTGGTAAAAGCCCACACATTTAATTCCGGTAAAATTGTTTCCATTGAGTGAATACCTTGTTAAAAGCAGAGTTCTCTGGGTGTTTTTCAGAATGGGTGCTTTACCCCTCCCCCTGCCAGAGCATGAGAGAATTTTTCTCCAAGCTGATTCAATGCGAAAGAATAATATTAAAAAAAATATGAGTCCATTCAAGAAGCAGGTTCTAATAGTTGCTACAAATATTACTTCAGTTACAAGAATTTCAGTATGAAGGTATTAATTTGTTATATCTCTCTAAATCCAGGTGTATATACTAAGCAGCAAATATCTACTATGGTCAAAAGGTATAACAACACACAAAAGTATTCTTTGCTCTTTCTGGCATCCATTGAGAATTATTCTATCAAAGAAATATTGAGTACAGTCAAGTTCAGAAGCTGCTGACAAGTAGAAATATCATTGATAATATAATGTTTGTCTACGAGAAACACAGGCTGAGACTGAATATTCGTGAAGTTAATGTTTGTTGCCATTCTTTATCTAATATTACTTTAAATAATTTCTCTCCAAGTATTGCCATTTTTCCTTTACCTTTAATAGAACAGTGCTGTAATTTACTCTTGAAAAAACAAACAATATCCTACTTATATAAAGAATAAAAGAAGTTCTCTATAAAAACATCAACACTTAAATGTAGCCGAACTTTTACTTAGAATCAACTTCAGCACACCTCACTAATAAAGAGAAGAAAACAATATATATTCCAAGAACTGATATAGGAATAGTAATATTTTTGTGAAGTTTTATAAAAATACTAAAAATATGAGAAATGTGTATTAAAATATAAAACTTTTCTTTCAACAGTTAAAGATTTTTTTAATAAAGTCACTAAATACTAGATCTGCTTGTGAATTCAGTATTTCTTATAAACTTTTGTCATGTCAATTGACGCTTTTAGAAAAAATATTCTGACCATCTTGTAAAATAAAGTTATCTTAGGAAACTAAAGAAAAAATGTGGTGGATTGAAACAAAGCATTTGATATATATTAAAATAAAATGATCATCAGTTATGAGTGGCAGAGTAGAGAAGTCACCAGGAGGATAGAATAATAATGAATTTTTAATAGATCCAATATGTTTCCTTTTAAATAAAAAATCCTAAATAAGATTTTCCACATTAAATTCACACTATGAAGGTATGTGAAATAACTATACTAGTTCTTTTTCTATTAAGCATTTAAATAGATTTGTCACTATAATGAAATATCATCATTGCATTTACTTCCACTTGCCAAAATGTACTATGTTTTCAAGAAAACTAAAGATAGCCTGACCAGGCAGTTGTACAGTGAATAGAGAGTCGGCCTAGGATGCTGAGGTCTCAGGTTTGAAACCTTGAGATCATCATCTTGAGTGCGAGCTCATCTGACTTGAGCATTGGCTGACCAGCTTAAGTGCTGGGGTCACCAGCGTGAGAGCTGGGGTCAAAGACATGACCCCATAGTCACTAGCCTGAGCCCCAAAAGTTGCTGACTTGAAGCGCAAGGTCTCTGGTTTGAGCAAGGGGTCACTGGCTCAGCTGGAGCCTCCAGTCAAGGCACATCTGAGAAAGCAATCAATGAACAACTAAGGTGCCGCAATCAAGAATTGATGTTTCCCATCTCTCTCCCTTCCTATCTATCTGTCTCACTCTCTCTCTAAAGAAAAAGAAAAGTAAAGATAAAACTAGCATATCAAAATAAAATTTTAAAGACACAAAACAACTTTATATATAACTAAAACTTTATATCCAAACATAAATACTACAATAGCCATAATGAGGATACAATTCTCTTCTCCAAAATAAAAGCCCTAGCATCAAATACTGTCTGCACAAACAGGTTTCATTTCTACACACTGGACTTGAAAATCATTTTTTCTTCATAAAAATCACAATAAAAATAAAACCATCATTAAGTTGAATTTTAAAAATGATGTTCAATTCCTTTTTTGCTATACTAAACAGATTGTATTAATTTTCACTTGCTGGTTGTAGGGCCAGAAGCTGCGGCCACAATCACAGCCGCCTGGCCCATGCAGATTCCCATTTTATTCAGACTGTAATGAAACAAGAGTCAATAACTGGTGGGCCATCCTTTATTGCTGCTCACAACTGGAGGGTGAGAATATACACACAGTGGGAAAACACTTTACCTTTCCATTCAGGGCTCTCAAAACCACTGACTTTCTCTGTTTTCTCCTAGAATCAAAGGCCTCACCAGTCTCATTCAGTCCCCTCTGCATGCCTCCATTTTGGCTGCTTCCTTTCCTCCAACCACGTGGCCTCTCTCTCCTGCAACAACTTGGGCTCCTCCCCTCTCTGCAACAATGTGGTCTCTCCTAAAATGGCCTCTTAGCTTCTCCTTTTAAAACTTTTCTGGTGAAAGCCCTCCCCTAGCACACATTAGCATAACCAAGCCTCTTCCAAAGCAGGAAGATAATTAATGTTATCACCTAGGCGATGGCCATTCACGTGGGCAGCATCATCTTTAACAAAGTGAGCAAAATAATACAGTTTACAAAGCTATCTGCCCAACACTGGTGCAACAAGTTACAACAAACTTAGTAGTTTAAAACAACACAAACTTGTAGTTCTGGAGGACAGAAGTCTGAAGTGGGTGACCCAGGTTTAAAATCAAGATGTCAGAAGGGCTGCATTCCTTTCAGAGGCCCTAAAGGGGAAGGAACCTGTTGCTTTACCTTTTTCTATATATACAGATAACTCTTGGCTCATAGTCCCTTCTTACACCTTCAAAGCCAGAATCTTGGTTTGAGTGCTTCCATTTTTTTATCTTTCTATTTCTTTCTCTTCTACCTTCTCCTTCATCTGTTAAGAAATCTTGTAGTTACATTGAGCCCACCTAATAACTAGGATAATTTCTCTATTGTAATGTTAATGTTTAGCAATTAACATTAATTCCATCTGACATTTAAACTCTCTTTACCACATAAACCCTAATGGCGAACCTATGACACACGTGTCAGCCCTGACACGCATAGCCATTTTTGATGACACGCAGCCACATACCAGAGAAGTATGGGCCGCATGCCGAGAAGTACGTTTTATCCTCGGGTCCTGCACGGCCAGGTGCAGTAGCCGAGGATAAAACATTCGCTGTAGTGTAGATACTCTGTGCTGGAGGTCTGTAGGCCAAAACCTTTTTCTTACTTAAACTATAAATATTGCCAAAATATTGTTTTTTTTCTCGAAGTGACACACCACCTGAGTTATGCTCAGTTTTTTGGCGAATTTTGACACACCAAGCTCAAAAGATTGCCCATCACTGACATAAACTAATGTAGATACACATTCTGAGTATTAAACTCATTTTAATACAATGCAATTTAATGTTGTATTACAAACTTTCTTGGAAATATTGTAAACATGTTCCTTAAAGTATGGTATTAAAAGATTTATAATAATTAATTCATCTTCTCCTCCCCCCACCCCATCTCCCTTAGTTTTTTTGGCTACCTAATTTCTAAAGGTTTCATTTGCAATTTAAATCTTGGCTACATATCATATTACATCTCTTTTATTGTTTTTCCTGTTCTAATAAATAATAAAATAAAAATAATATAGATACTGAGGTTGTAACTTTCTGGAGTGTTTTATAATTAATTACCAATGCATTTTCCATTTTCTTATTCACTTTCACAACAACCTTCAGACATAAGTACACTAAGCATTTTTTTAAAGAAAATTTTTGGTTTTATTTATAGTTTTACATTTACTGGTATAAAGTTGTACAACTTATTATGATTTCTTTAATATAGAATTCATTTATAAAGTAATTTTAAGCTTACAACAAAACTGAACTGAAGGTACAGAGATTTCCTATATATTATCTTACCTTTAATATATATACATAGCTTTCCCCACTATGAAAATCTTGCATGAAAGTATACATTTGTTAGAATTAATGAGCTTATATTAATCCACTGTTATCACCTGAAGTCCACAGTTTACATTATGATTCTTAGCGCTGTACATTTTATGAGTTTTGACAAGTGTATGACATGTATCTGCCATTACAATATCATTTAAAATAGTTTCACTGCTCTAAATATTCCCTATGCTCTGCCTATTCATTCCTCCATTCCTCTTTACCTCTTGGCAACCCCTGATCTTTTTATTGTCACCACCATTTTCCTCCCCTGGGCATTTTTAAATCTTATATTACAGGTGAGTTAACGGAGACCTTAAAGATTCACTGCCATTACTCAAGCCACCTAGCCAGTTAAGTGTCAAGAATTAAATTAGAATAAAGATCTTATGAGCCTACTCAGTTAAGTGAATTTTTTTAAACCACATGACTCTTTCCAAATGATGTAATAAGTTAATACCTGAATATAGATAGACCAAAAAGCCAGGAAATTATTTTATGTACAACTTTTAAAAAATAGAAGAGAAAGTGATTTTACAGTTTTAAACCTGTGTTTTATTGCATTACCATGACATAGGGGAGACAGTATGAGATACTGAATTAAAAAAGCACAGGATTAGCAAAGAAAGAATCACTTAGCTTTGACAAGGTTTTTAAACTTTTTGAGAATTTATCTGCAATGTGTGCATACTATTTTTAAACACCAAGAACTATATAGACTATGTCCAGATTTGGTATATTTAAAATTACCTTATAAATTATAAAGTATTTTAAAATATATATAATGAACCATTGTAGTTATTTGATGTGGTTGCCCAATTACCAATCAACAAAAGATGGAGATAGTCTATGAGTTGACTCAGGCCATGCTCACAAATAGACAAGAAACGAGTCATTATCCAAAATTAACCTACAGAAACAAGAAATTATGTCTATGAGTTACCCAGCTCTCCTGATTCTAATTAAAGCTTTGCCTATATTGTCCTTTCCTATTTTTATGTTAATGACTAGTCTAATTGGGATTCAGATGTGGTTTCCTGAAGTCACCTACATGGCAAAATGTTTACTCTTCCTCTTTGTAAATGTGTAAAATTACTACCACTGTGATAGCATCATGATTGGTTGGAATTCTCTAAAAAATAAACCTATTACCCAAAAGTGCTGAGATAAAATACATTAAATAAAACTAAGGTTTTGTTTCAAATAAGTGTTAACTTAAGAGTAAACTTAAGAAACATGCATGAATTTAAGGGCTGATTTTCTGTTTATAAGAATAATTCTTGAGTGTAATTTTTAGAAATATTATTGAACCAAGGTAATACAACTTGGGATTATAGATGTTTATGTACAAATTAATTTTTATGCTTTTTTCCTCCATACACTTCACATCTTAAAGCAACCTTGCAATGAAACATGGACACTCTGAATACAACTATTATATGTCATTGATTCCAATGTGTTTTAGTTACCTTTACAGAAAAGTAAAGATTTATGAACACTGTAAGATACATTGTGAGCCTTAGAAGAAGTTAAACATCAGAAGAGGACTAAATCTTTTTGGAAGATTTTCTAAGAAGGTTACATAAATTGCACTGATACTGAAAAATATACTAAATATTTTTCTTGAAAATTAATTGAAAAAACACCATTAAAAATAATCCATAGCCAACTATCTCCCTTCCTCTTCTGCTTTTTTAATATAGTTTTAACAATGGTATATAGAATTCTAAATAGACTTTGGTCCCTAGTCTTTTTCACCTTACAGGATATTACACACATTTCCCTTTGACTATATAAATTTTCCAATCTATTTCTATAGCGATCACAACAATTATATCAATACAACATTAATCTGGTCAGAGCATTTACAAAGCAGCTACTATGTTCTAAGCACTGTGTCAGGCATTAGAAATACTTCCAAGAATTTGCTGCCAATGTAATCAAATTCAACTGGAAAGAATACCAGATAATTAAAATACAAGGCAGTAGATGTGATAATAGGGTCATACACACAGGATTATGAGAAGCCAGAGAAAGGCCTCCTAACTAAGCTTAGTTGCAGAACAATGTCAACCTCATTGAGCTAATAGTTAATGAAAGAGTAGAAGTTAATCAGTCAACATTAGGTGTGGGTGAGTATACCCAGGCAAAGGAGACATGGATAAAAACATTGGCTTACGTAAAACATCCTGCCATTCTACAAAGAAAAGAACAAACATTTAGAAAAAGGCTAAATACTTTATGATGGCCAGAACATGAAACAGAAGGTAGACTAGCAATAAATTAGTTTGCAGTTGTAAGCTGGGACAATCATGATAGGCTTACATGCTTGACATATATGAGATGGGAGACCACTGAGAGGTTTTAAGCAGGGTAATAAAATAGCCAAATATTGATGGACCATATTAGTTGCTACAAAATAGGAGCTGAACTTCAGTGGGGAAAAAAAAAAAAAAACAGTTTGAACTAGTTAAAAGTCAGTTTCAAGATAGAGTTAATAAATTTTCTGTATATATAATGAAATGTTTAAAGAAAGGATTATACCATCAGCTTACAGCAGTGAAGAATAATATTTATTGAAAAGCTATTATCTCTCAGACACTGACTGAAGTGCTTAAGTTATATGATCTTGCTTAACCAAATTTGTTAGGTACTCCTTTTATTTTAATTTCAAAAAGAAGAAACTGAGATATGGAGAAAGATACCTCCATACCTAAAAGACATCTTTACTCATGATATACAGTATTAAGCAGAGTCAAGACTCAAACCCAGACACTTGTAATATGATATGATGAGTAAAATATTCAGAGTAGTTAAGGTAATGCTTTGTTTTTAGCTAAACTTACTAAAATGACTGTCTCCAAATGAGGTTAAGAAGAGATGAGAGAAGCTCATTTTAGTCCTTTAGTGAATACCACAATTCAACCATTTTCCTATCATTGGAGATTCATTTCATGTATTTCCAATATCTTATTAGCATAAATAATAATATATTAAATATATTTGTACATACATAATTACATTTTGTATTACTTTCTTTTATAAAAAATAATTGAATTTAAATCTTAATACCAATAGTATATGAAAGTAATAATTTCTTCAAAAAGTGTAATATTGTCTATTTTTATTATTTTCTTATTAAAGAATATCTTCCCTTCCTTTCCCTTCCCTTCCTTCCCTTTCCCTTCCCTTCCCTTCCCTTCCCTTCCCTTCCCTTCCCTTCCCTTCCCTTCCCTTCCCTTCCCTTCCCTTCCCTTCCCTCCCTTCCTTTCCCTTCCCTTCCCTTCCCTTCCCTTCCCTTCCCTTCCCTTCCCTTCCCTTCCCTTCCCTTCAGTCCAAGCTTTCGAAAAATGTTAGTACATTCACAGGTTATTTTTCAATCACTAGAGGACACATACAGTACATACAGTGTAAGAAAGGACAATGAGGTCTCTGTTGAGAAGGGCACAATGACAATGAGATGAAGCTTAGCTCATTGCTTTTCAGATCCTAAAGATGGGCTTTGAGACAGACCTTTTTAGAAATTCAGCTTCTTAAAAATTAAGGGCAGTATTAACCTAGTGCTCAGAAGTCTTTAAATGAAGAGATTTTTGGTTTGGTTTGGTTTGGTTTGGTTTTTAATGACATGCAAAGAGTTTACCTACTGGAATAAAACTGACTGTCAAGGATATCACACATGTTCTCTATTTTCTACTTTGTTTTTGTTCATATTTTAGGAGAGCTGTTTAAAGCAAACACTTTATCAAGTTTAATTAAATAGCAACCAGTCCTTATATTTTTATCTTTAACAGTTAATGTCATTTCAAAAAATTAAAGGCACTAAATTTGTGATCAATAGCCAACTGTATTTTCTGATTTTTATGATCAGTCCCTAAAGACAGAGTATTCCATTAGCCAGTCCGCTTCTCTGAACCTCACACATCATTAGCCTGCTGAATCTCAATTAGTTCTCTCTGTGGCACCTTGTCACAGCATTTCTCCTGCCCTCTACCAATTCTGCTTGACAGCTCGCATGAACAAGTAGCTAAATCAGGACACCAATGACTCACAGAGGCTTGAGGCCTCTTACAGCTCTTCTGGCTCAGATTGTCTCTAGCAATGTTATTAACACTGTTTTTCCCCCTTGTGTGTTAGGAGAATCCCTAGCTCTAAAAATTATCAAGCTATTAGATGAGTTGCCTACGTTTTTTATTCCCGTGCCAGATAAGAGATGTGGTATAGGATTTACTCAGCCACCTGATGAAACAGATCAAAGAATGTTTCAAAATGCATCACAGATACAATTTTCTGAAAGATTCTGACATTGCATTTTATAGTCATCATCATCATCTCGACTGCATTAGCTAAAATGTAAAAAATAGAAAGTCTATTCATTGATGATGCATGATATGAGTAAAAAGTATCTGGTAGTTGAAATGACTACTGCCTCACTATTTAAAATACATCAAGAATTAGTTAAAAAGGTGCACATAAAATATTGAAAAATACAACTTCAAAAATATTCATTGTGTGTGTATTCAATAAAATGGTGTGCAGATAATTCCGTGACAAAATATGAGCACTATTAATTAAAGTAATATATCATTCATGTATTTATTCATATCTGTGCTTGTGTGTATATATAACTTGTATTTCACACATGTAATAATTATGGAAAAATAATAGTTCATACACAGTTTTATTTCCGGCATCAATAACAGGACTTGACAATATTTATTGATTTAATTATGTAAAGAATAACAGAAAGGCAAACTAATTGGGATTGTAGAATATTTTCATAAAAAGTTTTTGGTCATTTTAGATATAGTTTAAATAATCTTGATTTATTTTATTTTATAATATTTACATTAAGTGATATACTACCATTTGTAGTATATTTGAAGTTTTGATAAGATAACTGACACATAATATAAAATATAATCTAATTAAAATTTAAAAGCCATTCTCTGTTATTACTATAATAATATGTATTGTTTCAAGGTAACTTTTCTTTTTCACAAGATTATAATAAACAAAATTAGATAGTTTTTGACATACATGAGTGTCGCTCTTCTTCTTTATCACAAAAGTAATGTCAAAAAGATTTAAAGCAGGGCAGAAGCTCAAATACCCCTGAAACTACCCTCAAAGACTGATATCTTCTCTTCTCTTGGAACAAACTACTGACCCTAGTTTCCATGTTGATAAATATTGTGCTGGTTTTATTATTTATAGACTTTTAAATGGCCTATTTTATTTTTCTTTATATTGTTTACAGCCTCTCATTCTTTTGTTCTTTCAAAACAGGGATCTAGAATTTATAAAAACGGTGCCCTTTTAGGTCAAATCCATCCAAAGGTCAATCACAATGTTTTTTTTCTTAGATGCATTTGCAGTATTTGAGATGATTAAACAATTAAAATTTTTATTTGCTCTTACTTTCTGTTTCCCATACAATTCTGCTCTCAGCGTCCAAATAACCACAGTTCTGCTCCCTTTGAGGTCATTCTTTTTTATCTTTTTCATTCTCCCAAATGCAGGTTTTCCTCAAGGCTTAAATCCTGAGCCCCAGATTTCTTTTCTACATATCAAATCTCCAATATTTATCTCCTAGTTTTAACTCTTACCTCACAGTAAATGATATCTGAATCTTCTACCCTTCTCTCTTTATGAACTCCAGCTCTTAATTTTTAAATATCTCCTGGTGATTCTGTTTTTATAGTACCCTACTATTTTCTAAAACTAAATATTTTCTAAACCAAATTAGCACCTCTCCCCCTTACCAGCCAGTCCCTCTTTGCAATATTCCTGTTTAAATCCTTTTTTTTTTTTTTTTGCAGAAACAGAGCGAGAGTCAGAGAGAGGGATAGATAGGGACAGACAGACAGGAATGGAGAGAGATGAGAAGCATCAATCATCAGTTTTTCGTTGTGGCACCTTAGTTGTTCATTGATTGCTTTCTCATATGTGCCTTGACCACGGGCCCTCAGCAGACTGAGTAACCCCTTGCTCAAGCCAGCAACCTTGGGTCCAAGATGGTGAGCTTTGCTCAAACCAGATGAGCCCGCGCTCAAGCCTGCTGCAATATTTCTGTTTGAGGGCGGTTTCATTATACTCAGGCCCAAAACCTTGTGGTTAAACTTGTATTTCCAAAAATTTCCCCTAGTCTGGTAAGTTAACATCTGTTTACTCCTCATTCCAAATGCGTACCATAATAGTCCTTTCCTTTTTTAATACCACCCTAATTTAGGATTCTTTTTTTTTTGACAGAGACAGAGAGAGAGAGTCAGAGAGAGGGATATATAGGGACAGATGGAATGGAGAGAGATGAGAAGCATCAATCATTAATTTTTTGTTGCAACACCTTAGTTATTCATTGACTGCTTTCTCATATGTGCCTTGACTGCAGGCCCTCAGCAGACTGAGCCACCCCTTGCTCTAGCCAGAGACCTTGGGTCCAAGCTGGTGAGCTTTTGCTCACGCCAGATGGGCCCGCACTGAAGCTGGCGACCTCGGAGTTTCGAAACTGGGTCCTCAGCCACCCAGTCCGATGCTCTATCCACTCTGCCACAGCCTGGTCAGGCCCTAATTTAGGATTCTTAACATTAGAGTTATGCAAAGTAAAAACCCTCAAACTGGTTCTCAACATTAGTCATAGCCACAAAAATAAATGTTTTCCAAGAGGCCGCATTAACCACTGACCCTGGGTTCTACAATCAAGTATTCTGTCTCTCTTTAAAACATTATATTGGCTCTGGTCTACTTATTGTCTCCCAAGCATATAGGCATAATGTGTGCCTATAACTCATTATCTTTTTATCTCAAATGCCATCCTTTATTTTCTCTGATTATTCAAATTTTAGCTATGCTTCATAAGCTGCTTCAAGTTCCACATTACACAATAGTGACTATCATTTTATGCTGCAACAGCAAATTGAGAATTCTATTTTTTTTTTAAATCATGTACTACTTGTATGCTCTGTTTATGTGAAGTTATACCTCTGTCATATCTTCAACCACATATAAGCTTTCTAAAATTTGAAGAGGCTTTTCAATTTTGTGCCTCAGTTTCATCATCTTAAAAATGAGAATGAAAATATGATTTGTCTCTTAGTATATGTATTATAGTGCATTATTGGTCTCAATAATTCATTACTCCCTAATGACACACACTCTGCCATGTGACTTCACAGAACACACCTACTGTGGACATGGCTTATTTCCCTGTGTCATGACAACTTTGAGCTTGCACTGATCAATAAAAGAAATTTGACAGTGTGCCAGTTTTCATTCTTTGTTTTGTTTTATTTATTTTAGTGAGAGGAGGGAAGGCAGAGACACTCTTCCATACACACTCTCCCATATGGATCCACCTGGCAGGCCCACTAGGAGGCAATGCTTTGCCCATCTGGGGCGTTGTTCCATTGCAACTGGAGCCACTTTACTTATTGCCCAAGGTGGAGGCCCTGGAGCCATCCGCAGCACCTGGGGCCAATCAAGCCACGGCTGTGAGAGAGAAGAGAAAGAAAAGGAGAGGGGGGGGGAATGCATGGGGAAGCTGATGGTTGCTTCTCCTGTGTGCCCTGACCAAACATGAGACATCTACACACCAGGACAGTGCGCTAGTTTTGAGTTTAGACTTTATAATGCTTTCAACCATTTCATTTATCTACTTGTACTTCTGACCTAGACCAGTCCACTGATCTCAAAAGTAAAATGAAAAGTAGAGATATCAGAGGCATCCCCCAAATAACCTGTGGTTATTGAACCTGTGGTTGAATCTGTGAATGAACCAAACTGAAACCAGAAAAATAGTTAGATCAATTGACTCCACAGTCACAAATAAAAAAAAAGCTTTTCTGGAGATTTGTGGCCCAAACACACACTCATTCTTAAATGCTGCTGAAATTCTGTAGTTAGTGTTTACACTAAACTTTTGTAGCAATAACTAACCATAATAGATAGTTAAGAATAAAATGCTTGGCCTGACCAGACAGAGGAGCAGCGGGTAATGCTTCAGTCTGGGATACTGAGGACCAATATTCAAAACCCTAAAGTCACCTGCTTCAGTACCGGCTCACCAGCTTGAGCGCGGGGTCGTCAGCTTGAGCATGTGATCATGATCTCATGGTTGCTGGCTTGAAGCCCAAGGTTGCTGGCTTGAGCCCAAAGGTCACTTGCTTGAGCAAGGGGTCACTGGTTCACCTGGAGCTTCCGAGTCAACATATAAGAAAGCAATCAATGAACAACTAAAGTGCCACAGCTATGAGTTATGCTTTTCATCTCTCTCCCTTCCTGTCTATCTCCATCTGTCTCTCACAAATGTGCTAAAAAATAAAAAGAGTAAAATGCTTGTAAATGCTCAGAACAGTGCCTAGTACATAGTATGTGCTCAATAAATATTAAAGCATTATTTAGCTATTTTCACCTGTCTTGCCCTATAAAAAGAAAATCAATAAATTTTAATAAAAATTCCTGGAATTAATTAAGTTTAAAGGGCCAGATAATTCATTCTAATTTTTTTATTCAAAAGATTGTAATTTCTATTTCCAAATTGAACATTCTAGTCAAAAATGCACTTTTAAGGAAGCAACTTCCCAAGGAGGAATCTCTAAACAAATTTCTAAATGTACTACCCACACTTTAAAACTAACATCTTAGCCTGACCGGGCGGTGCCGCAGTGGATAAAGCATCGGACTGGGATGTGGAATACCCAGGTTCGAGACCCCGAGCTTGCCAGCTTGGACCCAAGGTCGCTGGTTCCAGCAAAGGGTGGCTCGATCTGCTGAAGGCCCGCGGTCAAGGCACATGTGAGAAAGCAATCAATGAACAACTAAGGTGTTGCGACAGCAACGAAAAACTAATGATTGATGCTTCTCACCTCTCTTCGTTCCTGTCTGTCTGTCCCTATCTATCCCTCTCTCTGACTCCCTCTCTGTCCCTGGGGGGAAAAAAAGTCCACGTTAAAGTGGCATATTAAAAAAAAAACTAACATTTTATTGTGTATGGTTTGACTTGAAATGACTTTGAGAATAACAACTACACAGTTTATATATATGTATTTGAACATATGTGGCTAATAAAAGAAAACAATCAATAGGGGACTTGCTTGTGGCCAAACTATGAGTCCTGTTTGTGATATGTTATATTTACCTTAAAATGGAAACAAAATATGTTCATGTAATGTTGTACAGAAAAAAATTGAGGCATTCAACAGTATACCAGACATGCAACTAAGTACTAAAAGCAAGACCACATTCTAGGTTTCCTGCCTATTATTACTGGCATAATAATTATAGGTAAATTCTTCCTCCTCTAATATACTAAGTCATTAATGATTGTGCTAGAGAAATATTGCTATTAAAGCATTTCATGGAGGTTTAAAGGGTGGATTCCTCAAAACTCCTTTTAAAACATTCTGCTTCAGGCGTATAGATAGTTGACAGTGCCCAGTTGTGCACTTTCAGATCCACCATGCTATTTATTCCAAGGAATCATTTTTCCAAACTTCTTCCAGTCTATGACCAAGCATGGGGGGTACTAGGGCTATGCCATTTCTTACTATTGGGGGTTTCTTTTGACCTCGGCTCAGGGACTTCACATCAGCGAGACCAAGACTGTCTCTGAACTGTGCTGTACTCTGAGACTCTTATTCCTCATATATATATTTTTTTTACAGGAACAGAAAGAGAGTCAGAGCGAGGGATAGTAGACAGGGACAGACAGACAGGAACGGAGAGAGATGAGAAGCATCAATCATCAGTTTTTCATTGAGACAATTTAGTTGTTCATTGATTGCTTTCTCATATGTGCCTTGACCGCGGGCCTTCAGCAGACTGAGCAACCCCTTGCTCGAGCCAGCGAGGTTGGGTACAAGCTGGTGAGCTTTTTCTCAAACCAGATGAGCCCACGCTAAAGCTGGCGACCTCGTGGTCTCGAACCTGGGTCCTCTACATCCCAGCTGGATGCTCTATCCACTGCGCCACCGCCTGGTCAGGTCCTCATTTTTCTTTCTTCTGTTTTCCCTTCCACCGATGTCAGGACTGGACCAGTTTCTGAAGGTTCTCCCTGTCTACTTCTACTCCACCCCCTTTACCCTTCTGAAGTGTTGCCCCCGCAAGTATCATGCATCCAATCTTGAGTTGATGATTTCTTACTTCTCAGCTGACCTAAACTGAGCTGTAATGAAAAAAATCACATATATGATGATTCCAAGGCAATTTTTAATTTATTTACTTTCTTTAAACTTTTTTCTTATTTGTCTTGACAGATAAATGCTCCCTCCCTTTGCCTAGCTGGTTAAGAAAAGAACCTCAAGCTTTAGAGAGAGGGCAATTTTTCTGCTGATGTTGGAAGAAGCAATTAGAGAAAGTCAGAGTTTTCATGAATAATAGTTCAACAAAATATGGTATAATCCAAGAGCTGAACTCTACAAAGAAATCAATCAAATATGAATATACCTCTTGTGAACTGACTTTATAAACTTAGCAATTACTTGTCTAGGATCTGAAAACTGAGAAAGAATAAGCACCGCCTTTTTCCTAGAGAACTACAGAATGACTGAGTGATAAGTAGGAGACAATTTGCACAGATGGCAACAGAAAGCATTGAGAGGTTTCCACGCATGGACTTCTAGCATTAACATTATATTTCCTACTTGTTCCCACCATTGTATTGGGGAAGGGGGGAAGACTAGATGGAAAACTTATCTGGTGGGAATTATTCTGTAATTATTATTTGGATGTTTCTTAATATATTGCTCATCTGTACAATAAATGTAGACATGCTGAAGATCTACATTTATGGTAAGTCCTTCTGCATACAAACCAACTGAGATGAATCATAAAATGTTTGTATCACTTTAATGTTTATACACACATTATATTCACCCAATGGAAAAATAAATGCTCTACTTTGGCATTGTATATTTTCATTTTTAGATCTGATTTATTGAGAATTTAGATTTAAAAATTTACTAAATGCTAGTTACAACCTTCCTGATCATCAGATGTAGTTAGCTATTATGCATTCTATAACTTGTCAACCCAGAAATTAATCTTAATAAAAATAATAGATCTATAATCACCCAGCAATAAAACATCTCTCTGGTAGAAGCTGCTCTTCTCCATAGCTAACTTGGAACATCTCATCAAACAAAGTTTAGATCATTATGTCACTTGTTGATTTGTCGCAGGATAGCTAAAGTTTAGTACACCATTTTGTCAACTCCTTACATAAATTGGGAAAAATTAAGTATAATCAAATTCTTCTACAAGGTTTTCTCTATTCATAGAAAAGAATTTATAAATGCTTCTGTTTTCTTCTTTACTGACTCCAAGTGGCTTTTATTGGAGAGTTTGTATCATTAAGAATGGTTCACCTTAGATACTGCATGAATTTCTGACTAAAGTAATGTCTATATATCTTAAGCCATTCAAGAGGGGCAGTAGCATGGGGGAAAAGCGGTTGGGCTGAATGACATTCTAGCAATGTTCATGTTTCACTTCTGCTACTTCTTACTAGACACAGAACTGAGGCAACCTGAGGTAATTTTATCATTATAATGGGCCTTAAAATAAGCAGTTTGTTAAGAAACAAGGGATTCAGAAACTTTGAACCTCTCCACTTTCTTGCCCAAGAGATTCAGAGAAACTTCTTCAGAAAAGAGATTTTAGAATGCTGTCTTATCCTTTTTATATTTAAGTATGTAAATTAAGAATGTAAATGAGGGCTGGTGCCTGTTAGCTAGATATCCAATGTATTCCATTGTTTCTGAGTCACCTAGCAAGGATTTTCTACCATGTCTGTTCCCGCTCTTCCTCAACTACCTTTATTTTAGGTGTTGATTTATATTTTTGAGTGAGAGGAGAAGAGATAGACAGACTACCATGTACACCCCAACTGGCATCCACCCAGCAACCCCTATTTTGGGCCAATGCTCTACCCATCTGGGGCTACTTACAACCCAGCTATTTTTAGTGCCTGAGACAGAGTCTCCATGGAGCCATCCTCCTGGGGATGTGCTCAAATCAACTGAGCCATGGCTGTGGGAGGAGAAGAGAGAGAGAAGGGGGACAGGAAATGGGAGAAGCAGATGGTCACCTCTTCTGTGTGCCCTGACTAGGAACGAACCCAGGACTTCCACATGCTGTGTCGATACTTTACTGCTAAGCTAACTGGCCAGCGCCTTCCTCAACTAACTTTAAATGACCCATTCTCACTTCAGAAATAAAATACCTTACTCCCCTTTTCTCCTTTGTCCAAATGTCTTATATACCCAATGTTACCTGTCTTTGGAAATTTTCATGATTTATCATGTCCTCATATTCATGTATTAAAATTTGATCTTCTGTTAATCTGTCTCTGTTAATTTGGTTATTAACCTAGCCAGAAGAATTTAGAAGGTGGGAGTCAAAGTATTTATAGTTTTTAGCCCCTACATAATACAAAGTTAGTATAGTTTAATGGATAATAATAATAGTAACTAACTTTTAATGTATCACAGGCTATGTGGAGAATTAAGAGCTTTCCATGCATGATTTATTTAAACTTCACCACAATCCTATTAGACTAGGTAATATTTTTAACTCCTAATTAAGAAACAGGTAACTGAGGCTTAAAGAAATTGAGAAGTACCTCTAGTAATTTCTCTTCCAATGTGACCACCCATGGTGCATCTTTTAAATCTTCACACTTTTTATTTAATACTTTAGTTGCCTGTAAGTCACTTACCTTGTGAACTTGGCATTGTTTAATTCTTGGCAATAGTTTATTAACTGGAATAAAATAAATCATATTCATCATTTTAGTGCCTATACTTTTAAAAATGAGGTTTTTCATAAACATTATTATTTAAACTCAATGAAATTGAATTTCTGCTTAAACGAGAGAAGAGCCCTATATAATTATTAATCATCCTAAAAAATGTTTGCAAATTGTACATTATTTGCACCTGAGATATAAAAATCACACGCACACACAAAAAAACAACTGTTGGCGTATTAAACTTAGCTGTCATCCCTCCTCTTCATAGTAATATTAAATTTGATTTATAAACAATTTTATGAGCTCTATATTCCTATTCTTTTAACTGAATTAAATTATTATTTGGATTTTAAACAATAGCCACTCCATTAAATCAGGATAGGCACTTCCATGGCAAAGGGTTTGGTGGCAGCCCCAGTGGGGTGTTAGAAACAAAACTAGAAAGGAATTAATTTTTAACATGTATTCTTTCCTTAATATTTGCTGTTGATGCCATTTTAATGCCTGTGGAAATGTGGTAACATAAAAAATATTTTATAAGACCTGTATTTGAAGAAACTTAAGCTGTTGAAGTAAGATTTATTCGAGTTAACATAGAAGATTGCTCATAGGTTTTCAGTGTCTCATTTCTATCTGTCTCACCAAAGAAAGAGTCCAGTCTTGTCTTCATTAAGCTCAGGATAAAAACCAAAGTCCAAATATTCTACATTATAGCCCATAGCAAAGCTTAGTCCAGTCCAAGCAAGGATCGAAGTATGCATTAGGAAGACCATCTGGCTGCCAGCCAACACAGCATAGAAGCAAAAAGGACAAGCATGTGTCTCCAAGCAGGAAGGTAATGAGAAAGGCAAAAAGGTCCTGTCTCTGTTAAGCCTGTTTATATTTTCATGCTGGGAAGGACTAGCTTTCCTTTAAGCCAATCAATCCATTTCTTTCAAATTTTGTGGGCTTGCATTGGTTTCTCCTACTAACCAATCAGATCCTTCATCTAGTTGCTAGACTACAGGCCTCTATGGACACCATTCTGGCTTCCATTGAGCATGCCTTAAAGTGAAAGCACAGAAGCACCTTCCCCATAGTCTGGGTATAAATTGGCTTCACTCTCAGCTTTGGAAAACTGGCTCTTCCTCCCTACACAGGGGAGGCAGGAACGTTAATCTGTTTAGCTGGGTAATTCCCCGGGATGTCTAAATTGTAAATGGGATACTGAAGCTTCTTAGTGAAGCAAGCTTTTCAAAGTTTTATGAAATATAATATCCAAATCCCTTTGCTCTCTTTCTCTATTGCTCTCTTACTACCTGCCTACATTAACACTGTTAGATACATAAATATATGTTCATTAGGCACAAAATCTTCTCAAATTCCTAGCATGAAAATATGATGTTTTATAAATGTAACACATTTGCAAACTCATTTTCAATAGTTTGCCAGCTGCCAGCTTGATGCCCACTATCTATTTTAGTTTTAGCTCCAGAAAACAGTATCTGTATTCAAATAATAAATTGTACCTTTTGTCACATTATAAAATTCTATTATGCATCTTTCCTCTAAATACATAATTATGGGATTTTGAGCTATATACTCATTCTTGGAATGCTCTCTCCCCCAAATGGTTTAGTGTAGCAATTCTTCCTTTACCTCTTCCTTACCCTTCATTTATTATGAAATATGACTGTTTCATATTTCATTTATTTGAAATATCAAACTGTTTCTTGTCTCCATAGATTTAGTTATATAAATTACTACTGGGCAAAGCACTTTGGGTTTGCCTATGGCCAGTTGGTAATGTGTGGGTTTTCGACTTTCTGCAGAAAAAATTTCACGAGTCCAGGTAAGTTTGAGAGTAAGATTATGAAAGCTGGGAAGAGCGAAACAAGAAAGGGCTCAGAATATAAGGAGAAACTTAACTCTCTAGAAATCTTATGTTAAAAATATGAGCCTACACGAAAGTCAGAGAAATGGGTGACTTGGAAACTGGCGCACAGGATTAGCCAAGGCTGATCTGCTGCTTCTCTCTGCTCCCCTTGTTGCAAGTCTCCGGAGGCCCTTAAAGTTTAGGAAATAGATGCCTGTGGGGTAAAAAGAGAGAAAGGAGGAAGAAATGAAGGGAAAAAGGAAAGGTATGATTGTGCTCCCTGGAGGGAGAGAGCTCACTGGGTCTTTTGTTTTGAGGGTTTTTAAATACTTGGAATTTAGTGGAGGATTTCAATAAAATATTTATCAGCTTTCCCAGGTATGACCAGCCCCAGTGCAGGGGGTCAACCACCACACCATTCATCCCAGGTTCACCCACATGGTCCTGGAGCTAAAATACAAGTGAAGCCTAGGTACTATCTCTAGGGATGTGACATTCATAGCTTGCTGTAAATTGCTTGGCCAGTTTATTCAGCTGTCTCATTTACCCCATTCCATTCTAATTGCCAAGGAATTTCCCTCGCGTCTTACTATCCTGTCTCACTGATCTTGTACTCTTTCCCTCAGCATCTGGAGAGTTCCAATTTATCTTTTAAAGCTTAACTCAGTAATTAGATTTTAAAATTTTTCTCGCCTTTTTTATACTGTGGTATGTACTTCTGTTCTGGACACCCCAAATAGTGTTATCTCATGCACCCTCACTGTATATATGTCTTTTACTCTTGAAAATAAGTTCTCCAATTTTAGAAGCATTTTTTAAAATCTTTATACCTTGAATGACCAGTATTAGTGAAATTCAAACAGGCCCTAGATAAATGATGTGTGTTTAATTACTTAATTAGTGAATTAATAAGTTAAAACCTGCATAAGAAAGTTATACATTTTCTTTCTATAAAACAGAGAAATGCAATAATTGCACTCATAATAAAAAAAAACAACAAATGTTATTATGTTGTTCATGACACATGATTGCATTCAAGATATTTACTGAACCACACCAAGTGGTGGCGCATAGAGCATCAACCTGGGACGCTTAGGACCCAGGTTCAAAGTCTTGAGGTCACTTTTGAGAGCAGGCTCATCTAGCTTGAGCTCAGCTTGAGCGTGGCATTGCCACTTGAGCATGGGATCATAGACATGACCCCATGGTCTCTGGCTTGAGCCCAAGGTCACTGGCTTGAACAAGGGGTCAATGGCTTACCTGGGGTCCCCCAGTCAAGGAATATATGAGAAAGCAATCAATGAAAAACTAAGGTGATGCAACTATGAGTTTATGCTTCTCATCTCTCTCCCATCCTGTTTATCTGTCCCTGTCTGTCTGTCTCTATCTCCCCCCAAAAAAAGAGATTTGCTGAAAAGTATATAGTTATTAAAAGGTAGAGAAAAGACTCAAAGTTAGGTCTGTCTGATTTAAAAACCTTACCTCAGTCTGTACTGTCAGGTGGTAATGTACAATGCCCGTGTTTTAATTTCTTTTCTCCTTTTTCTCTTTCTTCAAACCTTATTTACTTATTTCTTTAACTTACAGCATTCATATTTGCTTTAGAATTTTTGTGTCAACATAATAAAATAATATAAATTTTCTATTAATAATAAAAAATACAAATTACACATGATTGAAATTGTTTTATTTTATTGGTCAAATATACCTATATTAAGTATAAATTGAGTAAAATAAGATTATATATACATATGATGCAATTATGCAAAAACAGCATGTACATTTTCTTGAGAAAGTTAATTTAACCCCTCTAATCTCAGTTATATATGTGTGTATTTATGTGCTTTTTTGTGTTTATTCTTATAGAAAATAATATAATAACTGTATATTGGTTTTTGTGAAAGTTAGATATAATTTGCATAAAATGACTTGATAAATGCTAAATACATGAATAATGCTTGCTGATAATTACTAATGATTTACCTTTAACTGAGCAACTTAAATAAAAGCATGGCTTTACATTTCTGAATATTTATTCAGATACTTATTTTTTATTGCATTTAAATTAGAAACACAGTTTTGGTAATTCATATGCAGAATAATCACACATTTTTACTTCTTGCCAACAAAAAAATGATGTTCCTAAACATTCAATTCTATTTAATTTTGTTTTCTATTATGTAACTTTAACATATCAATCAAATATTATGTCATTGCATTTTGGTTAAAGTTTTTATATAGGCCACAAAGTGTATCTCTGCTAATGTAACTGAATAGCTAATAAAGATGAATGATGAAACTAGCTAGAGTCACTAAACTGCCCTTTTGAAATAAATTACTTCCCATTCTCATTAGGTGAGATATAACCACTTAATCATTTTTGATATTTTTATAAAAATTCATTTAAAAGGTTAATATATAAAATGCATGATAGGCAATGATTAAAACAATTCAATCCATTGAATTATTCTGCATTCACTAGGTAGATTTTATATTATATAGATTCTGTTACCAATGTTTTTTGTCATTTTGCTTGTTCCTTTTTTTTTCTTTTTCTTAAGTGACAGAGACAGAGAGACAGACAGGGACAGACAGACAAGAAGAGAGAGAGATGAGAAGCATCAACTCGTTGTTGCGGCACTTCAGTTGTTTCTTGCTTTCTCATATTTGCGTTGACTAGAGGTCTCCAACTGAGCCAGTGACCCCTTGCTCAAGCCAGTGGCATTGGGCTTCAAGCCAGAGACCTTTGGGCTCAAGCCAGTGACCATGGGGTCATGTCTATGATCCCACACGCAAGCCAGTGATTCCATGCTCAAGCTGGTGAGCCTGTGCTTAAGCCAGCAAACTCAGGGTTTCAAACCTGGGTCCTCAGCATCCCAGGACAATGCTCTATCCACAACACCACCATCTGGTCAGGCTTTACTGACTTTTGATACTCAGTATGTGTAAACAGTGGCTCAAATAATTTTATAGGTTTTTTTTTTCCATGTTAGTAAAAAGTTTACTTAGAAAGAGTGAAGATTTGTATGATAACTCAGTAATTACAAATTCCTATGCATACAGATCATTTGATGTGATATCTTAAACCTGCCAACCCACATACAGGGTCTGGTGTGTGTAATATTCTACTAACATATTCCCAATAATTAGAGACCACAGTGTCCCTCTAAATAAATCACAGAATATTTGTAAATGTGCACACATATCAGCAGTATGTGGAATGATTCTTTCTCCTTTAAAGTTTAGGTTCATTTTTATTTCATCATGGTTTCCACGTGGTCAAAATTCCCTTGGATAGTTTCTAAAGTTAATTTTTATCATTTTGAGGCATTATCATCCGATGGATTGGGTTGAGACAAGAATGCGCACACATGGAAGAAAAACTTGTAGCATCAGATACTTATTTCAATTGGTTTGTCTTTGTAAGAGCATAAAAGTTTAAAATGCTTCCTTAGACTTTGGGATTTTTCTTATTTAAAAAAGAAAAACCCAAATAGTATGTGTATACATCACAATAAACAGCTTCCTAGTGAGGACTGTTTTATACATTATGCGATCACTTTTTCTTTTCTTTACCCTTACCAAATTCACATACATGTAATTATTTTATACATAAAATTTATCAAAACTCATATTAAAGACCACCTTTAAATTACAGTTGAAAATGGGGCTGCGGCAGCTTAAATACAATACTGCAGGAAGAGTAACACTTTGCTAAGCCATTCACATTAACTATACTGCTTTGGCAGCAGGGAGAGGGAAGTAGGTGGGTGGATTCAGCACTTACACTCACTTGCAGCCTGGGCTTGCTAGGCAACTTTCCTCTTTCATGAATCAGTATTCAGAAACAAATGTCTAGTCTCTAAGGTAATTCAGATAATCCTCCCCAAAGATCTTTCTGCTTACCATCAAGTACAGATATTTTATCTGTTTGAAATTAGAGTGTTTGCTTATATTATTTTTAAAAGGCATGTTTATAAAAGTTTTGGACCATTACAAATATTTTATTTAAGTGGGTGACTCGGGCATGTTGGTTTAAATTAAACCACATGCTTGGGATATTCATGGAGCTATGTAAGGACTATATTTTATGAAAATGCAGGATGCGGAGCAGCAAAATTTAATCTGGAGGCACTTGTCCTCAGTCATGCGAGACAAGATGTATTAGCCATAAATGAATTGCTGCTGTGCTACTTGAGTTTCTTTAATTTTCTAAACCAAGATTGTAAAAAGAATCAGTGGTATTGAATCCCACTGGCTATGGTGAAAAGGCAGTGCTCAGAGATAAAGAACAATTTATCTTCTGCTGTAAAAAAGAGCAGTTTTGGCAGATAGTAAAATACATTACAGCATAATATACTCTATGAAGAATATTACAAAATATGGATTTTTTTCTTTAAATTTTAAGAGTACTGATTCAATGTATGTTCCCAGAAAAAAGGAAAATAAAAGTGTTAATTGCAAACTACAAATATTAGACATGTAAATTAATCTAGGAGGGCATATGCTTATACCTTTTTTTTTTTTTTTACGGAGACTGAGAGAGAGTCAAGGAGAGGGATAGAAAAGGACAGACAGACAGGAATGGGGAGAGGTGAGAAGCATCAATCATTAGTTTTTCGTTGTGACACCTTAGTTGTCCATTGATTGCTTTTTCACATGTGCCTTGACTGCAGGCCTTCAGCAGACTGAGTAACCCCTTGCTCAAGCCAGTGACCTTGGGTCCAAGCTGGTGAGCTTTGCTCAAACCAGATGAGCCCATGCTCAAGGTGGCTACCTCAGGGTCTCGAACCTGGGTCTTCTGCATCCCAGTCCGACACTCTATTTACTGTGCCATCGCCTCTTCAGGCATATGCCTATATCTTTATGGGACATGTCTTTAGCAATGAATCAGTAAGAATATATTTCACTTATGTAACTAAAATACTAATTAAGCTCCAAACATTCCATAATTACCACTATTTAATTGAGTATTGACATTTAGAATTATGAGGTTTTTTGGATGTTACTTTGACTTAACAGGACAAAGATTATGAATAATAGTATTTATCATGCCCAGATTTTATTTATATATATATATATATATATATATATATATATATATATATATATATATATATATATATGCCTGGTGACTCTAGCATTGGATGGTAGGATAGTTTCTCCTCAGCTTGAGATACTGATTTTTATGGTGTTTTTCTATGTATAAGGTTATTGATGACCAGATTATGTCCCTCTTGCTTATTATTCCTACTCATATATAAATAATATATAACAGATTGTTTTTTTAAAAAAAGCAAACTCATTTTTAAGCCATGACTTTTAAACTCTATAAGGAAGTTGACATTTTTTCTTCCCTAAAGCCATGGAGCTAGTGAGTGATGGAACTACTCACTAACTTTGAGCTTTAACTATATACTTAAACTTTCTGTGTCTCAGATAAATAAAGCAAGAACTGTTGTAAAACAACAGATCTAATTTATTTCTGATCTTTCAGATTATTGAACATAAATAGTTTTTAATTGGTCTGTGTCACCAAAGTAATCCTGATATTAGGATGCCTTATAATTGAAAAGCAAAACAAAACATATTTTTCCTTGTTTATCTTTGCAATAATTTCATACAGAATCGTCACGCAAGTTCCAGTACATCAAAGCTCTGAAAATCAATACTAAAATAATACAACATAAAGTGTCAATAAAACGTGCGTGCAATCTGTAACAGCTCTTTAGTGTTAGCAGCTTTGTGATTCAAAAGGACACTGAAGGAACTACATTATTCTGTCACTCTTCCTGACCACTCATTTTGCTGGGATATTGGCAGCAAAGAATTGTACATACAAGATCCTTCAAAGGTATAGTTTAAGTCCAAGAATATCTTTTAATTCTCTTTCTAGCTCAGTTTCAGGGACATAATATTTTCATGTTATACATTCCTTTACTCTTAGACTATATAGTATTTTTTTACTATAGGAAATTTTACATATATTTTATAAAAATAGCTCATTTTGGAAAACATACAGATACATTCCAGGTCAAATTACAACCCTGAAGACATATCTACCACACACCCATTTAATTCTTTGAAACTAGACCTATACATCAACTACGAAGTGTTTATCATCATAATATAATGTCATACCTAGGGAATACAAAATCTAAGAATGAAATTAGCCTAAGTTATCACTTTATTACACTAATTCAATGAACATCAACTTTATACAACAAAACTAAAATAATACATCAAGTATATTTTATTTATTTTCTTATACAATGAGAAGAGGGGAAGCAGAAACTAACCCCTGCATGCACTGGATAGAGAGCCACCCCACAGTCCACTAGGGGGCATGGTTTGTCCATTTGGGACACTGTGCAGTCACTTAGCAACCAAGCTCTTCGCCTGGGGTAGAGGCAATGGAGCCATCCTCAGAGCCCTGGGCCAACTTCCTTCAATTGAGCCACGGCTACAGGAGGGGGAAAGAGAGAGAGAGAGAGAGAGAGAAGCGAGAGGGGTAGGGATGGAGAAGCAAATGGGCACTTCTCCTGTGTGCCCTGATCAGGAATCAAACCCATGACATCAACACGCCAGGCTAATGTTCTTCTACTGAGTGAACCAGCCAGGGCTTCAAGTATACATTTTAATATTGTTATTAAAATTTTAAAACAGTGCAGAACCAGCAAATCAATTAAGATAACCAGATTTTTATCCAATACTTGAAATTAAAGAGGAAGTATTTGAGTACAATAAATGTCATTAATATTTGTCCAAAAGTTTATTTCTCTTACAATGTTCCTATACATATAAAACAGGGGCCTATTTCTTTACTAGATGAAGGAAATTTCACAGAGGTACAAAGCCTTGGTATTTCTACATGTATACATATATCAGAATGATAAAGAGAACACAACTAATATTTTTTGTAAGCTTATTTTACATAAAGTACAATCAACAAGAAGAAATAAATGAGAAGTTTTTAGTCTTGGTGGTAACACGCTGTTCTAAATAAATATTTTATTCACCATCTAACTTTGAGTCTCAAAAGTAGAGAAAGTAATTATCAAGAAGTAATCCCTATTAGAATCAAAGTGCAGAGCAAACGTGCTCAGGGAAGTTGCTAAGATTCCCTAGCTAGTTCTCTTGAACACACAAAAATCAATTATGTGACTCAGAACTGGACTACTAGAATGCTCATATATTTGGCCTTTAAGGGTGATAGTATACAGAGAAATTGACTATGAAAATCCTCATGCCTTTTATACAGGTTTTTTTAAATTTCTCATGCTTCTCACTCTTTTTTAAAAAATTCTGGTTTTATAACTATGTCATATGAATGGTTAAGACCATGATGGCGAACCTATGACACGCGTGTCAGCACTGACATGTGTAGCCATTTTCGATGACATGCGCCCGCATGCAGCTGCATACTAGAGAAGTATGGGGCCACATGCTGAGAAGGACATTTCATCCTCGGCTCCTGCACGGCCAGGTGCAGGAGCCGAGGATAAAACATTTGCTGTAGTGTAGACACTCTGTGCTGGAGACCTGGAGGCCAAAACAACAGAACTCCAGCACAGAGCATCTAGTTCTGGGACTTCCGGTTAGGCCATTTTTCTTAAAGTGACACACCACCCGAGTTATGCTCGATTTTTTGGCGAATTTTGACACACCAAGCTCAAAAGATTGCCCATCACTGGGTTAAGAGCTTCTCTAAGTTCTTAATGGGATCTTTATGTTCTGTCACATGATTTCATTGGTCCTAATCCTTTCCAACATCCTGGAAGGTCATGCAGATGAGTCTTGAAAGGGGAAAATGCCTCCAACTCCTCTGCAGTACAGATAGACTTACATAGGCATTGCAAAGAGGTATAGTGCTATACAGTTTGTTGTATCTTGAACATTAATGGGGCTTCCTACTCATGCATGTATTTGATAGCATCATTCTGTTAAACATTTCACTGTTCGGTCAAGACAAGGAGACACAGGGATTTATTTATTAAGGAGAGTCACATAGCACTGCAGTCTATATCCAAGTTTAACAATTGTAATAGGCTAATGGCCTAATTGAAGGAGGCTCATTAATATGACATTGTTAAACAAAAACCGCAAAAGTACTTTAGGGAAGTAAATATATTACTTTGAGGGAAAAGAGTTATTGCTCTCAGTGTTGTTTACTCACTGTTTCTTAATCACTTAATTTAACCAGTTGTGACTCAATAGCTCATTCCTGATTTCCAGTACGCAGCATTTACTTTTCGAGGAGATGGCAGGCCATAATGGCTTCAACATTTTTCTAGAAATTGCCAAGGATAAAATTCTTTACAAACATATGTTAAGTTTAATTAACGTTATTCTTCTAAGATGTAATAACTCAGATAGTTTTTCTTATTATGTAATACAGTGCATCCGTAAAGTCATGGTGCACTTTTGACTGGAAAGTAGTGCGCCATGACTTTACAGACAGACTGTATAATGTTAGTTTAAGACCAACCTAATAACGAAAAACCAATATTTGTTTTAGAGAAAAGAATGATGTAACTTTGTAGAAAAATGAACACCCCCCAAAAAATATTTTATTCTATATTTCTGAGAAGCCCTGCAAGATATAGTCAGCGAACTGTTATTTATTTATTTTCTTTTTGGTGGAAGGAGGGAAGTTTAACACCCACACAGTTGTATAACAATGTGATCTCCTTGGAAATACTAATAGAATTATAAATTACTGATAACATTTATCTATAAATTGTAAAATATTGCATATCTTCTGTGGGCATTAAACTACAAGGTGTCATACACTGTGTCCTAAAAACAACAAGCAGTAATTTTTCTTTTTCTTGCTGCAATGATGGTGATTTAAGTTTGAGAAAATCTGAGAGCAGTTATATAGGCATAATCCAAAGGTATTCTCATCATTAGCTTTCAGTAAATAAATACTGTCTCCTTTCTTTAGGCTTACCTACTACCCCCTTTCTCTTTGTTCAATTATTTAAGATGGGTGCTTACTAAGAGCAATATATAATCTAAGAACTTGCATTATGCCAATGAAGGAAGCATTTGGGGGGACAATTAAAGTCTTAATAATACTACATTTGTTTAAGTTTGAACGTAAATATTTTAACATTTATTTACTTTTGTTTCAAGAGATGCTTAAACAGTGGCTTAAGTCCACATCTATGTGAAAATTATAGGACAAATAAAATTTTGTACTTAGACAATCAATAAAAGGGAGAAAATGACATACATGTAACTATAATAAAAGGCTTTCTGGAAAATTGAGATAATGGGATATAGTTACACAAGAAGTCATTTTAATAATTCAGATTAAAATTAAAATTTTAATAACCTTTTTATAAGTTCCCTGTGTTCTGTATAACTGTAGCAAGTAGATTTAAGACAATTTTACATATAATTTTGGACAATTAATCACAGAATTTAGTTAACATCAAATATCTGAGTAGAATATTATAAGACATTAATCAGCCTATGTAGTTAAAAGTGACTGAAAATTTTAGTGATGTTACCTGAGTCATAATATTGAATAACAAATAAAAATCTACATAAAATGGGCCCTTTTTTTTTGGTATTTTTCTTAAGTGAGATGCAGGGAAGCAGAGAGACAGACTTCTGCATGTATCCAACAGGGATCCACCCTGCAAGCCCACTATGGGGTAATGCTCTGCCCATCTGGGACATTGCTCCATGGCAACCAGAGCCATTTTGGTGCCTGAGATGAGATCATGGAGTCATCCTCATTGCCCAGGCTAACTCCCTCCAATAGAGCCATTGCTGTGGGAGGGGAGACGAGAGATAGAGAGAAGGGAAAGGGGGGAGGGAGCAGATGGTTGCTTCTCCTGTGTGTCCTGACTGGAAATCGAAGCCAGGACACACACCAGGCCAATGCTCCAACACTGAGCCAACTGGCCAGAGCTATAAAATGGATCTTTTTTTTTGCCTGACCTGTGGTGGCGCAGTGGATAAAGCGTCGACCTGGGAATGCTGAGGTCGCCAGTTCAAAACGCTGCACTGGTTCGGTCAAGGCACATATGGGAGTTGATGCTTCCAGCTCCTCCCCCCTTTCTCTCACTCTCTCTCTCACTCTGTGTCTCCTCTCTAAAATGAATAAAATAAAATACATTAAAATGGATCTTTTACGTCCCACTAACAGTCAATATTTTATTGATCCTCTCAAGGTGATATGAAAAGATAGAAGATAAGTGCACAAATTAAACTTAATCATTTTAACATTAAAAATAACAACCAGATTATAAAACATTAGAAATAATACCAGAAGGCCCTGACTGGTTGTTTCAATGGTAGAGCATTGGCCCAGCCTGTGAATGTCCTGGGTTTGATTCCCAATCAAGGCACACAGGAGAAGCGCCTATCTGCTTCTCCACCCCTCCAGCTCTCGCTTCTCTCTTTCTGCCTTTCCTCCTTTGTCCCTCTTGCGGCTACGGCTCAATTTGGGTGAGTTGGCCCCAGGTGCTGAGGATGGTACCATGGCCTCCACTTCAGGTGCTAAAAAATGGTTCCAGTTGCAATGGAGCAAGGGCCCCAGATGGGCAGAGCATCACCCCCTAGTGGGCTTGCCAGTTGGATCCCAGTCGGGCCACATGCAGGAGTCTGTCTCTGCTTCTTGTCCTCTTACTAAATAAAAAAATAAGAAATAAAAGAAACAGTACCAGAAAAGTGCAAATAACACTTTAATGTATCCAGTTTTATTTTGCAAAATGGTATGGTTAAAAATAAAACTTTAATCAACAGAAGTACTAATTTAACTATTTTTCTTTAAAACTTCAAAACAGTATATTTTACATATTGAATTTTAAAATAATAACTGTTTTACTCAATCATTTAACTCAGCTTATTTTTTGAGAATAGTAAATTATTGTCAACTGAAGATTAAGTATTTAAAAATGAGTTTACATGTAGTTATAAACCTGCTACTTCATTCATTGGCACGAGTCAGCCCATAGTCCAACACGTAGCAATGTGAACTTCTAAATGCTGAATCTTTCTCTAGTTTCATCTATAAGAAAAATTGTCTTCTACATAATATTCCATCACAGAAAAACATTTGGATTACTAACCTAAAGCTCTAAGAATAAAAGACCACATAAAACAAAATAAGACTTTTCTATAGATACAGATTAAGTCAAGTTAGATTATTCATATCAAAAGCAGATTTTGTACAGTGGCAAGGTCACTGAGTTGTATAAATGCATGGGAATCATTTGCATTATATTCAATTTGAATGGTAATCCTGAAACTTTTTTAAGAAGTGGTATCTTAAGTACCAAACGCGAAATTTATAACTAATACCTATTAAGTGAAACAAACATAAAAACATGTAAGGAATAAGTAAGCCCTGGTGGTAAATTAATATTATATTTATCTCAAATATTTTCAGCAAAATAAGACAAAAGGTCATATTTCTTTGGAGAGTATAATGAGCCATTGCTCCTCTGGTTGCCAAAATATCTCCTCTAATTTGTGGGAGAGTGAGGCAGACACTAGCTGGCCTTTGCCAAGCAGTTCTCAGCCTCTTTTTTTAGCTAGAGGCATCTATCTGTCTGTGTTCTGGCCTAAGAGTTGGAGGTGGAGGAATGAGAAATGGTAATTGTCTGGCAATGGGAAAGGCAAATGACTTTCTTCTTTCTTGTCCTGCTCCCTATTGGCTAAAATGAGATGTACTAGAGAGACGCTAAGCCATGAGATAACTTTGGGGATAGAGACCATGCAAACCCTACGACCAGGTGGAAGACCTGGTTCTGTGATAATCAGGAATACTACACTAGCCGTGAATTACTTACCTCAACAAATTAATGTGTGACAGAAATCACTTTGTCTTGTTTAACAACAGTAATTGTTTTCTATCATATGTAGTCAAACCTACTCCTGATACAGAAGTGAATATCCAATTTGATTGTTGTCTGGCTTATCATTTTCTTCGTTTACTTTTTTTCTACTTTATAACTAAAAAGGTTAAATAGATTATAACAGCTGAGAAAATATATTTTCCACATATAGAGAAACTGCTGGTCAGCAAATGTAAAAAAGGCTATAAATCACATTGCTAACTTATACTTAATCATGAATGTACTATAAAGTACAAAACTTACCACCCCAAATTCTGGAAGTTAAGAGCAACTGAGGATTCTGACACCACTGTAAAATTGAGAGAATACTACTCTGAGTTAAAATAGTCTTTCAACCTAATTTTCCAATAAAGAATTAGTTCAGGTAGAGTGTGTTTCATTTCAGCACTTACATAGTCCATAAATTATAAGATTTCTTTAATAAATTAGATGGAATATTTCTTTATAGACTACACTGGGGAATAAAATTTTTGTTGCATTCACAAGAATACTTGTTCTTACCTAATGTGAGTGTGCTGATCTCAAATCTGACATTAGTTTTTCTCTGTAAACTATAGTTTTTTTGCAATTCAAGATTTTATGTTTTTATCTTATTGTAAAATTTTCAACATTTAGTTTAACATAATGAAGTAGAATGTCTTCTTGGGCATCATCTTTGTGAAAATACAATAATTTATATAATGCAGTAAATACACTAATACAATAATAGATATGATTATATGAGAATTTGTCTACAATTTCAAAATAGAACATATTAAAACACTTAGTTTAATCATAAACTTTGCACAAAACTTAGTTAAATTCTATTCAGGCAAAAATTTGCATTTGTAGCTCTTGTGTTTGTGTACTTGTTGAGGACAATCTCGTTTGATGTTCTAGCAGTAGTCTGCCATCATTTTTCTGTCCATTTGCCCCTGATAACACTCTTCCATTATCTTCAGATCTTGATGAAAACATTCTCCCTGCTCATCACTAACAGCTCCAAGATTTTCGGCAATATTATCAAGGTGACTGTTCAGGAAGTGAATCTTAATGCTCATGTTACATCCAATGTTGCAGAAAGCCAACACCATCCTTTGAACCAGAAGTTCATAGTTGTCTGCTTTTTTGTTGCTAATGAAGTTCTTTGTAACTGCCACAAAAGACTGACGTGCTGCTTTCTCCTCCTTATTCATCTTCCTGGAAAATTCTTTGTTACGTATGTGGGTTCGAAATTGAGGTCTATCGAATATACCTGCTTTTATCTTCTCAAAAGACAAAGCAGGAAAAGCAGAAATAATATGTTGAAAGCATTCACTTTCTTTATTCAATGCCTGAACAAACTGCTTCATTAAGCCAAGTTTGATGTGAAGTGGGGAAAAAATGATCCTGTATCCATTAACTACAGGTTCATTCACAACTGTTTGCATCCTACATCCAGAGCTTCACATTTCGGCTACTCCTTCTGTGTCCAGTGTTTCTCCCAAGCTCAGCTGTCCCACAAACACAGAAAGCTACTTCGTGAAACCTCTCTTTTGTCCTAGCTGGAAAATTACTATTTTAAAATCTACACAAATGATCCAGTTATGCTCCTCATACTTCAGAAAGTCAAGGACAATTTTCATGTCATTATAATCTTCTTGCAGATAAGTTGAATAACCAATTGGAACCTCTTCATAAACATAACCGTTTTGTAGGAGAACACATTTCTGACTCCTTTTAGAGCTGTAAAGAAATAACTGCCATTCTGTTGGACTGTAAGTGGTAACACCTAGCTGGCTGAGAAGACTACTGATATCACGACAGTAAACAAAGTGCTTGTCTTTGGAAAAAAAAGTCCTCAAAAATTTGTTCACACTGTCTAAAATGGTATACTTCAGCTGACCGGTGAAGTACATTCTATCTTGAAGCCTGGAGGCTAATAACTCAGCTGCTTTCTTTGATAGTTTCCAAAACTCTTACTAAGTCATTCAATTTGGGTTGGCTAAACTGCTGAGGGGTTAATGACTGCTTGGCATCAGAGGAAGATACTTCAGATTCTACAGCCATTTCCTCATGCATCAAAATACACTTGATCACCATGTTTACTTTCTTCATCCTTAGAAGAAATAAAACCATTGAAAACTGGAACCGGGAGGGTCTCAGAGTGTGGAATAGGTCGTATTGCTGAAGGAATATTAGGATATGCGATCATATGCCGTTTTTTCTTGCCAATGCCCTTTGTATGGATCAGACAGAAATAACAGTCACTGCTATGGTCCTTAGGTTCACGCCAAACCATGGAAATACCAAAAGACATTCTTTTGTGTTTCCTTTTGTCCAGTCACAAAGCATTTCCTCGCAAGTATGACACACAATATGAGGAACCCAATTCTTGTCTTGATCGCCAAGGGGAACTTGAAAATAAGCAACTATATGCACATGCCACAAATGATGAAATATTGTGCCTTTGACATTGAAGTGTGTAACAGCCACATATATAACAGAAGGTGTCAGGACTGTTCTTACATTTACACCTACTCGAAGAAGCCATGATTCAATCTTAAAACAAAATAAGAGTGTGTTTTTATCAGATAATAAGTTTTTACATCTAAAAACAACTACAATTATGTGAAAGTGATGTTTGTAAAACATTGTCTTGTGATTATGTTCAATGCAAGAGTCATTGCCCTTTAACTCCAATTTAAAAGCCAATGCATGTCATTAACTATAACAAAAAGAAATTAAAATTGCTTAAGAACTAGAGCATGCACCGAAAAACAGATTTCAGATTTGAAATCAGCGATACAGAAATATATAGAAACAGTTCTAAAACCTCATGCAAGAGAAAATGAAAAACAAATTGTTCCCTAGTGCTATCAGTGATGAAATATTCTCCTTATGTACTATATATTATAAAATAACTTGATAATAGTTATATAATTAATATATGTTTTTTTAAAGGTTTTATTTTATTTTATTTTTTTCCAGGGACAGAGAGAGTCAGAGAGAAGGGTAGATAGGGACAGACAAACAGGAATAGAAAGAGGTGAGAAGCATCAATCATTAGTTTTTCGTTGCTGTTGCAACACCATATTTGTTCATTGATTGCTTTCTCACATGTCCTTGACCTTGGGCCTTCAGCAGACCATGCAACCCCTTGCTGGAGCCAGCGACCTTGGGTCTAACCTGGTGAGCTTTTTGCTCAAGCCAGATGGGCCCGCACTCAAGCTGGCGAGCTTGGGGTCTCGAACTTGGGTCTTCCACATCCCAGTCCGATGCTCTATCCACTGTGCCACTGCCTGGTCAGGCAATATATGTTTTTTTAATAGTAGTTCTATAAAAGCTCTACCAATGTCTATTGCCTTCATTTATATTATGGGAAATGATAGACAATTATATTATAGATATTTTAGTAAAAAACAACACATCTTTAATTAATTTTATTTTCCTTTTCCAGGTCTTATAAAATAGTTATAGTTTTGAAAGTAAACATAATGATTTTTCTAATATTAAACATCTTTTCCAGTAATACCAAATTTATATATTTTTTAATATTTCCATGTCTTCTGAGAACATAATATTCATAATTTTATTTTAAATTACATATCAATGCAATAGTTGAAGACATTTTACATGGCAACAAAATCCACCCCTGTACTCTTAAGAATGCATATAATTCACGTGAAGTAAAACAAATCTGTATATCTGGACAAAGTTGGCACATGTATATACAAGGACAGTTATGTCATTACTACTGCCTGCATGATGGCTAGTGTAAGATTCTTTGGATTTTCAAATGTACTGTATCATAATTTCAATAATCTTGAGATGAGGCAGAGGTGGAGGAACGGCCTTAGAATCAGTGAAATGCAGGGTATTTGTATTTACTAAATAGTTATTTCATGCTTAAATATTGATTAAATTCCTCTTAATAAAACAATTCATTTTAATAGAAAAATATGGTTAAGTTAAAATTGATGGTCATAATCACCAAGTCTTCCAACCTTACTAGTCTCATTCTACCAAAACCACATATAGTGAAATGTCAGGATACCTACTAAAAAAACTAGAAGTCTAAAACAGCATTGAAAATATTACCCCGTGATAACTTTGTGACAGCTTGAATTATGAAAATGACTGCATAATTTATTTTTACTATAATACCAAAGATCAGTCAATAGATTACTTGTAAAGTCTTTGAATCGTATAAACTCACCTTTTTGAGAAAAATAATCATTTCCTGCTTCCTCATCATTGTTTTTCCTCCCCAGCGTGCCAACTCCATATAAGATCACAACTGATTTTGAGAATAAAAGAATCTTTAGAGAAATAAGCTTTAAGGCAACAAATGCTAACCAATTCAGCCATATCGATCAATAGTCATTGTATCAGCAGAACCTCTGTTTTTTAGTTCCCCAAGTAGTGATGTGTAAAAAAATCAATAATGTTGAGATATTAGGTGGGGAACTGTTGATGCCTGCTTTTACAGCTTGGTGGATCACTCACACTTCACAGCATGTGAAACAATGCAATCTGTCTTTTATATATTCAAACTAATCACATGTTGACTTCTTTCCAGTATTGTTCTAGTTTGGGTTTTAAGCACACACAAAATAATTTGTATAAAAATAATTTAGTTAGTGTCAATAAGCTATATAACTTATACATACACTAATTCTCATTTCTACTTAAAAGCCATTATGCAGAATAATTAACTCATATTTAATTTCATAATGAGAATAAAATGCTATATAATTAAAGATGTCAGGTTATAGCCCTTAATTCTGATTTGTAAGAAACACTACAAATATTTTCAATCTCCTTTCTATAACTTGCCATGGCAATTTAAATAAGTTGTGAGATCTATAGGGATATATGACAATGCTTAAAGTAAAAACATATGCTTTTGTGGAATATAACATAAAATAAGCAAATATGAGATGACTGAGAATAAGCAAAACAAAGTGTTTGGAGTATGCAGAAACTCTATTATACTGTGAATGTGGGTTTTTTCTCTATAGGGTCTTAAGTGGAAAGAAAAAACAATATTTTTTTAAGAGAAGAAAATCACCAAATTAAGTTGCTAATATGAAATCTGGAAGTAATTTTGAATTAAAATACCAAGGTCACTTCTAGTGACCAGGTTCTTTGACTTTGTATTACTTTTCCACTCTGACCCAACCCACATATTGGTATCAGAAGCTCTCTCACACTACAATTACTATCTATCTGAATTTATAGGTATGGGAAGACCATACTGGGTTGACAGTCACAGCAAGACTCTTAAAGCCAGAAGAGTGAGGGACTGCCTTGCTTACCTTCATCTAATTAAAGAGCGCTTGGAAAATAACACTGGACAAAGACAATACTAAAACTTCATGTTGAAGCCCAGTTTGATTTTGTTAAACTAGAATCAAAACATAAATGTTGGTAACCTTACAATATTTTTATACTTACAATTCTTTGCTACATTTTTTAAAAAAAAAATTAACATCATACTTAAGAGTGTTATGTAGTAGGTAATTTGTGTTAATTAAAAATACTTCTATTCTTTGCATTTCAAAACAATACAGATACTTCCTATTGAATGTTTAGTATATGCGAGACATGATGCCAGGTGCTGGGGATCAGAAATGAATGAGATATTTCTACTCTCATGGGAACATGCTTTGGTAGAAAAGACAAAAAAATAAGCAACAGACTCATATAATATGATATGAAAATGTTATATTAGAAGTATAATTAAACACAATGTGAGCACAGATGGCATGATTAATTCTGTGGAGGAGGAAGGTCAGGCAATTTTGTAAGTGTGTATGGCAAATGCTATTTTTAAAAGCGTCAAATACACATTATTATCAGGTAATTATATTTGAATCTATTAATTATATTTCTGAAAATTGTGGTATAGTAAAAAAATCATAAATAACTTCAACATTTATTAAAATATCTAAACCAACAGCAACACTAAATATTCAAGAAATATCAGTGTCCTACAGTTCATTGTGCATAGTACACAGTGATACTAGTTTTGTATGGGGTTTTAATGGGCTCATAATTTGATGCTGCTATTATATGACTTGTTATTATCTTTCTACATTTTCAATAGTGACCTTCACATAAATTGAAAATTAATAGCTAAAAAATATCTTTGTGAAATGCACATATTTACACTGTATTTATTTTCATTATTCCAAAATTGGTAACTATATAAAAAATAAGATTGTTAAGACACTAATGTCTAACAATAATATATAAATACAAACATTTTCAATAATAAAAAATAACATACAAATAGTTCTCTTTTGAATTAACCAGATGTTTTGAGACTATGATAAAAAATTCAAAAAGTATATATTTCCAAATGAATGCATTTATTAATACAAACTCAGAAAAAAATATTTTAATGTTATGCTAGTGTTAAGGTTGTACATATATACTACTAAGCTTTTGGAAAATTTGCATTTGTATTCTTGTCCTTACATGAAATGTTAAGAAATGTTTTATATAAGATTTAATATAAATATTTAACTCAATAGTAATCAAAGAAATACTTTCATAAATAAGCAAAGACCTCTTTCTGAGTAATAGCAAATGTTCAACTTATCATATTTAATTACCTGTGGGCAACTTATCTGATTGCATTGCCAATACAATTGAATTTCCGAACATCATCATTCTTTTTACACACGATGCTTCTTATAACGTAATCCATTTCTTTCAATAACTCTTATACTGTAACTATAAGCCAAAATTGGAAGGTTTGATACGTAACATTTGGGACAAAATAATTTGGTGTTGAGTAAAGATGCAGTGATGAATGATTCGGCATTGGCATTTAAGTTGTTAGGATACCATTCACTTGGAATCGAACATCTGTATCCCAGAAAGATTTGGCTAAAGATGGAGATTTGTTAAACTTCTGTAAAAAAGTGAACTTCAAAGTACTTAATTATTTTTTTTTTGTTTAGTCTTTAGGGTTTTCTATGTACAGTATCATGTCATCTGTGAATAATGACTGTTTCCCTCCCTACTTTCCAAATTAGATGCCTTTTATTTTTTCTTCTTGTCTAAATGTTGTGTTTAAGTCTTGGGGGATGATGACAGGTGAAGGGACTAGCCAATAAACATATATACACAACAAATAGATACAGACAACAGCGGAATGATAGCCAAAGGGAAAAGGGGAATAGGGATGAGGTGGAGGCAGGCAAACGGTACAAAATAGAGAAAGAGACTTTGGCAATGGGCTCATGGTGCAGTGTGTAGATTTTGTTTTACTGAGTAGTAAACTTGAAACCTGTATGGTATTGTGAACCAAAGTGATTCCAATAAATTCAATCAATAGAAAATAAATCAGTAAAATACTAAAATAGCTGGGGGGTCAAAATAAGGCTGAGTAAAGATGGAAATCTGGTGATGTATTTAGTTTTAAAATAGGAAAGGAACAGAAAACACTACCAAAAATGAAAAACAATCAACAAAAATCAAAGTAGACTGAAGTTAAAAATAGATTGATAGAGCCAGATAAATGAATCATAAATACTAAAAAATGACATATGAAAATATAAATATATATGTATTTATACATGTGTATATATGTATGTAACTATATATACATATAGTTACTATGTAACTATATGTGTGTATAGTTTAAAGGGTTAGTTTCCAAAAATGCACATTTTAAGGTAAGAAGAATTAGTTATTAGTTATTCCTAATATCAGGTCTGTAAAAAATTGAAGCACACATTATTAGCAGGTGTTTAGAACCAAAAAGTATAGAACAAAAACAATGAATAAAAAATAATATCTTGATAAAACTGACTGTAAAAGACAAAAGAGAGATGCTCTAAGTTTGAAAGAGACAAAACAAAACTAAGCTAATATAAAGCCAATATAGAGACTCTTCAAGCAAGCTTTAGATCAAGTAGATAGGTAACTGAAGTATTTCAAGAAGCCAATATTAGATAGCAAAAGAATACTGAATAAAGTATACACTCATAGAGTATAATACTAGAAAATAGTAGGAAAAGTCTAAATCAGAGGTCAAACACAAAGTGAAGAGGTTGGGGACGTTAATCTTCTAAATAAAATAACAAGTGAAGTTATTTTTTTTTTGAGAGAAAAATGGAAAAAAGAAAAACTAGAAAATTAAAATTTAGATGATCTTGTCTGACAAGGTGGTGGCTCGGTGGATAGAGCATCAAACTGGGACGTGGGGGACCCAGGTTTGAAAACCCTAGTCACCAGTTTGTGCGTGGGCTCATCTGGTTTGAGCAAGGCTCACCTGCTTGAGCCTAAGGTTGTTGCCTTGAGCAAGGGGTCACTTGGTCTGCTGTAGCCCCACTAATCCCGGTCAAGGCACATATGAGAAAGCATTCAATGAACAATTAAGGTGCTAAAATGAAGAATTGATGCTTCTCATCTCTCTCCCTTCCTGTCTGGCTGTTCCATCTGTCCTTCTCTCTGTCACACACACATAAAAAAATATTTAGATGAGCTTTTTTGGATAAAACAATCAGAAACAGTAAACACATTTACTACTGTAATGTGTTTATTGATGAACTATACTAATTAAGAATTCATTTATATTAAACTGGAATACTATATTTAGTAATTGGACAAATGTTAAACAACATTTTAAAAATCTTACAAGTAAGTGGACTCTAAGTTCAGCAACAAATTAAAATATGTTCAGGAAAGTTGGCTGTTGGGAAAATATTGAGAAATTTGACATCCTAAACTGCTAGTGTTTGGCTAAGGTTATTTCTTGAAAACTATTTCTTGAATGATTTTCAATTAGAATCATTGGGATTTAAAAGGACATTATTTGTTGTAAAATGTAGTTAAGTATTTTCTAATCAATCATTTAATTCGCATATATTTTAGACAAATTTTTATTCTATTTGGTTTAATGTACTTAAGAGAGCAAACTGAACAGTCCCCATTAAAAAATACCTTTGAGTAATTTTATTGATTATATTGTTGAATCAAAGCTGGGGATCAAATAATACTATGAAAAGGGGGAAAAGCCTATAATCAACTTCAAATAATCTCATTTAATTGTAAAAGTAAATAGGCTTGATCTGGGGATCAAGTGATATCTTTGTTTCTCTTCATCTGTAAAATAGCAATATTGGGCATATATGTCAGAAAAAGAATCTAGTATCTAGGAGTAAAATAATATTTAAAATAAAATTTAAAAATAATATTTTTTTAAAATTTAGGCTATTTCAGTTGTTTATATATTTTAACAAAGTGCTACCTATTTTAAATTCAACACTACTAGAAAATAAGTTGCCATGTATGATTACAAGACACAATATTAAGCAGTCAATTTCTGTTTTACTTTTATAAAGCATATGGCCAGAATTTTTAAAACATGAGTGATTCAACAGTTAAAAATAACCATTAGCAACATCAGAAAAAAGTGTAATTTGCTTGTTTGTCTCCTCTCCCCCACAACATGAATATTAATATAGCCATTTCTAAGATATTTGAAAATTTTCCATTTGCATTTATCTTGTGAAAATATAAAAGCAAATAAAAAAAACCAGATACAGTAAACTTATTTTGAAGTAATTGAGCACTTTTATTTTCAGGCAAGTTTGTGGAGATATACCTGTTCAATACAAAGGGAGATTTAGGAACTGTTTCCTGTCCTGGTAGGTTTGCTCAATGGTAGAGCATCAGCCCAGGGTATGGAAGTTCTGGGTTCTATTCCTGGTCAGGACACACAGAAGAAGTGTCCATCTGCTTCTCCACCCTCCCCTAACCCCTCTCTCTCTCCCGCTCCATCTCCCTTTCCCGCAGCCATGTCTCATATAGTTTAAGTTGGCCCCAAGTGCTGAGAATGGTTCCTTGGCCTCATCTCAAGAGCTAAAATAGCTTGGTTGCTGAGAAAAGGAGCAGCAGCCACAGATGGGCAGAGCATCACCAGTTGGGGGGTTTGCCAGGTGGATCCCAGTACAGCACGTGTGGAAGTCTGTTTCTCTGCCTCCTCACCTCTCACTTAATAAAAATTAGTTTTATAAGTAAATATTGAAAGCATTAAAGGCAAAATTTTAAAAACTTTTTGCTTCAGTTTCCTTATCTATAAAAGAAAAAAATGGTAGTACTAACTTGATAGATTATTCTAAGAAATTAATATACTTTATAGCTCCTAGATCAATGTATCAAGCACATACTAAGTATTCACTAAATGGTAGTTATCATTAAAAGAATAACAGTTACTAATTTATGACATTTCTTTATACTAACCAAACGATAGAAATTTAATACTTAGTAAATTGCATTTGATCTTTTAGGTCCATTATTTAGTAAAACATAGTATAAGTGATAGGGAAATAAACTAGACTTTGGGAGACAATTCTAAATTTAAAGTAACAGGAGAGTTTACTTTTTGTTCTTTAGTGTAGCAATTCTCAAACTATGGTCCCCAGACAACTAGGAGCCCTTCAGCCTCATTAATTCAGTAAGTTAAAATTATTTTTATAACTATGAGACATCTTTGCCTTTTTCATTATGCTGACATTTGCAATAATGTTGAAAATCAATGGTCATTAAAACACTCAGAATATTAGCAATAATTAACTCAGTGACATGGTGTGTACCACTAATCGTAAAGTCTTGAGCACAGGTGTTTTTAATACTCTAGGTAATCAAATGTAATGTATACATCTAAGACTTCTGTTGTACTTTGATTTATAATGGTTGTCTTGAAAAAAAGTACTTGGGTGATTGAGATACAAACTGAATCAGTCACATTTTTCATGGAACACCATTTTTACTTGAATTAACTGATGACCAAAACGAAAGTTATTCAGTCAAGTTCTGACAGACATTAATTTGAAATAATGCACTCTCCTACATGAGAGTTTTTGATACAAACCAACAAAAGTTAAAATTTCTGACATCTTGATTCTGCCACCATAAGCTTGAGAGCTTTCCAGTTTTCGTACTATTCTTTAGTTGGTATTAGTAGTGATATTAACAAATATAATTTTTCTACTGAAATTGTTTATGTAATTAGAAAATACTGTATGTGATTACCTCAGTGAATCAATATTTTCTAATTGATTGATGAATGACCTTACAAATTCAAACATGGGTTAAGATGTATTAAAGTGCAGGATAAACCAATAGCTTTATATGTAAGAGAGAAGAAAAAGTTCATTGATGTCACTTGAGATCCCACATTCCAATTAATCATTTTAAAACACCATTTGTCAAGTTTTGGTGTGGTCTGAAGAATATTACAAATCTCTGAAAATGCTGTTCATGTACTCATCTTCTTTCAACTCTATATTTCGTAAGGCTAATTTTCTTTCTATACTCAATCAAGTATCATTGTCACAGATTGAATAAAGAACCAGAATGAGAATCCATCTATCTTCTTTTAAGGCAGACATTAAAGAGACACGAGCTCAACCACAGGTCACTGGCTTACACACAAGATGATCAACATAATCTCTCAAGTTTGCTGGCTAAAAGCCCAAGGTCACTGGAATGAGCACAAAGGTCATCATCTTGATCATGGGGCCACTGGCTCTACTTGAGCCCCTTGATCAAGGCACATACAAGAAGCAATCAATGAACAACTAAAGTGACTATGAATTGATGCTTCTCACTCTCTCTCCCTTCCTCTCTTTCTAAAAAAAAGACATGTGAAAAATGTCACTCATCTTATTTTAACATACATACAATTTCATAATAGTGTTATTTATATTAATATGTAATGGACTTGTTATTTATAAATGAATTGACAAATATTTTAAAATTTCTCAAATTTAACTTCTAAAATCATAGATAGTAATAGACATAACCCACATAAACAGAGTCTCTAAGTACTTTTAAATGAAGGTAACATTATTTTAACTTAGATTTGATAAAATTTAGAGTATATTAAAAACTCCAAAATATTTTTATAATAAGCAATTAATTTTTTGAAAATAAATGTATATCACAAACAATAAATTCATGTTTGAGTTTTGCAGCATACCCATAAAGTATTCTTTTTTAAAAAAGTATTTTTGAACTTTATGAAATAATCATTTTTTCCCAAATAATACTGCAAATCCATCTTTGCTTTTCTATCATGTTATGCTTTAAAACAATTTTTCTCAGTAATTCTTACATGGCAGATGGCTCATAGGTTAGGTGCTTGAAATGGACAAGACCAAATTAAAACATTTGGCTGGAATTTATCTCAGGAAGCCAAGTGTTGTGGTAGGCAGCTAGCCAGACACCAAATTTATCAAAAGCTCAAGAGTAATCAAGCAAAATCTCAAAGGACACAAATGTTCAATTTTAAAGAGATTCTTATAATCTAGATCAGTACAAAACACTCACCCTTAAATATCACTTATATTTTGAATATTTGTTTATAAACTTTTTTATCTAAGCAAGTAGAACAAAAATAAGGAGGTGACAATCAAAGTAGTCAATGTCTACGGGGAAACTGCAGAAGGTAAAAAATACTGGGTGGGGCAAAACTAGGTCTACAGTCATGAGTACACGAAACAAAGTATAATCTTATATTATTATTTATTAATTACTGTATGAATTTACATATAAATAACTGCAAATGCACTTTTACCCAACCCTGTGAAAAATTAGAAAAGATCAAATACAAATTTTAAAATCCTTCCATTCATAAAAAACTTAATAAATATAAATAAAACTGGCTTTGAGCTAGAACTACCATATGATCCAGCATTCCTTCCACTGGATATATAAGCAAAAAGTTCAAAAACGTTGGTGTGTAAAAACATGCATCCCGATGTTCATCACACCGTTATTCACAGTGGTCAAGACATAGCAGCAACCAAAGTATCCCTCAATAGAAGATCGGATAAAGAAGATGTGGTACATATATACAATGGAATACTACTCAGCCATAAGAAATGATGACATAGTGCCATTTACTACAACATGGACGCACCTTGAGAACATTACACTATATGAAATAGTAAAGCAGAGAAAGCTAAGAACTCTGTGATTTCATACATAGGTGGGAAATAAAAACAAGACTCATGGCCATAAATAAAAGTGAAGTGGTTACCAGGGGAAAGGAAACAAAGAAAGCGGGTAAATGGAATGGGAGTAAACAGGGAAAATATAAGGAGACAGAAAATGATTTGACTTTGGGTGATAGGCAAACAACATAATCAACAGTTCAAATGCTACAGAAATATTTATATGAAACCTATGTATAGTTATTGATTAATGTCACCCCATTAAATTTAATTTTCTAAATAAAATTATTTTAAAAATAAATATAGCCTGACCAAGTGGTGGCTCAATGGATAGAGCGTTGAACTGAAACACGGAGACCCCAGGTTTGAAACCCCAAGGTCACCAGCTTGAGCGCGGGCTCATCTGGTTTGTGCAAAGCTCACCAGCTTGAACCCAAGGTCTCTGGCTTAAGCAAGGGGTCACTCAGCCTGCTGAATCCCCCCGCCCAGTCAAGGCACATATGAGAAAGCGATCAATGGACAACTAAGGTGCCGCAATGAAGAACTGATGCTTCTCATCTCTCTCCCTTCCTGTCTGTCTGTTCTTATCTGTTCCTCTCTCTGACTCTCTCTCCCCGCCTCTGTTAATAAATAAATAAATAAAAATATAAAATACTTTCACTACCTAAAACTTATATTTTAATGTGAATAAGACTTACAAAGTTGTCATAAAAAGTACAAAAGAAAATCTTTAAAGAGAGATCATGCTGTATGTCAGGTGTATGGTAGAGACTAACTACCAAAATGGAAAAAGTCAAAGGAGACTGTTAGACAAGACAACTGAGGCTGGCAATCAAGAATGTAATGGAGTGTTGGCTGGATAAAAGGGAACAAGGGCATTTGAGGTGAGTAAGCATGGCCAAATGCATGAACATAAGAATAATTTTGATGAAGAGGAATAAATCTTGCAACTTTCTAATCATGCTGCCTAAGTCAATGATGTATAAAAATTCTAAAGCTACTAGATTCAGGCAAATATTTGAGTTCTTTTTTGGTAATTTAATGGGAAAGCAGAAGATAGGGAGAGCTTTTGTGGAAGCAAGGTGTAATTCACAAGCATAAATTAACGCAAATTCAGTATTTATGGAACCAGAAACATCTTTGTCCTGTTGATTTTTGCAAAACATTTGCAAAATTGACTCAGTCTTTCCATATGCTTCAAAGATCATTTTTTGTTGTTTCTGTTCTTCTTGACAGAAAAATACACATGGATCTGACATGGTGATAAATTACGCAGTTATAAAAATCTTTAATAAAATTTTTATGGTAGGTATTATGAAGACATTCATCCACATAATTCCCAAAGGAAATACTTTTACTTGTAATCACACCAATAGTACCACCTATTAAATAAAACTTTCTATGAGAATGAATCCAGGTATATTGTATTTCAGAGGGAAAGAATATTGAAAATGAAATGGTCCAAACACCAATAAACATGGCCATTTCAGAAATTTTCAAATATTGTTCATATGTCATACTTTATTTAATAAAAATAAATAATAAAATTTTTCATCTTATACTACAAAGGTCTATTTTCAAAGAGACAATTATTTCTTAATAAAACATAATTACAAAGTAACTTCGAGTTCCACAAACTTCCCCAAATCTATACAAAAAGAAATTGTTTCTGTCATCACAAAACGGGACCCAATTGTATTGTAATAACCACCTAAATTCATAAATGCACGTAAATAAGCACAAATGTCAGGACTGGAGGTAGCAGTCTCTTGTATGAAGCCTCATCTTCCTCACACATGATGTCTTCTCTCCTCACACTCACTAGGACCCTGGCTTATCTCTAATATAGAACTTGCTACTGGACTGAAGTTGCACAAGTACATATCTTTTTATGCTGTGATGTCCTGAGGGCAACATTCAGATCTGTGTTTGACAGTAGTTTTCCAACAGTTTTTACTGTGAATGAATGAATAGTGACTGCTGCCAGGGCCATAAAGTAATTAACAAAAAAAAAAATCAACTTCAAACAAAATATGTCCAGCTTGTACTTTTTGCCAAAGATAATAAATAATTATATGCCATAGATAATAATTAATTACATAATGTTAACATTATTCTATATTTTATAATGTTATTTGAAGTTTATGTTCATGATTATTGTCATACCATACAATGTGCTATATCTAATGTCTTATATGTAACAATGATGTTATATATCCTGAATTATTTATTTCATGGTACACTGAGGCATTCTTGTTATTTCACACATGCTTTCTTTTTGAATCAAAATTATATTAAGTAATCTTAGTCTACATTATGTTTATGGATTTTATGGGAAGAAAATATTGGCTGATAATTTATATTTAAACACATTAAACTATTTCCACTGTTCTCTGCTTATAGATAATACACCAGTTTTCTTCATATAAGTCTTACCTGTGAACAACATAGATGTATAAATAGGCGATATATAATTATATGAAAAGAATCTCAGATATGTCTACAATATAATCAACCCTAAACTTGACTTGTTATAATTACATTAAGTTGACAAAGAGTGCAGGAGCATAACGAATGATTTTCAGATATAAAGTTAAAAAAAACCCAGCAGAATAATCACTTTGAGATGTAAAGAGTTTATCATCAGTGTATCACATATATAATTTATAACAAATTATTTCCTTTGGTTGTACAAATAAAACTGATACTGATGGTACCTACATTTCCTTAACTATGAAGACAAACTGTATACATAATTTTTTAAGTGAAATTTCTAACTATTGCTTTAGGTCCCAAATTCCATTGACTATGTTCATCTTACCAAAGCCCTTCTGTGCACATAATTTTATACTGAGTATTATTCCCTTGTTAATATTGAAAGTCATTTTAACTGTCTGCAGTTTGATCTTACTAATAAGCTCATATTGTTTTTAAAACATATAATGATTCTCTAGTTACCTGTAATTCCTTATTAAATTTCAGGAGAAAAAAAATTAAATAAATTTTATATTTGGAAAAAATAATTTTCTTTTTCTTTTTATATTATTCAGTGAGAGGAGGGGATACAGAAACCAACTCCTACATGCGCCCAATCAGGATCCACCTGGCAAGCCCACTGGAGGTGATGCTTTGCCCACCTGGGGCATTGCTTTATTGCTCAGCAACCAAGCTCTTCTTAGTGTCTGAGGCAGAGGCCATGGAGCCATCCTTAGTACCCAGGGCCAAATCGCTCCAATGGAACCATGACTGCAGGAGGGGAGAGAGAGAAGTAAGAGGGGAAGAGGTGGAAAAGCAGATGAGCACTTCTCCTGTGTTCCCTTACTGGGAATTAAACCCAGGACATGCGCACATGGGGCCAATGCTCTACCACTGAGCAAAACAGCCAGGATAAAAAGTAATTTTATTAAGAGAAAATTTTACTATTCATTTATTAAAGTAGAATTCAAATAATAGGAAAGTTTATGTACTGATAGGCTTTTTTTTTTTTTTGGTAACAAGGACAATATAAAATAATGGGATTTTAGAAATTGAGGAAAACTCAGTTCACTGTTTTCCAAATTTTCCTCCTATGTAATTTTAATGTTACAAGATGTGAATAAGTGTTAATTTAGTAAGATATGCCTTGGTAAAACGCAGTTATTAAAAATGGCATGAAGCCTGACCAGGAGGTGGTGCAGTGGATACAGCATGGGTCCAGGATGCAGAGGACCCAGGTTTGAAACACCTAGGTTACTGGCTTGAGCGTGGCCTCGCCAGTGTGAGCACAGGGTCGCTGGCTTGATCATGGAATCATAGATATGACCCATGGTTGCTGGCTAGAGCCCAAAGGTTGCTGTCTAGAGCCTAAGGTTATTGGCTTGACCCCAAGGTCTCTTGCTCAGCTAGAGCCCCCTGTCAAAGGACATATGAGAAAGCAATCAATGAACAACTAAGGAGCCGCAATAAGAATTGATGTTTCTCCTCTCTCTCCCTTCCCTGTCTGCACCTCTCTCTCTAAAGAAAAAAGAAATGGCATGGAATGCACCCTTGGAAATTAACCTTGAACACTAGCATACTAAGAATTATAAAAATCTAAGTGTTAAATTTTAGACAAAGTCTTCTTTGATCACTGAGCCCATTCCCATCATGTTTATAAATATCTAGTTTTCCAAAGCACCATCTATGACACAAAAATTTAGTCTGTGGTGGTTCTAAATCATGGGCTCAGAACTGTCAGATCTACATATTTTAGTCAACAGTCTCAACTGTTGCTGAATTTAAGTCAGTTGAGACCAGGTGTTAGATATACGAGTAAAGATACTTCTAAATTAGTATTGTCCAAGAGAACATTGTTAGGACAAAAATGCTCTATATATTGGCACTGTCCAATAAGGTAGCCACTAGCCACATATCGCTATTGAGCATTTAAAATACGATTAGTGTGACTGAAGAACTGAAAAATTAATTACATTCCATTTTAATTAGTATAAATTTAAATATAAATAGTAGTAGCTACTTCATCGTACAGTGGACATATAAGTATAGCCCTCAGCCATTTGCATCACTCTCTGCTAGCTTCCCAGAGATCATACAGAAAATATAAATCATACTGTTTTATCCTGTCCAAACTCATGACCTACAGATCCCATGAGCATTATTCAACAAAGTTTAGAGTGATCTGTCATGCAGCAATAAATAACCGAAACATAATTCCAACCTCTCAAGTATTAGAAATAAACAAACAGAAGTTTGAAAATTGCACTATGCACAAAAGTCTGTGACATGTTCACTGAAAAACTTAAAATATAATGCAGAAAAGAGAATTTTGAAATCCTATCAGAAATAGACTCTTTTCAATAACATTATTAAATTTGGTAACCTAATACCCTACAATGAGTGTCAGTCCTTTATAACACCAGGCATTCCTGAAACATGTATATAAGTAGCCATAAGAACAACTGTAAAGGTCTAGCTTACTTTATATTATCCTTCCTTAAAAATACAAAAATTTGAAATAAAGTTACTTGCATACAAGTTATAACACCAAATATCAAATGATACATAGTTGCTAAACATTGACAAAAAAGATAACATTACTATAATTCTGATATATCTCCCACCACTCAAAAAAACTTCATGATCAGCTTACTAATTAAGGCTTCAATAGAATTAATAAGTAAAATATCCTTTTCACTTCTGATGTTTTCAGTATATAAGTAAAAGTATCAGAATAAACTTGAAACACAAATCAGCAACATCCCCATTTCACAGCAGCTTGACAACTTTGTTACCTTTCAGTTTCTCCAAGGACAGTTGCAAGACCAAGATATTGATTTGCACCACTGCACTTTTCTGACTAATTATTACCAGTGCATACCCTCCACTTAATCAGTTCATTCTCACAATAAGCGTTGCTTTCAGTTCAAATTCGTTAGACTGATAAATGATGTTATGCCTGCATTATAACGGTTTTCACTAAATATATTTTTTGACCAAGATTAGAAGACTACTGTATGCCAAAGTATACTCAGTTGAATACAGAAGTTTCTGTCCCCCATGAATTCCGACTTTCAGTGATGTATACATTCAACACTTATCATGAAACTATTTCAGTAGGATGACTCTGTAAAGAAAGCTGGTTAGGAAACTGTCAAAATCATTGACATCTTTTCCTAATTTACAGCCAGGTTATTTAAGATGTACTGAAGGAAGGTGGGAAAGTGGAGGATGCTATTAATAATGAGGTTAGGAAAATTCTCTGTTAAATCACTTTCAGTATCTGCAAGAAGAGTTCCATACAGGGGACATAGAAATGCAAGTACATTAAATTATATGCTCTTTACATACAGTATTTTATGTAATTCTCATAACTTCCAAATGAGGCGAGTCCTATTATTCTTATTTTATTCATTGTATGACTAAATCCAAACTTACAAAATTAAGTAATTTGGAACTTGCCTAAGGTTATCTAGGTAGTCTATTGCTATCTGAATTAAAAGATGTTTCTTTTTATTAACAACAAAGTAATGTTTTCTTTAATACTTGAGAGAGACAAGACAGACAGAATCAGAAATAAATAGAGAGACAACAACTCAAGATTACATCTGAAATATACCTGATAATTTACTTTCATCTGGTGTGGTCTAAAGACATTTTGTTTTACGTTTGAGTAATATATCCAGTATTAGTTAAACAACAAATACAAAGGCATGAATGATTATAATTATCAATTAAAATCGCTTCTCGGCCTTTTGGCTAAGATCAAGTGTAGTATAATTATCAATTAACAACATAATTCATATTCTAAACAATAATTTTTTTCAATGTCTTTAATAACTGCATCCATTTATTTTGCACCTTCCTAATAGTCTTGAATAAGAAAGTGAATGAAGAATCTGAATATCAAGGGCATACCAGATTACAACACCGAATCTTACTGCTCTTAGTTTCTCCACTAGACAGCAGAAATCTAACAGATATGCACTGATAATAGGATGTCCATGATATTAAACACACGCTGGTGGTACTACCTAGAGCCTTCATACTAGATTCTATATCTTATAGTCAAGAGAACTACTGCATATACTGTAATTTAAGCATTACAAATATTATTCTTTTTTTGAACAAATTCTTATTTTCTTGCTAATAAGAAAAAAGGTAAGGACAAGTAATAATCTTGGTAATAATTGTATCCAGATAATTTAAAAATATTTTAGTATACTGTTTACTAAGCAAATAAATTGTCAATATATTCTTTTTTAAAATGTTAAAATATTTTTAAAATATATGGCCTTTTATTTAAAATGTTTAGAAAAAATAGGTATGTTGGAATTACTGATTCAGAATGATTGTAATTGCCAGTTGCTATGTATATACTTCATATGATTTTTACAATAGTGTGGAAGTGTCTATTGTTATTTACACATGAATGAACTGAAGACAGGAGAAAAATTTACTAAAAATCCCCCCATAAGTAAATGGCAGAACTTTATTTGAGCCCAGGACTATCAGATTTAAGTGATAGTCCTGGGCTCAAATAGTGCAAATTATTACCTTCATTTCTCATCAGAGCTGGATTAAATGAGGTAAATTTGTGGTATGTCTTTAATAATAAAGTTAGTTTATAATTATACCATTAAACTGTAAAGCAAACATTTTATTTAAATGAGTTTTCTGCTAGGACTATATTTGAAAAGTATCTTCTTGTTAATTTTTATATTTCTTAAACATAAAGAATGATTTTAATATCTTATTCAATACAGAATGTATAAAAGAAATTCTTCACTAAGATTCTCCTAGCATCCATACACCATGCTATGGAAATTATTTTGTTAAATAGAAATAGTAAGCAGGGGCTAAAAAATAACAAAAGTATATAATTTAAAAATTGAGACTGATCCTAAATATTTGCCATTTATAAATTAATAGACATCAAGTATTTGTTCTTTACTAAAAAAATGTAATTAAATTTTAATAGTTTATTGTGATTAGTAATTTGTATTTATTTTTTAGAATCAATCATTTCTACAGAACACCCATGTAGTTAGTAAGAAAGACAGAAGAAAATCAAATTAAACTCTCTTGGGCAGGGCAATAACTCTTCACAATGATTTATGTCACATTTAATCCAGATTAATCTCAATTTTGATTAAACATAACTGGTGTTTGATTATATTGAAAGAAAATGTTTTTGAAGATTTATAAAAATGTAAATATATATTTTGAAGAACTGACTTAACAAGGAAATTTATATTGTAAAATAAAATACCTAAGAAAATGAAGTTTAGAAAAAAATTAATTTATAGATTAAAGGTATTGTCATCTAAATAGGCATAAATATTCCTTAAATTGAAGTGAAAGAATAACAATCTTCAAAATATCAACTGGATTAGTCAGATTTAAATTTTTATGGAAATAGGTATTTATGTTAGATATCAACTTAATATAATTACAAATTATGGATCTTTATTCAAAAGGGAACCTCAATGTTAGAAAAACAGAAAGTTGTAGACATATAACAAAATGCTATTTTACTATCAGATTTTGAAAAAAAATAAGAACAGCAGGCATAAAGTCCTATAAAAATGTGAAATCAATCAAAAATATAAGCATCAAAAAGTTACATTTTACAAATGAGTCCTCCTTTGTGCTCCACAACAATATATCATAAATGGCATATAACTGCTTTCTGAATCATAAATGTGACAGGGCACAGACTTTCCTGAATCTCTAGAGAATAATTTTCTTCTCAATGGCAAATGTTATGACCTTCAATTCCTAATTATCTAGGGAGAGTTTACATTTGACTCCATACATAAATTCATATCTTCAGAAATTCTCAAGTTACATCAGAAGACTAGGCCTTCAGTCATAACCAAACTATTTTTATCACTTACATATAGCTATTAAAAATAAATATTTACCAGTATGTTCACTACATATTCTTCCAATGTTATTTATTTCTTGATAGAATGGTAGTATTTACATTCATAATATCTTTTAAAATTCAGATAAGAAAGTGATTCAGAGAATAAATTATCTTCTTCATGTATATTTACTTTTATACTTATGAGCTGCACAGAAAGAAAACAAAACAAAGCATCCTTTCTGTCACTTCTAATCTGTAACTTTAAAAAGGGTACTAAGAACTATGAGGCCTTAATTATCGTTATATTAGAGTAGGCAAAATGGTCATTCATTCTATTTTCACAAAACAGCTACCAAATTGATCTCCTTCAGAAGAAAATGGAACCTATATGTATGCAAAGCATTTAATTATAATATACTATGGTTAAATAATATATTTAGGCATATTCATGACATAACCAAGAAAACAGCATTGAAAAGAGTTTTAACTTTGAAATTAGAATTGGGATGTGCACCATGACACTTAATGGTTTTGCAACTTTAGACACGTGAATTAATTTTCTTGAAATTTAGTTTCTTCCTCTTTAAAATAAGAATGATAAAAGCCTACCTACCACATGGGAAAGTCAAGAGAAAAAGAAATAATGTTATAATACAGTACCTAATCTAATAAGTGATAGAGTTTTTTTTAAACTGTATCATTCTTTTTCTTTCTCTTTTTCTAATTTAGTGAGAAGAGGGGAGGCAGTGAAAGACTCTTACATGAGCTTGGACTGGGATTCACCTAGCATGCCCAGTAGGGGGCTATGCTCTTCCCATCTGGGGCATTGCTCTGTTGCTCAGCAATCAAGCTTTTCTTAGCGCCTGAGGCGGAGGTCATGAAGCCATCCTCAGCATCCAGGACCAACTCGCTCCAATCAAGATATGGCTGCAGGAGTGGGAGGGGATAAAGAGAGAGAGAGAAAGAGAGAGAGAGAGAGAGAGAGAGAGAAGCAATGGGGGTATGGAGCAGCAGATGAGCGCTTCTCATGTCTGCGTTGACCAGGAATCAAACCTGGACATCCACATGCTGGGCCAATGCTCTACCACTGAGCAAACCAGCCAGGGCTAAAATTGTGTCATTCTGACCACCATTACCAAAGTCCTCTAAGGATGTGAAGTATTTGCCTGAGAAAATATCTTAAAGTCAGATGGACTGAGGTAAAAAGTGCAACCTGAAGGTAAGTCAGCAAGAGAAGGCATAAAAGAAAAGGTTGAGAAGAAACTGTTATGCATAAGACAAAAGAATCATTTTGCTTTCAAGAGGGAAGGATCTAGAAAAGAAGGGTATCATAAAGCTAGTTACAGTGTAAGGGAACAGGCACTGGACATGTATTGTAGTTCAAGAGCATTAAAAAAAAATAGATTCTGAGAATGTGAATTTTTATGTTACATTTGAAGTATTTAGCTTTGCCAAACTAAGTTTAGACCTTTCCATTACAAACCAAATATTTTTTCTTATAAATAAGGGGTTTTCCCCTGTGGAAATCAAAGAAAAGACACTGGTAAATGTGCTATAAATAAGTGATTATATATTTTCCAATAAGTATAAGTGAGCATTAAAAACAAACTATTGGCCCTGTCTGGTTGGCTCAGAAGTAGAGTATAAGCAGCATGTGGATGTCCTGGGTTCCATCCCAGTTCAGGGCACACAGGAGAAATGGCCATCTGCTTCTGCTTCTCCACCCCTCCCCCTTCCACTTCTCTCTCTCTCCTCTCTCTCTCTCTCTCTCTCTCTCTCTCTCTCTCGTCTTCTCCTCCCAAAGCCATGACTGAAATAGTTTGAGATAGTTGGCCCTGGGCACTAAGCATGGTTCCATGGCCTCACCTCAGGTGCTAAAATAGCTCAGTTGCTGAGCAACAGAGAAGCAGCCCCATATGGGCAGAGCACCACCCAGTAGGGGCTTGCTGGATGGATCCTGAACAAGGTGCATTCAGGAGTCTATCTCTCTGCCTCCCTGCCTCTCACTTAAAAAACAACAATAAAAAACAAACAAACAAAATATTATCAGTGCAAATTCACAGAGTATTGGAGAAAGTTTTTAATTTTATGGGATATCGACCTGTAATTTCCGCCAGTATTATCCAGAGCACAAGTTTAAGATTCTAGATAATATAAACAGACTGCTTAAATAGGAGTTGGCTCCTTCTAATATTTTGTGTGCTTGGGCAAGTTGATTAAACTCTTTGTGCTTCACTTTCTTCATTGTAATAATAGCAATTATACAGCACCTGACAAATTATGTTGTAGTCATTAAATGTGTTAATACATGTAATGCTTTTAAAAATAATGCTTGGCTTTAAATACAGGCTACTCTTATGAAAAAATCTCCAAATGACTTTTCCTCAATAGTTATTATTATATTACCTTTATTATGTTGTAAAATATAGTAAGTGTTATAAAGATATCTAAGGTCTCCAAAAAAAGTCTTGACACACTCATAAGGTTTTTAATTGGCTGTATTAAGCTGTATTTCTTAGAGGAAAATGAAATTCAGCATATTCTGTGGAATCTTAAGATTTTGCTTTTCATAATTTAGCTTCTTAACATGGAATTCATAATTAAAGTGACTGAAAATAAAGAAATTATCACGTAAATTCACTGTTGCCACAATATTGTTAATATGTCTCCATTATCAAAATTTATTTTTAAAAGTTTTCAAAGAAGGATCTGAGTAGTATTCAGCTTTACTCCATCTCTCTCTTTACTTTGGTTCTTCATTGATTGTTTCTTTATGTGTGCCATTACAAAGGGGATAGCTCCACTGTGCCCATGACCCCTTGCTCAAGCCAGTGACCTCTGGGTTCAAGCCAGCAACCATGGGGTTATGTCTGTGATCCCATGCTCAAGCTGAAAATCTCTCACTCAAGCTGGTGAGCTTGCACTCAAGTCAGTGACCTAGGGGTTTTGAACCTGGGTCCTCAACATCCCAGACCAATGTTCTATCCACTGCACCACCACCTGGTCAGGTTTAAAGTTGATTTTTAAAGAGAACTAATGATGACAGTTTCAAATGTATTTTAAAATGCCTGTAAATTAAAATTTGTTTAGAGGATTAGATTCATCCTTTGTTTTTCAAAGATGTTTTCTTAAATAAGAAAATCTTTCCAACATGTAATGAAAATTACATTTTTAAATTCCATACTCTTCAAAAACATTTTGCTTTTATCAAAAACAGAAACTGTACAATGAAAAGTGTACTGTGTAATTTTTCTACTCAATCACTCTAAGAAGGTAGTAAAATGAACAGTCCATCCGCATGATCTTTACATGGTTGCTCTGTATATCAGAATGGATCATATAGATAATCACTAGTTTAGTGTGAGTTTTCTGATAGCAGAGGATTTATCTTTTTAAGCAACCACAGTGGGCAGAATAATTTGCAGATTTCACTTCTGGAAATCTCACATGGAAAATTTGTCAAACTAATTCTAGCAAAGTAAGCAGTACAGAGTTAACACTGAAAGCTAAAATTTGCTCTTTAACAATTGAGTTACCTCTCTTCTTCAAAAGTTCTCTATGGCATAATGATATGATAATTGATTTAAAAGGTTATTTGTATATAATACTTAACTTTTAAAAAGTTAGTGTTGATTGGTATAAATGCTACCTGTGAAGTTATTTGCATAGCTTTATTGGTAGAAAATAATTTGGTGATTTAAGGCAATTCAAGATAGGTTTCAAATAAATTTTACATGTCATTAAATATGTAAACCAAATTATGGTCTTCTTTATTATGAACAAAAATCTATACTTCTGTGGAATTATTATAAACTAAGCAATAATAGTCTTGCAAAAGTCCTTGAAACTCAGATTACTTTCTAAAATATTACTCTTATCTAGTCCTTTCTCATCTTCTTATTTATCTAATATCCAAGCAGAATTAGTCTTAATTATCTTCTATAAAGCACAATGTTTTTCTAATTTGTCTAAATTAATTCAAATTCTAAACTCACAGCTTGCTAGATTTTATCAACTGTGTTCAATTTTTTGTTATCCAGAACAATAAGCATATTCTTGTTTTATCCTCCCAAATAGTAAATTATATGAAATAATACTGATCCTGAAAATATGTCCGGCTAGCTAAGATTTAATATAGACTTTTAGGTTAACATTGTGTCCTTCATAGATATACATTGTTAAGCTATTCTAAATCATGAGCATTTGGCTGATAATCATTAGTATTTCTTAAGATTTTTGCTGGTGATCTTCAAAGATCATGGAACACTCCAAAGGTTTCCAAGAGGGTCCTCATCTCTGAGTTATGTCTTGACCTTGACCAGAAAAATGTAGCAAGTTTATGATGAGTACATGCATGAAACTATTGGCTAGAGGAACACCAAGGAGAGCAGGATAATAAAAGTGACAGATTGTCACTATATTTATACCCATTACATATTCCATCCTTCATGCTTACTCTGGAAGACTGGCAACAAATATCATAGCTTCTTTCTTCATTTATCCTTCTGTCTTTCTTTTCTCTCGTTTTTTACAATGATTTTCATTTCCCTTCATTATATGCTGAAATATGGCCTCATCCATAGATTATTTTGATTAAAGGCAAAAGTTTTGAATCAAGATTGCTTGGATATGATCTTTGTTCCACCATTCAAGACAGAGATCTGGGTCAAATACATCATTTTGCATCAAGTTCTTCACATTTAACACTGGGATAATGGTAGTACTTATCCCAGGATTGTTGTAAAGATTTAAGAAATACTAAGAACTGTATGATTTCACACATATATGGGATACAAACTGAGACTCATGGATATAGATAAAAGTGTAGTGGTTACCAGGAGGAGGGGGATGTGGGAAAAGAGGATGTGGGGAGGGGTTGGGAAAAGGGTTTAAAGAGGGACAAATATAAGGTGATAGAAAATGATTTGACTGAGTAATGGGTATACAACATAATTAACAGTTCAAATGCTGTAGAGATGTCCACCTGAAACCTTTATACTTTTTTTTTTTTTTGTATTCTTCTGAAGTGAGAAGTGGGAGACAAAAGACAGTCTCTCATATGAACCTGACCTGAATATACCTGGCATGCCCACTAGATGACAATGCTCTGCCCATTTGGGCTATTGCTTTGTTGCAACCCGAGCCATTCTAGTAGTGCCTGAGGTGGAGGCCATGGAGCCATCTACAGCACCAGGGCCAACTTTTTCTTCAATAGACCTTTGGTTGCAGGAGGGGAAGAGAGACAGAGAGAAAGGAAAGGGGGAAGGGTGTAGAAGCAAATGGGCTCTTTTCCTGTGTGCCCTGGCCAGGAATCAAACCCAGGGCATCCACACGCCGGGCTGATGCTCTACCACTGAGCCAACCAGCGAGGGCCAAACCTTTATACTCTTAATGATCAATGTCATTCTGTTAAATTTAATTTTCTATATAAATTATTTTTAAGAAATAATAAAATAAATTATAAAAATTAAAAAGATTAAATGAATTATTGTGTATAAAGAACTTTCAACTACAGTAAGTACTATGTGTTTGCCATCTTTATTCTTAGTATAATTATTGACACTATGTGAGATCTTGCCCAGTTTTGCAGAATTTGTTACTTTGTTTCTTCCAAAATGACTTTGTACATATCTATTGTAATTACATTGTAATAACGTTGCCGGTTAATTTGTGTAGTTTTCTACCTATAAGGTGAATAATGAGTATTACATAATCTTCTGAATGTAGATGAACTTAAATAATTAATTTTATATTTATAAAGAATAGTAAATAAAACCAACAAAGGAATAAATGGGGCAGAGCTTTGTAAAGGAGGTAAGATTTTGGTCTTTCTTTATAGCATAAAATATGTAAGAACCTGAGGTAATTCACAAATACACAACCTCAGTCATACAGATGCAGAAGAAATCTACTAAACATTGCTTCATGCGTTGCATGCATCTGGATCACATGGGGGATAAGCATTTTTGTAGCTACAAATAGACCATATTAATAGCTACTGATCAAGATCTCCTATAGTAGCATAAGAGTTGATGTTTTAACAATCTTTCTAGATAATTTTAACTCACAGCCAAGCACACAGATTATGTCTCTGCTACATTTCAATCCATTTCAGCAAAGACGCTCAACTTCTTTAGAGAGAATGTGAGAAAGAAGAATCTCTTCAGATAGTTGAATGAGCTGGGTTATCAACTCTTACTATGACTATGGTCTTGAAGAACAATTTCAGTGAAACTATATGCTGTGATATATTTTTGGGCAATACTTAATCCCTTAGAGTAATAGGAAATAATTTCAATTGAATGATAGGGCCTTATTTTTTGCTTCTATGTTTATCAAGTATTTTTGTATATCTGAAAGTACAAAGAAAATACATTCCATTCTGTGAAGCTGGGCAGGGCAAGTAAAAAGGGCAAAACCGGTAATTACTTATCCTTATATTTCCATAAACTTTGTCCTGAGATCACACAAGTATGAATTTATCTAACTTCATTGGAACTTCTTTTTCTTTCTGCCCTCTAGAGAAAACTACAGAAGGACATGAAAAGTCTAAAAGGCAGGGATATGAAACTGAATTAAAATGTGTACACAGTAAAGTCTTGAAAAATAGTTAGCTGGTTATATAACTTGGTCTTCATTTCTTAATCCAGATAGTTGTGGGGTAAATATATCTCTGCCATATGTTTGTTTTTACCAAATATTAACACTCATTTATTATAATATAGATATACTGAAATATTGAGAAATATAATTTAGCTTCTAGCCTCAAGGAATTGAAAAACTTTACAAAGAGATGTTGACAACATAAATAGATATCAAGGTGTAGCTCCTATTAAAGGCAAAGTATAAAAACTAAGATAGTCTTGAGAAGAAAGTAGTAATCGGTAATTGTTGTCCTTATAAGGAAAACTTTTACGTAGTAGGTTACATTTCTTTCCACTTAAAAGAATACATTTAATAATAATAGCATGGGTAGAAAATGGAGAACAAAAGGTATCTTTTACATTTCAGCAGAAAATTGTGAGCTAGGTGTAGAAATGGGAAAATGTAAGATATTCTCGAAATATATCAAAATATAAGGTGGCTGAAATATCAAGTGTCAGTGAAGGTTGATATGTGAAGAATAAATTGGAAGCTAGCAAGAAGATATGAAACAAAATCATATTTGTAAAAAAATAGTAAAATGCGAAATAAAAGACATCTGAAAAACTGTACTATTAGTTTCAAGAAGATGAAGCAAAAAGTGAGTGAGATGTGGAGACAGAAAATACAGTATTTTGAATAGTAAAGAGAACTACTTATTAAGAATAGAATAAGGAGTCCACTACTAATTTCATTAATAATATGAAGCCATTTCCTGTACAGGACATAACATGATTAAATTCTGTGTTAAGACACAACATTTGAAACAGTTAAGACCTGGGAATAATCTTACGCAAAACATATTTATTAAGGTCAATCTTTTAAAGTAGAATTATGGAGAATAAAAAAATATGAAGACTTTTAATTAAATACAATTTTGAAATACCTATACTAGCACCTACTCATCATTGGCATTTAACATTAATTGATTCTCATTTGTGTGTTCAATTATACAAGTAAATTATGATTTTATAATTTCAGTATTAATTAGTATAGACTATTTCTCTCAGAAAAGGTGTTCTCTATGCTGTAAAAAAGAAATAAGAAATGAGGACTACTAACAAGTTTGTTTTTGAATTCTCCTTCCACTGAATATCTGAACAAGTCATTTTCAGTTTGCCTAGGGCTTTTCTGATACAATAAGTTTTACTCTTCTAATATTTTAGAGCACTATTTCAGTTAATATATAAAAAATAATCAAAAGATATTTTGCCAGGCAGTGCTGCAGTGGATACAGCATCAGCCTGGGACACTGAGGACCCAGATTCAAAACTCCAAGGTTACTGGCTTGAGCACAGGCTCATTCAGCTTGAGAATGGGTTCACAAGCTTGAGCGTGGGGTCACTGGCTTGAACGTGGGATCATAGATGTGACCTCATGGTCACTGGTTTGAAGCCCAAGGTGGCTAGCTTAAACAAGGAATCACTGGCTCCACTAGAGCCCCCGGGTCAAGACACATGTGAGAAAGCAATCAGTGAACAACTAAGATGCTGCAACTACTAATTGATGCTTCTCATCTCCCTTCCTGTGTCTGTCTGTCTCTCTTTTGCTAAAAATAAATAAATTTTAAAAAATCTAGAGATTTTTGTTATGAAAAGAGTTACTAAGATTTAAATGACATTGTGTGCTATGCAGCTGGGGATTATAACCCAGGATTAAAATATTTTGTTATAATTACAGGTTTTGTTTGCTCAGGATACTTAAAAAATGTTTCCATGTCATGTTTACTTTTCTAATAAAACATATATTCCTTAATTTTATTAGAATGAAAAATTCAACCTTGATTATGTACATTTTATCTCTTATTTAATTTATCATTTTTCATGATTTCTTTTGTTTGTTTTCAAAAATTATGAGGGTTAAAATGAGGAAAAGTCCTATCGACATGTAGATTTTTCAGAGTTCTAGGCCCAGTGGTGGGATTCTGTCGGTTCACACCAGTTCGGCAGAACTGATACCTAATTTTTTGTTGAGTTTGGTGAACCAGTTGTTAAAATAGCACTTATAATCAATGTTCTTTTTAAGGTGGGTGCCTGGGCAGCTGCCCAATATGAAAATCAAAAATTTACATTTTTTACTTTTTCAATGTTTGTGCAACAGCATATTCTAAGCGCCCATAGTAATGGTCATTCTGTCCACAGGTGAAAAAATTTGATGGAACTATGCTTGTAATTATTTATTTATTCATTTCATAACACTCATTATACCTTTGATCAAATATTACATTTTAATTCCTTCGCATTTGTTACTTCAGTAAAGACATATATAATGTAAACAGAAAAAGTGTCAAACCACCAGGGGGTGACAAGCTGTCATTAGAAATATCTTAAATAATAATTTTATTGTTCTCTGTGAAGTATTATTTAATATTTTTTTCATTAATATTTTAAAACTCTTTCTTATAACATAATCTAGTTTTGTGTTCCTCTTATTCGTACTTAAGTATGAAATGCTTGAAATAATAAACTACCTTCTGGTATATCATTTTTTCATACTTAAAAGGGTCATTAGGGCAGAGAACTGGTTGTTAAATTATTTGAATCTTACTACTCTCTAGGTCTCAATAAAAAAAAAGTATGTTAGAAAATGAGAGATATGTGAATGGTTAAAGAAACGTATATACCTTAGATTTTAAGAGATAAGGTATGCATATGTAAAACCAATGTAAATTACAGAATTATAAATCATTTAAAGTGAGTGTGATTTTATAGCTTACTTTAGGATCTATGCTTTCTCTGAGTAGTGAACTATACTCTATTACATGTGCAGATTTGTTTATAGGTTATCCGTGAACTGATGTGAATTCTACACATAGAGAATCAAAGAAGATTTGAATTTGGGTAGTAAATACACAATGCAATATACAGATAATGCATTACAGAATAGTATACTTGAAACCTGTATAATTCTTTTCAATTACATTTAATGGGTGACATTAAATTTAATGGGGTGACAATAAGAATACATAGGTTTCAGGTGAATATCTCTATAGCATTCAAGCTATTGATTGTCTTGTGCCCAACACCCAAAGTCAAATTATTTTCAACCACTGTATATTTGTCCCTCCTTACTCCCTTCCCCTCACCCCTGTATAATTTTATTAAGCAATGTCAACCAAGTAAACTTAATAAATATTTTAATGTTTCCAAAACTTTTTGAATGTCATGTTTAATTTTGATTATTTGTTCTGAAATGAAATAAAAATATTATCTCCAGGAAAAATAAAATAAAATCAATACCAATTAAATATCAGTAAGACCAGAAAAAAATTGATTTTCACATATTCCAAAATTTTATAAAATGGGAAGTATTTTTACTCAGTTTCCAATTATTAAAACTGTAGAAGTAAAATGCTTTAATGTTATGTTAGACACTTTCTTTCGAGAGTATTTTATTAGAAAGGCTAGATGCTATAGAGATATTTAAAAAGCTGCAAGACCTGCGTTCTTATTTTGGTGTGATATATACTAGTCATATAGCTTTAGGCATGTTACATACAAATAACATATATGTGCATTGAAGTTCATAACTTCCTTTGTGGGGTTGCTGTCAGCATTAGATAAAATAATTTAGTAAAGTTTCAGTACAGTACATGGAACACAGTAAGTGCTCAAAAATTGTTTTCCTTACTACTTTCTCTCCCACCTTGAAGACCATATTTCATTTTTTGCCTAACTATTTAAAATTAATATTTATTTGTGATTTAAATGTCTGACAACCTGTAATTGGTTAATGTCCCTCAACTGTATTCTCATATGTGCCTTGACCGTGGGTCTTCAGCAGACGGAGTAACCCCTTGCTCAAGCAGGTGAGCCCACGCTCAAGCTGGCGACCTTGGGGTCTCAAACCCGGGTCCTCTGCATCCCAGTCCAATGCTCTATCCACTGCACCACCGCCTGGTCAGTCAACTTTATTGATGAACATAAAATCTGTACCTTTACTATGGAACCCATTCAGTGAAAATTCAATGAGGGATCCCTCATATCTCTTACCCTTCTTTATCAAGCAGCAATTGCCTTGGCACTGTGGTAACTGTTAACATTATTAAGATGGATAGAACATAGTCCCTGTCCTTAAGAATATCAGCCTCTATTAGGAGAAACGGACATTCAAACAAATAATTAAACATAATGAATAAATGGATCATTTAAATACATGTGAAATTTATCCCCCCTCTTTAATGTTACTATGTATTCTCTAAACCATGCAAAATATCCATACCAAATTGATTTGCTTATTACCTGAAATGTGTTAGGCTAATGGAATTAAGCAAACAAACAAACAGTCTCTACGACAACAAGGGGTTTAATGACCAATAATGAAAGTCAAACAGTTACCAATACAGGCTATCAATACAGTACTTCTGAGGCACTGATATCCCCTTCCATCTGTCACTGGAGATTTAATAATATGACTTATAATATGGACCTTTGTGTCTTACAGTCTTCATTCCTTTGATGATGCAATCCTATGCATTTCATCTGGAATAATTTCTCATAAGCTTCAGTGTGCCCTCCTTTCCCTCTTCATAAAGAGCCTGATACTGATACAGCTAAGCAAGGTCCTTGCCTTCAAAAATGCAAAGGATGAATAACAACAAAGTGAAAACTACCCAAATTTAATGAAATAAAGCCCATGGTAGAGAAGAGTCATTTAGTGTATTTCATATCATGGAACCTGGTGATCAGAGTGAGTTTTAGAAAAAAGACAACTTCTCAGTAAAACACTTTTCTTAAAAGGTCTACGTTGAATTCTTCTTCCAGACATTGTTCATGGAACTCATGTACTCAATTACAAAATTTTCCAAAGTGGTTGAGAAAAATCTTACTATACATGAACTTTCAAGTCAAGAAAATTAACCTCCTTTAAACTAATTATCCTACTTCTCATCAAAGAAAAAATGTAAATAACAAATTGAAATACGGTAATGTCACTCACTCTAGTATGGAAATAATTATGATATAAAGAGAGTATACTACTAAACTTAATTCATTTTCCATAATATATGATATTTTATCACCATGTCTATTAAATTGCCAATGAAAGCAGTCAACTCTGCACTCAGGTAAATGACATAATTTTAAAAATTAATCAACGAATAATTTATTTTTAGTCAAAATTCCTAAAATTCATTCGAGAAACAATGAACAGTTATGTTTATTTTGTTTGTTTTATTTGAATAAAAAATTTTAGAAATAAACCACCTTGTAAGTGTTTCAACAAAGTATTTTATCATTTTCTTTTTAGACCACTTAATTTAGTTGTTCACATGAATTTCTATTGTTTTGAGTAGCTAAATATTATTCTGAAATTAAAATCTGAAAAGGAAATCTGATACATAATTTTTATTCAATAAAAATTTCAGAGTTCCTCAAATACAATAAGGAAATGTATTAAAGGGAAAAATAATAAAGTGAGAAATAATATTCACTTAAAAATTTCCCAATAACATTCCTTCACTTTGGGTTAGGAGTATACAAAAAAGGGATAAAATTGACTTGTATTCAGTAAAACAAAAAAAAAAAGTCTAATGATTAAAATATGACTTCATCTATAATCCACAAAAATGTAGGATCAAAAGAATTGAGATGAAAATTAAGCTATAATAATTTTATAAAAACATTTGCTGTTTAATATGAGAAAATTTATGACTTGAAAATTAGATTTATTTGTTGCTATAATTATAGAATCATCATAAATATAACTTTCAAAATAAGGTCTTCCCTTGTTTGTTTAACAAAAGTAAAAAACAGTCCATAGATTAAGTGAATTACTTCAATTCATACAAAAAATATTCAGTTTGAGTCAGAACCAAAATTTCTAGATACAGATTTTCCCTCTTTAACATAGTAGTAAATAGACTAACTTGGCCTTATTTAATTCTATATGAGAACTTTAGATGAGGTATATGTATTTTTTTTTCCTTTTGAATTCTGAGAATGTGGACCAACCACTCATGTTCTATAAAATGTGTGGAACAGAACCACAAATACTTTTTCTTCATACACACTAACTCTGACCAATGGCTAGAAGCCATCTAGATGTGTTAAGATTCTAAGATGTGCCTTGGTTAGAACATCAGTAAGCGATATATGTGTGATCATATCAGGTAGAGGGATATTCTATGTCCAAATACATTAAATCCCTGAATATTTTTTCTCAAGCTGCTAAGTACCCTGAAACCATCCAAATTAAATATCATTTTTATCATCAAATGAAAGAAAATCAAAATAAGAACTAGTCCTAATGTGACCTTTGATTCTATAATAATACTCACATAGAAAATACTGAATCAACTAATGATTAACCAGTATAATAAATCCTGCATATACATGATAACTCTATTTAATGTATAATTAAACAATCTTAGAAATGGTTTTGTGGGCCCTGGCTGGTTGGCTCATGGGTAAAGTATTGGCCTGGTGTGTGGATGTCCTGGGTTTGATTCCCCATCAGGGCACACAGGAGAAGTGTCTATCTGCTTCCCCACTCCTACCCCTCTTGTTTCTACCTCTCGCTTCCCCTCATGCAGCCATGGATTAATTGGAGCATCTTGGTCTGGAGCACTAAGGATGGCTCCATGACTTCTTCCTCAGAGGTTAAAAAGAGCTCTGTTGCTCAGCAATGCCTTAGATGGGCAGAGCATCACCCTCTAGTGGACTTGCTGAATGGATCCCAGTTAGGGTGCATGTGGGAGTCTCTGCCTCCTTTCCTCTCACTGAATAAAACAATTTTGATATATTTTACAGTAATTAGATGCTTTACTTTTTCACAAAATTTAAGACTATAGATAAATAAAGATTTCAAAGGGGACATATATCTAAACTTAATGGATCCTAATATTCTTCTCTTCCCAGACTATCCAAACTAAACAATTTCATATTACAAACAGTATAGCATATGAGTGGTTAAGAAGCAAATTCTGAAGCCAAACTTGAATTCCATCTCTGTCAGCAACTTGTGAATGGAGACACACTGATCAGCCCCATTTGATTCCAATTTCTCTACCTGTTCTTGTGATTAATAACCACACCTACTTGAGAGAGACATTGTGAGGATTTAATAAGGTGGTATGATATGTGGAAAACCCTTAGAACAATACTTAGCTCATACAAAGCATTCAAAACTAAGTAGCTACTATATAAAGAAGACAAAATTTTTGTTCTGCTGAACTTTTACAGTTAGGGCTTATTTTAATTTTTATTATTATTATATTTTATTTCTATCCAACAGTTAAAGAAATATGGGAGGAACAATGCTGTGGTTTATACAGTAAATATTACTATTATTATGATAATGAATAAAATAATGAATTCATCATGATGTCATTATCATAGGATATAATTAATGCTGTTATTATGCTTCATATGTCACACATTTAATATTTAAAGCAAATTACAAATTAAGAAATAATAACTTTGAATATTATTTCTTTAAAAATAAGTGATTTTCACATGTCCAAGTTGCAGTATAATGAAATGAGGTACCAAAATTTTGAATTGTGATAAGAAAAAAATTAAACTACAAAGCATTAGTAGTCACATGCCACATATATATGCATGTACGTATATATTTTATTTTGCTTTCACTAGTAGACACAAAATATCATGATGGCAGAGATCAGATCTGCCCTGTTCTTAGCGCTATGTCAAGGGCTCAGTGACATAGTATTCAGTAAACATGAGTGGACTGATTTTACTTCCACATAATAAGAGCTTTCATTCCTCCATCCAATAGTTCTTTATTAAATCTCTAATGGATTTATTAATCTGTTACCATGAGCAAATAATTTTCTCAAAATATTGTATATAAAATATAACTATAAAAATAATTATTCCTCACATTTTTCAGGTATTTATAGGCAAGATTGTTGTAGTAGAGTAAATGTATTCTTTAATCTCCAGAACAAAGCTTTAAAATACTTCATTTCCATTTGTTTTTTGACAAACATCAAAGTATAGGTTAATTATATTGCCTTAGGTTTCTAAATTTGTAAATGATAAAGCTGAGATTTCAACTCCGTTTCATTCCTGTATTTGCCCTACACTATTGCAAAAAGTTGTTGATACAATGAATGGAACCACTAACTCTGCCTGGAGGCAACATTTTTAAATATTGCATGTAAATATTCTATAGCTTCTTAATAAGTTCCCAGGGCATCAAGTTATGTTTTCATAAATAAGAAAAAATATTTCTAGAAAGAAAAAAGATTGCTTTACATTAATATTGTATTTGAGTATTATCATTAAATATTACTAAAATAATGTAATTATACTCATCAGTCATACCATTGTAACAGATAAATGTATTAAGCTATAACTTAAAATAGAATGAAAAGAATAAAAAGAATGTAAAATTATGTTTTCTTTATTTACTTATTAAAATAATTTTCAGCCTGACCAGGCGGTGGCGCAGTAGATAGAATGTAGGACTGGAATGCAGAGAACCCAGGTTCGAGACCCCTAGGTCGCCAGCTTAAGTGCGGGCTCATCTGGCCTGAGCAAAAAGCTCACCAGCTTGGACCCAAGGTGTCTGGCTCAAGCAAGGGGTTACTTGGTCTGCTGAAAGCCCGCGGTCAAGGCACATATGAGAAACAATCAATGAACAACTAAGGTGTCGCAAAAAAAAACTGATGATTGATGGATGCTTCTCATCTCTCTCAATTCCTGTCTGTCTGTCCCTGTCTATCCCTCTCTCTGACTCTCTCTCTGTCCCTGTAAAAATAAAATAAAATAAAATAATTTTCAAAAACATTCTATATCTTTTTATGTAATAATATTTAGAGTGATGATTCTTTTTCATTAATCAAAATAAGTCATATACAGATTATGACTCAGATTTAAGACTAATAGTTAGACTCAAAATCATAAAAATACTAAAATAAAATATAGGTAGTATGATCTCAGACATTTTTATAACAACATTTTATACACACACACACTCAGGCAAGGGAAACAAAAGAAAAAGTAAACAAAGGTGACTACATCAAATTAAAAGTTTTCACATAGCAAAGGAAACCATCAATAAAATGAAAAGACAATCCACTAAATGGGAAAACATATTTGCAAATGATACATCTGATAAGAGGTTAATATCCAAATTTGTAAAGAACTTAAGAAACTCAGCATCAAAAAATCAAACAATACAATTAAAAATGCACCAAGGACCTGAATAGACAATTCTCCAGGAAGACATACAGATGGCAAAAAGATATGTGAAAAATGCTCATTGTTGCTAATCTTCAGAGAAATGCAAATTAAAACTACAATGAGGTATCATCTCACATCGGTCAGAATGGCTAACAACAATAAGTCAACAAATGATAAGCATCACCTAAGATGTGGACAAATGGAAACCCTCACTGCACTGTTGGTGAGAATGCAGATTGGTGCAGCCACTATAGAAAGCAGTACCTCAAAAAATTAAAAATGGAACTGCCTTATGACCCAGCAATTCCGCTTCTGAAAATACATCCAAAGACACTCAAAACACTAATTCAAAAGAATATATACAACCTTATGTTCATCAAAGTATTTACAATAGCCAAGATTTGAAAGCAGCCAAGTCTTCATCTGTAAATGAGTGGATAAAATAGCTGTGGTACATTTACACAATGAAATGCTACTCAGTTGTTAAAAAAAAAAAAAAAATCTTACCTTTTATGACATGAATGGACCTGGAAAGTATTATCCTAGGTGAAATAAGCCAGTCAGAGAAAAACAAGTACAGTACTATATGATTTCACTTAAATGTGGAATCTAATGAACAAAATAAACTAACAAAGTAGAGACAGACTCATAGATGCAGAGAAAAGACTGACAGCTGTCAGAGGGGGGGGGGGCTAGATGAATAAAGTGAAGAGATTAAGCAAAACAGAAAATAGCCTCATAGAGACAATAGCATAATGATTACCAGAAGGAATGAAGGGTGGAGGGAGATCAAAGAGGATAAGGGAGGGAGGTAAGTGGTAATGGAAGGAAACTTAACTTGGCATAGTGAACACAATACAATATATATATATGTTGTATTATAAAATTATCACCTAAAACCTATAAAATTTTATTAGTCAATGTCACCCCAATGCATTTTTTATAAAATAAGAAAGGACTCTCATAAAAAATAAAAACCTAAATAAAAAGGACTGAAAGGTAAATAAAACACTTTGGGTTTGGGGTTACTAATCTAATATTAGATTATCTTTATGATTCAATAAGGTAAATACACTAGGATGCCCACCAGAGAATATAAATTAGGACAGAAATATAGAAAAATTTCATAGTACACCTTTTAAAATAACCCTGAACACCTACGGGAAGATTCAGTAATTTTAAAAATACTACAATGGACCAAACATACTAAATACTACCAAGTTTCAAATATAGTTCCAATTCTAGTTGAAATAGACATTGGAAAATTCACTGCATAAAAATAAGGTGGGTTTATTTGCAGAATTGAAATAATACCTATTGTTAAAAGTTTTTTCCTGTTTCTTGATTATAGCAAAACACACTCCTACCAATCATTCTTCCTACATCAAAAAAATCACAGCTGACCTGTGGTGGTGCAGTGGATAAAGCATCGACCTGGGAGACTTTTAATTTCTTTTTATTTTATTCATTTTTAGAGAAGACACACACACACAGAGAGAGAGAGAGAGAGAGAGAGAGAGAATGGAGGGAGGAGCTGGAAGCATCAACTCCCATATGTGCCTTGACCAGAGCAGTGCAGTGTTTTGAACAGGCGACCTCAGTGTTCCCAGGTCAACATTTTATCCACTGCTCCACCACAGGTCAGGCTATACTGGACTTTTATGACAGTGCTTCTAGTCTAGAAGGTCTCTCTCAGAGATTGTTTATGCAGCGGTTCCAATTGGTTATTCAACTCAACTGCAAGAATATTATAATAACATAAAAATTGTCCTTGCCTGACCTGTGGTGGCACAGTGGATAAAGCGTCGACCTGGGAACACTGAGGTCACCAGTTCAAAACCCTGCACTGGTCAGGTCAAGGCACATATGGGAGTTGATGCTTCCAGCTCCTCCCTTCTCTCTCTCTCTCTCTCTCTCTCTCTCTCTCTCTCTCTCTCTCTGTGTGTGTGTGTGTCTCCTCTCTAAAATGAATAAAATAAAAATTTTTAAAAAATCACAGCTAGCAGATGAAGGTGTCAAATCTATCTGTACATCAAAACCTCACTAACATGATGATTCCAAAAGCCATGCTATATGACCATAAGTGACCACAGTTACACACTACATAATGAAGATTTGGTCATCATCAATAGACTGCATATATGATAATATTCCTATAAGTTTATAATGGAGCTAAAACATTCCTATTTCCTAGCAATGCAGCCATCGTAACATTGTAGTGCAACGCATTCCTCACATGTTTGTGGGGGGGGGGGGATGCACAGAAATCCGCTGCACTAGCAGTCCTCTAAAATTAGAGCATGGAGATTATGTATAGTACATAATACATAGCAATGACAATAAATGACTATGTTATTGGTTTTAAAATAAAAAGATAAATCATACAAATAATGTCAAATTACTTCTACACAGAAAAGCTATATCTTTAGCCAATAAAATATTCTTATATATCAGTGGTTATTAACCTGGGTTCTATCAAACCCTAGGGGTTCGATGAGTCAGTCTCAAGGGTTCAGAGAAGCCTGTGCCCCGGAGGTAAAGACACACTTGTGTAAAGTCGTGATGACATGTCCCGCTCGGCCATCACTTGCTGCAGAGGATCACGTTACATCGCTTGGCCAACCAGTGCTGCGGGGACTTTAGTGCGCACAGTAGTCAACGGCTGTCGTAGTTGTACGTCGTGTGGTTTCTTTCTTAATATTTTAATCCATACTAAATATGTCGAGCAAAAAAAAGAAAGTGGTCAGACGAATATGTACAACATGGATTCACATGTATCACGGAACGGGAGGGGAGTCAGTGTCCTATCTGCATGATATGCAATGCCAAGTTGAGCAACTCTAGTCTCGCACCTGCAAAACTAAATTTGGAAAAAAAAATCATATTTTATTTATCATAAAAGAAGGGTTCGGTGAATGCGCATATGAAACTGGTGGGTTCGGTACCTCAAAAATGGTTAAGAACCACTGTTATAGATGCTGAACAAACCCCACAGATGCTAAAATTTACAAGGTTACTTTGCCCCCATAGAGGAATAAGTAAGTCTCTTAGATAGGAGGATGGATAGCTTTAACTTAGTGGGAGAAAAATGGTATTTATCTCATATTGTTGTTTGAAGATTAAATGATAAATAATCTGAAATTTTAAGAATGGTTCATGTGCTTGTTTTCATCATTGAAATTTGAGGCAGTCTGTCAAAGTCATGCCACTATTCTGCTGTCCAAGCACATTTTATACTAGTTATTTTCATAAAAAAAAATAATAGTTATTTTTCCTATAAGATAAAAGCAAAAAGCCACAGATTGACTACAATTATAACAATGTAGAAAGAGCATGAAGTGTATATATTTACTATATTATATAAACTATAATCACTAACTTTCATTGCATAGTTATATGCATTAAGTATCTCAAATATTACTTATTTATAGTGCTTTTTTATGCCACTTCATATTTCTAAAAATAAGTATATTAATTCCTGTGTGAAATGAAGTCTGAATAAATAGCATTGTCCAATTAGTATATACTTGATCAAAGTTCTTAATTTAAATTTGAATTGGAAATAAAATTCTCTTTGTTTTAGGTTAATAGGAGATTTATAGAGAACGCTAGATTTATCCTTTCAGATTTATCTAAGTATAGCATCTTAATCTGATTTTCCAGTACACCATATTTAGTCCCTGATCTCAAGTTAATTCTCCATCTTATTAACAATTTATTTTATTTAGCATTGTTGTTTTGCTTTGGTAACAATTTGTGGAGACAACTTTTCATATATATGTGGGTGAACTTCTTATTTATTAATAATCAAAATATATATTCCAGGATGCAAGAGAGGATTATTGCATCCAGGCTGCTACAAACACTTGAGTATTTTGGTGATTAATTTGCAAGATGTATACCTTTTAAGCACTTTCTATCTCTAGCATAACATACCCTTTATTAATGTCCAAGATATTATAATTTTTTAGACCTAATAGATTTTATAAATTTGTTTAATCTATTACTCATAGCATAATATATGATTCAGGAATTTTCTACACTACTATATAAATTCATACATATTTTTAAACTTTGTGATATATCTATCTATCAATAGATAGATAAATAGATAGATGATAGAACAAAACACTGTTTGCTTACATGACTTCTCAAATTGCCAAGTTATCAAGAGGCAATTAAAAATACCCACTTGAATGAGAATGAAAATTCTCATTTTTCACAGTAGTTCTGTTCTATAAAATTGCTGTAACCACTGGGTTAGCAAACATCAACACAATGTTCCTAAAAGAAATAAAGGATTAGGTTCCTGGGAGCCACTGGTTATGATATTTTAGTCCCCTGATCAATACATAACTTTGTTTTATGTGTGTTTCTATTTAAAGATGATTTAACATTTAAGTTATTAAAAACCACTGTGTCAACATGAGTTAAGTCCTCATTAAAGCACTGGACTAACAACAAACAGCACTACTATAATTCAAGCCATAATGAAATTTACCTAACATAGGTATTTTCTCCCAAGGGATATCATAACCTTTGTACTGAGGAATACTACCCAGCACTTCACCACTATGTATGAGGGCCGTTTTAATAGTGAAATAACAAATGAAAAGCAAAAAGAATGAAAAATGTGGCCTTAAATAGGCTGCAAAAATGACATTTGTTTACAATATGATTACTTGTGAGCTGAAAGAAGGGACAGGGCTTCACCAGTCTGACCTCACCTGAAAATGTGTGTATTGGTCCTTTCAAAATTTTTGCTTTTCTGTGCATGTGTAGAAGTGATTGTGAAATGCTCCAATATTGATTTTAGTTTGCAAATATATTACAGCAATTTTGCAGATATAGAACCCACAAATAATGAGGATCAACTATATGTTGTTAGAATTTCCATGCTGGGTCTTCAGTGGAAATGTTTTCTAACTGATTAAGAAGTGATTAGAACAGATTTTAACTAATGTATTCAGTGAATCAACCAAAATTTATTATAGCAATATATAGGACTAAAAGATTTATAATGCTTTTTTTTTTTTATTGAAACAATTAAGAGTTCCATCCGGAAAGGCGATTCTTCCATGTTAAAAGTATTACTCAGGCCTGACCTGTGGTGGCGCAGTGGATAAAGTGTTGACCTGGGAACACTGAGGTCGCCAGTTCAAAACCCTGCACTGGTCTGGTCAAGGCACATATGGGAGTTGATGCTTCCAGCTCCTACCCCCTTTCTCTCTTTCTCTCTCTCTCTCACTCTGTGTCTCCTCTCTAAAATGAATTAAAAAAAAAGTATTACTCAATTTTTGAGTCAATGGTACAGTCACAAAACCATTAATAATTCATGAAGCACTGCAGGACATTTTAATGTAATATGACAGGAGTTTATAAAATAATAATTTAGAAAAATTTTGCAAATAGCCAAATAGTCTTCATTTTTAAAATCCTATAATTTTAAAAGAATATAGGAAAATAAGACTATTGGCTCAAAAAAATGTTTGGTATTTATGTAGAAGGTGAAAATTAATTATAAATATAGAAGAAATACATACAGATAAGTTAAACATTTTAACTTGGCATAAAATTCTCTACATATACAGTGATGAAATATATTATTGATATTTCACTTAAACAAAATTGCTAAATATATATTCCATTAATCTAATTGCAACTCCTAAATTCTAAACTTCTAATACATGTTTTGAAAACTAAGCTTTAAAACCTAACACTCCCAACCTAAGTTTCAAAATATTATTGACATCAAACTATGTCATAAAAACTAAATTCTAAATGCAGGTACATTTTAAGTTATGCAAATTAAATATATATTTTAAAACAAGAAGTCAAAATATTAATTACCTGTACTAAATAGCCTACTAATATGGTTACCAGTATTTGTCATAAAGTGCTCCCTTGAAATAGATAAATTCCATTTTTTTGTATGTGTGTGACAGCGACAGAGAGAGGGACAGACAGGGATAGACAAACAGGAAGGGAGACAGATGAGAAGTATCAATTCTACATTGTGGAATCTTAGTTGTTCATTGATTGCTTTCTCATATGTGCCTTGATTGGGATGAGTGGCTACATCAGACCGAGTGACCCCTTGCTCAAGCCAGTGACCTTGGGCACAAGCTGGTGAACCTTGCTCAAACCAGATTAGCCCGCACTCAAGCTGGCAACCTTGGGGTTTCAAACCTGGGTCCTCCGAGTCTCTATCCACTGCACCACCACCTACCTGGTCAGGCTGTAAATTTCATTTTTATGAGTGTTTTATCTCATTCAATAAAATCGAATTGGTTTTATCTGTCCATTGCCTATTTGCAATAACCTAAATTAATGATCCTACTTCCAAGTCTTTTGCTCTCTCTTCTATCAATTATGTTCCTAAAATATAATTTTGACTAGATCATTCTGATGCTTGAAACAATTCACAGCCAAGAAAATGAAACCCAAGCTATTTCCAGTCTTAAAAATCGCTTTTTAATCACATTGTTGTCTGTTTCTTACCTCACTTCTTGCTATGTCTCCTCTACATATTATAACCTAGCAATAATGCAGTAACGTTATTTCACCCCAAACTACACTGTTTTATGTCTCCATGCCTTTCATCCTTATCTTAGAATTCATTTTCCTTTAGGCTGCCTAAAGAACTCTTACTTAAAAACCAGCTCAAGCATTGCCTTGTCTATGAATCTTTGCCTGACTGCCTTGAGAGAAATATGTTGATCATTTTTCACTTTAGAACTCTTCACAACTCTCATATTCAACAATATTCTGCATCTTTTGTATCTATTTTTTGTTGCCTTTATTATATATAAGTTTCTAAGAGACTTAAAGTATCATTATTTATTAATATTCTTTATTTTGTATTATTTATTTTATAACTCAAATACTAGCACAATGCTCATCACAGAGTAGATGATCAATAAATGTGTGCATAATGACGGAATGAAACTAAAAAGACACTTTTCCACTCCACACTCAATATCAATCTTGTTTAATACAGAATACAACTGAGGTTTATAATTCTTCACTCATTAAAGATTCATTAGTAGTAAAACATAAGAAAATATTGTCATTATATATATTTTCAATTCACAATAAAAACATTAAAAGTATTAAGCATTTAATAAAAAAGTACATCAAGTATCACTAACTGAACTATCTCAAGCTTTTTTATTATTGTAGATTTATATACCATGTACTTTCAAAAGACTTCAAGCATTGCATTAGAGTAGAAATGAAATGCATTCTAATATAGAGAAGCTAACAGTTAACAGATAAAGGATGCTTTAATCAGCTGGGCAACCTTCTAAGTACTTTAGCCATATTGATTCATTTAATTCTCATGGTATGAAATGACATAGGTGTTATTTTCTTCATGTCCATTACAAACAAATAAAATGAGATACAGAAGTTAAAAAAATAAATAAAACAAAAAACTTGCCCAAAATTTCCAAGCTGTGTTTGCAAAGCCAGAATCAAATCTAGTAGTCCCATTCCAGAACTCAGGCCATTAATCACTACTCAACACCTCTTCTGCCTCAGATGAGAGAAAGATGAGGGAGATAGACCTTTCCTATGAACTTATAGCTAGACTTGTACATTAAATTACACTCTGCATTTTCTTTGACTCATTGCAAATACAAATAATTTTTATTATTGATATCCTGTTTTGGACCAAGTACTTTACATATTATTCTATAAAACGGTTTTTGTAAAGTAGCATTTTAGTACATGGCTATGTAGTAGTATCTTAATGAAGATTATCTGTCAACTAACCTGATAAGAGAGAGAGAAACTGAGAATAGTTTTAGCACCATTTTATTTTTCAAAGAAAAAAAAAGAGCAAATTTAGGTAACTTGTTTACTGTCAAAAGTAAAGAACTGTACCAAGATAAAAATTTAGATGTTCCCCTGACAAAATGCCTTATTTGGTGTAAAGGCTACACATTAAACTGAGTTACAATGAGTGTTATATTTCTGGAGATAATTAAACTCAAATTCCACAAAAGTTTTGTGTTCTAATGTTCTATGAAGTTTGAAAATAAGAACTTATTAAACCCTCTCTTATATTCAACAATATTCTGCATCTTTTGTATCAGATTTTTGTTTTGTTTTGGTTTGGTTGGGTTTTATTGAGAGCAGGGAGGCAGGAAAGCAGAGAAACAGACTCCCGCATGTGCCCCAACCAGGATCCACCCCCTACAAGGTGAGGCTCTGCCCATTTGTGAACGCTGCTCCATTGCTTGGCACTGAGCTATTTCAGCGCCTGAGGCAGGCCATGGATCCATTTAGCACCCAGGGTAAACTTGTTCAAACTATTCAACCATTAAAGCAACGGATGCATGAGGAGAAGAGAGAGAGAGAGAGAAATAGAGAGAGAGAGAGAGAGAAAGAAAGAGAGAGAGAGAGAGGAGGAAGGGGAGGAGTATAGAAGCAAATGGTCACTTCTCTTGTGTGTCCTACTGGGAATCAATCCTGGGACTTCCACACACAGTGCCTACACTCAATCACTGTCCCAACTGGCCCGGGGCCTCAGATGCTTTTCTTAAATGCCAGAAATATTGCAGCAAACAAATTAAATAAAATTCCTCCCCTCATGATCTTGTATTCTACATCCAACAGTAAACAAATATATAAAAAATAGTATGTCAAGTGGTTATAAGCACTAAACAGAAACACTTAATTGGTAAAGTGATGCTTAATTAGAAACCCAAAGGAGGTTTAGAAGCAAGCCATGCGTAGGACTAAGGAAACAATGTTGTAAGATAAAGCAACATGTACAAAGGTCCTAAGGCAGGAGCATGATTACCTTAGCTACAAAAATGCATAATTCATTAATCATTTTATTTTATATTTTGTCATCACATTTTCTAGAAAGTTGGCTTGGTTGTAATCCCATAATTTATTGGTGTATGTTCAAATTCAATGTGAATTAGAGAACGTATTCACTAACGATGCATCTGATAAGGGTTTAATATTCAAAATTTATAAAGAACTTATAAACCTCAACACCAAAAAAAGAAATAATCCAATTAAGAAATGGGCAAAGAACCTGAACAGACACTTCTCCAAAAAGGACATGCAGATGCCCAATAGACATATGAAAAGATGTTCAATGTCACTAATAGAGAAATGCAAATTAAAATTGTAATGAGATGATCACCTCACACTTGTCAGAATTGCTATCATCAAAAAGTCATCAACAACAAGTAGTATTGGCTAAGATATGAAGAAAAGGGAATCCTTGTGCACTATTGGTGGAAATGCAGATTAGTGCAGCCACTGTGGAAAGCAGTATGGAGTTACCTCAAAAAATTACAAATGGGACTACCTTATGACCCAGTAATTCCACTCAGGGATTATATCTGAAAAAGCTCAAGTCACTAATTCAAAAAATATATCCTCTTATGTTCATTGCAGTGTTATTTACAATAACCAAGACATAAAAGCAGCCCAAGTGTCCACCAGTAGATGAGTGGATAACAAAGCTGTGGTATATTTACACAATGGAATACTATTCAGCCATAAAAAGGAAAAGAAATCTTACCTTTTGCTATAGCATGAATGGACCTGGAGAGTACTATGCTAAGTGAAATGGGCTAGTCAGAGAAAAACAAAAACCATATTATTTCACTTATATATGGAATCTAATGAACAGAATAAACTAAGAAACAAAATTGAAACAAACTCATAGATACAGAGAACAGACTGAAAGATGTCAGAGGAAAGGGGGGTTGAGGACTGGCTGAAAAAGGTAAAGGGGTTATGCAAAAAAAGGACTCATAGACAACAGTATGGTGGTATGGAGATTAACAGAGGGAAAGGAGGTAGAGGTAGGAGAGGATAAAGGAGGGATGAGTGATGATAGAAGGAGACTTAACTTAGGGTGGTGAACAAACAATATACAGATGACATATTATAATTGTAAAAAAAATGTGGGATTGTAATTAGAAGATTTAGGGAGACAGTTGTGTGAGCTGGAATATACAGTAGAAGCTTCTTGAAAGAAAGTGAGGCACGATATGCATTCTAAACATATATAGAGAAAATACAAAGATGTGAATTAGAAAATATGTATGGGAATATCCCAAAGACATTGGTATTCCTGTTGGTAGCACTGGAACATATGTTGAAAAATTAGAATAGAACCAAGATAGTTTATTATTTACATACGGAATAGTATCAAAATCACATTTTCTATTTAGAGGGATATTAAATTCACTTGGTTATCTAAAAGAAAGAGAAGAAAAATTAAAAACAAAAATGTGATGAATATTCTAATGAAGGTCCTGCCATCCTAAATAGGTAAAAATATGGCATGCACCCAGTAACTTCACATTTAATAATTGCTAAAAGCTTAATATTAGTGTGGCATTCTGAGTCCTACAAAAGAAATATGAAACTGAGCTGCTCACCCAAAGAAGTTTACATACTATCATATCAAATACAAGATAGGTAGATTTAAGAAAAGGAGAACAGTTAAGGACCAAACTGTTTAAACTAGATTCAGTTCAAACAGGGAGAAAGTGAGAAGAGGGGAGAAATGTAGTTACAAGCAAAATATTATGTGTTGCCTGACCAGGTGGTGGCGCAGTGGATAAAGCATCGGACTGGGATGCGGAAGGACCCAGGTTCGAGACCCCGAGGCTCATCTGGTTTGAGCGAAGGCTCGCCAGCTTGGACCCAAGGAACCCTTCGTCTGCTGAAGGCCCGTGATCAAGGCACATTTGAGAAAGCAATCAATGAATAATTAAGATGTCGCAACGGAAAAAAAAACAATACTGGTGATTGATGCTTCTCATCTCTCTCCGTTCCTGTCTGTCTGTCCCTATCTATCCCACTTAGTCTCTGTAAAATAAATAAAATGTTAATATTTTTTTTAAAAAAGATTATGTGTTAAAAAATTTTTAAAAAAGAAAAATAATAAACCTCACTGCCTAAAAAAGACAACGAGTTTTATTTAGGTATCTGATTCCTTTTTTGTTACAAATGCCCAGCATTTTCTCTACAATATTTGAGAGATCTGTATTGATATCAGAAATGACAAAACCTTTCTTCATACTACCTGTATTGTTTAATTTTATCTGTCAAGTTGGTTAAGCTATTGTGTCCAGTTGTTTGTTCAAATACCAGGCTAGATTTTTTGTGAAGGTACTTTTCAAATGTGATTAACATTTAAATCACTAGACTTTAAGTATAGCAGAGTATTCTTCATAACATAAGTGAGCCTCATAGAACTAGAAGAAATCAATTAAGAGCAAAGATGGAGGTTTCTCAAAGAAGAAGGAATTCTCAAGAAGGTGATCCAGAAACCCTTCCTGAGTCTCCAACCTACTAGTCTGCATTACAATTTTTTGCTTATCAGACCTCACAATCACATAAAACAATTGTTTTTAAAAAAATCAAAGTTGCCCTTCCTCCTTACTTTTCCTTTTCTGCTGGACAAATGGATTGATGAATAAATGATAGATAGATAACGAATATAGACATATATAAAGGATATACACATATATACTATTAATTCTTTTTCTCTGAAGAACTCTAGCATACTACTCTTAAATTGTAACTAACTACTTTTTTTCTCTAATTAATAAGAAAAAAATAATTTTTAAACCTTAACATCCATCTGCATATTGTGACATTCAGAAGAGAGTACTGATAACTTGTTAGAAACAAATGCCTGTTTAGACATATAGCTGCTATTTTAATTAGAGACCATAAAACATCAATCCTTACCTTCAAAAAATAAATAATCAAATCTAAAAGAAATATGGAAAACAAGCCAATGAATACTATGTACTTCCTTACTTGCCATTGTGACTGAAGACACAACACACATAGCATAAAATATTCTGTAATAATCCCCAAATCCTGTAATACAGTTTTACATAGAGAGCTTCAATAATAGAACAATACATTTAACTGTGAAATTTCCTTCTTTTGCACATTTTTATCAGTACCTTTACAGTGTTAACATGTGCTTTTTTGACATAAAAGCCTTAGAGTTTCAGGCACTGAAATATATTCAGAGCAATATGAAAACGAAGAAGAATGTGATTTTCCCTGCCAGCAGCAATCTGCAATAGAGCCATATCTATACAGACTAAACAGCTCACCCCCACTGGGAAATAGCAACTTCCCTGTTATGGAGAGGGCATTATTTTTCAAGATGATCTGCTCCTGTACTGCTACTCAGCATGCTATTCATAACTCTCCAGATAAATTGAAGGAACTGAAAGATTTATGAACTCATGAATTCTTTTCTTGTAGGGAACCCTAGCCTAATTCACCAGAGGAGTTCTCATGCCTACATGAGGATTCTTTGGCAAAATAAAAAATATGTAGTAAGAAATGGGACATTAAAATTGACTCCTAATTACTAAAAATTCTCTTGTGAATGTGCACAAGAAAGAATAGCCTAGGATGATATTAAATCTTGCTAGGTCATACTGTATCTTAAAAGGGGGCATATTCTGTATTGCTGGCCACTGTACCTTTTCTTTATCAGTTTCACATTAATATTTTGAAGCCATGGACTATTAAATAAAGGAAGCTTTATACATTATGTAGATTTTATTCTGCCTGTAAATTATTTTTATCATAAAGATCAGATTAGCAATATATTAATAAATAATTGTAAAATTCTTCACAAAATATATATTCAAAAATAATACAAAAATAAAGGAGTAACAAAAATACACACTATTTTCTGTGAATGATATGTCCTTTTAATAAACACTTTCTTATAATATTTACTCAAAACAATTTTCCTTTGCACTAAAAAATAGAGTTCAGCCAAACTTACTGAATTATTTCTCAAAAAGAAAATAACCAGAAAAGAGACTTGTATTTAGAAAAACTATAGCACATTATTTTGTTTTTTATAAATATCATGGTTTTTGACTACATATAATTGACTAAGTATAAAGCACATTTTCTCATTAACCACAATTTATTTAAGTCCTCCCAGATCATCCATTAGTAAATTTTTACATAAAATATGTGCAATCTAACCTCTTGGTTGTTTGTCTAAGGAAACCAACAAATTAGTTCAAGAATTCTTTTACCACTGTAGTCGTATGACAAGTTCTCTCAGGACTCAAAAATTATTTCAAACATTAGTGCAGCAAACTCTAGATCCATGACTTGGGTTTGATAAACTCAAGTTGGTTAGCAATTTTAGCACATACCTGTAACACATCTGTGATTTCTCTTCTTCAATAAACTTCTGTTACTTTAAAATAAATTCCTATGTATAGTTAACTCTATAATTTAAATAATATTAATTACCTTTAAAATAACTGTGAGGAGTGTGTGTCTGCATGTTTGTATATCTGTGTGTGTGTGTGTGTGTGTGTGTGTGAGAGAGAGAGAGAGAGAGAAAGAGAGAGAAGGAGAGAGAAGAGTAAAAGACAAAGATCGAAAGAGACAGAGAGAGAGAGAGCATGGTTTTAACACTGTGTTTGTTTGGGCACTCCACATTAACCAGGATGAGCGGCCTATGGATATAACTCCCTAAAAGTAGTATAAAGTCTATAGTATATAGTATATAACCTCACACCATCCAGTTTAGACCTATGATTATAAATGATCACATTTAGGGAAAATTAAAATTTTGAGTTTAGAATTCAGTTAAATTGTTAAGGAACAATAAATTGGTAATGCCTGCCTAAGACAAGTATATATTTGCAGTTGTTTCATTGTTGGTGTTGTTCCTGTTTGACGTTTTAATCAAATAACTTTTTTTTTTTTTACCTCAGGAATAATTTGGCAAGCATAAATATTGGGGAAGTTTCATGTAATAGGATGAATTGATTCTTCTAGATCCAAATATGTGGAGATTTTTCAAAGAATCTGAAAATGCACATACTGAATTTATACTACATTTGTTGGAACGTATTTTTTGTTTAAGGAATTGAACTATATAGTTCTCCAGTGTCTCATTTATCATCTTTTCCTCATTGTCAACAAAGAATCTCTAATATAATATTTAAATTATTGATTGACTGATTGATTGATGATTTATTGATTTAAGAGAGAGGGGTAGGGAGAGAGAGACAGAAACATCAACCTGTCCTGGGATCGATCTAGTGACATCTGCACTTTGGATGACGCTTTAACCAACTGAGTTATTTGGCCAAGACTAATAGCTACGTTTTTCATTCTATCTTTTTTGAAAATACTTGATGAATTAAAAAGTTCATGCTAGGATGCTTTGGGGACTTTCTAGGAAATCCTTTCATTTTATTAAGGTTGATACCTAAAAGTTTGGGAATAAAAGTCATAAGACTTTTATGACAATAAGACTAAAGAGGGATTAAGTAATAAACCAACATTCACCTTCACTTTAATCCATTATTTTTCTCCCACATCTTGGGACATAGCCAAATACAGGCCTTTTTCATTCAACTACAGAAGAGAACATGGAGACACAGAAAATTAACATAGGAAGAAGTCGTATAAAAAAAGTGTTCATAAAAAATAAATAAGTGTTCATACAGGAAGAAATGAAGTATAAAACATCATGTTACCAGTATAAATAAAAATAAGATATCTAAAACATTTCAAATTTATTCCAATTTAAATTGATACAAAAAATAAGATGTAAAATATTAATACATTTGTCTTTTGTTGTAATCAATAGAAATATTTGGATATCAGGATAATAGCAATAGATTTAACACCATGCATAATGAATGTATAGTGAATCTATGATGTTGATATAGAAATTTCAGAAAATTGAGATTTGTCTTGTATATGCTGTTGGAAGAAAAATTGGCAGAGATACTAACTGAAGCTATAATGCAATACTGATTCAACAAGTCTATTGTTTTCCTATATATCAAAAACATGACTTCATAAAATGAGCCCAAAAAAACAACTCTTTTTACAATTGCAACTATAAGCCTGACCTGTGGTGGCGCAGTGGATAAAGCATAGACCTGGAACTCTGAGGTTACTGGTTGAAAACCCTGGGCTTGCCTGGTCAAGACATATACAAGAAGCAACTACTATAAGTTGATGCTTCCTGATTCTGTCCTCTCTCTCTCTCTCTCTCTCTCTCTCTCTTTCTCTCTCCTCTCTCTAAAAATCAATAAATAAAATTTTAAAAATAAAATAAAACAATTATAACAAAAATAAAATAAAATACCTAGGAATAAACTTAACAAAGAATGTGATGGACCTACATACTGAAAACTACAAAACATTAGGGAAAGAAATTGAAAAAGACAAAATAAAATGGAAAAATATTCTATGTTCATGGATTGGAAGAATCAACATAGTTTAAATGGCCATAATTCCAAAAGCAGTATACAAATTTAATGCAATCCCCATTAAAATCCCAATGTCATTTTTTAAAGAAATACAACAAAAAATCACCAGGTTTTTATAAAACCATAAAAAAACCAATAGCCAAAGCCATTGTGAAAAAAAGAATGAAGCTGGAAGTATCACGCTGACTGACTTCAATTATACTATAGAATCACAATAACCGAAACAACATGGTATTGGCAGAATAACAGAAATACCAATGGAACAGAATTGAGAACCCAGCTATAAAACCACATATACAGTGTGTCCGTAAAGTCATGGTGCACTTTTAACCATGTGACAGGTCAAAAGTGCACCATGACTTTACGAACACACTGTATAGACAAGTAATCTTTGACAAAGGAGCCAAAAACACACAATGGAGAAAAGAAGGCCTCTTCAAAAAATAGTACTTGGAAAATTTCAAAAGCCATATGTAAAAGAATGAAGCTTCACTATAATTTGTTCCCCTGCACAAAAATTAATTCAAAATAGATCAAAGACCTAAATATATGATCTGAAACAATAAATTACATAGAACAAAACATAGGTACTAAGCTCATGGACCTTGGCTAAAGAGTACAATTTATGAATTTGACGCCAAAGAAAAGAAAAATAAAGGCAAGAATAAATGAATGGGACTATATCAAATTAGAAAGCTTCTGCACAGCAAAAGAAACTGACAACAAAACAAATAGGCAGCCAACTAAATGGGAGATGGCATTTGCAAACAACAGCCCAAATAAAGGGTTAATAATCAAAATATTCTGCTTGCAACAATTAGGGGATATTTTATAGCTTCATATTCATTTTAAAATATCCCTAATTTTTGTGAACAGTATATATAAAGAACTCATGAAGCTCAGCAAAAAATCCAATTAAAAATTGGGGAGATGACCTGAACAGACACTTCTCCCATGAAGACATAAAATCCCAACAGATATATGAAAAGATGTTCCTCGTCACTAGCTATTAGAAAAATGCAAATCAAAAATACAGTGAGATACCACCTCTTGTTAGATTAGTTATTATCAATAAGACAGGCAATAACAAGTGTTATAGAGACTGTGGAGAAAAAGCAATCTTCATTCACTGATGGTGGCAATGCAAACTAGTACAACCATTATGAAAGAAAGCATGATTGTGCCTCAAAAAATTAAGAATAGAACTACTATATGACTCAGCAATCCTTCTACTGGGCATCTATCCAAAACACTCAAAAACACTGGTATGTAAAGACACATGTACTCCCATGTTCATCAGCATTATTCAAAATGGCCAAGACATGGAAACAACCAAAATATCCTTCAGTAGAGGATTGGATAAAGAATGTACATATGCAGTACATATATACAATGGAATACTACTCAGCCATAAGAAATGATGACATATTTCCATTTACGACAACATGGATGGACCTTAAGAACATTATACTGAATGAAATAAGTAAATCAGAAAAAGCTAAGAACTATATGATTTCACACATAGGTGGGATATAAAACTGAAACTCATGGTCATAGATAAAAGTGATGCGGTTACCAGGGGATGGGGGAAGATAATATAGAAGGGCAAACATACAGTGACGAAAAATTATTTGACTTTAGGTGATGCGTATGCACATAATCAACAGTTCAAATACTATAGAAATATTTATCTGAAACCTAGGTACTCTTATTGATCAATGTCACCCTATTAAATTCAGCTTTTTAAATAAAATTTTAAAAACTTTGATAAATTTTTTGAACTCAATCATTTTTAGGGATGAAAATTGAAAACTCAAGTGGTTACAAATGAATTTCTCCCAGCCTAACAAATGAATTTCTCAATTAAGAATTGGATGACATGCTCTATAGCACGAAGACTAATCCATGTTTTCTTCTAACCCAAATTCTTTACATACTCCAAGGTTCACCTCAAATCCCACTTTACTTCTCAGTTTCTATATCACATATGCTCCTTTTTTTTCTAGATTTAGGTATCATGTATTATCTTCATAAAGCATTTGCTATTAAGTATACTGTTAAATCTTTCATGGGTGTATTTCTAAGTGCTACAATAAAAAATTCTTCTAAAGGACACCATCTTTATAATTTTCCCATAATACCAAATAGGACTATATTCACTTTGGAGGCACTCAAGGAATGCTAGCAGCTTAGATTAAATGAATAAAGGAGGAACAATGTTGACTTTCAAGCCATAAAATTAAAGTTCTGAAAGCTTTTGTGTTTTCAAAAATGATACCTAGGCTTCCAATTCATGTATACTTTAAGAAAAAGCATTTTATTCAACATATGGTTCAACATGTTTCAACAATGTTGATACATTTTAAATAAAGTGCTGTTTTATTTTTCCCATTATAATATATTTGTTTTTCTTTAAAAAACTTGATCTCTTTTCTTTTGTTCTAGTAAATTTTCCCAGACACTTTATAGCCATTCCTATTTTTTCAGCTCTCCCTTTAGAAGACTTAGATAAATGCAGTAAAATGTCTGTGTGTGTGTGTGTGTGAGTGTGTGTGTGTGTGTGTGTACTTTTGTGACAGAGACAGAGAGAGGGACAGATAGGGACCTACAGACAGGAAGGGAGAGAGATGAGAAGCATCAATTCTTTGTTGCAGCACCTTAGTTGTTCATTGATTGCTTTCTCATATGTGCCTTGACTGGGATGAGGGCTACAGCAGACCGAGTGATCCCTTGCTCAAGCCAGCGACCTTGGGCTCAAGCTGGTGAGCCATGCTCAAACCAGATGAGCCCGCGCTGAAGCTAGGAATCTTGGGGTATCAAACCAGGGTCCTTCGCATCCCAGTCCGAAGCTCTATCCATTGTGCCACTGCCTGGTCAAGTGCATATATTTTATCAACATTTTAATATATGTTTATCTTGTTGTTGTTTTTTATCATTATTCACATTAGGTTTTTTATTCTCTCAAATGCTCAATTTTTCATTATATCTATTAATTCTACTTATGATTCAACACAATTATATAAAAGCTAAACCTGTAATTGGGTCCATTTTTGCTTAGAAAGTACAGGTAAGCTAATCGCTCCCCTTATGTACTAATCTAATTAGTGCATGTCATTATTAGTAGAATTTTATTTATTGTTGAAGTAATTAATTTCACTTACAAATGATTTAAGTAAAATAATAGCATGAACAGTATTTTCATCAAATTAATAAAAACCAATTACTTTAGTTTCACCAAAATGAAATGACAATTTAACAGCTGGTACATAGTAGGTGTTAAACAGATATTTACTGAATGAATCAATGACAGTCCGGAATATAATAAAAATATCAGGATACCATCTTAACTTGTTGGATGTTAATGTATCATCTAACTCATATATAGTACTTAGAATTTGCTCATTTAATAACATCTACTGATTTATCAAAAATGCATATTAATTTTTTTTAATTAAGTGAAAGGTGTGGAGGCAGAGACAGACTTCTGCATGCACCCTGACCAGGATCCACCCAGCAAGCGCACTAGTGGGCGATGTTCTGCCCATCTGGGGTGTTACTCCATTGCTCAGTAACTTAGCTATTTTATCGCCTGAGGCAAAGGCCATGGAGCCATCCTCAGCACCTAGGACCAACTTAGCTCAAACCATTTGAGTCATGGCTACAAGAGGAGAAGAGAAAGAGAGAGAGATGGGGGGGGCGTGGAGGGGAGAAATGGACAAGCAGATGTTTGCTTCTCCTTTTTGCCCTAACCGAGAATTGAACCTGAGACTTCCACATGCTAGGCCGCTGCTCTACTGCTGAGCCAACCAGCCAGGGCCAAATACATATTAATTTTAAAACATTAAACTTTCATGAAAAGGTAGTAAATATTTATTAATTTTTTCTCCAAACTAAAAAATAATAGCTTAAAATTATACTGGAGAGCAATCTAAAAGTTTATATGTTTTGCTTTATCTGGTAATTAACCCATTTATTGATAAAAATAATAAAAACTGAAAACTAATCACTGGGAAACATATATTTTATAAAATAATGCATAGAATCTCTTCTGTTCACACCTATGCTATTACCAAAATATCAAGCCTGAGTAGTTTGTAGTTTAGGTTAACAATTGAGCATGCATTGCACATACTGAATAGATTTTCACCTTTTCGACTGAAGAGTGTTCACCAGATGATAATTAGTATCTGCTAAGTGCTCCTCAGACTAACATGATATCATCAAGAAATATCACAAAAGTGTTGACACAATGCTCATCCAGCTGGAGATTCCAAACAAGTCTGTTTTCACTGCCATTTACTATAAATTTTAAGTCTGCACCAGCTGGCGAGACCCTTTCCTTTACCCTGCTGTCAACAGAAGTGAAGAAAATGTGCTTTTAGTTTGTTTATCTAATTTTTCTACTTTCAAATTGATGTAGAGGTAGAAATACCTATTTAAAATGAAAATTGAATTATGAATTATAATTACTCTAACCATGCAACTTCACTACTTATACATATTAAATATATTTGTTTCCTAACATCTATTCCATTATTGAAGTTCACAGGACAAAAAAATAATAATGAGCTAAACTTTATATAAAAACTAGGATAGTCTGACCTGTGGTGGTGCAGTGGATAAAGCGTCGACTTGGGAACACTGAGGTCGCCAGTTCAAAACCCTGCACTGGTCTGGTCAAGGCACATATGGGAGTTGATGCTTCTAGCTCCTCCCCCCTTTCTCTCTCTCTCTCTCTCTCTCTCTCTCTCTCTCTCTCTCTGTGTCTCCTCTCTAAAATGAATAAAATAAAAAGAAGTTTTTTTTTTTAAAAAAAAAAAAAAGAAACTAGGATATATATTCTATGCATAAAAAGATTTTAGTTTTATTCACTGGTTTTAATCAAATTTTGTTTAATTGATTAAATGAGTAATACAGCTTAACTATAAAATTTGAGTTTATATTAAAGATAAATATAATTAAAATGTCATGCATATAAAATCCATGTATTGAAGTAGTTTTAAGCATATACATTCTAGAATAAACAAACCCTGACTTAAACCCAACCAAAAACCTGGTTTAATTTCTTTATCTATTTTCTTTAGGCAAACAGATAAAAGTAGGTCCTAATAACATTTCTTAACAAGATTGGGTAAGTAGTGAATGAAAAAAATATATGTATAAGTTAATTTGCCCAGTTCATAGTAAATGGCAAATAATAATGGGCAACTTATGATCATCGGTTTTTATAGAAATATTATTATAAATATTCTGGCTTTGCATTATGTGATCTGAACTATGACAAGATCAAATAAATTGTTTTAAACTAGGCCTAATATAGCTAAAATTTGCAGTAGGGAGAGAGTTTTATCTCATATGCAAAAAGGGGAAAGGCTTATTATTTTATTATATTCCAGAGCAACATGGTGCCGTTTTCAAAATATCAAACCTATTATAGAAAGGGAGCTTATCTACGGACAGACTACGTCTCATTATATTTTTCTAAAGGGTAAGTATCGTGTCTATTTAATGGACCCCTACAAGGGCAAAAACACGAGTCAGCCTAATAAATGTTCTTTGACAATAATGAGGTACAAATAAAACTGTTCTTTTTCTTGTAGTTCTCTCATGCAAAATTGCAATGCAGGCAAAGTTCATCTTTTGTTATCATTCATCTCTTTTATAGTTCTCATTCCTCTATTCACAGTAGAAATTTTTCTCCATATAATTGTGTTGATGGATTTGTTTTTTCTTTTCATTTAAAATAATTCTCTGAAATAATTGGCTATGAAGTGAAGTTAAAACAATAATAATAGCAAAAATATCAAAATCTGATCAATTGCTTACACTGTATTATGTATTAAACATAGTGCTTTATGTAAATTTCCTCTTTTTATCCTCACAGCAACTGTAAGAAGCACTGATTCATTTCTATGTAATAGATAACAAAACCATGTTTTTTATACATTAAATAAAATTCCTTAACACCCAATAGCTAAGAAGTAAATTAATCTGCATTGGTCTGACTTTAAAATATATGAACTTAAAAATTACAACCACAAAATGTTTATATAAAGAAATCTTTTATCCTTGGTTTAACTAAAAACCAAGATTTGAGTATTATTGGTAAGTCCAAATGGTATGAAGAATATTTTTGAATAGGAACTTTCTTTTCACCCATTAAGTTATATGTTCTATATTAGCAAACAACATGTAATAATTCACTAATACTTACTAAGCATTTATTAAGCACCAGGCACAGTTTTAAGTAACTCCCAAGTTCAATGTAAGTGAACCCTCACAATAACTCTCTATAAACAAGCACTATTTTTCTCACCACTTTATAGATCAGGAAATATGCACAGGGAGTAAGCAATCTTTCCAAAGTCAGAAATACATGCTAGCAAGGTTGTAATTCAAAACTAAGGAGTGTGATTCTAGAGATCACACTATACACTATGATCCCGTTATTCTGTCAAGTACTCCGCAAACTTTTTCCAGTGAAATCAACTGTAGATGAAATATACATCACTTAAAAAGTTGCTCAAACTGGAAAATACTTTTGATGAATTCCAGTTGGAATTCAATGCAAATTCACACTTCATTCATTACTTCATTATACAGTAAGAAAGCCAATATTCTTAAAAGCTGACATCCTTATGTAAATAGGGTAATATCATTCCTCTCTGATAAGTAAAAGAATTAAAAAAGTAGTCTAGAAGCAAAATATAATTAAAACAATTCTTGGGGATTTAAAAATGATTATTAATTTTATATTCAAGCTTAAAATATAATGTTTGAGTATTTCAATGTAATTTTTAAATGATTCAGGAAGATTGTAATTTATGCATATAACTTATAGCATTACTGATATAGTTATAATATTATGGCTTGTTTGTGTCATACAGTGAGATGTATTTTAAAAGAATCACAAATAAGTGTGTCTCATAAAAATATTTTTATGCAAGCAAGAAAGCTCATGTGTTACATTATTGTCAAAAGTAAACAAGCTAAAAACAATATGATTTCACACATAGGTGGGATATAAAAATGAGACTCGTGGACATAGATAGAAGTGAAGTGGTTACCAGGGGAAAGGGGTTGTGGGGATATGGGATGGGAAGAGGGAAATAAAGAGGGACAAATATAAGGTGACAGAAAATGATTTGACTTTGGGTGATGGGCACACAACACAATCAACAGTTCAAATGTTGTAGAAATATTTACCTGAAACCTCTGTACTCTTATTGATCAATGTCACCCATCACATTTAATTTTCTAAATAAAATTCTTTTAAAAAGTAAACAACAAATGTCCACAATTAATATGAACCTAAATAGATGGTTATGGATATATACAATTTTTGTAATACCATTTTACATATTTATATTTGTTATTTAAGTCTATAACCAACATAAAAACCAGTATTGTGATCGGGGCACTTAGTATGATGTATTAAAATATTCTCAATTTGCTCACTTTTAAAAATAAAACGTATTAGGCAAACATTCTTATGTATGCATGTTTCCCAAACTGTGTTATGCAGAACAGTGATGTGAAGAGATACTTCTCAGGAAAAAAAAATCCAAGATAAAACAGTTCAGGTAGAACTTCATATTTGGTCAAATAAATATTTAACATTGTCATGTTAAATATTGAGAAGCCCTGTTAAAACAAACTCTTATTTCTAAAACTTAGTTATTTCTGTCAATAAAACCTTACTGAGCACCAATTGTGGATCAGATACCGCATTGGCCCTGAAGATAAAACTGTGTAGAAAATATGCAAGTCTCCACTTTTACATAACTGTAGTGGGAGAACAACAATAACACGACTATCTGAAATAACACATCAGAAGGGAGAATGGGCATGTGGTTTCCAAAGCCAGTCATGCTTTTCTGGGATGCCCACCCCAGATGAGTGGCAGGGCAAGCTCCTGAGGAGGTGTCATTCCAGCTGAGACCTGAATAACAAGAACAATGGTAGAAAATGATTTCAATTACCTACCAGAATGTTGTGTAAATCGAGTGCACTATTGTGTGTGAAAATGAGTGTTCATAAAAGGCAAGCTGGTGAAGTAGATTGGGAGATGAAGCTATGGACCCTCAGTACTGAAGCACTGAAAGGTCTCCTGAAGTATAAGCAAGCTAAAATAATATTTACTTTTGTGTGGCCTGGGAAACAACCAGATGGAACATTCTGGGAGAAGAATAGTGTGTCCATTACATTCTTCCAAATTAGGGACTCCGTTTTCTTCTCTAGTTGTTTTATTTTCCTAACTTGATAGATCTACCTGCCAGATTATAAACTCCTTGAGAACAGGGAATTTTTAATTTTTGTCCTAATGGATCCCAATAACCTGGAGTAATATCCTTATATATTAACTATTCAAGAAACATCAGTTATCTCAATGATTGAATTTCACCTGCAAGTGTATTGAGAAAACTGTAAGATATTAGAAGAAACACACATTGGGAAGAAGATTTTGAGGCCAACAGAAGAAACTGTGAAGAAGAAAATATACCCTTCATGAACATTCAGAATATGTCAAAAACTAACAAATTTAGGAGGAAATCCATGTACAAAAGTATTAAAGAGAGGACAGTATGAAGACAAATCATTTAAAATTAATTAAAAATGAGTCCCAAGAAAAAGAAACAAGTGATTGAGATCGTCATCACATGTTCCAATTACCTTTACTTTTCAAAGTATCAAAAAGCTGCCTTGAATTAAGAGTAGGTGAACCTCACAAGTTACTGGAGGACAAACTATAGAAAAAGTGCAGTAGAACATGTAAACACCCCTTTAACTAGATAGTCCTGGCCATAAGTTATAGCTCTATTAAAGGAAGGATGAAGAAGACAGAGAGAAAGGACAATGACATGAAAGCCAACTGTGTGCTGAATATTGCTTAGAACACATACACATATGTTATTACAAGGATTCACAATAAGTACTGTATAGTAGTAGACATATCAGTATTTCCATTTTACCAATAATAAAACTGAGTCTCAGGAAAACCAAATAACTTGCTTTTGACCAGTGAGCCAATAGCTTGTAAAGTAAATGTCAAACATAAGTTCTTTACATTATACAACAGTGTTTAAGAACACAGGTTGAACTACAAACAATGTAAATTCAATAGAATGCACCTTATCTCACATTATCACTGTATCCCAAGTTATAAAATAATTTCTAATATATGACAGGGACTCAATAAATATATGCTGAAAATGGTGAATGAAGGTCTAATAAAACATGTTTCCTATGAAAATACGACACAATGAAAGAAAAAAGTATAAAACAAATTCCTAAAATAAGAAAACAAAAAATCAATTCAACTATTCTAGAATTCAGCAAACATATTCTATACAAATACCAATATGTGAAGTTTTGAGAAGGATTTGTGATAAATGAAAGACTGCTACATAACAGCTATTATATTTCTTTGCAGAATCAAAATAGATATCAACATACTGTAATGTAAAATTGACAGAGTAGACATTATAAAATAGAAAGGTGTAGTAATAAAAATTCAGGGAATAAGGAGTTAGAATTAGACTAGAAAGGGTTAAAAATGTTCCTCAGTGGTATGAGAAAAAAATAAGACCTATAATGGGAAAGCTTTGGATAGCCAAAGAATAAGACATCAGAAAACTTACTCTCTTCTTGGGGACACCTGTAAAATCCATAGAAGATGAATATGAAAACACATTAAAGAAGATTGTTAAATGACATTAAAATAAGTTTTTATTCAATTAGGCTATAAACTACATAGTATAACTCTTCTACCCATCTAATTTCAATGTTTCATTTTATACACTGACTATAATTCAACAATTAAAACTTTATAACATATTACCGATATGTTTGATGAAACTGGAATAAAAGCATCTTTTTAGATCGCTGAATTTTATTGATTTTCCCATCTAGCTTGGAAAATAATGGTGTTTGTACTCTAGGCTGCCTGACCCTTTTCAAAGGAGAGTTCTAAATCAGTTTAATTCACTGTTTAAAAGTTAGTCCAAAATCATCATTCAAATGATTCAATAGGGTACTTAGAAAACTACAGTAAGCAACTCTGGCTTTTCCTTTCTGTTAAAGACTACAGTATACAAAGCCGCAGGAAATACTATGCCTGAAAAGAAATAAGCAATGGGCTTTGGAGACACACTGACCAAAGACCAAATCCTGGTTATGTTGTTTACAACCTGTATTAAAATTCAGAAAAGTATTCATCTTCTATGAATTTGTCTCTCTACATAAAGTAGAAAAATTGAAGGTTGTTGTGAGAATTCAATGAAATAACCAATGTATAATGAATACCTAACTACAAATGATGTTCAAAAGTTGTTTATTTTTTCCTTCTGTCAGCAGTAACTTACAACCATTAAGGCTGAAATCATTATGAATGATTTTTTTTTCAGAATATAGATAGTTTTAAAAATTCACTATTTTCTAATATAGTAAATGTTTATTACTATTTATAAATGCTAAGTATTTAACCTCATTTAAAATAATTTAACATGTTTCCTGAAATATAAAATGCACCTTCTTGATTTTTTTTTATTATTCTCAATTTAGCATTAGTTAAAATGAGGATAGTGTTTAATAAATGTTAATAACAGAATAATAAATTTATTATTTTTTATCATCTCTTAATGAGAAACACAGAACAGTAGAAAAGTCATGACGCTTAGAATAAAAAAAATCTCAATTTGAATTCTGGGTCAGCCACTACCTGATCTACCTGGGGCAGATTACCTCCTCTTTCAACCCTGCATTTACTTGACTATAAAACTGGGAAAACAATACCTACCTTATTGCCTACTATTCTGATGGTATGACATATATACTAGGTACTCTGTGGGATTTAACTCTGAATCACAATGTTGATGGTTCTATCATGATGATGAACTTAAATCTACCATGCATTTAGCAAATATGCAAAATTAGAGCAATCATTCATATTTCTTAAGCTTCTATAGAGTTTATTGTCTAAGGATAAAATGACAATACAATATAGACAGAAAATTCTTGCCCACAGGAAGCTTCTGAACAGTACTGCCTTCAGCATAACTTATAGATGTCATAAGAATCCATAAAGGCATATTCAATCCTGAATAATTATTTGCTATCCCAACTAGAGTACAAAATTGGCTACTTTTTTTTTACAAGTATAGTCCTCATTGTGGTTTTAATTTGCATTTCTCTGATGATTAGTGACATTGAGCATCTTTTCATATGTCTGCTGGCCATCTGTATGTCCTCTTTGAAGAAGTGTCTATTCAGGGTCTTTGCCCATTTTTTAAATTAAATTGTTTAGGGGGTGGGGGGGTTGGTGTTGAGTTTTGTAAATTCTTTATAAATTTTGAGTATGAACTTTTTGTCAGATGTATTATTGGCAAACACTATATATTCTCCATTCAATCGGTTTTCTTATATTTTGTTGATGGTTTATTTCGCTGTACAAAAACTATTTTAGTTTGATGTAGTCCCATTTGTTTTTCTTTTGTTTCCCTTGCCTGAGGCAATATATTATTTTTAAAAATATTGCTATGAGGAATATCTGAGATTTTATTGCCTATGTTTTCTCCAAGGATTTTTATGGTTTCTAGTCTAACATTTAAATATTTAATACAATTTGAGTTCATTCTTGTATATGGTGTAAAAATGTGGTCGTTTCATTTTTTTGCACATAACTGTCCAGTTTCCCCAACACCATTTGTTGAATAAACTGTCTTTATCCCATCATAAGTTTTTGTCTCCTTTGCCTAATATTAATCAACTATAAAAGCATGGGTTTATTTCTGGGCTCACTAATTCTGTTCCATTAATATATTTGTCTGTTTTTTTGTTTTGTTTTGTTTTGTTTGTTTGTTTGTTTGTTTTTTACCAGCATCAGGCTGTTTTGATCACTTCACAACAGTCAGATGACTATCATGAATAAGTTGACAAAAAACAAGGATATGGAGAAAAGGAAATACTTGTGACTGTTGGTGGGAATGCAGATTGATGCAGCCACTGTGGAAAGTGGCATAGAGTTACCTCAAAAAATTAAAAATTGAACTTCTTTATGTCCCAGTGATTTCACTTTTAAGAATATATCTGAAGAAACCCAAATCACTAATTCAAAAGAATCCACTGCAGTAATATTTACAATAGACAAGATTTAGAAGCAGCCCAAGGGCTTATCAGTAGATGAGTGAATAAAAAGCTGTGTTACATTAAGAAAATGGGATACTATTTGGCTATAAAAAAATGATACAATCTTACCTTTTAAAACAGCATGATGGACCTGGAGAGTATTATGCTAAGTGAAATAAGTTAGTCAGAGAAAGATAAATATCATATTGTTTCACTTATATGTGGAATCTAATGAATAGCATAAACTAATAAATAAAATAGAAACAGACTCATAGATACAGAGAAGAGACTAATAGCTACTAGAGTGGTGGAGGTTGCAGGAATGGGCAAAAAGGTAAAGGATTAAGGAGAAAAAATTATAGATGCAGAAAATAGTTGTAACCACCCAGTCATAGTCCTTTCTGGTAAGTAAATCAAGTCACCATCAGCCTGTTGAGCATAAAATGTACAGTTGCAGTGCTATTATTGAGTGTATTGGGTCTCCACCCTAATAACTAAAACCTCTTTTGGTGTGTTTTGGTTTTCAAACTTGGAGTCATTTCACTTGCTTATTGGGTTTAATAAAAATACAATTTGTCCATTAAATAAAATCTTTTAAATATAAAATGTCAAGAGTTTAGCTAAATTATTTCACGCTATTGCTGCCTTAGAATCCATTTTATGAAGCAAAAAGGCCAGCAGGGACCTTGAACTGACATCAGAACTTCCTTCAGTCCAAATCATAGATAACAGCCTGAAGAATCAGCAGTAAATTTAAGTTCCTGATATCACTTGCTCACCAGTCCCTGTGAGTAACTTCCTCTGCCTTCCCTGATATGTCTTCTCATTGTTCTCCCTTTGGATAATTTACCCCACCCACTCACCCATACACACACAGAAACACACACACATTCTACATGGTTTGGGTTGATGAATTAAGCTTTGACCAGGAAACTTTTAAGAACTCCACCCATGGATCTTAGGAAAGGCATATATCCCAGGTTCTGCCCCTTTCTAGGCCTACATCTTGCCTTGAACTTCTGGTGTGTGGGGAGGCATGCTGTGTATCTCCTCCAGGACCTGAGTAATAAACTTCTCTATCAAACTTTCCCTTGTGGTCTTTTACTAAGCTAGGGTTCACCAATTGACCCCCCAGGGTACTACTATCGAATATTATTTTAACAAAATCACAAATATATATATATACATATATAATCAACAAATACAATGTGTCCGTAAAGTCCGTAAAGACGCTAGAAATGTGAAATCTGCACCAAATAAAAAGAAAATTCTCCCAGTTTCATACCTATTCAGTGCAGTTCGATGTGGGCTCCATTTGTTGCCCTACACATATCCAAATAATAGTGAAGTTCTTGCCACACATGTTTAAGGACGTCTGGTGTAACAGAATGAATAACGTCTGTGATTCTCTGTTTTAAGTGATTGTCATTGATACGTTCAATGTACACATGTTGCTTCACATAGTCCCAAAAGTAAAAGTCTAAGGGCGTCAGATCTGGGGATCGTGGTGGCTATGGCTTGACAGAACCCCTGCCTATCTATCCACCCCTGGGGGAATGTTCTATCCAGAAACTCACGAACAATGGTGGCGTAGTGAGGAGGAGCATAGTTCTGTTGAAAGATGACACCTTCTGGAAATTGTGGCACCCTGTTTCTCCCCCATCATCCTACAGAAACTTGGAGGGTTTTCCTTTTATTTGGTGCAGATTTCACATTTCTATCGTCTTTTGTTGCTTTCCTGTGACTGGTCAAAAGTGCACCATGACTTTACGGACACACTGTATTTATAACTGGCATAGTGATTTAAATGAGAAATTATACCCATGTCAGTAATTAAAGAACGCCATCAAATTTCAGATTGATATCAGGAAAAGAAGCACAAAATTATTTGCTAATATAAATTAAGTGTTTTCTAGGTAGTAAATGTTAGCATTTTCCAAGAATTATCTCATATATCATTTTTGTCATTTTGCTAAGGAGGTGCTAAGTGGGGTAAGGCATTTGTTCAAGTAATATAAGCAATAAATAGAGAATTAGAAACTCAAGCTCTCATCACTCCTATTTTGGTTACCTCAAAACATAACTTTTTAAAAAATATTTATTTATTGATAGCTAGGAGGGTGGAGAGAGAGAGAGACAGGAATGTCAATCGCTTCCTATATGTGCTTTGAAGGGGATAAAACCGGCAACCCCTGCACGTGAGACCAATACTCCAACCACCTGAGCCATCCAATCGGGGCGCATGATGGGTCTTTCAATGTAACTACACAATTACAATAAAAAATAAACTCTGTGCAAAAGCAAAAGTAAATCTTTATATCTATTTTATATTAATGATGTATGAGCAAAAAATTGATCAATGACATATTCCCAAGAAGACAAGCGGGCAACTATTCAAAGATTTATATATAATTTCCTTTTATGACGTATTACAAAACATTGGTTCCTTACCTGCTGCAGGTGATGGTACAGAACTATCTATCTTTTAAACTAAACATAAGTGAAGTAGTAACCTGAAAGGTAGACATATATGTAAGTATAAAATACAATTTTAAAACTTCAATTAGTACAATGTACATCACTTCATCATGGGAACGATGTAAGTTTACATTATTCCAATTATTGAATTAATTACATATTTAAGCTGGTATCCATTCTTTATTATTATAATTCTTGCAGATAGTACAATTTATGGGCTTAATCTTATCATCCCATTAATCTAAAATTTTAGGTAATTTTATTAGAAATCACTCATATAGCATAACATACTTTCACCTCTTCCTTCCTTCATCTTTTCTTCCTCTCTCTTGTCTTCAATTCTTACACTAAACAGGTTTGGATTTGGAGCACTAATAATGTGTCAAGCAATATGTTAAGTGGTAAAAATGCCATTTTCTATTCAGGTGATTAATTATCAAGACATTAATTTGAAAATAGGGTTACTCACAAATCAAGTATATCTAAGTCTGTTCTTCTATAAGAAATATATCTATAATATTAGAAAAACATTATGATCCCTTTGATTTATTCACTTAATATACCAATACAATAGTATATAATGTTACTAGAGAGAATATACAAGCAATACTCTCTTGCCTTCTGATTACAGCTCTTATGTTCACAATATCTCCTAAATCCTTTTAATATCTCTAAATTTAATTTAGTTCCATGAGAGGAAAGGAGTTTCTGAAGACAATAGAACACACTTTTTCCCCATGGCCCTTTAAATCAGTCAAAACCTTTCAATATTTTATGGCAGGAGCTATAGCTTTAAAGAAACCCTATTTTGTAGCATGAGCATGGGTACTGGACTTGTGTCCAAATGACTTACTGAAATACAGTACAGAATAATTTAGTTCTGGACTGAAAAGGGTTATAAACATCTCCCTTATATTGAACAAATTACCAGCTATCTGAAAAGTATAATATATTGGCTTCTGTTCAAAAGAGTAACACTTAATGTTGGCAACACTGCCAGATTCCTGCTTTCTTATATTTCCCTTTTCCTAGAGAAAGTGATTAAAAGACCCATTCCCATGCCAGCTGGATGCTTAAGAGCATCAAAGGTCCTCTCTCAGGATTCAGAACATAATATGACTTAGAAACCAACCACTATGCAAATAGGTAACCCACCAACATTATAAATCAATACCATATGACCACATTAAAATTCTATCAGCTCTTATCAATACCCTGTGGTTTATAAAGTACTGTTGACCTAACTCTGGAAGACTTTTGAAATGATACAAAAGTTCTGTTCTGGTTTAGGGTGTGTAGCTGCTTTTCACAATTGAGAGTAATTCATCCATAGCAAGTAGCCAATTCTCTCTACCTCTTTACTTTTATTGATTTTATTTAAATGAAACCTTAAGAGAAAGGAAGATCAGGCTCCAGGAGTTGAGGCAGAAACAAAAAATAAAATTGCTATTTTGAACTGTTCCTGTTATCTGCTGATTATAATTGCAAATAGTAGTATTCTTCCTAAATAATTTAAAATATTTGGTCTTAAAATTACAACTACATTTCAAAACATTACAATAAGTATAATCACTGTGCATTTCAAACACTTTCTTCTGAAACCCATGGTAAGAAATACATATAAAAACTTGACATAACACAAGCACACAATCAACTTTAATCAAACAATGCTTTACTTATCTTTATTATGTGTAATGCCTTCTATTCTATTTTAATACATTTTATTTAAATAAAAAATACTTTTAGTATCCACTACTTTTTCTTCAAGAAACACTATAGATTGTATCTTGCAATTTAAAGATACTGAATGATTTCCATATGCCTTAACTCATTAGGAATTTTTCAGGAATTACTTAAGGCAGAAGTTATTTATATATAAAGTCAATAAAAAGTAGTATTTAATAACTGTGAGCATACAGTTATAAGACAGTATAAAACTTACAATTGTTAAAACGAGAAACAATTAATGAATTAAAGAACAAATACATTTATTCTTTCGTTTAAACTTCCATGGATTAATTAAAAAATAGTGGATGTTAGCCTGACATATGCAAAGTTACCTGCTATGGCCCTAGGGATAGACACACAGTTGTAGAGCTTACAAACCCAGATGTTCTGTCAATCAAAATTAATATAGCAAAGAACAAAAAGTACATTTTAACAAAAGATCAAAAACTAGTACTATTACTAAGTTCTTCAATATTTCGTAAATTAACCGCAATTTTAGATATGGTGAACTAATTAAAATCCAATCTGATAATGATTTTAACTATGTAGAAAAATCTTAGATTTGACTCCAGTAATATGGAAAGTTCTTGTTTCCACTGATGAATTTGAAACACACAAAACATCAGGAAAAAAAAAGAATATGACCCAATTTAAAATTTCTTTTATAAAGGCCTAAATGCAAGTAATATTAAGCTCCTAGGGGAAAACAGAACAGTAAATTTTATTTTCTCTTATACATATACAGTGTCAATCATACTCTGTAATGGATCTACAAAACTTTGAGAAAGACAGAATGGCAGAGATAATAAGCAACTGCCCTCCGAATTCAGAAATCCTCTCTTGAGCGTCTTTGAGAGAGGGTTGTTTAATTAATGATGATTTTAAATTAACATATTTTTTCTGTGAAAGTGTGGAGAAATAAAACAAAAGTATAACTTTATAATGACTGCTTTTTTATATTGGAGCCAAACATCTAAACACGTATCTTTCAGAAAGTATTTTGAAGAATGTAGGGGGAAGGTTATCACATCATCTAACAGTCAGTTAAGAGTTAATAAACCTTAGTAGCCACTATTGAAAATTCCCTTAGCTATTCTATGTAAGTCATGTGCATGTCCATATCTTAATTTATGCTAATTTGAACAGAATATGGTAGAAAAATTATTTGATTTATAATCAAAAGATTCAAATGGCTTAAGCAACTAATTTCCACAGTTGTCAAATACTTGAATAGCCTGACCAGGCAGTGGCGTAGTGGATAGAGCATCAGACTGGGATGCGGAAGACCCAGGTTCGAGATCCCGAGGTCACCAGCTTGAGCGCGGACCCATCTGGCTTGAGCAAAAGCTCGCCAGCTTGGACCCAAGGTCGCTGGCTCCAGCAAGGGGTTGCTCGGTCTGCTGAAGGCCCGCAGTCAAGGCACATGTGGGAAAGCAATCAATCAATGAACAACTAAGGTGCTGCGATAGCAATGAAAAACTAATTATTGATGCTTCTCACCTCTCTCCGTTCCTGTCTGTCTGTCTTTATCTATCCCTCTCTCTGACTCTCTCTCTGTCCCTGTAAAAAAAAAATACTTGAATAACCTGAAACATGAATACCTCTATGGTCATATATTTCATAAGAAACTAAAAACTCCTCAGGTATTGAGAAATCAATCAATGAACAGCTAAGGAGCCGCAATGAAGAGTTGATGTTTCTCATCTCTCCCTTCCTGTCTGTCTGTCCCTATCTGTCCCTCTCTCTGACTCTCTCTGTCTCTGCCACAAAACAAACAAACAAACAAAAACTCCTCAGGTATTAAGCTATATAAAAGATCTTTGATTTTTATTGATTTAAATAGGCAACACTGTAAAAATTATCTCATCACTTTGATCTCATATTTATAGAGTGTAGCCCTAGTTCTCTTTTGTTTAGTCAAAACACACAAAAAAAGATACAGTATTATTAAATCTTGCCAATATATATCTATCAACATTTCCCTTCTATATAAACATGTTTTTATTGAAATTATGTATTAAATTGTAAATTTTTATAATTTTTTAATTCTCATCATAATCTGGGTGTGGGGAGAAAAAACTGCCTTTCTTGTTTGTAATATACCCCAATGTTGCAATCCACTGCTAGCAAGCAACATTATGGTGCCATACGCAAAGTAGTAATTTAATCAAATATAATTAAAATCAGTGAAACTATTACTTTTCACTTTGTATTAATCAGGGTTCTACTAGCAAAACTTAAAACATTCTGGATACTTAAAGCAGAGGGAATTTAATGGAGGGAACTTATTACAAAGCGATGGAAAAGCTGAGAAGCTGAACCCAGCAGTTACAACAGCAGGAAACCATTACTGCTCCTAACATGAAACAACAAATGCATAAAGCATAAACAGAAGCCCAAGGCCCAGCTATGGGGTGGAAGATGAAACAAAGATTCCAGTAGGAGATGGAGACATTGCTGGACATTGCCCAAAGCAATAAAGCAGGAGAAAAACAAACACCATGACCTCCCACTCAGATGGCCTCCATTCTTCAAAACTACCTATTATTGGCCAACCACAGCCTGAAGACATGGCTGACTGGGAAATGCAGCTGGGGCATTAGCTCTACCATCTATCTATAATAATACAGATCAACAGAAGACTAGAGGTTGAATCTGGTCAATCAGGCCCAGAACTGTCACATATAGGATTTGAATATTTCTGTGAAGACTTCAGAAGTCAGGTTTTACAAAATTAACTTAGTTTATGAAGCTATTTAATTGCAATGCTAATTTATTTCAAATAAGTACTTCATTAGCATGGTTGTTTAAAGATTTGTATAACCACCATGGGCTTAACAATTCTTCTGAAATACAAAGATTGAGCAAAAGTAAATTTACTTATAAACTAAAAAAATACTACTGTTCTTTAATATAATAAATAATTGCATATTAATATACCAAGTTATAAGTGATGCTAGTTAAACAGCTCAGAAAAACCATTACAGGTAATATTGTAGCATTTTATTTCATATGCTGAAACACATTTTAAAAAAATTGAGTATGCATGATAATCTATTACTCCTTTTAAAATAGGAAATAAAAATTCTGAATGTTAAATATTTATTTTCAGAAACACTGTTTAATAAACACATAAGCTTTTAAATAATGCCTTAATGTTCATAATTAAAAATATCTCTATACTTGAACAATGAACCTGGTATATGTGATGCATCAGTATGTAGGAATGACTCAATAGGTATATGAGACTCTTCAATAATATTCCAAAAGTACAGCATAATTAATTTCTATTGCTATTGGTAATTCTCTATCTCATATATAAATGTCTTGTATCCAAACCGAACTAGTTAACGTAGTCTAATCAAAAGGCAAATGTATTGAACAAATAGGCTGAGAAGTAATAAATACTGGTCATATCCATTTATAAATCTACTTGAAAAAGTTTTTTGTCTTCCAATGGAAATATCTTCTGTGGAAATGTGATCTATGTCTTATGCTTTAAACAAAAGTTTTCCTCCTTATTACAAAGCATATTAGGATCTCATATAAGTTCCATTCAAATCTACTTCATTAAAATGACAGTTGTGTTCAACTTTGCTAAGGTAAAAGATACATATTTGAGAAAAGAATCTCTCTTCCTTCCTTTGATTAAAGCATGACAACAGAGAATAGCGTAGTTTGAATTCACACAAGGTAAGAATAAAACTATTGATTGACATTAAAGTAACTGAAAAACTATATTTAAAAAGTCATCCAAAAGTCATGTATTGATAGAACTGAGTTACATTCCTCTTGATTTTCCATGTCCACAAGTGTGATTGATCAATTTGGTTCCACCATCTCCTGTTCTTTGCTATATCACCCCATGTAACATTAACTAATATCTTCTATGTACTACAAAATGCAATTTGAAGACTAGATAAAAGTTCATTCCTCCATATAGAGTTTAACAAGTTTTATTAAGTATAAAATATTAATACGTGTTAAATGTAGTTGAATCAGTACTTTCTAATAAATTAATGAGTGTTAGCTTGCAGCAAATTACAATGAACTCTACACATCCATTCATTTATTAGAATCCAAAGTTTAAGTAAGAGATACCAAATGGTAGTTTATTGAGTAGATGTGCAGCATTAAATACTTTATTAAGAAGGTCCAAATACCTCAAGTGCATCCTTCAGAGATTTATCAGTGAATAACATTATGAAAAGAATGGGACATTTGACATTTAATATAACCTCAAAAGACAAACATAAAATGGTAAGACTGTTGAAATTATTAAATGAAATTTCATGGTAAATCCTCTAAGCTAAACAGAGAAGATGGTTTATAAATGATAGACATAGTTAGTAGATCGCACAGTGAATTTCCCTTTTGTATTGTAACACAGTTAAGGGAAGTTTTGTTTTTCTTGAATCTTTTCTTTAAAACAGAAATTGTGGCATTTATAAGATAAAAAATGTATCAGTTGACCTTTAAACTTCTGTTTCATTAATGTAACCACAAGCAACAGAGTCACTGACTGACATGCTTGTACTTTTGGGCCTTTAGCACTTAGAGTTATTTGATAACAGTTATACCACTATTTGCTTTTTATGAGAGACACCTTGAGGAATGTGTTAGATTAAAAATAGAGTATAATGTGTAACACTTAATAAATGATATAATGTAATTTAGTAAAATATTCTCTTAAAGCATAGATTTCTGCACTTTAATGGGGGTGTATGTTTGAGGGTAAATTTTGTTTAATTGGTTTTGTTTTCTAATGAGTTACAGAATAACATCAAATACAATTCTAAATACGCAAAGCAAAAACATTAAATATAACTCTGTAACGTGATGAAAAGTATGTCACTTGGCTTACACTCAATTAGTCTTTAAGTTCTTTCTACACAGGTCTATGTCAGAGTCAACACTAGTTGCAAGAGAGGAGTTAAGAAAAATAACTGAGACTTTCTTGTATATGTGTGTGTGTGTGTGTGTGTGTGTGTGTTAAAATAGTTAAAAACCCATGGATAATGTAAAAAGGTAAAAATGGGATACTCCCTTGAGAATTCTAGAATTATTCTAGAATTACTATAAGCAAATTACTTTGGGAAAAAATAATGCAGATCAGATTTCTGTTGCATATGACAAAAAAAAGATTGGTTTTTTATTAAAAAATAAACACTATAAATGGTTACAAATGTCACTTAAAAGAACAGCGAGTCTGTTTTGTTTAATTCCTTTAATAAGTTATTACAAATGTCCTAAAATATTACAAAACTCAGAATATAGAGGAGAAAATGGATAAGGTATTGTGCATACAAGTAAACAAGAACTGCACCAAACCAACAACACTGGAAAGATATTGTCCTCATTAGTCAGAGAAAGAAGCTTTAGTATTAGAAGCAATAAGTGAACTAACCATAGATCTCCTAGAAGCAAAATGTGGGTTCAGCTATTTTAATTAGCCATAGTATTATTAGATTGTCCATTAGAACAAAATGCCAAGGTATATTATCAAAAGACAAGCAGCCTATCAAATCCTTTAGGTTTAAAACATTAATGCTCATTACAAATAAGCAATATGCTGTTAAAAACATATAGATTGCAGGTCCCATGATATGTGTTTGCAGCCTCTGAGAATAGTGTTTCATCCTTCCCACTATTGTTCAAACTTTAAAAACAAGCAATATAAAGAAGATAAATACAGGCTTAACTTACATCCTCTGTGACAAAGAGTTCACCACTTTTACCAACAATGAAAAGGTATTTTACTAAGTTATAAAAATTTATTAATCCATGTATAATTTGTGTACACCAAGTGGCGTTTTATGTTTATAGCAAAGACAACAATATATATTATAAAAACATATTAGTGCATATTAAATACTATAATAGTATCCACACACATTTGAACTCATTAGCATGTTTCAGAAGGTGTAAGTCATATACCACACCCAGATACCAGATCATTAAATTTAAAATATGTTAAATGATCCAAACAGAAGCTTATTCCACTCTTTCACCTTAGACATGCCATGTATTTTGATTTTGTGCAATCCACACTTATATGCCAACTACCACCCAGTGGAGAGAAAGAAGATCTTTCAGGGAGATTTGAGTTGTACGTTAGGTGGGGGCGTCAAGGGGAGAAGGGAGGGCGATGGAAAATGATGGAATAAGGGCGTTTAGCCTTGTTTAGATCTAAGCACTACTGCTGATCAATTTATGTTTTCACGGGAGAGAAAATGTTTCCAGAATCTCATTCTGCAGTGTTGCTTGGGGATAACAACAGGCTATGGATGATCATCATTAACAAAACATTTCAATGCTCAAGCTTAGGGGACAGAGGGGAAGAAGGGAGATTGAGAAAAAGAAGTAAAACTGAAGACTGAAGGAGAGAGGTGGGAGGAAAGAAAGAGGAAATAGAGAAAACAGAGGAGAGAGAGATGGTGCACACATGTGTGAGTGACATTGTGTGGAACAGTGAAGAAGTGTGTGCCTTTAAACAGTAAAAGACAATTTGAATGTGAAAGTGGTTGTTAGAGCATGGAAGAGCCGATATGTGTGAGGATATAAAACAGAGAGTATCTGAAGGAAATTGTTTAAGAAAAGAGATTTGTGAGGGTGAGAAAATGGTACAAGAGGGCGTTAGAGGGACCATGCATGTGTATACAACAGGGATAGGCATACAGATGGGGAATGTGACTAAAAAAATGGGGGGATGACAAGATCACAAAATAAGAACATTAATGAGGAACAAAAATGGGAAATGAGGTAAGGTGAAGAGTAGAAGGAAAGGGGGTTAAATAAGAGAATCAAAAATTAGAGGGGTGACAATTTAAAAAAGAGAAAATTGAGGATAAAAGAGAAAAGGAAGGAAAGAATGGAGAGAAAATGGAAAAGAAAGAAAAGAGGTAATGGGTAGAAAAAAGTGTGAGAAGGGAGTGTGAAAAATGGAAAAAGAAAGAGAAGGGATCAAGGGGGAAAGCTGTAAGAGAGAAAAAAGAAAGCGGAAGAGGGAGAAATTGAGCCTAAGTGTCCAACTGAGAGGGAAAATAAATGGGAACAGGGAGAGAGCAGTTTGAAAAAGTCGCTTAGTCTAGAGTAAAACAGAAACAAACCTGATAAACTTGTCAGACTCTCCAAGAGTACCCCATGACAATAAAACATAGACCTTGTGAACTGAGTTTCAAAGTGCCACCTGCCCCTCCTAAACCACACACTTCACTCATCCCGAGGCTACTTGGCGTTCGGACAAGTGCTTTAGCATCACGAGTCCAGCTTGCTACCTGCCCCAGCGTAACGGGACCAGGGCTGGGGCAAAATCAGCATCTGAGTGTCTTGAGATGTGGTCTTCTGATAGTGATCACCACCAGACTTATTACTCGGTTCAAAAAGAAAGCAAAAAAAGAGGTGGAAAGAGAGACAGAAGGATAGACCAAGACAAGTACGAAAAGCACGCCGTTCTTCCTACCTAAGCACCGCCGTGTCCCCTTTTCTGACCATCATGCTGTCCACGGACGCCCAGGGGAAGTCCACACTCTGTCCAGCCGGGAGGCAGGAGGGTAGCAGGCAGCACAGGCTGAGGAGCACCGCCGCCAGCCACTGGTTCGAGCAACAAGCACCCTGCACCAACAGCATCATGTCCATCCCTGCTAGAGCTGCTCACTCTCCAGAAGCTTTCAGCTCGCCTTCCCCCACCCCCTGGTGCTGGCGAGTCTTCCCAGGAACCAGGCGGCGCGCCACAGGATTTTTTTTTCTTTTTCTTTCTTTTCCCCTCTTTTGGTGGGTGGGTGGGTTTCTTTCTTCCCCCCACCCCTTGTTGGGTGTTGTTTCTCTTTCTTTATTATTATTGTTTTTTGCCTCCCTTCCTCCTCCTTTTCGCTTTCCCTCCCTCCCTCCCCTCCCGCCCCCTGTCACCACACAACACCTCCTCCCGGTTGCTTTTGGCCAAGTCCGGAGTGTGTCTAATTCTCGGGCGGCTCGCACACCATCTAGCGAGGAGGCGAGCGCGCCGGCGAGTGAGGGAGGAGGCGCGGCAACAGCGGAGGCTGGGCGAGCGACAGCGGCGTCGGCTGCAATCGCAGCAGCAGCAGCCCAAGCAGCGCGGGGCGCAGTGGCGGCCCACGGCCCCCGGGCTCGCGCGCGTTGCCAAGCGGCCGTTTCCTTAGCAACCCCGCCCGGGGATTGGGGATGTAGCAGGGAGGGGTAAAAAACGAAGGGGGGGAAAAAAAGAAAGAAAACGAAAAAATATATCAGAAGGAGCTATATCACAATCAAGTAAACTGCGGGGTAAAAAGAGATGCATCGTAGACACAACGCTTCCCTTCCTGCCATATCCACTGGAGTGATGCTTTGCTAGAAAAGTCTCGGTGTCGGGCAGAGCTGAAGAGAGCAGAGGGGCGCTTTGCTTTTTCCTCTTCCATGCGTTTTACCTCTTGAGGCACCGTAACTTTAAAGTCCTCCAAGTTGTGATTGGCGCCATTATGACGCTGGGTACTGTGAAATTTTGTTGTTTATTTTTTTATGCGTTTCCATTATTTTCTGGGCTCCGGTGCTACAGTTAACCAGCGGCTAACTAGTTCACTCTTTACCGTTTTTTCGGAAATAGGTAGGGACAGCGGCAGGGGCTGCTTTTTGAAGGGACATGAAGACAGGGCATACAAGGCCTTGCAGTAGAGCTGCTGGCGCGTCTATAGGGTCAGTCAGTATGGTTTGGCTCCACCCTCCCAACCCCCCGTGCGTGTGGACACTAAACTGGGGGGTAGGGGACTGTGTGTGTGAGGTATGGTCAAAGTGCGGTGTGTATGGTTGTATCAGACTGTATAGTATGCGCGCGCACGTGTATGCGCGCGAATCGTGCGCGCCATGCCTGTACGCGCGCTGCACGCAGGCGCGCTGGGAGGGAGGTAGTGCCTGGATGCAGAGTCAAGAAGAGACTGCAATAAAGTGTTTTAATTGTGTAGAGCCAGGCCGTCCTGTTATGTAAGAGGCAGTTTAACCCGTTTGAGCCTGTCAGGCTGAATGATCCGCGCATCTGTATATACGCAGGGCAGGGTTACTGAGTTTAACGAGTCTCAAGGTTTATTTTTTAACAGCTTCCAAACGAGGCTGGACAGGCTTCTTCTTCGGCGGCGCCAAACTGCGACTCTGTCTCCCAAGTCGCAGCCCCTTAAAGCCGCTCGCCCCGCAGCTGCGATCCGCAGTCCTGGCCAAAGCCGAAGTGGGATGCTGGGCATGGGGCCGCCCCTTTCATTATCTACTTTTTCCCTTTTTGAACTCACTTCTAGATTTAAGAACCTTTAGCTATCCCGGGCCATTTGCAGATCAATGCGAGAACCGAGGCTGGAGTCAATAGCAGTTACGCCAATCAATCTTGAGTGAGGAGTTTGGCAAGCAAAGCCGGGTCATGAAGGAGAAAAACAAGTAAAGTAATTAAAAAATATATGCTCACTATACGCATTCATTCTTCCCTTCTTTCACCCCTATCCTCCTTAAGCAGTCTTTAAATATTTTCTTCGCCTGACTCCAGTCCTTCCCTTGGCGGAAATAAAACAAAACCTCGTATATCCCTAATTCGTTTTCCGTAATGCAAGTAGGGTCCTTTGGCAAAGCGCGCGGAAGCAATAAGCTCTGCAGGGGTCAGCATCCGGCTGCCTCCCAGGCTGAGCTCTACTAGAGGCAGGCAGGGAGTCGTTTTGCTTGGCGATAGCGGTGCTAAGAGTGATTTTTATCGCAGTGCCTGAGGATATGTGGAGAAAGACAAGGGTTCCCATTACCTGTGACCACCACACCGACTGATCGAATACCCCCTAACCAGCATCACGTCGCTGCTGAACTCACACTCGATGGCTGGGCAATTAACTGAGACGTTTGTAGCAGGAGTTACTGATGTTATTAGTATTCAAGCCTAACTCTCAAACCAGGCTCGGAAATTGAGAGTGCAATAGAATTCAACCGCGTTTTGAATTATCAATAAAATGTTGGTCATTTGCGGATGAATGAAAACATTTTCTTTAAGGTCTGGTATGCTACGAAAATAATTGTCAAATGACAGACTCCTGCTAATGTTGATGCCAAATACCTAGATAACACTGTCATCTTGTTAACTGTATGTTTCTTTCGTTCATGCTATACCGATGGATAAAGCTTAAAATTATCTAGGGCAAACGGGGGATTAGAAAAATCGATACGTCATGTACATGGCCAAAACTATGCAGCATTATTTAGAATTTTGTCTAGAAATGACTCCATCCATTTGAAGAGAAGCAGAAGGCACAGCTTCCGGCATTGTGACTCAGTTTAGTGCTATTTTATGCAGGAATAGGGTGCCAGCGTTTTCTAGTACAAGCTCTGAAAAGCATCCTTTTGTAACTGCTGTTCCCCAGAGATCTGACATCTTCTGTGAAAAGGGGAGAGGGAGGGGGGATTTCTGTGACCAGGGATGGAGCTATGCAGCAGTTTTAATATGTACAACAACCCTTCAGGCTTGTTGAAGGAAACTGGAACCACTTCTATTTAAAGGCAAAGAGTTTATTTTCTTTAGTTCTAGTTTTTATCTCAACTTCATTCATCGATCACAAAACATTTAACTCTCACAAAACGCATCCAAAGGGAAGTAAGTAGTAACTAAACCTATTTTATAGATGTGTAGACTATTGGAGAGATTACATATACAAGGGGCAGTCCCTGTAACTATGTTACTTTTGCTGTTCTTCTGACTAGAAAGAAAAAATATTTTATAAACTTTTTTGACTTTTTTTTCTCCTCAGCATTTCTAAGTGCATATATTTAAGAGGATTTTACAAGATTTTCAGTATTTGCTTTGAGGTCCTAGATTTCTTCACAGCAGAGATTTAAATCTTGCAATATTGGCTCCTTCTGAGGGAAAATTAAAATAAAAACAAACAAAAGGAGGGAAAGGAAATCTCCTCAGATCAGATAGTACATATATCCTTAGAATTTGTTTTTAAGTATCAAGAATAGGTAACAGCATTGTTTGAACTTTTTAGTAACTGTAATAGTATAGCCTCTTGATCATAATTTTTTAGGTACTGACATTGGCATAAATCACTACTCTCTTTTGAGTCTTGTATCTTAATTTTATTTTCAAAGCTCAACTTCTAATATTTGAAGAAATATATGGAGTTAGTTTGGAAGGGGAAAGGTTGAGCTTGATTGTAATAACTGATAATGACATTATGTAGATTGGTTTACACCCCTGTCATTCATGCCGTGTGTACTCATGGTTGTTGGAAAGATAATTTTGTAAGGAAACTTCTTAAATGTTCTTAGTTTAATAAGTTTGATTTTTATTTGACCGTATAAATGAGATTTTTATTAGGAAAAAAATTAGAAGTTCACATTTGTTTTCTGATACTGAATGAGTAAACCCAGATATATTTTTCATGTTATTACTGTCTAAGATTGAGAAATTTTAGGCAAAACAGATACCAGGATCTAATGGCAAGAGCTAATGAGATAACTTTGTAAGTCCTGAAAGAGACAACCAAGGAGCTCTTATAAACAGGATACATAAATAATAGCTCCCTAACTAGAACCGTAACTGAGTCTCTATTTGAATTAAGCTAGTTTAAGTGTAGAGCACCTTATCAAATTAAACTGACTGTATAGTGATGATTTGCAGCTCAATGTGAGAATTAGAATTTATTGGGGGTGGGTGGGAAAATCTTCCTTTAGTTTAAGGTTTCTCAACCCAAGCACGTTTGACATTTTGGGACAGGTAATTCTTTGTTGTCAGTACTGACTTGTGCATTGGAAAATGTTTAGCTGCATCCCAGGCCTCTACTCACTAGATGGCAATATCACCAGTAAATGCCAATAGTTGTGATAACGAAATTCCACCAGATATTGGCTAAATATCTGTGGATTAGGGGAGAGAGGGCAAAAATTGCATCAGGTTGAGGACCACTACATATTATGTTGCACTTCTAAAAAAATACCATCTTGTGCTTTTCAAATACAATAATAAAGCAGATTTATAGTCAAAACCAAAGTATTTTATCTGAACTATGTAGCTACAAATGTAGCTTTTCTTCATCATTAATTAAATCTCTACATTTATCTGTCATGTGATTAGGTTAGTAAGGATGATGAATTTAATGGCTGATAATAAAGGTCTTTCTATGGTTTCTTTGTGGGAGGTTGTTTATTTAAACCAGAGTTGAAGTGATAGTCCTCATTTTAAAAAGAAATTGTCATTTTATCATTGTTGGAATAAAAGTAGATGGTGAGACTTTTTTTCCTGACAAGAACTAACTTAATTGTTTGTATTCTTTATGTAGTGACCACTACAAGGTACATAGTGAGGAAATGGCTATTAAATAAAGGAGAATGAAAACAAAATAATTTCTCTGTGAAATCATTCTATGTAAAAAGTCATAGATTCATTCATTTAGCACTAAGAAAAAGAATGCTATCTTATTTATTGAATGTAGATGATAAGCAAAGAGGTAAGAAGTTTTCTTTTTTTGTGTGTGGGGGGGGGGGTGCAAGGATACCAATCCTATTTTCAAAGCTCCTTAAGCCATTGCCATAGAATGTCCTTGAAGATTTCACCTAAGTATTTAAACCAGAACAAGAAGTCTTATAATAAATGTGAGTGGTTGTTTCCAAGCTTTGAATTAAGCTGCCTCAACTATCCATATGCGGGTTTTTGTGTTGACATAAGTTTTCAGGGCCTTATGTTAAATGTGGAGGGATGTGATGCTGGATTGTATGGTAAGAGTACATTGTTTTCTAAGTAACTGCCAAGCAGTCTTCTGAAGTGGCTGTACATTTCCATTCCCATTAGCAATGTATGAGGGTTCTAGTTTCTCCACATCTTTCTCAGCATTTGGTATGGTCAGTGTTCTGGATTTTGTACATTCTGGTGTATAGTATTCTGTTGTTTTCCTTTATATTTTCCTGGTGACATAAGATAGGGGGCATCTTTTTATATGTTTTTTGCCATCTATAAATCTTTCTTGATGAGGTATCTGTTAAGGTATTTCAACCAAAGGCTGTTGGCACCAAATCAATACCAACAGGAAGCCCTAATTTGGGGTGCAGTGAAGAAGAAAACTGTTCAGTGCAAACACCTTAGTTACAGCATGGCTGCAGAGCAGCACTGCTGTGGAACAGCTCAATAGTGTTACAGCTCAATTATGAGACAGCAAAGCTATGGAATAGTATGGCTAAGGAACAGCATGGCTATGAGGCAGCCCTGGGGCAAAGCAGCCCTGGGGCTAGGTGGACCTCAGGAGGGGTTTTCCTTGTGCGAGTTGCCTCTCCAGTTGGACAGCTGTGCTTTGCACCAATCTGGTCTAGTTCTCTTTGCCCTGCTCGTGTTTGATCTGCCAGCATGCTCAACTCTGCACTGTTTTACTCCCATATGGTCCTGCAAGATATATGCAGTGTTTCTGTTTCAGCTCCAGCCTGGGAGTCACAACATTCAGGCTTTGGTGGAATGTAAGAGTGTGCTCTCTGAGCCATAAGGGAAATGATAAATCAAGAAAAGTACCCACTCCTGGCCCTGTTTGGTCTGTCTTAATGTAAATGAGACCCCAAATCCTCACAGTTTAATTGGCCCAAGAAGCACTCTTCTGATTTATCAGAACTAAGCAACTCTGGTTGGTTGATGAAAATGCTGAGAGGGACATAGCTGCACAGCTCTAATTGGACAGGGAAAGCCTCAATCCTATTTGAAACTGAATTCCAGAAACTCCTTTAAAAGGGCTGGTTTAGACTGCAAGAGCAAAGTGCAGGCTGGCAGTTCAGTGTCAGCAGCAGGCAGCTTAGTTCAGGCTTCTCCCTGAAGTGTGGCTTGCTTGACAGCTCATCAAACATATGTGGGACATTATTAGTCATTATTTCTTCAAATACCTTTTCTATCCCACCCTCTTTATCCTTTATTCTGTGATTCCAATGGCATAAATGTTGGATCTTTTGTTACAGTCCTACAGATTGCTAAAGATCTGTATTTCTGTTTTTTGTTTTCTAGTCTATTTTTTATGTTGTTCTCTAAAATACGTAAGTTCTGTTTTATCTTTGAGTTTATTGATTTCTTACTCTGTACTCTCCATTCTATTGTTGATGCCATTCTTTGAGTTGTTATTTTTGATATTCTATTTTTCTGTTCTAAAATTTTATTTTAGTTTGGCCCTGGCCCGGTAACTCAGTTAGTTAGAGTGTCCCCCTCCAATGCACCAATGTTGCGGATTTGATCCCTGGTTAGGGCACATACAAGAATCAACCAATGACCACATAAGTAAGTGAAACAGCAAATTGATATTTGTTTCTCTGTATCTCGATCATTTTCCTTTCCTCTCGCTCCAAAAATCAATTAAAAATATATTAGTTCTGCCTGACCAGGCGGTGGCGCAGTGAATAGAGCATCGGACTGGGATGTGGAAGACCCAGGTTCGAGACCCAGGTTCGAGACCCCGAGCTCGCCAGCTTGAGCGCGGGCCCATCTGGCTTGAGCAAAAGCTCGCCAGCTGGACCCAAGGTCACTGGCTCCGGCAAGGGTTTGCTCTGTCTGCTGAAGGCCCGCGGTCAAGGCACATATGAGAAAGCAATCAATGAACAACTATGGTGTCGCAATGGCAATGAAAAACTAATGATTGATGCTTCTCACCTCTCTCTATTCCTGTCTATCTGTCCCTATCTATCCCTCTCTCTGACTCTCTCTCTATCCCTGTAAATATATATATATAAAGTTCTTTATGTCTTCTATATTTCACTGAGATTCTTTTTCTTTGCTGAGACTGTTTTGTTGTTGAGACCTTTTTTTTTCATTTGTTTCCAACATGTTCTTCATCGTTCATTGAAATATTTCTTTGATACCTGCTTTAAAATTCTTTTCAAATAATTCTAACATCTGTGTCATCTTGGTGTTATATCTGTTGATTTCACTTTCTAATTCAAATTGAAATTTTACTGCAATTATTTTTACTAGTTCATGATATGATGAATAATTTTCTTTATTGAAAATTGATTATTTGGGTACAGTTGTCCCTCACAATATCGCGGTTCACTTTTCAGTCTCACTGTATCACAGATTTTAAAATTGTATGTATCTAATTTTGTATCGCAGATTTTTCACTATATCATGCGATTTTGCAGTGTATAAGCAATTTTACATATTTATCATTTTAATTATTTTTTGCAGTAAAATAAGCAGAGTAAGTATGGGAAAGATTTATAAGAGTGTGGAGAGGGTTGATAAAGCCTTAAAATTATATAAATAATAAAATAAATATAACATCGCTACTTTCTGGATTTTCGCCTATCACGGGGGGTTCTGGAACCTAAGCCCTGGGAGAGACGAGGGACCACTTTATTATAAAACATTTAAGTAAACTGTTTTACTAGTATTTCTCTAACAACTTTCTACTGGGAAAAGGGATAATACCTTTATATTGCCAGATCAGGTTGAAAGTCTATGTTCCCACCCATTGAGAATGGTTATTTGTTATTGATAGACTGGAAAGGAAATTCAAATTCCCACTAAGCCTCCAATGATACTATTCTGCCAGGGTAGTTATTGATTCCTACATGGCCTCCATTGACACCATAGCAGGAGGAGTGGTCTCCTTATGAGTGGTAGTGAATCTTCTGACTGTCCACTACACCTTCTCTAACATAGAGGGATGTGTGTCATCACTGCCTTGTGGGGATGAAAATCCTAGCAACTCATATCAGGCTTTATAGTTCCACACTGCCCCTCACCCCAACCCCTGACCGTGGCCGGGAAAGTTTGGGAAGCTGTGTGCAGACTGTTGAGAGCCGAAGTTCAATTTCCTAATGGGCCTTTTCTTGTGAAGGTGAGGTAAGGCTGCATTTGCTTTTAGTAATATTTGGCTAGACTGCATTTTTGTCTAAAGCTTTCTTCTTGCTAGGATGCCCCTTTTCTGGTACTTTGGCTAGAAAGAACAGGATTTTGTTTGGGATTATTATTATTTTGTCTATTCCTGTTGGCATTTCTGAGTCACCAGCTTCTCTAGCACTCTCTCTTGCATATAATACACGAAGCAAAAAGAAAGCCCAGGGAGCACACAGCCATGTCCGTCCTCTGGTCCTCAAGTTCCTCCTAGTCTGCCTGTCTTCGTTTTTCCACCTTTCAGAGTTGTCTTATGTTTGTTTTACATATAATGTCAGTGTTTTTAGTACATTTGGTGGGAAGAATGGGGGAAAGTATATTTACTGCATCTTGCCCAATATATAATGCCATGCATTTTTTCACTATAAATTTATTCTTTCTAGTCAGCTCAGCCAAGGTTTTCATCACTTCTATAGCAAAATGTTACTTGATCTGGGCTTATTACTACTATAGAATATAATGTAAGTAATGTATACTAGGGAAACATAAAAATTTAAGGAAGAAACTTTCATGTGTATGAACTTTTCTTAATCACCAAACTACACTGATGCAGTAAATATTTCAAGACACCCAGGCTGAGTTTATATGCTAGCATTAAAATGGATGTTTCTAGCCTAATCAAACAGTGGCGCAGTGGATAGAGCATCAACCTGGGACACTTGAGGACACAGGTTCGAAACCCCAAGGTTACTGGCTTTAGCGTGGACTCAGTCGGTTTGAATGTGGGATCACTGGCTTCAGTGTGGGATCATAGACATAACTCCATGGTCACTGGCTTGAGCACAAAGGTCGCTGGCTTGAAGCCCAAGCTCTCTGGCTTGAGCCCGAGGTCACTGGGTTGAGCAAAGAGGTCATTGGCTCTGCTGTAGCCCCTTGGTCAAGGCACATATGAGGAAGCAATCGATGAACAACTAAGGTGATGCAACTATGAGTTGATGCTCCCCATCTCTCTCCCTTCCTGTCCATCCACCACTCACTAAAAAGAATTTAAAAATGAAAAAAATGGCTGTTTCTATCAGTCTATGTTTTGTGTTTATGTTTATATTGTTGATTGTCCATGTCAATCAGAAAAAATTTCATGGCAATATAAGTACATGTGAAGGTGTTTACATATAGTAAAAAGACCTTATGGCTTAAAATGAATTAAAAGTCAAATTTGTTATGAATGTAGCTAATTTTAAATCAGTATTTTTAAGTTATATAAAAATTGTAACTAGAGTAAAAACTGAAATAGAGGAGAGGAGACTTTAATTTTTCTCTAGTTGTATACACTAAGTGGTTGGTGAAGAATCAAAGACAAATTTTTCTTGGACTCTGTTCCAGCTCTTGCAAGGCAGATGGATTAGAATAATATGTAATCTCTAGATTCCTTCCAGAATAGTTTGATGGATTATGTTTGTTTATCAATTGAATAGTGTGGATGAATGCTACCCGACCACAGGCCATCTCAGTGCACTCAATGCTTACATTCCACCTGCCAGTTCCTCTGAATATAATTATTTGCAGGAGCTGTCCAGGCAACTCATTTATGTTTTGTTATTATTTTGATATTATAGTTTTTAAAAATACAGCACTAAATATGCATGACATGTAAACCCAACTAATTGTTTTCTTGGAGGTGAACAAGGAATTTATTCAAATGATGAGGTGGAAATCTGTACACAAATAGAGTAATGAATAATTGGCACAGAGTCAAAGCTGAATTTATAAGATTGAAGGAATTAGAATTTCTCTAGACATGTAATTTTGGTAAGAGAATAAATGCTTTCCTTTTATCTTGGTACATATACTTTCTTGCACACATTATTAATAATGCAATATATTAAAAAATGGACATTGGTTTAAAGATATAATAATGGAACTGATGCAAATAGTTTTATAATTGAGAAAATTATTCAGTCTAAAGAATATTTACCCACTTCCACACAATTTCTTCATAAGGCATATAAATGATCATGTCTGAGTACAAATAAAATTATGTGCTAATTCTATAATTGTAATCTAGGGGCTATCCTTGCACTTATTTGTCAGTTTTAATGAGATTTATAAGGTAAGATTTATATGTAATCATTTATGATCTAATTTTCCATTACCCAAAAGCAAATCCAGATGCTGTCAGGAACTCTTAATATTTAGTTCTGCCTCCTTTGAGAAAGAAGAGAAGGGTTGTGGCCAGACAGTCACAAAATCTTTTATAGTCTCGCTATCTCATTTTTTTCCCCAAATGCTTTTTCTGTTGACCATATTTCCATTCAGAATCCAATTTTGGCATTCCCAAATGACTAATTTTTTTGATCATTCATATATAATGAGTGTGTTATTTTTCGGTACAGGACACATGTCTTTGGAGACTTGAAACCAACTTTATTTCATTAGAACTGATTTTCTAATTTCCACACAATTTTCACTGCAAAATGAAGGCAGGAGTATGAAATGATAATGGATTAATATTTCTTATATTTTCAAATAATTGCTATTTATATTTATTGTGATTTCATCTCACAAATATATTTATTTCAAAACTATTTTTGTTCTAGATAACTAGTGATTTCTACAAATTTTTGGGACCTAGATCACCATAAACATTGTTAAGATTAAGAAATGATACAGCTGCCAAATCAGGAAATTTAAGACAAAACAGATATAATGTATTCAAATCATAATATAAATTCCACCACAAATATTCATTGAGAACTTATTTGCCAAACACACATTTATTTTATTATCTCACTTAATATATTGCTTGGTATATTTGTTTATTATATATATATATATGTATATATGTATACATATATATATATATATCACTTTAGAAAACAAACAAAATAGTAAAAACAAAAGCACTTTTATTTTTAAATACTTGTTAATCGTAGCTGTAATGTAAATCATTGTTATAAACCAACAGAATATTTTGTTTCAATATCTCTCTGAAACATATTACAATTTCTCTTTATTTTAGTTAAGTATAATAAATTTGTCATTATTGAATTTTTCATTATTAAGACCCTTACCAATCTCAACACTAATATTTAAATTCAAAATGTTATTCAAAATTATTTTTATTCAGCCTAAAGTTTTACTTAGCAGAATAAATAATAAAGTTTTTATTAGCCATTTATCAGCAAAAAAAAATTTAAAATTCTCCATTCTTCTCATTATAAAATCATAATGATATCTTGACTAAATAATTGGTCTCCAACAATCTTTTTGTTTACCTACAACCTCATATTTTAGAGTAATTTTTCTGAAACAAAAATCATTATGTCACCTCTTTTCTTACATTCTTTTATGATTTCATATTATCCTAGAGAAAATAACCAAATCCTTAATTCACTCTGCAGGCTACAAGAATTGGCTTATCTCCTCCTTTATGGCCTAGCCTTGGAAGTCCTGAACCATAGTGCTGTCATACACAAATTGTTGAACAATCTCTCTGTGATTCAGTATGGAAGTGGGCTTTTTGAACACCAGTAGGCAAGATCAGTGTGAAAGCCACTTAGACACTGGCAACTCCATGTGTCTTTTTGAATTTATACTGTTGAGATATTATAAATGGGTTTGATATTTATAAATATTATAACTTAGCCATTATTTCAAGTCATTAATATACTTATAAATATTGTTTAATTCCAGAATAATATTTAATTGTCTAGCTATGTGCAATTCTATATTTTAAAATTTATATTTTAAAATTATAAATATTTTAAACACATCTGCTATTGGAAAAGTTAGGTCATTTTATTTTTTGCCATGTTAAAACAGTAAGCAAATTTAGTTTTAGTTTAAAATTTAGTGCTAAATCATTACATAGAACTAAATTAATATGGATTCTTAAAATGCATTACTAGAATTAAATTATTTGGTCCAGTGCTACAAGCCTAAATGATAAGCTTTGTATATATTGGAAAACTGTTCTCCAAACAAATTGTTTTAATTTATTTTCCTATTAGCAGAGAATTGTAAGTTGTGTATGTTTCTATGATTTGATAATCAATGAATAGTCTCGTTTTGTTTTAATTAGTATTTCTTTGATTACTAATTTTGCTGAAATTTAATCGTAAGCTTATTAGTGATTTACATTTTGGGAATTACATATATATACATTTGTACGTGGATATGTACAAAGTGGGGGTTTACAATTGTGAGTACATGAAGTAGTTTATTCTTGTATTATTATTTAGTAATTATTATACTGTTTTCTATACAAACAATTGTAGACTTATTTTTGCCCCACCTTGTATAGATAGATATAAGTATACATAAATTTGATTTTTTCTTTTTTCTCTTTTTCAATGAAATTTTTAAAAAGTTACATGTTAAAACTATAAATATTGTTTTCTAATAAACCTGATTATTAGAACTGTTAGATTTATAGTAAATGGAGAAGATAATAGTTTCCCTCATATTAAAACCTTACTTATTATGATACATTTGTTACAATTAATGAATCACTGTTAATGTATTATCATTAAAGTCTATATTTATGCAAATTTCTTTAATTTTTACTAATGTCCTTTTTGTGTTCCATAATCCCAGCTAGAATCCACATAATCTTTTATTTTAACTATCCCACTGACTTGAGAAGTAGGGAGAGAATTGGATGTGTGAAGAGAGAAAGAGGCATCAATTCATTTTTCCACTTAGTTGTTTCATTTAGTTGTGCACTCATTGGTTGCTTTTTGCTGTGCCCTGACCAGGGATCAAACTCGCTACCTCAGTGGGCTGGGATAATGCTCTATCCAATGAGCAACCTGGCCAGAGCCAGGATCCACATTACCTTTTGTTGTCACATTTAAGGATCCTCTTGGCTGTTACAGTTTCTCGAATTTTCCTTGTTTTTGATGACCTGTTCAGTTTTAAGAAGTACTAAGCAGGTATTTTATAGAATGCACTTCTGTTGGAATTTGTCTGATGTCTCTTTTAAGGTTGGACTAGAGCTATGGGTTTTTTAAGACAATGATTTCATAGACAAAGTGCTATTGTCATTGCACCATTTCAAGGATACATGCTATCAAAATGATTTATTACTGTTGATGTTGCTGTTGATCAAATGGCAAAGTGGGGTTTTTTAGGATCCTCCACTATACAGTTTCTCTCTCTTTTTTTTTTCTTTTTACTTTGTACAGCCCTTATGTAATAAATGAGTAGTTATACCTCTGTTTCCTAAAGGTAGAATATGTATGTAAAATATTGGTAACTCCTTTACATGGGAGAGTTGATTCATCTTTCATATTTATTCATTCATTCAATCAATTTAATTTACTTATATTATTGTTGGAACATTGGTATTTACTTTATAGTTTGGATTACAATACAATATTACCTTAGTTTATTCTTGCTAAAATTGTTTAAGCTTTGAACATTGGGAGGGTCTTTCAGTGGATCCTCTGATGTATCCCTATCAATCTCAGTTTTTTAGGTTTGTGCATTCTGATAATATTCTTATATTTTGGCACTACTTGATGCTGCAGACCTTCATGTTCATCTTTTGTATTTTCTGTGTCAGTTCTAGAGACAGGAATTCTTCATGAAAACTTTACATTTCTTTTTCATTTTGTTGTAATCGGAGAAACCAAATTATGGATACTGTGTATGCTTATTTCTACATCCTGTCAGCTGACAGAGCAAAGAAATATATGTGTATACTAGCCAGTGTATTATATGTATGTATAAATATTAAGCTAAACATAAGTTCATACTAATATCTCCAACTGTAATTTATTAAGATATGGGTATGGGTCATTCTGATCTTTTTCTCATTTTCTGAAATACTCTAAATAATGAGACACCTGGTTCCCACTATTTACCATCCAGTTATGTAATTGTTCTACTTCAGTATATATGTATAGTAGTATCAGAATTGTTAGCCCTTTTCTCCATAGAAACTACTTTATTAACTACAATACAAAGCTTAGGTACAGTTCTTTTAACTTTAGTCTTATAATTATAAAAATTTCTATAGTTACTTAGGCCAGTTACTTTTTCTCCTACCCACTCAATGAGGTTGTTTCACACATTTCAATAGCAAAGTTTTTTGTCACTACCTGCTTTTTATTCTAAGATTTCCTTTTTAAAAAACATTTCTTTATCTATTTATTTATTTGGGGAGGGGTACAGAGAGACAGAGGAAGGGAGAGAGATGAGAAGCATAAACTCTTAGTTGCAGCACCTTAGTTATTCATTGATTGCTTTTTCAAATGTGTGTTGACAAGGGGACTCCAACTGAGCCAGTGACCCCTTGCTCAAGCCAATGACCTTTGGGCTCAAGCAGCAACCTTGAACTCATATTCCTATATGGCATCATGATCTCATGCTCAAACCAGCAACCTCAGGATTCTCAACCTGTATCCTCAGCATCCCAGGCTGATGCTCTATGCACTGTGCAACCTCCTGGTCCGGCTATTCTGAGATTTTTTGATGTCTTACATGAGATATTTATTTTTATTTTATTTTTCAGTATTTTATTTTATTTAGACAATTTTAACAGGGTGATATTGGTCAACTAGAGTACATAGATTTAAAGAAAACATCTTCACATCATTTTGACATTCAGTTATGTTGTATACCCATCACCCAAAGTCAAATTGTCCTCCGTACCTTAAATTTTTTCTCTTTATGCCCCTCCGCCTATTCCCTCCCTTTCTTCCCTCCCCCTCCCCCTGGTAACCATCTCACTCTTATCTATGTCCATTAGTCTCAATTTAGTGTCCAACATAAGTATGGAATCATACAGTTCTTAGTTTTTTTCTGTTAAATAAGATTTTTAAAATATTTTTTGCATACGTTAACTTTCATTTTGTTCTGTAAAGCTCAAACTTCTTGATCAATTCATATCCACAATGACAGTATCATACAGAACAGTTTTATTGCACTAAAAATTCCTGTTTCACTTATTTAACCTATTCCCAAACCCACAGAAACCACTGATCTGTTCCTTCTCTTACAATTTTCCTATTTCCAGGATTTATCATGTTATTGGAATCTTCTTGTATGTAGCTTTTTCAGACTGCTTCTTTCATGTAGGAATGAGTTTTGAAGGTTGATATATGTTTTAAATGATTTTTTTAAATTTTTAATTTTTATTTTATTCATTTTAGAGAGGAGACACAGAGTGAGAGAGAGAGAGAGAGAGAAAGGGGGGAGGAGCTGGAAGCTCAACTCCATTATGTGCCTTGACCAGACCAGTGCAGGGTTTTGAACTGGCGACCTCAGTGTTCCCAGGTCGACGCTTTATCCACTGCGCCACCACAGGTCAGGCGGTTGATATATGTTTTATTGTGGCTTAAAAACTCATTTCTTTTTATCGCTGAATAATATATGTTATTCAGATACATCATAGTTTATTTATCCTTTCACCTATTGAAGAACATTTTTTTCTTTTTTTGCTTCTAAGTGGTTTTAAATAAAGCTATACAAACTGTGTACAGATTTTTATGTGAACCTAAACTTTCATTTCATTTGGGTAATTATCTAAGAGCAGGATTACTGGTTAGTATTTTAAGACTATTTTTAGCTCTGTAAGAAATGTCAAACTGTCTTCTAAAGTTGGTGTGCCATTTTGTATTTCCACCAGCAAAGAATTAGAGTGTTTGTGTTCTGCATTATTGCCAGTATATGTATTAAGTTCTTCCCATTTTAGTAAGGTGACCAACTTATTTATAATGAAAAGGAGGACAAAAATAAATTGAAGAAAACAATATTGTAAATAAAAGAAACATTTTATTAATTGCAACATAATACATTATAATATGATAAATGCATAATAAATACATTTGTAATATTTTATATTGTAATTATGCTTACATGACTATTAATTTTTAATAATAATTGTAAGAAAGAATTACTCATTTAGTAAAACTAAATATCAAACAAAACCACTAATTTGGAGTGATATTCAGGTGTATTTATTATTTTCTAATGTAAAAACATCTGTTTTATGCAACAATTTAATCAAAATGTGTTATTAATTGATATGGTTTGAGGTAAAATTTCCACTTTAAAACTCAAATTTCTGGAAAATACTTGTAAATAAAATTATATTTATTTGAAAATTATTAAATAGATAAAGAATTAATAAAACGTGAATTGTCCTTACCTGTCTATGACACTGGGGAACAATTATGTTTTTCATTTTCTGTTGCATGAGGTTTTAGAACTTTTTCTATATATGTCTGCATCATAGATTCCAAATCTAAAATCCGTTATCTGGTGCATGCTCTAGTTTCTATGCGGTTTTCATTTCTTTTAGTTACTATTAATGGCATACATTGCTTTTTAAATTGGAATTAAAGGGCGACGACTCTTGGATTCAGCATAATCACAAGGCAATTAATGTTTTGCAAACATAATTTTTACATAATTGTAGTTTTTTTAATGTAAAAAATTATTAACTGATAAAAACACGCTCTTATTTTGTTTTAAGATTGAATCATGGCTTCTTCGAGTAGGCGTAAATGTAAGAATAGTCCTGACACATTCTGTTATATATGTGGCGGTTACACACTTCAACGTCAAATGCGCAATATTTCATCAATTGTGACACGTGTGTATATTACCTATTTTTAACTTCCCCTTGGAAATCAAGACAAGAATAGGGCTCCTCATATTGAGTATCATAATTGTGAGAAAATGCTTAATGACTGGACGAAACGAAAACGCAAATGAATGCCTTTTCGTATTCCAGTGACTCTTATTTCTGTCTGATCCATAGAAAGGACATCAGCAAGAAAAAATGGCATATGATCACATATCCTAATATTCCTTCAGCAATACGACCTATCCCACACTCTGAGACACTCCCGGTTCCAGTTTTCAATGGTTTTATTTCTTCTAAGGACAAAGAAAGTGAACATGGTGATCAATTATATTTTGATAAGATGCATGAGGAAATGGTTGTAGAATCTGAAGGGTCTTCTTCTGATGCCAAGCAGTCATTATCTCCTCAACAGTTTAGCCAACCTGAATTGAATGACTTAGTAAGAGATTTGGGCCTATCAAAGAAAGCAGCTGAGTTATTAGCCTCCAGGCTTCAAGAAAAGAAAATACTTCACCGATCAGCTAAAGTATTCCAATTCAGAAAGCGTGAACAAATGTTTGTGGACTTTTTTTCCAAAGACAAACACTTTGTTTGCTGTCATGATATCAGTGGTCTTCTCACCCAGCTAAGTGTTACCACTTACAGTCCAACAGAATGGCAGCTATTTCTTGACAGCTCTAAATGGAGTCTGAAATGTGTTCTACACAATGGTGATGTTTATGCAGTGGTTCCAATTGGTTACTCAACTGCTCTGTGAGAAGATTATAATGACATAAAATTGTCCTTGACTTTCTGAAGTATGAGGAGCATAATTGGATCATTTGTGTGGATCTTAAAATGGTAAATTTTCTGCTAGGACAACAGCAAGGTTTCATGAAGTATCCTTGCTTCTTGTGTTTGTGGGACAACAGAGCTTGGGAGAAACACTGGACACAGAAGAAGTGGCCGAATCGTAAAGCTCTGGAAGTAGGGATGCAAAATATTGTGAATGAACCTGTAGTTAATTGAGAAAGGATCATTTTCCCCCACTTCACATCAAACTTGGCTTAATTAAGCAGTTTGTTTGGGCCTTGAATAGAGAAAGTGAATACTTTCAACATATTATTTCTGCTTTTCCTGCCTTGTCTTTCCAGAAGATAAAAGCAGGTGTATTTGATGAACCTCAAATTCGAACCCTCATACGTGATGAAGAATTTTCCAGGAAGGTGAATAAGGAGGAGAAAGCAGCATGGCAGTCTTTTGTGGCAGTTACAAAGAACTTCCTTGGCAACAACAAAGCAGAAAACTATGAACTTCTGGTTCAAAGGATGCTGTTGGCTTTCCGCAACATTGGATGTAACATGAGTGTTAAGATTCACTTCCTGAACAGTCACCTTGATAAGTTTCCCAAGAATCTTGGAGCTGTTAGTGATAAGCAGACTACTACTGCTGGAGCATCAAATGAGATTGTCCTCAACAAGTGCACAAATGCAAGAGCTACAAAGGCAAAAGTTTGCCTGAATACAATTTAAATAAGTTTGCTCAAATTTTATGATTAAAATAAGTGTTTTAATATGCTCATTTTGAAATTTTAAACAAATTCTGATGCAATCATATCTTTTCATGTATTTACTGCATTATATAAATTATTATATTTTCACAAAGATGATGCACATGAAGACATTGTACTTTATTTGTTATATTAAATGCTGAAAATTTTACAATGTGATGAAAATTTAAAATCTTGAATTGCAAAAATCTGTAGCTATAGAAAGAAACTAATGTCAGATTTGAGATCAGCACACTCAATTTAGGTAAGAACAAGTGATTTTGTGTATGCAACAAAAATTTTGTTTCCCAGTGACTGAGCAAGAAATAATCGTGAGTTTACAATGTCGTATATGCCATGTCATGTTTCAGTAAGAAGTACACAGAGCCATTTGCGCGCTTGGTATATTGAGCACTCTTTCCAGGTCTCCCGTGCGGAGCGCGTGCATCTCATAATTGTGTCTAGCTACACTGTAGTGATCCTTGACAAATAGTCATGTCAAATACAAATACTTCACATCACACGCAATGGATCGACTACATAGATTGAATATGGACATTTACATATTAGTCTTCCAATATCAAAAAGAAGGACATGTAGGAGGACACTTTTCAAGGGAGGATGGAACTTACAAAAGAAGGACTGTCCTCTCTAAAGGAGGACAATTGCTCACCTTAATTTTAGCCATTTTAATAGGGTTAGAGTAGTATTACCTTGTTAAAATTTTCTAATTCTATAATTACAGATTGTGTTGAGTATATTTTTATATTTTTAATTTGTTTCTCTGCAGTGGAGTATCTGTTGATACTTTTTGCCTATTTTGAGGTGGGTTGTTTCTTTATTGTTGAATATTAGTGATTTTTGTTTTATTTGGGTATAACCACTTTATCATATAAGTGTTTCACAAATATTTCTAACAGTTGTGGCTTGTGTTTTCATTCTTTGTGTAGTGTATTTTATAGAGCAGACATTTTAATTTAATAAAGTTTAACTTTAATTTTTTCTTTCATGGATTATGCTTTTGGTTGTATTCAAAAACCCATGTTCAAATCCATCTAGATTTGGGTCATCTAGATTTTCTTTGTTATCTTCTAAAATTTTTATGATCTTCAATATTTTATTTAGGTACATGATCCATTTAGACTTCACTTTTGTGACAGATATAAGGTTTGTGTTTTATTTCTTTCAGTTTTTCTCTTTTGTTAAGTATAATATCTGATTATTCTGGCACCATTTGTTGAAAAAAACATTTTTTTTTATTGAATTGCTTTTGCACATTTGTCAAAGATCAGTTGATTGTATTTGGTTGGGTCTATTTCTGGAATCTCAATTTTGTGACATAAGGATCCTGTTTTTAAATTTTTTAAATTTTATTTAAGAAATTATTTTTAAAAAGGTAACATTGATCAATATGAGTACATAGGTTTCAGGTGAACATTTCTGTAGCATTTGAGCTGTGGATTATGTTGTATACCCACCACCCAAAGTCAAATCATTTTCTGCAATCTTATATTTATCCCTCTTTATACCCTTTTCCCCACCTTCTACCCCCTCCCCATTATTCTACATCCCATTCCCCCTCCTCCATGTTACCTTCCCCCTGGTAACTACTTCAGTTTTATCTATGTCCATAAGTCTCAGTTCTATATCCCACCTATGTGTGAAATCAACAGTTCTTAGCTTTTTCTGATATACTTATTTCACTAAGTATAATGTTCTCAAGGTTGATCCATATTGTAAATGTCACTATGGCATCATTTTTATGGCTGATACCCAGTAGAGGGATGGTAGTTTTTTGAAAAAACACTTTTTTCCTTAATGGTTCTACTAATTTGCATTCCCACTAGCAGTGAATGAGAGTTCCTTTTTCTCTATAGCCTCTCTAACACTTGTTATTACCTGTCTTGTTGATAATTGTCAATCTAACAGGTGTGAGGTGGTATCTCATTGTAGTTTTAATTTGCATTTCTTGAATAGCTAGTAAAGAGGAGCATCTTTTCATATATCTGTATAGGTCCTCTTCCCATTTTTAATTGGATTGTCTTCTTGATTGTTGCTGATCTTTGTGAGTTCTTTATATATTTTGGATATTAGCCCCTTATCAGAGCTGTTGTTTACAAATATCATCTCCCATTTAGTTGGCTGCCTATTTGTTTTATTGTCAGTTTCTTTTGCTGGGCCTTTTAGTTTGATATAGTCCCATTCATTTATTTTTGCCTTACTTCTCTTGCCTTTGGGGTCAAATTTATAATTTTATTTTTCTACTGACAAGGTTCATGAGCTTAGTACCTATGTTTTCTTCCATGTAATTTATTGTTTCAGATTTTATATTTGATTTATTTTCCTGTAATTAATTTTTGTGCAGGGAAAATAACTAGTCAATTTTCATTCTTTTGCATGGGGCTTTTCAATTTTCACAACACCATTTACTGAAGAAGCTTTCTTTTCTCCATTGTGTGTTTTTGACTCCTTTGTTGAAGATGATTTGTTCATGTATGGGTAGTTTTATTTCTGTGTTCTCAATTTTGTTACATATGTCTGTGTGTCTGATTTTCTGCCAATACCATGCTGTTTTGATTATCATGTCTCTACAGTATAATTTAAAGTCTAGTGGTATAATACCTCTGGTTTCATTCTTTTTCCTCAGGATTGCTTTGGCTATTTGGAGTTTTCTATGGTTCCATACAAACCTGGTAATTTTTTGTTCTATTTCTTTAAAAAATGACATTGGGATTTTAATAAGGATTGCATTAAGCTTGTATATTGCTTTGGGTATTATGTCCATTTTAAATATGTTAATTCTTCCAATCCATGAACATGGAATATATTTTCATTTCATTGTGTCTTTTCTTTTTCAATAATGTTTTGTAATTTTCAGTATATAAGTCCTTCATATCCTTTGTTAAGTTTATTCCTAGGTACTTTATTATTTTTGTTGCAATTGTAAAAAGAATTATTTTTTTGAGTTTATTTTCTGAAGTTTTATTTGGCATATAGAAAGGCAGTAGATTCTTTATATTGATTTTGTATCTTGTGACTTTATTGGTTTATTGTTTCTCATACAGAGGTAACTTGACAAATGAAAACTTTAAATCATGAGCAATTTGAGAGACGAGCAGTCACTCATGGGATTTTTTTGCTTTAAGTCACGGTGGATATTTGAATCAGGAGCTTCCACCATCTTCTCCTAGATGGCCCACTGAACGTTCTGAAAGGGAGGAAGAAACAAACTTCCATGGAAAGGTTTTTGTTGAAATGGCCTCTAAGTGAAAGCGAGAAAAGTGTGGTGAAAAGCCAAAAGTCAGTGAAGAAAATGATGATGATTAAGCAAAGTAAAATACTAGCAATTAAGTTTAGCGATAAAGTTACATATCATATGTAGTGTGTAAGTTAAATTTTGCAATTAAATATATCATTAAGTGTGTAGAGAGTAAGTTATGTTAAGCAATAGTGCATGAAATAAAAACCTTCTCTGCCAGTCTCTTCCCCTCCACCAGCATCTTTACATTCTCTCTTATTATGTATGTGTGTGTGTGTTTGTTATTTATAGAGTACATTTCCTTATTTAAAAGCATATAAGACAAAAAATTTGTGTGTATTTTGAGGGTCAGGACGGATTAATTGCATTCCCATTAATTTAAATGGGGAAATTTGATTTGACATATGAGCAAATTGAATTACGAGTTCAGTTATGAAAAGACTTAAACTCATGTGTCAAGGTACCACTGTAGTTTTTTGGTGGAGTCTGGATTTTCTATAGAGAGGATCATGTTATCTGCCAAAAAGTGATACCTTTACTTTTTTCTTGATATGAATGCCTTTTATTTCTGTTCCCTGATTGCTCTGGCTAAAACTTCCAGAACTATGTTGAATACAAGTGCAGAAAGTGGGCAGCTTTGTCTTATTCCTGATTGTAGAGGAAAAGCCTTCATTTTTCAACATTTAGTATGGTATTAGCTAATGATTTGTCATATATGGCCTTTATTATGTTGAGGTATTTTCCTTCTATTCTGATTTTATTGAGTGCTTAAACAGAAAGTGTTGTTGTGTCTCGTTGAATGCCTATTCTGCATCTAGTGATAGGATCATATAATTTCTGATCTTTGTTTTATTGATGTGGTGTATTATGTTGATCGATTTCCATATTTTGAACCATTCTTGTGCTTCTCGGATAAATGTATTATTTTTCTAATGTGTTGTTGTGCTTGATCATGGTGTATTATTTTTCTAATGTGTTGTTGTAGTCAATTTGCTAGTATTTTGTTAAGAATTTATGCATCTGTATTCATTAGAGGTACTGGTCTGTAGTTTTCTTCCTTTGTTTTGTCCTTGCCAGGTTTTGGCATGAATGTTAGGTTGGCCTCATAAATTGTGCTGGGGAGTATTGCTTCTTCTATTTTTTGGAAGACTTTGAGAAGGATAGGTAGCAAATCTTTTTTTGAATGTTTGGCAGTAGAATTCACTAGTGTAGCCATCTGGTCCTGGACTTCTGTTTTGGTGGAGGGTTTTGATAGTTGTTTCTATTTTCTCCCTGTTTATAGGTCTAGTTAGGTTTGCCACCTCTTTGTGACTCATTCTAGGAAGATTGTATAGTTCTAGGAATTTATCTATTTCCTCTGAGTTGTTGAATTTGGTGATATATTATTTTTTACAATATTTTATTATGATTTTTTGAATATCTATAATGTATTTAATAATTTCTTCTCTTTCACTTCACAATTTGTTTATGAGGTCCTTCCTCTTTTTTCCTAAGTGTGGTTTGTCAATTTTATTGATCTTTCCAAAAAAACAGCTCTTTGTTATAATAATTTTTTCTATAGTTACTTGTCCTCAATTTTATTTAATTCTGCTCTAATTTTTACTATTTTCTTTTTTCTGCTGACTTTGGGTTGCCATTGATCTTTTTTTAGTTCCTTAAGGTGTGATATTAAGTTGTTTACTTGGGATCTCTCTTGTTTCTTGATATAAGCCTATAATGATATAAAGTTCCCTTTTCTTACTGCCTTTGCTGCATTTCAGAAATTTTGATATGTCATTTTGTAATTTTCATTTGTTTATACATATCTATTGATCTCTGCTTTTAGTTTTTTCTCCAGTCATATTTTAGAGATATGTTGTTTAATTTCCATATTTTTGTGGTTTCTTTACTTCCTTTTCACAATTGAATTCTAATTTCAAAGGGTTATGATCAGAAAATATACTTAGTATAATTTTAATCTTTCTGAATTTGTTGATGTTAGTTTTGTGGCCCAACATATGATCTATACTTGAGAATGTTTCATGCACACTGGAGAAGAATGGATAATCTGATGTTTTGGGATAAAACGTCATAAATATCTATCATGTCCATTTCGTCTAGAGAGTCTATTAAGGCTGATTTTTCTTTATTGATATTCTGTTTGGATGATCTATCAAAATCTGTCAATGGGTGTGTTGAAATCTCCAAGTATAATTGTGTTTTTGTCTGTTTTAATTTTTGATCAATTAGTAGATGCCTTATATGTTTTGGTGCTCCCTGGTTCCATGCATATATATTAAGTAGTGTTATGTCTTCTTGATACAATATCCCCTATATCATTATGAAATGTCCATCGTTGTCTCCGGTTATCTTTGTTGTCTTGAAGTCAGTGTTGACATATATGAGTATGGCTACACCTCATATAGCTTTTCTTTGGATATTATTTGCTTGGATACTTGTTTTCCAACCTTTCACTTTGAAGCTACTTTTGTCCTTGCAGCTTAGATGTGTCTCTTGAAGGAAGCATATGGTTGAGTTTTGCTCACTAAATTTTTTTCTCTGGACTATGTCTCAGTCTTGTGTAGCCATAGTATTCAATCTGCTACTCTGTGCCTCTTTATTTGTGAGTTCAATCCATTTATATTTAAGGCAGTGATTCTTAACCTTTTTTGAGGTACCAAACCCACCAGTTTCATATGCACATTCACCAAACCCTTCTTTAGTGATAAATAAAATATAATTTTTTTTCCAAATTTAGTTTTGCCGGTGCAAGACTAGAGTTGCTCAACTTGGCATTGCATATCATTCAGATAGGATGCTGACTCCCATCTCGTTCCGTGATACATGTGAATCCATGTTGTACATATTTGTCCTACCACTTTCTTTTTTTGCTCAACATATTTAGTATGGATTAAAATATTAAGAAAGAAACCACACGACATACAACTACGACAGCCGTTGACTACTGCGCTCACTAAATTCCCCGCAGCACTGGTTGGCCAAGCAATGTAACGTGATTCTGTGCAGCAAGTGATATCCAAGGGGGGCGTGTCATCACGACTTTACACAAGTATGTCTTTACCTCCGTGGCAGAGGCTTCTCCGAACCCCTGAGACCGACTCATCAAACCCCTAGGGTTCGATAGAACCCAGGTTAAGAACCACTGATTTAAGTTAATTATTGACATTTGAGAATTTCCTAAAGCAATTTTTTGTTTTGTTTTCTGGTAGCTTTGTATATTGTTTGGTTCTTCTCTTTTTGTTTCTGTTAGTTGTTTTTGTTTGATGGTATGCCATACTTCTGTCTCCTATTTCTTCTTTTTTAAGTTGTGAATCTCAGTAGTGGGTTTTTCATGGGTGGTTACCATTAGGATAATAAAAAAATGTTCAAATGTATAAGAATCCTTTGTCTTATGAGTGCTTCTACACTCCATCCTCCTTTGCTACTAAAGATCTTTATCTTCTCCCCTTTTATGTTATTGTTGTCACAGATTATAATTGTTTTTACTGTGACCTTATTGGGGTTTTTACTTGTAGTTTTTATTTGTTTTGTTTTTTGTGTCTGGTTGAGGATTTCCTGAAGTAGGGGTTTTCTGTTAATAAAATACCTCAGCTTCTGTATGTCTACAAAAAAACTATTTCTTCTTCATATTTGAAGGACAACTTTGATGGATATAGTATTCTTGTCTGGTAAATCCACTTTTTCAGTACATTGAATGTTTGTGTCCACTCTTTTTTGGCTTGTACAGTTTTTGTTGAGAAGTCTGATGATAACCTAATGGGCCTTCTTTTATATGTTATGTTCTTTTCCCTAGCTGTCTTGAGGACTCTTTCTTTGTCACTGATTTTTGATGATTTTATTACGATGTGTCTTGGAGTAGGTCTGTTTGGGTTGCAATAATACAACAACCTGTTTGCTTCTTAGACTCAAGGCTCTTACTCATATTATAAGCTTGGGAAATTCTCATCAATTATTTGTTTGATTAGGCTTTCCATTTCCTTCTTTCTCTCTTCATCTTCTGATATGCTCATTATTCTTATATTGGTCTTTCTGATAAACACAGACAATTTTTGTAGAGCTCTTTTATTATTATTATTTTTTAATTTGTGAGTCTCTGTCCTCTTTTCTTTGTAACATCTCTAGTTGCTTGTCCTTGATGTCACTGATTTTTTTCACTATCTGGCTTGTCTTATTAGTTAAACTTGTTACTTCAGTCTTTAATTCATATTTTGAGTTCTTCATCTCTGTTTTTAAAGTTTTAATATTCTTGGAAAGGTATTCTTTTTGTTCATACATTTGTTTTCTGAACTCATTAAGTTGTCAATTGGTGTCTTCTTACATCTCATTGTATTTTCAGAACTTCAATTTTGAATTATCTATTATTTAACTCCAAAGCTTCCATGTGATTGTAATTTAAAATTATTTTTAATTTTAAATTATTTTTTAAATTTAAAAATTTAAAATTATTTTTCTGAACTATGTCTCTGTCTTATATAGCCATGGTATTCAATTTCTTCTTCATTAATAGAATTTTAGAGAGATAATTTTAAGAATCCTAACAGAAAAATGTCTAAAAATATTTTTAAATTTAAAAAAAATACAACAAAACATATAAACATTTAAAAAACTATTACAAGTAAATAAGAAAAACCACAGGAAAAAAGATCAAAAGCAAACAAAAAAAATATAAAACAAAACACCTGAAAAAATAAATAAATAGAAAAATTAAAGAAAATAAAATTCAAAAGTGAAAAAGAAAATGTTTTAAAGGGGATAAAATGAAAAATTTTAGTTTTGAGAGGTTTCTTCCTATAGGTGTCACTTTATTATAACTTTTAGCTGTGTGAGGTTCCTGGGCTGTCCGCTGAGATTTTGCTGTTACAATGATGTAGGTGGGGTTGTGGTGATGGGTGGGGTATGATGTGAGGACTTTATAGCTTCAGCGTTATGGCTTTGGCTTTACAACTACAGCTTTCTGGCTTTACGGCTCTAGCAATGGCTATCTCAGGCTTCTCAGCACTCTTTCCCACATCTCATCAGACCTGGGGACCAGACATAGAGCACCTCTGTTCTTCAGGGGAGAGTGCAGCTCTGAAGAGCTAGCTGTAGGTTATGTCTCTGCCATTCTCCATACCACAAGATGAGGAAGGTGGACTCTGGGAAGCTGGGGGAGGGCACACTTTCGCTTTCTCTGTCTCTGTCAAGTGTGGGCTACAGGTACACCAGAGGAATACTTGCTGTGACCATGGGCTCTGTCCGTTTTTATTTATCTCCCCCTCTGCCCCTCTATCTCACTGCTTCTTCCAGCAGAAGAAGATTCAGTCACTCCAAGTTTCCCTCTCCGTACCCCTCAGACAAAATCCAGAGAGCCCGAGCTTCCCTTTTTTTTGTAGTCCAGGAGAGAAGAAAACCCAGTCACTCCTCTCTTCTCCAAAGCCCACCATGGTTGCATTTTATCTTCTGCACCCTTTTTCACCCTGTCCCACCTTTAATTCATTATATGTGTGGATATTTCAGGTATGCCTCAAGCCCAACTGTTGTTCCTTTGCTGCGTTAATTGTTCAATTTGTTGTAATTTCAAGGGGAGAGATCAGGAGTATCTCTCATACTGCCATTATTCTAACATCGTCTTTTATTTTTAAACAATCTCAACCTGTCATATTAACTATAGCTATATAGTAAGTCATAAAATCAGATTGTGTGAATCCTCCAATTTTGTTTCAATTCTTCAGTATTATGTTGACCATTGTATGTCTTTACTTTTCATCTAATCTTGAGAATCAGTTTGGCAATATCTACAAAATAATTTGCTTGGATTTTGGTTGTAATTTTATTGACTCTGTAAATTAATTTTGATAGAATTATCATCTTAATAATAATACTTCTTCCATTCCATGAACATTAAATATAAAGATAATGTTTTTGCCTGTCTTTAGCTCATGCAATAATATGTGAATAGTAATTTGTATTGTAGTTTATATGAATACAGTTAGATTGTGCATCTGTTAATATGTGAATCCATGAAGCTTTTTTTAAATGACATAATTAAAAAATAATCTTTTTGTTTGGCTTCATTCTCTGATTCATAATTTTTTATTTTCAAGCACTACTTTTTATACACAAAGAGATGTCTCCTTCTCTTTCTAATGTTGTGCCAATGTACTATGGTTTTAATAGTTATGGCTTTGTTATACTTTCTTATGTCTGTCAATATTGATTCTCCATTGGTACTACTATATCTAAAACATTATTTTCTAATTTTATGAAGTCCAATTAAAAATTGGACTCCAACAATGTTACTGTTTAAGAATGTCAAAAAAATATATTCTCTATCTCCTGAATGCCTGCCTCCCCCAACCAATCACAATTTTCATATTTATTCTAGGATATTAATTTCTTGACTTGTGGGAATATGGTGAGAGATGGGAGGATTGGAGAAGACTGTGTAGAAACTTATAAATCAATATATTCTGATTAAAGCTAACTAGATTAAAGCGTTGATGTTTGAAGTGATATCACAAGAAGTAATATCAAGGAAGTGCTTTCTGGAAAATGTAATTTTTATGTATTCTCGGGGTTTAGAAAAATAAGCATTGAGATGCCTAGGAACAACTTGCTGACATCAGGTGAATGTCAGGTAAGGAAGTGAAAATGGGCTGGTAATTGTCCTTACAAATCAATGCTTGTTTGTAAATTTAAGGAGAGTAAATAGCACTATTCTATTTTTATATATAAAATTAAATTTAATGGGGTGACATTGATCAATAAGAGCACATAGCTTTCAGGTAAATATTTCTGTAGCATTTGAACTGTTGATTGTGTTGATAGCACTATTCTGAAAGCTTAATTAAAAAAACATGCATTTAAACAAACAAATGGCAACAAAACTGCTGCTCTATCCAGAAGAGTTATTTTGAGTACTATAGGCTTTCTTCAATTTTTCCTCAATAAAATGGAAGTGGAAGAAATCAATACTTACATGAAATCAGAATTTCCTAATAAAAGAATATGCTGAGATAAAAGTAAGCAAAACAGAACAAAGCAGGATTATGTAAAGGAAAGCTAAAAGGTAATTATTCTCAAGAACTGCAAGGGAACAAATAAGAAAATAATAAAATATGAATTTACATTTACATTATAGGTTAAAACTAATAAAGCTTAAGAGTGTGTCAGTGACATGGAAGATCAATTGTATACACTCTTCAAAACACATACAAAAATTAGTTATTTTACATTTTGTAAGTTCCAAAAATTAAGAATTATTTATTAATTTATTTTAATACATACTTCACATATATTCATAAATGTATAAATATTCATATGTTTTATTTTCTCTTTACCATATCAAGGATTACAAAGGCTCCAGGCAAATGTTGTCTATACAGTATATGTCTTTCTCCAATGACAAAAGTATTTTAAAATTTATGTTGCCACAGAACCTGTATTATTTTGTTAACCAGTGTCACCCCCATAAAATTAAATTAGAAAAATAACCTATGTTGCCAAAATTGCTGTCCATTAGCTACATGTGGTTATTGAACACTTAAAATATGCTAGACTAACTAAGGAACTAAATATTAACTTTTATATAATTTAAATTTAAATATCTACACATGGCAAGTAACTATATATTACAGAGCAGAATGTAAATTAATTAAGGCTATATAATTATATTATTCAAAGCATTTTCTTTTTTTTAAGTGAGAGGAGAAGAGATGGTGAGATAGACTCCTGCATGTTCCCAGACTGGGATCCATGCAGCAACTCTGTCTGGGGCCAATGCGCAAATCAACCAAGCTATCCTCAGCACCAGGGGCCATGCTAAAAGCCAATCCAGCCACTGACTGCAGGAGGGGAAGAGTGAAAGGGAGAGAGGCAGAGGAAGAACGAGGGGAGGATAAGCAGATGGTTGCTTATCATATATGCCCTGACTTGAGACTGAACCTAGGATATCCGCATGCTGGGCTGACGCCCCATTCACTAAGCCACCCAGCCAGTGCCATGTTTAAAGCATTTTATTTTCAAAAGAGCATCTATCTAAATTTTCTGTAGTTATGTACCTCCTATAAAGTTCTGATTTTGAGGTATATGTTACATACAGCAACAGCACAAATCTATTATGTATAACTAAATAAATTTTTATATGTGCCAAAACCTATGATTGTATAACACCAAGAGTAATCCCTAAGGCCGTGGTGGCAAGCCTATGACACACGTGTCAGCACTGACACATGTAGCCATTTTTGATGACACGCAGCCGCATGCAGCCACATACCAGAAAAGCATGGGGCCACATGCCGAGAAGGACAATTCATCCTTGGCTCTTGCACGGCCAGGTGCAGTAGCTGAGGGTAAAACATTTGCTGTAGTGTAGACACTCTCTGCCGGAGGTCTGTAGGCCAAAACAACAGAACTTCGGCACAGAGCGTCTACTTCTGGGGACTTTTGGTTAGGCTGCTTTTCTCGAAGTGACACACCACCCGAGTTATGCTCAGTTTTTGGGCGAATTTTGACACACCAAGCTCAATAGATTGCCCACCGCTGCCCTAAGGTAAAATGGAATTTGGTGATTATGATGTGTAAATGTAGGTTCATTCTTGGTAACAAATACACCACTCTGGTGAGTGATATGAATAATTGGCAGAGGTTCTGCCTATGTGGAGAAGAAAGCATAAAGAAAATATCTGTACCGTTCTCTCAATTTTGTTTTAATCCCAAAACTGCTTTAAAAATAAAGTTACAATAGAAATGGTGAAATAAATATGATGTCACATTATAATACCTAATAAATAACTTTAAAATTTTTCAATAGTTTTTACTGAATATATTGGGGTTACATTGGTTTGCAAACCCATACAGGTTTCAAGTGTACAGCTCAACAAACTTCTTCTGAACACTGCATCATGTACACATCATCACAAGCAGAGTGTCTTTTTTTTTTTCTGAAGTGAGAAGCAGGGAGGCAGTCAGACTCCCTCTTGCGCCTGACTGGGATCCACCCTGCGTGCACACCAGGGGCAATGTTCTGCGCATCTGGGATGTTGCTCCATTACAGCTGGAGCCATCCTACTTCCTGAAGTGGAGGCCATGGAGCTATCCTCAGCGCCTGGGCCAACTTTGCTCCCATGAAGACTTGGCTGTGGGAGGGGAAGAGAGATATAGAGAGGAAGGAGAGGGGGAAGGGTGGAGAAGCAGATGGGTGCTTCTCCTGTGTGCCCTGGCCAGGAATCAAACCTGGGACTTCCACATGCCTGGGCAATGCCAACCAGTCAGGGCCAAGCTGAGTCTTTTTTTGTCCCCATTTTCCATCCTCGTTTTCCTCCCCCATTAGCCTTCCTCCACTTAACCATTATTCTTTTCCCTCTGTTTATCACTACACTGTTTTCTGTGTCTAAAATATATATACACCTATAATATATATAAATATGTGTGTGTGTGTATTTGGCTAATCATTTCACCTTCCTTTATCAGTCCCTTTTCCCCCTCCTCTCTGACAATTCTCAGTCTGTTCCATGTGTCCATGCCTCTGTTTTTATCTTGTTAATCATTTCATTTTGTTCATTAGATTCCACAAATAACTGAGATCATATCATTGTAATAAATAAAACAAACAAAATGTTTAAAAAATTGTTTATTTTAAAAAGGGCATAATAGCTAAAATAGTGTGGTAATGCTGCGGCATAGATAAATATAAGTGATCCAAAAAAGATATGCTTAATACATGGCAGACATATACTTGCAACAAATTAAAGAAATGACTGATTTTTCATCAAATAGTACTGGCTATGGATGGCAATTCTCTCTAGGTCTCTCATGTTTTCTGCATATATTTGGAGGAGAGGCACTCTCAGCCTTTGGTTTAGACCACCTTTTAAAGAAATTTTTGTCACAAACAGATTTTAAAGTTAGAGACAGTCTTTACCTTATCCTTAACACAGGCCGAATGACAGGTTTTCTTACTGTCTCATATATTAAGCATAAGTATCTTCTGGGGCTCAATCTAAGCATACTTGCTGCCTGTTATAACAAATATAGGTTCTTTAAGCTTTGAGTTTCTCTTCTATAATGCACTCCACTGCAAGTGTGGGTATCATCTGGTCCTTTTCACGTACTCTAGCTACTGCTATTCCTATGATTAGCATGCTAGACTTCAACTCTGAGGCAGAAGTCATGCTGTTTACCAGCATCCGTGAAACTATGACATTGTAACTTAACTTGCTAGTAAGAAAAACTTTCAGATCCTTCTCCATTCTTGGCACTGTCCTTATTGCATTAATGTAAGGAAATAAAAATGTAAGAAAAAATCAAGAAAATGTTGAGCACAAAATTCAAGATAGTGATTATCTCTGGGAGAGAGAAGCAAGAACGACTGATCAGACAGAGATATTAAGTAGAGCTTCTGGTGCATGGTCAATATCCTATTTCTTGACCTGAGTGGTAGATAGTTAAATGAATGTTGAATTTATAGTTTTTACTTAAACTATACCTACATTATTTTATTCACCATTATTTATGCTCTCATAATAAAAATGGTTGCCTGACCAGGCAGTGGCACAGTGGATAGAGTCTTGGCTTGGGATGCTGAGGACCCAGGTTAGAAACCTGGGGTTGCCAACTTGAGTGCAGGCTTACCAACTTGAAAGCAGTTTCGCCGGCTTGAGCGTGGGTTCATAGTCATGTCCCATGATCACTGGGTTGAACCCAAAGGTCACTGGCTTGAAGCGAAGATCACTGCCTTGAGCTAAGGGTTACAGGCTCAGCTGGAGCCCCCCTGGTCAAGGCACATATGAGAAAGAAATCAATGAACTAAGGTACCTCAACTATGAGTTGATGCTTCTCATCTCTCTTCCTTTCTGTCTGTCTGTCCCTGTCTGTGTCTTTTTCTCTCTCTTTTTCTTTCTCACTAAATAAACTTTAAAAAATTAAAAAATAGCCTGACCTGTGGTGGTACAGTGGATAAAGTGTCGACCTGGAACACTGAGGTCGCCAATTCAAAACCCTGGGCTTGGCTGGTCAAGGCACATATGGGAGTTGATATTTCCTGCTTCTCCCCACCTTCTCTCTCTTTATCTCTCTCTCTCTCCTCTATAAAATAAATAAATAAAATATTTAAAAGTATAAATAAAAATTGTTCAAATAATAAGTTAGGTACTCAATGTGCATAATATATATTTAAGCACTTAAAACTTTGCTTATAGTAAATGCTAGAAAAATTTTAAAAGAAAGTGGGATGTATATATTTTATATTTATTATAATACTTAATTGTATAAAATCTAAAGCAAAAAACTTAGAAGAAAATAAAGCTGGATGCCAATAATATTTATCTCTGAATGGTATGAATACAGGCTATTTCTTTTGTCTGCCACTATTAAATTTAATTTTGCCATTTTAAAAATAATTAATACATAAGAAGGATGGAAAAATTTCCTGAAATTAACAAAAACAAAACAAATTTTTTACAAAATTTTTATTCACATGTATTACTAAACTATATCAACCACCTGTAAAACATGCTAATAATGAAACAATCACCAATTTATGAAAGATTAAGATACTAAGCATAATGCACATTTTTTCATACTAGAAATATAAGGCAAGATTTAAGAAAAAAATCAGTCTAGAAGTCTGTATCAGAAACCAACTTTCTCTCACTCAGAAGGGACTAGACTTGTTAGAGAGGTTTAAATGCTCAAAAGGCTTTACAATGCTTGTTCATTTGCTTTAGTAATAATAATCGGTTAATTAAATAATAATAGCTTTATTATTTATGCAGCAAAATATCAATGGGTAATCTTTGTTATTCATTTTGGGAGAAGCACTATGCCAGCAATTCATTTGCATCATCTAATTCTCAACACAACTCAGTGAAGACAAACAACTCCTTGTCCCATTCTACAAATGTGGAGCAACTAACATTAGAGGCTTTTAAAGTAAATAGTCTTAGGTCACACAACTAGTATGTGAGAAGCTACGGCAAAAACACAGGCCATCCAAATATGAAATAACATTTGAAACAGCCAGGTATACTGACATATTTTTTTCAATCATTGAAATGAAGATTATTCAGAATCTTTGAAATCATATCCTCCTCTATCTTTACTCTTTATCTCTTGTACATGACTTCACTTTTCTTTAGGAAGACAGAATAAAAATTAAAATGTTCCTTGGAAAACACTGCATGAAAGTATATTGTAATAAAAATATTTCTCAATTTTTGACTATTGTTATATCACACTTTCTAAAGTGAAACAGGCACAGTATAGAGTCCTGTCTGTGCCTTAAAACCCTTGACCAAGTTATAATAGCTTACTCATTCTCAAATTTTTCTTTCTTTTTTTTTTACAGGGACAGAGAGAAAGTCAGAGAGAGGGATAGATAAGGACAGACAGACAGGAACGAAGAGAGATGAGAAGCATCAATCATCAATTTTTTGTTGCTGTTGTGACACCTTAGTTGTTCATTGATTGCTTTCTCATATGTGCCTTGACCGGCCCTCAGCAGACCGAGCCACCCCTTGCTGGAGCCAGCGACCTTGGGTCCAAGCTGGCGAGCTTTTGCTCAAGCCAGATGGGCCCGCGTTCAAGCTGGCAAGCTTGGGGTCTCGAACCTGTTTCTTCGCATCCCGGTCTGATGCTTTATCCACTGTGCCACCGCCCAGTCAGGCAAATACTCAAATTTTTCATTTGAAAATGTTATAATGAAATTTGTAAGGTTGTTATGAACACTAAAATTGATTTATATATATATATGAAAGAATACCTAGTTTCATAAATATTTAGTAACATTATTTTTCTGTTTGATAGAGAAAAGTGGCAGGAATAATGAAAAAGTGAAGGGAAATGATTTTGGCTTGTTGAAGCTCCCCTACGTAGCTTCTACACACAACATTCTAATACATTTTTATCTTATGTAAAAACTAAGCAACATGATTGTGTGTGAGGCTGGGTTGCTTTATGTGAAAATCATACAATAAAACAGTTACGTGTTACTGTTCTCCAACATGCATGCGTTTTTTCTACACTACCAAGTCATCTCAATACCATCTGGGTGTCTCACACTTCAACTTCATGCTGACACTGTCTACGCGGGACATTATTACTTGTCCCAAAGGTTAAGGGCTCTGTTCCACAAAACTGCATGCACCCCTACTTCAGACAGCAATCTAAAATCCAGATGATCACTTGTGCTTCTGGTCAGCCTGCTATAGAACAGAGGTCCTCATTACCCCCTCCACAGATTGTATTAATGTGTTAGAGTGGTTCACAGAACTCAAAGTAACTTTTTACTTACTAGGCTACAGATTTACTATGAAAGGACATAACTAAGGGACAACCATATGGGAGAGATGCATAGGGCAAAAAAATATTGAAAGGGGTGCAGTACTTCGTGCTCTCTGGGTGTCCACTCCCCTTACTCGGCCACATGATCACCAACTCAGAAGAAGCTTTCTGAATACAGTCCTTTTGGCTTTTTATGCATGCTTTATTACATAGGAATGTTTGATTTTATCATTGGTCATTAGCAATTGATTCAACATCCAGCTTCTTCCCTTACCCAAACGTTAGGGGAGTGAGAGTGAAATTTCAAATCATGTTGTTATTGGTTCCCCTGGCAACAGGCCCCTACTTAAGAGGCATTTCAAAGTTAAGGCATTAACGTATAGTGTGGTTGAAAAGGGGTTGGTATGAATATCAATACACCTTTATAGCTCTTATTACTCTGAAAATTCCACGTTTTAGGAACTCTGTGCCACAACAAGGACAAAGACCAAATATGTATTCTTTATTATAAATCACATCACATGTGCATATCTAGATTATATGTGTATATGTGTGTCTCCTCACTTATGTAAACTTTCTGAGGTCATTATAGAGGAAAATGTTAGCTCAAAATATTAAGTTTAGGTGGCTGAAAACATGTTTCAAAAAAAATTCTGCAATACTAAACAAAAATTTTGTCAAGGCAGGAATTCAGAGAATAAAGAGTTATGTTGGAGAGACAACAAATCTAACGAAGAGATAAAAGGGTCCTTACCTGGGTGTAGATCTGTAAACCTGGATAGAAAATCTAAGCTCTCAGTTATTACATTATGTATCAGAATAAACTTAAATGAGAGTTAATGACTCTGGCCTGTTGGTCCAGTGGTAGAGTGTCGGCCCAGTGTAGGGACATCCCAGGTTCAATTCTTGATCAGGGTACACAGGAGAAGTGCCCATCTGCTTCTCCACTCCTCTTCTTCTCACTTCTCTCTCTCTCTCTCTCTCTCTCTCTCTCTCTCTCTCTCTCTCTCCCTCTCCTGCAGTGATGGGTTGATTAGAGGGAGTTGGCCCCAGATGCTGAGGATGGCTCCATGACCTCTGCCTCAGGCGTTAAAATAGCTGAGTTACTGAGCAATGGAGCAATGCCCCAGATGGGCAGAGCATTGTCCCCCGCATGGGCATGCAAGGTGGGACCCCATTGAGACACATGCAGGAATCTGTCTCTGTCTCTCCTCCTTTCATTGAAAAAAGTTAAAAACCTTGGTAGATTAATTCTTAAGTGGAGAAGCTTAGGGACAATAATTATTTATGAATTCCCAAAAGTATTTGGTTTAGCATCTACATATTAGGACCATCAGAATTCTCAGGGTTATTTAGTAATATGCAGAGTACTACACATTCTGTCCAAGAAACAGAATTATTAGATACTTTCTACTTCCTGAGTCATCTTTCATCTTTCTTTTTATTCTTATGTAAATTGTAATGGTGTTTGTGGAGCATCTGTGCGCTGATTCTGGACGGTATGAATAGTGGTGTTAGAGGAGAAATACGGAAATCTCTGAAGCTTTTCACTTTTGTTTCCAGATTGATCCTAAGTAAGGTTGAGACAACTTTATCTGTACAAATAAAGTAATTCAGATTCTTAATTTGTTTTCGGATTTCAAATTTAACAAAATATTAGATACAGAATAATAACTATTGTAATTTTATATTAATTGTATCATTAACAATATTAATTAAAAACTTGAAACTTTACTAGTGACTTTAAAACATCCATCTTAGAAACAGCTCACATACCTTAAAAATGTTGAATTATGTTTACTAAACAGCTTAGTAAACTGCTGCTGAAACCACAAGATTTGGTACTCTCTATTCTGGCTTATTGCACAGAAAATATTTTTCTTTAAGAATTTGGATAAACTATCTCCTTGTTACTTTAGATAATATGAAGGAGAAATAACGATATAGGTGGAACATACAATCACATTTATAACATTGTGCTGGTGTATCATCTTTTTGTAGAAACTGCCAGGAAAACAGAGTAGTCAGTATGAAAATTAAAAGTAAAGATAAACAGTGGTAGGATTCAGCTGGTTTGCACTGGTTCAGCAGAACCGATACTTAATTTTTTGTTGAGTTTAGTAAACCAGTTGTTAAAATGGTACTTGTAATCAAGGTTCTCTCTAAGGTGGGCTCCTGGGCAGTGGTCCAATGTGGAAATCACAAATTTACATTCCTTACTCTTGTTTAGCATTCATGTGTGCAATAGCATATACTAGGCACCCATAGTAATGTTCATTCTGTTCATAGGTGAAAAAATAATTTTGGTTGAGCTATGCTTATAATATTTCTGTCTTCATTTTATAAAACTCATTATACCTTTGATGGAATACTACATTTTAATTCTTTTACATTTGTTATTTCAGTAAACAAACATATAACATAAAGAGAAAACGTGCCAAACAACTAGGAGTTGACAAGCTGTCATTGGAAATATCTTAAGTAACAATTTTATTGTTTATTTTGTCAGGTATTATTTGATATTTTTAATTAATATTTTAAAACTTTTATAACATAATTTAATTTTGTGTCCCTTTTTTATTGTACTTATTTAAGTATTAAATGCATGAAATAAATTATCTTTTGGTATATTCTTTTTTATACTTAAAATGGCCATTAGGACAGAGAACCAGTTGTTAAATTATTTGAATCCCACCACTGAAAATATGGATGTAATTTTAACTACAAATAGTCATAATTTTTCCAGGTAGCTTGGCTTTTAGTAATTGATTTACTTGTTTTATTTTATTTTTATTTATTTTAGAGAGAGAGTAGAAAAAAGAAAGAGAAAGAAGCATCGATTTGTTGTTTCACTTATTTATGTATCATTCATTTGGTTGATTCTTGTATGTGCCCTGATCAGGGACTGAAATACTAGAATGATGCTCTAACCAACTGAGCTACTGGGCCAGGGCTGTAACTGATTCATTTTTGGTAGCCTAGTTTTGTTTTGTGCTAAGCCATATTTCCCACTCATGCATTTTCTGAGTTGCCTTGTCATCACATATGAAATCAACTCATTATAGTTCTTCCCTATGATCAGAAATGCATGCTTCCTTATCTATAAGTTAGCCTTTGTGCTCTGGAAAGTGTCTTCCTAACTGCCATATAATGTTCAGAAAACTTCTTAGCTCTTATTAATAATCAAGAATACTAAAAATGGTTCCCATACATAATCCTTTGTGCTCTGGAAAATGTCTTCCTAACTGCCATATAATGTTCAGAAAACTTCTTAGCTCTTATTAATAATCAAGAATACTAAAAATGGTTCCCATACATAATCTCTTCACATGTATATAACCCAATAGACTTTGGGAAGAATCTTGAATTCACTTTATTTTTTATTTTATTTTTTGTATTTTTCCGAAGTTAGAAGCAGGAGGCAGTCAGACAGAGTCCCGCATGTGCCAGACCGGGATCCACCTGGCATGCCCACCAGGAACCAATGCTCTGCTCATCTGGGCCATTGCTCCTTTGTGGCCAGGACCATTCTAGCACCTGAGGCAGAGGTTATGGAGCCGTCCTCAGCACCAGGGCCAACTTTGCTCCAATGGAGCCTTGACTTTGGGATGGAATGAAAGAGATAGAGAGGAAGGAAAGGGGGAAGGGTGGAGAAGCAGATGGGTGCTTCACCCTTGTGCCCTGACCAGGAATTGAACCCAGGACTTCCACACGCCAAGCTGACACTCTACTGCTGTTGAATTCACTTTTAAATAGGTTATTAAAATAGTTGAGATGTCAAAGAAAGACATCAGGGTTCCTCCCAGGATATTGTGGGGATTTTGACAAAATAGATCAGTTTGATTAAAAGCAACTAAATTTAAGAGGACCAAAGAGAAATGGAGCTAATCTGATCATCTTTCAAACCCAGTCAATATAAAGAAGCAGAAAAATTTACTTTTTAAATAGCACTGATCATACCTTAATATGATTATAGATTTGTTCATTTATTGTTAATTTTGACCCAAGGACAGGAACTTTATTTGTTTTATTACTGAATTTTCAGTATCTAACAAAGTTTGGCACAAAGTAGACATTTAATAAATATTTGTTGAATAAATGTAAACTTCCAATATTTAAATATCTGAATCAATTTTTAACATAGTATTCTAATTTGTTCTCTAGTTTTATATGCTGATACAAAAATTTAAATTTCAATGCTGTAAAAAGTAATGTTCACCCACTTGTAACTATGTTCTTTACTTAAATGGGTTGGAATTACTAATGAAATGAAGAAAGAATCTAAGGAAGAGAGGATAGAAGGAAGTGAGGGAGGGAGGGAGGAAAGGGGGAGGAAACATAATATAAAACAAAAAAATAGCTTAATAGCAAAGGAACAAGCAGAGAAACTAAGAAAAATAAGCAAAATGTAAATATAATAACTGCTGATACAATTTGAAATTGGAAACTGTGACAAAATGACATTATGATTTAATAATTGAGAAAACGAGTATGCATATAAACTGCAATTCCTTTTTCCAATATTGGTTGATAGAATCACCATTTTTTTAAAACTTATTACTCTCCTAGTTTCCTGTCAACTTCTTAAGAGTCAATTAATTTAATGGGGATAGATAGATATAAAAGAAGCTAATTTTAATATTTACTTTAAAATCAAGCAAAGTTGGTTTTAAATCCTGACTCTAACATTTTTGTTGGCTGGCTATCTTGAACAGGAAACTTTCTAACCTCTCAAAGCCTCAGATTTGGTGGTATTAAAATAAGGATAGGAATAGCTAACTCAGTCTTGCTATGAATACTAAATGTGGTAAATCATATAATGCATAGTTGATTACTACCTAATTAGTAAACAGTAACTAGTAGTTAATGTTATAGGGGATGTTCTAGGTATATACATAATGAAAATGGATTCTAGAATGAATAAAATTGTTTTTCATCAGTGTTTATAGCACTGAAAGACCTTCGGGGCCTATGGAAACAGAAAATTAAGTAGCATTAACATGTGGGAACTTCTCTCACCACTGCTGGCCCTTATTAACTTGATTGTGGATTAGCATCATATAAAACTAAGGGTTGACATATGTGAGTGGAAGAGAAAGGTATTAAGATGCTCTGTGCATTTATTATGTATCATATCAGACACTATTCAAGCTGCATGACATGTGCTAATTTCCAAGACTGACCCATTTTTTTCTGTTTTTCATATGTGAAAAATATAATTCAGAATGATGCATTAACTTTTCCAATTTCATGCATATAGTTAATGAAGGATTTAGAATTTGAATCTAGAGCCATCCAACTCAAAAGTACATTCTCTTTCTAATGTGCTTCTGTGGACTTGGATTAACTGGATTTTCCTCTAGTTCTGAAACATCTGTCTTGGGGATGAGAAATTAAGGGAAACTTATTATTTTCTTCCTAGACAGCAGCAAAAAACATATGGTGAAATGCAGATGTGGTCCAAATTCCCAAAGTATGTTTTCCCCAAGTAAATTTGTTTATTTTTAATATCTTATTTTAAGAGCATGTATTTATTTTCATAGCACAGCCTTCTCTTATTTTCTTTCTAAAGGAACACAAGAGAATTATTGTATTCTGCAAGGCTAAGGAGGCTGTCTACCAGTCATTGCTTAGTTGACTGGGAGTAATGCATATGCCAAAGCCAGAGATTTATCCTTACAGAGTTTTAAAAATGACCTATGGACTCAAAACAATGGTCTCTTGCAACCAGTTTTTTTTTAATGATGCACATAAGCAGAAGAGAGACAGACTCATATAAAGAGCAGGCTAAAAGCTGGGCTGGGGGGATGGGTGAAGAGGTTGGAAGGATTGAGCGAAAGAGGACAAAAAAAGGGGGGAAAATCATGAACAGCAATGTGGTGATTGCCTGGGGGAGATGGAAAGGGAAAGTGGAAGACAGCATAAGGAAGATAAATGGTGATAAACAGAGACTTGACTTAGGGTGATAAACATGCAATACAATGTACAAATGATGTGTTGGAGAATTATGCCCCTGCAACCTGTTATAATCACTGTTAACCATTGTCACCCCAGTTAATCTAATTAAATATATATATATATATATATATATATATATAGATAGATAGATAAGTAAATAAATAAAATAGTAAACTTTTTTTAAGTGAGAAGAGAGGAGGCAAAGAGACAGACTCTCACATGCACCCCAATCAGGATCTACCTGGTAAGGCCCCTAAAGGCAATGCTCTTCCCATCTGGGCAATTTCTCCCATTGCTTGGCAATAGAGCTATTTTTAGTGCCTGAGGTGGAGGTTATGGAGCCATTCTCAGCCCCAGGCCAACTTGCTTGACCCATTGAACCATGGCTGCAGAAAGGGAAGAAAGAGAGAGAGAAAGAGAAAGAAAAGTAGAGGGAGAGGCAGAGGCAAAAAAGCAGATGGTTGCTTCTCCTGTGTGCCCTTAGTAGAAATCAAACTGGGACATCTAAATGCTGGCTGATGCTCTACCACTGAGCTAACCAGCCAGGGAAAAACATTGGACATTTAATGACTGTTCATAACTGAAACTATCTGAGGAAGCTTAAGGGTATGATGAATTTGTAAATTATATATTAGGGTATCTCACAAATTCAATCACAGGAATGAGGGCAGAACTCAACCAGAGTGACTCAATTAGAATATAGAAGTACTCAAAAATCCATTCTTTTTCATCTCTGTTCTGTGATATTATGGAATAGTTTTCTCTCTTTCTTCACTTTGTGAAATATGCTTGTTAAAGTATGCAAGCATACACATTGAATTTTGGAACATAAAAATCTCTAGCCAGTTACTTATTGTCTCCTAATTCTAAATTACTGGGAAAGACAAACTGAGTAGTTCGTGTTTAGATAAAGAATTTAGTCATAATACAATCAACTGTAGTTATGGAACTGTAGCTGTAAACAAACAAAGCATGTTTTTATAGGAATGGTATCTCTCTTGCATAAGGAAAAAGCTTCTCTATGGAAAGAAGCTATCTAACTTCTCTACTACAAATGTGCACATCAAATATTTTACACATAATTTCAAACAACACAGTAACCATTCTGAAACTCAGGTTAAATAATCATTTAAAAACCCTGTTCGAGATCTAAAATCTGCTTACACCCCTAGATATTTTTCTTCCAAAGTGTGTATGTGTGTCTATTTTAATGGTATAGAAATTGTTTTGCCTCATTTTGCAAAAGTGGAGTATGTTGCTTTACATAGCAGCTGGATCATTTTTCTGTATGTAAATGTAGAGTCAATTTATAGGAAAGAGAATTTGGGTTAGATAATTCAAAACAGAGCAAAGAGCATGTCCAGAAAGATAACTTGTATGTAATCACTTGAACTTTCCTGACAGATGGGAGCTCAGTAAACAATAATGCTTTAATAATACTTGCACCCTGTGCAATTCCATGCTGGTTCCATCTTGCCTTTGCCTTTGCTGAGGTCAGCACATATCTGCCATTGCAAAGTGAAGTCAGAGGTGCCAGCTGTAGTGAAAGTGAGACTGTGTTATAGATGCCTCTCTATTAGGAACCAAGCAATGACATCTATACTTTTATGTATGCTTGCTGACAGGCATTTATGATAATGACTTACAAGGTTTGCTGACCCTGGTTGACTCAATCTGTTCATTTCTCATTTATCCATTCCCATCAGAGCATTCCCATAGTGCTTGTTTATGAATGCAAAAATTATTGTTAAAGAGAACACTAAAAGGTTTTTTATTTTGTTTTGTTATGTTTTTAGGGAAAATAAAGTCCCAGAAAGTGTTAGATACTTTTTAAGTCTATAAGCTTTGATTTTCTTATGAAAGGATACTATGAGTCTTAAAATTTAATGTATCAAAAAGTAAACATGTTTTATATTATAAACCAAGGCATGTTTTTTTAATAGTATGCTTATCATAATAGCAAAACTAATTATATGGGAGGGGAACTTTTCATTCTAGTGATTTATTTTACTTATACATAGAATCAAATTCATAAGGCGTATGTGTTTTGCTAAAATTAAATTTCTTATTTTTTTAGTTCTAAAAACATATACTGTATGTACATAAATATATTCAGCAAAAACTGTAATGTAGATTTATAGTAGGAATCTATATCAATACAAGGGTTGGGGTTAAGTCTTCACTCTTAGCTCTACTTTTTTCCTATAAAATGATTAAATTTCTTTGCATACATATTTTCCATCTGTAAAATAGAAAACAGAGTTTTATGAGAACTTTAAAGTATTTAACATATAGCTGACAAAGATTAGAACCCTACATATTTTTTTATTAATAGCACTAATAACAATTATAGTGATAATGTAAAATTCAAGAGAGTATTAACGAATTAAAAAGTGGTAAGTTGATAATACTACCAATAATAAACCAAACAAGAAAGAAATAATGCAGTTTAGAAATATGGTGATACTATTTTAGTAAATATATTTATTTCTAAATATATCTCATTTCCTGTCTCCTTGCCCCAAATTAAACTATTTTACTGATGCACTGAATTTGACTACAATCTGAACTAAGAACATTTATCATTTGTTAATAGTAATATTTGTAGTTTGAGTAAACAAGAAAACATCAAAACAGTCACCTTTAAAACACAGTATATTTATCCTAAAGGCTTTTTATGAAATAACACAGAGTAAGAATAGCAATAAATAAATTTAGTCAATGTAAGCCTTGAGTTATCTGGGGAAAAATATTAAATAATATTTTACATTAAAAATACTATATTAAATATTATACATAAAACATACTATATTAAAAGTGAGTATCACATCTGGAAGAAATTTAAGGATCATCCTCAATATTCTTTTTATAAAAGAGTTGAAAAAAAAATGTAAAACAACAACAACAACAAAAAATGCAATGCCATAGGAAGGATAAAAATGAACTCTCATTCTTATTTTTTTTCTGAGAGATGTAGGAAACACCATGAACTGAAAATAATTGTGATATTAATGAAATGTAGTCATTGACTTACCTAAAAAACACTTGAAAATAATGTCATAAAAATGCGCACAGAGGTCAGAAGAACAAGGTGGGAACAAAGTGATAATTTCAACCAAGAGCAAATATAGAAAACAATAACAAACACAAATTATGCAGCTGAAAAATATAATAACCAGACTGAAAAATACAATAAGAAGTTAAAACAGACTAGATGATGGGGAAGAAAAGATCAACAAACTTGAAGACAGGACAATGGCATTTATCCAGTCAGAAGAGCAAAAAGAAAAATAATAAAAAAAAAAAGTAAAGAGAGCTTAAGGGCAATTACTTAAAGATCTCAAGGGAGACATATAGAACAATAAATAGTTATAGAAAAATTCAGTACTCCACTGTCAACAATAAAGAAGTAATCCAGAAGAAATAATCAATGAGGAAACATTAGACTTAAATTACATCTTTTGAAGAAGATTCCATATAACAGCAAGAGAATGCACATTTTTCTCAATCTCACAGGAAACATTTTGCAGTATAGAACATAAATTAGGCTCCAAACAAGTCTTGCTAAACCTAAGAATAACAAAATCACATCAAACATTTTTCTGGTTGCAATAGTATGAAACTATATCTTATATTTTATTGTTTGAGAGAAACAAGAAGTGGGGAAGGAGAGAGGTGAGAAACATCAATTCAGTTGTTACACTCTAATTGTCTGTATTAACTGCTTCTCATGTGTGCCTTAACCAGGGGACTCAAGCTGAGTCAGTGATACCATTGTCCAGTTCAACAACCTTGGGCTCAAGCCAACAACCTTTGGGCTCAAGCCACTGAGTTTGGGGCTCAAACCAGCAACCTTCAGGCTTCTAGCCAATGTCCTTTGGGCTGTATCCAGTGACCTGGAGATTATGTCAATGATCCCACACTCAAGTTGGTAACCCTACACTGCTGCTAGCAAGCCCATGCTCTAGCTGTAGATTTTGGGATTTCAAATTGGGGCCCTCAGCAACCTGGATTGACACTCAATCCACTGTGGCACCATCAATCAAGCAATATGAAACTATATTAATTACAAAAAAATAAAAGTTTACAAATATGTGGAGATTAAACAGCATGTTATTGAACAACTGTGTCAAAGAAGAAACAAAAGAAAAATAATTTTAAAGTAAATAAAAATTGATATATAATGTGCCAAATTTTATGGAATGCAGAAAGGGCAATTCCCAGAGGAATATTCTTAGCAATACATGCCTACAAAAAAAAAAAAAAAAAAGATCCTAAATAAACAACCTAATTTTCCACCTCATTCATGTAACTGGAAAAAGAAGAAAAAACAAAGTTTAAATTAGTAAAAAAAGGAGATATCCAAGATAAGAATAGGAATATAACATAAAGACTAAAAAGACAATTACAAAATCAATCAACCTTAGAGTTGTTTTTTTAAAAGATAAGCAAAATTGACATTTAGCTAAATTCATAATAAAGAGGGAACACAAGTAAATTCAGAAATAAAAAAGGAGATATTATAAATCACAGAAATACAATTAATTAAAAAATACTATAGTTGACTCTTCAACACTAGTGCAAACTCGTGGGTCCAAGTATATGCAGATTTTTTTTAAAAAATAGTTTTTTATTATTTTTTTATTTAAGTTGGCAGGCCAGAGATGCAGAGAACTAACTATCGCATTGATCTATGCCATTTTGCATAGAGGGCAAGAGCATCCACAATTTTTTGGTATCCATTGGGAACCCTCAGATCAGTGCCCCATTGATACCGTGGGTCAACTTAATTTTTAAGGAAGTCAAAAATTATACATGAATTTTCTACTTTTAAGGCATAGGTCTACTAATCCCAAATTGTTCAAGTGTTATCTGTATTATAAGTGATTATATACCAAAAAAATTGGGCAACTTAGAAGAAATAAATAAATTTCTAGAAACATGCCACCTACCGACTGAATAACAATGAAATAGAAAATCTGAACAGACTAATTACTATTAAATAGATTAAAACAGTAATCAAAAACCTCCCAATAAACAAAATTACAGAACCAGATATTTTCACTGGCGAATTCTATAAAACAGTTAAAATAGAATTATCAATAAATCTTCTCAAACTCTTTAAAAATAAGAAGAAAAAAGAATATTTCAAAGTAAATTTACATAGCTACCGTTTCCCTGATACCAAAACCAGACAAGAAACTACAAGAATAAAAGATTACGAGCCAATATTCTTCATGAACATAAACGCAAAAATCCTTAACAAGTAGCAAAGTAAATTTAACAATTAAAAGCATAAATTAAAATATTAAAAGCTACACAGTGAAAAAATAAAGGATTTTCTTCTCAAATCAGGAATAAAACAAGACTACCAACTCTCTCAGTGATTCTTCAACATTGTTCTGGAAGTTTTATTCAGAACAATCAGGCAAGAGAAAGAAATAACAGGCATCCATATTGGGACAGAAGAAGTAAAGGTAACACTTTTTGCAGATGTCATGATCCTGTATATAGAAAACCCCAAAGACTCCACCAAATAAACTATTAGAAACAAGGAACCAATGCAGTCAAGTCACAGGATACAAAATTAGTATACAAAAGTCTACTGCTTTCTTATAAAACTTCAGAAAATAAATTCAAGAAAACAATTTTCTTTTACAATTGCAACAACAGCAGCAAAAAATACCTAGGAATAAACTAAACAAAGGATTTAAAGGATCTATATACTGAAAACCACAAAGCACTACTGAAAGAAATTGAAAGAGACATAATGAAATAGAAAAATATTCTGTGTTCATAGATTGGAAAAAACTACATTGTTAAAAGGGCCATAATACCTCAAGCAATATACAGATTTAATTCAATCCCCATAACAATTTCAATGTCATTTTTTTGAAGAACAGAACAAAAATCACCAGGTTTGTATGAAACCATAAAATATCTCCGAATAGCCAAAGCAATACTGAGGAAAAAGAATGAAGCCAGAAGTATCACAGTATCTGACTTCAAATTATACTATAGAGCCACGATAATCAAAACAGCATGATATTGGCAGAATAACAGACACACAGTCAAATGGAACAGAAATGAGAATACAGAAATAAAACCACGTATAAATGGACAAATATTCTTTGACAAAGGAGCCCAAAACACAAAATGGTGAAAAGAAAGTCTCTTCAATAAATGGTGCTGAAAAACTTGGAAAGCCACATGCACAAGAATGAAACTTGACTATAGTTTGTCCCCTTGCACAAAAATTATTTTAAAATGAATCAAACCTAAATATGGGATGTGAAACAATAAATTACATAGAAGAAAACATATATACTAAACTAATGGGCCTTGGTTGAAGAGAACAATTTATAAATATGACCCCAAAGGCGAAGGGAAGTCAGGCAAAAATAAATAACTGTGAGTATATCAAAGTAAAAAAAACCTTCAGCACAGCAAAAGAAACTGACAACAAAACAAACAAGCAGCCAATTATTTGGGAGATGATATTTGGAAACAGCAGCTTTGACAAGGGGCTAATATCCAAAATATATAAAGAACTCACAAATCTCAGCAACAAACAAGCAAACAATTCAATTAAAAATCAGGGAGAGGACACTTCTTCCAAGAAGACATACAAATGGTTGACAGATATATGAAAAGATGCTCATCTCTAGTAGTTATTCAAGAAGTGCAAATCAAAATTACAATGAGATACCACCTCACACCTGTTAGATTGCCTATTATCAATAAGACAGGTAAGTGTCAGAGAGGTTGTGGAGAAAAGGGAACCCTTACTCATGGCTGATGAGAATGTAATCTAGTACAACTATTATTGAAGAAAGCGTGGTAGTTTCTCAAAATATTAAGAATAGAACTGCCATATGACCCAGCAATCTCACTACTGAATATCTATCCCCCAAACGCAAAAACATTGGTATGTAAAGACACATGCATCCTCATGTTCATCAGAGCATTATTCACAGTGGCCAAGACATGAAAACAACCAAAGTGTCCCTTAAGAGATGATTGGATAGCCTGACCTGTGGTGGCGCAGTGGATAAAGCGTCGACCTGGGAACACTGAGGTCGCCAGTTCAAAACCCTGCACTGGTTCGGTCAAGGCATATATGGGAGTTGATGCTTCCAGCTCCTCCCCCCTTTCTCTCTCTCTCTCTCTCTCTCTCTCTCTCTCTCTCAAATGAATAAAATAAAAAACTTAAAAGAGATGATTGGATAAAGAAGATGTGGTATGTATATACTATGGAATACTACTCAGCCATAAGAAATGATTTATTGCCATTTACAACATGGTTGGATCTTGAGAAAGTTATACTGAATAAAGTAAGTAAATGAATAAAAGCTAAGAACTATATGATTTCACACATAGATGGGATATAAAACTAAGACTCATGGACATAGGTATAAGTGAAGTGGTTACCATGTGGAGGGGAATGAGGGGAAGGGGTGAGATGAAGGGAGTAAAGAAGGATAAACATATGGTGATGGAAAATGATTTGACTTTGGGTTATGGGTATATAATACAATCAACAATTCAAATGCTATAAAAATTTACCTGAAACCTATGTGCTCTTATTGATCAACATCATCTTGTTAAATTTAATTTTCTAAATAATATAAAAAAATAAAAAATAAAACATTAAAAAGATTATAATTGTGATTACAGGTGATTTATTCCAGGAATGTTAAGGATGGTTCAACATTCACATATCAATCACTGTGATATACCATATAACAATATTAAGGATTAAAGTCATATGATCATCTCAAAAATGCAGAAAAGCATTTCACAAAATTTAACCTCCATTTATGGCAAAAAATCTCTTAACATACAAGTTATAAAATGAATTACCTCAAGAAAATAAAAGACATATGTAACAAGTTCAGGGCTGAGATACTCAATGGTATTATAAACCTGATCTTGCTCCTGATCTTCAGCTCTAAGATTAGAAACAATGACAACATGCATGATCACTCTCACCACTTTTATTCAACAGAGTACTGAAAGTCCTAGACAAGAGCAATTAGGTGAGAAAAATAAATAGAAGACATCAGAAGGGAAGAAGTAAAACTATCTTTATGTGCAGCTGGAATAATATTATAAGTCCATAAAACTCTTAGAAATAATAAACAAATTCAGTAAATTTTCAAGATATAAAATCAGTACACAAAAAGGTTACATTTCTATACACTAACAACAAACTATCAGAAAGAGAAATTTAGAATAAAATCCCATTTACATTATAAAACTAAATAAATTTAACCCAGGAAATGAAACTAAGAACTATGTACACTAAAAACTATGAGAAATTGATTAAACAAATTAGGCAGACAAAAATAAATGGAAAGACATTCTATGCTCATAGATGAAAAGAATTAATATTGTTAAAATGTCCACGCTATCAAAAGTTATCTACAGATTTAATGCAGTCCAGGTAAAAATTTCAATGGCATTTTTAACAGAAATAGAGCAAAAAATCCTAAAATTTGTATGGAACCACAAAACACTTTGAAAGCTAAATCAATCTTGAAAAAGGACAAAGCAGAAGTCATAACATTTTCTGATTTCAAACTATATTACAAATCTGTAGTAATAAATCAGTATGGTACTGGCAGAAACACTAACACAGAGATCAATGCAATAGTAGAGAACCCAAGAATAAATCCACATATATATAGTCAATTAATTTATGACAAAGAAGTCAATAACATATAAAAACATAGTTTCTTCAATAAATGATGTTGGAAAAACTGGAAAGACACATTCCAGAGAATGAAACTGAACCCCGTATCTTGCATCATACAGAAAGGTTAACTCAAAATAGTTGAAAGACTTGACAGTAAAACATTATAATAAACCTCTAGAAGAAAACAGAGGACTTATATTTCTTGACATTAGTCTTAGCAATGATATGTATATATATTTATTTATTTAAAATTTAACATCCCCCCCAAAAATTTAACACCAAAAGCAAGTGAAAGCAAAAGCAGAAATACACAAGTGTGACTACATCAAACTAAAATTAGGTTTTAGGGAATCTCTTTTTTTATGTTTTTAAGAACTGCAGAACCCTGAAGCTCTCAAAGCTGCTTTTGTGCATAGTGTAAGATCTTTTGAGATGGTACTTAACATAGAGAATTTAGAGCAGTGTGATAAATAGAGACAGCTTAAGGGTGTTGCTTAAATATTTCTTTAGCTAACTTTACCCTTTTGATGCACATGTTTTTTAAAGAGACAATAAATTTTCTCATTTTCACTTATGGTAGATTGAATTGGGCTTTTTTTACTTCCAGCTAAGAATATTAACTAATATAGCTATTTACTAACTACTGACTTCTGAGATTGGATAATGAAAAAACCTCTCTGTATTTTGGTTTTTTTTGGTCTTTTCTGTCTATTTTGCTCGGCAATCATGTAAGACTCTGACATTAATTATTTTCCCTTGATTTTTTTTCTTTTTTTTCTTTTTGAAATGTATATGATTTAAGAAAAAAAAAACAGAGACACTACTTAGGGGAACAATCAAAAGTGTTTAGCATAAATGTTGATGCAGTCATGACAACAATTTTATTGATTGTGTATAATGCACAGAGCATGCTGTTAGACACTTCACACTCACCATTGCTTCATTTAAGTATCTGATATACTCTGTAGGTTTTGAATTAAAAAGATAGTTACTGGTATCTACAGAGAAAGAAGTTGAAATTTACAAATAACTGGTAACTTTGCATGTCTAGAAGTAATTCACAAGATCAAGATTCAAACTTCCTCAATCTTATTCCAAAGGCAATATTATTCCCAGACAGGCAATGTTATCAATGGAAAAAGCCATAATAGCTTAGAAATAGTGGGATTTTATGAAGAACATTTAATACCAGTGATACTAAAATATAGTTATTTGAAACACTGCATGCATTTGCAGACAATATTCTGAGCTTTAGTCATGATGGCTAAAGGGAAGTTTTCATCTGCTGCTTATATTCAGTATTAAATAGAAACATGGTTATAAATACATTGTAAAGGATTTCTCGTTAAGATAGTTCTTCATACCTACATCTGCTTAGCAATTTTAGGTGAGCTATATACCACTATATACCATAGAGCAACTGACCACACATTATAGAGCAGGGTAATTAAATACTTGCTGAATAGAATTTTGTTTGTGCTAGAATATTTTCAATCAGCATTCCTGAATTTAACAGAACTAAAATATTATCATTCTATATTTCTGTTATGTTGACTATGATAAATACAAATAGCAATTAAGATAGGTGTTTATATTCCAGCAGTAACTCCTGCTAAGAAAGTATATCAATCACATATAATTAAGCTGTCAGTTCCTAATTTAGAAATAACTATTCTTCTCTAAACTAGCAAATGTAAATATCAAAATAAATTAAGTTTTGGAAAACAAAATACAATGCAAATGCTCTCTATTTCTGTTGTCATCTGAAATTAGGGTACTGGTCTTTTTATATTTATATTCTATATGTAACAAGAAGATATGTTATTAACTACAAGAGCTCAAATGTTTCAAGAAAACCATTTTACACTGAATCTGGTTAAAATTATGTACTTACCTGAAAAGTTTTTATGACTTTTTCCCTGGTCCAAATTATAACATTGATCCTTGAAGGAAAATTTATAGTTAATCTTGGTCACATCCTTGAGCTGTCTTCTGGTTCACAGGAGTGAACCAAGCAAATGAAAGTCATATGTACTTATATAAAATTTGACATGGTGTTTGTTGGACTACTCAGATTTATGAGATAACTTTCATTTTCCTAAATATATTCAGTTTAAAGCTCTGAGATAAAGCATGTATTTTATATAAAGTTACCTTACACACCATTATTGCTGACATCCTCACCAAAACAACCACAGCAAGATCTTCTCAACAATACTTGATAAAAAGTTGGAGAATGCTTAAATATTTTTTCAAAGGCTGTTTTTTAGTTATTTACTTTTGGGTGAGTTACTGATAAAGGAAGGCAGGTATGCCGAATGTTTATGTTTCTACGTATAGGAAATAATACAATCTTTCTTAGTATGTTGCAGTCTATTATCTAGGAAGAAAGAAGATTAGATATATGTAGACATGACTAAAGTATTACAAAGCTTTGTCTATAAAATGACTATTTATTCAGGGACACTTGAAAAATGACTGAAAATTATTGAATCTTTGCATTTCATTTGGTTGGTAGGAAAATAATTAAATTAAATAATAAAAAAAGAAGTAAAGACAAGTATCAAGCAACTTATCGAGACCATTTGTTGAGAGCAAAAATAGCTAAAAACCAGAATGATCTAAATGGAAAAACAAAGTCTAAGCACCTGAAAGGACAAATAGAAGAACATTGTGAGAAGTGTAGCAAAGCATGATGACTGTGCCTGCTCACAACTGCCCTCCCCTTCAAAAAGAAAAAATTGCCCAGAGATCCTACAGTAGGGTGATGTAGTAAAGATTAGGTTGAATTGACTTTTGACTTCTCAGTATTGGATAAATGGAAGCTGATTATGTCTATCTAGGTGCTGCACAAAATTTTATTTGGGACCAATGGCACCAGGAAGAGAAACACCCTGTGTTTATCATCTATGTAGTATAAACTGACAGAGCTGGGGACCACAAAAGGAGCTAATGATCCAGTACTTTCCAACTGGTTTCACTCAGTGATTTTTAATTCTTTTCTCTAAATAGTTAAGCCAGGGCCACCAAAATAAAGACCTTTCAGTCTTTATAAGTTATTTCAATTGGCTAATCACAATAGGATGGATAAAACAAACAAACCAACAAGCAAACAAAAAACATGATTTTTCTCTCTCATTGTTGATGTTTTGATATGTTAGGCAAAAATGATCCCATAGTTACTGTATGATACTTTGTAGCACATTTTTATGGCAAAAATTCATCTGGTAGGCATATAAAAATAATGATGAAACCTGTGTATGGCATAAAGACTTGTCTTTTTTTTTTAGATTTTATTTATTCATTTTAGAGAGAGAAGACAGAGACAGAGAGTCAGAGAGAGACAGAGAGAGAAGTGGGGGAGCAGGAAGCACCAACTCCTGTAAGTACCTTGACCGGGCAAACCCGGGATTTTGAACTGGTGACCTCAGCATTCTATGTCAACACTTTACTCACTGCAGCACCACAGGTCAGGCCAATGTCTTCATAAAGCTATGAAAGGTATAAGAGTCTTTGAATAGTAATCAAGGAAGCAGTGTCCTCTCAAATGTTCACAGAAATCAGGTCTTGTCCTAAAATTTCTAAATCTGAGTTTGATAATCTTTAGTATAAAGCTGTCCAAGCCTTGAAATTCTTATACTTACATCTTCATGAGTACAAGTATTTGGTTTTATATTTTATTCAGAAGATGCTTTGTTGTGCACTCACTATACATAAGAAATCATGAAAACATTCTCTTAACCCTGCTATCAGAAAATTTTAGTAACACAGAAGGAGAAATAAGATGTGTATTCAACTCATTACAGAAAGAGACATTGCACCTTAAACATCATAAGATATTAAATTTCTATAAGTTTATTTTTGTGATTTTTAAAGGAGAATTAGTGTTGGAATTGAGGAGGTCATGAATATAGACCAGGTATAAGCATTTTAAAAAATATTCTCCCCTCCCTCCCTGGTCTTAAAATATAGGCATTTTTCTGAATTTTTAACTAGGCCTCCTTTTCTTCTCACTGTACAATCACTATTTTACATTTAAAATTTGAGTTGTGAGGAAGAACATATAAATGTGTGAAGAGGCAGTGTAAAAATAATATGGAGTGAGAGGCTTAGGGGAAACTAAAGAGATCATTTAAATTCAATTTTAAATGATCACATTCTAGTTTATGAAAGACATTCCTTGTTCTAACAAAACAAGTCTTGATGATTACATTTGACCCAGAGCTCAGCAGACATAATTTATATTTTCTTAGGCATTTCATTTCTCCTCTTTTGTTTCAATTGATATCTATATTTTATAATTCTAATATAATTCTAATTATTCAACACACAGTTATTGGTATCTACTATGTATTAGGTTCTATATGAGACATTGAACATAAGAGATGTCAAAACTGATATGGTCCTTGTACTTCTAAAGCTTGAGATGAAACAGTAGCACAGAATAAGTAAGTGAACCAGCAAATAAATAAATTATTACAAATAAAACTGCATGTTATGAATGGAATGAATATAATGAAATAATAGATCATAATAATAGAAAATGTAAGTAAGAGATGTGGTCAGGAAAAGCTCTTAGATAAAACACAAAAAGTTCCCATGTGAATGCTTTGGGTTTGAAGTTGAAAACTAACACTAGTCATAGGCATCCACATGGAGAAAGTCTGTGAGAAGGAAAAGAGCTAAACTCTTCTGAGAATTATACAGAATATTGAGGGCTTTCTTTTATGCTTTGAATGAGATGAACAATAAAACGAGAATAAATTGAAGTGTCAGAAGTCATATTGTTCAAGGTGTAATAAAAAATCATTGAATATATACAAAACACTCCGTGCTTTGTGGAGCTCTTTTCTTGCCTACTTATAAAGGTTTGGTTCCCATGAACTAATACACAGTATTATTTTTAGATATTAATATGAGATAATTAAAAACATTCAGTACCTCTTTCATTCAGTTAACTTCTCTTTCCACCTCATTCTCAGGGAGATCTCTGACTGTGGAGCTATTTGAGGTCCTACAGTAAAAGCCATCTGAGAAGGCTCCACAAGATTTCTAGCCTCTAATTGTTCACTAACATTAATATAGATCCTGCTATCAAAGGACTTTTCAATGCAATTTAAGTCTTAACTCAGTAGACTTAAAGATGGGGAAATTATTTGTGAGGACTGATCTTATCACATAAGCCCTTTAAAAACGTTTGTTCTGACCCTGGCCAGTTAGCTCAGTTCATTAAGAGTGTTATTAAATGACAAGTTTGCAGGTTCAAGATACAATCTGGGAACAAGTGGGAAGCAGCCAATGAATGACTGACTGAATGGAGCAACAAATGAATGCTTCTCTTCTCCATCCCCTGTCTTCCTTCTTCTCTCTGTTTCTATCAATAAATGAAAAAAAAATTAAGCCCTAGCTGGATAGCTTGGTTGCTTGGAGCATTGTCCAAGGCATAGAGGTTGACAGTTCAATTCCCTGGTAGGACACATAAAGGAGCATCTTGATGTTCCAGTCTCCTGATCCCTGCCTCTCTCACACACAAAACAAAAATAAACAACAACAAAAAGCAAACGATTTTTCTTGGCTGGGTGCATAACATAAAATAAGAGGTTTGAAGCATGAAGTGGCATTCAGTGTGCCAGTGATGGCTTGAAAGTGGAAGGTAGTATATGAAAAAGACTTTGGAGTTACATCTAGGAGTCAGGAGAAATTTCCACTCAATAGCCATCAAGTAAATAGGAACCTGAGTCCTACTACAACCACAAGGTAATGAAGTCTTTTTAAGAATGAGTTATAAGCATGAGATTAATTTTTCCCAAGTAAGAACGCTGACAAATTTATTTCAGGGAACAAATCCATTTCATGTCAGACTTTTGACACAATACCTTAAATTAATAAATAAGTGTTGCTTTAAGTTGTTAAATTTGTGGTAAGTGGCATATGTGAATAGAAAACAGAACATGTTTGCCTGACCTGTGGTGGCGCAGTGGATAAAGCGTCGACCTGGGAACACTGAGGTCGCCAGTTCAAAACCCTGCACTGGTATGGTCAAGGCACATATGGGAGTTGATGCTTCCAGCTCCTCCCCCCTTTCTCTCTTTCTCTATCTCTCTCTCTCACTCTGTGTCTCCTCTCTAAAATGAATAAATAAATAAATTAAAAAAAAAAAAAAGAAAACAGAACATGTTTTTGCTTCATCTTGATCATGTTCTCCTTTGAATAAACTGCTTCTGGGTTCTCTAGGTATTAGGCTGGGGATAAGGGTGATAGAAGATTTAAAAAGTAAAAAAAAGAAAAGATAAAGAGTTGTTTTAATTACTCATTTTATTTATTTATTTAAATTTTTATTTTAATTGATTGTGCTGACATACCTAATACATAAATATAGACAACAGAGTAGCAATTCCTAGAGGAAAAGAGAGAATGAAGGTATGGGGAGGGGGGCAAAGGGGTGAAATGGGGATGGAAGGGGACTTTGCATGGGCCATGGGGGGCACAATGCAGGGGGTAGAGGGTATTATACTGTTATTTATTCATTTATTTATTTAATTTTAACAGGGTGACATTGATCAACAAGTGTACATAGATTTTAGGCAAACATCACTCCATCATTGGTTAGTCAAATATGTTGTACACCCATCACCCAAAGCCAAATCATTTTCTGTCACCTTATATTTGTCTCTCTTTACACACTTCCCCCAACCCCTTCTTCCCCTTCCCTACATCTTCCTCCCCCTGGTATCCACTGCACTCTGATCTATGCCCATGAGTCTCATGAAGTGTTTTTTATGTTTTCTTTATTATTTATTTATTTATTTTTATAGCATAATACTTTATATTTTGTTGTTTTATATTGAAAGTTTTTATTAATTTTAATTTATTGGATTTACATGGATTCAAGTGTCCCATTGAATATAACTTCCTCACCCCCACCCCTGTGTCCCTTTTTATATCTTCTTTGCCCTCATCCTTTTAAATCTTTCTCCCTTCCCTGTAGGATTTGCTTTCCTGTTATCTATATCTCTGTGTTATGTATATATAATATTACTAATTTCTTTACTTTCTCTGATCCAATCCCTTCATCCCCTTTTCCTCTAACTGCTGTCCCTCTGGTCCCTGTGACACCGCCTCTGCCTCTATTTCATTCCTCAGCTCACTTTGTGTATTAGATTCCACATAAAAGTGAGATCATACGATATTTGTCTTTCTTTGCCTGGCTTATTTCACTTAGCGTAACAGTCTCCAGGTCTATTCATGCCATCACAAAAGGTAAGATTTCCTTCTTTTTCACTGCCATGTAGTATTGCACTGCATATATGTACCACAGCTTTTTAGTCTACTAGTCCATTGATGGACACTTGGGCTGTTTCCAGATCTTGGCTATTGTAAAATATGCTGCAATAAACATGGGGGTGCATATCTTCTTTTGAATCAGTGATTTGGTATTTTTAGAATATAGTCTTAAAAGTGAGATAGTTGGGTCAAAAGGCAGTTTCATTTTTAATTTTTTGAGGAAATGCCATACAGTTCTCCACAGTGGCTGCACCAGTCTGCATTCCCACCAGCAGTGGAGGAGGGTTCCCTTTTCTCCACATCCTCACCAGCACTTATTCTGTGTTGATTTCTTAATGAGCACCATCCTGACTGGTGTGAGGTGGTTATCTCATTTTGGTTTTAATTTGCAATTCTCTGATGATTAGTGATGTTGAACATTTTTTCATGACTATTGGTCATTTGTATGTACTATTTGGAGAAGTGTTTATTCAGTTCCTTTGCCCATTTTTAAATTGGATTGCTTACCTTCCAGGAGTTCAGTTTTAGAGATTCTTTATAAGTTTTGGTTATTAAGCCCTTGTCAGACATATTGGGGAATATGCCCTCTCATTGTGTAGGTTGTCTTTTTATTTTGTTCATGTTGTCTTTTTCTGTGCAAAAGCTTTTAGTTTGATATAGTCCCATTTTTCATCCTGTCCTTTGTTTCACATGCCCATGGAGATAAATCAGCAAAAATATTGCTACAAGAGATATCAGAGAGCTTACTGCCTATGTTTTCTTCCAAGATGTTTATGGTTTCATGACTTACATTTAAGTCTTTTATCCATTTTGATTTATTTTTGTGAATGGTGAAAGTTGGTGGTCTAGTTTCATTTTTTTTTGCATGTACCTGTCCAATTTTCCCAACACCATTTATTAGAGACTGTCTTTACTCCATTGTATACTTTTACCTTCTTTGTCAAATATCAATTGACTGTAGAGGTGTGGGTTTATTTCTGGGTTCTCGGTGCCATTGATCTGTATGCCTGTTCTTATGCCAGTACCAAGCTGTTTTGAGTACAATGGCCTTGTAGTATAACTTGATATTAGGAAGTGTGATACCTCCAACTTTATTCTTCTTTTTCAAGATTGCTGAGGCTATTTGTGTTCTTTTTTGGTTCCATATAAATTTTTAGAATATTTGTTCTATAACTTTAAAGTATGCCATTGGTATTTTATTAGGAATTGCATTGAATTTATAGATTGCTTTGGGTAATATAAACATTTTAATGATGTTTATACTTCCTTACTATGAACCCAGTATGTGCTTTCATTTGTTTTATCTTCCTTGATTTCTTTTATCAATGTTTTATAATTTTCCAAATACAATTCTTTTACCTCCTTGGTTAAATTTACTCCTAGGTACTTATTCTTTTGTTGTTGTTGGAACAGTGAAGGGGATTGTTTCTTTAATTTATCTTTCAGACATTTCATTGTTGGTGTAAAAAAAAAGTCACTGATTTCTGAATATTAATTTTATATCCTGCTACCCTGCTGAATTCATTTATCAGGTCTAGTAGTTTTTTGACAAGGACTTTAGGGTTTTCTATGTACAGTATCATGTCATCAGAAAATAATTATAGCTTTATTTCTTCTTTATTAATTTGGATGACTTTTTTTTCTCTTCTTGTCTGATTGCTGTGGCTAGGACTTCCAGAACTATGTTGAATGAGAGTGGTGAATGGGGGCATCTCTGCCTTGTTCCTGATCTTAAGGGGATTGCTTTTAATTTTTGCCCATTAAGTATGATGTTCACTGTGGGTTTGTCATTGATAGCCTTCATCATGTTGAGATATGTTTTCTGTATTTCCACCTTGCTGAGAGTTTTGATCATAAATGGGTGCTGGATTTTATCAAATGCTTTTTCTGCATCTATTGAAATTTTCATTTAACTTTTATCATTTTTTTGTTTATGTGATGAATCACATTAACTGATTTTAGATAATTGCACGAGCCTTGCTTATCTAGAATAAATCCCACTTGACGATGATGTATGATTTTTTAAAATTTATTTTTAGATTAAGTTGGCTAATATTTTATTGAGAATTTTAGCATCAAAATTCATCAGGGATATTGGTCTATAATTTTCTTTCTTTGTGTCGTCTTTGCCTGGTGCGGGATCAGAATTATGTTCACCTCATAAAAGGAGTTTGGAAGTCTTCCTTCCTCTTGAATTATTTGAAATAGCTTGAGAAGGATAGATGTTAGTTCTTCTTTGAATATTTGGTTAAATTCACCTGTGAAGTCATCAGACCCTGGACTTTTGTTTGCTTGTAGTTTTTTGATAACTGTTTCAATTTCATTTGATATAATCAGTCTGTTTAGGTTTTCTGATTCTTCCAGTTTGAGTTTTGGAAGATTATATGTTTTGAGGAATTTATCCATTTTACCGAGTTTGTCCAATTTTTTTGGCATACAGATCTTCATAGTATTTTCTTACAGCCTTTGTATTTTTGTGGTGTCAGTTGTATTTCTCCATTTTTATTTCTAATTTTATTTATATGAGTTCTCTCTCTTTTTTTTGATGAGTCTGGTTAAAGGTTTATCAATATTGTTTACCTATTCAAAGAACCAGGACTTGGTTTAACTGAAAATCTGTATTGTATTTTTAGCCTCTATGTCATTTATTTTCACTCTGAGTTTTATTATTTTCTTCCTTCTACTTCCTTGGGGCTTTATTTATTGTTCTTTCTCTAGTTATTTTAGGTTCAGGGTTAAGTTGTTAATTTGAGCTTTTTTTTTTTTTGCTTCTTAAGCCTGTAATGCTATGATCTTCCCTCTCAGGACTGCTTTTGTTGTATCCCATAAATTTTGAGTTGTTGTATGTTTATTTTCATTTGTTTCAAGAAATTTTTGACTTTTTCCTTGATCTCATTGATAACACATTCATTATTTAATAACATTCTATTTAGCCTCCAATTGTTTGAATGTTTTTCAGCTTTTCTATTGTAGTTCATTTCTAGTTTCATGCATTGTGATCAGAGAAGATGCTTGATATGATTTCAGTTTTTTTTAATTTATTGACACTCGTTTTGTGACCTAACATGTGGTCTATCCTAGAGAATGTACTGTGAGCTATGGAAAAGAATGTATTTTCTGCTGCTTTGAGATGAAAGGTTCTGAAGATATTATTTTTTTATTTTATTTTTTTCAGGAACAGAGAGAGAGTCAGAGAGAGAGATAGATAAGGACAGACAGACAGGAATGGAGAGAGGTGAGAAGCATCAATCATCAGTTTTTTGTTGTGACACCTTAGTTGTTCATTGATTGCTTTCTCATATGCACCTTGACCGTGGGCCTTCAGAAGACTGAATAACCCCTTGCTCGAGCCAGCGACCTTGGCTTCAAGCTGGTAAGCTTTTTTTTTTTTTTTTTGCTCAAGCCAGATGGGCCCCCGCTCAAACTGAAGACCTTGGGGTCTCGAACCTGGGTTGTCTGCATCTCAGTCTGATGCTCTATCCACTGCGCCACTGCCTGGTCAGGCTGAAGATATTTCTTAAATCCAGTCGATTTAGTGTGTCATTTTAGGCTGCTGTTTCTTTGTTAATTTTCTGTCTTGAAGATCTTTCTATTGATTTTAGTGGGGTACTGAAATCACCTACTATTATAGTATTGGTGTTGATCTTGCCCTTTATGTCCATCAATATCTGCTCTATATATTTAGATGCTCCTATATTAGGTGCATAGATATTTACAATGGTTACATTCTCCTGTTGGATTGCTCCCTTTATCGTTATGTAGTTACCTTCTTTATCACTTACTATAGCCTTTGTTTTAAACTCGATTTTGTCAGATATAAGTATTGCTACCCCAGCTTTTTTTTTCATCTACATTTGCGTGGATTACTATTTTCCATGCCTTCATTTTTAGTCTATATGTATCTTTTGTTCTGAGATGGGTCTTTTATAGACAGCATTTGTACAGATCCTGTTTTCTTATCCATGAAGCTACCCTATGTCTTTTGGAGCATTTAATCCATTCACATTTAAGGTTATTATTGATATGTAGTTGTTTATTGCCACTTTATTCTTTAAATCTACAATCCTCTTTTCCTCTATTTCTTTTTCTTTTGCTCTTTTTACATCAGGCTGCTTAACATTTCTTGCAGGATTAATTTGTTTGCAATGAATTCCTTGAAGATCCTTTTTTTTTTTTTTTTTTTTTTTTGGTCTGGGAAGCTTTTTATTTCTCCAATTTTAAATGATAGTTTTTCTGGATAAAAACATCTTGGTGGTAGGTTCTTGCTTTGCATCACTTTGAATATATCTTGCCAATCCCTTTTGGCCTTAAGTGTTTTGTTGAGAAGTCAGATGTCATCCTTATTGGGGTTCTTCTGTAGGTAATTAAGGGCTTTTCTCTTGCAACTTTTAGTAATTTTTCTTTGTCTCTTAACTTTGGCACTCTATTATGATGTGTCTTGGTGTAGGTCTCATTGGGTTTCTCTTTATTGGGACTCTCTGTGCTTTTTGAAATTGTGTGACTTTTTCCTCATTGATTTAGGTAAGTTTTCAGCTATGATTTTTTCCAACAGGTTCTCTATCCCTTGTTCATTCTCTTCTTCTGCAGAAACCCATATAATGCGAATGTTGTTTCTCTTCATGTTGTTATAGAGCTCTCTTAAACTTTCCTCAGACTTTCTGAACCTCTTTTCTTATTGCTGCTCTAATTCTGTGCTTTCACTTATCTTAATCTCTAAATCATTGATTTCATTCTCTGCTTCATCCAGCCTGCTGTTAATTCCTTCTAGTGCAGTCCTCATTTCTGATATAGTATTTGTTGTTTCTGGCTGGGGTTATTTTTTATTTTTTTTTCTTATGATTTCAATGTCCTTTTTGATGCTTGCTATCTTTTTATTTAGGTGCTCATTATATCCATTCATTGTTGCTCTAAGATCCTTGAGCATCCTAAAAATTATTGTTTTAAACTCTGCACATATAATAGTTTGGTTACTTCCATTTCATTCAGTTTTTTTTTTCTGGGAGTTTTTTTGTTGTTGATTCATTTAAGTGACATTTCTCTTTTTCTGCCCATTTTGTCAGTGTATTAGGTAGTGCTGTCTTACTTTGAAATTTTTGTGGGGTCTTTATGCAAAAGATTGGCTCTGTGATACTGTCTGCCAGGTCACTTGTTTTTCTTGTTCTAGGAATGCTTCTTGAGGATACTATTTTCTCTCTTGTATGTGAGTATTAGATGCAATTGCTCCTTTCATGGATATGGTTATCCCTTAAGGCTGGTTCTAAGGTTCAACCTTGATCATGTGTATTACACACTGTGCAATGTCTGTCCTGTTAGGCATATTTATTCTCCACTGTGCCTGGTGCCTGCTAGATTCCTCCTTTAAGTGTGCTGCTTGTGTAGGTAGTTGAGTCTAGGATTGGTGCTGTCTGCCACCCACTACTAGTAATATTGGCTCTAGTTCTTTTTGGGTTGGCATCAGCTGTTGTTTGTAACTCACTGTGGGCTACCAGGTTGCAGCTACTGAAGTTTTTGCTGCTAGTGTCTGCATTTTCTGTGCCTGGGTACTGTGGGAGAGGTCAACATTTGTATAAGTATCAGCTTCCTCCTGCTTAGAGATGACAGCATCTCCATAAAAACCCCAAGCTCTGTAAGATTTGTTTCCACTTTTTATCTGCTCCTCCTCCTCTTGGAGCTGCCTATTCTTTCCACAGGGTTTTCTGTAGTAAGTCTGTACTGTGGGCTCCAATTGGCCTCACCCAACCAACTGTTTATAGGTTGCACATTTGGTGGGTTAAGGTAGCTCAGGTTGTGAATATAAAATTTGTGGGATCCCCCACTTCAGGAGTCTCTTGGTCAGGAGCTCAGCACAGGGAATGTGGCTCCTACCCAGAGCTTGATCTCTCAGCCACTGATGGATACTCCAATTTTATTTCTCCCCAACAAGGTGAGCAGCAGGTTCCGACTGAGTGTGGCCAACAGTCCCTTCTTCCGAAGTTCTTTCAACTAGTGAGATCTGATCTCAGGGAGAAAGACTGAAGGAGTCCTCTCCTGGGGTTGACTGTGCCCCTCCCAAAGGTGGCAAAGCCCCTTGACCAAATCCAACAACAGACTCTCAGGGGTTCACACATTAAATGTCTATGCTCTGAGCCTCTCTCTCATCCCGTTGTGGAATCTAGCTCAGCAGGACAGAATATCCAGTGCCCAGTCTGGCTGACTGTAAAGCTCCACCCTATCCAATTCACATGAGCCACTGTGCCAGTGCAGATCACAGAAAGTGAATCGTGCCTCAGCTGGGCTTGGAGTGAGGAGCTTTTCCTTAGAGTTCCACTTTAGCAATGGTTTTTAGGTCCTGAACCGATGCTTTCTGCAGCTGGTCCCTGGATATGCCAGCCCTGGGCCTCCCTAGCAGAAATGTAGTGCAGACCACGGGAGACACTGCCTGTGACTTGCCCTCCACAACCTTCTTGGAGCTACAAGCAATTCAGAGTTTGTGGCTCCCTTTGCTAGGCCCAGGTGTGCATGGAAATACCAAGCTACACTCCTAGGCTGGTTTTTACCCACTCTTGTCTTAGGAGAAAGTCCACTTAAGTAGCCAAGTTCCCCTCAGTCCTGCCTCCTGCAGCCTCTGTCATCTGGCTGCTTGTTGGGCTCAGCTGCTCAAAAGAACCTCTGCTAGAGTCTAGGGCCTGCAGCAATTCAGGGATTAGGAATGGTTCTGGGTGTGGCTTTGCCCCTCTACCCCAATTGTTAATATGTCCAGACTTTTTTCACAACCTCAGTAGGGTGTGGCTCCAGGAGACTCATTTGAATCTGCCTGCCCACAGATTCAAATGAGTCTCTTGTGAGTATGTGGAGGAGCTCCAATCTCAGCACCAGAAAACTGAGTAACTGACGTGCCCCCTGCTTCCTGGCTTCTCAGAACAATCCATCACCATGACTAGGGTATGAGATACTCCCAAGGGCAGAGCAGCTGCTTTATTTCAGGCTGGTGCCATTGAGAGGAGATCGCTCCACCCAAGAAAGATGGCTACTACAGTACTGGAGAGTGACTCAGCACAGGGGTTCCGGTGGCTGTCCCCCCACAGTGTCTCTCCCTGGGTCTCCAAATTTATACTCTCCTCATGCAACTCCAATCCTTTCAGCTCCTCCCCCACCAGAGCCCCTAGTAAGTGGCTGTGAATGAAGTTTTCTTCATGGGCCCCTTTAAGATGAAGTCTGATGCTAAGAGTTTTCTTTCTCGCAGACAGAAACCCAGCTCTTTTCACAGCTAAATGCTGTCTGGGATCCTCTTCCAGGCTCTGGGGCTCTAGGCTGGGTCTCCCAACCTAGGACAGAGCACCTATACCTCTCAGGGTGAACCTCCTCGCAGTGAGAATCCCTCTGAACCCTCAGCCTCTGCTTGCTCCTGGGAGCTGAGCAACACTTTCCACATCTCCACCCTTCCTACCAGTCTCGGTGTGGCTTCTTTGGTGATCCTTGGTTATAGACTCCTCTTAGTTTAGTCCAAAGTTGGTATTTCAAGATGATTGTTTTTAAATTAAGTTGCAATCCAATTTGGTTCTGCCATTTGGAACACCCACCTACTCCTTTGCCATCTTTGTTCCCCTCTCATGAAGTGTTTCTTAAATGACTCAAGTCCTGTTGCCTTTCTAGGCTCATGGGAATAAAAAAAAAATTTCTTTTTCTTCTAAATGATGACATTACAGTTGGAAAGATGAAATAATCTGCCTTCTGGTTTCTCCAGATAAGAAACAAGCATTAGGCCTGACCTGTGGTGGCGCAGTGGATAAAGCGTCGACCTGGGAACACTGAGGTCGCCAGTTCAAAACCCTGCACTGGTCTGATCAAGGCACATATGGGAGTTGATGCTTCTAGCTCCTCCCCGCTTTCTCTCTCTCTCTCTCTCTCTCTCTTTCTCACTCTGTGTCTCCTCTCTAAAATAAATAAATAAAAAGAAATTAAAAAAAAAAAAGAAACAAGCATTATTTTCTGTGATTAGGATTATTACAAACTCAGAGGACACATGTCAGTTTTCCCCAGGAATTTTCTCACTGTTCTACACTTCCAGAGCTCTAATGGAAATACGAAGGGGAATGTTACCTTTCCTTCACAGAGGCTAACAGGGTTCCATGACCAAATTTCAATGTGTATGTGGAGGCTTCCTTGACCAACAAGCAATTTTCAGAATCCGGTAAAGTGTATGAGGTTTCAACTCAAATCTGTCAGTACCTCCCCATTGACAGAATAACATTTCACAGGGAAAGAAAAGGCTTAGTCCACAAGACTGCCTTCCATTTCAGACACTAGTTGCAAGCCTAAGTTGTTACCTGTGCCTCTGAGCAAGTGACTGTCAATCAGAGGTCCCCATAATCCTCTCCTCAAATGTGGGTGTTCGGTAGAACTGCTCACAGAACTCAAGAAAACCTATTTACACACCAGAGTACCAATGTACTATCCAGGGTACTGAAGAATAAAAATTAGCATCCAGATAAAAAGCTACAGTCAGCAACATCCTGAACAAAGGAGCTTCTGTTCTCCTGGGGCTTGGGGCCAGGCAAGGTGGCACATGAAAGTGTTTAGTTCCCCAGCATGAAATATCTACAAAATGGTCCTATAAGCTGTTCTTCAGGGTTTCTATGGAGGTTTAGTTACATAGTTATGATTGACTAAGTCATTGGCTATTTAAATTTAATGAAACTTAAACCCCTCTCCCATCCCTGGAAATCAGGAGGTGGATCTCAAACTCCCAATCCTTTAATCCAGAGATTTTTCAACAACTGTGGTGTAAGAATTTTTAAAACATGCAATACCTGACTATTTAGTCAGGAACAATGACCTCTTCCTCTTAGCTTGTCAAATAAAAATAAATGACAAGAGTAAACACAACATAGCTGTCCAGTTTAAATTCCTTACCTTGAACCATAAATTTATAGGTCATACAATAGAGTTTCATCTTGTAGGTCACATTACAAAATAAACTTGTGTCTGACTGGTTAATTTTTGCTACCAGAAATTATTATATTCAGGTATAGGCACCTGATTTTTTAAAAAAATTAGCCTGGAGCAAAAAAATCAGGTCATGTATGCGTGTGTGTGTGCGTGTGATTTCCAGCACCTTCTGCAGGTTCTCCTGCCTCTCCAGCTTCCTCCTCCCAATAGGTCACTCTCTCCCACCTTGCAATGCCCCTTCCAGTGTGCATGCTAACCACAGGAATAAAGGTAAAAAAAAATTTTTATATTCATTTTAATGTCACTTTTTCTGTTACTACAGTACAGTGTATGGTATAGTATATTTATGTTCTTTTCCTTTTTCTGTGGCCTAGTTGTGTTTTTATGTTCTAGATTATGATTTTACAAGTGTGTTAAGATAAGTGAGTGACTTAGAGTAGGGTGTGCTTTGACTTTCTCTGAAATCCGGGTTATATCACCATTGTAGGAATGGAACTGCGTTGTAACCTGAGGACCTTCTGTGTGTGTGTGTGTATATATATATATGGCTAGGAAATGTGATTGAAAACCAAATGTATATGAACAATATATATCACAACATTATAGAAACATTTTCAATGTTGATTTGATTCTTTGGAATCACCTTAATATTTCCAGGAAATGGAGCATTTACTACCCTTCCCCATTCAAAAGGAACAAGAAAGACAGGATAAATTCTTGTAAACCTCTAGCTTTTTCTTATATAAACTGGAGTTAGGTAATGAATAGGGATATCTGAGTAGACCATTCTTACAATTTTTTTATTTTTTAAAAACAAACATAAAATTATCTTTCCCAAGAGTGCCCCTTTATTTACTTATTTTTGTGATTTGCCAGTTCTATCTTGATAGTTGTTACTTAATTAATGGTAACTCTTTTTTCTGTTGTTTCTATTTTCTGTGAACTACAATTATTGTCTGAACAAAACAAAATTCTTTCAGATCCTCATTTTAAAGAGCATTAAAATTTTAAAGGAAAATTAACCAAATGATTGCTCAGAAAAAGAAAAGAAAAATAAAGCAAACACAGAACAATCACTTTTGTGTCTAACACAATCATCATTTTTCTCTTATACAGCTTTTAAAATTAATGGCAACAATACACAATCAGTCCTATTTATGAAAGGGTTATAGGCAATTTCTAAATGCCTATTTGTAGAAGTAGGTAATCATCTTTAATTAGAATATATTAGACCATATATCTTTTTAATTTCTACGTGCTTTCTGGCTTCCTGGTCAATAAAGAGGTACCGATCTAATACCTAAAAAGCACAATATATCACCATTGCCAGGGCAACGCCATTGGGACTAAATCTTGAGGCAGGACATCATAAAGATTTTTTTTATTTCTATGGTGGATAAAGGGAGATTAAAAACTGACTCTATAAGGTGAGTTATGAGGAAGCTACAAAATGCTATTAAATAACTCTTTCATTGTGCACTATTTTGTTAATAATGCTATGTGTTTAATGGGTTTTATGCAATAGGGACTTCTTTCTTATTTTGAGCTACATTAAGAATAAGGATGAAAAATCTTGTTCAAACAACGTGGCCCTAGTCTCTTTGTTTTTAAAGATTTTATTCATTTTAGAGAGAAGAGAGAGAAGGGGGAGGAGCAGGAAGCACCAACTCTCCTATGTGCCTTGACCAGGCAAGCCCAGGGTTTCAAACCAGAGACCTCAGTTTTCCAGGTCGATGATTTTTTAAAAATCATCTGCGCCACCATATGTCAGGTCTTTGTCACTTTTTAAAAATAATGTGAAAGCAATCAAAATTAAAAACACATTTTTTAGGTTTAGTACTAAATATTAAAATACCTAACTTTTAAAAAAGTTTTTAGTTTTGTTTTTTAAGTGAGAGGAGGAGAAATAGAGAGACAAACGTCCACATGCTCCCAGATATGAGATCCACCTTGCAACCTCTGCGTGGGGCCAGTGTTTGAATTAACCAAGCTATCCTCAGCGCCTGAGGACAATGATCCAATGAATGGAGCCACTGGTTGCAGGAAAGAAAGAGAGAGAGAAGGGGGAGGGGGAAGGGGAAAGAAGAAGATGGTCACTTCTCTTGTGTGCCCTGACTGAGGATTGAACTTGCCACGTCTGCACACCAGGTCAGCGCTCTACTCACTGAACAAACTGCCAGGGCCAAAATAGCAACTTGTAGGGCATAATTAATATCTGAATTGAAAATGAGGAAGCAAAGTTGCAGTAGAGCTAAATAACTTGTTCAAGCTCATTCCACCAGTAAGTAGCAGAGCTGAATTTGAAACCCAGGCAATTGGTTCCTGAACTGTATTTCTTTTTCCTTAAAACAACACAAATTTATTCTCTAAGAGTTCTAGAGGTCAGAGTCTAAAATCCAATTTACTGAGTTAAAGTCAAGATGTTGACAGATCTTTAACTCAGTTCTGATTTTGATAGGATATAATGTTACAATAAATAATCATATGCAAAGTTACTAAACAGTATTAGTCAAAATGGAAATCAAATTAAATTAATCTAGTATCACACTTGCAAGAGAAGCTAAAATTAAAAGACAAAAAAGCAAAATGCCAACATCATCATACCACACTTTGTAGTGTATATTGGTAGAACCATTTTGGAACATTTCTGAAAGTATTACTAAACCTAAAGATATTTATATGTCATAAGGCTTTGGTTCAACCCATTTCTATATTTACCAAATTAATATATTTATACATTTAGCCAAACACATTTACCTGTGCACTCACCCTCATACCAGCACTACTGAAAAAAAAATGTTGGCAGGGCCGATTCCTTTAGAGGCTCTGAGTGAGAATCTATTTTCTTGCCAGTCTCAGTTTCTAGAAGCCACTTGTATTTCTTGATTTGTGTCTTCTTCCAATATACCTATGGCTAATCACTCTCATTTCTGCTGCTGTCATTACATCGCCTTTTTCTCTGACTCTCACTCCTCATGTATATTGTTAACTCTACTCTTTACCTCATACTAAAATTGCCTTACTTGGATAATGCAAGAAACACACACACACACACATATACATACTCATGCATGCACATTATGTACACAAAGTAGGCATAAGATCATTTCATTGATTTTGCAATAATTTGTTCTCTCTTTTTGAAATGTTAAGAGATATTTTCATGCCACATTAGATAAATTTTCATGATTATATGTCTATCAATTTCCCTCCTTAGGAAAAACATACAGTTTGCATGCTTTAAAATTCTATAAATGAGCATTTTTGATTTAATGATTGTAAAAAAATACTTATATATTGCCATTTCCTTGGAAGTTTATCCCTTGACTAGATGCAAAAAAAAATCTTTGCCAATAGTTTCACGGAATAAATTCTACTATGGTAATTTAGTTGGGCTGGGATAACAGTGAGGAGAATCCTTAATAGAATTTGCTACATTTTTTAAAAGTTTACATTTTGTTTACAGGAACTTCCAAGGCACAAAGTATAGGCTGACTTAGGGTAATATAGAATATAAATATTAAGCAAATCTACTTCCCAAATATCTATTAAACTTGTGGCAATAGTTTCTTCCTTCAAACCTATTCTAAGTATACAGTGGGGTCTCTATCAGCACGATGGCTGGGAAAATTCTTCATTCTGCAAAGGTCTCACAAATACTGTAGGAGATTTAGTATCTGTATTCCCTGGCCACTGTGTGCCAGTGATAACTAGAATTGCCCCACATTTCTGAATGATGCTAACTAAGAAACACAAAAGAAATTAGGGGAAAACAAGAGATAACATTTCTACAACTTACCTATCCCCTCCCTACTTGTTCCCCATACACAACAGGCCAATTTGAGCACTCAGTAGGTCAAAACACTTTTAAAAGGTAGGAAAGAAGCCTAATATTAGGTATAACTGAGAAAAAAATGAAAAGATGCAAGTGATGACATTTCTCAAGAAAGGTGACCCAGACTCTCTCCCTCATGATGGATGCAGCTGGATACAGACATGTTAATGGTCAGTTTTGGACCACGACTTGATGGCTATAGTGGTGCCCTCTTCCAGTGGATTGTTCATACAAGTGAATATTATAGAAAGGGTTATTGTCATGAAGTATCATCCAAATAAGCAGATTGGGCAGAACAGTATCCCACTTCTTGTCAAAGCTTCAGTCCTATTGTATTTCTCTTTACATAGTGCTCTGAATCATTGATTTTGCTCATCACAGCTAGGTATGGTGGTCACAGGTAGCTCTCTGTTAAGGTTTGTTTGGGATCTTAATTCTTATTTTAACTGGTTTGCTTCATCATAATTAGACAGATATTTAAATATTTTCATTTGCATTCTGCGTATAAAGTTATCTCTAATTCAATGTCTATTTAAAACCCAAGATTTAAAACATAGTTTATATCTCAACTTAATCTAAACTTAAGCAATTTCAGTGTGATTTTGAATTTAAGGTTACTAACATGAAATCATCATGTTCAGAACACTTAATGCAATCATTCTTACATAGCTTATTTTAATCATGAGCCCATATGTCAAAAATTTTTTTTTGTTATCTTGAACTGTTTTTGTAGGTTACACAGCTTTTCATAGATGTTAAGCTCTGGAACTGTGCCTTATTCTTCCTTGTGTCACCCGCAGCCCCTGGCACAAGGCCAGGAGAAAGAATGCTCACTATATGTTTTTTTTTTTTATTTGAAATATCTGTACTCCCCTTCAGCTTTCAGACATGATATACAAGAATGATCTTCTGTGAAATCTCTTCACTCTTCTGCACTCATCCAAAGCCAATTATTGAGACATCTTATGCTCCATGTCAAGATGTACAGTATTATGATTCACCAGCCAACTCCATTACTAGCTTTGGCATTGTCAGTTTGTTTTAACAAACTGCTAACAGATAAAGTAATAAGAGAATGAGAAAATAAATTGGCTGTAGGAGCTGTTGTTATTGAGGGCAAAATGGAAGAGATTTAATATATTTCCCAGAAATGTTAAAAATTAAAGATTCCCTTAAGTCAGGGTCACCTGGTAGCAGAAGCTATATCTTAAAAAAAAAGTCTTTTTAACTAGCCATGGCTTTTTATTTTTTGACACTTTATTATGCAACCTAATCATAAGTTCTATGTCAACTTAAGATGTTTAAAATATATTCATTGTGATGAATTAGCATATGGCCATTTTTAAATTACACTAATTTAGTTAAACCACAGGTAATTGATAATGTCAATAAAACTTTTTAATTTTTTATAATATATATAACTTACAACTAAGTCTGTAACTACTTTAAAATCTGCCTATTAAAAAAACCCAGCATCATTAAATTTGCCGAAGAAGTATTATTTTTGGTAACATTGCCATATTTTAATTTTAAAAAAAGCAAAGCGATGTCCTCAATATTGAATAAATTTTCAATTATTCAATTGAATAATAAAGAGAAATTAATATTTCTGGCTATCAGGGGTTGCCTTACGCAAACTGTGACCACATTAGGAAGGCCAAGAGGCAGCAGTTGCCATTATGAAGACGTGAGTATTCGTTGTTCTGGGGCACAGGCGCTAAGAATTTCCCTCCCTGGGTTCTGGTTCAGGTGTCACACCTGCATCTAATTTGCCATACCACTATCAAGGCTGCCCTGTTCTCTGTCTTGTCTGTTCAGAATTTTCCTCCCTTAAGAAATTGACATAACAAACGTTAGCTAATGGTTTCACACATAAATTGATTAACCTATTCCAGAAACAATTATTTGCTTTTTGAGAGTAGTTTAGTGAAAACCTAACCATTTCCTCTCCCTTTCCTGGGAGACCAGAAACAGTGTCCTTTCCACAGTGGTCAAGATACAACGTATTTGCCTGGGAATCTGCATCCTAGCATAGACAACTATTTCTGAACGGCTCCATAGTGTTGCCTCAAACCAGAGAGTGACCAAATGATTCAATTGTGTCCTGTCTCGGGGAATTTTAATGTGGAGCAGAGAGAGAAAGTGGGAATCACAGTAGAAGACAATAGAAGCAAATAGCAGCCATAGGTGTATAAAGAATGGGAATGAGTTACTGTGTTGCAGAGTACCTAGAGTAGCACTGTTAGATATTCCTGTTAAGGGAAAGACAAGCTGACCAAGATGCTAAGTCTGATATCAGTATTGGTGCTCTGGGTCTACAGATGCATCCTGAATGGCAAAGCATATTGATCAAACTTTCCTGCTAAGATACTTTCTTGCGTTCCTTTTTTTCTTAACTTCTGCATCATGATTCCATTATAATTTGTAAATTCTCAGCTATAAAATCCTTCCATTGGCCTCTTCACTCTTGCATAGGTTTTGTAGCATTGTTCCTGAAAGCCCATGTAATTCCATAGCTCATTGTCTCTGCTCATTTCACCTACCTCTCTCAGGTACCTTCTTACTTATCATTCCAAAGTCCTGGTGCTTTTGATTGACACTAATGCTTATTTGTTTTAACTTAGTATTAGCTATTCCAATACACAATCATAGAATTATAGTTGCATCGATTAAGCGTTGTGTTTTTTCTTATTTTTATTTCAGAATGTCCATTTGTATCAATAATAGTAAACTCTGAGGAATGTAGAATGTGATTTTTACTTTATTTGGGAGGAGACACTATCAGTGTTTTCCATATCCCATTGACATAGCATACGTGGGTAGTACACTGCTTCCTCTCACAGCGGAAGTGTGCTCAGCTCCTTACACAGAGCATAGGAATGTACAGGAGACAGAAAACAGCTAGAGCAGCTCTCAAAAAATGCTGAATGAGAGCTGGCGAATAAATTACACCAAATTCTTGGCCCCTCAAATGGAATAATTTCTACCTCAGATGCGGTATATTATATAGTCTCCCAGATGTTCTCAGTGAAATTGAGCCCTAGTTGCTGAAAATAATGCCTTGCTTATTAAGACCTATTATTAGCTTTCCTAGTTTTATTTTTTATTTTTTGGTCTTCTTTCTCCATTACGCTACTGATAACTTTCTGGGATTGCTTTAAATATATGTCTCTAGTTTGTTTCTGGGGAACCCAACTTAAGATACTTTGTTCCCTTTTAATATCATCTTATAATTGGAGCTTAAACAAAGCTGCCATATACAAAATTCATGTTATATCCTTATTTTAGGAGAAATAAGTTCATCTCCATCTGATTGTCTAAAATGAAGAGATATAATTGGCAAACCATAGATTCTCCCTTATACTTAATTACTTTTATCACTAATTTTATTAAAACATAAATACATGCAGACACATATGTTTATACTTGCTTTCTTATACTTTCTTGAAGTTAAACTAGAACACATAATTTCTGATTTAGGTTATCATCTAGAGAAGTGGTATTCTAGCAGGATAACTGACTTTGCTAGGCCTGTTAAGATAGATACAGAAAACAGTAGTTAAGCAAATCTCATTCACATTTAACTATATTGTTTATAAAGTGTTTCTATTTCAAATACCATTTGATCTCATTCGTTTTTTAGTTTTAAATTTAGTTACATTTTGCATCTAGTTAAGATGTTGTTAGTTTAATACAGATGTCATTGTAAACAACTTTCTTTGATAGTTATTTTTCTTTTCTTTCTTACTCTCTTTTTTGAGATAGAGTTGCAGAGGCATAACATATGATAAAGAAATTATGAGAAATAAATTTTCAGGGATTGTGAAAAATTTTCTATTATCATCAGTATAATCCGTAATGAAAATAATATTAGCTATATGTTATATGCGCATTAGAACATTAATTGAATGAAAAAAGATCAAAATTATCATTTAATAGTTTTGACAACCCATTTGCATTTAGCCTAAGTCTTTCTTAAACTTGGTTTTATAAGAATAAGAACTGGTTTTTCTGATCATTAGTTTTTTAATATATGCAGAAGAATGTAACTAGAAAGGGCTTCCTTTTCAACTTCTTATGCTGGAAGCAAAGTATAAATAGTTTATTAGTTGTCAACAGATTGGCCTATTTCCTGTTTAAAACATTATGTCTCCCAGAAATATATTTGCTAGACAGAGGCAGTTTGACATGGGCATATCTCTTACTGCCTTTAATAATAAACAGCACCAAATGTAGACAGATAAAATGTGACATCACAAAAGCAGAATATGAGAATGAGCATTCTAAGGCAAATATCACATTTATATCTCTCATTTCTAGTAACAAATAATGTCAACAAGAAGCTCAATTATTTTGCTCAAATTGGAAAATACAAAGTAAATAAATACTTTAAAAATAGTCTTATTTCGGGAAACAGTAACTGAAAAACTGAAGGTAAGTGTCAGATTTTGACAGCATAGTTTCCAACATACTGTTTTAAACGTAAAACCTAATCACGTTCACCCTTTCCCATGCCTTTTATTTCCTCTCCTTGATACATCCTGCTTGCCCAAATACTATAATGAAAACCTGAGTTCATAGCAAAACTCAAGCCTCTCTGAGCTCCCTTACCTCTCATTAGTGGAACCCAGCTTTGTCAAATTTTATTCCTTCAGCTCTCTCCTGTGGCTTCAGTGAAATTCACACATCTATTGATATAAAAAATGTAAAGAAAATAGCAGGTAATTTCTTCCCATAGGAAGTTTAGTGCACTTAAATAATATATTGGGAACCTGTGGCCAGGTCAGCCCGATATTTATCCCTTCGGCTAGGCTATTTTATTTAGAAGTTAGCAAAAATAAAACAATCATGTTATTTAGAATAAATCACTTACCACTCACTAGTTTCTGTGTAAAAAAAAGAAAAATTTGAAGAAAATTAGATTGCATATTTCACGTTTGATTTGCATTTGCTTAAAAATCACTTGATAAAGCTTAGGAATAAAATGAAAAATATTTTGAAATGTACTGAATCCAATTTCCATAAGAAATGATATAACATAATTTTTAATAATTAAACATCTCTAAAAATAAAATAGGCTGCTTAGTGAGTCAGTAAAAAATACTGCCGAAAGAAATTGTATGTCACATGTCATATATACTGTCAAAGAAAGGGCTTCTGTCTTTGGAAGTCTCTGTCCCCTCACAGAACATTTTCTACTAAAAACATCACATTTATTTATTTATTTATTGTTTTTCTTTGTATTTTTCTGAAGTCAGAAGCAGGAAGACAGAGAGACAAACTCCCGTATGCACCCAACCAGAATCCAATCGGCAAGCCCACTAGGGGATGATGCTCTGCCCATCTGAGGCCTTGCTCCATTGCAACTAGAGCCATTCAAGCGCCTGAGGCAGAGACTATGGAGCCATCCTCAGCGCCCAGGCCAACTTTGCTCCAATGAAGCCTTGGTTGCAAGAGGGGAAGAGAGAGAGAGAAAGGAGAGGGGGAAGGATAAAGAAGTAGATGGGTGTTTCTCCTGTGTGCTCTAGCCAGGAATTGTACCCATGACTTCCACATGCCAGACCAATGCTCTACCACTGAGCAAACAGGCCAGGGCCAACATCACATTTATTTTTAAATATTATATGAGTATATTTCTTAATTTCTCTATAAAATGTAACTAGAGAGTTGGCTAAATGCTTTATTTATTTTATTTCACTACAGATCCTTCGGCCAGACTCTCATAAATATATTTAGTTATAGTAATATTAATGTATACATTTTATCAGATAATATGTTATACACTTAGCATTGATTATTTTACTGCACATTTATGAAAACTCTATAAGACAAATACTATTTTTAGCTATTTTCATCAAAGAAAACAAGCATTGGAGATTTTAAATGAATGCAGGTATGAGTAAGTATATAAATTAATTAGTAAATAGACATGGATAAATGAATGAATAAATGGAACATTGTACTAAATGATATGATATCTTATTTATGAACATAAGAGCTTTATATTATTCCATGCTTATAAATATGAGCAATTTAGTAATGTTTAATGAAACAATTGTATATATTTATCATCACCACCCTTTTAATTTCTCTTTTTAGCATCCTTTATATCGCTTCTCACAGGTGCCATATATCAATAATTTTATCTCTGTTGCTGTAAAAATAAAGGAGAGTAGAGAGTGCAGAGATAAATTATGTAGAAATAAATGCAACATCTACATATTCATATCAACTAACAGACTTTTAGCTTTACTCCCAATTAAATTCCTGTCAAGTATACATTTAATGGGCCTGTGCAAGGTACCGAATAATACAATTAAACATCCTTATTACTTAGAGTTGTAGGTTATAGACTCATTGAAATAGTCTCTCTTGGAGTTGAATGTGACCTCAGTAAGACCTTCTGATTTGTTTTTTATTGAATTACTAGTTGCTTAATATTATTAAAAAGCAAGGATATGATTGTATTTTGAAGACTAGTGTGATACTCTTTGATATAATGAAAAATAATGTAACTTTATAATAATGTTGACTTACCTCTAAGGAGGCTTTAGATATTTTTATTATGTTTCCTGTGCTATTAAACATGAGATAGTATAATTTTATACCTGGAGGATAAGTTACATATGATTTTTCAGGGTTGTATTTATTTGTTTTCAAGTGTCTTTTTTCTTTCTTAAAAGGCACTAGAAGACTATTTGAAGAAAGAAAATATTTAGAAAGTTTAGTTACAATTCAATAGAATTGAATGAGTAGGGAGGAGGCTGAAACTTGTCAGGAAGTGGACTTTTTTATTTAGCAAATACCTTAATGTAATATTAGTCAGATTAATAAGTGTTTGTCTTGACTACCTGTCAAAACCAATACAATCTCAAATAAAGTTATAAGTTGAGACCTCTGCGACCTTAAAACAGTTGTTTCACTCCCAATGGATTGTGGTAAAAATCATAACTTTATATTATGACTTTGTAATACTGTACCTTATTTTATTCATGAACTTGGTTTTATTTTTTAAGCTCATTGTGATCTCATTTTTCATCTCTAATTTTGAAAATATTTTGCACTTAATAAAGCTGGCATAAGAATCAGATAATGAATGTAAAATACTAAGCACAGTGCTAGATATGTAGCTGATATTCATAAATAATATGTGTTTGTACTCTTATTCCTTCATTATTCAAGTTTTTTACCACTTTCAATCTAACCTTCCATGAATATTTTAATAGAACAGTGTGCAATAATCGTACTACCTTAATATCACTTTTTTAATTTGAAATGTGTGCCACACGTATTTTATTATTATTTTTAGTTTTCTCATGAATAATTTATAGCTTTTTTATATGCACTGAACTTTAGGTATATATATATGAGTGTGATAATTTGGGGCTCACAAACATTTAGCCAAGATTTAATAAGGATGTAGTCTCTGATAAGTTATTTAACCTCAGTTTATTCATCAGTGAAGTAAAGGCTGTAATATTGCTTAATCAGATTTTTGTGGTAATATTAAATGTGATAGACATTAGTGAACACCTTTAGTAAAGTATGCAACATAGTGTGAGTATTCAGTATTTGTTTGTTTCTCCCTCCTGCCTTTACTCAAACAGCATTTTGTTTCTTGCAGACAATAACCAGGTCTTATCTACCATGGTACCATTTAATTTGAAATTAATTTGTCTTTGTGTAGTACTCAAAGTTAACCTTCTATTTCTAAGGCAATGATTTTTAGTGTTTGGTTTATATATGAGCAACCTCTGAATCTTAACAAAATACAGAGTAGACACAACAGGTTTAAAAAGGGGCCTGAGAATCTATACTTCCTAGGCAAAGCCAATACTGCTGCTTCCAGACCACACTTTTATAGAAAGCATTAAACCAGTGTTTTTCAACCACCAGTTTGCAAATTGGTGTTGGTGTGCAAAAGTGTTATGAAATTTATAGAACCAATAATCTTAGTCAAATTTACTTCTTCTCAAGTTGATTGCCACTTATCAGCCTGTATCATGAATGGGAACACTATTGAGGTAGTCTTCAATATCATTGAAACTTGTAGGCTCATTGAAACAACCTTTTGCACCATACAGAGCATTCCTACATCATGCACAATAGATAAAAGCATTCAACAAACACAGTATTCAATGCATCACATTTGTGGGGTTCAGAAATCAACCATCAGCTTGTACCATGTTGCACTGTCATGCACTGTAAGATAAAACTTTATTTATTGCATGTTCCCATTTCTGACAAACTAGCTTACAGGCAGGCTCTAACTCCCACCCCCTCTCTCTATAGTTCACTTTATTCACATAAATAGAGTTTGTGCAAACTTATGTAGTGTTCAATGCAAAGTACATGTGGTGTTCAGAAACAAAGTACCAGCTTGCACTGTAATGCACTATCATGTACAGAATAATAAAACTATTTATTGCATGTTTCCATTCTGTCCCCATCTTTGTAGAATTTTTTTTATGTTTCTGAAAATAGTCATTAATGGACTTTCCTGTTCAGAATGTGTTCATGTTTGCATTGTTTGTTTTACTGTCATTGTTATGTAAATTTTAAACCCTATAATATGAAAACAAACAAAAACAACAAAATATTTTAACCATCTTCAAAATCAAAAACAACAGTCAAAAAAAAAAAAAGTGATGTCATCAAAAGTAAACCAAGAAGCAGTGCTTCAAGTTTAAAAGAAACAGTGAAAGAAAATGTGTGTTGATAATTTAGAAGTTGCAACAGGAGCTCCCCCAAAACAAAGAAAACTTTGTTAGGCAGTAAAATACAGAGTATTTAAAACTCAGTTTCACTGTGGCACCTGGCGGCAAATTATTGACATGGCCCTTATTGATAATATGTTCTGAAGTTTTGTTGAATGATGCAATAAAACCTTCCAAACTTATTCATCCACTGCTTGCAAAGCATAGTAATTTTTTTTTTAAAGTCTGGACTTTTTTGAAAGGTTACATAATCAAATGAAAAGTCAGAAAATTAAAATGAAGAAAATGATGATGTGACAAATAGTGGCTTCAGGTGTCTTATTTAGCTTCCCTCTGAATATCAACAAACAAACAAAATTATTCATTATTGGTGAAGAATTAGTGACCATCTGATTCATCTCAGACATCACTCAGGAAATTTTCTGTTCTCAAGCCACACAAAAACTTGAAACTATACCACTTTTGGACAACACTGTTGAGAAAAGAACTTTTTCCATAGCCAATGATATTGAAGTGCAAATAGTATAGTTCAATGTATAAAAAAATAAAAATGTTTTGTCATTCTGTAGAAGCCCTGAATAGGAATTTAGAACAAAGACAGCATTCAGTGCCCTGAGGCAAAGGTCACAATGGTTTTTCACTGACAGAAAGTACTAAACACAGGTCTAAGCTGAATGCAGCATAATGGATAGAATGAACAATTCTAATCAATCAATAGGTGGGGACATTTGAGCTAATTTGCTTGCCCTTTAATCTGCTCTAAAGAAGTTCCCCTTTATGACTTCTTCATTCTCTTCTCTGCTTCCTGACTTTCTCATTCTTGTCCCTGCTTCTATTTTGTGTGTATCAATAAATACCCGTAAAGACAAGGGATCAGGGCCATCTCATAAAACCTATATAGGGGATTGTGAGGTGGTCTTCCCTAGGTCTTTCAGCGCACTCCATGTGGCCTCTGAGTAGTCATTGTCTCCATGACATGTGGTGTCTAGTGTGAGGAATGGGAACTAAATAGTGAGACAACCTCCCAAAGCCTGACAAAAGAAAAGGACATCCAACACATCCCAGTAAGTGGGACACAGTTGATGCAGGAATAACCTTCACACATCTGTGGCAAGGTCAAATAGGTTTCAGATCAGACGAATCCCCTCCATATCCTCCCTTCTCCTTCATTTGTCCTCTAGCACAAGAAATTCCCTGACCCCAGAGTAGCACAACCATAAGATTCAACTTCACAGCCTTCTCCACAGGGCGGGGTGTAAGGTCACCAGTACACTCGCAAAGCTGCTTATTGTAGTGCAGCAGCAGTGTCTTTGGTATCTGAAAGAAGGGAGCCTAGACATTGAAGACTGGGAGTGAATGGGATGCTGGCTCCACAACTCATTAGGGCCAGTGACTATACAACATCTAACAACATGAAACAATTATTGATTGGCTTTATATCTAATTCAGGGCAGAAACCAGGTTTTTATAGCAGCTTTTAAGGCATGGGTTTGGATTCCAGATACCAAGGCCCCTATGGGCTCTTTTGAAAGCATCCATCAGAGACCTAATGAACCCTATATTGATTTCATTAACTACCTGAAAACTGCCATCTCATGACAGGTACAACAAACAGCAAAGGTGCTGACCCTGCAATTGGCTTATGAGACCACAAATGCTGATTGCCAAAAGTTATTGGCTCCTCTAAAGGGGCAGCACACTAATATAGCAGAAATTATTAGAGCATGTCAAAATGTAGGTAGCAGCTTGACCAGGCAGTGCTGCAGTGGATAGAGCATTGGGATGAAATGCAGAGGAACCAGGTTTAAAACCCAAAGGTTGTCAGTTTGAGCAGGGGCTCATCTGGCTTGAGCATAAGTTTACCAGCTTAAGCACAGGCTCACCAGCTTGAGCGCAGGGTCGCTGGCTTGAGCGTGGGATCAAACACATGACCCCATGGTCACTGGCCTGAGCCCAAAGGTTGCTGGCTTGAGCTCAAGGTCACTGACTTGAGTAAGAGGTCACTTGCTCTGCTGTATTGTAGCCCCACAGTCAAGGCACATATAAGAAAGCAATCACTGAACTAAAAAACTGCAACAAAGAATTGATGTTTCTCATCTCTCTTTCTCCCTTTCTGTCTGTCCCTATCTGTCCCTCTCTCTGTCTCTGTCACAAAATAATATAGGCACCAAATTACATCAAGCCCAAGTACTTGCTGCCACAATGAGGCCACAAACTTGTTATAATTGTGGCAAAAAAGGACATTTTCAGAAAGACTGAAGGCAGAGACTAATGGCAATTGTAAAGCTTGGCTTTTTGGGTGCCCTAGAAAGCTAATTAAAGCTCAGTGTGAAAATACCTTATAAAGTTTCAACAAAGCAGATTGTAAAGAGCCAATATGATCAATTGGTGTTTATGCAAATTACCAGACGAAGTTAAAACTGGGCTTAATTCGGTAAGTAGGTTGTCAATTTAGAAAAGCCAAGATGTAACTCTTTTGAGGCTCAAACTAAGTTCTTGCATGCAAAAATTGGAAATGCCAGCTCTAATATTGAACTAAATAAAATAGTTTCTTTCCTGTATTTAATATTTCTGGGCATTATTGCTTTCAAATTGAAATATGTCAGGAGAGCTTATTTAAACTTAAAGAGAATGGAATTTTGGATCCTAAACTTGTTTCTTTGTTTTGTACTCTGCAAGGTCTTGCCATAATAATTGTTGTGTTCTGTGTTTATTGTCTTTAGAGTTAAGGGCCAAGGAGCAACTCTGCTATTAGGTTTCATCAGGTTTTATTTACATATCGTGCCTGTGTCTCTGTGCTGTAATTGTCTTGTTTGTATGTCAAATTGTACTCAGCTCTGTAAAATAGGAGTGAGTTTCAGTTTGAAAGCTCTTGTCTGTCTCATCTATCTGTCTGTCTGTCTGAAATTTTTACTATTCTATTTGTACTAGAAAACCTGTTTCCACCATTTGGATTCTATCCCACCTAGACCTTGTAAAGGTCATTTACAATACTGACTGATGTGAAATAAGGTTTAAAGTCTAGTATTTCAGTCCCTCCTTCTAGAGGATTTGGTTTATAAATACCTTTTGTTTGAACTGACTATTTAGAATTTGATTATTATATTATACACCAACTTTCATTTTGCTCATATACAAGATTATACTAAAACAAAATAATTAATTAATAATTCAAAGTGGGAAAAATAGCTCACTCCTCTTTCCAGACAGTAAAACTAAGAAAAAAAGAGAAATTAGGTCATTTAAATATATTAAAGCCTTATGGAAACCTGAAAACTATTGTAATCCTGAGAATAATAGGAGAATTAACAACTCTCCAGACCTTGTTCAGGCTGTAAAAACGGGAAGGGTCATACCACGACCTCACTGTAAAGGAAAAAAAAGGAACACTTTTAAAATCCAAGCTGCCCATCCCCTCCCTTCTCTTCAGTCAACCTGGAAGGCTGCCAAGGTCAAATAAAGAGTCTTGCTTCTCTGCAATTATTAATAATACTATAAAATATAAAACTATTTCAAAATTTTTTTAACTAGGTGGTCTACAAAAGCATTTGATATTATTAATACCTTAATTTAATTAATGTCTTTTAAAAACAAACAGAAAATATATTTCTTTTGTCCTGGTTTACAAAAGGTTCCTGTTATCTCTGTTGTATCTTTTGAAAAATAAGTTCCTTTGCCAATGAAAAAACCTATTCCTACGGTCGTGATATAAGTTCATAAAAGTATCAATCTAAAATCAATCTAACTTAGTCCTCACTGAAAGTTAAGGTTTTTGGAAATTGAGAATTCTGATTAACTGGTGTAAACCCAGTAGCCAGGGCCACGAACAGGCCGCCTGGCTAGTGCAGGTTCGCATTAGATTCGGACAGTCGGTAATGAAGCAACGGTGCCAAGAACTGGTGATCCATCAGCTTAAATTCTAGCTTGCACCTGGCAGGCAAGCAAAAACACACACTGGGCTCCAAAACCCACTCATTCAGTGCTCACAAAGCTACTGACTTATCCCAGTTTCCTAGAATCAAAGGTTTCTAGCTCACCAGACTTATTCACCTCTGTTTCCCATCTCCTTCTCACTACACAAACTCTGTACAAACTGGCTTCTTCCTCAGCATTCCACCATCTTGGTTGCCTCCTCTCCTCCACATGGCCTTAATCTTCTCTCCTCTCTAATACCTCAGGAACCAAGAGAGAGCAAGCTCCGGGTCTGCCCCACTTTATAGTGTAGAATCCAAACCTTTAATCCAATCTACAAACAAGGAAGTCTCTGATACAAAGTCACTTATCTGAGGCATAATGGGATTCCTCAGGAGAGTGTACCTCCCTATATCATCCACTCGGTCAAGGGTGTGGGGAAAAGCTTACTTTTAAAACCTGCACGTGGGCAGCGCTATCTTTAACAAAGTGAGCATAATATATTTCATCTGCCCAACAACTGGAAAGAAATTGTTTGGTTTTAATGATAGGGGATGTAAGGTATGAAGGTACTTTTGAAAGGAAAAAGAAAGTAAGTTGTTTGGTGTAAGGCCAGGAGCCGCCATCGTGGCCATTCATATGCAGGTTCCCATTGGATTCGGGCTGACGGTGAAGAAATGGCAGAGTCGGAGGATGGTAGGCCATTCTGTTTATTGGTGTCTCACCAATACAGGCAAGCCACAAGAGAAGACAAGGGAGAAGCAGAAAACCAGCTTTTCCCATGGAGGTCAAGGGATCAGGGAGGCCCCTGCAATGGGGATAGCAGGAACCGAGCGAGAGAGCTCCCGGACTGCCCCAGTTTATAGCATAGATAATCCACACCTTTAATCCAATTATACATTCAAGAAAGTCTCTGATACAAAGCCACCCATCTGAGGCATAATGGGATTCCTCCCTACATCACCACCCTACATCATCCAATCAATCAAGGGTGTGGAGAAGAGCCTACTCTTAAAACCAAGCCTTAGGCCATAACAACCTGGCCTGCTTACATTACAGCCTTTCCCCCACACCCATCCCAAGCACAAGGGCAAATAATATTACCTGGGTGACGGGCTTCCATGTGGGCAGCACCATCTTTAACAAAGTGAGCATATTATATTTTATCTGCCCAACAATCCACCCCTATGCTCACTTTACTACCCACAATCTACACTACCGGCATCCCTGTACAAGGAAATTAAGTACAGTACACAAATTACAGCAGTAGCACAAATCATACAGTTTCAACAATTACAAAGGTACATTGCATAAACAGAAACAGTACCAACTACAGCAATAGGATTAACAAATCAAAAGCTATGGGCGAAATGACAGAGCTGTCAACGGCACCAAGAGAGGCAAATCTTTTCCCTCTGGCAGAATACAGGCCAGAGTTTTATCTGCAGACAGCACCATAGCTGGTACCAGAGGCCGCCCTGAGCGGGCATACCAAACCTTATTGGCCAATACACCAGCATCTGCTGGTTCTACGTGTAGTAAAATAGGAGAACTCATTATCGGCCATAAAGAAATTACAAAGGTGCCCTTCATTATGCTGTCCCCCTGAGCACTCAAAGGATAATACACTTCTACCTTAGGCGGCCAGGTGCTGGTTGCCCAAGGAGTTAACTGGAGGTCCACCTCTAGCCCCTTCCCCCATGGTGCCAACAAGGCCACCCATCTCAGATGGGGGGCCTGGACAGTCCAGGGCCAAGTCCATTGAAGCCGTTGGCCTTTAAGAAGGGCTGTTGGGGCAGGCAAGAGCACGTTGCCCTGCTGTCCAAAGCCTGGCTTGAGTAAAATGTCCTTGGTGCGTATCTGCAACTGAATGGGGGCAGCTGCCCGATGCAGGAGGGCGTCCACTGGAGCTGGGCTCCCACGTCGAGGTCTCTCATTCAAAATCCGGAGAACTGTCCATAAGCGGCGTGTCCATCCAGTAAGGGAGCTGGTGCCCCCCTCCTGTCGCAGTCCCTGCTTTAAGAGTCCATTATACCGCTCAATGATACCAGCAGCTTGGGGGTGGTAGGGAACATGGTATTTCCAGTCCACCCCCAGCTCTTGAGCCCATTGCCTCACCATTGAACCAGTGAAGTGGGTACCATTGTCACTTTCAAGGACCAGTGGTCGCCCATATGCAGCACTCAGGCAGTCCAAAGCCTGTATGACTGCCCTCTGGTCAGGATTACGGGCGGGATAAGCAGCGAGCAGACCGGTGGCAGTATCTACACAAGTGACCGCATACTGGTACCCTTCTGACTTTGGTAAGGGTCCAATGATGTCTATCTGCCATCGTGTCAGTGGAACATGACCCCTCTGGATCTGTCCAGGTGACACCAGTGGTCTCCGAGGGTGCTCCTTGGAACACACTGCACATTGCTCACAAGCTGCAAGTACCTCTGCATAGGATACAGGCAAGTTCCACGCCTTAACCGTAGCCCACATAGTTTTCTGTCCTGCATGGAGCAGGCGCCGGTGGAGCCATTGCGCCACATCACCTGCAGGTGCAGTCTCCAACCATCGCACCTTTGCCAAAGTATCTGCCTCATCATTCCCAGGATGGGCTAGAGGGGCATGCCCTGTGACATGATATACTGTCACCTGCTTCTGGTGTCCTATTTCCCATAAGTCCTGCCACATGGCCTGACCCCATAGTGGGCGGTGCATTACCATCCACTGGTTAATGTGCCAAGTAGCAATCCAAAGGGTCAGTCCACGATATACAGCCCAGCTGTCAGTACAGATCACCAGAGGTGAAGGTTCATTGTGGGCAACTAGCCAAACAGCTCTTAATTCTGCCCATTGGCTGCTTTGGCCTGTACCTGTGTCCATCCAAATAGTCTCAGTGGCCGGATGGAAGGCTATGGCCGTCCACTTGGCAGGTTGGCCCCTGCTGGAACCATCAGTATACCAGGCATCCTCAGGGATGGGCACCCGCCCCTCCTGGTAGGGACTGACTTCAGGTTCTGCTTCCTGAGCCCCCGCTGCACCTGACTCTAAGGTTGCATAGGTGACTGGACCCAAGACTTCCTGCAGTTCTGCCCTCAACGGGCTGGTGCTAAGAGCACAGCGTTGTTGCAGGTAGGCACCCCACTTGGCCAGGGTGGACATTTGGGCCATACCACTACGTGGTTTTGTTGCCCAATCTCTCACCCATCCTGCAATAGGGTATGTTGTCTTGACTATAACTGGTGTTGTGGTTGTAATACTCTCAGTGGCCAGGAGGGCAGCATACACAGCTGCCAGCTGCTTCTCTACTAATGAGTAACGAACTTCAGCACCTTTCCACAATTGGGACCAAAACCCAATAGGTTGCCGTAAGCGCTCTGTTCGTTGCCACAAACCCCACCCAAACCCCTCCGAGGTTACATGAACATCCAGCTCACAGGGCCTGGCAGGATCAAACACATTCAAGGCCTGTGCCACCTTGACAGCTCTCTTAGCTGCTGCAAATGAACCTTGAGCCTGCTCAGTCCAATCCCAACGAACCCCCTTCCGAATAAGGTTGTACAAGGGGCGTAGTAACTGAGCCAAATGGGGTATAAATGCTCGCCAATACCCCAACAGACCTAAGAATTCCTGTAACTGTTTTACCGTAGTGGGCACAGGGTATGCTTGGATCTTATCTATAACTGCATCAGGGATAACTTTTGTCTTACCCGACCAGACAACTCCCAAGAATTTAACAGATAACCCAGGTCCTTGCAATTTGTTCTCGTTGACTGCCCAGCCACATGCTTTCAAATGGGATAGCAGGGTAGGGACTGCTCGCTCCAATTCTGGAAGAGAATCACTAGTTAACATAATATCATCAATATAATGATATATGCGAACTGCCTCTGGCTGTTTCCATTTAGCCAGGTCAGCAGCCACCAGCCCATGGCACAAGGTGGGGCTGTGCAAATAGCCCTGGGGTAATACTGTAAAAGTCCATTGTCTCCCTTCCCAACTGAAGGCAAATTGGTCTTGACTCTCTGCAGCTATATCAATGGAGAAGAAAGCATTGGCCAAGTCTGCCACAAAGTGGTATGTCCCCAACTCATGGCTTAGCCGATCCATCATGTTAGCTATTGAGGGAACAGCAGCGTGCAAAGGGGGAACAACTTTGTTAAGTTCTTTGTAATCTACTGTCATTCTCCAGGTTCCATCTGGTTTGCGCACAGGCCATACCGGGGAGTTGTAAGGACTGTGTGCTGGCCGAATGATCCCCACCTTTTCTAGTTCGAGGATTGTCGCTGTGACTTCTTCATAACCACCTGGCAGGCGGTACTGCTTGGTGTTAGTCACACGCCGAGGGATGGGCAATTGCAAAGGGGAATGTGATGCATGTCCCCGCAACACTGCCTTCACAACCCTGATCCGTAGCCGGAACTCCCCAGCTGTAGTTTCCAACCATAGTCCTTGAAGGACATCTATCCCCAAAATATATTCAGGAATAGGAGATACATACACCTTATATGGCTTAGGAGGCAGTCTTCCTATCCCCAATGGAATAGTTACTGGCTTCACTTGAACAGTTTGGCCCCCATAGCCATCAATGGCCACTGGGGTCCCAGCAAACCGCTCTGGGTTCCCATAGAGGAGGGAACATTCTGCACCTGTATCCACCAAGGCCAACACCCGTTGTACATTGGAAGGGGACCAGTGGATAGCCAGTTCCACATGTGGCCTCCGGTCCCCGCCCATCCCCGTTAGACGGGTCCCTCGGCCCTTTTCCTATTCAAACTGGTACAATGGGTCTTGGGATTTCTCCTCTCCCTCGGCCGTCTCTATCATATAATCTTGTAACCGAGCTGCCCGCGCACCAAACATTTTATTGGTAGCTGCTGGGGCCCTTCGTCTCAATGGCTGGAACTTCTGTTCTGGTTTAAGCTGCCGCCAAAGCTCCAAAAGAATTTTATTAGACTGGCCATCCAATTTCCCCTTATCTGCTCCAGCCGCAATCAAATCTACCCACATCTGTGTTCGGGTAACCTTTATAGGCCCGTTTCCCTTGTTAGTTGGGGGGGCAACATGGGCAGCAGCCCTCACTGCTTTATGATCTCTAGTGGCTTCCAACTCTCCCAAATCTGCTACCATCTGTGTAACTACATTGATGGGCTGCCCCACATAGGGGCCCAAGATAGCCACAAGTGACCCAAAAAGGGCTGACGGGGCGCTAGCAAGAATAAATTCCCTCATTTTTGCCGTAAACACTTCCTCATCTGGCCCACGGGACCCAGGGTTGAAAACAGCGTTCTTCATACCTAGTTCCCGAAGGACCTTTACTAACTCGCTGTAGCACTGCCACCGACTCATTGCCCCTGGCAATTCTCCAGCATTCTGCCAGACCATACGAATGGCAGCCATCACCCATTCTAATAGGGTATGGTCTCCAGGTTTGCCATGGCAGTTCTGAAGACGCTGCCTCAAGGAGGAGTGTGTGGTAATGGCGGCCAATTTCTCCATCTCTGTTCCGGAGAGCATGATGCCATCCACCCCTATGTCCCATAATCGTAGTAACCAGGCTACCAGGGATTCAGTAGGTTTCTGCCTAAATTGTGCCCCCAACTCCATCAGCTCTGCCTGGGTATAGGGCCGGACCACAGAGTGTTCCATTACCTGGGCAGGAGGCTGTGGCTGCCCCTGAGGGACTCTAAGCTGCTGGGTTTTTACCTTCTTGGCGACCACTGGTCGGGCTCTCAGTGTGCGTATGGCAGCTTCAGCCTGAGCCTTCTCATCCTCAGAAGAGGAGTTGCAAGCGCCTGCTCCCGCTGACTCAAAACCAGTCCACCGGCACGGGTGCTGCTGCTCCTTTGGCGACCGTTTAGGCTCCTGTGGCTGCTGGCTTTTGGCCAGAAGCTGAGACTCGAGCTCTTGAATCCGCAGTTGTTTCTCCAACAACTGCCGGTGGAAACGTTCAGCTTCCAGGGCAAACTGCAACTCGCGAACCCGTAATTCCTTCTCCAGTGCTCGCTCCAATTCCAGCCTTTTCTGCCGTTCGATTTGCAATTCATACTGAAGCTTTCGACCTCGAGCAGCTTCTTTCACAGAACTCTTGGTTTCCTCTTTAGTAAAAAACACGCAGCCCACAGCTCCTAAAAGGATAGCCATGGGAAGCCAGAACTGCAACCAGTCCTCTACCCCACCCCTCAGGGGTGGTGGCCCCATACCGATCTCCGAATCCTGCCGAAAACTACGCCAGTTGTAAGGCCAGGAGCCGCCATCGTGGCCATTCATATGCAGGTTCCCATTGGATTCGGGCTGACGGTGAAGAAATGGCAGAGTCGGAGGATGGTAGGCCATTCTGTTTATTGGTGTCTCACCAATACAGGCAAGCCACAAGAGAAGACAAGGGAGAAGCAGAAAACCAGCTTTTCCCATGGAGGTCAAGGGATCAGGGAGGCCCCTGCAATGGGGATAGCAGGAACCGAGCGAGAGAGCTCCCGGACTGCCCCAGTTTATAGCATAGATAATCCACACCTTTAATCCAATTATACATTCAAGAAAGTCTCTGATACAAAGCCACCCATCTGAGGCATAATGGGATTCCTCCCTACATCACCACCCTACATCATCCAATCAATCAAGGGTGTGGAGAAGAGCCTACTCTTAAAACCAAGCCTTAGGCCATAACAACCTGGCCTGCTTACATTACAGCCTTTCCCCCACACCCATCCCAAGCACAAGGGCAAATAATATTACCTGGGTGACGGGCTTCCATGTGGGCAGCACCATCTTTAACAAAGTGAGCATATTATATTTTATCTGCCCAACATTTGGAAAGCTGGTTATTTCTGAATAGAGAAAAAGGTTTATGTAAGTCCCGGAAGGTTTATGCAGGTTGTAGAATGTTTGTGCAGAGGGAAGAAACAAAAAGAGTGAACAAAGGTAAGAAAAGGAGAGGAAGGAAGGACTTTAGAAGAAAGATTGTCCTGAAATGAAAACAAAAAGAAACACTGAGACATTCTTGGGGTCCTCAGGAGCTTGAGAAATTCACCCAAACTTAGAGGTATTTCAGAGCCAGTGGCCTTTTAAGCCCCAACTACACAAACAAAAAAGGGGGAGTCAGGAGGAGAGACTCACACCACAAGAATAATTGTATAAGGCTCTTTTTACTCTTAATTTTTTAAACATTTCCTCATCTGGACTGACTGCAGCTGAGAGGCATTTTATACCAACCGAGCAATGGTCTAAGCCTCTCATGTTGTACCGGGATATATTAGCTGGCTCCGAGTGGCAGATTCTGGTCAAATTGCTAACCTGGGGACGAGGGTATGCTGCAATTTTGTCATCAACAGGTTTTAGTTGGCATCAGCCCCTAGGAAGCAACCTGGTTCCAGAGATCCAGAAGCTGATAGTGAGTCCACCTCCAGGAATGAACTAAAAAAAGATGAAGACACCTAGCTCATTCCCAAGCACTGAGGAAACACCTGACATCACCTGGGGTGCTTTGAAGCATCTAACTGGGCGTACTGAAGAAGTTTTGCAAAATATAGACATGTCTGTGTCCCCTCAAAACCTGTTTCTCTCTATGCTTTCCTATATACTGCTCCAAAAATTAGGGGCATTTCAAAATGAATGTAAAGTGATAAAATATCCCCTAATTTTTGTCTACAGTATATTATGTGAAGTCTCATGAGGTAAAATGCCTCTTTGCTCTTCTTCTCTGTACCCTGCCTTTGGTAAGTTCCACTCAAACCCATATATATTGTGCCCATATTTTAGATCTCCATCTTTGATGTTATTACCTGGGTTGACTCAGAGCCATCGCTGTTGTCCAATGACTCCCAGGTTATAGGGGCTTCCTGGATGCTCCCCTCAGGTCTCTTACGGGACTGTGAGGCAACATGTCAGAAGGATGGATATCATAGTGGTTGGTTCAAATTACCTCAAGACTGATTTTTTTTTTTATCAGAAGAATCATTCCTTTGTTTGTAGAATTTCTGCATTCCCTGTAACTCCACTTCATATTGTGTTCTCATCTCACAACAATGGTACATGAATTACTTTTATTACAATCAATCATAGAAAATGGAGACTGCACAATGTCAATTGTTTGTTTGGGCGGCGGGGGTTGATGGTGCCCTTCACCCTGGAGAAAATTTATCTAAGCCTCATATTCCTGTCTGCAAGCATTCATGATTGACATTCAAGAACACATAAGAGCTTAGCTGGAATGTGTATCAGTCCACTCATTTCTCTGTTCCTCACTTGGCTAACTTGGCTCTAGAAAACTGGGGACCACAAGGATTGCTAGAACAATTCAACAACACGAGGTGGAGTTGGAGTATGGCCTACCATTATTCTGAAAGACCTCCTTTATGGAACCTGGGATTAGCAGAAACCTGCCTTTAAGAATATGTTGTCTTTCTGAGCTGTCATTATCTCAGGAATTTACTTACTCTCTGCTTCAGAAAAACATGTGGAGAGTAGCTCTCTCCTTTTTCCCTCACATTTTCTATCATGGTTAATACTGCAAACATGGTTCTCTTCATCTTAATTTTAACCATAACAGTTTTACCACCCCTACATGGGTAACTAATGATTCTGTAGCTAATGTAATGACCAGGCAGACCTATATTTTTCTTATGGCCTTTATGGCTCCTAATATTTCTATTGTGAATTTTACTTTCATGCAGAATCAACGCTGGGATCATTTTAATACCACCTTCTGGGCCAATAGAATTGGCTTACTCCATTACCCATTATAATGTTACCATCCTAAATATTATCCATATATTCATTCTTTGGCAGCATACCCGGGCATGGGTTTCTGTGAATCTCACCCAGCTGTGGATGAGTAATTCTGCTCTGGAACCAGAACAGAGTAATTCTGTTCCTCACCAGAGCTCTGGAACAAGTCACCTGAGCTCTGGAAAATGCTTTGGTTAAGAGATTTATTGGCATTTTAATTGCCACCATTATACTGCCACAGTCCTAGCTGCCATGACTTCTATGGCTGCTGTTGCCCTCTCTCAGTCCATCCTGACTGCACAGCATGATAATTTCTATCTCCAGAATGTTATAACTGAACTTCAGTCTTTAACTCAAATTCATCAAGAAATTTTCTGATACCTAAATGTGCTGGAAGCTGCTGTCATCTGGATTGGCGAGCCACAGCCCCCTATATGGAATCATCAACAGCTTACATGTGACATAGAATTTCAGACAATGTGTGTCACTTCTGTTTCCTTTAATTCTACTTAATCTTGGGAAGATATTCAGCACCATCTTCATGGCGACTTTCAATCCCTATTAGGTCAAGACATTCATGACTTACAAAGTTGCAGAACCCAATAGGTCAACTCAAGCATGAGGCTGAAAATATGACCTTTATAGACTTTTTTTAAAATTTATTTTATTTTATTCATTTTTTTTTTTTTAGAGAGGAGACACAGAGTGAGAGAGAGAGAGAAAGAGAGAGAAAGGGGGGAGGAGCTGGAAGCATCAACTCCCATATGTGCCTTGACCGAACCAGTGCAGGGTTTTGAACTGGCGACCTCAGTGTTCCCAGGTCGACGGCTTTATCCACTGCGCCACCACAGGTCAGGCTGAAAATATGACCTTGAATCACCTCAGTGACCTAGCTCAATGGCTTAATCCTAAAAAATTGGTTACAAGATCTCACTTTACAACTTTGGATGATGCTACTAGGTCTTGCTATCATTTGTTGCTGGGATTTTGTTTGTTTGTTTTTGCAGTCCCGAATGCCCTCTGCCGCCTGTTCTGGAGGATCCTGCACACAGAAGCTATGCTTGCCTTTCACCTTTCACTGCAATTTCCTCCACCTGTAGAAGAATGTCCTCCCAAACCTATTGAAGATTTGGACTCCTAATAGTTCAAAAAAAGAAAGGGAAATCTAAAAGCCCTGAATAGAAATTTAGAACAGTGACAGAGTTCAGTGCCCTGAGGCAAAGGCCACAATGACTTTTTATTGACAGAAGTAGTGAAAGCAGGACTGTGCTGAATGCAGCAAAACAGGGATAGAATTAGCAATTCTGATTAATCAATAGGTGGGGACATTTGAGCTAATTTGCTTGTCCTTTATTTTGCTCTAAAAAAGTTCCCTTTCCTGACTTTTTCATTCTCTTCTCATTTTCTTCTCTGCTTTCTGACTTCCTCATTCTTGTCCCTGCTTCTATTTGGTGTGTGTCAATAAATACCCATAAGGACTAGGGATCAGGGTCAGGATTATGAGGTGGTCTCCCCTAGGTAGCTCAGTGCATGCCATGTGGTCTCAAAGTAATCACTGTCTCCAGAACACCATTCAACTTGATGAATGAACTGTCATGAGTAATCATGCTATTCTAGTTTTCTTTATCTTGATGATAAAGACTTCAGAGAAGAACTGTGCTGTTGTCTTGATCTATCTGGTTGGACCACTAGTTCAGAGATATTTAATGCTCTTAATAAATACTTTAAAGCAGAGGTCTTGGATTGGGGTAAGAGTATTAGAGTATGCACAGATGGTGCTGTGAGCATGATTGGACATCACTTAAGGAGTAGTTTAGTCGTGAAAATAAAGAATGTTGCACATTCAAAAAAATTGTCCACACATTATATGATTCACCAACATTTAGTTGCAAATAAATTATTTCCTGAATTGAAAACAGTGATGAATGATTCAGCAAAGATCCTTAATGATATTCATAGTTGAGGTTTGAACTCCAAACTGCTCACAACTCTATGTGAAATTATAGATTCATAACCCTAATATCTTTTCTCTATATGAAGCTGAGGTGGTTCTGAAGTAGAATGGTTCTTTCATGGCTTTTTGAGATGAGAAAAGAAGTGAAACAGGTTTTGGAAATGCGAATATCTGCATTAGCAAAGCTTTGTTAACTGAAGGATGGATGGTTAAGCTTGAATATATGAGAGATAAAACCTCTTAAAGGAACTAAATATTTCTCTTCAGGGGCTTAATACAAACATTTTTACACTAAAAAATAAGACAATACAGTCAAAAGAAACTTGTTCTTTGGGAAACTCACATACAGGAAGAAGATGTAGAAATGTTTCTACTTTTACAAGTGTTGGGTAGATAGAATATATTATGCTCACTTTGTTAAAGATGGTGCTGCCCATGTGGAGGCCTGTTGCCCAGGTGATGATATTAGATGCCCTTCCTGCTTGGAAATGGGCGTGATTATGTTAATATGTATTGGGGGATGGGCAAAAGGTTTTAAAAGGAAGAGAGATCAAGTTGTTTCGGTAGAAGAGTGATTACCTTCTAGGAGGACCCCATGTATAGGAGAGCAGATTAAGGCCACATGGAGGAGAGAAGAAGCAGCCAAAATGGTGGAGTGCAGAGAGAGAAGCCAGTTTGGGAAGAGTTTTTGCAGAGAGAGGGAGATGGGAAACAGAAGTGAATAAGTCTGGTGAGCTAGAAACCTTTGATTCTAGGAAACTCGGATAAGTCAGTAGCTTTGTGAGCACTGAATGAGTGGGTTTTGGAGCCCAGTGTGTGTTTTTATTTGCCCACCAGGTGCAAGCTAGCATTAAACATGATGGCCCATCAGATTTTGGCTTCGTTGTTTCATTACTGTCTATTGGAATCAAATGCGAACCTGCATGGGCCAGGTGGCTGTGATGGTGGCCGTGGCTACTGGCTTTACAACAAGACTTTTTGATTGCTGCAGACATCAAACAAAAATTCATAGTTAATATAGTAAGTCAACATTTAAGAGCATTAGTTCAAAATTTTGACAATTATAACCCTGAAAATAGGATCTCTGTAAAAGTAACTTCTGGATCAATAATCCATTCATGGAAGATATCAACTCCTTCTCCCTTAATTATTGTGAAAAAGAAAAACTAATAGATTAATCTTTGATGTCTCTCTCATGTCCAAACAAAATACAAGTCTTGTCACAATTTTGAATATCACTGGAAGAAGAATTTACATCCCTTAGTTACAAAGATATTGAATTTTTAATTGTATTTTTTATTACCTACTTGTGTGAGAAGACTTTTTTGGCCCCATCACTAATAAAAACCAAATGGAGAAACCGAATGGATGTCAATAAAGCACTTTGTCTCTCAGAAATAAGACCACAGCCTCAGTTATCAAGTGTTCTTGCAAAGAAGCAACATCACACTTTGTACTAGCTTTGCCTGAATCAAATATTGCTCTCTAGAAATGTCAGTTGCATTATATTGAAATTTTATTTTCACTGTTCAACTGGTTATTTCATAGAATTTTCATTTTATAACATTATAATTAAAAGATAATGCACAAAGTGTTAATAATGATTCTAATTTCTGCCTTAAAAGTTCCTGAAATAATTTTCTAATTTTCACAGGTCTTTAAGCGTATAAACTTTTGCAGACGTCTTCAAACTTTTTATAAAACCAGCCCACTTTTGCAGTGCTGGTCTACCTGGTCCCTACTGCCCAATACTGGGCGTTCCAGCTTTCATGGTGGGTCAATCGCGGTGCTGTTTGGTTGCTCCACTACTGCCCATCATGAAAGCTGGAACGCCTACTAGTGGGAGGTACGGACCAGGTTGACCAGCACTGCAAAAGTGGGCCGTTTTTATAAAAAATTTGAAGAAGTTTGCAAAGGTTAAAAACAAGTGCATTTAACTATGTTGCAGGAGGTAATCAGATTTTGATCATAGGTTGACCTATTACTTTCACCTGCGTAATTGGAGATTTCTCAACCATACCTTCTCCTTCTACTGTAAGTTTTGATTACCATTTCCACAGTAGGAGCCATTTCAAGGAAGCAGCCTTGAGAGAGTCAGGCATAGTTGAGACCATCTGAAACAAATTTGTGGATGAACCCTTTTAAGATCTTTGTACAGACTTTTGAGAGTCTGGTGGACTGGTGCAGAGATCTAATTGTCTTGTGGCTGCCCAAGACAAGCCTCATAGGTAAGTTCCCATGTTTATTAAATTTACCAATTACCAATCTAGTGTTGTCTACCTCTACAGTCTCTGGCTGCCCTCTGCATTTGGGGGACAGTTTGTGAAAAAAATTATAAATTTTCCCAGAAATGTGTTGTAGATCTTAAAGCCATTTTAATGTTATGATAAGTAGCATAAAACCAAGATGAAGCAGTACTAAAAATTGTGACATAATTTTTTGCAGCTAGTCACTTTGGAGTTTAAAAGTTTTAAAATTATTTTGTTGTGGTTTCTAGGACAGAAATTCTTTTTTTACAACAGGGTCCACATTTCTGTATGTAATAGTCTTTTTTTAATGTCTAACTTTGGCTTTAAGTACCTGTTAAACCTCTTTTGTATTTCTGAATCCCTTTAACACTTTTTAGCTTGGGGTTCCTCTCCTGGGTGAACCTATTGTAGCCAAAAGTCCTTAGAAGACTCAGTTTGGTAATAAGTGGTGTGCAAGCACTTTGTTTACAAACACACCCTCAGAAACAAAGAATAAGGAAAATATAAGAACGAAAGAGGAAAAATAGGAAAATAAATAAAGGGAAGTAAGTTACAGCCCTGAAAAAAGCATAGCTGATCATTTAGTCTAGAGGTAAGTGTTCTAAAAGGCAGTATAAACTATTGTTTCTTTTTCTTTGAACAAACCATCTTGGGAGAGGAAGGAATTGTTGCTGTGGCTTTGCCAGTCAGATTTCAGAAGCAAATCAAGTGCAAGAACCTGAAGTGCCACGATATTAGTGAGTACAGTGACCATTTTTGGTCTAATGTGACTTCTGGTTTCTTCACTAATATGTTGCCTGCTTTGATCTCTTAATCACTCTTAATCCACTACCTAAAGTATAAAATAGGACAGCATGCTTAATATTTTTGGATTTTTTTCCTTAGGTAATATACATGTGCTGACATACGTAAATTGTCATGTCCTGAAGCAGAAATTATTTGTCATATATTTTATGGGGGGTATAAAAAATGCTTTAACACATAGTTTATTAAAAATTTTTGAGAATATTTTATAGAAGATTCATTTTTTCGTGTTTTTATAGAAATTTAGTCACCAGTGTGACAACAATACTGTCCTAGGAAATAATAACAATATTCTTTTCTTATGTTGTGATTGTAGAGTTGAACTGATGAAATGTGAAATTTATTGAATTAAATAATAAAGCATTTATTTAGATTATTATATTATCTTTTGATAATAATAATTCTGACATCTCTTGTTAGTGATACCTAATGGTTTTAGATTCTAAAGAAACTTTATAATTTAAGAAGTCATTATATTAGTGGCTGAGAAATGACTGATGCAGCACACAACACAAATGGTTAGTAAACAGAAAACTTTATTTTATTCTTCACGTAGCAATGGTGTAGAGTGGTTATTTAGTTATTATTAATATTATTAGAAACAATCTTTTTCTCTCTCCCATTAAATCAATGCATACTTCTAAGTTGGCATCTAATTCCTCCAAGGAAAAGGGAGTATGTACCTTTTTCTATAGTTTAGCAGATGCTATGTGGAAGATTAATTACTTCTCTATTCCTTAGAGAAATTTTGAGGAACAAAGTTTTAATGATAATAATTATACCATAAAATTAATAAATAATAAAGGGCAAAATATCTGTCCAAAAGTAAATTGGTAATAAGTATTCTCTACTTCTATTTCTAAGTTTTCTGAGTGCTGGTTTATGAGATCAATCATAAATGTAATTTGTACTATAGTATTTAGGATATTTGTTTTATCTATTTCCTCATGACATTTAAAAATATATAATGTGGTACCAACTTTCTCTTTCTTTTTTTTTTCTTTAGTGCAAGAAAGCGATAGTCAGGGACAGACAGACAGGAAGGGAAAGACATGACAATCATCAACTCATAGTTGTGTCAATTTAGTTGTTCATTGATTTCTTTCTCATATGTGTCTTGATTGGAGGGCTCCAGATGAGCCAGTGACCCCTTGCTTAAGCCAGTGACCTTGGGTTTCAAGCCAGCAACTATGGGGTCATGTCTATCATTCCATACTCAAGCCAGTGACCCCACACTCAAGCTGATGACATTGAGGTTTTGAACCTTCGTCCTCAGCCTCCCAGGTCAACACTCTCACCACTGAGCCACTACCTGGTCAGGCAAAATAATTTTCTTATAAATGCATATTTTTAATAGTTTTATTTAGACAATTAATTTTAACGAGGTGCCATTGGTCAACTGTAGCACATAGATTTAGAGAAAACATCTCCAGATGATTTTGACATTTGATAATGTTGTACATCCATCACCCAAAGTCAAATCATCCTCCATCACCCTTCATTTGGTTTTCTTTATGTCCCCCTTCCCTTCCCCTCCCCCCAATCCCTCCTTCTCCTCCCTTTCCCTCCCCCTGGTAACCACTACACTCTTATCTATGACCATGAGTTTTAATTCTTTGTCACATCTATGTATGGAATCATACAGTTCTTAGCTTTTCTGATTTACCTATTTCACTCAGTATAGTATAATGTTATCAAGGTCCATTCATGTTGTCATAAATGATCCTATGTCATTATTTCTTATGGCTGAGTAATATTTCATAGTATATAAGTACCACATCTTCTTTATCCAATCTTCTACTGATGCGTTTTTGGTTGTTTTCATGTCTTGGCCACCGTGAACAATGCTGCGATGAACATGGGCTGCATGTGTCTTTACATATCAATGTTTTTGAGTTTGGGGGGGTATATTCCCAGTAAAGGGATTGCTGGGTCATATGGTCGTTCTATTCTTAATTTTTTGAGGAACCATAATACTTTCTTTCATAATGGTTGTACTACTTTACATTCCCACCAACAGTAAATGAGGGTTCCTTTTTCTCCACAGCCTCTCCAACAATTATTATCTGTCTTATTGATAATAGCTAATCTAACAGGTGTGAGGTGGTATCTCGTAGTGTTGATTTGCATTTCTCTAATAGCTAGTGAAGATGAGCATTTTTAAAATTTATATATTGACCATTTGTATTTCTTCTTGACAGAAGTGTCTGTTATGTCTTCCTCCCATTTTTATTGGCTTGTTTGTTGAGTTTTGTGAGTTCTTTATATATTTTGTATATTAGCCCCTTATCTGAGCTGTTGTTTGAAAATATCATTTCCCATTTAGTTGGCTCTCTGTTTATTTTGTTGCCAATTTTTTTTGCTGTGCATAAGCTTCTAAGTCTGATATAGTCCCATTCATTTATCTTTGCCTTCACTTCCCTTGCTTTTGGAGTCAAATTTATAAAATGTTCTCTATGGCCAAGGTACATGAATTTAGTACCTATGTTTTCTTCTATGTATTTTATTGTTTCAGATTTTATATTTAGGTCTTTGATCCATTTACAATTAATTTTTGTACAAGGAGATACACCGTAGACAAGTTTCATTCTTTTGCACGTGGCTTTCCAGTTTTCCCAGCACCATTTATTGAAGAGGCTTTCTTTTTGCAATTGTGTGCTTTTGGTTTTTTTTATCAAAGATGATTTGACCATATATATGTGATTTTATTTCTGGGCTCTCTATTCTGTTCCATTGATCTGTGTGTCTATTTTTCTGCCAATACCGTGCTGTTTTGATTATCATGGCTCTGTAGTATAATTTGAAATCAGGTATTGTAATGCCCCAGCTTCATTATTTTCCCTTAGGATTACTTTGGCTATTCGGTTTTTTTATGGTTCCATATAAACCTTATGATTTTGTTTCATTTCTTTAAAAAATTACATCGAAATTTTGATGGGAATTGGATTAAATTTATATATTGCTTTGGGTAAATTGGTCATTTTAATTATATTTATTTTTCCTATCCATGAACAAGGAATATTTTTCCATTTTATTACATCTTTTTCTATTTCCTTTAAACAATGATTTGTAGTTTTTATTATATTTGTAGGTCCTTCACATTTTTTGTTATGTTTATACATAGGTATTTTATTTTATTTTTTGTTGCAACCTTAAAAGGGATTATTTTATTGAGTTCATTTTCTGAAGTTTCATTGTTGGTTTATAAGAAAGCAATTGACTTCTGTATGTTTTATATCCTGCAATCTTACTGTATTGATTTATTGTTTCTAATACAGTATTTTTTTGGTGGAGTCTTTGGTGATTTCTATATACAGTATCATAACATCTGCAAAAAGTGAAACCTTTACTTCTTCTTTCCCAATATGAATGCCTTCTATTTCTTTCTCTTGTCTGATTGCTCTGGCTAGAACTTTCAGCAGTACTTTGAATAGGAGTAAAGAGAGTGAGCAGCCTTGTCTTGTTCCTGATTTTAGAGGAATAGTTTTCAGTTTTTTGCCATTTAATATGATGTTAGCTGATGGTTTGTCATAAATAGCCTTTATTATGTTGAAATATTTTTCTTTTATACCCATTTTGTTGAGTGTTTTAAACATAAAATGATGTATTTTATCAAATGCCTTTCCTGTATCTAAATGCCTTTTCTGTATCTATTGATAGGATCATGTGGTTTAGATTCTTTGTTTTGTTGATATGATGTATTTCATTAATTGTTTTATGTGTATTGAATCATCCTTGTGATTCTGGGAAGAATTCCACTTGTTCATGGTGAATTATTTTTTAAATTTTTTGTTGTATTTGGTTTTCTAGTATTTTAAGATTTTTGCATCTGTATTCATTAGAGATATTGGTTTGTAGTTTTCTTTTTTGTGTGTTTTTCTTGCCAGGTTATGGTATGAGGGATATGTTGGCCTCATAAAATGTGTTTGGAAGTATTGCTTCTTCTTCAATTTTTTGGAAGACTTTGCATAGAATAGGAACCAAGTCTTCTGTGAACATTTGATAGAATTCACTAGTATAGCCATCTGGCTCTGGACTTTTATTTTTTGGGGAGGTTTTTGATAGTTGTTTCTATTTTCTCCTACTTATGGGTCTGTTTAGGCTTTCTACTTCTTCATGACTCAGTTTAGGAAGATTATATTGTTCTAGAAATTTATCCATTTCTTCTAGATTGTTAAATTTGATAGCATATAGTTTTTCATAGTATTCTACAGTAATCCTTTGTATATTTATAATATCTGTGGTAATTTCTCCTCTTTCACTTTGGATTTTGTTTATATGAGTCCTTTCTCTGTTTTCCTTAGTGAGTCTTGCCAAGGGTTTGGCAATTCTGTTGATCTTTGCAAAGAACCAGCTCCTTGTTTTATTGATTTTTTTCTATAGTTTTTCTGCTCTCTATTTTATTTATTCCTGCTCTGATTTTCATTATTTCCTTTCTTCTGCTGGTTTGGGTTGCCTTTGTTCTTCTTTTCCTAGTTCCTTAAGATGTGAAGTTAAGTTGTTTACTTGGGCTCTTTTTGTTTGTTCAAATAGGCCTGTAGTGATATGAACTTTCCTCTTATCACTGCTTTTGCTGCATCCCAGAGATCCTGAAATGTCGTGTTGTCATTTTTGTTTGTCTGTATATATCTTTTGATCTCTGCTTTTATCTTTTTTGACCCAGTTATTTTTAGATGTATGTTGTTTAATTTCCACATTTTTGTGGGTTTGTTTACTACTTTTTTGCAGTTGAATTATAGTTTCAAAGCTTTATGGTCAGAGAATATACTTGATATAATTTCAGTCTTTCTGAATTTGTTGATGTTAGTTTTGTTTTCCAACATATGGTCAATTCTTGAGAATATATCATGTATCCTGGATAAAAATGTATACTCTGATGTTTTGGGATGATATTTCCTGTAAATGTCTATCATATCCAATTGTTCCAGTGTTTTGTTTAAGGCCAATGTTTCTTTATTAGTTTTCAGTTTGCATGAAAGATCTAGTGCAGAGGTCCCCAAACTACGGCCTGCAGGCCAAATTGCAGCCATCTGAGGCCATTTATCAGGCCTCCACCGCACTTCAGAAGGAGCATCTCTTTCATTGGTGGTCAGTGTATGGAGTATTGTATGTGGCGGCCCTCCAACGGTCTTATGGACAGTGAACTGGCCCCCTGTGTAAAATGTTTGGAGACCCCTGATCTAGTGCCATCAGTGGTGTATTGTGGTCTTCAAGTATGATTGTATTTTTGTTGGTTTTTATTTTTAGATCAGTTAGTAGATGTCTTAGATACGTTGGTGCTCCTTGGTTTGGTGCATATATATTAAGAAGTGTTATGTCTTTTTGATTGAATGATCCTTTTATCATTATGAATTGACCATCTTTTCCTCTGATTACTTTTATTGTCTTGTAGTCACATCGTTAGATAAGAATATACCTACACCTGCTTTTCGTTGGATATTATTTGCTTGGAGAATCATTTTCCAGTCTTTCACTTTGAGTCTGTGTTTATCATTGTAGCTTAGATGTGTTTATTGAAGGCAGCACACAGTTAAATTTATTTTTTTGATCCATTCTGCTTCTCTGTGTCTTTTTATTGGTAAGTTCAATTCATTTATGTTTAATGTAATTATTGACACTTGAGGGTTTCCTATTGCCATTTTATATAATACTTCTTAATAGCTGTATTTTTGGTTTGGTTCTTCTCTTTTGTTCTTCTGTAATTTGTTTTTATTTGGTTGTATTCCATACTTCTTTCCTCTCTTTCTTCTTTTTATAGCCATGTGTTTCAGTAGTGGTATTTTCAGTGGTAGTAATCATTAGGTACTTAAAAGAATATAAATCATATTCATTGTAGTCTATTATTTCATGAGTACTTCTGCACTCCATCCTCCTATGTTACTGCTAATTTTTGTCTTCTCCCCTTTTTTTTGTTGTTGTTGTCACAAATTATTCTTGTTTTCATTGTGCTCTTTTTGAAGCTTTTACTTGTGATTTTGTTTTGTTTTGTTCTTTGTATCTGGTTGGATAACCCCCTTTAATATTCCTGAAGTAGGGGTTTTCTGGCGATAAATTTTCTCATCTTCTCTATATATGTGAATGTTGTTATTTCCCCTTCATATTTGAAGAAAAACTTTGATAGATATAATATTCTTGGCTGGAAGTTTCTCTTGTTCAGTATTTTAAATATTGGGTTCACTCTCTTTTCATTTACAGAGTTTCTGCTGAGAAATCTGATGATAATATAATGGGCATTCCTTTATATTTTGTGGTCTTCTTTTCCCAGGCTGCCTTGAAGATTTTTTGTCATTAATTTGTGATAATTTCCTTACAATATGCCTTGGAGTAGGTCTGTTTGGGTTAAGGTAATTCGGTGTTCTTGGATTCGAGGATCTAATTCTTTCTACAAGCTTGGGAAGTTATCATCTATTATTTGTTTGAATATATTCTCCATTCTTTTTTCTCTCTCTTCTCCATATGATATACCCATTATTTTTATGTTGCTCTTTCTGATGGAGTCAGACAATTCTTGTAGGGCTTTCTCATTTTTTTTTTAAAATTCATGAGTCTCTCTCTTCTTCTCTCTGTAATATCTCTAGTTTCCTGTCTTCTATGTCACTAATTTTTTCTTCTATCTGGCCTGTTCTATTAGCTAAACTTGCCACCTCATTTTTCAGTTCACATATTGAGGTTTTATTGTCTCTGTTTGGTTCCTTTTTATAGTTTCAATTTCTTTGATGAAGTATTCTTTTTGTTCATTAAATTGTTTTTTGAGCTCACTAAATAGCCCTTCAGAGCTTTCTTGTATTTCACTGAGTATTTTTAGAACTTCCATTTTGAATTTCATGTTATTTAGCTCCAAGGTTTCTACATATTTAAACATTTTTTCTAGAGATTTTTCATCATCTATCTGAGCTATGTCTCTGTCTTTTGTATCCATAATATTTTATTTCTTTTACCTTAATGGTATTTGAGAGTGGTATTGTTAATTACATTAATAAAAAAGTAAAATAAAGTTGAAAAAATACAGTGAATAATAAAAATTCTATAATGATAAGTGGAACAAAAACTACAGAGAAAAAGGAGTAAGAACTGAGGAGAGATTACAAAATAAAGAAAAAAAAATGAAGTAAAACACTAGCAAAGTGCCACAAAGAAATATATAAGTTCAAAATATAATAAAATGATAATAAATGATCAGATGAAAAATGTTACAACTATGGATAATGTACTTCAAAAGGAAAATAATAAAAAAGAGGAAAAAGAAGTAAAAATGACAAAAATTACAAAAAGCATTAAAGAAATGTAATTTTTTCTGGTTTTGAAAGGTAGCTTCTTCCTTTTTTGGCAGGTGGTGCTGTACTATGAGTTTTGCCTCTGTGGGGCTCTTGGACAGGGGTCTCCTGGTGTATCACTGTGGCAATGACGTAGGCTGGGCCTCAGTCCCATTGGCAGGCTGGGCTTGTTAGGGCTTTGCAATTATATGGCTCTAGTAATGGGAGTCTCAGTTTTCCAGGCACCTCTCCACATGTCCCTCCCACTGCAGCTAGTATCCTGGAGACTTAGCTGTGGGGTTCAACTCAGATACTGTCCTTGCAGTAAGTGACTCTATGCACAGCCAGGTTCCCCTTCCAGCGCCACTCAAACACAATTCTGGGGAAGGCAGTGGACACCAGAGCCACCAGTGCAAGCAGGCAGGGTAGGGGGGTAGGGCACAGACTAAGGGACAAGTTTCTTTTTATTACACACAGGCAAAATTCTATGGGCCAATGGGCATATCTGTCATGCCTCAGCATGCCATGGTTTTAATCTCTACTGGCTTTTTCCACTTGAACTGCTTGGTAGCCTGGGCCAGGCCACATGTATGTCCAGCTCCCACATTGCACACAGACGGTTGCAGCCACCATTCAGGCACCCAGCACAGGCATTCTCAGGCCAAGCGTCTTGTCCTATGTGCGTGCCCAGTACTGGAGATTATGGAGCTGGGACTGCCCAAAGATGCTGGTGCTCATGCAGGTGCCCAACGTTGTTAATCTCGGGATAAGCACCTCGGCCTGCATGCGTGTCTGCTCACTCCCCATGCTGGCATTGCACCCATGACCATGGAGCTGGGAATATACAAAGATGCTGGCACCGGCCCATGAGGGCACCCTGTGCTGGTAATTTTAGGTGGATTCCTCCACCCATGTGCCCGCTCAGTGTCTGTGATCTCAGACAGAGCCGGTGTTTTCTTTCCTTTGTTTGGGTGCCCCCCCCCCAACTCAGCTCCATCCGTATTAGTTCAGCCTCTCCTCTTCACTGGATCCAAACAAAAGTTTCCCTACCTCAGATCAGGGCAGAAAGCAAAGTGCGCGGTCCTCCATCTTATATATTCAGCCACTTTTTCACCCAGTCATATCTTTTTCTGGTATGTGTAAATTTTGGTTTTTCCTAAGATTTCTTACTCTGTGTTTAGTTGTTGAATTTGTTGAAATTTCAAGGAGAGAGATTGGGAGAATGTCTCATGCTGTTGGTTCTCTGATGTCACTCCATAAATGCACATTTTTAATGGAACAAATCATGAAGACTCAAAAGAGAAAAAAATTACAAAAGAGCACAAATGGCCTCTAAGCAGGGAGAAATATGCTCTGTATTACTTGTAATTGAATGAGAAATGGCCAAAAATAATTCAGTCTCAAATAGACCAAAAAATGCTCTATTTTTTTGTATTGAAAGAGCTTTCGTGATTCGATATGTAGAAATGAAATCTACAAACTGTGCTAATGATAATAAAAATTATTTTAGCATTTTAGAAAAAATTTCCAGCACATACTTTTTAAAAATCTTAAATTTGTGTCACTTTTTATTTTAATAGAAATTAATTATGCATTACAATTTTAAATACTAGAATATTAGTTATTTTAAAAAAAGATAATAGCAAATTTTTCAGAGACCATTAAAATTTGGAGTAGCAATAGAAAATGAATAATTAGGTCTACCTCATATAATGTAATACAGCTTCCCCCCACTATTTGAAAGTAGAGCATTTCTATGAACAGTTGCAAGCTGAAATGGCATGAAGCAAAGAAACAATTAGTTGAATGTTATTTTCCCTTTTCACCTTTTTGCATAAAAGTTAACATTTGAATTTTTTTTGTGAGTGAAAACAGGTACTAATTAATGTATGTCATTCATAAAAGCAAAGCGGTGTAATGCAAACTTTCAAAAAGTAGAGAATACATACATGTACTGTAATATCAAAATGAGTTTTGTAGTAGAATAGATAGTAAAATAAAAGTATATTTATGGTATAATTATAGCAAGAAGAGAAGATTAAAATTCTAAATACAGTCATCCCTCACCACATTGTGGTTCACTTTTTGCAGTCTCACTGTATTGTGGATTTTAAAATTGTATGTATTTAATTTTGTATTGTGGATTTTTTGTTATATCCTGGGATTTTGTGGTATATAAGTATTTTTATATATTTATTATTTTAACTATTTTTGCTGTAAAATAAACATTTCTAGCCTAAAAAAATTGAAAATAATATAAAAAATTAATTAAAACATTTTATTATTGATTAAAATAATATTATTATTAATTAAAATATTAATTAAAACAATTAATATGTTTTATGAGTATCAAATTGAAATAAAGCCTTAAAATATAAATAAATAATCAAATAAATATAAGGCTGCTACTTCACAAATTTTCGCCTATCACAGGGTTCCTGGAACCTAACCCCCACGTTACACAAGGGACCACTGTATTATCATTCTTGATTTCAAAGTTACATACAAAAATTCCCATATTAATTAATTTGTAAATTCATTAAGTAAACAATTATTTTTAGCAACCTATTATATGCAAATTATTCTTAAATGATAAAATTATGTATTTTGGGTTATCAACATTTTCTAAATGCTCTATAATAAACATGAGTTTTGTCTTATTTTTTAATAGAGAACCAGTATTGAATCAAAAGAATAAATTTGAAGTGATTATAGTTGTTTATGTATAGCATCTTACATTTGAATCTGGATTTATTCTGTGATTTTCTTTTACCAATAGAATGTTGTGGAAGTGATGCTGTGTGATATCAGAATCAATTTCACAAGAAGCTTGTAACTTCTCTCTGAGACACTTGGGTCTCTAGTTTGGACTTTCCCTTGTGAAATGCTCTTTTTTGGAATCTAGTGTCCTTGCTGTGAAAAACCCATTTCACATGGAATGGCCAAGTGTAGGCATTCTGATGTTAGCCCCAGTTCAATGGTAGGCCAAAAGCCAACTTCAGCTATCAACTGAGCTAAAATGACATAATGGACCCCCCCAAAGAACTACCTGGCTGAAATCAGTCAACCCACAAAACCATGAGGTATATATAAATACACTCTGCTTTAAAACACTAAAATTTGGGGTGGTTTTTACTCACTAACTAAGACAGAAAACTTCTTGACCTGAAATACTTATGAAGTCCTTTGTGAATTAATGTGATCTGTCTTCTGATTGCCTTTTAAAATACATCTACCATTGCTTCTTTCTTACAGAGCTCTAGTTCTGTTTTGATTCACACTGATATGTGCTTTCCACATGTATAAAATGCTTTTTCCATGTCTCCCTCTTTCCTTACCTTCATACAGGGTATCTATATCTACTATCAAATATTCTGTAGGACTTAGACATGTTCAGAACTACCGAAGGACAGTTTTTATATGAAGCAGAGAAGAACAAACTTTTGAAGTTTATTCTGATCTAGATACTTCCTTTGGCTTTCTTTTTGAGTACTATGTGGGAGAAGTTTCTCCTCTCTTCTCCTTTTTTTTTCCCCTTAAGTGAGAAGCAGGGAGGAAGAAAAAGCAGAGAGACAGACTCCCACATGCGCCCAGGGGATGCTTTGCCCAGCTAGGGCTGTTGCTCCATTGCTCGGCAACCGAGCTACTTTAGCACCTGAGGTGAGACCATAGAGCCATCCTCAGCTCAGTGCCCAGGGTTAACTTGCTACAACTGAGCCATAGCTATGGGTGGGGAAGAGAGCATTAGAGAGGGAGAAGGGGAAGGGTGGAGAAACAGATGGTTGCTTCTCCTGTGTGTCCCAATAGGAAATAGAACTTGAGAATAGATCCATATGCTGGGCTGATGTTCTACCACTGAGTCAACTGGCCAGGGCTTCTCCACTGTTCTATTTCCCAGACTGTCTTATCTAGTTTTACAGAAGTAAAAACCAAACCTTACAATTGTGCATCTAAGAGAAGAATCTTTGTATTTTATTTTTCCACATTTAATTTTTTTCTACTTCAGTGTAAGTTGAGGAAATACAGTGGCACCTTGAGATACAAGCAGACCAACATACAAATTTTTTTAAGATACTTAAGCAGAAATTAGTATTTTTAATCAGTAAAACTACATTGTACATAAATTATTTCAACTTTATATAGGCTGTGTATTTATCATATCATCTCTGCTTTTTCTGTTAGTGTTATTTTAGGTCTTATTTGTTATTTGATATAATTTATAGGTTAATTTTAATATGATTTTTATGTCTTGGAATGTTCAAAATCTTTTTCATATAAATGAATGGTAATTGCTTCTTTGCTTTCTGCTATTCTGGCTTACCAAAGTTTTTATAAGAAAAGTCTACTTTTGGGGCCTGACCAATCGGTGGCACGGTGGCTAGAGTGTCATACTGGGACATGGAGGACCCAGGTTCAAAACCCCGAGGTCACTGTCTTCAGTGCAGGTTCATCTGGCTTGAGCATGGGCTCACTAGCTTGAGCGAGGGGTCACTCACTGGCTTGAGCTTGGGATCATAGACATGACCCCGTGGTAACTATCATCTTTAAGTTTTTTTTCTTTTTTATTCTAAAGAGAGATATTATAGAAGAAAAAAGATTATGAAACATTCATCTAATTGGAATATCAAGGCCCAGAATATTTAGAAGGTCTTGGGATATATGGAAAGAGATTTAATAGAAGTAAGGTCATAGAATAAAGGATTACTTTTCAAGAAAATTTTAATTTAAAACATATTAAGGCTAGCCTGACCAGGCAGTGGCGAAGTGGATAGAGCATTGGAGTGGGATGCGGAAGATCCAGGTTCGAGACGCTGAGGTCACCAGCTTGAGCACAGGCCCATCTGTCTTGAGCCAAAGCTCGCCAGCTTGGACCCAAGGCCCCTGGCTCCACCAAGGGGTGGCTCGGTCTGCTGAAGGCCCATGGTCAAGGAACATGTGATAAAGCAATCAATGAACAACTGAGGTGTCACAACGGCAATGAAGAACTAATAATTGATGCTTCCCACCTCTCTCCATTCCTGTCTGTTTGTCCCTATCTATCCGTCTCTCTGACTCTCACTCTGTCCCTGTAAAAAAATAAAATAAAAAACATATTAAGGCTAAACTACTTTTGAATATCAGTGACTAATGTTGCAGTTGATACATAGTTAGAAAATAGTAATTTTAAAATGCAACTTAATATTTGATTCATAAGCCACTTTAGCTAATGTTTGTTTATCAGCTACATGGTGTTCAGTGAACAGCTGTACAGGAATAATTAAAATTCAGAAACCAACACTACTCTCACCATGCGTGATATAATAGATGGAAAGAAGAGGGAATAATCCAAATGAACCAGATAATGTGAAACAGCAAAAACTCACTGAGAAGTGTTTTAATTAAAAGCCACTTAATTATTATAATCAGATTCTAAATAATTTCATAAATAAATAACCGTGAATTCAGTTATTTTGGTCAATACATTAAGTAATCAAATAAATTTATAGTAAAAGTAAATATTGCAAATTTCCACATGGTTATAATTTCAAAACCATGGTTCCCTAATGTTTAATATTTTGTTTTTTATTTTAAAATTGTTTACATTTATATATAAGCCACATATCCAGCAATATACTTGAATACAGTATGCTATATAAAATAATTATATATGTTTATTTGTTATTTTAGAGTGTTAGTGCAATATTGTAAAGATTTCTTTCTTTTTTTATTATTATTATTAATTTTAATGGGGTGACACCAATAAATCAGGGTACATATATACAACGAAAACATCTCCAGGTTATCTTATCATTCAATTCTGTTGCATACCCGTCACCCAAAGTCAAATTGTCCTCTGTCACCTTCTATCTGGTTTTCCCTGTGCCCCTCCCCTCCTCCCTATCTCACCCTCCCCTCCCTCCTCCCACCCCATAACCACCACTCTCTTGTCCATGTCCCATAGTCTCAATTTATGTCCCACCTATGTCTGAAATCATGCTGTTCTCAGTCTTCCTTTTCTGTTTTACTTATATCACTCCGTATAATGTTATCAAGGTCCATCCATTTTGTTATAAATGATCCGATGTCATCATTTCTTATGGCAGAGTAGTATTCCATAATATATATGTACCAAAGCTTTTTAATCCACTCGTACTCTGACGGACACTTGGACTGTATCCAGATCTTCACTATTGTGAACTATGCTGCCACGAACATGGGGCGCATTTCTTCTTTTCGATCACTGCTATGGTGTTCTTAGGGTATATTCCTAAAAGTGGGATAGCTGGGTCAAAAGGCAGTTCGACTTTTAATTTTTTGAAGAATCTCCAAACTGTTTTCCACAGTGGCTGCAGAAGGGTTCCCTTTTCTCCACATCCTCGCCAGCACTTATTCTGTGTTGTTTTGCTGATGAGTTCCATTCTGACTGTTGTGAGGTGATATCTCATTGTCGTTTTATTTTGCATTTCTCTAATGATTATTGATGTTGAGCATTTTTTCATATGCCTATTGGCCATCTGTATGTCCTCTTTGGAGAAATTTCTATTCGTTTCTTTTGCCCATTTTTTGATTGGATTGTTTGTCTTCCTAGTGTTGAGTTTTATAAGTTCTTTATAAATTTTGGTTATTAACCCCTTATTCAGACGTGTTGTCAAATATGTTCTCCCATTGTATGGTTTGTCTTTTTATTCTGTTCTTATTGTCTTTAGCTGTGCAAAAACTTTTTAGTTTGATATAGTCCCATTTGTTTATCTTGCCTTTTATTTCATTTGCCCGTGGAGATAAATCGGCAAATATATTGCTGCTACAGATGTCGGAGAGCTTGCTGTCTATGTTTTCTTCTAAGATGCTTATGGTTTCAGGACTTACGTTTAAGTCTTTTATCCATTTTGAGTTTGTTTTTGTGAATGGTGCAAGTTGATAGTCTAGTTTCATTTTTTTACAGGTAGATGTCCAATTTTCCCAAAACCATTTGTTAAATAGGCTGTCTTTACTCCATTGTATGTTCTTTCCTCCTTTGTCAAATATCAGTTGTCCATAGAGGTGTGGGTTTATTTCTGGGTTCTCTGTTCTGTTCCATTGATCTATGTGCTTCTTCTGATGCCAGTACCAGGCTATCTTGAGTATAATAGCCTAGTAGTAAACCTTGATCCGGAAGAGTGATACCTCCTGCTTTATTTATTGTTTTTAAGATTGCTGAGGCTATTCGTGTTTTTTTGGTTCCATATAAATTTTTGGAATATGTGTTCTATATCTTTGAAGTATGTCATTGGTATTTTAATTGGTACTGCATTGAATTTATAAATTGATTTGGGTTATATAGACATTTTAATGATGTTTATTCTTCCTAGCCATGAGCACAGTATATGCTTCCACTTGTTTGTATCTTCCTTGATTTCTTTTATCAATGTGTTATAAATTTTCGAGTACAAGTCCATAACCTCCTTGGTTAAATATACTCCTAAGTACTTTTTTTTTGGCTGCAAAGTGAAGGGGATTGTTTCCTTAATTTCTTTTGCTGACAGTTCATTGTTGGTATATAGAAATGCTTCTGATTTCTGAGTATTAATTTTATATCTTGCCACCTTGCTCAATTCATTTATAAGGTTCAATAGTTGTTTGACTGAGACTTTAGGGTTTTCTATATACAATATCATATCATCTGCAAATAATGACAGTTTTACTTCTTCATTTCCAATTTGGATGCCTTTTATTTTTTCTTCTTGTCTGATTGCTGTAGCTAGGACTTCCAGAACTATGTTGAATAAAAGTGGTGAAAGTGAGCAACCCTGCCTGGTTCCTGATCTTAAGGGGATTGCTTTTAATTTTTGTCCATTTAGTATGATGTTTGCTGTGAGTTTGTCATAGATGGCCTTTATCATGTTAAGGAATGATCCCTGTATTCCCACTTTACTGAGAGTTTTGAGCATGAATGGGTGTTGAATTTTATCAAATGCCTTTTCTGCATCTATTGAAAGTATCATGTGATTTTTGTCCTTCCTTTTGTTTATGTGATGAATCACATTGATTGATTTGCGAATATTGAACCAGCCTTGCCTCTCCAGAATAAATCCCACTTGATCATGGCGTTTGATTTTTTTCATATATTGCTGGATCTGGTTGGCTAATATTTTGTTGAGAATTTTAGCATCTAAATTCATCATAGTTATAGGCGTATAATTTTCTTTCATTGTGTTGTCTTTGCGCGGTTTTGGGATCAGAATTATGCTCACCCCATAGAAGGAGTTTGGAAGTCTTCCTTCTTCTTGAATTTTTTGAAATAGCTTGAGGAGGATAGGAGTTAGTTGTTCTTTTAATTTTTGATGGAATTCACTTGTTAAGCCATCAGGCCCAGGACTTTTCTTTGTTAGGAGTTTTTTGATAACTGTTTCGATCTTATTTGTTGTCATTGGTCTGTTTAGATGTTTTGATTCTTCCAGGTTGATTTTTGGAAGATTATATGATTCAAGAAATTTGTCCATTTCACCTAGATTGTCTAATTTTTTGGCATAGAGTTCTTCATAAAATTTTCTTACAATGCTTTGTATTTCTGTTGTGTCAGTTGTTATTTTTCCACTGTCCTTTCTAATTTTATTTATTTGAGTCCTCTCTCTTTTTTTCTTGCTGAGTCTAGTTGAAGGTTCATCAATCTTGTTTACCTTTTCAAAGAACCAGCTTCTGGTTTCATTGATCCTCTGTATTGTTTCCTTAACCTCTATGTCATTTATTTCTGCTCTGATTTTTATTATTTCCTTCCTTCTACTGGTCCTGGGTTTTATTTGCTGTTGTTTTTCTAGTTCTGTTGGATGCAGGGTCAGGTTGCTCATTTGAACTTTTTCTAGCTTCTTATGATATACCTGTAGTGCAATGAAATTCCCTCTCAGTACTGCTTTTGCTGTGTCCCATAAATTTTTAGTTGATGTATGCTCATTATCATTTGTTTCTAGAAAATTTTTTATTTCTTCTTTGATCTCATTGTTAATCCATTCATTATTTAATATCATGCTATTTAGTTTCCAAGTGTTTGAGTATTTTTCAGTTTTTCTTTTGTGGTTGATTTCTAGTTTCATGGCATTGTGATCAGAGAAGATGCTTGATATGATTTCAATCTTCTTTAATTTGTTGAGACCACTTTTGTGTCCTGACATGTGGTCTGTCCTAGAGAATGTACCATGAGTGCTTGAAAAGAATTTATATTCTGATGCTTTAGGGTGAAAAGTTCTGAAGATATTTATTAAATCAAGTTGATCTAGTGTATCCTTTAAGTCTGCTATTTCTTTATTAATTTTCTTTCTTGAGGATCTTTCCAGTGTTGTTAGTGGGGTATTGAAATCCCCTACTATGAGAGTATTGCTGTGAATCTCACCCTATATATCCATCAAGGTCTGCTTTATGAATGTCGAGGCTTCTATATTTGGTGAGTAGATATTTATAATAGTTATATCTTCCTGTTGAATTGTTCCCTTTATCATATGTAGTGTCCTTCTTTATCTCTTACTACATCCTTTGTTTTAAAGTCCATTTTGTCAGATATAAGTACTGCTACTCCAGCTTTTTTTTCATTTCCATTTGCATGAAATATTTATTTCCATCCTTTTACCTTCAGTCTCTGTGCATCTTTTGTTTTAGGTGTGTCTCTTGTAGACAGCATATGTATGGGTCCTGTTTCTTTATCCACGCAGCTACCCTATGTCTTTTGATTGGATCATTTAATACATTTACATTTAAGGTTATTATTGATATGTAGTTGTTTTTTGCCATTTTATTCTTTAAAGCTGTATTCTTCTTTTGCTATATTCTTTCCTTTCTTTGAACTGTTCACAACAGGCCCCTTAGTATCTCTTGCAGAATTAGTTTGGTTTTTTTTTAATTCCTTCAGGCTTTCTTTTTCTGGGAAGCTCTTTATTTCTCCTTCAATTTTAAACGTTAGCCTTGCTGGATAGAGTAGTCTTGGGTGTAGGTTCTTGATCTGCATTACTTTGATTATATATTGCCATTCTCTTCTGGCCTCAAGTGTTTCTGTTGAGAAGTCAGATGTCATCTTAATGGGGGCTTCTTTGTAGGTGATAGCCTTTTTTTCTCTAGCAGCTTTTAAGATTTTCTCTTTATCTCTTAGCTTTGGTATTTTAAGTATGATGTGTCTTGGTATAGAATTGTTGGGGTTTCTCTTTAATGGAGTTCTGTGTGCTTCTTGAATGTGTGGAATGTTTCCCAGCCTTAATTTAGGGAAGTTTTCTGCTATGATTTGATTGAACAATGTTTCTATTTCCTGTCCTTTCTCCTCTTCTTCAGGAACCCCTATCATGTGAATGTTATTTCTCTTCATGTATCACAGAGCACCCTTAGAGTTTCCTTACATTTTTTGAGTCTCTTTTTCTTTTTCTTCTCTGCTTCTGTGCCTTTGTTTATTCTGTCCTCTAATCGCTGATTCGATCCTCAGCCTCATTCATTCTGCTTTTAATTCCTTCCATTGTGGTCTTCAGTTCTGTCATTTCTGTCTTATTCTTTGTTATTATTTTAATTTTGTTTTTTATACTTGTTATCTCTTTATTTAGGTGTTCATAGTGACTATCCATTGTTGCTCTAATTTCTTTGAACATCCTAACTATCATTATTCTAAATTCTGCTTCTGATAGTTTGGTTATATCTGGTTCATTCAGGTCCTTCTCTGGGGATTTCTCTTGATTCATTTGGTTTACATTCCTCTGCCTGCCCATTTTTTCTGTGTATAAGCAAGTTGTGGGCACTGGAGTCCAGTATGTGTTTCCTTTGTGTTTTCTAGGTGTGGTCTGTCTGCAGGCCCGCCACCCCCTCTGCCGCTGCCTAGGGTGGTTGAGTATGAGTGTTGCCAGCACTGGCCCACTGCGGCTATTGCTGTGCTTTCCGCCTCTCCTCCCCGGGAGGGGCTGTCACTCAAGCTACAAGCCTCAACCTCAAAGTTAGAGGTGAGCACCTTTGCTCAGCTGTGGACCCAGCCTGTTTCCAGGCTTCCACTCAGCACCCGCATTCAGAGCCTGCTCTCCACAGTTTTGCCAGTTGGGTGGGGCTTTTTTTAAAATTCATTTTAGTGAGGAGACACAGAGTGAGAGAGTGAGAGAGAGAGGAGGAGCTTGAAGCATCAACTTAGGGCGGGGCTTTTGACGTGCTCTCAGCTGTGAGCATTTGCCCGTCCGGAGTTTTAGCCCCGCCCTCGAGGCCAAGGCCCTCCTGCGCAGGGTTGCAAACCAAGGTTTATTGGGCTTGGCGTGGCTGCTGGCATGTGCTCAGCTGCAAACTTCTGCTTGTCGCCCGGGTCCTACCCTGCCCCTGCGTTCAGAGCCAACTTGCGCACGCAGGATGGCAAACCACGGTACCGGGCGGGGCTGGTGGCGTGAGCTCAGCCGGGAGCCCCCGCCCATCCCTGGTCCTAGCCCTGTCCCTGCGGTCAGGGCCGACTTGTGCAGGGTCGCAGAGCAGATTTATGCCTGTTCCTGGTCTCCCGCTTTTCCCCCACAGGTGGGGATACAGGCGGGCCCACAGCTGCAAACCACTTTAGTGCATCCCCTCCACCCCTTCTGGGCTAGACTGAGCTCACACCATCCCTTCAGCAACCCTCAGCAGAGTAGTAAGTGCCCTAACTCTCCATACTGTAGTCCTGGGAGCTCCCTCCCTCTAAGCAGCTCTGCTCTAATTGCCGTGGGAGAGCTTGTTTGGCTAGTGTCCTGTCTTCCTGTGCTGGTATTGCTAGTTCCAGGGTGTTGGTCAGATAAAATATAATATGCTCACTTTGTTAAAGATGGCGCTGCCCACATGGAAGTTTGTTGATATTAATGTGTGTTTGGGGACAGGCTGTGGGAAGGCTGAGTTGTTATAGCCTAAGGCTTAGTTGTAAGAGTAAGCTCTTCCCTACACCCTTGACTGATTGGATGATGTAGGGTGGTGCACTCTCCTGAGGAATCCCATTATACAGAGACTTCCTTGTTTGTATAATTAGATTAAAGGTTTTGATTCTACCGTATAAAGTGGGAGAGACCAGTAGCTTGATCTCTCTCTCAGTTCCTGAAGTATTAGAAAGGAGAACAGAGTAAGGCCACGTGGAGAAGAGGAGGCAGCAAAGTTGGCTGAGTGCTGAAGAAGAAGCCAGTTTGTGCAAAGTTTGTGTAGAGAGAACGACATGGGAGACAGAGGTGAATAAGTCTGATGAGCTAGAAACCTTTGATTCTAGGAAACTCAGATAAGTAAGTAGCTTAGTGAATACTGAATGAGTGGGTTCTGGAGCCCAGTGTGTGTTTTTGCTTGCCCGCTGGGTGCAAGCTAGAATTAAAGCTGATGGCTCACCAGTTCTTGGCTTCGTTGTTTCATTACTGACTGTTCGAATCTAATGCGAACCTGCCCTGGCCAGGCGGCTGTTATGGTGACCCTGACTACTGGCCTTACACAGGGGAAATATTCATTTTTGATTAAGGAAGTAACTTAGCCCAGGGGTTATTGTTGGTGTCCCTCAGAGTGTTTTTCCCTGTGCCTTCAGTCTACACACTCTCTTCCCGCTGCTCTGGTCCTCTCCTCTGTCCCCATTCCCTGAGGCCCCGGGTGCGTGGTTGTGAGAGAAGTTTTCTGTGCTGTCCCTTTAAAAAGAATTTTGGGTCTGAGAGAACTGTCTCTTTCTCACAAACAGTATCCTCACTTGTTTCACAGATCAATACTGTCCAAACGCCTCTTCTAGGCTCTGGGACTGCAGGCTGGGCCTTGGTTCCTGGGACCCAGGTCCCTCCCTTTCCGCCAAACTCTCCTCCCGCCCCGCGGGTCTCTCCGGGCTGCCATTTGCTCCAGGGAGCTGGGCTGCCCTCTTTGTGTTTTTGCTATTTCTACTAGTCTCAATGTGGCTTCTTCTATGTTCCTTGGTTGAAGAGTCCACTTAGTTTAGTTCAAAGTTGGTTTATCCAGATGATGGTTCTTAAAATTGAGTTATAATCCACTTTGGTTCTGGGAGTTGGAAGTTGGTATGTCACCCTACTCCATCGCCATCTTGCTCATCCTAAAGCTTTCTTTCTTAATAAACTTTATTTTGATGTTAAGCTGATTACTTTTTTGATCAAGATCACTTTTTAAAAAAAGACCTCAGTAATGTTTTTCAAAAACAAATTCAGTGGTTCTCAAACTTTTTGTAATTGGGGTGCATTTAAAATCCTACAAATAATTGTAAGTGCAGTATATACAAATTTCTGAGAAATATGTTATAATAATTAAGTCAAATATTAAAGAAAAATATATGAAGTCCAAGCGTGCTTTTATTGTAATTAAATAAAATAAATATTACAAATTAAATTTATTCTGTCATTAAGAAACACTTTTAGCTGGGTCAAAAGGCAGTTCAATTTTTAATTTTTTGAGGAATCTCCATACTGTTTTCCACAGTGGCTACACCAGTCTGCATTCTCACCAGCAGTGCAGAAGGGTTCCCTTTTCTCCACATCCTCACCAGCACTTATTCTGTGTTGTTTTGCTGATGATTGCCATTTTGACTGGTTTGAGGTGATATCTCATTGTGGTTTTAATTTGCATTTCTCTAATAATTAGTGATGTTGAGCATTTTTTCATATGCCTATTGGCCATCTGTATGTCCTCTTTGGAGAAATTTCTATTCATTTCTTTTGCCCATTTTTTGATTGGATTGTTTGTCTTCCTGGTGTTAAGTTTTACAAGTTCTTTATAAATTTGGTTATTAACCCCTTATCAGATGTGTTGTCGAATATGTTTTCCCATTATGTGGTTTGTCTTTTTATTCTGTTCCTATTGTCTTTAGCTGTGCAAAAACTTTTTAGTTTGATACAGTCCCATTTGATTATCTTGCCTTTTGTTTCATTTGCCCGTGGAGATAAATCGGCAAATATATTGCTGGTACAGATGTTGGAGAGCTTGCTGCCTATTTTTTCTTCTAAGATGTTTATGGTTTCACGGCAGCTATCCCACTTTTAGTAATATACCCTAAGAACACCATAACAGTGTTCGAAAAGAAGAAATATTCCCCCATGTTCGTGGCAGCATTGTTCACAATAGCAAAGATCTGGAAACAGCCCAAGTGTCTGTCAGAGGACGAGTGGATTAAAAAAGTTTGGCACATATATACTATGGAATACTACTCACCCATAAGAAATGATGACATTGGATCATTTACAACAAAATGGATGGACCTTGATAACATTATATGGAGTGAAATAAGTAAAACAGAATAAAACTGAGAACAACATTATTTCATACATAGGTGGAACTTTAAAGCAAGACATGGACAAGAGTGTGGTGTTACGTGGTGTGGGGAGGGAGGAGAGAGAGGAAGAAGGGGAAGGGGAGGGGCACAAAGAAAACCCGATAGAAGGTGGCAGAGGTCAATTTGACTTTGGGTGATGGGTAAGCAACATAATTGAATGATAATATAACGTGGAGATGTTTTCTTTGAACATATATACCCTGATTTATTATTGTCACCCCATTAAAATTAAAAAAAAAAAGAAAAGGAAAAGAGATATTCAGACACTAGCACACAGAAAAGAAGCCATTTGTCAACAGAGACAAAAATTGAACAGACGCAGCTATAAGCCAAGGGTATGGGTGGGCAAAAAGAGAATCCGAGAAGATTCAAAAAGGAATTTTTCCTAGCGCCTTCAGAGGAATAAATAGTCATGTGGATATCTTTGTTTCAGTCTTCTAGATTCTAAAACTGTGAGATGATATATATCTATTGTTTAGGCAAACAATTTGTGGTAAGTTGTTGTGGCAGCATTGAAAAACTAATATTGGTACCCTCCTACTATAAAAAATTATGTTAGTCATAAATAAATGTTTTGCCTTTATTTGAAAGAAAAGAAACACTTTTACATTACTATTTTTTGACTTATGCTTTTTAGAACTCATAAAAAATGGGTTAAAAAATTTAAAAAACGACAAAATGTTACCATACACACACACACACACACACACACACACACACACACACACACACACACATACACATTCTTAGTAAGATTTAGTAAATTTGGCATGTCCTGGCATGAATGTGTTGTTTTTCATTCCTGTGTTTATGAGAAACACGAGCCTGATGTGTTCTAGTCATTTCTTCAATGTTTGAGCATATATTTGAAAGGCAAACTCTCATTTCCTTGTCAATACATTGAAGAATTCCTCTCTTTTTACTCTTAATTGTGTAGAGTGCAGAAAACCCCCACCATACATGTCATCTTAACTTGACACCAAACAAAGGATAGAAGAAACTTGCCTCTAGTCTTTCTGGGGAACCTGGAGGGTAGTGTAAACAATCCAGCACCACAGCTTAACAGCCTTTTGCAACCTGATCAGACAAGTGAGGTGGGGTGTTGTGCTGATTGTTAGTTTACAGCCAATTTCTCACACCTCTGTCCCCCAAAAATCTAAACTACAAAAATGTGTTGGTTTTTTGGTCCCCAAGAAGCACATACTTCTCTGGAATACCATAGGGTGCACATGGAAATCTTCTAGGGTGCACCAGTGCACCCTGGTACACACTTTGTGTGTGTTAGACATATCTAAATATCAGTGTCCGTAAGAAAATTTTCTCTACAAAGCACTCAAGATTTTGTAAAATGTGCACTAACCAATTTAGCACCCTTATTTTTTAACTAACTTATATATTTTTATATTTATTAGATAAATTATTAAGTGAAACCAAAAAGCATGTACAATAAATCATATAAAGTCAGAAAAAGAGCCAGCATAGCTCCAAATATGAAATTAGAAAAAGAAGAAAAGAATAAGTTAGAATTCAAAATACAATCTGAGTTTGGACAATTTATGAGAAATAGCAAGTGATATGCTATATAAATATTTTTCCTTAAGCAGCTTAAAGTGTAACACTAAGATACAAATCTGATTAAAAACAAAATTTTAAATCCCGGCAATGGCCTAACTTAAGAAGGAAATATGGGTATTTTGTATAACTTTAAATTTTACATTTTCTTTTCATTTCCTGCTACATTAAGGATTTCTTTCCATATACTCCTTTCGCCTTTCTGTTGTGGCCATTAATCATCCAAATGCATTCGAGGAAGAAACAACTGCCTAAATGTATAATTACAGTGGCCATACCTTACGTGCTGTGCTTCAACTGACAATTAAGTTTTAATAAATCAAGATGTAAAGTGAAGGGATTCTAAAACAAAAGCTTTAGAATCCAAGGTAACTCCTTTCTTTGTCTCTCTATGCATTCCTTTCTCTTCTTTCCTCCTTCCTTTTTCTTTCCTTTTCTTCATCACATTTCATTCTACTATACCTTTCTGCCTCCCTTTTCCACTTTTAAGTAGTTTTGTTGAATTGGCCTACTCAAATAATCAAAGGCAACATCTCTGTTTTAAGGTCAGCTAAATTCATCTTTGCAGTATAGTCTAATGCATTCACGGGTTCTACACATCTTTGGGGTAGGGATGGGCATTCTGTCTATCACAGTGAACACTAAATTATGCTTATTTTCCATATACTTCTTCTCTACTAAACTTTGTATGATATAGAGTTGGAGAAAGAAAGTTGTAAATCAAAAACGTGGAACTTGAATTTATTTTATAGTGCTTATTTGTGAATTATTTTAAATGCATTTATAAATATAGATACTATTTTCTTGGTTTAAAATAAAATAAATTCTTTGTTAGATATAAATCCTCCACTGATGTGGCATGTGCCTAGAAGAGCTAAGTCACCACTAAAAATGTTAAGACCCCATTTCTGATAGAAGCCAACTATTAAATCTGAAGTCATACTTTCATGAGTTAACTGGTTTTCTTTTGATTCCAGGTAAAGTATATACTTTGCTTGGCAGAGACGTATGTTTCAGTATTAAATATATTCACTTAATAAATAACTTCTTTTTGTTCGAGTTTTATATTAGAAAATTATTTCTATAAACTTTATTTCTAAAAACATTATTGATTTCTGCAAAAAAATATTGATTTCTCCTTATAATAATAAATATCACATTGTTCTCCACATTATTTTTTCTATAAGGATGTTTGAAGAAAAGTACTGTATTTTATTAGCTTTATTATTTCAATACTCAAAACAAGAGTAGGTATTTTTAGGTTCTCAGTATATTTAAATTGACTAGATTAACATACAAATAGTAGTCAGAATTTTACTTTATGATTTTTATGTCTTTCATGTAAGGAAGGGTTTTTGTTGTCACATTTACTGGGAATAGGTCAAAATAGTTTAAATTAAAGATTAATTGAGAGATATAAAATATTTTTAAAATATTTTTTCAAATACTATGTAGATACCGTTCTGAATCAGGGCTATCTTTGTACTGGGAAAGCAAAGCCTGTCCTTCTTACTCACAATGACTTCAGAAAGGAAGGTTCCATATGCGGAAGATAAGTAAATTCTAATTAGCCTTGTCTATCAGCCAACTGTTTCTGTATACTTAAACCCATCAGATTATCTTGACAACCTCACTATATTTAAATATATCTTTCTAAAATCATAAATTGGTTTAAAATACATGTTAATATAAATTCTATTTTTGTAAAATATGCCTACATATTAATATGAAACATTAAAAATGCTAAAACTTATCTCATGGAAATAAAGTGAGAAATAAGAAAGAAGTGAAAAAAAGTTCTGAGTGAATCAAAAGTTAAATTACTTTCTAAGCTCTGCTCGGTAGGCCAAGCTCAATTATTAGGAAGCTACTAATTGTTATTCTGCAAAGAACCAAGTATGTGCCTTCCTTTCGGATTTGTTACAAGCAGATAATGAGCTAAATTTGCTATGAAGCTAGTGTTTCATCCAGTGATTTTGAGACTAAACTTAGCCCTTTCTTTGATTGTTTTCCTAAGACTTGATTATATAAAAAAGTGATGAATATATAATTTAGAAATATTTGTAACCTCTTTTTGTGTTCATATGTTAAAACAATGCCCAGAATTTATGGCACCTTTTTTCAAAGTAAAAAGTGTTTCTTTTTTATTTTAATATTAATATTAAGGAATAATTTAAATCCTAAATAGAAATAAAACAAAAAATAGCAAAAAAAGAATCCCTAAAAAATCTAGCATTTAAAATCTCTTAGATATTTCTTTATGGACATAAGAATTATTAAATGGTCATATTTTACATATATATTACCTATTAATTTATTTTAAAAATTATGTATGCTGTTCTATGGCAATAACTTTATATCTGCTGTTTCATACAATGTTCTATGCCAAGTGTACCAGTGAGTGCCATGACCTCACTGCTTTAACCAGAACCCAAATTATGAACATTCAGATTGTTGCCAATATTTTTAATTATGAAGGATCCTGGAGGTATATACAACCGCTACAACTGTTCAGCTATGCAGTTAGCATTAGTGTTTAGGAATAGAATTAATTGGTCAAAAGATATCCCCTTTTAAAATTTGTGTCCGTATTTGGGCTTCCAATAGTTTATCTATTTCACCTCTCTGGCCAAAAATACCCAGCTTTGTTGTGCTACGTTTTTCTGTTTCCCTGTCTCATTTGTGAATTTCAGTTTTGAAAATCATTATTTCCTTCCTACCAGTCTCTTATTTTCCTCTCTATATTCCCTCCCCTAACTTCTCAAGATGAATATTTACTGTAACATAATATTTTTGAGCATGAAGCTGGAGCCAGGTCACCTAGGTTTGACTTTTTTTGCAACTAGCTCCCTTTGTGATGCTGGACGGGTTATTTAATCTCTCTGTTTAAATATTCTCATCTGTATAATGGGAATAATAACAGTATTTATCTCTTAGGGTAAAAATTAATAATACTTGTAAGTTCTGGTAACAGTATTTGACACAATAAATAAGTAGATTATGTTAGCAATGATTATAATGAGTTTTTATTATTTTTATCTTTTGAGTTTTTAATTTAAATTTAAAAATGTATAAACTGTATGTTTTGAGTACTGTGCTAAATCTCCTAGGTTTTGCTATAAATTGTGCTTTTTCTTATAATTTTAAATTAATTTATATTATTTTCTCTCATTTACACAAGGCTTATTTTGGAGAATATTTTTATGAAGTTAAATTTTGGGGTCATATTTTAATATTTCATCTGAATTTTATATACAGTGTGTCTGTAAAGTCATGGTACACTTTTGTTTTGTGACTGGTCAAAAGTGCACCATGACTTTACGGACACACTGTATTATGGACAGAGAATATAGCCTGTGAATTCTCTATTAAAAGAAAATTAAGGTTCTTTCAGGGTCAAGTAGATGATTTATTTTTTGTAATTGTTCCATAGATATAAAGATTTATTCCATGAAAATAATTACCAATAATTGTTTCATTTGTAAAAATATTTAAGTGTATTGACAGAGCCTTCAAGTCTATTATAGCTGTTCTATCTTAGTAAGATTTATCAAAATTCAAAAAGAGAAGTGTTGAACTCTCCCAATTATAATTATTTTTCAGAAATAAATCTTCTTTGAAAAGTTTGCTTTAGCCTGACCAGGTGGTGGTGCAGTGGGTAAGGCATCAGCTTGGGATGCTGAGGACCCAGGTTTGAAACCCCGAGGTTGTTGGCTTGAGCTCAGGTCACCAGCTTGAGCACAGGGATGCCAGCTTGAGTGTTGGATTGTAGATGTGACACCATGGTCATTGGCTTGAGCTAAAAAGTCATGTGCTTGCAGCCCAAGGTTGCTGGCTTAAGCAGGTGGTCACTGGCTCAGCTGGAACACCCTGGTCAAGTCACGTATGAGAAAGCAATCAATGAACAACTAAGATGCTGCAAGTAGGAGTTGATGCCTCTCACCTCTCTCTGTCTGTCTGTTTTAAAAATTATTTTATTTTATTTTATTCATTTTAGAGAGGAGACACAGAGTGAGAGAGAGAGAGAGAGAAAGAGAGAAAGGGGGGAGGAGCTGGAAGCTCAACTCCCATATGTGCCTTGACCAGACCAGTGCAGGGTTTTGAACTGGCGACCTCAGTGTTCCCAGGTAGACGCTTTATCCACTGCGCCACCACAGGTCAGGCTGTCTGTCTGTTTTAGTCCCCCTCTTTCTCTACCTAAAAAAAAAAAAAAAAAGGAAAAAGGAAAGTTTGCTATATTTATTCATCTGTTGATGAATGTTTAGGTTCTTTCCCATATCTTGCATATTGTGAATAATGCTGCCTTGAATGTGGCATAAGCATAAAATGGAATATTATTCATTCTTAAAAACAGGAAATCTTGCCATATGTGACAACAGAGATGAATATGGGGGATATCATGCTAAGTAAAGCAAACCAGTCATAGAAAAATAAATACTACATAATTTTACTTATATATGATATGTAATATAGTCAAATTCATAGAAACAGAAAAATATGGTGGTTGCCAAGGGCTTGCAGAGGGGGAAATGGGGAGATGTTGTTCAATGGGAATAAACATTCCATTTTGTGAGATGAATAAATTCTAGCCTGACTAGACAGTTGTACAGTGGATAGAGTGTTGGACTGGGATGTGGAGGACCCTGGTTCAAGACTCCGAGGTCACCAGATTGAGCGCGGGCCCATCTGATTTGAGCAAAGCTTACTAGCTTGAGCCCAAGGTCGCTGGCTCCAGCAAGGGGTTGCTCGGTCTGCTGAAGGCCCGCGGTCAAGGCACATGTGAGAAAGCATTCCATGAACAACTAAGGAACCGCAACAAAGAATTGATGTTTCTCTTCTCTCTCCCTTCCTGTCTGTCTGTCTCTATCTATCATTCTCTGACTCTCTCTGTCTCTGCCACAACAAAAAAAAGAATAAGTTTTAAAGATCTGAGGTATAACATTGCGCTTATACTTAACAATACTGTACTGTGTACTTGAAAATTTAAAAAGATAAATCTCATGTTCTTACCACAATATAAAAATGATATCTAATGTTTATTTTTTAAAAAATATATTATGTAAATAATAAATATTATTGAAAAGTTAAAAAGCTGAGTTTGTTTTATATATACACTTGCTACTTTATTCAATGTATGAAAGTTTAGGTCAATTGTATTTTTTTAGAAAATTTTAACTAAAAAAATTGTTATGTAGTATGTCTTCTTTCTTTGTGAATGCTTTTGTTCATAGAATCCATTGCGCTAGAGATATTGCCTGGACTTTTTTTCTGTTGTTTATAGTTGTCTAAGAATCTTTTGTTAGTCTCTTATTTCAAACTTGTTTTTATCACTTTATTTTAACTTTTCTGCTAAACAACATATGTGGAGATTATGTTTTTATCCATTCTAAAAAAGTATCTGTCTCTATTCAAGAAATTTAGCCTGTTCACATTTATGGTTATAATTAGTATAATTGTTTTTATTACCTACATTTTATTTTATGTTGGCTATTTATTTTACTTTGCTGTTTCTTTTTCTTTTTTATTATTTTGCTGTCTTTATTATACTTGTACGATTTCCTTTTTTTGCCTTGCTAATTATGTTCTACTATGCTTTTCAATATGGTGATGCTTATTTTTCTATTCCTAACAATCAGAATTTAACGTGTTTTTTCTTTATTATATTAATCAAAGTAAATGCCAATCCAAGATAAAAACTTTAGAACATATTAAATTTTCTACTGTGTTTGGCTGCCTGCATTATTCAGAATAAATGAAGCTATGCGATGTGGTGTGGCTCCCCAAATTTTTATTGCTTAACACATTAAAGCTTTGCACTTTTTCAAAGTCTCTAAGAGCTATAGCATCTCTGAAGGGAAGATCCTTCTGAGTGGGGATCCAGTGATGATGCTTCTATCCTTTGACTCAGCCATCTTAATATATGATCCGTCAGTGGTTGTGGCAGAGAAACTTCAAAAAACATGTTTAAGTGTCTCACTACCACTCACATTTCACCATCCTGATTTAGTCACACGGTCCCAACTTCACTGCACCGAAATCTAGAGAACCATGTCTTCACTGTGCTCAAAGGAAATGATGGAAATCCATAGCACTGTCTTGCTTTACCTTCCCACACTTCTCAATTCCTCATTTCTTGAAACAATTTAAAACTTTTAGTTTCAGGCTATATTGTTTTTCATATATCTTATGGCTATACAGTTATCTAACCTTTTTTAAAAAATGGAGATCAGAAGGAACAGTTCTTTTTCTTAGGGATAAAGGAAATAGTTTTATATATTGTAAAATGGGAGGCATCAGGGAGAAAAGACAGTTGATGGGGAGCACACCATATTCATTCATAATCTTTTACCCATTAAACTGGGTGGTTCAAGAGTATAGAGTCTATCCAAAAGGAGCAAGAATTTCAAGTGCAGGTCCCACTCGCAGTGGTATTGAATGCAAGTTCTCCCTTATGTCAATGAATTTGTTAAGAAAAGTTTCATGCTAAAAGTCACAGCAGACTGTGATTGTGGTTAATTGATTATCTAACTAACTCTATCTAAAGCTAATTCTGTTGAGAAGTGTGGAACCGCTTTAAGGGAAGTTATCAGGAAGTGCTTTGGGATTATCAATAATACAATTTTTTAAAGCCTGGGGGCATTGAAAAGTTCTTTAATATTGGAGAATCATTGAATCCCACATTATATTTATAGTCAGTATAAATGGACAACTGCTGGTGGATTTATTTCTAGATATAAAAGAAAACCCTGGGACTGGGAGTAGTAGATTAGGAACTAGACTTGTTACTTTGAATTATTCTCCTACTCCTTACTTTCTCTAATGAGTCTGACCTCATCTGAAGGTAATGAGGTATATAGAAGAGTTAAAAATTATTTTTAAATACTTGTCTCATTCACACATCCACTTATGTAACCTCATGTACATACATAGATGTTTGTGTTTATTTTTACCATTCCCATTTTTGAGATCTGTATTCTTATTCAATTTTTACTCAGTTAAAAGCATGTATCAAGCATGCTCTGACAGTTTCTCTAAAATTTGCATAGTGCTATCTTTCTTTCATTTTGATGGGTGAGTGATATCTTGTCTGGTAATAGAATTCTTGAAAGGCATATCATTTTCTCTCAGTAGAGTAGACATTATTTGATTATATTCTTGTTTATTATACCAGATATAAAAAATATGATCATCACTCTTTTGTAAAAACCTTATACTTTCTCTTGGGGAATTTGTAAAATTTTCTACTTATATTTATTTTTCAGAAATTTTCAGAACATGTGTCGAGGTCTTTTTTTTTTTTTAAATTGATCTTGCTTCAATCCCAGTGATCCCTTTCAATATAAAGAATCCAGGTTTGTTTGTTTGTTTATTTTTGTTTTTAGAATGAGAGAGAGAAAGACAGACAAGGGACAGACAGATAGGAAGGGAGAGAGATGAGAAGCATCAACTCATAGTGGAGGCACCTTAGTTGTTCATTGACTGCTTTCTAATATGTGCCTTGATTGGGGGACTCCAGCAGAGCCAGTGATCCCTTGCTCAAGCCAGTGACCTTTGGGCTCAAGCCAGCAACCATGGTGTCATGTCTATAATCCCACGCTTGGGTCTTCAGCATCCCAGGTCAATAATCTCTCTATTGCACCACCAACTGGTCAAGCAATTCAGGTGGTTTTTTTTTTTTTAATAAAAATATATAATTCTTTATTATTTGTTTATTTTTTACATTTTCTTCTAATAATTTTCTCATTTTTGAATGTCCCTATTTAGATAGTATATCTTCTAAAGCTATTATTCAAGTTTCTCATCATTTCTTTCATCAGTTTTATTTCTTCTTTACATTATCATATGTTTTGGCTTAGTACTGGTTGTTCTAATTCACAACTTTACAATATTGGTCATCGTTTTTTTCTTTTTTAGTTTGTTGGTTGAATTTTAAATTATAATATTTTTAAAACTTTATAAACATATCTTATTCTTTGTTTTAACATGTTTAGTTTTTTTACTGATTATAATCTCACCTGAGTACTTAATAGGTTTTATTTACTTGCTCTAAGTATTCATTTATCCTTCCTTTCTTTGATTCTCTAATATCTTGTTGTTTCTCTTTGCTTGCTCATTGTTTTGTATGGTCTCACATAGCAAGTGAGGTCATTAGTGGTGATGGCCAGCACAGCAGATTCTAAACTTGTGAACTGGTGGTGACCTTGGAGACTTAACTCAGACTTCCAGTTGTCTCTCTCCAGGTGCTCACAAGTCATCAGGAGCAGGTTGTTCCAAATTCATATGTGAGCACGTTAGGGAAACAAGCCAAGAAAAGCCTCTTCAATGTGATTGACAGTATTCTGTTTTTTTCCTGGGCTCTTTCAATGAATTCAGGTCCAGGAACAGTACCTGTGGTTATACTAGAGTCACACTGCATTTGAATGACCTTTCAGACTATGAATAGGGGCTGAAAACCTGCTTGTACATTTCTGACTAAGCCATGTATCCAAGGAGGAAAGAGTCTAATTTAAAGTAAGATCTCACATGGAATAATAGAGGTCCCATTTAAGGCTTTGCCCATGGTTTCAAAGCTAGATATCAGTAAGCCCTTCTCTCTACTTCAAGATTCAGAAATTACTCCTGGATTAAAGGAGGACAGAATGTCTTTTTATTTCTTTGTCTCCCTGAGGTCATAGTGGATCTTAGTGAACTTTCTAGGTTTTTGGTATTGTACCAATTCAGTGATAGTCTCACCCCAGAAAGAAGTAGAAAAGGCAGCCAACTAGGTGGAAAAAATTTCAGGGACATCTTAAATATGTTGTCATCTTGATAAGATGTACATATTTTATTGCTTTTAAATAGCACTTTATTAAACACAAAATCCTTTATTATTTTTTCTACATATATATTTATCACCCTAATTAATCACATTTTATTTCTGTTTTGTTATGTTTTCTTTCCCCTTTGGAGAGAGGATTTGTTGTATATGTGAGTGTATTTGAATCTATGTGTGTTAATTGCCTGTAATTTTTAAATTTAAGACGTATCAACAGTTTTCTTTAACTTCTAAACTGGATAGCAGATAAAAATTTATTATACCAATTGGTTCTTGACGAGTGTTCATACACACATGTAGACATACCTTATTGGTTTTGATGATTGTATATTATTTTAGTATATGCATAATTTAAGTGATCCTTGTTAGTTTACATTTTGGTTGTTTTTAACATTTTGTTATTTTTAATACTATTGTAATGAGTCTTTCAAAAATTTATCTTTTTTAATTTCTTTTTATTTTATTCATTTTAGAGAGGAGACAGAGAGGGAGAGAGAGAGAAAGAGAAAGAGAGAAAGGGGGGAGGAGCTGGAAGCATCAACTCCCATATGTGCCTTGACCAGACCAGTGCAGGGTTTTGAACTGGCGACCTCAGTGTTCCCAGGTCGACGCTTTATCCACTGCGCCACCACAGGTCAGGCCAAAAATTTATCTTTTTACTAAAAGCATTAACAAGTATCTATGAAATGTATACCAAGGGATGTGTAGTGTTCAAGGATTCAGGGGATCAGAGAATAAGTAGTTTTTAAATTTCTAAAAAGATATTTCTGGATCAAACTGCATATTATTTGAAATTTTTCAAAATATTACCCAAATTTTAAATGTTAGTACCTCCTTACATAGTTGCTTGTTTCTTGACACTTTTTCTCATAGAGGATTTTTTTGAAAAGCTCTTTTTAAGGTTGCCAATATAAAAGGTGAAAATGGTAATGCACTGATGCTTCAATTTGTGACTTTTGTATTTGTATGTGATCAAGGATCTTTGTGGTTGATCATTATAAGTATGTGGTTTACATAAATTGCTATTTTTTTAACTGGGGTATTTATCTCATGTTTATGGATTTATAAAAGTTCTTAATACAGTAAAAATAGTAATTCTCTGTCATGTAAATTAAACATTATTTTTTCACAGTGTATAACAGACTCAGTAGCAAAGAAGAGCCAAACTACCTGGATAAAGGAGAAAGAGATGTCTGTGGCTTACAGAACCTCTGTCAAGCTAAAGATCATCTGAAGTCTGAGCTGTATGAATGACTTCAAAATGAACTGCTAAGGGGCTGCTCTTTGGATAACCTGATTTAATAGATTAGAAAATAGCTGCTCCATAGCTCAAATCAGAACCATATCATCTTTTGTACACCAGGTTTCCACACTCTATGTTTAACTGAGAGTTGAATTCAATTCTTATCTATATTTAATTGCATAGTAAAACATAAGTTTTACCGAGAAGCCTAGTAGCCTAGGAACAACAAAGTAAAAAAGATACAGGCCCTGAGATCAAGACACAAGAAAAACAGGTTGTAATGAATACGGATTGTAATTTTGTTAATTATATTTTTAGTCCCATGAGCTATATGGAAATTTAAATATTTAAATCATTAATATTTTCCTAGAAGAAACATATTTTGTGCTTTTCCAGAAAGTAATTATGCATTTCAAGACACATACATGTTTTCCTTCAGTAAATTTGAATTTTGTTACATTTGCAAAAATATTATAAGGAATATGATGAACTCTTATGTACTATCCTGTTTCTTCATCAAGTTTCTAATATTTCCTATAGACTGATTTAAAAATAAAGCTGAGTTTTAAGGCATAAATCACATAATATAAAATGCAATTATTTTTGGTATATGTAATATACTATTTTTAGTACATTTACAGAATTGTGCAATCATCATCACAATCTAACTTGAGAACATTTGCAGTTATTTCCTGTTTCTACTCTAGCCCCAAGCAACCATTAATCTGCTGTCTGCCTCTATTTTTGCCTTTCAGTAATTTTATGTAAATGAACTACAATATGCTGTCTTAATTCTAGCTTTCTCACTGACCATAATGTTTTGAAAGTTTATCCATGATTTATTATTTATTTATTTATTTATTTATTTCTTACAAAGAGAGATAGAGAGAGTGACAAATAGGGACAGACAGAAAGGGAGAGAGATGAGAAACCTCAACTCTTAGTGGCAGCACATTAGTTGTTCATTAATTGCTTTCTTATTTGACAAGGTGGCTATAGCAGAGCAAGTGACCCCTTGCTCAAGCCAGCAACCTTGGGCTTAAGCCAGTGACTTTAGGCTTTAAGCCAGTGACCCTTGGGCTCAATCTAGCGACCATGGGGTCATGTCTATTATCCCATGTTCAGGCCAGTGTCCCTGTGCTCAAGCTGGTGACCTTGGGGTTTTTAACCTGAGTCCTCTGCATCCCAGTTTGATGTTCTATCTACTGTGCTACCACCTGATCAGGCATAGGTTTATCCATGTTTTAGTACCTATCAATATTTTGTTATTTTTATCTATCAGTTGACAAACATTGAATATTCTCCAATATATGGCTATTACCAATAAATAACTATGACCACTCATGTACAATGTTTGTATAAACATTTGCTTTCATTTATCTTGGGTGGATATTAGAAAAATTGTTCGGAGTAGTAGACAAAGCAATGACTGTACAAAGATACTCATGCCCAATCCCTGAAGCAGTTTATTGAACAGAAGTTCTCTCTCTCTCTCTCTCGTTTGCTTTAAATTTATATTTATTTTATCTTTATTTAAGGATTTTTTTTAATTTATTCATTTCAGAGAGGAGAGTGAAAGTGAGAAAAGAGGGAGGAGCAGGAAGCATCAACTCTCATATGTGCCTTGACCAAACAAGCCCAGGGTTTTGAACTGGTGACATCAGCATTCCAGATCAATGCTTTATCCACTGCGCCACCACAGGTCAGGCAAGGATATTTTTGCTGGTCACAGATTTCTATTTGGAAGTTGTTCTCTTCTATCTAATACTTAAAATATGTTGCTCTTTTTATTTCTGGCTTTTGTAGTCTGTGTGGAAAAGTTATACACAATCTTATTGAGGGACTTTTTGAGGGAATGAAGTGATATTTACTCTGGTGACTATTAAAACTTTTTTTTCTTTGAGATTTTTGTCTTATGACTATGGTATGCCTTTGTGTGATTTTGTTTATATGGAGTTTGCTGAAATTCTTTATTGTGTAGGCTGATGTCTCGGTTATCTCTAAAAACTTCTCAACCTTTATAAAATAAGCCAAAATATTAAATGAAAACAATAATAATTACTATGTTCCTAATATAATGTCTTAGACATTATACTATGCATTTGACTTAATAATGCTCATTAAATTCTTATAGTGTCTTATGAAGATGTTCCTGTTATATTAATTTTTATTTTGTCAACACAAAACGTTAAACTCAGAGGTTAAATATCTTACCTAATTTCAACAACTTTAAGTAATGAGTTCAGTAGTGATTTTAGCCATGCTGGCACAATCATTTATATTTTGAAAATACATTTATAAGATAATCGTAAACTAGAGAGTAGTGTATTATAAAATGTCAGGATTTGGAGAATTAATAGTAGCTGAAAATATTCTTATTATTCATTTATTTATTCAACCAATAATTATAATTTGTGTTTCTTATAATGAATGGCAGTAGTCTGAGTCCTAAAAAAAAAAGTAAAGAATTATACTCAGAATTTGCTTTCAAAAGCTTAGGTGAACTCTTGTGTAGTGTAATTCAACCATCAAACTACTACTTAGTATGTGAAAGAGAGGGACACCATTTTAACTTTGACTACCCAATACCCTTTATACTAAGCCATTAAATTTCTACTCCAATGTTACAAGATAACAGTTTCCAAGATTGGTTTATAATCCCTCAATTTCAATTTAACATTTTCTATCATACTTTGTATTTTTGCTTCCATTATGTCTGCTTTATTTGACTACTTAATAATGTCTTTTCTGTTTTCTTATTTCTTATTTATATGCCAGCATTAAAATCTTAAAAAACTTTCTCTGATTTTCAAAACTACATTATATATAATATATATGTTTAAAAATAATTAGACTTTTGTTTTAAAGTAATGAGCTGCTATTGGGTCTTATATTTCCCTATGTTTAAATCAGACAAATATGTATATATTTCATTCACTGATTTTAATCTATTTGAAAAAGCTGGAAGATTTATATTGCTGAGGTGTGCCATCTGTGCAAGGACAAAATGGCCTTGTGGTCAAATCATAACATCCATTAAAAATGAAGATTCTATTCTGTTTCTTTTTCTACCTTGTGATGATACCTTACTCTTTGTGGCTGTATTCTTATTTAAATGGCAGTATTAATAATGCTGTTCTCACTTATCTCAGAGAAATTTCAGAAAACCTCTTGTGTTAACCCTTGAGGTAACAAAAATAACTGATCACATCAAGGTACAAACCATTCATATTAAATACAAATGAATATGCCTCTAAGATTACTATCCCCAAAATATGAATATTGAATGCTAAAAATCTCACATTTTTCATAGCAAAACTTAGTGTCAGGAGAAAGAAACTTGATAAAACTACATGGAGAGATGAAGGTTGATTACCATTCTAAGGACTAAACACCAATTTTCAGGAAAAATATTATACATATTGGAAACTAGAACAAATGTGTTATCATTGTAGAGAAACAATTTAAACTTGCTACATTTATACATATTTAATGAATAATATGTAATAGAATGACTGTCAGTACAGATGGGTCTATCTATAAATGAATCAATTTTAGAAGGATTTTAATGATCCACTCTGTACTTTTTTAATGAGCTATATCAGCTTGTTTACCTCAACAATGTCATGAATTAAAAGAATCCTGAACTTGAATTCTTATTTGGGTCTCTCATGCTTATGTGTAGAATTATATAATTAAATATCTATAAAGAAAAGCTATATTTTACTAACAGTATTTATGAATATGTTGAAATAAATAAAGACAGGGTAAATATCATAGAAATAAGTCATTGATTTCATATCCATGTTGCTACTCATGACACTTCAAGATATTAAATTATCAAGACCATTGCAGTTTAAATGCTCATGTGAGCTACTGGTCTTAGGTTTTTCTTAATGCATACCAGATATTTATACTACTTTAAGGTAAAATCTACAATTGTATATCAATAATCATTTAAAAGTTCAGATCATCTTATAACTAACTATGTAAACTATATAAAAATTGGGGGTATAGAAATCCAGAATGCCCAGGTCAATTTATATAAAAATTCCACTGGTTTTCAGTTTAGCAGTCTGGGTTTCTGATCCAGGACTATGCCTGAACTACTGAATAGCTGTAATTAGTAATTTATCACTTTTGTCAATGTACTCAGGCACAACTTCAACAGGCAGTATAAACATAATTTATTAAAATAAAATTGAATGAAAATAAATTTTAGAATTTGAAAACTCATAAGTTTTTTTTTGTGTGTCTCAGAGGCATGACTTTGTGTAATTTTCCATGTCCAATAGGGTCATATATCTTTATTGGTATTTTATTCCTGCAGCAATATGTGAATGTGTGAGAACTTCAAAAATGCCAAGTTCTTTACTATACTGTGTGTCCATAAAGTCATGGTGCACTTTTGACTGGTCACAGGAAAGCAACAAAAGACGATAGATTAGTGATGTTGAGCATTTTTTCATATGCCTTTTGGCCATGTGTATGTCCTCTTTGGAGAAATTTCTATTTATTTCTTTTGCCCATTTTTTTGATTGGATTGTTTGTCTTCCTGTTGTTGAGTTTTATAAGTTCTTTATAAATTTTAGTTATTAACCCCTTATCAGATTTGCTGTCAAATATGTTCTCCCATTGTGTGGTTTGTCTTTTTATTCTGTTCTTATTGTCTTTAGCTGTGCAAAAACTTTTTAGTTTGATATAGTCCCATTTGTTTATCTTGCCTTTTATTTCATTTGCCCGTGGAGATATATCGGCAAATATATTGCTGCAACAGATGTCGGAGAGCTTGCTGCTGCTCAACATCACTAATCATTAGAGAAATGCAAATTAAAACCACAATGAGATATCACCTCACACCAGTCAGAATGGCACTCATCAGCAAAACAACACAGAATAAGTGCTGGCGAGAATGTGGAGAAAAGGGAACCCTTCTGCACTGCTGGTGGGAATGCAGACTGGTGCAGCCACTGTAGAAAACAGTATGGAGATTCCTCAAAAAATTAAAAATCGAACTGCCTTTTGACGCAGCTATCCCACTTTTAGGAATATACCCTAAGAACACCATAGCACTGTTCGAAAAGAAGAAATGCGCCCCCATGTTTGTGGCAGCATTGTTCACAATAGCGAAGATCTGGAAAGAGCCCAAGTGTCCGTCAGAAGATGAGTGGATTAAAAAGCTTTGGTACATATATACTATGGAATACTCATCAGCCATAAGAAATGATGACATCGGATCATTTATAACAAAATGGATGTACCTTGATAACATTATACGGAGTGAAATAAGTAAATCAGAAAAAAAGAAAAACTGAGAACAACATGATTTCATACATAGGTGGGACATGAAAGTGAGACTATGAGACATGGACAAGAGAGTGGTGGTTACGGGGTGGGGGGAGGGAGGGATGGGTGGGATAGGGAGGAGGGGAAGGACACAGGGAAAACCAGATAGAAGGTGACAGAGGAAAATTTGACTTTGGGTGACGGGTATGCAACAGAATTGAACGATAAGATAACCTGGAGATGTTTTCATTGTACATATGTACCCTGATTTATTGGTGTCACCCCATTAAAATTAATAATAATAATAATAAAAAGATGATAGAAATGTGAAATCTGCACCAAATAAAAGGAAAACTCTCCCAGTTTCATACCTATTCAGTGCAGTTTGATGTGGGCTCCATTTGTTGCCCTACACACATCCAAATGATAGTGAAGTTCTTCCCACACACAGGTAAGGACGTCTGGTGTAACAGAGTGAATAATGTCTGTGATTCTCTGTTTTAAGTGATTAATGTCGTTGATACATTCAATGTACACATGTTGCTTTACATAACCCCAGAAGTAAAAGTCTAAGTGCATCAAATCCGGGGATCGTGGTGGCCATGGCTTAACAGAACCCCTGCCTATTCACCGCCGGGGGAATGTTCTATCCAGAAACTCACGAACAATGGTGGCGTAGTGAGGAGGAGCGTCGTCCTGTTGAAAGATGACAGTTTCTGGAAATTGTGGCACTGCATACAATTCCAACATGTCAAGATAGGTGTTTGCCGTCACAGACTGCTCTGTGAAAAAAAAATGGGCCTATCACCTTATCATGCATCAGGCCACACCACACGGTTTACTTTAGGTGTGTTACGTTCGAACTCAACGTAGGCATGAGGATGTTCAGCAGCCCATATTCGGATGTTATGGTGATGAACATGTCCACAGATATGGAAGGTCTCCTCATCGCTAAACACAATCTTCTGCAAAAATCTTGCATCATTGTTGATCTCATGAAGCATATCTATAGCAAATATGCATCGTGGGGTTCTATCTGCCGGTTTGAAAGCATGCAACAGTTGCAATTTGTACCCCGTAAAACAGAGATGTTTCTTTAACACCTTATGAACTGTAGTCTTGCTTAGGTGTAATTGTTGAGCACACGCATGCACAGATTTTTTAGGGCTCCTTTAAGTAGCTATCCTGTATAGCCTCTACAGACTCATCACTGACTGATGACCTACCAGAACAGGGTTTCTCCACCAAACTGCCGGTTTCCTTCAACTGCTTATCCCACCGAGTAATGTTATTCCTATGTGGTGGCACTTCATTATAAATGTGCTGATATTCACGTTGCACTTTGGTCACAGGTTTGAATTTAGCAAGCCACAGAACACACTGACCTTTCCTCTATACTGTCCACATCTTGACTGGCATGGCTGTGGGCTGCTCCACTGTATACACGGTGTTACATCATCATCTGCGCATGCGCACATGCTGCCACATCATCCTACAGAAACTGGGAGGGTTTTCCTTTTATTTGGTGCAGATTTCACATTTATGTGCTTTTGTTGCTTTCCTGTGGCCAGTCAAAAGTGCACCATGACTTTACAGACACACTGAAGATAGATAGCAACTATTGCTATGGGTAGTGGCTGAAAATTCAATTCTATGTAATGAGTTTAAAGAAATTTCTTGTCAGAGAGAATAAAAACAAAGCTTACTTCCAGAAACTTTGGGCATGGAAGTATCCTTGTTTGAACCACATGTGTATCATAGTTAGATAATATCAAATGTCTCAGGCAGTATGAGAACAATATATTTGTTTCCTTATCCCAACACAGAGGAAATGAGTAGGTGATTTTCAACCTTCTCTTGGCTCAGACTCTTCTACGGTGACCTGAAGACTAAAAATATATTTCAAGTTATATTCCACCATAAAAAGACAAGAAAACAGAAAGACCAGTTAAAGCATTCTTAGTTGAGGTTTCTGGAAAGGGGTGATGACAATAGTAGAGACATCTTCTCTGCAACCCCAATCTTCCTGCCACTAACAATAACAGAAATTGTGATCGATATCAATCCAAATGGCTTTTAGATCAGACCAGAAGCCTCAAGTTATACCCAACATCTGATCAGCCTTAAATATACAGCTCTGACTTATTTACATTTTCCTCTGATAGGAGAGCAGAATTATTATTCTTTTCTTTTTCATCTATTGTGTGTACCTTCATTCCCCAAACCATCAGGTTTTTTGTTTGTTTGTTTTATTTTTGTGACAGAGACAGAGAGAGAGAAGATAGGGACAAACAGAAGGGAGAGAGATGAGAAGCATCAGTTCTTTGTTGAGGCACCTTAGTTGTTCATTGATTGCTTTCTCATCTGTGCCTTGACAGGGGCTACAGCAGACTGAGTGACCTCTTGCTCTAGCCAGCGACCTTAGGCTCAAGCGAGTGAGCCTTGCTTAAGCCAGATAAGCCCATGCTCAAGCCAGCGACCTCGAGGTTTCAAACCTGGGTTCCCCCGTGTCCCAGTCCGACACTCTATCCATTGCGCAACCGCCAGGTCAGGCTCAAACCATCAGTTTTACTAGTGGGTTTATATTGTATACTTCCTGCAAGTCAACAAATTCATGAACTAGGCCCAATCTATCCCTTAAATTATTATACAATGAGTCAAACTGATGATCAAGTTAAATTTGCCAAGTATTCTCAATGATCTTACCTATGAGTAAGTTTGTTGCCAAGTATGTATGCGTGTGTGTCAGTTACACTACAAGTTAAAAATTGACATTTTTCAAAAAGATTTGATTTTCAACAAATCATCCTAGTTGACTTGACTCTTCCTGAGAAAATAAATTAATACAAATTTTGTAAATTTGCATGAAGATCTTATTTGAAATAAAGGCAAAGTTTTCAGTTATCAATTGTTTTAAGATTTGGAGAAGTGGTATTGCAATGAAGAATGTTTTTAACAAATTTAATAATATGTAGTAAGCATAATTTAGATAATCACATCCAACTACTTTACACACTTGTCAATTTAAAATATACATATTTGATTATTAGGATGGCTTCTTTGTGAAACGATTAACATCATAGTCAACAACTATTCTTTGGCTTCATAAATTGAGGCTTTATTTAATTTTAAATTAGGTTTAGAATAATAAATTTAAGTTCTATAGAGATACTTATTTCTCAGGGATTTAGTTTTTACATTTGTATTACCTTTTTATCTACCTTCAAAGTTTCTTTGTAATTTTATACAAGAATGATCTACTGTTTTATTGATTACTATAAACATATTTGTTTCTTTCCCTAAAATTTGAATTAAAAACTAAATATTCAGTTTATCTTACTATCACTTCCTGCCTTGTAGTAGTATTTTACTATTCAATATGTGCACATCTTCTGTCTTCAAAACCATGTGTTCCTGATGAACACAAATCATGCCATTGAAGAATATATTAGTTTTCTTCTGATGCTTTAACAAACTATCACAAATTTGTTGGTTTAAAAATACCAATTTATTCGCTTACACTTCTGGAGCAAAAAAGTTTAATTGTGATAAAATCAGTTTATCAAGCAGGGCTGTTTTTCTTCTGGAGATTTTAGGGAAGGATCCGTTTTTTGCCTTTTCCAGCTTCTCAAGGTTACTCACCTTCTTTCACTCATGGTCCCATTTCAGCTGTTACATCATCCAACCTTTGCTCCACTGTGACGTCACTTTTTCTGAATCTAATTCTTCTGCTTACCCCTAATAAAGGACTTTATAAATATATCAGGTTCTCTCAGATTACACAGGGTAATCTCATCTCAGAATCCTTAAACTAATTACACCCGCAAAACCCCAGTTATTCTATAATGTAACGTATCCACAGGTTCCAGAGGTTGGAATGATACATGCTTGGAGAGGTGAGGAAGTATTACTTTGCCTAACACATAGAGGTATGCACAAAAAAGAGGTTCAGTGTTTTTTTCAAATAACTGAATTAAAGATTTTCAAGTCTGTGCATATATTTGTATTTCTTTCTTTTTAAAGTAGGTTTATAATGTGTTTTAAATTTTTAGTATTTCCTAGACTATTTTATTGGTATTTTTTATTTTAATTTATATTCATTTGTTTGTTGATTTTTATAGAGACTGGCATTTATTTGTTTGAAGGGATAAACAACTAAGTTATTCAAATTTTTAATATAACAAATTGTCTATAAACATTTTATATATTAATAGCATGTTACTTAATTTATACAATTGGCTTTTGGAAAATTGACATGGAATATGGGGATTATAAGTATTTTATATTTATTTTTTTTACAAAATTACTCTGAATTGTATCACTTATTATGATGATCATCTCTATAGTTTGAAATATGTTGATGCTTTTTCTTTTACAATTGTTTTGTTTTTCAATTACTGTTGAAATATATTATGTTTTAGCAATGCAACATATTGATTAAACATTTGTAGTATATATCTTATAAAGTGATCAACCTGATAAACTAGGACCATACATAGTTATTATAATATTATTGACTATATTCCTCATACTTACCTTTCCCCCATGACTGTTTTTATACCTGACATACAGCTTATCTTAATCCCTTCTTGTTTTTACCCATTTTCCCAACCCCCCTTCCCTCTGGCAACCAACAAAATGTTCTCTGTAGCTACATTTGTTTGTTTAATGTGTTTATTAATTTATTTGTTAATTGTTTTTAAATTTCACATATAAGTGAAATTATGCAGCATTTGTTTTTCTCAGACCCATTTCACTTAACATAATATACTCTATATCAAGGCACATTGCACCCAATGCAACATTTTATTATTTCTTATGGCTAAGTAATTTCTATTGTAAATATGTACCTATATATGTACCACATCTTCTTTATGCATTTGTCCATTGATGGACACTTACATTACTTCCATATCTTGCCCATTGTAAGCAATGAATTGATTCTCTGCAAATTAAATACCAAGGAGTAGAATTTCTGGGTTCTTAATGTCTCTTGTTATATAGCCTTTGTTTTAGAGTCAATATTGTCTTATGTAACAATTTCTACCTTTACTTCTTTTTCATATCTGTTTACATGCAATAGCCTTTTTCATCCTTCCAGAATGTGTCTTTTGACCAGAAGTGAGTGCCTTGTGGGCAGAGCATGTATGGGTCTTGTTTTCTTATGTTTGCAGTCTTTCTATGTCGTTCGATTGGTTCATTCAATCTATTTATATTTAAAGTAATGTTGATAGCTATATAGCTATTACCATTTTATGATTCATATATTTGATCATATTCCCCCTTTTTCTTCTTAAAGAAGTCCCTTTAACATTTCTCATAATACTCATTTGTTGGTGATACACTCCTTTAGATTTCTCTTTTCTACAAAGCTATTTATCTGTTCTTTGATTCTAAATGATAGTCTTACTAGGTAGACTACTTTCTGATTGTAGGTCCTTGCTTTTTATCACTTTAAATATTTCTTGCCACTCCCCTCTGGTCTGCAAACTTTCTGTTGAGAAATCATCTGACAATAATATGGGAGCTCCCTTGTAAGTAAATGACTGCTTTTTTCTTGCTGCATTTAAGGTTTTCTTTGTTTTTAATTTTTGACATTTTAATTATGACGTGTGTTGGTGTAGGCCACTTTGGTTTCATCTTGTTTAGAACTCACAGCACTTCCTAGGTTTTTATGTCTGTTTTCTTTGCCAAGTTACTATTACCAGACAAAACCCATTAAGAAATGAACAGGATTTGGCAGCCCAGAAAGAGCTTATTAGTTGAGAAAGTGGTGTCTGGAGTCACAGATGAGCTAATTCAAAGACCTGGCTCTCCAATGGCTCCTGATGATGGATTAAATAAGGAAAAAATCATGGTGACTAAAGGAGTTAGGAGTTATGGTTTCTACTGATTGATTGGTGGTGAAGTAGGGGGTAATTGATCCTTATATTTGATCTTGATTTTAGCCATAGCATTGCTTTGTTTTGCTTTTCTGGGTCCAGAGTTAAAACATAACTGATACCATGATATTATTTTTGGTTTGATTGAAAACTCTGTCTCTGTGGTTAATAGACTCAAGACCTTATTCTTAAGGCTACTAAGTCATGACCAGAACCTTATTGTTTTGAGGGCTTAATAATTAAACAAGGGAGAGGAAGTGAGTCAGAGTGCTGCGTTAGTCCAGTTTGTGTTAAAGAATAAAAGCAAAAATGTCTTATTAAATAAAATAAGGTTTATGAATGGTTACACTAAGAAAATTTCTCATTATTATTTCTTCAAACAGCTGTTCAATTTTTGCTCTCTCTTTTCTCCTTCTAGTACTCTTAAGATGTGATTGTTCATATACTTCATGTTATCCCAAAATTCCTTTAAAATATCCTTGTGCTGTTATTTTTTTGTATTCTTTTTTCTTTTGGCTATTCTGATGGCTGTTTTCTCCTCCCTGTTCTACTAAATTGATGATTTGATTCTCTGCTTCATCTATCCTAGTATTGATTCCCTCTGATGTAGTCTTCATTTCAGTTGTCTTATTCTTCATCTCTGACTGGTCCCTTTTAATGTTCTCTATTTCCATTTTTATATTTGCTATCTCTTTGTTAAAGTTCTCACCAAGTTTATCTACTCTTTTGCTAAATTCATCAAGCATCTTTATAATCAGTGTGTTGAATTCTGCTTCTGGTAGATTACTTGTCTCCATTTAATTTACCATATTTACCCATGTATAAGATATACCATTTTTTAAAAAAATGCATGGTTTAAAAACTGGATGCATCTTATACAGTGATTGTAAATTTCTTAATTGCATTTCTCACTTTTTCACGCTTGTTTTTGTGCTCATTGTTGAAGATAGTGATTTGTCAGCAGACATGGATGGGAGTTTTGACAGTGATAAGAAATTGTATAAATTTTATGATGAATAAAACTTGAGTTTTATAATTTTATGTAATACATTTATTTTTCAAATTTGGGGCCCCAAAATTTAGATGTGTCTTATATATGGGAGCATCTCACACGGGGAAATATGGTAGTTCTTTTTCTGGAGTTCTGTTTTGTTCTTTTATTTGGGACAAGTTTCTTCATTTTGGCTTCTTCCTTGTGTTTATTTCTATGTATTAGGTAAAGCTGTTACATTTTCTCATCTTGGATGAATGATCTTATGCAGTAAGTGTTCTGTGGGGCCCAATAGAACAGTGACCTTGGTCACATGAGCCAGGTGCTTAAGGTGTGTTTCTTGGTGAGTTGTGTGTGCCCACCTCTTATATTTAAGCCTTGATTGCTGTTGGCAGATCAATAGGCAGGAATGACTGCCTGAAGCAGAGGATCTGTTGCAAGCAGGGGCTTGCCCCTTGGAGCAAGATTCACTTTAGCAAAGCTCTTACATATGCTGAGTCCTCCTTTTGGATGTATTGTCTGTAGAGATTGTTGGTTGGTGGATAACATCTGAGGCTTTCTACTAGCTGTGCTGCTTCTGAGATCTCTTGGGAGGGGCTCTGTAATAAACCCAGATCAGCTTCTTCAAAATTATTTTTAGCCTGACCAGGCAGTGGCGCAGTGAATAGAGCGTTGGACTGGGATGCGGAGAACCCAGGTCCGAGACCCCGAGCTCGCCAGCTTGAGCGCGGGACCATCTGGCATGAGCAAAAGCTCGCCAGCTTGGACCCAAGGTCCTTGGCTCCAGCAAGGGGTTGCTCAGTCTGCTGAAGGCCCGCGGTCAGGGCACATGTAAGAAAGCAATCAATGAACAACTAAGGTGTTGCGATGGCAACGAAAAACTAATGATTGATGCTTCTCACCTCTCTCTGTTCCTGTCTGTCTGTCCCTATCTATCCCTCTCTCTGACTCTGTCTGTCCCTGTAAAAAATAAATAAATAAAACATTAAAAAAATTATTTTCAGAAGGTTGATGCTTGTGGTGAGCTTAGAGGAGCCTAGTCAAAACTGAGCTGCAAACCAAGGATAGCTCTTGGTCTTGAGGCTGCTTAGCAAGAGGTAAGGAGTGTAACAAAGCCAGAGGCTGCTTGTTAGGGGGTCTGTAAATCTTTAGAAAGTTTAGGAAAGCCTGAAGCACAAGAAGAGTCTTAGACTTGGAGGCCACCTGAACCTGTATGTTGGGTTATGGAAGGGTCAACCAAAAGAGCAATGCCTTCTGCTAGCTATTCTGTATGGGAGAAAGCTGCCCCTCCAAATCTCACTCTGAAGACAGAAAATGCAGTTTTTTCCAGTATATCCCTGGAGCTTTCTGAGTTCTGACTCCAGTTCTGGAGCTCAGGCCTAGTGAGTCTTAAATTAAGAAAGTATATACCTGCATGGGCCCTTTAAGTAAAATGCCTGCATCTTCAACAGCACTCGGTCTCACTCAGCCACCACTCTCAGCCACAACCTCTGCTGGCTTTTACAGCCAGAAGTTATGAAGGCTCCTCAGCATTGGAAATTTGTCTGGGAAGCCCAGTGTGGTGCTAGTACCCCTTGTTCCCTAAGAAATACCTCTGCAGCTAAGGCATACTTCAGATTCTCAAATGCTACACATCAGTGTGAGATCAGCCTCTTCTGCATCTCTGCCATTCCTGTAAGTCTCATTGTGGCTTTTTTTTATATCCTTAGTTGTAGGATTTCTGTTTAGCTAGACTTCAGGTAGTTTTTAGTGATAGTTGTTCTGTAGTTTAGTTGTAATTTTAATGTGGTCATGGGAGGAAGCAAGCACAGTGTTTTTCTACTCTATCTTGATCAGACGTCTGTCATAATTAATTATTAGTCATTTTTCCTACACTAAAAGCCATAAAATGTTGCGAAAGATCTTATTACTCATAGTGCCATTTTGTGAGGGTCTTGCAAATGTTGGCAGTAATGAACCAAAGGAACATATTTAATTTTATATTTGCTTCATTGTTCATATAACAGAGAAAAGTAAGTCTCCAATTCTTTCAAGAGTGAGATTTTTTTTTCCAGAGGCTTCTATTATGTTCAATACATAGTATAAGCAATGAACATTTTAAATTTTATAAGAAAAATGAGTGACTCTATTTCTCAGAAAAATATATTTTCTGTTTTTATGTGTCAATTTATAGAGCATTTCTACATCTTAATTTTGCATACAAAGATGGGAGGATTTAAGCAAACTGACATTTAGTTTGTGCCTATTGTAACAATAGGTAATGTTTACTGATCTTCTATATATAAAATCTTCAGAGCAATCACAGAAAATAAATATTATAAGTATTCTTCACAATTGTAGAAACTGAGAAATGCAATTTCAAACTTTTTCAAAGTCACATTAATGTCTAGTAAATGTGAAGTCATGATTTGAATCCAGGAAATCTATCTTTCAAGTCCATAGTTATTCCTGCTATGTGAATCTTCCTTTAGAAATCATATATAGGCTAAGCGCTTTACCTCTCTTTTATCATTTAGACTTCATGGTAATAAACAGTATAAGATGTTCCCAATTCCTAAAGTGTGAGATCATAATATTGAAAAAAAAAAAAAAAGGGGTGGGGTGGGGGAGAAAAGACAGCCTTTTTTTCTGATATATCTCTGATATACTACAGAGGTGTGCCAAATAGTTTAATACCACAGGCTTTCAGGCATTTGTTCAAGTTTGCAATCATTTCAAACTAGTCATGTACAGAGTTCTGAACCAAGTGCTCTGAGTGGTGAAATAGAGACTGCTGTTACCTCAAAGGAGCCCACATTCTGGCAGGTCTGTTATTCCTTGTGAATAATCTCTATAACATTGTACAAAATGGTTTTGTTAATAGTGTTTTTTCAACCCTCCTTTCTCCACAACTGCAGTCTCATCCTTACCAGTTCTAATGACAGATCCTGATCTGAGGCATAAGGGTTCAAAGAACTTTATTTCAAACCTGTAGGACTCATCACTATGTTGTCTTTGCTACTTAAATAGACTTTACCTTGCTCTTATTTAGGAAATTTAATATCTACCTTATTTTTAAAAAACATTTATTGTATTCATTTTAGAAAGGAAGGAAGGGAGAGAGGGAGAGAAAGACAGCAACATTGATCTGTTGTTCCTGTATGTGCTCTGACAGGGAATAGAACCGACAACCTCTGTGCTTTGGAACAATGCTCTAACCAATTGAGCTATCCAACCAGGGCAATATCTACCTAATTTTTTATCTTTGTACCCGAGTCCTTTCATTGGTCTGTTTGGCATGTACATTTCTATAGATCAGAAGCTAGTTTAGGTTTTCACAGAATCCTAACCCAGGGATTCTCTTATGTCGTGACAGCCTGTGACTGGGTCTGACAATTTGTTGGCAGAGTTTGATGAAGCAGATGTCCTGCTTACTGTCCTTCCTTTCTAAGTGGCATCCATTCCTCTATTTCTTACTGATATGCTCTGACTAGCTCAGTTGAGTTCAGTTTAACAAAATTTATTGAGCTAAAAGATTTAATATTCAGTCTCTGAAGTCAAGTCTTGGTTCCATCATTTCTAGTTCTGTGGCTCTGAGGCAATTATTTTTTCTTGTTTTAGTTTGCTCATCTCAAATTAGTAATAATAGCAGTAATAATCACAGCAATATTTGAGCTTTTCTATGTGCCAGAAACATAAGGAAAAATGAAAAAATCAACACCATAAGTGACAAAATCAATAATTGTGTCAAAGCACATGGGATTCTACAGAAATAAAAGGATTACAAATACATGCATATAACCTTTTTGTTTTTCTGTCTGGAATTTTGTATCAGCGATGTCATGTCTGGCATGATATGGGATGTGGTAAGATGGAAATCCGGCAAAAGTACAGAGAGGAATTGAGGGAATGCAAAAATTCAAAAGGCATAGATGTGTGGACAAACCCTGAATATATGTAGTTTGATCAAGGGACTTGTCAAAAAGAGAGCTGGGAACAGAATCCAAGTTGAGTTACCTAAGAAAGCAGGTGAGATAACTGGAGACAGCACCTGGAGAAACAATCGCTAGAGCCATTTAATTATGAAGATTGACATCTCTTGCCTTGAGCTACTTTTAATGAGCCTGGAGTCTGGGGTGGCTGCAACTCCTTTGGCTGCATTACTGTCAGATGCTGCCCAGCACCTAACAGGAGGAGCAGCATCTCTAAAATCCTGGGTTCCCTTGTAGTGTCAGAAAGTCATACAATCACACCAAATTCTCTCATTTTCTTTTCACACAAGAATACCAATTTCTACTTTATTGGGATACATTTCATTCCAAAAGTTTAAAATGCTTCAGTGATTCTAATGTGTAACATGGATTAGAGGGAAAAACTATCTGTGCACTGCCTCTGTTGAGATAATAATAACAATGCTCTCCCCAAATCAAGTTTAATCTCCATATTATCAGAAAATAGAAGAAAGTTCAATTTCATTTCTTATTGATAAATTTAAGAAATAAATTGCTGAAATGTAAATTGAGGTTATATACAGTAATGGCTTTAGTTGTACTTTATAGAAACAGAATCTTAGTTAACCCAAGGAGGTAAAAGGTTCTAATGTTCTTCCAATGAAAAGATACCAGTTTTAAACTGAGGAAACAGAGTTGTCTTTTCTTTTTCTAAGAAAGAAGATTTAGGAGGTATAAAGTATTAGTATATGTGTGTTTGTGGGATATGAGGTCAGTGCGGATATAGGGAGATATCTAGAGTCCTTCTGAAGTGTAATCAGTAGTAAACGCCAAATGAACCAACTTTTATGTACTGCTTTCACTGTTCCTGAAGGCTACTGTGGATTATATAATTCAGTAAACTGCCTTTAAGGCCATAGCTTCATCAAAAAATCAAAGAAAATTTCTATGCTGTGGCTGGATTGCTGTACATATTAGAAGTAATTTGCTGTATTCATGAATCTATAATCACACCTGCAAATAAGGAAGGAATCTATAGAAATAGGAAGCATTTCCAAACCATGAATATGCATGAAGTGTTTGTTGCCAGAGATATCATAATAAAAATAGTTTGTAAGTATCCTGGATACAGCGATAGTGTTTTTCCCCCCAGATGTCAGAACTTAGCCATTGACTAAAACAGATAATACATATGACATTCAATATTTAGAAGCCACTGTTTATGGTGCTCATTCCAGAGAAGCCAGTATTATGTGTATTGGAAGAATATAACTGATTCCAGGAAGTGGTTTCAGAGGTGCCAGGAAAGTTCAGTGTCTGTTTTCCCCACAAAAAAGTTTATATGTTGGCTGTTGATTGGAATTTTAATTTGCTAAGGTTTTATTCATAAATATAATTTAAAAAGATGAGAGCAACCATATCCACACATTTTAAAGAAGCAAACACATCATCAATCTTTCAGTTGTAAAGAAATTAAATCACAGATTCTTTTCCAAATTTTTTTTTTACTATTTCAGAGAGAGAGAAAGAGAGAGAGAGAGAGAGGAGAATAATAACTCATTATTTCATTTAGTTGTTAACTCTTTGATTGCTTCTCTTACATGCCATGATGTGGGAGTGTAGTGGAATCCACAACCTCTAACAAGCCTCATCGAGGCATTATTCATTAAACCATTTGACCAGGGCCCACAGATTCTCTCTTAAAGTGATATTTTTTAAAACAGAGTATTAGAGAAAACATGAGGTCTTTGCAATGTTGAGGACATAAATTCAAGGTATGTTGGTAATTTTGTTTCTCTCTTACTAAATGTATTTTTAGGTACCTGGAGACAAAAAGCACGTTCTGATTCTCTAATGCTCCATTTATAAGACTGATTTTGCATCTTTGTTATTTCATGAATAATAAGAACTGAGATTTATAGGTGCGTAAAAATGAGGTGTATGGAGAAACAAACAGAAACATACCTTAGGCTTCAGAGACATTAAGAATTATTTTCCTTGCAATCACATTGGTTTTTACTTTTGTATATTTAGAACTTAAATTACCAGTTTCTTTGTGAATCGCACATTGATGTCATCAATACACAGGATTATAAATCTCTGGAGAAAAAACAATGGCATAGTCTTAGATACATGCAGTTCTTTTGTTTCCTTTTTTGAAACAGTGAGTAACCTAATAACTATGTTTCAAATAGGAGAATCCTTTGAAAATGGCTGTTTTATTAAAATCCATATCTTGTAAGATTCTAATAGATCGTTTTGCTATCTAGAGAAGACATACCAATTAAAATAAGAACTAGTCCTTCCCTTTAGTAAGTTAGGTGTTTTCTTGATATACAGATTTTATGTGCAAATCTTCATGTTATTTTACCTTATTCGATTAAGAGAGAAATTGAGTGATAATGAAATGTGATCCTGATGTTGCTATATTAATTCAGTCTTAGAATCATGATATCATAGAATAAGAGAATGAGAAGCAATTTTAATTAGATAAATATTTTAAAACACTGATCTAGCCTGACCAGGCAGTGACGCAGCGGATAGAGTGTCAGACTGGGATGCGGAAAACCCAGGTTTGAGACCCTGAGCTCGCCAGCTTGAGCGCGGGCCCATCTGGCTTGAGCAAAAAGCTCGTCAGCTTGGACCCAAGGTCGCTGGCTTCAGTGACGGGTTTCTCGGTCTGCTGAAGGCCCACGGTTAAGGCACATGTGAGAAAGCCATCAACGAACAACTAAGGTGTTGCGACGGCAATGAAAAACTAATTATTGATGCTTCTCACCTCTCTCCATTCCTGTCTGTCTGTCCCTATCTATCCCTCTCTCTGACTCTCTCTCCGTCCCTGTAAAAATAAAACAAAAAAACAAAAAACAGTGATCTAGACCAGATGCTGCATTGGGTCCCGCTAACAGTTTAATAATGCAAATGAAGAGTTTATGCTCTTTTAGATTACAAGAAATAACTATTCAGTACACAATATAATGTGATGCCTAATATTTAAGAAAGTGTAAGGTATGTGACGACATACACTGGGACATTTAAATCAGTTTTGCGAGTAGAGAGTGATAAAAGACAATTTCCCAGAGGAAATTGCCTTAAAATGAGACCTGTGGAATTAACAGAAAACATCAACAGAAGTATAGATAAGATAGAATATTTAAATTAAAAGAAATTGCAGACAAGACTTACTATGTGAGCTATCATATTTAGGGATACTCAAATAAGTTATTTGGTGAGGAGTATAGTATCAGAGTAGTGATAGAAGGAGATATAATGCAGATCTTTTTAGGATTTGGATCTCAACTTTTAGAACAATAGACAGGATTGTAGAAATTTAATCCAAAGCTGACTATGTTGCCTCAACTACTCTGAAGTCAAAGGTATGATTTCTGTCTACAATTTAGTTTATCAGTGAATACTTTGTATTAAGTATAATTTTTCTTTCTCTATTGTTTTTCTGTCTCCTTCCTTTTCTTACTCATTGTCATGTTCTGTCATCTGGCTTTTGTCATTGATTTCCATCCCTCACAGAGTTGTTGACAGTATTTTAGTGAATGAGTTATAATAGTATGTATATATGATTAGTCCATGATCTAAATCATAATACACTATACTGAAACAACAAGTGCAAATCTCCCAATATCTATAACTAAACTAATCAAATTCAGTAATGAATAAAATGTGATTAAGGTATTAAATCTTTCTAACATGATTTAACAGCAAAAATTTTACATGACATAAATAATAGCACAAAATAAAATGTACCGTGACAGAAACTATTATAACTAATTGGGTAGCAATACATTATTGATAAATCAAATTTAATTATAAGTACATAGAGAATAAGTATCCTGATGATATATATTTTGGTAAAATAAAAATGGAAATTGTTTAATAGTATTTAATAAAAAATTGATCAAGCTGTTTAATTGGCTCAGTGAGTTCACTACTAAAATACTTGAAAAAAGTGTATCACTCTATAAAATTTCAATTAAAATGCTTGCATTTTCTGCTTCTGTACAATATAGAACCAGATTTATCTTTCTGTCTAAAACAAAAATAAATAAAATATATGAAACTATGTTTTTAAGTAATTGAATGTAAGATAATGAATGATAGTGATCACTGCAAGATGGAAAAGAGAAAAATAGATCAATGGAACAGAAAGAAGAGCCTAGAAATATTAACACACAAATATAATTAACTATATCCTGACAGAGAAGCCAATATTATTTAATGGAGAAACAATATAGTTTATTACAAATGGTACTCAAACAACTAGATATCCACATACCACCTCCCCAAAAAAGTATTTAGAAACAGATTTTACATTTTTTGCAAAAATTAATTTGTAACTGGACATAAACAAAAATACAAAACTCATAAAAGGTGACATGGGAGACAATCTAGATGGCCTTGGATTTAGCAATGACGTTTTAGATATAATTTTGATCAATACATAAGACAAAAAGAAGGCTGCAGAAACTGCCTGTGAAAGAGTCCAGATGTTAGATTTAAGAACTGTTTAAAAAACATTATAAATTATTTAAAGAACTAAAGGAAACCATATTTAAAGAAGAAAAAGAAATAATATCATTGACTCATCAAATAAAGAGAGAAAAAAAATGATATTTTAAATTATTCATGTACATGAACAATAACTGAATAGTTCCCTAGATAAGCTCAGCTATAGATTTGAAATGGTCAATAATAAGGTAGTGAACTTGAAGATAGAGAATGTACAACCTAAAGACCAGAGAAAGCAAAGGAATAAAAAAATAAACAGAACTCAATAAAATGTGGTACACAATTGTTTCAGAGTATATATAAAGGATTACCAGAAGAAGATAGAAAGGAAAGGAATAAATGGCGGAAAACTTTCTAAAGTTGATAAAATATATTAATCTATGTTTCTAGTATTTCAATAAACTCTAAATAAAATAAATCAAATGAGAACAGAATTCAGACATACCAGAATATAAATGCTGAAATTTGTTATTATAAGCTGTAAATATTTTTTGAATTCCTTAGGGATTTATATTTTATATATAAATTGTACAAGTTTATAGAGTATAAGATCTATATACAAGTTCAATCTACAAAATTCACTGTATATAAAAAATAAACAACCCAAAAATAAAATTAAGAAAACAATTGCATTTATAATAGCCTCACAACTAGGATAATACTTAGAATAAATTTAACTAAAGAAAGGCAAAACTTACACTTTCAGAGCTACAAAATATTGTTAAAATAAATTGTAAAATTTATGTGCAAAGAAATTTAGTTAAGCAAACCTGCACATTATGAAAATTAAAATGCATAATTTCAAAACTTCTTTTAATTGAATCAACATATTAAGTGTTGGTGAGGATGTGGAGGAATTAGAACTCGAAAGCACTGCTTGTGAAAATGATAATGATGCAACCACTTTAGAAAAAAAAATTGAGCAGATTCTTACGAATTAAGTATATTTCTACTAACTGATACAACCACTACCCAACATAAATTAAGCATATGTTTATACCAAGGCTTTTACATTACTATTCGCAGCAACTTTATTTGTAATAGCCAAATTGGTAGCAATTCAAATGCTCACGTACATGGAAATGGACAAATCAGCCATATTTGGTTCACACATTGGACTATCATTCAGCTGTAAGAAGAAATAAACTATTGATATACATAACAGCATGCACATATCTCAGAATCTTTTCTGTGTAAATATCACAAACTTGGGAGTACCGGTGTATGATACCATTTATGTAAAATTTGAGCACTTCCAAACTATTTAGAATGATGTAAACAATCAGTTGTTGCCATGCAATGGTGGGAGAGTGAGAGCAGAGATGTTCTTGGGGTTAAGATTACAAAGAAGTATGCTGATTTTAAGGGTAATGAATATACTCAAACGTTTATTGCTGAGATTATTTTATGGATGTATACATATGTCAGACGTGTCAAATTGTGCCCATTAATTATGTGCACTTTATTTTATACCAACTATACCTCATACAGTTGTTTAAAGAGCATCTGTTTTTAAAACTTTATCATAGGTAAAAACCAAAGAGTTCCATGCCTCACCTGTGGTGGTGCAGTGGATAAAGCGTTGACCTGGAAACACTGAGGTTGCCAGTTCAAAACCCTGCACTGGTCTGGTCAAGGCACATATGGGAGTTGATGCTTCCAGCTCCTCCCCCCTTTCTCTCTTTCTCTCTCTCTCTCTCTCTCTCTCTCTCTCTCACTCTGTGTCTCCTCTCTAAAATGAATAAATTAAAAAGAAAAAAAAACCCAAAGAGTTCCAATATGACCACTGTCATATTGACAGGTTGACATGATCAGAATTTTACTTAATTTTTTTTTTTAAATTTAAGTGTAAAACTAGTTATAAAGAGATTGCTTCAAAGGCTGTTGCACTAAAATTCGGGTAAGAAATAATGGTGAATTGAATTAGTGATGTTTTAGGGATTTAGAGAGATGTGATTTCATTTGGGAAACTGCTTAGGTACTGCTATGCATGTAAGTCATTACTGTTTTCATAGAAAATTTGTTTTACTTTAGTCAAGGAAATGGAATTTAGTCATGTATTTGGAGAATCAATGTAATTCTATGTGAGAATATAGTAGAATGTCTACATCACTAGAAAGATTGAAACAGATGAAGTTGGATGACCATAAATTCTCATAGTCAGGATTATGAACAAGATAATAAGAATAGGAAGCATGTGGGGTTTGTTTATAATAAGATTTCCTCAACAATTACTCCACAAATCTCCAGTGGCACCAGAGAAAGGAGTCAGAGCAGGTTATCTATTCTCTTGGTGCTTTTATATCAGTGGTTCTTAACCTGGGTTCTATCGAACCCTATGGTTTTGATGAGTCGGTCTCAGGGGTTTGGAGAAGCCTCTGTTGCGGAGGCCAGAATAAAGTAATACCGTAATTTGTTGTGAGTTCATACACTTTGTTGGTTTTCTTCTTTGAGCAAGGTTATGTTCATGCACGGCTCATTTTGTGCACCAGTAAAAAAACATATACCTATGTCTTGAATTTGGAAAAAAATATATTTTATTTATCACTAAAGAAGCATTCAGTGAATGCGCATATGAAACTGGTGGGTTCGGTACCTCAAAAAAGGTTAAGAACCACTGTTTTAAATCATCTAATATACATCTTACCAAGTATAACCATCTACTCCATATTACCTCCAGTAAGTAGTTATTCTATTTTAGCTTGAAAACACAGAGCGGAAGGGCCAACTCTTTAAGAATAGCAGGTTTTTCAACCAGCTGTTAAAATCATTGAAAAATTTAATTTTATATTAAATGCCAAATATATCCCTTTAATTATTTGATTAAGATATTTTTGCAGGTCTATTATATTAAAGTATTACATAAAACAATATGATTAAATAGGGTAAGAAATAAGATATTGTATCTATCTTTAACTAACTCATAGCCTACTGAATTTCATACTGATTCTTTTTCATCCATCAGAGCACAACATTTAAGATATATTTATTCTACATATCAGCTCTTTAAATATTTTAAAACAATGCTCAAATCTATCCTAGGATAAATTTTCTAGCTATTCTTGAAATACCATGTATTGAATTCAATGTGTTCTTCATTGTATGGAAATTCTTTAGTTTATCAATGTGATTCCTCCTAACGTGTGTCACAAAGCTCTGATTACCAATTCAAATGGAAATTGCAAATATTAATGTAGTCTAACATGATTAATGTAATCTAACATGGTTGCTGATCATGTGGTGAGCGAAATCATTGTGTCACATGCAGCCCTTACGTAAATAAGTATGGAGTGATGAAAAAATAGCTGCTTTATTATTTAATGTTATTTCTACAATCAACAGAATCCACTCAAATTTAAGCTGAAAAAGCATTATTTAGGGATATAGATAAGTCAGTGAATCATAGGAGGGTTGAAGAAACAAACTCCTGAGCTTCCGGGGATGATTTTTAGTCCCACTGCAGCACTAGGTCCTTCACAGGGGCTGCTGCCAATTCTAAGATTGGAAGACCTATCTGTGGCTACCACAGAACTGTCACATCTAATAGTGACAGAATACACCACTTCTGCTAATTCAGACATGACGAAATGAGGAGCATTTAATGCCATAATAAGCATGGAAAAAAAGAAATAGGGGACCCTGGGTTGGGTGATGATATTTAGATATAGTATCAAAGGCACAATCTATGACATAAAGAATTAATAAATCAAAATTCACTAAAATTAAATATTTTTCTATGTGAAATACACCATCAAGAGAATGAAATACACTAAAAAGACAAATGGCGGACTAGAAGATGCTGTTTGCAAAATACTTATCTGATACAGGACTTTTATCTAAAAATATACAAAGATCTCTTAAAATTCAAGAAAACAAAAATAACCTAATTGATAAATGAGCCTTGGCTATCATTATTTGCTCAGCCCTTGTGATTTCCTTAGATCCCACCCCACGTAACTTGGGGTCCCACCCAAGCTTGACAGTGTCTTTTTAATTATGAAAGGCATGTCTTGGTTCATGCTTTGAACTTTACTAAAATCTCTCAGACTAGCAGCATCTGGCTTCAACATGTTTCATTTCTATTGCTAAGTGCCCCAGGCTCAGCACTAGCATCAGCCTGCCTTGTTTTGCAACATGGCCTCTCTTAGGTACCTCTAAGCAGAGCATAAATAGCAGCCATCTTTAGATTGCTTTTAAACTCATGTAGTGACCTCAGAGAAGGTACATGTGGCAGGTGACCTTGATCTACACTTCCCTGGAAGCCCCAAAGCCAGCACAATTTGCGGATAGCTTCAGACCACATTGAAGCACCACCTAAACCCCTCCACAAGCAACACACTCAAGGGGAAGACTACACAGGCATCAGAGCCTCACTGAAGTAAGTCCAGTTCCATGGGCTAGGCTTCTGCACAACTGATCCTCCACAGTAGTTGATGCCAGTACTTATAGCCAATCAGCCTAAGGGTAAATCCCTCCCATGGACCAGCCAACAACAGTCAATGCTCAACTACAACAGAAGAGTATACACAGCCAATGTGGATAGGGGGCACATCTGGAGTGCCCATCGCAGGTTAATGGGGAGGCTGTGCCACTGGACCTTAGAGAATACTGATCACACAATGCCACTCAGTCAAGCCTGTGAGACATCGCAGGTTTATGTAATATATAGGAAACAAACACAGGATGCAGTCAAAATGAGGAGACATAGAAATGTGTCCCCAATGGAAGAAAAGAACAAAATTTCAGAAGAGCACTAATCAAACTAACAAAAAAAATACAAGCACTTGATAAGATGCAGAGTTCTGGTTATGACTATTCCAAGAACATAGGAGAAGAGCATATGAAGCTAATGAGAACTTCAAGAAGGAAATAGAAAACATAAAAGTGGAGATAAAAAACATAAAAAAGAACCAGTCAGAAATAAAGAATACATTAACTGAAATGAGGAATACATTACAGTGAATCAACAGTGGAGTAGATAACCTACAATTACAAAAATAAAGAATCAGAAAACACCCAATTAAAGCAACAAAAAGAAAAAAATAATAAAAATAAATGAAGGTAGTTTAAGGAGCTTCTGGAACAACTCTTCAAATGTATCAACATTCACATCATGTAGGTGCCAGGAGTAGATAAGAGAAAGCAAGAAGTAGAAAACTAACATAAAAAATAATAATAAAAATAATAACGATAGAAAACTTTCCTAACCTGGTAAAGGAAATAGACACACAAGTCTGAGAAGTGCAGACCTCCAAAGAAGATGAACCCCAAAATCTATACTAAAACATATACAAATTAAAATGCCAATGGTTAGATACAAAAGAAATTGTAAAAGTCTCAGAAGAAAGATAGTTACCTATAAGTGAGCTCCCATGAGACTGTCAGCTGATTTCTTAACAGAAACTTTTCAGGACAGATGGATTGACAAGAAATATTCAAAGTAATGAAATACAGTGACCTACAACCAGAATTACTCGACCCAGGAAAACTATAATTTAGAATTGTAGGTGCTAAATGGAGCTTCCCAGAAGAGAATAAGTTAAAGGAGTTCATCGCCACCTAATTAGTATTATGTGGAATGTTAACAGGTCTTTAAGAAAAACAATAAAAATATGATAAAAATATGAATAATAAAACAGCAATAAATATATACTTGTCAATAATTGAATTAAAAATAAATGAACAGCCTGACCAGGCAGTTGCACAGTGGATAGAGCATTGGACTGGGATGTGGAGGACCGAGGTTCGAGACCCTGAAATCGCCAGCTTGAGCACAGGCTCATCTGGTTTGAGCAAGGCTCACCAGCTGGAGCCCATGGTCACTGGCTCGAGCAAGGGGTCACTCAGTCTGCTGTAGCCCCTGGTCAAGGCACATATCAGAAATCAATGAATGAACAACTAAGGAGCCGCAACAAAAAATTGATGTTTCTCATCTCTCTCCCTTCCTGTCTGTCTGTCCCTATCTGTCCCTCTCTCTGTCTCTGCCACAAAAAAAAAAAAAAAAAAAAAGAACAAGCAAAACAGAAACAGACTCATAGAGATGGAACTTTTTATTGTTTATTGTATTTATTTTATAGAGAGAGGAAGGAAAAGAGGGAGAGAGACAGAAACATTGATCTGCACCTGTATGAGCTCTACCTGGGGATTAAACCAGCAAGCTCTACACTCTGGGATAATGCTCAAACTGAGATATCCAGCCAGGGCATAACACAGAACATTCTGATAATTGTCAGGTAGAAAGAGGGTTGGAAGATGGGTAAGAAAATGAAGGGATTAAGCAGTACAAACTGGTAGTTACAGAATAGTCATGGGAATATAAAGTACAAAATAGGGATTATAGTCAATAATATTGTTATATTAATTATTTTTAGTGTCATATGGGTATTTGAATTATTAGGATGATCACTTTGTAAGTTATGTAATGTCCTGTGTTGTATACCTAAACCTAATATAATATTGTATGTCAACTATAACTAAAAATAACAAAGTATTAAAAGTAAAAAATATAAATACAATACTAATTAAAAGGATATATTCACCTTTATGTTTATTGCAACATCATTTGTAATAAACAAGATATGGAAGAAACTTAATTGTCCATCAATAAATTAATGGATAAAAATGTGATGCATACATACAATGCTAGATCACTCAGCAATAAACAAAGGATAATAACTTTCTATTTGAGACAATATGGTGAACTTAGTGTTAGGGTTAAATTAGCCCCTGTAAAACTCATATTCCCTTCACTCAAATATTTTGTAAAGACCAAGTTAATTTGCTTGCTATTCTCTCTTCTAAAATCTGCCTGGTCTTTACTTTGAAATATAACAAAGCTTGCATTGGGGAAAAACCTGAACACTAGGGGAATTTGATTAACAATAGTTGTTTATAATAGCAGGCTCACAGACTTACTACACCAGCTATTTGTGGGAAATTTCTGAACTCTTGGTTGTCTTCATTATTTACCAAGGACAATAAGTCTGTGCTACATCAGAAAACTTGTGTCTTTGTGGCAGAATTCCCCTTATAAAGTCAGTAATCAAGGCCACAAAAACTCAGATATGTTAAATTAAGCTTGCCCATGTGCACAAACCCCATGCCAGCAAATTCTCTATATCTAATACTCCCTCTCACAACTTGGGGCTGACACTTGCTGGTCTCAACCCACTTGTATGCTTGCATCCAGGCATTTTTAAAATAAAATTTTCTTTTGGAATACTCTAGCCTCATATTTTCATTTCATCCCATGGTTTATGCCTTTGACTTAGAGGGCATTATGCCAAATGAAATAAGTCAGACAGAGAACAACACATACTCTATGATTTCACTAATATATGAAATCTAAAATAATAATACAAATGAATAAAATAATTAAAACAGTAAAATACCTTTATATAGAGAGAACAAGTTGATGACTAGCAAATGGGAGGGAGTGAGGGTTTGGTTGAAAAAATAAAAATGCTAAAGTGGTAATCCATATCTTATTCCTTCCCTTTTTTCATATTTGGCCAATGGATAGACTAAGTATGACTTGGGGAATAACCAAATTCAATCAGATAGTGATGCCAATCACAGCTCCAGTTCCAGATGTGGTATCTTCATAAGAGCAAATAAACATGAACCCTAGTGACCATTACTCAGTTTCTGACATAGAAACAATGGTTTTTATTCTGATACTTAGAAGAACAGGTAATCAGAAATAATGGTTGGAAAGAGAGTCTTGCTTTAAACTAGGTCAAAGACCATGCTCTCTGTCATAAGGTAGGCTGTAGAGCTGTTGAGATCAATGCTATCTCAAAGAATATATATTTTATTTATTTATTTAATAGGGACAGAGAGAGAGTCAGAGAGAGGGACAGATAGGGACAGACAGACAGAAACGAAGAGAGATGAGAAGCATCAATCATTAGGTTTTTGTTGCCGTTGCGACATCTTAGTTGTTCATTGATTGCTTTCTCACATGTGCCTTGACCGCAGGCCTTCAGCAGACCGAGCAACCCCCCTTGCTGGAGCCAGCGACCTTGGTTCCAAGGTGGCGAGCTTTTGCTCAAGCCAGATGGGCCCACGCTCAAACTGGCGAGCTCTGGGTCTCGAACCTGGGTCTTCTGCATCTCAGTCCGATGCTCTATCCACTGCGCCACCTCCTGGTGAGGCTATCTCAAAGAATATTATGGTCATTAATTACATTGATAGCATTATGCTAATAAGACTTGATGAACAGAGAGTAGCAAAAAACTTAAGAGCCCATAGGTAAAGTTTCGAGTCTAGTTATCTTGTCTAGTAATTTGTGGGTAATACAACAATATCCTTTAAAATATGATTTGCATTGTTGCACCTTGCACACCCAACAAATAGTAACACAGGCCTTATATGCTTCATATTTTAAATATGACATATAACATGTTTAAGAATACTACTCTGGTTTTTTTTTTTTTTTTTTTTTTTATATATTTTATTTTTTTTTTATTTATTTATTTTTTTAATTTTAATATATATTTTATTATTATTAATTCTAATGAGGTGACACCAATAAATCAGGGTACATATGTACAATGAAAACATCTCCAGGTTATCTTATCATTCAATTGTGTTGCATACCCATCACCAAAAGTCAAATTGTCCTCTGTCACCTTCAATCTGGTTTTCTCTGTGTCCCTCCCCTCCTCCCTATCCCACTTTTCCCTCCCTCCCCCCATCCCATAAACAACACTCTCTTGTCCATGTCTCATACCCTCACTTTCATGTCCCACCTATGTATGTAATCGTGCTGTTCTCAGTTTTTCTTTTTTTCTGATTTACTTATTTCACTCCGTATAATGTTATCAAGGTACATCCATTTTGTTATAAATGATCCGATGTCATCGTTTCTTATGGCTGAGTAGTATTCCATAGTATATATGTACCATAGCTTTTTAATCCACTCGTCTTCTGACGGACACTTGGGCTGTTTCCAGATCTTCGCTATTGTGAACAATGCTGCCACGAACATGGGGGCGCATTTCTTCTTTTCGAACAGTGCTATGGTGTTCTTAGGGTATATTCCTAAAAGTGGGATAGCTGGGTCAAAAGGCAGTTCAATTTTTAATTTTCTGAGGAATCTCCAAACTGTTTTCCACAGTGGCTGCACCAGTCTGCATTCCCACCAGCAGTGCAGAAGGGTTCCCTTTTCTCCACATCCTCGCCAGCACTTATTCTGTGTTGTTTTGCTGATAAGTGCCATTCTGACTGGTGTGAGGTGATATCTCATTGTGGTTTTAATTTGCATTTCTCTAATGATTAGTGATGTTGAGCATTTTTTCATATGCCTATTGGCCATCTGTATGTCCTCTTTGGAGAAATTTCTATTCATTTCTTTTGCCCATTTTTTGATTGGGTTGTTTGTCTTCCTGGTGTTGCGTTTTATAAGTTCTTTATAAATTTTAGTTATTAACCCCTTATCAGATGTGCTGTCGAATATATTCTCCCATTGTGTGGTTTGTCTTCTTATTCTGTTCCTATTGTCTTTAGCTGTGCAAAAACTTTTTAGTTTGATATAGTCCCATTTGTTTATCTTGCCTTTTATTTCATTTGCCCATGAAGATAAATCGGCAAATATACCGCTGCTACAGATGTCGGAGAGCTTGCTGCCTATGTTTTCTTCTAAGATGCTTATGGTTTCACGGCTTACATTTAAGTCTTTTATCCATTTTGAGTTTGTTTTTGTGAATGGTGTAAGTTGATGGTCTAGTTTCATTTTTTTGCAGGTAGATGTCCAATTTTCCCAACACCATTTGTTAAAGAGGCTGTCTTTACTCCATTGTATGTTCTTTCCTCCTTTGTCAAATATCAGTTGTCCATAAAGCTGTGGGTTTATTTCTGGGTTCTCTGTTCTGTTCCATTGATCTATGTGCCTGTTCTTATGCCAGTACCAGACTGTCTTGAGTATAATGGCCTTATAGTAAACCTTGATATCAGGAAGCGTGATACCTCCTGCTTTATTTTTTCTTTTTAAGATTGCTGAGGCTATTCGTGTTCTTTTTTGGTTCCATATAAATTTTTGGAATATGTGTTCTATATCTTTGAAGTATGTCATTGGTATTTTAATTGGTATTGCATTGAATTTATAAATTGCTTTAGGTAATATAGACATTTTAATGATGTTTATTCTTCCTAGCCATGAGCACGGTATATGCTTCCACTTGTTTGTATCTTCCTTGATTTCTTTTATCAATGTTCTATAATTTTCCGAGTACAAGTCCTTAACCTCCTTGGTTAAATTTACTCCTAGGTACTTTATTTTTTTGGCTGCAATAGTGAAGGGGATTGTTTCCTTAATTTCTTTTGCTGATATTTCATTGTTGGTGTATAGAAATGCCTCTGATTTCTGAGTATTAATTTTATATCCTGCCACTTGCTGAATTCATTTATAAGGTCCAGTAGTCTTTTGACTGAGACTTTAGGGTTTTCAATATACAATATCATATCATCTGCAAATAATGACAGTTTTACTTCTTCTTTTCCAATATGGATGCCTTTTATTTCTTCTTCTTGTCTGATTGCTGTAGCTAGGACTTCCAGAAGTATGTTGAATAAGAGTGGTGAAAGTGGGCAACCCTGTCTGGTTCCTGATCTTAAGGGGATTGCTTTTAATCTTTGTCCATTTAGTATGATGTTTGCTGTCGGTTTATCGTAGATGGCCTTTATCATGTTAAGGAATGATCCCTGTATTCCCACTTTACTGAGAGTTTTGAGCATGAATGGGTGCTGGATTTTATCAAATGCCTTTTCTGCATCTATTGAAATTATCATGTGATTTTTGTCCTTCCTTTTGTTTATATGGTGAATCACATTGATTGATTTGCGAATATTGAACCAGCCTTGCCTCTCCAGAATAAATCCCACTTGATCGTGGTGTATGATTTTTTTCATATATTGCTGGATCCGGTTGGCTAATATTTTGTTGAGAATTTTAGCGTCTAAATTCATCAGGGATATAGGCCTATAATTTTCTTTCTTTGTGTTGTCTTTGCCCGGTTTTGGGATCAGAATTATGCTCGCCTCATAAAAGGAGTTTGGAAGTCTTCCTTCCTCTTGAATTTTTTGAAATAGCTTGAGGAGAATAGGAATTAGTTCTTCTTTGAATTTTTGATAGAATTCACTTGTGAAGCCATCAGGCCCAGGACTTTTCTTTTTTGGGAGTTTTTTGATAACTGTTTCTATCTCATTTGTTGTAATTGGTCTGTTTAAGTGTTCTGATTCTTCCATATTGATTTTTGGAAGGTTATATGATTCAAGAAATTTGTCCATTTCACCAAGATTGTCTAATTTTTTGGCATATAGTTCTTCATAGTATTTTCTTACAATGCTTTGTATTTCTGTTGTGTCAGTTGTTATTTCTCCACTGTCCTTTCTAATTTTATTTATTTGAGTCCTCTCTCTTTTTTTCTTGGTGAGTCTAGTTAAAGGTTCATCAATCTTGTTTACCTTTTCAAAGAACCAGCTTCTTGTTTCATTGATCCTCTGTATTGTTTCCTTAGCCTCTATGTCATTTATTTCTGCTCTGACCTTTATTATTTCCTTCCTTCTACTTGTCTTGGGTTTTATTTGTTGTTGTTTTTCTAGTTCTTTTAGATGCTGGGTTAGGTTGCTTATTAGAGCTTTTTCTAGCTTCTTATGATATGCCTGTAGTGCAATAAACTTCCCTCTCAGAACTGCTTTTGCTGTGTCCCATAAATTTTGAGTTGATGTATGCTCATTATCATTTGTTTCTAGAAACTTTTTTATTTCTTCTTTGATCTCATTGTTAATCCATTCATTATTTAATAACATGCTATTTAGTTTCCAAGTGTTTGAGTATTTTTCAGTTTTTCTTTTGTGGTTAATTTCTAGTTTCATGGCATTGTGATCAGAGAAAATGCTTGATATGTTTTCAATCTTCTTAAATTTATTGAGACCATTTTTGTGTCCTAACATGTGGTCTATCCTAGAAAACGTACCATGAGCGCTTGAGAAGAATGTATATTCTACTGCTTTAGGGTGAAAAGTTCTGAAGATATCTATTAAATCAAGTTGATCTAGTGTATCCTTTAAGTCTGCTGTTTCTTTATTAATTTTCTTTCTTGAGGATCTATCCAGTGTTGTTAGAGGGGTATTGAAATCCCCTACTATGATAGTATTGCTGTTAATCTCGCCCTTTATATCCATCAAAGTTTGCTTTATGTATGTCGGGGCTCCTATATTTGGTGCATAGATATTTACAATAGTTATATCTTCCTGTTGAATTGTTCCCTTTATCATTATGTAGTGTCCTCCTTTATCTCTTACTACAGCCTTTGTTTTAAAGTCCATTTTGTCTGATATAAGTATTGCTACCCCTGCTTTTTTTTTCATTTCCATTTGCATGAAATATTTTTTTCCATCCTTTTACCTTCAGTCTATGAGCATCTTTTGTTTTAAGGTGTGTCTCTTGTAGACAGCATATGTATGGGTCCTGTTTCTTTATCCATGCAGCTACCCTATGTCTTTTGATTGGATCATTTAATCCATTTACATTTAAGGTTATTATTGATATGTAGTTGTTTATTGCCATTTTATTCTTTAAAGCTGTATTCTTCTTTTGCTCTATTCATTCCTCCCTTTAAACTGTTCACAAGAGGCCCCTTAGTATCTCTTGCAGAATTGGTTTGGTTTTTATGAATTCCTTCAGGCTTTCTTTTTCTGGGAAGCTCTTTATTTCTCCTTCAATTTTAAACGTTAGCCTTGCTGGATAAAGTAGTCTTGGTTGTAGGTTCTTGTTCTGCATTACTTTGATTATTTCTTGCCATTCCCTTCTGGCCTCAAGTGTTTCTGTTGAGAAGTCTGATGTCATCCTTATGGGGGCTCCTTTGTAGGTGATAGCCTTTTTTTCTCTAGCAGCTTTTAAAATTTTTTCTTTATCCATTAGCTTTGGTATTTTAACTATGATGTGTCTTGGTGTAGATCTTTTTGGGTTTCTCTTTAATGGAGTTCTGTGTGCTTCTTGAATGTGTGGAGTGTTTCCCAGCCTTAATTTAGGAAAGTTTTCTGCTATGATTTGATTGAACAAAGTTTCCATTTCCTGTCCTCTCTCCTCTTCTTCAGGCACCCCTATGATGCGAATGTTGTTTCTCTTCATGTTGTCACAAAGCTCCCTTAGAGTTTCCTCACATTTTTTAAGTCTCTTTTCCTTTTTCTTCTCTGCTTCTGTGCCTTTGTTTATTGTGTCCTCTAACTCGCTTATTCGATCCTCAGCGTCATCCATCCTGCTTTTAATTCCTTCCATTGTGGTCTTCAGTTCTGATACTGTATTTGTCATTTCTGTCTGATTCTTTTTTATTATTTCAATTTCATTTTTTATACTTGTTATCTCTTTATTTAGGTGTTCATAATGACTAACCATTGTTGCTCTAATTTCTTTGAACATCCTAACTATCATTATTCTAAATTCTGCTTCCGGTAATTTGGTTATATCTGGTTCATTCAGGTCCTTCTCTGGGGATTTCTCTTGATTCATTTGGTTTGCATTCCTCTGCCTGCCCATTTTTTCTGTGTATAAGCAAGTTGTGGCCACTGGAGTCCAGTAGGTGTTGCCTTTGTGTTCTCTAGGTGTGGTCTATCTGCAGGCCCCCCACCCCCTCTGCCGGTGCCTAGGGTGGTTGGGTATGAGCGATGCCAGCGCGGGCCCACTGTGGCTTTTGCTGTGATTTCTGCCTCTCCTCCGTGGGAGGGCCTGTCACTGAAGCCACAAGATCAGCACCAAGGGTAGAGGTGAGCACCTTTCCTCAGCTGCGGACCCAGCCTATTTCCGGACTTCCGCCCAGAACCAGCAGTCGGAGCCTGCTCGCTACAGTTCCGCGGGTTAGGCGGGGCTTTTGACGTGCTCTCAGGTGTAAGCCTTTGCCCGTCCGGAGCTTTAGCCCCACCCTCGAGGCCAGGGCCCTTTGCGCAGGGTCGGAAACCAAGGTTTATTGGGGCGGGCGTGATTGCTGGCTTCCGCCGAGCTGCGTACTTCCGCTCGTCCCGGACTCTACCCCGCCCCCGTGTTCGGAGCCCGCTCGTGCACGTATGAATGCTATTCGCGTTTTCTCCGGCTGGATGGGGATAATAGCGTGGGCTCAGCTGCGAGCCTCCACCCGTCTCGGGGTCCACCCCGTTCTCATGCTCGGAGCCCGCTCGCGCACGTATACTGGCCAACCGCGGTTTCTCCGGCCGGGGGCGAGGGGACTGGTAGTGTCAGCTCAGCCGCGAGCCCCTGCCCGTCCCTGGTCCTAGCCCGGTCCCCACGGTCAGGGTCGGCTTGCGCAGGGCCTGCCTGTTCCTGGCCTCCCGCTTTGTCCCCGTAAGTGGGATTAAAGGCGGGCCCGCAGCTTCCGGACCGCTCTCGCGCTTCCCCTCCTACCCTCTGGGCTAGACCGATCTCCCACCGGCTTGGCCTCCGCCCACGCCGACAGAACCGCGTTTCAGCGTCCTGCCGCCCCAAAACCTTAAGCAGCCCTCAGCAGAGTAGGAAGGGACCTAATACTCCACACTGTAGGCCTGGGAGCTCCCTCCCTTGTTTCACATCTCAAATCTGTCCAAACGCCTCTTCTAGGCTCTGGGACTGCAGGCTGGGGCTTGGTTCCTGGGACCCAGGTCCCTCCCTCTCTGCCAAACTTTCGTCCCGCCACACGGGTCTCTCCGGGCTGCCGTTTGCTCCGGGGAGCTGGGCAGCCCTTTTCGCGTTTTCGCTATTCCTACCAGTCTCAATGTGGCTTCTTCTGTGTTCCTTGGTTGAAGAGTCCACTTAGTTTTGTTCAAAGTTGGTTTATCCAGGTGATGGTTCTTAAAATTGCGTTGTAATCCACTTTGGTTCTGGGAGTTGGAAGTTGGTACGTCCGCCTACTCCGTCGCCATTTTCATGATGACTCCAGGAACGCGCTGCCCTCGAAAACACCAGATTCACCTGCACCTTTGTTTGGCGGCCGCTCTGGCTCCCTAGCTGGGGGGAGGGGGACGACGAAAAATCTTCCCGGACTGGAGTCCGGGCCCCCGTTGCGCTGCCCTCCAGAGGACGGTGGCCACAGACCTTCTGTGGCTTCCTCCCGGCAAAGGTCCAGGCGGTGCCCGTGGCGACGGCAAGCTAAGCTCCAGAGTCCTACTCTGGTTTATTTACTGATTTACCTACAAAGCTCACTACTGAATTGATCTCTAAGCAAGAAAAGACTGTGCTTCAGTCTAAACTGTGGTTCCAATTGCCAGTCACTTGGGCTTCATGATTTAGCAGACCCAATGGTATTGTGGTAGATAGAACAACTCTGTGGAATTTCTGGAAAGCTGTCATAAAAGGATAAGAGCATAGATGTGTTAAGCCATGCATTTATCTACCAATAACTATTTTCCACTTGAAATGTAGCTCTGCTTTATTACTGGGAGTTTGTAGAATGAACACCTGTTCATGGGATACCCCAACTATGCAATTTGTATTGCACATCATGAATTGTGTGATCCAATCCACCGAACCATAAAATTGGATGTGCACAGTACATTCTATTGTAAAATGAAATTAGACTTAGCCACATAGGTCTGGGAAGGCATAAATAAACTGTATAAACAGATGGCTTAGACTCCCATGGTACTTGTGCCTATTGCTTCACTGACTGTCCCTCAACTATAGATATGACCTCATGTTGAGTTTCCCATGACCAGTTAATGGAGTAAAAAAAAAGTGAGTCTGGTTTTCTGTTAGATTTCCAAGTTATACTGGTATTTGACAAATGTAGACTGACACTGCTTACAGTTGCACTAAGTCATAGCCTTAAAGACAGTAGTGAAGAGAAATCTTTTTGGTGTTTCAGTTCCTATAAAAGTAGAGATGGCCTAAAATATGCATCGCTAGTGATTAATGGTAAGTGGTAATGAATTGGCTAAAAAACCCCAAAACCAAGATAAGACTATACTCTGTGGAGATTTAGAAAATAAAGAAATTGAAAATGAAATCTCATGTAAAATAAATAAAAAGATTAGGAGGTAATAAAACTTAAATCAAAGTAGATTTTGAAACAAAAGCTATAACAACAGACAAATTAGGACATTGCATAATGCTAAAAGGCTCAATCAAAGAAGTTATCACTCTTGTAAACATTTATGCACTCAACATAAGAGCAATAAATAGACAAGAGAAATCATGATGGACTTAAAGGGACAGATTGAGAATAATACAGTAATAATAGAAAATTTGTACACACCATATTTACAACAATGGATTGATTTTACTGACAGAAAATTAACAAGGAAATGGTGACTTTAATAACACACTAAATCAGATAAATTTAATTGATGTCTTAAGAGCATTTTACCCCAAAGCAGCAAAATACATATTATTTTCAAAGCACATGAAACATTTTCTAGGATGTACCTCATGTTAGGACACAACAATGTCTCTGTAAATGTAAGAACATTGAAGTAATATCAAGCATTCTTTTTTACCTCATAGTATGAAATGAGAAATCACACATGCACACAAAATAATTGAAAATACACAATGATGTGGAGACTAAATAACATGTTACTAAACAATAAATCACTTAACAATAAAATTAATTAAAAAATCAAATGATACTTTTAAACAAGTGTAAATGAAAACACAACCCCAAATTTATGGGAAACAGTGAAGGCTCTCCTAAGAGAGAAATTTATTGCATTATAGGCCTATTTCATAACACAATAAATATTTCAAATAAACAATATAACTTTACACTTAAAAGAAGTCGAAAATAACAACAAACAAAGCAAAAACTTAGAAAGAAGGAAATAATAAAATTTAGAGCAGAAATAATGAAATAAAATATAAGTAAACCAATACAAAAGATCAATGAAACCAACAACTGTTTTTTTAAAAAATATATAAACAGGATTTATAAACCTTTTAATAGACTCATCAATGAAAAAAAAGAGAACCCAAATAAATAAAATCAGAAATAAAAGAGAAGAAATAATAACTGACACCAAAGAAATACAAAGAATTTTAAGAAAATAATTATGAATTACTATATACCAATGAGTTGGGTCATCTGGACAACATAGATAAATTTCTTGAAACATACAATCTTCCAAAACTGAATCAAAAAGAATCAGAGAATCTAAATAGACAAATTACAGCTAGTGAAATTAAAATAATAAACAAGAAAACTCTCAACAAACAAAAGTGTTGGACCAGTGAAGATGTTTTCACTGGTGAATTTTACCCATCCTTCAAAGAAGAACTACATCTATTCTTCTCAAACTCTTCCAAGAAATTCAAAAAGAGGGAAGACTTCCAAATTTATTTTACAAAGCCTGTATTATTTTTATTCCAAAACCAAATAAGGATACTACAAAGGAAGAAAGTTATAAGCCAAAATCTCTGATGAAAATGCTAAAATTCTCAACAAAATAATAGCAAACAGGGTGTGACCTGTGGTGGTGCAGTGGATAGAGCATCAACCTGGAACACTGAGGTTTCTAGTTGGAAACTCCAGGCTTCTCCAGTCAAGGCACGTAAGAGAAGCAATTATGAGTTGATATTTCCCACTCCTTTCCCCATGCCTTTCTCTCTCACTCCTCTCTCTAAAAAATAAATAAATAAATAAATAAATAAATAAATAGAACCTTAAAAGAATTAGCAGACTGGATCCAGCAGTACACTAAAAAGGTTATACACCATGACTAAGTGTGACTTGTTCTGGAGATGCAAGGTTGGTAGAACATTCACAAATCAATAAACTGAAAATACTACATAAAAAATAGAGAATAAAAATTAAAATGTTATGTCATGAATGTATAAAAGCATTTGATAAAATCCAGCATCCATTCGTGATAAAACTCTCAACAAAGTGAGTATAAAAGTAACATATTTCAACATTGTAATACCCACAGCCAACATTATACTCAATGGGCAAAACCTACAGTCATGTTCCTTAAGATTAGAATCAAGACAGGGATATAAGTTTTCACCACTTTTATTGAGTATAATACTGCAAGTCATTGCCAGAACAATAAGACAAGAAGAAGAAATAAAAGGCTAATCCAAACTGGAAAGAAAGAAATAAAACTGTTATGATTTTTAGGTGACATACTGTATATAGAGAATCATAAAGATTCCACCAGTAAATTATTAAAATTGATAAATGAATTCAGTAAAGTAGCAAGAATTTAAAATAAATATTCAAAAATCAGTTGCATTTTTACACACCAATAATAAACTATCAGAAAGTAAAACTAAGAAAACAATCTCATTCATTATTACACCCCAAAATAAAATATTTTGGAATAAAATTACCCAAGGCTATAATAGACCTACACTCAGAAAATTATAAGATAGTGGAGAAAGAAGTAGAAAAAGATTCAGACACATGGAAGCATTTACCATGTTCATGGATCAGAAGAATTAGCATTATTAAAATGTCTCTACCTCCCAAAGCAATCTATAGATTTGATGCAATTTCTATCAAGATATCAATGGTGAATTTCAAAGAACTAGAATACATATTCCAAAATTTGTATAATACCACAAAATACTACAAAAAGCTTCAATAATCTTGAGAAAGAAAAACAAAATTGAAGGATTCACACTATCTGATATTAGCAAACTATGTTACAGTAACAAATAGCATGGTACTGGCATAAAAACAGACATATAGATCAATGGAACAGAAAAAAGAGCCCAGAAAAAAACCCCATCCACTTGTGATCAATTAATATCTGTCAAAAGAGGCAATAACATACAATGGGGTAAAGATGATCTAGTCAAAAAATGGTGTTGAGAAATTTAGGCAGATATGTGCAAACACATGGAATAGACTACATTTTTAATACCATGGACAAGAATAAACTTAAATGGATTAAATAGTTAAATGTTAAACTCAAAACCATACCATTCTCATAAGAAAACAAGTAGTGCCTGACCTGTGGTGGCGCAGTGGATGAAGCGTCGACCTGGGAACACTGAGGTCACCAGTTCAAAGCCCTGCACTGGTCTGGTCAAGGCACATATGGGAGTTGATGCTTCCAGCTCCTCCCCCCGTTTCTCTCTTTCTCTCTCTCTCTTTCTCACTTTGTGTCTCCTCTCTAAAATGAATAAAATAAAAAAAGAAAACAAGTAGTAAAATCTTGAATATTTCTTGTAGTAATATATTTTCTGTTGTATTTCCTCAAGCAAGGGAAACTAAAGAAAAATAATTGGTACTACATCAAATTAAAAAGTTTTTACAAAGCAAAATTAATTATATACAGAATAAAAAATCAACCTAGTTTATGAGAAAACATATTTGCCAGTGATACATCTGATGAGTTAATACTCAACATTTATTTAAAAAACTTTAAACACCAAGAAAACCAAACAATCTAATTTAAAAATGTACAAAGACCTGAGTATATACTTCTCCAAAAAAGATGGCCTCTATAGACATATAATAAGATGTTCAGCATCACTAATCATCAGAGAAATGCAAATTAAAATAACAGTGAGATATTACTTCACACCTGTCAGAATGGTTATCATCAAATTATCAACAAAAACAAGTGTTGGCAAGGATGTGGAGAAGGGGAACCTTCATGTGCTGATGGTGGGAATGCAAATTGATACAGCCACTGTGGAAACCATAAGGAGTTTCCTCAAAAAGTTAAAAGTGGAACTGCCTTACAACCTAGTAATTCTACTTTTGGAAATATATTCAAAGAAACCCAAAACAATGATTTGAAAGAATATATGCACCCCCATGTTTATTGCAGCATTATTTACAATAATCAAGACCTGGAACAGCCCAAGTGTTCACAGTAGATAAGTGGTTAAAAAAGCTGTGGTACATTTACTCAATAGAATACTACTTGGCTTTTAAAAAAATGGAAATCTTAACTTTTGTGACAGCATGGATAAACCTGAGGAGTATTATGCTAAGTGAAATAAGCCAGGCAGAGAAACACAACTTCCACATGATTTCACTTATATGTGGAATGTAATGAACAAAATAAACAAGCAAACAAAATAGAAACTAATTCATAGATGTGGAAAACAGACTGAAAGCTTTTAGAATGTTGGGGGTTTGGGAGCAAGGTGAAAAAAGGTGAAAGTATTAAACAAAAATAAAACCTCACAGGCAATAAATAATATGGTGATTACTAGAGAAAAAAGAAGATGGAGAAAGTAGAAGAGGTTAACGAGGAGATAAATGATGACCTTATAAACTTTCTTTGGGCCTGACCAGGTGGTTGCACAGTGGATAGAGCATCGGACTGGGATGCGGAAGACACAGGTTCGAGACCCCAAGGTCACCAGCTTGAGCGTGGGCCCATCTGGCTTGAGCAAAAAGCTCACCAGCTTAGACCCAAGGTCGCTGGCTCCAGCAAGGGGTTGTTCAGTCTGCTGAAGTCCCACGGTCAAGACACATGTGGGAAAGCAATCAATGAACAACTATGGTGTTGCAATGGCAACAAAAAACTAATGATTGATGCTTCTCATCTTTCTCCATTCCTGTCTGTCTGTTCCTAAAAACAAAAACAAACAACTTTCTTTGGGTGGTGAACACACAATACAATATAAACATGACATACTATAGAATTAATAACCTAAAACTATATAATTCTATTAAGCAATGTCACCTTAATAAATCCAATAATTTAAAATATATATATAGAAAAAAATGCATTGTGTGCTCATCACTTAAAGTCAAATCATTTTCTGTCATGGTATATTTGTTTCTTTTTACTTCCCTCCTCCCGATCGATCTCTTTTCCTCTGGTAACCATTTCACTCACAACACAATGAAATGCTATAGAGATGTTTATCTGAAACCTATATGTTCTTGTGGGCCAATGTCACCTCATTAAATTTAATTTCTAAATAAAAAAATTAGGTTTTGAGCAATTTGAAAAATAATGAATGAAAAAGAGAAAGAAAACAGAAATGTAGGTGGACTTTTTAAAATAAACATGGTATGGAGATATGCATGTCCTATCTTACTTGCTGTTAAGAAAATACCTACTTTGTTTGAAACTGTCAACATTTTGAAAGAAAAGATCATTCATCCTTTGGAAAATATTGTGGTTTTTTTCAAGTTTTATTTCTTGTGAAATGAGTACTTGAACATAATGACAATGATGGTGACTGTACATGTACTTGACAATATACTTTCCCCCAATAAAGCTGATCCGAGATCAATGAGTCCCCAATATTGAATTACTCTCTAGGTGTTCAGTCATCTGTTTGGAAAAGATTATTTTCAATCTTTTTTATTATGGTTGATTTAATCATTTTACTTAGGAGAATTGCCTGAAGCACTTCTATCAACACCAACCTTTATAGATTTAGACAATCCACTAGGAGTTACTCTTTTGTCCCACATACATCATGTTTGATTAGAAAACAAACTTTACAGAAAATGTAGTAGGTAAAGATAGATGTCAAGAGTATTGCCTAATCTTACTACATGTCCAATGACCCTAAAGTAGGCTAAACCTGCTGAAGGCTCCGGTATGGTGCCTAATTAGAAATAACTTCTGAAATTGTATACCTTAAACAGATGGCCTCACATATTATCTTTTCTTCATTTTAATGGAGAAAAGGCTCATAAAGGTGAAGTGGTTATTATACTGATATGTTCATGAAGTGGAATAACAGGAATATCAATCAATATCTACAATTTTAAATTCATAATATTTTATATGGGATTTATAAACCTCTTCAAATTTTATTCAGTCTACCAATTTAACTTTAACTGTCATGAATACTTTTAGAAAACCCAGTATTTTATTTATGAAAATATTTATTTTGCAAAGTTGATTCATTGTACAAGTTTCTGTTGCAAACAGTCTCTGAGACTCCAGGTTTACAAATATAAATGTGCAGTTCCTGCATTGAAGGAATACAGTTTTCTTTGTAAATGGTCAGGCTATATTTATATTAACATACCTATATTGCTTCCTTCAACAAATATTTAGCAAACATCAACTATGCAAAAGAATTTGGTAAGTACGGAGGGAAAACACAGATAAAAGGAATAAAAATTATTTAATTATTTAATATAAAATCTTTCTATATAGAGATATATAGTAAAAGATAGAAAATGATAAATTGCCAAGAGAGGAACACAATTTGAAAATATAAAGTCAAACTGTGTCATGACTCCAATTTGTGATTATTCTACATAAGTTTTGTCGTTTGTATTAGGGAAGGACACACTCATCTAATATGTCATCTATATCACTTCTACATGGCAAAACACCACAGTAAAGAAGGTTGACATACCATCCTTAAATTTGAACCTGTTTGCATATGTCTAATAATTTAAATTTAAGCTAGTTTAAATATAGGGAAATAATGTATTTTTATTATTTTTTTTATTTTTCTGTTTAAATAGAAATGATTGATGGGTATGTTGGGAAGATAAAATATAATATGCGCACTTTGTTAAAGATGGCACTGCCCACATGGAAGCCCATCACCCAGGTGATATTATTTGCCCTTATGCTTGGGATGGCTGTGGGGGAAAAGCTGTAATGTAAGCAGGCCGGGTCATTATAGTTTAAGGCTTTGTTTTAAGAGTAAGCTCTTCTCCACACCCTTGACTGATTGGATGATGTAGGGTGGTGCACTCTCATGATGAATCCCATTGTGCCTCAGATGAGTGGCTTTGTATCAGAGACTTTCTTGTTTGTATAATTGGATTAAAGGTTTTGAATCTATGCTATAAAGTGGGCAGACCAGTAGCTAGCTCTCTTGGTTCCTGAGGTATTAGAGAGGAGAGCAGATTAAGGCCACGTGGAGGAGAGGAGGCAGCTAAGATGGTGGAATGCTGAGGAAGAAGCCAGTTTGTGCAGAGTTTGTGTAGAGAGAAGGAGATGGGAAACAGAGTTGAATAAGTCTGGTGAGCTAGAGACCTTTGATTCTAGGAAACTCGGATAAGTCAGTAGCTTTGTGAGCACTAAATGTGTGGGTTTTGGAGCCCAGTGTGTGTTTTTGCTTGCCCGCCGGGTGCAAGCTAGAATTAAAGCTGATGGCTTACCAGTTCGTGGCTCCTGTGTTTCATTAACGACTGTTCGAATCTAATGCGAACCTGTATGGGTCAGGCTGCTGTGATGGTGTCCCCGACTACTGGCTTTACAGGGTAATTTTTTTGTTTCTAGAAAAAATAGAGAAAATTCAGTGTAACTCTCATATCTTAATACAACATACCAGTTTAAGTCATTAGTGTAGCTCAGTGGGATTTCTTTCAATTATTTTCAAAATAAAATTTGATAATGGAGATGTTAGAGAGAATAAAGAATTTCTATGATTTCAGATAATTATGTCATAATGGTGGGGAAAATAATGAGCACATTAGGCTATTAGTCATTGTGGGTAGAATTGTGGAGGAGGAGTTGCAAAATAATGTATTTTTTTATATAACCCCTAAATTGGAAATAATATGTGTGAATATTTATTACTTGTACTTTGACCATTAACACTTTTAGAGTCAGAATGAAACACGCATAGTATCAAAGCTAAATAGGTTGGCCACAGAGTCAAGGTATTTTTTAAATTAAAAAAAAAAATTTAGAGTAGCTGGAAAAGTATTTTCTTTTTTTGTTGTTAATTTTAATTTGCTGTAACATGGATTCAACTGTCCCACTCAATATAACACCCTCACACCCACCCTGTGTCCTCCAATATACCCCTTTTGACTACCTCCCCACATTCCCTCTAAGATTTGCTGTCCTTTTTTCTGTATTTATGTGTTATGTATATATAAATTCACTAATCCCTTCATCTTCTCTGATTCCATCCCCTCATTCCCCTTTCCTCTGACAGCTGTCCCTCTGGTCCCTGAGACCCTGCTTCTGTTTCTATTCCATTCCTCAGTTCATTTTGTTCATTAGATTCCACATATAAGTGAGATTATATGATATTTGTCTTTCTCTGCCTGGTTTATTTCACTTAGCATAACAATCTCCAGGTTCATCCATGCTGTCTCAAAGATAAGATTTCCATCTTTTTCGTGGCCGTGTAGTATTCCATTGTGTATATGTACCACTGCTTTTTATTCACTGGTCCACTGATGGACACTTAGGCTGTTTCCAGATCTTGGCTACTCTAAACAATGCTGCAGTAAACATGGGTGTGCATATCTTCTTTTGAATCAATGATTTGGTATTCTTAGGATACATTCCTAAAAGTGGAGAAGCTAGGTCAAAAGGTAGTTCTCTTTTAAATTTTTTGAGAAAATGTCATACTTTTTTCCATAGTGGCTGCACAAATCTGCATTCCCCCCAGCAGTACAAACGGGTTCCCTTTTTGGCACACCCTCACCAGCACTTACTGTGTGTTTATTTGTTAATGAGCACCATTCTGACAGGTGTGAGGTGGTATCTCATTGTGGTTTTAATTTGCATTTCTCTGATGAATAGTGGCATTGAACAATTTTTCATCTTCCTATTGGCCATCTGTATGTCCTCTTTGGAGAATTGTCTATTCAGTTTCTTTGTCCATTTTTTAATTAAATTGCTTAATTTCCAGTGTTGAGTTTTAGAAGTTCTTTATAAATTTTGGTTAATAACTCCCTATCAGATGTACTGCTGAATATGTTTTCCCATTGTGTAGATTGTCTTTTTATTTTGTTAATGGTGTCCTTTGCTGTGCAGAAGCTCTGTACAGTGTATCTGTAAAGTCATGGTGCTCTTTCGTCACAGGAAAGCAACAGAAGGCGATAGAAATGTGAAATCTGCACGAAATAAAAGGAAAACTCTCCCAGTTTCATACCTATTCAGTGCAGTTCAATGTGGGCTCCATTTGTTGCCCTATGCACATCCAAACAATAGTGAAGTTCTTGCCACACATGGGTAAGGATGTCTGGTGTAACAGAGTGAATAACGTCTGTGATTCTCTGTTTTAAGTGATTGTCGTTGATACGTTCAATGTACACATGTTGCTTCACATAACCCCAAAAGTAAAAGTCTAAGGGCGTCAGATCCGGGGATCATGGTGGCTGTGGCTTGACAGAACCCCTGCCTATCCACTGCCTGGTGAATGTTCTATCCAGAAACTCACAAACAGTGGTGGCGTAGTGTAGAGGAGTGTTGTCCTGTTGAAAGATGACACCTTCTGGAAATTGTGGTACTTGGATCATTGTCAATCTCATGAAGCATATCTGTATCAAATGCGCATCATGTGGATCTATCCACCGGTTTGATAGCATGCAACAGCGGCAATTTTTACTCCATAAAACAGAGACGTTTCTTTAACACCTTATGAACTGTAGTCATGCTTAGGTGTAATTGTCGAGCACACGCACGCACAGATTTTTTTTTTTGCTCCTTAGGTAGCTATCCCGTATAGCCTCTACAGACTCGTCACTGACTGGTGGTCTACCAAAGGGGATTTCTCCACCAAACTGCTTGCTTTCTTCGGCTGCTTATCCCACCAAGTAATGTTATTCCTATGTGGTGGTGCTTCATTATAAATGCACCGTTATTTACGTTGCACTTTGTCACGGATTCTAATTTAGCAAGCCACAGAACACACTGAACTTTTCTCTGTACCTTCCACATCTCGACTGGTTGGCTGTGGGCTGCTCTGCTGTATACACGGTGTTACATCATCATCTGCGCATGTGCTCATGCTGCAACATCATCCTACAGAAACTGGGAGGATTTTCATATTTCTATTGTCTTTTATTGCTTTCCTGTGACCGGTCAAAAGTGTACCATGACTTTACGAACAGACTGTAGTTTGATATAGTCCCATTTATTTATTTTGTCCTTTATTTCACTTGCTCTTGGAGTTAAATCAGCAAAAATATTGCTACAAGAGATATCTGAGAGTTTACTGTCTGTTTTCTTCCAAGATGTTTATGGTTTTACTACTTACATTAAAGTCTTTTATCTATTTTTAGTTTATTTTTCAGAATGGTGTAAATTGGTGGTCTAATTTCATTTATTTTGCATGTACTGTACCTTTCTAATTTTCCCAACACTATTTATTAAAATGACCGTGTTTACTCTATTGTATGCTCTTAACTTCTTTGTCGAATATCAATTTACCATAAAGGTGTGGGCTCATTTCTGGGTTCTCTACTGTGTTCTGTTGATCTGTATGCCTATTCGTATGCCATAACAAAGCTGTTTAAATTATAATGGTCTTGTAGTATAACATGATATCAGGAAGTATAATACCTCTCACTATATTCCTCATTTTTAAGATTGCTAGGCTATTTGTGGTGTGTTTGTTTGTTTTTTGGATCCATATAAATTTTTGGAATATTTGTTCTATATCTTTGAGGTATGCCGTTGGTATTTTAGTAGGAATTGTATTGCATTTATAGATACTTTTGGGTAGTATAGACATTTTAATAATGTTTATGCTTCCTACTGATTTCTTTTTTCAATGTCTTATAACTTTTTTTAAAAAAATTATTTAATTAATTGAGTTTACATAGATTCTAGGGTGACCCCAACTGCAACCTCCCCTCCCCCATATCCCCTCAACATCTCTCTTACCCCCTCCCTGCAGCGCCCTCCCCTCTTCCCTTCAGGTTTGTCCCATCCTATCATACCCTTTCTCTGTGTCCTCTTTTCCTCTGGTCCCTTTGATCCCTCCTCTGTCTCAATTCCTTTCCTCAGTTCTCAATGTTTCTTGGATTCCTCAAATGAGTGAGGTCATATAATATTTTTCTTTTTCTGCCTGGCTTATTTCACTCAACATAATAGTTTCCAGGCCCCTCCATATTGTTGCAAAAGGTAATATTTCCTTCTTTTTTATGGCCCCCTAGTATTCCATTGTATATATGTACCAAAGCTTTTTAATCCACTTGTCCACTGATAGACACTTGAGGTGTTTCCAGCTCTTCTCTATTGTGAACAATGCTCCCATAAACATGGGGGTGCATTTCTTTTTTTCAGTCGGTGATATGGTGTTCTTGGGATATATTCCTATAAGTGGAATAGCTGGGTCAAAGGGCAGTTCCATTTCTAATTTTTTGAGGAATCTCCATACTATTTTCCACAGTGGCTGCACCAGTCTGCATTCCCACCAGCAGTGCAGGAGGGTTCCCTTTTCTCCACATCCTTGCCAGCACCTATATATATATAATGTGTTGTTTTTTTTAAATTAGCGCCATTCTGACAGGTGTGAGGTAGTATCTGATTGTGGTTTTAATTTGCATTTCTCTAATGATTAGTGATGTTGAGCACTTTTTCATCTGCCTATTGGCCATCTGTAGGTCCTCTTTGGAGAAGTGTCTTTATTTCTTGTGCCCATGTTTTGATTGGATTGTTTGTCCTCCTGGTGTTGAGTTATACAAGTTCATTATAAATTTTGGTTATTTACCCTTTATCAGATGTGTTGTCGAATATGTTCTCCCATTGTGTGGTTTGTCTTTTTATTCTGTTCATATTGTCTTTAGCTGTGCAAAAGCTTTTCAGTTTGATATAGTCCCATTTGTTTATCTTGTCTTTTATTTCATTTGCCTGTGGAGATAAATCAGCAAATATATTTCTTGGATAGATGTCGGAGAGTTTACTGCCTATGTTTTCTTCTTGAATGCTTATGGTTTCATGGCTTACATTTAAGTCCTTTATCCATTTTGACTTTATTTTTGTGCATGGTGTAAGTTGGTGATCTAGTTTCATTTCTTTGCAGGTAGCTGTCCAGTTTTCCCAACACCATTTGTTAAAGAAACTGTCTTTACTCCACTGTATGCTCTTACCTCCTTTGTCAAAAATCAATTGTCCATAAGATGTGGGTTTATTTCTGGGTTCTCTGTTCTGTTCCATTGATCTATATGCCAGTACCAAGATGTTTTGAGTACAATGGCCTTGTAGTATAAGTTGATATCAGGAAGTGTAATATTTCCCACTTTATTTTTCTTTTTTAAGATTGCTGAGGCTATTCATGTGCTTTTTTGGTTCCATATAAATTTTTTGGAATATTTGTTCTATATCCTGAAGTATGTCATTGGTATTTTAATTGGTATTGCATTGATTTATAAAATTTTTTGGTAATATAGACATTTTAATGATGTTTGTTCTTTCTAACCATAAACACAGTATATGCTTCCACTTGTTTTTGTCTTCCTTGATTTATTTTATCAATGTTTTATAATTTTCTGAGTACAAGTCATTAACCTCCTTGGTTAAATTTACTCCTAGGTACTTTATTTTTTTGTTGCAATAGTGAAGGGAATTGTTTCATTAATTTCTCTTTCTGACATTTCATTGTTCATGTATAGAAATGCCTCTGATTTCTGCGTGTTAATTTCATATCCTGGCACCTTGCTGAATTTGTTTATTAGGTCCAGGAGTTTCCTGACTGAGCCTTTAGGGTTTTCTATATACAGTATCATATCATCTGCAAATAATGATAGTTTTACTTCTTTGTTTTCCAATTTGGATGCTTTTTATTTCTTCTTGTTGTCTGATCGCTGTAGCTAGGATTTTCAGTACTATGTTAAATTAGAGTGGTGAAGGGGGACACTCCTGCCTTGTTTCTGATTTTAGGAAAATTGCTTTTAATTTTTGTTCATTGATTATGATTTTGGCTGTGGGTTTGACATAAATGGCCTATATCATGTTGAGCTTTGTTCCCTGTATTCCCACTTTGCGAAGAGTTTTGATCATAAATGGGTGCTGGACTTTATCAAATGCTTTTTCTGAATCTATTGAAATTATCATGTGGTTTTTCTCCTTTCTTTTGTTTATGTGGTGAATCACATGAATTGATTTACAAATGTTGTACCATCCTTGCCTCCCCAAAATAAATCCCATTTGATCATGATGTATGATTTTTTTCATGTATTGCTGGATCCACTTTGCTAATATTTTGTTGAGAATTTTAGCATCTAAATTCATCAGGGATATTGGCCTATAATTTTCTTTCTTTGTGTTGTCTTTGCCTGGTTTTGGAATCAGAATTATGCTCGCCTCGTAAAAGAAACTTGGTAGTGTTCCTTCCTCTTGAATTTTTTGAAATAGCTTGAGGAAGATAGGAATTAGTTCTTTGAGTATTTGGTAGAATTCACCAGTGAATCCATCGGACCCAAGGGTTTTGTTTTTTGGGAGTTTTTTTTTTTTTTACAATTTGTTCATGTTTCTTTATTATTATTATTATTATTAATTTTAATGGGGTGACACCAATAAATCAGGGTACATATGTACATCGAAAACATCTCCAGGTTATCTTATCATTCAATTATGTTGCATACCCGTCACCCAAAGTCAAATTGTCCACTGTCACCTTCTGTCTGGTTTTCCCTGTGCCCCTCCCCTCCTTTCTATCTCAACCTCCCCTCCCTCCCCCCACCCCGTAACCACCATACTCTTGTCCATGTCTCATAGTCTTACTTTTATGTCCCACCTATGTATGAAATCATGCTGTTCTCAGGTTTTTTTCTGATTTACTTATTTCACTCCATATAATGTTATCAAGGTCCATCCATTTTGTTGTAAATGATCCGATGTCATCATTTCTTATGGCTGAGTAGTATTCCATAGTATATATGTACCAAAGCTTTTTTTTTTTTAATTATTTTTATTTATTCATTTTAGAGGAAAGGGAGAGAGAGAGAGAGATGAAGAGAGAGAGAGAGAAGCAGGGCAGAAGCAGGAAGCTTGAACTCCCATATGTGCCTTGACCAGGCAAGCCCAGGGTTTTGAACCGATGAACTCAGCATTCCAGGTCGACACTTTATCCACTGCGCCACCACAGGTCAGGCTATATGTACCAAAGCTTTTTAATCCACTTGGCCTCTGATGGACACTTGGGCTGTTTCCAGATCTTCGCTATTGTGAACAATGCTGCCACGAACATGATAACTGTTTCAATCTCTTTTGTTAGAATCAGTCTTTTTAGGTTTTCTGATTCTTTCAGATTGATATTTGGAAGATTATATGTTTCAAGGAATTTGTCCATATCACCTAGGTTGTTTAATTTTTTGGCATACAGTTCTTCACAGTATTTTCTTACAATATTTTGTATTTCTGTTGTTTCGGTTGTTATTATTCCACTCCCATTTCTAAGTTTATTTATTTGAGTCCTCTCTCTTCTTTTTATGGTGAGTCTTGTTAAAGGTTCATCAATTTTGTTTACCCTTTCAAAGAACCAGCTCTTGGTTTCATTGATCTTCTGTGTTCTTTCTTTAGCCTCTATGTAATTTATTTCTGCTCTGATCTTTATTATTTTCTTTCATCTACTACCTCTTGGCCTTACTTGCTGTTCTTTTGCAAGTTCTTTTAGATGAAGGGTTAGGTTGTTTATTTGAGCTTTTTCAAGCTTCTTAAGGAATGCCTGTAATGCTGTGAACTTCCTTCTCAGGATTGCTTTAGCTGTGTCCTATAAATTTTGAGTTGTCGTATGTTCATTATCATTAATTTCTAGGAATTATTTTTATTTCTTCTTTGATTTCATTGTTAACCCATTCGTTATTTAATAACATGCTATTTAGTTTCCATGTGTTTGAGTATTTTTCAGTTTTTCTGTTGTGGTTGATTTCTAGTTTCATGCCATTGTGATCAGAGAAAAATGCTTGATGATTTTAATCTTCTTAAATTTGCTGAGACCACTTTTGTGTCCTAACATGTGATCTACCCTAGAGAATGTACCATGAGCACTTGAAAAGAATGTATATTTTGTTGCTTTAGGGTGAAAGGTTCTGAAGATATCTATCAAATCCATTTGATCTAGTGTGTCATTTAAGTCTGCTGTTTCTTTGTTAATTTTCTTTCTTGAGGATCTAGGTAGTGAAGTAAGTGGGGTATTGAAATCTCTTACTATTATAGTATTGCTGTTGATCTTGCCATTTATATTCATCAAAGTCTGCTTTATATATTTAGGAGCTCCTATATTAGGTGCGTAGATATTTATGATGGTTATATCTTCATGTTAGATTATTCCCTTTATCATTATGTAGTGACCTTCTTTATCTCTTACAATAGCCTTGGTTTTAAAGTCCATTTTGTCTGATGTAAGTATTGCTACCCCAGCTTGTTTTTCATTTGCATTTGCATGAAATATTTTTTTCCATCCTTTTACCTTCAGTCTATATGCATCTTTTGTTTTAAGGTGTATCTTTTGTAGACAGCATATGTACCGGTCCTGTTTTTTTTTTTTTTTTTTAACCACACAGCTACCTTATGTCCTTTGATTGGATCATTTAATCCATTTACATTTAAGGTTATTATTGATATGTAGTTGTTTATTGTTATTTTATATTTTAAAGATGTATTCCTCTTTTGCTATATTCTTTTCCCACTTTGATCTGTTTGCAACAGGCCCCTTAACATTTCCTGCAGCATTGGTTTTGTTATAATGAATTCCTTCCATTTTTGTTGTTGTTGTTGTTGTTTTTTGTCTGGGAAGCTTTTTATTGCTCCTTCAATTTTAAATGATAGCCTTGCTGGATAAAGTAGTTTTGGTTGTAGGCTCTTGTTCTGCATTACTTTGAATATATCTTGCCATTCCCTTCTTGCCACAAGTGTTTGTGTTGAGAAGTCGGATGTCATCCTTATGGGTGCTCCTTTGTAAGTGATAGCCTTTATTTTCTCTAGCAGCTTTTAATATATTCTCTTTATCACTTACCTTTGGTATTTTAATTATGATGTGTCTTGGTATAGGTTTCTTTAGGTTTCTTTTTAATGGAGATCTCTGTGCTTCTTGAACTTGTGAGATCCTTCCTTGCATCAATTTAGGGATGTTTTCAGCTCAGATTTGATTGAATAAAGTTTCTATCCCTTGTTCTTTCTCTTCTTCTTCAGAAACCTCTATTATGCAGATGTTATTTCTCTTCATATTGTCAAAGAGCTCTTTTAGAGTTTCCTCAGACTTTTTGAGTTTCTTTACTTTTTTCTGCTCTGCTTCCATGCCTTTGTTCATCTTGTCTTCCAAATCGCTGATTTGATCCTCAGCTTTATCCATCCTGCTTTTTATTCCTTCCATTGTGGTCCTCATTTCTTATATTGTATTTTTCATCTCTGACTAATTCTTTTTTAATATTTTAATGTCCTTTTTTATACTTGCTATCTCTTTATTTAGGTGTTATAATGACCATCCATTATTGTTCTAGGATCCCTAAGCATCCTAACAATCATTATTCTAAACTCTGCATCTGAAAGTTTGGTTATTTCCATATCACTCAGTTCATTTCCTGGAGGATTCTCTTGTGGGTTCATTTGAATTGCATTTCTCTGTCTTCTCATTATGTCTGTGTGTTTGGATGTGTTGTTTGTAGAGCTGGTTGAGTCTAGGCTTGGTGTTGTCTCCCTCCAATTTTCAGTTGTGTTATTTCTAGGTCTTCTTGGCTTGGCTTCAGCTGTTGTTTGTAATCCACTGTTGAATTTGGCTTTTCTAATAGAGCCCATTTGAAGTCTAGATTTGTTTGTTTTCTTCTCAGTTTTCTTAACTTGGTAGTAGTCTTGTTTACTGATCTCAGCAGGGGGCTTATTTGAAACTGTATCCAGGAATGTGGTGGGTGTAACCTGAGACTCTGAAGACCTGATCTGCCACTTACTCTCTCTGGGGGCAGGGTGCTTTCTCTGCTTCAGTAGGGGGATCTGTATCTCAGATTTCCATGGAGACCTTAGTTACTGCCCCTCCTCCCCACTTCTTGGTTTTCAGCTGTTTCTTTTTGTGCTGAGGGGAGCTGGAGAGATATCTTAAGAAGGTTGACCTGGAACCACTTTAGTCTTGTGTTATGTGGAAGGATCAACCCCTTCCCTTGCAATGGCTGCCTCCAGTACTTCCCCCAGGTATGGCTGCTTCCTGCACTGAATTAGTCCCGATGCTCAGGTCCTCCCATGCATTCCTCTGTTTGTCCTCCCATGCATTCCTCTGTTTGTCCTCCCATGCGTTCCTCTGTTTGTCACTGGCTATCTCTCTCTCCCCCTTTCTTTTAGGAAAACAAGCCAGCTCTTTAAACAAACCTTATTCCCAGGTCCCCAGGCAAGTGGCTGTGAGTGATATTTTTTACTGTTTTCCTTAGATTGAGAGACTTTCTGGGTTCTCAGCCTCAACCCCACCCCTTTGTTTCTGTAAGCAGGGGAGGCTCACCACTCCTTGGTGCTCTCCACCAGGCTTGGTGTGGCTTCTTCTTTGCTCCTTGGATTTTGAGAGCAGTTTTTGTAGTCCAGAGTTGGTTTTTTTCATGCTGGTTGTTCCTAAATTAATTTGTAATCCAGTTTGGTGGTGTAAACTGGGAGTCTGTGTGTCTGCCTACTCCACTGCCATCTTGTGTCTCCTTATAACTTTCTGAGTACAAGTCTTTTACCTCCTTGGTTAAATTTACTCCTAGGTAGTTTATTTTGTTGTTGTTGTTGCAATAGCAAAAGGGATTGTTTCCTTTATTACTCTTTTGACAGTTTATTGTTGGTGTATAAAAAATTCCACTGGTTTCTGAATATTAATTTTATATTCTACCACCTTGCTGAATTTATTTATCAGATCTAGTAGTTTTTTGACCGAGACCTTAGGGCTTTCTATGTGCAGTATCATGTAATCAGTAAATAATGATATATAGTTTTACACCTTTTTTTCCAATTTGGATGCCATTTATTTCTTCTTGTTGTCTGATTGCTATGGCTAATATTTTCAGAACTAGGTTGAATAAGAGTGGTTAAAGGGGGCACCCCTACCTTTTTTCTCATTTTAAGGAGATTGCTTCTAATTTTTGCCCATTGAGTATGATGTTAACTGTGGGTTTGTCATAAGTGGCCTTTCTTATGTTAAGGTATGTCCCCTGTATTCCCACTTGGCTGAAAGTTTTGATCATAAATGGGTGCTGGATTTTATCAAATGCTTTTTCTGTATCTATTGATATATTCATGTGATTTTTATCCTTCCTTTAGTTTATGTTATAAATCTCATTTTTTAATTTGTGAATATTGTACCAACCTGCCACCCTGGAATGAATCTTACTTGATCATGATGTATGATCTTTTTGATGTATTGCAGGATCCAGTTTGCTAAATTTTTTTGAGAATTTTAGCATCTATGTTCATCAGGGATATTGACCTTTTGTTTTCTTTCTTTGTAGTGTTTTTATCTGGTTTTGGAATGAGGATAATGCTTGACTCATAAAAGGAAATTGGAAGTCTTTCCTCCTCTTGAATTTTTAAAAATAGCTTTAGAAGCATACATGTTAGTTCTTCTTTAAGTGTTTGCTAAATTCAACTGTGAAGCCATACTGTCTTTTGTTTGCTGGGAGTTTTTGATAACTGTTTTAATTTTATTTGTTGTAATCGGTCTATTTAGGCTTTTTGATTCTTCCAGATTGAACCTTGGAATATTGTATGATTTTAGGAATTTATGTATTTCACCTAGGTTGTCCAATCTTTTGGCATATAGATCTTCATAGTATTTTCATACAATCCTTTGTATTTTTGTGGTGCCAGTTGTTACTTCTTCACATTCATTTCTAATTTTATTTAGAGTTCTTGCTCTTCTTTTCTTTTTCTTTTACTTTTTTTTTTTTTACAGGGACAGAGAGAGAGTCAGAGAGAGGGACAGATAGGGACAGACAGACAGGAACAGAGAGAGGTGAGAAGCATCAATCATTAGTTTTTCATTGCCGTCGCAACACCTTAGTTGCTCATTGATTGCTTTCTCACCTGTACCTTGACCGCGGTCCTTCAGCAGACCGAGCCAACCCCTTGCTGGAGCCACCAACCCTGGGTCCAAGCTGGCGAGCTTTTGCTCTAGCCAGGTGGGCCCGCACTCAAGCTTGCGAGCTCAGGGTCTCGAACCTGGGTCTTCCACATCCCAGTTTGAAGCTCTATCCACTACACCACCACCTGGTCAGGCGCTCTTTTTTTCTTGATGAGTCTGATTAAAGGTTCATCAATCTTGTTTACCTTTTCAAATAACCACCTTTTGTTTCATTGATCTTTTGTATTTTTTTTTAGCCTGTATGTCATTTATTTCCACTTTGATCTTTATTATTTCCTTCTTTCTACTTCTTCTGGGCATTATATGTTGTTCTTTTTCTAGTTATTTTAGATACAGAGTTAAGTTGTTTATTTGAACTTTTTCTTCTTTTATTTCCTAAAAATTTTTTATTGATTTTTATTTATTGTGCTTATATAGATTCAAGTATTCTATCATATATTCTCCCTCCCCTCAACCTCTGTGCTCCCCTTGATACCCCTTTGTACCCTCCCCCAATGCCCTTCATTATTCTCTTCAGGATTTGCTGTCCTGCTCTTTATAATGTTGTGTTATGTATATACAATTTCACTAATCTCTTTGCCGTTTCTGATCCCATCCTCTCCTCCCTTTTCCCTCTGATCGCTTTCCCTCTAGTCCCTTTGATTTCACCTCTACCTCTATTCTGTTTCTCAGTTCACATTGTTCATTAAATTCTTATATGAATGAGGTAATATATTTTTCTTTCTTTGCCTGGCTTATTTCACTTATCATAATAGTCTTCAGATCCATCCATGTTGTCACAAAAAGGTAAGATTTTCTTCTTTTTGATGGCTGTAGTATTACATTGAGTAAATGTACAACAAATTTTTAATGCACTTGTACACCGGTGGACATTGGGCTGTTTCAAGATCTAGGCTATTGTAAACAATGCTGCAATAAACATGGGGGTACATTTCTTCTTTTCCGTCAATGATTTGGTATTCTTAGGATATATTACTAAAAGTGGGATAGCTAGGTCAAAAGGCATATCTATTTTAATTTTTTGAGTAATCTCCATACTATTTTCCACAGTGGCTACACCAGTCTGCTTTCCTACCAGCAGTACAGGAGGGTTCCATTTTCTCCACATCCTCACCAGCATATATTATGTGTTGTTTTGTTTATGGATTCCATTCTTACAGGCGTGTAGTGGTATCTCATTGTGGTTTTAACTTGCATTTCTCTAATGATTAGTGATGTTGAACATTTTTTCATATGCTTATTGGCCATCTGTATGTCCTCTTTGGAGAAGTGTCTATTCAGGTTTTTTGCCCATTTTTGGATTGGGTTGTCTACTTTCCTGGTCTTGAGTTTTAGAGATTCTTTATAAATTTTTATTTTTAACCCATTATCAGTCTTATTGTCAAATATGTTCTCCCCTTATGTGGTTTGTCTTTTTAAACTGTTCACATTGTCTTTAGCTGTGCAAAAGCTTTTTAGCTCGATATAGGCCCATTTGTTTATCCAGTCCAGTATTTTTCTTGCCCATGGAGATAAGTCAGCAAATATATTGATGCGAAAGATGTCAGAGAGCTTACTGCCTATGTTTTCTTCCAAGATGGTAATGGTTTCCCAACTTACATTTAAATCTTTTATCCATTTTGAGTTTATTTTTTTGTATGGTGAAATTTGGTGGTCTAACTTCATTTTCTTGCAAGTACCTGTCCAATTTTTCACACACCATTTTTTAAAAAGACTGCCTTTATTCCATTGTATGCTCTTACTTTCTTTGTCAAATATCAATTGTCCATATAGGTGTTGGTGTATTTCTGGGTTCTCTGTCCTGTTTGATCTATATGCCTGTTTTTATGCCAGTACCAACCTGTTTTGAGTATAATAGCCTTGTAGTATAACTTGATATCATGAAGTGTGATACCACCCACTTTATTACATTTTTTTTTAAGATTGCTTAGGCTATTTGTGTTTCTTTTTGGTTCCATATAAATTTTTGGAATATTTGTTCTATATCTTTGAAGTATGCTATTAGTATTTTAATAGGAATTGCATTGAATTTATAGATTGCTTTGAGTAATATAGACATTATAATGATGTTTATTCTTCCTATCCATGAACATGGTATATGCTTCCACTTGTTTGTGTCTTCCTTGATTTCTTTTATCAATGTTTTATAATTTTCTGAGGACAAGTCTTTAACCTCCTTGTTTAAATTTACTTCTAGGTACTTTACTTTTTTGTTGTTGCTACAGTGAAAGATATTGTTTCCTTAATTTCTCTTTCAGACAGTTTATTGTTGGTGTATAAGAATGCCACTGATTTCTGAGTATTAATTTTATATCCTGCCACCTTGCTGAATTTATTTATCAGGTACAGTAGCTTTCTGATTGAGACTTTAGGATTTTCTGTGTACAGTATCATGTCATCAGCAAATAATGATAATTTTACTTCTTCTTTTCCAACTTGGATGCCTTTTATTTCTACTTCTTGTCTGATTGCTGTGGCTAGGACTTCCAGAACTATGTTGAATAAGAGCAGGAAAAGGGGGCACCCCTGCCTTTTTCCTGATCTTAAAAAGATAGCTTTACATTTTTGCCCATTAAGTATGATGTTTGCCATAGGTTTGTCATAGATGGCCCTTATCATGTTGAGGTATGTTCCCTTTATTTGCGCTTTGCTGAGAGATTTGCTCATAAATGGGTGCTGGATTTTATCAAATGCTTTTTCTGCGTCTACTGATATTATCATATGAGTTTTATCCTTCCTTTTGTTTATGTGATGAATCACATTGATTCTTTTGCAAATATTGTACCAACCTTGCCTCCCCAGAATAAACCCCACTTGATCATGATATATAATTTATTTCATATATTGCTGGATCTGGTTTGCTAAAATTTTGTTGAGAATTTTAGCATCTAAGTTCATCAAAAATATTGGCCCTAACCAGGCAGTGACACAGTGGATAGAGCATCAGACTGGGATGTGGAGGACCCAGGTTTGAGACCTTAAAGTTGTCAGCTTGAGTGCCGGCTCATCTGGTTTGAGCAAGGCTTACCATTTTGAGCCCAAGGTCACTGGCTCGATCAAGGGATCACTTGGTCTGCCGTAGCCACCCTCCCCCCCGTCAAGGCACATATGAGAAAGCAATCAATAAACAACTAAGAAGCTACAACAAAGAATTGATGTTTCTCATCTCTCTCCCTCCTGTCTGTCTGTCCTTATCTGTCCCTCTCTCTCACTCTGTCTGCCATAAAAAAAAAAAATAAGAAGAAGAGTAATAATAAAAAATATTGGCCTATAGCTTTCTTTCTTTGTAGTGTGTTTGCCTGGTTTTAGAATGAGAATTATGCTTTCCTCATAAAAGAAGTTTGGAAGTCTTTTATCCTCTTAAATATTTTGAAATAGCTTGAGAAGGATAGGAGTTAGTTCTTTGAATATTTGGTAAAATTTGCCTGTGAAGCCATCTGGCCCAGGACTTTTGTTTTTTGCGAGGTTTTTGATAACTGTTTCAATCTCATTTGAAGTAATTGGTCTATTTAGGTTTTCTGATTCTTCCACATTGATTTTTCAAAGATTATATGTTTTGAGGAATTTGTCCATTTCACCTAGGTTGTCTAATTTTTTTGGCATACAGATCTTGATAGTATGTTCTTACTATCCTTTGTATTTCTGCAGTGTCAGTTGTTACTTTTCCACTCTCATTTCTAATTTTATTTATGTGAGTCCTCTCTCTTTTTTTCTTAGTGAGTCTGGTTAAAGGTTCATCAATCTTGATTACCTTTTCAGAGAACCAGCTCTTGGTTTCATTGATCTTCTGTATTGTTTTTTCAGACTCTATGTCATTTATTTCCACTCTGATTGATCTTTATTATTTTCTTTCTTCTAATTCCTCAGGGCTTTACTTGATATTCTTTTTCTAGTTCTTTTAGATGCAGGGTTTATTATTTATTTGAGTTTTATCTTGCTTCTTAAGGTATGCCTGTAATGCTATGAACTTCCCTCTCTGGATTGCTTTTGCTGTGTCCCATAAATTTTGTGTTGTATGTTCATTTTCATTTGTTTCAAGGAAATTTTGATTTTTTACTTGATATCATCGTTAACACATTTGTTGTTTAATAACATGCTATTTAGCCTCCAAGTGTTTGAGTATTTTTCAATTTTTCTATTGTAGATGATTTCTAGTTTTGTGCCATTGTGATCAAAGAAGATGCTTGATATGATTTAAATATTCTTAAATTTATTGAGACTAGTTTTGTGGCCTAACATGTGGTTTATCCTAGAGAATGTACCATGAGCACTTGAAAACTGTATATTTTGCCATTTTGGGGTGAAAGGTTCTGAATATATCTGTCAAATCCAGTTGATCTAGTGTCATTTAATGCTGCTGTTTCTATGTTAATTTTCTGTCTGAAAGATCTGTCTATTAATTTTAGTGGGTTATTAAAATCCCCTAGTATTATAATATTGCTGTCAATATTGCCTTTTATATCCATCAAAATCTGCTTACTGTATTTAGGTGCTCCTATATTTGGCACATAGATATTTACAATGGTTATATCATCTTGTTAGATTGCTTCCTTTATCATTATGTAGTGACTGTCTTTATTACTTTTTATAACCTTTGTTTTAAAGGTTATTTTTTCAGATGTAAATACTGTTATACCACTTTTGTTTGTTTCCTTTTGCATGAAATATTTTTTTTATCATTTCATATTAATCTATATGTATCTTTTTTTTCTGAGGCGGGTCTCTTGTAGACAGTATATGTATGGGTCCTCTTTTCTTATCCATTCAGCTACCCTATGTCTTTTGACTGGATCATTTAATCAATTTCTATTTAAAGTTATTATTGATATATACTTATTTATTGCCATTTTATTCTTTAATTCTACAATCCTCTTTTTCTCAATTTCTTTTTTTTATTTTAGTTCTTTTTACCGCAGGCCCCTTAACATTTCTCGCAGTAAGTGTTTGGTCATAACAAATTGCTTGAGTGTTTTTTTTCTTTTTTATTTGAGAAGTTTTTTATTTCTCCTTCAATTTTAAATGAAAGCCTTGGTGGATAAAGTAGTTTTTGTTGTAGGTTCTTGTTTTGCATCACTTTGAATATTTCTTGCCAATCTCTTCTGTCCTCAAGTGTTTCTGTTGAGAAGTTGGATGTCATTCTTATGGGGGCTCCTTTGTGGGTAATTAACTGCCTTTCTCTTTCAGCTTTTAGTATTCTTTCTTTGTATTTTAACTTTGGCATTTTAATTATTATGTGTCTTGGTATAGGCTTCCATGGGTTCCTCTTTAATGGGACTGTCTGTGCTTCTTGAACTTGTGTGACTTTTTTCTTTCATCATTTTAGGAAACTTTTCAGTTATGATTTCTTCAAACAAGTTCTCTATCCCTTGTTTGTTCTCTTCTCCTTCAAGAACCCCTATGATGTGGAAGTTGTTTCTCTTCATGTTGTCACAGAGGTTTCTTAGAGTTTTCTCAGTCTTTTTGAATCTCTTCTTGTTTGCTACTCTGCTTCTGTTTATCTTGTCTTCTAGATTGCTAATTAGATCCTAGATACTATGGAAGGGGCCAACCTTTGTACATGGATTAGCTTCTTCCTGCTTTGAGATGACAGCAGCTCCATAAAAACCCTAAGCTCTGTAAGATTTGCCTTCACCTTTCGGCTGCTCTACCTTCACTTGCAGCTGCCTGGTCTTCCAGCAGAAAATCTGTAGAAAGACTGTAGTGTGGACTCAGACTGACCTCACTCAACCAACGCCTCTACAGGTTGCATGCTTGGTGTGTTACAGCATCTGAGGTATGGAATACAGTGTTAGTTGGACCTCCTACTTCAGGAGTCTTTTGGTCAGGAGCTAGGTGTGGAAAATGTGGCCCCTACTCCAGAGCCTAATCCCTCAGCCACTGCTGGATTCTCAAATTTTATTTCTCCCCAACAAGGTAAGCAGCAGGTTCTGACTGAGTGGGGTCGACAGTACCCTCTGCAGTAGTTCTTACAAGTGGTGAGTTCCTGGTCTCAGTGAGAATGATTGAGAGAGTCCTTTCCTAAAGCTGACTGTGCCTCCCATCCCCTGAAAATGGCTAAGCTCCTCAACCATACCCAACAATAGTTTCACAGGTACCCCCACTTTAAATGTCCACACTCCATACTTCAAGCTTTTATTCCTTCTCCTTGTGGAATCTAACCTAGTATGGCAGGATATCCAGTGCCCTGGCCAGCTAATTGTAAAGCTCCACCCTAATCAATGCACATGAGCCATTGTGCTGATACTGATCACAGAAAGTGGAACTTGCCTTAGCTGGGCCAGGTGTGAGGAGCCCTTCCTTAGGAAAACAGTGTCAAAGTCTTAACATTAATAGCCTCTTATGGAAATATTTCAAGATGAAGTTTGAATTTCTGATTTTTACTTTCATTTCTTCATATTTAAAAAAAATTATTACTGAAATTGTAATATTATATTAGCTATCTTATTTAATAGTATGAGTCACTATTTAATACTGTATAATAAACCAGTCTATTCCTTAAATATGTAATTATTATTATATATTATAAATATATTAAACCAGTCTTATATGACACTATCAAAGACTTTTATGCCTGTACAAGTATCATATAAAAGCTTTTGAATTTTCAGCACTATTACTAATAATATTTTTGAGCATATAAGAATTTTCATTAAGATAATAAAATCTGACAAATTTTTTTAACACTTTCTTAAAATTAACTTCTGTTAAAATAAGCTAATAGTTTTGGAGAGTTTATTTCCTGAACACTATGCTTAACACTTCATTGGAATACCTACTTTGAGTCACAAACAAACTTCTTTATTATCCTCACTTTATTCAGGTTTAGAGTTGTTACAGTATTATTATGTTGTGGAGTCCATTTCTTGGCAAAGCAATGTTCTTTTTTTTTATTCTTCCTGCTTGTCTTCAGTATTTTCTTAAAGCTTTTATTTTATCTTTGTTTTTCATTTGGCTAGATTAGCTTTCTTTCTATTTTCAAATTCCTTCATGTTCAAACCTACATTTCTAGAACCATTGTTTAATCTGCTAAAAATGTTACCTGAGTATGTTATTAATTTTTGAATTTATAGCACTTAGTACCTAAACATTTGTGAATTAAATTAATAAATGTTACAACATTAAATATATAAAGAATTAAAATAATTCTTTTCCTAAATAATACTTCCAACATCTCTAGTTTTACAACTTACACAATTAAACTAACTTTTCCATACAGGTATTGATTGAATTATGACCTATGCAACTTACGACCATTTGACTTTACGACCACAATCACTAGCCACGACTGCTCCGCATCTGGCAGTGCAAGTGTTGCCCAGCTGGGTGTATGACAGTGCGGACCAGCTTTTGGCAGCACTATCATCTCCGCGTGGACCATTTCAATTGTTATCCCAGACTTGGTACAGCAATTTGTGTTTTGTGTCTTGGATATTTTTCTTCAAATCCCTCCCAAGGTGTCTATCACGAGGAAATTATGTTTGTCTTTGACTTAAAGATTTTTATAACATCATTTCACAGTACTGTACATATAGCCTACTAAACTTACGACCAAATCATGTTACGACCGGTCTGTCGAAACCAATCGAGGTCAAAAGTAGAGCACTAGCTGTATACTATATTAAAAATTTTTACTTTAATTTATATTTATATTTTAGTTACTATTGTTTCTATATATTTCTATACACGGTATAAATTTTGTACCTAGGTTTTGTACCTTTAGTTTGTAACTCCTCATTATATCCAGCATTAATTATATATCATAAATATCCTTATTCCATATTTTTTTCATTTTGCTAATTCTGCATATTTGTCAGAAAAACCTTCATCAGGTATTAAAATGCTAAACACTTACTCAAATTTAATTCTAGTTCCTTTCCTATGCTCACTAAGAAAAAATACTGACAAGGTATTTATAATGAAAAACGATTTTTATATTTTAATTTAATAATGAATTTTAGAGTTTGAAAATAACATCTTGAAAATTCTGGTGTTTAATTATGAAAGTTAAATTTAACTAATAACTAATGAACTAGGCAAATCTTACTTTTTTTAAATAAATCATATATTAGATATTGAAAAACATAGATTAAAATATTCATTATTAACTATTTTAGTTTACTAATAAAATTAACAAAGGAAAGAAGGGACAAATAAAATGGACTATTCTGCATAATAAAACAAACAATATTTGATTAAATATAATACTATTCTTAACTATTAACATATAATAAGTATAAAATTTATTTATAATATTTTATTTTAACCAACTATCGATGTATAGAATAATTACCATTAACAATTGATTGGGCACATGGTGTTTATATTCTCAAAACAGAGAAACAATATTTTACAAAACAGGCTGATCCTATTCATGGAGACTTTTTTGTAGGCCTATAATACATAAAGCAAATGTTTTCATACTTATATAAGGTTAAGTTATAAAAGTTTTATTTGTTTACTCATTTTTAGAACTAGTCTTTGTTTGCACAAATGGCAGCTACTATATTTCCTTAACTGTCTTACAGAAACCCGAGATTTAGATTCACAAGCAATGAGACTCACCAGTGGCAAATGGGGTGAAATCTAGTCCAAGAAATGGGACTGGTGAGATTTATCCCACTTAAATAATTTGATTCCCAATTGACTCTCTGGATTTAGGGTAGCATTGTTTTTGGACAGTGTTTGCTTAATTAGCCCCTAAAAATTCCTTGAAAAACTATGTGCCTCCTCACATATTTTGAAATTGACACACAAAAAATTCAATTAAGATTTTAAGAATTAAATGGTGCACTGCCAGTGTTCTTGATGTCCCGGGAGCAGTACCAAACTGAAAATGCTAATTCAGAACCTTCAGTTGCAATGTTACTCACAAGAGTTGGGGTTTAAATGTGAAGGTGATTCCTGAATTCTGTAACCAATTGTTTTTGCATATATTTTTAACATATTGAGTGAACTATGATAAAAATACAGTGTGTGCGTAAAGTCATGGTCACCGGTCAAAAGTGCACCATGACTTTACGCACACACTGTATATGTCTAAAATAAGTTTAAAATATTTCAGCCAGTGTGAACATTCTAAAAGATTAGGATGTATTGTACTGTTTAAGCAGCTGCATGTTTTTATTATCTTGGTTCTTCATAGTAATGTAGTACCATTTTTATTTACACTCTATGGCATTTTCTATGTGATGATATAGTATCTAAGCAAAGGATGGTTTTGAGAGGTTGATTAGACTGGAAAAAAATGCCAATAAGGAACTCTCGGAATACTCCTTATGCGAACCTAAATGAGAAACATTGGCAGGTTGGATGAACAGGACAAAGCAAATCTGAGAGAGCTATATAAGGAATGAAAGAGAAAATCTTAAGTTATAGATTTATGTTCCATGGGTAAGAGAGAGAGAAAAAATAAGAATCTCTCTGGGGTATTAATAATTATTGGTATATATTTTTTAGAAATTATAATATTTAAATATTAACTATGCATAAAGATACAGTACAAGAAATCTAAAAGTGAAAAAATAAAAATTGTGGAATACGAAGTAGTAAAGCATATACTAATGCTGTCAGAGGTAAGGATAGGAGGAGGTCATATAGATTAATAAAGCAATGTCTTTTGACAAGGTTTTCTTTGCATTTTTGTCCCTCCTTTACTCTGAAAGCAGTTAGTTATGTGTGAAGAAAGCATATTTATTAAGGGTAGTATTGGAGTGAAGCTCTGGGATATGCCAAAAATCATTTAAAAATTAACCAAACTTTATTCATCAGTATAACTTTATTAATCTAATCTTTCTTTAAATTTGGAAATATATAGTGAATACTCTTTCAGTGTATCCTGTTTTATGATATAAATACTTTCACAAAACTCTCCCTTTTATGAATTTGTAAAATGTTTAAATAAAAATATATGAACAGAAAGACTGTATTCTCTAATCAGTTATATCCTTGAGTGTTTAATTTTATTATTTTATTTTTAATTATTTTATACTAAAAGTATTTCCTACATCTAGTTTAATGTTTAGAACTTTGTTTCATTGATTAGGGAGTTATGCCTCTAACTAAAAGAAAAAAGAAAAAAAAATGAACGCATGGTTTTGTAGTTTGGAAGATGATTTATCACCCCATTGTATTAAATTCAAATGGCTACCCTTCCAGCTGGGGCATTTGCCATTGTGTCCTAATGACCATAATGACTGCCAAAGTTATATTCATTGCTAAGAATTTTCCAGTTTGATGAAAATATAATATAATTTGTTCACTGTACAAATCTAGCTAAGAGGTTTTCAGAATTCTTTGGGTCTAAAACTCTCTTATCATTCTTCTGTTGGATTGTGTAATAATAAATCATTTATCTCATAGAGTGCCTTACTTTGTAAAATAACATAACATTAGCCCAAAGCCTTAATTTGCCTCTAAGCTTTAAAGGCTATAATAGATATTAATTTGTGAATTAAGTATAGTCATTTTCTTAAGAGAGAATGTATTTAAGGTAAAAGAGAATGGGGCTTATGCTATGTACATATCTATTTTTCAGATGTATGAAAATATGAGAGATATCTGAATAACCATGAGATTGGAAACACATAACTTTAATAAACTATTTGATTATGATTTCAATTCAGTTTTTGTTTTGTTTTGTTTTAGGATATATATGTTCTTTATCCAAATTCTTTAATTTTATTAATTTCATTTATTAAGGTCACACTGGTTAACATAATTACATGAGTTTCTGGTGCGCTCAATTCAGTTCTTTATTGTCAAATCTTTTCTCTGATCTTGGGCCATTGTTTCATATTTCTAATAATTTTCACTGTTTCCCTTATACTTTAACTTTTTCAACATTTTCTCTTGGGAAAAAGTGAAGAAATCTTGTTACTAACACTTCAATCTTGTGAGAAAAATGGATAATTTTCACTTTTAATTTCAAAATAGATGAATAATTCTTTATAATCTCCAAAGCATCTATTTACACAGGCACAAACATCAAAGTTCTTCAGGTGCCATTAGATAGCCTTGTTGGCAATAAATTAGTAAAGAAAGAAATAAAATAACAAGGAAGAAAAAAGTTTTAAGAATTTTGTTGTCCTTTTACATATAAAATTGATTTTTAAAATTTCTCTTGTTTTTTAATATATTTTAATTGAATTTATTGGGGTGACATTGGTTAATAAAATTATATAGGTTTCATGTGTACAATTCTATAATACATCATCTGTATATTGCATCATGTGTTCACTACCCCAAGTCAAGTCTGCTTAATAGATAAAATGTTCTCTAACAAGGGATCCTAGTTTTGATTTGAAAACATTGAAAATTTTGAACATAATCTGAGAACCAATTACTCTTATGTAAAATAAGACCAAGGTCTAAGTATTATTGTTTACAAATTCTCATTTATTAGTGCTAGATGCAAGAAGGAACAGAGGTGACTTATGCCAAATTTGGATGACTATCACACCTCAGTTTTTTTGACAGCAATTGCTCAGTATGTAGAAATATCCTCAAAACAATACAGTAAAATTAGAAAATTGAATATATGTAAGCACATTATTAAGATTTTGATATTAATGTATTTTAATATTTTGAAATATTCTGTGATATTGACTATGATTGTTCTTTTGTTTAGCAAACTTTGAAAAGTATATGTTGTGTTGATACCATAGTTTGAAAAGGACCCTAAATACTTCCCAAAGTAAAAAAAAAAATTGGTTTCACTTAAATTTTTTGAAATTCAAGGTGTTTCTAATTAGCAGTATATATGAATATAACATTGTCTCTTAGGGGTTTAACTTTTTTCAAAGCTGTCTACTCCATTGAAATTTGTAGTCAAACCAGCCATTGACATAAGAGAATTATCTTTAGGAAGTATTGCTCTTATGTTCTTATATTTTCTTTTTTGATAATAGATTTATTATAAACATTTTAATATTTATTAAATATTTATCATATTTTCATATTGTATTCAATGTGAGTATGCATAACTTGTGGGTATAGAACTTATGTTGGGCAGCCCTAGACTAGAATGGGTATAATTGATTCACTGGTAGTACATGGTTTTATAAATACAAATATGATTCTATGAATAAATAATTTGACAAAATCATAAAAGTTGATCTCTTGAATTTGGTTGGGAAATATAATAATTTTATTTTCTAACTGGTACACAAAAGAAAAATTAGTCTATCCAACTGAAAGCATTCTATTTAATTAAAATATTCAGTGAATAGGCATTTAGACTGGAGCTTGAGAAAAAATGCAGAATTAGAAATTTATTGAAAATATTTAGAAATCATAAGTAAAAGAGAATAGAATTGAATTATCTTAGGAAGAAAGTGTGAGCATAAAAAGTAAGAGCATCAAGAATCAAAATTTTTTTTTAATTTTTTTTTATTAATATATATATTTTATTATTATTAATTCTAATGGGGTGACACCAATAAATCAGGGTACATATGTACAATGAAAACATCTCCAGGTTATCTTATCATTCAATTGTGTTGCATACCCATCACCAAAAGTCAAATTGTCCTCTGTCACCGTCAATCTGGTTTTCCCACATCCCTCCCCTCCTCCCTATCTCACTCTTCCCTCCCTCCCCCCATCCCATAACCACCACTCTCTTGTCCATGTCTCATACCCTCACTTTCATGTCCCAACTATATATGTAATCATGCTGTTCTCAGTTTTTCTTTTTTTCTGATTTACTTATTTCACTCCATATAATGTTATCAAGGTACATCCATTTTGTTATAAATGATCCGATGTCATCGTTTCTTATGTCTGACTAGTATTCCATGGTATATATGTAACATAGCTTTTTAATCCACTCGTCTTCTGAAGGACACTTGGGCTGGTTCCAGATCTTCGCTATTGTGAACAATGCTGCCATGAACATGGGGGCGCATTTCTTCTTTTCGATCAGGCTATGGTGTTCTTAGGGTATATTCCTAAAAGTGGGATAGCTGGGTCAAAAGGCAGTTCAATTTTTAATTTTCTGAGGAATCTCCAAACTGTTTTCCACAGTGGCTGCACCAGACTGCATTCCCACCAGCAGTGCAGAAGGGTTCCCTTTTCTCCACATCCTCGCCAGCACTTATTCTGTGTTGTTTTGCTGATAAGTGCCATTCTGACTGGTGTGAGGTGATATCTCATTATGGTTTTAATTTGCATTTCTCTAATGATTAGTGATGTTGAGCATTTTTCATATGCCTATTGGCCATCTGTATGTCCTCTTTGGAGAAATTTCTATTCATTTCTTTTGCCCATTTTTTGATTGGGTTGTTTGTCTTCCTGGTGTTGCGTTTTATAAGTTTTTTATAAATTTTAGTTATTAACCCCTTATCAGATGTGCTGTCGAATATGTTCTCCCATTGTGTGGTTTGTCCTTTTATTCTGTTCCTATTGTCTTTAGCTGTGCAAAAACTTTTTAGTTTGATATAGTCCCATTTGTTTATCTTGCCTTTTATTTCAGTTGCCCATGAAGATAAATCGGCAAATATACCGCTGCTACAGATGTCGGAGAGCTTGCTGCCTATGTTTTCTTCTAAGATGCTTATGGTTTCACGGCTTACATTTAAGTCTTTTATCCATTTTGAATTTGTTTTTGTGAATGGTGTAAGTTGATGGTCTAGTTTCATTTTTTTGCAGGTAGATGTCCAATTTTCCCAACACCATCTGTTAAAGAGGCTGTCCTTACTCCATTGTTTGTTCTTTCCTCCTTGGTCAAATATCAGTTGTCCATAAAGCTGTGGGTTTATTTCTGGGTTCTCTGTTCTGTTCCATTGATCTATGTGCCTGTTCTTATACCAGTACCAGGCTGTCTTGAGTACAATGGCCTTGTAGTAAACCTTGATATCCGGAGGAGTGATACCTCCCGCTTTATTTTTTCTTTTTAAGATTGCTGAGGCTATTCGTGTTCTTTTTTGGTTCCATATAAATTTCTGGAATATGTGTTCTATATCTTTGAAGTATGTCATTGGTATTTTAATTGGTATTGCATTGAATTTATAAATTGCTTTGGGTAATATAGACATTTTAATGATGTTTATTCTTCCTAGCCATGAGCACGGTATGTGCTTCCACTTGTTTGTATCTTCCTTGATTTCTTTTATCAATGTTCTATAATTTTCCGAGTACAAGTCCTTAACCTCCTTGGTTAAATTTACTCCTAGGTACTTTATTTTTTTGGCTGCAATAGTGAAGGGGATTGTTTCCTTAATTTCTTTTGCTGATATTTCATTGTTGGTGTATAGAAATGCCTCTAATTTCTGAGTATTAATTTTATATCCTGCCACCTTGCTGAAATCATTTATAAGGTCCAGTAGTTTTTTGACTGAGACTTTAGGGTTTTCAATATACAATATCATATCATCTGCAAATAATGACAGTTTTACTTCTTCTTTTCCAATTTGTATGCCTTTTATTTCTTCTTCTTGTCTGTTTGCTGTAGCTAGGACTTCCAGAACTATGTTGAATAAGAGTGGTGAAAGTGGGCAACCCTGCCTGGTTCCTGATCTTAAGGGGATTGCTTTTAATCTTTGTCCATTTAGTATGATGTTTGCTGTCGGTTTATCGTAGATGGCCTTTATCATGTTAAGGAATGATCCCTGTATTCCCACTTTACTGAGAGTTTTGAGCATGAATGGGTGCTGGATTTTATCAAATGCCCTTTCTGCATCTATTGAAATTATCATGTGATTTTTGTCCTTCCTTTTGTTTATGTGGTGAATCACATTGATTGATTTGCGAATATTGAACCAGCCTTGCCTCTCCAGAATAAATCCCACTTGATCGTGGTGTATGATTTTTTTCATATATTGCTGGATCTGGTTGGCTAATATTTTGTTGAGAATTTTAGCGTCTAAATTCATCAGGGATATAGGCCTATAATTTTCTTTCTTTGTGTTGTCTTTGCCCGGTTTTGGGATCAGAATTATGCTCGCCTCATAAAAGGAGTTTGGAAGTCTTCCTTCCTCTTGAATTTTTTGAAATAGCTTGAGGAGAATAGGAGTTAGTTCTTCTTTGAATTTTTTATAGAATTCACTTGTGAAGCCATCAGGCCCAGGACTTTTCATTTTTGGGAGTTTTTTGATAACTGTTTCGATCTCATTTGCTGTAATTGGTCTGTTTAGGTGTTCTGATTCTTCCAGATTGATTTTTGGAAGGTTATATGATTCAAGAAATTTGTCCATTTCACCAAGATTGTCTAATTTTTTGGCATAGAGTTCTTCATAGTATTTTCTTAAAATGCTTTGTATTTCTGATGTGTCAGTTGTTATTTCTCCACTGTCCTTTCTAATTTTATTTATTTGAGTTTTCTCTCTTTTTTTCTTGTTGAGTCTAGTTAAAGGTTCATCAATCTTGTTTACCTTTTCAAAGAACCAGCTTCTTGTTTCATTGATCCTCTGTATTGTTTCCTTAGCCTCTATGTCATTTATTTCTGCTCTGATCTTTATTATTTCCTTCCTTCTACTTGTCTTGGGTTTTATTTGTTATTGTTTTTCTAGTTCTTTTAGCTGCAGGGTCAGGTTGCTTATTTGAGCTTTTTCTAGCTTCTTATAATATGCCTGTAGTGCAATCAACTTCCCTCTCAGAACTGCTTTTGCCGTGTCCCATAAATTTTGAGTTGATGTATGCTCATTATCATTTGTTTCTAGAAACTTTTTTATTTCTTCTTTGATCTCATTGTTAATCCATTCATTATTTAATAACATGCTATTTAGTTTCCAAGTGTTTGAGTATTTTTCATTTTTTCTTTTGTGGTTAATTTCTAGTTTCATGGCATTGTGATCAGAGAAAATGCTTGATATGATTTCAATCTTCTTAAATTTATTGAGACCATTTTTGTGTCCTAACATGTGATCTATCCTAGAAAACGTACCATGAGCGCTTGAGAAGAATGTATATTCTACTGCTTTAGGGTGAAAAGTTCTGAAGATATCTATTAAATCAAGTTGATCTAGTGTATCCTTTAAGTCTGCTGTTTCTATATTAATTTTCTTTCTTGAGGATCTATCCAGTGTTGTTAGAGGGGTATTGAAATCCCCTACTATGATAGTATTGCTGTTTATCTCGCCCTTTATATCCATCAAAGTCTGCTTTATGTATGTCGGGGCTCCTATATTTGGTGCATAGATATTTACAATAGTTATATCTTCCTGTTGAATTGTTCCCTTTACCATTATGTAGTGTCCTTCTTTATCTCTTACTACAGCCTTTGTTTTAAAGTCCATTTTGTCTGATATAAGTATTGCTACCCCTGCATTTTTTTCATTTCCATTTGCATGAAATATTTTTTTCCATCCTTTTACCTTCAGTCTATGAGCATCTTTTGTTTTAAGGTGTGTCTCTTGTAGACAGCATATGTATGGGTCCTGTTTCTTTATCCATGCAGCTACCCTATGTCTTTTGATTGGATCATTTAATCCATTTACGTTTAAGGTTATTATTGATATGTAGTTGTTTATTGCCATTTTATTCTTTAAAGCTGTATTCTTCTTTTGCTCTATTCATTCCTCCCTTTAAACTGTTCACAAGAGGCCCCTTAGTATCTCTTGCAGAATTGGTTTGGTTTTTATGAATTCCTTCAGGCTTTCTTTTTCTGGGAAGCTCTTTATTTCTCCTTCAATTTTAAACGTTAGCCTTGCTGGATAAAGTAGTCTTGGTTGTAGGTTCTTGTTCTGCATTACTTTGATTATTTCTTGCCATTCCCTTCTGGCCTCAAGTGTTTCTGTTGAGAAGTCCAATGTCATCCTTATGGGGGCTCCTTTGTAGGTGATAGTCTTTTTTTCTCTAGCAGCTTTTAAAATTTTTTCTTTATCCATTAGCTTTGGTATTTTAACTATGATGTGTCTTGGTGTAGATTTTTTTGGGTTTCTCCTTAATGGAGTTCTGTGTGCTTCTTGAATGTGTGGAGTGTTTCCCAGCCTTAATTTAGGAAAGTTTTCTGCTATGATTTGATTGAACAAAGTTTCCATTTCCTGCCTTCTCTCCTCTTCTTCAGGCACCCCTATGATGCGAATGTTGTTTCTCTTCATGTTGTCACAAAGCTCCCTTAGAGTTTTCTCACATTTTTTAAGTCTCTTTTCCTTCTTCTTCTCTGCTTCTGTGCCTTTATTTATTGTGTCCTCTAACTCGCTTATTCGATCCTCGGCGTCATCCATCCTGCTTTTAATTCCTTCCATTGTGGTCTTCAGTTCTGATACTGTATTTGTCATTTCTGTCTGATTCTTTTTTATTATTTCAATTTCATTTTTTATACTTGTTATCTCTTTATTTAGGTGTTCATAATGACTATCCATTGTTGCTCTAATTTCTTTGAACATCCTAACTATCATTATTCTAAATTCTGCTTCTGGCAATTTGGTTATATCTGGTTCATTCAGGTCCTTCTCTGGGGATTTCTCTTGATTCATTTGGTTTGCATTCCTCTGCCTGCCCATTTTTTTCTGTGTATAAGCAAGTTGTGGCCACTGGAGTCCAGTAGGTGTTGCCTTTGTGTTCTCTAGGTTTGGTCTATCTGCAGCCCCCCCACCCCCTCTGCCGGTGCCTAGGGTGGTTGGGTATGAGCGTTGCCAGCGCCGGCCCACTGTGGCTTTTGCTATGATTTCTGCCTCTCCTCCGTGGGAGGGGCTGTGACTGAAGCCACAAGATTAGCACCAAGGGTAGAGGTGAGCACCTTTGCTCAGCTGCGGACCCAGCCTATTTCCGTACTTCCGTCCAGAACCAGCAGTCGGAGCCTGCTCGCTACAGTTCCGTGGGTTAGGCGGGGCTTTTGACGTGCTCTCAGCTGTAAGCTTTTGCCCGTCCGGAGCTTTCGCCCCGCCCTGGAGGCCAGGGTCCTTTTGCGCAGGGTCGGAAACCAAGGTTTATTGGGGCGGGCGTGTTTTCTGCCTTCCGCTAAGCTGCGTACTTCCGCTCGTCCCGGGCTCTACCCCGCCCCCACGTTCGGAGCCCGCTCGTGCACGTATGAATGCTATCCGGGGTTTCTCCGGCCGGATGGGGATAGTAGCGTGGGCTCAGCTGCAAGCCTCCACTTGTCTCGGGGTCCACCCCGTTCCCGCGCTCGGAGCCCGCTCGCGCATGTATACTGGCCAACCGCGGATTCTCCGGCCTGGGGGTGGCGTGGGGGACTGGTAGCGTAGGCTCAGCCACGAGCCCCTGCCCGTCCCTGGTCCTAGCCCGGTCCCTGCGGTCAGGGCCTGCTTGCGCAGGGCCTGCCCGTTCCTGGCCTCCCGCTTTGTCCCCGTAAGTGGGATTAAAGGCGGGCCCGCAGCTTCCGGACCGCTTTCGCGGTCCCCTCTGACCCTCTGGGCTAGACCGATCTCCTACCGGCTTGGCCTCTGCCCACGCCGACTGAACCGCCTTTCAGCGTCCTGCCGCCCCAAAACCTTAAGCAGCCCTCAGCAGAGTAGGATGGGACCTAATACTCCACACTGTAGGCCTGGGAGCTCCCTCACTTGTTTCACAGCTCAAAACTGTCCAAACGCCTCTTCCATGCTCTGAGACTGCAGGCTGGGGCTTGGTTCCTGGGACCCAGGTCCCTCCCTCTCCGCCAAACTCTCCTCCCGCCACACGGGTCTCTCCGGGCTGCCGTTTGCTCCGGGGAGCTGGGCAGCCCTCTTCGCGTTTTCGCTATTCCTACCAGTCTCAATGTGGCTTCTTCTGTGTTCCTTGGTTGAAGAGTCCACTTAGTTTTGTTCAAAGTTGGTTTATCCAGGTGATGGTTCTTAAAATTGAGTTGTAATCCACTTTGGTTCTGGGAGTTGGAAGTTGGTACGTCCGCCTATTCCATCGCCATCTTGCTCCCCCCAAGAATCAAATTTTGAAAAAACAATGATAAAGAAGTCATTGACAAGGTAGGTAAATAATTCAAATAATGTATTGTTAGAAGTAAAAGACAATGTAGGTATTTTCTTAATAGTGTCACTCATTTTATTTTTTAAATTATTAATTTTTTATTAGACTGTGAATAAATTAATAGTTTGGTTTTTGTTTTGTACTGTGCTTCTGGATGTTGCTTTTTATTATGTTCATCCAAATGTTATTAATTAACTGGTGGTGATTTACCCCAAAATTCCACCATTCTCAATGGTTCTAAACCCATTGATCTTTTATTTCTTTAAACTATCATACCATTGGATTTCTTTTTCTTTCTTTCTTTCTTTCTTTTCTTCTTTCTTTCTTTCTTTCTTTCTTTCTTTCTTTCTTTCTTTCTTTTTTTTAAAAGGACAGAAAGAGAGAGTCAGAGAGAGGGATAGATAGGGACAGACAGGAAAAGAGAGAAATGAGAAGCATCAATCATTAGTTTTTCGTTGCCGTTGCACACCATAGTTGTTCATTGATTGCTTTCTCACACGTGCCTTGACCGCAGGCCTTCAGCAGACCAAGCCACACCTTGCTTAAGCCAGCGAGCGACCTTGAGTCCAAGCTGGCGAGCTTTTGCTCAAGCCAGATGGGCCCGCGCTCAAGCTGGCGACCTTGGGGTCTAGAACCTGGGTCTTCCGCATCCCAGACCAATGCTCTATCCACTGCGCCACCGCCTGGTAAGGCTAGATTTATTTCTAAATTTAGGAATTGAATACACTTTCTTGTACATTATCTAAACACTTAATAGCTGATAACTATTTTTTTGAAGTTCAATTTAGATTATATATTTTCCCATCTTCTCAAACAGTTGCTATCCCAATGTTGAATAAAGAATTGGTCATCAGTATATATAAGAAGTGATTTGGGAAGTGGCATTTCTATATTTACTAAAAGATATGGCTAAAATCAATGAAATGAAATTATTCGTTCTTGTTAAAATTTACCTCATTAATATCCCAAAGACTTTTTTTTAAAAAAACCTTATTTTCAGTCACTCTATTAATTCACTGGATAAAAATGCATTGGTGGGCTTTCACATCCTTACCATCAATTTTGCTACTTGCATACAACTAAAAAATACAAAGACTGAAAATCAAATCAAAGCACGATTTGTGTTCTGATAAGCTTTTTCATTTTATATAATATTTTGATACACTTTAAAAGGGAATAAACCTAAAGGTGCTTTGAATGTGGTTAATTTTAAAAATAAATATTTAAAGCAGCTCTAAAAAAGAATTATGACAAGAAAATTATAAGGCAATTATATATTGTCTGCATGCCTGTGCCTACATGTTCATCACAAAATGTCTTCTTTTTCAAAATCAGATTTAATGAAATTCTTAGTTGAGTTCACAATAACATCATTGACAGAGTGAAGCTATTATGAAAACATAAACGTAACAATTATAAAGAGATGATGATTAATAACTTCTTTTCTTTTTTCTGTCCATTTGCAACATTATTTTTTATTTTTTCTTTATTTTTCTATTTTTATTAATTTTAATGGGGTGACATTAATAAATCAGGGTATATATGTTCAAAGAAAACATCTGCAGGTTATCGTATCATTCAATTATGCTGCATACCCATCACCCAAAGTCAAATTGTCCTCTGTCACCTTCTATCTGGTTTTCTTTGTGCCCTTCCCCTCCCCCCTATCCCTCTCCATCCCCCCACCCCCGTAACCACCACACTGTTGCTCATGTCTCATCGTCTTACTTTTATGTCCCACCTATGTATAAAATAATGCTGTTCTCAGTTTTTTGTTTTTTTACTTATTTCACTCCGTATAATGTTATCAAGGTCCATCCATTTTATTGTAAAAGATCCGATGTCATCATTTCTTATGGCTGAGTAGTATTCCATAGTATATATGTACCAAAGCTTTTTAATCCACTTGTCCTCTGATGGACACTTGGGCTGTTTCTAGATCTTCGCTATTGTGAACAATGTTGCCACGAACATGGGGGCACATTTCTTCTTTTCGAACAGTGCTATGGTGTTCTTAGGGTATATTTCTAAAAGTGGGATAGCTGGGTCAAAAGGCAGTTCGATTTTTAATTTTTTGAGGAATCTCCACACTGTTTTCCACAGTGTCTGCACCAGTCTGCATTTCCACCAGCAGTGCAGAAGGGTTCCCTTTTCTCCACATCCTCGCCAGCACTTATTCTGTGTTGTTTTGCTGATGAGCACCATTCTGACTGGTGTGAGGTGATATCTCATTGTGGTTTTAATTTGCATTTTTCTAATAATTAGTGATGTTGAGCATTTTTTCATATGCCTATTGGCCATCTGTATGTCCTCTTTGGAGAAATTTCTATTCATTTCTTTTGCCCATTTTTTGATAGGATTGTTTGTCTTTCTGATGTTAAGTTTTATAAGTTCTTTATAAATTTTGGTTATTAACCCCTTATCACACATGTTGTCGAATATGTTCTCTCATAATGTGGTTTGTCTTTTTATTCTGTTCTTATTGTCTTTAGCTGTGCAAAAACATTTTAGTTTGATATAGTCCCATTTGTTTATCTTGCCTTTTATTTCATTTGCCCGTGGAGATAAATTGGCAAATATATTGCTGCGACAGATGTCGGAGAGCTTGCTGCCTATGTTTTCTTCTAAGATGCTTATGGTTTCATGGCTTACATTTAAGTCTTTTATCCATTTTGATTTTGTTTTTGCGAATGGTGTAAGTTGATGGTCTAGTTTCATTTATTTGCAGGTAGATGTCCAGTTTTCCCAACACCATTTGTTAAAGAGGCTGTCTTTACTCCATTGTATGTTTTTTTTCTCCTTTGTCAAATATAAGTTGTCCATAAAGGTGTGGATTTATTTCTTGGTTCTCTATTCTGTTCCAGTGATCTCTGTGCCTGTTCTTATGCCAGTACCAGGCAGGCTGTCTTGAGTACAATGGTCTTGTAGTATACCTTCATATTCGGAAAGTGATACCTCTTATCATTTCTTTTTAAGATTGCTGAGGCTATACATGTTCTTTTTTGTTTCCATATAAGTTTTTGGAATATGTGCTCTATATCTTTGAAATATGTCATTAGTATTTTGATTGGTATTGCATTGAATTTATAAATTACTTTGGTAATATAGACATTTTAATGATGTTTATTCTTCCTAACCATGAGCATGGTATATGCTTCCACTTGTTTGTATCTTCCTTGATTTCTTTTATCAGTGTTTTATAATTTTCAAGTACAAATTCTTAACCTCCTTGGTTAAATTTACTCCTACGTAATTTATTTATTTGTTCCTTAAGGGGATTGTTTCCTTAATTTTTTTTGCTGAAACTTCACTTTTGGTACATAAAAATGCCTCTGATTTCTGAGTATTAATTTTATATCCTGCCACCTTGCTGAATTCATTTATCAGTTCCAGAAGTTTTTTGACTGAGACTTTAGGGTTTTCTATATAAAATATCATATCATCTGCAAGTAATGACAGTTTTACTTCTTCTTTTCCAATTTGGATGCCTTTTATTTCTTCTTCTTTTCTGATTGCTGTATCTAGAACTTCCAGAACTATGTTGAATAAGAGTGGTGAAAGGGGGCACCCTGCCTGACCCCTGCCTGGTTCCTGATCATTTAATTTTTGCGCATTTAGTATGATGTTTCTATGGGTTTGTCATAGATGGCCTTTATCATGTTAAGGAATGTTTCCTGTATTCCCACTTTACTGAGCGTTTTGAGCATAAATTGGTGCTGGATTTTATCAAATGCTTTTTCTGCATCTATTGAAATTACCATGTTTTTTTTGTCCTTCCTTTTGTTTATGTGATGAATCACATTGATTGATTTGCGAATATTGAACCAGCCTTGCCTCTCCGAATAAATCCCACTTGATCATGTTGTATATTTTTTATATATTGCTGGATACGGTTGGCTAATATATTGTTGATAATTTCAGCATCTGAATTCATCAGGAATATTGGCCTATAATTTTTTTCTTTGTGTTGTCTTTGCCTGGTTTTGGGATCATAATTATGCTCGCCTCATAAAAGGAGTTTGGAAGTCTTCCTTCCTCTTGAAATTCTTGAAATAGCTTGGGAAGGATAAGAGTTAGTTCTTCTTTGAATTTTTGGTAGAATTCACTTGTGAAGCCATCAAGCCCAGGATTTTTCTATGCTGGGAGTTTTTTGATAACCATTTTAATCTCATTTGTTGTAATTGGTCTGTTTAGGTGTTCTGATTCTTCCAGATTGATTTTTGGAAGATTATATAATTACAGAAATTTGTCCATTTCACCTAGGTTATCTAATTTTTTGGCATAGAGTTCTTCATAGTATTTTCTTACAATACTTTGTATTTCTGTTGTGTCAGTTGTTATTTCTCCACTCTCATTTCTAATTTTATTTATTTGAGTTTTCTCTCTCTTTTTCTTGGTGAGTCTAGTTAAAGGTTCATTATTCTTGTTTACCTTTTCAAAGAACCAGCTTCTTGTTTCATTGATCCTCTGTATTGTTTCCTTAGCCTCTATGTCATTTATTTCCACTCGGATCTTTATTATTTCCTTCCTTCTACTAGTCCTGGGCTTTATTTGCTGTTGTTTTTCTAGTTTTTTTAGATGCAGGGTCAGGTTGCTTATTTGAGCTTTTTCTAGCTTCTTATGATATGCCTGTAGTGCAATCAACTTCCCTCTCAGAACTGCTTTTGCTGTGTCCCATAAATTTTGAGCTGATGTATGCTCATTATCATTTGTTTCTAGAAACTTTTTTATTTCTTCTTTGATCTCATTGTTAATCCATTCATTATTTAATAACATGCTATTTAGTTTCCAAGTGTTTGAGTATTTTTCAGTTTTTCTTTTGTGGTTAATTTCTAGTTTCATGGCATTGTGATCAGAGAAAATGCTTGATATGATTTCAATCTTCTTAAATTTATTGAGACCTTTTTTGTGTCCTAACATGTGGTCTATCCTAGAAAGTGTACCATGAGCGCTTGAGAAGAATGTATATTCTACTGCTTTAGGGTGAAAAGTTCTGAAGATATCTATTAAATCAAGTTGGTCTAGTGTATCCTTTAAGTCTGCTGTTTCTTTGTTAATTTTCTTTCTTGAGGATCTAACCAGTGTTCTTAGTGGAATATTGAAATCCCCTACTATGATAGTATTGCTGTTAATCTCGCCCTTTATGTCCATCAAAGTCTGCTTTATGTATGTCGGGGCTCCTATATTTGGTGCATAGATATTTATAATAGTTATATCTTCCTGTTGAATTGTTTCTTTTATCATTATGTAGTATCCTTCTTTATCTCTTACTACAGCCTTTGTTTTAAAGTCCATTTTGTCAGATATAAGTATTACTACCCTGGATTTTTTTTTCATTTCCATTTGCATGAAATATTTTTTTCCATCCTTTTACCTTCAGTCTATGTGCATCTTTTGTTTTATGGTTTGTCTTTTGTTGACAGCATATGTATGGATCCTGTTTCTTTATTCCTGCACCTACCCTATGTCTTTTGATTGGGTCATTTAACCCATTTACATTTAAGTTTATTATTGATATGTAGTTGTTTATTGCCATTTTAATCTTTAAAGCTGTATTCTTCTTTTGCTATATTCATTTTCTCCTTTGAATTGTTTACAACAGGCCCCTTAGCATCTCTTGCAGTATTGGTTTGGTTTTAATGAATTCCTTGAGGCTTTCTTTGTCTGGGAAGCTCTTTATTTCTTCTTCAATTTTAAATGTTAGCCTTGCTGAATAAAGTAGTCTTGGTTGTAGGTTCTTGTTCTGCATTATTTTGAATATATTTTGCCATTCCCTTCTGGCCTCAAGTGTTTATGTTGAGAAGTCCAATGTCATCCTTATGGGGGCTCCTTTGTAGGTGATAGCCTTTTTTTTTCTAGCAGCTTTTAAAATTTCCCTTTACCCATTAGCTTTGGTATTTTAACTATGATGTGTCTTGGTGTCGATTTCTTTGGGTTTTTCTTTAATGGAGTTCTCTGTGCTTTTTGAACATGTGAAACGTTTTCCAGCCTTAATTTAGGGAAGTTTTCAGCTGTGATTTGATTGAACAAAGTTTCTATTCTTTTTTCTTTCTCTTCATCTTTGGGAACCCCTATGATGCGGATGTTATTTCTCTTCATGTTGTCACAGAGCTCCCTTAGAGTTTCCTCAGATTTTTTGAGTGTCTTTTCTTTTTTCTGCTTTGCTTCTGTGTCTTTGTTTGTTTTGCCCTCTTACTTGCTGATTCGATTCTCAACTTTATCCAATCTGCTTTTAATTTTTTCCATTGTGGTCTTCAGTTCTGATACTGTATTTGTCATTTCTGTCTGATTCTTTTTTATTATTTCAATTTTCTTTTTTATACTTGTTATCTCTTTATTTAGGTGTTCATAATGACTATCCATTGTTGCTCTAAGCTCTTTGAACATCCTAACTATCATTATTTTAAACTCTGCATCTGGTAATTTGGTTATATCTGGTTCATTCAGGTCCTTCTCTGGGGATTTCTCATGACTCATTTGGGTTGCATTTCTCTGCCTGCCCATTTTGTCTGTGTATAAGAAGGGTGTGGCCACTGGAGTCCAATGGGTGTTGCCTCTGTTTCCTTAGGTGTGGTCTGTGTGCATGCCCGCCTCCCCCTCTGCCGCTGCTCAGGGCGGTTGGATATGGGCGTTGCCGGCGCTGGCCCACTGTGGCTGTTGCTGTGATTTCCACCTCTCCTCCACGGGAGGGGCTGTGTTCTGATGCCTGGCTCTACAAGCCTCAGTCTCTCTGGGCCTTCGCCTTGCCACCACAAGTGGGGTTGCGCACTGCACTCAAGCCAGAAGCCTTTGCACCAAGGGTGCTGTACCTTTGCTTAGCTGTGGATCCCGCCTGTTCCCAGGCTTTCACCCAGCCCCCGCAGTCAGAGCCTGCTCGCCCAGGTTTCTCAGGTTGGGCAGGGCTGCAGGCGTGCACTCAGCTGCGAGCCTCTGCCTATTCCAGGCTTTAGCCCCACCCTGACAGTCAGGGCCAGCTAGCGCAGGTACACAAACTGTGGTTTCTCGGGCTTGGGTGGGCTGCTAGCATGCACTCAGCTGCGAGCCTCTGCCTGTTCCAGGCTTTAGCCCCACCCCCGCAGTCAGAGCCGGATCACGCTGGCAGGATTGCAAACCTGGTTCCTCGGTGGAGCGGGGCTGGTGGCGTGCACTCAGCTGCAAGCCTCAACCTGTCCTGGGTTTTAGCCCCACCCCCATGGTTAGGGCCAGCTCGCGCAGGCTCGCAAACCTTGGAGGCCAAGTGATGCTCCGTGCCCACGGTGCCCCGCTCAGCAGCTTTTTCTCTGCCCGTTTCTGGCCTCCCGCTTTCCCCCCACAGGTGGGGCTTCAGACAGGTCCACAGCTGCCATACCGCTTTCTCACTCCCCTCCACCCCTGCTGGGCTAGTCCAAGCTCACACAGGCTGGGCCTCCGCCCCCGCCGACAGAACCACATTTTCGCATCTCACTACACCCTTCCCTCCAGCAAGCCCTGAGCAGTGTGGGTAGGGGCACTACAGCTCAGACCCTAACACTCCATAGTGTAGTCTTGGAAGCTCCCTCCATCTAAGCAGCTCTGCTCTAAGTGCCGCAGGAGAGCTTGTTTGGCTGGTGTCCTGTCTCCCTTTGCCAGTATTGCTAGTTCCAGGGGAAATATTTGTTTTCGATTAGGGAATTGACTCAGCCCAGGGGTTAGGGTGTCTGTCCCTCAGAGTGTTTCTCCCTGTGCCTTCCAGTCCACATCTTTTCCCGCTGCTCTGCTCTTCTCCTCTGTCCCAATTCCCCAGACCCCTGGGTGAGTGGTTGTGAGAGAGGTTTTCTGCGCTTTCCCTTTAAGAAGAATCCTGGGTCTAAGAAAACTCTCTCACAAACAGTATCCTCACTTGTTTCACAGCTCAATACTGTCCAAACGTCTCTTCTAGGCTCTTGGGCTGCAGGCTGGGGCTTTGTTCCTTGGGACCCAGGCCCCTCCCTCTCTGCTAAACTCTTTTCCCACCACACGACTCTCTCCGGGCTGCCGTTCCCTCTGGGGACCTGGGCAGCCCTTTCCATGTTTTCGCTTTTCCTACCATTCTCAGTGTGGCTTCTTCAGTGTTCCTTGGTTGAAGAGTCCACTTAGTTTAGTTAAAAGTTGGTTTATCCAGATGATGGTTCTTAAAATTAATCTATAATCTACTTTGGTTCTAGAAGTTGGGTGTTGGTACATCCACCTACTCCATCGCCATCTTGCTGTCTCTTGATTAATAACTTTTGATGAATACATAGTAGCTATTTATGTAGCACTTGCTAATGATTATATACTAAATCTATTGTACAGTGATTCAATATAAATTAGATAAATTATTTTTTGTTAAGAATTTTACATTGCAAATAATATAGCCTATATTTATATGGCTAGAGGCCAATAAAACAAAAATTTTGTATTATTCAAACAAAAAGCTAAATGGATATTTTATTTTAAACTTTTATTTATTCATTTTAGAGAGGAGAGAGAGAGAGAGAGAGAGAGAGAGAGAGAGAGAGAAAGGAGGGAGGAGCAGGAAGCATCAACTTTCATATGTGCCTTGACCAGACAAGTGCAGGGTTTTGAATCAGCGATCTCATTGTTCCAGGTCGACGCTTTATCCACTGCGCCACCACAGGTCAGATTAAATGGATATTTTAAGTGTACAGCATTTTTATGTGAACATATGAGTTTTGAGTCAAATTACTTTTCATAAAGCACTGATTAGTCTTAACTTTTATGGCATAATAGACTCCTGTCACAAACAACATAGCCCACAAAACCTCTAGATATATATTTAAAATAACAGTCATATGCCATACAAACGTATACAATGCCTTTCATTCTTATTTTTCTTTTTTGTGATAGTAAATTCTTAACCTCCATGGAGAAAGTTCCATTAATGTAAGCTTATAATACAAATGGAGAGGTGTATGCAACCTCAAGCATTAAATTTACTTATAAGCAAAAGAAAAGAAATGTTTTTCATTTGTTTTGGCAAGCTAGAGGCAGATACTTCACAGGCTTTTTTATAAAGAGGGAAAAAAAACTTCAATTTGTTTGATTAAAATGCATTTATTCAACCTAATAACAAGTTATGGTTAGTACTTCTATGCTCCGCATACTCTGCATACTATCATTTTGAAGAATACCAATGTGCTTTAAAGCGCTCCTAAAAAATATCTCCACATAAAAACTCCACAGGAAATGAACACATATCCACAGAGTCCCAGGCACAATTGACATAAAGTAAATAAAACAGAACAAAAATACCAACCTTTGATAACTTCATATAAACCAAATTAGTCTTCACATTTATTGTTCTTTTACTGAAGGAAGATCATTTTTAAAACCAAATACCGCCTGACCAGGCGGCGGCACAGTGAATAGAGCGTCAGACTGGGATGTGGAAGACCCAGGTTTGAGACCCTGAGCTCGCCAGCTTGAGCACGGGCTCATCTGGCTTGAGCAAAAGCTCACCAGCTTGGACCCAAGGTCGCTGGCTCCAGCAAGGGGTTGCTAGGTCTGCTGAAGGCCTGTGGTCAAAGCACATATGAGAAAGCAGTCAATGAACAACTAAGGTGTCGCACCAGCAACGAAAAACTAATGATTGATGCTTCTCACCTCCCTCCATTCCTGTCTGTCTGTCCCTCTCTCTGACTCTGTCTCTGTCCCGGTAAAAAAACACACAAAAAACTAAATACCTGTTATTAGTAAGTCTGGACATCCCTGTAACCCCATTTAAAGCTTTTTTATTTAGGTTCAGTCTATCGTGAAACACCTGTACTCCAAGCCAGTCCCTTCACAGGGAATCCCCAGATATGGTTCTAGGTTATGCAGGTTGTGTTCTGTGTCAGAGCACCCATTTATGGAATCAGGAATGAGCAGAAATCCATTCAATCTTTTACGTGCCAGGTCAAAGGTGGCCCTGTATTTATCTTTTTTCCTTTATTTTTTGTAGTTTACATTTGTTTTCCACAAAATAACGCCATGATTTTATGAAATTTATTTCTACAAAACACTTTTATATATTTATAGCTTAACTTGATTAGTTAAACCTTCTGAAAATAGTAGTAATTTAACATGTGACTCCTGGAAAATTACTTCAATAATAATAATAATAATAATAATAATAATAATAAAAGTCCATAAATAGTAAAATTCAATTATCAAGGTAGGCCAATGTGGTGAATACAGGGATCCTCAGGTTACAACATAGTTCTGTTCCTATGATAGTGACATAATCCGAATTTTGGTATGTGAAAACACAACCGAGCCTAAATCACTTACCTATCATAACACAGTTGTAAAATCATAATTTAGAACATAAAAACGCAACTAAGACACAGAAAAAGAAAAAGGACATAAGTATTCTGTACTGTACACTGTACTATAGTAACAAAAATATGAGTGTAAAAAAATATTCTTTACCATTATTCCTGTGGTTGGCTTGCACACTGAAAGGGGCATTGCAAGGTGGGAGAGAGTGGTCTATTGGGAGGAGGAAGCTGGAGAGTCAGGAGAACCTTCAGAAGGTGCTGGAGATACTGCAGGTGAATCAGGATTGCCTAAGAAACATGCAGGAGACACTGGAGATGAGTCTACCTGTACTACAGGTGTTTCATCTCAGGAAGCAGTTTCAGGCCTCTCTACCTTCTTAACGAATTGTTCCAGGCTAGTTTGGAAGGTTGATGACTTCTTCTCTTCCAAAATTTGCTTGTAGCATTTCAAGGCATCCATAAGAGCCAAAACACTCATATTTCAATTTTTTTTAAGTTTTTATGGGAGCATTATAAACTTGAAATGTTGTATGTCTAGACTGTCAAACCCAAGGACCCCTTATATTATAGATCTGTGGATCCTGTAGGGTTACTAGTTATCAGTTACTGGTTTATCTATTAAAACATATAGTTAAAGCTGAATATATATTATTTTTTATTTTCATTTTTGGTGTAAGGAAATCAATGAACTCTTTATTTTAGCTTTAGATGAAATAAAAAAAGTCATGAAAACCTGAAGTAAGTCTAACATGTTAAAATTCTTCCTGGAGAAAAGAATATTTTGTATTAATAAAGTGCTTCCATGCTAACTGTTTTCTTTATAATTATTTTTTCTCTCCTTTAGACTAATAGCCAGTGTGTCCAAACATAGGGAAGAGAATATAATTCCTGGGAGAGAGGTCAAACTTCAATATTATTTAGAAATAATAGAGGGACTTTATTCTGTATACAAAACAAACAGGAAATTCATCTATTGCTTAATATTATTCTTGCCAAATTGTGTGGAACTTAATTGCTGTAACAGTAGGTAGGTTGTATATTTCTTCTTATTCTCAGTAATGAACACTGTTTAGATTGCTTAAAGACCTCTCATAATTTTTCTATTTATTTCTAATCTAATTTTTTCTCTTATTCTAATTAGAACATATATTGTCTGATTGAGTCTCTATTTCACTACTTGGTTTACCATTGCCTTGTGAGTTTCCTAAAAGGGGAGAAAACACTCTATATACTTTGAACAGATGCTTCATTATAAGAGGTGAATAGCTGAGTTACACTGCCATTCCACCTTTTGCCCCTTGTCTGGCAGTTGTTGTGGGCTGTTAAACAGCTTTAATAGACGCTGAGACCAGGCTCTTGCTCTGAGGGCATGAAAACTTTATTTTTAAATTGGTATCTCTATCTTCATGGCTCATTAAATACAATGGAGAGCCATTTTATTGCAGCTAGTGGACCCCCAGAAGGACCTGATAGTTAAGTGAAAGTTTTCAGTCCTCCTTCTGTTCTAGCTAGATTGGATAATAAAAGGCCAGCACCTGGAAGTGAGGAGCAGAACTGAGATCAATGTACCAAACAAATAAATGTTATGAGTTACTGAGAAATGCAACAGAATAAGGCACAGGCATTTATGTGTCTAGACATAGAGAGACCAGTGTTGATAAATCTATAATGAATAGCTTGAAGAATTGCTAAGTACTTTGCATAATAGGTAAGTGGAAAGCTTGTGGCCTGAAATTTACAAAGTGAAATTCTGATGAGTTGTAATAGAAAAAATGGCATTTGGATATAAAAACTACTAAGAAATTACTAAAAATTATAGTTAATTCTACATCATAAATATAAAGAATTTGAAATTGTTGATATATATTCATACTTGAAGAGATGGAGTTTTATTTAATTGATGATACACTATTAAAATAAAGTTGTAATGATTAATCATCATATCTACAAATAACTCTTCAATTAGAAATAATTTTCCTGTTTAGCAACATGTAGTATTTCTGGATAAAAAATCAAAATTTGTTAAAAATATAACTAGAAAAAAATTTACCAAGTGTCCATATAGGATTTGCATTTATGTCATCCAAAATTTAGGGCACTATTTATGCTACAGTTAAGAAAGAACTGAAAATTTTCTCCCCAAATCATAAAAAATTACAAAACCTGTTTTTTGTTTTTCCTTTATCCAAATTCTATATTTTACTTTATAAGCCTTGAAGCTTAAAGGGAATACTTTTTAATACTTTCCTTGCAGAATCAAGGAAGAAAATGAGATTTTTTTTATTTGTTCAATTGTTGCTTTGAATTTTATATTTTCATATGAGTAAAATCATATGGTTCTTAACTTTCTCTCTGATTTATTTCACTTAGCATGATATTTTTGAGATCCACCCACGTTGTCATAAATGGCAATATTACATCTTTTCTTATGGCTGAGTAGTATTCCTTTGTATATATGCACCACATATTTTTATCCAATCATCTATATATTGAAGGACACTTCTATTCTTTTTACATCTTGGACACCATAAAAAAATGCTTCAATCAATATAGTAAAACATGTATCTTTGTGAATAAATGATTTTAAATTTTTAGTGTTAATATCCAGAAGAGGGGTTGCTGGGTCATATGGTAACTCTATGCTTTTTTTTTTCTTTGTATTTTTCCAAAGTTAGAAGTGAGGAGGCAGTCAGACAGACTCCTGCATGCGCCCAAATAGGATCCACCCGGCATGCCCACCAGGGAGTGATGCTCAGCCCATCTGAGCCCTTGCTCCATTGGGGCCAGAGCCATTCTAGCACTTGAAGTGGAAGCCATGGAGCCGTCCTCAGTGCCAGGGTCAAGTTTGTTCCAATGAAGCCTTGGCTACAGAAGGGGAAGAGAGAGATAGAAAGGAAGGAGAGGGGGAAGGGTGGAAAAGCAGATAGGTGCTTCTCCTGTGTGCTCTGGCCAGGAATCGAACCCAGGACTTTCACATGCCAGTCCAATGCTCTACCACTAAGCCAACTGGCCTGGACTGGTAACTGTATTCTTAATTTTTTTGAAGAACCTCCATAATTTTTTCTACAATGGCTGTACCAGTACATTTCCATCAGCAGTAAATGAATGTTCCTTTTTCTCTATGTCTCCAACACTTATTATTACTTGTTTTGTTGGTAATAGCCAAACAAAAACTCATTGACACAGATAACAGTGATAGAGGTAATTTACATTGTTTTTCTTCATTAAAATATAATAACTATCATTATAAAGGGCAAAATGTCCTCTCCGAAGAATTCTTAAAAAAACAAACAAACTATCAAGTGTTCTTGACAATTAAATATATCACATAAGTTCAAGTAATGTAAGTAAATATCATATTTACAATTTTAATATTTACTCCTTTCATAACTTTTGATAAAATTGTGAAAAAAAATGATGTAATATGTGAGCAATTGGTAAGAAATAACTGAGACACTAGAAAGCAGTTACATGATTTGCTTTTATTGTTTACATTTTAAAGCCCAAACCATTTGGAGTTATTTTACTTTTCCTATGTAAACATGCCAAGACAACTTTGTGGGTATATATTATTCTTCAGATTTTATACCACACCGCATTTCCATGGAAATTATTGATGCTCATGCTCCCATGGATGATTTAGACCCCAACTTTTAAATATTAACTTAAATATCAATCTAAATGATCACATAAATTTAGTGGCTACCATATTAGACACTGGAGATTTAAACACTCAAAATAAATGTGATCAACATTGTTCTTTGATTACAAAGTCCTCTTTCTCCCCCACTCATCATAAATTGCTCTATTGTATCTGTACAGTATAAATGTAAGAAAGAATTGAAAAAGAATGATCTTCATATTTTAATTTTATACAAATTGTTGTTAAATATTTAGCTGGCCAATTTTTGAATATCCAAATCAATATCCTGTGTGAAAACAACTTAACCATGTTTAACTGGTGTGTTATTAACCTGTGTTTTCAGGGGAAAAAAGGGGGATCAATAGAATTATCTATCTATCTATCTCCATATCCATATCATATCCATATTCTATTCATATAATTGGATCATGCAGTACTTATAAAGGCTGGAAGTCCCATACTCTGCAGTTGGCAAACTGGAGACTCATGAGAAGCAATGAGTCTGACTGAGTGTGAAAGTAAGAAAAGACTGATGCTTCAGCTCAAAGACAGAGAAAAGAGCAAATTATCACTTATTCTATTCAGGCCACCAATGGATTAGATGATTTTCATGCACACTGGGGAGGACAATCTGATTTACTCAATCTATCAATACAAAGTTAACTGCATTTGGAAACACCCTCAGAGACATACCTAAAAGACTGTTTAACCAAATATCAAAGTACCTTGTGGCCCAGTCCCATTGATACATAAAATTAACCATAAAAAATGTTTTTTTTTTCTTACCTGTCCCTTCACCACTTTCAATCATTAATATTTAAATAAAAAAGGTCCTCTTTATCCTTTATCCAGTAATTTAACTACGACTCCTCTACAGGAGTTCTAAACAGCTGGAAAGATTTCCAACAGAAGAACAGCTTATTGAATTTGAGTTCCCAGACTGTTTTTATTTTATTCTCTGATTTCTAGATTTGTTGTTGTTGTTTTAAGTGACAGGAAGGGAGATAGTGAGACAGACTCCTGAATGCACCCAGACTGGATTCACCCGGCATCTGGAGCCGATGCTCTGCCATCTGGGTCTGGCAACCAAGATATTTTTGGCTTCTGAGGTAGAGGCTCGATAGAGCCATTCTCAGAGCCTGGACCCACATGCTCAAACTAATTGAGCCATGAATGCAAGAGGGGAGAATAGAGTGAGAAGGGATAGAGAGAGGTGGGGCAAAGCAGATAGTTACTTCTCCAGTGTGCTCTGACTGGGAATTGAACTCGTATCATCCACATGCTGGGTCAATGCTCTACCACTGAGCAAACCAGCCAAGGCTCTGATTTCTAGTTTTTGACACAGTGCTTAAAATTACTTCTAACATATGATTGATCCTGCAAAATATAGGTTGATTAAATAAATTAATGAGTAGTTCCGGATATTATAAAATAATGCCATTGTTGGCATAATTCACCGTGTAATATATGGTCTCAGCAACTGCCTTGGTTTTTTACTTTACTCTCTTATAAACTTCCTGTTTGATGGGTTTGCCCAAGTGAATTTGATTTTCAAATATTTGTTGGAGCAGCATTTTCTTTCTTTTTCTCCTTTTTTTGTGACAGAGACAGAGAGAGAGAGACTAAGAGAGGAGAGATAGGGACAGACACAGGAAGTGAGAGATATAAGAAGCATCAATTCTTTGTTGCAGTTCCTTAGTCTCCTTAGTTGTTCATTGCTTGCCTTCTCATATGTGCCACCCCCTGGTCAGTCATTTTCAATATTTAATGTACATATGAATCACCTCTCTTAAAATGCAGATTCACTCGATAAGTAGAAGGGGGGCTGGTATTCTGCATTTATAACAAGCACCCAGGTAATGGCACCAAGGTGAGAGGACAACAAAGGTGTTAGTAATAAGGATTTTTGAGATACTCTGAAAGATGAGAAGGAACAGAACATTATTTTTTAAAAATAGTCATTTAGATTGTCTCAGATATAAAAAATTAAGAATCTTCACAAAGCAAAATTCATTTATTTACTGAGCCAACAAATATTTCTTAGGTGTCTAGTACATGGCAAGTATTATGCTAAGCACAGGAGGAAGAAAGATCAAACTACAATTCCTGCCTTCAAAGTAAATATAGACTAGTGAGTGCATGTGGGTGTGTATACGAGTATTGGGTGATGTGTCAAAAACAAACACATATGTACATACAAAACACAATCAGCAAGTTCTTTGAAAAGGTTATCTGTCAAAACAGGATATTATGGAAGTTCAAAATTGCAATGATTATTTCAAACGTGTTACACCTCTAATGAGATGGTATCTAACTTAATTTAAAAAATTGTGATGACTTAAGGAGTGCATTCTAGGTAAAGGTAGTGGCCTTAGAAATAAATGGAAATAACAAGGGGAAGACATGGATAAGAAACTCTATGACAAAGTTCTATAGTTTCCCATCTCATGTCTTTTATTTTTATTTTTTAAGTGAAATATTTGACCAACTGCTAAGTAAAGGTAGAGGTGAAGTGATGGCATCAGGATTTGAGAAGAGGGCAGAAAGTGGATTGATAAAGATGACAGGCTATGCTAAGGCCCAGCTGAAGTTTAAAGCATAAAGTTGCATTGTCACTAATATGTATGCTTGCATGCTTTTTTCCTTCATTCTTACTTCTGGAGAAGAAAACACGGTCAGTTGGATTCTACTTAGCCTAAAATTTGACCAGAAAGATATAATAAATAAATAAAAGAGTAAGAAGTTTATGACATTATACAAAGGGAAAAATATGGAATAATGCTGGATGGTTTGGTAAAATTAAAGGAATCATGTAAAATACTAAGATATCTGACTGGTAGATTACAATTACAGAAGACAGTTTGAAATTGTGTATTTGTGTCTAATATGTGTACTATGAGCTAACACTCTACTCTGACAAATAAAGGTCTAATTGATGTACATAATGGGACAAGGGGAATTTAGTTCTGAACATGGGTATTTGTTATTAAATTGCTTGAATGTCATTAATTATTCTTCTTTCATGATTTTTTCTAAATAAACTATACCTGTGTTAGTGAAAATAAAATTAGTGACCGATAAACTCACCATTATAAGAATTCTGTCAACATACACCCTAGACATTTTGTTGGGCAAATGTGTGATATTTCTGCAGCAGCTCTACTTTATTCATTTCTGAAACTTACAGTAGAAGCACACTTTTGCATTTATCCTATCTTGATTTTTCATCACAGTACAGTACTGTGGTACACTCCAAGGAACTAAAGATAGAACCCAAGATAGAATATATTTGTTATTTTAAGATGGTAAAAATGAAGGTCTAGTGGCTTGTCAAAGGTCATACAACAATGCTTATAGCACTGTTCAACCCTTTAGTTCTCTGCCTTTGGTAGACATATTTTGTGAACCTCAAATTTAGTGACTGCATTTATATAAACAGTAAAGTAGAATGTTTGAAAAAATATAATTCTAAAAAAACTGGGATCTAAGATTGCTTTGATTAAAATAATCTAGAACCTTCTTTTTCTCTTGTACAATATTTTTAACTATGTTAAAATTTAGTAAATATTTTGCTTTTTATTGAAACTAATTTTCACATGTATGTAGATTATAAATTCATTGAAGGCAAGAAACAAACCAAAGTGCATTCATTTACAATGAAGACTCAAAAATAGACCATGAAATTATTTTATATGGCTTTGGTAAACAGACAAAATAAATCCAGAAGAAATTAGCACACTTGAAGATCACCAAAAATATGCAATTTTATCTGTGTTCCCATTACATCAGATACCTTCCTTATTTCCAATCTTTCTGTGTTTTTAGGCCTCCATTTTGCTTTAAGATAAGAATACCTTTCACATCAAGAAAGTCTGTTTTATAGCCATAATATATTTACAGAAGAAATACAAGTAATAAACCCCATGTTGATTGAAAATAATATTTATGTATGAAGCAATTATCTTTGTATCATTTAAAACTTTCTGCACTATTATTTACCTGTAGTTCTCATTTAGATCCTTATGCCACATATGGGTAGTAGCAGGCTTAGAAGAAACATATCTGTTATACTTGTATGGTTTTGAATGGCCTCTTTTACTCTGCTTTTTGAAATGATCACTCATTTGGTAAAAAATAATAGACTCCACACATTTTATTTTTGATTGAGATAATGTGATTTTACCTAAGAGATTCAAGTCAACGATATAGTCAAATGTAAAGGTTAAGAAGGCATATTTTCTGGTATAAAATGTCAACGTAGGCCTGACTTGTGGTGGCGCAGTGGATAAAGCAACGACCTGGGAACACTGAGGTCACCAGTTCAAAACCCAGTACTGGTCTGGTCAAGGCACATATGGGAGTTGATGCTTCCAGCTCCTCCCCCTTTCTCTCTTTCTCTCTCTCTCACTCTCTGTCTCCTCTCTAAAATGAATAAAATAAAAAAAAAATTATTAAAAAAATGTCAACCTATATAACTAATCTTAATATTTTCCACTTAAATGAACAGCAATGCATAATCAACAACTCAAGTTGTATGGTCCTTCATAGTTGACAACTTTTTTACAAAGGGCATCTTTAAATTGATTCAAAACATAATCATGATCACCCTGTTTATTGTTTGCCAGTTCCTCCTATCTATTAGAAAATAGAGGCCCTGAAAAAATAAGTAATCCAAACAAAGTGGTTAATTGGCAGCGCTAGAATCTGAACCAAGATTTCTTGACTTAAAATTTATTGCTATTGCTACTACACCATAGTACCTTCCTGTGTGTTAATGAAATTATGCCTAGAGGCCCAGGCATTTTTTCCTTCTTGTAGTTTCTACACAGCTATCCACTGTAACATATTACTTACATAATATGAATTTTATTTTGAAGAAGGAGAGGCTTTTTCAAGATCTGCAAGGTTATTAGTGAAGATGCTCTGTGTCTGAAAGTTATTGCTAAAATTCTTGGTTATATTCATGTTGAGAAGACTGGAGATTTTCTATATGAATTATAGGAGGAAGATCCACCTTTTGAGAAAGGTTTAAATGTGAAAGAATTGGCTTGTGTCAATCACATACTAGTAACTATTTGAAATTTATCTTTTTTGGGTTCACACTCTCTATTTTCCCTTTGAAGAGGTCACCACTGGTTATACAAAGGTGAAATCTGAGAAACACGAGTGAGAGCTTTTACACTCTCATGTATCAAACACTCTCCCTATGACTTACATATAAAACCAAGGTAGAGCTAGAATCTGAAAGAATGAATGTTCTCTGTATTTTTGTTTATGTTAATGTAAAATAGATTAGCCTGCATTTTAATTTGGTGAGATGACCGACTTTACATAAACAAACTGTCATTTTCTAAAACAAATTTCTCAGACCATTATCTCTGGGGAATGTGTATAAGTTTTCTGAAGAAAGAAAAGTTTTTTGAGTTGGGTTGATGTTTCTTTGCAAAACATATTCTAGGACATAAGAATCTGCCGAGAGCCTTTAAGAGGGGAGAGACAGTAGATTTTTCTCAACGTTATTTGAACATGTTTACAAAGATCACTTCACAGGTTAGTCGTTTACTTTATATATTTACAGAGGAGATTTTTTTTTGTGGAAGCAAGTTACATAGATCAGTTTGACCACACTAAATCTGTGTTGATCCTTAGGCACTTGATTTTTCCAGAATTTATTCTTTTTTTTTTTACTTTTTCAAAGTGATAAATCTTAAACGAGAAGTATAAGAATAGCTAAAAGACAATGGTTTTGATATGAAATAGCAAGCATAATTCACATCCCATTTTATATTCATTCATAAAATAAATTAAAAACCTCAACTTTGAAATCAATCTACCAGCTTCCAAAAATAACATGGCTTTCAACTAGGGAAAGGGGCTATAATTTATAATTCACAAACTCCCAGTTTTGATCTAATCTTAAATTATCCAAATATAATAATTTTTATTTTATATATATTTTTTCCAGTGAGAAGAGAGGAGACAGAGAGACAGACTCCTGCCTGCACCCTCATTGAATCCACCAGACAAGTCCACTAGGGGATGATGCTTTGTTGCTCAGCAACCAAACTCTTCTTAGCTCCTGAGGCAGAGGGCATGGAACCATTCTCAGCGCCTGGGACCGACTTGCTTCAATCGAGCCATGGTTTCAGTAGGGGAAGAGAGAGAGAGAGAGAGAGAGAGAGAGAGAGAGAGAGAGAGAGAGAGGTGAGAGGGGGAGGGATGGAGAAGCAGATTGGTGCTTCTGCTGTGCACCCTGACTGGAAATCTAACTTGAAACATCCAGACACAGGTCTGATGCTCTACTACTGAGCCAACCATCCAGGGTCAATAATATTTTATTAAAAAAAAAACCTAAGCAGGAGTATTAACATAGCTCTGTAAGTTTATCACAAAGAGCGTCCCTAATTACTTGCCTGTAAATATAAGCTATTGCATGCTAAACTTACTTAGGAAGTAACAAAAATGAAAGAATGCTGTAAGCCTGTTTCTCCATCTTTAAAATAGGGAAAATATTCATTCATAGTTTTTTGCTATCAGTGGTTATAGTTAATGTATGTAAGGAACTTACAGTAATGCTAGAAATATTATAATCCTCAATACAGGTTATTTTTTGCTATTATTTGTAATAATGAAATATAAAAAATGTGAAGTGTTCTTTTGTATTTCCAACATTTTATAAACATCATTGGAATTTGATTAAGTATTTATTTATACCATTTAATTGAAGAAATTATATATTAAAGAAAGCAAACAAAATCCTTATCTTTATAGGATAGTACACTTAAATTATAAGTAAATTACAGAATATAAAATGATAGCAACTGAAAAATAAAGAAAAATGATGATCTACAGAGGAATGGCAATTTGAGGTAGGAGTGTTTTATATTTTAGGTGAGAGTGTCAGTGTAGGCTTCAGTGTGCAGGTGACTTTTTAGGAGAGCCATGAAGAAGGAGAAGTAATGATATTAGTGTCTGTGTGAAACAGGATCCTAGGCATCTGAGAACCTCTTCAATAGCTTCAGGGCAGGAGGATGCTGGCTGACTGTGAGAACTATTAAGGAGGCCACTGAGCCTATCTAGATTTAGTAAACACAATGAGCAAGAGAGGTTAGTAGAAAATATGGTCATAAACGTAACAAAAGGTTAGACTATGCAGGGCTGGAGGGCACTTTGGTTTTAACTCTGAGTGAAATGCTGAGTAAAAGAAGTTTCAAGTACAAGGTCTATTGGCTCACACTCTCAATATTAGCCAACAGTATGATATTACTGCCAAAAACAATGATTTATTCCAACACTACATTCGTAAAATATAAAGAATTTCTTAATGAGGTGAAAGATTATAGAGAACCAAAAAACCTAGAGTTTTATTTTTCAGTAGGCAAATAACTTGAGACATTTTACGGTTTCTTCCACACCCCTCCTTTTCAACAAAATGAATAATGACAGGGATATGATTTAGATAATTGGACAAAAAATGTATAATCAGTAACTGAGTTATTCTAAATGTGTAGCTGATTTTTATTGTGTTAAACATGCAATTGAAGGTATATATCTAGATTTAGTAAACCAGAGTAATTGCACTGTTCCCTTTTTGAGATTTGGTTAAATAGAATAAATCAAGGAAGAGAAATTATTGTTTTCTCTAAGCCAAAGAACATCTGACATTTCTGACAGATAATTTTGGATTATACACAAATTTTGAATTTCACTAGTTCAACAGATAAAATAAAATCCCCCTCTGATGTTATTTCTAGTCCTGACTCTTAGCTAAGGCATCAGATAGTTTGTCAAAAATTATGTCACAAGGGGCTAAAGCAGCTGTTATTTATGCCAAACTAATCTGTGAGGCTAGTGTCCGTATACAAAGTTCAAGTCCAGGGGACACAAGAGGCCTCCCAGTTGTCTGCCTGTCACTGCAAAGGGAAAGAAAGTTAGGAAAGCAGCTGCCAGAAGCACAGGAAAAGCTGCTTCCTGGGTGTCACAGGGTTTTTAACAGTGCTTGTGTATCTGAACTGCTCAATGTGGGTAGCTTAACAAAATATAACCTCAGAGGGGAATACATATCCTCTGGTTTTCTGTTTACCGCAGGCAGTGTGCCAAGGAAAGAGGACAGTAGGTGGTGTGGTAGAGTTAATGAGTGACAGGCATTATAGAGAAGAAGCCAATATAAATTAAATTTATATATATATAAAAATTATATATATAAATTATATATATATAAATTATATATATGTATGGGAAATACATATGCACATATATATATAAAATAAATAGAGGAGGAGCATTAGTATTTTACATATATTGGTGGCATATTTTTTCAAAATAATAAATGCTTATAGTAACTATATTATATGATTCAATTGAAAAATTGTAAGAAATGGTTATTTGGTGGTAGAAACCAAAAAAAAAAAAAAAGAAATAAAATTGTATTTTCTTTAGGAACAGAAAGATTTACCAATTTCATAAACATTTACTGAGTGGCTCTTACATGTAAGTTATTATGTCAGGCACTTGGAAAATATAAAAATGATAAGACTTTTTTGCCACACAAAGGAGTTTGGAGTGTGTCAACAGATGTTTGTTCACTGGAATAGAAATTAATCATATTTCATGAGAGAGAAAAAATTGGTGCATATATTATACCATTAAGCAGAATATGATAAATATCTATGATGGAAGTTTAAAAAAAGGATTTGTATAATATTACAAAAAAATTTGTATAATTTGTATAAATTATTGTATAAAAATACAATAATGAAATTTTAACTGCAGGAGTCTTGAACAGATTTGTAGCATATATCCCATCATTTCCATTAGGCCCCTGCACATAAATATAATATTGAGAGGAAGAATTTGAAAGTGGAAAAAAGAGTGCAAAGTGGGGTTAAAAACAGGCAACCAAACATGTCGGCAGACGGAGGGAGATAACTAGATGATGTCTTTTTAAATAGATTGTAATGGAGAGATAAATAATAAGCAATGAAAAGAAAATGTTTAATTACAGATGCTAATAACAGTTATGAAGAAAAATAGCATCAGCCAGGAAGTAGAAAACTAGGTAGATGGAAAGTGTGGTGGCCATTTTACTCCTGGGAAGTATAATTTTGTTTGAGGGGGCATTGAGCACAGACCTGAGCAGAGTGAGTGTGCAAGTTATGCATGGTCTTGGGGAAGAACATTTCTGGAGAAGGAAAAAACAAATGCAGAGAAGCTGATTTGGGAATAACTCTGAATTATGATCTGAAAGCTGCTGTTTCTGTGAGATGAGTTCAGAGAAACACAGGCTCTGCCATGTATATGGGAAGGACAAGTTAAGTGGACTTGGGAGAAAAGCACATGATAGTTTTTATATGTTCACTTTTTTTAGATGTGTATGAGGCTTTCAAATGTAGATGTTGGGTAAGAAGTTGAGAAATAAGACTCGGGAGCTCAACAGAGAAGTCAGGGATGAAAATTGACATTTGTTATAGAGTTATTCCTCAAGTTAGGTGTTCCAGAGACAAAATGCCAGAATGTGAATCCCTATATTACTATGTATTCACTTTATAAATTTGACCAAGATACTGTATTTATGTAGTACTCAGTTTTATTACCTGCAAAGTAAAATTAATTTTATTCTGAGAATTAAATTAATCAACACATTTATATTACTTATAACAGTGCCCTTGGCAATATTGTTATTGTTACTAGTATTGATAATTGAAGATTAAAGTTGTGAGGTTAAATTAAACTATCTAATAAGTAAGTATAGATAGAAAAAATGAACACAGAACCCTGGAAAACTCTCATATTTCAAAGTTAGGAAACGATAAATGAGGCAATATAGGTGAATAAAAGGAGTGCTCACTGAAATAGAAGGAAAATCAGGAGTTTGTGTTGTCTTGTCAAAGAGAAGAAATGTGTTGAGAAGGATGGATTGGTCATTGAAAACTGCTAAAGTTTTGAGTAAAATAAGGAAAGAATTTTTTAGATCGATGGTTCAGCAGGATGAATTCATTGGCATAAGGAACAAAAGTGATTTCAGTGGAGTGGTGGATGGGATAAGAAAGCAGTAGAGGACTGAGTGAAAGGCGACCTAGAGGCAAAATAGTCAGGATTGGGTGTAAAGACAATTCTGGAATTCTGTTTCAAAGGGGAGAACAGGGATTAGAAGGTAGCTATAGAGTAACATGGTATCAAGTGAATTTATACTGTCCTTTGAAGATGTGAGCCTTTCTGTGGACTGGTAGAATTGATACAATGTACAGCAGAAATAAAATTTCTGAATTGCTGGTAGTAGATGGGATCGAAAGCACAAATAGAAAGGTTGATCATAGATAGAAACTCAGATAACTTGTGCACTGAACTTGTAAAGATAGCAGAATATATGAATACTGATGGTTTTTGGTGGTGAGAAGAGGATAATTTAAAAAAATTGCTCATATTTTTTCAATAAAATAGTAAACAAGACAAACAATTGCAACTTGAAGGGAAAGACTATGAAAGTTACAATTTTGAGATAAAATTGAGGCACATCATGTCCCTGTAGCTTCTTCATGTATTTCTGATATTTTTTCTACAATGTTTTGGAGTATATCAACAAGGAAAACAGAAGGATTTGCAGATATATGCAGATAGAATTCTAAGACAAAACATGTGCCCTGTATTTTAATGAGAATGTAAAATAAAAAATGAGGGGAAGCTAGAGATATAATTAAGAAATTATTGCCAATCAAATCCTTGATGTGAATTTAATTATCTATGAAGAATATAAAGAAAAATGAGAAGACCGGATAAAAATTCTTTAGCAACACCTCTATTTAAAAATTGTCGAGAAAACAAAACAGAAGCCTGAAACACATTGGTCAGAAGGTTAAGAAGCAACAGGAGAAAGTAGTAAGTGATAAATGAAAACCACATTTCAAATAAAATTTGTCAGCGTATTTAGTTTCAAGTGGCCAAATGACAGAGTGTTAAAAGGACATTTGATTGTTAATGGCTTAGGAGAAACCCATGTCACATAAGAAAAAGTCATAAAAACTAATGATAGAGGTCATATAATTGTACATGTTTTAGAATTAATGAAACATTCAGTAAAAATACTAGAAGTTCAGGAGGTTCTGTTGGCCTATAAAGACTGTATAGGTATCAAGAAAGAATAATTAATCATTATGTCCAAGGGATTCTAAGATTTTTAATGAATGGTCACAAAATGTATAGAGTGAAAGTAAAAATAAGTGAATGAACAAAGGCGTAAAAGGTTTGGAATCATCAAGTAAAGATCACATTCAAATTTGTTCTATAGTAAGTTAGCTAAGAAGGCAAATTTCACATTATTCTTAAATAAATAAAGAAATGGTTCCTTGTACGAGACAATATATTTTGTGCTCTGTACTCCAGGCTTATTACCCTGGAAGAAGTGAATATCTCTACTTTTCTCTTTATGTAGCAGAAAGACTCTGCCAACAAGGAAGGCTGTAAAGTGCCATGGGTATTGGTAAGGTGGATGAAAGAAGGTAGATTATTACCTCATAACAAAGGAACTCAATGATATTGGATGGCTGTTATTCAAATTTAAAAAGGAAAAAGCACATTATATGTTAGGTTAAATCTACTTAGGTAGTTCAGAAAAACATAAAGTTATGAAAATATTTTTTAAATGCCAGTAAATTGATAAAAAGTGCTGATTTGAGCTAGTTCAAACTTATAAATTATTTCCTTAAAAACTTCTATGATAAAAGCTACATCTTAACAATAAATTATAGTCAGATGAAGCAAAAAAGAAGTATGATTTTTCAGAGATCGTAAGTGCTTCTAAGAAAGCATGTTGGCTTAAAAAATTTATCCCGAAGACAATTGTTAATGGAATGTCATAAGGTTGTTTGAGCTATTATCTCCCATAAAGCCCTTAGAGACATATCAAACTATTGTGCTGACTTTAGATTTCCTGTCTTCAACTAACCCTGGTACTGAATGACTGTACATCTTATAAACGATATAAAGTTATCTTACAAAAACTATTCAACGTATATACCTACCTGCCTCTGGAGTTGTGTCCAAAGTTTTTAGGGAGCAGATTTGCAATTTATAAACAGTAATATGTAATTACAGCTGAGATATTTTTGTGTTTGTATGGAAAAGCAATAAAAAGATATATAAATAACTATAATATATGCAATTTCCAATGTGATTTAAAAATATTTTCAAAATGATTTCAAGAGAAAGATTAAGATTTTGTGATTAAAATATAATTCTTTAAATAAATTTTAATCTATTATAAGACTTTAAATTTGTCATTTTCCCCTAAGGGGACAGTGGAAGAGCACCAGTATTATCTGAATATATTCACTGTAAGGTATTTTTCCCAGCCGAGAAAGAGGGAACAGGAGGGCCAAGAGCCACAAAGTATAGAATAAAAAACGGCTTTATTAAGTACCACACATCCCGCCCGACAATGTCCCCCAGCCCTGGGGTTCAGAGGCTAGGCGAGTCACTCTAATTTGACTGTATGATAGGTATTTAAAGGGGTCCTCTTAGGTGGTCGAGTAGTTATGACGTGGTGAAATCTCACTGGTTGATGGAAGGTCGTTCCTCTCTCAAAGTCCTCTGGGAACTTTAGTTTTGGTGCGCTTGGTTGCGTGGGTGGCCCCAGCCAAAGTTCCCGGGCTCTGAGTTCCCCACCTGACCGTCTCCTTCAGCCACCCCACATTCACCTTTTTGTTATTCTTTAGACACCCTAAAATCTAACATCAGTATGTATGGTTCTATTTGTTGCTAAAAGAAAAGGGAACTTTATGGGTTTTGTTATACATGGAATATCAAAAGAATGTATTTTTTATCTCTCCCTTTTATGAGGTTTATGTTTAAATATTGCTGGTTTCTCCTTGACAGGCTCCAGTCCCCTGTTTTCATGATATCACATACTTCCATTATGTTTCTTCTCTAATAAGTTATTTTTTTGTTTTTGTTTCCTTTTTTTTTTTTTTTTTTAGCAAGATAGAGATAGACAGACAGGAACAGACAGACAAGAAGGGAGAGAGATGAAAAGCATCAATTCTTCATTGCAACTCCTTAGTTTTCATTAATTGCTTTCTCATATATGCCTTGATGCGGGGCACTCCAGTGACCCCTTGCTCAAGCCAGAGACCTTGGGCCTCAAGCCAGTGACCATGGGTTCAAGCCAGCAACCATGGAGTCATGCTTGTGACCCCACTCTCAATCTGGCAACACTGTGCTCAAGCTGGTGAACCTGTGCTCAAGCTCATGACCTCAGGTTTTGAACCTGGGTCCTTAGTCTCCCAGGCCAATGGTCTATCTACTGCACCACTGCCTGTTCAGGCTAATTTTTTATTCAGGTTTTCATTCTTCCCACCCCTTAAATATACTAGATCAGAATTATTATTTATACGCTGAGCTAAAATATTTATGTCTAAGAACTAAGTCAGATTCCAGTTACTAAACCCACTGACAATTTCACCTGATACACCCTGGGCATTTTAAAATAATTTTATTCTTTTCACCCTGTACTGTATTTCCTGTTTGTCTCCTCTGCTCTTCAGTTCAAGACCTCTGATCTACTTATGGGCCCTAAAGTGAAACTTGACTCTTCATCTTCCCTTATTCCTTTCTCATCTCTGAAATTCAATCTATCCCCAAATCTATCCCCTAGGTTTTATAGCAGAGAAAATACGTTTACCAGCATTTCTGCTCACTCAAGTTAATTGTATCTTTTCTTACTTCTCCAAAAATGAAGCATTATATTTCTAATGGAGCAGAATCCAGGCTATTGATTGACTCCTATGAGCTAATGGGCACAATCCCGTCGCATGATCAGGAATAATACATTTTGATTCCTCTTCATTTGTGTTAACATAATATTCTATTATTTTTATTCCCATATCACATAGACAGTTAGAAAGTTGCATGATAACAAAATTTGTCATGGGATTTAAGGGAAATTAAAGATTGTTATAAGCAATTAGGTTATTAGTGGTATCATTTTGAGGGGAAAATATATTTTAATATATTTATTTATTTTAATATATTTTATGTATATTTATATATTTTATATATATTTATATATGTTTATATATATTTACCCCTCAGAAATTGATACTACTAATAACTTAGTTGCTTATAACAATCTTTTAACTTTCTTGTTCCTTCCCTCTTTCCCTTTCCCACCTATGAGCCATACACTGCAGAATAGACTCTTTGAATATATAGCCCTGGCCAGTTAACTCAGTGGTAGGATATCGGCCTGGTGTGTGGATGTCCCTGGTTCGATTACCGGTCGGGGCACACAGGAGAAACACCTATTTGATTCTACACCCTTCCTCCTCTAGCTTCTCTCTCTCTTCCCCTTTTGAAGCCGTGGCTGGATTGGAACTTGTTGTCCTCAGGTGCTGAAGATGGCTTCATGACCTCTGCCTTAGGCACTAAAACAGTTTGGTTTCTGAGCAACGGAGCAACTTCTCAGATGGGCAGAACATCGCCCTTTAGTGGGCTTGCAGTATAGATCCCAGTCTTGGTGCATGCAGGAGTTTGTCTCTCTGTCTCCCTTCCTCTCACTGAATAAAAATGATATATAAAAATAATAAAATTATATATATTAAGTGAATTTCTTTATTTCTCTGTATCCACTTATTCTAAATGATCATCTCCTCTAATCTTTATTATTGCAATTTTTTTTCAGTGGTCTCTCTACTTCTACTCTATTCCCCTCCAGTCCACTTTCCATGTCGCAGTGAGAACAAGATTTATTAAGAATTGAAATAGCAAGCTCTTGCTTGGTAGCTCAGTTGGTTAGCATGCCTTCCGAACATACCAAGTTTGCAGGTTGAATTCCTAGTTAGGACACATACAAGAATCAATCAATGAATGCATAAATAAGTGGAATAACAACCCAATGTCTCCCTCTCTTTCACAATTAATAAATAAAAAAATGAAATTGCAAGATCCTACTGGAAAAAGTGTAAAGAAATAAAAGAGATAAGGAAAATAGATTTAAAAAATCAATATTCTACTTTTTTTCTCCTTATAAACTGGCCATTGTTCTTTTTCTTTAAACTATTCATTTCCTCCCTAAATCTTGCTATCACAGTTAATAACATTCTGACCCTTTTTCTCTGAATCTCTGAGGCATTTTGTTGTACTTTGAAATGATTCCAAGTTGTAGTCTTACATAATGTCTTTCTGGAAATTCACAGATACCCCATTTTTATATATGCTGTATTTCTTACATCACCATCTGCCACATAATTGCTGAACCAATGACACAAATATTATATTTACATTAAATTATGACAATAACTCAACTTAAAATTCAACATATTTATTAGTAAGCATAAAACAAATGGCTATAACAAATATACACTTAAATATATAATACCTCACATAATATAAAAGTCTATTTTTGAATAACCAAAAAGTCAAAGAAGTTCTTACAATAGATGGGGAAAGATTTCCTTACCAGGTGATACAGGGGCTCAGATTTATTTATTTTCTTTTTGAGAATTATTCATATTTTGAGAATTTATCATCATCTGCACAAAGAGATAGCATAGGAGAAATAGACATTGTATCATACCTTTTAGTCAATAGCCTTAGCTTTGAATAATTTGTACTTTCACACCCTTGGGAGAAACTGAGCCACATTGTTCCATTTTCTGTAACCGTGCTTGAGCATACTACCATTGGTCTGTGTTTAGGAAAGAGTAAGTAAAAAACAAATAAAAATTGCTTCAAAGAGGTAGTGATCACTGGATTGAGAAAACAATGTGATATTTAGAATAATCTCTAAAAGGTTAATAAAACAGTTTTGTAATTTATAATTTAATATAGAGAAACCCCCCAAGATGACAAATTAAACCAAGAGTATGTAAGAAAAGAGAGAATAAAAAAAATATAACAAATATAAAGAACAAAATAAGATATATTAAATCTAAATATATCAGTAGTTGCATTAAATATAAATGTTTAAAATATTCTAATTAGAAAGTTTTTAAAGTTAAACATAAAAATATTTGTAAACATACCAATAAAACTATGAGCAGTTTATGAGTCACAACTAAAATATGAAGATGCAGAAGGAATAAAAACAAAACAATTAAACTGTATAAAATGGAAATAACAAAAATCTGTCAGTTATTATAATACTTTACAAGTACAGTAGAAAAAGCATACTTAGAGATAAAAAGGATTTTATTACATAAATTGTAAAATATTTTGATTAAGTTTAAATTTATTATAAAACAAAATTTCAGAGAATATAAATATATAATACTTGAATATGATTATAAGCTTGACCTACTGAATATATAGAAAGTAATGGAGTTACCATTGAAAGAATATTTGTTTGTTAAAACTTTAGATTCTTAAATATATTGAAACAAACAAAATTTCAAAAAATTACAAAGGATTTCCATTTTACATAAAGTATCTTTTGACATTATTATAATTTTTCATGTAATTAGAATAAGCAGAATTTTAAAATTCTCATACATTTATACTTTTTTCTCTTAAAATGATATAAATGACTCAGAGGGCAATGAAAGAATCATGCTTGAGTGCATTTATTAGAAAATATGTCTAAAAATTTAGTGAGCTAAGCATTGATTTCATGAAATAATAAAAATAATAAAAAATAATAACAAACTCACAGCGGCATGAACCTCCCCAAAACAATGAAAATAATATAAAATTATTTTTAAGGAAGAAATTAATAAAATAGAGAAAATGCAGTAAAAGGACTCAACAAGCCAATTTTTGGGAAAAAAATTGGAAAATTTTTGGCAAAATCAATGATAGTAAAGAGAAATAGAACAAATAATTGATAGTTGAAATTATATAAGAAAATCTCTATACAGATAATACAAAATAATAACAGATGAGGGAATATTATATAACTTTATGATAATAAGTTAGAAACTATCTTCTCAGATTTTATTGAGTTAAATCTGTAAAAACTAACACAAGTGAAAAATATTAACAATCCACTTACTATTAAAAAATCAAATCAGTAGTTTTCAACATCTCTAAAAGAAAACTCCAGACCTAGATGGCTTCACTGAAGATACGTCAACTAAACAATTAAGCAACAATTAATTCTCTTTTTGAAATATTTACTCCCAAACTATTTACCAATTAATCTTTAGAATAACATACCCTTGACTCAAAAACCTAAAATAGCAGCAAAATACATTAAAAAAATTATATGCCAACTTTTGTGTTAACAAAGATGTAAAGTCTTAACATACTAGCTCACTAAACCTAGTAGTTATTCAGCTCAGTGTCATTAAAGTATATTATAAATAAGTATTTTTATAAGAGAAATCAAATATTTTAATTTTAAAAATTAATGATATTTCCACATTAATGCATTAGAGAGGAAAAATTGCATGATAACCAGTAAAAATGTATTTGATAAATTTAATATTCAGTTATGATTCAAGAGACCTCTCTAACTAAGGAGGAATAAAGAAGAAAATATATAGGATAATAGAAATAGAAATTCCTTAGTTTTATAAAAGATAACTGTAGAAAACAAACATCATCTTTAACATAAAAATATGAAATATATATTAAAATATATATTAATATATATTAAATTATAAAATATATATTAAAAATATATTCTATTACCATAAAATAAATCAAAAGCATATTATGAGAATTAGTAAATAAGAAACAAAATTATATTTGCAGATAATGTGATTCTGCACATAGAAAATTCTTATTAGTGTGCAAACTTTTATAGTTAGTAAAAACATAACGATTTTTTGAAACAAATTATTTGCATTTCGTTACACCATTAAAAATAAAAATTAAGCCTGACCAGGTGGTGGCTCAGTGGATAGAGCGTCGGACTGGGATGCGGGAGACCCAGGTTTGAGACCCCGAGCTCACGAGCTTGGGTGCGGGCCCATCTGGCTTGAGCAAAAAGATCGTCAGCTTGGACCCAGGGTCGCTGGCTCCAGCAAGGGGTTGCTGGGTTTGCTGAAGGCCCAAGGTCAAGGCACATGTGAGAGAGCAATCAATGAACAACTAAGATGTTGCGACGGCAATGAAAAACTAATGATTGATGCTTCTCACCTCTCTCCGTCCCTGTCTGTCTGTCCCTATCTATCCCTTTCTCTAACTCTGTCTCTGTCCCTGTAAAATAAATAAATAAATAAATAAATAAATAAATAAAATTTGAAAAATAAAAATTTATACTTAAAATTGTCATTTACAGTAGCTGTAAAATAATAGGTACCTGGAGATAAAAGTAATAAAACTATTGTACTTACACAAAATATAATCATGATGCCAAACCTTGGTTCTCCTTCATACCTCATTCTCATCATTCTATTTTCAATTCAATTCTTTCTTTTTGATCACTTCACTCCAGCTATACTGATAGTTTTTAACTCTTTTGGGTATTCATACTCATCCATTTACTTTGCCTATAATTGTGATTTGTTCCATACTTTCTCATCTTTATGTATCAATTAAATTGCCACTTCTTTAAGAATTTTTTTCTTATTTCCTTTCTGAAACAGAACATCCATTGTATTTGTTCCATCCTGAACTTTTTTTTTTCAGGAGCATAGCATAACTCACAACTCTGTCTTTCTTATTTAATTTTGGTTGTATCTTCCATTACAATATGATTTTTGTAAAAAGAAGATTAATGTTTTAGGCATTGCTCTGTACCCACTCCAAAATATGGTGCCTGAAACTGGTCAACATTCAATAAATATATGCTTATTATATATAATGAAAAATATATTAGCTAAACACTAATTATACTGCTGTATTTTTTTTTCTTCTCATTTGGACACTTTCATTTATATAGCTTCTTTAAATGTAGGATTTGATTACTCCCCATGTCCTTTGTGTAATACCATAGAATTTCTAGAAAACCACACCTATGTCCTCCACTAATTCTAAGTAGATACTTAGTCTAAAATTGGTTTACTGTTTCAAAGTATTCTAAATCATATAACTTGCCTCCATGCCCATAATATTTGTCTCAATCCATTATCTAAAACTGCTACCAAATAATCTTTTTAAATGCTAATGTGGCATCTGACTTTGGTGCAAAAATTCTCCTCTGTCCAAATCCATTCACATTGCTTTTTGTATAACAAATTTAGTTTTCTAGACCATATATTTTAAGACCCTGCATAGTCTGGCTCCTGCTAAGCCATTTAACCTTATCTTTTTGCACTCTCCTTAAGAAAGCTCCAACATACTGAACTATTTGAAGTTCTGGAAAGTGCTATGCTGTCTGCTATCATGCTTTCCCCCCATTATTGAAACACTTCTCCCCTTCTTACTAGCAAATCTCCAACTTACCTTTCAGAATTTGCTTTATTAATTTTTATTTTTGTCTAGAAAGCCTTCCCTGATCCCCTGCAACCTGGTTAAGAAACCTATCTACGTGCCATTATTTTATCATAGTACTCACTAAATTTTAATTGTCATTTGTCTATATCCACTATTACATTATTGAAATTGTTGATATATTCTTAGAACTTTTCTCAGAGCTCAGCTCACATAGTAGACAATACATTTTTCCAGAAGAAGAGTGGAAGGAAAGAAGGAAGGAAGGAAGGAAGGAAGGAAGGAAGGGAGGAAGGAAGGAAGGAAGGAAAAAAGGAAAATGGTGGGCAAGAAGAGAAAGAGGAAAGGAAGCTTAATCATTAGGCAATAAAATAAAAGAATGGTTGACAAATGCTTCTTGTAAGGGTCAGATAATATATATTTTAGGGCAATATGGTCTCTTCCAATTATTCAACTTTGCCAATATACTTCAAAAATATACCAGGTTCCAATAAATTTGTATTTACAGAATCAGGTAGCAGGATGGGTTTTGCCTGAGAGCCATAGTTTTCTGACCATTGCATTAGGAAGTTTACTTACATAATTTAATCAGTTTGCACAACTTTGTGAACTATGAGCCAAAATGCTGATTAACTTGTCCAAATACCACACAAATAATTGTGATGACCTCAGAGGTCTGCTTAACTCTACTAAGGAGAGAAAGTGAGAACCAGAATACTATGGACTATCTACTTTATATTCATCTATTATGAATTAGAAATCTTTAGATTAATAAAAATTTGCCCAAGATCCTACAGATAGTATATATACCCAGTTCTTGTTAATGAAAGACCTCAAGTTCTTAACTATTGGCACGTGATTTTATTAAATTAATAGCTCTTTCTCATTTCTGAATTTTCTGCTCTGTTAGAAAACTGTTGATGGAAAAGCTTTCATGACAATTCAAAAATATGTTGTTCTTCCTTTTGGTCCTCTAGGTAAAAAATACTAGCTAAATTAATGATTTAAGTATCACAGGAAAGCAGTTAGTTAATAAATAGTGCTTAACTATTACATTTATGCAAAAAATATTATCTAGCATTCAGGAAGAGGAATAAGCATAAAAATATTATACTATTTTGCAATATATGAATTAAAAGAATAGAAATACACACTGATTAAAGCTGAGTACTATCAAAATAAAACTGATGCTAAATATATTATTATAAGTTATACTTAGGCCTGACCTGTGGTGGCACAGTGGATAAAGAGTCGACCTGGGATCACGGAGGTTGCCAGTTCAAAACCCTGCACTGGTCTGGTCAAGGCACATATGGGAGTTGATGCTTCTAGCTCCTCCCCCCCTTTCTCTTTCTCTCTCTCTCTCTTTCTCTCTCTCTCTCACTCTGTGTCTCCTCTCTAAAATGAATAAATTAAAAAAAAGAAAAAAAAGTTATACTTAGTATCTCTTGGGTTCTATCAACATGATATCTTTCAGTTTGTGAAAATGAAGACTTGTGTTGGTGTTAACAGCTCAGTAACAGTTAATCTAGGAACTTGTAAAGATTATAAGTATTGAATTTGAATGCCTAAACTTTTGAAATAGTTGGGCCATAATCTCGGCTCTGTTACTATATATGGGTCTTGGACAATTAATGTAACTACTCTAAATATTGATTGCCTAATCTATTTAAGAGACTGTAGGTTGTGAAGTTGAAATGCTGTGGTAATAACAATTCAGCTGAATCCACTTATTCCATCATTATTAGCTTTATTAAAAAAACTAATTGCTTTTGTTTATGTTCAGTTTGATTTAGGTTAAAGGTCGTTAGTATATTCATTACTAAAAACTTAAGCTGACTGATAAATTTGACAACAAAAATTTACATCCTTTGCTTTGGGAACAAAGCTTCATAAACAATTGATAGGGTTTTCTTTAGTTAAAAACATGAAATGTTTCATATTTGCATAACAGTACTGCCTAGTTTGGAGTAGGTGAGGCAGTGGAGGATATGAGTGTTTTCAGGAGTGGGGATAGAGACACTATACATTCTTTTATAACCAGTGAAAGGCAGAGTTAAGAGCAAAACTGTTGCTAGGAGCAAAATTATAGGAGAATTAATGGTTTAGATTGTTGTAACTATTCACAGATAATAAAAAGAAAGAAATATGTATGTATAGATATAGATGTGTGTACATATATTCTAATAACTAAACATTTAGGTGTAATAAAATTCTATAATATACTCATATAAGTGAGACAAGAACTTGATATCATGCTTCCTGTGTAGTATATTGTAAAATTTAACTTACTTTTAAAAAGCTTGTTTTTAGTCCTAACATTACTATAAATGATATGTTTTCTTTACATGGTTAATTATAATTAAACACAAGTATTTTGACCTTTTTCCATTTCCACCATTGAGTTAAGAAAGTAGATGTATCTAATATTAATATAATTATATGTTTAATCCATGATATATGCTTTAACTCATGCTAAATGCATGTTAAGTACTTTACATGCATTGTCTCTTTTAATTCTAAAACTCATATTGCATACATACTTTAACTATTGTCATTTCATTTTTTAACAAACTAAGGGTTATGGAGCTGAATTACCTTGTGTAAGGTCATATAACTGCGATTTAATTCAGACATTTCTGACTGTCAAAGCTCATACTCTTATTCATTATACTATATTACTTTAAGTGACTTATTATTTCAGAAAATCTGCCACTTTAACAATTTACATATTTCATAAAAATTTCTGTGACTTCTGTTATAGGTATGCAGATGAAACCCAAAGAAACTTTTGATCAAAACTATAAAAGAACAAAATTCAACCAAGTAAATTTGAAGATCTAATTGACTCTATTAAGCAATTCATAAATCTAACAGCATCTGATCTAGCAACTAGAAAGGCTTTTCAAAGGGCTGTACAAAAATGGAAAGTTTTTATAGGAAGAAGAGTAGGACAAAGAAAACACTTAGAAAAGAAATAAAAGGATTATTTTTAGGTCAGGACAGCTTTTTTGAGAAGAAGGGAACGGCAAGGTTTTTATCATACAGATGGTGTGTCTTCTTCCTATGGAATGGGGGGAGCCGGTAGAGAGGACCCATGTGATAGATTACCTCATTGGTGTTGACCAGAAAATACCAGACTGGCTAATTAAGATTACATTTTTGGTAAAAGTTGAAACTGCAATTAGGTCAGGCATTGCATCTAGGTTTAGTATCATGGGCTTCAGCACAAGTGATGCATATTGGGCCTGTGGTATTATCTTCAATAAACAAGGGAGCAAGCCACTCTTGGCTAATATTAGTGAGTAATGCCAGATGAGACTTTATTCACCTTGTTGTCACATGTGACTGCAATTACAATTTGATCCTCTATTTGGCATGATAGTCTATAATTTAAATATCTGAGAGGAGCCTTACCTGTGGTGGCGCAGTGGATAAATCATTGGCCTGAAACAATGAGGTTGCTGGTTCAAAACCCTGCACTGGTCTGGTCAAGGCACATATGGGAATTGATGCTTCCTGCTCCTCCTTCCTCTCTCTCTCTCTCTCTCTCTCTCTCTCTGTCTCTCTCTCTCTCTCTTTCTCTCTCTCCCTCTCTCCTTTCTAAAAAAATGAATAAATAAATAAATAAATAAATATCTGGGAGAAAATCAATTAAAAGGAGAATTATTTTTCAAGAGAACACCAATCCTGTTCCTTTTACTATTCCTCTTTTAGAAAACTGTCGCACTAAACTTAACCATTCCTTTAAAACATGAAACTAAACATTTTTGAACAATTTTAAACATTTCCACAAAAATATAGACATAGCAATGTGTCATAAAATCTTTCCAATTTACAGTGCCTACATTACTTCACAAGATATTTCTTTGAAAGCTTTTTTGTTTTCTCTTTACAATTTTCAGCATGCATTTCTCTTCCCATTTAAAAACCAATAATGTGAAGAGAAAAATGTCAGCTTAAGCATAGGTTGTAAGGTTCCAATTTCCAGTCAACATAACAAACCACACTGACACAACTTTGTGTGGGAAAATTCTCTGTAAAATTACTTTTTGCATATGTTTAAATATTATTTACAATGGAGAATCTTTTCTATAGAAATGCTTTAAAATAATATGGCTGACTGTTACCATCTAAATGCTTTTTATAAAAAAACATAGCCTTTTATAATCACATATACTCTTTATCCTTTTCCATTTAGCTGTCTTGTGAAAAATGAACAAAATGCAAAATTCAGTATAATTTTGCCATTCACATTAGCAAAAGAACAATGGAAAGGGGTTTTGAACTGTTCCTCTATCTGGTATTTCAGTTGCTGTTTAGATTAATAGTTACAATAGGAGTTGAAATTTTCTGGGTTGGAGTTTAAAGGTGCTCAGCACTTCTCCTTTCTGAAAGAACCTATCCACCTGTGGACAAAGCCTTCTGTCTGTTACCATGACCGCGAATAAAGTGACTGATAAGCGTGTGAGTCTGTTTCAAGTTGCAAAAGGAAGGACTTACATTCCAGTTAACTACACTGTATCATAGTGATATGAATTATGCCAGCTGAGATAATCAATAACTGACCAGGTTGCTGAGAGCCCATTAGTATGTGGTTAATATGCCAATGTTCACAGCTACGTTCTGCAATGTGGGAAGTGGACCTTTGGTATAACACACTTCAATAGTTTAAGCTCAATAACAATAACTTGTTTAACATGATATAAAATTGATGCTTATAAATTAGAAGATTGTTTTCATGATTTATGTAATCTACTTTATTAATAAAAATAGAGCCTGACCAGGCGGTGGTCCAGTGGATAGAGCCTCGGACTGGGATGTGGAAGACCCAGGTTCAAGGCCTGGAGCTCGCCAGCTTGAGCATGGGCCCATCTGGCTTGAGCAAAAAGCTCGTCAGCTTGGACCCAAGGTCCCTGGCTCCAGCAAGGAGTGGCTCAGTCTGCTGAAGGCCCATGGTCAAGGCACATATGAGAAAGCAATCAATGAACAACTAAGATGTTGTGACGGCAACGAAATACTAATGATTGATGCTTCTCACCTCTCTCCGTTCCTGTCTGTCTGTCCCTATCTATCCCTCTCTCTGACTCTCTCTCTGTCTCTGTAAAAAAAAAAAAAAAAAAAAAAAAAATAGAACTGAAGGTTCTGGCACAATTCATTTCTCACTTCCAGTTACAAGTGGGCCCTAAATGCAGAAATCAGGCTTGCCCAATTAATCACAGCATTGAACAATATGTCTACCTGAAAAGAATGTAAAACCATTGCTATTAGAAAGTTTAATTTAAACCCTAGGGCTAAATTAAACAGTCTTTCAAATACAGAGATTATTGTCCATTAAGAGCAAAACACAATTATGTGGGGTTTTTTTATTCCATTTTAAAAAATTATTTCCAGTAAAAGAAAAGGAAATATAACAATTTGCTAAATCATTTAAAGGGGTTTGAATCTTACTGCTGTCACATGCAAGCACGAACAAAAGAATGGCAAGAAGAATAAAATCAGTCTAATAGGAAGTGTTTAAGTTCCAAAATTTTTTATTTGCATCGTCTGAGTAACAAAGACGAGATTTTGCATCAGATGTCTGTGTACTAACTGCATTTTTCACTGTCTACTCCTTAAATGCAACTCCAGTTGTGCAGCCATAACAGAGAACAGTTACGTGAAATGAGCAGGATGTGATATTCCGTGTACTGTTCCCACTTTGGGACTGTCATATTGCAAGTGTGGGATTAAATCTTTTAAGGAGTTGTCAAGTTTAATTGGCACGTTTGCACAGTTCTGGTTTACTGGCTAAACCATCAAGATCTTTTTTTTTTATTACTTTCTGTTAACTATGTAATTTGAATATTACCATCTGTGAATAAAGCCTAAAGAATTAAACAAACAGCTTTAGTGAATTAAAATCTTAACCAATGAATAATTTGAAGATTTTAACATTGTGTATTGAATATTTGGTATATTTATCTTTTATTTTTCTCATGGCAGGTATCATAGTTTGTACATATTCAATATAGGAGAATGTCTTATAAACACTTCAGTAGGTTTAAAGACCATTTAAAAAAGAGCAAAATCTATAATATCAACAGCAGACACAAAATGCTTTCAAGAATAAAGATAAATATTTTAAATAAATACTTCAAATGAGATCCAACTTTTCTCCCTATGTACAAAATCTTCATTGTCTGAGACCTAGCACTCCATCTCACACTCCAACTACTAATTTACGTTTGCTGCTTCACACTCCCATGTTTCTCTGTTCTTCATATTGGCTTTACTTCAGGTCTGGCCTTAAATTCAACTTTCACAAAATGTACAGGGTCTTCCCAAACATCCTAAGTTAGCCCCCTTCCTCCAGTTAGTCTCAAATATCTTCCAAAAGTTTTCTGTCCTAATCATTATCAAAAATTATCATCATATCTAAAATTGTTTTCTTTGTATATGGTGTTACCTATAGAATTGTACATAAGAACAGGGAATATGATTTTTGTTTGTTTGTTTCTGTCAGTATAGTTGAATGCTGGCAAGTAGTAGTGGAGATGGAGTGATAGGAGGAGAAAGAAGGTCAGCAGAAAGAAAAATAAAGTTATCTAATAAAAATAATACTTGTAATGCCTAATATTTCCTGAGCTCTTTAAACCAGGAAGTGCACAAGGGGATTTGCATTATCAGTTAGTTGTTAAAACAATCCTTCGCAGTAGATGTTACTGTTATCTGACTTTGGCAGAGGGAGATTTGAGACTCAGAGAGGTTAAGTAACTTATTCAGTGTCACAAAATTAATTATGTTAGTGCCAGGATTTAAACCCTGGTCATTCTACTTCAGAGTCCAGATGAAAAAGTTAGTTATATGAATGAGTGGAAGTATGAATAAAGGAAGGGAGGAAGAGAAGAAAAATGGAGGAAGAAAGAGAGAACGAAAGAAAGGAAGGAGAAAGAAAGGAAAGAAGGAAGAAAAGAAGGAAGAAGAAAAAAGGAAGGAAGGAAAAAAGAGAGAGATGCTATCTATACCAGTAAATAACATGCAGAAAAAAATTTTTTTTCATAAACTCAGGTCTTCAAATACCTAGCAACTTTAATAACCTAGCTTTTTAAACTATGAGTTCTAAGAATGAGAGGTTGAAATAAACACCCAATAATGCTTCCAGGTGAAAACAATTCACTTAACATGTGTAGCTATCTTTGTTTAACAATGACCATTATAACATTTTTGAGAATCAGCATTGTGAATAAAATAGCTGACAATATAGCAACTATAACTATTTCCCTAAACCACATGGTAGGTGGAGCATTTCAGGCCAGACACAAGTAATACAGTGGTATCAATAGCTAATATTGAATTACTCTTTATATGTGTCAGCTTTGCACTGTCTTACTTTTGCATTAACCCTTATACAGTCAGTAATAGGAGATGAGCACAGAATCACATGGCCAGCAGAACTTGGACACAGAATTCAGACCCAGACATTCTGATTCCAGAGCTATAGCCCCTTAAGAAGTTACTCTCCAAATGTCTTGTTTCTCTTTGTGTAAATTTGGAAGCCATGAAAATAGGTAAAATTGTGAGAAATTGTTTCATTTATTGGTAAACATTATATATTTGTTACCTCAATCCTACGTCAACTAACTTTTGTTTTTTAATTTGATGGGTGAGAAAGTGAAACTCATAAAAGCTGAGCAACTTGCTGAAGTTTCTCCAGCCAGTATATGGAATTATCAGGATTTGATCCAAGACTTATGTGTTTACAAAGCCCAAACTAATTCTTTTTAAAAAGCCACAGTTTTGTGGAGCTTAATGTATACTGTAGTTCTTTCCAGAAAGGAGAAGCTGCCATTGTTTGCTACAGAATTCCAAGTCCCCAGTTGAATCACTTGAATGCTATTTCTGGTATAACTTTGAATAACTGAAACTCCTTGATTTACTCATTGAAGAATGGTTATTTTCTTTAGGTACAGGATATATACAAGTCCAGGACCTGCTATGAAATGATGGTGATGGTAGCTAGTACAATCCTCAAGAAGAGGCTCTTCTCTGGGATTAGAAAATTGTATCTCAAAGGTAAAAAGAATAGCTTCACTCTGAATACACTGATTCCAAATACACACACACACACACACACACACACACACACACACAGCCATTACTTTAACAATTATATACATTGGTAACAAATGTAATACTGTTTGAAACAAGACTTTTGAAAGATATGATTTATAAATACTAATCTGTAAATTTAAAAATTTAACTGAAATATCTTTTATAACTAAAGCCCTAGAATATAAAATAGATATATTGTGCTTAAGCTAAATAGTAATTGTTTATTAAGCAGCTTATATTATATTCACCATAAAGTGATAAAATAATTAGATATTGAGCTATTATTGTTTAAAGATGTGTAATATTTAAAATATATATATATATGTGTGTGTGTGTGTGTGTTCTGAGCTTAACCTAAGAAGATTTTTGCCTAAAGATTGTTTTGAAGAATTTCTTCATCACCTTGGACACCAGAGTAACAGCAGTAGCACAGTCTAATATAGGAAGCACTAAAGTAAGATGCCTATGGACCGCAGCATCCACCATGGATCTTAGCAGCTGGCTGAGAGCAGTGGGACAGAGAGGAGATGCACGATCCTGAGTTTTCTCCTTCAGGATGGAGAGAGAAGTGGAACTTACACTCAACATTCCAGTGCACTGCCCAAGGCAAAAAGGCAGGCAGCTTTCAGAACCAAGCATGACTCTGGAATCTGGAGAAGGGAAATAATCCTGGAAATTCTCATGCCAGAAAGGATAAAAATAGTAAAATATGCACATCCACTAAAAGAAGAGAAATGATTTGAGAGAATCTCCGAATCTCTAACCAGGTTAATTGGTGACAGCCTTTCCCTGCCAAGGCCAGTCCATGAAGAAATGTACAGACATCAATCCAGAGATACAAAGAGCATGAAGAATCAGGGAAATCTGACACTACCAAAGGTAAAAAGTAAATCAATAATAAATAATCCTAAAGTAATGGAGATCGATAAATTGTCCGAAAAATAATTCAAAATGATTGTCTTAAAGAAGCTCAGTGAGCTACAAGAAAGCACAGATGAACAAGTAAACAAAATCCAGAAAATGATACAAGAACAAAATGAGAATATCAACTAAGAGATAGAAACTATACAAAGAAACCAAATGGAATTTTGGAGCTGAAGAATATAATGACACACTGGAAAGTTCTATTTTAAGTTTTACCAGAAGAGTTTATCATACGGAAGAATCAGCAAATTTAGTGGTAGTTTATTAAAAATTATCAAGTCAGAGGAACAAAATGTAAAAAAAATAAAAGAGCAAGGTAGAATGCCTAAGTTAGAGAAATAGAGGACAGTGATATCACACAATGATAGCTGACATACAAAAAACGATATTACTGGAGAACCAATATTTCCATAAAATATTGGTAAGTAAAAACTTATTACCAAGGTAGTAGGGAATAAGAACCCGACTCACCAATACAATGTGGGAGATGGTCCAGACTCAGAAGTGTTTCTAATGTCATAATAGAAAATACTACATCTCAATTATGATGAGTTTCTTAGGAGATAAATACATACTCTATAGTTCATGTTATATAACTACGTGTAGAAATACATATATAATGTTCATTACCACATTTGATATATCAATTCCCAATAAATTTTATAGAAATATAACCACATCTAAATTAAAGAATCACCAAAAGTGTTGTTATAATTTGATCCTGATAAAGTTAGATTGCACATAATATTATAGCATACAATAAATATAACTAAGAATATTTTTGTTTATATATATATATATGGAAAAACTTCAAATAATCTTTTAAAATGTTAACTAGCATGTGGTTTAAAGGAATGTACAATAAGAATTTACACTGTGGAATTACATAGTGTAAATCAAAACTATCATATTTTAAATAATGAATGCATCCTTGAAAAAGTCATAGATTTCTTTTACATAACATTTTAGAATTAACAATAACTTAGAAATTGCCCACAACTTCATTTATAATATTAATTTTCCACTTTAATTGACCCTGAGCCTGCCCAATTATTCAGATTTGGATTTTCTTTAAGAATGTGACTTTCTGTTATGTCAATAAAATAATCTGAAAATTATAAAAAAATGTTTATCTGAAATTTTGAAAGACCTAACCTACAAATAATTCATTTTCAAACACTAGGTTATTCATGAAGCTTTTTTCAAATTCTTTTGAGCCAGAAGCAGTATAATTTGATTTTAATCCTTAGCTTTGAAGTCAAACGTCCCTTCAGATTAGCACAAAATAAATAGTGAGGAGGCAGTGAAAAAGTAAAAAAACCACAGCATATGCCATCTTCTCTGTTGCATAACTTTCAACTATGACATAAAGATGTGTAAATTGTGTCCTAATCTACCTAAACCCATTATATTCTACTTAAACCTATTTCAATATGAAACAAATGATTAGGATTCTGATTCCTATCACTTTTGGGCAACTTATATTTTGTCATTGTGCTTCAGTTTTCCATTTATTTATTTATTTATTTATTTTTTTTTTTTTCATTTATTTATTTATTTATTTACTTACTTACTAAAATGCACCTTGTTTTTAAAAGAGCAGTTCGGTTAGGAGCTGAAGAGCCCCAGTTATAACAAGCCCTTATGCTCTAGCACTGTTGCTTGGCCCGTGAAACTACAAATCAGTTTTCTTATCTATCACCAAAGATCATATTACTTTCCAAATCTAATTGGCACATAGTAAACAATTAATGGAAGTCATTGTTAACATTATTATTTTATATTTTCTTCCTTTGACCTTCCTGGCATTTATCTCTGCATCCTAATCACCTTGAGCCTCTTGATGAGTATTTGATGAAGTTTGGCATAGCTCTTTAGTTCTGAAATAGTATCATGCATGGAATCACCAGGAAAGGCTGTTAACAAAGAGATTGCCTTGGTTGTGCAACTTGTCCTTTTGACCAGTAGGTCTGTGGTGAGGCCTGAGAATGTGTGTTTCTATCAATTTCTTAAGTGATGCTGATGCTGCTAGTCTGGGGGCTGTGTTTTAGGACTATTTATTAGTGGTCTGAAATTAAATGAACATTGGGGTCAGGTATTGTAGTACTGAAATTCTCACTATGGCACATGATAGTATTTTAAAACTTTGTAATTTACTTCAATTCTTTTAGAATGCCACTCTTTTCTTGCAAGTAAAGACCGTGGGCATTCAGTATTAAATCCACTTTTTTTTAGAACCTCAGTGAAATTACTATGCCTCCCATCGTTTTAAGATTAGATGGCATGGGACACCCCAACATACCCCCATCAGCAATACCTTTTCATGGCACTGATGCTTGTCTGCCCTCCTCCTGACTATTTTTTTTTAATATTTTTTTTATTTATTCATTTTAGAGAGGAGACACAGAGTGAGAGAGAGAGATAGAGAAAGAGAGAAAGGAGGGAGGAGCTCAAAGCATCAACTCCCATATGTGCCTTGACCAGACCAGTGCAAGGTTTTGAACTGGCGACCTCAGTGTTCCCAGGTTGACGCTTTATCCACTGCGCCACCACAGGTTAGGCCCTCCTGACTATTGATAGCTAAATAAAAGTTCTGCTTATAATCCCCCACCAACTTAGATCTTTGCTCTGCTCTAACCAGCCTCCAGTCCTAAAATAGATCTTGATTTTCCTCATGCTTCTGCTTTTAACTTAGATTAAACTCTCAGCAGGACACTGGCTGAAAATCTGCTGCCCAAACTATGCCAGGTACTGTATTGGTGAATAAAATACCTTTCTGAATAGTATATGGTCTAGTGAATTCAAGAGAACGTTATGGTCTAAGTAAATAAATGAGCATATTACCTAGATAGTGCTATTTGACATAAGAAGAGTCTTCAAAATCCCAGGAAGAGAGTAAAGAGAAATAGTACAATATAGTTAAGGGCAGACACTTAAAAGAAAACCACATTTCTTTATAAGGTATGAGTAAGAACATTGTATACTTAACGATGGCACTGCTAACTGCTACACTTGTAAGTCACTCAGACAGACTTGAAATCACTTGTAGAGATTAGAAAAAGTAACCTTTATCTCTAGCCCGAATCACCTATAACTATTGAGACAGTCTAGGATTTACTTAAGACTGTACAGACATAACCATCCTCTTTCTCTTCCACCAGCTGGGAATGGGTTCAGCTAAGACACCCCATAGTTTTAAATTCATTGTGTTCTTACAACTGTACAAATAATATGTTCTCATATAGTATTACTTTTACCTTTTTGTTTTGCAAAGACTCTTAACCAAGATATGAAAAGCTGAAAGTCTAACTTTATTTGGATTTTTATTTTAAAGATCTCTATGTTAGAGTTTATTTACATATGAACAATAGTAATGTCACTGTCATTACTCTCATTATTTAAAAAAAGTAAATAAATAAAGCCCAACATAATTGTAGCTGTTACTCAGATATGTTTAGAGACGGTAGTAGGCAGCGAAGTCAGGCAGAGATATCAAGAAAGACAAAGGCTCACATCTTCAAAGAACTGGCAGGAAACATATTAATGAATTATTTGTTTCTAAGGTTCAAGTGCCTTAAAGCATGTTCAGGATCCAGACCTAAAACAATGTACTTTCGAAAAACTAAAAGTGACAAGGCAAAATCTGGATGGCTTTTAACTGCTGAGGACAGGTGTGTGCCAACTCTTTCATTTCAATGACACACATTCTGCCCTATTCATCAACCTGATTCTTTTCTTCTCCAGCCTAACCTTTCGGTGACAGTAAACATGACTTGACAGAGGGTCCAACATAGAAATTACATGATCTTTAACCTTTTTCTGATTTGTGACAGGTTTGGGACACATCTGGACTAATCCATCAAGAAGGAAAAATAGCTTTGGAATTATAATATGACAGGGATCTTCAAGAGCAAACAACCATGTGTTCGTGTAAACTCTTTTCCAGTTTAAAAGTAAATGAACAGAAAAATAATTTTCTACCTATAGAAGCTTATTAAGTTTGAGAAAAAGGTACATTTTCCATCAAAAGAATGACAATAATTGTTAACGTGTATTTTAAAAATATTTATGTAGCAAACAACATGTCTTAGAATTTAGATTATGAATTTATTATCTGGTTTTAATATTAAATAGAAATATGTGTGTAACTGAGAAAACAAAGAGACTAAACATCTGTTGAATTTAAGCATTTACAAAGTTAGGATTATTGATATAAATATAGGTTAATTCAAATATATCTGTTGGTGAAAATGTCTTTACAAACAGAGAACATTTTAACCATTTTTGAGGAAAAAAAATCATCTGGTAAAAATATAAGACAGTGTAATTGTCAGGTGTGAGGTTGGGCATGAAAGAGGTTAGGAGAGAATACATGATGATAGATGGAGACTTAACTTGGAGACGGGTGAATACACACTACCGTGCACAGAAGGTGCATTGTAGAAAATAAATAAATAAATAAGTAAATAAGTAAATGAATAAATAAATAACCCAAATTAAAAACCAAATACTAAATATTGATGCAGTTCCTCCTTAGTTGTGAAATGAAAGGGGAGAACTATATTCAGTTGTAAATATTTAAAGTTCTCCTGTGCCCTGGGATAGAAAATATGTGTTTTCTAATCTCTCTCTCTTTTTTTCCTTAGTCAGGCTAATTTGTATAATCACATTATGAACTAAAAAATACCTTGGAAATTAAATTTAGTAATTTCATAGAAAAATTTGGAAAAGTAATGCATTCAACCTCTACTAAACACAGTGTTTGCTTCAATGATTTTATTCATGTTGCATACACCTTCATATATTGAACTACCAAACCACAATTGCCACTCAATCAAGCAAAGTTTTTCTGTCCTTCATCCTTCTCTTCCATTTTGCTTTCCCAGATGACTAAAGAAGAAAATAGTCTCTGCTGTTTTATATCCTGGGCTAATTGAAATTCTATTTTCTTTATTAGTATAAAATTTCTGCATATATAACTTCAATAATAATTTTAGTAACACTTTGAATGCAGAATGTAGATCATATTTGAAGCACTTAACAATCTGTCACTCAGTGTACACCAAAACAATATCTTCTTAATGCATGTAATGCTTGGTGGAGCTGCTCTGCCCAGCTGAAAACAAATTTTAGCAACAGTTATTTCCTATAGATGAAATATATAATTCTAAAGATATATTTTATAAGTAAATACGTTGAATTTCATATTGTATTTCTCAGTTTCAAAAGAAGGCTTTGTTTTGATTTTGGCATTCACTTAACATTAGACACTTGTAATATAATATTAAAGTTCATGCAGAAATTTTTAAATTAAGGTTGATTCATGAAAACCTCTTATTTTATTTTTACTTAGAATTTATGTAATATCATTTGTAAAATAATGTGATAACTACATTTTTAGGTCAAAATTAAAATGATTTTCTCATTAATTACTTTCTTCTAGTTATTGAATTTTAAGAATATTTCTATTTAGTTAAAAATTTAGTATTATCAACTCTATAGAATAGTGAAAAATACTCATCTGTAAAAATGTCCTTATGAGGTACTCTTAAAGATATATAAGTTCTGTCTATGGGAAAGATCTGATGAAAAGCACCTGGAATAGTATTTTGGCATATTTCCAAGGATGATCAAATGTTTCCATTTTACCTAATATTTATCCTGAGCGGTTTACAGAAAATGTATTTGATAAGCAGAATCTCATGATTGGTCATGGTATATGGAGAAAGGGCAGGTAGTTGGCTGGAGATTGTGTATTGACCAGTACTTTGTTAACAACATCAGTTTTATATTAGAAAAATCCTGCAGTCCTCAGGTGTGTCAACATACCTGGAGACTTCAAAATATCTCAGTAAGCTCCCTGTAGGCCTGGGCCATTTCTGACTGTTTCATCTTTCTAAATCTATTTCAGAATTGCACATAATGTGCACAGATGAGTGGAACGGAGATAAGACTTAGTACCTACATAATGCCCTCATGATTGCCATTAGACACTTTCAGCCACCCCAAATAAACATAATTTCTGAGTAAAACTAACATCTTTGACAAGCAAATATATCTTCAAGAGAGTCATTTAAACATAGTTCTCCATAGCAACTTTGTTTATGGGTACATATTTGAAGAAAACAAAATCACTATCCTGTAGAGATATTTCTACCCCCATATTATTTTTTGCAGTATTTTTTAAAATATCCAAGGTATAGAAACAACGTAAGTTTCAATTGATGGATGAGTGAACAAATAATATGTGTGTATTTATATACACGCACACACACACACATATGTAAATACTATTCATCCTTAAAAATAAAAAAAGTTCTGCCATTATGACAACATAAATGGACTTTGAAGGAATTAAGCTAAGAGAAATATGTCAGAAAAAAACAAATACTATATAATCTCACTTATATATGGAAAATAAAAAAATAACTTATAAAAATGGAGATCAGATTGGCAAGTGCCAGAGATTGGGTTAGGGAAGGGAGAATTGGCTAAAAGTATTCTTAAAGGTGAAACTTCCAATTATAAGATAAATAGGTTCTGAGAATATAAAGGTAGCATCATGACTATAGTTAACAACACTGTATTGTATATTTGAAATTTTCTAAAACAGTTTTTAAAAGTTCTCTTCACAAACAGAAAAAATTGTAACTATGTAAGGTGGTCGATGTTAACTAAACTGACTGTGGTTACCATCTTATAAAATATATAGATAATAAATCATTACGCTGTATACCAGTGACTTTTAACCAGTATACTACAAGAATTTTTAAAACATGTAATAACTGACTACTTAGGGGCACTGAACTTTTTTTCTTTAAGTTATAAAATATTAAAATAACAATAACAAACACAAAAATAACTACCTGGTGTAAAGAATAAAAAATATACCTATTTTTTGTCAGATTGAAAAAAATGTAATATAATTTTTGGTATAGCAGAATTTTAGTGATTAGTCTATATGTTCCCTGAGATGTAAAAGATTGAAAATCACTGCTGTAGACTATAAACTGATACAATGTTATATTTCATTTGTATATTAAGTCTGGGAAAAAAACTTAATTTCCCCCTTCATAGAAATTCTAAAGCTTTCAACAATTGCACAGAAATATTTGTTGGCAGAATAAAAGTGTTAATGAGCAAGTGAAAGAAGTATGGTGATAATAGGTTAAACTATATCCTTCTAATTTTAAATCTGATGACTTCTCTTGGGGTTATTGTTAGGGTAGGGCAGTAATATGCTTATAAATGTTTTAATAAATGTCTTGAAATCCTAAGTGAGAGTGATCAACTCAGCCATTTGAGCTGAATTAAATTCTGTAACCTTTATATAGGGGTAAGTTGATAGGAACTTGATAATATTAAAATTTTTCAGGTATGTAGCATTAACAATATTAAATCAATGTTTCAAAAGCCTTAAATAAGACGTAGAGTGTTATCTAATAGTAAATAAAATATAAGATTCTCCTTTCTTAGGCGAGGAAAAGGGAATTGCAAAGTTTAAGGTTATAACAAAGGACAGTAATATATAAAAATGGAAAGTATCAGTATTTTGTAGGAGGTAAAATAACAAATTGAGAATTGCTTAGTTTTTCCTAGTAATAGTAGCCTGTATAACAAGAGGAACCTAGAAACTTAATGAGCGCCCTAGAACTAAATCTTCCATAGATTTCACAAGCTTTGTATCTACCATTATAGCATTTAGAATAAGGAGTATACCTTGTTTGGTATACCATCTAAGTACTCATACATGGTGGATCAAAAATAAGATTGCAGTTGTTCATATGAAAAATAATGCAATAATGAATAAGTAATAATATAAGAATAAACTCAGTGCTTCATCTACTCACAACTGTAAATCTACTTTTGCCCCATCTGACTAGAATATGAATGGTCAAAGAGGAAAAGGATATGTGATAATTAAGCAGTCCTAACATTAGGGATTATTGACCACTAACCTAATTTAACTTACCCTTACCAAAAGCTTTTTTATACCTCCCCCACAAAGAAAATTTACAACCCAAGATAAATGATATAAATGTAATGCAAACTCAGAAAATAAAATGGTATCCAACACCTTTAATACTAGTGATAAAATTTTCCAGAAATGATTTGAAAATTGACCTAAACAATTTTATAAAGTGTAATCTTTTAGAAGTTAAAGATTTACCTTCTTGAGATATAGTATATTCTCAATTGTACAATTCTTGGTAACATTGTCATTTATCTTTGGAGGATTTTTCTCTCTTCTACATTAATGCTTTTGGTAAAAGATAGAAAAAAATTCTGAACTTTGTCTTTTGGGCTTTACAAAAATTATTTACACATTGTAAAAGAAGGAAGTCATAGGAAATATTATAAACTTAAGTTTTGAGTAAAAGAAGTAGAAAAGTGCTCTGTAAATCATTGATGTTTAGTAGAAGACCTGGCATGTTGTTGATTTTCCCATGACAAGGTAAATAAATGCTGACTGTTGAGATCTAGAAGAATATTAGAAAGAAATAGCACAAATACACAATAGTAAACTGGATTGCTTTAGGTATTACTGAGAACAAAGTGATATTTTGATTTGGAACCAGTGGGAAATAGTGTATACATTTTATTTATAACATAAAGATCTTGTCTTGGGCCAGATAGGTCAGGTGGTTAGAGTATCGTCCCATAGTAGAGATGTTGCTAGTTTCAAAACCGGTCAGGGCACATACAGGAACAGATTGATGTTCCTGTCTCTCCTATCTCTCTGGATCTCTGTCTCTCTTTCTTCCTCTCTTGCTAGAATCAATAAATAAAAATATAAAATATAACACTAAAATCTTGCACATTAGTTATATTTTTTACAAGAAATTTAAGAGTATTACAGGTGCCGGTACAGGGAATAAGAGTCCCTTTTTGACAAATATTGCAGAATAGAACTAGTGTGCACCTTGCTTTAGGTCATGAAAAGATATTGAACAAGATTTGGTAAAGGCTTGGGTAATTTATTTATAACTTAAATAGATCATCCCATAATATTTTTTTAAAGTATCAGTAGATTTCTTGGTCTAGGAACTATCTGAGACCTCAAGTAATTCCTCAGGTTGGGGTTAGGTTAAGTACACAGGATTTAAAAACCAAACATTTATTTTGAAAACCATTAGAGTATATTGCATATAAGGGGTCAGGCATTTCAAGAACCAGGCCATCTGAAAAACAATTGATTGATAGCTACATTTAAAAGGAATCTCTCAAAAATAAATTTGTTTGTGTTTTCTCAAAGAAATAAAGTTGACTCACAAGAAGGCTGAAATTATTGTCACACATTAGATTGGGGGAGAGTCTGAAGGGTATTTGAAAAATGTACCACTTCAGTAGTCTGAAGATCTGCAGAGAGGTATACAAATTGTGGTTAAAATTCATAGTTGAAGAATAGTCACTACATCATTTAGAAAGTTTTGAATTTTGTCCTTCTGTTATTTGAGATGTTTCCCTTTGATGGTTTCACAGAATTAGTGGAAACTGGGTGCTGTAATCTTCCCTGGAGTCCCTTTCTAACTTTGAAGGACCTCAATTTTTTTGTTAAATTGTCACAATCTATTTTGCATTGGTCCTCTTTTCTACAAAATCAACAAATGTCTTGTTAAAGATTTTTTTAAGTTACTTAGAGGTTCTCCATTCATCCACTTATTTGTAAATCTATACTTTATTTTTAAGATTCTTTTATTTTTCTATTTAAATATTCTTCAATACATTCTGCCAAGGCTGAAGTTCATACAATGGAGTTAGCCATTCAGTGTTCTTGACATACCAAAACAACAATTTTTGGTTTCAGGACATTTACAAAATTGTTGGGGAGGGTAGTGAAAATGTCAACATCCAGGCCAAATGCTGAATGCTATCTAAAAGCATTAAGTAATCTATCTCTGAAGTCTCCTAAGGGTTCACTATTTTGTTTTTTGTACGATTAAACCAAGATTTATATTACTTTAGCCAATCCTTAGATATAGTTCTCAAATTGATGCTCTAACTTATGTACCCTTAAATATTTCATTTCAGTAAACGGTATTTCATTAACCTTTAGGTCCTTCATAGGGTCCTACAATTAGCCTTTTCCAAAGCAAATTTTTAAATCTTTTGGCTCCACAAAAAAATATACTAATTGATAGAGGTCAGGGAAGCCTCAAGTGTTTGTGCCTAAGGCAAGTTTAAATATTTTAATAAAACTTTTCTTTTTCTTTTTGTCTGGGTTATGGGAAATCTTTAACAATGTAACAGATATATGCACATGATTAGAGTTTAAAGTCCATGTACAGCCTGACCAGGTGGTGGCGCAATGGATAGAGCATCGGACTGAGATGCGGAAGACCCAGGTTCGAGACCCCTAGGTCGCCAGCTTGAGCGCAGGCTCATCTTGCTTAATCAAAAGCTCACCAGCTTGGACACAAGGTCGCTGGCTCCAGCAAGGGGTGGCTTGGTCTGCTGAAGGCCCGCGGTCAAGGCACATGTGAGAAAGCAATCAATGAACAACTATGGTGTCACAATGGCAATGAAAAACAAATGATTGATGCTTCTCACCTCTCTTCGTTCCTGTCTGTCTTTCCCTCTCTCTGACTATCTCTCTATCCCTGTAAATAAAAGAAAAGAAAAGAAAAGAAAAAATAAAAGAACTAAAGTCCATGTACAAGAAGCTTCTTCAGAGACAACTTACATTTTTAATGAATGTTTCAGTAGAAAGAGAGGATGAACGATTATGTCATTGGATTGAATTTAATGTATGCTTGAAGGAAATGGAGATATAAAAAAGGTGGGATACAAATAGAAAAGTTAGAACTGAATTTACATAGGTTCAAAACCCTGAGGTTGTCAGCTTGAACACAGGCTCATCTGATTTGAGCAAGGCTAAGCAGCTTGAGACCAAGTTCGCTGGCTTGAGCAAGGGGTCATTTGGTCTGCTGTAGTCCCCCAGTCAAGGCACATTTGAGAAAGCAATCAATGAACAACTAAGGTACTACAAAGAATTGATGCTTCTCATCTCTTTCCCTTCCTGTCTGTCTGTCCCTATCTGTCCCTCTCTCTGTCACCAAAAAATAAATAAATAAATAAAGTTCCAAAAATTACCCACAATAATTTGAAATTGTCTTTCATCAAAGTGAAATTTCCAGAACTAGAGGAGAAGTATGCATAAACTGGCAAAACAGAACTCATAGTATTTCTAATGGCACAGTAAAGATAGAGAAACATTCTTTCCAGGTTTTAAAAGATGAATCAAGGTCTAACTTGGTTTAAAATACTCAACTCAAATGAAATGTACTGAACTAGGATGAAATTTATTGGCCACATGTCTCTGCAAATACTATTGACTTCTTTTTGCGGTAGTTACTACTTATCTGTAGGGGATATATTCCAAGACCCCCAGTAATGCCTGAAAATGCTTATAGTACCAAACCATATATATATATATATATATATATAGAAAAAACTTTTTTATACATACATATGATAAAATTTAAATTATAAATTCAGCACAGTAAGAGATTAACAGCAATTAAACTATAATAGAAAAATTGTAAGAATATACTATTATAAAAGTTATTTGAATGTGGTCTCTGCTAACCAAGATGGCTACTAAGTGATTAATAGGTGTTTAGCAAACATATTGTGAATATGCTGGACAGAGAGATGATTCACATTCCTAGTGGGATAGTGTAAGTTGTCATCACACTACTCAGAACTACTCATAATTTAAAACTTATGAGTTGTTTATTTCTGCAATTTCCCATTTAATATTTTCAAACTGTAGTACACTATGGGTAACTGCAACTGCAGAAAGCAAAATTGTAGATAAAGGGGGTCTATTGTATAGACAAATGAAACTTGAAAAACTGTATAAACTGATGGTCAGAAAGAGAAATGTTAAAAGTCAAATTTTTCAAGATAAAAATATAATCTGATCAGAATTCAAAAGTCAAGAAATCAAAAATTAAGTTGTAGGACTAAATTAAGTTTTTATAGATCAGATCCATTATAAACGTATCTTGTGTCTCAGAAAATTCAGCCTTTAACAGGTGAATTCTAAGGAAGTGTTAAATGTGCACACTATTTTGGCGTTGTATGTCCTAGTCTGCAGGTACAGTTGTCTTCACTGAATTTTAGTGGAAATTTCTACTTTTGTTTAATCCTAATGGCCAAAATTTATCAGAATCACACTGATCTCAAACAAAATCGACTTCAGCAAGAGAAGATGCATCCCAGAGGAATACTGAGAGCCTCTCAGTGACATTAAGGGTACGTATGGCTTTATAGGTTCAGCTTGTGTCACGTTCATAGTATTGTTAATGTTCTGTTGAAAATATAATTATCTGATTGTCAGCAACTGTATGTTTTCAAAGTGTTACACTAATGCAATCGTTTGAAGTATGCTAAGGGACTGTATATGGATGAAGACAATGTATCCCTATCCTGATGTTTTTTACTAATAACATAAGCCATTTAAGTACTATACAGTATGAGTTTGTGTAACCTCAAATTACATCTTACTTTTAATTCCTTTATTCATTCTTACCATTTGCCAAACACTGTTCTAAAGTTTAGACATATTATAGGGTTTAAAACAAACAAACCAAAGAGAATTCTTTCTGTTTTAATGAGGCTTCTAATTCTAGAGGCCTTGTAGAAGAGATAGAAAATAATCAATTTATAATGAGATACATTTGAGCAACATTAAGTGCTATCATGCAAATAAAGAAGGGAAAAGTGATAGAAGAATACAGATTGGAGGTTGCTACTGGTGTGTTATTTTAAAGAATCTACAGATAACTTCTCTGCTGTGGTGACTGAGCAAATATATGAGCGAAGTAGCCTGACCAGCCAGTAGCACAGTGGATAGAACGTCAGACTGGGATGCAGAGGACCCATGTTCGAAACCCCAAGGTCGCCAACTTGAGCATGGGGCTCATCTAGTTTGGGCAAAGCTCACCAGCTTGAGCCCAAGGTCGCTGGCTTGAGCAAGGGGTCATTCGGTCTGCTGTAGCACCCTGGGTCAAAAGCACATAGGAGAAAGCAATGAACAACTAAGGTGCCAAAATGAAGAACTGATGCTTCTCATCTCTCTCCTTTCTTGTCTGTCTGTCCCTGTCTGTGCCTCTCTCTGTCTCTCTCTATCTCTGTCACACACACACACACACACACACACACACACACACACACAAAATAAGTAAATGAATATAAAATAAAATAAAAAGATATGAGTGAAGGAAAGGAGTGAGCCTTTTGAAGATCTAATTGAATGAGTTCTGTTGCAAGCAGAGAGAGCAGATGAAGGGCGGATGTGGTCAGGGCAGAATAGGATGAATAGTGCCTTGAAAAAAGGTCAGGGAGATAAGCAGTAACTACATCACATGGGTCTTAAATGTAGAATGTGATAAAGAGTTCAGATTTTCTCCTCAGTTGTGGCAGCTTTTGAGCTAGAGATGGATATAATCTGATTTACTTTTTATAGTTGTTCTGATTGTTTTATATAAAATTGGTAATTGGAGATATAAATAAAATCAAGAGATAAAAGTGTGTTACAGTAATTAATGTTAGAGATGGCAGTTACTTGACCAGGATGATGATTAAGTTGTCAGATGTGCTTGTTGTCAGGGTATGACTTGAAACTAGAGTCTAAAGGACTTGTCGATGTATTAGATGTGGTGATATATAGAGAAGAATAAAGGATGATCCCTGATTTTGAGCCAAATAAACTGAGTGAATAGTGAAGCTATTTCAAAATGGGGAAACCTGAGAGACAATGGAGAGGTTGGAATAAAATCAAGAGTTCTGTTTTGGAAATTCTGTGTTTGAAATACTTCTTGGACATCCATATGTCACTGTCAAATAGGCTCATAGGAGAGAGAAGACTGGGGGCATGCTTGAAGCCATCAGTTTATAAATAGAAATTAAAGCTTTGAACAGAGAAGGTCATGTAAGGATAGGTACAAATAGACATATAAAATTTATTTTATATATCTATATATTATGTATATAGACACACACATATATTTTCTAATTAGTTTAATTTTAATTTGATGACTAAAATGAGTTATTTTGTGCTTTCATATTATTAGAGATTTAGGTAGTTAAATAATATTGGTTGGTTAAATTAGGTAATGATGATCAAAATTAAGAAAAGTTTATAAAGTGGGATCTCCTTGAATTTCTTCCATATCATCCTTGCTAAACCACTAATGATGATATCAACATGTCAGGTAATCTTATACAGTCAACTTAAATAGCCAAAATCAAAATATACATGTTACTAGCAGATTTTAAAATTATTATTTACAGTTTTCAGAAATCCTTTATTAAAGGAATATTCCTATTTATGTTAATTCCAATATTCTGTTTCCTTACCTTTGACTTATTAGTCCTAGATTTCTCCTTGAAGTAAAACAGAATAGGTTCAATTCTTGTTCATTTTTATAATTCTTCAAAAATTATGCTTATGTTAAATTTCTCTAAGCAATATGTGACATGTTTTTAACTATTATGGTAACCAACTTCTGGCCATCATCCAATTTTTAAATTTTCTCTTTCAAATGAGACTAACAGAATGGACAATGGAGGTAATTAGGCTAACATCTTGTCTCATGGTTTCTTTTTGACAATACACTTTTATTAATATAGCACCCACATTAGCATTAGTATTATTAGCTGCAGATGTAATAATACAGATAGAGGTAGCTTTTTCTTACCTTCTTGTTTAATATGACCACTCTTTGTATTTTTTGAGCCTCCAGATGACTAAAACTCTTAAGTGTATGTTCCATTTCAAGCAGAAATTACTGAACAGCCACATTTGTTCCCATGCTAGACTTGTGCTAATAACTTTATATGTGTTATCCCTTTAAGTTCCATCACTGTCATTCCTTAGTTTTAATATAAATCCTAGTGGGAAGTTAACATAATAATTAGGAATATATTCTTTGGTCTAGTTTAAAATCCTCGCCTCAATATTTACTGTGTAATTATGGACAAGTTAATTACATTTCTGTACCACATTATTTCTTCATACATAAAATAAAAAAAATAAAGATTTGGCACTTCTCATATCCTTAGAATTCTATGCTTACAAATTGGTTTTGCAATTGTTTGTTCTACAAATACAACTGCATCCCAGTAAATGGCCTTCTGCTACATTCACTCAAACTCAAGTCTCTGCTTCGATAAACCAAATGGTTCTCTTTTGCACTTACCAGTCCTTAAAGCACTATTGCTGGATTACGTTGATGTCCCAGTGAACTTTATCATTAATTTACCAACATGGACAACTACCAAATATGCTTTGTGGCTTATCTGTCCTGATAAAAAACAATCATATCTATAAAAATGGTGTGTTAAGTATTGATATATACCATTCTCATGAGAAAATTGTATCATCTTATTTAATTTTCTTAATTCAAGAACTATGTTTTATTATTTTCTTTTTACAGATAAAGAAAACATGACTTGGGGAGGTTAACTCTATAGTTCAAAGTCATTATTAGTAAGTGAAAAAAACAGGATTTAAACCAATGGGTGTGTGACCTCAAAAATCTAAATTTTTAATTAGTTTATATATCTCCACTAAAGAATATTGAACTTGCTGCTCTGAGAACTGTTTCCATATATCTTACTATTATTTTGCACTGAAAGCGCAACACTCTAAGATTAATTCCAGGTCCTGACATGCTCCTCTCTTGAGTGAGGTGTCTTTTTCTTAGTTGAATAGGTAACTGGCAGAATAAATTCACTGATTTTATCTCAGAAACTATTGCAACAACTGTGTACCACTCACAACCAAAATATAGAAACAGGACCTTGAAACCTAAGGAATACATGTGACAAGTTGTTTGTCACTATTAAATGGAGGCTTATTTACACCATTCATAATTTTCTTTGGTGTCTGTATCTTACATAAGCAGAAAGATGCTTTTTATAACAAAAATGTTTCATGTTAAATTCTCCCAGCACCATTTGGGAAAGTCATTGAATAAACTAATAGTAGGCTTCTGAGCCAAGAGTAATTATGTCACATTGCTCTTTTTTGGCAGGGAGCTATTTTTTTCCTGTAAATGAGGCACTTTAACATAAGCATACTTTAACACTGTAAAGTGAGGGAGAATTTTATGCAGATGTCTTTCAGGTAGGATAGATCATAGTTTTCTCACTTCTAGATTGATGTAATGAAGTGACCAATTATCAATCAAGCAGTCAATTAATCGATTACATAATCAATCATCTTACTTTTACTGATAATTATTGTAATAAACGGTGATTAGAAATGAAAACATACACCTGTAAAAGTTGTCTCTTTTTGATAGCTAAATTTTACATGACATTTTGTATTAAAAATAATACTTTTAAATCACTCATATTAATTTTTCCTTTAAGCCAAATTGTGAGGAGAGTTATTTCTTTGATTGCCATTTTTGGCAGAGCAAACTGTTTGAAAAAGGTTGAATAATTTGTCCAAATACAGTTAGAAACTTGATGGCAAAATTTGTAGTCCATCTAGCCTGACCAGGTGGTGGCACACTGAATCAAGTATCCGCCTGAGGTGCAAGGACCCAGATTTGTAGCCCCGAGGTTCTCGGCTTGAGCGTGGGCTCATAGGACTTAAACACAGGCTCACAAGCTTGAACATAGGGTCACTGGCTTGAGCATGGGATCATAGACATGACACTATGGTCACTGGCTTGAGCTCAAGCTTGCTGGTTTGAGCAAAGGGTCACTGCTCAGCTGTAGCTCCCTGGTCAAGGCACATATGAGAAAGCAGTGAATCAGCAACTAAGGCGCTGCAACAAAGTATTGATTCATCTCATCTCTCTCCCTTTTTATCTGTTCCTCTGTCCATCTTTGTTTCTGTTTCTCTCATTTAAAATAAAGTTTGTAGCCCATCTATTTTTGCAAAGGTCACTATAACAGGTATGTTATCTTTATTTCTTATTTTCTACAGAAGAGAAATTGAAGACATAATGAAAGTCTATGACATCAAGTTCACATATTGTAAGGGTCAAGAATAACCCACTTTATAAATTTGTGTCATTTTCATATTAATATATATGGTTACTTCTATAGAGGAAAAGATTAAGTGTTTTAAATACACATTTCAACTCCAGAAATCTTTGAACATAGAGTTTAGTCAGTCCATAAATTATCTTCAGGAAGTAATATTAATTATGGCTAACATGTATAGGTAGTTTATAAAGTAACATTCAGTATGTCTAGCACTTAAATTACCTCATTTGAATCTTATTAAACACTGTGAAGCAAGTCCTGTTATTCTTATTATAAAGTGAAGAAAATGAAGAAGTATGCAATGTCCTCAAGGTCTCACATAACACGAGTTTGAAACAAGGCAAAGAAAAAGTATGTTGTTCTAAAGACCACATGCTTAAGCCCTATATGTTGTTAGTTCAGAATTCACTATGTTCCAGAAAATATGTGACATGCTGATTCTAAATGTGTTTCTTGTACAGTTAGAAAATGCACTTATATATATATTAATAGTATTATGATGGATATAGTATATAGCAGGGGTCCCCAAACTAAGGCCCGCAGGCAGCATGCGGCCACATGAGGCCATTTATCCAGCCCCCGCCGCACTTCCAGAAGGGGCATCTCTTTCATTGGTGGTCAGTGAGAGGAGCACAGGATGCATCTTCACCCATAGTTCCCATTGAAATGCTGGTCAGTTTGTTGATTTAAATTTACTTGTTCTTTATTTTAAATATGTATTTGTTCCCGTTTTGTTTTCATTTAATTTAAAATAAGATATGTGCAGTGTGCATAGGGATTTGTTCATAGTTGTTTTCTTTTTTATAATCTGGCCCTCCAACGGTCTGAGGGAAAGTGAACTGGCCCCCTGTGTAAAAAGTTTGGGGACCCCTGGTATATAGTATATCAGAACTAAGGACACAACTAAGTGAAATGATTTTTTGCCAGACCAAATAGTTGACACATCTTCAAACATATGATAGCAAAATATTTATTTAGTACATAATCTGTGTTGAGACTGAACATTACATAGGATCAGTTTAGGAAGACCTGCTTGGGGCAACACTTGTTCTCTGTATTGCCCTGAGCAGTTTTGACCCCATATTTTTATTCCCCAACAAAACAGAAAAGAGTACAATGAATTAGGTCTACCATTCTTATAAGAAACTTTAGGGACTTTTACTGCTTGTGCATAATGTCCATAGCCTCTGGCGGACCACCCCCACCCAAAGCAGCTTAAACAAATTTTTTCTTCTACTCACAAAAGTCCTCTTCTTGAGAGGGGGTTTTCTTCCACTTGATATAATTCTCCTGATAAAGAGTGCCTTTGTGTTTTAACACTCTAATCAAGGGTTCTGCTTGATCACATAGGTAAATGCCTTTTGAGAGGATTGACTGAGGATACTTCCCTAAGATGGCTCATGGATCAGTTAAGGTAACTCTAGCTGCTATAACAACAATTAAGTGTAAAATGACTTTACAAGAGGAACATTTATTTTTTGATCACATAAAATGTAAATGATATTTTCTGATTGGCGGTTGGCTCACATTCAAATGAAGACCTTTTTTTTTCTTGTGGCCCCACATCTGAGAGCTCAAACCCTCTAAATCCATTCTATAGATTGGGAAGAAAAGGGGGTAGCATTGTGGAGGGTACACATTCTCTTATTTTTAAGAACTTTGTTGGAGAGAAGTGACATCAATTTGCTCCTATCCCATTGTTGTATATGAGGCACAGTGTCTCACATAAAAGGGGCTGGCAAAGGTAAAAGCTGGGGGTCATCCCCTTCTTAGCAACAAGTCCACACTATGGGAAAAGAATAGCACTTAAATATTGCCTCCACTGAGGAATGCAGAGTGACATGAGGTGATTAGGCATTTACCAAGTGAAGAGCAGAGGGCAGAGGGCGGGACCTTCCAGGAGGAGGGAACAGCAAGCTCACAGACTGTGAAAGCATAATTATGTAATATTGTTATATCGTAATTATGTAATATTGTTATATAAGTGGGAGCTAACAAGAGGCAACCACTAATTCCAAATGTGATTCTGTGAGGAAATAATAAGCACTACACCTGTGCTCACCATTTTGTAGCAGGAGGAGAGACCATGGAGTTTGTAATAAAATGCAGCCCCTACTATAAAGACTTCTAGTTCTTGTGCGATAGGCAGACACTTAGATAACTTATGGTTATTCCCAAGTGTTGGCCAAATAAGTTTGTAAAATATGATTTTTATGTTTACTTGCTTGTAGTTTTTATTAGGGGCCAGGCAACGTCAGGATATGTGAGTCTGTGAAATTGCAAATTACCTTCCTGCTTGGGAAGGACCATTGTTTTGGTAATGTTTGCTGGAGGAGAAGATTTTGCCCCCAAAAGTTTGGAAAGAGCAGAAGGAGAAGAGAGAGAGAAGCCATGATTTGCAGAGAATGTGTCAGGGCTTTGGGAGACCTGTGTGTTTGCTCGTGGTCCCGTGAAAGACTTTAATGAAGGAAAAACCCACCATTTTTTAGCTCCACTGTTTCTTCACTGTCTGCCCGATCTAATGAGAACCTGCCCTGGCATGGCCACAACAGCAGCGGCTCCTGGCCCTACACCAAGGTTCCTTCTGCTTTGGATTTCTCATAAATTGTAAGTTACTAGTTAAGGTTAATTTCAATATTTTGAATTCTAGAAAAATTCTGAACTATTTACTTAATTCATTTATCCAAACTTCACTTTTATAGAATACTTTTAAGATGCTGAATTCTCCAATTGGAAAAAGAGATAAAGGGGTAAAGAAGATCGCATCTCAGAGTTTAAGGAGTTCTGTACTTGGGGAAGTTGTTCAAATTGAGGATAATTTCTAAATTGACTGACAATTGGTTTGAGTTTGAAGTAGGCATATTAATAGTAAAAATAAATAGACATGACATTTTACTATAAATGAGGACCTTGAAGTGCAGTTTTTCATTACTATTTTACTGGTTTCCAGAAGATGATTTTTTAGTGACCAATGTTATACAAATAACATGTAAAATCAAGATTCACATAGAAGGCTATTTTGAAGATAAATTGTTTTTCTTAGTACCTTGGAATCTAAAATAAGTATTAAAAATGAGATGACACCTGACCAGATGATGGCACATTAGATAGAGTGTTGGCTTGGGAAACTGAGGACCCAGGTTTGAAACCCGAGGCTGCCAGCTTGAGTGTGGGCTCATCCAGCTTGAGCAAGGAGTCACATGCTCAGCAGGATTGCCCCTCTTGTCCCCCCCTACCCCCTCCTGCTCAAAACATATATGAGAAAGCAATCAAATAATAATTAAGATGCCAGCAACTATGAGTTGATGCTTCTCACCTCCCTTCCTGTCTGTCTCTGTCCCTCTCTCTTTCTCGCTTAAGAAAAAATGAGATTAGAATAAACTACTAGGTGAACATTTTAAGCTATTTTCAGGAGTAGGTATTTAATGACTAAATCAGAGATGGGTTAGAAATGTCATTGAAGAATTAATCTGATGCATTTGATATTTAGATTAGATATAAATGTTCATATATGTATAATTCAATAAAACTTTAAAGACAACATTTTAGGCAACACCTGATTTATTTCAGTTGATTCCAATAGCTGAAATCTGAATTAGAATTCATCTTGCCATTTAAATGCAGACTCAGACTTTATACCTGAGGGGGAAAAAAGTCATTTCTTTAGACTAAAATGCTAATACATAGGGAAGTTTCATTTACATGCTATTTCTTCTCAGCACAGGAGGTCTTTTCTTATATCTAGAGTATTTATTGCAATAATTTTATAACCTTCTTGTATTGGCTTCATCGTTTTATGCTATAATTTCATGTGCTAAATAATGGAGATACAAATTAAACTTTCAGTGGCATTGGAAAGGTATGTAGAAATTTAAAAGTGGGAGTGGTGAATTAAATGGCAAGTAGTGACCAAATCAAAATTGAAATAAAAAATACTGAAAAGGTAGGTGCATTAATAAATTGACAGAGATATAATATGTAGAATCATTTTATACCTTTTCTTTTTTTATATATATTCTTTAAAAATTGGATTCTGGTAAGAGTGCTTTAAAATAGAGAGCCTTGGGTTATGTATGCCAACTCATCGAATACATACCTGAAAAGCTGCCACACTTATCTTCAATGTAGAAATTTATAACACAGAGGAAATTAAAGAGAAGAGGTAAATCATTGTAGAAGAGCTATATTAGCATCTTTTTAAATTATTTCTCATTGTACTCAGTAATATCTAAAGAAATAGGAACATTTTAGTGCAAATGCATGACAATTTTTGCCATTTGAAATGCTATGAGAATCTTAGTCCAAATACACATACACACACAATAGCTATCTTTTCTAGGATATTTATGTGAACAAAATGTGAAGTTAGAAAACAATCTTTATCTCAAATATTTAATGGAAAACTTTACAAAGTTATTTTTATAATGTATCTCCTCCCTCAGAAGAGATTCCATCTGGCAGAGTATTATTTATGGCAATAGTACATTTTGTCATTATCAAAGCTTGAGCAATTTGATGCATTCATTAAACAAACAAAATTTGAATAGATCTTATGTGCTAGGTGCTGGAGACTTACAGGTTAAACAACCAGTCTCGGAAATGTAGCATACAACCTAAGTAAAAAACAAACTTTTAGTACTTTGTATTTTATAAGAATTATAAATTCTTAAAATGAAACATATAAACCTGACACAGTCTAATCTTGGTTCTCCTAACACATCCTCAGCTGGTCTTGTGATTTCTCTGGTACCTCCTTCTAAGTTTCCCTAGGGACTCCACTTTTGTGGAGTAATATTCCATATCATTCTGAATAATGCGCTATTGTTACACTTTCCTCACCTGATATTATCCAGGTATACTCTTTCATTCATCATCTCTCTTAGGGATTATCAAACTTTACTGTGTGTAAGAATTGTCTAGGTGCTTGTGATAAAGTTAGATGTGGTAGGTTTGGTGAGGGCACAGAAATTTTAAAAAGAGCTCATGTTGATTTTAGCCATGGGCATCAGGAACTACACTCTGAGAACAGTTATCTGCAAATTAAAATTATTCCAATTTATTGCTAAAACCAAGAACTTTCATCTGGGCTGCACTGACATACAATCAACTGCCTACTAAAAATTTTCTCTTGGTTGATGCAAGTGCTCTCATACCCTGCAAATATTCCCACATCGCAATGCCCTGCCTCAGAATATTTTTCCTGGTATATATCCTGGCTTAAAAAATTTAACCTTACTATTTCTATATGTTAAATTAAAAATGTAGGTATTGTCTCTAACTCTTTGTTCCTCCGTATCCCCCTTATATGATCAATTACAAAATCCTACTGATAATTCTTAAATGGTAATGAATCTGGAATTTGCTCCCTTCTCTGTTCATTGCTTCTTCTACTCTTACATTATTGCTACCTCTCCTATTCACACAATCATCATTTCTCGTGTATATTATATATATTGACTTCTAAATTTTCTCTGACCCTCCCAAATTAATCTTATACAGAAACTGTAAACTAAGTAAAATTTCAAGAAAACAAATCGGAATAAAAGTTAAATGTGAATAAATGAAAATGCCCTTAGTGCAGTTATTAGTCTGAATGATAAAGCTCCATCTTAACTGTTCACTCTCCTGTGTCTTCCCTCTCTTTGCACCCCTACTGAACTTACCATAGTCCCCAAATGCATGCTTTTCTTTACTTTATGGTCTTTGCACATGCTATTCCCTTCACCTACAGTTCTTATTTATCACTTGGCTAATTTCTTCTCTACTTAGATGGCATATCCTTGCCCTGACCAGATAGTTCAGTTGGTTAGAGCATTAAACACAGAGGCTGCTGGTTTGATCCCTGGTCAGAACATACACAGGAGCAGATTGATGTTCCTGTCTCTCTCTCTCCTCTCTCTATTCCTCTTTCTCTCTTTTTAAAATCAGTAAGTAAACTTTTTTTTTTTTTTACACAAGATGCTATATCTTTGGTGAAGGCTACCTTATACAGGAAGTTTAACTGGGATCCGTTTTTCATATGTTCTAAAATTGCCTAATTTAGCCTATTTTGAAATTTCCCATACAATATTTAAGACATGATTATATTAAAAAAAATATTCACTGTTTATCTAAGATCAAAACTTAACAGGAAGCTTACATTCTGTCTGGGAACCCTAACATGTACCCGCATTATTTATTACATTACAATTGCTGTTTTCTTTCTTTACTATTTGCTTATATCCTTTTATAAACTAAGTTTATCCTAACAGAAACCATGTCTCTATATACCTACATTGTGTCACTATACTTTTAAGATAGTATCTGGTAGTTAAAAGATAATTGATAAAACTATGAAACCATGTACCCAATATTCACAACTCACTGCTTGTTTTTCACTATGCCATATTGCTTCTAAATCAAAACAACAGAAAATTTGCATTTAGTAAATGTGAATATTCTAAATATCAAAAATACTGTTTAATTCTTAACAAAGACTAGAATGTCAGACCATAACAAGGCTCACAAATAATTATTCTTTGGGTTTAATTAACCCTAGTACAACAAATAAATATAAATCAGAGAATCATTCTATGAACCAAAACCTTCACTAGTCCAGTTTTCCAAAAGACAAGAAAAAAAGTTAAATAATGATGTGAACTGTCATTCTTAGAACTTATCTCAATGAGAAAAAAGACTTTTTAATGATACAGCATTAGAAAAAAAACTGAGTAGAGTTTTTTCCATTTGTACTTAACAAAAGAAAAACCCATAGTTCTCAATTTTCAGATTTTCAAAACCTTAAGAAAACGTTCTTTGAAAATAGAGCCATTTAAACAATTTTCTGAGACTAGATCTAGACTAGTCTAAATATTGTGACTAAAAATATGATCTGGATTACCTTAATAAGTTCTGAAAATAAAAAATACTAATATCAATTATAGGTCTATTAAAACAAAGTTTTTCATAATTGACTCTAGTAGCAATTGATCTCCAAATGCCACAAGATGCCACGGGGCTCACAATTGATGATGGATAATGGTTTTAGCAAAATCAGGCAGAGATATAACAAAGCAGAAACAGCATCTGTTACATGAAAAGCAATTATTGGCATATGAAAATAGCTGCAAAACAATATTTTGGGACTAGTTGGGAAAAAGCTGAATTTTCCCCCTCCAGTGGTATTTGAAAGTAAAGGAATAAGTAATCAAGAAACAGCAGAAAATGTTAAGTGAAATTTATTCATTGAACAAGTAGTTATTGAGGCCTGGCTGTGTGCCTAACCTTAATATTCTTTGCCTTGAGTGGGATCCAGACAGGTAACAAACAAAAATAGAATAACCAACTTCTGATTCAAAAATGCCAATCATTCTGTTTATGACTAGTAATTTCTAGAGTTTAAGGCACTATGAAAACTGATGGACACTGAGTTTCTGTTTTGTGTTCAGTGCTTTCATAAATAGAGCAAATTAGTTTACCTCCACCCGAGAATATGTGGTGCCAGTCTTCTTTCAAAACCCAGTGCCTATGCTGTTCTATACCACAGCAATCTTGCCTACACCATCTTTGTCCAAGTATTCTCTTTACTGGCTTCTTATTGCCATTTCTACTGTTGTCCTTTCTGTGGAGGCTGTCTGTATATTTATTGATTTTTTTTGTTCTGATTTCCTATTTCCTGTATTATAAGTCAATGAGACAAGCAATTTGACCTTCTAGCTCATAATTGCAACTCTCAAATTATTTTTCCCTTTATAGAGTAAACAGACATAAAAAAATCAAAATTATAGTGACAGCAGAAGTCTTATTCCTTTGAAATTCCTGTCATTCAGTAACCCAGTACTTCCTTCTTTTTCCTTTTTCTTAATTATTTCATTAACTAAAAAATTCAATTTGTAAATTCTTGTCTTTCTCTGCATCTTTATTCCTGTTTTCATTCTCATGACTTTAATATTTAGGTAAGTGATACATCCAGGTTTTTATATTCCTGATTCCTTTATAATGAACATTTAACTTCATTTCAGCCACTCACTTCCTATGCTGTAAGTTATGCTCTGATCTTATTATTGGCAGAAATGATGCTAGTTTTGAATTCTCTATCTTAAATATTTTTCTTCCCAAACACATTTTCCTATTCCTGTGACTTACCTATTTAGTTACTTTTAACAACACAATGCTTTGGTTACGCTGACTTTGCCAATACATTAATCGTAACTGTTTCTCACTTCCAACACGCCCCTTCTCTCTTGACACATATATCCCAGTCATGACAATCAGTCTACTCCAAATACCATAAACTCCCTTCCTTCTCCATCTCACTCGCTTGACAATTTCCTACTCTTGCATAACTCATGCACCTGAAAAACTATCACATTGGAAGAAATAACGTAATTATTTTAAGCTGACTGTTATCACTTGAGATTCAGCAAAATCATTGTAAAATGGACTAGCATTCTTCATGTTTTGTTTATTTATTAAACAGCTATGCATTGGAACCTTCTATGTACCAGGAGCTGGTCTAGTTTCTAGAGTTATGAGAAAAAGTTGTGAAACAGATCTTTCTTTTATATGGCTTATATTCCACATAAGCATTCAGGAAATAAAAGATAGCAGTAAAGGCTTATTTATTCACTGAACAAATACATACTGGGCACTTACTATCTGTCAGGCATAACATTACAAAAATAATAACATAGGGTAATGATATAGAAACCCTGAGATCAGGGGCTGAGGAGCTTTATATACATTCTAGGATCTCTCACTTATGGGAAAACATTTTTTTTTGTTTTGTTTTGTTTTGGTTTTGTTTTTTTTTTTAAAGTCAATATTTATTTTTAATTTTTATTTATCCATTTTAGAGAGGAGACACACACACAGAGAGAGAGAGAGAGAGAGAGAGAGAGAAAGAGAGAGAGAGAGAGAAAGGGGGGAGGAGCTGGAAGCATCAACTCCCATATGTGCCTTGACCAGGCCAGTGCAGGGTTTTGAACTGGCGACCTCAGTGTTCCCAGGTCGACACTTTATCCACTGCGCCACCACAGGTCAGGCGGGATAACATTTTTGCTAAGACCTGAATTGTGGAGTAAGGTAGAAGAGTATTTAGGGGAAAAGATCACTCTTTCAAAGCCCTGAATTGGAAAAAATTATATGCTCTACAGAAGCTGAAAGAAAATACAGAAGAGATCAGTGTGGTTGGAGCTCTGGTTCTGGGAAAGATGGATGTGAGCTGGGGTTGGAGAGGTGGGAAGGAGCCATGGCATGAAATTGTCAGCTGCGCATTTATATTTTCCTCTTTGCTTATGAAGGCAGGGAAGAAATACCAACTCTCCTTCCTCAAACAACTTCATCTTTCTCCTTTCATTCTAAGCTAATGTCTTCATTGTATACATCATTTAGATAATAGAAACCGTCAAATACCTAATACCCCCTCAACTTTCCACATATAAACTTACCACAGTTTTTCTTCTATCTCGTTTCAATGAACATTGTGCCCTACCTCCTTCATTTGTAGTTTTGATCTAATCCTCTTACATCTTCCTTCACAGATTCTTCCATTCTTTAATTGTATCTAATGTTATTGATATCTTTATCTCAGTCATGTCAATCAGCACTGAAACATAGGTTAATTAATCTTTCCCAATTGAAAAAATTCTCCCTCAACCATTTTCTTTATCTCCCTTTGAAGAGCTCTCATCCTACCATGCCACCTAATATACATTTGCCTCGAAAGTATCAACAGCCTACTCAATGTTTCAATTTTAAAGGACTTTTAGCCATCTCCATATTATTTAACCTCTCAGCAGCATTCCACAGAAGTGAACACTACCTAGTAAAATAACAAATAGAAACTTTTTCTCTCTCAATGTTTACTAATACACTCCTCCTATCTCTCTCTCTTCCTCTAATAACGAAAAGCTCTGAGACTGTCTAGCATTTGTTCTCTGGGTGGTCAAGTAAGGTCCTATGTTGAAAAGTAAAAGATCCTAATGATAGTATAAAATAAATTTGTATTTTAATCAAAAACATTATTGGCATCCCACTTTGTACGATACATGTTTGGATATGTGTGTATACAGTAGTCTTCTAACGTGTTTTAAGAAAAATAATATGCATATATTGATATACATAAGATAATATAACCCTGGCCAGTTGGCTCAGTGGTAGAACATCGGCCTGGTATATGGTCATCCTGGGTTTGATTCCCAGTCAGGGCACATGAGGGAAATGACCATCTGCTCTTCCACTCCTCCTCTTCTACTCTCTCTCTCTCTCTCTCTCTCTCTCTCTTTCTCTCTCTCTCTCTCTTCCCCTTCTGCAACCATGGCTCAGTTGGAGCAAATTGGCCTCAGGCACTGAGGATGGCTCCATGGCCTTGCTTCAGGTGCTAAAATAGCTCGATTGCTGAGCACAGAGCAACAGACCCAGATGGGCAGAGCATTGCCCAGTAGGGGACTTGCCAGGTGGATCCTAGTCAGGGTGTATGTGGGAGTCTGACACTCTGTCTCCTTGCTTCTCACTTAAGAAAAAAATAAAATATCAAGACTGTGCTATTCATTAGTGACTGATATAATTTATGCATCCTTATGATCTTAGTCTTTCAGTGTTATGTACAGAAATATCTTTTCCACAATTTGATAAATTAAGTCATTCCCCCCCCCCCTTCCCAGCTCCCTTATGCTGTTCAGAAAGGATCTTCTCTGGCATTCAAATTTGAACTGGGGTTTACAAAGCAATTTGATTCTAGAAGCCAAGAAAACAAACCAAAAGTAGAAAATAATTGACAAATGTTTTAAAGCAAGGATTTTTTATGCTCGTCATGACATTGTAAATGACAGTAATTTTTCAGAATATCTAATATGCAAAGTAGATAATTTTTTTCAACATTTTGTTTTAAATTAAATAAATTTTCAAAGAAATCTCAGTATGTTTGTTTTGTAATGCCTTTCTCTATCAACTAATGCTAGTTTTTGTAGCCCAAAGCAGGCTTTTAAAAAACAGAGTAGTAAATGCTTTATTCTGACAGGAACTTCCATATGCTGAGATGTGAACATAATTCTTTGATTGGCCTTTTCAGAAGTAAACATGCCCAGTGGGTAAATGAGTTCAGGTTATTATCATTTTCTGAATAGTTACATATTTGTGAAATTGTTTATAAGATTTTACAGTTTTTCTCCTTATACTTGTTAGAGATAACTGGTCAACATGAGAATATGTTTGAAAGGTTTGATAATGTCGTAAGATAAGATGGCAACTCCAAGCAGCAGTAGGGTTCTTTGTCAAGTTGCTATTTTATTTCACTTCCTCCAGGCCACTCACAGCTCTACGGTGTTCAGTTTCCTTGTGTTTTTGCACCATAGACCAGTGATGGACAATTTTTTGAGCTTGGTGCGTCAAAATTCACCAAAAAACTGAGCATAACTCAGGTGGTGTGTCACTTTGAGAAAAACGGCCTAACCAGAAGTCCCAGAACTAGATGCTCTGTGCCGGAGTTCTGTTGTCTTGGCCTACAGACCCAGCACAGAGTGTCTACACTACAGCAAATGTGTTATCCTTGGCTACTGCACCTGGCTGTGCGAGAGCCGAGGATGAAACATCCTTTTCGGCATGTGGCCTCATACTTCTCTGGTATGCGGCCGCATGTGGCCGTGTGTCATAGAAAATGGCTACGCGTGTCAGTGCTGACACACGTGTCATAGGTATGCCATCACGGCCATAGACTAAGGTGACCAGATTTTAAAATTGGTAAAGCGGAACACCATTGACGGGGGGATGGGTGATCCTGATTAAAAATTTGGTCTATATGGAGCAAAAAAAATTTTCATAGAATGCAAAAATAGTATTATAATATATATTTTTAAATTTCAACATAAGTACAATTCATAAATATAATACATTTAAAAAAATTGTGTATAGTATTATTTTATTCTTTAGCATATTTCTCATTTGGGTGAATTTTTTTAGTAGATTGCTGTCATTGTTTAAAAGGTCATGATATTTTTCACTAGAATTTATTAAATTGTATTTCACACATAAAATGGCTTTCAAAGTTTCAACACTTAATTGTGATTTTTCTGATGTCCACACTTTATTTACTGTAGAAAAAACACATTCAGTGGCAGCATTATTTCCTGGTAAAGACAATGTGTATTCCACAATTTTTAGTGTATTGTTGTATGAAACATGGTTTGTTTCAAAATGATGAAATATTTCTAACCATTTGTTCTCTACTGTGATTTTTGCTGATGCCAAAGATTTAATCTTTTTCTTATCAATATATATTTTTTAATAATGATACCTCATTAAGAAGATATTTTCAAACATATTGCTATATGGGAAATTTTGAGTAAGTCAGAGGGATCGAGTTACATGGTCACGCTCTCTGCCTCCAGCCCCGTCACCCGCTGGAGACCAAGTGACTTGCGCCTCGTGGAGCCCGGAGCTGTGCACTGGTATCCAGGACACGGGCCTATGAGTAGTTAGGGGGCTTGATAGCCGCCGCCCCAGCAGGTACGTCCCACCCGAAGTTCTTTGTTTCAGGCCCCGCACTGGGCAGCCAGCTCTTGCGGCAGTGTGGGTGCTTCCAGGTCGAGGCGAGGTCTCCCCGCCGAAAACTGTATATTCCTTTCCTGTTCTCCCACCGTTCCCTAGCTTTTTGTGCATTCTTTCCAAAACTCGTGACTTTTTTAAAACGCCACGGGATGCAGGACAAATTGTTAAAAATCGGGACTGTCCCGCCAAAAGCAGGATGTCTGGTCACCTTACTATAGACTGCTCAGATCCCAAGACATCAGAATCAAGCCAGTGTTTACATCTAAATGGCTTCTTTAATTAAACCTCAACTTTGATTTTCAATATATTTAATTCTTATATTTTTCAAAAAAATAAAAAGATTTCAAGCATTTATTTAATTGGCTTTGTTTGCACAATCAATAAGTTAAGATTGTCAGTGAGTTTTCTTCATCTGGAATGATGATTTTAAAGCTGTCATTTTACAAGTAATTTCAAAAGAATAGCCAGATTTTGAGATTAATATTAGTGAGTATAAGTTTTCTTTCTTGCTGTGTGATATAGTAAAATGCAACCAAATAATTTAATTTGAAAGGATAGCCAAATTGAGTTTACTGAATGTATAAACTATAGAACTATTTCAGATGAAAGAGAATGGAACATAGATTCATTATTCATTATTATATGATATGACCTCCAATGTGTTTCCAAACCTGAGTTAAGATGGCATTCTCTGGATATAAAAGAAAAAAAACCCACAAAAATAACTTGGCTTTTATTATCTCTACCAATTCATCTTCTGTATTTTGTCAGAAATAGTCATTTGGAATTATCAAGGACTCATTTTAATCTTAGTTTCAATTTCTTTTCTCAGAAACATTTTACCAGAGAAAACACAAGTAGCAAATTTTCCTGCTCTGACTTGCAACTTGCATCTCTTTCTCCATACATCCAGATTAAGGACAAAATCTGAAAGACCTTGTAGTTCTTTCAGCCTCTTTACCATTTCATATTTTCAATATCCTCTGGATGTGAAACAGAAAAGGAATTACTAATTCCATCCAGGATTTTGATAATGTCCATGGATAAAAGTACTTTGCAAATGTCAGTTTTCTATTTCAAAAGCAGCCATTTAGTCTATACCTGTGACAAAACATTAAAACTAGCAGATGCCTTTTATGTGTCAGATTTTGAATTAGAGATAAAATTTCTGATTTTTATTTGAGAAATTTTTTACCACATGCTATTTTGGAAGGCCAATATTTTGGTTCAGTTGTCAATGATAATCACTGTTTAATGAAGCAAAGTGTAGCTATGTTGATGTTTTTACGGTGGCACGTGATCATTTTTTTTATCGGCAGATCCACAGATGGCCTTTTTTCATCCAGAAAATATCTGGCTAAATACATTCTGTTTTGGGTCTACTGTTGTTTGCATATTTCTTGGAAACCTCTGCTTCCATTGATTTTCACCATAGAAGATTTTAGAGTGAAATCTTTACATTTACTTTCTAGCTTTCTTGAAAACCTTACCCAATCTGCATCCCACCTCCAACAACCCACCCTAATCTTTATCTCAAGCAATTTTGTCAGCTATAAAGCACAGCATGTACAATTCTTCAACTCCATAAATACTGCACTGACTTCTTTTGCAGATTTCTTTTTCTTCTCTGAACTTTGCAAGTGTTTTATATCTTGGAATAAATTTCTGTTTACAAACTGTAGGCTCCTTATTACATTTCTCTTCTCAGAGTACCTATTCAAGTACTCTCACTATAGCTCTTCTGCAGTCTAATCACTGCTTCCTTCCTTCAGCTGAGCCCTCTACTTTGTCTCAATCTTTTCAACTCTCCTTTCTGTTCATTAGTTTGAACTTCATGATACTCTTTATATTACTTATACCCCCTAGAGCATTTCTGTCTTTATTTTAAACTCAATGTTGGGTGAATAAATAATACATCTTTCCTGTGCTCATCTTTTACTCTAAGAATAAACAATTTAGAAGCCACCAGGTGAAGTCTTTCTAATCAGCCTATATGTTTATCTCATTTTACTAGTCAAGTTGTGTTTAATACTTCTGTCTGAAGAAATCTCCCCATTTGTGTGTGGATCCCATCTACTCCTGTACTCATAGGCACTGTACCCCTCTCTGACAAGCCTCTTCTTTCTCTTACATATTCAATTTCTTCTTTTCATTGTGCCAGAGATTGTAAACATAATCAATGCCTTTAATTAGCTTAACAAACAAATAAAAATTCAAACCCAAATTTTATATTCCCTTTTATTCTTTTCCAATTATAGGTTCATCTCTCTTCTCACTTTATAGCCAGATAGTTAGATAGTGGCATATACCTACGGACTCCTACTTACTGTTCAATACATGTTAACATGGCTTTAATCATCATGATTCCATGAAATAAGTTTCAATATTACTAATGACTTCATGTTAATTAAGGTAATGGGTATTTTTAAATACTTATTTTATATCTTTGTAGCATTTGATACAATTAACCACTGTCTTAAAACACTCTTTCTTCCTTCATTGTGATAACATAACTTTCTCCTAGATATTTTCTAACCCTCTGGCTCCTCCTTCCATTTCTCTTTGTAGTTTTACTCTCTACATAGCCAATAAATGTAGAGTTCTTCTATATTCAATGCAAAAGTTTCTCCAACCTTACTTGATATTCTCTTACTAAGTAATCTTAACCATACTCAGAGATTTAATTATCACCAATATTTTTCTTTACCTCAGATTCACTGATGAGTTAGACTGACTAACTTAAATCTTATCTACTTTATTTTCTACAAGTTAGATAAAGAGGTATTCTCAAAATAAAAACTTGATATAATATTTTGAGTATTTTTTCCTCAAATTCTCCCACTCATGCTTTAAATTTTTCTATATTTTTCCATTGGGATTTTCCTACCCTAAGCTTTTTTCTTTTTATTTCAATCACCAGCCCCTTTGTGATGTGATTCATAGTGATCTTCTATCATCACGATTCCTCCTAAATACAAGACATTTACACATTCTGTTTTCTTTTCCTTAAATGCTCTCCCTTGATTTTTTAACTTCAGCCCAACTCAAGGACTTTGGTTGTCAAATTCAGATATCAACTAAAGTATAAACACCTCCTGAAAAGTTTTAAAATATGTATTCACCAATATATATGTACTCCTATGTTCAAAGCAGCATTATTCAAGATGTTGAAGAATATGAAAACAATCAGAGTCCTTATATAAATGATTAGATAAAGACAATGTGGTACATATATACAGTGAACTACTATTCAGCCTTAAAAAAAAAAAAAAGATGAAATACTGAAAACATGAATGGATCTTTAGAATATAATGCGGCCATAGCTGGTTGGCTCAGTGGTGAAGCATTGGCTTGGGATGTAGATGTCCTGGGTTTGATTCCTGGTCAGGGCACACAGGGGAAACACCTATCGGCTTTCCACCCCACCCCTCCCCTTATCACTTCTCTCTCTTACTCTCAATGTGGTACATATATATATGTACCACATTGTCTTTATCTTCAGCAGCCAAGGCTCAATTAGGGCCAGTTGGTCCCAGGCATTGAGGATGGCTCCATGGCTTCTACATCAGGTGCTAAGAAGAGCTCAGTTGCTGAGCAATGGAACAACTCCCCAGATGGGCAGTCATCACCCCATAGTGGGCTTGCCAGATGGATTCTGATCGAGGTACATGTGCGATTCTGTCTCTGCCTCCCCTCCTCTCATTGAATAAATAAATAAATAATAAATTTCAAAGCAAATTATGTCAGACAGAAAAATGCAAGAATTATTGGATTTCACTTATATCTGGGATGTAGAACTGAAAGCAGCAAATGAACAGCAACAAAATAACAAACAAAACCTCATAGGCATAGACAATAAGATGCTGATTATCAGAAGGAAAGTTGGGGGAGGAGAGGCAGTAACGGCTAAAGGTAGTCAAATATATGGTGACAGAAGGATATTTGACATTGGGATGGACCCTGAGAACATTATACTGAGTGATATAAATAAATCAGAAAAAGCTAAGAACTATATAATTTCACACATAGGTGGAATTTAAAACTGAGACTCAGGAACATAGATTAAAAATGAAGTGGTTATGGGGGAATATGAGGGCAGGGGTGGTAGAGAAGGGAGTAAAGAGAGATAAATATAGGTCACAGAAAATGATTTGACTTTGAGTGATGCATATATAACATAATCAACAGTTTAAATGCTATGGAAATGTTAACCTGAAACCTGTGTATTCTTATTCATCAATATCGCTCTGTTAAATTTAATTTTCTTTTCTTTTCTTTTTTTTTTTTTACAGGGACAGAGAGAAAGTCAGAGAGAGGCATAGATAGGGACAGACAGACAGGGACGGAGAGAGGTGAGAAACATCAACCATTAGTTTCTCATTGCCATTGCGACACCATAGTTGTTCATTGATTGCTTTCTCACATGTGCCTTGACCACGGGCCTTCAGCAGACTGAGCAACCCCTTGCTGGAGCCAGTGACCTTGAGTCCAAGCTGGCGAGCTTTTGCTCAATCCAGATGGGCCCGCGCTCAAGCTGGCGACCTCGGGGTCTCAAACCTGGGTCTTCCGCATCACAGTCCGACACTCTATCCACTGCGCCACCGCCTGGTTAGGTTAAATTTAATTTTCTAAATAAAATTTAAAATAAAAATATATATTCAAGAATGAAAAAAAATTACAAATGCCTCAAAGGAAATTACCCATTTTTTTTCTTACTAAAATAAACTCTCATATATGAGTCACATATCTTTGTTTTATATTACTTAACAGAGTTGTCAGTTTATTTTTGGATTGAGATTATTTAATTAATATTGTCTTCTATCCCAATAGCAGTTACAAGGTTTATTTTTCCTCGTAAATAAATCTTTATTACTAGAATATATCCTAATGCAGAACAGTAGCTCGATAAATGTTTCATGAATGAATGAGCACATGAGTTCTCTTTCTCTCTTTCAGTCTGTGTCACTCATCACAACCTAAGATCTTGCCCATAGTGAGAGTACGAGAGTACTACAAGTAGTTGTTTTAGTAAATAATCACAAGTAATATATATATATATATATATATATATATATATATATATATATATATAACTTGTGATTGAATTATATTTGAATAAAAACAAAATTAAAATCTGTGACATAACATATTTATATTCAATTCAACTGTATTCATGATTATTTTCATATTGCTTAGTGTGGCATTTGAACAAGAGTTAAGACAATTGGTTTTCTTTTGGATTGAGGAATACAAAATAGTGTTCTTCAACTCACTTATTAGAATGTCTGATTAAGCTTCGCTATAATAGGTTCAGTCTAAATTGAAATGCCACTTTGTTGTACCTTTCAGACTTACCTGAATTGACTAATCATTTACATTCTACATTATATTAAACCTCAAATTTTTGGAATAGAAAAACTAGTGCTTTCACACCTTTGGAGACTGCTTTTGATGAATAAATTTTTTCTACTCCCCAGGCAAAAAAAAAAAAAAAGGTTATAAAACTCAATATAATATTATTCATTTTCCCAGCTTGCCCCACATCTGGTTTTTGAGAACTGCATGCATAAAACAGTAACACGAATAATATTTATTAAGGACTATTTATTTTAGCACATTTTAAAATAATCATTAATTTGTGACCTTTCATTAATAGAGGAGAAGCAGAAACCACAAGCAATCACCACTAATCACTAATTAAAGTCACTACAGAGAGAAACTTGAAAAAAATGGTGTTTACATTTGTTTTGGAAAAAAATTCAGAAATATGTCGGGTTCTGGTTCAGGTCATAAATTTTACCTACTTTATATTAATCACCAGTTCTAATTAAAAGATTTAAATATAACACTGCCTTTTTTAAAAACAAAAATAAATGTCAATTTTACTAATTAAAAAGGAACTTAGTATCACAGGATGGGGTTCCAGAAAATACTAAAAAAAAATGCCAGGTTGATTTTATAAAAAATATTTTAATGAAAACATCACTGAAATTATATTAAACAATTAAAAATGAATGATGAGCAAAAGCACTTTATTCCTTATATAATTATAAAACGACACTGATCTGACTGCTCTTGCTGCCTCCGGCCTGGCTGTATCAGAGCTCGACTCATTTCTGTAGCCAGAGTTGTTTTTCTCAACGTTAATCAGACCTGGTATTTAATTTGTTCAGGTTCTTTTATATTCCCCTAGATTTCAGAATTCAGCCAGTGTCATTAATTACAAACCCTTGTCCTTCGTGTTCTGGGTACACCTGTTTATCATTCCAACTTCAGTTAAAACCCTTTACAGCAACACATACAACCTCTCCCTCCAGCCATATGCAATGGTACCTTATTTCCCAAATTCCTCATGTGTTTTGCTCTTCTTTCTTTGATCATTTACATATTCTTATACTCCATAGTAAAGCCTCTGCTTTTTTCTTCACCTAATCCATGCTTATTTTCCAAAACATTTTCCAAATTAAACTGAATATTATTCAGTTCAAATATCACCCCCTCCAGGCTACTGATTCTTGATGTCCCAGTTTCTTTTTTAGAACCTAGAGCACTTGGTCATAAACTTCAGTGACATACTTTATAATGGTAAACATCAATTGACTTGTCTGCCTTGGGGCCAAACTGTATATACTTTGAGGACTAAATCTTTAAATTAATATCTGCTAGCCTCTGGCACACTCCATTCATTACTGGATATTTTCATATCCAGTGTGATGTTTCAGTTTCTTAGCTTGGAGCTGCAGACACGGAGATTAAAGAAACATGATCGCCCTCTCTGAGAAGTGGATCATCCATAGGTTGATGTAAGACTGTCCAAAACTGCAAAAACTTTTCACAGGATTTGATGTGAGCAAAAATGATGACATGACAAGAAACAAGATTTCGGATTCTCCAGAGAAAAACAGTTTGCTGCTTCTGTAACAGGTTTCAAATTAAGGAGGGAACATAAGAAAGATTACATGAAGGTAGAAGAAAATAAGGCAGGAATTAGATTACAGGATAGTTAATAAGACCACGTGATATCTTGAAGGCGGTTATGCTTCTGAGGGTCTGAAGAAAAACATTTCAAAGGTGTATTAACCATGATCAGTGGTTCTGAAAGTGAGTGCCAGGACGCACTGGTGTGCCCTAAAAGATTTCCAGGTGTACCCTATGGTATTCCAGAGAAATATGTGCCTGTTGGGAACCAAAAAAACAACAGGGTTTTTGAAGTTTAGATTTTTGGGGGACAGAGGTGTGGGGAATTGGCTGTAAGCTGACAGTCTGACCAACCCCCCACCTCACTTGGCTGATTAGGTTGCAAAAGGCTGTCAAGCCATAGTGCTGGATTGTTTACATTACCCCCCATGTTCCCCAGAAAGACTGGAGGTAAGTTTCTTCTATCCTTTGTTTGGTGTAAAGTTAAGATGATATGTATGGTGGGAGTTTTCTGCACTCAACACAATTAAGAAAAGAAAAGAAAGAGAGGAATTCTTCAATGTATTGACAAGGAAATGAGAGTTTGCCTTTCAAATATATGCCCTAACATTAAAGAAATCGCTAGGACACATCAGGCTCATGTTTCTCATAAACACAAGAATGAAAAAACTTAACACATTTGTGCCAGGACCTGCTGAATTTACTAAATCTTACTAAGAATGTATCTATATATATAAAAAGATCACTTTTTTGTCATTTTTAACCGCTCTTTTATATGAATTCTAAAAAGCATAACTCAAAAAATGTAACATAAAAATGTTTTTTTAATATCAGAATAAATTTAATTTTGAAGTATTTATTTTGTTTAATTACCATAAAAGCACACTTGAACTTTATATTTTTCTTTAATATTTGACTTAATTATTGTAATATATTTCTCAGAAATTTGTATATTATGCACCTACAATTATTTGTAGGATTTAAAATGCATCCCGACTTCAAAAAGTTTGAGAACCACTGACCTAGATACACAAAAACAATGGACAGGGCTTGCTTAAGGCAAAGATAAACCTTTCCCTAAAGAACTTACATACATAAGGTATGACTCACCATAAATTAGGAATTTACTATCAGATCACCCTGTAAGGTTACATTTTATTAGATTTATTATGCTGCTCCTTATTTTCTTATTCATCCACACATAGACAAAGAGTAGAGACTCAAACTAAGTTGCTAATTCAAATAAAAAAGAAATCTCACTTTTGAAAACTGTCCAAAAAAAAAAGAAAAGCTAAAACTTATAATCACAAAATAGTAACAAATGACAAATTATTACAACTTTTTACATTACATGATTAAATGACTGTATTCTAAATTTGTGACTATGTTATACAACTTTAAGATGACCTCAAGAACAAAAATTGAAATTCAGCTTCTTTTCTTCTTTACCTCATACTAATTTTTATGACATGGCATGTGAAGTATTTCATTTATTTATTGGGATATTTGGTTTTAAGTATCTGGTTTTACCCAACTGTTTTGTTAATATCTCCTTTCTAATCTGGCAGTGTAATGGTTAAAGATCAAGACAAATATATTAGTCTAAGAATAACTTGGAGCCTTTATAAAGAATTTTAGGATGGCTGGTGGAGGCTGAGATTGGGGACAAAAGTGTCTTTATTTTGCTCAGGCTAATCATCTACTCCAGATTTACTTGTAGTACATACAAGTGACAGACATCTCTTAATAGTTTCAGTAAAAAAGCTTTTGTCTCAGCACATGCTGGCAGCTGCTCTGTCAATGGAAGAATTTCTATTCAAACACTAGCATTCTATCAGGATACCCCAGGTTGAGGATTTGTCTCCAGAATGACAGAGTTGTTACTGACAGAGCACATCCAAGGAAATGTGCATCATGCAATGTCAGGGTTTGTTGATCTTGTTACTTAGAGTAAACCTGATGGGGAAAGTACTGTGGGCATCACTTTTGGGTTCAATATAGCCAATTTCCCATTAGTGAATAGAGACGAAAAAACATTTTATTTATTTCAATCCAAAAGAATTTCCTAAAAGTTACAGAAATGTTTAAAATTGCTCTTAAGAAAATGGAAATGCAGTGGTGCCTTGAGATACGAATTTTATTTATTCTGTAACCAGGCTTGTAAGTCAGTCAACTCGTATATCAAACTGGCAATACTGGACCCATGCGCCAACGCACCAACTAGCGGTAGCTTCCCGAATTACGACTCGTATCTCAGAATTTTGCTTGGATCTCGAACAAAAATGTGGACCGAGTCACAGCTTGTATCTTAAAAAATTTGTATGTTGGTCTGTTCATATCTCAAGGTACCACTGTATAAAATTTTCTTTAAATATTTCAAAATAGTATTATCCTTATTGTGCAACTCAAGTAGCTCTACCATTAGGTGGTACATAGATGTGTGTGTGTATTTTTTTCCTACCTTTTCCAAGTGAGAGGAGGGGAGATATAGGGACAGACTCTTGCATGTGCTCCAACCAGGGTCCACTTGGTGACCCCAGTCTGGGACCAATACTCTGCCCATCTGGGGCCATGCTCACAACCAAGCTATTTTTAGCTACTGAAGAGGAGGCTCTGTGGGGCCATATTTAGAGCCTCAGGCCAATACCCTTGAACCAATCAAGTCATGACTGCAAGAGGGGAAAAGAGAGAAAGTAGAAGAGAGGAGGGGTGGAGAAGCAGATGGTTGCTTCTACTTTGTGCCCTGACAGAACCAGAACATCCACATGCCAGGTGGATTCTCTACCACTGAGAATACCAGCAAGGGCTGGTACATAGATGTTTAAATGAACCTCTTGATAGAACTCAAGATACAAATTTTGGCGAAATGAGTCAAAGTAAGCCTTGAGGAAAGTAAATTTTACAAAATTTATTTGAACATTTGCTTAAAAATGAAATTATAATAAAATAATGAATTCTTGCAAAGTCTTTTGTAAAACATATTTTAACTGAAACTTTGAGGACTTATTTTCTCTTTTCCCAATTTTTGGGTGACAAGGACAGGTTACTGAGCAGTACATCTTTTCAAGTTATCTCATCCACTGAAAGAATCTTAATCAAAGCGACTGAATTCTGTGTGGCAAAGGGTGCTGTGAAAAAACACAGTCATGTAACTCTACAAATTGGACAGATCCAGAATTGAGGGTGACTCCATTATACTAAATCATAGTTTTAAAAATCTGGCATTGTTTCTAAATATCATGGCTCTGTGCCATTTGATGAAACAGTTATGATAGATGAGCAGTTCCCTGTCATGCTTATAAAGGAATGCTTGATAAGATTTTTATTAACACTGGCAGTGCTGAAACCTCTCTGATAAACATTCTAATAAGGATGCCTTCAATGCTAGCAAAAGTTCAGAGAAATGACAAGGAAGAACAAACAGATGAAAGAAGAAATAGTTTTGATCATAACAGCACAACACATTGCAGGTGTCTGACTTAGATAATCCTGTTCTCTGAAAGAGAATGCCATATATAGAATTAGACTCAGAGAAAGAGAAAGTCTAATTTTCAACTTGCCAATGGCAATGGCACCATAATATAATTATCATTAAAAAGCAACACCTTGATTTTGAGAAAATGTGTTATTAAATAAGAATCTGAATTGTGTATTATAATATTTAATGGTAGTTGAGAATCCCTTCACTGGAATTAGAAAGCCAAACACCAAATTTGCTATTAAAAGTTTCACTTGTTCAAGGAAAAACAAACAAGTCAATGCATGAGTCTGAAGAAATCATTGCAGTCTAGCCATATAAATTGTCTAAATTTCATCAACTTGTTCAGATGAAAACTTTAGACCTGGTTAGCTATCAATAAGAAAGACATTGGAATTGAGAGAATTACAAATGTGAAAATGACATACTCCCCCTTGTATTTGACTTGTTTTTTCATTGCAGAACTACTAATGTCACTTCTTATAGCACTTCAGCCTACTTTAATATCACCTACTATCTACTTATCCAATTTCTGCTAATTCTTCATGGTCTAGTTTAGAAATCATACACTTATAGAAGCCTCCTTTAACCCCCACAATCGCATCTCTGCCATCCCACCTAGCTTTATCTTTTTAAAATCACTTTTTACATTGTATTTAAATTGCTTATTGACTGGCTTTCCTCAATGAGGTCATGACCTCTTAGAGGACAGAATTATTGGCCTCTTTGAAAATTGTATCTTGAGCCTGACCAGGTGGTGGTGCAGTGGATAAAGCCTTGAAGTAGAATGTGGAGGACCCAGGTTCGAGACACCAAGGTTGCCAGCTTGAGCGCAGTCTCATCTGGTTTGAGCAAGGCTCGCCAGCTTGAGCTCAAGGTCTCTGGCTTGAGCAAGGGGTCACTCGGTCTGCTGTAGCCCCCCCCCCCCCGGTCAAAGCACATATGAGAAATCAATCAATGAACAATAAGGAGCTGCAATGAAGAATTGATGTTTCTCATTTCTCTCCCTTCCTGTCTGTCTGTCCCTATCTGTCCCTCTCTCTGACTCTCTCTGTCTCTACTACAAAATAAAAAAGAAAATTGTAGCTTGAGTTTATCACCTAACATAATATTTTTCAATGAATATTTTAATGAAGGTACAAAAAAATGTCTGCATGCATTATACAAATCAATCATAATTTGTAAAGTCATATTTGAAATGTGTTCTAAAATAACATGTCATTTTGTGTAATACAAAGTTTATTTGACTGTTAAAAATCTGATTATCATACATTTATTCACTGAATGTAAAAGTATGTATAAGAAGAACAATTAACTTGAGCTTTCTGGCATACTCAAACACATATGTTTGTATAGGTTTATATTTTCTGTGTCTCCCATAAATCCTAACAGATATATATCTGCAGTTAAAGGGTTTTAAGGAGACTTCTAAGAATATCTAAATTCTAAACTACATTGTAAGGAATTAGCAGAAATGGGCTAAGCAGATAGTAAGCAGTATTGAAGTAGGCAGAAATGGTATTGACAGGAACCAAAGTTTGTAACATACATTATAAATATCTTTTTTTTTATAGCAATATCTTGCAACATTAGTATTTATCATACTCAAAATACATGATATATTTACTATGTTGAACATAGACATCCAGAAGTTAATTATATTAAAATCAGCTCTATAACAATAAAAGTACATTGAATAATATTTTATTTTATCCTAAGACATAAACATAGAAATCTTAAAAGATACACATTTTAGGACTAAATTATTACTTTCTTTAATTCAAGCAATGCTTTTCACTCACCTTCAACCATAATTAAGAAAAAAATTGTCTTTTTTCTATGGAGAGAATTACTGTGTGAATATAAAAATATTTATATGACATTATTCCAGAGGGTACATTGAAGGTAAAATTCCTTTTTTTTTTTTTTTAGCAGAAGTTATGACCTCAGGTATAAAATTTTTAATATTTTGAAGAAAGTACATAAAGTATAAGTTTATGTTACAATAAATATTTGGTAAATATACATGATACTAAATGCATAAATCAGATTTCTGTGCTACATCATTTATTAATAAATGCATAATTTAGAGTGCTGTCAATTGTAAGAGAAAAACTATCACCTTTGGTGGTCAGTTTGTGTTTATTAGCTTCTTTTTTTGTTGAAATATTACTTTGAATTACTTTTAGAAAATATTTACTTTACTTTTGGAGAATATATCTCGTTGATGTAGTATATTTATTAAAGTATGTTCAGAATAAATATTAAACAGAAACCTTAATAAATTCTGTATTCAATATTGTTATATAACTAAAATATCAGTTTCACTAATTCATTTAAATTATATGTATATAAATAATCATACAATTTCAATTAAACAATTTCATATTTAATTATTCTCACCTTTAAGTTAAGAAGATAAGCTTATCAACTGAGGTTTTCAAAATATTTGAAATCTGATTCAACATTTTATGAACTTAGAAATACTTGACTATTAGGTTTGTAGCACAGTTACTATTTAAATTGAGGAATTTCTCTTTTTTGATGATATCTTTGTTAGTTAAATTTCTCAGCATTTGTACAAAGACTCCATTTAAAATTTAAATTAGAGGTAGTAGCCACAAAAATATTGAACAAGGCCACTATTTAAATTTGAAGAGTTTCTGCACTTTGCAATACATTAAAGAGTAATTTGTAATCAACGGTTTTTTCACCTAGAGTGATTCTCAGTCAAGAGATTGTTCACTAAAGACAGTCAGCTGGGTAAATGTCAGAAACTCAAAAAGTAAATTATAGTACAAACAGCATTGATATTTCTATGAAATGGAAGTAAAGCATATTTATTTTTAAAATATAGAATTTTATTTAAAACAAGTGAAAACTTTCCATTGTGACCTTTACAAGATTCCCAACAGTGACGAATTTGGTCATTACAAATAACCTTTCCAGAAAGAGCTTTACCATTTGGGACTTTCATTTGATAATGTCTGTGAATTAATTTTCTTTCTACGAACTAGCTCATGATATTAAATTTTTATGAGATATTTTATCCCTGATATTACAGTTTTAAACAAATCTTAGAAAGAAAAAATGACTGTCTTTTTAATTTGTTTGGGGAAAATAGTTCAGTCATTTTCTTGTTTCTTCCTTGTACAAAATGATATAGTATTTGTGTGAGCATTATGGGTAATTATGTCTCCCAACATTCTTCTTAATATTTAGTATAATTCTATTTAGATGATTCATTCTAAAACAGTTTCCAACTTAACAAATAGGTTAGGTTCTCTGGTACATTCTTAAATTATTTGTTTGGAATCTGGTACTCCTTTACACCATGTAAATAATCTGTGTACTGTGGTTCAATGTTGTTTCCCAAGTTATTCCACACTATTATTTTTTTAACTTTTGGAGATCCAAAAGGAACACATATATAGGCAAAAACAACAACAACTATATTTAGAATATATAAAATATGTGAAATTAGTTATAAAATTATAAAAATAAATAGAGTCGTCAAAAACTGTTACCACAAGCTCTAAGTATCTTGCATAATTTCTTTATTGCAATATGGTTGCCAAGTTCCAATCTGGAATTAAGGGCCATGTCCTGACTCCATACTCCAGAAGGAAATGTTCTTTCTCCTCAATCCAACATCTCCAAGACACTGAAAACCCAAAGGACCACAGTTGTGTTTCATGGACTGGGATTTCTCATAATATGACAGGGTTTCAGAAAGGCAGATGCTGAAAGTACATGGCAAGACATAAGGGATAGAAGTGTTCCAAAAGACCATGTCTCTTTCCCTGGTTTAAAATCCTTGCCAAATTGGTCCAACGTTTTTTTCACCTTTTCACTTCTTTCCTCCCAGAAAACCATCTCTTCCATCTTTTCCACTGTTAGTCACCTGCTGAATTGCAAACTCTGTGGACCACTGGGAAAACAAAATATTATACTTTATGCCAGATAATCTACACAATCCTTTTCTTAAATTTGATTTCTTGTGACAGGACAGTGAGAGAGAAAGAGAAAGGGACAGATAGAAACAGACAGACAGGAAGAGAGAGAGATGAGAAACATCAGTTCTTCTTTGCAGCACCTTATTTGTTCATTGAGTGCTCTCTCATATGTGCCTTGCCCGGGTGGGGGGAGCTACAACAAAGCAAGTGACCCCTTGCTCAAGCCAGAGACCTTGGGTTCAAGCCAGCGACCTTGGGTCATGTCCATGATCCCACAGTCCAGCCAGTGACCCTGTGCTCAAGCTGGTGAGCCCATGCTCAAGCTGGCGGCCCTGGCATTTTGACCCTGGGTCCTCTGCATCCCAGTCTGATGCTCTATCCACTGTGCCACTGCCTGGTCACAGCCCAATAAACTAATATACATATGGAGTGACATCATCAAGTTTTAAAAAATTCTTAAGAATCATTAATAGAAATTATAGCAGTAGGCACTAGAAAATAAAGAAAACTAAACTCAGACCTTTTTTTTCTCAGTTATATATCAATGACAATGAACTTCCTCAACCACTCTATCTAAAATCTTAGCTACAAATTCTACCCTCTTATTCAGTCCTATGTTTCTTTATAATATTTATTATTACTGATACTCTATTTGTTTATTTTATGCTTCTTCCACTAGAATGAAAGTTTCCTTGATATAAGTACATTGTTTTGTGTAAGTCTGTGGTATCCCTAGGTGCTAGAACAGTGACTATCATGTATATAAATATTTGTTGAATGAATGATTAAATGAATGAGTATTCATTTAATGAATATTATTTAAAGACTTAGTTGCTTTGAAAGATGATTCAACTTGATAATACATTCTTAAAATCATTTTACCTTACATGCTGCAAACAAGAATAAACTGTCTCTGAAAAGGAAAGTAGTTTTTAGATACTTGCTTAATAACTGTTTTGCCAATTGATTTATTGTTTGAACTTGTTTCTCCCAATCCAAGTCTCAAAGCAATTGTTTGGCTTGCCCCTTTCTCACTGGACTACTTCAAAGCCACAACTCAAATAGATGTCATGATAAACTGTTTAGTTGGTTATAATTAAGTTATAGCTGGTTTTGTTAGGTAATTCATGACATAAAATGAAAGTAAACAGGATTCAATTGAATAGGCAAAGACACTCATAGCAAACTGAATAACATAGACTTTAACTCACACGCAGTTAAGACGAGTGGCTGGCTATGTCTAGGTCTTCACTTTGGTAGGGCCCCGAAAAACTTTCTTGGAAAGATGGAGTGCTTCATGGCAGTTGCCAAGGTGTCTGGATGGGCAACGTAGAGTTTGCACTGGAGTCTCAGGAGACGGCCTTGATCTTTACCCCAACTACTTTTATCTGATTTGGCCACTCGTCACATCATAGGGGTTATATTATCACACTTCAAATATAAGTCACACATGGGCTTGATCAAACTGATAGATGGAGTTACCCGAAAAGGGAATAAATCCGTTACACCTTGGTAATTGGCCCTTAAATAGTAGGCTTTTACAAAAATATAGTTAATCACATTAATTTATACACGCAGTTGAAACATAGAGTTATCTCAAAAGGGCATAACTGGTTATACCTAACTCACTCTTAGTTTCTTTTATACATTTTTTTGTATTTTTCTGAAGTAGGAAGTGAAGAAGCAGAGAGACAGACTCCCACATGTGCCTGACCAGGACCCACCCAGGAAGCCCACTGGGGGTGGGGTGATACTCTGCCTATCTACGGTGTTGTTCCATTGCAACCGGAGCCATTCTAGTGTCTGAGGTGGTGGCCATGGAGCCATTCTCAGCACCCGGGCCAACTTTGCTCCAGTGGAGCCTTGGCTACAGGAGGGGAAGAGAGAGATAGAGAGAAAAGAGGGGGAGAAGGGCATTTCTCTTGTGTGCCTGGCCAGGAATCCAACCCAGGACTTCCACACACTAGGCCAACACTCTATCACTGAACCAAACAGCCAGGGCTTCTTTTTTACATTTTATATTATTTTGATCTTATGTTTACTATAATAATCGGCCAACTGTGTTCCCTGTTCTACAAATCAGTCACTACATGGTTCAAAGTCATGTATAGAAGGATAACCAAGTTGATGAGAGAAAATTATTTTAAAGCCCTCTATTCAGAAGCAACCAGGAACTAAAAACATGACTAGAAAGGAAAATTAGAATATGTTGAAAGTCTTTATAAACTACACTTTATTGCATGAAGAGATTATTTGCTCATATAATTTTGTTTGGATCCTGAAGAGCTGAGAGAAATCTTCACACACTTTACCCATGAGTGTGTCAAAAAGGACAATGGGAGTCATTAGGGGGGATAGTATAACTTATTAATTGTGCTAATGAAGACATTAAGTCATGTTTCCTGGTTCCTTTGTGTCAGAGACAGAGTACTGGTGCTTATAGGAAATGTGTCTCGTTATTTAAACTTAAAAATATAAAATGTTATTAATTTTGTAATGCTATTATTTAACAGAGACAATACAGAAATTAAGTTTTACCTTAATGAATACTGAATCAGTCTAATTCCACATAGGATTTCAGGTATACTAATAAAATGCATATACTGAAAAACAGTGGTAAAAGGTTAATAATAAATCAAAATCAGACAAATTGGGAAGCAGCGTATAAAGGTCAATAGTTAAATATAAGTATCAAATTTGTCTCAGTTTAGTCACAATACTTATCACCATTTATCAAACATCAAATAATGCCAATGTAAAATAAGAAAAGCTAACAAACGTGATGGAAACACCAGTTTTAATTTCACAAACTGATTTTTTTAGGCATCTAAAGTGTTTTAGGCACTACCAGTCGCATGAAAGATTCACAGACAACTAACCTACTAAATCCTGGCAAATTCTAAATCTGTGTTACAATTCATTTTTACTTTCTCCTTATTTAAATACTTTTAATTTTACATTTTAAAATCAGTACATAGAAATGTAATCACTTAATGTATTATTTTCCATTCTTTTAAAATTAATTTTAATGGGGTGACATTAATAAATCAGGGTACATATGTTCAAAGAAAACATCTCTAGGTTATCTTATCATGCAATTATGTTGCATACCCATCACCCAAAGTCAAATTGTCCTCTGTCACCTTCTATCTGGTTTTCTTTGTGCCCCTCCCCTCCCCCTCTCCCTCCCTTTCCTTCCTCCCCCCACCCTATAACCACCACACTCTTGTCACTTAATGTATTTAATATTATAATACTTGTTAGATATTTCAAATTCATATATACTATAATAGTTTTGCTTTTACTATGAATACTTACATCTTGAAATATAAATACAATATCATCTCAAATCAATATTCTTTTCAAAGCCATCAGTTATTTTGTGAGACTTTATGTCTAGAACTATATTCCAATTAAAAAATATTTTCATTGAAAATGACAGATTTATGTAATCTAAAAAATAGAAAATTGAAGAGAATATAATAGTATTGAAGACATACATGTTTTCAAAGTATATGACTAAAAACCAGTACAGCTGGGCTTATATTGAAGTTTAAAATAGTAGTTACTACTCAATGAGAATCCATTTTGTGGCAAGAGTAGATGCTTTAAATACTGTATCTTTAATATAATCTCAAAACAATTCTGGTGATTAGATATTATTTTTCTAATTTTATATAAGGTGAATTGAGGTGTGAAGAGGTTAAGATTTGCTGGAAATTAGGTACAAATAGAGTAAACGAGGTTTCAATTTTCAATTTTTCTTCAAGTCTTCAACTTCTCCCTTTTTCCACTAAAATGTTTACTCTTACTTCTTGATTGAACTAATTAAAATGAAACAACAACAAAGTTACTTAGAGTTACACCTTTAAAATCCTTCTTAATAATGCTGATCCCACTATTGAAATATAATCTTACCCTCTAAATGCTCCAGAACGTTTTAGCATTTTTGCCTTTTATTAAAATTAGTTGTGAAGCATTATTATTTGCTTTTCTTTTTTTATTTGGTTTTGTTCTTTTACTAAATTATATTCTGAAATACTGAAATCAAGTTTAGGAATTTGTTAGGCTAAAAAATTTAGAAAACTATATAATACTTTATCCCTTAGCCAATTCAGCATATCAAAAGGAAATTTACATATTAATTTATCACAGCAAAACTCAATACTAATTATATAATCTCAACCATTCTCTTTTCCAAGCCTGCCTGGATCACAAACATTCCCTAGCTCTCTTCTCTTTTAATGACATTATGTTATCACCCCAAAAAGGAAGGGACATTTTTACTTGATTTTGCTGGTAGACATGCAAATCCACTTGACCCTTCCCTTGTCCAAATATAGACCAACTTTAAGTGGTCAGCACAATTATGATTCTTTCACAAAGATGTCTACATCTTTTAAGAAGAGAGAGGGGGAGGACAGGGACAGACAGACAGGACGGGCAAAAGATGAGAAGTGTTAACTCATAGTTGCAGCACTTCAGTTGTTTGTTCAATTGCTTTCTTCATACATGCCTTGACCAGGGGGCTTCAGCTGAGCCAATGATCCTTTGCTAAAGCCAGCAAATTTGTGCTCAAGCCAGCAACCTTGGGCTTCAAGCCAGTGACCCTTGGGCTGAAATCACCGACCATGGGACTCTATCTATAATCCCACACTCAAGCCAGTGACCCCCTTGCTTAAGCTAGTGACCTCCCGGTTTCAAACCTGAGTCTTTAATGTCCCAGGTTGATGCTCTGTTCACTGCACCATTGTTTGGTCAGGCAAGATGTCTACATCTTAATCCTTGTGATTTAAAATTGTAGATTAAGTTAAGATTGGTAATTAGCTGCTGGCTTTTGGAAGTTCGTTTTATTCTCCAGATGACACCAATGTGATCACAAGAAGGAAACAGAGAGGTGACTATGAAAAGTGTCAGAGTGAATGTGCTAAATACTGGGTCAGCCATTCTTGGCTCTAAAGAGAAAAGGAAAAAATGAGGATACCTTGGTAATAACTATACTCAGAGTGGAAACATTTTTCCTAAATTGGCAGCCTAGCAAGGAATGAGAGAGATGGGAAAAGTGATAAAGAATGGCTTCAATGAGAGAATAGAAGACTTCACAAGAAACACTCTATAGCTTTACCTAGACTGGTGTTGTGTCTTCTATTTTCCCAAACTAAACCTTGATATTTGTATGCTCATATGTTCCCGTGGAGCCCAAGCAGCTTGGGGACACTTATTAGAAGCCTGAGTATATGGCTCATCTTAATGAGTCCTGGGCAGAGAGACATAGGAAGCAGCAAAGACAATAGGGCTCTAGAAAATCCTGGTTCTGCCCATTAAAATGTGGCCCAATGTCTAGTAAACTTGAATCAGTTATCCTCTTTTGAAAAAGAGTGAGTATATGGGTATAGATAGAGAGATCAGATAAGTAATTTCAACCATTAGTCTTCTTATCATGTATTGAGTTATATGAAAATCTCCTCCAAAAAAAGTGAATTTGGGGAGAAAAATATTTCTTGCTAGCACAGCATTAGTTAGTAACAATATAGCTCATCATTTTGAAAGTCATTTAATGTATGGGAGATGTCTTATTATAAACCTTCTAAATAGCAGTTTTTAAGTGATTTGCTGGTGATACTTATTTTATTATGACAGCTTTGCTTTAGAGCTATTCATAATAAGACTACTGAAAGGCCATTAATTTTGAAATGTTGACATAACATTTTACATAATTCCAGACAAAAATGTGACAGTTTATTGACTGTTACTGTACAGTCATGTACCACATAATGACGTTTCACCAATGATGGACTGTATATATAATGGTGGTTCCCTTAACATTATAATGGAGCTGAATTTTCAATAAGAAATAGAAGGCTATGTGGTTCAGGAGGATGTTTTTTCACTGATGGGAATAATAATTGTGGGACTTGGCAATAGATTACTTCTTACTCAGTGGACCTCAATTTTGAGTGCAGATGATATCCTCATCAATCAGCCACTGACATGTTTCATCACAGAGCAGCCTGTCCCCCCACACCACATATTCAGGAGGGATATAGCCCTTTCAGATCTAGCTTGATGGCACTCAAAAGACATTGCTATAAATTTTCCATTGAGGACCTAAGATCCTATACAAGGACACAGGTTCACAAGAGCTACCTTAACAGGTATTAAGTGCCATTATCACCTTAGTAAAAACTTTCTGAAGTAGTATGGAGCCAGCCTATCCCTGTACTTTGGATATATATTTAGGTTGTAATAATGTAAAACATGGAAAGTTTTATTTCCTCCATCAGTTCAAGGCGAGGGAGAGCCCTTTGTGTCAGATAGGTCAGTGGAACTAAGAACAAATTTCAAAAGTTAAAATATGAAGTCCTCTATAAAATTAATACTCAGAAATCAGAGGCATTTCTATATATAAACAATGAACTGTCAGCAAAAGAAATTAAGGAAACAATCCCCTTCACTATTGCAGCCAAAAAAATAAAGTACCTAGGAGTAAATTTAACCAAGGATGTTAAGGACTTGTACTCAGAAAATTATAAAACATTGATAAAAGAAATCAAGGAAGATACAAACAAGTGGAAGCATATACCGTGCTCATGGCTAGGAAGAATAAACATCATTAAAATGTCTATATTACCCAAAGCAATTTATAAATTCAATGCAATACCAATTAAAATACCAATGACATACTTCAAAGATATAGAACACATATTCCAAAAATGTATATGGAACCAAAAAAGAACACGAATAGCCTCAGCAATCTTAAAAAGAAAAAATAAAGCAGGAGGTATCACTCTTCCTGATATCAAGGTTTACTACAAGGCCATTATACTCAAGACAGCCTGGTACTGGCATAAGAACAGGCACATAGATCAATGGAACAGAACAGAGAACCCAGAAATAAACCCACAGCTTTATGGACAACTGATATTTGACAAAGGAGGAAAGAACATACAATGGAGTAAAGACAGCCTCTTTAACAAATGGTGTTGGGAAAATTGGACATCTACCTGCAAAAAAATGAAACTAGACCATCAACTTACACCATTCACAAAAACAAACTCAAAATGGATAAAAGACTTAAATGTAAGCCGTGAAACCATAAGCATCTTAGAAGAAAACATAGGCAGCAAGCTCTCCGACACCTGTAGCAGCAAAATATTTGCCGATTTATCTCCAACGGCAAATGAAATAAAAGGCAAGATAAACAAATGGGACTATATTAAACTAAAAAGTTTCACAGCTAAAGACAATAAGAACAGAATAAAAAGACAAACCACACAATGGGAGAACATATTCAACCGCATGTCTGATAAGGGGTTAATAACCAAAATTTATAAAGAACTTATAAAACTCAACACCAGGAAGACAAACAATCCAATCAAAAAATGGGCAAAAGAAACGAATAGAAATTTCTCCAAAGAGGACATACAGATGGCCAATAGGCATATGAAAAAATGCTCAACATCACTAATCATTAGAGAAATGCAAATTAAAACGACAATGAGATATCACCTCACACCAGTCAAAATGGCACTCATCAGCAAAACAACACAGAACAAGTGCTGGCGAGGATGTGGAGAAAAGGGATCCCTTCTGCACTGCTGGTGGGAATGTAGACTGGTGCAGCCACTGTGGAAAAAAGTATGGAGATTCCTCAAAACATTAAAAGTCAAACTGCCTTTTGACCCAGCTATCCCACTGATAGGAATATACCCTAAGAACACCATAGCACTGTTTGAAAAGAAGAAATGTGCCCCCATGTTTGTGGCAGCATTGTTCACAATAGCGAAGATCTGGAAACAGCCCAAGTGTCCGTCAGAAGACGAGTGGATTAAAAAGCTTTGGTACATATATACTATGGAATACTACTCAGCCATAAGAAATGATGACATCGGATCATTTACAACAAAATGGATGGACCTTGATAACATGATATGGAGTGAAATAAGTAAATCACAAAAAAAAACTGAGAACAGCATAATTTCATACATATGGGTGGGACATGAAAGTGAGACTATGAGACATGGACAAGAGAGTGGTGATTATTGGGTGGGGGGAGGGAGAGGAGGATGAGATAGGGAGGAGGGGAGGGGCACAGGGAAAACCAGATGGAAGGTGACAGAGGACAATTTGACTTTTGGTGACGGGTATGCAACACAATTCAATGATGGTATAATCTGGAGATGTTTTCATTGTACATATGTACCCTGATTTATTGAGGTCACCACATTAAAATTAATAATAATAAAAAATAGAAAAAAAAATATGAAGTCCTCAGTTCTATACTCTATGTTAAAAAATCTTTTCTAAAAAAAAAAAAACAAATACCACAAAGTTTCTTAATATCACTACTGTTCCCACATGCAATAACTAAAATGACATTGCTGAGACAATTCCACATGCTTCTTTATCTCTCCATCTTTAATTTTTATTCCTTCTGATCCTCAGGCCCCTTTTCCTCACTCTTGACAGTCAGTATTATGGTGATCTATGCCTTTCCCAGTCAGTTTCTCTTCAATATTTCCAATTAATCCAACACACATTCTCATTTATGGAGCAGCGTTAATACCTTAGATGTTCTATTTCTGACACTGTTAGAAAGAAGCAGCTTGTGGGACAGTGTTTATAAAGGCTACAGCATTCTACAGAAATGTCCTAGGTCTTCACATTCACTCATTACTCATTCGCTGACTTACCCAGAGCAACTTCCAGTCTGCAAGCTCCATTCATAATAACTGCCCTATACAAGTGTAGCATTTTTTAATCTTTAAAAAATTATTTTCCATTGATTGGAGTAAAGACAGTCTCTAACAAATGGTGTTGGGAACAATGGACAGCTACTAGCAAAATAATGAAACTGGATCCCCAACTTACACCATTCACAAAAATAAACTCAAAATAGATAAAAGACTTAAATGTAAGTCATGAAACCATAAACATCTTGGAAGAAAACATAAGCAGTAAACTCTCTGATATCTCTTGTAGCAATATTTTTTTAAATTTATCTCCACGGGCAAGTAAAATAAAGGAAAGGTTGAACAAATGGGATTATATAAAATTAAAAAGCTTTTGCACAGCAAAAGACACCATTAACAAAATAAAAAGACAACCTGCACAATGGGAGAATATATTCACCAATACATTTGATAAGGTGTTAATAACCAAAATTAATAAAAAACTTCTAAAAGTCAACACCAGGAAGGTAAACAATCCAATCAAAAAGTGAGCAAAAGAAATGAATAGACACTTCTCCAAAGAGGACATCCAGATAGCCAATAGGCATATGAAAAAATGTTTAACATCATTAATCATTAGAGAAATGAAAATTAAAACCACAATGAGATACCACCTCACACCAGTCAGAATGGCGCTCATTAGCAAAGCAATAATAACAAGTACTGGAGAGGGCGTGGAGAAAAGGGAACCCTCCTGCATGGCTGGTGGGAATGCAGACTGGTGCACCCACTGTGGAAAGCAGTATGGAGATTCCTCAAAAAATTAAAATTGTAACTGCCTTTTGACCTAGCTATCCCATGAATATATCCTATGAATACTAAATCACTGTTTTAAAAGAAGAAGTGTACCCTCATGTTTACTACAGCATTGTTTACAATAGCTAAGATCTGGAAACAGCCCAAGTGTCCTTCAGTGGATGAATAAATTAAAAAGCTGTGGTACATATACACAGTGGAATACTACGTGGCCATGATGAAGTAGGAAATCTTACTCTTTGTGACAACATGGATGGACCTGGAAATTATCATGCTAAGTGAAATAAGCCAGGAAGAGAAAGAAAAATATCATATGACCTCACTCGTTTGAGGAATCCAGTAAACAATGTCAACTGAGGAACAGAAGAGAGGCAGAGGCAGGATCACAGGGACCAGAGGGAAAGTGGTCAGAAGGAAAGGGGAGGAGAAGATGTAATCAGAGAAGGGAAAGAGATTACTGAAATTATATATACATAAAACAGCATTATAGAGAACAGGACAGCAAATCCTGGAGGGAAGAGGGAAAGCATTAGGGGGTAAAGGCAAAGGGGGGGGGGCGAAGGGAACATGGGGTGGGGGAAAATATGTTCAATAGAACACTTGAATCTATGTAAACACAATAAATTAAAATCATAAATAAAAAAATTTCCCCCATTGATTTGAGAGAGAGAGAGAGAAAGAGAGAAAAGGAGAGATAGCTAACAAGATAGAGAGAAAGAAAGGAAGAAAGAGCATGAGGGAGAGAAGGATCAACTTGTTGTTCCATTTAGCTGTACACTCATTGGTTGCTTCTTATATGTTCCCTACAATTCCCGCAAGAATCAAACCTGTGACCTCAGCCTGCTGGGATGACACTTTATCCACTGAGCAAGTAGGTAAGGGCTTTTTATCTTTTAAGTCACATTTTTACTATAACTTTTCTGTGTTTATACATAAAAATACATATCAGTATGTTATATAGTATTCAATATAGTAACACAATATAGGTTTGGAGAGTTGAAGCAATAGGCTATATGATAAAATCTAGGTATACAGAGGTCTATACCATCTAGCTTTGTATAAATACACTCTAACAGCAAAATAATAAAATGGCTTAAGGACACATTTCTCTGAACATATCCCCATCATTAAGCAACATATCACTGTGTAAAAATATTTTTTTAAATAGTTTTTTATTAAATTGATAAAAATAATCTCAGGCAAATATAAAGATCATAAGTCTTAAGTAAATCAATACTGGGTCAATTTGTTTCTTACCTTTATTCAACTCTACTGACAATAATAAATTACAACAATATTAACCTCCATATTTCCAACAATAAAAACTCAAACCTATAAATGATCTAATTTTTAACATAGGTAAGATTTTATGGTAACATGACCACTCTTCTGCACACAAATTCCAACCCAGATGTTTTAATAGATGCTGATTTCTTGTTATAAAATATAGAAGTAATCATAGCTCTTTTGTTTTGATTATAGAAGGGAGATAAAAAAGAAGTGTAATATTGATGAAAATATAGAAGAACTTAATTCTTTTATTTCTCCCAAATAAAAGTAAGTTTGCTTCTTCCTAACTGAAAATAATCCCTTGCTGATAAAAATTTACACCAAATAGATGAATATAGAAAAAATGCTTATAATACCACCTTAAAAATAACTATTGCTAATTTATTTTGCATATGTTCTTCCAAATGTATTTTCTAGCATGCATGGTTTTTATGAAAATAAAATATAATGTACCTATTTGCTTTGAATATATTCTTCCCACAATAGAATATACTGTGGTTCTATTACAATGACAATGATTATACACTTATTTCTACTTTATAAATTGCTTTAATCTTTTAGTTGACATTCAAACTATAAAAATATATATGTCAAATAATGTGATCATATTTTGAAGTGTGAATATTCTATATTTTAAAAACATTTTTATAAATAAAATTGTTGTAAACACCCATGCACATAAATATTTGCAAACTTCTTTGGGGAGAAAATGTAGGTGAAGAAAATTATTACCAAAAATGTATTCATATCTTATTGTTTCTCATATATATTGTTAAATTTCTCTACAGACAATTTATATAAATTTTATTTCCACTATTATTTTAGAAAGTGATTATTAAAAAACTGTTTTAAAGAATATTCTTAGTTTCTTCACTATTCAGGAAATAATGGAAAGTAAATATTTTCTACAATATAACTGGAACTACAATTAAATATTTTTTAACATTAAGTCTCTTAATATTTTGAGAATAAAAGTAAAATGATCTCATATATATTATTGGTTGTTAATGAGGCTAAATACCTTCATATTTTTAACATTTTTAAAAGTTTTATGCTTGTGTTATTTGCCTATTTTTAAAAGTTTTTAAATATTTAATTATTTAGTAGTTCTTTTATATTAGGAACACTCAGTTTATATTATGATTTTTTTGCATTTTCTCAATTTGTGACATTTTTGTTAAACCATCATTCTGCATCCGAAATATAGAAACCTATAATTATTCTTCATTATTTCTCTCACTGTTGAGATTATATGTTAAAGCTTGACATATTTTACTGTGGGTAAATGTCATCAAACAACTAAAGATTTTAATTTTCTTTACAAACTATATGATTTTAAAGAGAAATGATTAAGTATAATAAGTGTTATAGGCAATCTGTATTTAACAAGCTTATAAATATCTTCTTTAAAAATTAAAAGAAACAAAAATGATAATAGAGCCTGACCAGGCGGTGGCGCAGTGGATAGAGCGTCGGACTGGGATGTGGAAGAACCAGGTTCGAGATGCTGAGCTCACCAGCTTGAGCACGGGCACATCTAGCTTGAGCAAAAGCTAGCCAGCTTGGACCCAAGGTCACTAGCTCCAGCAAGGGGTTGCTTGGTCTGCTGAAGGCCCGTGGTCAAGGCACATGTGAGAAAGCAATCAATGAACAACTATGGTGTCACAAGGGCAACGAGAAACTGATGATTGATGCTTCTCACCTCTCTCCGTTCCTGTCTGTCTGTCCCTATCTATCCTTCTCTCTGACTCTCTCTCTGTCCCTGTAAAAAAATAAATAAATAAATAAAAAATAATAATAGCAACTTTCATTAAATTACTGATTTATTATTATTATTTCATTAATTAGTAATTAAGCTTCTTCAATACTTATTATCTACATTCCCTAAAGTTCAGTGTTTGTTCTTACCATTGGCTCCCAGTGACCTTCTAGATAAAGAAAGTTTGGGGGCCTCTTATCTGTTCTTATGTCACTTAACCACTTTTTCATGTAAGACTATTTTATAATTTTTTCCCTTGATAATATCTCCACCTTTATGTTTGTTCTTTATTTATCTCTGTGCAATGACTTCTCTTTGTCCTCACACAATTGAATCATAACATTATCCCTCTGTTCATCTCTCTTGGCACATTGCTGTATGGGTAAAACTACCACCTCTGTGCAGTTGATTTTTGGATCTATAGCTTTGATCTATATTTTGAAAGCTCTTTGGAGGCCTATCCAATAAATGTTGCATAAAATTAATGAGTGGATGAATTAAAAGGGTAAATAGTATATAACTTGGCATTAGAAAGTCTTTGATTTAAGCAGGCTATAGCATTACTAGTTCAACAACTATGTACTTATTAGGCATTTACGATAAGGAAGCAAAGTACTAAGGTTAAGATTACAGAGGTAAATTATTAATGTATGAATCTGAGGAAAATCACTTTCATGCATAGTTTACTAAATTGTAAAACAAGGTGTATAATGCATCTTTACATTCAGGTGTTTTTGAACCTTAAATAAACTAAACATATTAAAACAATTTGTCTAATTAAATATATTTTTAGGAGAAACAAAAGATAAAAAATGACAGCTTTTCCAAATAATTTGAGATAAAGAATAAAGAGAAAATTGTAATAAAATATTGAAAGCAGAAAGTTGTTTAAAAAAACCTATCTGTAGGAAGGAGCAAGATGGCGACGGAGTAGGCGGACGTACCAACTTCCAACTCCCAGAACCAAAGTGGATTACAACTCAATTTTAAGAACCATCACCTGGATAAACCAACTTTCAACAAAACTAAGTGGACTCTTCAACCAAGGAACACAGAAGAAGCCACATTGAGACTGGTAGGAATAGCGAAAACGCGAAGAGGGCTGCCCAGCTCCCCGGAGCAAACGGCAGCCCGGAGAGACCCGTGTGGCGGGAGGAGAGTTTGGCGAAGAGGGAGGGGCCTGGGTCCCAGGAACCAAGCCCCAGCCTGCAGTCCCAGAGCCTAGAAAGGCGTTTGGACAGTTTTGAGCTGTGAAACAAGTGAGGGAGCTCCCAGGCCTACGGTGTGGAGTATTAGGTCCCTTCCTACTCTGCTGAGGGCTGCTTAAGGTTTTGGGGCGGCAGGACGCTGAAAGGCGGTTCTGTCGGCGTGGGCAGAGGCCAAGCCGGTGGGAGATCGGTCTAGCCCAGAGGGTCAGAGGGGACCGCGAAAGCGGTCCAGAAGCTGCGGGCCCGCCTTTAATCCCACTTACGGGGACAAAGCGGGAGGCCAGGAACGGGCAGGCTCTGCGCAAGCCGGCCCTGACCGCGGGGACCGGGCTAGGACCAGGGATGGGCAGGGGCTGTGGCTGAGCTGACGCTACCTGTCCCTCACTCCCCCACCCCAACCCCCCCGGGCAGGAGAAACCGCGGTTGGCCAGTATACGTGCGCGAGCGGGCTCCGAGCGCGGGAACGGGGTGGACCCCGAGACAAGTGGAGGCTCGCAGCTGAGCCCACGCTACTATCCGCGCCCGGCCAGAGAAACCCCGGATAGCATTCATACGTGCACGATCGGGCTCCGAACGCGGGGGCGGGGTAGAGTCCGGGATGAGCGGAAGTACGCAGCTCGGCGGAAGCCAGCAAACACGCCCGCTCCAATAAAGATTGGTTTCCGACCCTGCACAGTAGGGCCTTGGCCTCGAGGGCGGGGCTAAAGCTCCGGATGGGCAAAAGCTTACAGCTGAGAGCACGTCAAAAGCCCCGCCTAACCCGTGGAACTGTAGCGAGCAGGCTCCGACTGGTGGTTCTGGGCGGAAGTCCGGAAATAGGCTGGGTCCACAGCTGAGCAAAGGTGCTCACCTCTACCCTTGGTGCTAATCTTGTAGCTTCAGTGACAGCCCCTACCACGGAGGAGAGGCAGAAATCATAGCAAAAGCCACAGTGGGCCGGCGCTGACAACGCTCATACCCAACCACCCTAGGCACCAGCAGAGGAGGTGGGGGGCCTGCAGATAGACCACACCTAGAGAACACAAAGGCAACACCTACTGGACTCCAGTGGCCACAACTCGCTTATACACAGAAAAAATGGGCTGGCAGAGGAATGCAAACCAAATGAATCAAAAGAAATCCCCAGAGAAGGACCTGAATGAACCAGATATAACCAAATTACCAGAAGCAGAATTTAGAATAATGATAGTTAGGATGTTCAAAGAAATTAGAGCAACAATGGATAGTCATTATGAACACCTAAATAAAGAGATAACAAGTATAAAAAATGAAATTGAAATAATAAAAAAGAATCAGACAGAAATGACAAATACAGTATCAGAACTGAAGACCACAATGGAAGGAATTAAAAGCAGGATGGATGACGCTGAGGATCGAATAAGCGAGTTAGAGGACACAATAAACAAAGGCACAGAAGCAGAAAAGAAAAAGGAAAAGAGACTTAAAAAATGTGAGGAAACTCTAAGGGAGCTTTGTGACAACATGAAGAGAAACAACATTCACATCATAGGGGTGCCTGAAGAAGAGGAGAGAGGACAGGAAATGGAAACTTTGTTCAATCAAATCATAGCAGAAAACTTTCCTAAATTAAGGCTGGGAAACACTCCACACATTCAAGAAGCACACAGAACTCCATTAAGGAGAAACCCAAAAAAATCTACACCAAGACACATCATAGTTAAAATACCAAAGCTAATGGATAAAGAAAAAATTTTAAAAGCTGCTAGAGAAAAAAAGACTATCACCTACAAAGGAGCCCCCATAAGGATGACATCGGACTTCTCAACAGAAACACTTGAGGCCAGAAGGGAATGGCAAGAAATAATCAAAGTAATGCAGAACAAGAACCTACAACCAAGACTACTTTATCCAGCAAGGCTAACGTTTAAAATTGAAGGAGAAATAAAGAGCTTCCCAGAAAAAGAAAGCCTGAAGGAATTCATAAAAACCAAACCAATTCTGCAAGAGATACTAAGGGGCCTCTTGTGAACAGTTTAAAGGGAGGAATGAATAGAGCAAAAGAAGAATACAGCTTTAAAGAATAAAATGGCAATAAACAACTACATATCAATAATAACCTTAAATGTAAATGGAGTAAATGATCCAATCAAAAGACATAGGGTAGCTGCATGGATAAAGAAACAGGACCCATACATATGCTGTCTACAAGAGACACACCTTAAAACAAAAGATGCTCATAGACTGAAGGTAAAAGGATGGAAAAAAATATTTCATGCAAATGGAAATGAAAAAAAAGCAGGGGTAGCAATACTTATATCAGACAAAATGGACTTTAAAACAAAGGCTGTAGTAAGAGATAAAGGAGGACACTACATAATCATAAAGGGAACAATTCAACAGGAAGATATAACTATTGTAAATATCTATGCACCAAATATAGGAGCCCCGACATACATAAAGCAGACTTTGATGGATATAAAGGGCGAGATAAACAGCAATACTATCTTAGTAGGGGATTTCAATACCCCTCTAACAACACTGGATAGATCCTCAAGAAAGAAAATTAATATAGAAACAGCAGACTTAAAGGATACACTAGATCAACTTGATTTAATAGATATCTTCAGAACTTTTCACCCTAAAGCAGTAGAATATACATTCTTCTCAAGCGCTCATGGTATGTTTTCTAGGATAGACCACATGTTAGGACACAAAAATGGTCTCAATAAATTTAAGAAGATTGAAATCATATCAAGCATTTTCTCTGATCACAATGCCATGAAACTAGAAATTAACCACAAAAGAAAAAATGAAAAATACTCAAACACTTGGAAACTAAATAGCATGTTATTAAATAATGAATGGATTAACAATGAGATCAAAGAAGAAATAAAAAAGTTTCTAGAAACAAATGATAATGAGCATACATCAACTCAAAATTTATGGGACACAGCAAAAGCAGTTCTGAGAGGGAAGTTTATTGCACTACAGGCATATCATAAGAAGCTAGAAAAAACTCAAATAAGCAACCTGACCCTACATCTAAAAGAACTAGAAAAACAACAACAAATAAAACCCAAGACAAGTAGAAGGAAGGAAATAATAAAGGTCAGAGCAGAAATAAATGACATAGAGGCTAAGGAAACAATACAGAGGATCAATGAAACAAGAAGCTGGTTCTTTGAAAAGGTAAACAAGATTGATGAACCTTTAACTAGACTCACCAAGAAAAAAAGAGAGAGGACTCAAATAAATAAAATTAGAAAGGACAGTGGAGAAATAACAACTGACACAACAGAAATACCAAGCATTGTAAGAAAATACTATGAAGAACTATATGCCAAAAAATTAGACAATCTTGGTGAAATGGACAAATTTCTTGAATCATATAACCTTCCAAAAATCAATCTGGAAGAATCAGAACACCTAAACAGACCAATTACAGCAAATGAGATCGAAACAGTTATCAAAAAACTCCCAAAAATGAAAAGTCCTGGGCCTGATGGCTTCACAAGTGAATTCTATAAAAAATTCAAAGAAGAACTAACTCCTATTCTCCTCAAGCTATTTCAAAAAATTCAAGAGGAAGGAAGACTTCCAAACTCCTTTTATGAGGCGAGCATAATTCTGATCCCAAAACCGGGCAAAGACAACACAAAGAAAGAAAATTATAGGCCTATATCCCTGATGAATTTAGACGCTAAAATTCTCAACAAAATATTAGCCAACCGGATCCAGCAATATATGAAAAAAATCATACACCACGATGAAGTGGGATTTATTCTGGAGAGGCAAGGCTGGTTCAATATTCGCAAATCAATCAATGTGATTCACCACATAAACAAAAGGAAGGACAAAAATCACATGATAATTTCAATAGATGCAGAAAAGGCATTTGATAAAATCCAGCACCCATTCATGCTCAAAACTCTCAGTAAAGTGGGAATACAGGGATCATTCTTTAACATGATAAAGGCCATCTACGATAAACCGACAGCAAACATCATACTAAATGGACAAAGATTAAAAGCAATCCCCTTAAGATCAGGAACCAGGCAGGGTTGCCCACTTTCACCACTCTTATTCAACATAGTTCTGGAAGTCCTAGCTACAGCAATCAGACAAGAAGAAGAAATAAAAGGCATACAAATTGAAAAAGAAGAAGTAAAACTGTCATTATTTGCAGATGATATGATATTGTATATTGAAAGCCCTAAAGTCTCAGTCAAAAAACTACTGGACCTGATAAATGATTTCAGCAAGGTGGCAGGATATAAAATTAATACTCAGAAATCAGAGGAATTTCTATACACCAACAATGAAATATCAGCAAAAGAAATTAAGGAAACAATCCCCTTCACTATTGCAGCCAAAAAAATAAAGTACCTAGGAGTAAATTTAAGCAAGGAGGTTAAGGACTTGTACTCGGAAAATTATAGAACATTGATAAAAGAAATCAAGGAAGATACAAACAAGTGGAAGCACATACCGTGCTCATGGCTAGGAAGAATAAACATCATTAAAATGTCTATATTACCCAAAGCAATTTATAAATTCAATGCAATACCAATTAAAATACCAATGACATACTTCAAAGATATAGAACACATATTCCAGAAATTTATATGGAACCAAAAAAGAACACGAATAGCCTCAGCAATCTTAAAAAGAAAAAATAAAGCAGGAGGTATCACTCTTCCTGATATCAAGGTTTACTACAAGGCCATTATACTCAAGACAGCCTGGTACTGGCATAAGAACAGGCACATAGATCAATGGAACAGAACAGAGAACCCAGAAATAAACCCACAGCTTTATGGACAACTGATATTTGACAAAGGAGGAAAGAACATACAATGGAGTAAGACAGCCTCTTTAACAAATGGTGTTGGGAAAATTGGACATCTACCTGCAAAAAAATGAAACTAGACCATCAACTTACACCATTCACAAAAACAAACTCAAAATGGATAAAAGACTTAAATGTAAGCCGTGAAACCATAAGCATCTTAGAAGAAAACATAGGCAGCAAGCTCTCCGACATCTGTAGCAGCGGTATATTTGCCGATTTATCTTCATGGGCAACTGAAATAAAAGGCAAGATAAACAAATGGGACTATATCAAACTAAAAAGTTTTTGCACAGCTAAAGACAATAGGAACAGAATAAAAAGACAAACCACACAATGGGAGAACATATTCGGCAGCACATCTGATAAGGGGTTAATAACTAAAATTTATAAAGAACTTATAAAACGCAACACCAGGAAGACAAACAACCCAATCAAAAAATGGGCAAAAGAAATGAATAGAAATTTCTCCAAAGAGGACATACAGATGGCCAATAGGCATATGAAAAAATGCTCAACATCACTAATCATTAGAGAAATGCAAATTAAAACGACAATGAGATATCACCTCACACCAGTCAGAATGGCACTTATCAGCAAAACAACACAGAATAAGTGCTGGCGAGGATGTGGAGAAAAGGGAACCCTTCTGCACTGCTGGTGGGAATGCAGACTGGTGCAGCCACTGTGGAAAACAGTTTGGAGATTCCTCAGAAAATTAAAAATCGAACTGCCTTTTGACCCAGCTATACCACTTTTAGGAATATACCCTAAGAACACCATAGCACTGTTCGAAAAGAAGAAATGCGCCCCCATGTTCGTGGCAGCATTGTTCACAATAGCGAAGATCTGGAACCAGCCCAAGTGTCCATCAGAAGACGAGTGGATTAAAAAGCTATGGTACATATATACTATGGAATACTACTCAGCCATAAGAAACGATGACATCGGATCATTTATAACAAAATGGATGTACCTTGATAAATTATACGGAGTGAAATAAGTAAATCAGAAAAAAAGAAAAACTGAGAACAGCACGATTACATACATAGGTGGGACATGAAAGTGAGGGTATGAGACATGGACAAGAGAGTGGTGGTTATGGGATGGGGGGAGGGAGGGAAGAGTGGGATAGGGAGGAGGGGAGGGACGCAGGGAAAACCAGATTGAAGGTGACAGAGGACAATTTGACTTTTGGTGATGGGTATGCAACACAATTGAATGATAAGATAACCTGGAGATGTTTTCATTGTACATATGTACCCTGATTTATTGATGTCACCCCATTAGAATTAATAATAATAAAATATATATTAAAAAAAAACCTATCTGTAAAATAATTAGAATGAAATTCACACCAAAATAAGCTGTATTATCTTATGTTAATGCAATGCTCTAAGATAAAATATGGAATCTATATAATATAAAGATGTTATATGAATTTAGGTAAAATAAGATTCTATATTCTATTTTGAGAATGCTCTTATATGGAAAAGCATATATTACCTGGTAGAATCCTCATAATAAAAAAAGAGTTGACCAGCCTTGCCAGTAGTACACAGTAGATAGAGCAAGACCCAGAAAGCTGAGGTCCCTGATTAAAAAACCTGAGTTTACTGGCTTGAGCATGGACTTGCCAGCTGGAGAGCACAATCATCAACATGATTCCAACGTTACTGACTTGAAGCTCAAAGTCGCTGGCCTCAGCCCAAGGTCTCTGGTTTGAACAAGGAGTCACTGACTAGGCTTGAACCCCCTGGTCAAGGCACATAAGCGAAGCAATCAATGAACAACTAAAGTGAAGCAAGTATGAGTTGATGCTTCTTATCTCTTTCTTCTCTCACTCTCTCCTTCTTCCCTCTCTATCTCTAATCACTAAAACAATAAATAAATAAAAGAGGTCATCAGGGAGTCTTAAGAGTAAAGTTCCCTATTACATAAATTATAACTGATTTACCGCAACTCATTTAGGACCTGTCAGTCAATTCAGAACCTGTCAGTATGCACGTCTATACATTTCCTCTACAAGTACAGAGAGGAGCAACTGCTTTACTACTAACTTCATTGTAGGGGTAACCATGCATCTCCCTTGAATTTCACATAGATGAAGGATGAATTAGGTCAGAGAAATTTTATGAGTCTCACATATTTGTTTCATACTCAGACTAGGAAGTGACAAAAAGCAGTCAGAGTCCTCAGCCCTTTGTATTACTCACCTATAGACTTGCATCATGACTTTTGGAAAGACTTTTTCCCATTTCTCCATATATGAACTAAGAGTGATTATCTTGCAAACTTATGTTTCTGCAATGAGGTAGAGAGGACCAAAGACTGTTAGCAATTAGAATTATGTGGTTACTTTTCTTCGTTGAATTTTGAAATTGATATGGTGCTATCACCATTAAAAATGTACTTCCTTAAAAAAACTATTTTTCTGCCTGACCAGGCAGTGGCGCAGTGGATAGAGCGTCGGACTGGGATGCGGAGAACCCAGGTTCGAGACCCCAAGGTCACCAGCTTGAGTGCGGGCTCATCTGGCTTGAGCAAAAAGCTCACCAGCTTGGACCCAAGGTCGCTGGCTGGAGCAAGTGGTTACTTAGTCTGCTGAAGGCCCATGGTCAAGGCACATGTTAGAAAGCAATCAATGAACAACTGAGGTGTCACAACGAAAAACTGATAATTGATGCTTCTCATCTCTCTTCGTTCCTGTCTGTCTATCCCTCTCTCTGACTCTCTCTCTGTCCCTGCAAATAAAACAACAACACAATAACAAAAAGGAATTTAAAAAAACAAATGATTTTTCTGATTACAAAATGAATAAATATTAATAGTGAAAATATGAAAACTTGAAAACATTTTGAAAAAATAACTAAATAAACTCACCAATGAACCGTACTACAAAACAAAGTCTGAAAAATGTTACTTTCCTTTTAATTTTTTTCTACTTAAATAATATAATCCAAACATTTTATCATATTTCATAAACTATTTAGAATATTAATAATTGAGATACATTCAAGGATGCCCATCCTTGAATGTATCTCAATTTCTTAATTCAAACCATAGAAATTGCTCTTTGTATGTTCAAAAAATTGAATATTAGAATTTTATATCATTAAATTTAATATATAACCAGTTTTAATAGTTATTGAAGTTTCTAATGTTTTAATATTACATATGATCTTTTTAATGTTATTGGAAAAACTAATAAAAGCCTAGAGAACAATAAGAAGTAACTATGTAAATAAAGTTTTTCCAAAGGATGCCATTAAGTATTTTTATTCTATGGGCATTTGTATTACTCCTGAAATATTAGATTCCAAAATAAAATTTAATGCTATATTTTTAGCATAATGAGATCTATAATAATATATAATCATATAACAAACTAAAATTGACATGTATGAAATTTACTTTCCTTAAATGTGTGTAATTTATGTCTCTTTTGTACAATTTGTTGTTTTCAAATGTTCTAAAATGAAGATACATTTTGTTTATACTTGGACAAATGGCTATAAAAACATTTCTGTTTCCTAAGAATTTTAACTTGAAATAAAATTATATTTTAAGCTTATGTTTGGTTTTGCAGATGCTGTCACACACACACACTCACACACACACACACACACACACACACACACAACTATATTGGAAAAGAAAAGACAATTAACCTTTATTAATTCCTTATGTTGTGATAGCTAATTTTTTCCACTTGTTTATCAAGTGGTTTAATATTCTCTCATGATCATATGCTAATTAATAGGGTATAGGGGTACCATATTTGAAAAAAATAAAAGACAGAACAGAATGTCAAATTTGAGTTTCAGATAAATATTAAGTACTTTAAAAAGGTGTTAACCATGTTGCATGCAGTATTGGGCATATAATTTTGCTAAGAGTATTATTTTTTTTATCTGAAATTCAAATATAACTGGGATTCTTTTATTTTAGATAAAAACTCAAATGGGAGCAAGTTTAGTAGTTTACACAGATTTTTTCATGTTGAAATGTGAACCTAGGTTAGTTAGATCTTCTAATTTTTTCAAAGAGTTGGGGGATATTCACATTTCAACATGATTTCTCATAATTTTTATGTGTTCCCAAATAATATAAACATTTTAAATTACAGTGTAAAGTAAGTGGACCATGTGTGGCCTGTGGAACATGTGTGAAGGTTTGCTGAGAGATGATATAATAGGTCAGTGCTTCTCACACACCAATGCATATAAGAGTTATCTGAGAATTTTATTAGTATGTAAATTCGAATTCATCAAATCTGACAAGGAGCCTGGGATTCTGCATTGCTACAAACTTCCAAGTGAGGCCAGGAGTTGCCTTCTGCTGACCACATTTTGAGTATCAAGGAACAATGACAGAAAAGAAAAGGAAGGAAAAGGAAAGACTAAATAAAGAATATAGAAAATTAGAGTACAAATTCAACCTAGTGAGAGAGGACACAGAAAGATTTGGAAGAGTCTCATCCATCTATTATAGTTCTTGAAATCAAAAAACAATTATCTAGATTAAAGAATAAATCAAGAAAATGAAAGTAACTGATATCTGATTAATTTATTATATAAAGCATTTTAATAAAGGTATCTTAATTATTTAAAAGATACTAAATATTAGAAAAAATTCAGCAACTTAGCTAACAAGGCAAATAATGAAGTGTTAGCTACACGTATACAGATGCAAGTACACGCACACATGTATAACCCGAAAGGATATTAATGCACAGAAAGGTAAATTTTCACATGTCCCACCACCTTCTGAGTCTGTTGCTCCTTGGGAAATACAGTAAAAGTAAATGTGTAGAGATAAATATTTAGGTAGAGTTTTAATTGCTTCTGTTGATTGACAGCTCAATTATGAAAGTACGATAAACCACTGCATTTGTCAGAGACTACTGCTGGTCACTGGAAAAGACAAAAATGAGAGCAGGATACTGAAAGAAAGCAGTGATATGGAAAATGTAGAGACTTAAAGCAATATCTTGTGCAACCATCTAGGGGAGGGTGGAAATTAGAGCATCTGTTCATCCTGCATTTTGAGAAAGGAGGAGAAAGGATATTAAGAGAAGTGAGGTGAGATGGGGAAAAATGAGAGGGAAGAAGCTTAAAACACTACACATCACTGAGGTTTTACATTGTAGGACATTGTATAATGTATGCTATTTCCTATAATTTAGTGTGCTTTTCCTGCCCAGCCCCCGACAGGTGTTCAGTAGCTTACTGGGATTGTTGAGAAGTCAACACAGGAAACAAAGTACATAGCTGTTGGAACCTTGATCAAATCAATGAAATAATTATAGCCATTCAGTTAAAACTCCTGCTGATTCCAAATAGATATTTTGAGGCAGATTAGCCCATCTGACTATGATTACAGTTACATAATTTTTTTCTAGGCTTAAAATTATCCTGTTTAAGAGATTTAAAATAGTTTTTTTTTATTAAAAGAAACATTTTAATTTATATAAACAGTTTGGTAGAAATTTGCCTTAAAAAGTATCAGTTTGAAACAAAGATTGATTTATATGGGTGATTCCTACTGAATTTGTAGCAATCTATATTAACACCCATCACCATTCTAAGAAAAGCAAAACATCTCAGGAAAATTGCTGGTATGGAGGAAAAAGAGTAATTAGGCAAGTATTACCCTTATCTAGGATTGTCCGGTCCAAGTTATCTCATCTACACCCCTTATTTCTTTGTGGATTATGCATTATTGACTTTTTAAAATCTGATAAACTATTATACTCTAAGAGTATATATTATTATACTCTAAGTTTTAGAATAGAGTATAACAATTTGCCAAAGCCAATGGTTCTCAAAGTGTGGTTCAGCATAACAGTATAATATCACCTGGGGAACTTGTTTGACATGCAAATTATCAGGCCCTATCTTAGACTACACTGAAATAGTTGGTATCAAGAAATGTTTATATATTGCCTGACCAGGCGGTGACGCAGTTGATAGAGCATCAGACTGGGATGCAGAGGACCCAGGTTTGAGACCCCGAGGTCACCAGCTTGAGCACAGGCCCATCTGGCTTGAGCAAAAGCTCGCCAGCTTAGACCCAAGGTCGCTGGCTCCAGCAAGAGGTGGCTCTGTCTGCTGAAGGCCCGTGGTCAAGGCACGTGTGAGAAAGCAATCAATGAACAACTATGGTGTCGCAATGGCAAGAAAAACTGATGATTGATGCTTCTCATCTCTCTCCATTCCTGTCTGTCTGTCCCTATCTCTGACTCTCTCTCTGTCCTTGAAAAAAAAATGTCTATTAAACCCTCCAGGGCAATCTCATGCTTGCTAAAGTTTTAGAACAAAGGGCAGGGCTCAAGAATGATTGGTTTACTTTTTTAAGATGTTCTTTCTTACATATGTTTGTGAAAACTTTGACCTTTGATAAATCCTAGATTGATGTGACTCTTACCATTAATATGACCCAGGTGACTAATTTAGGCAAACTACTTATGATTAAGGCACAATTTTGAATACTGCAACTTTGAATAGCGTTCCTAAATACTAATCCCCTCTCCTCCATGCTCACAAATATGGCTTGCAGAAACCAATTTGTATTGTATAAAATTCTAACTTTTTTTAAAAAGTAGAACTTGCCCTGGCCAGTTAGCTCCATTTGTTTAAGCATTGTCCTGATATACAAAAGTTGTGGGTTCGATCCCCAGTCAGGTCACATAGAGAAATTGATCAATGTTTCTGTCTCTCTGTCTTTCTCCTTCTTTCTCTCTATTGTATTTTTTTTTAATTATAAAAAGTATAAATGGTTTAGAGTTTATCACTATTTTTTGCAGAATTTGTTTAAAAAATTTAATGCAGAAATGTATATCTGCATTATATATGTGCTATTAATTCATGGAACTATGGTTACAAACTCTGTGTGCTATTATAAATCTGTACCCTCGAATTATGTTCAGAACAATCAGATAATAAGTGAGTTCATTCAGGCAGAATTCTGCAATGTCTTGATTGCTTATAGTTAAGGAATGGAGTAGTTTATTTACAGTTGCCATAAGGAGAATTAGCTCACAAACTGGAGCTTGCAGTCAGCATGGCTCTTAATAAGCAATTCACACTCACTGCAAGAGTGTATCACTCATCGTTGGTAACTAGAATGTAGCTGGTAAAGTACTGTATTTGTGATCATGTCTATAAAAGGAAAGAGAAGATCCTATGAATAAAATCACATAATCAGAATAAGTGACCAGAAAAATAAAACTAGATTCTCCTTAGGCAGGTCTTATAGTTAGAGCCCCTCATAATAGAGAAAATTTTGAAGAGGTTTAAGTCCTAGGAATATTACATGTGTTTTTACCCTTGTTTGACTACGCTACTGCTAGGCAACCAAGTCAACAATATTGTTTTGCTCCTAGTTTTTTTAAACAAATCTTTCTATGTGTTTAAACATAGCTTCAGTGTGTGTCGTATCAGAGGTGATTAAAATGCTTTTGGGAAGTTCTAATTGCTTACAATCCCTTTAAAAAAGGCATTTGCTTTGATAAAAACACATTTAATATTTATTTAAAATCACACAGTTAATTAAATGTGGTGCATGACCTGATTTAGAATTTTAGTATTTACTTATTTGTTGTAAAACTTACAAAGATTTATAGTAGCCACATTTGTGGCATATATTACATTTCTGCTATACCTGCTAATATTATAAAATGCTGGTGTAGATAATAGAAATGTATTCAATAAGGGTACTTGAAAAAATATTTTTTAATTGGGGTAAAATTTTTAAATTTCTATTATTTTTTCAAACAATTTGGTTTCATTTAGAAATTAGTTGACTGTGACCATGAGCTTTGTTTTGCTTGTCGATATCTACAGTTTTGACACTGCTATATGATGTTACACTTTTGCTTGTTTTATTTAGTGAAATTGGATGGTACAGACCTGTTACTTAATTAAAGTTATCACAGAAATATGAAATATTATGCCTGTTAAATTATTGTCAATGATTACTTAACAAATAGAAATAATAAAGCAAGAATTAGATTATGGTTATTGATATAATTAAATGTTATAAATTAATCAAAGTGATTAATCAATTGCACCAGTCTTCCAGACATGAAGCATTTCATGAAATTAGTATCTCAGTCTGACCTGTGGTGGTGCAGTGGATAAAGCGTTGACCTGGAAAGCTTAGGTCACCAGTTCAAAACCCTGTGCTTGCCTGGTCAAGGCACATATGGGAGTTGATGCATCTTACTCCTCTCCTCCCTCATTCTCTCTCTCTCTCTCTCTCTCTCTCTCTCTCTCTCCTCTAAAATGAATAAATAAAAATATTAGGAGAAATAAATTAGCATTTCAAATATTCTCATACTTGTTAGATTTAGAAAGTTTGCTTAAATTTTTAGCCATAAAGTTGAAAGTGTTAAAAAAACCAAATTGTGTAGGAAACGTTCCATAAATAGATTTCAGAGCAAAACCCTTAGAATGTTGATTATCTAGCCTCCAGGAATTATGGAAGGACTTAAAATACCCAATTATTTAAGTTTGGGATTGCCATCACTCTTGGTGTAGCAAATTGTGGTTATGATGATTGACATGAATAAGATGCATTATCAGGATTTCAGGGTGGAAGGTGAAAGTGGTGAGGAAATGGTAAAGATATTAGTCATAAAACACTAACTTAAATTCATCCTTACTTTATAGTCAGACTCAGATAAATATGTTAGTAGATAAGAAACAATATAGCAACCTTTCATATAATTAATATATGAAATTGATACCAAAGATAAAATGAATCCACAGTTTCTAATTTTTATCCTTTTCTAAGTCTGAGAATTTTAATTCTGGAGCTTATATAACTTTGAAAAATAAAATGCCTTTGGTAAAAAAAAAAAAGAAATAATTATTTTTCCTCTTCTTTATGTATTGTAATTTTTCCCATTTTTGAGTTAGTTTCTCTAAAGCTGGGATCACTTACCTTCAGCAAGTAGGCTCAGCCCTGCCCCATTGTACCTGTCTTGAGTTGTATTTGAATCATTTGAGGATCTATGCCACCATTATAAAAACATATCACAGTTCCTTCACTGTGATTTGATCATCAATGGGTATGCCATCCTGATAACAGTTTCTGCCTTTTTCCTGCCTCTCAATTCTTCTGCCCCTTTTAGGACCTTTCTATTCCTGTCATGATTTCTGTGCCTGTCATTATCTGTGTGATCTGTCTTAGTGTCTGCTTATCATTTTATGATTGAAATAATATTCTTTATCTTTTCATGCTCCCTTTTTTTCCCAACTCTCACCTATCTTTAATTTTAAAACCTAAACTAGAGGCCAGGTCCTTGTCATCTGCCAAGAGAACCTTAATGCAAGTAGCTTTGGACTCTGGTGCTGATTCATATGATATTCTCAAAAACTGTGAGTTGCTTTACTACCAGGGTACTCCTCAGTGCAGATTACTCAACTGGGTCATAGCTTCAAGTGTGTGACAGTGTAGTATTCAGGCAAATGAGAAAAAACAGTGCTTGAAAGCATGAAAAAAGGAGAAACCCCAGATATATAAGAAGTGGCAGTTGCGTGCACTATACAGAGTTTCATATGAGGGCATATTAAGCACCTGCTATGTTATTAAGAAACATTATTGTTAGTATCATCCACCATGTAACTACATAGACTAAATTTAAAACTTGGAGACATTATACAATGTACAGTTTTTATTTTTGAGTATGCTGTATTCTAGCTATGGAGGCAGAGCAAAGATGAGAAACATAATGTAAGGATGCTTGGTTAGTGGATAGTTTTAATAATAAAAATCTAATTGCCTGTAGTTTCAAAAAGATGCACCAATGTTTTGGCAATTGATGTAATATGGCTGTGTGCGTGGTGAATGGGGTAACATGTTCGCAATATAATCAGACATGTAGGTATTTTAATTTTTGCAGCTGGTAGTATTCCATGTTCACTGCGTTTGTTGCAGAACAGAGAGAGTTTGGCATTTATATTTCTAGTCCCTGTACTACATGAATATAAAACAAACAAACAGAAAAGACTGGACTCATATCATCACTGAATAGTAGGCACATATCTGATAAACAAGCAGTCAAAAAGTCAAAACACCCAAGGCTGATACTAACTTTTTAGTGTGGAATAACTTAAGCATTTTAAATATTTTGTAATTCATGCAAAGCTTATCAGCCTAAACTATAGGAAGCAAACATTGCATAAATCTTCTCATTCTGAGACCTTAGAAACTAAACACTTCTAAAACAACAACACAGTTTTCTAAATACAGATAATACTGTATATGTTGCTCAAAAGACATGACGGTTGAACAATATAGCAAGATCTGTAGAAGCAAAGTGAAAACCATCAATAAATATCAACAATACCTCTCTTTAACCAGATGCATCAATTAATAAGCATTCTGTAAAAGAACCATTTTATTTTCAAACATGGAGTGGTACCCATATCTCAATGTCTGTTACAATGAAAAGCAATATCAGAGAATACAGACCCCCAAAGCTCAGTGTGATAAATTTATCAGGGTGAAAAGTTTAGCCCTTGTTTCAATAAGAGAAGCCTCAGATCACTTGAAAGAAAAGCAGTGGAAAGAGAAAATCACCTGGGAACACCATTAACATAATTGAGCACTTAAATGCATAAGAAACAAATTGAGACCACTTAAGTAAATAAGGGGAATGCTATGTAAAGACAGCATCAAGATGCTACAATTGATCCTTAACTGCTACCATCTCTGGAATTAAATAAGGCCTACACTCTAAGGACTAGTTCTTTAAAATTGAGCTAATTAGTTATGCACACCTGAGCTTCTACAGTGACAGCTTGAGTTTGAACCCAAGCACAATTCCTGGCAGATATGTCATCTTGAGCAAGGTTCTTCTTCAAGACTCAGTCTCCTTATCTATAAATAGGACAAAATAACATTGCTTTACAGAGTACTATGATCTTTAAATGAGATAATTGAATAAAGTATTTACCATAGTGTATGGCCTGTAATAAACTAGATGCATTTGATTATTACATTATAATAGTGTTTTTTTATTATTAGCTATGAAGAGACATGTAAGCTTAAGTAAGTGCAAAAGAGTGGTTTAGTAGTTAACAGAATTTTTTTTTATTAAAAATAATCAACTCAAAAATAAATGTTAAATCAAAACTATTTGGATCTTCATTGAAATTGCTTTTTTAATGGAATATTGAAAGGGAATTGATTTTGGGGGATTATAAATTTTGGAACATTATAACCAAGAAGGGAAAGTTAAGAAGGTGAAGTTTTACAAATTATCTGATTTATGAACTAAAACTGACTACTTCAAAACATAGTATCAGTCTTGGTTAATCTAACACAATAATTTGGACACTGATTTTTTTTAGGTGAGAGGAGGGGAGATAGTGAGGCAGACTCCCATATGTACGTTGACTAGGATACTTCTGGCAACCCCATTGGGGGCTGATGCTTGAGTACTGAGCTATTTTTAGCACCTGAAGCTGATGCTGGGACAAACCGAGCAATCCTCAGCAACTGGGGCTAAAGCTGGAACAAATTGAGTCACTAGCTCTAGGATGGAAAGAGAGAGAGAAGGGGGAAAGAAGGGGAAGAAGGAAAAGAGAAGAGGCTGGTTGCTCCTCCTGTGGCCCTGATCAGAAATTGAACCTGGGGCATCCATACACCAGGCCAAGGCTCCATCCACTGAGCCAGCAATCAGGACCTGGACACTAATCATTGAACTGAATGTTGCACCAACGGTCTCCAAGGTGCTATGATCTAGCTAGCTAATTATAGATTATTGCACATGCTATTTTGTACAGTATTATATTATTTAATTATTTGGGTAAGTTTTAAGTGCAATATATATATAATCAAGTCATAAATTTTAAGTTTATAGGCTGGTAATATTTTAAAAAGTGAACACAGCAGGGTAATCAGTGCCTAGATTATCATAAGCGCTGCAGGAGCCTCTCCTGAGCCTGTCTCCACTCATTACGCACCCCCAAATGTACTCACTATTCTTACTTCTATCATTATAGGTTAGTTTCAACTGATTCTGAGCTTTTTACACATGAAATGAGGTGGTTTGTGATTATATATATGGTGAGAGACAGACAGACAGACAGACAGGAAGGGAGAGAGATGAGAAACATCAACTTGTGGCAATTTAGTTGTTCATTGATTGCTTTCTTATACGTGCCTATATGGGGGGGACTCCTTCTGAGCCAGTGACCCCTTGCTCAAGCCAGTAACCTTGGGCTTAAACCAGCAAACTTGGGTTTCAAGCCAGTGACCTTTGGGGTCAAGCCAGCAACTATGGAGTCATGGCTATGATCCCATGCTCAAGCTGATGACTCCGCATCAAGCTGGTGAGCCAAATGAATTTGCTCTCAAGTCGGTGACCTTGGGCTTCCAAACCCAGGTCCTCAGCATCCATTGTTGACACTCTATCCACTGCACCATTACTTGCTCAGGCTGTGGTTTATGATATTTTGTGTTTGAGGTTTATTTGCTCTTCACAACTCTATAATATTTATGTATATCATTGCTTGAAATATTGTCTTTTATATAATACATATATTTAGCTTTTCACTATGGATTGTGGTTATGTTTAATTTGTAGATGTTGTGAATTGTGCTTAATGAGCATTTTTGTACATGTCTATGCTGCATAAGAATTGATTGGACATAGAATATAAAAACATTTATTTATAGAAAATACTGCCAACACTTTTACAAACTGGTACCAATTTAGAATACCATCAGAAGTATATGGGAGCAATGTTGATCCAGTTAAGTCCCTAAAATTAGTACTGTGAGTTCCTTTAAGTTACACCATTCTGGTGGATATGTAGCAGTGTCTCATTGTAATTGTAATGTGCATTTTCCTGATAATTTATAACATTAAGCATTTTTATTTGCTCATTGAACATTTGGAAATTCTCTTTTAAAAAGGTTTTTCAAGTTTTTTGCTCATCTTTAAGAAGCTTCTTGTTTTCGAATTACTTTATAGAATTTATTGAGTAAGAGTTCTGTGGGTTTATGTGTGAGAAATATTTTCTTCTAGGGGATTTCATTTTTGAATCTCTTAAAATTTCTTTTAATAAAAAGAAGTTTTCATGTGTGATAATATCAAATCTGTTTATCTTTTACTTTATGATCAGCGATTCTTTTTGTGTCCTGTTTAAAAACTCTGTACCAATCTCAAAGTCATGAAGGTATTGCCCTTCTATAGGCATCTCTAAAGTGTAATTCTATTGTCTTTTTCTTTAATTCTAGAATATAGTTCTAAATAATATTCTAGTCTATTGTTTCTAGTAAGGTAAAAAGTTTGTTTTTTTTTCACGTAAATGAGATTTTTAAAGACATATTGAAGTCATGTAAAGTCTGAGGGAAATTTCCCTGCTCCTCTTTCTTTGAGGATGCTTGTGCAAATATCTTAAAATCCTAATGATTTGATATTTAAATGTGGCAGCAACTCTATTTAACAGTCCCAGTTATTAATATTATCAATATATTTAACCTGTGCTTTAGTCTGTCTGTTTCAAAATGACTTATTTCCTGCTGTATGGTACCCTTTCACAGAAATAGTAAGTGCACACTGGCCTTATGAATATTTTGTGTTAGGCTTCTCTAATGCATTTGGTCAACAAATATGCATTCATTTAATAAATAAGTATCCAGCATTTTCTCAGTGTTAGGTTTTATAAATATAATGGAGTTTAATATAGATTTGTTTATATAATATATAATATAGACCAATGTGTTTCATCCACTGGTCCACCAGAAATTTTCTTCCCTGTCCGTGAAAGAGTTAACCCTCTAAAGTTGTAGCAAGATTATAGGGTCTGGTTTGTAATCTTCATACAACAACAGAGTGGTAACTAGTTTGCAGATTAATACAATATTTCTATTGAACAGTGGTTGAAAACTACTGATATAGACAATGTACACTTACTATAAAATTTAAATTCAGTGATAAATTATCACTATAATAAACAGATTTTCTAATCTTTACAATGGACAGATGCAGGCCATTATTTGTTTCTGAGGTCACAACCATATCTATTCTTCTGGAAAATAGTCTGAAACCACCCTATTAAAGCACACTTAAAATAAATTTCACATTGTTAAGGTTGAAAGAATACAAAACAATGAATTTGATACATTATATCTGTTTTATAAAATATTTTCTCTGCTGTAATTTATATATATATATGTTTGAATCCATACTTTGTGAAAATGCCATATTGTGTTAAAATTCCAAAATTCTTTAAGCAAAAAAATCATTAAGGAATAAAGAATACATCCAAGAATAGAGGAATTTGAGATTATTATTAATTGTTATACAAGTATGGCAAAATATGAAATTTTAGATTCTCATTTGTAAAATGCACAATACCCAGTGATATTGCATTGTATTAAATGTGGGTATAAGGGGATTAACAAAAACTACTTAAATACAAAATAGAATATAAAGCAGAAAGGGATAAAAAAATGAGGTAATTCTTTAGTATTAATAAGCATGCTGAAACAAAATAATCGTATAGATAAATAGTAGCTTAATTATATTATAGCCAATAATGCAATGTTAGCGTAACCTAATAAAGCACCCTGGAGAAATTCTGGGTTTATTATACATCCGTTGGTCATGAAGCAAAAAGCATGCTATTAACATAAACTATGGGGCCACCATCAAATTAGAATATGAACTGCCTTACAAAATGAAGGCAAAAAGAATGAAGTTTGATGAGTTTGTGAGAATAATTGTATACCAGCATAGAAAAAATATACTAAATAAAACTAATTCTGAACTTGATCTAGAATAATACAACTTAAATCAAGATTCTGCAGACTAAAATGAGGAGATAATGGAGAAAATTTAAAGATATGTTTAGAAAATCAGTGAAATTATTCTTGCATAAAATCAGTCCGTTGAGATTATTTTGAGTGGGACACAGTAAAGAATAGCTTAATCTTTTTTAGAAAATTAAAATTTTAGGAAAAATATATTCTAAGTCTTCAACTCACTGTTAACCTCTAATAAAGATTCATAAAAAGCTTAGCCTTTCCCTTTTTCAATTTTTATATCCAGTTCATAATTGAGCCCTGAGCAGATGATCTTTGTGATATCTATATTTTAATTATTACAAGTTAAATTTATTTTATTTTACTTATGTTTGAATTAAATGCAAAAAAAAACCCCTAAATAATGCCCTTGTCTCTTCTATATACACTATATAACATTGTTGGACAAAACTTATTATTATAACAATTTCTCTTACAAAATGCCACAATTTCTACTTACTTCAAATATAATCATTCATTTTTTATTTTCTGGTTTCTGTCTCCAAACATACATCAGCTATTTGCTGATATATACTTCTTACTAATAGTTTGACACTTTTTTCTCTTTCATTCATGGAAAGGATAAATTGAGTTATGGATTAATCTGGTGCTTCTAGGTGATGCTGGAAATGATAGGCATCTAGTCATTTTTTTTTTAATGTGGTTAGAATTCTAACAAACCTATCCTTGCAATAAAATTTTAAAATATATTTTTATAAAATTGACACTGCAGATAATCCTTAACTTATAATTTTTGTTTCATATATTACATTTTCATAAATATTAGCTACCAGTGTCTTGCATTATTAATTCCAATGTAATTTTTATTATTTTAGAGGTATCTGATTTGCCTTTCTATTTCATTTCCTATTTTCCTCTTGTTTTTAAACATGTATAAGCTTCAGTTATTGTCTATTCATTTAATCCATTAGTATGTATTAAATATTCAAAATGAACCAGAAACTACACTAGACCCCAAGAATTTACTAATGAACACCATAGATGTACTCTCTACAACTCATGGAGCAATTACATTTCAAGAGAAAAGTTTAAACATATTGTAAGTTTTCTATTTCTTCTTTAAGATATTACAAATTTAGTAGCTTAAAATATTCACATAGCAATGACTTGGAAGCAGCCCATCAGTAGATGAGTGGGTAAAGGAAATACTATGTAGCTATTAAAAAGAATAAAATCTTACCTTTTGTGACAGCATAAATGGACCCGAAAAGTATTAAGGTAAATAAGCCAGTCAGAGAAAGACAAGTACACTTATATGTGGAGTGTAATGAACAAAATAAACTAACAAGCAAAATAGGAACTGACTCAGATATGGAAAACAGACTTGTCAGTGGGGATAAGAGTTGGGGGGGTAGTGCCTGAGCAGGTGGGGACGCAGTGGATAGAGCATTGGACTGGGATGCGGAAGACCCAGGTTCGAGACCCTGAGCTCACCTGCTTGAGCGCGGGCCCATCTGGCTTGAGCAAAAAGCTCGTCAGCTTGAACCCAAGGTCGCTGGCTCCAACAAGGCGGTGCTCAGTCTGCTGAAGGCCCATGGTCAAGGCACATGTGAGAAAGCAATCAATGAACAACTGAGGTGTTGCGACAGCAACGAAAAACTAATGATTGATGCTTCTCACCTCTATCCGTTCCTGTCTGTCTGCCCCTATCTATCCCTCTCTCTGACTCTCTGTCCCTGTAAAAAAAAAAAAAAAGAGTTGAGGGGCAGGTGAAAAATGTAAAGGATTAAGCTAAAAACAGCCTTATAGACACAGAAAATAGTGTGGAGATTATTTCAGAAAGAGACTTGATTTAGTGTGTTTAACACATGCACAATATACAAATGATGTACAATTGAACTTTACACTTGAAACCTATATAATTTTATTAACCAATGTCACCTCAATAAATTCAATAATAAAATTGTAAAATTACTCATATGTACTTTTAAAAAAATTATTTAGAAGTTAAATTCAATGGGGTGACATTGGTCAATAAGAATGCATAGGTTTCAGGTAAACATCACAATAGCATTTGAACTATTGATTGTGTGGTGTGCCCATGACCCAAATATATTCTTAAAGATACTTTCTTTATTTTATTGACTGCTATTAGAGAGACAGAGAGAGGACGGGGGTTAGAGAGAGAGAGAGAGAGAGAGACTCATTTGTTATTCTACTTGTCATTCATCAGTTGCTTCCTGTATGTGCACTAACTGGGGATCAAACCCACAACCTTGGATTTGCAGGACAATGCTTTAACTGACTGAGCTAACTGGCCCGGGCAAAAACACTCATATATACTGTCTCACAATTTTGTGACTGAGCATAACCTGACTGAATAGAATGCTCCTTTGAGGGCCTCTAAAAGCCAAAATCATATTATCAGCATATTGAGTTTTTATCTGAGAGGTCTGATTAAGATTTCATTTTCAACATCATTCAGATTGTTGACAAAGGTCAGTTTCTTGGAGTAGTATGACTAAGTCCCAACATTACTGTCACTTTATCTTTAAGCCAATAACACACTGAATCCTCCCTGTGCTCCAAATCTCTAACTTCTACTATCAGTCAGAGAAAGATTTCTGTCTTAAAGGGTACATGTGAACATAGTAGGTGCACCCATATAATACAGGTCATTCTTTCTAATTTAAGTTCAGCTGATTAATAACCAACTTACATCTGCAAAGTCCTTTTGCCATATAACATAACATATTCATGTTATGGGAGTTTCACCAAGAAGCAAAGATTACTGAAGACATACTCTAACTAAAAAGAACATATGGACTAGAAAATATGTATAAGTATTTCTATGGTATCTTTGTTGGCAAAAATAGAAAACTGAAAACAGTCTAAATACTTATATTAATATAACTGTCAAACTACTATACTGTATACCTTAAACTAATACAAAATAATATTAAATGTAAAGTGTAATTAAAAAAAATTTAATTTTAAAAGAAGAAAGAAAATGCACAAGTGAATCGTGGCAAGTTTACACAATAAAATACTATCAAAAATTCAAATTAATGAATTATAACTACAAACTATAGTATGAATACCTTTCAATAGGACATGGAAGAATAGAGGATAAGGGGGATGTGGAAATAAATGGTGAGTGACAGAAACTTGACTTTAGGAAGTAAACACAATACAATATACTGATAGAACCTATATAATTTTATTAACCAATAAAATAAATAAATTAGTAAATAAAACATTAAGTTAAATTAAAATTAAACCAAATTAAAACAAACTAAATATAGACATCAAAAAATAATAAACATTATTAAAGATAATAGTTGTCTCTAGAGGGAATTTTAAGGAACAACTGAGTAGGAATTCATAAACAGATTTAAGGTAATAGAAAATAATATATATATATTTTATTTTATTTAGACATTTTTAACGGGGTGACATTGATCAATTAGAGTATATAGATTCAAAGAAATCTTCAGATCATTTTGACATTAGATTATGTTGTACACCCATCACCCAAAGTCAAATTGTCTTCCGTTACCTTCTATTTGGTTTTCTTTTGTACCCCACCCATTCCCCTACTCCATCCTTCTACTCGCCTCCCCTCCCCCTGGTAACCACCACACTCTTGTACATGTCCATGAGTCTCAATTTTGTGTACTACTTTGTGTGAAATTATAGTTCTTAGTTTTATTCTGACTTACTTATTTTACTCAGTATAATGTTATCAAGGTCCATCCATGTTGTTGTAAATGATCCTATGCCATCATTTCTTATGGCTGAATAGTATTCCATAGTATATATGTACCACATCTTCTTTATCTAATCATCTATTGAAGGGCTTTTTTGGTTGTTTTCATGTCTTGGCCACTGTGAACAATGCTGCAGTGAACATGGGGCTGCATGTGTCTTTACATACCAGTGTTTTTGTGTTTTGGGGGTATATACTCAGTAGAGGGATTGCTGGGTCATATGGTAGTTCTATATTTAATATTTTGAAGAACCACCATACTTTCTTCCAAAATGGTTGTAATACTTTACATTCCCACCAACAGTGAGTGAGGGTTCCTTTCTCTCCACAGCCTCTCCAACACTTATTATTTTTTTGATAATAGCTAATCTGACAGGTGTGAGGTGTTATCTCATTGTAGTTTTGATTTGCATTTCTCTAATAGCTAGTGAAGATGAGCATCTTTTCATATATCTATTGGCCATTTGTATTTTTTCCTGGGAGAAGTGTCTGTTCATGTCCTCTTCCCATTTTTTTAATGGATTGTTTTTTTGTTTTTTTGTTGAGTTATGTCAGTTCTTTGTATATTTTGAATATTAAGCCCTTATCTGTGCTATTGTTTGAAAATATCATCTTCCATTTAGTTGGCTATCTGTTTGTTTTGTTGTCAGTTTCTTATGCTGTGCAACGGCTTCTTAGTCTGATGTGGTCCCATTCATTTTTCTTTGCCCTCACTTCCCTTGCCTTTGGAGTCAAATTCATAAAGTGCTCTTTATGGCCAAGGTGCATAAGTTTAATACCTATGTTTTCTTCTATGTAATTTATTGTTTCAGGTCTTTGATCCATTTTGAATTAATTTTGGTACAAAGGGATAAACTGTAGTAGAGTTTCATTCTTTTGCATGTGGTTCTCCAGTTTTCCCAGCACCATTTGTTGAAGAGGCTTTCTTTTTTCCATTGTGTGTTTTTGGCCCCTTTATCAAAGATGATTTGTCCATATATATGTGGTTTTATTTCTTGGCTCTCTATTCTGTTCCATTGGTCTGAGTGTCTATTTTTCTGCCATGCTGTTTTGATTATCATGGCTCTATAATATAATTTGAAGTCAGGTATTGTAATCCCCCCAGCTTTGTCTTTTTCCTTATGATTACTTTGGCTTTTCGAGGTTTTTTATAGTTCCATATAAACCTGATGATTTTTTGTTCCATTTCTTTAAAAATGACATTGGAGCCTGACCTGCGGTGGCACAGTGGGTAAAAGCAGTGACCTGGAACACTGAGGTCATCGGTTCAAAACCCCGGGCTTCCCTGATCAGGGCACATATGGGAGTTGATGCTTACTGCTCCTCCTTCTCTTCTCTCTCTGTCTCCTCTCTCTAAAATGAATAAATAATAAAAAAAAAGGTTAAAAAAAAATGACATTGGAATTTTGATGGGAATTGCATTAAATTTGTATATCGCTTTGGGTAATATGGTCTTTTTTACTATATTTATTCTTTTTATCCAAGAACAAGTATTATTTTTCATTTCATTGTATCTTTTTTGATTTCCTTTAAAAATGCTTTGTAATTTTCATTATATAGATTCTTTACATTCTTTGTTATATTTATTCCTAGGTATTTTATTTTTTTTGTTGCAATCATGAAGGGAATTAATTTTTTGAGTTTGTTTTCTGACATTTCATTGATGGCATATAGAAAGGCAATAGAATTCTGTATATTAATTTTGTATCCTGCGACCTTACTATATTGGTTTCTTGTTTCTAATAGTCTTTCTGTGGAATCTTTGGGGTTTTTGATGTACAGAATCATATCATCTACAAAAAGTGAAACCATTACTTCTTCTTTTCCAACATGATGTTAAGTTGTTTACTTGGGCTCTTTTTGTTTGTTCATATAAGCCTATAGTAATATTAATTTCCTCTTATTACTGGTTTTGCTACATCCCAGAGATTCTGATATGTCGTATTGTCATTTTTGTTTGTCTGTATGTATCTTTTGATCTCTGCGCTTATTTCTTCTTTGACCCACTCATTTTTTAAAAGTATGTTGTTTAGTTTCCACATTTTTTGTGGGTTTGTTTACCTCTTTTTTGTAGTTAAATTCTATTTTCAAGGCTTTATGGTCAGAGAATATGCTTGGTATAATTTTAATCTTTCTGAATTTGTTAATGTAATTTCTGTGGCCCAACATATGGTCTATTTTTGAGAATGTTTTATGTACACTGGAGAAAAATGTATACTCTGGCACTTTGGTATGAAATGTCCTGTAGATGTCTATCATACCCAATTGTTCTAGTGTTTAGTTTAAGGCTCATATTTCTTTATTGATTTTCTGTTTGGATGAACTATCTAGAGCCATCAGCGGTGTATTGAGTTCTCCAGGTATGTTTGTATTTTAGTCAGTTTTTATTTTTAGATTAGTTAGTGGATGTCTTATATACCTCAGTGCTCCTTGGTTTTGTGCATATATACTAAGAAGTGTTATGTCTTCTTGATTCAATGTCTCCTTTATCATTATCAAATGACCATCTTTGTCTCTGATTACCTTTGCTGTCTTGTAGTCAGCATTGTTAGATATAAGTATGGCTACACCTGCTTTTCTTTGAATATTATTAGCTTGGAGAATTGTTTTCCAACCTTTCACTTTGAATTTGTTTTTATTCTTGGTAGCTTAGATGTGTTTCTTGAAGGCAGCATACAGTTTGATTTTTTTTTTATCCATTCTGCTCTTCTGTGTCTTTTTATTGGTAAATTCAATCCATTTACCTTTAGTGTAATTATTGACCCTTGAGAGTTTTCTATTGCCATTTTATATATTGCTTTCTGATAGCTCTTTATCTTGTTTGTTTCTTCCCTTTTGTTTTTCTTTCATGTGTTTTTGTTTGGTTGTATTCCATGCTTACTTTTGAGAAGACCAATGACAAAGAGATAAGGACAATAATTTGAGAGGACTGTGTTTTACAGATATGGTCATTTTTCTAACCTGAATCTTTGTATTAGTGCAGGGAAAGGTTGGTTGAATGAGCAGTGCTGAGAGGTCAGGTGAATTCAAGAAAGAAACGTGATAATGAGTGACTAGAAGAAAAAAAAAGAAATAAACATTTTAGCACATTCTGTAACAGCTTATTTTACTGAATGATGTTGAAAGAGAAATTTTATAAAGGTTACAGGGCATTTGCAGTGAGAAATACACATCATACCTATAAGAAATCTAAGAAGAATTTATATATATTAAAGGATTTTGAATTTAGATTTGTGAATAGTTACTTGTTTCAGAAGTAGAGAGTGAAAATAGGTCTTAAAGTGACCCACATGATATTCAAGATAAATATGAGTGTGTGTGTGTGTGTGTGTCTGTGTAATTTCATGGTGTCCTACTTAATTGTAAGGTAATATAAATAATTTCTGTGGAGAACTCTGTTGAAGCAAGTTTGTTAACTCTATTTATTCACTCCTGCAAGGTATTAGATATAAATATTAGGTTCGGCATCCAAATTATATATGTTCTTTTTTTTAACAAAGATTTTATTTATTTATATTTAGAGAGAGAGAGAGGAGAGAGAGAGGAGGGCAAGGGTGAAGAAAGAAGCATCAATTCATTGTAGTTGCTTCTCTTCTGTGCCTTGACTGGACAAGCCCAGGGTTTCAAACTGGTGACCTCAGCATTCCAGGTTGATATTTTATCCACTGTGTTACCACAGGTCAGGCCCAAGTTATATTTATTCTTTAAGTTATAATATGTCACTTTAGTATTTGTTGGCTCTAAGATATATTTATTAAAATTTTAGATACATTTATATGACTTTAATGTGCATCATAATTAAAACTTTAATGTAAATATAAGCAGTTTTATTTTGATTATAACACATTTTTTTTATTTTTATTTTTAGTGAGAAATAGAGAGAGAGAGATTGACACCCAGGAACAGACAGACAGAAAGAAAGATTAGAAGCATCAACTCATAGTTGTAGTACCGCAGTTGTTCATTGATTGCTTCCTCATATGTGTCTTGAGTGGGGGCCTCCAACTGAACCAGCAACCTTTAGCTTCAAGCCAGTGACCATAGGGTCTTGTCTATGATCTCACACTCAAGTTGGTGACCTTTTTTATTTTTATTATTGGAGCTGGTGAGCCTGTGCTCAAACCAGATGAGCCCTTTTGTGCTCATTCCAATGACCTCAGGGTTTCAAACCTGGGTCCTTAGCGTTCCAGGCTTATTCTCTACCCGTGGCTCCACCACCTGGTCAGACCATAACACAATTTTTTTTTTTAATTTTTTTAAATTTATTTTTATTTATTCATTTTAGAGAGGAGACACAGAGTGAGAGAGAGAGAGAGAGAGAGAGGGAGAAAGGGGGGAGGAGCTAGAAGCATCAACTCCCATATGTGCCTTGACCAGGCCAGTGCAGGGTTTTGAACTGGCGACCTCAGTGTTCCCAGGTCGACGCTTTATCCACTGCACCACCACAGGTCAGGCAATAACACAATTTTTGATAAATTAATTAGTCATTTAAAAAACACCATGTCTATTTTAGGTATATTTAAAAAATAATATTTTAATAATTATAATAATTATGGTAGATTATGCAAGTAAAGCAAAAACTTCTAAAGTAAATGTTAATAAAAGATCTATAAATTAATTTTAATATGCATTATAATTATGAAATCATTTAAAACTATTGTGATTATTTTACAGACTATTATTAGAGTAATTTTAAGTTCACACCAAAATTAAGCATAAGGCACAGAAACCTTTTGTCCCCCACTTGCATAGTCTCCCAATAACCACCATTCCGCTACCAGAGTACTACATTTGTTATAATTAATAAATGTGTATTAGCACATTATTATCATTCAAAGTTAACAATTCACTATTAGTGTAATACATTCTAAGAGTTAGGACAGTAACATATATTCACCATTACAATATCACACAGAGTAGTTTTGTTGCCCTAAAAATTCCTCAATGCTTAGTTTATTTATCAATCCCTCTCCCTAATCCAGCGGTTCTTAAAGTGCACCCTAGAAGATTTCCAGGTGTGCCCTATGGTATTCCAGAGAAATATGTGCCTGTTGGGGACCAAACAAGCAACAGGATTTTTGGAGTTTAGATTTTGGGGGGACAGAAGTGTGGGGAATTGGCTGAAAGCTGAGAGTCTGCCCAACCCCCTAACTCACTTGCCTGATTAGGTTGTAAAAGGCTGTTAAGCTGTGGTGCTGGATTGTTTACACTACCCCCATGTTCCCTAGAAAGACGAGGCAAGTTTCTTCTATCCTTTGTTTGGTGTAAAGTTAAGATGATATGCATGGTGGGGTTTTTCTGCACTCAACACAATTAAGAGTAAAAAGAGGAATTCTTCAATGTATTGAAAAGGAAATGAGAGTTTGCCTTTCAAATATATACCCAAACATTGAAGAAATTGCTAGGACACATCAGGCTCATGTTGCTCATAAACACAAGAATGGAAAATCTTAACACATTTGTGCCGGGACCTGCCGAATTTACTAAATCTTACTAAGAATGTATCTATATCTATATATTTATCTATATATCTATATCTATATATCTATAAAGATAACATTTTTTATGGTTTTTTATTTTTTAACCCCTCTTTTTTATAAATTCTACAAAGCATAGCTCAGAAAATCTAACATAATTTTTTTTTTCTTTTTTTTTTTTTACAGGGACAGAGAGAGAGTCAGAGAGAGGGATAGATAGGGACAGACAGAAACAGAGAGGTGAGAAGCATCAATCAGTTTTTTGTTGCCGTTGCAACATCTTAGTTGTTCATTGATTGCTTTCTCACATGTGCCTTGACCTCAGGCCTTCAGCAGACCGAGCAACCCCTTGCTGGAGCCAGCGACCTTGGGTCCAAGCTGACGAGATTTTGCTCAAGCCAGATGGGCCCACTCTCAAGCTGGCGAGCTTGGGGTCTCAAACCGACGCTCTATCCACTGCACCACCACCTGGTCAAGCTAAAAATGTATTTTAATATCAGAATAAATTTAATTTTGTCGCATTTATTTTGTTTAATTATCATAAAAGCACACTTGGACTTTATTTTTTTCTTTAATATTTGACTTAATTTTTATAACATTTCTCAGACATTTCTATATAGTGCACCTACAATTATTTGTAGAATTTTAAATGTGCCCTGACTTCAAAAAGTTTGAGAACCACTGCCCTGACCCCTTTCAACTATTGATCTTTTTACTGCATCCATAGGTTTTTTTGCTTTTTTCCAGAAATACAAGTAGTTGGATTCATATCATATGTAAATTTTCAGATTGACTTTCTTTACTTAGCAATATGCATTTAAGTTTCATCCATGTATTTTAGTAGTTTGATAGGCTTATTTTTTTCTTATTTTTAATGCAGAATCATAATTCATTGCCTGGATATGCTACAAGTAGTTTATCAATTTCTGTACTGAAGGACACCATGGCTGTTTCAAAGTTTTGACAATTATATAAAATCATGAGTTTTTTTGTGGACATATATTTCCAACACCTTTGGGTTTTATGCCTGCTTTTGTGGTATATGTATGTTTATTTATTTATTTATTTAATATTTTATTTATTCATTTTAGAGAGAGAGAGAACAGGGTAAGGAGCTGGAAACATCAACTCCCATATGTGCCTTGACCAGGCAAGCCTAGAATTTCAAACTAGAGACCTCAGCATTCCAGGTCAATGCTTTATCCACTGTGCCAGCTCAGGTCAGGCCTGTATGTTTAATTTTGTAAGAAACTGAAAAATTCTCTTCTCAAGTGGTTTTACCATATGCATTCCCATTTGCAAAAAATGAGAGTTCCTATTGCTTCACATCTTCACCAGCATTTGCAGTTATTAGTGTTTTTTATTTTGAACATTCTAATAGATGTATAGTATAGTAGTATCTTACTGCTATTATATTTTGAATTTCCTGATAACATATCCTTTGGAGCATACTTTCATATGCTTACTTGCCATTTTTATATCAACTTTCATAATGTATTAGTTCAGGCCCTTTGCCCATATTTTTATTCTGGTTGCTGGATTTTATTGTTTACTCAAAAAGTTCTCTATATTTTAATAACAGTGCTTTTTCATATATGTCACTTGAAAATATTATCTCCCAATCACTGTCTTATCTTTGTATTCTCTTGACAACTTCTTTCACTGGGCCAAAAATTTAATTTTAAAGGTCTAGTTTATCAGTTCTTTCTTTAATAGATTTGGTATTATATCTAAAATGTCAATCTTGAACCAAAGGTCATCTTGGTTTTCTCTTATGTCATTGTCTAGCCATTTTACACTTATATCTTAGATTTATTTTGTGTTAACTTTTATGAAGGGTATGCAATCTATACAAATTTTTGTTTTGTTTTTCATTTGAATGTCTAGTTCAGTGGTTCTTAACCTGGGTTCTATCGAACCCTAGAGATTCGATGAGTTGGTCTCAGGGTTTCGGAGAAGCCTCTGCCGTGGAGGCAAGAATAAAGTAATACTGTAATTTGTTGTGAGTTCATGCACTTTGTTGGTTTTGTTCTCTGAGCAAGGTGATGTTTATGCATGGCTCATTTTGTGCACCAGTAAAAAAACATATACCTATGTCTTGAATTTGGAAAAGAAAACCATATTTTGTTTATCACTAAAGAAGGGTTAGGTGAATGTGCATACGAAACTGGTGAGTTCGGTACCTCAAAAAAGGTTAAGAACCACTGGTCTAGTTGTTAAAGCACTATTTGTTGAAGACTATCTTCTCTCAATGTATTTCCTTTGCTCCTTTATCAACTATCAGTTAACCATATTTAACTTAGCATAATGTCTTCAGGGTTTATTCATGTTGTCACAATGGTATAATCCCCTCATTTCTTTATGACTGAGTAATTTTACATTGTATATGCATACACCACATCTTTCTCTATTCATTCATTAGTGGACTCTTAGTTTGTTTCTATGTCTTTGCAATTATAAATAATGCTGCTATAAACATTGGAGTGCTGATATTTTTTAAGTCAGTGTTTTGTTTTTATAATATTCCTGGAAGTGAAACTGTAGGATGATATGGTTGTTCTACTTTTAGTTTTTTGATAAGCCTTCATACCATTTTCAATAATTGCTCTAACAATTTATAATCTCACAAACAGTGCAATAGTGTTTCCTTTTCTCCATATCTAAACCAGCATTTGTTATCTCCTGTGGTTTTGATGATGACATTCTAACAGAAGTGAGGTGATATCTCATTGTGATGGTAATTCGAATTTTCCAATGTCTAGTGATGTTGACGATGTTTTCATGGGCCTGTTGGTCATTTGTATGTCTTTTAAGCAACAACAACAACAAAAACAGACAACCCCCCCTCAAAACCCATTAAACTCATAAAAAAGAGATCAGATTTATAGCTACCAGAGAAGAAAAATAGAGGGGTGGAGGGAGGGAAGAGATTTGAGGAAGTTGGTTAACAGGTAAAAACTAGGGATATAATGCCAGCATTATGACTATAGTTAATACTGCTTTATGATATATAGAACAGTTAAGAAAGTAAATTCTAAGAGTTCTCATTAAAAGGGAAAATTTTTTATTTTATTGTATATATACCAGATGATGGATAGGATATTTACTAAACCTATTGTGGCAATCATTTCTTAGTATATGTAAACAAATAATTATTCTGTGTACCTTAAACTGATATAGTAAAGTATGGAAAATATTTCTCAATAAAACTGGAAGAGATCATTTCACTATATTTATGTGGGTTCATTTCTGGTATTTCTATTCTGTTTCATTAATCTATTTGTCTATTCTTTTGCCAGTAAAACACTATTTTTAAAATTTTAATTTATTGATTTGAGATAGAGAGAAATATCAATTTGTTGTTCTACCTATTTATGTATTCATTGGTTGATTTTTCTATATGTCCTGACACAGAATCGAACCCACAACCTTGGTATATAGGGATAACATTCTAACCAACTGAGCTTTCTGGCCAGAGCCAATACTTTACTAGCTTGGTTACTGTAGCTTTATAGTCATTGTTAAAGTTGGGCAGTGGCAATACTTCAACTTTGTTGTCTTATATTATATTAGGTATTCTTAATCTTTTGCCTCTCTATGTAAACTTTATAATTGGTTTGTCAATATTCACAAAATAACTTGTTCGGATTTGAAATGGGATTGTATTAAATTTATATACCAAGTTGAGAAGAAGTGTCATCTTGATAAACTGAGTTTTTCTATCCACAAGCATATACTATCTCTTCATTTATTTAGTTCTTTTATTAAGTTCATCAGAATTTTATAGCTTCCTCAATTTACATTTTGTATATGCTTTATATATATATATGTCTAAATATTTTATTTTTGGATAGTATTATGTTTTAAGTTACAAACCCATTTCTTCATTGCTTGTATACAGAAAAGTGATTTACTTTTTTATGTATTAACCTTTTTATCCTGCAACCATACTATAATTGTTTATGAAGTCCAAAGAATTTTTGTTGTTATTGTTGATTCTTTTGAATTTTCCATATAAATGATTATGTGCTCAGGAACAAAGACTACTTTACCTCTTTCTTCTCAATCTGTATATCTTTTATCTATTTTTCTTACCTTACTGCTTTAACTATGATACCTAGTATCATGGAGAAAAAGCAGTAGTGAGAAACAATATCTTTGTCTTGCCATAATCTTAGTGGAAAACTTTGTCATTTTCACCATTAAGTTTAATATCTACTATAGCTTTTGTAGATAATCTTTATCAAGTTGACAGGGTTTTCACTGTCCGGTTTACTGAGTGTTATTTTTATCATGAATGGGTATTGAATTTTGTCAAATGTCTGTATATATTGACATGATCATGTGTTTTTCTTTAGTCTGTTAACATGTTGGGTTACATTAATTGATTTTCAAATGTTGAACAAGCCCTGCATACCTGGGATAAATATCACCTGATTGTGGTATACATTTTTTTATATATTGTTGTATTTCTTTTGGTAATATTTTATTGAGAATTATTGCATCTTTGTTTATGAGCGATATTAACCTATAGTTTTATTTAATGTGATAATGTGATTGTCTGATTTTGGTATTAGGTCATGATGGTCTCACTGAATGAGTTAGAGAGCATTTTCTCTGCCCTTATTTTCTGAAAGAAATTTATGAGAATTGGTATCTTTTCTTCCTAAATGTTTGGTAAATTTACCTGAAAACCCATCTGAGCCTCATGCTTTATATTTTGGGAGGTTATTGATTCAGTTTCTTTAATAGATTAGTCTTATTCAGATTGTCCACTTCTTGTATGAGTTTTTATACATTTTTGGTTTATACGGAATGGATTCATTTCTTTTATGTTGTTTGATCTGTGGGATAGGATTGTTCATAATATTTTTATCATTACACTATAAATAGAATGTGTGGTGATCTCCTGTTCCTTTTTCTATAATAGTAATTTTTGTTATCTCTATTTTTTTCTAAATTAGTTTGGCAAGAGGTTTATCAATTTTATTGATATTTTCAAAGACCTAGCTAATGGTTTCATTAATTATTTTACTATTTTTTAAATAATTTGATTAGTATCAGATGAAATTCTTATTTCTTTACTTTTACTTACTTTGAACTTAATTTTCTTCTTTTCTCTAGTTTCTTGAGGTTGAGGTTTAGATGATTGATTTTAGATCTTTCTTCTTTTCTAATATATCTATTCAGTGTTCTAAATTTCACTTAAACACTGTTTTTGCTGTACTTCACAAATTTTGATAAGTTTTATTTTTACCTTTATTTAATTAGAAGTATTTTATAATTTTTATGAGATTTTTTTTGACCCATGTGTTATTTAGAAGTGTGCTGTTTAATTTTCAATTATTTTGAAATTTTCTAGCCTGCTCTGATATTCACTACTACTTTAATTCTATTGTGGGCTGAGATTAGTTGTGTTTTGTGTGTGTTTTATGGCCCTATATATATTCTATTCTGGTGCATGTTTCATGTGAGCTTGAGAAGAATGTGTATTCTTTTGTTGGTGAGTGAAATAGTCTATAGCTATTTGTTATGGCCAGCTGATTGGTGTTGTTGATGTCAGCTACATCTTTATTGATTTCTTTATAGCGACATCTTTACTGACTGCTATATTTGTCTTTCTATTAAAAAGGGGCATTACATCTCCAATTATAATAGTTTTATCTATATTTTCTTGTAGTGCTATCTGTTTTGCCTACTGTATTTTTGTACTGTGTTCTTAGGCACATAAACATTGAAGAGTATTATGTCTTCTTGGGGAATGAATGTCCTTTACATTAGGAAATGCCCCTCTTCATTCTTAATAATTGTCCGTGCTCTGAAGTGCATTCTGTTTAAAATTAATATAGCTATTCCCACTTTCTTTTGATGTTAGCATGATATATCTTCCTCCATTCTTTTATTTTTAATTTATATGTATCATTATATTTAAAATTACGTGGGGTTTTTTTAGACACAATTCAGCTAAGTCTTATTCTAATATACCTCTGTCTTTTATTGTTGTATTTATACCATTGACATTTGAAGCTATTTTTGTAGAGTAGATTAACACTTACTATGTTTATTATTCTTTTGTATTTGTAGCCCTTCCTCTAGTTCTATTTTAGTCTTCCACTCTTTTTGGCTTTGTGGGTTCTTTTTCTTTTTTTATATTAATTTTAAATTTTATTTATTTTATTTTATTCATTTTTAGAGAGGAGACACAGAGTGAGTGAGAGAAAGAGAGAGGGGGGGGGAGGAGTAGGAAGCATCAACTCCCATATGTGCCTTGACCAGACCAGTGCAGGGTTTTGAACTGGCGACCTTAGTGTTCCCAGGTTGACGCTTTATCCACTGCGCCACCACAGGTCAGGCCATTTTTTTTTATATTAATTTTAATGAGGTGGCATTGATAAATCAGGGTACATATGTTCAGAGAAAATATTTCCAGGTTATTTTGACATTTGATTATATTGCATACCCACCCCCAAAGTCAAATTGTCCTCCGTCATCTTCTACCTGGTTTTATTTGTGCCCCTCACCACCCCCTCCCCCCTCTTTAACCTCCTCCTCCCCAGGTAACCAGCACTCTCTTGTGCATGTCTCTGAGTCTCATTTTTATGTCCTATTTATGTATGGCATCATATAGTCCTTAGTTTTTTCTGATTTACTTACTTCACTCAGTATAATGTTATCAAGGTCCATCCATCTTGTTACAAATGATCCGATGTCTTCACTTCTTATGGTTGAGTAGTATTCCACAGTATATATGTACCGAAGCTTTTTAATCCACTAGTCCTCTGATGGAAACTTGGGCTGTTTCCAGATCTCTGTTATTGTGAACAATGCTGCCACGAACATGGGGGCGCTTTTCTTCTTTTCGAACAGTGCTATGGTGTTCTTAGGATGTAGATTTTCTAAAAGTGAGATAGCTGGGTCAGAAGGCAGTTTGATTTTTAATTTTTTGAGGAATCTCCATACTGTTTTCCACAGTGGCTGCACCAGTCTGCATTCCCACCAGCAGTGTATGAGGGTTCCCATTTCTCTACATTTTCGCCAGCACTTATTCTGTGTTGTTTTGCTGATGAGCGCCATTCTGACTGGTGTGAGGTGATATCTCATTGTGGTTTTAATTTGCATTTCTCTAATGATTAGTGATTTTGAGCATTTTTTTTCATATGCCTATTGGCCATTTGTATGTCCTCTTTGGAGAAATGTCTATTCATTTCTTTTGCCCGTTTTTTGATTGAATTGTTTGTTTTCTGATGTTGAGTTTTATGAGTTCTTTATAAATATTGGTTTTTAACCCCTTATGAGACATATTGTCAAATATGTTCTCCCATTGTGTGGTTTGTCTTTTTATTTTGATCTTATTGTCTTTAGCTGTGCAAAACATTTTTAGTTTGATATAGTCCGATTTGTTTATCCTGCCTTTTATTTCACTTGCCTGTGGAGATAAATGAGCAAATATATTGCTCTGACAGATGTTGGAGAGCTTACTGCTTGTTTTCTTCTAAGATGCTTATGGTTTCACGGCTTACATTAAAGTCTTTTATCAATTTTGAATTTGTTTTTGTAAATGGTGTAAGTTGGTGGTCTAGTTTCATTATTTTGCAAGTAGATGTCCAATTTTCCCAGCACCATTTGTTAAAGAGGCTGTCTTTACTCCATTGTATGCTCTTTGCTCCTTTGTCAAATATCATTTGTCCATAAAGGTGTAGGTTTATTTCTGGATTCTCTATTCGGTTCCATTGAACTATGTGCCTGTTCTTATGCCAGTCCCAATGCTGTCTTGAGTACAATGGCCTTGTAGTATACCTTGAAATCCGGAAGAGAGATACCTCCAGCCTTATTTTTTCTTTTTAAGATTCCTGAGGCTATTTGTGTTCTTTTTTTGGTTCCATATAAATTTTTGGAATATGTGTTCTATATTTTTGAAGTATGTCATTGGTATTTTAATTGGTGTTGCATTGAATTTATAAATTGCTTTGGGTAATATAGACATTTTAATGATGTTTATTCTTCCTAACCACGAGCACAGTATATGCTTCCACGTGTTTGTATCTTCCTTGATTTTTTTTATCAATGTTTTATAATATTCCGATTACAAGTCTTTAACCTCTTTGGTTAAATTTACTCCTAGGTACTTTATTTTTTTGGTTGCTATTGTTAAAGGGATAGTTCCTTAATTTCTCTTTCTGACAGTTCATTGTTGGTATATAAAAATATACGCTAATTTCTGAGTATTAATTTTATATCCTGCCACCTTGCTGAATACATTTATCAGGTCCAGTAGTTTTTTGACTGAGAATTTAGGGTTTTCTATATACAATATAATATCATCTGCAAATAATGATAGTTTTACTTCTTATTTTCCAATTTGGATGCCTTTTATTTCTTTTTCTTGTCTTATTGCTGTGCCTAAGACTTCCAGAACTATGTTGAATTAAGAGTGGTGAGAGGGAGCACCCCTGCCTGGTTCCTGATATTAAGGGGATTGTTTTTAATTTTTGCCCATTGAGTATGATATTGGCTGTGGGTTTGTCATAGATGGCTTTTATCATGTTAAGGTATGTTCTCTGTATTCCCACTTTGCTGAGCGTTTTGATCATGAAAAGGTGCTGGACTTTATCAAATGCTTTTTCTGCATCTATTGAAATTTTCATGTGAATTCTGTCCTTCCTTTTGTTTATGTGATGAATCAACTTGTGAATATTGAACCAGCCTTGCCTCTCCAGAATAAATCCCACTTGATCATGGTGTATGATACTTTTCATATATTGCTGGATTCGGTTGGTTAATATTTTGTTGAGGATTTTAACACCTAAATTCATCAGGGATATTGACCTATAATTTTTTTTCTTTGTGTTTTCTTTGCCTGGTTTTGGGATCAGAATTATGCTCGCCTCATAAAAGGAATTTGTAAGTCTTCCTTCCTCTTGAATTTTTTGAAATAGCTTGAGAAGGTAGGAGTTAGTTCTTCTTTGAATTTTTTGAATGAATTCACTTGTGAAGCCATCAGGCCCAGGACTTTTCTTTGTTGGGAGGTTTTTGATAACTGTTTCGATCTCATTTGTTGTAATTGGTCTGTTTAGGTGTTCTGATTCTTCCAGATTGATTTTTGGAAGATTATATGATTCCAGAAATCTGTTCATTTCACCTAGGTTGTCTAATTTTTTGACATAGAGCTCTTCATAGTATTTTCTTACAATACTTTGTATTTCTGTTGTGTCAGTTGTTATTTCTGCACTCTCATTTCTAATTTTACTTATTTGAGTCCTCTCTCTTTTTTTCTTGGTGAGTCTAGTTAAAGGTTCATCAATCTTGTTTACCTTTTCAAAGAAACAGCTCCTGGTTACATTGATTCTCTGTATTGTTTCTTTAGCCTGTAGGTCATTTATTTTTTCTCAGATCTTCATTAATTTTTTCCTTCTTCTACCTTTGGGCTTTACTTGCTGTTGTTTTTCTAGTTTTTTAGATGCAGGGTCAAGTTGCTTATTTGAACTTTTTCTAGCCTCCTCTGGTATGCCTATGGTGCTATGAACTTCCCTCTCAGTACTGCTTTTGCTGTGTCTATAAATTTTGAGTTGATTCATGCTCATTATCATTCGTTTCTAGGAACTCTTTTATTTCTTCTTTGATCTCATTGGTTAATCCATTCGTTATTTAATAACCTATTTAGTTTCCAAGTGTTTGAGTATTTTCCAGTTTTTCCTTTGTTGTTAATTTCTAGTTTCATGCCATTGTGATCAGAGAAGATACCTGATATAATTTCAATCTTCTTAAATTTTTTGAGACCACTTTTGTGTCCTAACATGTGGTCTACCCTAGAGAATGTACCATGAGTTCTTGAAAAGAATGTATATTCTACTGCTTTAGGGTGAAAAGTTCTGAAGATACCTATTAAATCAAGTTGATCTAGTATATCCTTTAGTCTGCTGTTTCTTTGTTAATTTTCTTTCTTGAGGATCTATCCAGTGATGTTAGTGGGGTATTGAAATTCCCTGCTCTTATAGTATTGCTGTTAATCTCGCCCTTTATATCCATCAAAGTCTGCTTTATATATATATATCAGAGCTCATATGTTCGGTGCATAGATATTTATAATGGTTATATCTTCCTGTTGAATTGTTCCCTTTATCATTTTGTAGTGTTCTTGTTTATCTTTTACTATAGCCTTTGTTTTAAAGTCCATTTTTTCAGATATAAGTATTGCTACCCCAGCTTCTTTTTCATTTGCATTTGCATAAAATAGTTTTTTCCATTCTTTTACCTTCAGTCTATGTGCCTCTTTTGTTTTAAGGTGTGTCTCTTGTAGACAGCATATGTATGGGTCCTGTTTTTTTTTTTTTTTACCACACAGCTACCCTATGTCTTTTTATTAGATCATTTAATCCATAAACATTTAAGGTTATTATTGATATGTAGTTGTTTATTGCCATTTTATTCTTTAAAGCTGTGTTCCTCTTTTGCTATATTCTTCCCCCTTTGATCTGTTCACAACAGGCCCCTTAGCAACTCTTGCAGAATTGGTTTGGTATTAGTGAATTTCTTGAGGTATTTTTTTTGTATGGGAAGCTCTTTATTTCTCCTTCAATTTAAATGTTAGCCTTGCTGGATAAAGTAGTTTTGGCTGTAGGTTCTTGTTCTGCATTACTTTGAATATATCTTGCCATTCTCTTCTGGCCTCAAGTGTTGAGAAGTCACATGTCATCTTTTTGGGGTTCCATTGTAGGTGATAGCCTTTTTTTTCTCTAGCAGCTTTTAAAATTTTTTCTTTGTCACTTAGCTTTGCTATTTTAACTATGATGTGCCTTGGTGTAGATTTCTTTGGGTTTCTCTTTAATGGAGTTCTCTGTGCCTCTTGAATGTGTGAAACGTTTTCCAGCCTTAATTTAGGGAAGTTTTCAGCTATGATTTGATTGAACAAAGTTTATATCCCTTGTTCTTTCTCTTCTTCTTCAGGGACCCGTATGATGCGGATGTTATTTCTCTTCATGTTGTATCAGAGCTCCCTTAGAGTTTCCTCAGATATTTTGAGTCTCTTTTCTTCTTTCTGCTCTGCTTCTGTGCCTTTGTTTATTTTGTCCTCTAACTTGCTGATTCAATCCTCAGCTTCATCAATCCTGCTTTTAATTCCTTCCTTTGTGGTCTTCAGTTCTGATATTGTATTTGTCATTTCTGTCTAATTCTTTTTTATTATTTCAATTTTCTTTTTTATTCTTGCTATCTTTTTATTTAGGTGTTTGTAATTACCATTCATTTTTGCTCTAAGCTTTTTGAACATCCTAACTATCATTATTTTAAATTCTGTATCCGCTAATTTGGTTATATCTTATTCATTCAGGTCCTTCTCTGGGGATTTCTCTTGATTCATTTGGGTTGCATTTCTCTGCCTGCCCATTTTGTCTGTGTATAGGAAGGGTTTGATTACTAGAGTCCAATGGGTGTTCCCTCTGTCTCCCCTAGGTGTGGTTTGTCTGCAGGCCTGCCACCCCCTCTGCCACTGCCTAGGGTGGTTGGGTATGGGTGTGCTGGTGCCGGCCCACTGTGGCTGTTGATGCGGTTTCCATTCCTCCTCCGGGAGGAGCTGTGTTCTCGTGCCCAACTCTACAAGTCTCAGCCGGTCTCGGCCTTCGACCCTCTCCCACGGGTAGGATTGTGCACTACACTCGGGCCACAAGCCTGGGAACCAAGGGCAGGGGTGAGCACCTTTGCTTAGCTACGGATCCCTGTCAGCTGGTTCTTCCGACCATGAGGGGCTGTTGATGTGCACTCAGCCACAAGCCCAGGCTTTTGCCCAGCCCCCACAAACCTCGGCTCCTCGGCCGGGAGAGGCTGCTGGTGCGGGCTCAGTTGTGAGCCTGGGCTTTCACCCTGTCTCCGCTGGCAAAGCCGGTTTATGCAGGGCTTCAAGCCTTGGAGGCTGGGTGAGGCAGCGCACCCGCTTGCCCCTGCCCAGCGGCAGATCTGTGCTCTTTCCGGGCTCTCGCTTTTCCCCCACAGGTGGGCTCGCAGGTAGGCTCACAGCCACAAGACCACTTCTACACGTCCCCTTTGCCCCCACTGGGCTAGACCGAGTTTACACCTGCCGGCTCGGCCTCTGCTCCCACGGGGGAACTGCACTTCTGCGTCTCACTGCCAGCTAGCCTCTAGCAAGCCCTCAGCAGTGTGGATGGGGGCACTGCTGCTCAGACCCTAACACTCCATACTGTTGTCCTGAAAGCTCCCTCCTTCTACATGACTGTGCTCTAATTGCCGTGGGGGAGCCTGTTTGGCTGGTGTCCTGCTTCCCCTTGCTGGTACCAGGGGAAATATTCATTTCAGATTTGGGAAGTGACTCAGCACATGGTTTAGGGTGGCTGTCCCTCAAAGCTTTTCTCCATGTGCCTTCCAGACCACACTCTCTTCCCGCTGCTCTGGTCCCCTTCTCTCTCTTTCTCTCCGTCCCCCGGAGTCCCAGGTGAGTGGTTGTAAAAGAGGTTTTCTGCACTGTCGCTTTAAGAAGAGTCCTGGGTCTGAGACAACTGTCTCTTTCTCACAAACAGTATCCTAACCTGTTTCACAGCTAAATACTGTCCATATGCCTCTTCTAGGCTCTGGACTGTAGGCTGGGGCTTTGTTCCTAGGGCCTAGGTCCCTACCCTTCCACTTGCCTCTCTTCCCGCCACACGAGTCTCTTCAGGCTGCCATTTGCTCCAGAAGCTGGGCAGCCCTTTCCGCGTTTTCGTTTTTCCTACCAGTCTCAATGTGGCTTCTTCAGTGTTCCCCTGTTGAAGAGTCCTCGCAGTCCAGTTCAACATTGCTTTATCCAGATGATGTTTCTTAAAATCAAGTTATAATCCACTTTGGTTCTGGGAGTTGGAAGTTGGTACGTTGGCCTACTCCATTGCCATCTTGCCCCCTTTCTCCTTTGTGGTTATAATTAAACCTTTTATAGCAGTTTGATATTCTCCTTTCTTGGCCTGTTAGCTATATTTTTAAAAAATATATTTCTTAAAACTTTTTTAAAAGTTACTTAGAGTTTAAAATATACATTTATAACTAATCCAGTTCACTTTCTATTAACATAATACTACATCATAGGTAGTGCCAGTATTTTACAATAGCACAATAATCTTAATTCTTCCCTCTCACCTTTTGTATCATTACTGTTAATTTATTGTACTTGTATCAGCAGATATAAACATATATGTAATTATATATATATATAAATTAACTATAATTTGCTATTATTTTTTTGAACATGCTGTTTCTCCTCATGTTAAGTAAAAAAGATAAAAATAAGTTTTTATTTAAACTTCACTTATTTATTCTCTATATAGATTTGAGTTTCTGCTGGTAACAAATTTCCATTAATTTTTATTTGAGAAAGTTTTATCACTTCTTCACTTTTGAGTAGCTTTGCTTTTTCCCAATGCTTTGCATATTTTACTCAATGCTCTTCTTATTTACATGGTTTCTGAAGAGAAATCCAACGTAGCTATTATCTTTGCTCTTTTATATGTAAAGTACTTTTTTCCTCCTCTCTGGCTTTTTTGAGGAATGTCGTCTTTATTTTTTATTTCGTGTAGTCTGTAAATTATGTGGGTAAGTGTAGTGTTTTTTTTTTCTTTTGTCTTATTAGCATTTATCCCACTTAATATTCTCTGAGCTTACTGTGTCTGTGGAAGGTGTCTGATATTAATTTGTGGAAATTCTCAGGTTTTTTTTCAAATATTTATTTTGTTTCTTTGCTTCTTATCTTTCTTTTACTACAATTATGCATGTGCTTTTGCCTTGTACAGTTGTTCCACAGTTATTGAATATTCTAGTCCATTTCTGTTAGTCTTTTTTTTCCCAGATATCTTTAAACTCAGCTACAGCCAGTTAGTAATAAACCCATCAAAGACATTCTTTATTTGTTAGTGTTTTTGATCTCTAGCATTTCCTTTTTTTAAATCTTAGAATATATTTTATTTCTGCTTACATTGCTTATCTAGTCTTCCATGCTGTTTACTTTATCTATTAGAGTCCATAGCATATTACTTATAATTGTTTAAAATTCTTGGTTTAAAATTATAATTCCAACATCTGTGCCATATCTGTGCTTGGTTCTGGTGTTTGTTATGTCTCTTCAAAGTCTCTCTTTTTTTTTCCTATAGAATACCTTGTAATTTTTTATCCATGATGTACCCGGTAAGAGGAACTGCTGTGAATAGGTCTTCAGTAATATTGTGGTAAGGAACTTGGGGAGGGAAAGTTTTATAGTTCTCAGATTACATCTCAGCCTTTCAGTGAGCCTATACCTCTTGACTATGCATTCTACATATGCTTCTCAGTCCCCAACTACATCCTAATTAGGTAGAGCAGAATGGCTATAATGAGATGGGAGTTGGATATTTCCCTCCTTCCAGATAGAAGGCAAGACCTGGATAGAGCTATTTTCCTTTCTCTAGGTAAGTTAGGCAATGTTAAATAATCTTACCTAAAGGAAGGCCTTTTTAAGAACAAAATGCTTTTTTGTAATGATTCCTTTTCCCCCTGCTTAAAACACAAAATGATTTTTCTCTAATACTTCCTGTAATAACTTGTTAGAAATCCGAGAATAAAAACTCACAGAAGTGTGTGTTCTGCCCCAATGACTATGTTCCCTTGGAGCTTTTATCCCACATAGAACTTCCAGCAACTCAGCAATGATAATTTAAGATTTACTACACTAGATGGGCTCCCATGGAGGTTTTTGCTCCTAGGTTTTTATTCTGGTAAGTTGTGATTTTCTGTTTCTGTTTGTTGATCTCTTCAATTTTGAGGGTAGTGGTTTGCTCGGTGACCTCATTTCTCTGAAGGATGTAATCGAGTTTTTGAATTTACAGTTTGTTCAGTTTATTACTTGTTAAAATAAAGTGGAAAGCTTTTTACATGTCAGGTAATAACCAAAATCATTCTTATAAGGAAACGCATTGATTTTTAGAAAAGAGTTATCTCTTTTTCTGAACCAGTAAAATCATGTTACCACACTGACACACTGTGGGGAAGCTGGTCTCCCCAGAACAGCCTGCACAAAATAGCATCACTGTGGACAGGTCAGCTACATCAGATCTGGCCATGCATGACTAAAGGAAACATGCCAGGAATCGTAAGCCTGTGTGCCCACCTTATATAACTGATAATGGTACCCCTAGTTTTTGTAATTATGGCTTGATGCCACTTTGTGTGATTTTACTATAAAATGCCTGCGCACTGCATCATACTTTTGTTGCTGTTGTCGCCGCCATATCGCCTCTTGCTGCTGCTGCTACCACTAATCAAGTATGTCCTGTCTACCCGAAGCTCCGCGTGTATTTTCCAGCTCCAAGCGTCTCACAGCCTTATGTCTCTTGCCTCTGAACTCAGACCTCACACATCATCACTACTAATCCTTTTTCTTCCAAATTATAGTAAACATTTAAAAACAATACTGTATTCATAATACTGAAGACGAAATTAGTTTTTTGCTACATTCTTAGATATCATATTTTAAGAAAAAATTTAAATAAAGTTTTTTAGTCATACCATATCCATGCTTAAATAATACCATAAACTGATCCCTTTTGCCAATATTTCAGCACCTATTTTAAGTATTCATCAACCTCAAGTAACTGCATCAAAGATACCAAGAAATTTCATCCGACTTAATTTCCTAGAAATTACCTTTTTTTCCTTTCATTTCCATACCTTTATAGCTGATAGCTTCTCTAGCTGGACATTCTTCCAAACTATATTTGTCACCTCTCTTAATCATGTATTAGGCTTAATTTAAACGTTACCTCATACATAAATTCTCTTATTATTTCAGTCTACATTGATGGCTTCTGCATTATGTCATATAGTCTTTTCAGTTATATTCAACAGTCTACGGTATTACTGTATCTGCTTCATTATCTATAAGGTTTTGCATGTAAATACAGTGTGTCCGTAAAGTCATGGTGCACTTTTGACCAGTCAAAAGTGCACCATGACTTTACGGACACACTGTATAAATTTTTATTGGAAAAATAAACCTTATGGAAAGCCAAAGGTAAAAATTTCTCTAAGGTATTAGCATCAGGAAGGTTTACAGTTTCCATGAGTATTGGGTATATTTTTAAGTTACATACATTTGCCCTTGTGAAATCTTGTTTATATTTTATTGTTGCTGTTAGAAGTTCACTGCCAAATTTGCACCTAATTATGTTGAAATTATAGAGAATCTTATGGCCCTCTTTTTATATAAATCTATTAGCTTTACTATTGTTTTTACACAAACTGGGGAAAATACAGGTTTATATTTCTGAGTACATGAAACAGAGTTTATCCTTGTATTACTTATTAATTAATATATTATTTTCCATATGAACAACTGTAAAACTACTTTTGCCCCACCCTGTATATTTTCTTATTTTAATTCTCCATTTGTCTTGATAGCCTTTATGATTTAAGTTCTGATAGTTTTGAAACATCTCTATAAACTACCTCAAAATAACTTTGTATCAAAAACAAGCTTATGTAAATAAGGAAGCAGAATAATCTCTATAAAAATAATTATCTTTATGTGAAGAACTAATTGGCAAGTAAGAAGTGCGAAGAAGATACTTCAAGATATAGGAAAATATATTTAAACTTCTGTATTTATCTTTTACTTTTAAAAACAAACAGGAATTAACTTTATAATTATTTAATATACACATTAGAGAAGTAAATGTATGCCATTTAGAAATTAATACATGCACACTGTGTGTATTTCCCTCTTTAAGCACTGAGGTTGTTATTAAACCAGGTGCTTTTAGTGGAAATATTATATATTTTTTAAAATTATTTATTTATTTATTTTTAGCTAGAATAGAGAGAGGGAGAGAGAGAGAAAGAGTGGGAAGAAGTGGGAAGCATCAGCTTATAGTAGTTGCTTCTCATATGTGCCTTGACTGGGAAAGGCCCTGGTTTCAAACCAGTGACCTCAGCATTCCAGGTAGATGCATTATCCATTGTGCCACCACAGGTCAGGCTGGCAGGGATATTATCTTAAGAAGCTGTTCCTTGTTGAATAGAAATGCAACTCATTTTTCTATGTTGCTTTAATATCCTACAACTTTACTGAATTTTGACAGTTATTTTATGGTGTCTATAATTTTTCTGTATAGAAGATCATGTCTTCTGAAAACAGGGACAATTTACTTCCTCTTTTCTGATTGTGATGCCTTTTATTTCTATTTTCTGATTTCTCTTTCTAGGATTTCCAAGACTGTGTAGAATAAGAGTGATGAGAGTAAACACTTTTGTCTCATTTCTTGTCTTAGAAACTTTCAACCTTTCACCATTGAGTATATTTGCTGTGAGCTTGTTATATATGGCCTTTATTATGTTGATGTATGTCCCTCCCATACCTTTTCTGCTGAGATTTTCTTAATCATATACATTTTTCTTTCCTTTTGATTCTATTGAGATAACAACATGATTTTTATCTTTCATTCTGTTAATGTGTGGTATCGCATTCATTTATTTGCATATCCTTATAGCCCAGGAATGAATCCCAATTGATCATGTATATGATCCCATTAATGTAATGTTGATTTCAGTTTGTTAATATTGTGTTGAAAATTTTTGCCTCTATATTTATCAGGGAGATCATCCTGTAGATTTCTTTTCTCATACTATTCTTGTCTGACTATAATCAGGGTAATACTGGCCTCATAAACTGAGTTTGGAAGTGTGCCTTCTACTTCAATTATTTTGAAGTGTTTGAGAAAGATTGGCATTGGTTCATCTTTACATATTTGGTAGAATTAACCATAGAAACTATCTGGTCCTGAGTTTTACTTTATTGGGAGGTTTTTGATTACTGATTTAATCTCCTTACTTGTAATTTGTTCAGATTTTCTGTTTCTTCTTGATTTAATTGGAGTAGGTTGGGCTCTGGCTGCTTGGTTCAGTGGATAAAGCATCAGCCCAACATATAGACATCTTGGGAACAATCCACAGTCAGGGCACACATAAAAAGTTACCATCTGCTTATCTTCCCCTCACTCTAGCTCTTCTCTCTCTCTTTCCTTCTTGCAGCTATTGGCTCAAATATTTCAAGCCTCAGCCCTGGGCACTGAGAATATCTTGGTCTGAGTGTCAGTGGGGTTTGCTAGGGGAATACTGGTAGAGGAACATGTGGGGGGTCTGTCTCCCTTACTCTCACTTAGAAAAAGAAAAAAAATTGGGGGTAAGTTAGTCATTCTTTCTAGTTTGCCAAGTTTTTGGATTTTAGTTGTAAATAGTAGCCTCCTATGATTCTTTGTATATCTGTGGTATCAGTTTTAATGTCTCCTTTTTCATTGGTAATTTTATTTATTTGGATTCTTTTTATTTTTTTGGTTAGTCTTTCTAAAGATTTGTCTGTTTTGTTTATCTTTTTAAAAAACCAACTGACTCCTGCTTTTGTTAATCTCTTTTATTGCTTTCCTTTTCTTCTATTTTATTTATTTCATTTTTTATTAATATTATTTTTTTCCAGTAACTTTGAGTTTAGTTAGGTGCTTTTCTAGTTCCTTAGAGTGCAAAATTAGGTTGTGTAGTTGATATTTTAAAATTATTTCTAGATGTAAGCATTTGTTTCTATAAACTTTTCTCTTAGAACTACTTTTGTTTCATTCCATAAGTTTTAGTATGTCGTATTTTCATTTTTATTTGTCTTAGGACTTTCAAAAAATTGTTTCCTTGTTATTTTTTTGATTTATTTGTTGTTCAGGTATCTGTAAACTTTGATACACTTTTCCAATCAAAAGGATAAGTCAAAGGCTCCTCTACCTGAAAACAAACCTGCCTCTGGGACAACCTGAATGAACAGAATACAGTAGAAAGGATCCTGCATACCTTCTTAGTCTGTGTAAGTAAAGGCCATTCAGGTTTTCCTGGTAGCTCTTTAAACACTGGTTCTATGTGTTTCTTCAGTCATTATGGAAGAAGCCCAGTTATCACACCCACACACACAAAACACACAGAGGTTCCAAAATGGCTGCGTACTTTTCCAGTACTACGTGTTGGAGTCTTCCTAGATAAGATGCCAGACATGTGAATAAAGAAGCTTTCAGGATCATCCCATGTGAGAACCTAAGCAATAACTGCTGAGCCAGTCATTTCTAAGTCTTGAGCAAAATAAACTATATATGTTTAGCCACTCACCTGCCAGTAATAACGCAACATGAGATAACTACAATGGACACTTTCCTACATTATACTTATTTTTTATGTAAAGGAACAGGTGTAATAATAAAAGTCAAATTACAGACAGTCAAAAAGATTTTTCATTTCTTAAAATGTTCAAGATACTGTTTGGTAACTTAAAATTCTTCTGAGCAACAATTAAATATAATTCTCCTCTCAACTTCTACCACAATGGAGATTTTTTCATTTATTTTAGGAATCTGAATAGAAGAGGACCCTAATCACCCAACACACACATACTCCACACACCATACCTCATACTCAGTGGTGGGGTTCAAATAATTTAACAACCAATTCTCTGCCCTAATGACTGTTTTAAGTATAAAAAGACAATATGCCAAAAAATAATTTATTCTTTTATATATTTAATACATAATAATAATAAAAGAGGTATACAAAATTAGATTATGTTATAAGAAAGAGTTTTAAATATTAATGAAAACTATTAAATAATGCCTCACAAAAAATAATAAAATTGTTATTTAAGGTATTTCCAATGACATCTTGTCACTCCCTGGTTGGTTGGCACTTTTTCTCTTTACATTATATGTGTGTTTACTGAAGTAACAAACATGAGGGAATTAAAAGGAAGTATTTCATCAAAGGTATAATGAGTTTTATGAAGTGAATAAATAAATATTACAAGCATAGTTCTGTCAAATTATTTTTGCCGATGAACAGAATAAACATTTCTATGGGCACTTAGAATACACTGTTGTGTAGATGAATGTTAAAAAAGAGTAAGGAATGTAAATCTGTGATTTCCTCCTTGGCCGGCTGCCCAGACACCCACTTTAGAGAGAAACCTGATTACAAGTGCCATTTTAACAAACCTTTCACCAAACTCAACAAAAAATTAGGAATTGGTTCTGCCAAACTGATACAAACTGGCTGAATTCTATCACTACTCATACTCCACCCACACAACCCCTGTTTTTTGATGGGTAAACAAAGAGAACGTTTTCCATTATTAAGATACTTAAGCATAGCCGGTCAATGACTGTTTGGCTGTTGGACTTAAAATTGAGAAGTTGACATGGGAATGGCATCAAATCTAGCATTTTTTGTTCAGTTGGGGTCCTGAGAAGCTTACCACTTGGTCTCTAATATAATTATTATGAGGTAGTAAGTGTAATACTTCTTTAAGAAAGAGAGAAAGAGATAACAAAAGTTTTCTAGGACAGTCTGTGCTTTCATGTTCTTCATTGATGTAACTTGTAAAAATTACCTTTTGGGGGTAAAACAATTCTATAATTTAAATAAAGCAAGAACACTAGTGACAATTTATGGCACCTGTTCTTTCTCTGAGGGAAGAGAAACAGACACATGGCTAATGGCTAAGAATCTTCGTCTACAAGCTCAAGATTTCCCAAGGTGAGCCTGTATCAATAAAAGTTTCTGTTTCCTTTTTTTTCCTTTTTTCTTTTTTTATTAAATGAAAGGGTGAGGGGTAGAGATATAAAGAAAGACTACTGCATGCTATCCTACTGGGATCTTCCCAGTAAGCCCCTTACTAGGTGATGTTCTGCCCATCTGTGGTCACTACTCTTTTGCTTGGCAACCAAGCTATTTTAGGACCTGAGATGATGCCATGGAGCCATCCTCAGTACCCTGGCCCAACTTATTCAAACAATTTGAGCCATGGCTGGAGAGGGGAAGAGAGAGAGAAAGAAAAGAGAAAGAAAAGGGAGGGGTGGAGAAGCAGATGGTCATTTTCCCTGTGTGCCTTGAATGGGAATTGAACCCAGGATTTTCACACACTAGACTGATGCTCTACCACTGAACTAATCAACCAGGGCCAAATGTTTCTGTGTTCTAATGAAAATGTGAATAGACTTTTAGATGCCAAAATAAGCATTTGATATTATGCATTGTATTGATACTTTCTATAACAATTTAGGAAACAATAAGGATTATTTATTCCCAGATAGGAGGGACTAAACCATTGATACATTTTCTTCCCAAACCTTTCCTTGGATGTACTTTATTATACTACTTCAGGAAAGGTCCACTTTAATAAAAGTACTATGCTTGATTGGCTGTTTCTTTAAATAATAGGGGGTAGAAAGGAATTTGTAAAAGAAAATTATCTTAGTTTTAAAATATAAAACTTGTTTTTATTGTAGGTGAGAACATCTTTATAAATGAATTCAGAATCCATTTCTGTGAAGCATTTAGAAGGAAATATCAATGTTCTAAAGTCTCTATTGGAATGCAGTTTGTCTTCTTGGAAAACTAATTCTATTCTGAATAAATAGCACTGAGAATAGTCATTCTGGCCTCTAATCTGAATTGTGATTGTTCAAGCTTCACTAGACCCTTTCTCTGTTTCTGGCACCTGAATGTTGTACATTGTACCTGTGGCTACAAAATGAAACTGAACCAATGCAATTGACATGGCCAGAATGGAAACACTGGTGTTGGCAGTTGAGGGGAAGACTCTCAGTAAAAGCCCAAATTAATATGACAACTCCACCTGACCAGGAGGTGGCACAGTAGATAGAGCATCAGACTGGGATGCAGAGGACCCAAATTTGAGACCCCGAGGTCGCCAGGTTGAGTGCGGGCTCATCTGGCTTGAGCAAATGCTCACCAGCTCGGACCCCAGTTCGCTGGCTTGAGCAATGTGTTACTTGGTCTACTGTAGCCCCACAGTCAAGGCACATATGAGAAAGCAATCAATGAACAACTAAGGAGACTAAGGAGACGCAACAAAGAATCGATGCTTCTCATCTCTCTTTGTTCCTTTCTGTCCCTGTCTATCCCTCTCTCTGACTCTCTCTCTGTTCCTGTAAAAAAAAAAAAAAAGACAACTCCACTGAAGTGAATCACCACTAAAAGAAAGAAACACTAGCATATACAAACTTTTTTTTCATTATTATTGAGAATTTCTAGAAGGGTGTAATATTAAGAATTTCTTCATAAAAGAATACTTTTTATTCTTAACATACTTTCTAGCAACTTAACTGAAGAACCATTGTGAAGGTTATGAAGCTCCACTGGTTTTATGTTCATTCAGAAAACCTAGCTTCTGGTACATCAATGTACTGAAAAAAAAAAAAAAGATGTATGTACTAAAAGCAGTAATAGCATTCTATTTAAAACTGTGTCAGCTATTAATATGTATTCTGACCCAGATTCCCTCAAAAAGATTTAAAAAAAAACTGTAGAAGCTGTAGAACTTTTCATTTCAGTATTTAACTTAATATTTCCCTTTTTAGAAACAGAATGGAGTTTTCTGTATCTTGCCCTCCCATTTTCTATTTTCCCAATTCATTTATTGAGGCCTTTTCGTGGTGATTCACTTCAGTGGAGTTGTCTTTTTTTTACAGTGACAGAGAGAGAGTCAGAGAGAGAAATAGACTGTCAAATAAATTGTATTATAATAAAAAAATTAAGTGAACTTAAGAAATACTAATATCTCTTTGGGAATAAAACGGTCTAAACTACCTGTGGAATGCAGCATCTATATTTGTAGAGACAAAAGTTCTATAAATATATTTGTGAACCACAGAAAATAAAATGTCACTTGTCTTTTTTCTTTCTTTTTTTTTTTTTTTAATTCAGTGAGTAGAAGAGAGGCAGAGATAGATTCTCCCATGGACCCTGACCAGGATCCAGCTGGCAAGCCAACTTGGGGGCGATGCTTTGCTCATCTTGGGCATTGCTTTGTTGCTCAACAACTGAGCTCTTCTTAGTGCCTGAAGCAAAGGCCATGGAGCCATCCTCAGTGCCTGGAGCCAGCTTGCTCCAATCAAGTGATGGCTGCAGAAGGCTGCAGAAAAGAAAGAGAGAGAGAGAAGCAAGAGGGGTAGGGGTAGAGAAGCAGTTGGGCACTTCTCCCGTGTACCCTGACCTAGAATTGAACCCAAGACATCCACATGCCAGGGCCAATTTTTTATTTTTTGTATCTTTTCTCTCATTCCTGAATATGTATATTTATATTTTTCCCCTTTATTTATTTTTCTTATTAACTGGATCTGTCTCAGGAGTGAGTATTAAGATTATTTGTTTCCTCTACATGTAAATATGTGAAAATCTGCTTGAAGCCAGCAAAGGATTCTACCAAGCTTATGCAGTGTATTCTAAAAAGAAGGCAGTCATTAATACTCATTCAAAGCAATAAAATACACAAAAAAGGAGATGAAATCACATATGTCATTTGAAAAGAAATCTTAGAAAAAAACTGGTTAAATTTTTACTTGTATTCCATTAAGTGATGGAGTACAAATGGACCATAAAGGATGGTGAGTATATCTCTGCCTATTTGTTTGTTTTTTGTTCATTTGTTTTTATATTTATAATTACTGAAAAACTTCTCAGAAAAGTTTTTGGTAGAATATTTTTTATATTTTCAATAGCCTCTCCAACTGCTTTTAAATAATTAATTTATTCTTTGGTCATATCAAACACCGTAAAGAAAGTTGTCATCAAAAATATGGTTGCATGAAAAAGATTTTGACTTTTCTGAATAAAGAAATAATACATAGTACTTGACACTGCACCTATAATTTTTCACCTCAGTGATTTTTAATATAATGAATAATAGATATGTAATTTTGACTTTCAAGTCTAGTAAGCGATAGATTTTCCTCAGCCATATTAAATTTAAATTCAACATCTTTTAGCTCATTCAGGAGAATTCCATATAATAGTATGTCAGTCATAAAAATGTTCAAATTTGTTTATTTTTACTTTGGGTTTTTTTTTTTTTTATTTAAAGTGTTTGCTTGGTTTTATATAGTTCCAAAGAAATTCTGTGTATCAATTGATTGAGAGACAGTTCAGTTCACTTTTCCTTATCTCTATTAATTGGTAATTATCTCTATAAGCAGTAGTTCTCCAAGTGTGGTTCCCAGAACAGTAGCAGCATTACCTGAAATTTATTAGCAATGAAAATTCTTAGACTGTATCTAGTACTACTGATTCATAATCTCTGGGTGTGGGGTCCAGAAATCTAAGTTTGAATGAGCTCTTCAGATGCTGCTGCTGTGTGATCAAGTTGGGGAATCAGTTGATATAACAGTAAAGTGAGTTAGATTACAAACAAAATACATAAAAGGCCAGATAGACTTGGTGGTCTAATATAAAGGACAATAATGCAGTAATAGGAGATACAAGGGAAATAAACTCACTATTACATGTGCTGTGCTAACTAACTATTAAATTTGTTAGCATTATAATAGTTTATATATTTATAGTAAATTAGAGTTTTCAATTTGCCTTTAAATATTTCACCATATTGGTTTATAATAATAATATTCTGAATAATGGGACACTACAAACAAAATTTGGTCCCAATCTGTAAGAAAGAAAGCTCAGTTTAGTCAAAGGTCAACCAGTCAGAGATAAAACTCATCTTTTACCTCTGGGTACTTGTAACATACCTTGTAACAATAAGATTCTTATGAAAAAAGACCAGTTAAAATATGGTACATTTTATATCAATAATATTTCTGACTTTGATTATTCCTCTTACTATTAATAAAGTGTGTTTGAGGTACGGTCATAGCTTGTGAAAACTTTCATGATCTAATGGTGTGAGTTTTTGAGAAAATTAAAACCTTCTACATACCCTGTGGTTAAAGTTTACTTATTTCATTTTATTCTTGAGGTACTTTTATATTTTAAAAATTGTAATAAAGTACAAATATTTCAAGAAAATTGTAGTTTTTAAGTTTCTCCCTTTCTCAGACTTTCTAGCCAAGCCATCATGGTTTTGTTCACATATTAGGTGTTTTTTGAGTGCCTACTTTATAGCTTGTCCTCTACTAGGCATGAGAAACAGTAAATATATGTTATATGTTTTAAAGTCCAAGAGCTTTCTTTATTTAGAAACAAAATAAAACTCCGAAAAAGCTAAGCCAATATCATGTGGCCTGATATATCACAATAGCTTCTCAACTTTCTCCCATAATACACTCTTTTCCCTACTACAATGAGCAATGAACTTCTACCGACATAAATATCATATCATTTTTAGCCCAAAACTTTCTAGAAGTATTCCATTACATTTAAAGAATACAATCCTAATTATTACCAGTAAGATACAAGGCTCCACATTATAATATCCTCTGTAAATTCTGTGATCGATTGATTGAGAGACAGTTCAGTTCACTTTTCCTTATCTCTATTAATTGGTAATTATCTGATTTACTGTATTTTAACTATCTCCTTATTGTTCCATCAGTATACAAAGTATATGCTTAAATTAGGTCCTTTAAACCAGCTGGTTATTTGGTCTGTAACACTTTTCTTTTATTATTATTGTTTTACTGAGAGCAGAGGAGGAAGAGAGACAGACTCCCTCATGAGCCCTTACCAGGATTCATGGGAAAGCCCACTAGGGGGTGATGCTCTGCCCATCTGAAACCTTTGCTCTGTTGGTCAGCAACTGAGCCAATTTTTTTAGTGCCTGAGGTGGAGGCCAGAAAGTCATCCTCAGTGCCTGAGGTAAACTCCCTCAAACCAATTTAAGCCATTGCTGTGGGAGGAAAAGAGAAAGAGAAGAGGGGTGGGGGAACAGTGGAGAATAAAATGGTCACTTTTTCTGTGTGCCCTGACCAGAATCGAATCTAGACATCTACATGCAGGGCCCACGCTCTACCGTTGAGCCAGCAAGCCAGGGCATGGTCTATAACACGTTTCCCCTAAAGATCTGCATGACTCATTATTTCATTTCATTCTGATCACTTTGAAATGTTACCTCTGTCTCTAACTGGCCACTCTATGTAAAAGAGTCTTCCATTTTCCCAATCTCGTAACCTACTTTCAAATTCCTCATCTTGCCATATTTCTTATTGAGAGCATTGCTATCTTCCACACCTAACAGTATATATTATATATAAATTTTGTGCTGTTTACTGAACATTTAATATTACAAAGAATGTCTCAATTATTTGATAGTAATTATATTTTGCTTGGAATTAATCTCTTCTACTGTTACTTGCATTCTTTACAGACAGAGGGGTATTTTTTTGTTTTGTTTCTTGGGATTTTTTCTTTTGCATTTTGTTTATCAATATCATCAACATTAAGAACTAAAAGTTGGAAACATACAACAAATTATGCATTAAAAATAGTTGGGTCATTTTATAATGGACATCTTTTATTAATGGCAGAAAGTAGCACATAGTACAATTATGCCCTAACTGACATAAGATAAATAGATACATTTGAAGGAGAAAATAAAGACATGCAAAGATATTAGGAAAGTTTCACTATCCATTCTGAGATACATACTGATCTAATAACTAGACATATGAAAATCTACTAGAAGTGAAAATAAAAAACTAATAGACTTCAAAAGAACTAAATAAAATGATGACGTTCTGATTTTACTTATTTATTTTTCTTTTCATTCATTACAGGAGGTCCTCAGGTTATGACACAGTTCCGCTCCTATGACAATGACACAATTTGAATTTTGGTGTAAGTTGTAACACATCTTAGCCTAAATTACCTGTCTTAACGCAGTTGTAAAATCATAATCTAGAACATACAAATATGACTAAGCCACAGAAAAAGGAAAAGGACATAAATATATGGTACTGTATACTGTATTGCGTATTCTTCCACAGCGCTCAACTAAACTAGTTCGCCCGCATAGTCTGTAAGTATGACACTAATAGCATAAACTGAAACACATCTCAATATTTTTGAGTTTTTATTGGAGTGAGTGTTGTAAATACGAAATATTGTATGCCAAAACTGTTGTAACCTGAGGACACCCTGTACTTAGTAGAAAAATAAAAGTATGAGAAATTACAAATATTCTTTTCATATTCTATAATAAATATTAAATTTTTTAAACTGAGTCAAAAACGGGAAGCTTTGTACTCAAAATCTATGGCAGTGATGGTCAATCTTTTGAGCTTGGTGTGTCAAAATTCGCCAAAAAACTGAGCATAGCTCGGGCAGTGTGTCACTTTGAGAAAAATGGCCTAACTGGAAGTCCCAGAACTAGACGCTCTGTGCAAGAGTTCTGTTGTTTTGGCCTACAGACCTCCGGCACAGAGTGTCTATGCTACAGCAAATGTTTTACCCTCAGCTACTGCACCTGGCCATGCAGGAGCCGAGGATGAAACGTCCTTCTCGGCATGTGGCCCCATACTTCTCTGGTATGCGGCCGCATGTGGCCGCATGTCATCGAAAATGGCTACGCGTGTTAGTGCTGACACATGTGTCATAGTTTCATCATCATGGATCTATGGTATGTTTGTGATTTCCTCTATAGAACAAGTTTGTTTAAGTAAGTACTTCTCTTATTCATCATTAAATTCTCACAACATATATAAAATACTTTAGATAATAGGTTCTGAATACATACATGAAAGAATCACACGAATTTGTACTTTACTTCCAAATAACTTAGAGCTCTTTTCTCTGCTATTTGAGATCAGCTACTGGCTATCTTTTCTTAGTACTAAGGCATTTTTTACTCCAATTTAGTGTAAAGTCTTACTCTCTGGTGCTGTCAGCCTGTCAGTAATGTTTTTGTTAATCATCAATCATTTTCCTCTCTCTTGTTATACAGGTATGATGTGTAACCTACAAAATTTTGTACAAGAAAAAATTTTCTAATAAGTTAAGGTACCAACCTTCTGGAACTACTGCACTAGTGAATGATAACTTTTATAAAATGTTGGGTAATTTGAAAACCTCCAAAACACATTTGGAAGCACAGGTGGCATACTGTTTTAACTAAGTTATTTTTCTTTTATTATTATTCTTTTTTGTATTTTTCTGAAGAGAAAAGCAGGGAGGCAGAGAGACAAACTTCTGCATGCCCCCAACTGGGATCCAGGAAGGGGTAATGCTCTGCCCATCTGGACCATTGCTTCATTGTAACAAGAGCCATTCTAGTGCCTGAGGCGGAAGCCATGGAACCGCCCTCAGTGCCTGGGCCAACCTTGTTCCAATGGAGTCTTGGATGTGGGAGGGGAAGAGAGAGACAGAGAGAAAGGAGAGGGGGAAGTGTGGAGAAGCGGATGGGCTCTTCTCCTGTGTGCCCTGACTGGGAATCAAACCCAGGACTTCCACACGCCGGGCCGATGCTCTACAGCTGAGCCAACCAAACGAAGCCTTAACTAAGTGTTTATAAGTGAACCTGATAACTGGAAAACAAATAAGAGAAGGCAGTGCTTTCCAATATTCTTTGTCCATGAATCAATGTTAAGAATTTCACTGATTTTAAAAAAATAAGTGCTATTTCTAATATTTCTCTTTTGGGTATAGATATAGATGAGAAGTAAGTAAAGTTGTAATGTTTTGGGGGAAATTCTGTCTCAGTAGGAAATATTAATAGCTATCATCATAATAATGATGGTGAGTAGCAACAACAACCAAAAAACCATATTACTGAAGGTTTATCTCAAAGGGAGGATGAATGTGCATGTATCTGATGAGGAAAAAAGGAGTCTAAATACCCTGAAGAAGACATTGGTTTAAGAAATTAAATGAATGTGTTTTGTTTGTAGAGGGACTTAAATATTATTTCTTATTTTTTTTAGGCTTTTAGTCAAACATATATACTCACAGGAATATACTTTAAGGACTCAAAGTTTAAACTGGCAATATAATGTCCATATTTAAAATTTCAAAGTAATGATATAAAATTATGATAAAATCAGAAAAATGGCCCACAGGTATGGCTTCCTGACACCATAAAAACTAACTACACAACATAGTTGCTGAAGAGAAAGTATAGGGTTTATTCAAGTGCCATCTGAGAAGATGGGGGTACTCCTGTCCTCAAAAACCCATCTCCTTTTCTTGGTACATGCAGGGGTTTTGATAAGAAGGAAGAAGTAAGAGGAATAAGCAAAACTAAAAAAAAGAAATCAGGAGAGGGTTGAGAGTTTTTGCTGAGGAGACTTCAGAGAAGTAGACAAAGATCCCATATCTCTCTGAGCTGGCACATATGAAGATCGGAGTCCATCCCATTGTTATAGGAAATAAAGCTAGCAAGTAACTTATAAACTGAGGTATTTTGTTCTATGTAACAGGTGCCTACACATTCCCACAGTCAGGCTGTCTTCTTGGTCTTGAATAAGAATCAGAATTGCAAGCCTTAGTGTGATGGGAATGAGGGGAAGCAATTATTCTTCTTGCTCCAATGTTAACCCTTGATCTGCATCAACTGAGGAGAACAGCCCTTTTAATTGTAATGTGAACTTGGCCAGAGGTGAAAGCACAAAATTGATTATATACTATTCATTTATTACAGAATATATAATCTTACTCACTGAACCAGTAATACAGAATCATGGTTATAAGAGCAACAAACTGGATTTAATATTTTATGAGAATCTTTTTATAAACTCACTTTGTTAGTACATTTTTATTTAGCTCTATTTTATGGCTAGTCATACTAATATCAGTAAGTCAGTAATATGGCAAATTTATTCCTGGTTTCAGTGATAGCATATTAAAACCAAACACTAATAAATAATAGTACTAGTAACAGAAACATACATTTCCTGTGGGTAGGTTCAAGATACACATTTGTTGACATGTCTTTAGCATATCCACTATTGTTAAAATTTAGATATGGACTTTTTAGTTTAAATTTTCTATTATGTAATACATAAAATTATTTTCCTTTTTTTAATCTTAGGGAATTAGCACATAATAAACTGAAGAAATACAGTGTACAGTTATAAATATATTATAAAAGTCACTATATTTATCTTTGAGGGATATTATAATAGTTTTATCATTAATCTGATATACAATTTTCAGTAAGAGTTGTCAATATCATCTTTATATTTTTTAAATGATTTCTGTTAAACAATGACAATCATCTCTGTTATTGAGTGTCCTATGTACTTGTCATTGTACTAGGCATTCTACATAAATTACTAAACTATTCCTTACTATATCACTATGAGATAATTGATAGCATCTCTGTTTTACCAATGATATGTTACTGGGGTTTTACTGATTTTACTGAGCTCAGAAGGGACAAGTCAATATCGTAAAATGAGATACTTAGAAAAAATAGGAGCAAGAATTTAAAACTTGACATAGCTAACTCAAAACCTCCTACTTGTTTCACATTGTCAAACTGAAGAACTCTGTAAATGTTTGCTATTAGGTGGGTATTTCTTATATCTTATTTATGTTTCACTGAGTGATCAAGAGTACTTTAAAAATGCAAAGAATCTCCTTGCTTGTCTTTGGAGACCATAAGCTATTGCTCTGCTGTCTTTATTTTTCGAGAGAAAGGGAGGATAACAGCAGAACTCCATGAAACCTAATGGTAAATAACAGCTGGGGAAAAAAGAAGTTGGTGGGGCATCTTGTAGAATTGGTGGAGCTAATATAGTGGTGGACAAGAGCTGTCTGAATAAGAAATTAACAGTTTATATTGTTGTAAGGCCAGTGGCTTCTGCTATAATGGCCATGCACATGCAGGTTCACATTGGTTTTGGACAGATGGTAAAGAAACAGTGGAACCAAAAAATGGTGAGCCATTCCTTTATTAAAGTCTCTTACCGGCCGGCGAGCAAACACATGGGGAAAACACTTCCCTTTTACTCATTCAGAGCTTCTAAACCCCTGACATATTCTCCTGTTCCACAACCAGGAGAATCTTCTCCAGTTCCTCCTAGAATCAAAGGCCTCATCATGCTTAGCAGAGCTCACAAAGCCCCTCAGATAGGTTCCCTATCTGCACACCTCCTCTTTCCCTGCCTACATGGCTTCTTCCTCAGCACTCTGCATTCTCTCAGCTCTCTCTGCAAACATGGCTTTTTTTCTGCCTCTTCTCCTACTCTCTTTTCAATACTTTCTGGCACAAAAATCTCTTCTCCAGCAAACATTAGCAAAACAATGGCCCTTCCCGAGCAAAAATGTAATCTGCAATTTTACAGACTACAGATACCTGGCACTGCCCAGCCCCCAAAACAAACTATAAGTGAGCAAACATAAAAATCATATTTTATTATATAAACTTATTTGACCAACAATTATTCCTAAACTCTATGTGGTCAAACGATCTGGGAAATGTACCTTAGACACAAATTGTGTTTTCATTGGGTGTAGAATCAAAATAAACTATTAAAAATAATATATGTTTGATAACCAGAGCTGTTGGGGCAAAAGGATGAACTACTCAGTTTTGAGGGATTAAGTATCGCTACAATATCTTGAAGTGGATGCTATTGAAATTCTACTCTGGAGCCCTCTGCTCAACTGAATTTATCAGGGCTGTGAAAAACAGTTCCCTGCATTCTAAAAAAAATATCAGGTGCCTTCATCTCTTTTCTACCACATGATATAAGGAAGTTGCTCAGCCAGCCATAAACCAGGTATAATCTGGAAATAGAGGGGAGTTATACCCAATGGGGAATGGTAGTCAATGGGTAAAATACGTTAGCTTCCTTATTGTCTGACTGTATTGTGTACTGATTCTTTGTCAGGTTTCACATGCTTCCTCAGAAGCTCCTCAGTGAGAATGAGCTGCTGTTACTAGTGGTAGTAACTCACTCATTAATGCACACATTTTATTGGTTTTTCTTGCTTTGCTATCTCACTCTCCCACTTCTTCCAATGTACCTTCTGGGATCATGTCCTAAATAAAATAAACTACATGCACTGAAGTCCTTGCTACTTTTCACTGAACCCAGTCTAAGACTGTTTTATAAGCAATGCCCTCAACAGTATAGGGACATTCTCTAACAAAAGTGTATTTCACATTATCACGTTTTATGTCATCAGTTGTTTTATGTCATCAGTTGTTTAAACTTTGTCATTCTCAACAGGTGGTAAATTCTGCATGGGTAAGTACTGCATTTGTCTTCTTTCTTTTCTCCTACTCTTCTTCCCCCTCCCATTAGCTTTATTTTTATTGTATACAGCAGAGTAACTGACACATAGGAAGTGTTTAATAAGTACCTGTTCATTAACTGAGGTACCCATCACAACTCTGTGGTTGTTGTTATTGGGTTATTTTATAAAAGGGTTTAAATAACTCACCCATTGATATATTGACAATTGATAGAGACAAAATTCTAATTCAGATTTTTTTACCTTCATAACCGATGTTCTTAATTATGATATGTCATTTTCCAACAGTATAGATCAGAAAGAAAATGGTTGTATTCTAATAGACCTTTTTGAGTTCTTATCTTTTGGCTACCAAAGAGAAGAATGATTAAATCAGAAGTTTTTATCTCTTGTAGTAAACTTCAGTAGTATTTCTTAAGTATATGACACCCCTGTGGTCAGAAAAATACCTTTGTACAGTATACCTGTGTTCTATCACCCATGTGCATGCTCTGGGGATTAGAGAAGAATATCATGTATATTTGAGTCATTTCTTGTCCTTTTCCTTAAAATTCCTAGAATCCCTTCTTTGTATTTGAAGAATGTTATATATTCAGTATTTTTACAGAAGATGCAGAATTAAATGAGATTTACATTCTACTTCCATTTTACAAATCATGACAAGTTTATTCATCTAAATAGTGAAAGCACTAGGGAGGAATCATCTTTTGGAAACTAAATGTTTGCCTGTAATAAAAATATCAGGAGAATTCCAGAATATTCCTACTAAGTATTTTCTTTCATGTCAAGTTTAATTATTCAGCTGGTTTACGGGTTATGACAGTCTCAACACAACATTTTGAGTTTACGACTGTTGGGCAGATAAAATATAATATGCTCACTTTGTTAAAGATGGCGCTGCCCACCTGGAAGCCCGTCACCCAGGTGATATTATTTGCCCTTATGCTTGGGATGGCTGTGGGGGAAAGGCTGTAATGTAAGCAGGCCAGGTTGTTATAGCTTAAGGCTTTGTTTTAAGAGTAAGCTTTTCCCCATGCCCTTGACTGATTGGATGATGTGGGGTGGTGCGCTCTCCTGAGGAATCCATTGTGCCTCGAATGGGTGGCTTTGTATTGGAGACTTCCTTGTTTGTGTAATTGGATTGGAGGTTTTGATTTTACACTATAAAGTGGGGCAGGCTGGGAGCTTGCTCTCTTGGTTCCTGAGGTATTAGAGAGGAGAGCAGATTAAGGTCACGTGGAGGCCAGGAGAAGCAGCCAAGATGGCAGAGTGCTGAGGGAGAAGCCAGTTTGTGCAGAGTTTGTGCTGGAGAAGGAAATGGGGAACAGAGGTGAATAAGTTTGGTGAGCTAGAAAGCTTTGATGCTAGGAAACTCGGATAAGTCAGTAGCTTTGTGAGCACTGAATGTGTGGGTTTTGGAGCCCAGTGTGTGTTTTTGCTTGCCCGCTGGGTGCAAGCTAGAATTAAAGCTGATGGCTTACCAGTTCGTGGCTCCTGTGTTTCATTAACGACTGTTCGAATCTAATGCGAACCTGCATGGGTCAGGCAGCTGTGATGGTGGCCCCAGCTATTGGCTTTACAATGACGCTCACTCCCATAAAAACTAAAAATTGAGACGTGAGTGTTTTGGCTTACACCGTTAACATCTTACTTACAACCTACATTGGTGAACTAGTGCCAGACTAGCTTGGAACAATTTTTAAAGAAGGTAGAGAATCTGCAACAGATCCTGTACCCCCTACATCAGTTGCTTCTTGAGATGAAACACCTGCAGTACAGGTAGAATCAACTATAGCATCTCCTACATGTTCCTTAGGCAATCCTGATTCACCTGACCCAGTATCTCCAGCACCTTCTGTAGGTTCTCCTGTGTCTCCAGCATCTTTCCTCCAATCCCTCCCAACTTGCAATGTTCCTTCCAGTGTGCAAGCCAACCATAGGAATAAAGGTAAGGAATTTTATTACACTCATTTTTTTTCTGTTACTACAGTACAGTATATTACTTCCTTTTCCTTTTCTTTTTTCTGTGGCTTAGTTTTGTTTTTATGTTCTAGATTATGACTTTACACTGTGTTAGGATAGGTAAATGACTTAAGGTAGGGTGTGTTTTGACTTACACCAAAATTCGGGTTAAGTCACTGTCATAGGAACGGATCTGTGTTGGAACCCAAGGACCACTTGTATATGCTTTAAAGAATTTTATGTGCTCATATATCAAATAATCTGATTTCTAATTGCAACTGACCAACCAACATAAATTTTATCTCATCAGAATATATAAGCAGATATAATTTAAATAAATATGTTTAATAATTTCAACATGTATTTATAATATTTAACTTAATTACATTTAAAATTGCATATATAAAATATCAAATTAGGTTTGAAAAGTTACATTTGTCACTCTCACAATTCACTAATAATTTTTTCCAACCATCACATGTACTTCAGAAGCCTTACTGTCTTATTCCTCTAGAACAGATTGCCATCATACTTCCAATATTTATTTCTGTCTAACTTATTTGACATGTAAAACTTGTTGAACCAATGGGAATTTCATACCAAATCACAGAACATCATTTTTATAAAATAAAAACAGTTTCTTTGCTTATATATTTTTTCATCCTGAAAATGTATAATTGTGATCTTTCAATATCACTCACTGCTTCCTGTATTTCTAAAGTAATCTGTAAAAGGCTTCTTTTTAAAAGACATCTTACACATTTTAAACTGTGAATTAATTTCTCAGTAAGCAGTTATTCTTTTTTCTGTTTCTCTTTTTTTAATTGGATTACTTCTATGAGATTCAAAGATAGCATTAATTGAGGTCATTTCTGGCTCTGGTTACTTTTGCAAACAAAAAAGTTTTTTAGAATATAGTAATTTAGGGATTGCCCTTTAAACAGAATATTTTAAGGACATAAAGAGGCAACTCTAATTTTATAAAAAAAAATAGGGTTAAAATGTTCTCATCATTCAGTATATTGACAGCTGAGCTTCTTATCTATAGTGTCTTGGCCCAACTTTTTTGCATTCATAGTAAATAAAGCATTTTTCCTTATTTATTTATTTATTTGTTTGTTTATGTTAGATACAGTGCACTTTACTGATAGTACACAACAAGGTAAGGCTGTTTAATCCCCTCCCCCTCTTCAGCAAGGCTCAGATGGAAACTGTGGAGGTCAGGAGATTATCAGTGTATTGGGAGATCGATATGGGGCAAGAACTCTCTGGCCAGTGAAGGCCTCTTGTCTTCTTGCTGGAACTGGTGGTCCAGGGGTCTCTTACTCTTTCGTGGTTATGTAGACCCATAAAGTGTACTACTCTGTTGCTATAGCCAAATTCAAGGTCATGCCAGGAAGTGCACTTGACGTAGGGGTCATCGAGAGCAATGCAAACACCAGCACCAAAGGTAGAGTAGTGGGTGTCACTATTAAAGTCATAGGAGACAACCTGGTCCCCAGTGTGCCCCAGGGTGCCCTTAAGGGAACCCTCTGTTGCCCGTGTTACTACCTTCTTGATATCATTCTATTTAGCAGCTTTCTCCAGGTGGCAGGTCAGATTGACAACTGACACATTGAAAGTAGGCACACAGAAGTCCATGCCAATGAGCTTCCCATTCAGCTCAGGGATGATGCCCATATCTTTGGTAGCACCATTAGAGCAGGGATTATGTTTGGGGCACCTTGGCCATTATGTCACAGTTTCTCAGAGGGACCATCCATGGTCTTCTTGGTGGCAGTGATGGTGTGGACTGTGGTCATGAGTTCCTCCATGATACCACAGTTGTCATGGATCACCTTGTCCAGGGGGGCCAAAAAGTTGGTGGTGCAAGAGGCATTGCTGACAATTTTGAGGGAGTTGTCATACTTGTCTTGGTTCACACCCATCACAAACATGAGGGCAACAGCAGAAGGGGCAGAGATGATGACCCTCTTGGCTCTATACTTTAAATAAGCCACAGCTTTCTCCAAGGTAGTGATGACACCACTGGTCTCCACAACATATTCAGCACCAGCATCACTCCATTTGATGTTGGTGGGATCTTGCTTCTGCAAGATAAATTTTCCATTGATAACAAGCTTCTCCTTCTCAGCCTTGATTGTGCTTTTAAACTTACCATGAGTAGAATTATACTGGAATATGTAGACCATGCAGTTGAGGTCAATGAAGAGATTATTGATGCTGAAAACACCCACTTTGCTTGAATTAAAAGCAGCCTTGGCAACCAGGTGTCCAATACAGCCAAATCTGTTCATTCTAACCTTCACAATTGTGTCTCAGGGTTGTGGCTAGTACTACACAAAAAGATGTGGTTGTCTGTATAACAGGAAGATCAGAGAGCCTCTTCTTTTTAAACAAACAAAAAATAAATGCTAGCATTAACATCAAATATAAGAATTTTAATGCCTGTTATTTTTAAAGATGAATTTTATAGTTATTTTTGCTGTAATTACATTTGTATATCTGCATATATATGTATATATGTATGAATGTATATGTATGTGTGTATATATATTTCTTTTTAGGAATAACAAGAACTGTTTTTAATAAATTTTTGAAAAGGAGTTAGCTCTGGAATAAAACTAGATGAATATAATACTGATATAGCTATCATAATAGGTTAGTATTTATTTAATGTTTGCTTCATCCTAAACATAGCTCTAGGCAAAATATATAAATTATTTTATATATTCTATGTTTTACCAGCATCAACAGGTGAAAAATAAAGTCTTATTCCTGTAATTCACTTAACTTAATCCACTATGTTTTAATTAACTATTTGGCTGTCCTCCTGGAGATAAGCCTTGGTCACTTTTGTATTTTGATTATGGCAACTGTTTTTGGGGTAAAGTTGTTGCCAAAAAAGAATAGGTAACTAAAAGATGCCTGTTAAAAGCTTGTGCCAATGAAGTCTTCACTTATAGTATTTATAAGCATTGATGTCAATGGTCATTGATAACGTGGTTATACACTTATCCCATATATGTATAACACTTCTGTTGATGGCATAAGTAATTGTGCACATAGATAATAAAAATAATAATTCCATTTGGATACTGTAAAGATTTATGTAATAGTAATAATTAGTTTGCTTCTGCATTATTTTTTGTTTCAGTGAATCACTTGTCAGTCTGCTTCTTCCACAAATAAATGAATACACATAATAAAACAGAGCCATATGGGTCAAATTATTACAACTCTTGATCCTGAAGCAAAACAGATTTTCAGACAGTATCACAGAGAGCAAACCCATTTTATGCCATCTTATTTCCTCCTGTTTCTCTGACTACCCCATCTAGATTAAGAAAATCTGATAAGAATAGTATCATTCCATAAAATATTTATTGGGTGATGTTTTTACATTAGCTATTTCTCACTTTTTTTGGATTCATTCAGTAAAAAATCATAACAAAATTTAATAAAAAAAATTTTTTTAAATTATCTTTCTGTTTTCTATAAAATGTAGAACAATGGCTTGTGTATGTTCTGCAGTGATTTACTGTATATAGAAGTGAACAGACACACTGAAAAGCTGATATGTGCTGGGTGGAGGTGATAAATATTCATAAATACTAAAACACTTTCTTCTCTATGACTTATTCCACTTTACTTATTTCTACTTGCTGGAATGGTAGACATATTAAAATATTAATTTTCCGCTTTACTGGAATGATTTCAGAGTCAAGTGCCAATAAAATTCTGAACATAAATATGAAAAAAGAGGATATAGCTCATTCTAATCCTCTTCTATGCTTTTTCAAAACTATTTATGTGCTTTAAAATAAAACAAAACTACTATTTCAAAAATTTTAATTGCTTCGAGAGACATTATGTATAATCAAGTAAAGATGCCACTGTCCAGTGAAATACTTGATAGTTCCCTAATATAAGATTCTAAAACAGAGGGTAAATTTTTGGAGGCAGGGAAACCTGTGAGGATCAAGGCCACATTTTACAGCTATAAGGAACAATTCTTCTATACTCTTCCCTTTTTAAAGCTATTAGCGCATTTCAATTAGAGGGATAGGTTGAAAAATGCCATACAAGGCAACTCTGTGTGTGAAGCAATTGTGAACCCTTAACAGGCTCAGAGCACTGAACATAAGTAGGGTGTAAAGCTCTGATGAAGACGTCTGTCATTGTTACTGGCCCAAGGGGGTTATAAACTATGGATTATGAATTTAACCTGATGTCAACATAAGAATGTTCAAACCTGTAGAGAATTTTTGTAAAAATTTATGTGAGCTGGAGAATATACCTAAAAGCAAGATCTCAGCAGACTGAGTTAAATGATTTCCAAAATAACAGTTTGCAGTTACTTTTTATGCATTTGAGATTAAGGAGGGCACTGTAGGATAATTATGTGAAGGTGGGAGAAAGCGAGATTGTAATTGGATTACCTCTTGCATGCTCTAGAAAGAGGGGTCTGAAAGGGCAGTTGTAAGACTGGTGGCCATGACCATGCAGGATCCTGTGGATTCAGACAGATGGTAAAGGAAATGTGAAGTCAGAGGATGGTGGGCCATTCCATTCATAGAGTCTCACAGAGGCAGATGAGCAAGCAGGCAAGGAAAACTGCTTCTCTCTCTCTCTCTCTCTCTCTCTCTCTCTCTCTCTCGACTAATGAGCAAACAGGCCAGGGGGAAAAAGCTTCTTCGGCAAAAAATAGCAAAATAAGTCGCTCCTCCCAATGGTGGCAGGCAATCTGCAGTCTACAATCTTCCACCCTGAGGGAAAGCTTCTGCAACCTCATATAGACTATATACATGTGCTGCTGCCCTGTACTCATGCACCAATCAGGCATAGTACAAGTGAGCAAGGCCAACATACTTGTTTGCACAACAGCAGCTGTGTATTAGCAGGAGGGGTCTTGAAAGAAGATATTTCAAAATTGTGTAGATGCACAGAAACAATGGATAGAGCTTCCTTATGGCAAAAATAAGCCTTTTACTAAAGAACTTATATGCCTAGGGCATGACTCTCTATTAGGACCTACCCAATTAAAAATTTATGGTTATATGACTCTGTGAGGTTACTTTTCACAGAACCCCTTTTTTTGTCCTACTGATGTGAATGAAATGTCATGATTTCTATCAATTTTTATTTTATCCCTTATGATTTTTCTTTTCTTCACTACTAAATCTAAACCAGTATGCTTTTTGGTTATAATACAACATAGAGCCCATTACCAGCCTGACCAGGTGGTGGCGCAGTGGATAGTGTCGGACTGGGATGTGGATGGACCCAGGTTCAAGGACCCGAGGTCACCAGCTTGAGTGCGGGCTCGTCTGGATTGAGCAAAATCTTACCAGGTTGGACCCAAGGATGCTGGCTCCAGCAAGGGGTTGCTCGGTCTGCTGAAGGCCCGCGGTCAAGGCACATATGAGAAAGCAATCAATGAACAACTAAGATGTCGCAACGGCAACAACAAAAAAACTGATTGATGCTTCTCATCTTTCTCCATTCCTGTCTGTCTGTCTCTATCTATCCCTCTCTCTGACTCTCTCTCTGTCCCTATAAAAAAAAAAGAAAGAATCCATTACCATTTCCACCATTCCCCTGACACTCAAGTTACTTATTACAGGTAAATGACTATACTGAAGATATTTTAATAAATGTTATTTTTAAAAATCTGCACTTCTTGTCAATATTCATTGTTACCAGTTCCAAGACCTATTTCTACATTGGCTATTGCCACCTTAGAGTAAGGTGATCGGATTTTAAAATTGGTAAAGCAGGACACCATTGATGGGGGGGTTCTTGATTAAAAATTTGGTCTATATGGAGCAAAACATTTTTCATAGAATGCAAAAATAGTATTATAATATATTTTTTTAAATCAGAACTTTTTAAAAATGTCGCGAGACATGGGACAAATTGTTAAAATTGGGACTGTCCCACCAAAAGCAGAACATCTGGTCACCTTCCCTTAGAGCCCTAGTATACTGTATGGCCAGGGGCCGCCATTGTGGCCATACACATACAGGTTCTCATTGAATTCAGGCAAACGGTAAAGAAACGGCAGAGTTGGAGGTTAGTGGGCCATTCTGTTTATTGGTGTCTCACTAAGACAAGCAAGCTACAAGAGAAGCCAAGGGAAAAGCAGAAAGCCTTCTTTTTCCATAGAGGGTAAGGGATCAGGGAGGCCTCTGCAATGCAGGGACCGAGACAGAGAGAGCCCTCACTCTAGCCCATTTTATAATGTAGAAATCAAAACATTTAAGCCAATATACAAATAAGGAAGTCTCTGATATAAAGTTACTTATCTGAGGCAAAAATGGGATTCCTCATAAGAGTGCACCACCCCACATCATGCAACAGTCAAGGGTGTGGGGAAAAGCTTAGTGTTGAGAAGATCTTAGTATTAAAAGGATAGGAAAGGCTTAGTCTCAAAACTAAGCCTTAGGCTATAAGAATCCTGCCTGCTTACAGCCTGTCTCCCACACCCCATGCAAACTATAAGCAAACAAACATGTATCATATTTACAAACTTATTTGACCTGCATATACCTTACCCAGTGCACCACAGACTATTTTGCTATTGACCACATAAGGCTTGTGAGTCTTCTGCTTTATGGGAAAAAGCCATGTTCAGAACTAAGTCTGACTCTGAAAAAAACTTCAACAGTGGAAGATGGGAGTTCCACCTGTAAAGCCAGTATCCGCAGCCATCATCAAAGCCGCCTGGCCAACTCAGGTTCAGGTTTGATTTGGATCGATCGTAAAGAAACAATTGAGCCAAAAGCTGGTGGTCCATTTTCCTTTAATCTTAGCTCACACCCGGCCAGTGAGTAAATACACATAGCAGAAAACACTTCCCTTTCCATCAGGGCTCCCAAAGCCACTGACTCATCCAAGTTTTCCTAGAATCAAAGGCTCCCAACTCTTTGACTCCATTTTGGCTGCCTCCTCTCCCCCATGCGGCATTTCTCCTTCCCCTGGAACAATGTAGTCTCTCTCAAATGGCCTCCTAGCTCCTCCTTTTAAAACTTTTGCATGGGACAACCCCCTCCTCCAGCATACATTAGCATAACCAAGCATCTTCTCAAGCAAGAAGGGCATTAATATTATTACCTGGGAGACAGGCAGTGCCATCTTTAACCAAAAGACTGAACAAAACCAGAAAAAACAGATTTTACAACTCATTTGCACAACACAGACCAATATGATAACAACTCCCAGTTTCTTTGTTTTCCATATGGATATCTGTAAGGCCAGTAGCCACAGCCACCATCACAGCTGCCTGGACCGTGCAGGTTCAGGTTTGATTCAGACAGATGGTAATGAAACAGTGGAGCCAAGAACTTGTAGGGCATTAGCTTTAATCTTAGCTTGTACCCAGTGGGCAAGAAATACACACAGTAGGAAAACACTTCCCTTTCCATTCAGGGCTCACAAAGCCACTGACTTATCTGAGTTTCCTAGAATCAAAAGGTTTCTAGCTCACCAGCTGTTGGGCAGATGAAATATATTATGCTGACTTTGTTAAAGATGGCGCTGCCCACATCCAAGTTTTAAGAGTAAGCTTTTCCCCACACCCTTGCCTGATTGGATGATGTGGGGTGGTGCACTCTCATGAGGAATCCTTCCATTATGCCTCAGATAAGTGACTTTGTACCAGAGACTTCCTTGTTTGTAGATTGGATTAAGGGTTTGGATTTTCTACACTATAAAGTGGGACAGACTGGGAACTTGTTCCCCTTGGTTCCTGAGGTTAGTATTAGAGAGGAGAGCAGATTAAGGCCACGTGGAGGCCAGGAGAAGCAGCCAAGATGGTGGAGTGCTGAGGAAGAAGCCAGTTTGTGCAGAGAGAAGGAGATGGGAAACAGAGGTGAATAAGTCTGGTGAGCTAGAAACCTTTTGATTCTAGGAAACTCGGATAAGTCAGTAGCTTTGTGAGCACTGAATGTATGGGTTTTGGAGCCCAGTGTGTGTTTTTGCTTGCCCGCCGGGTGCAAGCTAGAATTAAAATTGATGGTTCACCAATTTTTGGCTTCACTCTTTCATTACCGACTGTCCAAATCTAATGGGAACCTGCACAGGTCAGGCGGCTCTGATGGTGGCTCTCGCTACTGGCTTTACATTTGGCGTACTCTGTGGCAGGATTCGATACAGATCAATATGGAGCTGCTACCACCTTTGAGTGGTGGAGTAGAGGATTGGCTGCTGTTATGTTTCCCTATGGTTGCCCTTCTGGGGACTGTAGGATGGCTGATTTTTACAGCTATGTGTGCGGAAACCAAGAGCTCTATGGAAGAGGCTGCTCAAGAGCTGGAGGAAAAGTGGGAGAAAGAGATGCTGACCCTAGAGCTGGAGGAAGCACTGGGGGAGGAGGCAGAACAGGTTTGCAAAATTTGCCTGGAAATAGAGCAGACGGTGGAGATTCGTGAGTTGGAGATTGCCCTGGATTTATGGAGATCCAGCAGCGGCATGAGGCCAGGGCCGGAGTTGAGGCCCAGGCCAGAGCTGCGGCCGGGGCTGGAGCTGCAAGGCCTGCTGAGCAGAAGGTGGCAGCAGCCCGAGGCTCGAGCCTAGCTGCAGGAGCTGGTGTTCTCAGTTCCTCTTTGGAGGATGAGAATTGGGCTGGAGTTGCAACCTGTAGTCTCTAGAAGATGAGAGCCGAGCTGGAAGGAATACGTGCTACACTTCTGGTAGGTCTGCAATTTTGGGACATAGGGGTGGATGCTATCATGTTCCCCAGAGCAGAGGTGGAAATGCTGACTGCCATTGCCACATGCTCCTCTTTAGGACAGTGTGAGACCTGCCATGATGGCAGGAATGAATGGGGGAGGTTAACACCCCAAGTGCGCGGACTGATTTCCTGGACTACGACCTGAGTGAGCAATGGTTCCTTTGTTGAATGGACTTATGGATTTTGGACAATGTAAAATACCCTGATGAGTGTAGGGGGTGGCTTTGCTGGAGGTCATCCCCCTGCCCCAGGAAGCCTTTCAAACGGCAAGAAAGAAGGCCGAGGACATTTTGTGCTTTTGGCAAAGTGCTCAGAGACTGGTAAAATGTAACTTTGTAATTGTTGAAACTGTATGATTTGTCATATATATGTAATTTGTGTAATGTACCTAATTTCCTTGTACAGGGATGCAGATGATATAGATTGTGGGTCCCAATCTAATGGGAACCTGTACGGGTCAGACGGCTGTGATGGTGGCCGTGACTACTGGCTTTACACCAGCCTTATTCACCTCTGTTCCCCATCTCCTTTTCTATGTACAAAATGGTTACTCCTTCAGCGCTCCGCCATCTTGGCTGCTTCTCCTCCCCTTTATGTGGTCTTTCTCTGCTCTCCTGCAGCATGAGCTCCTTTGCCTCATTTTATAGTGTAGAAATCAAAACCATTAATCCAATATAGAAACAAGGAAGTCTCTAATACAAAGTCACTTATCTGAGGCAGAATGGGATTCTTCATGAGAGTGCACCACCCCACATCATGCAATAGTCAAGGGTGTGGGGAAAAGCATAGTTTTGAAAATAAGCCTTAGGCTATAACAACCCTGCCTGTTTACAGCCTGTCCCCCACACCCAATGCAAGCTATAAGCGAGCAAACATATATATCATATTTACAAACTTACTTGATCAACAATATCTCAATACAACCCACAGTCTATTAATAACAAACAGCCAAACTTGTCAAGCCAGGCACAGTTCCAAGTGCTTTTACATATATTAACTAATTTAATACTTGCAAACAGCTTGTGAGTTATTATCTAAATTTAACAGAGAGATTAAATAATTATCCCAAGGTTACGTAGCTAATAAGAAATGAAGAAGGAATTCAAACTTAAGCAGCCTGCCTCCAGCATTTCTGCTTTCAACCACAGTGATATACCACTTCACCTTAATTATTCATTAAAAAAGACATATTCCTTATAATTTGTATTTCTGACATCAAAGACATTTATCTCAAACTTTTCTGCTTTTAAATATCATATTACTAAATTTAAATTATATAATTTTAGAGGGCCAAAAAACAGTGAAGATAAAATAGATAAAAATTATTTTAAAAAAGAAATGTGACTAAGGAACTTCATTATGACACTGTAAGATGTTCAAAGTGTGGACCAAAGAGAGCCACATGCTGAACCTGACAAGCTCTGGGAAAGCCTGCATCATGGCCTGACAGACAAGACGGTCTGAAATAAAGTTTCTAACTTAAAGCAGTTCATGGCAGATAGTCATGTCCTGCAGAGGTATTTTTCACTAAAAAGGTCAATGCCTTAATTAAGCCTATCTGTTGTCTTTTACATCTACAATAATGTACCTGATAACATGCTCTTGAAATGTAAGGGTCATCTTCTTTTCCTGTTCCACTCTGAGCAGGCATCCCACCTCATTCTTGTTACATTATCTTGTTAATTAACTATTAACTATCTTATGCCTCCCTTTTTAAAAGATATTTCAGTATATAGGTTTTTACTTTTTATCCATTCCAGAGATTTTTCCGCTTTGCCTTCTCTGCCTCCCTAATCTATCACCAATCCATTTCATGTAACCCCTATATCTTTCCCTTTGATTCTGAAGTATAAAATAAGTGGTGAAACAGTCATTTCCCAGAGCATTTACTCTATTTGTTGAGACTTTGCTTCCCGGTAACTGTCAACAGTTTGGTTCAAATAAACTCATAAAAAATTCTTACAGGGTTGGAAGTTTCCTACATTGACAAAAGTTATTTATGCTATTGGAGATAATGGCAGTTTCCTGATATCAACACAGTAAATGGTGCTCAAATTTATATTGCTTCTGTTTTTGGATATTGCACTTCGATGTGAATTTTAGACACTGTTATGATTAATATAATATCCAAGGTACCAGATTTATGTAATCCTTTATTTAGTCCTTTACATGTTATATTTATGCTAGAAATTGCTCTACAATAGTTACCCTATAATACAAAAATTAATATAGTTGATGTTTGGAGTAAAATAATTTATCCCTGATAAGTAAACATTAAAGAAATTTAAAATTATTCTAAGATACATTAAAGTTGTATACTGCATAATATATTGATTTTAGCCAGCAATGTTACTTGCAATATAGCTCTGACTTCAGTGATCTAGCTCTAATTAACTCAATATAGTTCATTTTGGTTCTAAGTCAACATAGATTCTAATAGCATTAAGATTATAGCTAACACTACGTTCATATAATGGGCACTCTCACCTCAAGATATATCAAACTATTTGTACTTGTAAAGCCAGTAGCCACCATCGTGGCCACTCACATGCAGGTTTACATTAGATTCGGACAGATGGAAATGAAACAATGGAGCCAAGAACTGGTGAGCCATCAGCTTTAATCCTAGCTTGTACCTGGCAGGCAAGCAAAAACACACACTGGGCTGCAAAATCCACTCATTCAGTGCTCACAAAGTTACTGACTTATCCGAGTTTCCTAGAATCAAAGGTTTCTAGCTCACTAGTCTTATTCACCTCTGTTCCCTATCTCCTTCTCTCTACACAAACTCTGTACAAACTGGCTTCTCCCTCAGCAGTCTGCCATCTGGCTGCTTCTCCTGGACTCCTCCACGTGGCCTTTCTCTGCTCTCCTTTCTAATACTAATCTCAGGAACTGAGAGAGAACAAGCTCCCAGTCTGCCCCACTTCATAGTGTAGAAATCCAAACCTTTAATCCAATCTACAAACAAGAAAGTCTCTGATATAAAGTCACTTACCTGAGGCATAATGGGAGGATTCCTCATGAGAGTGCACCACCCCACATCATGCAATCAGTCAAGGGTGTGGGGAAAAGCTTAATCTTAAAACTAAGCCTTGGGCCATAATGACCCTGCCTGCTTACAGCCTGTCCCCCACACAAAATAATATAATTACGCCCATCCCAAGCATAAGGGCAACTAATATCACCTGGACAACTGACTTCCCCATGGACAGTGCCACCTTTAATAAAGTGACCATAATATATTTTATCTGCCCAACAGTACTTCTTGAACATTTCATATGGCATTTATTTTTCTCCTTACAAAATTTTTTTTTCTTCCTGGATTCTTCTAATTCATTTATTTATTCAGAAAGTATCTTCATATTCTTTAAAATATCAGTTTTCAAATCAAAATATCAGTTTTTTTATGATTTCTTTACCATGCTGTCCAAATTTTTTGTCTTTTGTGATCTCAGTATAACTTGATTATGCCTCAGCCATGTTATTTATCAGGATAATAGCTGCCTTAGTCATCTTCTTCACTTGAGTGGATACTTTAGGAGGATATGGATTATATTTTACTTGTTTACACCCACAGTGCCTGCCATACAGTTCATTCATGTTATATAAACAAATTAATAAATGTTAAATCATAACACAGTAGTTAGTATATGTTTCTTTTTAATTTATATAGTATGTAATAAAACAAGATTTTGGTAGACAGAATGCTGAGGTAGCCCCCAATATTTCTGCTCCCTCCTACATACCCCTAGAGAATTTAGTACCCTTCAGTATGGGCAGATGTTGGGCAAATAAGTTTGTAAAATTTGTGCTATTTGATTTTGCTAAGTGGATGATGCTGCCAGGTAAAACTGTTAGTTGCCTTCCTGCTTGGGAAGGGGCTTTGTTATGTTAATGTGTGTTGGAGGAGGGTTTTCACGCCAAAAAGTTTTAAGAAGAAAGGAGAAGAAGAAGGAGGCCATGTTTTTGCAGACAGCAGAAGGGAGAAGGTGTGAAGATGAGGAACAGAGGTGAGTGCTCTTGTGAGCCCCTATGAGACTGGTGAGGGGTCTTTGACTCTAGAAAAGACCAAAAAAGATTATCCTGGCTGTGTAACCAGAGAACATATAAATGCGTTTTGGTGCCCGGTGTGTCTGTTTTTACTTGCCAGCCAGTTGCAAGTCTAGAATAAAGGCATGGCCCATAAATTTTTGGCTCCATAGTTTTATTACCCTCTGTCCAAATCTAATGGGAACCTGCATGTGCATGGCAGTAGTGATGACGGCGGTTACTGGGTCTACAGTAGAAGTTGTGAATATGATGACAGTCATTCCCTTGATTATATTACACACACTATATGACTTATTTTAGCAGACTAGTGAGGGATATACAGACAGACTTTCTCCAGTTGACCTGGTTGAAAACAATAATCGTGCTGTAAACTGCCTATAAGAGCCAAGCAGAAAGGGAATGTGGGTGGGCTGTATGAATTGAGAGTAATCATTGGCTAACAGCTAGCAAGGAAACAACAGCAAGGGAATAAATTGTGCTAACCAATAAGCTTAGAAAACACTGAGCCTGAGATAAGAGTTTTATATCCCTGACTGACGGCTTCATTTCAGTCTGGTCAGACCCTAGCAGTGAACCCAGCTAATTGAACTTCTGATGCTTAAAAGCTGTGAGATAATAATTATGATTGTTTTAAGCCACTAAATTTGTAATAATTTTTACACAGCAGTAGGAAATTAATGTAAGGATAGACCCATTTTGATAGTTGGGAACAGATAATATAATTTGATCTCTTGTCAATAATTTAACTATTTAAGCCACCTCTCATTGAATAGGTATACCTCCTACCTCTATGCTGCATGAGGTTATTGTCACAGTTCCTTGTTCTGTATATTTACAGTTTGTATAAAATGCTGTAAAAAATATAGATATTAGCTAATTTACAAAAGTATCTATTTATGTATCTGTTTGTTGTATATAAAGAAACACATGCATATATATAAATATATATAAATTTTTAGTTTTTACTCTAAATACTAAAATCCCCTAAAGGAGTTCCTAACATCTTTGATCCAAGCTATTTCTTATTATTTCACTCATCATAATTTATTGATATTATATATGAAAAAGTACAAACTATAAAAATAAAATCAAATTAGGTATAAAATGCATTTTTAATAAAATCTTATAGTATTAAAATAAATTACCAAAATTCATGACATTACTCTTTCTGTAAATATTTACCATATTTTTCACTCCATAAAATGCACCTGACCATAAGACACCCCTAGGGTTTTGAGGAGGGAAGTAAGAAAAAAAATATTCTGAACCAAATGGTGTGTTAAAATATTTAATAAAATATATTTTTCACTCCATAAGATGCATGAGCATTTTCCCTTCTGCTTTTTTTTGGGGGGGGGGAGTGCATCTTATGGAGGGAAAAGTATGGTAATTAAAATTGGTAAAATATTCTTAAATCTGAAGAAAGATGATTAAATAGACACTTAAAATTTCCTTAGCTTTAGGAGTTTCTCCTTTAGTACCATAGGAACACTGCAAACAACCTGCTGATGCCTTCATAAACTTTTAAGAATATAATAAATAAAATTTAAATTTTAGTAATATTTACAGTATTTTATATGATTCCTCTATACAATCTTACAAAAAGTTCAAATGAAAAAATAATTTACTCCCTGATCAGGCGGTGGCGCAGTGGATAGTGCGTCAGACTGGGATGTGGAAGGAACCCACATTTAAAACCCCGAGGTCGCCAGCTTGAATGCGGCCTCATCTGGTTTGAGCAAAAGCTTACCAGCGTGGACCCAAGGTCACTGGCTCCAGAAAGGGATTGCTCAGTCTGCTAAAGGCCCACGGTCAAGGTACATATGAGAAAGCAATCAATGAACAACTAAGATGTCACAACGGCAACAAAAAACTGATGATTGATGCTTCTCACCTCTCTCTGTTCCTGTCTGTCTGTCCCTATCTATCCCTCTCTCTGATCCTCTCTCTGTCTCTGTAATAAAATAAAATAAAATAATAATAATAATAATAATTTACTAATCTAAAAATCAGAAACCTTTTAAAAATAGCATAACTTACTATTTATCACCATGGCATTGGCATAATAAGTAGTCGTATTGAATTTTAATTCTATCAATCAGTTGAGTGATTTCAGTTAGATATTTTATTTCTTAAGCCTTATGTTTTCCTACAAAATGGGTGTAATTAATATCTACATAAAGGTAATCTGCAACTAAATTTCTTATTAGAGTAATTGCTTTACAAATGGAATTGATTTATTATTTCATATATATCATTTTGTGTTTTCAAAGTCTAACCATCTATGCTTTACTTTCCACATTTGTAAGAAATATGTATAACCTGCAATATTTATTCCTCATTAATTTATAATTATTAGATAATATTTAAAGAGAACTTGGAACTATTATAAAATAAACGCACTCAGAAAGACAATTATTGCATTATTTCTCACTTAGAAAATTTAAGTATATGCAAATAGATGCTTTAGACATAATTTGGTCTATATAATACTTTTATTTGCTTGTTTTGGAAGAGGAATACAAATCAGATACAATAACTTAAGTTGTATATTTGAAATAAATTAAAATTGAGGAAGAGTACTGAATACAACTGACATAAAAATAGAATTTCAATAGCTTTCCTAATGTGTTGAACTTTACTTGCCAAAAGCAACGTATAACTTAACCAAGTATTACAGTGTACAAAAGAAACAAAAGATCTATGATATAGTACTTAATAATATTGGCAAACTAAAAATGCCTACAAATTTTTAGACATTTCTCTTGGAATTCCACCATCAGTGAGTTCGGGTCTATGTTCCCCTGTTCTTCAATTGTAGTTGGCTCTGTAACTGCTTTAACCAATAAATACTGTGTAATTAGTATTGTGCCAATTTTCTGGCTTAGGCCTGGAGAGACCAACAGCTTTAAGTTTCTTGGAGCATTTGCCCTTGGAGCCTAAGGCTGACAGGTAGGAAGTCTAACTCTTCCAAGCATCAAGCTATGAAGAAATCAGAACATTGTTCAGATGATAGCTGTGGGTTGTTGGACAGAGGAAAGCCTTTGAATAATTCTACTCTCCTTGGGAACACTAACTCCTTGCCATTTGTGGTCTCTGGAGGGCAGCTGGTGAAAGTTCCTGTCAGAATGGCATGCTCCATTTTTAGTCTCTTTGTCCAGAACTTCTAATAATAGCATAATTAGGCCATCATCTATACTTCCCGCTAAGCCTGCCTCAGCCTTCTGTTCAAGATACACTGTTAAGGTTATGAATATAAACTTCAAAATCAGCCAACACCAGATTTTAATTTTATTCCTCTTCCCCATTTATTTGCTGTTTAACTCTGGACTTTGCTATTATAACACTCAGATTTTTTTATCTGCAAAAGCGAGCAAATAATGCCAATCACATAGAATATTTTTCTTCAATTAAATAAATAGCATTTTTAAAGTATCTCTTACATAGCATGTTGTTTGTCAAATAAGTTTGTAAATATGATATATATGTTTGTTCATTTATAGTTTGCATTGGGTGTGGGGGGCAGCCTGTAAGCAGGCAGGGTTGTTATAGCCTAAGGCTTAGTTTTAAGACTAAACCTTTCCCACCCTAAGTGACTTTGTATCAAAGACTTCCTTGTTTGTATATTGGATTAAAAGTTTTGATTTCTACACTATAAAATGAGGCAGAGGAGCCATGCTGGAGGATAGCAGAGAAAGACCACGTGGAGGAGAGAAGAAGCAGCCAAGATGGTGGAGTGCTGAAGGAGAAACCAGTTTGTGCAGAGTTTGTGCAGAGAGAAGGAGATGGGGAATAAAGGCGAATAAGGCTGGTGAGGTATAAACCTTTGATCCTAAGAAAACTCAGATAAGTCAGTGGTTTTCAGAGCCCTGAATGGAAAGGGAAGTGTTTTCCCACTGTGTGTATTTCTTGCCTGCCAGGTGCAAGCTAGGATTAAAGCTAATGGCCCACCAGTTGTTGGCTCCATTGTTTCATTACCGTCTGTCCTAATCAAATGCAAACCTGCATGGGCCAGGCAGCTGTGATTGTGGCCATGGCAACTGGCTTCACATTTGGTGTAGTCTGTGGCAGGATTTGATACAGATTGGTTTGGAGCTACCACCGCCTTTGAGCAGTGGAGTAGAGGATTGGCTGCTGTTATGATTCCCTTTGGCTGTCTTTTTGGGGGCCACAGACTGGCTGACTTTTACAACCATGCGTGAGGAAACTGAGAGCTCTGTGGAAGAGGACACCCAGGATCTGAAAACCAAGCAGTAAAAGGAGATGGAGCAAGTGCGGGAGAAAGAGATGCCAACCCTGGTGCTGGAGCAAGCACAGGAGAAGGAGGCTGGCCAGGTTTGCAAGATTCATTTGGAAATGGAGCAGTTGCTGGAGAAGGAATCACAGGATCATGAGTTGGAGATTACCCTGGATATTGTGGAGAGCCAGCAGCAGCAGGAGTCTGGGGCTGAGTCTGGGGCCAGGGCTGCAAGGCCCATGGAGCAAAAGGCAGCAGCCCAGGGCTCAAACCCAGCAGCAGCAGCTGATGTCTTTAGTTTCTCTTTGAAGGATGAGGAGAATTGGGTTGGAGTTGTGATCTGCAGTCTCCAGAAGGTGAAAGCCCAGCAGCAAGGAGTACCTACTATGCCCCTGGTAGGTCTGCGATTTTGCAACGTAAGGGTTGATGCCATCATGCTCTTCAGAGCAGAGATGGAAATGCTGACTGCCATTGCCACATGTTCCTCTTTGGGACAGTTTAAGACCTGCCAGGATGGCAGAGATGAGGAGGGTGGCTGAGGCCCCTTATACTTGGACTGATTCCTGGACTATAACCGGAGTGAGCACTGGTTCCTTTGTTGGATGGACTTATGGATTTGGGGCAATGTAAAATACCCTAATTGGGGTGGAGGGTGGCTTTGCTGAAGGACCTCCCCCTCCCTGGGAAGCTTTTGACATGGCTAGAAAGAAGTCTGAGGACATTTTGCGCCTTTGGCAAAGTGCTCAGAGACCTTTGTAATTATTAAAACTATATGATTTATGGTGTTTTAATTTGTGTAATGTGCCTAATTTTCTTGTGCAGGAATACCTGTGCTTTAGGTTTTGAAGGGAGAAAAAGGGGTGGAATGTTGGTCAAATAAGTTTTTAAATATGATATATATGTTTGTTCGCTTATAGTTTGCATTGGGTGTGGGGGGCAGCCTGTAAGCAGGCAGGGTCATTATAGCCTAAGGCTTACTTTTAAGACTAAGCCTTTCCCACCCTATGTGAGTTTGTATCAAAGACTTCCTTGTTTGTATATTGGATTAATGGTTTTGATTTCTTCACTATAAAATGGGGCAGAGGAACCCATGCTGGAGGAGAGCACAGAAAGACCATGTGGAAGAGAGGAGAGGCAGCCAAGATGGTGGAGTGCTGATGGAGAAACCAGTTTGTGCAGAGTTTGTGCAGAGAGAAGGAGATGGGGAACAGAAGTGAATAAGGCTGGTGAGGTACAAATCTTTGATCATAGGAAATCTCGGATAAATCAATGGCTTTGGGATCCCTGAATGGAAAGGGAAGTGTTTAATCATTGTGTGTATTTCTTGCCTGCTGGGTACAAACTAGGATTAAAGCTAATAGCCTACCAGTTCTTGGTTTCATTGTTTCATTACCATCTGTTCGAATCAAATGCGAACCTGCATGGGCCAGAGGGCTATGAAGGTGGCCGTGGCTACTGGCTTTACACATGTATAAGATGCATATTATATTGTGATAAAGTGCCAAGGAACTGTAACACTTAGTATTAGCAATGCCATTTTAAAGAGGAAAAGTCAGGCTTCTTACCCTCTCTTTTCTGTGGAGAAAGGAAAGAGAAAAATGCAGGAGCTTCCTGGCTTACAAGGGCTACTCAGTCATCTAGTCATAGTTTAGCTAATTCCTAGAATTCTCTGAGAGTGCCTGGGGCCACTTGCCACACAGAGCAAAGAAGATAAAATTTATCTAAAAACCTTAGAAAACAAAGTTTATGTACTTTAATCAAGAATTCCTATACTCGGACTCACCCTAAAGTCATGAGAGCAAAGTATACCTCTAGAAAAAGGGATCACGAGCCCGTCCTTACCCACCCCAACTTGAATGTGATTTGGTCTATAAAATCAGCCACAGAATTGTAGGGATTTTCTACATGATTTGAGATTGTGCCCCATGTAGCTAGCAGGATAATTAATAAACTCCTCAAAAATTCATCTGGACTTGGTGTCTCTATGTAACCTGCAGATTAAAGTACACTACTTTACAACAATATGCCAGCTATCCATCATCATCCTTACTAATCCACATGTAATTGATATCTAGTCCACTTTCATTACTCTTGTCCGGTAGTTGCCTCTGGGTTGGGTAGTGAAACCCTCCCTTGCCCTGAGCTGTCCGGCAGTTGTTAATCTTGCTCAAACCGCATACACCCAAATTCTCGAAACTATCTGTCCCCAAGGCTGTTCCATGAACTGCATGCCCCACCAAACCGGTCGACTGTTACCATCCTCCCCCCTCTGCAGATATAAAAAACCCAAAAACCCTCCACGGGCGCGCCTTCACAGACTCACATCCGAGGGTCAGTGAACTCGCCCGGAGTCCTCCCAGTAAAGCCTGACTTTTGCTCATTTGGCTGTTTCGGCTCTTCATTCGTTCATCGGCGGCACCCGGCAATCTTTCAACTCTCTAACTTGAGCATGGGATTGGAATTAATATTAAGTAGCAATGATAAGGTAAGCACCATATTTAACAAACTGGATAGTTTAGTTATTCAAGCATTGTAACAAATTGTAAAGCCAGTACCTGGGGTCAGGATCACAGCCGCCTGACCTGTGCAGGTTCGCATTAGATTCGAACAGACAGTAATGAAACAACGAAGCCAAGAACTGATGAGCCATCAGCTTTAATTCTAGCTTGCACCCGGCGGGCAAGCAAAAACACACACTGGGCTCCAAAACCCACACATTCAGTGCTCACAAAGCTACTGACTTATCCGAGTTTCCTAGAATCAAAGGTCTCTAGCTCACCAGACTTATTCACCTCTATTCTCCATCTCCTTCCCCAGCACAAACTCTGCACAAACTGGCTTCTCCCTCAGCACTCTGCCATCTTGGCTGCTTCTCCTGGCCTCCACGTGGCCTTAATCTGCTCTCCTCTCAAATACCTCAGGAACCAAGAGAGAGTAAGCTCCCAGTCTGTCCCACTTTATAGTGTAAAATCAAAACCTCCAATCCAATTACATAAACAAGGAAGTCTCCAATACAAAGCCACCCATTCAAGGCACAATGGAATTCCTCAGGAGAGTGCACCACCCTACATCATCCAATTGGTCAAGGGTGTGGGGAAAAGTTTACTCTTAAAACTAAGCCTTAGGCTATAATGACCTGGCCTGCTTACATTACAGTCTTTCCCCCACACCCATCCCAAGCATAAGGGAAAATAATATCACCTGGGTGACGGGCTTCCATGTGGGCAGCACCATCTTTAACAAAGTGAGCATATTATATTTCATCTGCTCAACACAAATCTATAAAGTAAATGTTATTACTTCAAAAAATGTAATGAGAAAATGGAGATGCAGTAAAATCACATAACTAAATAACTAAATCAGGCCTCTTAACCAAATCATGTGACTTCAAAATTCCTGATGTCCACTCCATGCTGCCCTGGCCCATCTTCTCACAATATGCATTTTTGACACTAGAAATGTTTTGTACATTGGATATTATTTTATATAATTCAAAACTGTGTATACGGGACTGTAAAGCCAGTAGTCTCGGCCACCATCACAGCCGTCTGGCCCGTGCAGGTTCCCATTGGATTTGAACAGTCGGTAATGAAACAATGGAGCCAAAAACTAGTGAGCCATCAGCTTTAATTCTAGCTTGAACCCGGCGGGCAAGCAAAAACACACACTGGGCTCCAAAACCCACACATTCAGTGCTCACAAAGCTACTGACTTATCCGAGTTTCCTAGCATCAAAGCTTTCTAGCTCACCAGACTTATTCACCACTGTTTCCCATCTCCTCCTGCACAAACTCTTAACAAACTGGCTTCTTTCTCAGCACTCTGCCATCTTGGCTGCTTCTCCTGGCCTCCATATGGCCTTAATCTGCTCTCCTCTCTTCTAATACTAACTTCAGGAACTCAGGAACCAAGAGAGAGAGAGAGAGCTACTGTTCTCTCCCACTTTATACCATAGAATCAAAACCTTTAATCCAATTATACAAACAAGGAAGTCTCTGTATAATGGGATTCCTCAGGAGAGTGCACCACCCTACATCATCCAATCAGTCAAGGGTGTGGGAAAGAGCTTTCTCTTAAAACTAAGCCTTAGGCTACAACGACCCGGCCTGCCCACAGCCTGTTCCAGAATACACATTAATATCAACAAACTTCCATGTGGGCAGCACCATCTTTAACAAAGTGAGCATAATATATTTTATCTGCCTAACAGGGACTTATATTGCCATGCTCTTCTTCACTTGTTTTGCATTTAAAAAAGCACCCCTATTCCTCCCATTGTACTTCTACCACTGGAAAGCATATTTATTTTAATGAATAACTGAGACATTGAATACACCTATATGCAGCAAAGAAATTCAGGTGAACAAATATTTATATGGTTGCTTTTAAACACTTTCAAATAGTATCCTATCTATCACTTTATCTAAGTCTCATATCTATCTTTATAAATGGGCTCAGCACATTTAATTCAACTTTTAAGAGGAGTATATAGAAAAACAAGAAACAATAAAATAGACTAGACTATTTGGGTTAATGTAATTCAGACTTAATGAGAAACAAAGTGAAAGCAGACATGTATTGATGCCGGTCTTTACATGTATGGACAAAAAAAATTTTTTTTTAAATAAATTAAGATGTAACCTCAAACTGAATCTGACAAGCTCAGAGAAAGCCTACGCAATGGCCATGTGAACTCAGGGAACTAAGGTAAACACAGGATGGTTTAAATCAAACCTTTCTAACTAAAAGCAGTTTATGGTGGGTAATTGTGCCTAGGGAGTTGTTCTCTATCTGAACAAAGGTAAGTGCTTGCTTTGAAACCTGTGTGTTGCCTTTTGTATCTGCAATAATGTACCTGATAACATGCCTTTGAAATGTAGGGGTAAACTTCTTTTTCTGCTCCCTCAGAGCAGGCATCCAACCATAGCAGGAACCAATAAACCCTTTCATTGTTATTATTATCATGTTAATTAACTTGCCTGTTTGTGCCTCCCTATGTAAGAGAGGTTTTAGTGTAAACATTTTTACTTCTATCCAATCCCAGAAATGTCCTTGCTTGGCTTTCTTCCATCTCCTTAATCTATCACCAATCAATTTCATGTAAACACCCCCCCCCCCCCCCGCCCCCTTTATGTATTCCCTTTGATTCTAATGGATTAAATAAGTGGTGAAACCGCCAGTTGGTGAAGAACTTTCTCAATCTGTTGAGACTTTGCTTCCTGAAAATAATGGAGAGTTTGGCTCAAATAAACTTATAAATTCATATAGATTTGCAAGTGTTTTTTTATTGTTGTTGTTGACATATAGATTGTTGGTCAAATAAGTTTGTGAATATGATATATATGTTTGCTCACTTATAGTTTGTATTGGGTGTAGGAGATGGGCTGTAAGCAGGCCGGTCATTATAGCCCAAGGCATAGTTTTAAGACTAAGCCTTTCCCACCCTTTTTGATGTAGGGTGGCGCACTCTCATGAGGAATCCCATTGTGCCTCAGATGAGTGACTTTGTATCAGAGACTTTCTTGTTTGTAGAGTGGATTAAGGGTTTGGATTTCTACACTATAAAACGGGGCAGACTGGGAGCTTGCTCTCTCTGTTCCTGCTATCACCATTGCAGGGGCCTCCCTGATCCCTTGCCCTCCATGGGAAAAGCCTGCTTTTCCCTTGTCTTCTCTTTTGGCTTGCCTGTCTTGGTGAGACATCAATAAACAGAATGGCCTACCATCCTCCGACTCCACTATTTCTTCACCATCTGCCCGAATCCAATGGGAATCTGCATGTGAATGGCCACAATGCGGCTCCTGGCCATACATGGATTAACTTGTATGAGTTTATCAGAGGTGAGAAGCTGTAAAGCCAGTAGCCAGGGCGACCATCACAGCAGCCTGGACAGTGCAGGTTCGCATTAGATTCGGACAGTTGGTAATGAAACGGAGCCAAGAACTGGAGAGCCATCAGTGGTAATTCTAGCTTGCACCCGGTGGGCAAGCAAAAACACACACTGGGCTCCAAAACCCACTCATTCAGTGCTCACAAAGCTACTGACTTATCCAAGTTTCCTCGAGTCAAAAGGTTTCTAGCTCACCAGACTTATTCACCTCTGTTTCCCATCTCCTTCTCTCTACACAAACTCTGCACAAACTGGCTTCTACCTCAGCACTCTGCCATTTTGGCTGCTTCTCCTGGCCTCCACGTGGCCTTAATCTGCGCTCTTCTCTAATACTTCAGGAACCAAGAGAGAGCAAGTTCCCGGTCTGCCCCACTTTATAGTGTAGAAATCCCAACCTTTAATCCAATCTACAAACAAGGAAGTCTCTGATACGATACAAAGTCACTTATCTGAGACATAATGGGATTCCTCAGGAGAGGACACCACCCCACATCATCCATTCAAGGGTGTGGGGAAAAGCTTATTCTTAAAACTAAACCTTAGGCTATAATGACCCGGCCTGCTTACATTACAGCCTTTCCCCCACACCCATTTCAAGCATAAGGGCAAATAATATCACCTGGATGATGGGCTTGCATGTGGGCAGCACCATCTTTAACAAAATGAGCAAAATATATTTTATCTGCCCAACAATCCAATCCTATGCTCACTTTACTACCCACAATCTACACCACTGGCATTTATGTACAAGGAAATTAGGCACATCACACAAATTACAACAACATGACAAATCATACCATTTCAACAATTACAAAGATACACTTCACCAGTCTCTGAGCACTTTGCCAAAAGTGCAAAATGTCCTCGACCTTTTTTCTAGCCATGGGAAAAGCTTCCCGGGGCAGGGGGAGGGCCTCCGTCAAAGCCTCCCCCAAACCTCATCAGGGTATTTCACATTGACCAAAATCCATTAGTTTATTCAACAAAGAAGCCTGTGCTCACTCCGGTCATAGTCCAGGAAATCAGTCTACGCACATGGGGTGTTAGCTTCCCCCCTCATTCCTGCCATCATGGCAGGTCTCACACTGTCCTAAAGAGAAGCATGTGGCAATGGCAGTCAGCATTTCTTTCTCTGTTCTGAGAAGCATGATGGCATCCACCCCTATGTCCCAAAATTGCAGACCTACCAGGAGTAGCAATCTTATTCTTAAAACTAAACCTTAGGCTATAACAACCCGGCCTGCATACATTACAGCCTTTCCCCCACACCCATTCCAAGCATAAGGGCAAATAATATCACCTGGGTGACGGGTTTGCATGTGGGCAGTGCCATCTTTAACAAGGTGAGCATAATATATTTTATCTGCCCAACAGAAGCATTCTTCCTAAGGAAGGTGTAAAGCCAGTAGCCGGGGCCACTATCACAGTCGTCTGACCCATGCAGGTTCGCATTGGATTCGAACAGTCGGTAATGAAACACAGGAGTCACAAACTGGTGAGCCATCAGCTTTAATTCTAGCTTGCACCTGGCGGGCAAGCAAAAACACACACTGGGCTCCAAAACCCACTCATTCAGTGCTCACAAAGCTACTGACTTATCCGAGTTTCCTAGAATCAAAGGTTTCTATCTCACCAGACTTATTCACCTCTGTTCCCCATCTCCTCCAGCACAAACTCTTAACAAACTGGCTTCTCCCTCAGCATTCTGCCATCTTGACTGCTTCTCCTGGCCTCCATGTGGCCTTAATCTGCTCTCCTCAGGAACTAAGCACCAAGAGAGAGAGCAAGCTACTGGTCTCCCCACTTTATATTGTAAAATCAAAACCTTTAATCCAATTATACAAACAAGGAAGTCTCTGTATAATGGGATTTCTCAGGAGAGTGCACCACCCTACATCATCCAATCAGTCAAGGGTGTGGGGAAGACCTTACTCTTAAACTAAGCCTTACGCTATAATGACCCGGCCTGCCCACAGTCTGTTCCAGAACACACATTAATATCAATGAACTTCCATGTGGGCAGCGCCATCTTTAACAAAGTGAGCATAATATATTTTATCTGCCAAACAGAAGGCCACCCCAAGCAATAAAACTTTTTATTTATTATTTATTTTTTTTAACACAAGCAGGAACTTTGGGATATTCTAACAGCAGCCTTTTCCTCCTCATTCTTAGATATAAGGGTTATCTTAATATTAGTCTGAAATTTTTAAGAAACAGAAACTAAAATGAAATTATGCACATTGTTGGGTAGATAAAATATATTATGCTCACTTTTTTAAAGATGCCGCTGCCCACGTGGAAGCCCGTCACTCAGGTGGTGATATTAGTTGTCCTTATGCTTGGAATGGGTGTAATTATATTAATGTGTGTTGTGATGGACAGGCTGTAAGCAGGCAGTCATTTGTAGCCCAAGGCTTAGTTTTAAGACTAAGCCTTTCCCATCCTTTTTGATGTAGGGTGGTGCACTCTCATGAGGAATCCCATTATGCCTCAGATAAGAGACTTTGTATCAGAGACTTCCTTTCTTGTATATTGGATTAAAGATTTTGAATCTACAGTATAAAGTAGGGCAGACTGGGAGCTTGCTCTCTCTTGGTTGCTGAGATTAGCATTAGAGAGGAGAGCAGAGAAAGGCCAAATGGAAGAGGCCAGGAGAAGCAGCCAAGATGGTGAGTGCTGAGGGAGAAGCCAGTTCATGTAGAGTTTGTGCTGGAGAAGGAGATGGGAAACAGAAGTGAATAAGTCTGGTGAGCTAGAAACCTTTGATTCTAGGAAACTCAAATAAGTCAGTAGCTTTGTGAACACTGAATGAGTGGGTTTTGGAGCCCAGTGTGTGTTTTTACTTGCCCACCGGGTGTAAACTTGGATTAAAGGTGATGACCCACAGTTTCATTTCTGTCTGTCTGAATGTAATGCAAACCTGCATGGGCCAGGCAGCTGTGATGGTGGCTACGGCTACTGGCTTTTCATATGAAAATAGATTTTGGAGCATGGCAGATTTTACCAGAAATCACTTATGCTCCCCACACTAGAGAATCTGAGATGTTGATTTCATGGTCCTTTCACTGAAGATGCCTTATTTATTAATGAAAGTCACCCTATTTTCTTTGCTTATTAGTAGCAAAGGGTTTTTGAAATGAAACTGATAGGTGATTCAATCCTAGTTGTCAATTTACTATCTTTGTGTCTTTGAGCAATTACCTATCCATTCTATGCCAGTTGACAATGATCTGGAGAGGATATTTTGGCTTCCATCTCTATTTCTTTCAAGGGTTTGTGGTGTATTATAAATTTATCCCATAGAGATAAAATCAAACTATTTCCACAGGGTTGTGACAATCAAAGAGACATTATGTATTAAGGCCTTAACACTCATTAGGTAAGTAAATTAATAGCCATTATTATTGTTTCAATAGAGGCTCTCATAATCAACTTCCACTGTCCTTCTCTATTTACCCATTCATTTTAAGTATTTGAAAATATTATATTTCTCTCTAAAACACTCATCCTGTTGCCACAAGTTCAGCTATAAGAAAACCAATAATCTTTTTTCTCCAATTATGCTATGCCATAAATTAGATAATCAATTCAGAGTGAGAGTAAACTTGCTTATTATTTCTTTAAAAAAAAACCTTTATATGAAAGTAATACTTTGGAAGGCATCTGAAAAGATGTCTCTATAAATTGATTTTGAATTAACATCAGCAAGAGCAGTGAAAAGATTTGAGACATATAATGAAAAGCCAGAAATCTGACTTTTGAATGCTTCATGATTTTTTACTTTAGCATGCTAAACTAAAAATTATAACATTATGTTATAGTTGTCTTAGAGAGACAAAACTTGAAGAAATTAAAATCAGACCCATGCTCAAAAAAATCTTTTTTTCCCAGTAATGAATGTACACTAATATGTTTTCAGTTAAATGAAATATTTAATGCATGTACATTGTTTTATTCTAGGTTAATGATTGTCTGCTTTAACTGATTTTTATCACCTTTGTAATCTTGTGTAAAAGGACTTATATTTTATTATAGTCAGTATGAGTACTGCAATTTATAAAGCAGTATTGATAACATATGTCTGACTCAGATTAAGATTGAGATTGTTTATGGAAATGCCCTAGAATATGCATTATACTTATAAACCTTAATCCTCTTTCTAATTCTTTTCTTACTCTTTTATTTTATTTTTAAATCTTCTGTGCCTTTTTACTTTATTATATCTTTTATTCTTTTCAATAATTTCATACTGTTATGGCCAGAAAACATTAATTTTAAAAGTTTTAAATCATCTTGAGAAGTTATGATATTTCTTTTTTTTTTTTTTTTACAGGGACAGAGAGAGAGTCAGATAGGGATAGACAGACAGGAGCAGAGAGAGGTGAGAAGTATCAATCATTAGTTTTTCATTGCCGTTGGGACACCTTAGTTGTTAGTTGATTGTTTTCTCACATGTGCCTTGACCGCAGGCCTTCAGCAGACCGAGCAACCCCTTACTGGAGCCAGCTACCTTGGGTCCAAGCTGGTGAGCTTTTTGCTCAAACCAGATGGGCCCCACACTCAAGCTGGCGACCTCGGGGTCTTGAACCTGGGTCTTCTGCATCCCAGTCCAATGCTCTATCCACTGCGCCATCGCCTGGTCAGGCTAGAAGTTATGATATTTCTTGATGGATTTATGGGAGTGGGGTGTATAACACCAATTAGCTTATTTCTTCTTTTCTTTTAAGATTATTTACTTTCCAAGGAAGAACTTGCCTTCATAAATCAAAATTTATAGCTAAAGTATTGCTTTTGAGAACGTGTTAAAAATAATACAATGAACTTAAATATTCTTGATACAATTTATTATTTATTTATTTTTGAAATGAGGTCTATTAAAAATCTGTGAGATAAGTGGGTAGGGGGAGTCTAACCTTTAGCAAAGTCAGCCTAATCAGTATTAAAACATTTTGTAAACTCTAGTTGGAATTAAGGCATCTAGAAAAAAACTCAAGCATCTGGATTAAAATGAAGAAAAAGTTTGTCAGTCACATACATAAAATTTATTTTTTTCATAATATGCTTTGAACGTCATGATTTAAGATAAGATTTATAATACACTCAAATGAGGCTTTTGCTGAAACTTGATAAAATTCATTATGCTAAATATATTAATATATTATGTGATAAATATCAGTGTTATAAATGACTGAAATGTACATATCTGGTTTAATTAACTTAATTGCATTACAACATTTCTTATGGTGGTGATTTTAGTTCCTTTGTGGAGAAACTTCTGAACAATGTTATTATCAAAGAAAGTGAGAAACCATCAGATTTAACTTCCAGTGTGTTGGGTTTATATTGCATTGTGTCATTAAAAAGCCATTTTCTCTCTGTGATTCTGTGCCTCCTAATAGGCAGATATTAGGATATTTATCTGCCTGGTAATACTCTCAGCCAATATTTGTCAGTCTTTCTCTGCATAATTACAGCAGAGAAGGATTGGAAAGGAAGGGAATAAAGAAGAATAGACTACTAAGAAGAATAGACCCTTCTGTATACTACAGAAGTGTTAATGTGTTCACTTTTCTATACTTGTTGCTCACTTTGTGTGTTTCTTTCGCATAATGAAATTTCTTAAAGATAACCACATGAATATTTTCTTCACCTCTATTCAGGATTGTGTTATGAAGGTCAGCTTGCATACCTACTTGTCACAGGGAAGTAGAATAAGAATGTAAAAGATTCTATTTAAATGTAGAATTTATTTTATTTGAAAACATCTTTTCTTGAAAAACTTCATGGTCAGAAGGATGCTTAGATGAATGGCAAAGAGATAAAATAAGTCAACATGGATATGCCTTTCAGAATTTTTTCTATGGTTTTAACATTTTAACTACTGATTTCTCATATTATAAGGCAAAGGAAAGAAAAACACGCATGCTTATAATTAAGGCCCATGCTGCTAACCATAAAAAACCTTTTAGAGTCATAAACAGCATTGAAGAAAACAGTACAATAGTTTAGCACAGATTTTTCCAAAAAGAAACAGTTGTAGCCAAGATAATAATATACCAAATCTATCTTTTTTTTTCTTTTTAAAATTTTTATTTTATTTTATTTTATTCATTTTAGAGAGGAGACACAGAGTGAGAGAGAGAGAGAGAGAGAGAAAGGGGGGAGGAGCTGGAAGCTCAACTCCCATATGTGCCTTGACCAGACCAGTGCAGGGTTTTGAACTGGCGACCTCAGTGTTCCCAGGTCGACGCTTTATCCACTGCGCCACCACAGGTCAGGCTCCAAATCTATCTTTATAAATACTTTCAATATAATATTTATTTTTCTAATAGGAGAATTAAAATGTCAAAATAACAAAAACCAAAATGACAAAAAAAGTTTTTACATGTAAATATTCCCCTATGCTAAAAGATTTACCTCACAATTAAAATAAAATTGCTTAAATGCTAAACAAAGAGTTTATAGATTTGTTAAAGTAAATAAATGTCCATTTCAAGGAAAATAAAAGTTACAAAAGCTAAATTAGTAATTTTGTCTTGACTTCAAGATTGCTCTGAAGATCATTGTCCTAGGCAGCCAGCAAGAAAAACAGTATAAGAAAATTTTTATAATCTAGGTTTATAAGTGACACACATCACTTCTGTTTATATTCCATTGGCTATGTAGCAATCAAATGACTGTTACAAACTTTAAAGGAAGCAAAGAAAACATCCAGGTCAATGTACAGAATGTCTATGTGGTATATTGTCTTCTTGTTAGGTCAGGGAGTGGTTACTTCTGATCTTAAAACCTGTAAACTCAACAGACAATCTGTAATTTCAATTTAAATATACAGCAAAAAATTGGGGAAAAGATATCCATACAAAAGTAGTTAAATTAGAAAAGTGGGGAAATAAAAACACTGAAATTGCAAAGATAAAGAAAAGTATAATCATATCTTGTAGGGAGGCACTGTGAGGAATCCTATCCTAACAATGTAGGAAGTTCTTGGATTAGAAACTGAATATTCTCTCAAGAAAAAATCTCAGGTTCTCAATTGGCTTGAACTTTGTTCTCTGGAAATTATTTGTTGAGCAAACAAGTGTGTTACAAGTATATTAGGCTTGCTTGCCTGTACTTTGCGTGATTGTGCATGAGCATGGGGCAGCATCATGTATGTATAGTCTATGTAAGGCTCCAGGTGCTTGCCCTCAATGTGACAGATTATAAATTGCAGATTGCCTTCTACCATTGGGTGGAGCCATTTTTGCTATTATTTGCCAGAGAAGGGGTTTTATCTCCCCACCTGTTTTTCTTGTGAGTCCTGAGAGAGAGAGAGAGAAGCAGTTTCCCCTGCCTGCTTGCTTGTCTACCATTGATAGACTCTAATACAGTGGTTCTCAAACTTTTTGAAGTCAGGGCGCATCAAAATTCTACAAATAATTGTAGGCGCACTATATACAAATTTCTGAGAAATATGTTATAATAATAAAGTGAAATATTAAAGAAAAAAATATAAAGTCCAAGCATGCTTTTATGGTAATTAAACAAAATAAATTAAATTTATTCTGACATTAAAAAACACTTTTATGTTACATTTTTTGAGTTATGCTTTTTAGAATTCATAAAAAAAGAGAGGTTAAAAAAATGACAAAAAAAAGTGATCTTTTTATATATATAGATACATTCTTAGTAAGATTTAGTAATTCAGCAGGTCCTGGCACAAATGTGTTAAGTTTTTTTATTCTTGTGTTTATGAGAAACATGAGCCTGATGTGTCCTAGCGATTTCTTCAATGTTTGGGCATATATTTGAAAGGCAAACTCTCATTTCCTTGTCAATACATTGAAGAATTCCTCTCTTTTCTTAATTGTGTTGAGTGCAGAAAACCCCCACCATACATATCATCTTAACTTTACACCAAACTAAGGATAAAAGAAACTTGCCTCCAGTCTTTCTGGGGAACATGGGGGGTAATGTAAACAATCCAGCACTATGGCTTAACAACCTTTTGCAACCTAATCAGGCAAGTGAGGTGGGGGGTTGGGCAGACTGTCAGTTTACAGCTAATTCCCCACACCTCTGTCCCCCAAAGATCTAAACTCCAAAATCCCTGTTGTTTTTTTGGTCCCCAACAGGCACATATTTCTCTGGAATACCATAGGGTGCACCTGGAAATCTTCTAGGGCACACCAGTGGCGCACACTTTGAGAACCACTTCTCTAATAAATGAAATGGCTCACCATTCTCTGGTTCCACATTTCCTTTACCATCTGCCCGAATCCAGTGTGAACCCTCGTGGCTATGGCCACCAGCCTTACATTATTCCTTGCTTATTAGTACACATGCTCACTTCTGTAGTGAGAACTAAAAATCTGATTTGCTTAGGGGCTAGTATACTCCTATTATTTGCTTCTTGCTGATGTAACCTAGGATGCCCAAAGTTTATTTACAACTGAAATTTATGAGACATTTTTTTCAGATACCCTCTTATTTCCTGGGAAATATAATTTCCCTTAAAATCTTGATAAACTGCTGATATACTTCTTAGTATTCAGTTTAAGGTACTGAAAACTATACCCAAAATTCTCTCGTAGTTATTAGGCTTCTTTATTTTATTGTTTCTTGACCCCATTTCTTTCTTGTTCTTTGTTCTTACTGGTAACCACCATGAGCTCTTCTATAAAAAATAGTCTTAAGTGGAAAGATAAACCCTTTGTTTCATATTTGTCACATTCTTATATAGGTATTAAGAAGTCTTATGGGACTTTGTTTTTCAGATCCTTTTTTAGGCTCATCTTATACTTTTTCAGATCTAGAATCATCTGTTTCCTGAAATAAACTTAATTTTTGCTTAATCGATGAATAATTGTTTCAATGAACTCATCTCTATCTCGTAATACCATGCCAAAACCGGAGCAGAGTATCTATATTTATGAACAGTTGCATTTCCCAACCTTTATCCTAGAACTATAGGTACATTGACTGACATTCATGTTTTTGCAAGTGGCAGTTTTACAAAATGCCTTGCCATCGCATTAAATAGGTGAAAGGCCAGTGGCCATGGCTGTGCAGACTCACATTGGATTAGGGCAGACAGTAAAGAAACTGGAGCCAAAAATGATGGGCCATACTGTTTATTAGAGTCTTACAATAGCAGATGAGAAAGCAGGCAGGGAAAAGTACTTCCCTCTCTCTCTCTGGACTCTGCCGCAAAACAGGTCAAGGATTAAAACCTCTTCTCTGGCAAACAATAGCAAACAATATCCCTTCCCAACCTCGACAGGCAATCCGCAATTTGCAATCTGCTGCTCTGAGGTCAAGCTCCTGCAGCCTTATATAGACTATACACACATTGTGCTGCCCTTTCCTCATGCACCAACCAGGCAAAATACAAGTGAGCAAACCTAGCACACTTGTTACACACTTGGTTCTCCAAATAAAGGTCTTCAGATCTAGCCAGTAATTTCTTTTAAATTGCGGGTTTTTCTTAATACTGATGACAAGACCACATATTTTATACTTATTTTTCTTACATCAGCATTCCACTGTAAAGTTTCAAAACAGACAAGAAGCTTAATGGTTAAATAAAATAGATGTATAGGCCTGACCTGTGGTGGCGCAGTGGATAAAGCATTGACCTGGAACACTGAGATCGCTGGTTCAAAATCCTGGGCTTGCCTGGTCAAGGCACATATGGGAGTTGATGCTTCTTGTTCTACTCTCTCTTCTCTCTCTCATTCTCTCTCCTCTCTCCCTAAAAAAATGAATAAATACATCTAAAAAATAAAATAGATGTATATATCTTGCTCATGAATTCACAGCAATTATAAGACATGGTTGGTGAAACATGTCCGTACTAAAAGTTCTTCAGAGGCTGTTTTGGGGCACCTCTGCTATCTTACGCAGGTAGTTTCAGGGGCATCATTATCAACATCATTTTACTAAGCTGGATTGGTTAAGAGTGTGGAGGACTTAACATGGAAAGTTTTCTAGGCCATCCCTGAAAATGGCACATAATTCTACTTACATACTGTAGAATAAAATGCAGTCACATGATCATACCTACACAGAAGGAAAGCTGGGAAACATAGTCTGTGATCCTAGGAGGAAGAGCATGGTTTCATGGAAAGCTAGTGGTTCCTGGTAATATCTGTTTTATCAAGTGAAGATTAGATTTATAATAACAAATTTAATACAATTGCCTAAGGTTAGCTATAATGTAGATCAATGGTTTCCAACCGCATGTTGACCACCAGTGCTAGTCTGCCAGAAATTTTATGAAGGTCCACATGAAAAGTTAACCACCCCTTTGCAGACCTGCATGGAATTTCTGGCAGACTGGCAGTTGAAAAGCACTGATATAGATTATATGCAGGTGGCATTATTAGATATTTAAGTACTATTTTCCTTAATAAGTATATATAATTATTATCTTTATTATTGACTATATTTTATGACAGCCAATGAGGCTTTACTTAAGTACTAAGTTAATGAATTCTGCAATGTGTTATCATACATAGATTGTAAATGCTTAGCTATCACACTTGTTTCTTTGTGTATAAAACAGGAAGAATTTGGATTATTCAGTAATCCCTAATAGAAACTTTATTGTTTATTTTTAAAGAAGATACGGCTTTATACATTCCTTATTTTACATACAAATAAATTTCAAATGCACAAGACATTTAAAGTAAAAATTAACTTAAAAGTTCAAATGACCAACATCTGTATATTCTCTTTAAAGAAGTGCTTATCCAGTCTCTTTGCTCATTTTTTAATTGGTCTTTAAAAAAATTTTGGTGTTGTATTATAAGTTCCTTATTAATTTTGGATATTAACCCCTTATGTGATGTATCATAATATATATTCTCCCATTCATAGGGTTGTCTTTTCATTTTGGTGATGGTTTTCCTTTGCTGTGAAAAAAAATTTTGGTTTGGTGTAGTTCCATTTGTTTATTTTTTGTTTGTTTCTTTTCTTTGTCTGAGGAGATATAGCAGAAAACATATTGGTATAAGAAATGTCTGAAATTTTACTGCCTATGTTTTTTCCTAGGATTTTAATGGTTTCTAGTATTTAAGTCTTTTTTTTATTTTTATTTTTTTAAAGTGAGAAGCAGAAAAGCAGAGACATACTCCCGCACGCGCCCGACTGGGATCCACCCAGCATGCCCACTACGGGACAATGCTCTGCTCATCTGGGGCATTGCTCAACTGCTATCAGAACCATTCTAGCACCTAGGGTGGAGGCCAGGGAATCACCCTCAGTGCCCGGGCCAACTTTGCTCCAATGGAGCCTCAGCTGTGAGAGGGGAAGAGAGAGATAGAGAGAAAGAAGATGGGGAGAGATGGAGAAGCAGATGGGCGCTTCTCCTGTGTGCCCTGACCAGGAATCAAACCCAGGACATCCATGCGCCGAGCCAAAGCTCTACCACTGAGCCAACCAGCCAGGGCTTAATATTTAAGTCTTTAATCCATTTTGTTTATGGTGTAAGATGATGGTCTTTAATCCATTCTTGTGTATGGTGTAAGAAAATGGTATAGTTTCATTGTTTTGCATGTACCTGTCCAGTTTTCCCAATACCATGTATTGAAGAAACTGTTATAATTGCATTGTATACTCTTGGTTTCTTTATTAAATATTAATTGACCAAAAAGGTGTGAGTCTATTTTTGGGTTCTATTCCATTGATCTACATACCTGTTCTGATGCCACTACTAAGTGGTTTTCATTACAATAAACTTGTAGTATAGTTTGTTATCAGGTAATATGATACTTTCAAGATTGTTCTTGTTTCTCAAAATTGCTGAGGCTATTTAGATTCTTTTGTATTTCCATATAAACTTTTGGAATATTTGTGCTAGTCTTGTGAAATATGCCATTGGTATCTTGGTAGGAATTGCAATGAGTTTATAGATTGCTTTGGGTAGTATGGACACTTTAATGATGTTAATTCTTTCTATTCATGCCCATAGTATGTGCTTCCAGTTACACTACTCACACAAATTAGGGGATATTTTATTCATTTTGAAATATACTCTAATTTTTGTGAACAGTATTTTGTACCTTCTTCAATTTCTTCAGTGTCTTATAATGTTCTGAGTACAGGTCATTTACATCCTTGGTTAAATTTATTCCTAGGTATTTTATTATTTTTGAAGCAATTATGAATGGTATTGTTTTCTCAGTTTCCCATTTTGAAAGATCATTATTGGTGTATAAAAGTGCAAATAATTTTTGAATATTTACTTTGTATCCTCTACTTCACTAAATTTTATTTAGTTCTAGTAGTTTTTTGATGGAATTTATAAGGTTCTCTATATACATCATCATATCACCCACAGATAACAGTTTTACATCTTCTTTTCCAATTTGAATGCCTTCTGTATATTTATTCTTGTTTTCTGATTGCTGTCAGTAAGACTTCCAGTACTACATTAAATAAGAGTGGTGAAATTAGGTATCCTTGTCTTATTTCTGATATCAAAGAAAATATTCTAGTTTTTATTGCCTATTACAAATGATGTTGACTATGGGTCTGCCATATATGGTCTTTATTATGTAGAGGTATGATTCCTCTATTTTCACTTTGCTGAGTTTTTAACATAAATAGGTACTGGATTTTATCAAATGCATGTATGCATCTATTGATATGGTTATGTGATTTTATTCTTTATTTTGTTTATGTGATGTGTCCTGATTATTGATTTGTGGAATTTGTAGTCTTGCATCCCCAGAATAAATCTCACTTGATCAAGGTGTATGACCTTTTTAATGCATTGCTGAGCCTTGTTTGCTATTATTTTGTTGAGGATTTTAGTGTCTATATTCATTAGAAATATTGCCCTGTAGTTTTTTTTTTTTTTTTTGATGTGTCTTTATGTGGTTTTAGAATTAGGGTAATGCTGGACTCATAAAATGAGCTTGAAAGTTCTTCCTCTTTTTAAATTTTGTGAATAGTTTGATATGAATAGGTGTAAATTCTTTGAACGTTTGGTAACATTTGCCTGTGAAGACATCCACTCAAGGACTTTTGTTTCCTGGGAGTTTTTTGATTACTGCTTCAACTTCTTTAGTTATAATTGGTCTATTAAGGTTTTTTGATTCTTCCAGTATAAGTTTGGAAGATGGTATATTTCTAGGAATTTATCCATTTTGCCTTGGTTGTTAAATTTGTTGGCATATAGTTGCTTATAGTTGTTTTGTACAATCTTTTATATTTCTGTGATGTCATTGTTAATTCTTTTATTTCTAATTTTATTTATTAGGGTCCTCATTTCTTCCTAAATAGATTGGCTAAAAGTTTATCAATTTTGTTTCCTTTTCAAAGAACTAGCTCTTGGTTTCATTGATCTATTGTATTTTAGTGTCTGTGTCATTTATTTCTGTTCTAATCTTTATTATGTTCTTCCTTCTACTTACTCTGGGCTTTTCTTGTTGTTCTTTTCCTAGTTCTTTTAAGTATAGAGTTATATCGTTTATTGGATGTTTTTCTTGACTGTTGAGGTAGGTCTACACTGCAATGAACTTTCACCACTATTTCACTGTGTCCTGTAGATTAGTGTTGTTCTATGTTTATTTTAATTTGTTTCAAAGTCATTTTTTATTTCTTCCTTGGTCTCATTCTTAACCCATTTATTTTTTACTAACATGTTATTTAGCCTCCAGGAGTTTGAAGGTTTATCAGTTTGATATATACTAATTGACTTCTAGTTTTATACCATTGTGGTCAGAGAAGAGGCTTGATATGATCTGTACTTAATTGAATATGTTAAAACTTATTCTGTTTTGTAATATGAGGTCTATTTTTGAAAATGTACCATGCGCACTTCTGCTTTGTGATGAAGTTTTCTGTAAATATCAATTATATTTGTTCAGTCCAGTGTGTTGTTTAATGTTACAGTTGCCTTGTAGATTTTTTTGTTTGGAAGATCTATCCATTGAGAATAGTGGTGTTAAAATCCCTGTGACTGCATTGCTGTCAATCTCTCCTTGAATCTATCAAGATTTTCTTTACATATTTCTGTGCTCCTGTGTTGGTTCCAGATATGTTTATGAAATCACTTGTAGGCCCTTGTGGTTGGCTCAGTGGTAGAGCTTTGGCCTGGTGTGTTGATGTCCTGGATTTGATTCCCAGACAGGGCTATAGAAGTGCCCATCTGCTTCTCCATCTATCCCTCTATCCTTTCTTTTTATCTCTTTCTCCCCCTCCGTCAGCCAAGGCTCCATTAGAGCTCCATTGGATAACTTCATGGCCTCCACCTCAGGCACTAGACTGGCTCTGGTTGCAATGGAGCAATGCCCCAGATGGGCAGAGCATTGCCCCCTAGTGGGCTTGCTGGTGGATCCTGGTTGGGCACATGCGGGAGTCTGCCTCTATGCCTCCTCGCTTCACACTTTGAAAAAAATACTAAATAAATAATAAAATAAAATACACTTGCATATAATTATCATAATACTGTATTGATTAGTTTACATACATAGAAATTTACTTTTAAATATTTACTAGCTGAATTTAATCTTAAATAAAATACATTAATGAGAAGTACTCCAAAAGATAACCATAAATACTTATACAAATATACAATCATTATTTTTATTGTTAATATTTGATTAAAAAATTAGTATTTTAATTTTTTGGTAGCAAAGCTTGTTTATAATCCTAACTACAAAGTAAATATGAGGTTGTAAGTAAGTCTGTTACAAAGCATAATTTTTTTTATGGCCCTTGTGATAGGCCAAGGAGAATCTTCATTAAAAATTACATTATTTAAGACAAATTTTATGTATTACTAGTATAAAAGTTTAAAAAGAATGAATGTAATAAAGTAATGTATTAAATATGCTCAAGTAACTTACTGATTTCCAAACTAGTATACAAGTTTTGCTTTTTTATTTGTAAACAATTTCCACTGGAACTTTTATTTTGCACTATTTTATGAGATGCAATGGGGTTGCAACATATCTTTAATTATGACTTTAATATTCCAACCCTACTCTACCTTTTTCTAGTCTGTCTAGTCCCCTGAGATTTTGAATGCAGAGATGGCACCTGACACTTGGTCTCAGCCAAGTCCGCAGTGGGGTTCTATCAGTTTATAGAATATTTTATTTACTCATTTTCCCAAATTAAATGTCTTCAGATGGAGCTTAAACTCTGTAATTTGCCACTCACCCCATTATATTTCTTATATTCTTATATTGTCTGGCTTAATTCTTTATGTTTATTGTTGGCCTCCTGCAGATTTTGGATATTGACCCTTTCTAGAGCAATCTTGAAATAAAAAGACTACAATACGACTTTATGTTAAATAACCATCAATTTTAGCTATTGTGATAATTTGCATATCTTTTCTAATATGTGTTTTCTTATATTTAAGTAGTAGTTAACCATAAAAATCACCTAACAAATTGATAAAAATCCATAATTATCTAGAAATTTAGTAATAATATATTGTTTAGGTTTTTGAATTGATTTTACTTTGCCTTTCACTTTGCAAGATAATTTCTTCATTGCTGACAAGTATGTATAACAAATTGCACAGTAATTTCAGAAATTTAGAAATGCATTCATGTATGTTATTGCTTTCAAAAAATTTTTTTTGTAAAGAAAATGTCTTGAAATGGAAACCAGAAATCTAGCATTTAAATTTCCTATTTCCTTTAATAAAAGATTATCCACCCCCCATAAAGTAAAAAATGAACCCAGTAATAAACTAAATAATAAAACTATATATAGATATATACTGCTCACAATAATTAGGGGATATTTTATTGCTTTATATTTATTTTAAAATATCCCCTAATTTTTTTGAGCAGTATACACACACACACACACACATATAAATCTTTTATATAAGATAATAAGGTTTATTATTTAATTTATAAATACAAACTTGTAAGGGAAAAATTTATATATGTGTAATATGTTAGAACATGTTTTTATTATTGGTAATATTATATATTATGAATATAGTTATATATTTATTATTTGTATTTATTGAATATAAAGTAAAATAAAAATTTTGAAACACTTCTAAAGAAAATTCAAAGCCAAAAATTATTCCACTAATTTTTAGAAGTTCAAAACAGAGTTAAAAAAAATGTAAGTTCATAGACACTAACCAATATTTTAGTATTCTGTTCCCTTCACATTCATTTTTCATGCTTTAGTAAAATGAAATTTTCTAATCAAAGTAAAGTGGCATGGTGAAGGTATAGATAATATATTCAAATGAAGTTTTTTAATGAATATGGTATTTATTAAGACACAATTCATTAAAAGAAGACTTGCATGGTTGTCTCACATTATTTCATTGATTTTTATTTCATGCATGATTCAAGGTGAGAAGTATTTCTTCAGAAAGTATTCTCATATTTAGTCTTTAATTTGATAATACAGTCCTTTTTGTTTATTTGTGTGGTTGGAATATTTCACATGGATAAGCTTTACATGCTTCAGTAACTATAACTTTGAAATGGAGAATCAGAATTAGCATATGGTAGACATTTAAGGTTTTCAGTCTATAAATATTTTCTTTAAATAATCTACTTTTTTTTCAAAATTTGATTTTTTGACAGAAAATAATAGGCCAGTGGGTTTTTTTTATTGTTTTTTAATCAAAAGTTTGAAGATCTGAACATGTCAACACCAAGTATGTCTTTGGTAATGACATTATAAAGATTTAAAATAAAATGAATACAAGATTAAACTCTCCCATGTAATTTAAGAATCATTTGACAGGCTTGCCAAAGACTTTATCCTTGTATTAGTGAATTGTTTAAAACACACACACCTACATACACATATACAAATTCTATGCTAGTTACAAGGTGTTTATACCTGAAAACTAAAATAAAGATTTAAGACAGTATTCTGGGTAATGCAACCCTAAATAACAACTATAATTGTCTAGAGAATTGTCTCAATTTTCCACTTCACTTTGTGTGTGAGATTACATCTCAGATAACAGCCTTAGAAGGAAAACCTGTCACCGACTTTGCAATTTTTGTAAAATCAGGCTGTGAATATCCCACCTTATCAGAAAAATCACAAACACAAAAAAATTGTTTCTTACTATTGTCCAATACCTAGCCCATTGTGTGCAAATGTGGATTGAATATTAATGAAAATGAAATATACTCTGCTATACTAGTTTGTAAAGAAATAATTGTGTATAATGTATTGACTTTAAGTAACCTACCATTTTTCTCTTCCTTTATGAGGTCATAAGATAATGTCTTTTTTTTTTTTTTTTTAGCTTAGGTTTCTTGAACAGTTTGAATACAGACTAAATTTAAAAATAACATTTAAAAGATGAATATGTAAGTAAAGGAAGAAAAATTACATGTAGAGAAACAAATCTATAAGTTATTGATACTACCAGGTTTTGTTGATTCTAAACAAATTGTATTCCTGAGTTTCTATTGATAAACAATAATAGTAAGTATTAATATTTTTCCTGTGAAGATTTTAGTAATGAAAATAGATGGCCACACACTCAAACAGACTGCCTTGATTGGTAATCTTTTTGAAAGCTGTTATATTGACCATTTTATACAATGGAGACTACAAACTGAAACTGAATATTCAAATATTTAAAAATTGAAAATAATAGTAGTTGAAAACAATCATTAAATAAATAAGGAGTCAATATGCATAATTTACATTAATTATCAGTAAAGAAGACAAATTATTCTTATTGATGATTTTTATTGCTTTTAGTATGCTAACCATACCAGGTATATTTTAATATATACATGGTTATCTAAAAATCATTATGCAATAATAAATTAAGAAAACAAATAAAAATAAGCAGAAAGTTAATCAATCAATTTATTTATCTCAGATCTACATTTTCAGCAGTATTTCTAATGAGCTGGCAGTTCTTTGATAGTAAGAAACATTAAAAAAATCTTTCTAAACTGCTTTTAAAACTGCATTTTTTGTCTAAATAGTTTCATAGCTCTAATTTTGGGTAAAACATAGTAGAGTTGCTGCATTCTAGCCACAAAGCTAGTACATGTTCATTGTAGAAAAATTCTGAATATTAAAGGAAAAAGAGAAAGAAATATCACAGTATTCAAAGACAAATAAGTAGTATAAACATTAGAATCATAGCTTCACAGAATCATATAAAACACATTCTAAATAAAGCTGATAATATGATACATGTCTGATTTGAAATTACATATAGTTGTATCACTTGAAAATATATATAGTTTCCTGTTAATATACATATATTTTAGTTAAGATAGACCAATAGCAACTGGTTTTACCCTCTTGTCTTAAACAACTAATAAACCTAAAATATATGTGAAACAGTGGTATTCACAATGTTTGCTATCAGGTAGTGATGAAACACAGTGGTGCCTGAGAGACCAATAACAGACAAAGCCACAAGAGTGACACAATTTAATGTCTGAGAAAGTTTCCAAGTTTTAGTGCAAGGAGAGAAAACCCAGTCAGATCATAGCAGTCTCCCTGATTTGAAGAAATGGATCTGGATTCTAGAAAAACCAAGGCCATTTGATTTGTAAGAACTAGATTGAAGAGAACTGCACAGAAGAGAGAAATCTGGAGATCTGCTGAGACTTCTTCTTGAGTATTCTTGTTGAGTACCAATCAGCTGATGTATGTGAATAAAAATTATTCTAGCCTAAGGAAAAAACTACTTTCAAGGATTGCAGGAAACAATATCTGCAGTGCTATTTTAACCCAAGGCTGGAAATAGTGCCCATTCCCTCCTGCCAAACTGAAAGGCCTCACAATTCATGAGAAACTGGTTTAAAATGCCTTAGAAGTTAGCAAAAAATGAGCCTTATATATTTTGGCCTTGCCAAAATATTTAGAAAGGAAATCCTAAAAATAATAAACTTGTTCAAGGTATAATCATATCCCCAAACAAAGCAGAGAATCTAGAATACAAAAATATTGAGAGTAGAAAAGACAATTCACAATGATTAACATCTAATACAATTTTTTAAGTATGAAAAAACACATATTGAGGAGAAAAATCAAACAAAAATGTTATGGAATTGACACTGATACTATTGATGGACAAGAAAATTATGCTATTATGACTCTACTCTTTGTGGTAAAAAGACTAGAGGAAGGTAGCAATTGGGTGGAGACAAAGAAAATATACAGCATCACTAAATAGAAATTTCAGAAATAAAAATTTTAATACCTGAGATGAAAATCATAATAGATGGCATTATCAGCAGAGTTGATATTTCAGAAGAAAAAATTAGTGTACATGAAAACACAGCTATAGAAATTATCAAAATGAAGCAGAGATTAGACTTCAGAGAGGTACAAACAATGAACTGTGGAGTAATTTCAGGAAGACAAACATATAATTCTAGTTCCTAAAATATAGGAGAGAAAAGGGAAACTAAAAAATATTTGAAGAGATAATGGTCAAAGACATTTCATATTGGATGGAAATCAGAACACCACTTCCATGAAGTTAAACAAGTAAACAACAAAAAAAACTCTAGAAATATGGGAAATGTACTACAAAAATGCATCATATTTACATTGCTTAAAACAAGTTATAAAGAGAAATTCTTTTTAAAAATCTGATAAAAAACTATGTATATAGAACCAAAAGATGACAGCACCTTTCTCACTGAAAACAATAAAAATGAGAACAAAATAGAATACTATTTTTAAAGAACTGAAAGGAAATAATATTATCTGTCAACTCATAATACTAAACCAGGCAAAATTCCTTTAAAAATGAAGGGGTAATAAATAATTCTTTAGATTATTGGAATTCATTATCAGATATTTTGCAAGACAAGAATATTAAAGCAATTGTTTCAAATGTTAGAACAATAGAACAAAATAAAAAGCAGAATCTACAAAGAGAAATAAGGTTCCCTAGAAATAATAACACCATGTATAAATATAAGACAATTTTTCCATAACTTAATTCACCTTAAAATTTAAATGAATGTTGAATGTAAAAAATAGCATTGAATTGAGAAGTGTATAATGTGTAAATGTAAATTATATGATAGCAATACCTTAAATCTCAGAAGTAGAGAAATTGAAGATGTAAAGTTCATATACAATGTATGAAGTAATTTGATATTATTTAAAGTAGGTATATATAAGTAAAATTATAATATAAATTCTAAAACAATCTCTAAACAACAGAAAATCAGAGTAATAGCTAATAAACCAACAAAAGAGCACAACAGTTCCTTCATTATAAAAAAAAAATTAGTTAATTCAAAAGGAGCAGAACAAAATAAGAGAACAAGCAATTTATAGGAAATAGAAAACAAAAAATAGATTAGACTCAATCATAGTAAATAATTACATTAAATATAAATGGTCTAAACATCCCAATTTTCTGCCAGTTATTAAAAGATTCATTAAATGTTCTTTTTTCTCTTTTTTTTTTAAGTGAGAGAAGGGGGAATAATGAGACAGACTCCAGCCTGCGCCCCAAATGGGGTCCTACCAGCAACTCCCGTCAGGGGCTGGCACTTGAATTAATTGAGCTATCCTCAGTACATGGGGCTGAAGGCCCCACCAATCAAGCCACTGGCTGCAGAAGGGGGAAGAGGGAGAAAGGAGAGAGGGAGAGGGAAAAGTGCAGATAGTAGCTTCTTCTGTGTGCCCTGACCTGAAATCAAATCCTGGATCCATGAGTGGGTTGATGCTCTATCCACTGAGTGACCGCCGGGACTAACCTTAACATATTAGAGTTTAAAAATTTTTTTTCTACTATTTATGAGATTTTTATTTATAATTTCCATTCTATGTTATCTAGTACATTCATGATTGATATAATGGTAGTATTGATAGAACTATTTATTTTATGTCTCACATAAACATACAGTAAAATAATATTTGGTGTACATTCTCTGAATTTTAGTACAATATAGACTTGTAAAACTACTATTATTATTAAACTACCGAACACCTTCACCACTTCAAAAACTCTCTCAAGCTATTCACTTTTAATCATTACCTCTTCCCATTCTATTTTTTTAAATTTCTTTTTATTTATTTATTTTAGAGAGGAGACACAGAGTGAGAGAGAGAGAAAGAAAGAGAGAAAGGGGGGAGGAGCTGGAAGCATCAACTCCGATATGTGCCTTGACCAGACCAGTGCAGGGTTTTGAACTGGCGACCTCAGTGTTCCCAGGTCGACGCTTTATCCACTGTACCACCACAGGTCAGGGTCCTCTTCCCATTCTTAACCTCAGACAAATATCGATCTGTTCTCATTCTGAATAAAGATTATTTAGAAAAAAATTATCAAGATAGCATGTATATATTTGTAATATGTCACACTGGTGCATGTTTCTTTGTGGTTTGGAATAATCCAGTGTGCAGAGTAAAACTGGTGACATATAGGAGAGGAAAGAGGAGCAAAGGGGAGATATGCGGAAGGAACGAGTGACAATTGATGCGAAAGGTGCGATGGGTTTGTACCTAGCGAATAAATAGCAGAGCAGACTTTATTAATGTGCCTGGAAAGTTTATCAACAGTAGAATGCAGTCGACAGAGAATGCATCTATATTATATACATAAGAAATTTCCATTTCAGTGTCAGATAAAAGTGTACTAAAATAACCTTTTTGTAGTCTTTTCCTAAATGGAGGGAAGTAGCACAATCTCCTACGCCTAAATATCACTCCTATTCTCAGCATTTGTTAAGAAGAAGAAGATTTTTTTTTGGCTATATAATCCCGTGATGGCAATTAAAGTTTAAACCAAGCCTTAATCTACAGGGGTGGTACTGGATCCCGCTGCACTGGCTCTCTCTCCTCACCTCTGGATTAAAATTTTCACTCAGACTAAGCATTATCTGCATGCTTTATTGCAGCATTGCGTCTGGCTTACCCTGGACTTTATAAATTATTCAAATAAAATAATTAATGATTTTAACTGTTTGAAGGGCTAATGCATTTTATTTTAACTGTTTAAATAAAAATGCCTTAAATATGGTGAGAAATACATACTCGTATTAAATGTGAGAGGTTAGAATAGGTAATACAGGTTGAATTATGTGTATTCACACTCAGTTGATTTGCATTATTCAAAGTTTGTTATGTCTTATAAAGTTGTTCCATATTTTTAACTAATATCTGGAAAGAATTTTTTTTTAAAAAATATAAAATAAGAAAAGGAACATGTGAGTTTTCAAAGTTCTAAATATGTGTAATTTGAAAAGAAAAGAGAGAATGGAACTGAAATGACAATTGAAGCTTGTTAGATGAAATACCAAAGTGGGAGAAAGATATCAGTTCATTATTAAAATTCAGTGAAACAAAGCAAGGAAAAAATAATGTAAATCACAGATAGATATATTTTATATCTTATAGCAAAACTAATAAAACCAAAGATAAAACAGCATCTTAAAAGTAATCTGAGGGAACCTGACCAGGTGGTGGCGCAGTGGATGGAGTGTCGAACTGGGATGCGGAAGACCCAGGTTCGAGACCCCGAGCTCACCAGCTTGAGCGCAGGCTCATCTGGCTTGAGCAAAAAGCTCGCCATCTTGGACCCAAGGTCACTGGCTCCAGCAAGGGGTTGCTTGGTCCACTGAAGGCCCGCGGTCAAGGCACATTTGAGAAAGCAATCAATGAACAACTAAGGTGTCGTAATGGAAATGAAAAACTAATGATTGATGCTTCTCACCTCTCTCTGTTCCTGTCTGTCTGTCTCTATCTATCCCTCTCTCTGACTCTCTCTCTGTCCCTGTGTAAAAAAAACAACAAGTAATCGGAGGGAAAAGATACATTATAGTCATGTTAACAGTAGTAACAATTTTACCTAACATTTCTACAGAAGTTAAGAAAAGCACTAAACAATGGAATAGTAAAGAAGGGGAACTGAGAAAATAGAATTTTTTACATAAAAAATGAGTTAAGAAAAAGAAGATTAAATGAAGATATATTCAAAAGAACATTAAACAGAAATTACTGTTAACACAGTGAAACTAGAGAAATGTTGAAGTTCAGGAAGATAATAATCCCAAAAGGAAAAGTGAATGTGCTATATAGTGTGTGTGTGTGTGTGTGTGTGTGTGTGTGTGTGTGTGTGTGTGTGTGTGTGTGTGTGATAGAAAAAATAGAGAGTGTATATATATATTAAAATATCATACAAAATGGTATGAAAGCCTTTTTACTTTTGAGGTCAATGGTGTGAGAAGCATACTGTGGTAAACTGTAAAATGGATCGTACAGATATCCACACCTTAGTCTCTAGAGCCTGTGAATGTTATCTTATGTATCAAAACACTTTGAATGTGTGACCAAATTAAGGAACTTGAGGTAGAAGTCTATCTTGGATTATATGGGTGGGCCTTAAAGGGAAACATAAATTTTTTTAGGGCAGAGTGAAATTTCATGCTGAAGAGCAGGAGGCAATGTGAACAGAAAAACAGAGATTGGAGTGATGTGGCCACCAGAATTGGGAGAATCAAAGAACAGACTCTCGCTGGAGTCTCAGGAGGTCTGCACCTCTGCTGACACCTGGATTTCAGACCAGTAAAACTGCTTTTGGACTTTTGATCTCTAGAACTTAAAATATAATAAATTTCTATCACCATTAAATCAATAAATTTGTGATAACTTAAAACAGGCTGGCCCACTTACCATCGTGGGGCAAGTTTCCAAGAGCAAAGAGTAAGCCTCATAGTACAAACACTTTTTAAGTGTGCTTTTATCACATTTGTTACCATCCCATTGGCTGAAGGGATTCCCATGGCCAAGCTCAGAGTCAATGAAAATACAGCAAAGTATGAAGAGAATGGGGATATTACTACAATCAGCTGACTACAGAATTGTGTATATAAATCAACTTACAATATCCTTTGCTTCCCTCCTTCTCTTTTCACTTTAAGAAAATAACTGAAAATAGTTGGTAAATATGGGGAATAAGACACAAGACAAATAATTTGTTCACACAGATATAGGCCCATTGCTGAATAAATTTTGTTTAGTTTTAAGATAAATATTTTAAACTAAAAAGTGTGCAAATGGATTCATAGTGTGTTAGTGGCACAAACTTCCATCTGCTCATCCTAAGCCAATAAATGTGGCCAGAATGAATGCAAGTTTTACACTCTATTTATGAAGCTAAGTTTAGAGCCCCTCTCAAAACACATGTAGGTATAGAGTGGTGAAGAAATAAATTCTTAGAAAATGTTTAAGATTATATGACTGAACACAGAGTGAATAGAGCCTGGCTAGTAAAATCAACACATACCTATTAAAAGTAATTCATAAAGAGAAGACTGAAGAAATAACTTTAAAGGACACTTGCATTTGGGAAGATGATGGCAGTATGAAGAATAGGTAAAATGAATAAATGCTATAGTTGTATAAAATTGTGAGCACAATATCTATAAAAATAATTAATATGTTAATTTATTAGAGTAGGTGCCAATTCTAATAAGTTTCAATGTAGTTATTATTTAGTTAAATTGTGGTTACTCTTTATTCTTTACTTTTCAGTCTGTTTTTCATTTAATTTCTCACATATACATTTAATATTTTACATAATATATGGGTAAAAATTGATTCATTGAGATCTTTTTTAAACCCAGAAATAAACTACATTATTTTTTATACAAAGATAAAAGTTTGTCCAAGAATTTTTTTCTGTATTGTACTGATTTTTTCTTTTTGATATCAGTAGCAAGAGAATGACATGTATGAACAATTAATTGTGTACTGTGAAAGCACAACTTCCTCAATAGTAATTATTTTCATATTCCATTTTCATTACCAGTATTTCATGGACCTACTCAAATGGAACGGGGTAAAATTTGTTTATGTATAAATGTATAAACTTAATCTGTATACTATGATATTCCAAATCCTAATTACAATATTTGAAAAGAAGGAGAAAAATCCAAATGGATAATTACAATGTTTTTGGAATTTATGGCTAATATGTTAAATGCATAGGTTGAAAATTCTGATTTGTGTATAATTATTCAAGATAAAGAGGACTCTAGATTTGGGATAAAAACACATATTTATATTGTTAGATAAATAGGAATAACAAATATTACAAATAAGAAGTATTTCACAAAAGATATATAACTTTGGTTTGAAATGTACTAGTGTTAAACACACACACACACACACACACACACACACATACACACACACACACACACACACACAATATGAGTATAAGCCAATGGGGATTTATTATTATCTCCCATACAGAGCTAAAATAAACATGGGACTGACCTTGAAGAAGTCATAACTGTTTTTGACTACCTCAGCTGTTTATATAACTTATAAAAATCTTTTCTGGATCAATATATAATTTTAAATTAATTTAAGTAAACAACTTTACTGATTTACACAATTATTACAGAGGTAGGTATGATATCTGGGGAACATATACTGTGACTTTGTGTGAATTGGAAATTAGACTTTTACTATAAAAATATTTGTCCTCATAAGAATTGGTGAACTGAGTGCAGGCTAGATTTTAGCTTTATCCTTCCCACCCCGGCACACACATTTTTTACCATCACCATATACATCTGGGTGCCCTTTTGTAAGGAATAGTTTGCACATCTGAATATTGTAGTTCTTGAACTAATGAATCTGTTTTGCAGACCCACCATTCTACAAATATCCTAAAATTACTTTATAGTACTTTATAAAGTATTTTACATAGTAATTATAAAATACTTCATTGACTTTTTTTTTTTAAGGAGAATAACAAGGGCATTAGTTAGATATTCAGGTCAATGTCCCACAAAAGATTAGAAACTAACAGATTATAGAATCAAGTTCTTTATTTTTAAAAAATAAAATGAAATTTATTATTTTACTAACTTCATTGTATTCAAATTGTTTTGCCCTGGCAATAGTGATATAAAGTAATAAACACATAAAGGCAGTCATACTGTCATGTCTGTTATAGCAACTTGACAAATTGTGAATTTACAATACTTTGCAAAAGCAAACAGCAAAACTTGGAGGTAGGACTCTTCCTCTAGGACTTATAAATAAAATATCTATACCAACCCAAATGAAACAAGAAGATTGAAAGGAAAATTGCTTATTAATTATATTGGAGTAGACATCTTATGGATCTGCTTGATTTGGCTAGGCTCTATTCAAAATTATTTTGAAAAAAAGATATTAGTCATTTAAATATTGTTTGATTAAAATAGCAATTCTTACATTTTGTTTTATTGAATTTATATTTTGTTTATTTTTCTCATCACAATGTTATTTAATGTTAAGTTAAATTTTAGGACAGAAATATATCTAATTTTAAATGATGGTTTTCAGATAAATGAATGACAACCCCAGATGTCTGCCTTTGTCAGTAATTGTTTTAATAGGTATACCTAGTATTAAGTACTGTTTTTTAAAAAAACAAACAAGCAAACCTTTATGAGCCCACAAGAAAGAAAAAGGAGATGTATTTTTGTCACCTCTTAAATATGACAGTTTGGGAGTGAACAGGAAGCTTTTCTTCCTTTCAGACCTACTTGACTTTGCATGTTCAAAAAGGAGTTTTAAAAAAAGACAGTGCAAGTGATTTTGAATGATTTTTAACTTAACTCGAGTTTTTCTAAGAAGTGCAGTCCTGTTTTCTCTTGTTCCTTTGACAGATGTAAGGGATGCTGCATGGAGAACTGCAGGATTCCCTGTGATTGACTTAGGCAGGGTATGAATTGTGCTGCAAAGCAGGGGAGCGATGTGAAGATTTCAAAGTGACACACTGGTTACAAAGTGATTGAAGAGGGTTATGTCTTAGCATGTATGTAAAGGGCTTGAGGAGAGTAAATGAAGGAAGAGGAAAAGAACACATCCTCTGTATTTATACTAGTTTCTTCCTTTTCATGTGCATCATTGCCACAATGTGAAAAGAAATATGTAAGATCATCTCATTCTACCTTCTTTTCATATAAAGAATAAAATAAATTTTTGTGTATACATATGACATTTCAAATTTAAGACAAGTAAATAAATATACAAATAAGCACATAAAGAGATGCTCACAATTTTAATCATCGAGGAAATAAAAATTAAATTTACAATCAGATTCCTCTACACACTCATTAAAATGGAAGATACTGAAGACTGACTATACCAAGTGTCTTAGTCAGTTTGGGCTGCTATAACAGAGTACCATAGACTGAATGGTGTATAAATAATAGAAATTTACTTCTTATAGTACTAGAGACTGGCAATATGAGATCAGGATGCCAGCATGATCAGGTTCTGGTGAGAGTCTTCTTCTAGGTTTCAGACTACTAATTTCTCCTTGTGCCCTCATGTGGTAGAAAGAGGGCAAAAGAGATCTGTGGGGCCTCTTTCATATGGGCACTAAACCCATTTATGAGAGTCCCATGCATCTGACCTTAAGTATTCTCCAAAAGCCCAATTTTCTAATATCATGATGTTTAGGTGCAGGGTTCTGACATATGAATTTTAAGGGGATGTGAACATTCATTCTCTAACACCAAATGCTGGTGAATATCTGGAGGAAATGAATCTCTCAAATACCCCTGGTGGGAATATAAATAGTGCAATTGTTCATAGAATGTACCATTTATTTTATTGTACAAAGATAGTATGACAGTTTTTTACATAGTAGAAGGTAAACCTACTGTATGCCTAGCCATTCTACTCCTAAGCATTTAAGTCAAAAGACAAGAAATTATATGTTCTAAAAAAAACTGGTACGCAATATTTATAGCAGCTTTCTTTGTGTTAACCAGAATTTAGAAGAAAAGAACATCAAAAGGTAAATTAATAAAAATAATTGTGGCACATTTATACAATTAACTTTACTCAGCAAAAAAAGAAATAAAATAAAATAAATGAAACACTGAAAGACACATCATGAATTAATTTCTATTAATTGTGATAACTGAAAAAAATAAGACAGAAAAGAGTACTCTGCCATACCATTATATGACTAATTTATAGTGCATTTACATAATACAACTTGGAATCCATGAAATAGTGGTGACTGTTTCAATGACAGATTTTTAAATTTATCATGTGTATAACCTTGCTCTCTTTAATTAGATCAGGGGTTCTTAACCTGGGTTCTATCGAACCCTAGGGGTTCGATGAGTCAGTCTCAGGAGTTCAGAGAAGCCTCTGCCATGGAGGCCAGAATAAAGTAATACCGTAATTTGTTGTGAGTTCATGCACTTTGTTGGTTTTGTTCTTTGAGCAAGGTGATGTTCATGCACGGCTCATTTTGTGCACCAGTAAAATAACATATACCTATGTCTTGAATTTGGAAAAAAAATCATATTTTATTTATCACTAAAGAAGGGTTTGGTGAATGCGCATATGAAACTGGTGAGTTCGGTACCTCAAAAAAGGTTAAGAACCACTGAATTAGATAATGCTCAGAACATCAAGTACAGAGGGTTGACTAGATTAAGTAATTCATTGAGATTCATTATTTTCTTGGGATTCTCTCTCAGACCATCCAGAACTTTCCAAACTTTTAGGTATTCATTAAGTGAAAACCAGGGCCAAAATGTGTAGAAAAAATAATTATAAACATAATTAAAATTAAAAAAATTTATATTCAAACTTTTTTGACTCAGTTATTGTTGTCATAAGTTTTATAATGCTCCAATGGTTATCACTGGATGGGTACCTACTTGCCATCTAAAATGGGTTAGCATAACTTCTAAAACCCTTAGAGTCAAGTTCTTCCTAAATCTTAATATGTCTCTACTATCAACTCTAACTTTCAGTGATAGTACACAGGAGTGTGCTAGAATAAAATTATTGGTCAAATTGAAATCCCAGAAAAAATGCATACATGAAAATAAAATTTTGAGGTGCAAACCAAAGAGAATTTATTTAGTAAATAAGCACATATTTGTGGAACGTCAACTTTGTTGCAGACATACGTGATGTGGCTAAGAGTACTAAACAGAATAAGAAAAAGCCTGCTATAAGAGGGAAAGATTTTAGGTGGAGCTGATAAATCTGGAGTAGAAGTAGGCACCCATGTGATTCTGATCAAGAGATAAGCAGGTTATGTGAAGAAAAATTAACTTAGAACATTTAGAATCAACAATCTACTACACATGAGGTATCTCTTAGACATCTTGACATTTAAAAAATCCTTTCAGAAAACTGAAAAGGGAAGCTTTAGGGTATTTTCTTTGTTCTTGAAAGCGAACTATCATCTCAATATAATCACCATCATCACTACTAAATGTTTATCTTGTATAAATAAAATATATCCTAATGATTTACAAACTAAATAAAACTCTTTTTGAACACTTATGTTGTATATATCTTGGTTATTCTTCAATTTAATAGGAATATTTTAGTATCTTTACTGTTTTTTCCCCAAAACAGTTTTTGTTTGACTAGTTTTCATCATGTATATTTTTATTAAACATTTTCTTTGGAGCCTAATACCTAGTTTTTAAATGTGATGTATATACACTTCTTTTTAATTTTTTAAAAAATCTGTGATCCTTCCAGACAAGAAGTCTCTTTGGTGAAGTCTATGGTTAATTAGAGGGTCCTCAGGTTACCACACAGTACCGTTCCTACGACAGGGACAGAACCTGAATTTTGGTGTAAGTTGAAACACACCCTAGCCTAAGTCACTTACCTATTCTAACACAGTTGTAAAATCATAATCTGGAACATAAAAACACAACTAAGACACAGAAAAAAGAAAAAGACATAAATATAGGAACTATGATAAAGGCCAAAAAGTCTCCAAAAAAGCAACACAAACAGAACACTTGCACTTTTATCAGTCCAAATAGTATAGGTGAGCATACTGGGGGATGCCAACTCCCTCACTCATAAAACAGAGTTATTGCATATTCTTCCGCTGTGCGCAACCAAACCAGTTTGCCCACATAGTCCATGAGTACAACGCTAACGGCGTGAGCCGAAACACTCACATCTCACTTTTTTAAAGTTTTTATGGGAATGAGCGTTGTAAACTTGCAATATCTTATGTTGGGATAGTCTTAACCCAAGGACACCTGTATATTGTTTTATTCTTATAATCACTTTGCTCAATTACTTATTAAAGAATTTCAAGAGTTCTTTACATATTCTAGATATAAGACCTTTAATGGAATTATAATGTGAAAATTTTCTCTAAGCTTGTATCATTTTAGTCTCTCAACAGTATCTTTAGAAGAGCAAAAAATTATAATTATAGGAAGTCCAATTTTTCTTTTTTTAATTTTATTAAATGAGAGGCAAGGAGGCAGGGAGGCAGAGAGACATACTCTCATATGCACCCTGATTGGGATCCACTGGCAAGCCCCCTACAGGGCAGTACTCTGCCCATCTGGGGCCACTACTTCGTTGTTCAGCAACCAAGCTATTTCAGTGCTTGAGGTGAGGCCATGGAACCATCTTCTGCTCCCAGGACCAAGTTGCTCAAACCATTTGAGCCATAGCTGATGGAGGGAGGAAGGGTTTGAGAAGCATATGGTTGCTTCTCCTATATGCCCTGACTGTTAATTGAACCTAGGACTTCCACACAGTGGGCCAATGCAATACCACTGAGCCAACCAGCCAGGGCCAGGAAGTCTAGTTTTTCAAAGATTCCTTTTAAATATGTTTTGGTATGGTATCTGAGACGTCTTTGCTTTGAAGGGTAAGAACAAACTTTTATTGAAGTTTTATAGTTTGAAATTTATATTTAAAAATGAGATTTGTTTTGAATTATTTTTTCTTGATGGTGTGAAGAATGAATCAAATGTTTTTGTTTTTTTATTTAGCACATAAATACCAGCTGTTATAACATCATTGGATAAAAAAAAAAAAGTGTTGCTTCTTCACTGAATTACCTTAGCACCTTTGTCAAAAATTAAATTCAAATTTATGAGATAATCTTATTTCAGGACTTTCTGTTTTCTTCCCTTGATTTACTTGTTGATTCTGAAGCTAGTTCCATGATGTTGGTAATTTTATATTTAAAATAAGACTTAAAATTTTGTTGTGCAATGAACGTTTTTCTTTTTAAAGTTGTTTTAACTATTTTTTTACATGACCATATCAATTTTAGAATCAGTTTTAAAATTTCTGCAAAAGGAGTTATGAACAGTTTGATTGGAGTACATTGAAGTTATATAACAATTTGGAGAAAATTGATATCTTAACCATGTTAAGTCCTCCAGCCTCTGAACAAGCTATCATTGACTCTGGAATAATGTGGCAGCTTAGGAGCACTGATCACTGAGCAGCTGAAAACCTACCATAGCCTTTGACTTTCAGAACCTTAACTACTGCCACTGACTAAGAAGCCTTACTGATCGAATACAGTCAATTAACATACATTTGTTTATATTTGATGGTATTAAATATCAAAATAGATGAGCATTTACATATATATTTTATGCATTTATGACTTTTTTTCTTTTTTTATTGAGAGACACAGAGGCCAAGGACAGACTCCCACATGCGCCCTGACCAGGAACTACCTGGCATGTCCCCTAAAGAGCAATGCTCTGGCCATCTGGGGTTGCTGCTCTGTTGTTCTGCATCTAAGCTATTTCAGTGCCTGAGGCGAGGCCATGGAGCAATCCTCAACACCTGGGGCCAATTTTCTCAAACTTTTCGTGCCATGTCTATGGGAGGGGAAGAGAGAGAGAGACAGAAGAAGGGAGGAGTGGAGAAGTAGTTGGTCACTTCTCCTGTGTGTCCTTACTGGGGATCAAACCTGGGATTTCCACACATCAGGCCTATGCTCTACCACTGAACCAACTGGCCAGGACTCCAACAACGATTTTTTAATTTATATTTCCAGGTTATGTGGTTCATCTGCAAGTTTTTTAAAATTGTTACAAATCTCCAAAAACATTTTCAATATGTTTTTTTAAATCGACTTTTAGTGAACTCACACCATTCAAATCCATCTTGTTCAAGGGACATCTGTATAAATCTTCATTTATTTAGGTCTTCCTATATTTCTCTCAGCATTTTTATAATTTTAGGATACTGGTTTTACAGTTTTTTGGTCAAATATATCCTTAAGTATTTTATTTTTATTTGAGCTAATATAACTCATACTGTTTTGTTAATTTTTTAATTGTTAGGACATAGAAATGTAATTCACTTCTGTATATTGATCTTGTATTCTGCATACTTGATTTACATATTACTTTTTGTAGCTTTTACTTTTGCATACTGCAGTGAGTTTTATATAAGAAACAACATGCTAATTGTAAAAAAGAATGTTTTACATTTTCTTTTTAAACTGTGTAACTTATATTTCTTTTCTTTTTTTTTAGTATGGCACTGGCTGGATCTTTTAGCATGCTATTAAAAAAATAGTGAGAATTGGCATTGTTGTCCTCTTCTTAATTTTAGAGTAAAAGCATTTAATCTCTTATCATTAAATATAATGTTAAGCAGAGTTTTTCATAGATGTCCTTTATCAGGCTAAGTGTATTTCCTTCTATTCTTGTTTTGTTGAGTTTTTAACAGAAAAGAATATTGAATTTTGTCAAATGCTTTTTCTCTGTCCATTGGGAATGATCCTATGTTCATTCCTTTTTAGTTGGAAAACATGGCAAATTACACCAACATATTATTTTTGAATGGTAAGATAATTATGGGCAAGTCCCACTTGGCAATCCTATATTATCTTCTCTATACACTGTTAACATTGATTTTTCTAACAGTTTGTTAAGAATGTTTGTCTCTATCTTCATGACAAATGTTGGCCTGAAGTTTTATTTTTAAGTTGTTTTGTTTGGTATAAAGATAATGCTGACTTTATAGAATGTGCTGGGAAGAATTTCCTCTTGTTTAATTTTCTGGAAAAGATTGTGAAGAAAATTATTTTTTAAGTATTTGGTAGAATTCATCAGTGAAGTTACATCTTTCTGTAGTTTTATATGTAGAAAGTTTTATATTACAAAATTAATTTCCTCAGTACTAATAGACCAGTTCATATTACTTACTCTTTTGTCAGTGAGCTTTGATAGTTGTGTCTCACAAGAATTTTCCCATTTTATCTAAGTTGAGTACTGGCAAAATGGTCATAATATCTTCCCTTCTTTCAGCTTCAAATTTATCTTCCTAAAATCATTGTTGGAACTACAGATCTGAGACAGGGAGACCTTATTTCTGCTTTGCCAGCTGGCCTTTCCGTTAGGCTATTCCAATGAAGGGCACAAGAAAGAGACTACATTTCAGTGGGAAGAAAGCTTTTCTTCTCTTAGGTTTTTTCTACTTGCTTTCTGCTTCTGTTAGAGACACCCATTAACACTTACTCAATGTGGCAGTTGCTTCCAATTGACATTTCCCCTCTAATACTTACTAAACCTGGTTTGAAGTCTTCTGGGGACATAGGTACCAACTTATTATCAGAGGTCTGCTTTCCAGACCCACAGGGCATTGACCTTTGTCAAAGATCTAAATTTCAACTGTATGAAAGTCTTCCCTTAAGCCTCTATATTTTAATTTTGAACTCTTTTTTTTATTCTTTCAGAATAGGGCTGGTGCTGCTTCCTGTACTTGCTATGTTCTGACACCTCAGTATTGCTCCCATTTTGTTATTTCAGTTCTTCAACCCCTCATTAGCTATTATTTATGTTAAATTGTATTTGTTGAATTTGGATGGTGTCTACTTTCCACCTACAACCTGATTAATCTAATAAGTATATATTTATTTCCCCTTTATTAAATTCTGGTATTACTCTTAATTTCTTTACACTTGAGTTAGTTCCAAAGTAAAGTTAAAAAAAAAAGTATTTATTTAATTCAAATACATCTGATCTTTAAATTGTAGTGCAAGGGAAAATAAAGTTTAACATTTTTTATACTTCTGCTTCTAATATAACACTTAATGCAATCTATTATTTTTTTAATAACTTTAATGGGGTGACACCAATAAATCAGGGTACATATGTACAATGAAAACATCTCCAGATTATCTTATCATTCAATTGTGCTGCATACCCATTACCCAAAGTCAAATTGTCCTCTGTCACCTTCTATCTGGTTTTCCCTGTACCCCTCCCCTTTTCCGTATTCCACCCTCCCTTCCCTCCCCCCATCCTGTAACCACCACTCTCTTGTCCATGGATCATAGTCTCACTTTTATGTCCCACCTATGTATGAAATCATGCTGTTCTCAGATTTTTTTTTTCTGATTCACTTATTTCACTCCGTATAATGTTATCAAGGTACATCCATTTTGTTGTAAATGATCCGATGTCATCATTTCTTATGGCTGAATAGTGTTCCATAGTATATATGTACCAAAGCTTTTTAATCCACTCGTCTTCTGACAGACACTTGGGCTGTTTCCAGATCTTCGCTATTGTGAACAATGCTGCCACGAACAGGGGGGCGCATTTCTTCTTTTCGAACAGTGTTATGGTGTTCTTAGGGTATATTCCTAAAAGTGGGATAGCTGGGTCAAAAGGCAGTTCGACTTTTAATTTTTTGAGGAATCTCCAAACTGTTTTCCACAGTGGCTGCACCAGTCTGCATTCCCAGCAGCAGTGCAGAAGGGTTCCCTTTTCTCCACATCCTCACCAGCACTTGTTCTGTGTTGTTTTGCTGATGAGTGTCACTCTGACTGGTGTGAGGTGATATCTCATTGTGGTTTTAATTTGCATTTCTCTAATGATTAGTGATGTTGAGCATTTTTTCATATGTCTTTTGGCCATCTGTATGTCCTCTTTGGAGAAATTTCTATTCATTTCTTTTGCCCATTTTTTGATTGGATTGTTTGTCTTCCTGGTGTTGAGTTTTATAAGTTCTTTATAAATTTTGGTTATTAACCCCTTATCAGACGTGCTGTCGAATATGTTCTCCCATTGTGTGGTTTGTCTTTTTATTCTGTTCTTATTGTCTTTAGCTGTGCAAAAACTTTTTAGTTTGATATAGTCCCATTTGTTTATCTTGCCTTTTATTTCATTTGCCCGTGGAGATAAATTGGCAAATATATTGCTGCTATAGATGTCGGAGAGCTTGCTGCCTATGTTTTCTTCTAAGATGCTTATGGTTTCACGGCTTATGTTTAAGTCTTTTATCCATTTTGAATTTGTTTTTGTGCATGGTGTAAGTTGATGGTCTAGTTTCATTTTTTTGCATGGAAGAGTACTCTGCGTTGTGCAATCTATTTTAAAAACAAACAAGAAAATGTGAGTAAAAATGGTTAAGTACCCCTTTTTTATTAGTCTGGGTAAATAAAGTACAGGCTAGACATCAGACATACTTTAATGCCCAAAACATTAGAAATCAGGATTGTATTAAATCAGACTCTCAAATTATACATGAGATTTGATTTGAGGAATAAGACTTGATGAGAAGAAGGAAAAGCAATGCAATTGAGATATAGCCTGATTGTCTCAAATCTCCTGGAGGTGCCCATGGATTTGCTTATATTTGTGGAATTATTACAAAATCTTTGGCATTCATTGTCTCTATTAGCAATTTAAAATATCAGGAAATATAAAAGTAGCTTTATAACATTTTATTTTCTGCTATGTTATTGTATAGTATTTTACAAACAAACTAAATGTGGGGTTGTTTGGTATGGCAAATTTATAGCAATATATATGTTTTTTTCTCCCTTTCTAGAGATCTAATCCTTTCTTGTTTTACTCTAAATCTCAGTCTACTTGAAAAAGCCATGTTACATCATGCCAGTTATTACTGGATAATTTCATTTTCATTAAGAAATTGTTTTCAAAATTGCATTGAGGCCCTGGCTGGTTGGTTCAGCGGTAAAGCATTGGCTGGAATGTGGAAGTACCTGGTTCAATTCCTGGCCAGGGCACACAGGAGAAGCACCTATCTGCTTCTCCACCCCCTCTCCTTTCTCTCTGTCTCTCTCTTCCCCCTCTGCAGCCAAGGCTCCATTGGAGAAAAGTTGGCCTGGGCACTGAGGATGGCTCCATGGCCTCCGACTCAGGTCCTAGAACAGCTCTAGTTGCAACGGAGCAACACCCCAGATAGACAGAATATGCCAGGTGGATCCCAGTCAAGCGCATGTGAGCATCTGTCTGTCTGACTATCTGCTTCTCACTTCAGAAAATAATAATAATAAAGTTGCATCTAAGCCTATATCCTCAAAATTAGGTATGACTGCTTCTGTCTCCACAAGAGATAAACTGGCTGAACATTGAAGATTAACTTTGGAGGATCACCATTGCTATTAGAAAAGAATTCTAGGTAGGTATAAAATTAAACTGGAGACTGTTTTAGCTTAGCTGCCAAACTTGAGCTAAAACTTAGAGCTGAATATCTTACTGTGCTGATTCATCACCTCAGCAGAGAAGAAAGCATACACATTTCTATTTTACATCTCCTAAATCTTTGATTCCATCATTTTCCATTTGTACACTATTGATGCTCTTGTGGCTATGATAATAGTGTGCCATTGTTGAAAGTCCTTTATAAAGAAAACTTTCTGCAGTAACATTGGTACTACTTGTGTTCTGCATATAGAACTTTTATACTAATGCAAACCTCTGAGATCTGAGAAATCTGTGAGTGTGCTTCTGCTTTTTATATAATTTTAATTGTTTCACTTTCTTAAGCTTATTACAGGTGCATGGAGGAATAAGCCAAAGCGTAAATGTATTTTTCCTTTCAGTTTGGAATTTCAAAAAGATCCAGTCACATAATTCCAGTCAAGGATCTGTTCATAGATATCAAAATAATTAAAATCTGTAAGTTAGTCTTGAGGTAGAAAAAAGAACCTGTTCCTCACTTCACTTCCATGAATACATTTTTCATTTTATTTAAGATGAAGTGTGTAATGTACTTAGAGAGAAATAAAAAAGGAATAGATTATACAGAAAGTTTATCATTCTTAAATAAAAAAAATGTATTTGCAGCTTTCAGAAGAAAGTTTGTTCTATCAATTTCTTTCTTTTGATTGCAAGTGCTCTTCCAAGTCACTGGCAGACCTTTTTAAACTCTCTTCAAGTAATTTCAGCATAGTTGATTAAAATGAGATAGTGCCTAAATAAGAATTGTAATAGAATTATTGAGATTTTTAATGTGTATCGAGATATGATTCCTACTTGCCAGTCCTGTAAAATAGAATGGGAATAACCATGGTACTTACCATTATATAAACAAGCATGATTTCCTTTCAAGTCATCAACTCCAAACTTATCAGTACTTGAATAATTATTTTTATATATCATCATGATACTAAAATAATTGGTTAATAAACAAGTAATTAAAAATATCATCCTGACCAGGTGGTGGCACAGTGGATAGAGCATCGGATTGGGACGCGGAGGAACCACGTTCAAGACCCCGAGGTCACCAGCTTGAGCACAGATTCATCGGGTGGATTTGAGCAAAGCTCACCAATGTGGGTCCAAGGTCGCTGGCTTGAGCAAAGGGTTACTCCTCTTCTGTAGTGCCCTAGTCAAGGCACATATGAGAAAGCAATTAGTGAACAGCTAAAGTGTGACAACAACAAAAAAAACCTGATGCTTCTCATCTCCCTTTCTGTCTGTCTATCCCTATCTATCCCTCTCTCTGGCTGTCTCTGTCAAAAAAAAAAAGAAAAAGAAAGAAAGAAAAGAACAGAAATATCAAGCTAATATCTTAATAATGATTTTATTTAGAACTTTTAAGTTACATTGGCAAATATTTAGGATGAACAAAAGCAATTCATGCACAGAGGTAGTTCTTAAGACATTATTATGCACATTAAAATTTTTTCCCTAGAGAGTATTGCTAAAATACTTATAATTTGTGAGATTTTTATTGTTCCCTTTCTGTTTAGAACTGTTTCTTCCAACATCACTTTCATTCTTTGTTCACTCTACAATATTCATGCATCTGTTACAGCTCAACATGTCTATTGGTAGTTCCTCAAGATTCATCTTTTAAAAGCTTTCTATTTTCACTATAGAATAAAATAAACTCCACATTTTTTTGTTTGAATTCCAGCTTTAAATCCATGTTAAACAGAAAATTCAGAAGTTGAAGTGCTCCTTGAGTATTTAAATGAGTACAACTTCCTTCACATATTTTTGTACTTGTGAATTTTTTTGCAAAGTGCTTTACAACAGTGCTGAAACTTTATATAATTCTCTTGAAATTATATTAAAAATAATGCCATAAACTAAGTTCTGGTGAAAAACTTGCACCTATACTTACAGTTTTTTTCTCCAGTTGTGCCCTCTGTTCTCTTGGGACCTCTGGTAGAATTCTTGAAAATAAGTCTCGCTTGCTGCCTTGTTGGTTTGTTTTATAATTCATTCTCACTAAAGACAGAATGATAAAACATGGTGCATTATAAAATGACACCTCTTAGATTCATTTCTCTACATTATTTAAGCATTTCAAAATCTTAGAACTTATATTGATAACATTTAAAGTCTTTTCTAGACTAGTATAGACAAAAAGGAAAACCCACATTCTTTTGTGTTGTTTTTGTAGTCTGTAGACAAAATACTTCTGTGTCTTTTTTTATAATACCTTGATTTGTTTTATTTTTGTCAGAGATTCTGAAAATTTAATTAGTACACCCATTTTTAATTTTTTTTTTTTTACAGGGACAGAGAGAGAGAGTCAGAGAGAGGGATAGCTAGGGACAGACAGACAGGAATAGTTTTTTGTTGTCATTGTGACACCTTAGTTGTTCATTGATTGCTTTCTCAGATGTGCCTTGACTGCGGGCCTTCAGCAGACCGAGCAACCCTTGCTGGAGCCAACGACCTTGGGTCCAAGCTGGCGAGCTTTTTTGATCAAGCCAGATGGGCCCGCGCTCAAGCTGGCGCTGGGGGTCTCAAACCTGGGTCTTGCTCTATCCACTGCGCCACTGCCTGGTCAGGCTTAATAAATATTTTTAATTTGTTTTAAATTTTTAAAAGTTTATTTCAGAAAGGAAGAGGCACAGAGAGAGAGAGAGAAAGACAAAGATTAATTTGTTGTACCACCTATCCATGCATTCACTAGCTGATTTCTGTATTTGCTCTGATTTGGTATAAAATTTGCAGCCTTGTTGTATAGGTACAATGCTCCAACCAACTAAGCTACCCAACCAAGACATGGACATTAGCTTTTTGATAAATTTCTGGAATGACTTAAACCTGAAACCTGGACTATTTCTCAGTATATAGAATTATATATATAGTTTACTGTGAATTCATTTAAGAAAGTAAAGAAAGTGTCCCATATATGCTGCTTGAGTAGAACAGCTTTTTTCCATCCAGATTTCGCACAATATTCTGTTCAGCCAAAATTATTTTGATATAGCTAGTCATTTTATAGATCCTAGAAATTTAATACTTCTTTTTCTCTAATTTTTTTATTGAGCTAATTTAAATAATCAACCAATAGAAGTTCAAATCTTGTGCATCCCAAAATTAGAAAATTATTTAAGCTCTTATTTACTTATTTTTAAAAGAGGTGGTTTTTTTGTATTAGATTTTATTTATTCATTCTAGATAGTGACAGAGAAGAGAAAGAGAGAGAAGAGAAGAGTAGCAGGAAGCATCAACTCCTACATGTGCCTTGACCAGGCAAGTCCAGAGTTTCAAACCAGCAAGGTCAGTGTTCCAGGCCAATGCTTTAGCCACTGTGCCACCACAGGTTAGGCTAGGTTTTTATTTTGAATAAAAATTTATTTCTACATTTAGTAGAATTGTTTATTGTCCAAAGCATACAACCATAAATTAATTGTAGTTAAATTCAGTTAAAATGCATTAAGTACCTACTTAATTTCCTATGTCTTCTCAGTTCATCCTTATTTCTTTATAGAAATGTACAGATGTTTATACTTTTTTAAAAATGAGAAAATGAACCTTTATGGTGGTTGAAGAGGGGAGAATGCTAATCTTTATATATTATAATACCAATCTTAATTGGAAAGCTATATCTACTGGCATTAAAACCAATGAAGAGTTTCATATAAGAACCTTTTAGAATGGCTCACTGATTAATCAAATATGTAGCATATAGGACACCTAAATCCATACTGAATGAGTCTGTCAGTCTGATGATGCTTTACTTTGAACTTTCATAACAGAGATAATTTTACATTCAAATTGGATTCACCTTTTTAAATTAGGTGAAATTACAGATACTATATTATAATTAAAGGTTATGTGACAGATAGGGGTCTTTATTTTGGTTATATCAGATGATTTTTCTGTTTTTTTTTTTTAACTTTAGCTTTTAATGAACATAAATTTTTAAACCTTCTGACAAATATTTATTTTTATTCAGGAGTGAGCTTTTTTCTCTTTCTGAACTTGAAATGCAGCAATGATTGTTTATATTATGGCACTTGTATTCAAATGCATTTTTCTCTCTACCAAACTGCCCAAAGGCATTGATGTCAGAATATTTTCCTTCTAATGAGCATATGCTGTATTCCAGAGATGCTATAAAATATATTACTGTGTCTCAAACTGAATTATAGTAATACCTCTTAATAATGCTTCTTAAAATGCCTGAAATTATACATCATAAGAATATTAAAATATGGAAGTATTTTACAGTAATTGCCTTGCCAAAATATAGCTTTTAGTTTTTTGCCCATTGAAAATTTTAAAATGTTATAAATAAAAATCTCTACCCAAAATGTAAGATTTTAGGCCTTGATGACCTTCCCATACCTTAAAAACTTAAATAATATAAAAGCAGTTCAGAGTAATTGCACTGAATCTGAAGTTAGAATGCCTGGGAATCAATATAGAGAGTTCTTTTCCCCCTCCCTTACAAAATGTGGCAAATGACTAAGATTGTTGCTAGAATTAAGAGTTAATGCAGGTTTAGAGCAGAAGAGGTGGAACCTCACATACTCTGGCTTGGTGATGAGAACTCATTGTCAGTGATTTGCCAACTAAAGTCCATTTGCCAACTTAAATTCTATGGAAACCATGTAGTATAAGGAAGAACACAATATAAATCAATTAAAAGCAAAAATGCTGGGAGATTCAAAGATGGCAGTGGAGTAGGCAGACACACAAACTGCTACCTCCCATAACCAAACTGAATTAAAGATTAATTTAAGAACAATCATTGTAAAAAACCAACTTTGGACTAAAGGAACAGCCCTAGAAAACCAAGGAGCAGAGAAGAATCAACACTGATCCTGGTAGGAAGTGCAGGGGCATGGTGGGGGCTCCCCAGCTTCCTGGAGCAAGGGGAGGCTGAGGCTAAGAGTCCAGAAAGGCTCTCATTACAAGGAGAGATACCCTGAGAGGCAGGGGTCCTAAGTTTCAGAATTGAAGACCCAGCCTAGAAACCCAGGGTCTGGAGGAGATAGCTGGACAGCATTAAGTGGAGAGAAGAGCGAGAGTTCTGTCTGTGGGAAGTGGATGGTGAAAAAAAGAGCAGCCTTAAAGGGACAGAGCAGAAAATATCACTCACAGCCACTTGCCTGGGGCTCTGGGGGTGAGGAGGGCTGAAAGGACCAGCTGGTCTTGCATGAGGAAAGTGCAGAAAGCAAGACAAGGGGACCTGAGCTGAGCTGAGCTGACTCATTCTCCAATGAAGAGGCAGCCATAGCTGGAGGAGGAGTCACTTCCTCTGCCCAGCACAAACTTAGAGTGAAACCAGGTGACTAACATCCAAACGCTCTCCAGCTACCAATCAGGGAAAAAGATCTTCCAGAAAGGAGCAAGTAAGGGAGAGGGTTAGTGACTCCGGTTTCTAGGGAGACCTAAGCTACCCCTCCACCTTCATACTGAGAACGCACTCCATCCCCAGAGAGTAACTAGGCAGAACACATCTTCAGATTCTCAGAGGTCACACCCACCGTGTTCCTGGATAGTTTCAATTAGGTAAAAAAAAAACCCAAAACACAAAAACAAGATACGCCCACTTCCCCCCATCCAAAACATAGAAGTACCCTGAGGAGATCAGCAAACAAAAGCTCCCTGCTCAGTGCAACAAACAATCAGCAGGAAAATTATGACATTAAAGTGGCTTTACTAGTTAAAGAGAATTAAAATTCAAGCAGAGGCCGAGGAATAAAGGCCTGGAGGAGAAGCCAAATTAAATAAATGAACCTCAGACCCACAACTCTAACAAGCCTGCAAATCATACACAGAAACAATGGGAAGGCAGAGGAACATAAACCATATGAATCAACAAGAAAAATCTCCAGAGGAAAAAAAAAACAAACTAAATGAAATGAAAGGAATCAAATTACCAAATACAGAGTTTAAAATAATGATTGTTAGGATGCTTAAGGATCTCAAAGCTACAATGAATGGACTTAATAAGCATTTATTTTATTTTATTTTTTTACAGGGACAGAGAGAGAGAGAGAGTCAGAGAGAAAGGGATAGATAGGGACAGACAGACAGGAATGGAGAGAGATGAGAAGCATCAATCATCATTTTTTTGTTGCAATACCTTAGTTGTTCACTGATTGCTTCCTCATAGTGCCTTGACCATGAAACTTCAGCAGACCGAGTAACCCCTTGCTAGAGCCAGAGACCTTTGGTCTAAGCTGCAGAGCTATTTGCTCAAGCCAGATGAGCCCGTGCTCAAGCTGGCAACCTCAGGGTCTCGAACTTGGGTCCTCTGCAACCCAGTCTGACACTCTATCCACTGTGCCATCACCTGGTCAGGCTTAATGAGCATCTAAATAAAGAAACTGCAAGCATCAAAAAGGACACTGAAATCTAAAATAGAACCAGACAGAAATGACAAATACAATATCAGAAATAAAAACTACACTAGAAGGAATTGAAGGCAGGCTGGATAAAGCAGAGGATTAAATCAGCAATTTAGAGGACAAGATAAGCCAAAGCACAGAAGCAGAACAGCAAAAAAATAAAGAGGATCAAAAAGTCTGAGCAAATTTTAAGAGAAATCTGTGACAACATGAAAAAAAAAACACAACATTTGTATAATAGGTGTCCCTGAATGAGAAGAGAAAGAACAAGGGATAGAGCACCTGAATGAAGAAATCATAGCTGAAAATTTTCCTAAATTGATGCAGGAAAAAGTCACACAGTTTCAAGAAGCACAGAGAACCCCATTAAAAAGAAACCCAAAAAAACCTGTACCAAGACATATCATAATCAAAATACCAAAGCTAAGAGATAAAGAAAGAATACTAAAAGCTGCAAGAGAAAAGCTATCAATCACCTAAAAAGGAGCCACCATAAGGATGACATCTGACTTTTTAATAGAGACACTAAAGACCAAAAGGGAATAGCAAGAAATATTCAAAGTAACACAGAACAAGAGCCTACAACCAAGACTTCTTTATCCAGTAAAGTTATCATTTACTGTTGAAGGTGAAATAAACAGCTTCCCAGACCAAAAAAAAAAAAAATCAAGGAATTCATTACAACCAAAGTATTGCTGTAAGATATGGTAAGGGGCCTGTTGTAAACAGAACAAAGGGGAAAAAATCTAGTAAAAGAGGAATGTAGATTTAAAGAATAAAATGTCAATAAACAACTACATATCAATAATAACCTTAAATGTAAACGAATTAAATGCTCCTAACAAAAGACATAGGGTAGCTGCATGGATAAGATAAAAGGACCCATACATATGCTTTCTACAAGAGACCCACCTCAAAACAAAAGATACACATAGACTGAAAGTAAAAAAGGATGGAAAAATATATTTTATCCAAATAAAAATGAAAAAAACTGAGGTAGCAATACTTATATGAGACAAAATAGACTTTAAAACAAAGGCTATATATAGTAAAAGATAAAAAATGGTCACTACATAATGATAAAGGGAGCCATTATAAATATCTATGCACCTAATATAGGAGCACCTAAATATATAAAGCAGACTTTGATGGACACAAACGGTGAGATCAAAAGCAATAGTATAATAGTAGAAGATTTTAATACCTCACTAACATCAATAGATAGATCTTTCAGACAGAAAATTAAGAAAGAAATAGCAGTTTTAAATGACACACTAGATCAACTGGATTTAATAGATACCTTCAGAAACTTTCACCCTAAATCAGCAGAAGATATATTCCTTTCAAGTACTCATGGTACATTTTTTAGGATAGACAACACGTTAGGGTACAAAATGAGTCTCAATAAATTTAAAAAGATTAAAATCATATCAAGCATCTTCTCTGATCACAATGGCATGAAACTAGATATCAACTACAATAGAAAAACTGAAAAACACTCAAACACTTGGAAACTAAATAGCATGTTATTAAATAATGAATGGGTTAACAATAAGATCAAAGAAGAAATAAAATATTTCTTTGAAATAAATAAAAATGAGCATATAACAACTCAAAATCTATGGGACACAGCAAAAGCAGTCCAGAAAGAGAAGTTCATAGCATTACAGGCATACCTTAAGAAACTAGAGAAAGCTCAAATAAACAACTTAACCCTGCATCTAGAAGAACTAGAAAAAGGACAGCAAGTAAAACCCTGAGGACGTAGAAGAAAGAAAATAATAAAGATCAGAGTGAAAATAAATGACATAGAGGCTAAAAAACAATACAGAGGATCAATGAAACCAAGAGCTGGTTCTTTGAAAAAGTAAACAAAATTGATGAATCTTTAATCAGACCCACCAAGAAAAAAAAAGAGAGGACTCAGATAAATAAAGTTAGAAATGAGAGTGGAGAAGTAACAACTGACACAGCAGAAATACAAAGGATTGTAAGAAAATACTATGAAAACTGTATGCCAAAAAATTAGACAACCTAGGTGATATGAACAAATTCCTTGAAACATAATCTTTCAAAAATTAATCTGGAAGAATCAGGAAACCTAAACAGACCTATTACAACAAATGAGATCAAAAGAGTTAACAAAAAACTCCCAACAAACAAAAGCCTTGGGCCAGAAGACTTCACAGGTGAATTGTATTAAATATTTAAAAAATGATTAATTTCTATCCTTCCCAAGCTATTTCAAAAATTCAAGAGGAAGGAAGACTTCCCAGCTCTTTTTATGAGGTGAGAATAATTCTGATTCCAAAACCAAACAAAGACAACACAAAGAAAAAAATATATAGGCCAATGTACCTGCTGAATTTAGATGCTAAAATTCTCAACATAATATTAGCAAACCGGATCCAGCAATACATGAAAAAATTTATACATCATGATCAAGTGGTATATATTTTGGGAGGTAGGGCTGGTACAATATTCGCAGATCAATCAATGTGATTCATCACATAAACAAAAAGAAGGAGAAAAACAACATGATAATACCAGTAGATGCAGAAAAGGCATTTGATACAATCCAGCACCCATTTATGATCAAAACTCTCAGCAAAGTGGGAATACAGGAAACATACCTCAACATGATAAAGGCCATCTATGACAAACCAACAGCAAACATCATACTAAATGGGCAATATTTAAAAGCAATGCCCTAAAGATCAGTAACAAAGCAGGGGTACCCCTTTCACCACTCTTATTCAACATAGTTCTGGAAGTCCTAGCCAAAGCACTCAGATAAGAAGAAGAAATAAAAGGCATTCAAATTGGAAAAGAAGAAGTAAAACTATCATTGTTTGCTGATGACATGATACTGTATATAGAAAACCCTAAAGTTTCAGTCAAAGAAACACTGGACTTGATAAATGAATTCAGCAAGATGGAAGAACATAAAATTAATATTCAGAAATCAGAGACATTTTTATACACCAACAATGAACTGTCTGAAGGAGAAATTAAGAAAACAGTCCCCTTCACTATTGCAACAACAAAAAAATAAAGTACCTTGTAGTTAATTTAACCAAGAAGGTTAAAGACTTGTACTCAGAAAATTATAAAACATTGATAAAAGAAATCAAGGAAGATACAAACAAGTGGAACCATTTAACATGTTCATGAATAGGAAGAATAGACATCATTAAAATGTCTATATTACCAGAAGCAATTCATAAATTCAATGCAATTCCTATTAAAATACCAATGACATACTTCAAAGATATAGAACAAATATTCCAAAAATTTATATGGAACCAAAAAAGAACACAAATAGCCTCAGCAATCTTGAAAACGAAGCATAAATTGGGTGATATCAAACTTCCTCATATCAAGTTATACTACAAGGCCATTATAGTCAAACAACTTGAACAACTTGGTACTTGAAAAGAACAGGCATATAGATCAATGGAACAGAACAAAGAACCCGGAAATAAACCCACACCTTTATGGACAATTGATACTTGACAAAGGAGGTAAGAACATACATTGGAGTAAAGACAGTCTATTTAACAAATGGTGTTGGGAAAATTGGACAGCTACTGGCAAAAAAATGAAACTAGACCACCAATTTACACCATTCATAAATGTAAGTTCAAAATAGATAAAAGGCTTAAATGTAAGTTGTGAAAGCATAAGCATATTAAAATAAAACATAGGCAGTAAGCTCTCTGACAACTCTCACAGCAATATATTTGCTGATTTATTTCCACGGGCAAGTGAAATAAAGGACAGGATGAACAAATGGGACTGTATCAAACTAAAAAGCTTTAGAAGAGCTAAAAACAATATAAACAAAATAAAAAGATAAACCACACAATGGGAAAACATATTCAACAATACATCTGATAAGAGGTTAATAACTAAAATTTATAAAGAACTTGTAAAACTCAGTACCAGGAAGATAAACAATCTAATCAAAACATGGGCAAAAGAAATGAATAGAAATTTCTCCAAAGAGGACATACAGATGGCCAATAGGCATATGAAAAAAATGCTCAACATCACTAATCATTAGAGAAATGCAAATTAAAACCACAATGAGATATCACCTCACACCAGTCAGAATGGCGCTCATTAACAAAACAACACATAAGTGCTGGCGGGATGTGGAGAAAAGGGAACCTTCCTGCACTGCTGGTGGGAATGCAGGCTGGTGCAGCCCCTGTGGAAAACAGTATGGAGATTTCTCAAAAAATTAAAAAATACCCTGGTAGGGGGCTTGTCAGGTGGATCCTCATCGGAAGCGCATGTGGAAGTTTGTCTCCGTCTTCTGCATCTCACACACACACACACACATATATGTGTGTGTGTGTGTGTGTGTGTGAGATGCAGAAGACGGAGACAATTAAGTTAGTTGGAGCTTCATCTAGAAGTACAGAGGTTACTGGTTCAATCCCCAGTCAGGGAATATACAGGAACAACTTGACATTCCTGTCTCGCAGTCTCTTTCTCCAAGGTAATGCATATAAAATACCTAGAATATTGTTTAGCAAAAGTTTTGCTTTCCAGAAATGTTAATTTTCTCTCTTTTGGACAGAGTATGTGTGATAGAAGTTTTGCTTACAATCTTCTTTTGAAGCTGTTTAACACAGTTTATCTTTAATTTTTTAAAATTCCTCACATATCAAGTTTTTCTAAAAGGTATGCTTTTTTGGTACCATGTAATTTTTAAGTAATTAAATTAACCTCAACATTATATTACTTTTATCCGTATACGCTTCTTAGAGTCCTAATCAATATTTTGCCTTTAGTTAATAAAATAGATTTAGCTCAGAATCGGACTCCAATGACTTCAAACAAAACACTTTAAATTTATAATATGTTAATTAATTACATACAAATTTTTTAGTTTATAAATTATCTACTTTAATATTCTAATGTTTAATTATTAGAATACATAAAAGCTATATCCAACTTCTATTATATTATATGGAAATAAAATTGCTAGCACATGTGTATCCTGAAATTCAGTATTAATAAGAACAGAACAAATATAAATTTAAGATTTATTGGTATTTAAATGGACATATTTTCTTGTGTTCATTCAATAGAGGTTTATTGAGTGTATACCATATGTAAGACACTGCACACTCAGACTATTATATTAACTTTAGGACTAAGCTAAAATACCAGCAATGATTACAAATAACATTGCAGATTCCCTTTGGTATTTTGCATTTTAGGTTCTTATAAGACTTTTAATAGTGTGACCAGGCGGTGGTGCAGTGGATAGAGCATCGTACTGGGATGCGGAAGACCCAGGTTCGAGACCCCGAGCTCACCAGCTTGAGCGCGGGCCTATCTGTCTTGAGCAAAAGCTCACCAGCTTGGACCCAAGGTCGCTGGCTCCAGCAAGGGGTTGCTTGGTCCGCTGAAGGCCAGCAGTCAAGGCACATGTGAGAAAGCAATCAATGAACAGCTAAGGTTTCGCAATGGCAACGAAAAACTAATGATTGATGCTTCTCACCTCTCTTCATTCCTGTCTGTCTGTCCCTCTCTGTTCCTCTCTCTGACTCTCTCTCTGACCCTGTTAAAAAAAAAAAAGACTTTTAATAGGTTTTTATTCTACTGTAAACATCAAACAATTACTTAAAAATTTTTGTCTTGATATTGTTTATAGTCTATTTCCTTTTCATACTAAGATATTAAAAACCATTTTATTCAATAAAAACATTCCATTTCTGTGTGATATTTTCTTTAATGATGTTGCCACCATGGCAACTGAAGCTCTCAATAACAATATCATACAAGCAACCAGATTGAATTATGTTGATAGAATTTTGAAGTATTTAGATTATGAAGATGCTTTGTCTTTTCTAGTTCAAAGATTTGTATAATATCTCTAAACAAATTATTCTGAAAATATTAACTTGTTTACTTTAATCAGTTATTGTCATCTGACTCTATTGTCATATAATCTTCCATCATGTACATGTTACAGAATTGCCTAGTTGTTTCTTATAAATTCACTGCTTATCTCTTGTTATGAATTTCATTTGATATCTCTTTCCCGCATCTTCTTGGTTCTATGGATATGTTTTAGAACATGGAGCATCACAGACTGTAGGTAAGATAATTTATCTTATTTAGCTCAGACAAGCTGGACCTACCAGGCAATATGATATGATTTGGAGGCTTACCCTTTATTTATTTCTATTTTGCAAAGGTTTCCTATTCATGCACAGATTCTTACGATATTTGTGTTATTTTGATTTTAACAAAATGTTTTTAAAGGTGGGTCTTTGTCCATATGTAAAGGATTCTATCAGTAAATTCTTTGGTGTGACTTGCTCAGCGATGTTGGGTCTGGGGAAACAGACATGGCTGGAAATCTGTCACTTATAGATATATACTGTGTCACAGTTTTTCATTACTGTGGATGGGCAAGTGTAAATAAGTGTCAGAAAATAGATGACCTGAACCATGTTCTTCTTAGGACATTGAAGTTGACTGGAGAACATTTCAGTTTGTTATTGAAACAGAGCTATTAATCCAGACATAGCAAATAAAAGATTATAGTACCCAAAGCACAAGGAGGAAATATTAAGTAAGACCAAAGATATAGCTGTGCACTGGCTATTTCTGGCACTTCTTCCTTTTAAAACAGAGCATGAACACAAAAATGTCGAGGTAATAGCAACTGGGACACTGAAGGCTAACAAAAAAATACCTTTACCTGAAATTTCTAGGTGACCTTTGACAAAGGTTTTTTGTGTTCTTGATCTGAGTAATTTGTCCAGTATTATGATGTGATTGTTAAATAGAGATTAAACTTTGATGTATAAAAAAAAACAACAGTCTTTTGTTTTAATAAAATAAAGATATACTGCTTTCAGGAAAAAGTGTCCATCTATAAATTAATATCTACTGGTTATGATGATTGATTCAAAAGAGACTAATGCTTTAAAAATCTCAGTTGACTTGAAATAATGTAAACTCTTTAACAAAATTTATAAGTTTTGCAATTTATAAATTGCAACCAAATATATACCAATAAACTGATTTACATTTTATTACTTACATTAGAAATTGTTTGTATATAAACCTAGTAATTAAAAGGAATCACTAGGCCCTAGCAAGTTGGCTCAGCAGTAGAGCATCAGCCCAGCATGTGGAAGTCCCAGGTTCTATTCCTGGCCAGGGTACACAGGAGAAGCACCCATCTGCTTTTCTACCCTTCCCCCTCTCCTTTCTCTTTATCTCTCTCTTCCCCTCAAGGAGCCAAGGTTCTATTGCAGTGGTTCTTAACCTTTTTTGAGGTACCGAACCTACCAGTTTCATATGCGCATTCACCGAACCCTTCTTTAGTGATAAATAAAATATGATTTTTTTTTCTAAATTCAAGACATAGGTATATGTTTTTTTACTGGTGCACAAAATGAGCCATGCATGAACATCACCTTGCTCAAAGAACAAAACCAACAAAGTGCATGAACTCTCAACAAATTGCGGTATTACTTTATTCTGGCCTCTGCGGCAGATGCTTCTCCGAACCCCTGAGACCAACTCATTGAACCCCTAGGGTTCGATAGAACCCAGGTTAAGAACCACTGTTCTATTGGAACAAAGTTGGCCCGGGTGCTGAGGATGGCTCCATGGCCTCTGCCTCAGGTGCTATAATGGCAATGCCCCAGATGGGCAGTGCATCGCCCCCTGGGGGGCATGCTGGGTGAATCCCAGTTGGGCGCATGTGGGAATCTTTCTGTCTGCCTCTCCCCCGCCCCCTCCTCTGGCTTCTCACTATGAAAAAATACCAAAAAATAAAGTAGCCACTAAATAAAGTCAATCACAACATTTAATCAAACTCTCAAAAGTATATTTATGAATATCAAATTGAATTATATATATAATTTTAAATTAAAATTATTTTGTCAGGCTTATTTTCTCATAGCTTTTGATCTTTTCTCTTCCATTTTAAGATTATTTGTTATTCAAGGTAAATTAATTACTTACCTTACCAACCATGTACAGAAATATTTCAAATATCACAGATCTTGTTATAACTTCAGTGATAGAGTCTTTGATTATTGGAGTAGAGAAAATACTAATTATGCTTGTTAATTTTAGTAAATTAACAGACAAGAGTACCTTATGACATAAAAATATTGATTAAGCTTAGTATAATTTTATAAAGGAGAACTCAGAATCAAAGTTGATAAAGAAGCCTGACCTGTAGTGGTGCAGTGGATAAAGCGTCGACCTGGGAACACTGAGGTCGCCAGTTCAAAACCCTGCACTGGTCTGGTCAAGGCACATATGTGAGTTGACGCTTCCAGATCCTCCCCCCTTTCTCTCTCTCTCTCTCTCTCTCTCTCTCTCTCTCTCTGTGTCTTCTCTCTAAAAATGAATAAATAAAAATAAATTTAAAAAAGTTGATAAAGAAGAAAAAACAGTCAATGAATACTGATGATTAGAAATAAATTACTTATGTGGCCAAAAAATTAATAAATATTTAATGGAAATTTATATTAAGCAGGAGAGTATTTACTGGATAGAGAGAGCTGAGAATGTCACCAACACTGGCCTCAATTTATGTGGAAGAAGTTAATAGTATGTTGAAAACTAATTATGACTAAATAATGTTTTGTTAGAATTTTTAAAAAAGTAAACAAAAAGGAATGTTGGCCAAAGAAATGATATATACATATGCAGGTTATTAACATATTAAAGAATAATTTAGGAAATTTTATGGAAGAAAAAGACAATTAAATCTATAAAATATAAAAGAAAGTAATAAAATCATTTCTAGGGATTCATGTATTTATATATTTTTTTCTTTATCTTCCTCCCTTCTTTGCTTCATATCCCAAACTCACCTTAAAAAATACATAATTGCTAAGGTCCTTTGCTTCTTTCACCTGTTTCAGATAAAGCTTACTTCCTTGAAGTCATCCTAATTCTCCTTGTATCTTTCTTATTTTACCACTTCAAACTGTTACAACCACAACCTTTGTAAAAGCAATCTGCGTAATGTTTCTGTGCTTAAAGAACTTCAACCGACTATTATGTTCTTAAATATAATCTACTTAAATGACAGAAACTCACTATCTGGACCTGGTTTATCTTTTCAGTCCTTTTTTTTTTTTATTATTTTTAACTGAGACTCTAGCACTCTCAACTAATTATAGTTTTCCACATATATTTTACAGTTAATTCTGTCATTGAGCTTGTACATGGCCCATTCACCAGAAACATTGCTTTTGTTATTTTACCTAGCTCTGCCCTGCTTATCATTAAATGCTTGTATTAGAGATCCCCTGTTTCAAAAGATTGTCCACATTATCACCGTATTATATAGTGAGGGGCCCCAGGAGTGAGAGAGAGAGTATGTGTGTGCCTTATGTATATAATCTCAGCTACTGAACATATGTTTTTAATTTATAAGCATATTATTAAACAACTTTATCAAACAATTTATATACAATAAACTGTACATATTTAATGTATAAAATTTGGTGAGTCTCGACACATTTATACACTTATGAAACTATTGTTAGAGTCATAAAAGTAAACTTATCCATCACTCTCTAAAGTTTTCCTATGACCTATTATAATCCGTCCTTCTCTTTGCATCTACTACTTCATCCCCAAACAACCACTGATCTGCATTTCTCACAATATATTAGTTTGTCTTTTAAACATTTGTGTAAATGAAATCATCGATGTGGGTGCATTTTTTTTCTTACTTTTATCATCACAATAACTTTGAGATTCATCCATGTTGCTGAATGTGGCCATGATAGGTCTGTTTAATTGCAGGGCAGGTTTTTTTAAAATTGAATTTATTAGAGTGACACCAGTTAATATAATCATACAGGTTTCAGGTGCCTAATCTACAACACATTTCTGTATACCATATTGTGTGCTGAGCAGAATTTACTATATATTGCATGGATACACAACAAAGTTGTTTATCCATCACATGTTGATGGGAGCTGATTAGTAAATAAAACTGTAATCAACATTTGCATGTAAGCTTTTGTGTAGACGTGCTTTTGTTTCCCTTACAAGATTGTGGAATGGCTGGTTCATATTATGGGATTATTATTAACTTTTTTAAAGAAAATACCAATCTGTTTTCCAAAATAGTTGGATTATTTTGCATTCTATGAGAGTTCCAATCTCTATTCTTGCAAACACTTGAATGAGCAGTCTTTTTAATTCCAGCCATTCAAATTGGTTGTGGTACCTGCTTGTGGTTTCATTTGCATTTTCGTAATGACAAATGATGTTGAGCAGCTTAACATGTTCTCATTTACTATCCATGTATCTTCTTGAGGAATTATATAGATTATTTGCCTATTAGTGAGGGAGAATGTTTGTCTTTTTAGTACTGTATTTTAAAAATATTTACATATTCTGAATACCGTACAGGTCTTTGTAGAATTTGTAGGTTTTTTGCAAATATTTTCTTCAAGTTTGTGTCTTGCCTTTTCATTAACAGTGTCATTTGAACAAACAAAAAAAGAACCACAAATTTTTACGAAGTTCCAGAAATCCATTTTTTTTCCTAACTATGAAGGAGTAATTTCTGGATACTCTAAACTATTTTGCAAGACTTGTGAGGTCTTTCCATTCTGGTTGGTGAGAATATCAACTAGTTCTGACCCCTCTGTGAATTCTGATGATAGTTTGACCTGTTCTTGTTTCTTGGTTCTTTTCCCACCTTTAGGTAGCTTCCTTACACACATGTGCTAATCAGTGGTCAGCTGAAGACTTGAGAGATCCATCTATATGAGCTCTGCCTCCTTAATTTAAGGAGACCCCTGGGTCCAGTTTGGATTCACCCTCTATGCTCTGTGGCCTAATAATATCTTCAGGCAGTAATCTGGAATAATTATAGTTCTTAACCCTGTCTGTTTCCCTTTTCTAAGGGTCACTGTGTTGTTTCCTGTTGTCCAGTAATTAAAGATAATTGTGTTTATTTTGTCCAGTCTTTTAAGGGCTTGAGGCAAGAGAATAAATCTAGTTTGTTACATCGTCATGGCCAGAAGAAGAAGTCTATAATTGTACTTTTGTATGTTTATATTCTTTGACAAAATTTGAACTTCCTGAAGGTATAGGATCTAATTCATATTTAGTATTTAACAAATATTTCTGTAATAAAATAATGTATTTTTCTGAATCCATGTGATTTATTTAGAAGTGAAAAGGCCTGTGTTTATTTTATTCTTCTACTTTAACCTCAATCAATTCTATTGGGAATCTCTAAGATGGGTAAAGAAGCAAAGAGTAGAAACTAGAACACCAGCTCTTTACCTGCTATCGGGTATTTCTTTGCTTTCTTTTATTCCTTGCTGCTTTTAACTTGCTCAGCTCAGCTTTGGAAAAATACAAGGTAAACATGGTACTTATCTTCAAGTAGTTTGAGTGAATGAATATACTAATGGGAAAAAAGCCAGACCATATATTAATATAAAACTCTGATCTATATCTGGCAGTAACTAGCCCAAGAATCCAAACCACAATCTCTGTCACCTTTGGCCCAAAACAGTCAGGACTTGATCAGTAACAGATAGCTTTCCTGATTTCTGCCCCTGCTTCCAATTTAGAATTAGCCAGAGAAAGCTAAACATAGTTTTCTAACCAATTACAAATGATGTCCCATTTCTAGTTAGCTTGTCTCCAGTTTCCCCATGCCAATATACTAAACCAGGGCATACCTGACACTTCCCCCTCTCTTTTTTCTCTTTATGCTTTTGACGTATCTGCCTGCCTTTGAGTCTCTGCCAAATGCAAGTGATGTTGGCTGACTCCCCTGCTTAACAAGCTTTGATAAAATAACCCGTGCTTGTTCTCATTTGGGTGGTCTTCATTTATTTCCCCAGTCAAAGTTTAGTGAGTAATGTAGCACATGAGTGATAAGTCATGAAAAAGTAGAACTGTGCTTATAGAAGGGAGCATAAACTAGGGTTTTAGTGATGAGCAATGCAACTGAATTGAAAATTCTAGATGTTGAAGTAACTAAAAATTTTACATTTTATTCACTGATATATTTTGATAAAGAAATTTCCCCTCTCATTTCATAGATATTTACCTCTAGCATTTGTTTTGTTTGGGTAAAATTTTTGGAATCCTTATGCACCGTGAAAATCATGACACTGTGAGGAAAAAAAATCAATGTATCTTTTATTCATTACTTATTATTGCTTTATTTTACTCCTTTCCCAGATTATATCCTAGAAGGATAGTAAAAGAAAATAGTACTTATTGCATACCCATCTGGTGCCACATATAACACTAGAAATTTTTATAACTGAAATCTCATTTATTCTTTAGAATTCTTAATTCTATGAAAATACTGTTATCTTTATTTCACAAGCAATAAAACTGAAACACAAAGAACTAAAATAACTAGTACAAGGTCATAAAGCTAGCAAAGTGCTGAACCCTAATATGAACACAGGTCTCTCTAACTCTAGATTGAAGCTTCTCAACCTCCTTTGTGCTGTTGACAGGCGTTTGGGCAACCCGATTCCTTGTTGTGCTATCTTGTGTGTCGCAGGATGTTTAGAGGTATTCCTGGCTCCACCCTCTAGATGCCAGTTGTACTCCCCAGTAATGACTATCAAAATGTTTCCAGACATTGTCAAAACTTTCCTGGGGACAAAAATTGTGCCTGGTGAGAACCACCCAAAGTTGTAGGTTAACTGTTCTTAGTATTAGCATTTCATTAGTTAACTTAATTTTTCATAATAGATCGTTTCCATAATATGTATTATTCAACTTCTTAAGTCCTTGTTGATTGGCTCAGTGAATAAAGTGTTGGCCTAGCCTGCGGACATTCCATCCCCAGTCAGGGCACACATGAGAAGTGACCATCTGCTGCTCTTCTCCTCCTTCTCTCCCTTATCTTTCTCTTCCTCTCTCACAGCTAGTGGCTCAACTGTTTCTAGCGTTGGCCCCAGGCACTGAGGATAGCTGGTTGGTCTCAGCGTTAGCCTCAAGCACTGAGGGTAGACAGTAGACCCGAACGTTGGCCCCAGATGGAAGTTGTGGGGTGGATCCTGATTGGGAAGCATGCAGGAGTCTGTTTCTCTATCTTCCCTCCTCTCACTTAAAAACAAATAAACAAACAGACATCTTGAAACAAGGGTGTGCACACACACAAGCACATAAACACATACACACATATAAAAATATACACACACACACACACACACACACACATCCCTCGCTCACAACCTTCCCCTGCCCCTGCATGACCCTTTATATTCACTAATACAATTAGAATTGATTTTTTTTTTCAGCAGGGAGTTCACTTTTAGTATTGTAATTGTTGTCTTGGTAGTAGATGTACTTAAGAAGGCCCCAGAGTAGATTCTGACACAAGACCTGATTGTCACAGTCTGCAATCACATGGAAAGAAAACTAAATTTATGGTCAACTTCGTATCAGTTTTTTCTTCTTTTTAGAACTTTTTAAATTAGTCAATCTTGCTCTCTGTCACTCTCTCACAATAGTCTCTCCCTACTGCTCCTACTTTCTTTCATTTTTACTTCTCCTTCCCTTTTCCTCTTTTCTCTCCATTCCTCTGCCATCTCTTCTGTTTTTCTGTGTTCTCTTTGTTTTCTCCTGCTCTCTGAGAGTCCTTTAGGGTACTAAATACATAGATGTAAGGAGTCCTTTTCTGTTTCTCCGTCTCCCTGTCTCCCTCACTTTTTCTTCTCTCTTTTGCCTCTGGAGCTCCCTGCCAGCGCAGCTGTCCCATCCAGCCTTTGATGCTGCTCTGTTATCTTTGGCACCAGCTCACAGGCTTTCCCTGGCTGAAATTGGAATTCTTCCATCCCCATCTCCTTTCTTTTGTCCTGCAATATGGTGATCCTGGAGGCCACTCAGCTGCCTCCCAATATTAGAGTAGGTGACAAGATAGGGAATAACTCTCTGAAGCTGGAGCTAAGCAGCTAAACATCTTACAACGGTGAACACCTTTGTTGTTGCTAATACCTTTTCCCAAACACACAGGGGGTATTTTGAAATGCATTTCAGCACCTCTCACTTTTTTCTCAGCTAGCTGTGGTAGCTGGCAGTGGTTTCCTAGGAAGTACTTATCTTTGAAAATCAGATTGAGATGAAATTATCCTCATTTTATTGTAAAACCTGAGACTGGAAGCAATATAATTTTTGAAGTCCATGGAGTGTGCCAAGTATTTTTCAACTGCACAGTAAAAAGGAGCTGAATAACGGGATGTGAGAACCTGAAATAAAAAATGTCTGTGACTAACAGCGCTTTGAGCCCACATCCTCTTCTTAAAAACTCATTTCCTATTTGGAGTTGAATAAAAAGTATACATTAACTTTGAACCTTAGACACACTTTTTGATAAGAAAGAATTGACTCTGATCTTCGAGTCAATGGTGCAGCATCAAAGAGTGTGGAATTATTTTGGCCTGTAATGTCTGAACACGGATTCAGAATTCATTGAAATGATTTGGAGGAATAGAAATTTTAAAATCATGTATTGCTACAGTTCCACATTATAGTAAGAAGTTCCTGTGGAGAAAAATCAAATTTAAAGCATGCCATGATTTTTCTGCATAAACACGAAGAGTGAGAAGCTGCTTCTTAGAACACTGTTTGTACAGAAGATCCTTATCTGCTTTATTCCTGTTTGGTGTTCTGTGCAGAAAACCATGTGCTACATACACTTAGTTCCATTTGCTTATCCTAGTATGCAGCCACCTGCAGACTGATCATTTCCTTTAAAAGTAGGAGTAAAATCTCCACTTCCTTTCCTCCTGATGCAGCCTCAGCTAAAAGGCAGCTTATGTATACAATGATGTTTTGTGAGAATAGATCTCATTAACTACAACAGCAACTTAGATTTATGTAGTGCCTTATCACATTTACTGCAAAGCAACTCCAGGCATTATCTAAAATGGAAAGCATTTCCTTTTAGCATTCCAAAAAAAAATCTTTACTAAGCAACAACAATGACAACAACAAAGACTAACTTGAACGTGTGAACCAATAAAGGGGAAAATGTGTTCCTCTTTCTCTAAACTATGTTGAGGCACACTTTAAATCAAATTGCTCATTTCAGTGCTTTGTAAACAAATAACACTAGAATTCAGGTCCTGGATGAGAAAGACATTATTTGAAAGATATTCAGTCCAAATCTTTAGAGTACTGCTTGCCTTAATCTCTGTGTTTTGCTCAGTGTAGCATTTCTTTAGCAATTTTTTGAATAACTTTGATTTATTCCTATGATGTGTTATGATACCTTTTTCTAGCTCAAATTTAATGTGGAATGCTTATTTTTATTTTCCTGTTTAAGAATTTGGCTAGTTGATTAGCCATTACAGAATCATTTCTAAAGTTGCCTTTTACAATGGTACCTAGCTGCTATGGCTGTAGGTAACAAAATCAATCCATGAATGTGGAAACCTTTTAATTGCAAAATATGTGGAGTGTATTAACATATGCCTCAACTGATAATGATTAAAAATTGTAAATGCTTCTTTAATACAGATATCACAATATTATACTCATTATTTTTGTTTCTAGCTTTGGTATCGATTAAATTACAACTTCAACATCCAAAGTTCATTTTACTTTTATGATCAGGAAATTTCTATAACAGTTTATGACAAAAGCATGGTGTTTAAAGTCAGACATATATTTGGTTTGAATACCTGACTGAGCTATATATAGTCTTGGCTTCTATTGGTCAAATAAGTTTGTAAATATGATTTTTGTTTGTTCACTTATAGTTTGCATTGGGGGCTGAGCAATGCCAGATACAGTGGTCTGTGAGGTTGTAGGTTGCCTTCCTGCTTGGGAGGGGCCATTGTCTTGCTAGTGTTTACTGGAAGGAAGATTCTTCCCATACCACAGAGAGAGGTGTGGAAGGATTTATTTTTTCTCTTCTCCCTGATCCTTAGCCTTCCATGGGAAAAACAGGCTTTTTGCTTTTCCCTTGGCTTTTCTTGTGGCTTGCCTGTCTTGGTGAGACACCAATAAACAGAATGGCCCACCATCCTCCAACTCCCAAATTCAATGAGAACCTGCATGTAAATGGCCACAATGGCAGTGGTGGCCCCCCACCTTACAGCTTCTATTCTCTAAAATAAAAATAATAACATTGCAAGGGATACTGAGACACTATTTCTGAAAAATTTGGTATAATATTTGAGATTAATTGGAATTGAAAATAAAATGATTACCTGGTCAGAGTTAACCCAGTAAGAGCGCCATCCTGATTTGTCAAGTTTGAGGGTCTGATCCCAAGTCAGGGAACATATGAGAAATAACCAATAAATGCATTAATAAGTAGAATAACAAATCAATTTTTATTTTTCTCTTTTTCTCCCCCTTCTTCTCTGTCTTTAAAAATATTAATAAATACAAATTTTTAAATAAAAAGCAAAATGATAGCCCAAGGTTATGGGGGGAAATGAGACAGCTATCTTGAAATGTTACCTTTGGAAAAGCAAATACTCAGATTAAGAAAGCTCAGAGGATATTCATTTCAAACTGAAGAGCAAACACTGACGGTCTAATCCAAACTTATTTTATGCAATAAAAAAACAGGATAGCATGATCAGGCTGTTGCACAGTGCATAGAGTGTCGGCTTGGGATACTGTAAAGCCAGTAGCCACAGCCACCATCACAGCCACCTGGCCCATGCAGGTTTCCATTTGATTCGAACAGACAGTAATGAAACAATGGAGTCAAGAACTGATGGGCCATTACTTTTAATCCTAGCTTGCACCCAGCAGGCAAGAAATACACACAGTGGGAAAACACTTCCATTTCCATTCAGGGCTCCCAAAGCCACTGACTTTTCTAAGTTTCCTAGAATCAGAGGTTTCTAGCTCACCAGCCTTATTCACCTCTGTTCCCTATCTTCTTCTCTCTGCACACACTCTGCACAAACTGGCTTCTCCTTCAGCACTCCACCATCTTGGCTGCTTCTCCTCTCCTTCATGTGGCCTTTCTTTGCTCTCCTCCAGCATGGGGTCCTCTGTCCCATTTCACAGTGTAGAAATTAAAACCTTTACTCCAATATACAAACAAGGAAGTCTGTGATATAAAGTCACTTATCTGAGGCATAATGGTATTCCTCAAGAGAGTGCACCACCCTACATCACATAACGGTCAAGGGTGTGGGGAAAAACTTAGTTTTGAAAAGATCTTAGTCTTAAACAGGTGACAAAGGCTTAGTCTTAAAACTAAGCCTTAGGCTATAACGACCCTGCCGGCTTACAGCTTGTTCCCCACACCCAATGCAAACCATAAGAGAGCAAACATATATATAATTTTTGCAAATTTATTTGATCCACAGATACTGAAGACCCAAGATTGATACTCCAAGGTTTTTGGCTTGAGCATGGGATCATAGACATGACACATGGTCAATGGCTTGAGCCCAAAAGTCACTGTAGGGAAGCCCAAAGTCACTGCCTTGAGCAAGATGTCACTGGCTTGGCTAGAGCCCCTTGGTCAAGGAACATATGATAAAGCAAACAGTAAACAACTAAGGTGCCACAACTATGAGTTGATGCTTTTCATCTCTCTCCCTTCCTGCCTGTTTATCCCTGTCTGCCTGTCTTTCTCTCTCTCTGTCTCACTAAAAAGGCAAAAAGAAAATAATAAACAAGAGAATGGGATAAAAAAGTGAAATCAGAAGGCAGACATGGTCTAGTTCAAGAATTTGGAAAAAATAGAACTGAGAGGAAATGTACAAATAGTTGTATTTTTAGCGAACGGTCAACCCTTGAATAATAAGAGTGAGACATTTAATGCAGCAAATCAAATAGAATTTAAACTATACAAAGAAAAATAAAAATCTGAAAAACTTACATAACTCTCAGTCATCTGAAAATATACTCTGATTCCCTGGGGTATAACTGTGGCTGCCACCAGTAACAAATAGGTGGGGCAACAGAAACTGACTTTATGGTTAATTAAAAAATAATCAGTTGTAGATCTATATAGCTAAACAACATCAGTGATGGTGGGAAGAAAAAACAAACAGTATATGAGAAAACAAAATGTTGTTGCCATAAAGAACTGATGCAAATGTGGCCAAAGATTGGGCCAAGAATTAAGAAAATTGAATAAAATAAATGTGTTTATTAATAGAAGACCAAAGCAGAGATAACAGAACTCTTAAAGGCAAGAGATGAAAATAAAGCAAAACCATGCACAACGTAGTAGGAAAAAATACCCCTCAAGTTGATATTAACCAAAAATAGAATATAAACTTGAAAGTAATGAAAAAATTAACATTAGACACATGTATTTCTTTGCAGCATCTTACACATTACCTTAAGACTGGAAATAGCCTTTATGTCCATCCATGTGGAACTGCTTAAATATATTGTAATATTCATTAAAATAAATATCATTAAGCAGAAAATAATTGTGAAAGCTAGTTCCTCACTTATACAAAACACTCTCTGGATATAATGTTGAATAAGATAGAAAGACACATGCCTGACCAGGCGGTGGCGCAGTGGATAGAGCTTCGGACTGGGATGCGGAAGACCCAGGTTCGAGACCCCTAGTTCGCCAGCTTGAGCACAGGCCTATCTGGCTTGAACAAAAGCTCTCCGGCTTGAACAAGAGCTCTCCAGCTTGAACTCAAGGTCGCTGGCTCCAGCAAGGGGTTGCTCGGTCTGCTGAAGGCCTGTGGTCAAGGCACATGTGAGAAAGCAATCAATGAACAACAAAGGTGTCGCAAAGGCAACAACAAGAAAACTAATGATTGATGCTTCTCACCTCTCTCTGTTCCTGTCTGTCTGTCCCTATCTATCCCTCTCTATGACTCTCTCTTTGTCTCTGTAAAAAAAAAAAAATTCATCCCATAATAGCAGAATGTTGCCTCACTTTTTTTTTTAATTCATATCCAGCAGCTCACCCAATGAGTAAATGACAATTTATCTCAAATAATTACATTTATGAAATGTCTGGTTTTTTATATTGTGATTCTATAATTAAGGCACTCTCCTTTAATTATATACTCAAAAGAAAATACAACAATTCAAAATATGTAGGATGCAGCTAGAGCAATACTAAGAGGATAGTTATTGCACTAAATGCTTATATTAGAAAAGATGAGCCTAACCAGGCAGTGGCACAATGGACAGAACACTGGCCAGGGATGCAGAGGACACAGGATCAAAACCCCGAGATCATTAGCTTGAGCATGGGCTCCTCTGGCTTCCCTGCAATCTCATCAGTTTGAGTGCAGGGTTGCTGGCTTGAGTGTGAGATCATAGACATGACCCCATGGTTGCTGGCTTGAGCCCAAGAGTTGCTGGCTTGAAGCCCAAGGTCACTGGCTTAAGCAAGTGGTCACTCACTCTGCTGGACCCCTTCCCACCCCATCAAGGCACATATGAGAAAGTAATCAATGAACATCTAAGATGCCACAATGAAGAATCGATGCTTCTCATCTATCTCCCTTTTAGTCTGTCTTTCCCTGTCTGTCTCTCACTCTCTGTCTGTCTCTCTCTCTAGCTTTAAAAAAAAAATTAGTAGTGTCAGATCAACAATCTGTGTTCTTACATAAGTTCTTGTAAAAGAAGACCAAAATGTATACAAAGTAAACAGAAGAAATGAAATAATAAAAAACAGGAATCATTAAAATTAAAAATAGAAAAATAGTCTTGGCCAAGTAATTCATTTGATTAGAGTGTTGTCCGGACATAGCAAAGTTGCATGTTCAATCCTTGGTCAGGGCACATACAGAATTAACAAGTGAATGCATAAATAGGTGAAACAACACATCAATGTTTCTCTTTATCCCTTCCTTTTTAAAATCTATCAGTAAATAGAAATATATTAGAAAATAAATAGAAAACCCAAAATTAAGGAAACAAAAAGCTGGTTCTTCTAAAAACTCAGTAAGTTGTTAAGTCTCTAGTAAAATGGAAAGAGATAATAAAAAATGCAGAACAGTAATATCAAGAATAAAAGAATATCACAACAGATCTTGTAGCTATTATGATGTTAATAAGGAAATGCAATGAACAATTTTATACTCACAATTTCAACAATTTAGAAGAAATGGGCCAATTCCTTGAAAACTACCAATTACCAAAATTTAGCTAATATGCAATAGATAAACTTAATGATACTATAACCATTAAATAAATTAAAATTTAATTTAAAAGCTCCTAAAAAAGAAATGTTAATGTCCTGTTAATTTAACTGGAGAATTTTGCCAAAGATTCAAACAAAAATTAGCATTGGTGTTATACATTCTGTCTTATGACATGTATTGTTTTTTGTTTTTGTTTTTTTTTTTTACAGAGACAGAGAGAGAGTCAGAGAGCGGGATAAAAAGGGACAGACAGGAATGAGGAGAGATGAGAAGCATCAATCATTAGTTTTTCGTTGCCGTTGCGACACCATTGATTGCTTTCTCACATGTGCCTTGACCGCGGGCCTTCAGCAGACTGAGCACCCCCTTGCTGGAGCCAACGACCTTGGTTCCAAGCTGGTGAGCTTTTGGCTCAAGCCAGATGGGCCTGCACTCAAGCTGGCAACCTTGGGGTCTGGAACCTGGGTCTTTCACATCCCAGTCCGACGCTCTATCCACTGCGCCACCGCCTGGTCATGTATTGTTTTAAAGTGATATGTATTGTTTTAAAGGAAGCATTTTCTAACTCATTTTTTCAGACTCTATAAACCTAATAGCAAAACCAGTCAAAAAGAATAAAAAACAAAAAAACTGCAGACCAAAGTTTCTCATGTACTTACATGCAAAAATATTCAATACAATATTAATGATTGAATACTACACTATATAAAAAGAAATATATATGATGACCAAGTCATTTATTGTGAAATAACAATTGCTGTTAAGACAAAGAAAAAATATTTAAAGATGGACAGAGAGATGCAAAAATGTTTTGTTTTGTTTTTTATATATTAGTGTCATGAATCTACCAAAAGCCACTGGAACTAACATGTAAACTAAACAAAGTAGCAGGATATATGTTCAATGTACAAAAGTAAAATGCATATTTATATATTAGCAATAAACAATTTGAAAGTAAATCAGAAAAAGCTAAGAACTATATGATTCCACACATAGGTGAAATATAAAAATGAGACTCATGAACATAGATAAAAATGAAGTATTGACCAAGGGTAGGAATTTGGGGGGAGGCAGGTGGGGTTAGGGGAGTAAAGAGGGACAGATATAGTGACAGAAAATGATTTGACTTTGGGTGATTTACTTTGAAATGTTTAACTGAAACCTATGCACTCTTATTAATCAATGTCACACCGTTAAATTTATTTTTTAAAATAATTTTATATAGAAAAAATATATTTAAAATTACACATTTTATTTTTGCATGAAAAACAAAATTTTAGAGATCAATTTAACAAAGGGGCTCTATTTTTCAAAACTCACTGTACTTTACAATTAAAATTGGGTCATTTTATTTATGTATGTATATAATTTATACCTATGTAAGAAAAATAATAATATATGAAGATAGGATAGATATCTTCTGAAAAGTTTTTAGGTGTATTTATCATAAAAAAGTGAGAAGTGATTCTTGTTGGGATTTAAATCACTAGTTATCACCTTACCAATAATAAAAAAAACTTGTGAATATAAGTACTTTTAACACTCTGTGTAATTCATTGAACAACTATTTGTTGAACAATTGCTATGCAATACGTAACATGGAAGAAGAAACACACACAAATTTACAATATCAACAGCTCTATATTCCCTGTTAAAAATTAAAGAGAGAATGAAATGTCTCAGCTCCCACCAAAAGTCACTTTTATTAACTCTTGCCTTTCAAAAATAAAGTCACTTCTAACGCTTCATTCCTTAGTCATAATCTCTGAATAATAGATTATTACCATCAGAGTAAAAATATGCCAGGAAATCTATCATTTTGAAACAACAAGGACAACAACCACAATCTCCTTCAGCTCCACCGGACTCCTGCACATACTATTTCACAAATATTTTCTTCTCAAAGCAAAATTTCTTGAGTATTCTACACATATAATTTTCACTTCAAATTTTTCATTCATTCCAAAACACAATCAATCTAGATTTTTCTCCCACCACACATTAAAAATGGCTGTTATCATAACCAATAACAACATGTCGACAAAACTAATGTACATCTCTCTTTTTCCATTTATTACACCTTTATTGTCACAATTAACTATCTCTTCCTTGAAATACATCTTCCTTTAGACAATTTGCTTCTGTGTTACAAACTTTCTTAGTTATTCCCTGAAGTCTCCCCTGCTTGCTTCCTCCTCTCTTCTCTATCCAAACTATAAACATTGTAGTATCTCAGGCCTCGGCTTACTTTGATAAATTTAAGCTTCTTAAGCACTGGGACACTGCTGTACTTGCCTAATATATAGATAAAAATAAGAATTATTTAGAAACATTTCTGTCTCCCTCAGAAAACTGTGTACAGGGGAGGTTTGTGATACTAAAATTGGTTTTACTTAAGTTTGCAAAAAAACATTCTTGGAAAAAAAAAGCAATAGGAAATAGTCTTCACCACAGATTTTGAAAACTTTGAGTTCTTCAATCCAAGAACAGCTCGTGTGTGTTTTCTCACTAGGTTTATACCTACTTTCCAGAAACTGTCAAGTCACTAAGAACTTATCTTGTTTTAATTACTGTTTCAGAATAGAGATTAAATTTATTATTATTAGCAGGTTTTCCAGAGATTTTATATCAAATCCATTAGTACTAATCCAAAATCTCTGTTTTCAATCTATTTCTGCATTAGGCTATAGGTGTATGGCACTGTTTGTTTAGAATTTTGTGAGTGCTCACACCACATGAGGTAATTCAGCACTTAACTGAATAGAGCCTTGGTTGCATTGCCATTAGTTTTATATATTTTTCCTGCCGAAAAATTGTTTTATTATAATAGAGTATACATTCTTACTATATTATTTTACAGGTGTGTCACTCCCACACACGAGGCAAAGTCCATGTAACTCAGTACTAACAAAATGTTAGCTACTTACGTATTTTCATATTATTATTTGAAGCTTTTTTTTAAAAATAGAATATAATGTGGTAAAAGTGATCCAGAAGGAGAATAAGATGTAGAAAACCATGGCGAGGTCCCAGATCTCAGTGAAAGAAGAGGGCTCATCGGGAGCACAATGGGAAGTGTAGGGAAGGGAATGGGCGTGGTAGCTGTCTCGGGCCACGCCCCAGCAGCCAGCTTTATTGGAAACCTGAATAAGCAGCCTCATGGACCTAAATTAAACACTTTACTATCATATCATTCTCTTCATTTTATCTAATTTTACTTGGATATTAAGTAAATTAGATGTGGACAAACCTCTGGCCAAATTAGTCAGGAGCTTTGGAATAACAAGAAAAATGATCATTTGCAATATTCATGTTGTTAACATGAATTATAGTAAATGAAAACCTGCAGCAAGGTTTATTAAAAATTTAAATTTTTGACAATTGCAGCAAGGATTTGGCTATTGACACATTGTTGGAGAAGAGAGACAAAGCAAAACTATCAATTTTGTAAATTAACTGGTTAATCAAATGCATGAAGGAGAGAATAGGGATTCAAATATTGTCTTACAGTTAATAAAATATTTGCATAACGACTAAACCTGCACCTTGGAGCATTTTTTGACATAAGTTATTTACACTTTAAAACTTAGAAATTTAGAAATTTAAAAATTTCTATTTTTATTGCAATTTGAAAATATCTATTGTTTTAAAAATTGGTGAGTGTACCATGGTTATAATTTTAGATCTGAAAGTTTGAAAGGAATTACATAAGTGCACACACACATTATATATGTGTATGTATATATGTGTACGTGTTTATGTTTCTTTTTTGTCAGGTATGTGGCCACTATAGACCATTACACTTTTTGTTGTGCTCAATTGGATTTGCAACTTCCCAGTCTAGTAAAAAACTAATTTTCCCAACGCTGTTCACAACGTGTTGAAGCCACTGCTCTTGCCTATTCAGCATCTCTTTTAATTTGTAAGCAGTTCCATAAATCTTCCCTGGCTTCTAGGGACATAAAGACTCCTATGATGAAGTGGCCAGCATGGTGGCTTAACTAGCTGAAGACTAGCTTTTTCCCTCCATGCATCCTAGGGATCTCTGTCTTATTCCTGGCAAAGTAGACCAGATTTTGAAATCCAGCCAGGGTAATTAACACGCTTTAGGATCTCAATACACAAAGCAGAATGGTAAACATTAGCAAAGATGTCTTGTGAGTGTTTTCTGAGGTGTAGAAAAGAAAAAGGAATGACCAGCTACAGCCAGTCTTTGGAAGTTTAATGAAAGGAACCCTTAAATACAATTCTTCCTTGGGGAGTGTTATGCATCAACACTCTAAGCTTTCAGACAATGTCTTTATTATCTGTTTTTGTATTCTAAAAAATAGTAACAAAGAGCTAATTTGTCCTTAACATTTTCTAGAAAGCAAATTTTCACTGAAAAAATTATATTTATTATAAATTTATATTAATTATAAAAACATCAACAAAAATAAGGTTTTTAAAATTCTAGTAGCAACAACCTTCCTGGTAATCCAGTGGTGAGATTCAGCCAGGTCATACCAGTTCGGCAAAACCGATACCTAATTTTTTGTTGGGTTCTGCGAACCAGTTGTTAAAATGGCATGTGTAATCAGGTTTTTCTCTAGGGGGCTGCCTGGGCAGCTGACCAATTTGAAAATCACAAATTTACATTCCTTATTCCTTTTTAACATTCATTTGTGCAAAAGCATATTCTAAGTGCTCATACTAATGTTATTCTGTCCATAGGTGAAAATAATTTGATGGAGCTATATTTGTAAGATTTATTTATTCATTTCATAGAAGTCATACCTTTGATGAAATACTACATTTTAATTCCCTTGAATTTGTAACTTTAGTAATAAATATATAATGTAAAGAGAAAAAATTGCCAAACAACCAGGGAGTGACAAGCTTCCATTAAAAATATCTTAAATAACAGTTTTATTATTGTTTGTCAGGTATTATTTAATATTTTTTTCATTACTATTTTAAAACTCTTTCTTATAGTGTAGTTTTGTGTGCCTCTTTTATTGTTCTTACTTAAGTATTAAATGCATGAAATACTGTAATAAACTACCTTTTGGTATACTGTTTTTAATACTTAAAATGGTCATTAGGGCAGAGAACCACTATGGTAATATAATATTTTAGCTTAGTGTATTCTGAAAACACAAAATAGCAAACTGTCTTAAAATGGGTTAGTGATGGATATAAAGTGGCTGGATTTTTGACATATTTGTTTTCAGTTTTTCATAAAAGTTGCATTGTCTAGATTTTGAAGCTGTGTTTTGGAAACTGGGCAACCACAGTGAAATGATTTGGAAACTTGTAGGGCGACTCAAGAGCTATGATCAACATTCAACATTCCATGTTTTAGAAATCATTTTAATTTATTAGTTTCCTGCCAAAATGTTCACTTAAACATATAAACCAAGTTATCTGTGTTATACTTTATACACACACACACACACACACACACACACACATATATAAACAAAGTTAAGTAGAAAGTATAGAGACTTTCCACACATCCATAGCTCCCACATATGCACAGCCTCCCCAACAATCAAAATCCCACTCCAGAGTGGTATATTTGCTTACAATCAAGAAACCTACATTGATATATCATTATTACCCAAAGTCCATAGTTTAGAGTGCACTCTGGGTGTTATACATTTTATGGGTTTGGGCAAATGTATAAAGACATGAACCCACCATTACACATACTATCATGAAGAATAATATCACTGCCCTAAAAAATCCTCTATGTTCTATCAATTATTTCCTCTTCTTCAACTTCTGGCAATTCATTACTGATTTTTTTTATTGTTTTCATCATTTTACTTTTTCTGGAATGTCATATATATAGTTGAAATCATACAGTACATACCCTTTCCTTTGGGCCCTTTGATATTATTTTACTTAATAATATGCATTTACATTTCCACCATGTCTTTACATGGCTCGTTGGCTCATTTTTTAGTATTGAATAACATCCCATTGAATGGATGTAGCACAATATTTTTATCCATTGACCTACTGAGGAATATCTTGGTTTCTTTCAAGTGTGGGCAATTATTAATAAAACTACAATAAATATTTCTGGGCAGATTTTTGTGTGACATAAGTTTTCAACTCCTTTGGGTAAATACCAAGGAGTACAAATAGCTGGATGATATGGCAAGGGGATGTTTAGCCTTGTGAAAAACCACTAAACTGTCTTTCAAACTGACTGTACTATTTTGCATTTCCACCAGCAATGAATGAGTTCTTGTTGCTCCACATACTTGCTAGAATTTGGGGTTGTCAGTGTTTTGGATTATGGCCATGTGTCTTACTTTTTGAAAGTGAGTTACTTTGATCAGCTCATGTAAGAATAACACTTTTGAATAGGTTATATTATATATGGCAATATTTAATTTATAATATGATATAACATTATAAATGTTATATATGTATTTGACTATGAATACACATCGGTATGTGTATATGTGCATTGGCCATATACTAAAATGATTCACTGATATAAACCAAGTTATATGTGCTATACTTTCAATATATATTATATATATACCAGTATATATCTAGTAGTATTTTATGTGTGTGTATATATGTATATATATGAGTAGAAGGTATAGAGAGTTCCCATATATCTATGGTATGTACGGTGTTTTTAAATCATGACATTTTATTTAAATATTTAGCCACATATACAAGGCATAAGGTTATGTTTGAATTTTTATAAAAAGCAAGTGCCTGATTAAATGCATATTTAAGATGGAGAAACCAGTAACTCTCTGGTTTGGGACCGAGTGTGTTTGTATTAAGCAATAGGTAACATACAGAGAAAGTAACTAATAAAACATTCTCAGAAAAATATCTGATATTAAGTTATAAATTATGCCCTTTACTTACTGGCTGTTTTGCATACTTTATAGATGCTCCAAATTGTTACTTTAAATAAGAAGTGGGCAAATCCTTTTAGCATGTTTTTGGCTATTTCTATCTATTTCTCATTAACTTCTTGGCCAAGTAGTGAGTTACTGATCCATGTAGTAGAGAAGAGTATAATGTCATTTGGTCGATCAAATTAAAAATTTACATCAAAAACTAATTTCCAATGAAAACCAGAGCAGGTCACACATGTTTTATTTTTCAAATTCCTGGAAATGGTGTCTCCCCTATTTTGCTCTTTTATAAACAGAGGGAAGGCAAAAATCACATGTTTTTAAGACAAGCTAATTATTTGGGTCATTTGTTAAAACTATGATTTTAACTAAAAATGAACCTCTTTTAGGAAAACATATATAGAATTTTTGCATAATAAATTACTAAACTGAAGGACTAGGTTATTTCTTTAACTTAAAATACACAGACTTTATTCATTGCAGCAGTCAGCCAATGATAGTGTTTCTATGTGTGCATGTGCATGTTCTCATGCAAACTGCATCTAGCAGGAATAGTCCAATGTACACAATCTCTTTTACAAAGGTAGTATAATTCACCAAAGCCATAGATACAATTACTTTGAATCAAGAGCATTTTATAAAAAAAATTAAATGAATTTTTCTAGTAATTACAAATGATGTGCTCCATCATAGTATTTGCAATTTCATTCTCCTAAACATAAAAAAGAACTATGAAGAGGGAAGATGGCGAAGGAGTAGGCAGACGTACCAACTTCCAACTCCCAGAACCAAAGTGGATTATAACTCAATTTTAAGAACCACCACCTGGATAAACCAACTTTGAACAAAACTAAGTGGACTCTTCAACCAAGGAACACTGCAGAAGCCACATTGAGACTGGTAGGAATAGCGAAAACGCGAAGAGGGCTGCCCAGCTCCCCGGAGCAAACGGCAGCCCGGAGAGACCCGCGGGGCGGGAGGAGAGTTTGGCGGAGAGGGAGGGACCTGGGTCCCAGGAACAAAGCCCCAGCCGGCAGTCCCAGAGCCTAGAAGAGGCGTTTGGACAGTATCAAGCTGTGAAGCAAGTGAGGATACTATTTGTGAAAAAGAGAGAGTTTTCTCAAACCCAAAAATCTTTTTAAAGGGACAGCTCAGAAAGCCACTCTCACAACCACGCACCCGGGGCTCCGGGGAACTGGGACAGAGGAGAGAAACAGAGTAGCGGGAACAAAGAGTGGACTGAAGGCATGGAGACACTCTGAGGAACAGCCACCCCGACCCATGGGCTAAGTCACTTCCCTAATCGAAAACGAATATTTCCCCTGGAACTAGCAATACCAGCAAAGGGAGACAGGACACTAGCCAAACAAGCTCTCCCGCGGCAATTAGAGCAGAGCTGCTTAGAGGGAGGGAGCTCCCAGGACTACAGTGTGGAGACTTAGGGCACTTCTAGCCCCCTGAGGTTGCTGAAGCCTATGGTTGAGACAGGATGCCGAAACGCGGTCCTGTCGGTGTGGGCGGAACGGTGTGAGCTCAGGCTAGCCTAGCAGGGGCGGAGAGGATGCGCAAAAGCTGTCCGGAAGCTGCGGCCGCCTGTGACCCCACTTGTGGGGAAAAATACGGGCAGAGATCAGCTCTGCGACCCTGCGCTAGCCGGCCCTGACCACGGGCACGGGGCTAAGACCAGGGACGGGCGAGGGGCCCGCTGCTGAGCTCACGCTGCCAACCCCGCCCAGACGGAGCAACCGCGGTGTGCCATCTGTGTGCGCGAGCGGGCTCCTAACGCGGGGGTGAGGGAGACACTGAGACCAGCGGAAGTTCCCGGCTGAGCTCACGCTGCTCGCCCCGCCCGGCCGGAGAAACTGCGGAGTACCACCCTACGTGCCCGAGCTGGCTCCGAGCGTGGGGGCGGGGTAGGAACCGGAAGGACCGGAAGCTAGCAGCTGAGTTCACACCAGCAAACACGCCCAGCCAAATAATCCCTGGTTTTCGGTTTCAGTCCCTGCGAAGGAGGGCCCTGGCCTCGAGGACGGGGCTAAATTCTGGAGGGCAAAGGCTCACAGCTGAGAGCATGTCAAAAGCCCCGCCCACCCCACGAAACGGTGGCGAGCAGGCTCTGACTGAGGGGGCTGGGTGTAAGCCTTCCAGAAAAAGGCTGGTTCCGCAACTGATTAAAGGTGCTCACTTCTGCCCTGGATGCTAAAGCTAGTGACTTGAGTGACAACCCCTCCTGCAAAGGAGAGGCAGAAATCTCAGCAATAGCTGCAGTGAGCCGGCGCTGGCAACGCCCACACCCAACCGCCCTAGGCAGCGACAGAGGGGGTGGCAAGCCTGCAGACAGACCACACCTAGAGAACACAAAGGCAACACATACTGGACTCCAGTGGCCACAACTTGCTTACACTCAGATAAAATGGGCAGGCAGAGGAATGCAAATCAAATGAACCAAGAGAAATCCCCAGAGAAGGACCTGAATGAACCAGATATAACCAAACTACCAGAAGCAGATTTTAGAATAATGATAGTTAGGATAGTTAAGAAATTAAAGCAACAATGGATAGTCACTATGAGCACCTAAATAAAGAGATAACAAGTATAAAAAATAAAATTGAAATAATAAAAAAGAATCAGACATAAATGACAAATACAGTATCAGAACTGAAGACCACAATGGAAGGAATTAAAAGCAGGATGAATCATGCTGAGGATCGAATCAGCGAGTTAGAGGACACAATAAACATAGTTACAGAAGCAGAGAAAAAAAAGGAAAAGAGATTCAAAAAATGTGAGTAAACTCTAAGGGAGCTCTGTGACAATATGAAGAGAAACAATATTTGCATCATAGAAGTACCTGAAGAAGAGGAAAGAGGACAGGAAATGGAAACTGTGTTCAATCAAATCATAGCAGAAAACTTCCCTAAATTAAGGCTGGGAAACATTCCACATGTTCAAGAGGCACACAGAACTCCATTAAAGAGAAACCCAAAAAGATCTACACCAAGACACATCATAGTTAAAATACCAAAACTAATAGATAAAGAAAAAATCTTAAAAGCTGCTAGAGAAAAAAATACTATCACCTACAAAGGAGCCCCCATTAGGATGACATCGGACTTCTCAACAGAAACACTTGAGGCCACAAGGGAATGGCAAGATATAATCAAAGTAATGCAGAACAAGAACCTACAACCAAGACTACTCTATCCAGCAAGGCTAACGTTTAAAATTGAAGAAGAAATAAAGAGCTTTCCAGACAAAGAAAAACTCAAGGAATTCATTAAAACCAAACCAATCCTGCAAGAGATTCTAAGGGGCCTAGTGTGAACAGTTCAAAGGGAGGAAAGAATATAGCAAAAAAAAAAAAAAAAATACAGCTTTAAAGAATAAAATGGCAATAAACAACTACATATCAATAATAACCTTAAATGTAAATGGAGTAAATGATCCAATCAAAAGACATAGGGTAGCAGCATGGATAAAGAAACAGAACCCATACATATGCTGTCTACAAGAGACACACCTTAAAACAAAAGATGCACATAAACTGAAGGTAAAAGGGTGGAAAAAAATGTTTAATGCAAATGGAAATGAAAAAAAGCCGGGGTAGCAGTACTTATATCTGACAAAATGGACTTTAAAACAAAGACTGTAGTAAGAGATAAAGAAGGACACTACATAATGAAAAGGGAACAATTCAACAGGAAGATATAACTATTATAAATATCTACGCACCAAATATAGGAGCCCCGACATTCATAAAGCAGACTAGATGGATATAAAGGGCTAGATTAACAGTAATACTATCATAGTACGGGATTTCAATACCCCACTAACAACACTGGATAGATCCACAAGAAAGAAAATTAATAAAGAAGCAGCAGACTTAAAGGATACACTAGATCAACTTGATTTAATAGATATATTCAGAACTTTTCACCCTAAAGCAGTAGAATATACATTCTTCTCAAGCGCTCAGGTACGTTTTCTAGGATAGACCACATGTTAGGACACAAAAAAGGCCTTAACATATATAAGAAGATTGAAATTATATCAAGCATTTTCTCAGATCACAATGCCATGAAACTAGAAATTAACCACAAAAGAAAAACTGAAAAATACTCAAACACTTGGAAACTAAATAGCATGATATTAAATAATGAATGGATTAACATTGAGATCAAAGAAGAAATAAAAAAGTTTCTAGAAACAAATGATAATGACCATAGGTCAACTCAAAATCTATGGGACACAGCAAAAGCAGTTCTGACAGGGAAGTTTATTGCACTACAGGCATATCATAAGAAGCTAGAAAAAGAGCATATAAGCAACTTAACCCTGCAGCTAAAAGAACTTGAAAAACAACAACAAATAAAACCCAAGACAAGTAGAAGAAAGGAAATAATAAAGATCAGAGCAGAAATAAATGACATAGAGGCTAAGGAAACAATACAGAGGATCAATGAAACCAGAAGCTGGTTCTTTGAAAAGGTAAACAAGATTGATGAACCCTTAACTAGACTCACCAAGAAAAAGAGAGAGAGGTCTCAAATAGATAAAATTAGAAAGGACAGTGGAGAAATTACAACTAATACAACAGAGATACAAAGCATTGTAAGAAAATACTATGAAGAACTCTATGCCCAAAAATTAGACAATCTAGATGAAACGGACAAATTTCTTGAATCATATAAACTTCCAAAAATCAATCTGGAAGAATCAGAGCACCTAAACAGACCAATTACAACAGATGATATCGAAACAATTATCGAAAAACTCCCAAAAAAGAAAAGTCCTGGGCCTGATGGCTTCACAAGTGAATTCTATAAAAAATTCAAAGAAGAACTAAATCCTATCCTCCTCAAGCTATTTCAAAAAATTCAAGAGGAAGGAAGACTTCCAAACTCCTTTTATGAGGCGAGCATAATTCTGATCCCAAAACCGGGCAAAGACAACACAAAGAAAGAAAATTATAGGCCTATTACCCTGATGAATTTAGATGCTAAAATTCTCAACAAAATATTAGCCAACCGGATAGAGCAATATATGAAAAAAATCATACACCACGATGAAGTGGGATTTATTCTGGAGAGGCAAGGCTGGTTCAATATTCGCAAATCAATCAATGTGATTCATCACATAAACAAAAGGAAGGACAAAAATCACATGATAATTTCAATAGATGCAGAAAAGGCATTTGATAAAATCCAGCACCCATTCATGCTCAAAACTCTCAGTAAAGTGGGAATACAAGGAACATTCCTTAACATGATAAAGGCCATCTACGACAAACCCACAGCAAACATCATACTAAATGGACAAAAATTAAAAGCAATACCCTTAAGATCAGGAACCAGGCAGGGTTGCCCACTTTCACCACTTTTATTCAACATAGTCCTGGAAGTCCTAGCTACAGCAATCAGACAAAAAGAAGAAATAAAAGGCATCCAAATTGGAAAAGAAGAAGTAAAACTGTCACTATTTGCAGATGATATGATATTGTACATAGAAAACCCTAAAGTCTCAGTTAAAAAACTACTGGACCTTATAAATGAATTCAGCAAGGTGGCAGGATATAAAATCAATACTCAGAAATCAGAGGCATTTCTATATACAAACAATGAACTGTCAGCAAAAGAAATTAAGGAATCAATCCCCTTCACTATTGCAGCCAAAAAAATAAAATACCTAGGAGTAAATTTAACCAAGGAGGTTAAGGACTTGTACTCGGATAATTATAAAACATTGATAAAAGAAATCAAGGAAGATACAAACAAGTGGAAGCATATACCGTGCTCATGGCTAGGAAGAATAAACATCATTTAAATGTCTATATTACCCAAAGCAATTTATAAATTCAATGCTATACCAATTAAAATACCAATGACATACTTCAAAGATATAGAAAACATATTCCAAAAATTTATATGGAACCAAAAAAGAACACGAATAGCCTCAGCAATCTTAAAAAGAAAAAATAAAGCAGGAGGTATCACTCTTCCTGATATCAAGGTTTACTACAAGGCCATTATACTCAAGACATCCTGGTACTGGCATAAGAACAGGCACATAGATCAATGGAACAGAACAGAGGACCCAGAAATAAACCCACAGCTTTATGGACAACTGATATTTGACAAAGGAGGAAAGAACATACAATGGAGTAAAGACAGCCTCTTTAACAAATGGTGTTGGGAAAATTGGACATCTACCTGCAAAAAAATGAAACTAGACCATCAACTTACACCATTCACAAAAAGAAATTCAAAATGGATAAAAGACTTAAACATAAGCCGTGAAACTATAAGCATCTTAGAAGAAAACATAGGCAGCAAGCTCTCCGACATCTGTAGCAGCAATTTATTTGCCGATTTTTCTCCACAGGCAACTGAAATAAAAGGCAAGATAAACAAATGGGACTACATCAAACTAAAAAGCTTTTGCACAGCTAAAGACAATAAGAACAGAATAAAAAGACAAACTACACAATGGGAGAACATATTCGACAGCACGTCTGATAAGGAGTTAATAACCAAAATTTATAAAGAACTTATAAAACTCAACACCAGGAAGACAATCAATCCAACCAAAAAATGGGCAAAAGAAATGAATAGAAATTTCTCCAAAGAAGACATACAGATGGCCAAAAGACATATGAAAAAATGCTTAACATCACTAATCATTAGAGAAATGCAAATTAAAACCACAATGAGATATCACCTCACACCAGTCAGAATGGCACTCATCAGCAAAACAACACAGAACAAGTGCTGGCGAGGATGTGGAGAAAAGGGAACCCTTCTGCACTGCTGGTGGGAATGCAGACTGGTGCAGACACTGTGGAAAACAGTTTGGAGATTCCTCAAAAAATTAAAAGTCGAACTGCCTTTTGACCCAGCTATCCCACTTTTAGGAATATACCCTAAGAACACCATAACACTGTTCGAAAAGAAGAAATGTGCCCCCATGTTTGTGGCAGCATTGTTCACAATAGCGAAGAGCTGGAAACAGCCCAAGTGTCCGTCAGAAGACGAGTGGATTAAAAAGCTTTGGTATATATATACTATGGAACAATATTCAGCCATAAGAAATGATGACATTGGATCATTTACAACAAAATGGATGTACCTTGATAACATAATACGGAGTGAAATAAGTGAATCAGAAAAAAAAAATCTGAGAACAGCATGATTTCATACATAGGTGGGACATTAAAGGAAGACTATGAGACATGGACAAGAGTGTGGTGGTCACGTGATGGGGGGAGGGAAGGAACGGTGGAATGGGGAGAAGGGGAGGGGTACAGGGAAAACCAGATAGAAGGTGACAGAGGACAATTTGACTTTGGATGATGGGTATGCAACACAATTGAATGATAAGATAATCTGGAGATGTTTTCATTGTACATATGTACCCTGATTTATTGGTGTCACCCCATTAAAGTTAATAAAAAAACAAACAAACAAACAAAAGAACTATGAAAGAATGCTTAGGTTTAGACTCAGATAAATATATAAAGTTAAAAAAAATCACAATATTTACAATGTGTGGTGCTAATAAAATTATGTTGTTAATTTTACACCAAATGATTTCAAATATACCATGGATATATGTTTACATGTCAACTTATATCTCTCTGGATATAACACATACACTCCTAAATATGTCTCTTACATTATTAATCATCATATCATTTACATATGGTAATATTTTTGACCCTTCAGTAATTGTTTTTACCGAACACCAATATACTTACTCTTTGCTTTTTAAAATATTTATTTTTATAGGTAATATATGTCTGCTAAAAAAAAGTAAGTAGCAGTAATAAGCAAAACAGAGAAAATAAACATCAATAAACTTCCAAAGTATTCACTATTAAAATATTGATGAATCTAAAGAGTTGTGTTTAGGAGGCATAGATATTTGGATTTAAAACCTGCTGCCCTGACTGGATAGCATCAACCAGATAAGCAGATTTTATGGGTTAATTCCCGGTCTGGGCACATAGAGAACAGATAGACATTTCTGTCTCTCCCTCTTCCTTCCTCTTTCTCTAAAATCAATAAATAAAATTTTAAAAACTTCTTTAGTAGTTTATAAGCTTCATTACTCTTGATCAATTTACTTTACCAAACTAAAGCTAACTTTTATCATCTGCACACTGAAAATGATAAGTAGCGTGTATTTTTTTTTTATTTTTGAGGACAAAAAAAGAGAAAATGTAGTTATTGCTAATAACTATTATCATTACCTTTGGCTACTATTTGTTTGAGATGTAACAGTATTTATACCTATACACTGCCTTTGTATCAAATATCATAATTTTAATATACTTTTTTTGTAATTTGTCATTTTTATTTAACTGTGAATTCTGAAAAATTTTAAGACAATAGAAATGATTTAGTGACATTTTTTGAATGACTCTAATAAATACTTTCTTGCATTAGTGTTTCAACATTTAGTTAACAAGTACATTATAATAAACATTTAAGTTATTTCAATATTCTTTTTGTTAATAATACTCCAGTAAACATCTTTATAGCCAAGTCTCTATGCTAGATCTTAATAATTATATTCAGAGGATTGTAATAGTTAGATAGACATATTTAGTAATTTTGGAAAATATTTAAAAATACTTCTTAGCCTTATACCAATTTATATCATATATTCCAGCTGGATATGAAAGTACCTGGTGGGTCTGTTATTATATAAGAATGGCTGGGATATTTGAAGTTGGTCTAAGCAAATGGTAACATGAATAAATTTAGACAGTTTCTCCAGTTTATTATGAGATTGCTATGCTCCTTCGAGATTCTGGAATTTAAGATTATGGATTTAAGATAACCTTTAAAATTTTCTTTTACTTGGTTTAAAGAGGACATTTATGTAAGATTTCTATTTTCTGTTTCAGTTACTCCTGCACTCAACTAATGTCCTCTGATTTGTTTGAATTCAGTCTTTTTTTTTGGCGGCTTTGTTATTTATTTCAATAACTTGAATATTGAAATATTGGTGAGGACCTCTAAATTTTAAAGTATTATTTCATGCTTTATATATCTTGGCCAGAAACAAAGAACTGAAAATATTATAAGCATATGCTCCTATCTCCCTCTGAGTAGATTTGGTTCTTAGTCCGAATTTCCTCAAAATGTTGTATTTGATAGCGTTCTGTCAAATTTATAGTAATGGCTCAGCAATTTGACCACCATTAGAAGAATCATGTCACAGATTTGTTCCTTGGGTACAACAGAATTCAGAAAATGTACATGAATCTTTGCATCTTAAAACATTAACTCAAACATGGCATAGGTTATATATTTGTAAAAACAATGCACATTTAGAGAAAAAAATGAGATAATAATTTCCCCACTAGTAGTTTCAAATGCTGAAAAGTTTCAAAGGGACAAAAGCATTAAATCAATGGGTACAAAAATTGCAAATTTTAGGCATTAAGAGAGCCAGTTGAATTAATGTACATTGTTGTTATTTAATTAACATTATTTTTAAAATAAAATTTATTATTTAGTCAACATAAACCAAAGATGTTTTATACATCATCAACTTATCGGCAATTATCTTATCCATGCTCTAGGTTATACTTCTTCCTGACTTCTTATAAACAATAAAGTAGAATACGCATTCTCTGTATTTAATCTTTAATTTTTTCTTGTTTACTATCCTTATTACAATCATTCAAACATGTGCAAATTTCTACTATCTATATGAAGGGAAACACATACTTTTAAAAGTTTCACAATCTTGCTGATTAGAGATATTATTATTTGATTTTATCCATGAGATTCAAAGATAATGAGGGCCTCATCCCAACATAATGAAATTGAAACTCTGGGTTGTAAAATTCCAAAGAAAATTTGTGTTTTCTTTTATTATCTACTATCGCAAATGCCATATTGCCTCCCTCACATGTAAGTCTGTTCTACTAATTTTATGGAACATAACATATTAAGGAGTTGATGCTTTTAAGATAGTCCTGATATTTGTCCACTATTTTGACCTTTTCTTAAAGGAACACTATCATCATGGAATTACGAAGGTCAGTGAGTCATATTTTTCTGGAATTCCTAATGATTTCTTAAGTAACTCTCCTTGAAAAAGATAGGTGGAGAGTTGCAAAAGCTGCAAATATACTGTATTTGATTTTTGTGCATTAGTATGAAGAGTAAAATTCTTAGAAAATTGATGGTTGATGAAATTTTTATAATTTTGGTCATATTAAGAAGTTTCAGTTCTTTAAATATATTTTTTCTGCTATAATATTGTGCTATTTTTCTGTAAATAAAGATAACAGCTGAGACCTAATTAATTTAAATTCTATTATACAGTCAGTGAGCAATTCAAGCATCACTTCCATAAAATAATCCTTTGAGGAAGAGTCAACTTTTATAGACCACTAGAAATTGCCTTTATATTTATTATTTTTTGTAATAATTAATTAGGTCGTCAAGTCATTCAATACTTGTATTGTTACATTTTAGAATCTAGTACGTTCCTGTACGCATAAAATGAAAGACATTTTCACATATGCATCTCTTCATCTCAGAATTCTCACTAAATTTATTTTGTATCTGTGTTGTCATCAATATCAAAGGGCTTTAAGTTATTCACATATGTCCTGATTTTTACTGTACTTCCTTCAATTTGGGCAGATAAGTTGTTTCTTTGATCTAAAGCAGATATTTCTACTTGTATTCTGCATATTATCCCTTCCTTCATTTCAGGGACCTTGATTCATCACTTATTTCTTCTCATAGCTTAATATTCAAACTCTACCACTGTATTTCCTTCAACATATAACCTAAGTCTCCTCAAAGGAACTAAAAAATACCCTCAAATCTCTGTTAAACTTATGCCTGTAGATATTTTTCTATTGTCTGTTTTTTTCTATGACATCTTTCATGTTCCTTTCTACACATTCCCCTAACATTTTCTTGGAACGATGATCCAACTTCTTAAAGTGCAATGTGTAATGCAGATAGACAAGCAATCTAGATATGTGATAATGATAGTTTTGAGTCAGTCAGTGGCAATAGAGATAGAGAGAAATGGGTAGGTTTGGGATATATTTTGAAAATAGAATCAACAGAACTTAAAGATTTCATGAGACATACAAGGTTGGTATTATAGAAGAAATATATCTAGAAAGACTTCCAGTATATTATGTAGATGAAAGTGACTTGTACTGGGAAAGTTATGTTTGTAATAGAAAATGCCAAGAGTTCATCTTCGGTCACTATAATTTTGAGGTACCAAAAAGAACTCCAAGTATAATTACATTCTGAAACTCAGGAAAAAAAGCAGTTATAAACATACCATCTGGAGATATTAGGGCATGTATTGTTTTTAAAACATTAAAAATAGAGTGGTTCTCTAAGGCAGAATATCCTGACAATATTTCTGGATGTGCAACACCCTTTATTTTTGAAACTACCCCTGAATGATATCCATCTATGCTTACAACACTGTTTATACATACTTCAGTGCACTTCCCTCTGCCTAAGCCCTCCACTTGAAGGTACTCATTTAAAGCATTGAATATCATTGAATTAGTCATTCGACCAGGTAGATAAGACAGCAGAGTAGTTCATCCCTAAAGTCTTCATTGTCAATGTATTTCACGAAGCAAAGTAGAATAGCATGGTTACGTCATTTGATTCATCACGTTGAATGGCAAAACATTTCAATTTCTTTATCCTTTCTATAATTTTCTTTTCAATATTGTTTCCCATATCAACAATTCTCTGAACAGTATTGTCTGAAAGCCATATAGCCTCAAGTTTGTGTGTAGCTTGAGAACCAAAAATTTCCTGAGTGACATCTAAGATGCCAGGTTGTACTAAATAATCATCATTAGTGAATAGTGTTATTTTTATTTTTGATAGTTAAAAGAAAGTTAATTAAGATGTTCAAGGCAGCAACTAGTCATCATTTTCATTTGAATTTTCTGACTTTTCATTTGATTGTGTAATCTTTCAAAAAAAATCTAGTGTTTTTTCAATAAGAGTACTATGCTTTAAATGCAAATGACTAATAAGTTTGAAAGGTTTCATTGAATTATTTGCCAGAATTTCAGAACATGCTACATACAGAGCCCTGTCAATAATTTACTAACAGTTTCTATAGTTATACCTAGTTTTAAATACTCCTTAATATATTTCCTTTTCTATATTTTACTCTTTTTTTCTCTATTACACCTTCAAAATTATAAACACATTTATTATAAATAGCTATTTTTAAATATGAAGCACTAGTACTTGGTTTAATTTCAGTATCATCAATACTTTCTCTTGACCGTTTTTTTTCACTCTTACGAATGTTAAAATGTTTTGTTATTTTATTTTTCCATTATGTAGGGTTTAAAATTTAAAGGAGAATGATACTAAAACACACAATCATTAATTTGCAAACAATATGGTGCATTTTGAATAGGTGAGTACATGCATGACTATTTGCACCAGTATGAAAATATTTATTATTGTGAGAGGAAAGGGCACAGAAACTGAATCTTGCAACAGATAAAGCTTCATCATATTGTGCACAACAGTGCATGTGATGCAAGCTGGAACTTGTTTTATTTGTTATTAAATTTTGAAAAGTTTTTTTGTACAGTGAGAGGAAGGGATGCAGAAAGATGGACTCCCGCATGCTCCCTGACTGGGATTTACTCAGCAAGCCCACTAGGGGGCAATGCTCTGCCCATCTGGGACAGTGCAGCAACAGAGCTCCTCTTAGCACCTGAGGTGGAGGCCATGGAGCCATGCACAGTGCCTGGGGCAAATTCACTCCAATCATGGCTGCAGGAAGTGAAAGAGAGAGTGGGGATAACAGATAAGTGCTACTCCTGTGTGCCCTGACATCAAACCTGGGACATCCACATGCCAAGTTGACCCTCTACCACTAAGCCAACTGGCCAGGCTGGAACTTGGTTTCTGAACACCATGTGTATGATGCATTGAACACTACATATGTTTGTCCAAATGCTAATTGTGCAAATGTAAAAAAAATATGAACTACAGAGAGAGGGTGTGGAAGTTAGAGTCTGCACATAACCTAGCCAGTAAATGAAAACACAAAAAGGATAAATCTTACTTTGCATAATAGTGCAACATGGTGCAAGCTGGTGCTTGATTTTCAAACTCTATATGTACGATGCATCAAATCTTATGAAGTATGTCTGATGCTTTTTGTCTGTTATGCATGATTTGTAAATACTCTGCACAGTGCCAAAGGTTGAGTGAGACTGAAAGTTCCAAAGATATCTAAGACAGTCGCCATAGTATTTTCATTAACGATACAGGCTGATAAGTGGCAATCATCCTGAGCATAAGTGAATTTAACTAAGATCATTGGGTCTATAATCCTACTTTTAAATAATAGTGAGACAAACTCTCACATGGGCAACAACAGGGATCCACCCAGCAACCCCCGTCTGGGGCAATACTCAAATCAACTGAGCTACCATCCTGAGGTGGATGCTTGGACCAACCCAGATATCCCTCAGTGCATGGGGCTGACTCTTGAACCAATCAAGCCACTGGCTGTAGGGAGGGAAAAAGGGAGAGAAGGAGGAGAAGGATGGGGAGAGAAGCAGATGGTCGCTTCTCCTGTGTGCCCTGACTGGGAATTGAACTCTAGATGTTCATACACTGGGTCATTGCTTTATAAGTAGCAGATCAATGATTTAATTCAGCTTTTCTAACTATAAAGTCTAGGGTGGGGGTCCTCTTCTGTATACTCCATTATGTAATTTCACATAGAATGCAAAATAATAGATATTACTCTAAAAATATTTATATATTTGAAGGGTCAAAATGTAGTTTGTTGTGTTTACAATAAATAGCCAGGGTAGTCTATAATCTTTATACAATGTCAAGGTGATTAACTCTCACAGACTGGCACAAAATTTCTGGTAGACCAGCACTAGTCCTTGGACTGGCATTTGAAAAACACTGCATTATTAGATGTGACTTCTGTAGATATATTATCCCAATTTGTGGCTTATTTTTTCATCTTTTTTATTCTTTCTCATAGCAGAGATGTTTTTATTACTTTTAATAAAATTCACTTTATCAATTATTTGTTTTATGATTTTGCTTTTGGTGTTGTATCTAAAATGTCATTGTCATATTAAAGGTCATCTAGGTTTTCTCCTATGTTAACTTCTACACACTCTATAGTTTTACATTTCATACTTAGGTCTATGACCCATTTCAGTTAATTTTTGTGAAAGATGTAAAGTTTCTGTCTGGTTTTATTTTTGTCTCCTACATATAGATGTTTAGTTTTTTAGCACCATTCATTGGTAATAGTATCTTTGCTCCGTTGTATTACCTTTGCACCTTTGTAAAAATCAGTAGACTATATTCAGATGGGCCTATTTCTAAGCACTAAATCTCTTGTATTGATCTATTTGTTTATTTTTTATTGAGAGAGTGAAAGATAGAAAAAAGCATCCATTTGTTTTTCCACTTAGGTGTGTGCTCATTGGTGGCTTCTCACATGTACCTGACCAGGAATAGAACCTGCAACCAGCCAGGGCCTATTTGTTTATCCTTTAGCCAATATCATACTGTTTATGCTGTAAGTTTATAACAAGTCTCAATGTCAGATAGTGTCAATTCTCTATCTTTATTCTTTTTCAATACAGAGTGAGACAAAAGTAGGTTTACAGATGTGAGTCCACAAAAGACAGAGTTGATTCTTGTATTATTTATTAATTATCATATTATAAAAATAATATGAGAATATATGAGAATTGTAAACCTACTTTTGACCCATTCTGTATTGTGTTGCTTATTCTGAGGTTTATTTTCTTCTCCATATACACATTGGAATTAATTTATGATAGCCACAAAAAAAAAAATCCTAGAGTTTTTATTGTAATTACATTTAATCTATAGAGCAAGTTGGGAAGAAATGGAAATTTAACAATATTGAGTATTCCTATTCATGAAAGTGGAATATATGTTCATTTATGTAGTTTTTTGATTTTGTTCATCAGAATTTTGTATTGTTTCTCGCATGAATATTGCACATATTTTATTGAATTTATATGCAAATTTGTATTTGTTAGGATGCTAACATAAACGGTATTGTGGTTTTAATTTAAAATTACACTTGTTTATTGCTGGTATATAGAAAGCAATTGACATCTGTGTATTAGCTTTGTATTCTGCAACTTTGCTATAATCACGAGTTTATTGAGGTTTTATTTATTTTTTGTTAGTTATTTCAGATTTTCTACAGAGATGATCATGTTATCTGTGAGCAGACAGTTTTATGTCTTTCTTCCCTATCTGTGTACTGTTTTATTTCCTTTCCTTTAATTATTGCATTAGCTAGTACTTTTAGTGTGTTTTAAAATAATGATTAAAGAGACATTCTTGACTTTTTTCTGATCTTTGAAAAACTTTTCACCAGATTTCTCACCATTATATATGATGTTAGCCATAAGATTTTCATAAATATTTTTTATCAAGTAGAGGGAAGTTCCTCTTTATTCTTAGTCTACTGAGAATTTGTATAATTAATAGGTGTTTGATCTTGTCAAGTGCTTTTTCTATATCTATTCATATGATTATGTAGTTTTTCTTCAGCTTGTTCATGTGATAGATTTCATTAATTCTAGAAATATGTTTTCCTCTTTGTCATGGATTTGTCTATATTGTAGTTAAACTTAAAGTGTTTAGTATCTTTACTAGCTTGCACTTTCTTTTTCATTAATAAGAAGTTTCCATGACAGAGTTTTGTTCCACTGGATAATTCAGATGCTCCTTATAATGTAGTGAGGATTTTGCTTAATCCACTGAATTCTCCTTATGATTTAATAAATATTAATAAGCTTTGTGAATGTCTTGTGGAGCAAAATTCATATCTTGTTAGGTAAACTCCCAAAACGCCTAAAAGTGAGCAGACACAGCTTTAAATATATAAGGTAATTTTATATTTAATCAATTCCTTCTTGCCACACCACAAATACATATTCAGAAATATGGCTTGAAATGGCAAACATGCTATTTGCTGTAACAAATCAATAAAATGGTAGAATTCACAGAGAGCTTCTGCGAGTAGTCTAAGGCCATTTTCTATTATGTTAATAAATAGTCATGTTGTGATTCAATTCACAGAAAATAGAGTAAAAAGAAAAAGAATCAAATAATTCTTAACTTGAATTGACATTGTTTTATATTTTATACAGACTATGGCAATAAAAATACCTATATACACATATTCAGATGCATATATCAATAACATTGCTTGTTTTCATTAACTGAGTGCTTACCATGTGGCAGAAAATTTATACAGTATATGATATTTTTCTTCTAATAAAAACTCTGAGAGTGTGAACTATTATTATCACTTTATGGAAGAGAAAGCTGATGTATGAAGTGTGTAAGTAACTTGCTATAATAGTTTACTAGAGTGGTCATAACAGAATGCCATAGTCTGGGTGGCTTAAACAACAGAAGTTTATTTTTTCAGTTTTGGAGATTCGATGTCTAAAAGCAAAGTGTAAGTAGATTGCTCCTAAAGCCTCCCTCTTTGCCTTATAGATGGCTGCGTTTTTGCTATGTTCTCCCATGCCCTTCATGCTGCGTGCATATTCTTGGTGTCTCTTCCTCTTATAGAGAAGCAGACACACTAGATCAAGACCCCACCTTTATGTCTTCATTTAACATCGATGACTTCATCAAAGGATTTATCTTCACGTGCAGTCATCATCTCTGGTACAAGAGTATAGGCCTTAACATGTGAATTTTGAAAAAATAATTTTGTCTATATTTGCTAAATATTGCATTGGCAATAAGTAGCAGATCAATGATTTAATTCAGCTTTTCTAACTGTAAAGTCTAGGGTGGGGGTCCTCTTCTGTATACTCCATTATGTAATTTCACATAGAATGCAAAATAATAGATATTACTCTAAAAATATTTATATATTTGAAGGGTCAAAATGTAGTTTGTTGTGTTTACAATAAATAGAAATATTTAATTTATAGTTTTTAAGTTCTCTGTTACTTTCAAAAAAATTTATTATATGTAATATAGAAAAAAATCAATCGGAAATATGCTGATTAATCCTAGTTATTATAGATGAATGTAATGTGTGCCTTTAGTAAATTTTTGAACATCTTTGTTTTAGATTGCTTTATGTAATTTTGTTACAAATATGCATTTTCAAAGATGACACTCCAGTTGCTATTATTACTTGACATACCTAAGAAGTAGAAAATTTGGAGTAAAATTTCTTTTATTATCAATGGTTGATGCAGTATGACTAATAAGGTTATAGAAAACAATTTATTTAGAATTGTCCTACTTTCTTAGGGCAGACTTATGTTGCATCTGATCTCATTAAAATAGAAAGAACCTCTTGGGACTCTGGTTAGTAGACCGTGGCTGCATATCATGTTGTTACATACACAAACACTTAGGAACACCAAATTAACAGTGAACATCTGTGAAATTTTTGATGGAGTTCAAAGGGTTTTAAGATTAATCACAACTCTCCAAATATAAGGTTATGCTTATACAATGTCTCTGAAAATTAATTTTACTATAGCACTGTAAATAAGATGTGTCTTTAGACTCAAATAAATGTGGCTGTGATGACTACCACGTAGTTTCCAGCAAGCTACCTAGTCTCTGCAAGCCCTAAATTGTGTGAATATGGAGATATATATCTATTAATGTAATAAAATGTAAGAATTAAACAGAATCAGTATTTTTATATTATCTAGCATGGTTCCGAGAGCATAGTAAATGCCTAGCTTAGTCAGCGGTAAGCTGACATAGTCATTATGACAATTTAAAAATTTCCAATTCAACTATGTAGTGATTTACCTAAGGTCTGTCTTACTCTCTTCAGGCAAATACTATGGAATAGCATATTGTTGAGTTTTTTTAAATCTTTGCATAGCTAATTCTCGGTATAGCACTTGACCAACAGAAGCCTCGACAAATAACTGTTAAATAAGTGAGTTAATTAATGAATTGAGTTTTATGATTTGCATCGTATCTTCAGTTATATTTGTGAAATTCCAAATCAAATGCCTTAGAGAAGAAAAAGACAAGACAAAACAGGGTTAATATCTCACTATTTCCTAATAGTTTCTATCGCTTATCAACAGGCTGAAAACACTGTAAAATAAATGAATGGATGATATTCATCTGTAAGAACAGCTATGTTGATTTATTATCCTTGCTATATGCTCTGTGACTAGTTTCAAATCAAGGAGAGAGAAACTGCAGTTGAAAGATTCATGTTCTATCTCATGAACTCTGCCATGCATAATTTTTTTATATCTTATCCAGCATTTCTGAGATTAGTGTTTGGAGAATCTGCAGTTTGATTGAGTGTGTTATTTTTCTAAAAGTAAAACTTCAGAGAAAAACAATAATTTTCTTGTGAATTTATTTAATAATCATGTGTTAGGCTCTCTATTAAGCTCTTGCAAACATATTAAAATACTACAACCACATTTCTGCCCTTTTAGTGTGGCAAAAATAGATGAAAACATTAGTAAATAAAATAGCATATATACAGATGTCAATTGCCATAGAACAAAGAAAATGAATTGAAGAGGTCAAAAATTCTGTTTGAGTAAAATTTTGGAGTTCTGAAATAATAAATTAAAGAATGCCAGAAAGAGCTTGACCAGACAGTAGTGCAATAGATAGAGTATCATCCTGAGATGCTAAGGACCCAGGTTCAAAACTCAGGTCATTGGTTTGAGCACGGGCTCCTCAGCTTGGGTATGGGATTATAAACATGATCTCATCCATAGATGTAGGGTTGAAGTCCAAGGTCACAGGCTTGAGCTCAGGGTCTCTGGCTTGAGCAAGGGGCCACTGGCTTGAGCAAGGGGCCATTGGCTCTGATGTATCCCTAAGGTCAAGACATGTATAAGAAACAATCAGTGAACAACTACAGTGCTGTAACTACAAGTTGATGTTTCTCATCTCTCTCCCTTCTTGTCTGTCTGTCCCTGTTTGTCTCTTTCTCTCACAAACAAACAAACAAAACAAAAACAACTTGAAGGAAAGCCATTCTAGACAGAGAGAACAACTGCATCAGGTCTAAGGTTGAGACAGCAAAAAGGACAGAGGCGCAGGAACAGAGGAAGGGAAGAAGAAGAAAAGTAGAGAAAGTGAGGTCATGCAGTCAGAGAAATTAAATTTTATGGGATATTATATTTGGCTTTTTGAAAACATTGAATGTTCTGATCCAATTCTCTAAGCTAACAAATGTTGGCTTTCAATTATATTGTGATCTCTTTGGGGTATTTACTATTCCTTGAGTATTCCCAGTGAATATCATTGTATCTGCCATAAAGTAGGTGACTGTCAACCCCTTGTTGAAGAAAGGATCCATTACTTGGAGACTGGTTATGCAATGTTTGAACCCAAAACAAAAACATCAATTTCTAAAACTGAAAATCTAAAATACTAGATATCTTGTTCAATTAATAAACTTGTTTGGTACATTATGATGGTCATGTATTTGTTATTTTTATAGGAAATATCTCAGACACAGTATGGATAGAGCAATAGAGAAAAAATTTCATGCAGAATGAGATTGACAGAGCAAAGCAGAACAGTAAAAAAAGAGAAAGGGAGAAAGGGAAGGGTTTTTTGTCAATTTGTGATGACATATTTGGTTTATTTTTGTGTCATTTAAAAATTACAATATGTTTCTATTCATCTTCTGTTTGGTTTGTGAAAATGATATAACTACAATCCAATTTGTTTGGAAACCTCAGTTATCATTTTCTATTCTCCTAAAGGAAAGGAAAAAAATAACTTTGTCCATTATGAGAGGTATATCCAATATCTATCATGACTGTGGGGAAAAACAATGGTCAGCTCTACATGTATAGGTACCTGGGTAAATTTAAAAAGATTAGTCTGACATGTAGGCAAATATCAGTTTTGTTAAAATATGAACATATCTAAGAATCAATAGGAATTACTATACAGTTAACCATAGAACAATGTAGGTTTAAACTGACTGAGTACACTTATACATAGATTTTTTTTTCAGTAAGTACTTGTACTATTTTTAATCAGAGATTGAGAGTTTATGAATGCAGAGGGTCAATTTTATGGATTGATCTATATCACATATAGAGGGATATTGAGTGTCTGTGAATTTCAGACACCCCCTGTGGGTTTCTGCAAGCAATCTTTGTGTATATCAACAGAGACAAGTTTTAAGGGAGTTAAAGATTATACTTAGATTTTCAGTTGTACAAGTTTTGGTACCCCTACTGCCCCCACACACATTGTTCAAGGATCAACTGTACCTTTATCAAAATAAATAAATAAATTACTTTTCAAGTTTAACTCAACTTTATAACATTAGGTGTTAATTATCTTCACAAAAAGATGGCAAGCATCAAGGACAAAATACATTATTTTTTTGTATATCTCTTAGAGTAACAAAGTAAGAGATGTGATGTGAGTAGTACTTAATGTGGCTGATATTTTGAAACTTATTTGTTGGAAAGTATATTTTTTTCAAACCACAGTGATCACTATGTAAATATTCACATGTGTTCATCTTTTTTTATAAAAATTAAATGAAGTATTAAAAGTTTCTAAATATTCCTTTGAGGGAAAGGAAGGAATGGTAGTAAAGATGTAGTTAAGGTATGAGCATCAAAATCACTTGAGGTAATAGTCCAAAGGTACATGCTAAGGCTTTATCCTTGGAAAGTAATTTGTTTTGGGTATGGCCTAGGGGAATGTTGCTTTTTAAAAAATATTTTAATTATTATTCAGAAATCTAAGTTTGAGAATAATTTTTAAGTCTTCTACATTTTGCAGAAGTAAACAATTCATAGTTTAGGAACTATATTGACAGCTCTATTGAACTTTTTTAGAACACAAAAACATTTCAAAAATTATAAGGAATACTATCTTATTTATGTGAAAGGTTAAATTTTATATTTCTGATTTTGCTGTCTTTATATGGATATTCAAGAATAAAACAACTGTATTCTTGTGTTCAGTCTTTTAGTATGTTTCTGGGCAGTGGCAATTATTTATTTTCCATATATTTAGTATTATGGGCCAAAAAATGCAACCTGGGCTTATTTTTAAACATAGAACTACACCACCTGGCTTAGCTTCTTTTGTTGTTTTTTATCAATCAGAGACTATGAAATGAGAAAAGTGATGTATACCAGTTTCAGGTCTGGATTACACACACACACACACACACACACACACACACACACAAAAGAAACATATCCACGCCCCTTCATTCCCCCCGACCCCAGGTCCAGCTTAAATGAAGAATATCTTAAAGCTGTATTGAATATGGCAATTTTATTAGATGAAAAAAAGTCTGTATTTCTGAATCATGGATTGGAGAAATTTTCAGGAGGAATATTTGTGTTGTTCTGGAACATGAAAAAGAAGTGAAATCTTTAATGCTAGGTTTTTGAGCTTTTAGAGTTTAGTTGCTTCAGCCATCCATAATATCTTTTTTTGTGTGTATGTGATAGAGACAGAGAGGGAGACAGAGAGTGGGACAGATAGGGACGGAAAGACAGGAAGAGAGATGAAATGCATCAACTCTTTATTGTGGCACATTAGTTGTTCATTGATTGCTTTCTCATATGTGCCTTGACCCGGGGGCTACAGCAGAGTGAATGACCCCTTGCTCAAGCCAGCAACCTTCGGCATCAAGCCAGTGACCTTGGGCTCAAGCCAGTGACCATAGGTCATGTCTATGATTTCACACTCAAGCAAGCAACCCCGTGCTCAAGCTGGTGAGTCTGTGCTTATGTCAGATGAGCTCATGCTTAAGCCGGCAACCTCTGGATTTCAAACCTGGATTCTCTGTGTCCCAGTCCAATGCTCTGACCACTGCATCACCACCTGGTCAGGCTTAATCTTAGTCTTAAACCTTAATCAGACAATTTTCACTTATTTTAGGCAATATGTAATAATTGACATCTTCATAGTCTTAAACTTTATCATTTAAAAAATATCTATATTTCTTCAAATATCTTTCTCAGCACTGTTCTGGCATTAAATTTTGTTAGGTTTCTGTTTTAAAATCTTTCTTGAAAAGTACTAATATCTAGATATGTATTATCAAAAGAACATAGTATTTTTAAATTTGATTTAAAAAATTAAATTTAACAGGATGACAGAATCAATAAGAGTACATAGCTTTCAGCTAATATTTCTATAGCATTTGAACTGTTGACTATGTTGTATATCCATCACCCAAAGTCAAATCATTTTCTGTCACAATATTTGCCCTTCTTTACTCCCTTCCCTCCATCCCCTCCCCCTAATCCCCCTTCTCTGGTACTCACAGTCAAATCATTTTCTGTCACTGTATATTTGTCCTTCTTTACTCCCTTCCCTTCATTGGCTTCTCCTAAACCCCCTCCTCCGGTACCCACTTAATTTTTATCTATGTCCATGAGTCTCAGTTTTAAATCCCACCTATGTGTGAAATCATATAGTTTTTTTAGCACTTTCTGATTTACTTATTTTACTCAGGATAATGTTCTCAAGGTCTATCCATGTTATCGTAAATGGCGATATGTCATCATTGTATTTTTAGTCACAAATTGTGATTCAGTTTATACTTCCAGAGAATGCATATACATTTATCTGCATCGAGACATATATACACACACAGAGACTCACATGCACACATAACTGATTCTATTCACCTTGTAATTAACTTTGAAATAAGTTGAAGGTACCATATCAATTATGCTTAAGTCACTATACAAACATTTATGCAGAACAGAAATTTCCACCCTTTTTATGGGGTATACACCTCAGATAAAATTTACATAAATCTTACATTCCTAATGATTGTGGCATTGCTGAAACAGACTGCTGGTTATGTACATTCCCAAGGATCTAATTCCAGTTATTTGGCTTCCCCAGAAGAAACATATGAGTCAGACTGACATTAATACGAGGGCTTCTGAAATATTCTAATCAAGTACAGCACTTACTTTGAAATTTTTCAGTAAATTACTCAAAAGTTAATTATCTTAACTATGATTAATACCAAATTACTTGTGCTACTTTCTGGACTTAGCCTCATAATAAGAGTAATCCTGCCTCTGGCCAGGTTCCAATCTTCTTTCTGCCATCTACTAGCAATATAGTCTTTCAAAGCTCAGTTTTCTTATCTGCAAAAATGGTAATAGTACTATTAATGATTTGAGTGATTATATATTTATTTTTGAGATATCTGATTCATAGTAATTATTTAGAAAGTGTTAGCTGTTGTATTACTTAAGGATCAGTACTAGAAATTAAAGGAATATAGCTATTTAAGCAGAAGTATATTTAATACACAAGAATAGGTGTTTGGAAACATTTTTGGAGGATTGTGAAAATATGCTAAAGTCAAATCTACAGAAATAATCTCATCTCAAAATCACAACTCAAATTAATGCATCAGAGTTACTATTTACATTGCACAACCAGAAAATTGTGGAGTCAGGAAGCAAAGCCACCCCTGCCTCACATGAGTCACAAGAAAATGGTCTTTAGCTGCAGCTGAAGGGGCTGAGGGCTGCCATTGACATTACTATAGATCAACTCTCATGAAATAAATCATTGTACATCAGAATACTGCTACAGAAATACATAATGTGTCTACCAATATGTTTGTAAGGAGCAAAAGTTGAACCTGACTAGGTGGTGGCAAATGGATAGAGCATCACACTGGAACACAGAAGACCCAAGTTCAAACCCCTGAGGTTACCAGCTTGAATGCAAGCTCACCAGCATGAGCACAGGCTCACTGGCTTGAGCATGGGATCATACACATGACCCCATGGTCATGGTCACTGGCTTGAGCCCAAAGGTCACTGGCTTGAAGTCCAAGGTAACTGACTTAAGCCTAAGGTTGCTGGCTTGAGCAAGGGGTCATTTGCTCTGCTGTAAGCCCCCTGGTCGAGGCATATACGAGAAAGCAGTTGATGTACAACTAAGGGGTCGCAATAAAGAATTGATGCTTCTCATCTCTCTCCCTTCCTGCCTGTCTGTCCCTGTCTATCCCACTCTCTCTCTCTCTCACTTTGTCTCTATCACAAAAAAAAGGAAAAAAAGAAAAAGAATAATAGTTGAAGTATTAGTAAAGGCTCCACCTAACTCTTACTTTTCAAATCTCATGTTAGTCCATAAAATAATAATCTTAATGTGAATTTAGAACACTACATGCAGGAGGGTATACAAAATCTAGTTATCTGTTTTATATCATCAGTAACCAAAAATGTTTATTGGCAAAGATGAGTGCCAAAGCACAGATAATGTAGTTATCATTGTGGTTAGTATAAACATTGATGTTCTGTGTTATTTTTTGACGAGTGTAACATCACTATCCTGTGCAGTATTCTCATTAGTACTAATCAATATCTATGCCATGTAAAATAACCTGCTAGGCTATAGGATGTACAAGAACACCTAAAGAAGTACTTATCCTTAGAATAATTGCAATAATATAAAATATTAGGTGTATAAAAGGTAAACAAAGATTTAAAACAAATTTTCCAGCTGCTAAGTGTATGCTTAGCAGGTCATTATACCTATTGACAAGCATCTCCTCAAATGTGGTTTGCTTAGTTACTAGACCATTTAAGATCTCTGGTTACCATACATAGGGATTTACTTGTAATAATAGAAAATTGCTTTTATTGGTGAGAAATAAGTATAAATTTATGGCTTATGATTACAGCTTTTAAATTAAATAAATAATAAGAAGAAAAACAGATGTCAGCCTTAAATGCAGCAACTGCCACTGGAAACAGCCAGAGAGACAGAAGGCTTGTGAATAGTACTTAAAAAGTTTTTATTTTATTCGTCTCTACATCACTTATGGTTTTCATATCTTTTTTTTACTGGGAAGTGCACTATTTCTTATCCTGAAAAGCAGCAAGGGAAATGATCCAAGTTTGTGAAAAAACTGTATCTATGACAGAAGAGGACAATCAGTTAAGTTAACGGAGACACAAGTAAGTAAAGCGCCCATTTGAGAGGCTTGGATGTGCAACGCCTGCTCTAAGTCAATGTGTGCGAGTATCGTTAACCAGCATGGAAATGAGCTATGCACTTAAGAGAGAGTAACCTAATTGCAAAATATATTTTTAGTCTATATTAAAAACACATTTCTTTGTTTTGATAGATGTCAGTGTAAGTCCTATCATACAATCACAGTATTATTTGTTCACAGAAGAGAAAGTTTATCTCCTTGCATTCCAGGGATAGATTTATAAATTTTATCATTATAAAGCAAGGGCTTAGATGTAAAAAATCTCTCTAACAATAGGACCAGATGATTTTTTTTTTTATCACAGAGTAAAGTTCATGAGAGTAGGAACTAAAGAGTGGAGAGCAGAAGCAGGTAATTGTTAGTCCCTTTTTATATTAGTTTTTTGTTGTTGAACTTATGTTGCAGAAACTAGACGTAAAATCAAAATAATATTAAATAGTATTAAATATTACTTATAATAGAAAATTGTAAATAATATTCAGGACTGAAAACTAATTTATAAAATAATGTTACATTATTTAGATTTTGTTTAAAAATATGAAAGTAAATAATAATAAAACCCATCAGACCTATAAGAGAAGAGATTTTAATAAGTTTCAAATACAAATACTAAAAACTTACAGGGAATAATGTATTTACCTTCCTAATAAGAAGATGCAAAAAATGTCATTGATGGGAAGGTAAAAAAGTATTTGAGTGTGAGTTAAACATCTAGATTTCTGAATAAAATTAGTAGACTAAATAGAGAGAGTAGATTATGCCCCTTTTCAAAACCCCATTAAAATGAGGATTTCTTAAAAATAATTAAATATACACTATTGGAGAGAATAAGAAAGAAAAAAATAGCAACAAAAATCTTAGAGGTTAGAAAGAAGATGGTTGAGTAATAATTTAGTGTAAGGCTTGTGGTTATGGCCATGCAAATTTGCATTAAATTTGAGCAGATGGTAAAGAAACTGTGGAACCAGAAAACAGTGAGCCATATCAATTTATTGAAGGCTCACAAAAACAGGCAAATCAAATGTAGAAAGAAAAGAAAACAAACAAACAAAGGAAAACCTGCTTTTCACAGTGGAGGGCAAGAAATCAGGAAATAACCGCACATCTCAGTGATGGGGCATGATCTAATCTCATCACCCCCGAGGGAGGAGGAAGCACTTATATCCTTACAACAGTGCTGTCACGTGCTCATGCACTAATTGCACAAAGTGCTTGCAGCCGGTAAACCAGTAAGCAGACCTAACACAGCTGTTTTCCCCACATTCCACCCCTTTAGGGTGCCTCGCCTCACAATCTACATAACAGAAATCTTCTACGACGTCCCTGTGTGAGGCGTGAGGTATATTGCATAAACAGAAACAGTACAAACTACAGAAACAGAATTAAACAAAGCATAAGCTATGGGCGAAATGAGAGAGTTGTCAGTGGCACCAAGAGAGGCAAATCTTTCCCCTCTGGCTGAATACAGGCTAGAGTTTTATCCACAGACAGCACAGTATCTGGTACCAGAAGCCACCCCGGGTAGGCATATTAAATCTTATTAGCCTGTACCCCAGGATCTGCTGGTTCTATGTGTAGTAAAATGGGAGAACTCATCATTGGCCATAAAGAAATTTCAAAGGTGCCCTTCATTATGCTGTCTCCCTGAGCACTCAAAGGATAATACACTTCTACATTAGGTGGCCAGGTGCTGGTTGCTGTAGGAGTTAACTGGAGATTAATCTCTAGCCCCTTACCACATGGTGCCAACAAGGCCACATATTGTAGTTGGGGGGCTTGTACAGTCCAGGTCCATGTCCACTGAAGCCATTGGCCTATAAGGAGGGCTGTTGGGGCAGGCAAAAACACGTTGCCCTGCCATCCAAAGTCCGGCTTGAGCAAAGCGTCCTTGGTGCATATTTGCAACTGGATGGGAGCAGCTGCCCAGTGCAGAAGAGTGTCCACCAGAGTTGGGCTCCCCCATCGAGGTCTTTCATTTAAAATCTGGAGTACTGTCCACAAGCAGTGTGTCCATCCAATAAGGAAGCTGGTGCCCTTCTCCTGTCATAGTGTCTGCTTTAAGGGTCCATTATATGGTTCAATGATACCAGCAGCCTGTGGGTGGTAGGGAACATGGTACTTCCAGTCCACTTCCAGATCTTGAGCCCATTGCCTCACCATTGAACCAGTGAAATTTGTACCACTGTCACTTTCAAAGAGCAACAGCTATCTGTAAATAGCACTTAGGTGGTTCAGAGCTTGTATGACTACCCTCTGGTCTGAGTTATGGGCAGAATAAGCAGCAAGCAGACTGGTGGCAGCATCAACCCAGGCGACTGCATATTGGTACCCATTCGACTTTGGCAAGGGTCCAATGACATCTACCTGCTGCTGTGTCTGTGGAATATGATCTCTTTGGATCTGTCTATGTGATGCCAGTTGTCTCTGAGGGTGCTCCTTGGAACACACTGCACATCGGTCACAAGCTGCAAGTACCTCTGCATAGGACATAGGTAAGTGCCATGCCTTAACCGTAGCCCACATAGTTTTCTGTCTCACAAGGGGCAGACACCCATGGAGCCACTGTGCCATATCGCCTGCAGGCACAGTCTCCAACTATCGACCCTTGCTAATGTATCTACCTCATCATTTCCAGGATGGGCTAGAGGGGCATGCCCCACGACATGATATACTGTCACCTGCTTCTGATGTCCTATTATTCATAAGTCCTGCCACGTGGCCTGACTCTATAGCTTACGGTACATTACCATCCACTGGTTAATATGCCACATAGCAATCTAAAGGGTCAGTCCACAATAGACAGGCCAGCTGTCAGAGAAAATCACCAGAGGTGAAGGTTCATTATGGCCATCTAGCCATACATCTCTTAATTCTGCCCATTAGCAGCTTTGGCCTATATCTATGTCAATCTAAGTAGTTTCAGTGGCTTGATGGAAGGCTATGACTTTTCATTTGGTAGGTTCCACTTGGCTTTCTATTCGACAGGTTGGAATATCAGGCATCCTCAGAGATAAGCATTCATCCCTCCTGGTAGGGACTGACTTCAGGTTCTGCTTCCTGAACCCCAGCTGCAACTAACTCTAAGGTCACATAGGTGACTGGACCCAAGACTTCCTGAAGTTCTGCCCTCAATGGGCTGCTGCTAACAGCACAGCACTGTTGCAAGTATGCACCCCACATAGCTAGAATGGAGGTTTAGGCCATGCAGATTCGCATTGAATTTGGGCAAATGATAAAGAAACTGTGGAGCTGAAAAATGGTGAACCATACTAATTTATTGGAGGATCACAAAGACAGGCAAGCCAAAGAAGAAAGAAAAAAAAAAAAAAAACCAAACAAACAAGCAAACAAGCAAAGGAAAACCTGCTTTTTCAGTGGAGGGCAAGGTATCAAGAAACAAACTGCAGCTCTCAGTGGTGGAGCACAATCTGGTCTCATTGCCCCTGAGAAGAAACACTTATATCCTGACAATAGTGCTGTCATGTGCTCCTGCAAAAAAGTGCTTGCAGCCAGTATAGCAGAGAGCAAGCCTAACACAGCTGTTTTCCCCACACTTAGACAAACCAAGAACACTCATCCTAAGGAAGCAGAGGAAAATGTTCAGAGACAAATTTATTTTTATTGGAGATTTTCTACAATATTCAAGAACTATCTAGCCTGACCAGGCAGGTGGTGGCACAGTGGATGCAGGAGACCTAGGTTCGAGATCCTGAGCTTGCCAACTTGAGCGTGGGCCCATCTGGTTTGAGCAAAAACCTCGCCAGCTTGGACCCAAGGTCTCTGGCTCCAGCAAGGGGTTGCTTGGTCTGCTGAAGGCCCACAGTCAAGGCACATGTGAGAAAGCAATCAATGAACAACTATGGTGTCGAAACGGCAATGAAAAACTAATGATTGATGCGTCTCACCTCTGTCCGTTCCTGTCTGTCTGTCACTGTCTATGCCCTATCCCTCTCTCAGACTCTCTATCTGTCCCTGTAAAAAAAAAAAAAAAAAAAAAAAAAAAGAACTATCTGCATAAGATACTTTAGAAAATGAAATGAAGATGAAATTAAAAATCAAAGGTCGATAAAATGTCAAAGTATCATTTATTGGACTGAATATTCAAGAGACAAAGATGACAAATATCTGGGAACATTTACTTCAAAAATCCCAACAGAATATAAATATAAAATTTTCAGATTCAACAGGCAGTCACATAAAGATGAAGAATTTCAAAAAAGCATAATAAACATGGAAAAGATCATGGAAACTGTGAAATATGCAAGAACAAGAGATAATATAAAGAATCAAGTATACATATTATGAAAACAAAAGTTTAGTTTTTAAAAATGATAAAATAATGGTAACAAATAACATCATTAATTAGTGACTTTTAAGATCAATCCAAGTAAATCTCTCAGAAGAAAGGAGGGAAAAGAAAAATATTTTAAAAAGTTGAGATATGAAAGATAGAAATTTAAGTGCCACCCAACATTATAATAGGTTAACAGAACCCTCTAGAGAGAAAAAAAAAACACACTAAAATATGAGAAATAAATTATTTAAAGAAAGAACAGAGATAAATTCAGCAGAATGAAAAGATGAAAGAAATCGAATCAATGGGGTCCACACAGCATTATAAGAAAAAAAATAATTCTCAAAGTTTTTAGAGAGAAAGAAGATATCATTTACAGAATAATAAATATTTAAGTTTTATCAGCTATATCAAGAGCAATATTGGTATAAAAAACAAAATAGGTCCTGGCTGGCTGGCTCAGCAGTAGAGTGTCAGCCCCGAATGTGGAAATCCTGGGTTCAGTTCACAGCCAGGGCACACAGAAGAAGCACCCATCTGCTTCTCCACCCTTCCCCCTTTCCTTCCTCTCTGTCTCTCTCTTTCCCTCCCTCAGCCAAGGCTCCATTGGAGCAAAGTTGGCCGGGACCCTGAGGATGGTTCCATGGCCTCTGCCTCAGGCACTAGAATGGCTCTAGTTGCAATGAAGCATTGCCCCAGATGGGCAGAACATCGCCCCCTGGTGGGCATGCTGGGTAGGTAGAGTGCATGCAGGAGTCTGTCTGCCTCCCTGCTTCCAACTTATATATATATATATAGAAGTGTTTTAACAACTGAAGTAATATAACTGAATTAGAATTTAAGCAACTTAAAAAAATACTTAAAAATCAAAAAAATACAAAAGATTCTTAATAGATACATGAATTAAGCATAATAAAATAACCTGTAAAATTTGTTATTAAAACAAAACAAAACAAGAACAAATAAAAGCTCCTCCTTGTAGAGCAAAATCTTACACACAAAAAATAAATAAATACATATACATGATAATACCAAATTAAAATTCTACATATATCTGTATGATAGGTATTTAGAAAGAAAAAAATCTAACTGAGAAGAAGATGTTACGGGGAAAATTGATAGTAATTAATATGTTTGCATAGAATCATGTATTTGATATTTTGTTTCTCTTTCTCTAATTGAAAATAATAAACTGAAACAAAGTTAATATTAATAATTGATTGTTCAGAGTTCACAGAGAAATAATAAATTAATCAATTAAAAACATTTCTATTACAATCTATAAAATATACTTTTCTATTCTACAGTTAACAATGATGATGAATAATTGAGCTCTCTTTGTTTTTGTGGGGGGGCGTCATCAAAAATTTTTTTTTTTCCATGGAAAAGAAATTAAGGAAATAAAAAGAAATTCAAAATTGCAGTTGAACATGAGTAACCTTTCCACAGCAGGAGACAAGTTAACTGTGCAAACGGTTTATTTAAAATGACTCAAATCTGGCTTGCATCTGTGCCCCTTGGATGAAGTGATGATTATTTACTTAGCAGGTATATCCCTGACAGGGACCTCTCTGGATGGGCAGTAGAAAAACCATGGGTTGCTATATATAGGCCCTGTATTAACATCAAAATGGTAATTTCAAACAAATGGACAATTCTGGAACAAAGAACAAGAAGAACATTTATTTACTCATAGTGAGATTTTTAGACCTTGGCCAGCATAGTAATAACAAGGTCACAGAATGCATTTTATTTGCATATTATTTTATCAACATGTACACTGACTAAGCAAATAGAGGCCACAGATGGAGCCCAGAAGAAGTCACCACCCTCGCATAAAAGGTTTTTGACCTAACCTACCCACACCCAGGAAATAGTACAAAGAGGAGCATGAACACAGGCATTTTTGTTAAATTCCAGTGGTGTGATTACTTTCTCCCTACATAAAATTTTTTTGCCATGATCACTTGAGAACTTTTTTTTTTTTCACCTCTCTTCCTGAATGCTGTGGTTCTGTGCAGTGTCTGTCAATACTGGACCTAATAGGTGCTTACATTTCAGCTCTGGGGGATTTTGATCACTGTAGAAAAACCAGTGAGACATTTGGAAATCCTTTGGTATGAAAGGTGTAATATAAATATAAAGCAGTGTTCTTCTCCCTTGGAAGGCTCAGTTAACATGTCATGCCAGCATGTATTGGTAAGGCAACCTGGTAAACCCATCCTGTTATCAGAACTAGGTTCTACTTTGAGAAGGAGTTTTAAAGCATACGTCCATTGTGTAATGGCCACATTATACCAATGTACCTTTGCCTGAGAATGTCAGGATGCCATGGGAACTTGGAGCTTTCCTCTGCAGGATTTTGGGTTTGGGAAGAGATGATGGAGCTGCTGCTGGCAGTGGAAAGAAAACTATTTTAAACTTCTACTAAGGTAAAAATTGTGGTTCAGAGGGAGCTGACAGAAAACATATGAACATACATCTCATATATATTTAAAAAATTAAGCAACAATAGAAGCCATTCAAAATATAACAGGAGGGCTCTACCCTGCTACAGTTGGTTAGAGTGTCATCCCAATATGCCAAGTATGCAAGTTCAATCCCTGGTCAAGGCACATACAAGTATCAACCAATAAATATATGAATAAGTGAAACAACAAATTGATGTCTCTTTCTGTGTCTGTCTGTCTTCTATCTTCCCTCCCTCTAAAAATTAATTTAAAAAATTGAAGCAAAACAAAGTATAACGCCAGGATTTTATGATGGTGTTGCAATTCTCGGTTCAGTTGAATCCTGACTGTGCCAGGGTCCCCAAACTTTTTACACAGGGGGCCAGTTCTCTGTCCCTCAGACTGTTGGAGGGCCGGACTATATAAAAAAAACTATGAACAAATCCCTATGCACACTGCACATATCTTATTTTAAAGTAAAAAAACAAAATGGGAACAAATACAATATTTAAAATAAAGAACAAGTAAATTTAAATCAACAAACTGACTAGTATTTCAATGGGAACTATGGGTGAGGATGCATCCTGTGCTCCTCTCACTGACCACAAATGAAAGAGATGCCCCTTCAGAAAGTGCAGCGGGGTGGGGGGGTGGGGTGGGGTGATAAATGACCTCAGGGGTTCGCATGCAGCGGGTGTAGTTTGGGAAACCCTGGTGTAGCCTAATACTGCATTGTAACTACAAGGTTGTCTCTGCTAAGAATAGTGATTTACCACCCATCCAATGTATAACTTACCACAAGCATGATAAATGTGCTCAGCTTCTCAAGGCTTAATTTTCTTTACCCAAAAGTATTTCAGCCTGACCAGGCAGTGGCGCAGTGGATAGACGAACTGGGATGCGGAAGGAACCAGGTTTGAGACCCCGAGGTTGCCAGCTTAACTGCGGGCTCATCTGGTTTGAGCAAAAGCTCACCAGCTTGGACCCAAGGTTGCTAGCTCCAGCAAGGGGTTGCTCGGTTTGCTGAAGGCCTGCAGTCAAGGCACATATGAGAAAGCAATAAATGAACAACTAAGATGTCCCAACAGCAACAAAAAACTGATGATTGATGCTTCTCATCTCTCTCCATTCCTGTCTGTCCCTATATGTCCCTCTCTCTGACTCTCTGTCTCTTTAAAAAAAAAAAAAAGTATTTCAGAGGGTTTGTTGTAGTAATTAAGTGAAAGATATTTACCGAATGTATGTTGCATAGTGCTCAATATACGATCTATAGTAATATTAATTATAATTATTGGATTAATAAGTTATAATTTCTATTTATTTTTAAAAACAATTAGATGTGCTGATGGCATGCCTGTATACCAAATTTATTAAATAAAATATAAAAAGATACTTTGAAATCACAGAAAGAAATAGAGGAAAATAATCTCAGAAACTCAGGAATGAGAGTTAAATTTGAGTCTAGTTTTTAAGCAACAAATACTAAGACATATGAAAACATGAAAGAAATATGAAAGCATAAACATTTATATAATTTTCATTGGTTAATAAAATAAATTTGTCAGATATAGTAAAAACACTTTGTGACACTTAGTGGTAGATTGTCTTTGAGTTAGGGGTTAAATAAATTAAAAATATTTAGTTTCTTGACTCTAAGAGTTTGATTACTCAAGGTTACATATCAGTGCTGTCCAATGCAGATATAATGAATACAGCCACATATATCATTTTAAAATTTCTAGAAACCACGTTAAGAAAGATAAAAATGAATAAGTAAAATTAATTTTATAATATATTTCACTTGATTAATTATATATAAAATACTAATATTTCTATATGTAATTTATACAAAATTTTTAATACTATACTTTTTTCATACTAAGTCTTTCAAATCTGTTCTGTATTTTACATTTACAATACATGTTAAGTTCTTAATTTTATTGAATAGTGTGATTCTAGATTAACTAGTGCTTCCATGTTGGACACCATGGTTCAAAATTAACTTTACATAGCCACACATGATATTTAATTATTTAGAAATGTAAACTCAGAAAATGATGAGCAGGTATGTCTATGGTATAGAAGTTTATAGAAGTTTATATACACACATTATTATGATGACATGATTATTGATTATAATGTCCAAACTTGCATTAATTTTTTATTTATTCTTATATTTAACAAAGTTAGGAGTATTATATTTTTAAATATGCAGACAAATGTTTAACCATTCCATAGTTAGAGGATTGTTAAATAGTTAAACTATTAACTTCAAACAGTGAAGAGGATATTCTAGTCACTGAGAAAAACACAACAAGCAAAATCCTTGCTTTTAGAGCTTAAATTGAAAGACAGGCAGGCAGATACTAAAAATATAATTATGTATTTTTGCCAAGTGGTGATAGAAGATGATGTTAGATGAGAACTTTGGATGTTTCTGAGAGAGCTGAGAAGTCAATGATCAGAGAAATGACATGATGCCATTTAGGTTTTGAAAGTCAGTGTCAGGCTGTACTTTTCTTTGGAAAAGAGATAGCAGTGAAGGAAGAGTAGAAGCAGTGACAGTCCAGATAAGACACTATGCTGTCTTGGCCCAGATGAATGAAGATAGTAAATCATCTTGATGAAAATAAAAATAATGTACTAAGTATGTAAAGCCAATGGCTTTGTTCTACTTTCCACTGAAACCACTATTGGACAAACTCCTCTACCAACAGGGCAAGCCTATTCAGATCTTGCTAATTCCGTTTCCTATGTGGTATTATGTGAAAATTTCAATATTGAATCCAGTATAAGTTTTTCTTTCATGCCTTTGACATGTCGTGTACTGTGACAGGATAAGAATAAAACCATTCAGTGTTCTTTGTCTCCTTTCTTGCTCCCTGTTCAGGGGTTTATGGTGTAAAAGATAGTAACCTGCACAAATTTATATAAAAATAGACAGTAGTAGGTGCCATCAGAAAGGGCAAGTCAAAATAAAATGAGAAATAAACAAGAAAAAGATTAAACTACTTATTTCTGTATTTGCCCTTCAAAGACTATTTATTGTGTTGAAGAGACTGTGATATGTGCTGGCTAGTCAAAGTGAGTACAATTGCACAGTCTGGGAATGGTTTATGAACAACGATTTTACCTGTGAGGACTTGCCCGGGGGTATAATATTACAGAGTTAGGTAGGTTGCTTACCCAGAACAATGGCAAGTAACAGAGTTAGAAATGTATTTTGAAACATGGCTGCAGAAGGCAGCTTAAAGTCCAACCCAGAAAAGCAGTACTAAGCGCCAAGATGCCACTCAAAGTTGGAAGCCACGCAGATCAGAAACTGATTTAAAGCAGAATATGTGGTAGTTCATAGCAAGTGAATTTGTTCATAAAAGAATTAATGTGCCCAAATCTCATGCAGAGAAAATGATTGTTGTATGAATCAGGTGCAGGCCTTAAAGTTTAAAAGAGCTCGACTCCACCGGAGACATTGCGTTTTTGGCATATAACTGGAATTAACAATGTGGTAGGACACTGATAGATGGATTTGTATAGAAAGGGAATCCTTCCAGAAATAAAATTTGAACAGTGGTTTCTATGCCGAAGACTGAAAGGTGTTACCAGTATGCATTCAGCATGAGCATAACAGGTCCAGTGTTTGTGGAAAGAGGTGAAGTGGAAGTGAGCCAAAGTCACATCACAAAGGGTTTTATTTATTAATTTTTATTACTTTTATGGAGTTGACCTTGGTAACTAAGATTATACAGGTTTGGATTTTATTTTTTCTATGAAGGATTTAAAATGTTAGTTTCTGTAAAATCTATTTGGTGTGTCTTGGAAAACATAGCATTAAAGGTTTTGTTAAAAGTGTGAGCTAAATGATGCAAATTATTGTTTAGGACTATAGTTTAGTTTCAAATGAAAGAGGCAGGAAGATCCAATTTCTGAGAAAGTGCACGAATTAGGTAATTAAGTATAGAACCAGGGTCAGGGGTAAAAAAGAATTATACAAGAAGATATAATAGAGGCAGAGTTTGTTTTAGTTAACAAGACAGGGCAGTGTTCATTGTATAATTTTCACATATTCGTGTCCTTTAAACTGTCCTTCCTTTATGTAAGCTAAGTAAAAAAAAAATTTAGGCCTTGAAAGAATATGACTTATGACAGAGCAGAGCATGGCAAATCTCTTAAAAAGAGGTAACTCAAGAATAACAAATATATTGGGATACATGCTCCTCTTTTATCCATCCATTCTACAGTATGTATTCCCCTACCTTAGCACTGCCCATGTTACATTAATTTATTTACTTTAGAAATATTGGTTGAGTTTATGCTATTGCCAAGCATTGTATTGGATACTTGACCATATAGCTTTGAACCCCTAATGATGAAGTTTAGTTGAGAACTATGAGAGTAATAAAGTGTTCCCAGCCTGACCAGGCAGAGGTGCAGTAGATAGAACATCTGACTGGGATGCGGAGGACCCAGGTTTGAAACCCTGAGGTTGCAGGCTTGAGTGTGGGCTCATCTGGTTTGAGCACGGGCTCAAAAGCTTGAGTGCAGGGTCACTGACTTGAGTGTGAGATTATAGACATGACCCCATGGTTGCTAGCTTGAGCCCAAAGGTCACTGGTTTGAACCAAAGGTCACTGGATTGGGTCCAAGGTCCCTGGCTTGAGCAAGGAGTCACTTGCTCTGCTGTATCCCCTGGGTCAAGGCACATATGAGAAAGCAATCAGAGAACAACTAAGATTCCACAACAAAAAATTGATGCTTCTCATCTCTCTCCATTCCTGTCTGCCTGTTCCTATCTGCCCCTCTCTCTGTCTCTGTCAAAATAAATAAATGAATGAATAAATAAATAAAGTGCTTCCAAATCAGGGCATGGATACCTAATTTAGATAGAATGGGCAGATAAAATGTATTTTCTTTTTATTTCTCCTCTTTTCCTTCCTCCTTTTCTAATTTTTCTTCCTATAGAGAGGCGGGAGAAATCACAATTGCAAGGTAAAAGTTGGAATAATTTCTATATAAATATTAATTACAGTCATGGACTGAATCTTAATCATGGGATTAGAGAATATAATTAGGTAGAGGATGTTGATAGAGAAGAAGGAACAGACTAGTCTTTGGAACACTTTAACACTCAGCATCCACAGAGAGTAAGATAAGTCAGCCAGAAAGACTGAAGGATGATTAGGAGACTGTGGAATAAGGAAATAACATGCAAAGAGCATAAATAAGAATAAAGAAGTTGGGGATACTCTACTTAATCAAAACCTGTTTGAAGGTGGGTAAGGTAAATACGTAAATATGTAACTGTTGACTGGTAGCATAGAGGCCGTCAAAAATGCACTAAACTCCCCCAGTCTGAATCTTCGTACCCTGCATTTTTCAACTATTTGCAATGAATAAAAGTTTTTCATTCTTCAAAAAATAAAGATCTTATTAGAAACAAATCCCTCTCTATTTCTCTTTCCTTCTCTATCTCCTTAGCAAAGAGTTGTATTTCATTATTTTCTGTCTTTAAAATCAGGTATATGAATAAAATTTAGGTTCCAGTTCATAATGGTGCCCAATTATTACTTATATTTGTTTTCTTTTTAAGAAACCAGTAGAATGGATTTTGGTTTCTAGATAAAGCATGACATTAGGCCATCAACAGAAAATGAGGGTTTGGTGAAGTCATGGACATTTTGAAAGAGATATGGTAAAAAATAAAGAGAACGTAAGGTTTTAGGGAGATAATGCAGCGACTGCTGGTCATGATATGTAATACAAGAGTCAAATTTTCATATTTTCTCAAGTTCAGTATACTAAAAAAAAAAATGAATAAAATGAAACTTTCCTCCTTCTCCTTACTTATGGAAAGACATCTTAGTTAGGCAATGTATGTGCATGTGTTATTAAACTCTATTTTTTTCAGCAACTTAGTAATTTAAATGCTTTTTTCTTGTTCTTGAATCCAAAAAGACAAAAAGAAAACAATACAAAATATTCATCATCTTTAACTAGCAATTAAACTGAAGTTACATAAAAAGATATGGTGAATTAAATTGGATGCACAATTTTAAAGAAAATTATTATAACCCCAAATAAACTATGCCCATGTTAAGATACCAGAGGCTTAAAACATTAGAAACAAAATATGCATTATATGGTGGCATAATATTAAATTATAACTGAGATCTGCTCAATGTATAAAAAGGTAAAAAAAAAAAAAAAGAAAAGAGAAAAATCAAAAAAGTTTTTACCATTTGGAATTCTGTTCCTATGGCACATGAAATGTAGATAATCTACATTTTAAATTATTACAATGTTGTACTTGATTCCAGTTTGCATCTGAAAATAAGTGATGACAATATGGAATATTAGACAGAAGGTAGGTACAAGAAAGGCTTCATTTTATGTTTGCTATTGAAATAAAAATGTCTCTAGCTGGCTGGTGTCTCAGTAGACACAGCATTGACCAACATACAGACGTCCTGGGTTTGATTTCCAGTCAGGTGCAAAAGAGAAGTAATCATCTGCTTCTTGTCTCTTCCCTCTCTCCATTTTCTCCTTCTTCCTCTCCCACAGCCAGTGCCTCAGATGGTTCGAGCATGAGGAACACGGAGGATGGCTTGGTTGGTCTGAGTTCATCAGCCTCGGGCACTAAAATTACCTTGGTATTCGAGTATCGACCCAAGACAGGATTGCCAGGTAGATTCCAGTAAGGGCTCATGCAGGAGTCTACCTTACTATCTCCCCTTCTCTCATCTCTTGGGGGAGAAAAGAACATACTACATGTCTTCCACATGGCCCTATATATGCATTCTTTACCATTCTCTACCTAATTTGGGCTCTAGAAAACTGGTTGCCTCAGTGACCTGTCTTTTTATCTTCCTCTTGGGTTCGGCAAATGAAAATTGATAGAATATATGAAGTTGGAAGAACACAGACATCAGAAGAATAGATTGGCTGCATTGGGTTGGCTATTTCTTTTCTCTAAGGAACTTTTCTATATACAGCTATGTTCTCTAGGTTTTGGAAAGACTTAGAAACAATAGCTTCCTCCTTTAACTAGGCTTGCTATACTGTATTATTCTTTATTAAACCCTACTCACATTTAGTAAGTAATCCTTTATCAAGCCTTCAAATTAGCAGCTTGAGCATGATATATTTCCTGTTGGGACTCTGACAGGTACAAAAAATTCTCAAGAGACAAAAGACATTTGAATTAGGAACTGCATTAATATGATAATATTGGAGTTATAGGACCTGGAGTCAGGCTTGAAGTAGTGTATGTATTGTCTGACTCTTAAAACTCAATGAGATAGCCTGTCCAGGTGGTGGCACAATGGATAGAGCATCGGGCTGGGATGCAGAAGACCCAGGTTCGAGACCCCGAGCTCGCCAGCTTGAGCGCGAGCCCATCTGCCTTGAGCAAAGAGCTCACCAGCTTGGACCCAAGGTCGCTGGATCCAGCAAGGGGTTGCTTGGTCTGCTGAAGGCCCGCGGTCAAGGCACATGTGAGAAAGCAATCAATGAACAATTAAGGTGTCACAATGGCAATGAAAAACTAATGATTGATGCTTCTCATCTCTCTCCGTTCCCGTCTGTCTGTCCCTATTTATCCCTCTCTCTGACTCTCTCGCTGTCCCTGTAAAAAAAAAGAAAAAAAAACCTCAATGAGATAAAAATCTCTGCCTCCCTAGTTGACCCCAGGATAATAAGGACTCCAGCTTATGTGAGGATTAAGCACAGAGTCCTACCAACTAATTTCAAGAAATTAAATAATTATTCTAGGGCTATGGCAGTAAAAACATACAATAAGATAGATGGATCTTGTAGTACCAGAAAATTAGAAAGTGTTCAAAGTACAAAAGGATTGGAGATGTCAGAGAAACATAGGGAGCCAGTGAAGGACTCTCAAAGGCCAAAGCTAGAAAAATGTCAACAATAGAATAAAAAGTAAATAATATAATATTAGTTTATAACCCAAATGAAAATTAGACATACATAAATCTATGATGATATAAATAAAAGGCTGAATAAATAAAGAGAGGAGATGAGAGTAATCTTTCTTATGGAAGAATCTTATGTAATATATAGGGATACTCTTTTTTTTAGTATTTCTAAACAACTTAGTTATAACAGTTTAATTATTCACTTAGAAAATATGATGGATTTTCTAAAGACGTAAAGCTTCTTTTCTTTTTTTAAAAATTTTTATTAATTTTAATGAGGTGACATTAATAAATCGGGGTACATATGTTCAAAGAAAACATCTCCAGGTTATCTTATGATTCAATTATGTTGCATACCCATCACCCAAAGTCAAATTGTCCTCTGTCACCCTCTATCTGGTTTTCTTCGTGCCCCTCTCCTCTCCCCTCTCCCTCCCTCTCCTTCCTTACCCCATCCTGTAACCGCCACACTTTTGTCCATGTCTCATAGTCTCGCTTTTATGACCCACCTATGTATAAAATCATGCTGTTCTCAGTTTTTTTCTGTTTTACTTATTTCACTCCGTATAATGTTATCAAGTTCCATCCATTTTGTTGTAAATGATCCAATGTCATCATTTCTTATGGCTGAGTAGTATTCCATAGTATATATGTACCAAAGCTTTTAATCCACTTGTCCTCTGACAGACACTTGGGCTGTTTCCTGATCTTTGCTATTGTGAACAATGTTGCCACAAACGTGGGGGCGCTTTTCTTCTTTTCGAACAGTGCTATGGTGTTCTTAGGGTATATTCCTAAAAGTGGGATAACTGGGTCAAAAGGCAGTTTGATTTTTAATTTTTTGAGGAATCTCCATACTGTTTTCCACATTGGCTGCACCAGTCTGCATTCCCACCAGCAGTGCAGAAGGGTTCCCTTTTCTCCACATCCTCACCAACACTTATTCTGTGTTGTTTTGCTGATAAGTGCCATTCTTACTGGTGTGAGCTGATATCTCATTGTGGTTTTAATTTGCATTTTTCTAATGATTAGTGATGTTGAGCATTTTTTCATATTCCTATTGGCCATCTGTATGTCATCTCTGGAGAAATTTCTATTCATTTTTTTTGCCCATGTTTTGATTGGATTGTTTGTCTTTCTGGTGTTGAGTTTTATAAGTTGTTATACACAGACTTTAAAAGCTTCTTATCATTCCTAAATTCTAATATCCACACCCTCCCCTAGCCCACAGTCTTATTTAATTTTGGCTTATACAAATGCTACTTATTATACTGGTTGTAGCAAAAAACAAATTGATTTAGATAAAGTGTTTTCTTATTTTTTTTAAATAAATACATCTACTCTACACTTTTTCCAAGGAGAGGAGAACAACCAGTAGCTTTGAGAGTTCTCTTGATTTCTAAAGACAAAGAAAAATGTACTTAATAGTTCATTTGCAAAGATATGTTGACTATGATTTCATCTTCTGACTTCAAGAGGGTAAAAGGAATGCATCTTTCTGGAAATAGAAATAAGAAAAATTTTCTTCCACCACTCTGTCTGTTGCAAACACTAATCATGATCTAAATAAAAAGACTCATTGTTCTTTAGAAATCTATGAAGGCACAATACCTCTTTTACTATCAAATAACTATAGGGAAGGTTATCACAAACATTACACGACTCAAAAGAATGATGAATCACACTAACTTATTGAACATCTGTTTTTTCAAGACAATTTAATAGATAGCAGTAGATATTGGGGGCAGGTAGGTGATGTATGTTTCTAGTATTACATTATTCATTTCAAAGGAAAGATGGCTTGACATGTTTTATGATAAGTGGGGTTCTTTTGGAAATATATATAGAAATAGCTGAATTGATTGAGAAAAGTGGTTAAGAATGAATATACTGTATGATCACAAACATCTATTTCAGTGGACCAAACAAAATCAAGGGACTATGAGGAGTCATCCTATATCCCCCAACTATTAGAGCAGCCATGCACAGAGTATCATTAGGAACCATCACTCTTATGAAAAGAAACTTTGAGGGTCTTACTTCTAATGAAAATTGATTTTAGAAAGAAACATGTGAAGTTCTCTTAGTTTGAGAAACCTAATGCCATAGAGCAAGTCTTAGCTCAGCAATCAAGACAAAATATGGTCTGAGAATTCTGATACAACATCAAAAAGACTTTGCAGACAATAATCAATGGAAAAAGTTTTACATAAAAATAGATTTAAAAATTTCTGTCTTAAGTATAAGATTGAATGGAAGATGTCAACATGGTAAAATAATTTAAAAATCACGAAAAGTCTCATAGAAGTATTAAAAATTACTAGTAATATGCACAAGATTATTGATTTTTTTAGTTGTTTTATTTGGTTAAAAATACATACAAACAAATGTGTTTAAGTATTTTGAATTTCTCTGAAATTTCATATATTCTGATTAGCAAAATTTTTTTGAATAAATAAGCACAATTGTTTTGAATGCTGGCAACATTTTTAAGGGGCAAGATCACTAAATAAAATGACCTTAGCCAAAATTTAGTGGTCAACCTCAAAGAAGTTTATCAATAGAGAAAAAAATTTTATTTTTCTGTCTTCAAAAATGTTTCAACTTTTACAAATATTGAATATCTTTGTACATATTTTTATCAGGACTTATAGGACCTTATGAAGTAACTTTTCTATGACAAAATCGGAGTTATCTTTAAGACTCTGCTCATGTGTTACTGACTTTTTAATGGTTTTCTAATGTCCTTTTGCTAGTCCCGATGTAGATTTTTAACATTCACTTATTTGACATTTTTCTTTATTCAGCTTGAAATTGTATGAGCTATCCATTGTATTTTCTGCCTACCCACATTTGGGATTTTTTTTTTCTTCATAGATGGAGAGGGATGCTCATTTCTGATAGCAAAAGCCTTTTTCCAGCTATTGAAAATATAATATCAGTAAGTTTAAATGATTTATTGGATGTTGGGCTGCTACAAGAAGTATGTAAGATTTCTTTTCAAATGGCTGCAGCTCTGTCTTCTCCAACCCTCTGAATTTCTTTTCTTGTTCACTCATCTGTATCTCACCAGTCTCATGTAAAACAATTTGCTGTATCCTGACTTTCTCAAGTCTACTACTCAGAGTTTACCACAACACTCAACTCAGCAGGAAAATTTTTTTTAAAAAAAGCTGAGTGAAGCATCTTGTGAAGTATCTTGAGGGAGCAAAGGAATCATTCTACTTAAAAAACAGAATGGGGTGATGTAAATGCTTATATATTTTGATCCTGTTATATTTAATCTCTTTTTTTTAGTTATTTCATCTGCATTGATAATAATAAAACCATATACACTTCTTAATATTGTTATTAGGATTTTATTTTATTTTAACTGATAGATTTTAAACATACACGCACACAGAGAAAGAGAGAGAGAAGCATTCATTTGTTTTTCCACTTAGTTGTGCACTTATTGGACATTTCCTGTATGCTCTTACTGGGATCAAACCTACAGCCTTGGCATTTCAGGACAATGCTTTAACTGATTGAATTAACCAGACAGGGCCTGCTAGTAGCATATAAAAAGAAATAATGTATAATTATACATAGGATAAAAAAAGTTAGCTTTATAACATCTTGGTCAGTAGTTCCAAAGGATTTTATTAGATACCTTTTGCTCTTTAAATATCTTCACTTGACCTACCAAAGTCATTCCACTGACAAATTCTATTAACATTGTGAAATTTATCTTCATTCTCTGTCTAGAACTTACTTTCATGTTTTAAGTTGCTTGATTTTTAACTGAAGGACACCTAGAAACTTAGCCCAAAAGGTTTTCTAAGTGCAATAGATGACCATAATTTTCCAAATGAAATCATCAAATGTTTTGAATAATTAATGCACTTATACCTCCTTCCTAAATTCTAAGTTTTCTTATCATCAAAATAATTGTTTTCACACTAAATAAAAACCTCAAACATAAATCTTTTCTTGTGGAAGGTACATAAATTTTGATATTCACTATCAATGAGATCCTTGAAAAGTTCTTAAATCTCTTAAGAGTTAATACATTAAATCATAATTTTCAATCTTAGATTGACCTGAAACCTTGTGTTTATCTTTATTATAAATGTATTCCAATGCACTAACTTAAATTATGTTTTGAAGACATCCTAATTTTTAGAGATTTCTGTCAGTTGAGTGAAATATTTAACTCAGTAAATTTCTGTAGACTCATTGATCATAGCTTCAGATCTTTTGATAAATTGAACAATGATTAAGTATACTAAAATATGTAAAAATTCCTAGAAGTAAAAGTACCTTTTTACATTGCACTTGTGCCAATATGAATAAGCAGTATATAAAAATAGTCAATATTTCTGCCTGACCTGTGGTGGCGCAGTGGATGAAGTGTCGACCTGGGAACATTGAGGTCGCCAGTTCAAAACCCTGCACTGGTCTGGTCAAGGCACATATGGGAGTTGATGCTTCCAGCTCCTCCCCCCTTTCTCTCTCTCTCTCTCTCTCTCTCTCTCTCTCTCTCTCTCTCACACACACACACACACACACACACACACACACACACTGTGTCTCCTCTCTAAAATGAATAAATAAAAAAAATAGTCAATATTTCTTCTTTTTCTATTTCAGAAAACAGACTTGTTTCATGACTTGTATAGCTTGATGATTGTGATTGATAGATTATATATTTGATCATATTGCAAATACACTTTCTCTACATTGATAAGATGAAGTGGAATATTATATTCTTCAAAATAAAAAGGTTAACTATATATTTTATTCTAAATAATAAGATATTTAATAAGGCGTGGGATCTTTTATTCACGTGCTCTAAGAATGAGACTCAAAGTAGAAATTCTCTGTAACCCAATATTTGATTACTTTAAAAAATGTTTTCGGGACCCTGGCTGGTTGGCTCAGTGGTAGAGCATTGGCCTGGTGTGTAGAAGTCCTGGGTTCGATTCTCGGTCAGGGCATACAGGAGAAGTGCCCATCTGATTCTCCACCCTTCCCCCTTTCCTTCCTCTCTATCTCTTTCTTCCCCTCCCACAACCAAAGCTCCATTGGAGCAAAGTTGGCATGGGCACTGAGGACGGTTCCAAGGCCTCCGTCTCAGGTGGTAGAATGGTTCCAGCCACAAAAGAGCAATGCCCCAGATGGACAGAACATCCCCACCTGGTGGGCAAGCCGGGTGGATCTTGGTCGGGCACATGCAGGAGTCAGTCTGGCTGCCTGCCCATTTCTAACTTTGGAAAAATACAGAAAAGAAAATGTTATCTAGTTATAGTGATATATACTTTATATCTTGATTTTTCATGTTTTAGATATGTAGTGACTATTCTTAAATAAAATGTTATCAAAAAGTGAGAAATTACTTCCAATGCTACTTAACATAGCAAATGTTGCTAAAATATCTCTTTAAGAGTAAGAATAATTTTACTATCTTCAACCACTTTTTCTAGGTAATATTAAAATTTAACACATTAAATGTAAGCTTGTACTATTGAAACACATTTATTTCAAGAAAACCAAAAGCACTATGCCCAATGAAAGTGTTGTTTACGTTAGCTTTCTGTATTATTAGTACAAGTTAATTACATAAATTTATTCATTGATATTTAAAGGAATAAAGGAAGAAGGAAGAGAGAGAGAAACATTGATTTGTTCTACTTATTTATGTTTTAATTGTTTGATTCTTATATGTGCCCTTATTGGTGATTAAAGCCACAGCCTGGAGTATGCAGATGATATTCTAATCAACTGAGAGACTTTTCCAGGTCAAAGTTCATTATATTTTAACTGGAAATTAAGAAGAGAGGAAGGGTGTGGTAAAGTTGAAGAAGGGAAAGGGGAGATAAATGGTGTTGAAAGGAAACTTGACTTGGGGTGGTGAACATACAATACAAAATACAGATGTTGTATTATAGAATTGTACACTTAAAATTTACATAGTAATTTTATAATTTTATTAACCATTGTCACCTCAATAAATTCAATTAATGAAAAAAAGACATCAAAAGAAACATGACCAATTATCTGAGTTCAAACCTACTTTTTTATTATTATTTTTATTAACTTTAATGTGGTGACACCAATAAATCAGGGTACATATGTAAAATGAAAACATCTCCAGATTAACTTATCATTCAATTGTGTTGCATACCCATCACCCAAAGTCAAATTGTCCTCTGGTTTTCCCTGTGCCCCTACCCTTCTCCCTTTCCCACCCTCCCCTCCCTCACCCCACCCCATAACCACCACACTCTTGTCCATGTCTCATAGTCTCACTTTTATGTCCCACCTATGTATGAATTTATGCTGTTCTCAGGGTTTTTTTTTCTGATTTACTTATTTCACTCCGTATAATGTTATTAAGGTACAACCATTTTGTTGTAAATGATCTCATGTCATCATTTCTTATGGCTGAGTAGTATTCCATAGTATATATGTACCAAAGCTTTTTAATCCACTCGTCTTCTGACGGACACTTGGGCTGTTTCCAGATCTTCGCTATTGTGAACAATGCCGCCACAAACATAGGGGTGCATTTCTTCTTTTCGAACAGTGTTATGGTGTTCTTAGGGTATATTCCTAAAAGTGGGATAGCCGGGTCAAAAGGCAGTTTGATTTTTAATTTTTTGAGGAATCTCCAAACTGTTTTCCACAGTGGCTGCACCAGTCTGCATTCCCACCAGCAGTGCAGAAGGGTTCCCTTTTCTCCGCATCCTCAACAGCACTTATTCTGTGTTGTTTTGCTAATGAGTGCCATTCTGACTGGTGTGAGGTGATACCTCATTGTGGTTTTAATTTGCATTTTTCTAATAATTAGTGATGTTGAGCATTTTTTCATATGTCTTTTGGCCATCTGTATGTCTTCTTTGGAGAAATTTCTATTCATTTCTTTTGCCCATTTTTTGATTGGAATGTTTGTCTTCCTGGTGTTGAGATTTATAAGTTCTTTATAAATTTTGGTTATTAACCCCTTATCCGACATGCTGTTGAATATGTTCTCCCATTGTGTGGTTTGTCTTTTTATTCTGTTCTTATTGTCTTTATCTGTGCAAAAACATTTTAGTTTGATATAGTCCCATTTGTTTATTTTGCCTTTTATTTCATTTGCCGGTGGAGATAAATCAGCAAATATGTTGCTGCTACAGATGTCGGAAAGCTTGCTGTCTATGTTTTCTTCTAAGATGCTTATAGTTTCACGGCTTATGTTTAAGTCTTTTATCCATTTTGAATTTGTTTTTGTGAATGGTGTAAGTTGATGGTCTAGTTTTATTTTTTTGCAGGTAGATGTTCAATTTTCCCAGCACCATTTGTTAAAGAGGCTGTCTTTACTCCATGTATGTACTTTCCTCCTTTGTCAAATATCAGTTGTCCATAAAGCTGCAGGTTTATTTCTGGGTTCTCCGTTCTGTTCCATTGATCAATATGTCTGTTCTTATGCCAGTACCAAGCTGTCTTGAGTATAATGGCCTTGTAGTAGACCTTGATATCGGGAAGAGTGATACCTCCTGCTTTATTTTTTCTTTTTACGATTGCTGAGGCTATTCGTGTTCTTTTTTGGTTCCATATAAATTTTTGGAATATGTGTTCTATATCTTTGAAGTATGTCATTGGTATTTTAATTGGTATTGGATTGAATTTATAAATTGCTTTGGGTAGTATAGACATTTAAATGATGTTTATTCTTCCTAGCCATGAGCACGGTATATGCTTCCACTTGTTTGTATCTTCCTTGATTTCTTTTATCAATGTTTTATAATTTTCTGAGTACAAGTCCTTAAACTCCTTGGTTAAATTTACTCCTATGTATTTTATTTTTTTGGCTGCAATAGTGAAGGGGATTCTTTCCTTAATTTCTTTTGCTGAAAGTTCATTGTTGGTATATAGAGATACCTCTGATTTCTGAGTATGAATTTTATATCCTGCCACCTTGCTGAATTCATTTATAAGGTCCAGTAGTTTTTTGACTGAGACTTCAGGGTTTTCTATATACAATATCATATATTGTGCAAGTAGTGACAGTTTTACTTCTTTTCCAATTTGGATGCCTTTTATTTCCTCTTCTTGTTTGATTGCTATAGCTAGGACTTTTAGAACTATGTTGAATAAGAGTGGTGATAGTGGGCAACCCTGCCTGGTTCTTGATCTTAAGGGGATTGCTTTTAATTTTTGTCCATTTAGTATGATGTTTGCTGTGGGTTTGTCGTAGATGGCCTTTATCATGTTAAGGAATGTTCCTTGTATTCCCACTTTACTGAGAGTTTTGAGCATGAATGGGTGCTGGATTTTATCAAATGCCTTTTCTGCATCTATTGAAATTATCATGTGATTTTTGTCCTTCCTGTTGTTTATGTGATGAATCCCATTGATTCATTTGCGAATATTAAACCAGCCTTGCCTCTCCAGAATAAATCCCACTTGATGATGGTGTTGATTTTTTTCATATATTGCTGGATCCGGTGGGCTAATATTTTGTTGAAAATTTTAGCGTCTAAGTTCATCAGGGATATAGGCCTATAATTTTCTTTCTTTGTTTTGTCTTTGCCCGGTTTTGGGATCAGAATTATGCTTGCCTCATAAAAGGAGTTTGGGAGTCTTCCTTCCTCTTAAATTTTTTGAAATAGCTTGAGGAGGATAGAAGTTAGTTCTTCTCCGAATTTTTGATAGAATTCACTTGTGAAGCCATCAGGCCCAGGACTTTTCTTTTTTGGGAGTTTTTTGATAACTGTTTCGATCTCATTTGTTGTAATTGGTCTGTTTAGGTGTTCTGATTCTTCCAGATTGATTTTTGGCAGTTTATATGATTCAAGAAATTTGTCCATTTCATCTAGATTGTCTAATTTTTTGGCATAGAGTTCTTCATAGTATTTTCTTACAATGCTTTGTATTTCTGTTGTATCAGTTGTTATTTCTCCACTGTCCTTTTTATTTTTATTTATTTGAGACCTCTCTCTTTTTTTCTTGGTGAGTCTAGTTAAAGCTTCATCAATCTTGTTTACCTTTTCAAAGAACCAGCTCCTGGTTTCATTGATCCTCTGTTTTGTTTCTTTCGCCTCTATGTCATTTATTTCTGCTCTGATCTTTATTATTTCCTTCCTTCTACTTGTCCTGGGTTTTATTTGTTGTTATTTTTCTAGTTCTTTTAGCTGCAGGGTCAGGTTGCTTATTTGAGCTTTTTCTAGCTTCCTATGATATGCCTGTAGTGCAATGAACTTTCCTCTCAGAACTGCTTTTGCTGTGTCCCATAAATTTTGAGTTGATGTATGCTCATTATCATTTGTTTCTAGAAACTTTTATTTCTTCTTTGATCTCATTGTTAATCCATTCATAATTTAATATCATGCTATTTAGTTTCCAAGTGTTTGAGTATTTTTCAGTTTTTCTTTTGTGGTTAATTTCTAGTTTCATGGCATTGTGATCAGAGAAAATGCTTGATATGATTTCAGTCTTCTTAAATTTATTAAGACCATTTTCGTGTCCTAACATGTGGTCTATCCTAGAAAACGTACCATGAGTGCTTGAGAAGAATGTATATTCTACTGCTTTAGGATGAAAAGTTCTGAAGATATCTATTAAATCAAGTTTATCTAGTGTATCCTTTAAGTCTGCTGTTTCTTTATTGATTTTCTTTCTTGCGGATCTATCTAGTGTTGTTAGAGGGGTATTGAAATCCCCTACTATGATAGTATTGCTGTTAATCTCGCCCTTTATGTCCATCAAAGTCTGCTTTATGTATGTCGGGGCTCCTATATTTGGTGCGTATATATTTATAATAGTTACATCTTCCTGTTGAATTGTTCCTTATATCATTATGTAGTGTCCTTCTTTATCTCTTACTACAGCCTTTGTTTTAAAGTCCATTTTGTCAGCTATAAGTACTGCTAACCCGGCTTTTTTTTCATTTCCATTTGCATGAAATATTTTTTTCCATCCTTTTACCTTCAGTATGTGCATCTTTTGTTTTAAGATGTGTCTCTTGTAGACAGCATATGTATGGGTCCTGTTTCTTTATCCATGCAGCTACCCTATGTCTTTTGATTGGATCATTTAATCCATTTACATTTAAGGTTATTATTGATATGTAGTTGTTTATTGCCATTTTATTCTTTAAAGCTGTATTCTTCTTTTGCTATATTCTTTCCTTTCTTTGAACTGTTCACAACAGGTCCCTTAGTATCTCTTGCAGGATTGGTTTGCTTTTGATGAATTACTTGAGGCTTTCTTTGTCTGGAAAGCTCTTTATTTCTCCTTCAATTTTAAGCGTTAGCCTTGCTGGATAGAGTAGTCTTGGTTGTAGGTTCTTGTTCTGCATTACTTTGAATATATCTTGCCATTCCCTTCTTGCCTCAAGTGTTTCTGTTGAGAAGTCCGATGTCATCCTTATGGGGGCTCCTTTGTAGGTGATAGTCTTTTTTCCTCTAGCAGCTTTTAAGATTTTTTCTATATCCCTTAGCTTTGGTATTTTAACTATGATGTGTCTTGGTGTAGATCTTTTTGGGTTCCTCTTTAATGGAGTTCTGTGTGCTTCTTGAATGTGTGGAATGTTTCCCAGCCTTAATTTAGGGAAGTTTTCTGCTATGATTTGATTGAACAAAGTTTCCATTTCCTGTCCTCTTTCCTCCTCTTCAGGCACCCCTATGATGCGAATGTTGTTTCTCTTTATGTTGTCACAGAGCTCCCTTAGTGTTTCCTCACATTTTTTGAGTCTCTTTTCCTTTTTCTTCTCTGCTTCTGTGCCTTTGTTCATTGTGTCTTCTAACTCGCTAATTCGATCCTCAGCGTGATTCATCCTGCTTTTAATTCCTTCCATTGTGGTCTTCAGTTCTGATACTGTATTTGTCATTTCTGTCTGATTCTTTTTTATTATTTCAATTTTTTTTTTATACTTGTTATCTCTTTATTTAGGTGTTCATAATGACTATCCATTGTTGCTTTAATTTCTTTGAACATCCTAACTATCATTATTCTAAATTCTGCTTCTGGTAGTTTGGTTATATCTGGTTCATTGAGGTCCTTCTCTGGGGATTTCTCTTGATTCATTTGGTTTGCATTCCTCTGCCTGCCCATTTTATCTGTGTATAGGCAAGTTGTGGGCACTGGAGTCCAGTAGGTGTTTCCTTTGTGTTCTCTAGGTGTGGTCTGTCTGCAGGCCTGCCACCCCCTCTGCTGCTGCCTAGGGTGGTTGGGTATGGGCGTTGCCAGCGACAGCATACTGGGGCGGTTGCTGAGATTTCTGCCTCTCCTCTGCTGGAGGGGCTTTCACTCAAGCCACAAGCCTTAGTACCAAGGGCAGAGGTGAGCACCTTTGCTCAGCTGGGGACCCAGCCCGTTTCCGGGAGGCTTACGCCCAGCCCCGGTAGTCAGAGCCTGCTCACCACAGTTTTGTGGGTTGGGCGGGGCTTTTGACGTGCTCTCAGCTGTGAGCCTTTGCCCGTCCAGAATTTTGCCCCAACCTCGAGGCCGGGACCTCCTATGCAGGGTCGCAAACCGCGGTTATTGGGCGTGTTTGCTGGTGTGAACTCAGCTGCTAGCTTTCGATTGATCCGGACTCTACCACACCCTCACGTTCAGTGCCAGCTCGCGCATGTAGGGTGGCCAACCATCGGGGTTTCTCTGGGCAGACGTGGCTAGTACCGTAAGCTTAGCCACGAGAGCCAGCTCGCACACACGTAGGATTTCAAACCACCGCGGTTTCTCTGTCAGGGCGGGGTTGGCAGCATGAGCTCAGCCGCGAGCCCCTCACCCGTTCCTGGTCCTAGCCCTGTCCCCGCGGTCAGGGCCGGCTTGCGCAGGGTCGCAGAGGAGATCTCTGCCTGTATTTTTCCCCACAAGTGGGGTAACAGGCGGGCTCGCAGCTGCAGGACCACTTTCACGCGTCTCCTCCGCCCCTGCTGGGCCAGACCGAGCTCACATCGGTTGTGCCTCTGCCCACGCCGACAGGACCGCGTCTCAGCATCCTGCCGCCAACATTCCTTCAGCAACCCTCAGAGAGATGGCAGTGTCTTAAGTCTCCACACAGTAGGCTTGGGAGCTCCCTCCCTCTAAGCAGCTCTGCTCTAATTGCCACGGGAGAGCTTATTTGGCTGGTGTCCTGTCTCCATTTGCTGGTATTGCTAGTTCCAGGGGAAATATTCGTTTTTGCTTAGGGAAATGACTTAGCCCAGGGGTCAGGATGGCTGTTTCTCAGAGTGTCCTTGTGCCTTCAGTCCACTCTCTGTTCCCGCTGCTCTGTTCCTCTCCTCTGTCCCCGTTCCCTGGAGCCCCGGGTGCGTGGTTGTGAGAGAGGGTTTCTGCGCTGTCCCTTTGAAAAGATTCTTGGGTCTGAGAAAACTCTCTCTTTTTCACAAACAGTATTCTCACTTGCTTCACAGCTCAATACTGTCCATACGCCTCTTCTAAGCTCTGGGATGCAAGCTGGGGCTTGGTTCCTGGGACCCAGGTCCCTCCCTCTCCGCCAAACTCTCCTCCTGCCACGTGGGTCTCTCCCGGCTGCCATTTGCTCTGGGGAGCTGGGCAGCCCTCTTCGCGTTTTCGCTATTCCTACCAATCTCAATGTAGCTTCTGCAGTGGTTTTTGGTTGAAGAGTCCACTTAGTTTAGTTCAAAGTTGGTTTATCCAGATGATGGTTCTTAAAACTGAGTTATAATCCACTTTGGTTCTTGGAGTTGGAAGTTGGTATGTCCGCCTACTCCATCACCATCTTTCGTCGCCAAACCTACTTTTATTGCTTAAATCTTGGTTAAATTTCCCAGACTTACAAACCTTATGGATTTTATCTTAAATATTTTCAAAATTAACTTCAGTGATGTCTATAAATAGTAAACAGAAAATTTTGTCTTTTTTTTGCTGCCTATGAGCATCAAATTATACAAATAATGATTGACTTAATCTCTTTTCCCATCATGCTAATTTCTAATCTGCCTTCTGTAAATGATATCCTCTATCTCTAAATAGTTTGTTATAAAGAGTGACCACACCTGTATCATTACATTGAAGTGTGCCCTGCAGGAAAAATTGAAGTGATAAAGAGCCCAAATAATAGACTAACAAACGTATAAAAACTCATTATCAAGAACTCCCTGGCACTGGATAGATGTTGACAAGAGTATTATTTTAATCAACCCTGGACTTTCCATATACAACTCAGCAAACAAAAGATGTGGCACAAGAAATATGCCCATCATAGTTTCATTTCTGAAATGTTGATGTAGCTTCTGATTTGAGTTCTGAGAAAGTGTCCATCAAAGTGGTAAAGGCCATACATATTCAGTTAGTCTTATTGGATTTTGACTTTTAATTTTGCCACTTGCTATGTCATATTGGAAAAATTGCTCTAATTTACTAAGGACAAGTTTCCTCATCTGTAGTATAAATGTACATGTAAAACTCAAAAGTAATGCAAGTAAAGCATTTAGTATTACCAAGTAAATTATTTAGTATGGTGCATATTGTACATACAGAAGCTAAAAATAATGAGCTATTATTTATGTATTATTATACATTATGTATTTATTTAATTAAATGTGTATTTGCTCCCCCCAAAAAAAACCTCTTTCTTCTTGGGATTGGTTGCAAGTTGGGCTCTAATGCAAGAAGTTATTAGGGACTGCAGTCAGAATCAGTACCTGTAGAGAAAACGGATGGGAACAGGACAGGGCAGTGGGAGAAGTTAGGCAGCAGTGTAGTCGAAGCAAAGCAACCAGATCTCTGAGGTGCTCCTCAGCTGGGATGGCCCGGTAAAGTTGTTTCTTTTGTGAGGAAGGGCCTATATTTTTATATTTACCAAGCCTCTGGATATAAGCTTCTCCAGGAAAGAAGCATGAACTAGCTACAGAGCTCTTTCCAGCCAAGCGAAACTTCCTGAAATGACTTACAACTGAGCATCACTTTCCAGTACCATTCCCAGCTGCTGAAAGTATAAATCCTTCTTCAAGTGGATCTAAGCAGCCAAATATAGCATACATTACAGTAGTGTAATACCTCATAGGCTGTCAGTCTGGTGCTTGTTCAGAAGCTAAATTTGTTTTTTCTGTTTTATTTTTAGTGATTATAAGTGGCTGTACATTTTTTTGAATCAACTAAAGAAAGGTAAGTTTGCTAGTAGTAGATGCTGCAGAGTTCCTAGAATGAGCCCTTTGGCAATTTTTTTATACTTTCTGCGTATATTGAACTTGAATATCAGCTTATAAAATTTCGGATAGCTTTATGCTGAGTTGCTAGTTTTGACCTATGAGCAACACTCAACTAAAATAAACCTTGTAAAGTAAATTTTTAAAAAGGGAACCTGCAGGCAAGCACAGTGATTAATTTAAGGAGTGGAATTATCACGATTTAGTCTGGAGAAGAAACTTTGCTTAGATTTGAGACTAGAGATGTCTCATCCCCATTGTGTGCATTTAGTATAAAAATAACTAATTTTTGTTTAATAAAAAGTGGAAATTTGTCAACAATAAGATCGGTTGTGTGAGCATAGGGCCAAATAATGAAACAAACCAGAAGCCAATTTTATTATTTAAATTGATTTGATCACAGTGTTTTGGCCAGTTAAGAAAAAGGAAATTTATTAAAAGGATAGTTATTTAAAATATTTCATTTATTAATTTTAGAGAGAGAAGAAATAGTGAGAAAGGAAAAGGGAGGGGAGGAGTGGAAAGCATCAACTCATAGTAGTTGCTTCGCGTATGTCCCTAACGCAGGCAAACCTGGAGTCTTTTGGGTTTTTTTTTCTTTTCTTTATTTTTTGTGACAGACAGAGAGAGACACAGATAGGAACAGACAGACAGGAAGGGAGAGAGATGAGAAGCATCAATTCTTTGTTGTGACACCTTAGTTGTGTATTGATTGCTTTCTCATATGTGCCTTGACTGGGGGGTTCCAGCAGACCAGTGACCCCTTACTCAAGGCAGCGACCTTGGGCTCAGGCTGTTGAGCCTTGCTCAAACCAGATGAGCCCATGCTCAGGCTAGTGACTTCAGGGTTTTAAACCTGGGTCCTCCGCGTCCTAGTCCAGTGCTCTATCCACTGCGCCACTGCCCACTCAGGCAAGCCTGGAGTTTTAAACCAGCGATTTCAGTATTCCAGGTCGATACTTTATCCACAGTGCCACCACAGGCCAGGCAGAGGATACTTTTGAAAAAGGTCTCAGCATATTCTAGGGAAGAGTTGGAAGACCAAGCACCAGGGCATCTTTCATGGACTCTGCAGAAAGAGTTTGTGATCTCACTCTCTATAAGACAGCCATTAATGTTGTTTAACTATCATAAGTCCTAACATCATACTTCTTACTTTTAAGTTTGAGCTCACCATGGGTGATTATGACAGTCTCAGATTCAGTCAGGTGTCTCTTCCTGGATCAAATAATGGTAGACAATGGGTGGGATCATGTCACTCTCAGGTGGTCTCTTAATGGTGTGGAAGGAGGAAGCTATTCCTAGAAGGTTGAGACTCTACCTAATCACACACTTATTTTGTTGAACTAATGACTATTGACCAAATTGAGACTGTATTCTCTTATTTTATGCAGACAAAAATCAAAGGGGTGTGTGTGTGTGTGTGCACACTATAATATAGAAGTAAATAGCTGAAAAAGAATAATTATGATGTACTTTAAAGTAAGATACATCCAGCAGAGAAAGACAAATATCATATGATCTCACTTATATGTGGAATCTTATGAACAAAGTGAACTGAGGAACGGAGTAGAGGCAGAGGCAGAGTCACAGGGAGCAGAGGGACAGCCGTCAGAGGGAAGGGGGATGAGGGGATGGGATCAGAGAAGGTGAAAGGGTTAGTAAAATCATATATACATAACACATAGGTACAGATAACAGGACAACAAATACCAGAGGGAAGGGGGGAGCGGTTAGAGAGAAGGGAGGAAAGGGGGTAGTGGGGAGAAAGGCTTGGGAGGAGTGAGTTATATTGAGTGAGACACTTGAATCTATGTTAACACAATAAATTTAAATTAATAACAAATTTCAAAAATAAAGTAAGATAAATCCTCATTTATTTAGAATGATATAAAACATGTTTCTTTACTAAATCAAGAAATAATATTATTTATATGGATATAAAATAATCACCCAATATACTCCACTTTAAATGAAAAAAATTCTGTTTCCCAAATAAAATAGTAAGATGTGAATATTTATACATGCATATGTCTGTTCAGGAATTCCCATATATAATTTTTAAGTCACATAATAGTATTGTTCTTCAGCCATTCAAGTTACAATAAAGCTTAGAATGTTTTATTAATTTTGTTGGTAATGTATCTATATAATTCATCATTTTACTGCCTACCATATTGGTCAAGTACCTATGCCATGCTGACTGAATATAAACATGGACTTAACTTAGAAAAAGAGATACCATGAAATCTGGTAGCTAAATAACTGTGTAATGAGAAGTGTATATAAAGTGTATTTTTAAAGCAGCTGTTGAACTTTTAACCTATAACAAATGCTTAGTCGGACTACAATCCCTAATACAAAAATAAATTCACATATGTTGGTAGACCCTTCACCTAGAGGAAATATACGACAGAATATTTTCTTTAATTAGTCAATTAGACAGCGATCACAACGCTGTAGCACCATTGCAAGTTTTACTGTCACCATTCCGAATGAACCAGCTTGTTGCTGCCTTATATGTTGCAGCAGACTTGGGTTTAATATTTTGAATTAATTTCTAAAATAGCTTGGACAGGGTAAGCATTCAGCCTGTCATTTCTCTAAATCTGATGGGATGGAGTAATAAATAGCTGAAATATTCTAGAATTATATTACAAGCTTCAGTGATCACAAGGGTCTGTGATTCATTTCCAAAGTTTCCTTCCTAATATGTCTGATGCATTGCTTTTTATTGGCAATTTTCATATTTGAGTTTGTGACCCTGTCATTTGTTTATATTGTTATTGTTCCTTTTTTGTGCCAGAGATAAGAAAACTCGTTCAGAGACCCCCTGGTTGTTTCTGTCTGCCTCCAGTTCCCAGCGCTGGTGCCCTTTTCCAGACTCCTTTCCCGGGTGCCCTTCTTGACAACCTTTCTTGGATACATGATTTCTGAGCAGATGCTCTTTTTAATCTCATCTCATGGTAATTATAAGTATTTATTCATTAAACATTTTCAGTCTCCAGTAAACTAACATTGTTTTTTGTTTTGCTTTCGTGGCATTCATTGCATTGTTGTCTCATGCTTTACATGTCTGTTTCTTTCAAAAGATTGTTATCTTAAAGAGGGCAAGAACTGTGTTTCTGTTATTATAAAACCGAGTCTAAGCACAGAACCTTATACATTCTAAACACCAAGTACATTTTGATTGATGGAATAACAACAACAGAACATGAATGTAGAATTGGAATTTCAGTGGATAGAAATGAAAGAACTTAAGATACCACTGGTGAGCAATTTTTTTTTTTTTTATTTTCTGTTGCATGAGGTTTTAGAATCTTTTTATATGTGTCTGCATCACTGATTCCAAAACTGAAGTCTGTTTTTTGGTGCATGCTCTAGTTTTTACACAATTTTAATTTCTTTTTGTTACAGCTAATGGCATGCATTGGTTTTTAAACTGAAGTTAAAGGGCAATGACTCTTGGATTGAACATAACCACAAGGCAATAAATGTTTTACAAACATCACTTTTACATAATTGTAGTTGTTTTAAAATGTAAAAATTATTATCTGATAAAAACACCCTTATTTTGTTTTAAGATCAAATCATAGCTTCTTCGAGTAGGCATAAATGTAGGAATAGTCCTGACAACTTCTGTTATATATGTGGCTGTTACACACTTCAACGTCAAAGGTACAATATTTCAGCATATATTGCCTATGTTCAAGTTCCCCTTGGTGATCAGGACAAGAATTGGGCTCCTCCTATTTATTATGTGTCATAATTGGGAGAAAATGCTTCATGACTGGACAAAAGAAAAATGCAAAGGAAGGCCTAAGGACCACAGCAGTGACTGTTATTTCTGTCTGATCCATACAAAGGACATCAGCAAGAAAAAACAACATATGATCTCATATCTTAATACTCCTTCAGCAATACGACCTATCCCACACTCTGAGGCACTCCCAGTTCTAGCTTTCAATGGTTTTATTTCTTCTAAGGATGAAGAAAGTGAATATGGTGATCAAATGTATTTTGATAAGATGCATGAGGAAATGGTTGTAGAAAATCTGAAGGGTCTTCTTCTGATGCCAAGCAGTCATTAACCCCTTAGCAGTTTAGCCAACTTGAATTGAATGACTTAGTAAGAGATTTGGGCCTATCAAAGAAAGCAGCTGAGTTCTTTATCCTCCAGGCTTCAAGAAAAGAATGTACTTCACCAGTCAGCTAAAGTATCCCATTTCAGGAAGTGTGAACAAATTTTTGTTGACTTTCTTTTCAAAGACAAACACTTTGTTTAATGTCATGATGTCAATAGTCTTCTCAGCCATCTAGGTGTTACCGCATACAGTCCAACAGAATGGCGGCTATTTCTTGACAGCTCTAAATGAAAGCAGACCACTGCTAGAGCATTAAACAAGATTTTCTTCAACAAGTACACAAACGCAAGAGCTACAAATGCAAATTTTTGTCTGAATAGGATTAAAATAAGTTTTGTGCAAATTTCATGATTAAAATAAGTGTTTTAATATGTTCTATTTTGAAATTGTAGACAAATTCTGATGCAATAATATTTTTAGTGTATTAGTGTATATACTGCATTATATAAATTATTATATTTTCACAAAGATTATGCCCAAGAAGACATTGTTTATCAGAGTTGTTTATGGCAGAACAAAGTCCAAAGAAACTGAATCCTTGAGGACTTTGACTTTCAAGTTATATAAGCCAATGATTTCACTTCCCCATTTTTTAGTGAAAGAGAGAGAGAGAGAGAGAAAGAAAGATGAGGAGCATCAACTTGTTGTTCCAACGCTTTAGTTGTTCATTGATGGCTTATCATATGTTCTTTGACCAGGGGGTTCCAGTCAAGCCAGTGACTCTTTGCTCAAGCCAGTGACCTTGTATTTCAAGCCACCAACCTTTGGGCTCAAGCCATTGACCATGGAGATCATGTTGATAATCCCATGCTCAAGCTGGTGACCCCATACTCAAGTTGGATGACCCTGTGCTCGTCAACAACTTTGGGGTCTCAAGCCTGGGACCTCAGCATCTCAGGTTGACACACTATCTACTACACTACTACCAGTCAGCCTCCCCCCCATCTTTAAAGCTACTTAGAATAGAAATTTTTTTTCCAATCCAGTCAAACTGATATGCTTTTTTTGGGTGGTGTGAGTATAAACTCATCACCCAAGAATAATGCACAGTTGTTATCCAAGAATCAGACTAGACTGAATCACTAGAGAATGACCCTTCTCTAAGAAATTCTCATGCCTGAGAAATAAAAATTATTTTTAACACAGCAATAGCTAACTAACACAATTAGGTTTTTTGTCAACTGGCCCATGATTGCAGATATTTGCTGCCATAAGATCCAGAGATATCTAGAGGCAGGCCAAAGGTCCTCAAATATTAGAGAGGCATATTAAGTCAAGACAGCCTGGTGATATATTGCAACAATATAAGTTTCCTCCAAACACAGAAGCTTTACAACAGCATCACATGCTCAGGACTTTTAGAATGATGAATCTGGTTCACAAGAATCATCTGTGGCCCATAACATAGTAAACTATCTCTGCCTAAGGCCTTCTGCTGGCTTCCTATTTCACTCAAAGAAAGCAAAGAGTCTCTTAAGTAATCTGTAAAATACTACCTAATCTAGTCCTTATTTAGCTCTCTAAATTTATCTCTTAGCACTTTCCCTTTCACTTATTATCTCTAATCTTTCTGGCTACCTCACTTTTCTACCAATGTGTTTGTTGCACTGGCTACATCTTTGCCTAGAATGCCCTTCCCACTGATGTCTCCATGACTCACTCTAGTAGCTTTTCTCTAATATCCTTTTCACATCAGCTTTACTTGGCTGTTTCTTTCTTTCCTCCTTTTTTAGATAAAACTTACTGAGATGGCATTGGTTAATAGTATTATATATGTTTCAAGTATACATTTCTATGATACATGATCTGGACAGAGGGTCTTTGGGTTACGACACGGTTTTGTTCCTACAACAGTGACGTAATTCGAATTTTGGTGTAAATTGAAACACACCCTAGCCTGTCATTTACCTATCCTAACACAGTTGTAAAATAATCTAGAACACAAAAACACAACTAAAACACACAAAAAGGACATAAATACATAAATATACCATACTGTACACTGTACTATAGTAACAGAAAAAAATGGCAAGAAATGAGTGTATAAAGATATCCTGTTGTTGGCTTGCACACTGGAAGTGGCATTGCAATGTGGGAGAGAGTAACCTATTGGGGGTGGGAGGAAGTTAAAGAGGTAGGATAACATACAAAAGATGCTGGAAATAATTCTACCTGTACTACAGGTGTTTCATCTTGAGAAGCAGCTGATGTAGAGGGTACAAAATCCATTGCAGGCCTCTCTACCTTCTTAAAGAATTGTTCCAGACTAGTCTGGAACTAGTTCTCCCACATAGTCCATAAGTAAGATGCTAACTGGGAAAGTGGAAATACTCATGTCACAATTTTTTAAAGTTTTTATGGGAGTGAACATCATAAACTCAAAACATTATATGTTGAGACTGTTGTAACCCAAGGATCACCTATATATCGTTTACTTGGCTAATTTTATGAAAAAATACCAAATACTCCATTATTACCACATTCCCCCTCCCCCCTGTACACAAATGTTCTTATCCATTTTTCTGATTTGTAGTTTCCTTAGTCTTTAGTATCTAATACAGAAGTTTTAAAATTAATGATTATGTTTATTGTCTACTTACCCATTAAAATATGACTTCTGTGACCACGATGGAGAACCTGGTATTAGACTTATTTATCTTCCCTTACTTAACAATGATAAAATTAGCCAAAATTTATGAGAAATTGACCTCAAGGAGTAGATAATTGGCAACACAAGACTGTAAAGAAAGAAATCACAGGAAGTGAACAGAATGTATTAGCTGGCTTTTTGTGTGGAGCACTTCCCTGTACAGTAAAGGGAATTGAAACCCTCATGTGGAAGAAAAAAAGTTAGGGGCTACTGAGATAGCTGAGAATTGCCAGGTAAGATAAAGAGCAGGGAGCCATGAATAATGACCTAAGAAACCAGGAAATTGAAAAAAACAAACTCACTAGCAGACTAGAATTATGTCTCAAAGGAAGATATTTTCAAAAATGAGGTTCAATCAAAAATATTTTCAAATAAGGAAACCCAAGGTCTAAAGAATATACATTGCTTGTAAGTAAATATATAGAATTAAAATCAAGATATGTTATATGTTTGATCTCAGTATACAAGACTCACTAAGTCTCAATATATTTTAAAATGAAAATTTGTAGAATATTTTGCACACAATGAAGTTAATTAGAAATCAAGTTAATATGAAACCTAGAAAATCCCCAGATATTTAGAAATGAAACAGCATACTTTAAAATAAGTCTTGGGTTTAAAAAGAATTCACAAGGGAAATTACAAAATATTTCTATAACTGATAACACATGTATCTAAATTTATATAGCTAACTGTAGCTAAAACAATGTATAAAAAATTTATAAATTTATCTATAGCCATATAATCAAAAAGTAAAAGTGTTGAAAATCAGTACTCTGTACTTCAAATTTGAAGAGAAAATTAAATACAAATTAAATAGAAGGGAAGATATAGTAAGAGAAAAATTAGAAATCAATGGAGTAAAGAATAAGAATAAAACCCAAAACTGCTTATGTAAAATGGTTAATGATAATAAATATTATCAGCAAAGATAAATTAAGGCAAAAAGAGAAAATACACATTATCAATTACTGGAATAAAGAGGACATCACCAAAGATTTATGGAAATTTAAAATTATATAGAAATAATATAAACAACTTGAAAATAATAGATTTAATAATTTTGCTAAATAGGTTTCTTGGAAAACACCAGTACTAAAACTGATCACAATACTACACATACTAACCTAGTACTAATCTATTAAACAGGAATTGAACATTAGTAAAACATCCACGTAAGGAGACTACAGGTCCTGATAGTGTCACTAGTGAATTCTACCAATTAGTTAAAGAAGAAATCTCAATATATATAAAATTTAACAAAATGGAGGTGTGAATAGTTCTAATTTTATAAAGCCAAGATAACTTTATATAAATTACTTGTTTCACACTTCATTTTTCTCACCTAAAAAATAAAAGGTTGCCATCTCAAAATTTTTAGGAACATCAAAAAGTAGCATTTATGATATAATTGCCATAAATGCCTTGGATATGGTTGGTGCTGTTTAATTTGATGTACTTTCTGCAAACTTATTTCAGAAGGGAAAATGAGACACATATAAGCAGCATGTATATTAAATCTATTATTTTAAAATTCTGATTGATGTATGGACAAAAATCCTATATATAAGTATTTTTTATTTAATATAGTTTCTTTTTCTTCTTTAGAAACACTAAGAAAAATTTTAAATAAGACTTTGATATTGACAATTAATTCTTTCCCATGACTATTAAGAAGTGTCTTTTTTTTTTTAACCTTGTCCATGCTTACTTTGTTCAATAATATATTTGATTATATTTATTCATCCTTGAGACATTGAGATGTTTGATTTGTGGTAATTCAGGACTCCTACTGATTTTATTTCTGGTCAGGTTTTCATTCATGTGTTTAATCCTGTACCTGTTGCTTGGTTTGCTTTTTCCTAATTGTTCTTAATCTTTGTAAACTGGGATAAATACAACCATGTATCTAAATGGAAAGAAAAAACTTTAAAATCTTAATAGTTTCATATTGATTAATGGGAGAGACTAGGTTCCCAAACTATCTGCAAAATTTTCACTACTGTTGAAGTTCTATAAGGTATATGTATAGTTAACCCATTACAGAAAAATACAAACTCTAGAGCTGACTTTTAATTCTTATACTAGTTTTCTGAAGTTGAACATACATAGCAATAGTTTTTTGTCAATGTCTCATTTAAATTAGATTATAGCAGACACAACAGCCTTCTTGATAATTTTCTCCAACATCCTTAAAAACAAAACAGCATTGAAAAATTCTATGGGGAAAAAATCTGTATAGCTTAATATTGTACATAAATTGTGCTTCTCTAAGATTTCTATTGTTGTCTTGATTATTGCTAATTTTCTCCCATGAGATCGTGTGAAAGAGATAAAGGGGAGTGAACCAGCAATTTCACTGAAAGAGAACATGTAGCCAATACTCTTTCATATTTTAACTTTTCATATTTGATGAAATTTTTACAATAAAACTTAAGGACAAATGTTATTGTCAATTTTCTAGGAAAACGAAGTGGTACAGAGATGTTAGTCCACTTACTTAAAATCACAACGTTTTAAAAGACAATGGTTGGATTTTAAGTCAGGCCTTTTGACATCAGAGCTTATATTTCTTTCCTCTAAATCACTACTTATTTGGAGGACTTTGAACAAATGATACTGTATTGTAGTAGACCTGGCAATAACACTTGGTTTCATGCTGTGACAAATGACTAACTTTGTGATACATAAAACAACATGACATATGTGTCAGATAGTCATTTAAAATTATTTTTAAAGCTCCCACAAAATTGCTTTTCATAATTTCCATTGTGAATAATGACAAGAGAGTTAACTCATGAAGTGTTAAATTATATGTATACCCATGCTGTGTGTATATTCATGTAAAATCTACTTTATGGAAAATAGATAATTCATGGGTCTAATAGTTTTCAAATGCCATTGTTTACAGTAGATTGAACTGTCATCTGCTCTAATAATATGAAGCTTTTATTCTAGTGAGGTACCACGAAAAACTATACAGAGGATCTCTGACAAGCTGTATTTTTTTATGCTTTATTCTTGAAGCTTCAAAAATTGATACCAATTCTTTTAAAGACAATATGTTCAACATAGTGGGGTAAACATTATTCTTTACTTGTAAAATGAGAGGAAGAATTTCAGTTGATAAAGTTTTAATGTTACCTTATTTCTACTCATTACTCAGAAGCTTGTAGAATGCTTTGGTAGTTATGCAAACATGTTAACTTTCAGTCATAAATTGTCATACTATATTTCCACAAATGCATTCATATTTGAAATGCATTTTCTCTTGTTCATAATTCAAGATTTTCAATATTGGGGTTTCTGTTACAAGTTCCTTAAAAATCTCTTTTAATTAATTGTATATGTATGCATAAATATACATGTACACTCAGGTAATTGCAGAGTATTCTTTTTTGTGTGTGTGGCAGAGACAGAGAGAGAGAGTCAGAGAGAGGGACAGATAGGGACAGACATACAGGAAGGGAGACAGATGAGAAACATCAATTCTTCGTTGCGGTTCCTTAGTTGCTCATTGATTGATTTCTCATATGTGCCTTGACTGGGGGGCTACAGCAGACCAAGTGATCCCTTGCTCAAGCCAGCGACCTTGAGATCAAGCTGGTGAGCCTTGCTCAAACCGGATGAGCCCACACTCAAGCTGGCGACCTCAGGGTCTTGAACCTGGGTCCTCCACATCCCAGTCCAATGCTCTATGCACTGTTCCACTGCCTGGTCAGGCACAGAGTATTCTTTTATTGTGGGCAGATAGTGTTTGAGATTAGTTTTTAGAAACTTTATTGATTTTTTTAAAACTTTTTATTACTGTCTAAATTTAAAATCATTTGTGCCCTTACTTTTGTTATTTATCCTATGTCTATGTAACGTTAATAATATAAATGCAAATTGAAAATGTCTCTGAATTATAATCATAAGGAAAGACTACATGAAACTAAAAGTAGGTACTTACTATATGTATGTATATATATATGTATATATATATATCATATACTCTTTTTGTCAACATCTGTATGTGCATTAAACAAAAGCAGAATCATTTACACATTTACATGCTTGTACATATACATATAAATAATAAATATGAATGCTAACACTTATCAAGCAAATACTATATGACTGGTGTAGATCTAAATCATGCAGATCAAGGTTTTACAATTTGAAAAACCTTCAATTAGAAAAAAATATAAAATAACATACACAAAGTAAAGTATGAAGGGGAGTATTTGCTTAAAATAAGAATATAAATCAACAGTTTAAAAAAATCAAATCAATACCAAAATGTGCCAAATATAGGAAAAATATAAGTATTTTATTAAACTATCACTAACAGCAGACTAACAACTGTCAGAGGGGACTGACAGGGCCTTGTGGGGGGAGGGTGAAGGGATTGAACCAAAAAGAAAATAAAAGGATAAAACTCACAGACCCAGACAATAGTGTGGTGAATGCTGGTGGGAGGAGGGTAGGGGTGAGGGGAGAGCTGGGTATGGGGGGATAAATGGTGACAGATGAGAACTTGACTTGGGGTGGTGAACACACAATAGAGTATACAGATGATGCATTATAGATTTGTGCACCTGAAACCGGTATAATTCTGTTAACCAGTGTCACCCCAATAAATTCAATGAAAAATAAATAAAAGATTTCTGGCATACATACTTGCTTCTTATTATATGTTATTTATCATCTCTTTATATAAAATAATTTTGTCATTTTATTTATTTATTTATTTTTGTCATTTTATTTTTTAACTAAAAAAAATAAAAAGATAATTTAGTCTTTTTACTATGCTGATAGTTTTGGGTGTTTTTTCCCCCAGGAACAGAGAGGGAGTCAGAGAGAGGGATAGATAGGGATAGACAGACAGGAAGGGAGAGAGGTGAGAAGCATCAATCATTAGTTTCTCGTTGCTGTTGGGACACCTTAGTTGTTCATTGATTGCTTTCTCACATGTGCCTTGACTGCGGGCCTTCAGCAGACCTAGCAACCCCGCAACCCCTTGCTAGAGCCAGCGACCTTGGGTCCAAGCTGGCAAGCTTTTGTTCAAGCCAGATGGGCCCACGCTCAAGCTGGCGAGCTCGAGGTCTCAAACCTGGGTCTTCCGCATCCCAGTCCGGTGCTCTATCCACTGCGCCACCGCCTGACCAGGCGCTGGTAGGTTTTTTAAAGTAATAGTGTAGAAAAGTTTCTCTCAGCCTAACAATTTGTCTTAAGTAACTTTTTGATTGCTGTCAAATATGGGAAAATTTTTATCAAGATTCTTTAATATAATTTAATATTTTAAAAGTATTTTAAGTATTCTTTTTCAGTGACTCATCATCAATACTTTGAATTGACAATATTCAAACAATTTGTCATCCATTTCTCCTCATTGCAGTGGCTTATTATGAATATGTTATCTTTATCTTTGTCAGTGTCAGTGTTTTATGTCAAATAAGTAAAAAATTAAAATTTTTTTCAATGTGAAAGTCTTCATTAATTAGACTTAAATAATTTAGGAATATATTACTTCAATTTTAAAGAATCTGTTACTTAATGAATTTCTGATTTCATAATGATCTAAAAATTGGACTTTACTTCTCATTGCTGAAATAATTTCTGCTGATTTTATACAAGACATGCAGAAATTGTTTTATTATACAATTCATTTTAATTTTATATCCTGCTTTATCAAATAAATTTCTGACAGGGAAAAAATCCATTTTGATTTGGCCTCTACAAAATTAAATTCTGTGCTTGCATTGTACATGTTTGATGATTGGAGGAATTATTCACTAATTTGCAATTGTTTTGTAGATTTTAGTCTTCGTTTTTTCTCTACTCTCCACATGCTTCTGCTGCAGGTGTCAGAGGACATTTTCCAAAATTTGGACTTTACCTCTGGCCCTGCTTTTCTTAGGTCAAAATTCTGGGTTAGTTTTCAGTTTGAGCAGTAACAAAAGTTTTTGTGGAAACCATTTCTGCATTTTCATGACTAACATATATACCAGGACTTCTGTGACCAACAGTATCTGACTATACAAAAACAACTATACATCACAAGAGTATATGAAGACATGCTTTAATCTCCTCAGCTTGGAATTTGGACATATTATAATCTCAACTTCTTTCCAGCAAAAACTTCAAAATAATAGTTGTAACTCCAGTGATACCATAGAAAGAAATAAGTATAATTAATTAGAGGACTGAGTAGAAAAAGTTATTGACTATATCATTAATTACAGGAAAGTCATTTTTTTCCCAAAATTTTCAAAATTACAACCATTGGGACACATTGGCATAACCTCTTTAAGGGCTTTTACATGTGCTTATTTTCATGATGGTGTTACCTCTGCTGCAAGGTATTTCACATAGATTTATTATTTTCAAGTGAGAGGAGGAGAGAAAGAAAGACTCCTGCATGTACCCCCATGAGGATCCACCCAGCACGTTCCTCCAGGCCAATGCTATGCCCATCTGGGGCCCAGTTGCTGGTTACTCAACAACGTAGCTATTTTTAGTGCCTGAGTCCTAGGTTCCACAGAGCCATGCTCAGTGTGTGGGGCCAACTTACTAGAACCAATTGAGCTAAGGCTGCCAAAGAGGAAGAGAGAGAGAAGAGAGAAGGAAGAGGGGGAAAGGTGGAGAAACCAATGGTCATTTCTCCTGTGTGCTCTGACCTGGAATTGAACTCAGGACATCTACACGCTGACCTGGAATTGAACTCAGGACATCCACATGCCACAGGGCCAATGCTCTACCACTGAACCAACTGATCAAGAACTTACATAGATTATTTAATCAAAGACAAAAACAATTTTAAAGTTGTAAACCAGTTTAGTTTTTTTTTTTTTTTGTAGAAAAGAAAGCTATAAAATAAAAAGATAAATAAACTTTCTCAAGATAATAGCTAGAATCTAAGCAATATGAATAAGAAGTTTGCCTTCTTATCTCTCTCAGGGATTTTTATTTGGATAGGGAAAAGTGACTTCAGAACCTGTCAATGTCTATGATTGCCCTTGCATCTGATTAAAATCCCCAGTGCTTAAATTAAACTTTATTTAATCTTTTTTCTCTTTACTATACAAAACTGAATGGTATACAGGGTCCGAACTTGCCTTTATCCCAGGTAATCCTTTTATCTCTAACAGGGATAATAACTAGAAGAGTGGCAGCCACAAAGCTAATTCAATGAACAGCAGAATATATGTTAAGGTTCATGTTGGTATATAGTAATAAAAATAAAGGAATTATAGCTACATGTATCAATATGGATGAACATAATGGAGACAATTTTCATTATTTAAAAAAAAAGTTACTAAAATTTGTACATGGTATTACTTTATTTACATAAAGTTCAAAATATACACTGTATGCGTATGTGTGTGAAAACAGCAAGAAAATTAAAATGATAATCACAAGATTCAGGATAGTGTTTTTCTTAAGTTTTGTGGTTAGTGGAGTCAGGGGAATAGAATGAGAATGGCACAAAAGAAACTCCAAAGATTTTGGTGGTGTTTACTGTCATTGTTATGCCTTAGAAATATATTTAAATACCTTAGCTAATAAATATTTAATTAAATCAATTAGATCTGCAATAACCAGGTAGGTAGTAAAATAGTTTCAGTCTGAGAACAACCAATCCAAAGCAATGTAGACAGTAGTAGAAGAATTGGGTGAAGTAAAAGGCTGGAAAAGAAATGTTCAGACTGGACATTGTTATTCTGAAGGTGGCTTCATGGACAAGCACATCTAAATGTAGGTCAGAATTTGAGAGAGTGAACTCATTGAAAGGCCAAGTGAGATAAAAACATCAGTGGCCAGTGTCCAAGTTGAATCACATGTCTTCGATACAGAATGAAATAATAATGGTTCTATGATTAGCACTTTCTGAGTGGCAAATGTTTGAGGGCAATCTAGAGAGCTAGACGGTTAATACTGCAATGTTTGGCAGCATTTCAGTTGCTTTCAGCACATCTATGTCAATCTTTTACTAGAGGCCACAACTTGTGCTGGGCCTTGTGCTGCTAGACTATTAAAGAAACAGTCTCATGGAGCCTGTGATTTTCAAGGGCATGAATTCTCTTGTCCTTTAGAAATCATGTCTCATGGAAATAGAAAACAAGATAAAAAACCTAATTTCTAAAATACTGAACCAGATAAAGAAAACCGGTTTGGCAAAATTGAGTTATGAGCTACAGATTCCAACGACAAGGGAGCTATTATTAAAAACTCAGTCACTGAAGACTTGAAATTTAAGGTAGGATTCTAGTCATTGGTGAAATAGAGTAAGATCAGAGATGAAATAGCAATATAATAACTGAAGAAGAAAAACCTCAAAACTGAATTTGTAAACACAAGACTCAAGAATAACTTTGTCCGTATTTAAGCACAGTAGAATAGATTGTGGTATAAGACATGCAGGAATGAGGAGTTCTTTATTGCTGAGATTAAATGTATGTACTTATACACCTGTACATGCATTTATGTGTGTGAGAGACTATTAATGAAAGAAAGGTAGAAGGGTTAAGAGAATGTTACAATAGTGGCTTGGTTTAAGAAAATGTGAAACTTTGAATTTAAGTTTAAAAAAATAAACTTTCTGGGTATTAGAAGTGAGGGGGTTTGCTTAATGATATTTCTTGTAAAGTGAGCTGGATATTTTAAGTGGAGCACAAATTCAAAACAGTAGTTTATTCATAAAACAATGAGATCAAGGTTCATACCATTAATAGCCACATTGCCTTGTTATTTTATATTTTTTTCCTTATGACTATTAAAATAGGAAATCTTTTTGTTTAAGATTTTTGATATATTAAAAGTTTATCTTTTTCAGTGAGCCATAGTTTTCAGTACATAAATGTGACAATATTTTGTTTGAACTTTCTTGCCCACTCTCCACCTTTTTCTGCCTATCTCTGTGCCCAGGGAGGCTAATATGTATGTACTGGAGTAGTGAGCACTCTGCCTCTGGATTCTGGTTGCCTTTCACTAATAAGAGGTAACAACAGGAGATCAGAAGGCAGGATGATAGTATGATGGGCATTTAATTATTATTATTATTATTACTATTATTATGATTATTATTATTGAGAGGCAGGGAAGCAGAGAGACAGACTCCTGCATGCACCCCAACCAAGATATACCCAACAAATCCCCTATGGGTGGTGCTCTGCCCATCTGGGGCTGCTGCTCCATTGCTTGGCTATTGTAGCATCTGAGGCAGGCCATGGAGCCGTTCTCAGCACTGGGTCAGCTTGCTCACCATTTAAACTATGGCTTCTGGAGAAGAGAGAGAAAGCAAGAGAGAGAAGGGGGAAGAAGCAGATGGTCCCTTCTTCTGTATGCCCTGACCAGGAATCGAACCCTGGAGTTCCACATGCCAGGCTGATACTCTACTGCTGAGCCAACCACCCAGAGCACATTTAATTTTTTAACTTCCTCAAGCTGGACTACTTGGTCTCTACAAAAAGCCAAGCAACTCTCTCCTACAACTTCAACTATGCTCACTGAGTGATGTAACCACTTCCTCCTCTTGTTCTGTCAGGCCTAAGGGAGGTCAGGGCTCTTCTATGCTGTAAGCCTCAGAGTTCTTCACCTGTTCTTGTTTGTTGTCCATTACTCTTCCCATAGTTTGTAACAGTCTTTTATTAAACTCTTCACACTTGTTCATTTAAAGTAACATCTAATTCTTTCCCAATGTCTATTTGTTGCACAAAGTACATAGAAGTTATTATTTTAATAAAATTATCTTTTCAGATTCAATCAGATAGTGTCTCAATTTTTTTGCATTGATTCACCCATACTTGGAATTATTTCATCAGGTATGATACGTAGCATGGAGTCCAGAGCTAATGACTAACACAACTAAAGCACATACACAGCTCTACTTATTTTTTATTTATATTCCCCTCAATAAGAGGCAGAATTTTGTTAGTGATCGTAATTATCCATAGATAAAAATAGCAACCTTTAGATCAGTGGTTCTTAACCTGGGTTCTATCGAACCCTAGGGGTTTGATGAGTCAGTATCAGGGGTTTGGAGAAGCCTCTGCCGCAGAGGCCAGAATAAAGTAATACCGTAATTTGTTGTGAGTTCATGAACTTTGTTGGTTTTGTTCTTCGAGAAAGGTGCTGTTCATACACGGCTCATTTTGTGCACCAGTAAAAAAACATATACCTATGTCTTAAATTTGGGGGGAAAATCATATTTTATTTATCACTAAAGAAGAGTTCAGTGAATGCGCATATGAAACTGGTGGGTTCGGTACCTCAAAAAAGGTTAGGAACCACTGCTTTAGATATAATGCATACCGTTTATTTAGAAATGTACAAGTAGAGGCCCTACCACCATTATCAGGGCTGTTTGAAGAATATTCCCATATTAGATACACACTGAACTTCATGAGTTCTCAGGTCTCTTATTACTTTGAGTTTTTATTTTAAGACACTATTTGTGTGTGCTTCTAGAAGCAGTTACCGAAATGGGGGGAGATGTGAAGGAAGCTCCTAACAACCCTAATCATGACATGATATAAACTGAACCTTTTGAACATAAACACCCAATTCCCAGGGCATATATCTGCAATATTAGGAATATTGCAATATTTTATTCCTTTCCATATTATTTTTATTTTTCCAGAAAAATAGTGGACTATATAACATTTTCTTAAGAGAGTATAAAAGACTGAAATTCATGGAAATTTGCAGGTAATAAGGGAGAAGGAAGAAAAGAAACTTATTGTAATTTTTAGACTATAAAAAAGTCAGTGATTTCATATTTTGTTTTTTAAATATTTATCAGATTAATAGTGTATTTATATACTTTGAACTTAAAATTAATACAGCTTTTGTTTTCTTTAAAGATGTGAACTCATTTTGCCTTTTATCTAATACTTTCAAACTTTATATGCTAAATTTAAGATACATATAATGAAACATATGATTTGAAAAAGTAAATTTCTAACCTAATGATTTAGGGAGAGAACATGCCTTCTTTTGCTGTCAAAAGCAGCATTCTTTTCCTGGGCTTATGAAGTAAATTTATGCAAGAATTCAATATCACCTAAGTCACTCGAGTATGCTGCCATCAAGTAGCAAATCATATTTTACACTATGGCTCTTTCTTTAAAAAATGAGAAAACAATAAACTTGCTTTAGATTATGTGGAGAATCTTGAGAAATAGTTTCAGTGAAAGGGATCAGGGTCATTTCTCTTGTAGTCATGAAACCTGTCAATCTTTTAACTATCCCAAGTGTCAAAAATCAAGAGAAAGTTAAGTAGACAGCCTTCCCCATGAATTCTGGGTAAAATTTCTCATTGTGTGCTTCTGTTTACTTTCATGAAACTCAGATCTGACATATCGGAAATTGCAAGATGTTTTTTTTTTTTTTTTAAATATTAAGTATCTTCTTTACAAATTTAACTCAGAGGCCCTTAAAAGAGGATCTTCTGTGATAGGTTCTCTGTGAGTGCTAATTTATGATTGGCGTTTTGATGCTAAGCTGTCAGGTGGCCTTCTTTCTCCTTACTTCATCTACATTGGTTTACTGGAAGGAGAAAGATGCTATTGCAGTGGCACCTTTTCCCATTTAGGCTTCACAGATGCAGGGCACACAATTTCCAGTGATTAAACAGAATGTAGCTGACAGACTGCTGGCCAGCAGGCTTTCATTACTGAATGATGGAGAGGAGATGATGCAAGTTTCAATGGCACTGACTTTTTTCCTTTCTGGATATTTAGGTCACAGGTGGATACAACTTTGGGAGCTCTAACCATATCCCCATTTGGACACAGAAAAATCTTCTAATTAGTCATGCCAAATGTCAAACTTTGATTAGCAGCTTTAGTTTCCGAGTGATAGATGATGAAAATGAGAGGTTCATTATAAGCCAAGTTGTTTTGTGAAATATAAAATGAAAACTTCAAGTCATTGCCCAAATTCTACTTGAAATTTGCTGGTAATAAATACTGTGTTTATTTTTCTCTTTACAGAAGACAACAGGTTAGACAAATTTTAACACATGGATAACTTTTGTGTGAATACCATAGACCTATATCCACCTTCATCTCACAGTTCATTTGTGTTTCTGACTACATGTTTTTAACTGACAGAGCCAACAAGGGTTTTGGCCTAGGATGGAAAAAGGTAGACTTTAGGGGCATGTGTCTGTGACAATTCAATTTGATTTGAATCAAGTCTAGTCAGTGCAATATAAATCCTAGATTATGAGAATTGAACTCAACAGAAATGACCCCTGAATTTCTGCTGCTTTCTTGATCTCCATTGCTCAAGAAGACTACACTAAAAAATTTAAGGCAACTAACTTTAAGGGGAGTTGTTTGACTATTTAAATTAATATTTTTTACTAACTTGCATCCGTCAAATGATTTTGTCAGCCAGCTAGGCATCCACAAAGATTCTAAGCAAGTAGGCCTTATTCATATTTTTTTTTAACATGAAGCTAGGAATAAATTAAAGGTCATTAAAAAGGTTTTTAAATGCTCACATTTTTAGAAATGATGATTTAACAATATTGTTCAAGTCAGACTTTCTAAGAACAATATTGTTCAAGTTAGACTTTCTAAGTCAAACTTTCGAATAACTCTTTTTTTTTCATTTTCCTAAAATTCCTGACTACTGCAGGCTCAGGGAGAAAATGGCATTACCCAGAAGTATTTCTTCTAGTTGGAGAAACATAAGTTCTTGTACATTGATTAAAGATAACTGAATCTATAAACATTCATTGGAGGAATTAAACATTTATTCATATCTACTTATATGAATTAAACATTTATTCATATCCACTTATGTTGCTCCCAAGTGTTAGATACTATAATCAACACCATTTTTGTATAGAGTTGATCCTGATATTTATTTTAGAAATTGTTTTCAAGTTGTTTATGTTGCAATGATACTGTTTTATTATTTCTAATTAATTTAACAAAGTTATTCAATTTAGCTTTTTTAGCATTCTACTATGTGCAAGATTTTTTATAGCATTTAATATGTGCTAGAACCAATTCTAGGTACAAAGTACACAAGGGTAAATGTTTTCCTCCATAAATAAGTCTCCATTGTAAAATATGACGCTTTTATAATAAAAAATGATATAAATGTTAGCAGAGAAACCAGAGAGATAGAAGTGGGAAGAGAGATTACAAGGGTCTTCCTATATTTTGATAGTCGGCAATGGTCTATTTGGTCCTGCCTTTTCCCTCTGTCACTACTAATCAGATCTTTGCCATTCTGCCCTAGGTTTATAGCTTTCTGGGTATATTCTCAGCTCTTCAAATGCTCTCACCTTTTACCTTGGTCTTTCTGAATGCCATAATAACTTCTAAATGGTGTGAGAGAAATGTATGCACGTGACACTTAAAAATTATAGATAAACTGATTTAGTATAAATTGACAAGTTAATTTTAGTCAAGATGGTTTTGATTTTTACTCATGGACCCAAATTCTAATTCTACCTCTCCTATGCCCAAGCCAAGAATGGTAAGCAGATTTCTAAAGATGGCACTTGCTAGATTCCTATCTCTTTAAGTACTACCGTAAATAGATTTTTTAAAAGAGGTAATTAAAATCACAATTCATTTGATCTAAAAATACAAAGATTATTTTTGCAGGCTCAACCTCATTGGTGAGCCACTTAAGAGCAAAGAGTTTTGTTGGTTGGTAGCAAAAGAGAAAATGAAAGAGTTCTAAAGCATGAGATGGATTCAGCATGCCACTGTTGGCTTTAAAAATGGAGCAGGTCACGTGCCAATAAATATAGCAATGCTAGAAGCTGAGACCAGCCTCGGCTCATGACTAACAAGGAAATAAGCAACTTACTTCTACAACCATATGAAACTGAATTTGCCAATAATTTCCATGAGCTTGAACGGGGATTTCCCATTGCATCTTCAGATAAGATCTCAGACCAACAACTATCTTGAGACCAGAAAGGAAGAATCTGACCTGGCCTGTGGTGGCACAGTGAATAAAGAAAGCGTCTACCTGAAATGCTGAGGTCACCTGTTTGAAATCCCGGGCTCGCCTGGTCAAAGCACACATGAATGTTGATGCTTCCTGATCCTCCCTGCTTTTCTCTTTCTTACTCTCTCTCTCTCTCTCTCTCAAAATGAATAAATAAAATCTAAAAAGAAAAACAAAGAAGAAAGAATCCATTTATAACATACTAGGCTTTTGGCTTACAGAAATTTGAACTAATAACTGAGTGTCATTTTAAGCCACTAAGTTTGAGGTAGTTTGTTATACATCAGTAGAAAATTAATATACTAGGAAATCTTATTCAATTGAATAAAACTGCTAGAAGCCAGTTTCTTTATGAAATGGAGGCAATTATAGTACACACACATTTATTGTGATATTTGAATAAGTGAGGAAAATGCTTCATGGAAAGTACAATCTCATGCAAATTTATTATTATTATTATTAATAAACTATTAGCATGGTGTAAATAGTTGTATTCAAAATCTAGTTTTGGCCTGACCAGGTGGTGGTGCAGTGGATAGAGCGTCGGACTGGAATGCGGAGGACCTAGGTTTGAGACCCCGAGTTCGCCAGCTTGAGCATGGGCCCATCTGGCTTGAGCAAAAGCTCACCAGCTTGGACCCAAGGTCGCTGGTTGGAGCAAGGGGTTATTCTGACTGCTGAAGGCCCGCGGTCAAGGCACATATGAGTAAGCAATCAATAAACAACTAAGGTGTCGCAACAAAAAACTGATGATTGATACTTCTCATCTCTCTCTGTTTCTGTCTGTCTGTCCCTGTCTATCCCTTTCTCTGACTCTGTCTCTCTGCCCCTGTAAAAAAAAAAAAAAAAAATGTAGTTTTGGATATTGCTACTGCTAATTTTTGTACTGCATAGTCCTACATTCATCCTATTCTATTCTTGTTTTGGGGCCCTTTAGTGCAGAGACTGAATCCCATATGTCCTCTTTAGTCTCCCAATTAGAGTTGTGATTTCTTTAAGTGTTTTAAGCATGTATATTAAAATTTTTAATATTCTTTTTTGTATTCTTCTTTAAAAAATTGATAGGGTTTTTTTTTTTCCAGTTCTATTTCTATTCAGGTAGTTTTAAGATCATAGTCCTGATTTTCTCTATCTTCAACAGATAGATTAAGTTTACACAAGTATGGATAAATCAGTTTACATATAAAAAATCCCATATTTATGCAATAGAATAGACCATTTCCCCTAATCTTTTTAAATGGAAACCTACCATCCTCATAGCTGATTTTGTGGAAACTGACTTTTCTCTATGAGTGGACATTAAAACTTTTTAAGTGTTTCTGTGGGTAAGGTACAAAAAAACTATGACAGAGAGATGGTGATTACCTGTTATAGAAAGGACTACTTATTTAAATTGGTAAATTGACTCCATGTAACAAGTACAACCTTTGGTAACCTTCGCAATGTTGTTATTCTGTTAGTTCATAAATATTATACCTCACAAAAATGTATACATATTTTATCACCATAAATGTTGAGTAAATATTGTTTTAGTATAAAATTGAAAAACTGGAAAGTTGTAAGTAGATGAGTAAAACTATGTTTAAATTGAAACAAAAGTATTGATCCTGATATTGAAATAAAATTATTTTGAATGTGAATTTTATTCAGGATAGCCAATTGACTCTATTCTTGTTCAAGAAATTTTATCCATATTTATTATTTCTAGCAATATGAGATTAATTCTACTAATCTAAAAGTATTTTTGAAATTATGTGAACCGAATTTATATCCCAAATATATTTATTTCTAAATTATGTGCTAAAAGTAACTCTCTAGGCCAGGGGTCCACAAACTATGGCCCATGGGCCGCATGTGGCCCCCTGGGGCCATTTATCCGCCCGCTGCACTTCCAGAAAGGGCACCTCTTTCATTGGTGGTCAGTGAGAGGAGCACAGGGTGCATCCGCACCCATAGTTCCCATTGAAATACTGGTCAGTTTGTTGATTTAAATTTTCTTGTTCTTTATTTTAAATATTGTATTTGTCCCTGTTTTGTATTTTTACTTTAAAATAAGATATGTGCAGTGTGCATAAGAATTTGTTCATAGTATTTTTTATAGTCCGGCCCTCCAACGGTCTGAAGGACAGTGAACTAGCCCCTGTGCAAAATGTTTGGGGACCTCTGCTCTAGGCAATAAGGAACAAGTGTTGAACCATTTTTATTTTCTCTGCTTAAATGAATCTTGTTTCTATAACTTTAAACTGTCTCTAAATGCAAACAAAATATCGTTAATGCTTTTAGAACGTTTAATCTTAGCCTAAATATTAGCATACATTCCCAAATGTCTTTCTATATTTTAGGAAGTTTTGTCTAAAGAGATAAGGATACACTTTCAAAACTCTGTGACCTATAGGACTGTAAGACCTTTCAGAGATTGGCAAATTGCACCACAAAAAATCAGAAACATATTAAGAATGCATAGACAGTTGGTCTGCACTGTTTGCCAATTACTATGTCTTAGATTTTAGTCTAGCCTTAATGTACAGATTTACTGTGCCTGATATTATCTCTGATAGTGAGACAGTTTTTAAAAAGTTGGCCTAATAGTTCATTAAATTTCCAACCATGAGAACTTATCGATTGGACACATGTCATTGGGCTTATTCTCTAATTTATTTCATAGTTTTTTACTGATGGATAATTATTAATTCCATGTATTTTTAAATTTCCTCTGGCTAGAGAGTCAGCTTGACAATATGGAGGAGCCCAACTAACCCACAAAATCTAGGACCACAAAATCTTGCTTGGCAGTAAGTGTAAATTTATGATTATAATGTGGAAATGTGAAGACAAGAGAGAGTATTGAAAACTACATTTATGCAGTTCAGTGGAAAAAGAATATAGTAATCATTTCCTTGACATCATGCCGTTTCTCTTGTGTGGCTCAAACTACGTGGTAATTAGTATTTTTTAATATTGTTATAGTAAGCTTGCTTCTATCAGTTTTCCTACTGCTATTTATGTAGATGAAGCAAAGCATATGCAAATATATTTGAAATATTAATTGCTGATGACCCTAAAACTGTGAAAGGCAATGCTATATTTAATTATTCCAAAACTTCAACTGCACTGACTGCCGTGACAAACGCAGAAAAAATATTAGCTCAAGAGTTTCCAATTACTGTCCATATTTTTCACTATTTAGAATGTAAATGGTAGATTAATTGCATCCATGAGAGCAAGATGTCTTTTATCTCTTTGCATTATCCTGTACTAGCTGCGTGGCTCCTTATATTTTAATTTGAATGAAGGAAATTTTTCAGAGAAAATTTCTCATTATATAAGAATATCACACATAATAAGAAAACAAAAAGTACTCTCTTTAACCATCATTGATATCATGTAGAACATATCAACCCTGAATGGTTTCTTAGACTGTAAATTCACATAATTTCTTTGTTAAAAATTTATTGTCTGTGGGGTAAAATACTAATTCATTTTAATGAATTTAAAACTCTTTGCATAGGCTAGTAAAAACCTTCCATATTTCTTCTTTCAGGATCATATCAGCCATTTCCTCTTTTCTCTGACTCATCTGTAACTTTCTATTTCTCAAGTACTTTATTTATACTAGATTACCTTCCCTATGTCTTTGTTAATGGTGTTCCTTTGATCTGTATAGTTCTTTCTATCCATCTTTTGTTTATTTCTCTTTTTTTTCTTTTCAAGAGAGAGAAGAAGAGAGAAAGAGATAGAAAAAGAGAGGAAAGAAGAGAGAGAAGCATCAACTCATTCTTCCACTTAATTATGCACTCATTGGTTGTTTCTCTTATGTACCCTGACCAGGATGGAACCCACAATCTCAGCAGGCCAGGATACACTCTATTCACTAAACCACCTGGCTAGAGCTTACCTATATTTTAATGTGAGGATCTTAAACTACTATTTTAATAACAATCTTAAATACTACAACTATTTGGAGCCCTCTATAATTACTTAGAACAGAATTTTCTGGGTGACCACATCACTTGTACAGACATCCATAATTAGAAATATTCTGCATTATATGCAGTTGCCCATTTATCTGGCTCATTGTATATAAGAAATAATTCTTTATGTCAGAAATGATGTTTTAATTATCTTGTATACTTATTGTTTTTAGTTATTGTACAAAGAAACTCATCCTAATAAGACATGTGATCCAAAGTTACAATTGCATGTATAACAGTGGAGTTTACTTCTTTTATATGATATAGTCCAGCTGGTCAGGTGGCTGGTCTCTAAGAAACAATTTTCAACCAGTGTGCTGTTGCAGGCCCACTTGTGTGCCATAAGAATTTTTTTATTTTTAATTAAGTGAGAAGTGGGGAAGCAGAGACAGACTTTCACATGCAACCCAACCAGGATCCACCCAGCAAGCCTCTTACCAGGTGATGCTTTGCCTGTCTGAACTGATACTTCATTGCTCAACAACTGAGCTATTTTATCATCTGAGACAACAACATAGAGCCATCTTTATTGCCTGAGGCCAAGTTTGTTCTAATCATTTCAGTCATGGTTACAGGAGGGGAAGAGAGAGAGAGAGAGAGAGAGAGAGAGAGAGAGAGAGAGAGAGAGAGAGAGAGAGGTGGGGGACGGTTGAAGAAGCAGATGCTCATTTTCCCTGTGTGCGCTGGCTGGGAATCAAACCTGGGACTTCCACATACCAGGCTGATGCTCTACCGCTGAGCTAACCTGCCAGGGCCCAGGAATTTTTAAAACATGCAATAACTGACTCTTTAGTCATGGGCACTAACATCTTTTTCCTTAGAGTGTTACATAAAAAAGTAACGACTGCCAACACAACCATAGTCATGCTGTGTGAATGAATCAAAATTACATATACTTATTTTTTTTGTTTGATCAGCAAAAAATATATTTTTGGATGTGCAGCAGAACTTTTGTAATTAGTTTATGTGCACCATGAAATGAAAAAGATTAAAAATTGCTGTGCTATGAAGTACAGTATTTAGGGACCCAGGTTTTATTTTATTATTTTATTCTGCCTTCCGCTTGGCTGTGGTTCTCATTTATGTGGCTGAAGGTAGGCCATGATGTCTTTACTTTATGCAGAAAAGAAAAAGAGGCAACACTAGGAAAAAAGTTTTAGTTTTATAAATGACTAGGAAGTTCTGCATATTATACATATAGTAATTTATGCTCACTTTTTAATTTAAATTTAGTTCAAGGATTTTAGTCATCTACAAGATAAGCTAGGAATAGCAATTAGGTCATTAGGTGCCAAACAAAATTCTATGAGCAAGGTGCATTTTGTTGCTCAAAGGAATGGCAGAATAATAGATACAAGGGAATGATTAGTAATTTCTCCCATTATACGTAAAGAGAGTATCTAACATATAATAAGTAGCAATGATTATTGTAGAATAAGTAAATGGATGAATAAATATAATTACACATGATAATTGTAATTATCATCTCCCCCATCTCTTTCTTTTCTCTTTCTATCCTACAGCCATGGCTCAAATGAGCAGGTTGGCCCTGGGCACTGAGAATGGCCCTATGGCTTCACCTCAGGTGCTAAAATAGCTCAGTTGCCAAGCAATGGAGCAAAGAGGCTCCAGATGGGCAGAGCATTAGCCCAGACAGGTGTTACCAGGTAGAGTTTGGTCGGGTTGTATACGAGAGTCTGTCTTTCCACCTACCTGCCTCTCACTTGATTTAAAATTATAAAAATAAAAAAGAATACTTAATAGCACTGTAGGTATTTTGTGTTTAGCAGTTTGAATGCCATCTCTATTAACTGCAGTGGAAACTGAGAATTACTCTATAGACTAAGTAATAGTGAAAGATACTGCAAAAATCTAGATGCTTGTAAAATTCAACTAGAAAAGAAATGACTTATTTTTCCTTTTGAGAATTGGCAATAGATATATAACCTTAATTATGTATCAACTGCATACTTAGTTATAATTACATAAGCATTTATAAATTACTCTATTATATTACAATAAGAATATCAGTTTATACAGTGAATATCAATTTATCATTATTTGATATACTCATTTTATATATCTCACTTTTCTGTCTTGATAGGGTCAGGTGGGAAAATAAATGCAATCCAATTAGAGAAATTTAGTGTTGAAGTGATTTATTATTAAATAGGAAAACAAATCTACCTGATATTTACAATATCTGTAAACACTAGATGGAGCTCTATGACTAATGCCAATACTAATACTAATATATAATATATATAAATATGAGTGTCTTTGTGTGCCTTTGAAAACTCATGCACACACATAGGAAGAAATCTATTCTACAGATATTATATTTATATTTTTAATTTGTATTTAATTTATTGAGATGGAATTAGTTAATAACATTATATAGGTTTCAGGTGTACATCATCTGTATAATGTATTGTGTGTTCACCACCCCAAGTCTCCATCACCATTTATCTCTCTTATACCCCCTTTTAACTCTTCCTACCCCCCTTTCCCTCTGTTAATCACCATACTGTTGTTTGTGTCTATGAGGTTCTTTTTTTTTTTTTTGCTTAATCCCTTTATCTTTTTCACGCAGTCCCCCAAATCCCTCCTCTTTGATAACTCTTTGTCTGTTCTCTTTATATACGAGTCTGTTTCTGTTTTGTTCATTAGTTCTGCTATATTTGAAATCATATAGTATTTGTCTTTCTCTGACTGGCTTATTTCACTTAGCATAATACTCTCCAGGTTCATCCATGCTGTTAAAAAAGGTAAGATTTTCTTCTTTTTTTATGACTGAATAGTAGTTCATTGTGTAAATGTTTCACAAGTTTTTTTTGTCTACTCTTCTATTAATGGGCACTTGGGCTGCTTTTAAATCTTGTCTATTGTAAATAATGCTATTTACAATAGGGTGCACATACTTGTTCGAATTAGTGTTTCAGGTTTCTCTGAATATATTTCCAGAAGTGGAATCTCTGGGTTATAAGCAGCTCCATTTTTAATATTTTTAGGTAACTCTATACTGCCTCCCACAGTGACTACACCAGTCTGCATTCTTACCAACAGTGCACAAGGTTTCACTTTTTAAAAGTCAAATGACAGTAGGCAACCAGAGAGTGATACATCATTATCAGTTAAGCACCATTTCTTGAGGCTTGCATTAACACTCTTAGCTATTTTTTCACTCCACTCTCACCTTCTTCAAATTCATCATTGCTTCTACATGAAAATACAAGAGTATACTAATAAGAAAGAGTAACTTTTTTTAAAATCCCTGGATCATTTTGTTATACTTTCAAGACACTGCAGTAGCACTTAAGTAACATATTTGTAAAACACTGTATTACATAATAAGCAAAGGCTTTTCATTCATATATAACAACGCTTATTAAATTAGAAAAAAAGAACATATATTTCATTACCTGAGACACTGTCTAGAACCAACCCCAAAACACCCATATTGACATACAGAAAAATTTCAGTGTGGAAAGTAACTGCCTAAAGCTCTTTTTTTTTCTTGTCATACTAGTTAGCATTTTTCCCTTATAACAAAGATATTAAATGTTTCTGAACAAAAATTCACCTTTATGGTTTTGTTTAGGTGTGCTTTATCTACCTCCTCAGATAGAATACTTGGACAATTTCACTTGTAGACTAAAGTATAGATTGTATGTTAAAAAAAACAAGATGTTTCCTTTTGTTGTTACCCAGTATCTAGTCTTTCTTCCTTTGTTAGATCGCAAATGATTTTTACTAAGTAACTGAGTATCCAGATACAGATTATATATTTTATAATCTTTTACTGCACAGGCCATATGACTAAATTCTTTCTGTGATGTATATATGATGCATGCAACTTCCACGTTTTGACCTTTAAGGAAGATTGTGTGCCCTTCCTTTTTCTAGTCACCCTGCCTAATGCCTTCAATGAGGATCAGGAAGCTGGGGCTAGAGCAGAATCCCTGAATGGCAAAAAGTGGTGTAAATGCAGTAGAAGAAATTGTAATCCTGACACCATGAGTCATCATGCATAGCTTGGATTGCTTTTGGTCAGGTGATAACTTAAGAGAGAAATAAAATAGTGTTTCCATTAAGTTCTGTTATTTCAAGTGTCTTTGTTATAACACCTCAATCAATATCCTAACAATTACAAGCTCCTTTCTTTTAGAAACATTTCTAAGTAATTTCATTCTATTTTGTGATAACATTTATTTAAAAATAAAACCGATCCCATTTAGTGTTGAGTGTTTACTATTCTAAGCCAATAGAACAACTGTAGAAGAAAAAGACCTCAGAGAACATCTACTTTAACTCCATTTTTATAGGAAGACAGCTAATTAAAACAATAAAATAAAGTATGATACTTTTTTAGTATCATAATTTTTTTTCTTACATGAAGAATTATAGAATGGAGGTAGATATCAGAGAATGTGTTGGAGTTATTGCTCTTCCACTAATTGTATGTTCTGATGCAAATGAAAGGACTTCTGAGTGCCTTAGTTTCTACACTTTTACATTGGAAATAAGAAATTTTACACAAAGTACATGTGAGGGTTAAATGAGATAAGTGAAATATTTAGCTTAGAGTTTGACACAACATAGACACTGAAAACACATGAAACATCACAAAAGCATCATGATTTTCAGCAAAATTTGAATTTTCTGTTACTATTATGACATGAAGCCCATCCGCTATCACACGAGTTATCTTGCCAATACCAGATTCTAAACCACTTATAGTTTCAGATCTCTTGAATATTGTTAACTTTTAGCAATAAGAACAAAAGTTTTATTGACTTAGCTTATACATTAAAATTATGTTAACGATAATCCTCAAGATGTGGCTAGTTAAGAAACATAACTTTTTTTTTGAAACATAACTTTTTTTTTCAGTTGTAGAATCATAGCACAGTGATAACAATTCTGTGTTGGAACTCATTAAAAATTATGTTCTGTTATTTATTAATAACTCTAATAATAAGTAAGCAAAACAAAAATAAATAAATAAAATTAATTTAAAGCTGTGTGGGAAACAATACTAAGTCACAAGAGTAAAAGACTGAAAATTAGTAATAAATATTTTCCTCTGAAATAGACATTTTGCAAATAACAAGATTACTGTCATATATTGTAAAAATATAAGGTAAAACAAAATGGATATCAAATCTATGAAGCATCATTAACTCACATTTAGAAAATAAAATGAAATAAAAATAAATTGCATAGAAAGGATTTTTTCTGTAACTATTGAGTCAATACTTATGCTAAACAAAAAGTACCTATAAAATTTTAAAAATGAGAATTAAAAGTATTTATTAAAGTTTGGTAAAAATAAAAACAATTCCATAAATACTAGAAAATACAGAACATTACAGCTTATTATTAGATAAAAAGAAAAAAGCAAAAATTAGTTAACTCACTTTTCAACTCCCAAAAAGTAAGAAAAAAAAACCCAAAACCCAACTGACCTAATGAAAAAAAATTGATAAAGTAATAGATATAAGGGTAGTGATAAATAAGTTTGAAATCATAAAAATAAAACCAAGATGTTAATCCATATCCATTTTCTTTTGACTATAAATCAAGTCAAAAATATATAAAATAAAAACAAATATAATAAGAAATGAATAGTGGCTATAGTAGAAGTTATTGCAGATGTCAGTTCTATAAACAATATATGTAGAGTAAAATTTCAATTTTTATTTGGTTTTCATCTGTTTTAATTGCCAGATTCTTCAATTACCCTCCACTGCTCCCTCACTCCAGCCCAAATATATTGGCTTTTAGGTTGTTCTTTTTTTTTTATTTTTAAAGATTATAAAAAAATATATTATCCATTTGATAGAGAAGAGAGAGAGAAAGGGAAAAGGAGCAGAAACCATCAACTCCTACGTGTACCTTGCACAGGCTTTCGAGCCAGCAACCTCAGCATTCCAGGTCATTGCTTTATCCACTGTGCCACCACAGGTCAGGCTCTGCTTGTTCTTTAAACAAGTCAAAAGTCAGTCTTCAGGCTCAGGGTCTTTAAATTTTGTTTGTTCTGTCTGGATTACTCTACTCTTACATATCAACCAAATTAACTTTCTCTCTTTGTTTTAATGTATATTCTTATTTATTTTACCGGAGAGGTCTTCAGCTGCTTTACATAAAATAAGCCACTTATGTGTGTCATTCTTGTTTTCTTTAAACTACATTATTTTTCTTTGTAACACATATTGCATACCATGTTATATATGTACTGTTTTCTTTTGCTGTCTCCTACCCTTTAAAATACGAGAATCTGAGGGCAGGTGCTTATTGTTTCAAAGCTGTTTCTTTATTTAGTACAGAATACATTAATGAATAAAATAATATTATGCTTAACAAACATGAAATTTTCACCAATATAAATGGTTATCTGGAAAATATAAATTATAATTGATTTATCAACAAATAGAAAACTTAATGTTTCAAACCTAAAAAAGCATTATGGAAAGTTCAAGACAGAACTCTAGAGGGCTAAATGAGCTAAGTAGTACATTTAGTACAGAGTTTCACAAATCATAAGCACTGAAAAACTTTAAACATCACAAAATCATAATGATTTTTATCTTTTAGTTCTGGAGGTTCTCAGTCCCATCTTATCCCATCCAAGAACAAATTTGCTTATAGTCTTCAAAACTCTCAGATATTAGGTAAGTCTTTATTATATTTAACACCACTTGGCCTCAATCGCCCCTCTTTGTGGGATAAAGAGAAAATTGGGAGGCTTATGGCTTCCAATGCTGAACTCTGTTTTATAAATTTTCCTTACAAAACCTACTCCTTAACCCACTAATACAAGATTGTGAACATGGCTATGTTCCATGAATGATGGTAATCTTAAAGAGGTATGGTGCTTGTCCTCTCCTTCCTTAAATGACAATATATATTTCTACCTTAAAAGTTGTACTGATTTAAAATAATGTGAATTAACAATTGAGTTTAGCAAATTGGTCATATGGAAAAGGAATATGCAGAAATTAGTGGTATTTTGTATTAGGAAAAAATCAAAATAGACTAGAAATTGCTTACTTGATTACTTCTTTAAAAAACTATATTTTAGCATTGGCCCACTGGATAGAGCATCAACCTAGTATGCTGAGGACCAAGGTTTGAAACCTTGAGGTCTCCGACTTAAGCATGGGCTCATTTGGTTTCAGCACAGGCCTACTAGCTTGAGAGTGATGTCGCTGGCTTGAACATAGGACCATAGACACAACCCCATGGTGACTGGCTTGAGCCCAAAAATCTCTGGCTTGAAGCTCGAGGTCATGGGCTAAAGCCCAACATCACTGGATTGATCAAAGGGTCACTGGCTCAACTGGAGCCCTCTCATCAAGGCATGTATGAGAAAGCAATCAATGAACAACTAAAGTGTTGCAACAACAAATTGATGCTTCTCATCTCTTTCCCTTCCTGTCTCTTTATGTCTCTCTTGCAAAAACAAACAATCAAACAAGCAAACAAACAAAAAAACAAGCTCTCCCTGAATAAATAATGCACCACAATTGTGAGTTGATGCTTCTCATCTCTCTCCCTTTGTGTCTGTCTGTCCTGTGTCTGTCTCTCTCTCTCTGAAAAAAGAAATTCTGAATGTATATTGCCGAATTAAAGGAATGCATTTGTTAGGTATTTTTAAATTCTATTAAGTTTAATTATTTAAAAAATCATTTTCACAACCATTTTATCTTAGGCAGTGCTTAAGGCACTTTCTTATAGTCCAGAAATAAAAAAACACATAGCATCTTCTCTATTTGTTTAGTTGTGTTTGTATATGTGCATGTGCATGTGTGTGTGTGTGTGTGTGTGTGTGTTTGTGTGTTTTAGCTTAAAAATGGTTGACAGAAATCTTGCTGCCTAGTGAACAGTAGGAAAAAGTGTGAGTTAGCTAGAGAAATGTGCTATTTAAGTCTCTCCTGTGAGTTTTCTTCAGCCAATTTTAGCTCTAACATGCCTGTTAATAGAAAATTTACCTAAAAGTATATACCATGTAATTTTAAATTTCAGATGATGCATCCTCAATATTTACTGAACAATTAATTACTTGGTGCTTCTTTGATATCAAATGTTTCTCTGAGCTTTACCACATGTGTTTTCCTGTATAGTGATATATGCAGTAAGTCTTGAGAACTTTTGGGGGAGTTCTATGAGAGGAATACAACTAATAGAACATATTATAACTAATTAACAGTGTTCCTTCCTGTTTCCTTTTCCAGCAAATATTTATTCAGTGTTTACTACATGACAGATGTGTACAGAAACCTGGGAGCAGAGACAGTAAATGAGGAGGTAGGCAATTTTGCAACAGTCTGGTTCACTGGTACAACTTACTTATACAGTAGCATTCTTCTTGAGTAATTGGTTACTAAATATTTTAAATATTATTCTTGCCATTAAGATCACTAGAATTAACTTTTGAGGTGAAAACATGACAAATATAACAGTTTGGCTTCAAATTTTCCATATTTAAAAGGGGTTTTTATTTTAGCATGCTTGACTATACCATGACGTATTATCATTTAATCACTGAAGAAATGTGGTTATGGATTATTTTCCATAAACAAAATTCAAGGTATTTTATGAAGAATACCAATGCTACTAATGCCTTGCTACTAGTACCACTACTAATGTTACTACCAGTTTGTTTATTAGTTAAATTAATCCTCAAATGACTTCCCAAAATATACTTCAAATAAAATCAATACTCCTAACCCTGGGCTGAAAGACTCAATATAAGCCAGTCTTTGCTTATCCCTCCTAACTCATCTTTCTTTCCCTTTCCCACTGTGATATTAATCTCAAGCCATAGCTACCCATCTCTCGACTTTCTGCACATGCTGTTTATCACTTTGGAATGCTCTCCCTCCAACTCTTTACAAGGCTCCCTTCTCATCATTCAATTTTAAATTAGGTGTCAGCTCTTCAAGGAGACTTTTATCCATCATCCTAAATACAATAGTATCTCACTTTCTTCATTGTCATACTTAGTTTTTCATTGAACATATTAGTTCCATAACTTTATTCTTGGTATGTTGATTCATGTATTTATAAGTTTATTGTCTATTTCTAGGTCATGAAGCTTATGGTATATATCTCCATAGAAGTGATTTTGTCTGTCCCATTTACTACTATCATAGTCTAGAAGATTGCCTAGCGTATATTATACCTATGTGTTAATAGATCTACTAACTAACACTTACTGAGTATTTCTTCTTTGGTAGTACTAAGATACATAATTTACATAAACACTGTCATGTAATTTCTTCCATAACTACATAATTATGTTAGCAGTATTAATATCAAATTCAGTTTTCTAATAAAAAAGAAACCTGAAAAAGTTAACAATGCCTTAGGTCACAAAGCTAATATAGTCTAGAACTAAGATGAGCTGACTGCTAAATCCCTCTCTTCTCCAATATCCTGTTGACATTGAACTGCATTCACAAAATTTTCAACTAAGCTGGCTATTAATAAGAAAGCAGAAGGGAGACTAGCTGCTCATATGTATATGTAGGATTTAAGGTTATTTTGCTACAAATTTTAATATTATATGCGTGTCAATCATATTCTCCTGTCTTTAAAATCACAATTATTAATTTGTGGAAACATTTCAAGAGAGTTGGGGTACAAAAAGTTGAGAAGTATTATTATTATTCTAATATTTATTTATTTATCTATATTAATTTTAATGGGGTAACATTGATAAATCAAGGAACATATGTTCAGAGAAAATATTTCTAGGTTATTTTGACATTTAATTATATTGCGTACCCATCACCCAAAGTCAAATTGTCCTCTGTCACCTTCTATCTGGTTTACTTTGTGCCCCTCACCTTTTCCTACCTCCTCCCTCACCTCCCCTTCCCCCCAGCTAGCTAGCACACCCTTGTCCATGTCTCTGAGTCTCATTTTTATGTCCCATCTATGTATGGACTCATATAGTCCTTAGTTTTTTCTGATTTACTTACTTCACTCCATATAATGTTATCAAGGTCCATCCATGTTGTTACAAATGAACCGATGTCATCATTTCTTATGGCTGAGTAGTATTCCATAGTATATGTGTACCAAAGCTTTTTCATCCCCTCGTCCTCGGATAGACACTTGGGCTGTTTCCAGATCTTTGCTATTGTGAACAATGCTGCCACGAACATTGGGCACATTTTTTTCTTTTCGAACAGTGCTATGGTGTTCTTAGGGTATATTCCTAAAAGTGGGATAGCTGGGTCAAAAGGCAGTTCGATTTTTAATTTTTTGAGGAATCTACATACTCTTTTCCACAGTGGCTGCACCAGTCTGCATTCCCACCAGCAGTGCAGGAGGGTTCCCTTTTCTCCACATCCTCGTCAGCACTTATACTGTGTTGTTTTGCTGATGAGCACCATTCTGACTGGTGTGATGTGATATCGCATTGTGGTTTTAATCTGCATTTCTCTAATGATTAGTGATGAGTATTTTTTCATATGCCTATTGACCATCTGTATGTCCTCTGTGGAGAAATTTCTATTCATTTCTTTTGCTCATTTTTTGATTGGATTGTTTGTCTTCCTGGTGTTGAGTTTTATAAGTTCTTTATAAATTTTGGTTATTAACCCCTTATCAGACGTATTGTCGAGTATGTTCTCCCATTGTGTGGTTTGTCTTTTTATTCTGTTCTTATTGTCTTTAGCTGTGCAAAAACTTTTTAGTTTGATATAGTCCCATTTGTTATACTGCTTTTTATTTCATTTGCCTGTGGAGATAAATCGGCAAATATATTGCTGCAACAGATGTCGGAGAGCTTACTGCCTATGTTTTCTTCTAAGATGCTTATGGTTTCACGGCTTACATTTAAGTCTTTTATCCATTTTGAGCTTGTTTTTGTGAAGGATGTAAGTTGATGGTCTAGTTTCATTTTTTTGCAGGTAGATGTTCAATTTTCCCAACACCATTTGTTAAAGAGGCTGTCTTTACTCCATTGTATGCTCTTTTCCCCATTGTCAAATATCATTTGTCCATAAAGGTGTGGGTTTATTTCTGGGTTCGCTGTTCTGTTTCATTTATCTATGGGCCTGTTCTTATGCCAGTATCAGACTGTCTTGAGTACAATGACAAGGTATACTTGTAGTATACCTTGATATATGGAAGAGTGATACCTCCTGCTTTATTTTTTCTTCTTAAGATTGCTGAGGCTATTCGTGTTCATTTTTGGTTCCAGATAAATTTTTGGAATATGTGTTCTATATCTTTGAAGTATGTCATTGGCATTTTAATTGTTATTGAACTGAATTTGTAAATTGCTTTGGGTAATATAGACATTTTAATGATGTTTATTCTTCCTAACCATGAGCACGGTATATGCTTCCATTTCTTTGTATCTTCATTGATTTCTTTTATCAATGTGTTATAATTTTCTGAGTAAAAGTCCTTAACCTTCTTGGTTAAATTTACTCCTAGGTACTTTATTTTTATGGTTGCAATAGTGAAGGAGATTGTTTCCTTAATTTCTTTTGCTAACAGTTCATTGTTGGTATATAAAAATGCCTCTGATTTCTGAGTATTAATTTTATATCCTGCCACCTTGCTGAATTCATTTATCAGGTCCAGTAGTTTTTTGACTGAGACTTCAGGGTTTTCTATATACAATATTATATTATCTACAAATAATGACAATTTTACTTCTTTTTTTCCAATTTGGATGCCTTTTATTTCTTCTTCTTCTCTGATTGCTGTGGCTAAGACTTCTAGAACTCTGTTGAATAAGAGTGCTGAAAGGGGGCACCCCTGCCTGGTTCCTGATCTTAAAGGGATTGCTTTTAATTTTTGCCCCATTAATATGATGTTTGCTGTGGGTTTGTCATAGATGGCCTTTATCATGTTAAGGTATGTTCCCTGTAATCCCACTTTACTAAGACTTTTGAGCAAGAATGGGTGCTGAATTTTATCAAATGCCTTTTCTTCATCTATTAAAATTATCATGTGAATTTTGTCCGTCCTTTTGTTTATGTGATGAATCACATTGATTGATTTGCAAATATTGACCCACCTTGCCTCTCCAGAAGAAATCCCACTTGATCATGGTGTATGACTTTTTTCATTTATTACGTGATCCAGTTGGCTAATATTCTGTTGAGAATTTTAGCATTTAAATTCATTTAGAATATTGGCCTATAATTTTCTTTTTTTGTGTTGTCTTTGCCTGGTTTTAGGATCGGAATTATGCTCGCCTCATATAAGGAGTTTGGAAGTCTTCCTGACTCTTGAATTTTTTGAAATAGCTTGAGAAGGATAAGAGTTAGTTCTTCTTTGAATTTTTGGTAGAATTCACTTGTGAAGCCATCAGGCCCAGGACTTTTCTTTATTTGGAGTTTTTTGATAACTGCTTTGATCTCATTTGTTGTAATTGGTCTGTCTAGGTGTTCTGATTCTTCCAGATTGATTTTTTTTTTTTTTTTTTTTTTTTTTAAAGGATCTTTTTATTTTTTCTTTATTCATTTTAGAGAAGAGACACAGAGTGAATGAGAGAGAGAGAGAGAGAGAAAGAGAGAGAGAGGGAGAGAGAGAGAGGGAGAGAGAGAGGGAGAGAGAGAGAAAGGGGGGAGGAGCTAGAAGCATCAACTCCCATATGTGCCTTGACCAGACCAGTGCAGGGTTTTGAACTGGCGACCTCAGTCTTCCCAGGTCGACACTTTATCCACTGCGCCACCACAGGTCAGGCCCAGATTGATTTTTGGAAGATGATATGATTCAGGAAATTTGTCCATTTCACCTAGGTTGTCTATTAATTTGGCATAGAGTTCTTCGTAGTGTTTTCTTACAATACTTTGCATTTCTGTTGTGTCAGTTGTTATTTCTCCACTCTCATTTCTAATTTTATTTATTTGAGTCCTCTCTGTTTTCTTCTTGGTGAATCTAGTTAAAGGTTCATCGATCTCCTTTACCTTTACAAAGAACCAGCTCCTGGTTTCATTGGTCCTCTGTATTGTTTCCTTATCCTCTATGTCATTTATTTCCGCTCTGATCTTTATTATTTCCTAACTCTACTAGTCCTGGGCTTTATTTGCTGTTGTTTTTCTAGTTCTTTTAGATGCAGAGTCAAGTTGCTTATTTGAGCTTTTTGTAGCTTCTTCTTATGGTATGCCTGTAGTGCTATTAACTTTTTTCTCAGTACTGCTTTTGCTGTGTCCCATAAATTTTGAGTTGATGTATGCTCATTATCATTTGTTTCTAGAAACTTTTTTATTTCTTTTTTGGTCTCATTGTTAATCCATTCGTTATTTAATAACATGCTATTTAGTTTCCAAGTGTTTGAGTATTTTTCAGTTTTCCTTTTCTGGTTAATTTCTTGTTTCATGCCATTGTGATTAGAGAAAATGTTTGATATGATTTCAATCTTCTTAAATTTGTTGAGACCACTTTTGTGTCCTAACATATGGTCTATCCTAGAGAATGTACAATGAGCACTTGAAAAGAATGTATATTTTACTGCTTTAGGATGAAAAGTTCTATAGATATCTATTAAATCGAGTTGATTTAGTGTATCCTTTAAGTCTGCTGTTTTTTTATTAATTTTCTTTCTTGAGGATCTATCTAGTGATGTTAGTGGGGTATTGAAATCCCCTACTATTATAGTATTGCTGTTAATCTCACCATTTATATCCATCAAAGTTTGCTTTATGTATGTTGGGGCTCCTATGTTCGGTGCATAGATATTTATAATGGTTATATCTTCCTGTTGAATTGTTCCCTTTATCATTATGTAGTGTCCATCTTTATCTCTTACTACAGCCTTTGTTTTAAAGTCCATTTTGTCCGATATAGGTATTGCTACCCCAGCTTTTTTTTATTTCCTTTTGCATGAAATATTATTTTCCATCATTTTACCTTCAGTTCATGTGCATCTTTTGTCTTAAGGTGCGTCTCTTCTAGATAGCATATGTATGGGTCCTGTTTCTTTATCCATGCAGCTACCCTATGTCATTTGATTGGATCATTTAATCCATTTACATTTAAGGTTATTATTGATATGTAGTTGTTTATTGCCATTTTATTCTTTAAAGCTGTATTCTTCTTTTCTTATATATTTTTTTCTTTTTGAACTGTTCACAACAGGCCCCTTAGCATCTCTTGTAGAATTGGTTTGGTTTTAACAAAATCCTTGAGGGTTATTTTGTCTGGGAAGCTCTTTATTTCTCCTTCAGTTTAAAATGTTAGCCTTGCTGAATAAAGTAGTCTTGGTTGTAGGTTCTTGTTCTGCATTAATTTGAATATATCTTGCCATTTCTTTCTGGCCTCAAATGTTTCTGTTCGGAAGTCAAATGTCATCTTTATGGGGGCTCCTTTGTAGGTATTAGCTTTTTTTTTTCTCTAGCAGCTTTTAAAATTTTCTCTTTATCACTTAGCTTTGGTATTTTAAGTATGATGTATCTTGGTGTAGGTTTCTTTGGGTTTCTCTTTAATGAAGCTCTCTGTGCCCCTTGAATGTGTGAAACATTTTCCAGCCTTAATTTAGGGAAATTTTCAGCTATGATTTGATTAAACAAAGTTTCTATCCCTTGTTCTTTCTCTTCTTCTTCAGGAACCCCTATGATGTAGATGTTATTTCTCTTCATGTTGTCACAGAGCTCCCTTAGAGTTTCCTCAGATTTTGTGAGTCTCTTTTCTTTTTTTCTGCTCTGCTTCTGTGCCTTTGTTTATTTTGTCCTCTAACTCGCTGATTTGATCCTCAGCTACATCAAGACTGTTTTTAATTCCTTCCATTGTGGTCTTCAGTTCTGATACTGTATTTGTCATTTCTGTCTGATTCTTTTTTATTATTTCAATTCCTTTTTTTATACTTGCTCTCTCTTTATTTAGGTGTTCATAATGACTATCCCTTGTTGCTCTAAGCTTTGAACATCCTAACTATTATTATTTTAAACTCTGCATCAGGTATTTTGGTTTTATCTGATTTATTTAGGTCCTTCTCTGGAGATTTCTCTTGATTCATTTGGTTTGCATTTCTCTGCCTGCCCGTTTTGTCTGTGTGTTATAAGGGTTTGGCTACTGGAGTCCAATGGGTGTTGCCTCTGTATTCCCTAGGTATGGTCTTTCTGCAAGCCCACTACCCCCTCTGCCACTTCCTAGGGTGGTTGGGTATGGGCATTTTCGGTGCCAGCCATTGCATTTCCCCCCTCTCTTCTGTGGGAGGTGCTTTGTTCTCTTGCCAGGCTCTATAAACGTCAGCAGGTCTCATCCTTCGCCCCTCTCCCATGGGTGGGGTTGCGCACCACACTCGGGCCAGAAGTCTTGGCACCAAGTTCAAGGGTGAGCACTTTTGCTCAGCTCCGGGTCCCTGTCAGCCAGTTCCTCTGGCTGGAAGGGGCTTCTGGTGCATGCTCAGCTGTGAGCCAGTCTTCTGCCCTGCCCCTGCCAACCTCGGCTCCTCGGCTGGGCTGCTGGTGTTCGCTCAACTGAGAGCCTGGGCTTCTGCCCTGCCTCCATGGGCAAAGCCTTTTCGTGCAGGGCTTCAAGCCTTGAAAGCCGGATGAGGTTGCCGCTGGCTCACTCCTACCCAGCGGCAGATCTCTGCCCATTCCAGGCTTCTGCTTTCCCCCACAGGTTGAGTTGCAGGCGGGCCTGCAGCCGCCAGACCACTTTTCGTGTCCCCTTTGTCCCTGTTGGGCTAGACAGAGCTCACGCCAGCTTGCTCGGCCTTGGCCCCTGCCCCTGCCGACTGAACCGCGCTTCTGCGTCTGGCCGCAGCCCGCCCTCCAGTAAGCCCTCAGCAGTGTGGGTTGGGGCACTGCAGCTCAGATCCTAACACTCCATACTGTAGTCCTGAAAGCTCCTACATTCTAAGCAACTGTGCTCTAATTGCCACAGGGGATCTTGTTCGGTTGGTATCCTGCTTCTTCTTGCTTGTTCCAGCGGAAATATTGTTTCAGATTTGTGGAGTGACTCAGCCCATGGTTTAGGGTGGCATTTTCTCAAAGCTTTTCTCCCTGTGCCTTCCAGACCACACTCTCTTCCCTCTGTTCCATTCTTCTTCTTCTCTCTGTCTCCCAGAGTCCTGGGTAAGTGGTTGTGAGAGAGGTTTTCTGAGCTGTTTCTTTAAGAAGAATCCTGGGTTTGAGACAACTGTCTCTTTCTCACAAACAGTTTTGTAACCTGTTTTACAGCTAAATACTGTCCATACCTCTTCTAGGCTCTGGGGCTGTAGGCTGGGGCTTTGTTCCTGGGACCCAGGTCCTTATCATTCCACTGGCCTCTCTTCCCACCACACAAGTCTCTCCCGGCTGCCTTTTGCTCCGGGGAGCTGTGCAGCCCTTTCCGCATTTTCGCTTTTCCTACCAGTCTCAATGTTGCTTCTTCACTGTTCCCTTGTTGAAGAGCCCTCTCAGTCCAGTTCAGTGTTGGTTTATCCAGATGATGGTTCTTAAAATCAAGTTATAATCCACTTTGGTTCTGGGAGTTGGAAGTTGATATGTCGGCCTACTCCATCGCCACCTTGCACCCCCTCTAATACTTATTATTTAGAACATTTTTCATATTTTGAAGATGAATTCTAATCATTATTTATTCCATTTCATGTTTTTTTGGTTGCAATTACTCATTGTAACTGAAACTGTTGGATGTTTCAGGCAGAGCATGAAAAGTGTTAAGGTCAGATTAACACTGACTTACATAGAATGAAAGTCTAGTCATTTTCTTAATTTAAGTCACTCTGAATTCTTCTATAATGGTTTTATTAGAAACATATGGTATACGTAAAATACATGTTTCTGTAATTTTTTTCCAAAAATATTCACTTCAAATTGGTGCCACTTAGTCTACACTAGAACATCTTGACTTTTATAAATAATATCAGTCTTCCCTATTTTTAGATACTCTGTACTTTATATGCATTTACGATGGTATTCATTAGTGTGTCTCTGCTTAGTATGTAAATATTTGGAACACAGATTATAAATAACAAAGATATCAAAATATTTCATCATAAGTAACCTGTATATGCATTGTTAGCCATTATCTCTTACACACAGATTATGTATTTTTCTTCCTCTCTCAAGAATGCGAACTATAAAACATTTCAAAATTTAAAATGTTTATCAAAAACAACTATGCTTGTATACACCAAAGGAAAAAAAAAAAAAAAAGAGCATAAGGCCCTGATTGGTTAGCTAAGTTGGTTAGAACATCATCCTGAATCACCAAGGTTGTGTGTGTGTGTTCCATACCTGGTCAGGGCAGATACAGAAAACAAGTAGTGAATGCACAACTAAGTGGAAAAATAAATGAGTGTTTCTCTCTCTTTCTCTCTGTCTCTCTCACTCTTTCTCTCTTTCCACTCCTCTCTGTCTCTCTAAAATAAATCAATAACAAAAAATTAAAGACATAGCACTTTATTTGTATATATATTGAGAAGCTTTAACTGTAAGTCCAAAAACAATGTAAGTAAGATGGCTTATAAGTGTTAGATCAGTTTCCAATCTATAAAAGCATTATAGTGCAACAACACTCTATCCCAGTATTTTGTAAGGAGTTCTTTTTATTTTATAGCTAGTATGTGTTTGTTTGTTTTGTGTCTCTGCTCATCTCTCACTGAGCAATAAAAGTGCTAGCACCACATACTTCATAAGGTTGTCATGAAAATAAAATTATTCTGAATACTGTATTATATAAATTTTGTTTCTGAGTAGAAGTCTATAGCATATATACACTGTAAAAATATTATCTGAAAAAAATGCTTTAGAATATTTCAGATTTGAGATATACTGGTTTTAATATCATAATAGCTCAATAAGAGTTCCTGGATAAAATTATGGAGAAGATATTTGAATTGCAAGTCTTTTATTTGAATACCCAATTGTACAGCCATGTGATTCTACTGAAACATTCTATTTTCTCAACTTTCACCTTCTTATATCCACAAAATACATTTACTACCATTTCTTTGATACTGTGTTTAATAACATACTGAATATTTTAGATTGGATAATGTACTTTATAGTATTTCATTACTTATATTTATTATTATTTCCTGTAGGCAAAACTATTATTGTGGTATTGCCCCCACTCTCTAACAGTGTATGTGATTCAACCAGTCATTTTTAAATTTTACTCTTGGGACATGCTAGAAAAGAGTTTATCATTTTTCTTCCCCACCCCAATAACATTTAAAGAATAGTAATTTACACTAAATTACTTCAAAGGACAAGAATTCTTTATGATAATACCTTATTAGTTTTCATAAAATATCTAGCTTATGTCTACCCAGAGATAAAAAAGAAATAAAATGTAAGACAACCCCCCCCCACACAATTCTAACTAGTAGAGAGAATATTCTTTGTAGAGACAGATTTTCCCATATTCTTGGAAAAACAGTAAGAGTGAAATAATTTTAAATCTAGAATGTTTCCTTTTAATATGAATAGATACAAACAGAAAACTTTTAAGTTTTCCTTCACAGTGACATTCCAAGTTGCTGTCCTGATCAATCCAAGAAAGAAAAAATAAAAAAAGAAAACTTTCTTATCCAACAAATAAGCATGTGTAATCACTTTTAGCCTAAGCTAACTTTTAAATAACTTTTCAAAAATATAAGCCAGATTATTTTAGATATGTTAAAACATAAAAGAGGCAGAACTTCTGGTTATGTCCAAATGAGGAGACCGGCAAGTCTTCTTCCAGAAAATAAACTATATACTGAATAAAATTTATAGAAACAGCTATTTCCTTGCTCTGTAAATTGACAAAAGGCAAATTTTGAGAAACATTTATGCTTAAAGAACTACTAAACTTTGGGTAGTAATAGTGAAAATCTGAAATGTTTTTGCAAAGCAAGCTGAAGAAAGGAAATAATAAAGATTAAAATAGAAGTCAATGAAATATTTAAAAAATATAAAATTAATAGAGCTTAAAGTTTCTTTTTATTTATTTATTTTTATTTTTTATTTATTGATTTCAGAGAGAGGTAAGGAGGGAGCAACAGAAGCACTAACCTGCAGTCGGCACATACAGAAACAGCTTGATGTTTCTCTCTCTCTCTCTCTTTCTCTCTCACTAAAATAAATAAATAAAAATTTAAAATAATTAAAAGGAAACATCTATTTGTTTTTTTATGTGCCCTGACTAGGAATCAAACTAACAACCTTTACATATCAGAATGATGCTTGAATCAACTGAGCTATGTGGCCAGGTTAATGTTTGTTTTAAAAAAAGTTTAACAAACCTGACACAGTTAAGTGAATTGCCAAGACAAAAAGGGAAAAGACAAATTATAAAAATAAAAAAAGCAACAAGAGACATCACTGTACATATGAATAGCTTATAAGTGGATATGATGAATAACGATGAATACAAATTTGACAATGTAGATGAAATAGACCAAATTCTAGAATAAACATAAACTACCAGAGTGACTCAAGGAAAATTTAAAGGTCTGTATAGACACATAATGAGTAATGAAATTCAATATAAATATTTAAATATAATAATTTAAAATATTTCCATAAAGATAAATCTGGGCTCATATGGCTTCAGAAAACAGATGCAAAAATCCTTAACATAATATTAGTAAGTAGAATCAAGGGATTTATTTAAAATATTGTATACTATGATCTAGTGGAATTTTTGTTAGTGATGCAAGTTGATTTAACATCTTCAGATAGTTAATATAATATACCATGTTAATAGAGTAAATCAGAGTTAGTAAGTTTTTTCAGTAATCAAATATTAAATATTGTATAATTTGCTGTTCGTGTAACAGGTGTTGGAGTTACTCAACTATACAGAGTAAAAAAATAGTCATAGCTATGTCTGCCTAATATGTATTTATATTTATTTGCAGGTGGTAGGATAGACTTGGTAAATAAACTTTATTTGTCAACTCCTGGAGTACAAAAGGAAAACCACATGGTTGTCTCAATAGAGTGATAAAACATTTGTTTTATCAAATTTAATACACCATGGAAAACAAACAAACAAAAAACTGGCAATAAGTGAGGAATAAAAGACTTTGTCAACCTGATTAAAAATATATATTTCTGAAAGATATATTAAAGAACTACTAAACTTTGGGTAGTAATAGTGAAAATAGTTTGACTAACTTACAGAATAGAGAACAAAAGATACTTTTTAAAATTTTTATTTTTAATTAATTTTGTTGACATGGTTTCAAGTGTCTCACTCAATAGAACATTTGCTACACCCCATATCATGCATGCCCCTGCCTATTACCAAGTCTCTTTCCACCCCCATTTCTCTTTTCCTTGCCAACCCTCTTCCTACCATTACCCTTTTCCCTCTGGCTATTGCTACCCTGTTGTCTGTATCTATGTGTTTATATATATATATGATTTTGGCTAATCCCTTCACCTTCTCTGATCTTGTCCTGCCTTTCCCCTTCCTTCTAACAGCTGTCCATCTGTTCCCTGTGACCCTGCCTCCATTTCTATTCTGTTCCTTACTTTATTGTGTTTATTAGATTCCACGTATAAGTGGGTCTTTCTCTGCCTGGCTAATTTCACTTAGCATAATAATCTCTAGGTCCATCCATGAAAAAAAAAGATAAAAATTTAAAGCCACCTCTCTCTCTCTCTCTCTCTCTCTCTCTCTCACACACACACACACACACACACACACGCACACACACACATACACACACACACACACAGAAAACAGAGTGATTCAAATAATATTGGAATGAGGTGTCCAAATGTAACAAGGTTCTTGCTCACTCTCTTCCATGTTAGTAAGAGAAGCAACAACATAATGACAATGAGGAACAAATATCAGAGCTCAGCCAGAAAACAATGCAGCTGCAACTACTGAGGTAAGTAGACTCCAAAAGCTGAAATAAATGGTGTTAAAAATGAATACCTATCTGATACAAAGTTATAGGTATTTGAACAGTTCATTTGGTTGAACCTCAAGCAAGCAATCATACACAACTGAAAGTAAATGCAAAATCTTGTTCACTGGTGTGGAGTAATCTGTTCTTATGTGTCCCTTAATTTTTCCCTTTGATCAAGTCACATCTTGGCTGCTTTAAGAAAAATGATGATTGAGGGTGGGGCCAAAATCCCCCTTTCCCTAGTAAAGACCAAACCTCATACACATTCTAGTAAGCAAGAGAAGTTGGCGAAGATGAGGGATTCAAACATAAAGCGATGTTGATGCAGGCAAACAAGTAATCATCCTGTAGGACAAGAATGCCTGCATTCAACTGATAAAGTTTGGACAAATTTTAGTGGGGAAAGGAAGCAAATATGATTTTGTGGGTAGAGTCTTTGGGGCAGTGGTGGGATTCAAAAATTTAAGAACTAGTTCTCTGCACTGATGACCATTTTAAGTACAAAATAACAATATGCCAAAAGGTAACTTATTATTTTATGCATTCAATAGTTAAATAAGAACAATAAAAAGGTGCTTTTCTCTTTACATTGTATATTTGTTTACTGAAGTAACAAATGAGAAGAAATTACTGGTAAAATGTAGTATTTCATCAAAGGTATAATGAGTTTTATGAAATGAATAAATAAATATTATAAGCATAGTTCAGTCAAATATTTTTCACCTGTGGATGGAATGAACATTACTATGGGTGCGTAGAATATGCTGTTGCATAGATGTATGTTAAAAAAGACTAAAGAATGTAAATCTGTGCTATCCATATTAGGCAGCTGCCCAGGCACCCACCTTAGAGAGAACCTTGATTACAAATGCCATTTTAACAATGGGTTTGCCTAACTCAACAAAAAATTAGGTATTGCTACTGCCAAACCAGGGCAAACCAGCTGAATCCCACCATGCCTTTGGGCTAATTTAATAAATTTGTTCTGTGGTTTCCACTGCTGAACATATATTTTGTTTTGGTTTCCATGCCTTTACTCTGAATGCCCATAATGCACATAAAATGCCGAATGGGATTACCCTGATTGGAAGGGTTGGGTGTAGAGTAGTACCAGTACCACTGGGACATCATGACTCTAATGACCCTTTGAGCTCTAGGTCTCCGTGATTGATGATTTTGCTTATTAGAGTTTATGGTAAAGGGTAGCAAACCCAGAGTTTCTCTTCATCACTTAGTTTGATGTGGTACCAGTTACACATTTTTTGAAAAGTATCTATTAGCTTTCTGCTGGGTTCTGTTTAAAACAGAATGCCTAACCTCTAAAGGTCTTGTGATTCTCTGGACGGTTAATTTCAATTTAGTGTGAGTCGATTCAGGTTCAATGACTAACAAAAAAGGAAAAACCAAAAAAGCCACTCATATCAAATGGATATTCAAGAATACAACTGACCTCCGGTGGCACCTCAGCTTTACATGAAAAAGTAGTAGTGAGGTCTTTGTGGGAAACTTTCCAGCCATTCTGCTGTGTGAAGTAGAATTTCCAGTAATGAGACCTTTGATTCACAGAGGTCTCTGACAATGTCTAGACCTGGTTCACTGATGGTTTGGCTACTAAACTACTGTAGCTGTCCAACCTCAGTACCAGCTGTTCAAAACCAAACAGGCATGCAGTCACTTCACTCAGGAGGCAGAACTCAAGCTTGTTTCCATATCTCTAGTCAATACTTCCCTTAGTGCAGGTTATTATATGTTATTGACACATGGGCTATTACTTGCATCCCGTTTTATTTTCAACTTTGAAAACTATAGATTGGCAGATTTAAGGACAGATCAAACTGTCTGGGTCACTCACACATTTGCCATGGTAAGTAAGGTTCCATTTTTTTCTGCGATGAACTGGAATCAAGTTGCTTATAGAGATTGTACCACCCAAAATGCCAACACTGTTGCTGGTACCAGTCATCCTATGAACATGGAAATACAGCATTATAGACTGGACATTAGGTCTGAAGGGCTCCGTTTTTGTTTCTAGGACTCTCAATAAAAACTTCAGACATGAGGTTTGGGTTAAGGTCCCTGGATGACAGCACTGGACACATGTTGTCAGACAGCTGTGCCTGAAGTATCAGGTGCATTTTCATGAAATTTTACTGGGAGGGACGTTTAAAAGTTTGTGCTGTGCCTTGTTCCTTCTGGACTTCACCCTATCTGCCTTTTCCTTCGGCTGATTTTGATTGTATCCTTATACTGAAATAATCCTTAACTTTGAGAAGGACATTTTTCTTGCATCCTGTGTGTAATTTTAGTAAATCATTATGTTCAGGAGTGGTCTTGGCAATCTGCTGACATAGTCTACCATACCCTGCTAGATGTCTCTGACCATGATTTGATTGTAACTTCCCTTAACTTTATTGAGAATTCAATAGAAAAGATTAAGGGGTGGCTCTTGTATCTCTATGCAAAACACCTGCTGATGTCTTCTGGATGTCTTCCACTCCCATACCTTGTAAGACTTTACTCAATCATTTTTGGGGGCAGAGGAATGCCACCTGATTCATAATATGAACAGGAAGACAAGCTTGGACAGACTATATTCAGGCAACTCTTTCAAATAAGAACTTAAATATTTAAATTACGAACCCTAACAACTACCAGCTAGCCAAGAATACATATTGCAAGTAATGTCAATCTGTGCCCCCAGATTTATGTGACATTAGGAGGGCCTCAATGACTCTTAGCAAAACTTTTTTTTTTTTTTTTTTTTTTTGCCAGAGGTACCACATGTGCCCTTTGAACTATACATCTTCCGTAGAAGTCAGACATTAACTTGAAATCCTCCCCTAAAAGAACTTCACTAGAAAGGTGGTTACAGGGGAGCTTCAAGTGTTTAAAATAACAATAGATTATGCAATTCTCATGTGACTATAGAAATTATCAAGAGGCATAATAGACTCACTATTTATGTAGACCCCATGGTCATGTATTTCTATAAATAGATCCATTCAATTAGAAAAGGTGGTCCAAAATGTGTTCCTAACTTTGGTTGAAGTGAATGAGACCACCTCAGCTCTGCAAAGCATTCAATTCTGACTCAGCTCCCTGAGTAAGGCTGTAATGGATAATAGAATTGCCCTAGATTCCTTCCTTTAGGTTAAAGCAAGTCTACACATTCACTCACATATGTTGTTGTACTTGGATTAATTTTTGAACCAAATGGCAATATAAATATAAAAACTTAAAGAGAAATCCAGCTGGCTTTTAAAGGCAGACTATGATAGTTTAAGGAATCTGTTTAGCTGGCTTATCTTGGACCTGTTGATTATAAATTTAATTTATTGTTGTATGGGAAAAAAATGAACAGATATTGTACCAGCCTTTATTGGCCAGATTAACCTGGGTGTCCAATAGTATGGTATAATCATGGAAAACTTCCTCAGAAGCCAAAAGAATAATTCTGATGGTTCTGTTATCTATGTATATTGCAAGTCAGGTTTTAACTGCTCATTGTTCTGTATACCTTTACAATCCTGTTTGTCAAGTTAACAAACAAGCCTTGAAAGACAGAGCTAGTGTTTTCCACTGGAACAAAAGTAAGATGTGCTTGCTGACCATTTTTAAAAAGTGCTGAGGACTTCCCAAAGTTTAGAGCTCCTCTCCTGAGAGCTGTGTAGGTATCCACCTGTGCTCATCCATGCCAGACCAGTGGGACAAAGGAAAATGGAACAAGTTGGCTGCATTTTGCCATGAGTAGTTAGGCCTATATCTCTGACCCAGGAATCTCATCTTTCACTAAGTTACAAGTATTGGGAAAACAGCTGTGTTAGGCTTGCGCACTTGCACTTTGCATGATTAGCGTGTGAACATACAGCAAAGCCACATGTGCATAGCCTACGTAAGGCTACAGGTGGTTTGACTCAGGGCAGATTGTGGACTGCCTGCCTGCCACTGTGAGCGGCTGTTTTGCTGTTTGTTCACCTGCTGCCATGGAAGAGGTTTTACCCTGCCAGTTTGCTCATCTGCCATTGTAAGACTCTATTAAACGTGAATGGCTCGATGCATTTTGGCTCTGCAGTTTCTTTATTATTTGCTTGAATGCTATGTGGACCTACCTAGCCTTAGTCACTGACATTAGATTTGGTGTAGTGGATTCAGATCAAATATGTATGGAGGCTCTGATACCCTTTAATGGTGTAATAAAAGAGTGGCTGTTTCCTGTGGCTATTCTTTTGGGGGTAGCTGCAAAAGCAAAAGCAATTGCTGAAGAAGGAGTGGCATTTGTGCTGGCAGAGTGAGTGGCTCTGAATGGTAGTGTTTCCAACTCCTCCTCTTCTAAGGAGGAAAAGGTTTGGGCTGAAATTGCCATCCGCTGACTCAGAGCTCGATCAGTGGTCTCCCAAAAGGTACAAACCCAGCAGCCATGAGTTTCTTGGGGCAGGCGCAATCCCCTCCACAGGTAGTGGAGCACTCTGTCGTCCAGCCCTACACCCAGGCAGAGTTGATGGAGTTGGGAGCAAAATTCAGGCAGAAACCCACCAAGCCCCTGGCAGGTTTGATGCTGAGGTTGTGGAACATAGGGGTGAATGGCATCAGGGTCTCTGGAACAGAGATGGAGAAATTGGCTACCATTACCACACACTCCTCCTTGAGGCAGCATCTTCAAAACTGCCATGGCAACCCAGAAAACCATACCCTATTAGAATGGGGGATGGCTGCCATGCATACAGTCTGGCAGGATGCTAGAGACCTGCCGGGGGCAGTGAGTTGGTGGCAGTCGTATACTGAGCTGTAGCAGGTCCTCTAGGAACTGGGTATGAAGAATGCTGCTTTCAACCCAAGGTCTTCTGGACCAGATAAGGAAGTGTTTACAGCAGGAATGAGGGACCTTATTCTCTGTAGTGCCCCATCAGTGCTTTTGGGGTCACTAGTGGCTATCTTGCACCCCTATGTGGGGCAGTCCCATCAATTCAGTTACACAGATGTGGCAAGATTGGTGGAACTGGAAGCAGCATAGAACCAGAAGGCTATGCAGGCTGCTGCCTATGCTACCCTAACCCCTAACTAACAAGAGACATGGGCCTGTAAAGGTTGCCTGAACACAGCTATGAGTAGATTTGACTGTGAATTGGGAAGATAGGGAGAAATTAGATGACAGGTATAATAGAGTCCTGTGAGAGCTTTGACAGCAGCTTAAGTCTCAACAGAGGTTCCAGCTGTTGAAAATGCAGAGGAAGCAGATGGCCCAGACAGCTGCCAAGAAAATGGCTAATGTTTGGGTTACATGGTTGCAGGATTCCATGATGCACAAAGCTGAGGGAGAGGAGGATTCCTAAAACCTGTTGTTTCAGATTGAATAAGAGGAAGGCTGAGGAAACCATCTAACGGGGATGGGTGGAGGACAGTGAAATTGGCAATCCACTGGTCTCCTTCTAATGTGCTGCAGGTGTAGGTCTTAGAAAATAATGGGTGCTTTTTAGCAACAGCAGCAGTAGCTAAGAGAACTGTCAAGGTGGCACAGATCTTGAATGTGTTTAACCCCACCAAGTCCTGTAAGCTTGTTGAGGGGTTTGGATGGTGCTTGTGCCAATAGAAAGAGTGCTTATGGAAGGGTGCTGAGGTTCGTTATCAAAGAGCTGTATGGTTAGTTGCCTGTAATGGACTTTCACCTTCCGTGATTTGTACAGATAGATACACCATTGTGGACTGGTCATTGAGTGGTAGAATGGACACTTGAAGAAGGAACTTCAACAAGAGTAGAGCACTATCTCCCTTGTTGGATGGACATGCCACTTGTGGGCAGTGTAAGGGACCCTGATGCGGGGCGCAGCCCCTGTGGAGGCCCTCCTGCACCAGGAAGCAGCTCTCACTCAGTAGCAGAGATGCACCAAGGATACTATACAACTTGAATGGACATAGCCCTGGACTATACAGGTCTGCCCACCTACTATGGGGTAGGGAGGTAGAGGTGAACCTCCAGTTAACTCCCTGGGCAGGTGCTCAGGGAGACATTGTGAAGGGCAGCTTTGTAATTATTATTGTATAACTTGTGCTGTTGCTATAGGCTTTGTTTGTTTATGTAATATATTTCACTTCTCACACAGGGACCAACACAGAAGATGCCTGCTGTGTAGATTGTGAGGCAAGCAACCCTAAAAAGGTGGGTTGTTGGGACAAACAGCTGTGTTAGGCTTGCTTGCTTGCACTTTGCACAGTTAGTGCATGAGCACATGGCAGAGCCACATGTGCACAGCCTATGTAAGGCTTGCCCTCAGGGAAGATTACAGATTGCCTGTCCACCACTATGAGGGGCCATTTTGCTGTTTGTTCACCTGCTGCCATGAGAGGATGTATTCCCCTCATGGTTTGTTCATCTGTCCTTGCAAGACTAATAAATGAGAACAGCCCCAATGCTTTCTGGCTCCACAGTTCCTCCACCATCTGCCTAAATCCAATGTGGACCTGCCTGGCCTCAGCCACTGGCATACAACAGGCTAATTTGTTTGCTTATATCTACGAATATGTAACAAGCTAGTTTGTTTGCTAATTTGTTTGCTTATAAATAGGGTAAAATACCAGACTCTTCATAGTAACAACATGCAGAGCAAAAGTATATGCTTGGGATCCTCCATAATGTCTCCGCCCTGACTATCATCAAAATTCATGCTCTAATAGCTCCTGGGAAGTCATTCTGTCAAATTTGTAAGAGCATACACAGGCTTTGGGATCCGAAACACCTGGCAAGGAAATCCAGGCTAGCTGCTTGTAAAACACAACATTAGTAAAATGGGGATTTTGTAATGAATGAATGTAATAATATTAATAAGAAAGCTCTTATTCATTCCCTGAGCTGCTAAAATCAACTGATTAAAAGAAATAAATCTCCAAGATTTCTTAAAGATTTGAATACCAAGTTGAAGGGCATATAAAGAAAAAAAGTACAAATAAAAATATTTCATCGCATCCATATAAAGTCACATACTTATTTTAAAAAAAACTGAAAATATCAAAAAAGTAAAAAAAATCAACTATTTTTCCATCAAATAAAACAAACAATTGTTAGTAATATAATGTATCTTCTTTTTGTGTAATTCTAAATGAATACTTTTTTTAGAAAGTAGATACAATTTAGTATTCTAATGTTTTTTGTTTTTTTTTTTTTGTGAGAGAGACAGAGAAAGGGACAGACAGACAGGAAAGGAGAGAGATGATTAGCATCAACTCTTCGTTGCAGCACCTTAGTTGTTCATTGATTGCTTTCTCATATGTGCCTTGACAGGGGGCTAGAGCAGACAGAGTGACCCTTTGCTTAAGCCAGCGACCTTGAGCTCATGCTGGTGAGCTGTGCTCAAGCCGTGACCTCGGAGCTTTGAACCCAGGTCCTCTGCATCCTAGTCCTATGCTCTATCCATGGCGCCACCGTCTGGTCAGGCTAATGTAGAAAAATCTTGATAATAGTTCTGGTGAGTTTGTTCTCAAGGAAAATAAATATATTAATATCACAAGACAGAAAGTTTCGTTGTTGAATTTTTGTTAAATCCACCAGGTAAGAACACAAATGAGACTTTCACAGACTTTTCTTTAGCCCCAATATTTCAATACTTGCTTCATTTTAATTACAAACAAACAACATTTGACAAAAACATATAATACAGTTAATTCCATGCCTCTGCAGCGAGAAAACCAGAGATAAAATAATACATAAAAAGCCTTAAAAAAAAGGATTGTTGCATCAAAAAGTTTCATTAATTATAGTAATTATCTATGATTGGAACTTTTAAAACATCTGCAGTGACATGAGTGGCTGTGCTAAAACATGCTCAATTCATTTTGCTGTCACTTAAATATAGTTGTCAAAGAATTAGTTGGAAGTCATTAAGAAAGTAACTTTCAAAAAACCAATTCTCACATATCACAGAGACAAAATTGGTTAATAAAGGAAGATGTGCCCAAATATTATGATCTCAATCATTACATATAGTTTAGTATAAAAATGAGGAAAATCCAGTTGACAATTGATTTCAATTATACTTCTTTATTTAGATGTTAAGATCATTAACTTCATTAATTAATTAAAATCTGCAATCCTGCAATTGTAATGACTTCTTATTCAATAAAGACTAAGATCATTTATTTATTTAACAAGCATTTTGTCAGGTAACTACCATATGCCTGGCCATGAGGTTAACATCAAAGGCACAGAGAAAATACAGTAATACTTTAAATTCTAATTACCCATTTAATCACTATGAATCTAGAACTAGAATTCTCTTTAAAACTGAGAATGCATAGTGTAGAAAATATTTTATCAAAGTGGTATCACATAAAATTTATTTTTTGTAATATAATTAAATTATAATTAATAATCAATTAAAAATCATATATATTATAAAATGTAAAAATGATAAATACAGTATGTGTGTTATCTCAATTTGTAAAATAGATATATTAAATAGATAAACTAGGAAGAATGTTATATATAAATGATGTGGCTGCAGGTAATTTTTGTGCTTTTTGAATTTCAAAAATTTCAAAATGGGCAAGTGTTATTTTTATAATCTAAAGCAGTTACTTTTTAAAGCAAAAAATTCACATATGTTTTATATTTCATTTCCTCGGGTCTTTATTTTGTTGAATAAAATTATATAATTATTGCTCAAATATGAATATAGTTAAAGAAGAAAGACTCAAATCAGATGAGTGGGTTTCTCTCTGAGTCAAACATTAATCAGCTCTTTGAATCTGAGCATAAGGTTTTGTGCCTGTTTCTCTTGAACCATATTTTGATAGATTTTGTATGGGTGAGTTCTATAACTTTTTTATCTCTAAAAATAATAATTATTATTAAAGTCATTGAGTCATATAACACCAGGTTCTTTTTTAAAAATGCACACACGTGCATACACACCTACTTAATTTTGATAACTATATATCAAAGTTACCAATATAATCCCCATTTCAGAGAAAATGGAGCCTCAAGCTTCTAGATAACAAAAGTAAGTTTCAGAACCATGTAATCTGGCTTTAGAATCTATGATTTTAACTCCTATATGATAATGCTTCAATTTTTTTTACATTTTTTATGACTAATATATTGATTAAATTACTTATATTTCTAATAATAACTATATTAGGGTTCTTCAGAAAACCAGTAAGAGATAGATAGATAGATAGATAGATGATAGATAGATAGATAGATAGATAGATAGATAGATAATAAATGATAGACAGACAGATACTGATTTTTAAAAGAAAATGGCTCATGTAATTATGGAGGCTGGCATTTTCAAAATCTGTAGTTTAATTCTAAAGGATATTAGGCTGGAAAGCGTAAGAGAACTAATGCAGCAGTTTAAGTACAAAGGCTATTTCCTGGTAGAATTTTCTCTTGTTCAGAAGATGTCAGTTTTTTATTTTCTTTGTTACAGACTGGAAGGGTCCATTTTGCCTGTGTGCATCAAAACCTAATAAAACACAATCAGGAATTTGTAGCCAAGAAAAGAAGCATTTATTAAGGAGAGAGTACCAAGGCCAGGGTCACAGATAGCTCCTGTAATACTTTCTAGAAAGTGGGTTATATAGGGAAAAATCATTAGTCATGGTGACTAATGGAATTCTGGTCATGGTTAGGGTCATGATCTTCCCTGGTTGACCAGCACTAGGATAGGACATAGTTGATGATTGCATTTGGTCATGATGTCAGTCATGGTGTTGCTTTGTCTAGTTTTGCAAGTGTTACCAGTGGAAATGGTATTTTTTTTACTGAGTTGCAGGGAAGGCATTCCATAGGACTCACACATGGTGGGAGTGAGGCTTCCATGGTAAGATTGATTTGAGGTTGAAATGGAAGGTTATCTGCTTGTTACATGTGTCTCATCTCTTTCTGTCCTACCATGGAAAAATTCCAGCCTAGTCTTCATCAGTCTCAATACAAGATCAGTGCCCAAATATTCTGTGCTATGTTCCAACCTATATTACAGCTTAGTCCAGTCCAGGTACTGCATTTCTGTAACCAGTCCACACTCAGAGCCTGTACTTCGGAGATGGCATTGCTGGCCCAGAAGTGGCTGTGGACCATACAGTATGCCTGCTTAGAGAATTTGAGAAAATGGGGGCAAGTGTGTATTTCCCAAAGTGAGAGAAGAAAAGAGATTAAAAAGAGTGTTTCTTTGTTAGTCCTGTGCATATATTTTGGGCTGGGAAGGACTTACTTTCCTTTAAACCAACCAATCAGATTCTTAATATTTTACGAGTTTCTCAGGGTCTCTCTCACTAATCAATCAGATCCTTCTTCTAGGCTAACAGGCCTCTACGGCTCCCATCTTGGCTTCTACTGCACATGTTTCTAAGAGGAAGCTCTTCTGCTACTTTTATTTCTTTCCCTCTTAGTCTGATGATGAACTGGTTGTACCCTGGGGAGGCTCTTTTTAACCACCTTGAAGTCCCAAAGGCAAAGGACTCAATGGCTTCCTGCAGTGTGTGAATGAGCCTATAAATGCTATAGCTTTCTAAATGTAACTTCCTACTGAACCATACATTCCCGTTTTAATCTTAGTATTTGATGTTCTCTTTGCTAGTTTACTAGGCTCATTGTCTAATCCTATCTGCTTCTTTCCCTTATTGATATTTACCTACCTACATTAACATATGGGTGAGGTCAGTGGGATCTTTCTGGAGCTAAAACACAACTGAGGCCTAGATGTTATGACTAGTTTGACTGAAACTTTGTCTTTGTGGCCAACAAATCTAAGGCTTTTTTTCTAAATCTACTGGAAGATAACCAGAACCCCATTGTCTTGAGGCCTTAATGATTAAGCAAAAAAGAGGGAAGTAAGTGAGTCAGAATGCTAGGTGAGGACAGTTTGAGTCAAAGAAAAAAAATTTAAATAAAAATCAGATAAAAAATATGAGGTTACTGCATAGTTACAACTTCAGGTCTTCAACTGATTGGATGAAGCTCACCTGCATCATTCAGGGTGATCTGCTTTATTCAAAGTCCATTAATTTAAATATCACTCTCATCCAAAATGACTTTCACAGAATCATTCAGAATAATGTTGACCACACATCTTGACATCATGGCTCAACCAAGTTGATGCATAAAATTAATCATCAAATGATTACGAACTAGTTATCATTTAAGATCACTTTGGTCCCTGATATTCAGATATCGCAGTAGAGATATTTTGCTTCACTTAAATACCTAAATAGGCTTGTCTAACCCCTAGGATTTAAACTTTTTACAATAACCTTATATGTTTTCGTACATATATAAATGAGCCTATATTGTTAAGGTATAGGTATACTTCAGTTTTCTAATAGACTTGCTCTTGAGCATCTGTGTGTACATTGAATTGTGCTATATGATTCCCCACGTAATGTCAGATATGTTTTCTCTCTACTTATCATTGATTTTTCAGTTGAATATGGGGCTTTCAGACTTTCAACCTTAAGTTTTTGATTCTTTATATTTTCAATGTATTTTTATTAAATATTGAATAAGTAAATAAATAAGTAATGAAAAATATTTCACCATCTTTGCGTTCTTGGTTTTTGTTTTGTTTGTTTTATCCAAAATTACCTTCCATCCATTTGTACAGTTAAACCTTGAGAAATGTCTGACATTACTACTAAACTATAAGAATAGTTTCTGGGTTTTGAAATATTAATTTCATTGCTGTAATCTGTTTCTCCTCTCCCATCAAGTGTAACAGTACTTTAAATTATTAGTTCTCTGAAGTATGTTTTTCTTGATCAAGTGATTCATTTACTCATGGATAAAACTATTTATTGAGGCTAAAGTGTGTCAAGAACTGTTCCAGATGCTGAGAACACCAAAGATAATAATAAAAATACTTCCACTTCTCCCCAAATCAGTGCCTTAATAAAGCTTATATATAACTTAGTCATAAAGAATAAATATAAATGTAAAATGTGTAGTACATTCTAAATAATTGCTATAGAAAAGACAAAACAGAAAAAAGGAGTAAAAGTTCAGTTATAAATAGAACTGGATTAAAAGAAAAACTCATTAAGAACATGATATTTTTAAGTGGTGGAAAGCACAAATAAAAAAGAACTAAGGCAGAAGTGTCCCCATACAGTTTCTTAAATGACAAGTTGGTCCATCTAATGATTGAATGGTATAAATAATAGTGAGAGAGTCACAAGACATGAGTCAGAAGTACTGTATAATAAAACAATGAACAGTGGGAGAAGACTGTGGAGTCATGTTTAAGACTGAATTTTACTCTTAGTGACATGAGACACTACTGGCATGTTTTGAACAAGGAGTGGCATTAACTGACCACAATTTTCAACTCACTTGGGCTATAGGGAAAGCCATTGGAAAACAGTACAAAAACCAGGACCAGGTGAAAAAATGATGGTGGCTCAGACGAGGGTGATAAAAAGGGCTAAAAAAATTTAAGCCTTTTGGGGGTTATGTTTTGAAGATGGAGACTTTTATATTGCAAGAAATAAATGAAGAATTGAGATAGATTTTCATGGGTTTTGCCTGCACAAGTGAAAGCAAGAGAAGAATGTGAGAAAAATAAACTCCAGATTTTTTTCTTTTAACCAACACTTCTAAACACAATAGTAAAATAAATAAATATAGGTAACTTCTCCTGCCATGCTTTATGCATCTTGTTGGGACAAGCAGTCAAAGTTCTTGAATCAATAATTGTTTTGATTATAACATGCTAGAGAAACAATGTATAAAAACATATTCCAGTGCAATTTTTCTGTAATGTTTCTCCTGTCCCATCAAGTGTGACACTGTATTATTATATATTGACAGAAAACATCAATATGGATAATGTTAGACAGTGGGAGGAAAGCATTTTGCTGTGCCGGTTTTGTCTTCATAATAACAGCATTGATCTGTATTCCAGTGTACCCGTTTTCAGCAGCTCACAGTTAATGTGCCCATATCTATACTGATATGAGTAGTAATATGGTAAATGTCTGCAATTCATAGTAACAGCTCTGCAGCCTACTGATTTTTGTCAATTGTGAATTAATTATTAATTTGATTTGTCCTTCTTTGTTGAGATCTCTGGAGATGTTTATAAATCAGGGTCTGCACAAACTTTCAGTAAAATTGGTGTGACAGGAAGCAGCCACTTTTTGGTTTGTTTCCTTTGTTTTTGACTGATGAAATAAACAATTTGGGTACTTGTATGGCCTAGGGATTGCCATTTTCTCAATTTTACAACAATTTTCTCAAAATAAATTATCTGCTTAGTGATTTCCTTAATTTACAGTTTTCTTTGTTGGAGACTTTTAGTATTTTTATTAATACCATGAAAGCATCCATCTTGTTCTCAGGTTACTGAATCATTGTTAACACTGAGGAAATGGCTTTGGAAATTAAATTCACTCAGTTAATAGTTAAAACCTTAAGCAAGGCACTATAAGAATCTTCAAGATTTTCACCTATGTTATTGAATGAAATGTATCTGTTTCATAGGCAAAGAGCATTTAACCTCATAATATAGAGAGAGCTCCTTAGTTTCTGCCAGTTGCTTTTTTCAGTGTGCTTATTACAGTTGAAATGACAGGCATAGTATATGCCCTTTAAATCAATTTATTTCCCTTTAGAGATGACTATGTGCATGATTGTCCATTTACACATAATATGCTGACTGTTTGACCTATTCAGCTAAAGACTTAGTCAAATTGTTGACTGAATTTGTAGTAGGATATTAGTCATGAGCAGATCAGGGATGGTGGGCCAGGTACAGAAAGCTACCAAGGCAGAAAGTCGTGGGTGTCTAGCAATGAGCAAAATTGGGAAAACAAGGATCTCACTCCCAGGGTATCCTTTTCTCCCCTAGTATATCACTGGTCATGTGGTTAGATCCCCTGACCTTTCATATTGCTGGTCACACAGACCTTCCCTTGACTTTTTCTACCTGGTATGTATTGGTCATGTGGTAGACCACTTAAAGGGAGAACAAAGAAGCCTAAAAATAACCTCAGGACTCCCATCCAAGCCCTTGAATCAGTGGTGAGATTCAAATAATTGGTTCTCTGTTCTAATGACTGTTTTAAATATATATTAAAAAAATGAGGAACCAAAGGTAGTTTATTATTTTATGCATTTAATATCTAAATAAGAATAAAAAGGTAGACAAAATTAGATTGTTATAGTTTTAAAATATTAATAAAAATATTAAATAATACCTGATAAAAATCAATAAAACTGTTAAGATATTTCCATATTGCTTCTTGATTAGCCCCCTCACTTGTAATATTTTTTTTACCTATGGAAAAAATGAACATTACTACAGGCTCTTAGAATACGCTGTTGCACAGATGAATGTTAAAAAAGAGTATATAATGTATATTTGTGATTTCCACAGTGGGCGGTGGCCCAGGTGCCTACCTTAGAGAGAGCCTTGATTACAAGTGCTGTTTTAACAACTGGTTCACTGAACTCAACAAAAAGATTAGGTATTGGTACTGTGGAATCAGTGCAAACCGGCTGAATCCCACTGCTGCCTTGAGTAACCACTCCTTTAAGCATTAAGCTCAGGACAGTGAGGTTCTAGATCATGTGAAATAATCTTAGGAACAAAGCCTAGTGTCTGTTGATCACAGAGACACAGTTTTGGTTAAACTGTGTCTTAGAGATAATATCTAAGCTTCCACATGTTTTGGCTCCAGGCCCAGAAGAACAGCAAGGCCTGGAGGGGCAAATATACGGCTGACATCAGGGCTAGCTTACATTAATAATGATCCCCTGCCCTGGCACTGACCAATCAGTGGAGACCAAGATCCTGAAAGGACACAACTGAAAAATTGATGAATAATCTGTTGAGATCCTCCCTTGGACCTTCCCTAAAATCCCCACCCTTAAAAACCCTTAGGTCAAAGACCTCAAGAGCAACTCTCCTTCTGTCCATCACAGGCCTTTTCCCACAGTATTCTGTCCCCAGCTTGAACTCACTCTGAATCATGCCTGAGTTTTCCTCTTCCTCGTTTCCACCCCCAGCTGTGTATATTTTTGCTTTCTTTCTCCACATACCCAAGGGCCCTTCTTTTGTCTGTAACTTGTTTCCTGAGTCCATGAAGCCTCACTTCATCCATGCTCACTTCTAATTCTGTGAGTTTATAAATGAACTCTTGCTTGTATTTGAGTCTTGGCTTTGTCTTTCTTTAGCCAGAATGCGAATACCAAGGTTGTGAACTGACGTCCAATAGCTGATAATAGTCTGGTGCTACTTTACTGCCAATAAACTGATGGAAAATCAGCACAATTCAATAACTGGCATTATGGATGCTAAAAACATAATAAAGTTCCTCCCACCTTCTCAATTTTTCTAGCTGGACTAATAATCAAATTAACAGAGACATATTCACAGAAGAAAATGTCTAAAGTTTATTATATGAATGCACAAGTGTGGGATGCCAAAAGAATGAGACCTGAAACACGTTGGGCAAGTGAAGCTTATATGCGATTATGAACAAAGGAGAGAAAGGGGCAGTGGTCTGAGATTTCAAAGAGAAATAGACAATTTACAAGTAGCAAATACATTGCTGAATATGTGGTCAATAAATTTCTACTAAGCAACCCAGAAACAATGGGACACAAGATGGTGATGGTGGTAGGGGGTAGGGATCTAGTTCAAAGGCCCCACTTGGGTCTTTTCTATCTAATGTTAAGGTTCTCTTTCCTAAGCAGGCCTTTCCATCTGGATCTTTTAGGCACAAAAAGGGAAAGGTCAAAGTTTTTTCTTAATAACCAACTTAAAATTAGAATCTCAAAAGGTACATTTTGGGGAAAAACACTTTGTTCCCTTTAGCATACAAATGATTATATTAAAAATCATTATTACACTATTCAGCCAATTCATTCATCCTCTATTGATAGAACTTATAAAGAGAGCTGTGCATTAAAGTGATTTACATTCTCCAGTTAAAAGTTGATCTTTATATCATCAAAGGTTAGGGTTTTGGGTTTTTCAGAGTATATTGCCTGAATTTGAAGGCAGCTAGAAGTGTAGAAGGCTGAGAGGGCCATGCTAAATTCCAACTTATTGAAGTATGAACTGGGCTTGCAGAAGTCGTTCTAAACAGCATGGCTTCCCCGTTTACAGGTATAAGTGTGACAAACAGAAATTTAGACACTTGACAGCTACAATGTTTTGGTTTTATGTTTTTAAGTACATGATCAAAATTACATTGTGAGTCCAAATTACTACTTTAATTTAAAAACAGAGAAACACATTATATTTTTATCAACTAGAAAATCATGTTATATCTTTGCTAAAAACATCTTCATTATCAGAAAAATTTAGAAAAAAAATTCTTTTTCAAAAGTACCATCTTGAAATATGTCTGACAATACTACTAAACCAAAGAAATAATTTCTGGCCTGACCAGGCGGTGACGCAGTGGATAGAGCGTCAGACTGGGATGCAGAAGACCCAGGTTCGAGACCCTAAGCTCACCAGCTTGAGCGCGGGCCCATCGGGCTTGAGCAAAAGCTCGTCAGCTTAGACCCAGGGTCGCTGACTCCAGCACGGGGTTGCTCCATCTGCTGAAGGCCCACGGTCAAGGCACATGTGAGAAAGCAATCAATGAATAACTAAGGTGTTGTGATGGCAACAAAAATCTAATGATTGATACTTCTCACCTCTCTCCGTTCCTGTCTGTCTGTCCCTATCTATCCCTCTCTCTGACTCTCTCTCTGTTCCTGTAAAAAAAAAAAAAAAAAGAGAAAGAATTTCTGAATTTTGAAACGTTAATTTTATTGCTGAAAGTCTATTAGAGTAAATGGTGGTGATAATGAAAGTCAAAGGTCTGTTAGTTTTTGTTTCTGCATTTTACTTTTTGATAGCAGTGTGGTTTCATGTACATTTTTCACTATATATAATCCTTAACTTTAATGCAGAAAGTTGTTATCAAAGAACTTTATTAAGGTAAATTAAACTCTATACAAGTTACACCTAACTCTGATGTAAACTTTAAACCAGGGGTGCCCACACTTTTTCAGCTTGCGAGCTACCTATAAGATGACCAAGTCAAAATGATCTACCTACAATAAAAATGCAAAACATAAATTTATTTCTTCTATATTATCATTATTTAAGTTACTATTATTACTATTTAATATTGTGTATTCTTCTTTCACCTTTCTCCTCCTCAGCTCTCTTTTCGGAGGAAAGTCAATGTCATAGGTTTTATGAACAGTCCGAAAAAGCCACTCCACATTTCCCTTCTTTGGAATAGCAATGGCACACAGACAGATGAGGCAAACGCACTTAGAATATGACATAGTGAAAAAAATCCCCTCCCATTCTGTATGAAAGTGGTAGGTTTTAGGCTTCTTACTCAGACAGCTGCGGTGCTCATTTGTATACCCTTTGTTGTATTTAGTTGAAATAAATTGAAGGCTAACTACACAGCAATGTAACTGAACAAGTTAGTGCGGTTTAATGCACATGCGTAGGGTGTCAAAAGTTCAGACGTCAGATTGGCTACCCTGTATGCCAATCAAAAGACAAATGTCTTTTTATGTCATGCGATCTACCCACACTTCCTTCGCGATCGACCAGTAGATCGCGATTGACATATTGAGCACCCCTACTTTAAACAAATCATAAAACATAGTGCATCTGAGCTAAATAATCCAAGAAGCAAATATAACACGTTTTTGCACCATGTAGTTAATCAGTCAGAATGTAATGGAATAGTATGTGAAGATAAAGAAAAAGAAAACCAGTGACAAAAGAATCTGAGAAATATAACGTTCTGTTTCATAATAAAACGATTCTTTGATAAAGGAGCTTAGGACCCAACTTCTAAAAAAAGTGGCTTTTTTTCCCTATCCTTTTTGTAACATTTTCAAGTTTATTTAAGCTAGTTAATTGTGACATGAATTTGGTTAGGCAATGGCAAATATGCTTGGCGGGGCCACTAAGAATTTTGAGTGTTTCTTCACTCATTCTATTGTTTCCTGTCTGTTTATTTTTCTACTTAAGGTGATGTAAAATTTGCCCTCAGCAACACCCTTCCATGACACATTCCTGTTTCTATTCAACATCCCCAGCCCATTATACCTATTGCCTCCAAACTATCAATTCTTGCATTGACCCCTCTTCTTCAGCCAATCACATTGATTTAGGAAGTAACAGCCTTGGTTCCTACACAAGTCCTTTTCCTAAACTTCCAATCCCTTTCTATATTTCTTCCAGTGCAAATCACATGCAGAATGTGATACTCTGAGCAGTGTCCCCTGGGTATCTGCACTGATTCAGAGTGAGAGTTCTCCTTTAAACCTCCTACTGGCATTCTTTTCATGATGACTCCCTAAGTTTCTATGTATTAACTTGCTAATTATCTCAGGCAACTTTCAACACTGGAGACCTACCAGGAATCTAAAATAGTGAGAAAAAACCTGTCACATGCCTTGTTTCTATTGCCTACATAAAGGCAGAATAACTTTAGCATATTATTCAGGATCCTTCCAGCTCTGTCCCAGATCTCACTTTGTAGTCTCATTACCTGTCACGTCCCCAGGACACTTTAACCACCTTTCTTGAACTGTGTGCCATTTTAAAACTTTCCTTAAGCCCTTTCCTCTGGATGGTGTTCTTTTCTGCTGATTTTTACTTGGTTTCCACTTATCTTTTAAATTTAACTTTAATATTTCTTCTCTTTGAAGTCTCATAATTACTTACAAAAGTAATTATTACTCTCTGAGAGGTGCCATGTTACTTCCAACAGATTTAGGAGAACCCTTAGGATCCACAAGTTAGTTTAATTTAATCTGAAGGAGGTTTTACCAATATACACTGACAACGAATCATGAAGAATTTTGCCTCTACTTCCACTACAAGTAATGCAACAGATGGCTCAGAAGTAGAGAACAGAATATACTTTATTATATGAGTGATATTTACTTCTCAAAAATGTAAGTAATCAGTGTTCACTGATTAAATAATTTTCCATGCAAAGACCTGTTTCACATGGCTAATTATAAAATTACTGTACCAACATGTTATTTTACTATTGTGTTCTTGTCTCAAGTTGGGGGAAAAATGACCTTGGCAAGAACAATACACAGAGGCTTGATAAAGAAGCTTTTCCTGAACCACCTCAAAATACGGAACAATAAGGATACACATGTGAAAGAATTGTCTACCTCTATAAGTATGTTGTTTATGACTGTTTTAATCTGAGTTCTGAAACCTTGTTCAAATTAACTAGAGAATGGCCAGAGAAGTATCATATTACATAAGAGACCTATTCTTTAGTGAAAAGATTGGGGGCAAATTTTCTCCAAGAGATGCCGGAGTGGTCTTCTTCTGATGTTTCCCCTACCTTTCTTAAAGATTAGAGTATTAGATAACTAAATGAGGGGTAGGTGGCAAAACAATAAAACAAACAAACACACAAACAGGACCTATGGAGGATAAGCAAAAGTAAAAATCACACAATTCATTAGACAAGGAGAAAGGCTTGACTCAGGAAATGGATTGAGAAGTACTGTCTAAACGGAAATCTTGAGGAGGTAATTCTCCTGCAGTAACTTGTAGTTTCTGCTGCTCAGTATTGGATTAATAGTGAAGAAGATCAGGGAAATAATATAGGGTCAAAAAGTCACCTATGGACCTGTGGTGGCGCAGTGGATAAAGCGTCGACCTGGGAATACTGAGGTCGCCAGTTCAAAACCCTGCACTGGTCTGGTCAAGGCACATATGGGAGTTGATGCTTCCAGCTCCTCCCCCCTTTCTCTCTCTCTCTCTCTCTCTCTCTTTCTCTCTCTCTCTCTCTCTGTGTCTCCTCTCTAAAATGAATAAATTAAAAAGTCACCTATGGCCCAATGCACCCAAAGACAAATTATTTGAGGAAAGCTAATCAAAAATAATACTCTATCAGGTGATACTTGAGAATTGGCTTCTCTATTGGTCAGAACCGAGCAAATTGAACAAACTTGGAAAATGTGCAAAATGAGGACAGGGAAACTGACACGAGGGTTGATAGTCTCTCTTTCTGTCAATACATAAGAAGGAACTGGAGAGGACTACTGAGTGAACTAAGAATATTGATGGGCAGACTCAGATTCAACAAATGATTTTAGAAAAACAATGGGCTTATTTTACCATTAGAGTTCTATTTACAGTGTAATGGGAAGGAAGGAAATTTAGTATCAAGTTATGTAAGATACCACTTCTACAGTGAATTTTTTTTTCATCAAAAGATTGAACTAAGAAGGCTCTGGCCAGTTGGCTTAATGATAGAGCATTGTCCTGGCATGCAGAAGTCCCAGGTTTGATTCCCAGCCAGTGCACACAGGAGAAGTGCTCATTTATTTCTCCACACTTCCCCCTCTCCTTTCGCTATATCTTTCTCTTCCCTTCCTGCAGCCAAAGTTCCATTGGAGCAAAAGTTGGCCCAGGCACTGAGGAAGGCTCCATGGCCTCTGCTTCAGGTGCTAGAATGGCTCCTGTTGCAATGGAGCAACACCCCAGATGGGCAGAGCATCGCCCCCTAGTGGGCATGGTGGGTGGATCCTGGTTGGGCACATACCGGAGTCTTGTCTCTCTGCCTCCTGGCTTTTCACTTCAGAAAAAAAAAGATTAAACTAAGTATAAGACATTTTTTCATCATACAAAATGTCTTTCTTTTAAAAAAATGATAATAAGACAATAAATGAACTGTCAAAAATGACACTGGATGAGTAGATTCTTGAAATCCATGAAAAAATCTGGTACCTTAAATTTCAAGTTAATTTTTTATTTTTTTAAAGAACTCAAAATTTTCCTCATTTGTTTATGACCTTAAATATATGAAGAAGTTTTTCTTTTAGAAGGCTTATTTATAGTTTGCATACTCACTATGCAACGAGGATAAATGTGTGTTTTAAATGATCAGGTCAATATTTTTTCTTTGTTTTTCCTTTTCTTGCTACATATCTGATCTCTCACTTTTCTGGTCAGTTAATATCTGCAAAATTCTGATATGTTTAAAAGTACCATATTCAAATAGTTTCTTAACCCCATTGTTTCTGTACCAGATTGTGACCATTAGAGAGAAGAAAATTCACTTTTTTTGATTTGAATGGTTCTAGTATCTTAGTGCTTCATTTATAGCTACTCAGTAGATGTTCATTGTTTAATAAATAAATATTTAACTCAGTATATATAATGTTCTAAGAAATAGAATAACCTTCTTATACAGCTATTACAGTAATATTCCCCTGTGTAACAAATTATACAACATAGTAGCTTAAAACAGCATTTAGTGTGTCAGTAATATACACTGGGTTCAGCTGGGTGATTTCTATGGTCCCATTGGTAGTATTTATCTGGTACACTGAGCTGGGCTCAGTTAAGTTCCTTTCATCTCCATGTAGTCTCAATGATTCTATAGCTGGCTACTCAGACTTTGTATGTAATGGTTCTGTGCCCCCAGAAATCAAGATGAAGAACACCAGTTTCCTTAAAGTCTGGGCTCAGATCTGCACAGTTTTACTTCAGCCATACTCCATTGGTCAGAGTAACCACAAGTTAACCAACATTTAAGAGGAGAAAAAATAGACTGCCTCACAATGGGAGGAGTATAAAGAAATCATGAACATTTCCAATCTGGGACATATGATAAGAAGTGGAAACTTGTTATATATTTAACCTCACTTTTAATGCTTGCACTAGATCTACATTCATGTAAGTTTGAATAAAAAATAAAAGTACTTTATAAAAAAATTTTTGATCATCTCACTGCTAAACATTTTAACATAAATTTCTCTAGCCTTGATCACTCTAATTGTGCAAGTTCCTTCAGTGTCCAAGTTACTGTTATTCTTTGCAATGCCTCTGACATTGTCTTGTACATTTTTATACTGAATACTACTAGCAACCCCCCAAAATTGGTCAAGTCCATAGTAGTCCATAACTATACCAATACCTTTACAATTAAAGTGTCGAAGACAATAGTAAAGGCCTGTAAAATCCTCCAGTTGCCCTTTGTCCATGCCACTTTTACATTGACTTTATTTAAACTATATCTTATTTTTCATGTCCCTGCTCATAAACCTGTTAAAATAAGTACTAGCATTTTTCTTCATATGTCTATTAATTTATTTTTATTCTAGTTCATTTTAAACATTTTTGTAAGTCAAACTAAACACATTTTAGAATACAACAGGGTATAAACAAATAATAAGTTAGCTCAAGATAAAGCTAATTTAAACTTTGTAAGCTTGCACTAAAGAACTTCACAAATTAGTTTCAAATTATTTCATATTCTTCCCATGAGTAAAGGTCCCATTCAATATCTATGTGATATTCCTCAAAAATGTGTTGCTTTCTCCCAAATCTTTACTTTGATTTTCTATCTCTGGCTTCACCTACAGAATTCTAATTATCTTTTAAGGCCCTACTCAAATGTCATTATTTCTGGGAAATCTGACTCTCAAAATTGAAAATTATCCCTTCCTTCTAAGGATTTTTAAACAGCTTTCACTGTACATAATTTAGTACTTATATTATGAATTATTTTAATATTGATATTTTCACAGCTGTTCTTCGTTGCAAAAATAAAATGCACCAGATGAGCAGAAACTGTGATTTGCACAGTGTAAAAACTCAGTAGCAGTTGGAATTAACTAATGAATGAATGAATAAAATTTTTAACAGTTGTATCTTAGTAGAAAATATATATACTATATTGGCAAAGGGATTTGGGGGGAAAAACCTGTACACAGTTCCAGCAGAGTGATGAGACATTTAATTAGGGAGAATCACTCCCTACATCCTCCAAAGAAGAGTCTTTTACCAAATATAAGGTAATAAAACATTTTTTTACATTAAATTCAAAACATTTAAAAAAAGATGTTGAACCATGTTTGGTAAAATCAGGTGTATTTCAGAGTCTTAATGTTTACATTAAAATTCTTATACATTGTTATCTGTATTTTAAAACATGTTTAATTGTAAAAGTTAAAATAAGTAATCTCTCATTTTATTTTATATATTTGAGTAGATTGAGGATTGATAATGTTTTTATAACTTAAAAATATAATCACCAATGCACAATTTTTATTAAAGCTGTGATACAAATCACTTTATTGAATTTCCTAAATATTTGTTTTTCAAAAATTGAGATAGGGCTACAATTAAAGCAATGATATTTTGTATACTTTAGGAAATATAGGCTTTTAACTTAATTTAAGAAGCTATTTGCTTCATTCTATTTTACAGAAATGATGCTAGAATTATTAGATCAAAATACCTATATCAATAATATTAAAGTTTCACAACAGTTTCAAGTTGCATTGATTTTCAGTTCCAATGATACTAGTTACTAATTCACTTCTGATTAACTAAAGCATATCACTAACTGCCTTGACTTAAAGTACAAAATTTGAAGTTTTTGCATAGCTAAAATAGTCATGAATAATTTTAAGATATTAAAAGTCTTTAAAAAGTCTTTAACATTTACTGGAATGTTTCACTTTGCACTAATATAACCTATTTTTAGTCTGTAAACGGTTCAAATGCTTTTAGTCTTACATTGAATGTCTCTTTAGGAAGGTCCCTGGTCTCTCAAAGGCAGTATATATAATAAAATGGAAATTTCAATGACTTTTTTCCAGAACTGTGGAACAATTTAGAAGTCTCCAGAAAATGAATATCAATAGATAGCTTGGTAGCTATATGAAACATTAAAATTTGGTCAACTTATAATTTCTTATATTGTCCCATGTAAAAAGCACTAATTTTTTTAGCATGTCTTTTTTTTTTAAGTAATAAAAACTCTCAACTCTATATTGCTTATTTTAATTTTATTTTAATTTTTATATTGACTAGTTTTTAAGTGCTCTTCATGATCATATTGAAAAAATATTGTTAAAGGATCAGGTTTGGGGACTGTTTAAGGAATAAAAATTAAAATATTTATGATAAAACAATATCAATACTTAATTAAGTTAATGCTTAATTAGTGAATACTTAATACTACAATGTATTGAACATTGATGATTCATCAAATATTTTCATATGACATTCATTATCTGATTTCATATTGGTGATCAAATGGGTAGGTAGTTTTATTTTCTATCTCTACAGAGTAAGAAACTGAGGCTCAAGGAGTTTGAGCATCAGGACTAATTAAATGACAGTTACATGGCAGAAAAGGGATTTACAAACAGGCCTAGTAGATTCTATGTCATGTGCACATGACCAGCACACATATTATACAACCCATTTATTCATTCACTTAGTAAGTAAAAGTCCAAGTTTCTAATATGTATAAAACATAAAGAAAAACAATGAAAATAAACAAGGTTAATGATTTAGTTCAATTTAGATCTACAAAGTCTTTTCACTATTTGCTATAGATTGTTGTGTAAAAAACTTATGATAATTAAATAAATAATTAGAAAACATGTTAAATTCAAGAGCATAATATGCTTAAGACACTATAAGAGAACAAAGGAGAAATAAGAGACAAAAAGACTTAATAAAGATGTTGACATTGAGTTGAGTTTTAAAGGATACTGGAAAAGTAGAAGATAGAAGGAGATTCCAAAAGAATGATAACATATACAAAGATATAGAGATGCATATTGCTTAACTCAGGACTTGAGCTGAAGCTCAGGCAGGACTGACGTGGGCAGGACTGTATAGTGCAAAAATTTTTGTCCAAGTCTTTTCAACATATAATCCTCTTGTCTTAGTTCAGGTTTAACCAATTTACTTATGGTGTCTCAAATTCTGTCTTGTCCAATTGCAAATTATACTTGAAGGCTGAAGGGCCAAAGACTTAAAATTATTCACTCCAGAACCGTAGTAACTGGATTGAAATTCCAATGTTGCCATTAACCTGTCGTATGATTGGATGCCAGTTTTTTTTTTTAATTTGCTCACCTATTATATGATATCACTTTTCATTAAAGTAATTAATAAATGTTATTATTACATATCTTCAGTTAAAGGTGAAAGATTTATATGATCTGCAGACATACCAGAGTATTATTAGATTTCTTGAAACTCTATTTCTACATGAAATTATCTAACTATCCCTCTAGATTTTTTTTTTTTTTTGTCTTACTACAACACATTTATTATTTTATTGTTCTGGTGGTGAAAATGGGTCTTAATGGGCTGAAATCAAGGTTTCAGGTGGTCTTTGCTGCTTCTAGTAACTCTAAGGGAAAATCCATTCCCTTCCCTTTTCCAGCTTCTACATGCTTCCTGCATTCTTTTGCGTCATTCCATCTTTAAAGCCAGCAATGACCAGTGGTGCTTCTCTTGCTGCATCACTCTTTTTTTATAAATTATTATTTTTATTTTTCAATTACAGTTGCCACACATTATTATATTAGTATCATGTGTACACCCCAGTGATTGGATAATACACAACTTACTAAGTGATCATCCTGATAAATCTTGAATCCATCTGACACCATACATAGTTATTAGAATATTACTGACTATATTCCCTATGCTGTACTTTACATCCTCATGACCATTGTTACAACTAATTTCAACTTTGTAATGCCTTGACCTTTTGCACCCATACCCCCAACACTTCTGTCTGACAACCATTAAAATGTTCCCTGTATCTATGAGTCAATCTGTTTCTGTTCTGTTTGTTTGTTTATTTTGGTTTTAAGATTCAATAGTTAATAGATATGTATTTATTGCCATTTTATTGTTCATCATTTTTATCTTTCTCCTTTTCTTTAAAGACTCTTTGACATTTCATGAAATACTGGTATAGTGGTGATGAACACTTTTAGATTTTTTTTTTTTTGGTCTGGAAAGCTCTTTATTTTTTCTTTGATTCTAAATGATTGTTTTGCTAGGTAAAATAATCTTGATTGTAGGTCCTTGCTTTTCATCACTTTGAATATTTCTTGCCACTCCCTTATGACCTGCAAAATTTCTGTTGCGAGATCAGCTGACAATCTTATGGGAGCTCCCTTGTAATTAACTAATAGCTTTCCTATTGCTGCTTTTAAGATTGTCTTTGTCTTTTTAACCTTTTGAATTTTAACTATGGTATGGCTTGCTGTGGGCCTATTTGGATTCATCTTGTATGGGACTTTTTGCACTTCCTGGACTTGTATGTTAATTTTCTTCACCAGGTTGGAGGAGTTTCTGTGGTTATTTATTCAAATAGGTTTTTAATTTCTGTCTCTCTCTCTCTCTCTCTCTCCTCCTCCTCCTTCTGCAGCCCTATAATGAGAATAAAATATTGGAACAGTTGAAGTTGTCCCAGTGGCTCCTTCCACAATCATAAATTTTTAGAATTTTTTTTTCTGTTTTGATTGGGGGCATTTTCTGCTTTCTTATATACCAAATCACTGATCTGATTCTTCACTTCATTTACTCTATTATTGATTCCCTGTAAATTATTTTTTTATTTCGGTTAGTGTATCCTGCATTTCTAACTGGTTCTTTTTAATGCTATTGAGGTTATCACTAGGTTCATTAAGCATCCTTATTATAGGTGTTTTGAACTCTGCAGCTAGTAAATTACTTTTCTCCATTTTGTTTAATTCTTTTTCTGAAGTTTTGTTCTGTTCTTCATTTGGGACATGTTTCTTTGTTTCTTCACTTTGACAGCCTGTCTGTATTTGTCTCTATGTGTTGGGTAGAGGTACTACATCTCCCAGGCTTGGTAGAGTGGCCTAATGTAGTAGGTGTTCTGTAAAGTCCAGTGACACAGCCTCCTTGATCATTCAAACTGAACATTCAAGGTGCATCCCCTTTGTAGGCTGTGTACACCCCCCTGTTGTACTTGATCCTTGATGGCTGTTAGCATGTTAATATGAAAGATTTACCCCCAGGCCAATCAGCTGCAAAGACTAGGTCTAACTACTGTGGAGGATCAGTTGTGCAAGTGCTTACCCACAGAGCAGGACTTAGTTAGTGGGGCTCTGGTGCCCACTGAGTTTACCCCTTATGTTGAGGCTTGTGGAGGTGGTTGGGTGGTTATTCTTTGATGTGGTCTGAAGCTGTCTACTAGGTTGACTGGCACTAAGGTCTTCCAGGAGGTACAGGCCAATGTCAGTCACTGCCTGTGTTCTGCCCAGGGTCACACAACCTGAGCAACAAAATGATCTGTAGATGGCTGTTACTTGTGCTGGCCTTAGGGTGCCCAGCAAAGATAAGCTACAAACCAAGGTCAACTGCTACTAGTGCTTGGCCTGAGGCCACTTAGCAAGAGGTACAGGGCTCACTGAGGCCAGATATAGCTTGTTTGATGGATCTTTAGATAACCTGAAACACCAGCCAAGACAGGCCATTAATATGGAAAAGACACCTGCAACTGTTTGGGTGGATCTAAAGGATGGGTAGAGTGGGGGTCTCAGGGAATCACCAGGGTGGGGTAAACAGAAGGAGCCAGATTGATAGTCTCAGATATGGTGCTCATGATGAGTTTGAGGGGCTCATCAAAAAGAACTATGACCTCTGCCAAAACCTCTGAGAGAAAGCCATCTCCAAGATGTAATTGCATGTAATTACCAGACAACTCAGCCCAGGTCTGTGTGGCCCTGGTGGCCCTCAAAATGCTGCCCCAGTGCTGGAACTCAGAAGTAAGTCTGAGTCACTCCATGTACGGGCCCTTTAAGAGGAAACTCCTGAGACTCCAGCAGCTTTTCTTCTCACTCAGCCATAATCCCTGATGGTTTTTACAGCCTCAAGTTACGGGTACTTCTCTTACTGGCAGTAGAACCTTGGGCTGGGGGGCCTGGTGTGGAGCTGGGACCCCTTGCTCTTCAGGAGAACCTCTTCAGCTAAGATATCCCTTCTAATTTTTATCTGTCACTCATGAGTATGGAACCAGACCATTCCATGTCTCATCCCACCTCCGAGTTCTCAATATGGCTTCTTCTTTAATGCCCTAGTTAAAGTATTTACATTCAGCCAGATTTCAGGCAGTTCTGAATGATGGTTGTTCTGTTGTTTAGTTGTTGTAATTTTGATGCTATCCTTGTAGAATTAATTGTATACTTTATTATGTCTCCACTTTAACATACATGTAGTGAATATTAAATAAAAATAATTGAATAAAAGAATGATGATGTGGTTTTTCTGATGTGTAATCACTGAATATTTCAAGATTTCACATTTTTTTCTCAAACAGTTGAAATTAGCATGTTATCTGGGTTATCCATTTAATATTTTAGAAATTGTACAACATAGCTGATATATTTAATTTTATACATATGCATAAACAAATACAATGAAAGGGTTAACAAAACTATCTTTACACTTTTGTAGAATAGCTAAAGAATTCTAACATGGGTAGCTCTCTTATAAAAATGATTATGTCTTCTACAATCATTTTATAAAAATAAAAATAATCAGATTTATTGCATAAAATACTTTCCTGTGGAAATCTTTTCCATAGTCAAATAAAGTATTATCCTTCAACTAACCAATGCAAAATTATACAGAGTAAACAACTCTGAACTGACCAAAATCTCATTAAAATTGTATGAGAAAAATTATGTATGCCCCATTTACAGTTTTTCTTTATAGCAGAATATTAAGTAATCCATGATTTGAGAGCAAACTTTAGTTTTATTCTAGACCTACTTGACCTGGTAAGTGTTTCTTGATTTTAAAGGATGACATTTAATTAAAACTGCCTTGCTGAAGTACGGTAATTACTGGTGCAGATAAAAGAGATTTACAGAAACCCAAGCCGGTGAATTGGTAAAAGCAACACAGATTTTTCTTAACATGATGATGTAGCATTTTACAAATTGTGATATACTATCTAGCTTTGTATCATTTAAAAGCATATCAAGTTTGCTGGTTGAATTAGCACACACAATTGTGGAAGAGGCATTTCAATTAAACCAGAGTCAAACAGACTTCAAGAATTTTCTACCTTTATTTGTGATGTACATAAAATTATTTAAGCATTACATTAAAGCATGAGAACTCAAGGAGTATAAAATCAGACCAAAGTCTCTTCCCTTAACAGATGATATCTTTGCTTCTTTATAGTTTGCTGCTCATCACTGAATGACATTTAGTAATACGTATGAGTAATTGCTGAGTTTACTGCTCATTACCTCTTTAAAAATCCAAGGAAGTAATAACCACACTTTGATCCTTTTATGAGAATACAATTTCCATTATAAAGGTTAAAACAAAATAAGTGATTTTTATTTATAATTTAATATCTTACCTACTTATTATTTTTGATACCAAAATACTTATGATTAACCTTTCATAAATTTAAAATTATGTTTGTGCTGACTGTGAAAAAAATAAAAGGACTCAAAAAAGCAATCTGTTCCTTTTATACTAAAACTAATTTCAGTATTCTTTTAACAATACTTTAGTAGAAAGATTTCTAATAAAAATTAATAAATAAATCTGATATATTTCTCCAGAAAGGCATAAGATAGCTTCATATATACATTTATAGTTAAAGAGATTATGAGAAAATCATGTATGTATATCAGCCATATGTTTATTTCATGTGTGTGTGAAATTTAAGATAGTATCCTAAGATTATATTTAAAAACATTTTTGATTTGTATGCATGAACTATATTTTAGTGGCTAATACTACTTCAAAGAAAAAGATTAACAATTTTTTTTAGCAATTTTTAGTTTTATTTACCTTATTTGATTAGTATTCACCTGAGTCTATCTTAACAGATTCTACATGTTAACAAAGTACTTCATAATCATTTATTTTCTGTGCCCAAAATAGCAGGTGTTTAGCATATTTGTTCTAAATTGAAACTGATGTATAATGAATTTCTTGGTTCTTGACGTAGTTAATGGATGTTTTTAGAACCACCCTAATGACTAAGATGATAAATTTGTTTTAAATAACTAACAAATTGTACTTTTTATTTTAATAAAAATGACATATATCTTTTTGCCTGCACAGATCCTACATCATAATTATTATTCATTATTTCTATAATTGCTAAATCAGAAATGTACATTATTTTTACACTTTGAGTTAAAATTTGGGGGTCTCATTACGGTTTTTACTTCCTATGGGATTTTATGACCCAGGAAGGCATAATTTTGCTTCCATTTCCAACATGGGCGGGTTCACCCCACCTAAGGCAACCTGGTGGTACCCTGCTCCCAGGAGGTCACCATATTGATTCCCAACTTAGTGCAGACACCGGATCAGCATAGTGCACTACAGCCCAGTACTCCTGGGCTCAAGTGATCCTCCCGCCTCAGCCTCCGGAGTAGCTGGAACTGCAGGCGCGCGCCACGCTCCGGGCTAATTTTGCTCCCAGAAAATAACATTGAATATACTGTGTTGGTCATGATGATGATGAAGATTACAATTTTAGTCACTTATAAACAATAATAAGCCTAAGTAAATTGAGTTTCAAATTAAAATTAAATAAGAAAGATAAGCTCCACAATTTAAAAAAAAAATTACCTCTTTTCTTAAACATTTATAATTGAAAGACAGTCGAAAATGCAAAATTGCAAAATAAGTAATTCATGGTATTCAAGCTGATTTTCACATGCTCTCTTCATCATAAAATCTAAGGAAAAATCAAAATACTTCAGCTGAAATATTTCCTTTCAAACATTTTTTTAATCACTACTGTATGATAAGTAATAAGGTCCATTTAATTTCTATTCCTCAAATCTTTAAGCCACATTTCTATTCTAAACTTTTGGCTATAAATTAAGCCTTTTTGATTCCACCAAAAAAGGAAAAGAAGTAATACATAACTTAATTACTTTCATATATTTTTATCATGCTTATTTTTGTTCTTTTTTTTCTTTTAATTTTTTATTTTATTCTATTCATTTTAGAGAGGAGACACAGAGTGAGAGAGAGAGAAAGAGAGAGAGAGAGAGAGAGAGAGAGAGAGAGAAAGGGGGGAGGAGCTGGAAGCATCAACTCCCATATGTGCCTTGACCAGACCAGTGCAGGGTTTTGAACTGGCGACCTCAGTGTTCCCAGGTCGACGCTTTATCCACTGTGCTACCACAGGCCAGGCTTATTTTTGTTCTTTTTAAAATTTTTTTCAGAGACAGAGAGAGGGATAAATAGGGACAGACACACAGGAACGGAGAGAAGTGAGAAGCATCAATCATTAGTTTTCCATTGCCGTTGCGACACCATAGTTGTTCATTGATTACTTTCTCCCATGTGCCTTGACTGTGGGCCATCAGCAGACTGAGCAACTCCTTGCTAGAGCCAGCGACCTTGGGTCCAAGCTGGCGAGCTTTTGCTCAAGCCAGATGGGCCCGCGCTCAAGCTGGCGAGCTCAGGGTCTTGAACCTGGGTTTTCTGCATCCCAGTCTGATGCTCTATCCACTGCACCACCGCCTGGTCAGGCTATTTTTGTTCTTTTTAAATAAATATTTCAATATATTTTTATGTATGTTTTAAAAGTCTTTCAACTTAAAAAATTCTTATTTTCCTATTGTTAGAGAAGTAAATTGAGATTCAAAGAGATTACAAGATTTAATTAATGTTAGGTAAAAAAATCTATAAATTTTTTAAAAATTTATTTTAGAGAGAGAGAAAGGTAGGAAGACAAAGAGAAGAGAGAAAGATAGAGAAAGATAAATATTGATTTTTTTGTTCCACTTATTTATGCATCAATTGGTTGCTTCTTATATGTGCTTTGATGAGAGACTGAAATTTGTAAACTTGGTGTATCAGCATGATGCTCCAACCCAGGGGTTCTCAAACATTTTGAATTTGGAACACATTTAAAATTTTACAAATAATTGTAGGTGCACTATACAAATTTCTGAGAAATATGTTATAATAATTGAGCCAAATATTAAAGAAAAAATATAAAGTCCAAGTGTGCTTTTAAGGTAATTCAATGAAATAAATACAACAAAATTAAATTTATTCTGACATTAAAAAACATTTTTATGCTACATTTTTTTATGCTACATTTTTTGAGTTATGCTTCTTAGAGTTCATAAAAAAGAGGGGTTAAAAAATAAAAAAAGAACAAAATTGTTATCTTTTATGTATAGATACATTCTTAGTAAGATTTAGTAAATTCAGCAGGTCCTGTGCAAATGTGGTAAGTTTGTTCATTCTTATGTTTATGAGAAACATGAGCCTGATGTGTCCTAGAGATTTCTTCAATGTTTGGGCATATATATGAAAGGCAAACTCTCATTTCCTTGTCAATACATTGAAGAATTTCTCTCTTAATTATGTTGAGTGCAGAAAACCCCCACAATGCATATCATCTTAACTTTATCCCAGACAAAGGATAGAAGAAACTTGCCTCCAGTCTTTCTGGGGAACATGGGGGGTAATGTAAACAATACAGCACCACAGCTTAACAGCCTTTTGCAACCTAATCAGGCAAGTGAGGTGGGGGGTTGGGCAGACAGTCAGTTTACAGCCAATTTCCCACATCTCTGTCCCCCAAAAATCTAAATTCTAAAATATCTGTTGGTTATTTAGTCCCCAACAGGCACATATTTCTCTGGAATACCATAGGGCCCGCCTGGAAACCTTATAGGGTGTACCAGTGTGCCCTGGCGCACACTTTGAGAACCACTGCTCTAACCAAATGAGTTAACCAGCTAACTGGCCAGGACCATACAGAATAATTATTTATAGCCAAACTTTTTTTTTTATAAAGTATTTCTGGTAGCACATAGTTTATTAAAGATAAGAAAGAAAGATAATGGGACATTAGGTTAAGGGGGAATCAGAAAAGCAGCAAGATGTTCTAGGATAGAGATGAATTGTGCGAATTCTTTAGTAAACTAAGAACAAGAAATTAGTGATAGGGAAAAGAAGAAAGTAGCAGTAGAAAAAAGATGTGATAGGGCCTAATTCTAAATGGAGAATATGGGATCTAAGAAACTCCTTTGAGTAAAAATGTCCTCCTTAGAAATATCAACAGAGTGGATAAAAGAATAGGTAAAGGCACAAGACATATTCAGCCAAAATAAAGAAAAAAGAGATCACATACAATGGAAAGAAAATAAAAACCGAGCTACCTATAAAGATTAAGGCACTCAGGCATTTAGAAGATCTAAAAATAGGGAAATCAACTAGGAATGTTAAAATTATTGCTAAGTACTACTGCAGGTCAACTAATCGGTATCATTAATATTTAGCTCTTCAACAAAATAGATAGACATCTTCACCAGCTTCTTTCTAGGGAAATATCTAATGAAACAGAATGTGTTTATCCAAAAAGAAACTTGAGGCTAAACAAATGATTTTTTTTTCAAATAAAATGTATTGGTATGGCACTGGTTAATAAAAGTATATAGGTTTCAGGATTACAATTCTATGCTACATCATCTGTATATTGCATTATGTGCCTACCACCCAAAGTTAAATATTCTCCCATCACCATATATTTGACCTCCTTTTTCTTTTACTATGCAAACCCCAGGCTTCTTCACTCTTGTTACCACCATAATGTTTTCTGTTTTTATGAGATTTTGTTTGTTAATTTGTTGCTTTCACTCTTATATCTGACTATATAAGTGAAATAATACAGTATTTTTATAACAGTAGCTATAAGTTATTGTTGCCACTATCAGTAAAATGTTTTTCATTTATTCAAGTATTTATAGCTATATGAGGTAGATATATTGAATATTTTTATAGATGATGCAAAACAACATCTCCTTTACCACATAGCCATCAAATGTCAGAATCACAATTAGTATCTAGAGGGTGTTATAAATTAAAAATAAAAAACAAAAATAGAAGATTAAAATAAATCTAGAGATACTCGACTATAATTTTTGTATTATTTCTACTGTGCCACACTGCCTCATCCACAGGGATGTGGCTTTCAAAGCCAATAAAGCTAACTGAAGGATCCTGCCTGTAAGTTATAATAGAAATTCACTAGTTGGGCAAAGAGACTCTGCTCTCTATATTGACTGCTATAGAAATACCTTAATGTATACAAATAAACACACACCCTGGTGTTGCATTTTGGGTCATGAAGGTTGAAAGAAAGTACTATCTCTTCAAGGAGTAATGTTCACTCCTTGGGTATCTGAGGTTACAAAAACATTATTTGTTAGTAACTTTTCAGGGTAGCAGTAATCCAACAGTAGCCTTATAGGAAGATCAATAAAATAGCAATCTGCTCTCTGACATGGGTAACTTTTGGTACTTAACTCCTAATAGCTTTATAGACTGACCTTCTGGGAACTCCAGTTACTTAAGTGCAAAAACTGAATTTATTTAGTTGTTTTTCTTGCATTATGTATTTTAGGTTAGAAGGTAAACATTCTGTTTATGTTTCTAGACCCCACAAAGGTAGGAGACTCCATCATTTTATCATTGGGAAAGGCCTGGGGAAGAAAGTACATTGGGAAATCTCATCAGTCCATCACTGATACAGATTGAAAATGGATTTAATATTTCTATCAAGTGAGAAGATTTCTAGAATCAAAAATATTAAATTTACTTTCTATAGTTCAGTGGAGAAAATAAGCATAATGTTTATCTTTGTCAGACACTACAGGGTAAGTTGACAATGAATCAGAGAGAATCCAGGTGATGAGATATTAGTAAATGGTGAGAGAATTTTATCCTTACCATTTCTTAAAAATATTCTAAGTGGCTCAACCTTTTAGACCTCTAAATATCCCAAGAAACAATACTCAAAGTGTCTGTGGCAAGGAGGCGATCAGCTCAGTAGACATTTATGAAAGATAGTAATTACTCAGAAATGAATACTGGTAAACCTTAAAAATAAATGACTTCTGGACTTTTTATTATCCAGATGAGAAAGCCTCTTGAAGAATAAGCAGGCTATGATAAGGAAGAGAGAACTTAGCACGGGGAGCTAAGCTTTTTATCTTTTTGCTCCAATGGACACTATTTCAGGCAAGATGATTTTTATAATGGTGACTTTGATACTCTTAGTAAGGTATAAAATAAAGTCAGGTATACCATAATGTAAACTGTGATAGGGTGTGGGTAACAAAGTAGAGACTGGGAAGCATTCAGTGCTCCAGAATCAACAATAGAGCACACACTAAACAAAAAGCAGTAAGATAAGACTTCAAAGGATTCAGTAAGAAATAGGTGTTTTTTATAGGCAAAAACCAGAACAAGAATTTAAGTGATAGGAGTGGAAAACTAGACAAACTAATAGTAGTCATTGGAACCCAGACTAACTCTATCCTGAACCCCTGTTGGTTCTGAAGTGAATTTACCTAACAAAGATGGTTTTCCCCCACGTTATAACATGCAGCACAGCTGGTGGTAATTGTGTGACTTATTTAGGCAGGTAAAGGAACTACAGTATTAGTGTTACAGACACACCTCAAAATATTCTACTATTTATTTAAATGACAATGGTTTCCAAAACATAAATCCTGATCTGATACATTGTGTTAGGGAGTGCAGATACTTCAAGTGCAATTACTCCTTAGATCCATTCCAATCACAGCAAGTCTTAGGGGACATTTTCAAAAGGAAATATATAAACCACTCATTCATTTTTAATCCTCACTTCCTTCTAAGGAAGGCAGTGTGGGTATGGTAGAAAAACCAAGTCTTTTGAAATTGCCCTCTGATATGAGTTCTGGTTCTGACAATTAATAGTTTTGTGTTATTGAGTTACCTTTCTGAGCTTTTTTAAAAATATCGTAATATGTAAAATGGGACTACATAATAGTCTGACTGTATTTTAGGTATTTAACTGCTGCATGTTTTAAAGTGCCACCTCTCCCTTTTCACCTTCTGTCTCACATATGAGCAAGCTGCAAAGAAAGCCTGCTTGCTTCTGCCGGTAGGATGGGCAGGAAGTACAAGCCATGCAAGATCAATAACCTCAACCCTAAACCCTAACCACAAAACCCCACGCAACTCTCCTTTCCTTGCTTCTCAAGCAATGTTCAGATCTGCTTGGGACTCGCCCTGCTTTTGCAGAAAGGCTTATTACATGATTAATGGACTTTCTCATATTCCCTTAGTGTCCATAGGAGTTTAGCATCTTCATTCTCAACATCTGAACCAAATTTTGGGTTGAGGAACAATTATACTTCTTCAGGTATGACCCTCAAAAGGATAATTCAGTGATACTCTGCCACAATGTAAGAGACCTGCAATTTTATCAAATGAAGTGCAGGGTTATATTACTGCCAGATCAATGACAAATAATATTTTTTTCCATTCAATCTGAACAATAAGGCACAAAACAAAGATGGTGAACATTATATTCTTGCAATCGATGATGCATTAAGAAATCTCCAACTAATTATGAAGTTCAAATTTCAAATCTGTCTTTCCCTTTCCAACAGAAACCAATAGCATTAGCCTTTTCCTTTATGGAGGACTAAGGTTGGGGGTCAGCTGGGTCTATTTGTCTTATCACAAAGACAGTTTCTGTGAGAGCTTCCATACTACCTTTTTTTAAGAATGTTGTGAAGATTAAAGAAGCAATCTCTGATTAAAAGAGTATGTAAGTAATGTGTTTCCTCCAGTCTTCTCCCTCCCTAGCCCTAATAGTTCATAAGATGTGGGCAATCCAGAGCCTGCAAGCCCATATATCTGGCTGTAGTAAGTGAATGAAGGAGTGAATAGCCAGTTGGTTTCTATTACTTTTAAGAATAACTTCTAAGTAACTTCAAAATAAAGTACCTTACACAGAATTTCATTTATAGTGGCTGTTACTCTGTGCTGATATTACTCCACAGAGGGAATAAGGAATTTAAATTTTACTAACTCTTAGTGGCTTGAGGGAATAGAGCAAATAAAATGTCTACAGAATCTCTCTAGGGAAGGAACCACAAATTCATAAAAATCTACCCTTTAACTTTCTGAATGGCATTTGTCTTAGCAGTCCTTTTATAGGCCATAGTCATGGGAATTGTTATAACAGAGCAAAAATAGCTGATTTAAAATTTCTGATACCATTTGTTGGAGAGTAAAAGAGTTGCCAATCTTTTTATTCCTTTCCTTAAACTCCAGATGCTTTAATAATACATGGCACAGCAAGCACTAAGGCCAGTGATATTTAATAAGTTTTAACATAGGAAAGGTCTGGAGATAGAATTAGAGGTGAATAAATTCATAAATACTAGCTCATTTCATCAAACATATATTAAGCATACTATACATTATATTCTATGATAAAACCTAATAGATGTGGTGGGAATGGAAGTACATGTGCAATTTAGACTTCATATAAATTTAGAAGTAGGAGACATTTACTGAATAGTAAATATTCTAAAGATAAGAGTAAGTGTTAAATAAAATTATAGACTCATAGTGTACACAAAAGAAAAAAAAATAACATTTATGTAAGGTGGTGGGCAATGGGGGAAGGTCATGTGAGAAACCAGACCCAGGAACTTTGGCTAGAACCGCCCATACCCATGTGCGCCAAAAGAAACTTCCCAGGAGTCCTTGGGAAAAGAGCGACTGTCTGCCAGCCAGTGAGATTTTGCCACGTCATATCAACTCGACCACCCTAGACGAGACCCTTTAAATATTCCCCATATGGTTTTGTCCATGTGACTTCTCTGGTCTCTGTCTCAGGGACCAAAGAATATCATCCGGGAAGCATTGTACTGAATAAAGCTTTTATTAGTCCACACTTCGTGGCTATGACCTTCCTTCTTCCTCAGCGGGGAAAAATATCTTACAATTTAACTTAAGGTCTAAAGATTGAAGAGTATTTTAGACTAAGGAAATGATTCAAGAAAAGGTCTATAACACGATTTGAGCAAGATGCCTTTGGAATGAGGGTGTCTGTGTTAAGAGAGTGTGTGATAAGAGACAGAACCAGAAAAGGTTGGGGTTAGAATTTAGAAGGTGGCCCCAGATGGTTGGCTCAGTGAATAGAGTGTCAGCCTAGTGTGCAGATGTTCCAGGTTCAATTTTCCATCATGATACACAAAAGAAGCAACCATTTGCTTTTCTTTCTCTCTCTCTCTCCTCTTCTCTCTCTCTCCCCCTCTTGCAGCCAGTGGCTTGATTGGTTTGAGTGATGACTTTGGGCACTGAGGATAGCTCATTTGATTTAAGCATTGGTCCCCAAAATAAGATTGCCAGGTGGATCACAGTCAAGTTACATCATGCAGGAGTCTATCTTCTCTCCTCTATCTTAAAAAGAAAAAAAAGAAAAGAAAAAAAGAAGAATGTAGAAGGCATTGAGTAACAGTAGGTCAAATAAGTTTGTAAATATGATATATATGTTTGCTCACTTATAGTTTGCATTGGGTATGGAAGACAGGCTATAGGCTCGCAAGTTTCTTATAGCCTAAGATTTGGTCTTAAAACTAAGCTTTTACAACCCTATTAATACTAAGATATTCTCAAAACTAAGCTTTTTCTCAAACCCTTGACTGTTGCATAATGTGGGGTGGTGCACTCTTATAAGAAATGCCATTTATGCTTCAGATAAGTGGCTTTGTATCAGAGACTTCCTTATTTTTATATTGGCTTAAAGGCTTTTATTTCTACACTATAAAATAAGGCAGACCAGGAGCAGTCTCTCTCAGAGATTCTGTCATCAGCATTGCAGAGGAGAGGCAACCAAGATGGCTGAGTGCTGAAGGAGAAGCCAGTTTATGCAGAGTTTGTGCAGAGAGAAGGAGATGAGAAACAGAATTAAATAAGGCTGGTGAGGTAGAAACCTTTGATTCTAGGAATACTCAGATAAGTCATTGGCTTTTGGAGCTCTGAATGGAAAGGGAAGTGTTTTCCCACTGTGTGTATTTCTTGCCCGCCAGACATTTAGCATAGTCTGTGGCAGGAATCAGGATCAGTTCGGTTTGGAGCCATCATCACCTTTGAGCAGTGGAGTAGAGAGAGGACTGGCTGCTGTTATGGTTCTCCATGGCTGTCTGTTTGAGGACCGTAGGCTGGCTGACTTTTACAGCCATGCGTGAGAAAACCAAAAGCTCTGTGGAAGAGGCTGCCTGGGACCTGCAAACTGAGCAGTGAAAGGAACTAGAACAAATGCGGGAGAAAGATGCTGACCCTGGAGCTGGAGCAAGCACCAGAGAAGGAGGACGACCAGGTTCAGGAGATTTGCCTGAAAATGGAGCAAGTGCTGGAGCAAGAATCACAGGTGTGTGAGCTGCAGATTGCCCTGGAGATTGCCCAGAGCCAGTTGCAGCAGGAGACCAGGGTCCAGGCTGCAAGGCCAGTGGGGCGGCAGGTGGTGGCAGCTTAGGGCTTGAGCCAGGCAGTGGAAGCCAGCATTTCTAGCTCCTCTACTGAAGATGAGAAGGCTAAAGATGCTGTCCGCAGTCTCCAGAAGGGGAGAGCCCAGCAGCAAAGAGTGCCTACTATGCCTCTGGTAGGTATGCAATTTTGGGACATAGGGGTGGATGCCATCATGCTCCCTGGAGCAGAGATGAAAATGCTGACTGCTATTGCCATGTGTTCCTACTTGTGACAGTGTAAGACCTGCCAGGATGGCAAGGATGAGGGGGGCTGATTTCTGGACTACAAATGGAGTGGGCACTGGCTCCTTTGTTGGATGGATTTACAGATTTTGGACAATGTGAAATACCCCAATGGGGGATGGGGGATGGGGGCAGCTTGGCTGAAGGCTCTCCCCCAGCCCTGGGAAGATTTTCACATGGATAGAAGTCCGAGGACATTTTGTGCTTTTGGCAAAGTGCTCAGAGACTGGTGAAATGTACCTTTGTAATTGTTGAAACTGTATGATTTGTGCTGTTGTCCTAATTTGTGTATTGTGCCTAATTTCCTTGTGCAGGATTACCTGTGCTTTAGATTGTGAAATGAGTAAAAGGGGTGGAATGTAGGTTAAATAAGTTTGTAAATATGATATATATGTTTGCTCGCTTATAGTTTGCATTGGGTGTGGGAGACAGGTTATAGGCTGGCAAGGTGATTATAGCCTAAGACTTGGTTTTAAGACTAAACCTTTCCAACCCTTTTAATACTAAGATTTTCTCAAAACTAAGCTATTTCTCAAACCGTTGACTATTGCATAATGTGGGGTGGTGCACTCTTATAAGGAATGCCATTTATGCCTCAGATAAGTGGCTTTGTATCAGAGACTTTCTTATTTGTAAATTGGCTTAAAGGATTTCATTTCTACACTATAAAATAAAGCAGACTGGGGCTCTCTCTCAGATTCTGCCATCAGCATTGCAGAGGAGAGGCAGCCAAGATGGCAGAGTGCTGAAGGATAAGCCAGTTTATGCAGAGTTTGTGCAGAGAGAAGGAGATGAGAAACAGAAGTGAATAAGGCTGGTGAGGTAGAAACCTTTGATTCTAGGAATACTCAAATAAGTCAGTGGTTTTGGGAGCCCTGAATAGAAAGGGAAGTGTTTTCCCACTGTGTGTATTTTTTTGCCTGCTGGGTGCGAGCTAGGATTAAAGGTATTAGCCCACCAGTTCTTGACTCCATTGTTTCATTATCGTCTGTCCAAATCAAATGCAAACCTGCATAGGCCCAGGAGGCTCTGACGGTGGCCACGACTACTGGCTTTACAGTAACATACATACAAAAGAAAATATTTTTGTTTTATTTTTGTTTTTGTTGCTGTTTTTTCTTCTGATGATCCTAAGTATCACTGAAACATTTTAGCAAGAAAGTGAAACTTATTTTTGGAGAACAAATCTAAGCTAATAAAGATATTTTTTCAATATTGGGTATCTGTTAGACTCAGCATATACTAAGACCTTTGTCATTCTTATGGACGACTGATCTTCCCCATTTTAAAGATTTTCCTTCATGTATTTTTTTTCCTTCTTTTTCCACCTGCTTTTCCCTTCTCTTAATGGGGAAGAAGAGATACTTGAGCTGATTGATAAATTTACAAGAATAAACTAGGCAAGTGTAGCCTTGTAGGGGATCAACCAGGTAACCTCAAACCCTCTTTGACTTGGATTGGGGAACTTTAGTTAAAAAGCCCTGAGTGTGAATGTCTCTTGGATGCTCTGAGTGAGTGAGTGAACTTTGTGCAGACACAAAGAAATGCATGTGAACGGGCTTTAGAAAATTAGCCTAGAGGTTCTAGATCACCCATTTTATTGTGCTAGTTAATTACCAAAAAAATAAGAATGTACTGACCAAAATTAGCTCTTTCTCCATGTCAGCAAGAATTACATTAGTCATTCTTTTCCCTTGTTGCCTGACCCCCTTCCCCTGTAATCCCATTACCTTTGTTCTGCTTTTGATTAATAAAAACTGAGGGAGAAGAAGATTTAGGGCAGTGGTCCCTAAACTTTTTACACAGGGGACCAGTTCACTGTCCCTCAGATTGTTAAAGGGCCGGACTATAAATAAAAGAACAACTATGAACAAATCCCTATGCACACTGCACATTTCTTATTTTAAAGTAAAAAAACAAAACGGGAACAAATACAATATTTAAAATAAAGAACAAGGAAATTTAAATCAACAAACGGACCAGTATTTCAATGGGAACTATGGGTGCGGATGCATCCTGTGCTTCTCTCACTGACCACCAATGAAAGAGGTGCCCCTTCCAGAAGTGTGGCAGGGGCCGGATAAATGGCCTCAGGGGGCCACATGCAGCCCTGATTTAGGAGGTCTTTGTTAGTTTGGGAACCCCTGATTTAGGAGGTCTTTGTCTCTCTTGACAGCCTCTCCCTCTTCCTCTTGACATCAGTTTGTGTCCTAAGCATTTTTTTTTTCCACACAACACTGGTAGTTCCCAGAGGGCTAGAGTACTATATATCCTAATTTCAGTTCTCTCTCCATTCTCCTAAAAGTGAGATGCTCATGGGACCAAGCATCCCTTTCTTCTTTTGTGCCATCGCATTTAAAGAAAGTGTGTTATGCTCATATGGGGAAGACTTTTCTACTCAGCTTTATCTGTGACCAGGTGGCTCAGTCTGTTTAATTCTGGGATTCAAAATTAGAAAGTCCACATACATAAACCCCACTTTACAATGTCAACATATTAATGAATGTGATATCTCAGTTCTACATCTAAAGATATTATAATTTTAACATAAATGCTGAAAATGGAATTGGAATAGGAGTATTTCCCTTCCCAATACTCAACTACTTTAATTAGTTTTATCATAAAAACATAGCCATCTTTATATATTTGATGCAAAGTGTTGAACCTTTACAACTCAGATGTCATACAGTTAAATGCTCTTAAAAACTGAGTGATGTTTTGTTATCTACATGTGAGAGTTGACAATATTGAAACTTAGAATAGTTATGTAATGTTCCAAAAATCATTCTGAAGAGTTGAAAAAAGACCAACTTAAGATTAGCTGACGCAAAACCAATGTTCTTTCATTGTTAGTATAAACTTCCTCAGTATATCTGTAAAACAATCTCTATATATATGTATATTTTTTAAAAAGATTACATAAATGAAAACAAGAAAGTTATATTTTAATAGTATAAAACAGAAGTAAAAATTTTAATTAAGTACTAGGAAAAGGTATTCAAAAGAATGGACAGAAAAGGAAAATATAGGGATGACATTAATAAAAATGAGAATTTCTGTCATGACATGAAAGAGAGCTAGGAATAAAAGATTTTTGAGGCTGATAACTTTTATTGTTAAAGAAGGTGATGTGTATAACAAAAAGAATAATGAGTTCAGCTGTAGAAATAGTGAGTTTCAGTTACTGAAGTCATACATATTTGTCAAGTAAAAAGTTAAATATGGACCTAAAGCTAAAATGGAATTTGTAAACCCTCATTAAATAAGCCTATAGATAGACTGAGATCATATAATTATCTCAGAGTGAAATATAGCTAGAGAAAAATGTAAGTATATTTTGAGGTGTAACTGGGGATGGAGGTGTGTGAAAGCAGATGCCATTGAAGCCAAGGTCAAAGAAACAAGTAGTGATTATGTACCTAAGAAAAACTGTATTCTTTTTATTTTATTAATTTTAATGGGGGGACACCAATAAATCAGGGTACATATGTTCAAAGAAAACATCTCCAGGTTATCTTATCATTCAATTATTTTGCATACCCATCACCTAAAGTCAAATTGTCCTCTGTCACCTTCAATCTGGTTTTTCCTATGCCCCTCCCCTCCTCCCTATACCACCCTCTCTTACCTTCCCCCACCCCGTAACCACCACATTCTTGTTCATGTCTCACAGTCTCACTTTTATGTCCCACCTATGTATAAAATCATGCTATTCTCAGTTTTTTTCTGTTTTACTTATTTCACTTCGTATAATGTTACTAAGGTCCATCCATTTTGTTGTAAATGATCTAATGTCATCATTTCTTATAGCTGAGTAGTATTCCATAGTATATATGTACCAAAGCTTTTTAATCCACTCGTCTTCTGACAGACACTTGGGCTGTTTCCAGATCTTTGCTACTGTAAACAATGCTGCCACAAACAAGGGGGCACATTTCTTCTTATCGAACAGTGCTATGGTGTTCTTAGGGTATATTCCTATAAGTGAGATAGCTGGGTCAAAAGGCAGTTCGATTTTTAATTTTTTGAGGAATCACCATACTGTTTTCAACAGTGGCTCCACCAGTCTGCATTCCCACCAGCAGTACAGAAGGGTTCCCTTATCTCTACATCCTTGCCAGCAATTGTTCTGTGTTGTTTTGCAGATGAGCACCATTCGACTGGTGTGAGGTGATATCTCATTGTGGTTTTAATTTGCAATTCTCTAATGATTAGTGATGTTGAGCATTTTTTCATATGCCTATTGGCCATCTGTATGTCCTCTTTGGAGAAATTTCTATTCATTTCTTTAGCCCATTTTTTGATTGGATTGTTTGTCTTCCTGGTGTTGAGTTTTCTAAGTTCTTTATAAATTTTGGTATTAACCCCTTATCAGACATGCTGTCTAATATGTTCTCCCATTGTGTGGTTTGTCTTTTCATTTTGTTCTTATTGCCTTTAGCTGTTCAAAAACTTTTTATTTTGATATAGTCCCATTTGTTTATCTTGCCTTTTATTTCATTTGCCCGTGAAGATAAATCGGCAAATATATTGCTGCTACAGATGTCAAAGACCTTGCTGCCTATGTTTTCTTCTAAGATGCTTATGGTTTCATGGCTTACATTTAAGTCTTTTATCCATTTTGAGTTTGTTTCTGTGAATGGTGTAAGTTGATGGTCTAGTTTCAGTTTTATGCAGGTAGATGTCCAATTTCCTACAACACCATTTGTTAAAGAGGCTGTCTTTACTCTATTGTATGTTCTTTCCTCCTTTGTCAAATATCAGTTGTCCAAAAAGGTGTGGGTTTATTTCTGGGTTCTCTGTTCTGTTCCATTGATCTATGTGCCTGTTCTTATGCCAGTACCAGGCTGTCTTGAGTATAATGGCCTTGTAGTAAACCTTGATATCCGGAAGAGGGATACCTCTTGCTTTATTTATTTATTTTTTTAAGATAGCTGAGGCTATTCGTGTTCTTTTTTGTTTCCATATAAATTTTTGGAATATGTGTTCTATATCTTTGAAGTATGTCATTGGTATTTTAATTGGTAGTGCATTGAATTTATAAATTGTTTTGGGTAATATAGACATTTTGATGATGCTTATTCTTCCTAACCATGAGTACGGTATATGCTTCCACTTGTTTGTATCTTCCTTGATTTCTTTTATCAATGTTTTATAATTTTCCGAGTACAAGTCCTTAACCTCCTTGGTTAAATTTACTCCTAGGTACTTTATTTTTTTGGCAGCAATAGTGAAGGGGATTGTTTCCTTAATTTCTTTTGCTGACAGTTCATTGTTGGTATATAGAAACGCCTCTGATTTCTGAGTATGAATTTTATATTCTGCCACCTTGCTCAATTCATTTATCAGGTCCAGTAGTTTTTGACTGAGACTTCAGGGTTTTCTATATACAATATCATATCATCTGCAAATAATGACAGTTTTACTTCTTCTTTTCCAATTTCGATGCCTTTTATTTCTTCTTCTTGTCTGATTACTGTAGCTAGGACTTCCAGAACTATGTTGAATAAGAGTGGTGAAAGGGGGCACCCCTGCCTGGTTCCTGATCTTAAGGGGATTGCTTTTAATTTTTGTCCATTTAGTATGATGTTTGTTGTGGGTTTGTCGTAGATGGCCTTTATCATGTTAAGAAATGTTCCCTGTATTTCCACTTTACGGAGAGTTTTGATCATGAATGGGTGCTGGATTTTATCACATGCCTTTTTTGCATCTATTGAAATTATCATGTGATTTTTGTCCTTCCTTTTGTTTATGTGATGAATCACATTGATTGATTTGCGAATATTGAACCAGCCTTGCCTCTCCAGAATTAATCCCACTTGATCATGGTGTATGATTTTTTTCATATATTGTTTGATCTGGTTGGCTAATATTTTGTTGAGAATTTTATTGTCTAAATTCATCACGGAAATAGGCCTATAATTTCCTTTTTTTGTGTTGTCTTTGCCCGGTTTTGGGATCAGAATTATGCTCGCTTCATAAGAGCAGTTTTAAAGTCTTCCTTCCTCTTGAATTTTTTGAAATAGCTTGAGAAGGATAGGAGTTAGTTTTTCTTTGAATTTTTGATAGAATTCACTTGTGAAGCCATCAGGCCCAGGACTTTTCTTTTTTGGGAGATTTTTGATAACTGTTTCTATCTCATTTGTTGCAATTGGTCTGTTTAGGTGTTCTGATTCTTCCAGATTGATTTTTGTAAGATGATATGATTCAAAAATTTTTCCATTTCACCTAGGATGTCCAATTTTTTTGGCAAAGAGTTCTTCATAATGTTTTCTTACAAAGCTTTGTATTTCTGTTGTTATTTCTCCACTCTCATTTCAAATTTTATTTATTTGGGTCCTCTCTCTTTTTTTCTTGGTGAGTTTAGTTAAAGGTTCATCAATTTTGTTTACATTTTCAAAGAACCAGCTCCTGGTTTCATTGATCCTCTGTATTGTTTCCTTAGCCTCTATGTCATATATTTCTGCTCTGATCTTTATTATTTCCTTCCTTCTACTGGTCCTGGGATTTATTGACTTTTGTTTTTCTAGTTCTTTTAGATGCAGGCTCAGGTTGATTATTTGAGCTTTTCTTAGTGCAATGAACTTCCCTCTCACTACTGCTTTTGCTGTGACCCATACATTTTGAGTTGATATATGATCATTATCATTGGTTTCTAGAAACTTTATTATTTCTTCTTTGATCTCATTGTTAATCCATTCATTATTTAATATCATGCTATTTAGTTTCCAAGTGTTTGAGTATTTTTCAGTTTTTCTTTTGTGGTTAATTTCTAGTTTCATGGCATTGTGATCAGAGAAAATGCTTGATATGATTTCAATCTTCTGAAATTTATTGAGACCATTTTTGTGTCCTAACATGTGGTCTATCCTAAAAAATGTACCATGAGCACTTGAGAAGAATGTATATTCTACTGCTTTAGGGTGAAAAGTTCTGAAGATATCTATTAAATCAAGTTGATCTAGTGTATCCTTTAAGTCTTCTGTTTCTTTATTAATTTTGTTTCTTGAGGATCTATCCAGTGTTGTTTGTGGGTATTGAAATCCACTACTATTATATATAGTATTGCTGTTAATCTCGCCCTTTATATCCATCAAAGTCTGCTTTATGTATGTCGGGGCTCCTATATTTAGTGTGTAGATATTTATAATAGTTATATCCTCCTGTTGAATTGTTTCCTTTACTATTATGTAGTGTACTTCTTTATCTCTTACTACAGCCTTTGTTTTAAAGTCCATTTTGTCAGATATAAGTAGTGCTACCCCGGCTTTCTTTCATTTTCATTTGCATAAAATATATTTTTCCATCCTTTTACCTTTAGTTTATGTGCATCTTTTCTTTTAAGGTGTGTATTTGGTAGACAGCATATGTGTGGGTCCTGCTCTTTATCCATGCAGCTATGCTATGTGTTTTGATTGGATCATTTACTCCATTTATATTTAAGGTTATTTTTGATATGTAGTTGTTTATTGCCATTTTATTTTTTAAAGCTGTATTCTTTTTTTGCTATATTCTTTCCTCCCTTTGAACTGTTCACAACAGGCCCCTTAGTATCTCTTGAAGAATTGGTTTGGTTTTAATGACTTCCTTGAGGCTTTCTTTGTCTGGGAAGCTCTTTATTTCTCTTTCAATTTTAAATGTTAGCCTTGCTGGATAGAGTAGTCTTCATTGTAGGTTCTTGTTCTGTATTACTTTGAATATATCTTGCCATTCCTTTCTGGCCTCAAGTGTTTCTGTTTAGAAGTCAGATGTCATCCTTTTGCGGGCTCCTTTGTAGGTGATAGCCTTTTTTTCTCTAGCAGCTTTTAAAATTTTCTCTTTATCCCTTAGCTTTGGTATTTTAACTATGATGTGTCTTAGTATAGATTTTTTTGGGTTTTTCTTTAATGGAGTTCTGTGTGCTTGAACGTATGGAATGTTTCCCAGTCTTAATTTAGGGAAGTTTTCTGCTAGGATTTGATTGAACAAAGTTTCTATTTCTTGTTCTTTTTCCTCTTCTTCAGGAACCCCTATGATGCGAATGTTGTTTCTCTTCATGTTGTCACAGAGCTCCCTTAGAGTTTCCTCACATTTTTTGAGCGTCTTTTCTTTTTTCTGTCTGCTTCTGTGCCTTTGTTTATTGTGTCCTCTAACTCTCTGATTCGATCCTTAGCATCATTCATCCTGCTTTTAATTCCTTCCATTGTGGTCTTCAGTTCTGATACTGTATTTGTCATTTCTGTCTGATTCTTTTTTATTATTTCAATTTCGTTTTTTATACTTGTTATCTCTTTATTTAGGTGTTCGTAGTGACTATCCATTGTTGCTCTAATTTTTTGAATATTCTAACTATCATTATTCTAAATTCTGCATCTGGTAATTTGGTTATATCTTGTTGATTCAGGTCCTTCTCTGGGGATTTCTCTTGATTCATTTGGTTTGCATTCCTCTGCCTGCCCATTTTTTCTTTGTATTAGATGGTTGTGGCCACTGGATTTCAGTAGTTGTTGCTTTTTTGTTCTCTAGGTGTGGTCTGTCTGCAGGCCCACCACCCCTCTGCCATTGCCTAGGGTGGTTGGGTATGGGTGTTGCCAGCGCCAGCCCACTGCAGCTGTTCTTGTGATTTTCACCTCTCCTCCATGGAAGGGGCTGTCACTCAAGCCACAAGCCTCAGCACCAAGGGCAGAGTTGAGCACCTTTGCTCTTCTGCAGACCCAGGCTGTTTCCGGGCTTCCGCCTAGCCCCTGCTGTCAGAGCCTTCTCGTCACAGTTTTCGGGTTGGACAGGGCTGCTGACGTGCTGTCAGCTGTGAGCCTTTGCCCGTCCAGAGCTTTAGCCCTACCCTTGAGGACAGGGTCCTCCTGTGCAGGATCGCAAACTGGGGTTTATTGTGCCGGGTGTGGCTGCTGGCTTGCGCTCAGCTGCGAAATTCTCCTTGTCCCAGGCTCTAGCCCAGCCCCCGCGTTCAGAGCCAACTCATGCATGCAGGATGGCAAACTGAGGTTCTAGGGCTGGTTGAGGCTCCTGACGTGAGCTCAGCCGCGAGTCTCCCCCCGTCCTTGGTCCTAGCCCCGTCCCCGCAGTCAGAGCTGGCTTGCGCAGGTTAGCAGAGCAGATCTCTGCCCGTTCCTGGCCTCCCGCTTTTCCCCCTCAGCTAGGGCTACAGCGGGCCTGCAGCTGCCAGACCGCTTTCGTGCATCCCCTCTACCCCTGCTGGGCTAGACCGAGGTCACACCGGCTGATCCTCCACCCCTGCCAAAAGAACTACGTTTCAGCATCCCACCACTACCGTTCCTCCAGCAACCCTCAGCAGAGTGAGAAGGTGCCCCGCAGCTCAGACCCTAACACTGTAGACCTGGAAGCTCCTTCCATCTAAGCAGCTCTGCTCTAAGTGCTGCAGGAGAGCTTGTTTGGCTGTGTCCTGTCTCCTTTTGCTGGTATTGCTAGTTCCAGGGAAAATATTTGATTTTGATTAGGGAAGTGACTTAACCCAGGGGTTAGGGTGGCTGTCCCTCAGAGTGTTTCTCTCAGAGTGTTTCTCCTTGTGCCTTCCAATAGTTCACACTCTCTTCCCACTGCTCTGGTCCTCTCCTCTGACTCTGTTCCCGGAGCCCCGGGTGAGTAGCTGTGAGAGGGGTTTTCTGCGCTGTCCCTTTAAGAATCTTGGATCTGAGAAAACTGTCTCTTTCTCACAAACAGTATCCTCACAGGTTAATATTTCTGTGGACCAGTTTAATGTTTTGTATATTTATGGCTATTAAATAATATTTTCAGGACATATTATAAAGGCCCATATATTAATTTCATTAAGATATCAGTGAAAATGAGTCATTTAAAATCATATATGCCAGATTATGGCAAATTTGATTATGCAGTGTAAGATGTAATAAATTTAAAATTAAAGAGTTGAAAAGACACATATAATATTTTGAAAATAAACATAAATCAATGAAATATATAATAAAATATAAGTTGCTATTATTTGATAGTTAAAATAAAAACAATTTATCACACTTTGAGAAGGTAAAAATGGAGAAATTTCATCAATATAATGTTTCAAATATTTATAATCAGCATAAAAGTGATTACAATCATTTAATATATGTTAGAAAAGAACAAAAAGTGTCCACAAAAATTATGAGGGATATACATAATGATAGAGAAATTTCTCAATAAATTAAAAAAAAACCCAACTATAATTTACATATCAACCAAAAACTGATTGTTAGAAGTAAATAAAATAGTCGTATAGTTCAAGGCTCAATAATTCTGAAGTAGTCAGGGAATAAAGACCAATAGAGTAAAATGCAAAATTTTGAAATAAACCCATATACATATAGTTAATTTATTTTCAATATGAGTGTAACATTTTTTATTGGAAGAAAATATAGACCTTACAAAAAAAAAATGATGCTTGTATAATTGACTAGATCTACTCTTATTCCGAAAAATATTTAGCAAGAAAAAAAAAGTCTTAACATGCACCATTTAAAAAAAATTAATTCCTAATGGCTCTAAATTTTAAAGTTTAAGCTTTGTTTAAAACTAAAAGGCAATACATTTGAATGTCTTGATGGTAGGCAAAATGTAGACACTTCCAAAATCAATGGGCCTTCAAAAGGTCCATTTATTTATAACATCAGGATAAGTGAAGATAATGCATCCCATATAGATAATTACCACACTCTGATATAAAAACATTGGGTAACATGCCTGTTACTGTAGACAGTCAGGGAGTACTAGGGAGTCTTCTCATTGACTGTGATGGCTGCAGGGGGTTACTTACACCAAGAGTGCCAAAAGGTAGAAAGAAGAATACACAGAAACTGAGCTCCATGAAAGCTAGCAAAATAATTGAATAGAAAACAGGGCCTCCCCTCCCTAGCCTTTTAGAACTGTGGGCTTAAGCAAGAAGAGAAAATTGTCTGAGAGATGGGAGTCTACCATTTTTTGAGGTCAGGGCACCTGAATAAAAACCTCTTTCCTTTTGTACCACCACCTGACTTGTGATTTTGAATTTTGTTGCAGGAGGTAGCTAAACTTGCATTTGCCTTGTTGGGTTACAGTTTTGGTCTCCCAGATGGGGCAGAGAGGACCTTGTAAGTCCTGGAGGGCCCAAGCTGGCATCCCAGCTGCCTGAGGCAGCCGGCTTCCAGAAGCGGAACAGTGAGAACATCTTAACAGCTTCTGAGAGCTTTTATTGGGGAATTTCTCTGTGATCCTTTCTCCAGGAATCAGTAGCCTAAAAAGCTTGGCTGGTGAAAGGAAACAGGTTTCTGGCAAGTAAATGAACTTCAAAACTGGCTAAGTCAAAGTGGCATGCATATGGGGGGTCTCTCTGCTTGAACTTAGTGCCATTTAGGCTTTATACCACTAAAATTCATTTAGAACCGTTTGCAATACCAATCGGCAGGCTAGCTATGTTGCTTGGGTTTTCTGGCACGTGGCCTTTGTGCCGTTTTATTCTGGTCAGGATGGCTTGTGGTATTGTTTGCAGAAGATAAGATCTTAGAACTTGTTTGTGAGTACTCCTTTGGACTAATGAAATTATGGATCTAAGTTTTGTTCATATGTTCACTCATTGTCATTGGTTTCTCTATGGTTATAATTTTGGGTTTGAACTTCCATGCCATTGGGTTGTTCTCTTTTGACTCCTTAAGGAAACCCACTGGGACAAATTTTAGCAAATTAGTCCATGTACAGCTCTGATCCAATCACTAAGAAAGAATTATTTTTCCATTGTAACACTGCTTGGCCTATGTATACTTTAGACTATGAGAAAAAGTTGCCCCTAAATGGTTCTTTAAATTACTACATCATCATACACCTGGAATTGTTTTGCCAATCGGCATTAAAATAGAATAAAATCCCTTATCCAGGCGTTTATGGTTTTACACAATAAGGATTCGCAAAGAAAGGAAATAAAGTGATTAAGAGAAGGGAATTGGTTTCAAAACCCCTCCCTGGTAATCACACAGGAAGAAAAAAAAAAAATAAGAAATTAATCTCTTTAATGCCCTGAACTTTAGGGACCCAGGATTAGCAACAGGAAGATTTTCCCAGCCACCATCCTCTGAAATAAGGCCCAGGCGGTGACAGCCCTACTTCTTTATAATGAAAAAAATAATATTTTCCTCAAACACCTGGCAGGGCACTCAATGTAGTTAGGGAGCATCCCTATCTGTATTGAGACAAATCCCTTTGAGGCAATACCCAATAAGTGGAATAAACTGGGAAGCCCAGCCACTGGCTACTATTGGGACCATACTCCATTTTCCATTTCAGATTTACTGAATTGGAAAAATTCCAACCCCTTATATAGAAAGGATCCTCAAAAAATGGCAGATTTTATCACCTCCATTTTTGCTATGCACCATCCAAACTGGGCAGTCATACACACTCTCCTTAGTATCTTGCTAACAACAGATAAAAAGTGGCTAGTTATAGCTAAGGCTAATAAAGAAGCTCATTGCCACCATCAAAAGAATCCCAATGGGAACCCCAACCCAGCCAAGGAAATTCCCCTGATAGAGCCTAAGTAGGATCCAAATAGTGGGGACTTATCATCCTTTCTAGAACATTACAACAGGTATATATTGAAAGGGCTTAAGAAAGGGGTGCTTAAAAAAAAGCCTGGATTATGATGTAGGTCATTCAACAGAAATCAAACAAAGATCCTTCCTAATTTTTAGAAAGGATCTATCAGGTCTATCAAAAGCACACTGATGCTGACCCACAGGAACCCGAAAATGTCCTGATGGTAAGCATGACTTTTATTGAGAAAGTGCTCCACATGTCAAAAGAAAGCTCCAATGTTTATATGGAGCATTGGGAATAAATTTTTCCCAGCTGGTGGGCATAGCCTTTTAAAGTTTACTATGGCCGGGAAACAAGGAAATTAAAACAAGCTATCATTTTCTTAGAAACAGTGCAGGAAAACCAGAAGAAAAAGTGGGACCCTAAAGGAGAAGGGAAAGACCCACTAAGCCCCAATTAATGTACCTATTGCAACAAAGAAGGCAATTGAAGAAAAAACTACCCAGCACTCAAAAAGGAGAATCAAAAGGATAGAAACCCTTGCTGAGAAATGTCACAAAGAAATGACAAATCTGATGATGAATGAGGAGACCCAGGGGCTCACCTCCCAACCTATTACTATTTCCCCACAGGAGTCTTGGGTGCAGTTGACAGTGAGAAACAAACTAATTGATTTTCTTGTAGCTATGGGGACTAAACACTCAGTGCTAAATACAAACTAACCAGGGAAAGTTCAGGTGTGGTGTCAGTTACTGGAGTGACTGGGTAATTACAAGAACAGGTGTTCTTTCAACCTCTAGAATGTCAGCTTAAGGTTGCAAAATTCTACTCAGAAAAATAATTCCTAAATCTGGACTTCTTTACAGTATTTAAAGTGACAATGGACTGTCGTACATTTCAGAAATCTCCCAGAGGATAAGACAGGCACTACAGATTCAATGGAAACTTCATGCATTTTAGAGACCCCAACTATGGGGAGACCAAGAAAATGTACCACATAATAAAGAAGACTCTTGCAAAAATATGCTGGGAGTTTGACCAGGCGGTGGCACAGTGGATAGAGCTTCGGATTGGGATGTGGAAGACCCAGGTTCGAGACCCCGAGGTTGCCAGTTTGAGCGCAGGCCCATCTGGCTTGAGCAAGGTTTCGCCAGCTTGGACCCAAGGTCACTGGTTCCAGCAGGTGGTGGCTCGGTCTGCTGAAGGCCCGTGGTCAAGGCACGTGTGAGAGAGCAATCAATGAACAACTAAGGTGCTGCAACGGCAATGAAAAACTGATGAATGATGCTTCTCATTTCTCTCCGTTTCTGTCTGTCTGTCCCTCTCTCTAACTCTCTCTCTCTGTCCCTGTAAAAATAAATAAATAAATAAATAAATAAATAAATAAATAAATAAATAAATAAATAAATAAAACATTTAAAAAAATATCCTGGGAAACACATTTAAAATGGGACCGGGCACTCCCTATTAAATCACTCCAGATTAGGGCAGTGCTCCAAAACAGGCTTAAAGTAAGCCCTTCTGAAATTGTTTGTGGGAGACTCTTTAAAGTTTCTGTTTTAAGAACACCCCTTTAGATTTAGAACATGAATCAAAAAATCAAACAATAAGTACAACATTTAAGGTAAACACTCTTTGCACAAGTTTGCTCACTGCAAGCCTATCCACCTCTCTGATGAGCCCTTATACCATTCCAGGTGGGATACTGAGTCATACTGAAGACCTTGAAGACTCAAGGTCCTGAACAGCAGTAAGCCAACCAGTGGACCAGTCTCTGTGATGTTCTGCTGACAACACACTCTTCCCTAAAGCTCTCAAAGGTAAAACCTTGGATCCATTCCACCACACACAGATAAAGCAGGCACCACTTGTGGAGGACTAGACCTTGCTGCTGCTGTTACTGTGAAGGAAAGCTGGACCTGCACTCCTGTAAAAGATTTAAAATCCCTCTTTCAGAAAGGAGCTGTGCCTTCCAAAGATAAGTGACAATGTTACTTTGTATTTTATTATTTTTTCACAGTTACCATACTTTATGCTTGTGCTTAGATTGATGTCGCTTTTGTATGCTTTTCCCTTACAGTAGCTTAGTGGACCAACTTATCCTGCTGTTGGGTGCACCACCCAAAGCTCTGTTTAAGATTGAATTATGGGGATTCTTTAGTTTCTAGCTTCTGATTTCGCTATAATTTTCCTTGCATTATCCTCACTAAATACTTGATTGTTTGTCTATACAATAGGTCTCCACTTTGGAAGGCCATCTCCAACACCACCTCTAGAAATAAGAAACAGTCTGCCAGTATTGCTTGTTGAGCAGTGCGATCCTCTAGATCAGGGGTCCCCAAACTAAGGCCCAAGGGCTGCATGCAGCCCCCTGAAGTCATTTATCCGGCCCTCGCCGCACTTCTGGTAGGGGCACCTCTTTCATTGGTGGTCAGTGAGAGGAGCACAGGGTGCATCCGCACCCATAGTTCCCATTGAAATACTGGTCAGTTTGTTGATTTAAATTTACTTGTTCTTTATTTTAAATATTATATTTGTTCCCGTTTTGTTTTTTTACTTTAAAATAAGATATGTGCAGTGTGCATAGGGATTTGTTCATAGGTTTTTTTTATAGTCTGGCCCTCTAGCAGTCTTGGGGACAGTGAACTGTCCCCCTGTGTAAAAAGTTTGGGGACCCCTGCTCTAGATATTATGTATGCCACCTTCTGAAAAATAGCTCCCCTCCATTCTTGATGCCTTTTTCCTTTGGTTGATAACAAAAATCTCTGGATCCAGGAATAAATAAGCCTATGCCCCTTGACAGTGAAAGAAGAGATCTTTATTCACTTACCCTTGTAAATTACAAGGGTCCAGAGTTCTGAAGGGGGAAATTGTTATCATAGACAGTCAAGGAGTATCAGGGAGTCTTCCCTCATTGACAAAGATGGCTGCAGGAGGAGGTTCTTACACTGAGCACCCCAAAAGATACAAACATGAATGGACAGAGTCTAAGCGTGCCAAAAGCTGGCGATATAATTGGGTAGAAAAAAAAACCGTTTTTTCCCTTCCCTATCCCTACAAGTCTGTGGACTTGAGCAGAAAAAAGAGATGGTTTTTTAGATGGGAGTCTCCCCTTCTCCCAGGTTGTGGTACCTAAATAAATCTCTTTCCTTTTGCACCAGCATCTGACTCATGATTTTTAATTCTGTTGCTGCAGGCAGCTGAATCTGAACTTGCATTGGTGTCACACATCCTTAAACCAAAACCTTCCTAGACATAGGGATATGTTTGCTATGATTTTCCCAGTGTATGCTGTTTGCAGATTTTTGTATTCAGGAGGAAGTGAGTTCATTCATGAAAAGAATGATAAAATCACCATGGCAATCCAATTGTCCAAATAACTTTTATAGGTTATTTCATTAAAATAATCAAGAACTTTGTCCTTTCTTTTGGCTTCTTAGTAACTGAGCTCTTTGTGTTTTTATGCAACTTAGAGGAAGATAAAGTATACATTTCACTCACACACACACAAAAAAGTCAGAAATCTTTTTTTCATCTTTCCTTGATTTAAGGGCTAAACATGTGAAATAGACTCCACCAATCAGATCTTCACACCAGACTTGAACTGGGAGTTGTTTGCTGCTAATTTTTTCTAGACACGGAAGAGAGCCCTCTGGTGCCTATTTCAGTTATAGGAAGATAGAATCCTGAAGACTTAAGAGGAAAAAGGGCTATTGCGCAGTGTTACAAGTGTAGCTGGTGGTAAAAGATATAAGGACCTAGTATTTGCTAATAGTAGAAGATTTCTTAACTGAAACAATTACTCTGTAATTTTGAAAATATTTTAGGTTTTCAGCCAAAAGCTATTTCCTAATTCTTCCAGAGACTAGTGAGCTACCTAATAATTTTATTAATACCTTTATGGTAAAATATTTAAATACGTAAAAAGTTACTATGGCCTGACCAGTCAGTGGCACAGTGGATAAAGCGTTGGACTGGGACACAAAGAACTCAAGTTCAAAACCCCAAGGTCACCGGCTTGAGCGCGGGCTCATCTGCTTTGAGCAAGGCTCACCAATTTGAGCCCAAGGTCTCTGGCTTGAGCAAGGGGTCACTTGGTCCGCACAAAGAACAACTAAGGTGCCACAATGAAGAATTGACGCTTCTCATCTCTCTTCCTTCTGCTCTGTCCTTATCTGTTCTTCTCTGTATCTCTCTGTCTCTGTCACCAAAAAAAAAAAAAAATTACTATGTAATTGCAGGAATAGAATTTCACTGGCAACAGGCATATCTTCATTAAATTAAATTTTCCCAGAGTTTATATATATATAAATATATATCCATATGTGTGTGCTTTACAATTAATAAAAACAAAACAAATCCATATAAGTATGTATGTATATAAATTTGTATGTATGTATGTATATATATATATGTACATATATATGTATATATATATATATATATATAAACACATATGCATACAGTTATAACCAATCCCAATAATAGAGATGTTATATGTCAACTTATTACTAGCAAATAGATAACACTAGTTAATAAATAAAAAAATATGTTTGGCCAAATAAAATTTATTCTGCAAATACACTGACTGATAATACAATTTATATTAATGTATTTGGACATATTTTAATAGTTAAAAAGTAAAGAACAGCATAGAATTATACCCATTATTATGAAAAATCAATTTAAAAATAGGAATATATAATACAAATAAAAGTTGTTAGATAAGTATATAACAAAAGGCATTTTAATTAAATGAAAGAGCATCTGTCTGTCTCAAATATTTATTATTATGGGTTAACGGCAAAATAATAGAATTCCAACAGCAAAGTCAAGAATATCTGTTGTAATCATGATTTTTAGTTCACATTTCTCTTTGAATTGAAATCAATGTGATAACATATGAATGGGAAGTATTATAAAAAAGGACAATTATTACCATTGCTAACAGATCTTTATTGATTGTTTGTAAAATTCTGGAGAAACCATTTCTAACATTTCAGATAGCATTCAAAAATTCAGTGGCCAGTTAAAAATATATTAAAATTAATAACAATTTCAAGAAAATATATCTAAAATGACATATGGTAGATGATTGATTGAACTAAAATGGACAAGATGCTATCCCTTTATAAACTTTAGAAATTCTGGATAGAACACGTAGTACATATTTTATATTAATTGGTAAAATTGTAAAGAAAAAAGGGAACACAGCATATTAGAAAGTCCGAAATAACTTGAAACAAGTGTAGTAAGGTAAATCTAATGCTTTGTCATTTCAAACCACGTTCAGATTAGATTTAGACATTAGGGAATGCAGCCATATTCAGCCACAGTCAAGAAACATTAGATCTTTTTACCCTTTTAACAGCTTAAAGCAAAATAAATCTCACCCAGTATCCCTCAGAGTAAACCTTAAACTTTACTATGGATTTTGGGTAGTGGACAGAAAATATATATATAACAAAAACCAACAAAAGTTCTTGTCCACAATAACAAAGTCAATTGCAGAACAACGTTTAAAATAATTGCATGGCATGAAATGTATAAGCTATAATATTATAAAGAGAGTGTAGACTCTTAAAACCCTGGTGTCAGCTGGTATAATATGGAAGTATTTTACAATATAAGACATACAGGACTCACATAGAGTAGGCGATCTCTGCTCATAATTAGAGAAAACTAAAACATGCATGAAAACCAATAACCATGAAGAAAAGTCAGTTAATAAAACAAATTAAATAATCAGTGCCTCCAAAAGATAGAAGAATAGAACATTATGAAAGGAACTCTTAAAACAAGTTTACAATAAAGTAGAAAATAATAAATGACATAATAAAAGGAGAGTTCAATATAAGAAAAAGGCAAATATAAAAGATGCAAATAAGACTTCTTCCATTGGGAAAATAAAAGATGCCAAATTAAAGTATTTAATGAAGGGGATAAGAGTATCCTGGATACATATTTTAAGTAAGGGATGTGGAAAACAGATATGGGGAATGATTCAGTATGTATTACAAAGAGATAAAGGTATTATATTATGAATAAATGATTAAAAGATACAGGAAATAGTACAAGAATTTCAAAAATGATTCTAATAGAAGTTAGAGGATGAAAGAATAAATAGAAAAATAATATTTCAAACAAGAATTACTGAGAAATTTCTAGATCTGATTAAAGATTTGAAACTTCAGATTCAAAAAGCATTACAAATCAAAAATGGGAAAGAAAGCTAACACAGACAGATATCATCGAGAAAGTGCACATTCCAGTAAAACAAAGATTATTTATATATTTATAAATGCAGTTCATATGTAGTTTTATTGTTTGAGGCTATATAGTTTGTGTTCTCCCCAAATCCACTTGTTGAAACATTAACACCTAATTGGATATTAGGACATAGGTCTTCGGGTGGTAATTAGATCATAACAGTGGAGCCTTCTTGATGGAATTAGTGCAGTTATAAGAGAGACATCAGAAAGTTTGCTTTTCTCTCTCTGCTATGTGAGGATACATGGGAAGGATGGCCACCTGAAAATCAAGAATTGGGCTCTCATGAGACAGTGGATCTGCTGGGTACCTCAATCTTGGACTTCACAGGTGAAATAAGTGTTTGTTGAGTAAACCACCAGTACATGGTAATTTGTTACAGATGACAGAGACTAAGTCTTATTCATATATAGTCTAAAAAAAATAAATGTTACATTGACAACATAATACCAATCAATAACAATAAATTAGCAAAAACTTTAGTAAAACAAATGACTTTCAGTCTTGATGTTTACATTCAGCTCAATTATCATTCAAGAACAAAAATATTCTTAAACACTGATTGGTTTTAGAATTGTCATTAAAAGAATTATTTCAAATTTTTTATTAAGAGAAAAGGTGGCCCTGGCCATTTGGCTTAGTGAGTAAAGCATCAGCCCAGCATATGGACATCCTGGGTTTGATTTCCAGTCAGGACACACAAGAGAAGTGACTATCTGCTTCTCTCTTCCTCTCTTTCCTCCTTCTCTCTCATTTTCCCTCACAGCCAGTGGTTTGACTGATTTGAGCATTGGCCTCAGGCACAGAGGATAGCTCAGTTTATTGGAGCATAGGCCCCAGACAGGGGTTGCTGGTTGGATCCCAGGGAGCTTCTGGGAATCTGTCTCACTATCTTCCCTCCTCTCATTTAAATAAAGAAGAAAAAATAAAAAAATTGAATAGAAAAAGAAAAGAAAAAGAAATCAGATTAAATAGAGATAAACTTAATTGTAATATTTTCTAGGAATTAATACCAATCCTGAAAGTATAAAATCTAATTTTATAGCATCAATGTGTGTGTGTGTGTGTGTATAATTGATAGAATTTTAAAAAAGAATGGGCAATCTATATTTGACAAATGATTAAAAAATCACCTAGAGACTAATGGATCAAACCTCAAAATTTTTAAAATATGTATAAATTTTAAATAATAAACAATTTCAAGATCCAGTAGACAAATAGAAAAATCCAAGCACAACACATTGTGGTTATGAATATAGATTCTGGAATAAATTTTTGGAGTTTAAATTCAAGCACAGACTATTACTAGCTGGTTGACCAAGTTACCACAATTTTCTCATCTGTAAAATAGTAATAAAAATAATGTCTACCTCTAGGGTTATTGGGGAATTAAATGCATTATTATAATTAAGTATGTTAACACAGTGAATGTAGTAAGAATAGATTCTGATTCATAGTAAGTGTTCAGTGAATATTAGCTATTATGAATATGGATTCATGGATTTGCAAATAATACACATTCCCATTATTATCATCTCATTTATAGAATTTTAATTTCTACCATTTTAAATGAGGAAAAAAGTATAGAAACTTGAAGATATTTATTGCAATAAATTCAGTTTACCAATGTATTTGTCATTACTATTCTTGCAACCTACTAATTTAAATCAACTTATCATCTCTATTTTAAAGATGATGAAACTGATAATAAGTCATTAAGTAATTTGTCCAATGTCAAATATCTAGTGATAACCAGAGCTACTGTTCAAAAACAAGTAGTGTAGCTTCAAAATCTGCTTTCAATCTGTATACTGTGTTTTCCTGTGTGCATGCATGCACACTCACACATACTCTCACAAATACTTGCACATGTGCAAACAGGAAGCAAGGGAAGAATGAGGGAAGAGAGAAAGAAAAAGAGAGATTGTAATGCAATTTGAAAGGAAAGAGAAAAAATGTATGAGGAAGGGTAAAGGGAATAAAAGAGAAAGAAAAGGCAAGAAAACATATATTTTATATTGGTCCACTAGAAACTATAAATCTTGCTTGCTAATAGGTACTCTCTGATACATATCATGAAGATTTTTCAGTGTTTCTATGAAAGGTAGATACTGTGAAATATTGTTGGACTTTCTAAATCTTTTTATTTATTCATTTCTAGAGAGGAGAGAGATAGAAAAAAGGGGAGTAGAGGAACAGGAAGCATCAATTCCCATATGTGCCTTGACCAGGCAAGTGCAGGGTTTTGAAATGGCGACCTCAGCTTTCCAAATCAATGCTTTATCCACTGAACCACCACAGCGCAGGTCATATTGTTTGACTTTTAAAATTAATCTTTCCAAATGGTTCTTTAAAATATTTTTATTAAGGAGAATTATATGTGTTAATAAAAGTGTAATGTAAACAACAACATTAGCTTTTAAATATGTGAAAGCAAATACTGCCTACTTTAATTTTCATACTATGTTCTCCAATTCAGGTTCTGTAACAACTTTATTGAAATTCATTTACTAAGCATTTTTTCTCTATTTGGTTATTTTTAGGGATATGATATTGAATTAATAAAAACAGAAAGGATGATGGCTACAGTTTGAAAAAAGTGACATTAAAATATATCGCTTGTCAATAGCTTTTTAATTTTTTTTTCTATTCTGTTAAAATGTTAATTAATTTTAACTTAAACTTGAGGAAATATATATGTCAGTACTAAATTAATCTTTTTTAATACTCATTAAATCAATATGGCTAGATTATATAATTGTTCTATGAAGAAGATTCATTTTAACATATGCAATGTTTAGTATATTATACTCAGTGACTTATAATATTATATGATATAAATTATAATTACAATTCTGACAATTTTATTAATTGAATTCTTCTTGGTAAATTAAATCCAATATTTTATTATCTCTAATCACATAGAAATACTATAGATATACTGAATTGATTAGAATTCATATATAAGAATCAGAGTTTTTTTCCAATAAGAAATCAGTTCAGCACCTGACATGTTTAAGTACAAAATAAATACAACAATTTTAATGTAACTTTACACTAGGCTATATATTATGCTTCCTGACTTTGCCCAAAGCCATGCACATTTGGCCACGCCAATATTTAGGTAGCAGTTTACAGAAGGAATTCAGAAAATACTACTGGCAGTATGGTTGTTTTCTACAAACAAAAATGAAGTGTGAATTTGTAAAGAATTGTGTCTTCCAAAAGGAAAGTAAAACTGTAAATAATGCAAATTGGCAGGAATATAAAACATAATGATTCCAAAGAATATTCAGAGTTATAATTGGAAATCATATTGAAGGAAACAGGTTACTGTCTCTTATGTGTTGCTAAGTGTTGAATATGTAGCTTGCTAAGGCATTCGACCATACCAGAGAACACAAAAATTATACTGCAATGGTATACTAATTTGAGAGCCATTATTATATAACAATTATATATAATATGGCAGTAGAAGAATAACATTTACTGATGTTTTAATTTTTTAGCAATATAAAGTGTCCCAAACATCATGATTATTTGACCTTCTGGTTCTGGATTTAAGAAAATATTTGGTATGTTTAGATATGAGATTACTTAAACAGAACTCATAATTTTAATACTATAGCAATCTATGGAATGAATAGCAATTTACATATATTAAAATAAATTTGTTTAAGAAACAACAAAAATTTTCAGGGGTGAAAATAACTGTTTAAAGGTGAGTAGTATAAAAAAGAAAATAAAAAAAAATTTCTAACTATACTCAATAAAAGAGAGAGATAAAGAAAGAGATCATTCTTCACTTCCAAAAGGAAATTTGCTGTACTGGGAAACATTCTAAATTTATAAAAAGTGGTTTCTAGTGTACCACTATAAGATTTTCAAAATATCATTTCCAAGGAAAAACATAGGCATTTGTGCTGCATATGCAAGAATGAGAACGAGTGGCCTTAAGCCTAATCAAATTAAAAGAATGTTCTGCAAAAAATATATAATAAAAATAATAATAATAATAAAAAGAATACCACCAAGTTTTGAGATTGAAGAGAAGAGTAAAAAACTTCAACTTTCAGATGGGACACCTGGGAGCAGTTAAAGTTTCTCCAGGCAAGTTGCCCCAAAGTGATTTCCAGGGCTGTTCAGTTGGAAACTTGTTCTAATTGAAAACTCCCAACATGACCCAGCTTTGGAATCCCTTTTCCTCATTCTACAGAAATGGCATTGCTCTGTGGGGCCTTCACCAGGTATAAGTTACGCTATGCTCTATGCTCTACATTATTAAATCTTCTAGGTTGAAAACCGTGAAAGAAACTAATATGATGAAAACAGTGGAAACTAAGCCATAATGTGTAAAGAAGTAGAGAACAGGGATGCTATCTCCCATATTTGGAAACTCAAAGATAAATGAAAAAGAACTTAAAAATTATGCGGTTTATTTTTTACTTTATCTTTTTAATTGCAAGCACACTTTGCCTAATTTATTTAAGTCATACTTTACTATATGAAAGTTGGAAAAGTTAAATTTCCTCACCAGTTATGGCTGAAATGATTTAAGAATATATTGCTCTGGAAATAGAAAAGCAGTAAAGGAAATTTCAATGCTGACCAAACTTACGACTATATCTGTGTAACTATCAATACCACTGAATAAACTCTAGGGTGGAGAAAAGAAAATTTTTGCAAAATAATAACTCTTGAATTGGGTTACTACAATGTATCTGTATTTTAGATAGAGGAAAGCAGAAATTTCAGGTGAAACAGTTAGTATATTAACAAAAAAGTGCATTTTCCATTTTTATATGGTTTCAAAATGACCAGTGTTGTACAAGCTAGCTTTAAATATAAGCTACTTTGACTACTTGCAATTGTGCAAATCATAATATTCACTTTTTAAAGTAAGCCAGAAATCAAAACGGTCTTCATATTGATTTCAATTCACCTTTTAAAAGTTAAAAAAAGATCCGTTTACCACAATTCCAATTGATTGAGTGTACGTATTTACAGATATTGATCATTTAATTAGTTCATATAGATTAATGAACCCCAGAGATGTGGTATTTTTATCTGATGTTTTGCTGGCTTTTTGACTTAGTTAAAAGTTAACATAATATTTCATTTATTTCAAAAACAAAACATTGTGTGCCTTTTATCATTAGATACGGCATGTTACCCAATTTTACTTTCCACCAACTCATTAAAGTGTCTAGAGAGCTGCTATTAATGTCCCAAACTTCAACCTGCTTTATCTTAGTCTCTTAATTATTGTATCCTTGAAATTACTAAATATTGTGTAAAATTTCTAACTCATTGAATCTGATTTGAGAATTCAATTATTGTGTGTGCTGATGAGCAATGTTTCTGTGAGCCTTTCACTACATTCTTGCATATGTGCAAGATATTCTCAGTATATACACTGTAGTAGAAGCTGCCTGTGCTCCCCTGTATGCATCAGCCTTCACTGTTTTATCCATGGGAATCTAACTACCCCACATAAACTGATGTATACCTTTGCTTGAGGTCTTTCTCTGGCTTTTGATTCATTTCTGCCTTTCAGTAGGTCAGAACTCCCAGGCAACTAATGATGATGTGAAGAAGTCAAAAATAAGAGAAGTTGGTGTATAAGTATATCCTGTTGTTTTCCCTTCATTCTAACCCAAGTGTGATAATCTCACAGAATTTAACAGCATGATAATGCTCCCATTGCTCATGGTGGTAACTTGCTTTATAATCTACTTTCTGCTGTCTTCCTGTCTTCTCTGTCTCAAATCCCTACTTCTTACTGGTATGTCATGAATTCTTTGACTGAGTCTCCTTCTAGAGAAAGCTAAACTAAAGCTTATCCAGGACTATAACATCAGAGTTGCAGACTCCTTTGTTGTCCAATGTATGAGCAAGAGCCAAATAGCTTCTCCAGATATTTGTATTAATTTACACTTTCAATGTCAATGTGTAATGGGCCTTTTGTTTCGCAGCTTCAAGTAGATTTTCTTGATTTCTTTCAATCTAGTTTGTGAAAAATAATATCTCATTGTGGAAATAATTTGATTTCTTATATTACTGAGGATAAATCTTCTCTTGTATTTATATGCTAATCATGTTTCCTCATCAGAACAAATGTCTCTTTATGCCTTTTACTCAGTTTATGCTAAGTGCTTGTCTTATTCTGATACATTGTTGTAAGTTCTTTATATATAGTCAAGTACAAATTCTTGGTTGTTTTAAATGTGTTACAAATGCTTCTACCTTTTTTATTTGTACAACTTTTTGCTTCAGTTATTTGATGAACTGAGTTTTTAATTTTAATATAGGTTTTATAAATAGTCTCTTTTATGGTCAGCCCTTTTGCCTTTGACTAAGAAAACCTTTTCTGCCCTGAATTAATAAATATATTTTCTTATAGTCTCTACTGGAAGTATTAAAGTTAGGTCTTTCACATTTTAACATTTAACACATTAGAAATTCACTTCTCTGGATGATATGATCTATATACCCAATTTCATTACTTTTTCATTAGATGATTTTTCTAGTATCATGTATAAATAAAATTTTTTTCTATAAAATTCTTTTTCCTATAGATCAGAGTCAGCAAATACTATCTTTAAAGAACCAGATAGAAAATATTTTTTAAAAATATAATATACTTTATTTAAATTTGCCTTTAATAATCTCTAAATTTAAAATCTTAGAGAAAAACTATGCTGGCTATTTTTGTTTCTGTTGATCTTATTCAATATGTGTTACTTCTTTATGTTTTTCTGAGGTTTTGTGTGTGTGTGTGTGTGTGTGTGTGTGTGTGTGTGTGTGTGTCCTAACACATGCATAGATCTGATATTTTGCCTATGAATGCATAAGTCTTTCAATCTTTATCAGATGAAAATTTCTAAGTCTGTATTGGCAAGCTCATTTGTCCAGAATATTTGTATTTACATCTATCAAGCTATTGCAGCAATATCAACCAAATTTATAATAAATTCTGACATGAAGTTTTCCAGATTACATATGTCATTTGATTTTGAACCACAGACCTACATAATAGAGGTTATAAATCACAAGCAGTTCCTGGGTTACAAAAGAGATAGGTGTTGTAGGTTTGGTAATGTTTAAGTATTTATATATACAGAAGGTAAAAAATAAATACTATGGTAAGAAAAATATTTGTCTAAGTTGCATTTAATAAATAAATGTACCTGTTCCAACTAACATACAAAATCAACTTAAGAAATCTACAGAAACTATCTGGTTCACAATCCGGAGACTGCTTGTGCAAGGAAAGGTTACTTTTGGTTTTATGTACAGTTATTAAAAAAAAAAAAGACTTTAGACCAAGGTTAAAGGAAAGCAAAGGGAATTTGCCATCAATCTTTCCAACCCTCTTTTCAATTGCCATCTGAATAGCACACTTCCTTTTCAATCGTCCCTTTGGACCACCCCAAACTTTTAAACAGCCTTGACCAGAGTTACTTATTATATCTTTCATAGGATGCTCTCATTTACATTTTCTAAAATGGCCCCAAAAGAATGTGTCAAAGAGTATATTTAATATTATGCTAAAATGTCTTATCGGGCACATTAGGAAATTGATAATAATGGCACTTCTTCTCCAGAGAGCTGGAACAGTGTTAATGGTCCAGCACTCGTCACTATTTTGGCAAAGTCTAAAATCGTTTCTAAAGGTCTTTTTAAGACAAAATACATTCTTAGAATTTTTCACAAGACTCTGCATTGCTCTTTAGTATGTCATATTTTCTCTATTTTGTAAACTATCATGCAAAAGTTGTAAAAATAATAAAAGATGTATTGAATATCAACTCTGTTTTAAAAAAAGGTCCATCAGAAACTTAATTTGTCTTAAGTGACAACACCTAAACTAATTAAAAAGTGAGTCATATCACATCATGAGTCCTGAAAGGAGCTTTTGAATGATAATGTCATATGTAGTCCATGGGCCTTAATAAAGCGTCTGCCTTGTAAAATCATACCCTGGTATATTAGGAACCTCGTGTTTGAAAATGAAAAAAGAAAAAGTAGTCTTCTGCAGTTTTCATTTGCCATCAATTATACTTGCATAACTCTGATGGCATTTCAGAATATGATGCATTAGGTCAGAACTTGCCAGGTGAGCAAAGAGCTCCCACAGTGCAAATTAATTTGGGAAGCCGGTCTTCCCTTTCAGTCCATTGAGGCATCATTTAGCACACAGAAGTGGCAGTTTATTAAATAGTACCCCTGTGGCCTGAAAGAGAGAACATTCCTCTTAAATTTCATTTTCTAGAACTAGATTATATGATTATATTATATGGTAAGACTTAGCTCATTTTAGTTACTTTTATGACATAGAGCAAGATATAAAATATCAAAGCAATTATTGTCTCAAAATTATAATCAATTATGTAAACTCTGCATGAAAATTAATTTAAGGTCCTTTAAATTATTTATTGTACAGTTAATTAGTGTAGTAAGTTAATACTGAAAAATCAATCAGCTTTTTAAAAGATGACTCAGAAATTCATAAAAATTTTGGATTCATATTAGATTATGGTGGCATCGTTCTAATTGGAAAATACTAATCATTTTTCAATTTTATTTTAAATATGACATACAGTCTTCATTAAGATATATGCTTGAAAGAAGTAATTGTAAGTTGAAACAATTTTTCTAATTATATTGTAATAAAAGATTGACTTCCTGACAAAGCATCCATTGTGCAATATTTTAGATCATATGAATAGGGCCACGTTTAGTCACTTAATGTGACATGCCTTCATACAATATATGTTTAAGTTACAAAGGTTAGTATAACTCATTTGAATTTTCCAAAGTCACACAAAATATTATCTAAAATAGTGCATATTGTTAAGTGTACAGATAGTGAATTGAGAAAAGAAATCATATATATATATATATATATATATATATATATATATATATATATATATGAAGGGAAAAAAATCAAGATTGCTAATAAAAAGTAATACAAATTCATGAGGATTCCAAGATGGCAGCAGAGTAGACAGACATACAAACTGCCACCTATTAGGACCAAACTGGATTACAAATTAATTTAAGAACAATCATCATGAATAAACAACTTTGGGCTAAAAGAACAGGACTTGAAAACCAAGGAGCACAGAAGAAACCACACTGAAACTGGTAGGAAATGTGGGGATGCAGTGGGGACTCCCCGCTCCCAGGAGTAAGGGGCAGCTGAGGGTCCAGAGGGACTCTCACTGTGGGGAGAAAGACCCTGATGTCACCTCAAAGGGAGGGATTTACCCCCATGCCATTTGGCTAGGATGACCGGTTGGGATTATAGCAGAAGAGCTGCTGTGCAGGGGCTGACCCCATGGAGCACTACAGCAGGGGTATGGTGCTCATTGAGTCCACCCTTTAAGTGCGTTCTTGGTGAAGGTGATTGGATGGTGCTCTACTGTACTCGGAAGTTATATATATGTTGTGTTGGTTCTGGGGTACCCTAGAAAGTACAAGCAAAGATTAACCCCTGTCGAGCCCTTCCTGGAGCCACTTGACGTGAGCTGCAAAGTGATCCGCAGATGGCTGCTATTTATGCTGGATTTGGAGGTGCCCAAGAAAGGCTAAGCTTTAAACCAAGGTTGGTTACCACTAGAGCTGGGCCTGAGGTTACTTAGAATGAAGATTGGGACAAACTGAGTACAAATACTACTTGTTTGGGGTTTGTAATATTTGAGAGAATTTAGAAATGACTGCAACACAAGCCAAGATAGATTGTTTGTATTGAAAAGACACTGGAAGTAGTTTGGGTTGGTGGTCCACAAATTGGGTAGGATAGGGTCTTGGGGAATCATCATGACTGGGCTAACAGTCAAGCCAGGTTAATGGAGACTCAGATGTGGTACCTGCCTGCTAGTTTTGTGAGGGGAGGGGAGCTAAGCAAAAAAAACAAAACAAAACAATGGTCTCTGCCACCATTTCTATCTTAGAGAAAGCTGGTACTTCAGCTCTACTCTGAAGCCAGACAATCCAGTTTCTCCTCACATGTCACTGATGTACCTTTTGAGCTATTGATTCAGTGCTGGAGCTCAGAGTCAATGAGTTCATGTAACTGGGGCCCTGGCCAATTAGCTCAGTTAATGAAGAGTGTCATCCTGAAATTACAAGTTTACAGGTTTGATCCGTGGTTAGGGCACACACAGGAAGTAACCAATGAATGCACAACTAAGTGGAACAATAAATGAATGCTTCCCTTCTCTCTCTATCTCTATCAATAAATAATAATAATAATAATAATAGTAAAGCCCTGGCCAAATAGCTTGATTGTTTAGAGTATCATTCCAGAGCATGAAGGTTGCTGGTTCAATTTCCTGGTCATGGCACATATGGGGGAGCAATTTGATGGCTTGATGTTCTTGGCTCTCTCTCCTTGCCTATCTGATAAAAAAAAAGAAAGTACCTGGGATTCCAGCAGCCCTCCATCTCACTAAACCATAACCCTGCTGGTTTTTACAGACAGAAGAAAAAGAGTTATGGGGAGTTATCTTCCCAACACGGGAACCCTGAACTGGGGGGCCTGGTGTGTGGTTGGGACCCATTGCTCCTCAAGGGACATCTTCATAGATAAAGTATCCCTCCTGAATTTTAACTGCCACACATCAGTGTAGGTCCAGTCCATTCTTCTCTCCATTCCCCTATCATTTTACTGTAGCTTCTTCTTTATATTCTTAGTTATAGGACTCTTGTTCAGCTAGATTCTAGTTGGTTTTGAATGGCGGTTGTTCTGAAGTTTAGTTGTAATTATGATGCTGTTGTGGGAGGATGTGAGTACAGTATTTACCTATGAGCTATCTTGACTAAGAATCTGTTGTATCGTTTTGATAACACTGTCTTAGATCCACTTTGCAACATCCATTACACTGTGTGCCTAATTACTGGCTTGCATTCTAATTATTTGTAAATATAGTTTTAAAAATAGTGGTTGTCATAGGAAGAGTTTTGAATTAGGAGGTAAAAAATTGTAATTCAAATTTTGGATCTCCTAATTTTTGACTACGAATAAACAATTAGCTGTTTAAAACTTATTTTTTTCATATCTGAAATTAATACCAGTTTATTCTTCCTGTATTTTATTACATCCCTACTACTATATCAAATCTACACTACTTAGAAATTACATATACCCAATTAGACTATAAATTAGTCAAAATCAAGAACTTTTTTTAATGTTTTTGGGCCAATGAGAGTATTTAGCTCATAATTAGAATAAAACGTTTATTTAAAAGATCTAAATAACTGAAAATTACTTTAAAAATTGTAAAAGACTTTACCTATTAGGGTATTTTCACTTTTCCCTAATTACTCTGTTAGACTAGCTTCTTCTTTAGGCAGAGAAAATGCATTGTACACATTTTACCCACCCTTGCACATGAAATCAGTAGTATATACCTAACAAAGTATTTTTATATGAGTGAGTGAGCTTTTATACTTCCTGCACATAAGCCCCTAGATGATTGCAAGTATTTAATAAAATAAAAGTATTAACTCAATATATCTTCCCAACAGATATCTTTTAAGTAATGTAGCTTCTATTAATATCATTTTGCCAAAGATAATCTGCCGAGAGGTCCAAAACCTACCTAAAGCAATGAACTAAAAACACACAAATTCTAAATTTAAAGCCAGGTTTGATGACTCCTACCTTGGATTCTGTCTAAAAATGAGACTTTGTATACTCCCCATAGAAACTATGTTCTGGTCATTTAGGTAAAAAATAAAATACTTATTAAAATATTTAACTTTGAATCTGAAGTGAAATCATTTTTCTTTTACATATGGCTAAATGCATGTCAAGACAATTTTTGTTTTAGTTTACATTATTCTTGCCACTCCTCTTCTTCCAGTTCCTATGGCACCTGTAAGTTGATTTCACATGCTACAAGTAGAAAATGCATTTTAATATCTAATTTCTACTCTTTGTTTCAATTCAGTATTTGTATAGTTGAGTATTCAGTCAGCAGCTCTGTCCCTTGGTACTTCCAGGTACTAAATATAAAGAGAATAGACGCAATTTTACGTGATTGTTGTATTCAAGAATTTATGTCATTTACATATGTCACAAACTTATATTTTAAAACCTCTATGCTTATACAAGTTTTGTATTCTAATGCATTTGAGTTTTTAATATCTAAGTAATTTCAAATTCAGTGCTGACTCAAAAGGAGTGCAGAAACTCATCTACCTCCCCCAGTACTACTCCTAAACACATTTACTTCACTGAATATGCTAAGCCAGACCTGAAATTTGCTGTCTATGTATATGAGAATGAAAACCAGATGTCCATTGATAATGGTATTGCTGATGCTGACACTTCGTTAAATGAAAATTCTTGCAGTGTTGCTGAAGAAGCAGAAAATTTAATGTCTCTTATTTGAATGAGTTTTACCTTTTTATCTGGAAATTTTGTAAAGCTGAGTAGACTCACAGATATGTAAGTATTTCAGAGCTCAGGAATACTATAAATAGTCACCTAACAGTATCAAAAGTTATTATTCTGGAATGGGGTTATATAAATTCTAATTCTCTAAGATGACCACAAGATAAACATAATAAATTAATTAAACCAACCTTAAGAAGAGCATTAATCAGAGTTTATTCTAATTTTTTTAACCATAGATTTAGATTTTATTAAAATATAGTTAAAACACATAATCAAAATGCTATAAACACTGTGAAATATATGGTGTGCTGACCTTTTTAAAATTCTACATCTCAGTTAGCCAGTCATTTAGTCTCGGCAACAGGTTTCTGTACTTTTTAATAGAAAGAAAAGGGAATGGTCAACTCTTTCAAAATCTTGCTTAGAATACTGAAAAGGTCAACAAACGAAGGTGGAGGAATGTAAAAATGAGACAATTGAAATCTGATAACTCATTTCTGTGACAAAGATTTTTGCAAAAATTGAAAATGTCACAACATGAAGTCAATTTTCAAGAAGAGACGGGTACATAGCACAGACTGAATCCATCCACACCACACCATTAGCCTGTGATCGCAACTTTCTGATTAAATAACTCCCTTCTTAAAAAAAAAAAAGCCAGGTTTTTGTTTTTGTTTTTGTTTTTTTTGGTCTTTTGTTCTTCTATCAAAGATATAGTCTGAGAGAACACAGAAGAGAAAAGGACAAAATTGATTGGTCCTTACCCAGCACAGATTTTGTTCCCTCAGGAGACATATGGCATATGCTAATATTTGGAGACATTTTGGATTATTATAACTGGAGTAGGGGGTTTTATTGGCATCCAGTAGATAGAGACCAGAGATGGTGATGATATATCTCAATGCACAAGATAGCATTTTACAACAAAGTATTATCTAGCCCAAACTATCAATAGTGGTGTTATTGAAAAACCATAAGTTAAAACAATGTATAGTTTAACAATATTTTGATCAATTATATCACCCTTGCATGAAGAACTCCCATTATATTAACTAGCAAATCTCTATATACAGTGGATGCACAATAAATGTCTACTGCTGCTGTAGATGATGATTTTATATAAAAATGGGTAATGCATATAACCAAGAATAGACATTCAAGTTTTATAAACCATCTGTCATGCATTACTTTTGAAATAATTTTTGTGCAACTGATGTTTCCCTCAAATCTATAAAATAAAATATTCAGTCATTAATATAGTAGGTAAAGTCAAAAGTATTAGGTGGCATCATTGTGAATGGAATTTAAGTTAAAAATAGAAAAACAAGAAAAGGAACAGAGTAGATACAGAGGACAGAAAGCACTTATTACACACCAGGCCACACATTTATTACATTCTATCATCCTACTGTTACTAAACCCAACTATCTGAAAGGGAGAAGCAATCACATTATATCTTGGTTTCAAACTTTCATTGATGCAGCATTGCCCAGAGAGGTTAGAAAACTTTTCAAAATAAAGACTTGAGTAGTAAATGTTTTTTAAATTTTGCAGAATATGTGATCTCTCAAATCTTCAATTGAAGTATAATAGCAGTCATAGGCAATATGCAAACAAAAGTTATGACTGTGTTTCAGAAAACATTTTTTTTCAAGAAAAAGTGAGGCTTGATTTGACATGAGGGCTATACTTTGATGCAATATTGAGTTAAAATCCAAAAATATATATTTTTTATGTCATACATTCTCAATTTTTAGCTTCATCTCAAATGTTTTTATTCTTGAATCTTTACTGCATCCAGTGCTCCAGGAATACAAAACTGTGAATAGTTCTTTGAGTGATCAGGTTGTTTTGTGAACTCATAGTTCTCTATCACTTGAAAATGGTTTCCAGGAGTTTGGTAAAAAGCTATTCCTATTGAATACTCAGACAAAGCTTCACCTTAAAAGTATTTTCCATTACTTCTTCCTTGCCCTTGCTTGTAAGTTTGATCTCTTTCTGTTGCACCTCAGTGTACCTTGTATGGAAATCTACTATCCAATTTAAAATACATAATTGAAATTTATTTACATATCTCCCCTACACTAGCCATGGATGAGAATGGTGTCTAATTAGAACATAACATCTTTCCTGAACATCAGAGACATCTAATCATTTCTTTATAAACAAAATACACATTAGTCCAACTTAAATGTGATAATTTTATGCCAGGATAGGTTGTATTGAGCTTTGTAATATGGAACCATATATAAAATATGACAGTTTTTAAGCTATATCATAAAAATAATATATGTAAATCATGATTAGTCACAATATATGCATTTTGCTTTAAGATAATCAGTATTATTTAAAAAACAGAAATCATAGACAAACAACAAATGTAGATTATGGAAATAGTCTTTAGAAATCTTAGATAAATAATAAAAAGAGAAAAAATAGCATGCGCAGTTGGAGTTTAAAAAAAGAGAAGATAAGGGAAACAAAACATAATCATTAATCTGTGATATTCTCAAAGTTCCAGATATATCATTTGAAAGAAAAGTATCAATTCTGTATTTTCCATTATAATCACAATCCATTTGTCCCATTGCCAAGTAACACACCAGTCTTCATCTGAGCAGAAACTGCCACTTTGGTAGCCAAGGAAATATTCTTAATCTTTTATCATAAAAGAGTAGATTCTTTTGAATATATCTTACCTTAACATTCTAGGGAGTCTGAAATTTTTTGTCACATTTCTTATGTATCAGATTTTCAAACAGTGATCTATGAGGTCTCAAATTAAAGGAGCCCATAAAATAGAAACCTTGCATCATATATTTTAATTGTTTAGGATATGTATTATAGTTTCTTTTGTTTGTTTATATGATGCTTAGAATATAGCTTTATAGTGAAGAGCCATCATCTTCATATGACTGACTTCAGACCATCAAGAAAAAAAAGGTAGAGTCTGATCAGGAAAGAGCTTAAAATTGATCAAGACAGTAAAAAGATGCACTAAAGAAAGAAGTTCATTGGAGGTAAATATATAACTCTTGGGAAAGTGAGAAATAAAAGAAAACTTCAGACAGTCAAATGTTTAAAAGTATAATAATCCTCACTAGAAATGAAAAGTCACTTAATGATGTGCTCAGATTTGGTGTAACCATAAGAAATGGAATGGAAAAGTTCCTTGGAGAAAAACAATTTGGATAAAATACATGAAAAACTTCCTGACAGTAAAAACTGATAGATTATGGAATTATCCCTCAAGGGAAGTGGTAGGAGTCACATCACTTGAATAGTTGAAATTAAGAGAGACAAAACACTGAAAGTTATTTATTTGTTGATTCCGCATAGCGATTGTTAAGATCCCTAAGGGAAGTTTTCTATCAAATAGATGAGATTTCTGAGACTTTCTTCTGTTATTCCGAGTTTCTGTTCCTAAATTTTATGTACAAATAACAAAAAAAACCAATGTGTTTTATATCTTATCTGATATGTAGTTGTATTTCAAAATAACATAAATTTATCTTAGACAAAATGTGTTGGAGTGTTCTTTGCATGCTATGTTGTTTACTTTGCTCTACTTTATGTGGTAACAAAAGGAATCTGGTATCATGTTACCTGGAGTGGGTATCCTGCTTCATGATACATAGTTGTGTGTCCCTAAGCCCCTGGGACTCTCTGAGGCTTAGGTTCTGCATTCATAATATCATGGTCAAAATGATATAGTTTTCTTAAGGGCTTGCTGAACCACAAAACAATATAAAAAACATCATTTGGTAAAGGCTTGTTACATATTGTAAAAAACACTGTTTTTATCTTACCAGTTTAGATTACTGTCTTACTGTAAATTAATTATACGTTGTAGTTTCTATTTGCTTTCTGATAGTGGTGAGGACATGTGCTAATATAGTACATTCTATCTTATAGTTATCCTTGTGCCTTAGCCATAGTAAAGTAAGAGGTATTGTCAGTAAACCTTAGTAAACTCATCCAGAATTGAATCATAGCTTTAGGGCTTACAGTAGCAAAGCTTTCTGGTTCAGTTGGGTAGCTCCAGCTATGTGTGCATATATGTGTGCTTGTGTGTGTGTGCTTGTGTGTGTGTGTATGTGTGTGTGTGCGCGCGCAAATACATGAATACCTCAAAGATCTGTTACCATCACAAATCACTAAATCTCACAGAAAATTCTAGACTAGGTTTGGCAAGTCTTCTCAATTTCAAATGGGGAAACAAACCTACTTGGAGATTGTGCTGAATATTCCTTTCTGATCAGTGTTCTATTTGAAGCAGCAGTGAATCTTCAAGAGATAGGTGCTTGGTTGTTTCTCAAACAAAATGTCAGAAAAAAATGCCTAAATTCATACATATTATTGAGTGCCTGATAATGCAACTATAAAACCCTGCAAACCTATTTGGGATAATTCTATAGTGAGAGCCAAGTGCAGACCAACAGGAACTGTGATAACAACATCATTTGGCTAATGTGCTGTTTATGTATACAAAATGCTTTGCAAATGGTAAGGGGAAAATCACTAGCAGAATAGTTTCTAAAAGCATCTTAGTTTTCTAAAGCCATATTTATCTAACATTGTAACAAAGAACAGCAGGAGGTGTACGACAATGAAGCCAGTACAAAATGAAGAAAGTTTCAACCAAATGTCAAAATATAAAGAAAAAATTCTGAGGCAAAGGAAAAAAATGTATTGGGAAATGGGAATACAGTAGTTTTATAGAGATTTGAACTTTAAATTATTCAGAACGGCTACAATCAAAACTAAAACACGTGCTTGTGTACCATCTGCTTGCTTCCAAAGAGAAGTCTTTGGAGAATTAATTTCAGCTGCCAGAGTTGCAGAAAAAGAAACTGGTCTCTAGTTTATCGAAATCATTACTTGAAAACAGGAGCTCAAGAACAGAGAAGAAACTTGGGCCGTCTGGCTGTGTCTCCACAGAGGGATGTTCCCAAGTGATTTCAGCAGCTGCAGAAATATATGAAGGTAGGTACAGAGAAATAAGGCACAGCCTGCAAAGTCAAATTTAGGCTAAAATAAGTGTTAATAGAGATTTAAATACCCTTGTTAATGTTTTTTAAAGGTAAACTATGTTTTCTAGTTGTGTTAAATCATGTATAGCTAAGTCACGCTTAGGTAAGACTTTTATTTTTATTCTTCCGCTATTAACAAAAAAATAGAATCTGGCATTTTCTGTCCAAATTGGAAAATGAAGAATCAATGTTCCTGGAAGTTATTAAATCCCAATTTCTAGTGACTTTTTTTTAGCAACAGAGACAGAGAGAGGGACAGACAAGGACAGAAAGGCAGGTAGGGAGAGAGATAAAAAGCATCAATTCTTCATTATGGCTCCTTAGTTGTTCATTGGTTGCTTTCTTATATGCGCCTCAACAGGGGGTTCAATCAGAGTGAGTGATGCCTTGCTCAAGCCAGCAACCTTTGGTCTCAAGTTGGTGAGCCTCTGCTCAAGCCGGATGAGCCTGTACTCAAGCAGGTGACCTCTGGGTTTTTAACCGGCGTCCTCTGTGTCCCAGTTCGATGCTCTCTTCACTGTACAACCAACTGGTCAGACATCTTATGATCTTTATTTTATAGCATTAGTGCTTTTAGTTTTGACACTAAATGGACATGTGTAGCCTTTGCATATAGAACGAATTAGTCAACAAATAATTACTGTGTTTCTAAAAGTAAAAGAATATAAGGAACATAATTTATTTCCTGTGTTATAAGGATCTTAAAATCTAAATAGTAGAAATTGAATCTATATGTTTAAAAACTGAAATAATCATAAAAGAGATTAATAGCAATTAAAACAATATCAAAAGGAAACATATGATTGATTACCAGGCAATTGTACCCATTATAGGAACTGCATGTTCAAAGAATGATGAGATCAATTCAGTTATAACAGAAAGGCTTCCTAGAGACCAAATTTGAATTGAATTTATGAAAAACTTAGCAGTAGTGAAAATAAGGTAAGGGCAATCCAAGGAAGAGAAAGGGATTTGCTTTATTTACTAAGATATATGGTTGAAAAATTAAAAATAAATGGATGGAAGGATGAATGGATGAGTAAAGAGACAAATAGCTACATTTTCAAATCCAGTACCTCCTTTAGTTAAAATACACAAATATTGAATAAAGTTTACCTTTGATATTTCACAATATGCATTTTTTGTGAGCCATAGTATTGTTGTTAGCAATATCAAACACCCAAAAACTCATATAAAGAGCATATTTAATAAATAGAACATAAGCCCTGGCCGTTTGGTTCAGTGATAGAGTGTCGGCTGGCGTGTGGAAGACCCGGGTTTGATTTCTAGCAGGGCACACAGGAGAAACATTCATCTGCTTCACCCTCTCTCTCTTCTTCTCTATCTTTCTCTTTCTCTCCTGCAACCAAAGTTCCATGGGTGCTGAGGATGGCTCCATGGACTCTGCCTGAGGCACTAAAATGGCTCTGGTTGCAATGGAGTGATGCCCCCGATGAGCAGAGCATCGCCCTCTAATGGGCATGCTGGGTGGATCCTGGTCGGGCCCATGCAGCTGTCTGTCTCTCTGCCTCTCCACTTCTCACTTCAGAAAAATACAAAAATAAATAAATAAATAGAACTTAAAAGTAAATTTATTCATAAGTGTACTTAGTATTTACTAAAATATCAGTTCAAGTAAATTGATGTATTAAACATTAAATTATCCATAAAACTATACTCAGTTTAAGTAACAAAGATTCAAAGAATATGAGTTGAATGCATGAAAACCAGTTTCTGAACCCAGTAAATAATATAATTAGCATATCAGGGGGTTTTTTTCTTATTCTTTTATATTTGGGAAATTTATACTTATTAAAATAGGTTAAAATGATGTTCTTGGTAATAAAAATGATGTTTATATATTGAGCAAAATAAATGCTTTAGGCATTGCACAACTACATTTACCTAACTAGGATGAGAGTAGATGCTTATCAATGTATCATAGTATTTTGACACTACTGCAGCACAAATCATTGACAGAATAACTCTCACCTGTAAAGGATCTTCTCAGAAATTCAAAAATCAATTAATTAGTATCAAAACCATAACCTGACTGAAAGATAAAAGTAGTAAATTTATTTTAGCCTCTGACACAGGAAAAAATAAATCTATTAGATGAGAGAAATTAAAAGCATAACAATTATGAATTGCCTGCTCATGATAACAGGAAGAAGATATACGTTTAGGGTTTTTGTATATATGGTCACTGAAAATTATCCAGTGCATTTCACTCATTTATATATGAGAAAATTAAAAGTCTAGAGAATTATAGATATACAAAGTTTCTAAGTTTATGTACTTAAAATATACTTGAACTGTGTGATGCTTTCATAAGATCTCCAGAAATGATTTAGGGATGCACTGCTTTTAGGTAATTTTGGGTGGAAAAAATATTTTAGAAAACTTTTCAATATATGAAGCTGAATTTGGCTCAATTTTTTATGCAAAATTATAAAATTTTAGATGGATTTTTTTATACTTAGATACTACATCAATGATAACTATAACACTAGATATTAAAGACCCAACCCTTCTCTCTACCTTCATAGATGAAATCTTTATTATTCTCAATGTGAAGTTTCAATGTTTATAAAAGTTAGGTCTAGCTATAATTATCTTGAAAACCATCATAGTACTAAATATAATGTTAAAAAACATCAGAGTTCTTGAATATTGTTTTACATATCTCAACAATCTAAATTATATGAATAACATAAAACATTGCAGAAAATAATAGTACATAAAAGGAATCTTATTTGTTCTAACCTCCAGGTATCCACTTCTTCTACATCCCAGGATTACTAAGCAAAAATTTTGGTCTTTGGTAGCACAGACCAGATTTTCCATTGGTAATCTAATTCCTACCACCACCTGTGAGTGAGAATTTTATCACTGGGAATTTAAGCCCAACGATATCATGAGATTGTAATATAGGCTTCATATATAAAGAGAATTAGCTGGCTTCAGGCAAGAATTCAGACCAGCTGGGACCATGGCCTCTTACAATATGACAACTCCCCTCTGCCTTTGTCCTATCAAAAGTGTAATTATTCCCACAGAAGCTATCCCAGTGGTAAAACAGAGACAGTAGGTTTGAACCATCTTAAAGCTTATGGCAGCATCCAGAACAATTTTGTTTCTTCAAAGTAATATAAAAAGGGCCTTTGATTTTTTAAAGTCCCTTCCATTTTTATAGAAATATTAACATGTAACATTTGCCTTCATTATAGTCATTAGATAAATGCTACCGTAGTGTTGTCCTACTTATGTTAAAAAGAATAAAAATTAATCAACTTACTATTAAGGCATAGTTTCTGAACTGTTTCTTTGATTTTCAAGCATTTATGCTTTCAAGAGTTATTGTTGCACATAATGGTAAACCTACAAGTTGAGAGCAGAGCACACCCTAAGCTAGCTGGCATTCGCCAGAGAGCAAAAACACCTTCCTGCTAGTAGGTCCAATATCTACCAAGTAGAGAAGTGATATGATGATGAAGTTCAAACTTACAGAAATCAGGATACACTGAGGGAACTCAAAAGTTTGATATGTAGCTTTTCTAAAGTTCAGAGGCTGCAGGAAAGAATTCTGCACTCCCAAATTATTATTGCAATAACAAAACTCATTAGTGAATGTAACGGCATAGTAATACTCTTCAAGCCAACAAAAAATACCTTTTTTTTTTTAAAGCAGTGTATTTAACTTAATAGCTCTTTAAGCTCAAAGGCAAAGGTTTGTGTCATCCTTAACTGAAGTACACTTATACTGTCTCTTACTGAGCAGCTGAGAGCAGGTTAACACACTGCCACAATAGAGCATTAAAAAAGGAAAAAAAATCTTTCTCTCAAATGGTTGAGGATAGCATTTGCTTCAATGTCATGACACATAGTATAATTGGAGGATTCCGGGCCATGAATACGTATCAAACTGATAGACCCCTGATATTTGCTTAAACAGTATGGGTACTAGAAGCAGAACAGATGTCCTCGTTTCAATGCCAATGCCTCACTCCATTCTGTCAAGCTGCCTTTTGTAATTGTCAGTTCAATATCAATATCAGGGTCAGACACTGTAGAGTTCATTACAGATTTCTTTTCTTCTAATAACTTAAGAGTGCTAAAAAGCATGTCTGAAATTTATTAATTCTTTAACTTCCCATTTTAAAATGGATCACTCTCAGTTTTCAAAAGCTACACATGTCTTTAATATTTATCCGTCAGCATTCACAACTACTTCTTAAATATTCCTGGAATGAAGGGTTTTAAAAATTTTTTGTAGCCAGTTATAAAGGTACCAAATGAATTAGGTGTTGCCCCCAAAAAAGCAAATTGTTCTTTTAATCCATAAACAAGTGTATGTAAAAATATAATAATACTGCTTACGTTTTGTTTTATAATTAAACTAAGAAAAAACTATGAACTTTTACCTTCTTTAATAAACACACCTTTGTCTGCCTTTAATCTTCCTGGGTATAGACACTGACAAATAGAATAAGTAAAGATGAAATATTTACCGAACTAATAAAACCAACAAGTTTCCCTAAAACCACAAACATTCCTGGAGTGTTTCCTATGTGTCTGTCACTGTATCGAGGATTTACATGAATTCTCATGTATATCTCATAATAGGCCAGTACAGGATTAGCACACATTTTACAGATGAATAACTGAGGCTTAAAAGTTAAACTTATCATTTTCAGGGGTCTACGAAGTGTCAGAGCTAGAAATGTGAACCCAGCTTAGCTTCATTGAGTGTCCATGTTGTTAATTACCGATACTGTTTTATGACAGACAGATGCCTAGACTAAGCATTGTGCCACATGTGTTCTCAGACCAGACTCAAGCTAGTCTGGTCTTAGTGTTTTTCATAATACACATAGGTAAAACAATGAGGTTGGGATGAATGATCCTTTCAGTCCCTTTAATTATAAAAATTCCATAATATTATTATAAATTACACCAATCTTATAAGGTCTAATTCTCCTATTTTTATTTTATTCAATACTGTGATTTATTTAAAGTATTATATTTAATTACAGAACAGTGTACTCCAAAGTAATGTATTTCTAGGGCCTACTCAGTATGATCTGAACACTTTATAAGAAGTCACATAAGCAAACATTTCTGGGTCAGCAGCCGTGGTTGCAAAATCAAATAAGATGCTGAAGTCCATAGAATTCTAAGTGCAGCTATTCAAATACCAGTCAACAACTGATGGAGCAAGAATTCCTGAGATTAAACTGGAGATTTAGGGAAAGAATTTAGTTATATAAAATGTTTTTTTCTTTTCTTACTCATCTGAAATCACTACTCATACCCATCCCTAGTTAATACTGTTCATGTAAAGTAATATACATTTATGTGTGTGTGTGTGTGTGTGTGTGTGTCTATGCCTTATCCAAATATATGTATTTCATATTTTAGCTCACTGTTTTCTGGAAAAAAAGTGGAAACAAGACTGGATATTATGAATATTAAATCCTGTATTTGTTCTTATTAGTAGTCCATAAATTTTCCAAATACTTAGTGATATAAATTAAAGTTTAACTTTAAAGTTCAACTTTTTATGTAGCATTTTACAGTGAGAAATCACTAATTTTTCAGCATGTAAAATGTACAAAAAAAGAGAAAAATATCTACAGGTTTCAATTTTTGTGAAGCAATTTCAAATTTCTGCTGACACTTCTTTCTGAGATTATATGGTTATTAATTAATGTTAGACTTTTAATATATTCTTCACTTAATTTGGAAAAATTAACCCGTATTTTTTCCATTACAATTCTATCAATTACATTTTAAACGAATATATTCTACTGAATATATTTTTATATACTACGGTTCCCTAAATTATTTTTTAGAGGCAAGTAGATGAAGAAAAAAGGCAAAAAGAAGAAGAGAAAAAAGAACAGCTTGAAGAAAATAGAAAAGTGTGAACTTATTTGTTTCCTCTAGAAAAGTTGTCATAGGTGCTATTTTCATTTTTGTTTGAAGTAAGGCATTAAAAGCACTTTAGATGTTTTTGTTCCTAGAAGAATTGCCTGAATATTTGGTCTTTATGGTCTATTTGGAGAAAGGTTACTGAGCTCTAAAAGAAAGAACACACATGACTATTAATTATTTCAGCATGTACTAGAACACTTTGGTAAGATACCAAGGACTATAGTAGGCAGTGACTAACTGAAGGATAGGCTTATGGATTCATTATAAAATGAATAAATATAATAATTTTACAGGACATATTGTGAAGTGTATACAAGTTAATACGTATGGAATCAAGTATGGTGCTGGAATAGTAGTGAGTGATAAATAAAAGGGAGTTGCTATCAATAATGGAGGTAGAAGTGAAAAAATTAGAGAAAGACCCATAGCAGTAAAAATAGAATTTTAAAATCTGGGAATTTAATTGTGAAATAAGAAGAGATATAATTTTTGCTCTTGAAGAATTTACAATTTCTTAAATAAGTGATTAACTATAGAGTAAGAACATAAAACAATGTTAAATATGGGGTAATATGGCAAATGTATTTCTTCAACCTAGGGAATAAGAATACATTCCCCCCACACACACACAAAAAATAAACAGTCTAACCAAAGTGAAAGATAGATTTTATGATATCAATTTTGTACACTTTACAAAATGTAATTGACTACTCTAATTTGCAAGGTTCAGAAAAATAAAAGGTTTGACTACTTTGAGTATCTCATATAAATGGAAACATAATTTATTATCCTTTGTGACTGGTTTATATCACCTAGCATAGTCCTCAAGGTTCATTTTCTTGTAGTATGTGCCAAAATGCCTTTCCTTTTTAAGGCTTAATAATATTCCATTTTATGTATATCCTACATTTTTGCTTATCCACTCATCTACTAATGGTCACTTGGGTTGCTTCCACATTTTGGATATTATAAATAATCTTCTATAAACATGGCTGCACAGAGAACTCTTCAAGTCTCTTGTTTTAATTCTTTTGGGTATATAATAACAAGAAGTAGAATTGGTGAATCATATGGTAATTCTGTCTTTTAATTTTGAGGAAGAACTCTATCTACTGTTTTTGAGAATAGCCATCTAAATGAGTGTGAAGTGGTATTGCATTGTAGTTTCTTTTTTCTACTCCTTCCTCTCCTTCCCCTTCTTCTTTCCCTTCTTCCTCTCCTTCCCCTTCTTCTTTCCCTTCTTCTTCTTCTTCTTCTTCTTCTTCTTCTTCTTCTTCTTCTTCTTCTTCTTCTTCTTTTCCAAATGAAATGGGGGAGACAAAAATGACTCCCACATGCATCCTGACTATAATCCACCTTGCAATCCTTGAAATTAGTGTGTCATTAAAGCTTATGGTTCTCATAGGACGTCTTTTGGCAAGTGTCTTCCCTAGACCTGCGTTTGTCCTTGTTTCCCATTTCCCTGTATAGATGGCTGATTTTCAACAGAAAATTTCTCTACAAATCTCCCCCCAGCTTCTTCTTGTGGCTTTACCTATTATATTGTATTCTTCAATCAGTAATTTCTTGCCCCAGCCATCTGCTGGTCTGTAATAACCTTGTAGATTTTATGATCTGTAGTCTATCCTGTAGTCTGACCTCTGCTGCTTTTGGCTGAGTTTCTATTTAGGTGAGAAACCAATACTACAGGCAGTTATAAGATAAGCCATAAAGTACCCAGTTAGGTCTGTTCTGTTGTCTCTCATCCACAGAAAATATCTAGTGACAGAGCCAACACTTCTTTCAGACCACATACCAAGGCCACATTGTATCACAAAGAAGACGGAGTAAAGGTGAATAAAAATACCAACATTTCACTTTGAATGTGAATTTTTCTGATTAAACTTTCAGTTGGTTTCAGAAGCTATTTGATTGATTATCAGAGGTTTTTCTTTTTTTTCTTTTTTTTCAGGGACAGAGAAAGAGTCAGAGAGAGGGATAGATAGGGAATGACAAACAGGAATGGAGAGAGATGAGAAGCATCAATCATCAGTTTTTTGTTGCGACACCTTAGTTGTTCATTGATTGCTTTCTCACATGTGCCTTGACCACAGGACTTCAGCAGATTGAGTAACCCCTTGCTTAAGCTAGTGACCTTGAGTCCAAGCTGGTGAGCTTTTTGCTCAAGCCAGATGGGCCCGCGCTCAAGCTGGCGAGCTCAGGGTCTCAAACCTGGGTCCTCCGCATCCCAGACCAATGCTCTATCCACTGCGTCACTGCCTGGTTAGGCTCAGAGTTCTTATAAAGTTATTTTAGCCAGTCTCTAGTTGCTTATTTAATGTTTTCGTGAAGTAACAAGGTCTTAAACCTTCCTGACCTTCTGTCTTGCTGATGTTAACCTCCCAGTAAATAAATAAATAAATATTATATTTTCACCCATTTATGGTGGAACACTTAAGTTTTTAATACTTTATAAGGTATTTTATATTTTACTCATATATATATATATATATATATATATATATATATATATATACACATATATATGCTTAGATTTGTTAGGTACTATTACAGCTTACAGTTACTGTAGATACAATATTGGATACAATAAAAAACATTCCATATTTTATGAAATTTTTCTGCTTAAGTTAAAAAATAATACATATATATATATATATATATATATATATATATATATATATAATACAGTAGGTCAAAAGTAGTAAGTGTTAAAAAGAAAAAAGAAGCAAGGAAGTAGGTAGGATATATCAGAAAATAGTTCAATTTTAAACAGGGCATTAGAGACAGGTTCACAATAAAGCTACTCCCTGAGTTAAAAAAAGAAAGTGAGGGAAAACTGTGAGAATGTATGAAAAGAATACATATCAGGCAAAGAGAATACCTTGTATAAGGTCCCTCAAGCAAGTGTAAATCTGGTGTTTCAAAACTAACAAACAAACAAACAAAAACAACAAAAAGAATAAGATACAGTAATAGCCAAGGATAATGAGGCCAAGTGAGCAAAGAGCTATAAACAGGTAGTAAAAGAGGGCTAGAAATTGCATAGCCTTTTAAATAATATCTAAGGGCTTTGGCTTTACTTCTACTGGAAAATTATTGCAAAGCTTTGAAGCAGGGGCATGTAATGATCTGAGTTACATTTTTAAAAACTCACATAGTGTGCTCTGATAAGATTAGATTGCATGGTGTAAATGCATTCTCAGAGGGATTAATTATAAGGTCATGTAAATAATACTATATCTATATAATAGCAATATAGCCCACCATGTTTGCAGTGTAAGAAATGAGAAGTATGCACACTTCTTGATAAAGTTTAAAGAAATAACTAATATGACTTGCTAAGAACTGGTTTGTGAGTAAGAAAAATAAAGAACTCAAGTATAACACTATAGTTTTCCCTGTGCAATTTAAGGAATAGAATTGCCATAAACTACAATAAGAAAAGCTACATGATAGACAGGTTTGAAAGGGAAAGAAGAAAGATCAGATATTTAGTTTTTGATTTGTTAAGGTTAAACTGCGATTAAGATTCAATAGGTGATAGAAAGGAGTTGGATTGGAGAGTCTGGAGTTCAAAAAAAAGATCAGGTTTTGAGTTGTAATTATGGGAGACATTAGAATAACAATGTTATATAATTCATAAGACTATCAGAAACTACCCAAGGTCATGTAGAAATAGAAAATACAAAATGTTCATTTGATGAGTAGAGCTTGAATGGAGTCGCTAAAGAAGTAGGAGAAAAGTAACAGAACAGATGTGTTAGAAGACAAGTGTAGATGGTGTTTCCAGGAGGAATACTGTGTCAAATTTCGATAGGAAAATAAGTACTTTATGGTTTGAAAATTGCCCTTTCCATAGAGCGATGTGCATTGGTGATTTGTCAAGAGCAGACTAGTGGAGCAGTAAGAGAAAACTCTGACTGGAGACTGCTGGATAAACAATTTCCTAAGGAGCTTCATTATAAAGACCAAGAGAGAATTAATACCGTAACTGGTCGAGGCTAAAGGTTAATTTTTCTCTTTACGTGTGCCTGTCAGTTGATGAAAATCATCCTCGAGAGTTTGAAAAACTGATTTTATTAGAGATGGGAGAGGCTTATCAGAATAAAGTTCTTCAAGAAGCAAGGAAATATATCTATCATGTAACTAGAAAGGTTGGCCTTCAATGTGAGTGTCGAGAGATTATCTGGCATAATGGAAGGAATGGCATAGAATATGGGCAAAAATGCAGGATTGTTAGCATTTATAATTATGGGAACTTGTGGAAGTTCTCCTCTGTGAGAGTCTATTTTGCAATGGAATCTGAAAGTAAGAAATTTAGGTAAGACTACAAATAAAAGTTAGGAGGTTGGATGTTTTTAAAAAAACCAAAGAACAAAGGACATTCTCTGGGTAAGGAAAAATGGATGAAACAAAGAAATGCTGTATGATTGCCAGGTAGAATTAAGGACAATAAAAGGTCTAATACTGGTTGGAAGTCCTAAATGTACAGTGAGAGAACTCAACATACCTGTCTGTTTTACTCCAGCAACTACTATGTACAGTCACTGAACAGTCAGAACATACTCGTGAACTAAAGTGGAGATTTTGCCCAAAAATTGTTAGGAGGTAAAAGAAGAGCAAGGGACTTAAAGGCATATGAAAGATGTTATTTGAAATAATATACCTATATCTAGATGTACTTTAATCTCCAAATGCTCAGTAAAAAATTATGGAGCATTGACTATGTTTTATACAGTATTTTGGGAACTTGAAAAAGTTTGTGGAAACAAATACTCCTTTCCTTATGAAACCTAAGTTCTAAAGGGAGAAGAAATAGTATAAAATTATATATATATATATATGTGAAATGTTTTAATAAATGATAAATGTTATTGGAATAAAAGTAGAAGAAAAATAGAGGATCAAATCTGCTGAGTGGAGCCTGACCTGTGGTGGCGCAGTGGATAAAGCGTCGACCTGGGAACACTGAGGTCGCCAGTTCAAAACCCTGCACTGGTCTGGTCAAGGCACATATGGGAGTTGATGCTTCTAGCTCCTCCCCCCTTTCTCTCTTTCTCTCTCTCTCTCTCACTCTGTGTCTCCTCTCTAAAATGAATAAAAAAAAAAAAAATCTGCTGAGTGGAAAGATGCAGTATCTAATTTAGAGTGGTCAAGATTTTCCTCTTTGAGAAAGTAAAATTTGATCAAAGACATATAGGAGATGAGGGAGTTAGTGGGGAAATATCTGGAGGAAGAACATTCTAAAATGTGACTGTTACAGAAAAGGTCCACATCTAAGCTCTGCTTGGCATAGTCAAGAAACATCAAGGAGAATAGTATGGTTATAGTATGGTAAAAATGTGGAAGCATAACAAGAGATGAAGACAAAGACGCAAGTAATGAGGGAGAAAATTATGTTTTCCATCACAAAGACTTCAGCTTTCTATCTGAGTTTTGAGCACAGCAATAATATGATGTAACCACATTGTTAAAAAGGTCAGTTTGACTATTGGTTTTAGAATAAACTCTAGAGAGGCAAGTTGATGAGGCTGAGAAATTTGTGTATTAGTTAGCTTTTACTAATTTACTCTAAAATGGCAGAACTCCCAATTCTCATGTTCTACAAGAAATATTTGTTTATCATTCATATTATTTGTTGGTTAGGATCAGTTGTAGGATCTGTTGCCAGAAACTTGTTTATTTTAAGATCAAAGACAAAGGAATAGCTCATATATGAGCATGTCATAACACTATAAAACAGCTCTTTAAGTTTCCCCTACAAACACCTAACATCCCATGAGTTTCATTAGTCAATGTTTCTCCCAGCAGGAGTGACCTTGAAAGCAGTATCACTAATGTGATTTGAAGACCCCAGTGCAAAATTAAAATGTGGAAACTCTTGTTCAAAAATCATCAGACATTTTAAGATGCCAATAGCAGAGTACAAACCAAGTGAAGTTCACACACTTATGAAGTTGATTGTGACTGCAAGTTACATGGAAATGGATAGATCTGAAAAATATTCTCAAAGGGAAGGGCAATAAATTTGTATATAATTAGGAATAATAATACCATCTACCACAATGTAATAGGCAGCTACTGATGCAATCCAAATGAGTGATTATGCTTATGATGGCCCAAATAAGTGATAGTAGTAGTGGAGGTTGAAAAGTTACTGGTTTCTCAACAATTTTGAGAGCAGTGCTTGATTTATTAGAAAGAGAGCTTTTAAAGACAACTCTATTTTTTATACTGAATAATTGAAAAAACAGTGTGGCAATAACTGAGATTGGAAAGACTATGGATAGAGTGGTTAAAAATCAAGAGTTTGGCTTTGGACATGATAACTTTAAGAAATGTATTAGATGTTCAAGTAGAGATGTCAAGAAAGGAATTTGATATGCACATCTGAATTTGATATGCATTTGGGAGTAACGGGCTGACAGCTAAAATTAAATTTCACATTGGAGATCACCAAAATAATGAGTACAGATAGAAAAGAGAGAAAAAAAAAACATTAAGTGGTAGTCTCAGGTGTATTTTAATATTTAAGGTTCACAAAAATGAGGGATAATCTGCAAAGGAGTCTGACAGAAAGCAACCAATGAACTGGGGGAAAATATATGCAGTGAATTTGAAGGATGAAAAGAAAATGCATCACAGAGCTCAACTGTGCTTGATGTTGGTGATAGATGTAGTAAGAAGAGGACTGACAATTGAATTTTGCTATGAGGATGTCCTGGGTGATATAACAAAAGCAGGTTAAGCAGATTGGTGGGAGTAAAAGCCAAGTTGCAATGAGTCTAAGAAAGAAGAATTATACACATGAGTACATATTACACTGTAGGTAGTTTCGTTTTTAAGAAAGGGAATCTGACAGCTTTCCCTTAACCTTAGACATCTGGCTAAGTTATCACATCATGTATCATGGTAAAGCTTCACATTCCTGAAAACTTTGCATTTCAGATAACCGTAAAGATAAGGACAGTTGAAATTCTTTTGTGTTGGGTAAAGCCATGAAATACTGAAATAATTTGGTTTTTGTTTTGCTTTTTTAGAGTAAGAAAATCTATTTTTAAGTCAAAAACTGATCTAAATGTTATTCAGATAGAATTATTTATGGTATAAATTTTGAAAAATAAATCACCCCCTTTTAATTTTTTGCTACTATCCAAATCCTGAGAAGTTTTACAACTCCAAGGTAAAAGAAAATAAAAAGAAAAATAGAGCTATAGATAGAAAAAAACTTGGGTTCATGAAAATATTTTTTCCCTTTCACTTTTTTTCCAAATAGGAGAAATAAGCACATATGTCTATGTATATAAAAATGAGAGTGAAAAATAAGTGATAGAGAAGACAAGAGAGAGGTAAGTTTCAAAGCCATGATCTTAACTAAATAAAAAAGAACGAATAAACAAAAGGAGAAATTGGCTTTAGACAGGACAACAAAAATTTATCTGTGCTATGTATTGTCAAAAGGAGGCATCTGTAAAGCCAGTGGCCAAAGTCAGCATCACAGTAGCCTGGCTCATGCAGGTTCACATTAGATTCAGACAGTCGGTAATGAAACAACAGAGCCAAGAACTGGTGAGCCATTAGCTTTAATCCTAGCTTGTACCCGGAGGGCAAGCAAAAACACACACTGGGCTCCAAAACCCACTCATTCAGTGCTCACAAAGCTACTGACTTATACGAGTTTCCTAGCATCAAAGGTTTCTAGCTCACCAGACTTATTCACCTCTGTTCCCCATCTCCTTCTCCAGCACGAACTCTGCTCAAACTGGCTTGTCCCTCAGCACTCCACCATCTTGGCTGCTTCTCCTGGCCTCCTCCATGTGGCCTTACTCTGCTTTCCTCTCTAATGCTAATCTCAGGAACCGAGAGAGAGCAAGCTCCCAGTCTTCCCCACTTTATAAGTGTAAAAATTCAAACCTTTAATCCAATCTACAAACAAGGAAGTCTCTGATACAAAGTCACTTATCTGAGGCATAATGGGAGGATTCCTCATGAGAGTGTACCACCCCACATCATCAATCAGTCAAGGGTGTGGGGAAAACTTACTCTTAAAACTAAGCCTTAGGCTATACCAACTCGGCCTGCCCATAGCCTGTCCCCCAACACACATTAATATCAATGAACTTGCATTGTGGGCAGCACCATTGTAAAGCCAGTGGCCAAGGCCATTATCACAGCTGCCTGACCCGTGCCTGTTCTCATTAGATTCAGACAGTCGGTAATGAAACAACAGAGCCGAGAACTGGTGAGCCATCAGCTTTAATTCTAGCTTGTACCCAGTGGGCAAGCAAAAACACACACTGGGCTCCAAAACCCACTCATTCAGTGCTCACAAAGCTACTGACTTATCTGAGTTTCTTAGAATCAAAAGATTTCTAGCTCACCAGACTTATTCATCTCTGTTTCCCATCTCCTTCTCTCTACACAAACTGGCTTCTTCCTCAGCACTCTGCCATCTTGGCTGCTTCTCCTCTCCTCCTTGTGGCCTTAATCTGCTCTCCTCTCTAATACTAATTCCAGGAACTGAGAGAGAGCAAGCTCCTAGTCTGCTCCACTTTATAGAGTTGAAAATCCAAACCTTTAATTTAATCTACAAACAAGGAAGTCTCTGATACAAAGCCACCCATCTGAGACATAATGGGATTCCTCAGGAGAGCGCACCACCCTACATCATCCAATCAGTCAAGGGTGTGGGGAAAAGCTTACTCTTAAAACTAAGCCTTAGGCTATAATGACCTGGCCTGTCTACAGCCTGTTCCCCATTACACATTAATATCAACGAACTTCCATGTGGGCAGCGCCATCTTTAACAAAGTGAGCATAATATATTTTATCTGCCCAACAATCCACCCCTATGCTCACTTTACTACTCACAATCTACACCACCGGCATCCCTGTACAGGGAAATTAGGGACATTACACAAATTACAACAACAGGACAAATCATACAATTTCAAAAATTACAAAGGTACATTACACCAGTCTATGAGCACCTTGCCAAAAGCGCAAAATGTCCTCGGCCTTCTTTCTAGCTATGGGAAAAGCTCCCCGGCACAGGAGGGCCTCTAGCAAAGCCACCCCCACCCCCATCAGGGTATGTCACATTGTCCAAAATCTGTAAGTCCATCCAGCAAGGGAGCCAGTGCTCACTCGGTCATAGTCCAGAAAATCAGTCCACACACATGGGGTGTTAGCCTCCCCCTCATCTCTGCCATCCTGGCAGCTTGTACACTGTCCCAAAAAGGAGCACGTGGCAATGGCAGTAAGCATTTTCATCTCTGCTCCGGGGAGCATGATGCCATCCACCCGTATGTCCCCAAGTCACAGACCTACCAGGAGTGTAGCTACTCCTTGCTGCTGGGTTTTCACCTTCTGGAGACTGCGGATTGCAACTTCAGCTTGATTCTCATCCTTCAAAGAGGAGCTGAAAACACCAGCTCCTACTGCTGGGCTCCAGCTCTGGGCCACCGCTGCCTTCTGTTTAGCAGGCCGTTCAACTCCAGCCCCAGAATCAGCCCTGGCCTCCCGCCACTGCTGGCTCTCCAAAATGTCCAGGGCAATCTGCAACTCATGAACTTGTGATTCCTTTTCCAGCGTCTGCTCCATTTCCAGATGAATCTCGCAAACCTGGTCTGCCTCCTCCTCCAGCGCTTCCTTCAGTTCCAGGGTCAGCATCCGTTTCTCCCATGTTTCCTCCAGCTTCTTCCACTGCTCAGTTTGCAAGTTCCGGCAGCCTCTTTCATAGAGCTCTGGGTTTCCTCATGGCTGTAAAAGTCAGCAATCCTACAGTTCCCAGAAGAACAGCCATAGGGAACCCTAACAGCAGCCAGTCCTCTACTCCACAGCTCAAAGGTGGTGGCGGCTAGATACTGATCTGTATCAAATCCTCTCACAGACTACACCAAATGTAAAACCAGTAGTTGCAGCCACCATCACAGTGCCTGGCCATTGCAGGTTCACATTGGATTAGAACAGTCGGTAATGAAACACCGGAATCAAGAACTGGTAAGCCATCAGCTTTAATTCTAGTTTGCACCCGACGGGCAAGCAAAAAAACACACTGGGCTTTAAAACCTACTCATTCAGTGCTCACAAAGCTACTGACTTATCCGAGTTTCCTAGAATCAAAGGTTTCTAGCTCACCAGCTTTATTCACTTCTGTTCCATATCTCCTTCTCCAGCACAAACTCTGCACAGACTGGCTTCTCCCTGAGCACTACGCCATCTTGGCTGCCTCCTCTCTTCCACGTGGCCTTCATCTGCTCTCCTTTCTAATACTAACCTCAGGAACCGAGAGAGCAAGCTCCCGGTCTGCCCCACTGTAAAGATAGTGCTCAAGGCCACCATCACAGCCACCTGGCCAGTGCAGGTTTGCATTAGATTCGAACAGTCGGTAATGAAACAACGGAGCCAAAAACTGGTCAGCCATCAGCTTTAATTCTAGCTTGCACCCAGTGGGCAAGCAAAAACACACACTGGGCTCCAAACCCCACTCATTCAGTGCTCGCAAAGCTACTGACTTATCCGAGTTTCCTAGCATCAAAGCTTTCTAGCCCACCAGACTTATTCACCTCTGTTTCCCATCTCCTTCTCTCTAGACAAACTCTGCACAAACTGGCTTCTTCCTCAGCACTCCACCATCTTGGCTGCTTCTCCTGGCCTCCTCCATGTGGCCTTACTCTGCTCTCCTCTCTAATACCTCAGGAACCAAGAGAGAGCAAGCTCCCGGCCTGCCCCACTTTATAGTGTAGAATCAAAACCTTAATCCAATCTACAGACAAGGAAGTCTCTGATACAAAGTCACCCATCTGAGGCATAATGGGATTCCTAGGGAGAGTGCACCACCCCACATCATCCAATCAGTGAAGGGTGTGGGGAAAAGCTTACTCTTTTTTTTTTTTTTGAAAAGCTTACTCTTAAATCTAAGCCTTAGGCTATAATGACCTGACCTGCCCACTGCCTGTTCCCCATTACACATTAATATCAACGAACTTCCATGTGGGCAGCACCATCTTTAACAAAGTGAGCATAATATATTTTATCTGCCCAACACCATCCTTCTCAAAAGGAGAGATAATCTGCTTATTCCATTACCTCTGCCAGAAAACTTCTGGCAATTCCTGAAGAATTATTTTTTAAATTTCTTTTTATTTTATTCATTTTAGAGAGGCGACACACACACACACACACACACACAGAGAGAGAGAGAGAGAGAGAGAGAGAGAGAGAGAGAAAGGGAAAGGAGCTGGAAGCATCAACTCCCATTGTGCCTTGACCAGACCAGTGCAGGGTTTTGAACTGGCGACCTCAGTGTTCCCAGGTCAACACCTTATCCACTGCGCCACCACAGGTCAGGCCTTTTATAAAATTTCTTTTTATTTTATTCATTTTAGAGAGGAGACAGAGAGAGAGAGAGAGAGAGAGAGAGAGAGCTGAAGAAATTTTTCATGGTCATAACTGGGAGGGGGATTTCTACTTACATTTAATGGGTAGATGCCATAGGTGCTGCTATCCATACTGCAATGGACAAGACAAGTACCACAACAAAACATTATCCAGTCTAAAATTTTAATAGTTTCAAGATTGGGAAGACCTAAACTATGGCAAGAGGAGGGGGAGCTGAAACATGTGGGTGCAGAGGCTAGTAGTCTGTTATATGTGGAATTAAGACAAATAAATTTGTTGACTGTGAAAATGGCCCTTCCACAAATTCACCAGAAAAGATACGATGTGGTGGTAAGATTTATTTAATTTGGAGAAAACACAAGGAACTGTCGCCAGGTACCCAGTGTTTCATCCATGCTGTGGAAGAAGTCCAACCTTGTCTTCACCAAGCCCAGCAGAAATGCCTGTGTCTAGAGATGTACCATTACCAGTATTCCAGTTTAAACTTATTCCAGTTTAAACTGTCCCCATGGGCTAGCTTAATCTCTGTTTTGGGCTTTGCTTAGGCCCACATTGTGCTGTGACACACAGACTCTTGCATAGAACCCACACAAGGTTGGGTTCACATGGCTGTCCACCAGCAGATCTGAAACAGAGAGAAAACATGCATGAACAAGAAAAAAAATAGGCTTTTAAAAAAAATTTTAATTAACCAATTTCTTTCTTGACTTTTTGTAGGCTTGGGCTGGATCTTTTCTTTATCCAACCCTTTTCCTAGATATTCTGGGGTTCTGTGTCCCTTATACAATCCTATCACTTTCCAAGTCTAGGCACCTTTTCTTCATGGTCACCATCTTGGTTTCTAAGGCACGTGAGTTGAGTAGAAGAATTTCCCCCTATTGTTTTATCTCTCCCTTGGTAATCATGGATAATGTCTGATTGTCCCCCAGGGAGCCTGCTTTGGGGATTAAGTCCCCTCTGCAGAGATGTGGCAGTTCCCTGGGGAGCTGCAAATATTACAGCTTTCTAGTACGTATTCAAGCTTAATGCTCAATTCAGCTCCTTAGTTTATTAGGCCTAATGTCTGATTTCATTTTCTTCCTTTCTTTATTACTACTAACTGGCTAGCTATGCTACCAGATTACTGAGTCTGTCTCAAAGGAATATAAACCAACATTATTAGCTTAAAAAGACAAAGACCGGGGAGGCAGAGAATTGAATTTAACCATGTTCATGTTTTTTTTGTTGTTGTTGTTATCAAGAAACTACAAAAAAAAAATGAGAAAAATGTTCAAAAAAGTTTAAACACTATTCAAACGAGTATAATGATTAATCACCAAATTTAATCTAGCTAAAGAACAGTGTGAAAATATTAAATGAGTTAGGAACCATGAAATTGTGGTATGGCCAATGGATTAGAGGTCTAGCAGGTTATGCCAGGTATAAGGTAAAAGTAAGTTGGTATGAAGGAAGTGGTCACCAGTGTAAGGTTCGACCCGCATGAAATGAGACAAAGTACCAAATAGTTAAAAAGTCCAACTTTATTGGAACCTTCGGGCGGGTTCAGTGACTCGGAGAGTAGTGAGCCAGAGAAGCCGCACCCAACTGGTGGGGCTTGAGATTCTTATACCCCTTCAGGCTGGCTGGGGAAGGGAATTTTCTACTGCAGTTCGGCCTGCAGGTGGTTTGCGCAACCGGGAACGTTAATGGTTGAGGAATTTCTATTATGGCTTCGGACAGGATGTGTGTACTAAAGGTCAGTAATTGCAGAAATGCTAAAGACATAAGGGACTCTCCAGCCCCTGCCCCGGGGGTGCTACCGGACAACCAGAAGGGGATGTATTAAATTTAGATTTATGGAAGTGATGCATTTCTAACTGAGGTAAGGTGAAAATTGAGATTGCTAATAGTAGCAGAACTTTCAAGAATTGAAAAGCTAAGGTGTTGATGGATCATTTACATATATGTTGAAATTGTTAAGGATCCAGTTGGTATAGACTGAGAAAAAGTGACCTTGAATAAATAGATAACATCATTAAAAAGAGAGGGGAAAATGAAACTGAGGAGTAAAAAATTATTATATAGTATAAGGGATGGTGGTAATATAATATGATGACATGAGATATAAAGCTAGAGGGTGATAGGAAAGAATAGTATGAAAGTCTAAATGGGGATCAGAGTCATGTACCTCCTTCCAGCCTGGAGTAAAAGGCTGAGAGAAATAAAAAATGTACCACCTGAGGTGGTCCAGAGAACACTCTGTTCCTACTGCAGAGTTGATTTTTCTTAAAAGCAAAACAGCGATGGGAATTTTAAAAAATAATTTGAATGTATAGCAGACTTTACTGATAGCAAATTTTGAATTCCTGAGTGTCCAGTGGAGAGATTTTATGAATTTTATAAGGTTGGAAAAAAATAAGGAATTGGGAATGAGTGTTGGGTGACCTTGGAGGCTGATGACTTTTAGTAGATACAGGCAATAATAAAGCACAGAACGTCGATAGTGCCAGAGGCTCCAAAGAGGATATCATTACTACACAAAAATATTGGGGTCTGAGGAAGCATAGGATTCTGGGAGTTCCTCCTTTATTTCTAAGGAATAGGGAGAAAAGTCTGGAAGTATGGCCATAGTTCATGTGCTCTGGTTTCCTATTGATGCATGGAGGAAGAGGTGATTTTACTTTATTGTACATGATCCTTTCATTGTAAGGCCAGGGGCTGCCACCATCATGGCCATTCACATTCAGCTTCACATTGGATTCCAGCAGACAGTAAAGAAACATCGGAGCCAAAACCTGGTGGGCCATTTCTTTATTCTAGCCTCTCACCCGGCCTGTGAGTAAACACACACAGAGGGAAAACACTTCCACTTAGGGCTCCCAAAACCACTCACACATTCTCCGATTCCACAAACAGAAGAATCTTCTCCAGGTTTTCTTAGAATCAAAGGCCCCCAACAGTCTCAGTCATCTCTGGTTCCCCATCTGCTAACATACCTTCTTACTCGCAAAACTAGCTTCTCTCTCCTTCCTTTCCATCTTGGCAGCTGCTTCTTCTTCTTCTTTTCTTCTTCTTCTTCCTCCTCCTCCTTCTCCTCCTCTTCCTCCTCCTCCTCCTCCTCCTCCTCCTCCTCCTCCTCCTCCTCTTCCTCTTCTTCTTCTCCTTCTTCTTCTTCTTCTTCTTCTTCTTCTTCTTCTTCTCTTCTTTTTCTTCTTCTTCTTATTCCTCCTTCTAAAAAACTACCTGAGCCCACAAAGACCCCTCCTCCAGGACACATTAGCATAACAATGGCCCCTCCCAAGCAGGAATGCAATCCACAATCAACTGCCCTGCTGTGAGGGGAAGCACACATGTGATTGCCATTTTTAACAAAAGGAAGTGAGAAAACTAAAATAACACAAAGTTTACAAACTTATTTGCCCAACACTTGTCTATCTCAGTTGATGGATTGAATGAAGGTAGTTTTTCTAACTAAAATTCTCCTCCTCAACTCTCCCTTACTGAACACAAAAATTACTCACATACTGTTGAAGAAAATTTTAGCTATATATTAATTTGTAAGAGAAAAAATGTCTAATAAACTTAAGATGTAAATCCTATTGCAAATTGCAATAATAAGACACAAATTTTTAATCTATCCAACAGACAAAATAAATTAAAAACATTGACAGCATCCAATTTTTTTCAGTTTTTATTATGGTGAAATAAGCACTCTAATATATTATTGGTTGCAGTAGAATTTGGCATTGTATTTTTAGAAAATAATTTGTCAGCTTTCATTAATATTAAAAATGTGTATCTTCTTGAATCCCTCAATTCAGAATTTAAGAATCTGACCAAGGGAAAAGAAGGCAAGCTAATGTCAAGATTTATAGCTAAGGTTTCATTTTACTAATATCCACAATATAAGCAGCTAGAGGCTGGAAACAGCAGGGGAGAGACCAACTGACTTGTCAGCAACAGTGGCTGTGAAAGAGAGCAAAGCCAGGCAACAGCATATAAGGAGCTGAGAACACCATCAGCTATTCTGGAGAGAAGTAGGGTGAAACAGTCTCATTAAAATCTGGTGCTACAGAGCCATGGGGAAAAGAAGCAGATCACATAGTTTACTTTTTATTTATTTATTTTTGTTGGCTCATTTTTTTTGTATTAAGTTTATCAAGTTGACATTGGCTAATAAGATGATATAAGCTTCAAGTGTACATTTCTATGATACATTATCTATATATTGCATTGGGTGCCCAACACCAAATATAAGAATCAAGCAGATCCCATAGTTTTAAAACCAAGGACTGCCTGGATTAATATTTCAGCTCTGACACTTTCTGTTACTAGCTGACCTCGGGGAAGTTACAGAGCATCACTGTGCAGCAGATGTCTCATTTGTAACCTGAGGAAAAGCAGAAAGCTTACCTCACAGGACCTTTAAAAGAACTGTATGAGGTCATTTTTAATTGCTTATTATGATACCTTGTACATATTAACAACTACATAAATGTTTGTTAAATTCAAAACATAAGTTCCAGAAATACTAGTGAAAGATAATATTTCTCTTCTTTTTTTAGTCAGACACATCTTTTCAGAGTGAAAAATGAGACTTAGTAATTTACTATTGGCAGAAGAAGTATAGTTGAAATTATAGTGAACAAACAAACCCCTGTCTAATAAATTACAGTGTGTGCCATCAAGTTATTTGCTGTTATTATCCTTATTATTAAAAATAAAGTAATAATAATACTTACTAGCTATAAAGTATTGGACCAGATATTTCACGTGTATTATCTAATATACACAAAATATGAGGTAGCTATTCACATCTGATATATGACAAACCTGATGCTAAGCAAGATAAGTCTGTAAATTTTCCAGTCAACCAGCTAATAACTGGTAGCTAAAATATAGACTGCATTCAGCCTGATTTGCAAGTGGTAACCATTCACTAATCCTGTACTTTCTCTGTTATATGGCTCAGTCTGGGAACACTCAAGAGTTTTAAAAGGCCATTCTGTTATTGTGCAATATGGCCAAGGCTCCATTGGGGTTTTGTGGATAGAAAATACAAAGATGGGTATATATTGAAGAGTTTTAGCTATAGGAGAATCAGTCCTGACTTAAAAAATAATACACAGAAACCAGGCCAAACTGAGGGGGAGGGGGGAAACTGTCATGTAGTAAAAAGATGTGATCTTTGGAAAATAGCATCATTAACAAGATTCTGGGGACCAATTAAATAGTCAAGATGCATGATATCAGAAAGACTAAGCTTATCCTTATTTCATGGATCACTAATCCATACCAGGTAGGCTTAATTAGAAAGAGTCAAATGACTTCCAGATGCCTTTCTACATCATTTTAACTACCTTTAAATGTCCAGATTACAATAAAATCAAGTTTGAACCAATGTTATGTACATTCTCATGAGCCCTCTGCTTATTTCCCGAGGAAGCATGAGTGGATCTTATTAGCTTTTCCTGAGGTGACAGATCAATATCACACACTTCTAAACTCTCAGTATAATTAGCTTCACAGATTACACAGTATTAAACTTCATTTTCACTGATTGTCTTTTTAAGATTAAGGTATTATGTATCATATTTAAATGCATAGTTTAATGCTACTTAGTGGCTAACATTCAAAAGCTAACACCTTTATATTTACCTAAGAAACATGCAAGTAAGTTATCTAAATTAACCTCTAAATACAGGAATAAAATTGAGTACCAATTGAATTTCAAAAATAATGGTAGTCAAAATATGCATTTAAATGGTAATGTTATTTCATCAAAAATATCTACAAAATGTAAAAACTTATACTATCTTTACCTTATACTTTATTTCAAGTTTGTTTAAATATCAAGTATGTGATTATCTTAAGATTTTTATAAACATTTTATTAACCCTTATTTGGGATAATCTGTGTGTTTGTTTTTAATACAGTTTATAATTGAGTATTTACTTGAGGCTACCAAATTAAGGTGACTGACAAACATGCTTTTGACTTGTCTTCTTTTTTGTTACTAATTAAATATAATTACCAACCATTTACTTTGACATTCCATTATACTATAACTTATACCTAAAACTTTTCTTTGAAAGTCACATTCAATTTTTAATATTTATCTATGTATATATTTTGACTAATACTGACTAGATTGTTATGTGCTATATACATCATCTTATATTAAAGAGTAAAGAATCAAAAAAGTGAGATACATAGTTCTTTTTTCCAGAGAAATTCTAATCCAGAAAATGAATAAAATAATGCAAATTATATTTATAAACATTATAAAAATTTTACATATGTAAAAATAAGTTATTTCCTTTCTGGACTGTTGTGGTTGTTTGTGTTTAGTTGTCTTAATTTTAACAAGACAAAAAAGATTGAGAGAACACTAGCAATGGGAGTTGAGAAAACATGAATTCATTTGAAAGACAGATAAATAAATAAAAATAAATATAGCATATGCATTTATATAACTCTAGAAAGAAGCTTTGAGAAAGATCATGTATCGCTAAAATGCATATTAAATTAGTCTGCCATCGCCAGATTATTTAGAATTTAGTGAAAAGTTGTTATTTTAATGAGATTTCTGGAAAAACAAATATAATGCTCACAAAAATTAGGAGATATTTCAAAATGAATATGAAGTGATAAAAAAAGAAGCCTTTGATATTTTTTATTAAACAAGAACATCAGAAAAGCAAATGACAAGTCAAAGAAAGTTGTTTGATTATGCAAATGAGATGCAAAACCAACTTTTATTTCATTGGTAAAAATGCACTATACAAAAGGCTATAAGTACTGGACTATATGCATGTTCCCTGAGCCCTTAATTTTCATGAGCAATGTATCTATATTCTCTTTTGTTAAACTAGTGGAGTACTTTTGCGGTGCCAAATATCTAGAGATATTTGTAGTAGTCTCTTTTATGAAAAGAAAATTAACATTTATTTATCCACTAGCACAGCAGATTGGATTACAGCTTTGTTAATTTATTTATATCTGTTTTCAAAAAAATACTTATTTCCATCCAATTTTCATGTCATATAGAGATGAATAAAAGCAATTGCTTGCCTCATCCATGTAATATTTCAAATCTTTTACATCAGAAATCAGTAGAATGCCTTAACCAGTTGAGCTAAATATCACAGAGGACTTTTTAATAAGCTACAGTGATGAAGCAAGAGTAATAAGTTTATTCAGCAATGAATAATTCTTTTTCATACACCTCAACTGATCTGTTATATATTTACCACAAGAAAAATGAAAAATAGAATGTGATTAGTTCCTGATGAATTGAGACATTAAATGGAAAAAGTTATATTAATAGTTACAATCAAAATTTTATTTTTTTCTCATTGAGAGAGTAGTATTCGATAAATGTATCTGAAGTATAAAACTTTCTTATATACATGACTAGCAGCATATGTAAAAATAGAATTATTGCCTCTGTATTGTTTGTTTCATTCAGGGGAATGTAAATTATATGACAGGATATGTCAAAAATAACCATGCCAACTATACTATTTTAAAAAACTGTGTCTAGTGTTGCATACCTAGTATTTGACAATAGGTTGCATGTAAAGATGTAGAAACAGATAAATTATAAGATTTTATAATTACTTTGCAGCAGATGCCTAATAAAAGGTTGCTAACAAAGCTTAGGTAAAGGAGAAAAATAATTCAACTGGAATAGACATAATTATAAGACAATGGCTTAAGCCATTGTCAGCATATAGAAAATATGAGGAAGTTTTTAAAGGTCTGATAATTATAGTGTCACCTCATTTTGGCAGCCCTATAATACTCATTGTCCTGTTTCTTAGACAGATGCAAAATTCTATAGTGTTGGAATTGAATGTCAAACAAAAAAAGTCCTCTCTGAGCTCAAATACCATATACAGATTTTTTTTTTTTTTTTTTTTTTTTTTTTACTGATGTATTATTACAACTTCATGTTTGGCTTCTCTGCCTTCACAGTTATTTCACACTTACTTTCTGTGAGTAGCTGTAAACGATGAAGCATGGAAATTTCACAGAACTCACTAAGAAGTGTGAAATCAAGTTTGAGATATTGAACATTGTTAATTTATTTGTATCATTGGTAAAGGTAGAACAACACAATTAAGATAAAGATATATGTCAAGCAAGGGGAGGGGTAATAGATATCTACCAACCTATACTGAGACCCACTTATCTTCTCCACTCAAATCAATGTCACTTTTCTGGAACAAATTAAACACAAAAACAAAACACAACAATATATTTAATAACATATTCCCCTAGGAAGCTTACAGTCTAATTGAAACATAATATTCTTAAACACATCAAAACATGCTCCAATGTAAACTAAGAGAAAAAATTATTTGAGCACAGAGTAAAATTTAAACTCTTCCAACTTCTAGACTAGCTATTTTACTTAAATATCTTTGTGTGGACCAGTTGTTAGTTCTGAAAAATTACTCTCAGTATCTATTATCTATCTATCTATCTATCTATCTATCTATCTATCTATCTATCTATCTATCTATCTATCATCTATCTATCTATCATCTATCTATCTATCATCTATCTATCTATCATCTATCATCTATCTATCATCTATCATCATTATCATCTACCTACCTAAGATTGGTAGATTATGTTATTATATTAGTGCTACTCATATTAATTATATTATATATTTTATATTCTTTGTGTACATATAATTCTCTGAAAGTTCACTAAATTAAGTTTCCAAAAAATTTTAAAGGTTTTGAAGCAAGACTATAAACTAACATTCTTCGAGACACAAATTTAATTTACATTTTGTCATCATAGTATCTTTTCTATTAAAAAAGAAATTATTCAGTGTGCCCTGGATTTAATAAATTTATAAAAAATGTTACTTCTCTTTCTTCTTTTTCTAATTATATTTATTTCCATAAAAATTTTACCTGAAAATAAAAATATTTTATTTCAAATATATAATTTAGCATTAACAGTTTTCTAATTTATAGGAATATCTGAAGAAAAGACAAATAGTTTTATATAACATTCTCTTGATCAAATCAGTTTTTCAATCTGCTTTTTAAAATTTTTTTATTAATTTTAATTTATTGTGTTAACATGGATTTAAGTGCCCCATTCAATATAACACCTTCATCCCCCACCTCCATGTCCCCTTCAATCTGCTTTTAAAAAGTGTAACATTTTATGAAAGCTTACTGCATGAGCCCACAGTCAGAATGTAGAAAGAAAGAAGACAAAGAGTTGTCCTAACAATAGTAAAAACATATACTAAGGGAGTTTTTTGATGCTGTTGCTCACTTCTCCAGCTTCTCTTTATGACAACTGCTCAAGTTCAGATGCAAGGAAATCAGAAAAATCTTAGTGTGTAATCTTTGAGAAGAATGTAAATGTAATCTAGTTTAACCTTTACAGACAAAGAAAGGAAGCACAAATCAACCAAATGACTTACCCAAGGTCCTTAAGTGAGTTCAGAACATAGGAGATTTAATATGCATGATAATGACACTGAAATAGGATTCAAGACTTTAGATCTTTTATATTTAAAAATAATAGCTAGCCTGACCAGGGGGTGGCGCAGTGGATAGAGCATGGGACTGGGACATGGAAGACCCAGGTTTGAAACCCTGAGGTCTCCAGCTTTAGCACAGGCTCATCTGGTTTAAGCAAGGCTCACCAGCTTGAGCCCAAGGTCACTCTGTCTGCTATAGCCCCTAGTCAAGGCACATATGAGAAAGCAATCAATAAACAACTAAGGTGAGGAATGAAGAATTAATGATTCTCATCTTCTCCTTTCCAGTCTCTCCATCCCTCTCTGTCTCTCTCTGTCTCTGTCACACACATACACAAACAAAAATAAATAAATAAAATAAAAATAATAGCTACTTTGATTTACTCTTTAACATTCATGAAAGCAGAGACCTTATGCATTTTATTTTTAATTTTTATGTCATACTTAAAAACACTAAAATATTTATGCCTTATATGAAAGGTGCATATGAAATCAATTAAATAAACATTCATTTACCCACCTTTAGTTTTATAGAGAACTTTCTGAAATTCATTTCTAAGACTATTTTTCCTCTGAATTTACCTATATATTTGAAGGATTAATAGTTAGTAAAATGGTATCCAAATTGTAAAGATATGAGAATATATATAATAGTTATTTCTTCCAGAAACTGTATAATTTACTGCAGAATAATTAAAAAGTTATTATTTTGTTCAATTTTGCACTAACCACTTTTAACAAATACAAAATATATCTGATCATTATTTTGTTTTGAAAAATCTAGCTTTGTTATGTCATAAAATAAACTACAGTGCTACGTGTGAAAAGTCTTGAATTGAGGTAAACAGAACAAAGAATTCTGGTATAAACAAAAGGCACAGTGAATCACTAATGTAATATACAAACTGTAATTGTTATTTTAGTATTCTAGCATGCTTCAGAAAGTGGCTAAATATTTATTTGTGTATTTAATCGCTACTTATTGGAAGTCAAGTTGTTATCTTCTTATGTAAACATAAAAAAGAAAATTATGGGCAATCATGAGCCACAAAGTCTATGTATCTACAAAAGAAAACCTCAGCAGAAGAATCTGGCTACAGAATATTGTCCAGGTCAGCAGAGTTTTACACATAAGGATGAGTGATTACACAATAAGCATCACAGCATGCCGGTAATATTTCAGTATTAGGTGAGGTGGTATTTATTTTCAGTCCATTCCATCACCATAATAATTTGAATGGTCTTTTATTCTTTTTTTTCCTCAATTGAACTGAAATTTAATCTAATCTGTAATTTTACTTAGTGCAGTGGAAAATAAACAAAAGTGTGTTCTTTATTACAGAATCTTTTACTATATATAAAATGAGATTTATGAACCAGCAACAGCAGCGCCACTTGGGAACATGTTAGAAAAGCAAATTCAGACTTTCAGAATAATCAACCCTGTGGGTGGGTCCCAGAAGCCTGTGTTTTACCAAGTCCACCATGTGGATCTGCTGCTCAGAAACACACTGACAGAGATTAAAGGTAACATAATGCCATAGTAACTTAGAAGTTGCCTATAAAATGTGATTTGAAAACTGACAGTTGTCAAAATCCATTAGTCTAACTTACATTTGGCAAATGTTTACAATTGCACCTTCAAAATTCAGATATCTGTGGAAATGCTAGTGGTTTAAACTGTCATTACTCCCTATGCTTTAATAGTCAAGTGACACACTCTTGTCTGATTTTACTTAGAGTCCACTCATACATTAATTATTCTTGTTCACACTAGACTCTGGAATATGGTCAATAACCAATTAGTCACTGGATCCAGTGGTTCATTTTAGTCTCGTACTCCTTCACCTGTCGATCTCAGGTTTTCATAGACAATCTCAGGTTTGCCTAGACAATCTCAGGTTTGCCTATACAAATCTGTCTTACGATTCTGTCTACTGCCCTCTTGAAAATACTTTTTCTCCCAGATTCCTTGGTTTCCTTGCAAGATCGAGAAACTACATGAGAAATAAGAAAATGTTTCTGATACTGTGATATGCTTACCCTAAGAAGTATTTAATATAATTTTGGGTGGTATATCAATAAGTCCAAAGTCAGGAGTTCTTAAATTTTGGTTTCCATGAATGCAAAGATAATAGTCAGTTGTGATTTGGAGTAAAGAACTAGTTGGGGTAAAGAAAATTCTACCAGGAAGATGTAGGTAAACAAATTGCCTAGAGTTTACTTGGGTGGATATTTTATCCTTTTATTTTTTTCCATTTAATTCTTTGAATATTTATGTCTTTCTTTTCCACTAAATATAATTCTTAGCATTATCTTTGGCAAAATATACTAAGTAAAAATAAATTAATATGTAACTTTATGATGAGTTATTAATAATTTTTAATTATATTTGTTTTGGTAACATTGGTTAATAACATTACAAATTTCAAGTGTACAGTGTTATAATATATCATCTGTACATTGCACTGTGTGCTCAATATCCAGTTTTGTCTCCTTTCATCAACATATATTTAACCCTGTTACCCTGTTCTTCTTTCCCCCAAATCCTTGTTCTCTCTAGTAACCACTATGCTGTTCTCTGTATCTGAGATTCTTTGTTGAGTTCATTTGTTACTTTCATGTGTTTTATATTCCACATATGAGTAAAATTATATGGTTCATGTCCTTTTCTAATTTAATTCACCTGGCATGATACACTCGAGATCCATTCATATTGTTACAAATGACAGTATTTCACTCTTTTTATGGCTGAGTAGTATTCCTTAGTATATATGTACCACATCTTTTTTATCAAATCTTTCATTAAATTCTTTCCATTAGCTAAGATCAGGTTTGATAACATCAGAGTGAATAGGAAATAAAAATTTAAAAGAAAAGTCTACTGGTCAAAGGTAAATAGGGCCAAGCCCAGGCCAAATAGGTCAGTTGGTTGGAGCAGCATGCCAAAGTGCAGAACTTGCTGGTTTGATCCCTGGTCAGAGCACATACAGGAACACCTTATTATTATAGTCTTTCTGTCTTTTTTCCCCTGCCTCTCACAAGAAAAAAAAAAGTAGAAAGACCTAGCAAAAGAAAACATTTTTAGTACCCAGAAAGAAGTACATAGAAGGCTTCTAGATCTCTGTAAGAAACACAATTACAAAGAATGATGTTAAAAAAAAAAAAGATGGGTAAGTGACATCTGACATATTTTTATATATCCTAGCTATAATAGATTTACAATTATTAAAGAAGGTGTGCCACATGTAACCCATGCACACATCCACAATTTATAATGGCTGAAATTATAAGCTTATCTTAGATAAATGTAATTTTATGATCAAGGCTCCTTTATGAAGCCTGAGTCCTTTAAAAGAAACTGATGATCTCTAACTTCTATCCATGGCTGAGAGTAGTAGGTCTCTAGGACTGGTAGAGCAGTCAACCAAAATGCAAATCATTACCTTAAACATGAAGAAAAGAGTGATCATCAATGTCTAGTATTGCCATTTCAGATAGAAAAGGACAGCTACCAATGTCCTTGATGAGAGCACTAAAGAATGGCAGAAGACCTGTTGATAACAAAGTAAAGGGATCATATAAGTTATCTAAGTAACTGAAGTGGATTGCAGGGTGAGAGTTACAATTCCAATGGCAGAGCTGTGGAAGCAGATAGGACTAAAGGGACCTAGTAAAGATGCTTTGCACTTACCTAGTGGGTAAATAAATGTCTTCAAAGAGCTCATGAGGGCCTGACCAGTGGTGGTACAGTGGATAAAGCATCAACCTGGAATGCTGAGGTTGCTGGTTCAAAATTCTGGGCTTGCCTGGTCAAGGAACATATAGGAGTTGATGCTTCTTGCTCTCTTCCTCCTCCCCCTTTCTTCTTTCTAAAATGAATAAATAAAATCTAAAAAAAAAGGAGCCTGTAATAAATTCATTTGCTTTTCTTCTGACTCAGTACCAATTTCTACTTTCTCTATTGATAAGACAGGATGTATTAGAGTTTCAAGTATTTCAGTGAAAAAAGTAAATATGTAAAAATAATAATTTAGTTGTTACTTGATAAACAAAGGAAAAGATTTCAAGTAGAATCAGGTTGCAAAATGTCTTTCATTGGGAGCACAAGAGCTATTTACTTTTGTTGTAAGTTCAATTATATACATACACAGAAAGGATACCTGCTGTAGTAGATGCCTAGGAGTAATAATAAGTTCATGAGGAGATCTTGGCCAGTTTTCTCAGTGGTGGAGCAAACCTGGTGTGTGGACATCTTCTTGGGTTTGATTGCCAGTAAGGGCACACAGAAGAAGCACCCATCTTCTTCTCAACACCCCCCTCTCCTACCCTCTGCAGCCGTGGCCTGATTGGAGCTAGTTGGCCCCAGGCACTGAAGATGGCTCAATGGCCTCTGTCTCAGGGGCTAAGAAGAGCTTGATTGCAGAGTCCTAGTGGGCTTGCCGATCCACCTGGTCGGGGAGCATGTGAGTCTGTCTTTGCCTCCCCCCCTCTCACTGAATTAAAAATAAATAAATAAGTTCATGAGGTGTTCAAAGGTATTTGAACTAAATTAAACTAGCCAGAAAATTTTGGATGTCATGCAGCTCAACTCCAATAGAAACCTGACATTATATCTTCAAAGTGAACTGTGCAAAATAAGCATCTATTTATTTTCTATTATATATAATATAATGTTATATACTTCTATTCTCAAATCACTTAAAACGTGTTTACTTAACAATGGTAAAATATTTGCCTAGAGTTAATTGAACAAGAATATAATATTATATATTTCTTATATTCAAAAGCTATATAATTTGGACTGTTTGGGATATGGTATGATGCCTTAAGTTTCTGACTATGATTTATTTTGTGCTGTTGTGAATCTTAGAATATCAAAGAACAAGACAGAATCCAGATAAAATACCATGAAGAATGACATCTCCAAACCTGTATGTTATATGATGACAGCAAGGAATAAAATTGGGAGATGACTAGAGAACGTATTAAAATAACTTAGAATAATGAGTTTCACCCTGTCTTTGTGAGGCCAGGTCATTGCCTGACTCTCATGATTTGGTGAATGTCAAGTGGTCAATAAAATCTTCTAAGTGTCTGCAAGTCAGATCATTCTCTGTCTTCTAGTCAATTATTCTAAAAACTTAAGGATCCAGGGAAAGTGGGATGATAGATCTTGTGGCTGATAACAGATATCTTTACACAAACATGCAAAATTTTAGAAATTACATCAGGGGACTACTCATCCATTTAGTGACCTCCCCCCACCCCCCCATGGCCTTCATTATCTCTTTCTAGTTACATATTTGTCAATAGGCAGGTCAATGCCTCAAAATATCTTGGCAGTTGTGGTGATATAGGTTTCCGCGACATAGAAGTCAGCCTGGGCTCCTCTGACACTGCTAAAACTGAATGCATTTTAATAAACACCTTCATATAATACAGAAGTGACCTGATTCTTATTACCAATTACTTCATTCAAAATGTACTTTGTAGACTCTCACTGACTAGTGAAGTGATTGCTTTTGTGAAATGCAATATAATTCAGAACATTTTAATCTTTTGTATGCTTCAAGTATATTGTATACTACTGGAAGTCTGCTCTTCACTCTCAGGTAGAGAACTTAATTTGTGGAAGTATTCTCATATGTCTTAATGGGATTTTTGTCATTTGTTCCCTTCTTACCAAAAAAAAAAGAAATTAAACTTGGAGAAAATAATATTTTTTCTTACATATATATTCACATGCATATAAATACAAACAATGAAGTAGCTCATAGTTTAAAATAAGCTTAACTTCTAGATATAACACATTCATAAAAATATATTCCTTATTACAGAATTGCCCTTTTAATTGAACAATATAAAAAAAGCAATCGAAAACTAAAAAAAAAAAAATCTATTTGTTTTAACTCAAGACCCAAAGGAGCTACACTAGCGGCCATCTATAAACATTTTCAGCACATTACAAACAGAAACAGCTGCATTACCAACCCCTCAGAGATAGAACTGATAATGAAAATGTTACAGACCTTTAAGTGGAGCATATCTTCCAGACAAGGTTATAATAGTGAACTTGCATTAGGGAAGAAGGTATTCAGTATTTATGATTTGCAATTTTAACTTGTGTTTAAAGTGGTACAGGAGGATTCATGGGGGATTTAATGTTCTAGGAAATCTATTTGGTCAGTACTGTAAGATTTTATGACCTTTCATTAAGACTTGAAAGTTTAACTATGTAGATTCTGCACTGAATGCAAATTATGCTATTTTGTGCTGCCTATCCTCTGAACATCTCTAATGTCACAAATGAAAGAGTTAGTTGGAAAAGCCTTGTATTTTAAAGGTGGTGGCATAGGAGGCTAGGAATACAATATTCATCAAAAGACTTCAGAGGACAAATCTTTAAATGAAATACCCAAACAATTGCTTATTCTTTTAAAATTTAAACTCAGTAGAAATGAAGAGAAACACATTCTAAATTTCCAGTATATAGTTTAACATAAAAAATATTTTCCTGGTAAATTTTATGTTTAAATTCAACTGAATTCATACATGAAGCCATAACTTATTCTATAATCATTCTCTCAATATGCATCACAAAGAGTAGGGGAGTTATAAACATAATTCAAGGAAAAATTAGGTTCAAATAAATATCCCTGAATAAGTCAAGTAATCATGAAGATTTCACATAGATGTTCTTATATAATTCTCACAATAATTCTTTGTCTTTTGTATTTTTAGACCCATTTTAAAAATGGAAAACTGAAGTTCAGAGATGAAGTAATTTTTCTATAATCTCAAAGTCTCTATGTGAACTTCATAGATGTGGTGTTTTCCTATTATACCATGCTATCATTTCCAAGCCAGTATCCCCTAAATTGTATGTCTAAGATTTGAAGGCATTACTTTGATATTATTCAAATATTTTTTCTTGCTTTTATATTGAACCTGAGCACGTTTTGCAAACTAAAACACCTAAGGTAATCTACTAGGAGACCACATAGAGCACAGCAAGGGATGACCTAAGGGAGACTGCCTCATAATCCCTTATACAGGTTTCCTGAGACAGCCCAACCCCCAGTCTTTACAGGTGTTTATTGATACACACAAATAGAAGCAGGGACAAGAATGAGGAAATCAAGAAGGAAAACTTCTTTAGAGCAGGTAAAAGGGCGAGGGAGTAACTCAATTACTGATTAATCAGAATTGCTAATTCTATTCCTATTGTGCTGAGTTCAGTACTTTTCTCAGTAAAGCCACTGTGACTTTTACCTCAGGGCACTTAACTTTGTTTCTGTTCTATGTTCCTATACAGGGCCTCTACATCTCTCCCTTTTTTGTTTGAGCTGTCTAATAATGGTACAAATCTTCAACAGGTGCAGGAGGCTATTTTTCTATAGGTGGTGGTAATTGTAGTGGAAAGTGAAAGGCAAGTATAGAGAGAAACAGGTTTTCAGGGGTCACAGGCATGCCTGTAGCTAGCACAACTCATTAGCATACTCCATTAGAGGCTTTAAAGTGTTCCAAGTGATGCCAGGTGTTCCTTGAGTGCTTGGGAGTGAGTTAGGTTTCCTCTTCCTTTTTGGGGTTCATTCCCAGAGGTGGATTCATTATCAGTTTTTGGATCTCTGGAACTGGGTTGCTTCCTAGGGGCTGATGCCAACTCATGACAAAGCCTCACATTCCTTTAGATATCAACAATATCCAAAGAGTACCTGTTGATGACAATATTGCAATGTACCCTTCCTCCCAGGTTAGCAATTCAAATGGACTCTGCCATTCAGGAACAGCTAATATATCCTGGTACAATAGTAAAGGCTTAGTTCATTGCTCGACTGGTATAAAATGCCTCTTGGCTACAGTAAGTCCAGATGAGGAAATGTTAAAAAACTTAACAGCAAAAACAGCCTTATATAATTGTTCTTGTGGTGTGAGTCTCTCCTCCTGATTTTCCCTTTTTTGTTTGTGTAGTTGGTGCTTAAGAAGGCCATTGGCTCTATCTGCATTACTTGTAAGTTTGGGTGAATTCTTCAAGCTCTTGAGACCCCCAAGAATGTCCCAAGGTTTCTTTTTGTTTTTATTTCAGGGCAGTATTTCTTCTAAAGTCCTTTCTTCCTCTCCTTTTCTCACCTTTGTTCACTTTTTCAGTTCCTTCTCTTTTTTGTTTCTTCCCTCTGCACAAACCTTCTACAACATGCACAAACCTTCTACAACCTGCAAAAACCTTCAGTGACTTACACTAACCTTCTTCTCCATTCAAAAATAACCAACTTTCAGAACAACTTACTATTTTTCTTTTTCTTTCAAAAGTACCACCATACCTTATACCTTTTATCATTAAACCATACAACTTCTTTTCAATTAATCAGATTCTCAATTTTCAGAAACTTTAACTTTCAGTGAGGACTAAATCAGTAATTAGCAATATTAGATTGATACTTTTATGAACATATTTTATGAACTTTAGAAACATGTTCTTTCATTGGCAAACTTGTATTTAAAAAAAATATAACAGTGATAACAGAAATCTTTGTCCAAAATTTTCAAGAAAATCAGATGAATTCAGGATCCAGTCAAGTTTCTGATATACATAACTGTGTTAGTGGAGTTTACTGAAATATAATTTTTCTCCCTAAAATTACCCTTAGTTTTTAAGAGCCATATTAATATGATCTCAGTTATAGTGTTAAATCCAGTTTTAACTTGGTCTGGTAATTTGCATAAACACAACAAGAATTACAATTGATCATATTGGCTTTTTACAATCTGCTTTGCTGGAACTTTATAAGGAATTTTCAGATTGAGTTTTAATTAGCCCCTCAGGGCACACAAAAGCCAAGCTACACAGTTGCCATTGAGCTCTGACTGCAATCTTTCTGAAAATGTCCTTCATTGCTGCAATTAATACATATCTGTGGGTGTAATGTGGTGGCCAAGATTTAAGTCTTGTGTATTTCTGTCCCTACACTTTGACATGCTTTAATCATTTCTGCTATATATAGGGTGCTGTCCCTTAAAAAGAGCCAAGACCTTTTGGCAATCAGCATTTGCATTCTCATATGCCTATTGCAGGGTCAGAGCCTTTGCTGCTTGTTTATTATCTACCTGTCATAAGTTGGCAGCTTGCAGGTGGTTAATGAAATCAATATAGGTTTCATTAGATTTCTGATGAATGCTTGCAAAAAAAGACCTTGGTATCTGAAATCTGAACCCATGCCTTAAAAGCTTATGTAAAAACTTAAGCAAAGGCATCATGATTCATATGAGCCTGAGCTTGGGGAGTGACATAAGCCCCAGCTCCTGTGAGCATATCTACACCAGTTGGAATTCTTGCATTCAGATTCTCTACAGCATATGTCTGAGCTGCATCCTGGTATTCTTGTAGCCAGACATTGTATTAAGCAGAGGTGGTTTCTATGAGATCTGTTGGCAACAGAGGAAGGTCACATGAGGAACCACACATGCCCATGACCATCAAAAGAAACGGCCCAAAAGCATTTTGGAAAAAAAAATGGTCTGTCAGCCAATAAAATTTTGGCACCCACCACCACCCTACCAACGCTATAAATTACCACTGGGCAGGAGAAGCTGAGCGACTTCCCTGGCCCCTGTCTTGTGGACCAGTAAACCTTGCTTAGGAGCGCTCTAAATAAAGCTTTTGCTTGTCCACACTTGGTGGCTACGTCCTTCTTCCTCAGCAGAAAATACCTTACAGTTACTTCTTATACTAACCCCTTCCAGTCCCATGGGGTCATTTTATATCCTCCTCCTATAGCCTCTACAGTTCCCTTGGTGAATGTATTCTGTAATCCTCACCAAGGATTACAAATCGAGAATCTGTATTTATGATACACATAAATAGAAGCAGTGAAGAAAATGAGGAAGTCAGAGGTAAACACTCTGTAAAGGGTGTTTTTGAAGCTAGCACCCTGTTTGCTTTTAGTCTTCAATGTCTAGGTTCCCATCTTTTGGATACCAAGGACACTGTTGAGGTACTACAATATGCATCTTTGTGAGTTGCTTATCTGTGACCTTACAGCCCACATTGCAGAGGAGGCCATGGCATTGGAGCTATGGTTGTGTGCTCAAGGAACAGGGAATTTAACATACTAAAGAGAAGGTGAAGGAGAAGGGGGGAAACAGAGAAGAATCCCCTGGTCTGAAACTGATTTGACCTCATCACAGATGTTCAGAGGCTATTCCTCCATCATCTATGTCCCACTAACTGAGATGTGTCAGACACCCTTTTCCTTTACCAAGCTTTGGAAGGTCATTTCATTTTCATTCCTCACTTGGGGCACAGCTTGTCACAGAGACAATGACTACTTGGAGACCACATGAAGTGCACCAAGAGACCTTGGGGAGACCACCTCATAATCTCTTATTCAAGTTTCATGAAATGACCCTGACCCCCAGTCCTTATGGGCATTTACTGATACATATAAATAGAAGCAGTGAAGAAAATGAGGAAGTCAGGAAGGGAAACTTCTTTAGAGCAGACAAAAGTGCAAGGGAGTAACTCAAATGTCCCCACCTATTAATTAATCAGGATTGCTAATTCTATCCTATTGTACTGCATTCAGCACAGTACTGCAATCAGTACTTTTGTCAGTAAAGCCACTATGGCCATTACACCGGGGCATTAAACTATGTCCCTGTTTTATGTTGTTATTCAGGGCCTCTACAATAATCAATTTACATCTATAGAACTTTAACCAAACAAGGGTGGGAGATTTATTCATGTAATTGTCACTTTCTAGGAAGTACCTTTAATATGCCAAAGAAAAGGCAAGTTGAGGCAAAAACAAAACAAAACATGAATAACAACAAAACTTAAACTATGGTGTTAAAATTAAAAAAATGGTTTTACTTGGGGGCAGGAGAAATGGCAAGAACTGGAATAGGTTCTAGGATTAATCTAGAATTTTGTTTTTAGTTCTAGGTATGTCTTCTTTGTGAAAATACAATTATACATGGAAGACTTTTACTATCTTACCTTTTATCTTGAAACCTAATTGCTTCATGGTCATGAATATAATTTCCTATATTAGGTAACTGAATACAAGTAATGAAACAGAGCTTTAAATCATGATCTTAATTTAAAAATTAAGTTTCTGGGTCCAAAGGCAGATCCATTTTTAATTTTTTGAGGAAACTAGCCATACCACTTTTAGAAATATATCCCAAGAACACCATATCACCAACTGAAAAAAAAGAAATGCACCCCCATGTTTATGGCAGCATTGTTTACAATATCAAAGATCTGGAAACAGCCCAAGTGTTCATCAGAGGACGAGTGGATTAAAAGGCTATGGTACATATATACAATGGAATACTATGGGGCCATGAAAAAGAAGGAAATGTTACCTTTTGCAACAACATGGATGGAGCTGGAAACTATTATGTTAAATGAAATAAGTCAGGTAGAGAAAGAAAAATATCATATGACCTCACTCATTTGAGGAATCCAAGAAACAATGAGAAGTGAGGAAAGGAATTGAGACAGAGGAGGAATCAAAGGGACCAGAGGAAAAGAGGACAGAGGGAAAGGGAATGATAGGATGGGATAAACCTGAAGGGAAGGGGGAGGGCACTGTAGGGAGGGGGCAAGGGAGATGTTGAGGGGAATATGGGGGAGAGGGGATGCATTCAGGGTGACCCTAGAATCTTTGTAAACACAATTCATTAAATAAAAAAGATGAAACCTTAAAAAGAAACCTAAATAAATATCAAGTTTTTGAAACTTAAAGAATAATGAAAAACAAAGTCCCAAATGAGTAAAAGATGGAAATAATGAAGATCAGAACAAAAATAAGTGTAATAGAGTCTAAAAAAAATACAAAAATTAATTAAATCAAGAGCTTTTTCTCTGAAAAGATAAAAAGGATTGACAAACATTTAACTAGATTCATTAATAAAAGGAGAGATAAGTAAATAAAAATAAATAAAATCGGAAATGAAAAAGAATGAACAATTTACACCAGAGAAAGACATAGAGTTGTAAGAAAGTATTATAAACAACTATATGACCAACAAATTGGACAATCTGGACAAAATGAATAGATTTCTAAAACATTTATCTTGCCTGACCTGTAGTGGCGTAGTGGACCAAAAGTGTGGACCTCTAATGCTGAGGTCACTAGTTCAAAATCCCAGGCTTGTCTGGTCAAGACACATATAAGAATCAACAACAAATTTTGTTTCCAGCTCCTTCCCCTATTTCCTACCTTTCTCTCTCTCTCTCTCCCCTCTTTATATCAATAAATAAAATCTTTAAAAATTAAAAAAATAATTTAAAAAATCCTAGTTGATCATAAAATTAAAAACAATCCATTTGAGTGAAATGGGTAAATTCATAAAAAAAATTAAGTCTTCCAAAACTGAATCAGAAGTAATCAGAAATTTTGAATAGACAGGTTACAAATAGCAAAACTGGAGGAGAAATCAATACTTCCAAGAAACAAAAATTCTGGATTAGATGGCTTCACAAGTAAATTTTAGGAAATACACAAAGCTAAGTAACACCTATCTTTTCTAACTATTCCAAAAATTTAGGAGAAAGGAAGACTCTCAGTCTCACTTTGCAAATCCAGCATTATCCTAATTCTAAAACAATATAAAGATTTTAGAAATAATAATAATAATAATAAACCATTATCCTTCATGGATATGCTTGTTAAAATCCTCATCAAAATATTAGCAAATTAGATCTAGCAATACAGTAAAAAGATCATACGACATGATCAAATGAGATTTATTTTAGAGATGCAGGATTGGTACAATATACACAAGTCAATATATATTATACATCAGATAAACAAAATAAAAAATACTTGATTATATAAATATATTTTTTAAAAGCACTTGATGAAATCCAGCACTCATTTGTGATAAAAAATTCTCATCAAAGTGGAAATAAATAGAACATACCTCAATGTGATAATAGTCATATATGATAAACTCATAGCCAACCTCATACTTAATAAGCAAAAACTACAAGCACTTTGCTTGAGATCAGGAACAAGTCAAGGACGTTTGCTTTCACTACTTGTATTCAACATAGTATTGGAAGACCTAGCCACAGAAGTCAGACAAGAAGAAGAAATAAAATGCATCCAAATTGGAAAGGAAGAATAAAATTATAATTATTTGCAGATGACATGATTCTCTATATAGAGAATTCTAAAGATTTTTATCAAAAAACTAGTTGAACTGATAAATTCCGTAAAATAGCAGGACAGAAATAAATATCTAGAAATCAGTTGCATTTTTATACATCAATAATGGACTAACAGAAAGGGAAACAGAGTATATAATTTTATTTAAAATTTCTCAGAATGAATAAATTTAACCAAGTATGTAAAAGGAATGTACTCAGAATATTATAAAACACTGAAGAAGAAAGAAATTAAAGTAGGTACAATAAGTGAACGTATATACCCTGCTCACGGTTAAGAATAACAAATACCATTAAAATGTCCATACTACCCATAGCAATCTACAAATCCAGTGCAATTTCTATCAAGATACCAACAGCGTATTTCACAGAACTAAAACAAATATTCCAAAAATACAGATGAAACCACAAAAGACCCCAAATAGCCACAGCAATCTTGAGAAAGTAAAACAAAGTTGAAAGAATCATACTACCTAAATATCAAATTTTACTAAAAGAACATAGTAATCAAAACAGCATGGTATTGCCTGACCTGCGGTGACACAGTAGGTGTCAACCTGGAATGCTGAGGTCACTGTTTCTAAACCCTGGGTTTGCATGGTTGAGGCACATATGGGAGTTGATGCTTCCTGCTCCTTTTTTCCTCTTCCCACTCTCTCTCTCTCTCTCTCTCTCTCTCTCTCTCTCTCTCTCTCTGTAAAATGAATCAATAAAATATTAACAAACAAACAAAACAACAACAAAAAAGAAAACAGCATGGTACTACCTTAAAAACAAACATATAGATCAGGGGTCCCCAAAATTTTTACATAGGGCGCCAGTTTACTGTCCCTCAGACTGTTGTAGGGCTGGACTATAAAAAAAAAACTATGAACAACTCCCTATGCACACTGCACATATCTTATTTTAAAGTAAGAAAACAAAATGGGAACAAATACAATATTTAAAATAAAGAACAAGTAAATTTAAATCAACAAACTGACCAGTGTTTCAATGGGAACTATGGGCCTGCTTTTGGCGGATGCATCCTGTGCTCCTCTCACTGATCACCAATGAAAGAGGTGCCCCTTCCGAAAGTGCGGTGGGGGCCCAATAAATGGGTTTAGGGGGCCACATGCTGTTCGCGGGCTGTAGTTTGGGAACCCCTGATATAGATCAATGGAACATCATGGAGGGTTTGGGAATTAATTCACACTTTTACAGTAAATAAATATTTGAAAAAATAGTAAAATAATATACATTGGGGTAAATATAGTATAATCAATAAATTGGACAGGTACATGCAAAAAAAATTGACACCCTTCTTACACCATACACAAGAATACACTCAGAATGGATTAAAGACTTATATATTAGAATTAAAACCACAAAAGACTTCAAAAAATACATAGGCAGTAAAATCTTGAATATTTTTTGTGGCAATATTTTTTCTGATATATTTCTTTGGGCAAGGGAAACAGGAAAAAATCAATAAATGGGATTACATCAAACCACAATTTTTTGCTTAGCAAAGAAAACCATCAACATAATGATAAGACAGTCCACTGAATGGGAGAACATATTTATCAATACATCTAATAGAGGGTCAATTTCCAAAATTTATAATGAACTTGTAAAACTTAACATCAGGACGACAATTCCATTAAAAAATGGGCAAAAGGCCTGAATAAACAATTCTTCAAAAGAAAATATACAGATGGCCACTAGACATGAAAAGATGCTAAACATCACTCATCATCAGAGCAATGCAAATTAAAAGCACAATGAGATATTATCTCACTTGTCAGAATGGCTATCATTAATAAATCAATAAACACGTGTTAGAAAGAATATGGAGACATGGGAACCCTTGTGCACTATTAGTGGGAATGCAGAATGGTGCAGCCAGTTTGAAAAGCAGTATGAAGTTAACTAAAAAATTTAAAAATGGAACTGCCTTATGACCCAACAATTTCACTTCTGGGAATTTATCTAAACAAACTTAAAACACTAATTCGATAGAATATATGCACCCCTATGTTCACTGCAGCATTATTCACAATAGACAAGACATAGAAGCAGCCCAAATGCCATCAGTAGATGAATAGATAAAAATGCTGTGGTACATTTAAATAATGAAATACTACTCAGTCATAAAAAAGAAAGGAATCTTACACCTTTCAACAGCATGAATGGACTTGGTAAGCATTATGCTAAGTGAAGTAAGTCAGAGAAATACAAGTACCATCAAATTTCACTTGTAAGTGAAATCTAATGAACAAAATTAACTAAAAGTAAAATGGAGACTGATTTCTAGATGGATAGCAGGCTGACAGTTGTCAAGGGGATGGAGAGTGGGGTTGAGTAAGGGACAGAGAAGTATTTAACGGCCAGCTCACTGGGTGCACGCCCTGGGTCCCGACTCCGGAAGGGCCCCACAAAACCCCAACTTTTTTCTAATGACACCAAGTTTGTTTCATATGTGCAATTTTAACATTAATAGTACATAATATTTTTTTTATTTTTTAAAAAAATATGGTTAACATGTATTTTTATTTTCCCGTCTTTTTTTTAAGGGGCTCAATATTTTCTTCTGCATCCAGGACCTCAACTAACCTTAATCTGCCTCTGGTAGGGGTGGTAGAGGGAATGAGAAAAAAAGAAAAAAAAATAGAACAATCTCATAGATATGAACAACAGTGTGGTCATTATTCCAGGGGGAGGGGGAATAGAGTGAGGGAGAGGAGAGTATGGAGGTATAAATTGTGATAAAAGGAGACAAACTTGGGCTGATGAACACACAATATAAAGTTGTATTGTGGAATTGTGCACCTGAAACCTGTAAAATTTTGTTAACTAGTGTTATGCCAAACATTTCAATAAAATGAAAAAAATAATGATAACTGAAAATATTTCAATAAGAAAAGAAATTAAGATGATAGCTAAGTTTAGTTTGAGAACTAGCTAAATATGATATCACATACTCTGATACAGAACCCTGCTTATAAAAGGATAGTGTGCAAGTGTATGTGTTTGCGTGTGTGCATTCATATTGCTTTTTATGTTTGTGTGGTATGAATGAGAGAATGAAACTTTTTTTATGTTAAACCTGTTAATTTTTCAGTGCCAGTTTATGAGACAGGCAACAGACAGGTCTGTGTATCAGTCTGTTTCTCGGTGTAAATGTCCCTGCCAGGGATGTAAATCTGTGAGTAATCAGTGTGAAGATGATACTAAATTCATGGAACTAGAAGATACTGCTAAAAAATGTTGCACAAGCAAGAGATGGAATGAGAACAGGGCTGAGCACTGAGACACTGCAAAGTGTGATGTTGAGGAGTATTTATCTAGCAACAGGTACTGAATGTGGATAACAAGGTAGGAAACTCATTTGAGGATTGTATTGTTGTAATGGAAAATTAAAAAGGTTTTTCAAGCAACAGGCAATATAGAGAAAATGATGCAGAGAGGTTAACTAATGTGAAAAATTATTATCTGCTGGGTTTGTCAGGATGGAATCCGCAAATCTGACCAAAGTGACTTACTGCCCTCTGATTGAATTGGGATGAAGAAATAAAAATTAAAAAAAAGGACACAGACCAGTGGTTCTTAACCTGGGTTCTATCAAACCCTAGGGGTTCGATGAGTCTGTCTCAGGGGTTCGGAGAAGCCTCTGCCGCGGAGGCCAGAATAAAGTAATACCGTAATTTGTTGTGAGTTCCTGCACTTTGTTGGTTTTGTTCTTGAGCAAGGTGATGTTCATGCATGGCTCATTTTGTGCACCAGTAAAAAAACATATACCTATGTCTTGAACTTGGAAAAAAATCATATTTCATTTATCACTAAAGAAGGGTTCGATGAATGCGCATATGAAACTGGTGGGTTCGGTACCTCAAAAAAGGTTAAGAACCACTGACAAAGATCCAGTGAGTCTTGACAAGTCTTTCAAAAAAACCTAATGGTGGGTGGGACAGAAACAGACTAGTGTAAGGGGAACAGAGCAAGCCTAGACTAGTTAAGGCACCTTGAGAAAGGGAAGAGAAATAATATATTGTGTATCTAGGGCACACAACAAGTCTTGATCATCGGCAGTGAGAAAGGCTAAAAGGATTGAGGTAGAAAACAATACATAACAAAAATAGAAACAATGAGGCAAGAAAAATTATGTAGCGCCAATAACCAGGTATGGCTGGAGGCAAAGACCAAAGTGTCAGTGTGAAAACAGGTTTAGAACCAGTGAGAAAGTAAAAAGAAAAGCAGATTGTCTTTTTTCTTTCTGTCTAGGGATTATCTGTACCTGACCCTCAGTAGTAATAAACAACTTTTTGTGGAATGAATGAATGATGAAATATATATAATCTGGAAATGGAAGACTATCAACAGATACGTCAGTAATATTGGAAAGTCGAAGCAGGAATCCAAGCACTGGGATTCATGTGGAACCGACAGGTGAAACAGAAAAAACACATTGAGCACAAAGTGTTCATTTTCTGCATTACTAAGATATCATTACATCTCCTTTAAAGTGCCAAATAAATGGAGTTCTGTGGCTGTCTTTTCTTTTTCTTTTCATTTTTTTATTTTTAAGATTGGGAACCTTTGTCCTGATGAAAATGAAGTTTTATGAGTACTATTGAATACATGAAAGAGGTGAACCGGTCAGTGTGTGAGTGTGTGAAAGGAGCGGCTGGAGCCCCGCCAACACCATCCCTCCCTCCTTCCTACTGATAACAGTCCCAGAGGAGGTGGCAAAGGATCATAAAACACTGACAACATTTCAAGAACCTTTAAATTATAACGTTTTATATAAACTTTCTGAAACACATACATTGTACCTAGTGGAGCATACTTATATTTATTTGAGAGAAAATAAATTATTAGAGTATATCAAAGAGAAGATATTATGAAATGATATGAATAGTTAGTTAAGACCATCTTGATCCCACCTCCCCTGAAGAGGACAAAAAGTTGTAAAAAAGACGTTAAAGGGCTCTAAACACGGAGTCCTTAACAAACTCGACACACCACTTTACCCGAGCAAATCTATTTCTTTTAAACATACTTTGGCAATTCTCATGGCACTTCTCATTTTTTTTTATCTATTAATATTGCTTTTGTATTTTTACATAATTTTCTACTGAAATATATATAGTTTTTTCAAAGAAAAGGACCAGAATCTACAGGATATACTTAACTAGTATTTGTTGATTAAAGAAACACAACTGCTGAGGCCCAAGCAACAAATGTGGTTAAAGAGAAACTCCTGATTGTTATGAATGAAAATTTTCCAAGTGCTAAGTGACAAGAAGACAGTATTTTGGTCAACAAAATATTCTTTAAATTGCATTGTTTTATGCGAAACTGGGAGAAGAACTGAACTCCCTTGATAATTCTAAATATTTTGAGAATTTAACAATGTATTTAATACTTAATATGTAACAAAATTCAGATATTGACAGCATAAGAAATTAATAGTGACTCACTAATAACAAGAAATTCTAGAAGCTTCTTCTTATCAATTTTTCTTAATCTAGTGTGAACAATGCTATTTTAACAAACTTAAAGATGTAACAACTCTTTTCTGCTGTTTTCACGCTTCATACTAAGTGGTGCATTGAAATATTACAAATGTAATCTGGTAGAATGGTTTGTGCACATATTCCTTATAAAACAAGATACTTGATAAGATGATAGCAAACAGTCCTGTCCAGTTTCTGTTTTCAGAAGAAAAGTTTCATAGTTTAAGATAAATATGAACTTGCTATAATTTTTATACACTTTTAATAATTTTGAAGAGAAGGAAGTTACCTTATAAAGTTCATTGAAGGACAATTGCTAAGAGTCTTTTATTTTGAATGGGTGTTGGATTTTATTTTATAAAGTTTCTGAATAAAGTCAAATCAAACGTCTTTTCTCCTCAATTATATTGTAAACATAGTACCTATCTCAAATTACTGGAAAAGATTTAGCTTGTCTGTGACATATTATCCAGATTAATTACATCTATCTATCTATCTATCATCTATCTATCTATCATTTATCATCTATCATATATCTATCTACCATCCATTCATCCATCTATTTCAGATTAATATTGTTTATTTTCAGAGTGTTTTCACCTATGTTTATAAATATAAAGAACCTATAATTTTTCATTCTCCTAAAATTCTTGTTAGGTTTTTGATATCATGGTTATACTCGACTTACAAAATAAGTTTGAGATTACCTTCCTATTTTCTTTACTCTCAAAGAGCTAATGTAAAAATTTTTCTTTATTAAGTGCTGGTGAAATTCACTGGCGTAGGCAGTAATTAAGGCCTAGATTTTTCTTACTGAAAATATTTTAATTAAAGATTCTGTTTTTCATAGTTAAAACTCAGGTGTTTGTTGTGTATTTTAGCTGTTTGTTTTTTGTGGGGAGATTGTTTTATTTTTTAAAGAATTTTCCCCTTTTACTTAATTATACTTATGCAAATGATTGTTTGTGATACTTGATACTTTTATTATCTTTATTAACCTTATAAAACTCTAAGATACACAATGTCTCTTTTTACTTATAATAATTAGTTTTTTCATTTCTACTTTTTAAGGATTCTCTTTATCAGCAGTTGATTAATCATATTAGAGTTTTAAAAACACTAACATCTGTGTTAAGCTGTTTCTTTTAATATCATATCGATTTTATATTTCATTAATTCCTGATTTATATTATTTCCTTTAAAATTTTTTGTGTTTAATTTACAATGTTTTCTAAAGTCTGTGATCGACTGCTTATGTTATTTTGAACTATACATTTAGTTCTTTATTTCTTGATTTTTAAACACATGAGGATTATCTACATTTTTTTTTTTTTTTTTTTACAGGGACAGAGAGAGATTCAGAGAGAGGGATAGACAGGGACAGACAGACAGACAGGAAGGGAGGGAGATGAGAAGCATCAATCATCAGTTTTTTGTTGCGACACCTTAGCTGTTCATTGATTGCTTTTTCATATGTGCCTTGACCGCGGGCCTTCAGCAGACTGAGTAACCCCTTGTTCCAACCAGTGACCTTGGGTCCAAGTGGGTGAGCTTTTTGCTCAAGCCAGATGAGCACGCACTCAAGCTGGTGACCTCAGGGTCCTGAATCTGGGTCTTCCACATCCCAGTCTGACCCTCTATCCACTGCGCCACCGCCTGGTCAGGCAAGGGTTATCTACATTTTGTTACAGTTGAATTTTATGTGTTGTGATAAGAGAAAGCTAATTGTATGATTTCATCCTTTGATATTTGTAGAGATAATCTTGATGGACTAGCACACGGTTATTTTGTAAATGATCACTATATTTATTCTACCTCCCACATTATATAGCATTTTCATTTTGTATATCAATTTAATAAATAGTAGACAAAAAATTAAATTTACATTTAATATTCATTATGCTGGTCAGGCGTGGCATAGTGGATGGAGCGTTGAACTGGGAAGTGGAGGACCCAGGTTCGAGACCCCGAGGTCGCCAGCTTGAGCTTGGGACCCATCTAGCTTGAGCAAAAGCTCGTCAGCTTGGACCCAAGGTCGCTGGCTCCAGCAAGGGGTTGCTAGGTCTGCTGAAGGCCCGCGGTCAAGGCACATGTGAGAAAGCAATCAATGAACAACTAAGGTGTTGCGACGGCAATGAAAAACTAATGATTGATGCTTCTCACCTCTCTCCATTCTTGTCTGTTTGTCCCTATCTATCCCTCTCTCTGACTCTCTCTCTGTCCCTGTTAAAAAACAAACAAACAAAAAAACCCTAATGATTGATGCTTCTCATCTCTCTCCATTCCTGTCTGTCTGTCCCTATCTATCCCTCTTTCTGACTCTCACTCTGTTCCTGTAAAAAAAAAAAAAAAAAAAAAAAAAAAATTATTTAGATTTATCTTCCTTCTGAGATCATTTTCCTTTTGAGACAAAAATCTCTATTTTAATTTTGTGCTAATCTAATAGTAGTTATTTGTTATTTCTCCTAGTTTTTTTGTTCTGGTTGCTTTTATTTCACTTTCTTTCCTAGTATGTATATTGACTGGATATAGGACTTGAGTGGGGTAGCTATATCCCTTTAGAATGTTAAAAATACATCTGTGTATGGCATCTCTTGAATGCACTATTCCCTCTTGTGCTTAATTTAATCTGTTGGTTTGCACAGCAGCATGTTGTATAGGTCTGTAGCCTAAAAACAATAGCCTATACAGTGCCGCTTAGATATATAGTAGGCTACACTATCTAGACTTGTGTAAGTGTACTCTATGGTGTTCATACAATAATAAAAAAAAAATGATTAATGCTGCCTTTCTGAGAATGTATTTGCAACGTTAGGTGAAGAATTAATGTATTTGGCTTTTAGCACTTTTATTAAGGTATGTTTTGTAAGAGTTCTCTCTTCTCTTACTTAGAATTTCCAAGTCCTTATCAATGTGAATATTGCTTTCATGTGATCTTTCCTTTCCCTCTGGGACTTCAAATATACTTTTGTTAAATCTTCATTTTGAATATTTTTTTCTCTCGCTTTTCCCAAATTTCTGTTATTTTGTCTACTTTTCAGTTCAATGATTTGTTCTTCAGTATTCTCTAATCTATTGCTAGGACAAACATTGGATTTTTTAATTGGGCAATTTTAATTTTTAGCTCTAAGGACTATTAAATTTTCTTTAAATTTTTAGTTCTTTGCTAAATTTCTCTTTTTTCTCATTGAATATTTATTTATAATTATTTTAAAGTCTGTGCCTTATTTTCTTTTTTTTTCATTTTTTTAATTTATGATTTTAATTTGTGTTTACATAGATTCAAGTGTCCTACCGAATATATCTCCCACCTCAGCCCCCCATGCTCCCTCACCCCAATGCCTTCCCCCCTCCCTCCAGGATTTGCTGTCCTATTCTCTATAATGCTGTGTTATGTATATATAATTTCATTAATCTCTTTCCCTTCTCTGATCCCATCTTCTCTTCTACTTTCCCTCTGACTGCTTTCCCTCTGGTCCCTTTGATCCCGCCTCTGCCTCTGTTCCATTGTTCAGTTCACATTGTTCATTGGATTCCTCAAATGAGTGAGGTCATATGATATTTTTCTTTCTCTGTCAGGCTTATTTCACTTAGCATAAAGTTTACAGGTCCATCCATGTTGTTGCAAAAGATAAGATTTCATTCTTCATCATGGTCATGTGATATTCCACCATGTATATGTACTACAGCTTTTTAATCCACTTGTCCACTGACAGACCCTTGGGCTGTTTCCAGATCTTGGCTATTGTAAGTAATGCTGCAATAAACATGGGGGTGCTTTTTAAAATTTGAATTAGTGATTTGGTATTCATAGGATATATTCCTAAAAGTGGGATAGCTGGGTCCAAGGGCAGTTTCATTTATAATTTTTTGAAATATCTCCATACTGTTTTCACAGTGACTGCACCAGTCTGCATTCCCACCAGCAGTGCAGAAGGGTTCCCTTTTCTCCGCATCCTCGCCAGCACTTATTCTGTGTTGTTTTGTTAATGAGCACCACCCTGACTGGTATAAGGTGGTATCTCATTGTGGTTTTAATTTGCATTTCTCTAATGATTAGTGATGTTGAGCATTTTTTTCATATGCCTATTGGCCATTTGTATGTCCTCTTTGGAGAAGTGTCTATTCATTTCTTTTGCCTATTTTTTGATTGGATTGTTTTCCTTTCTGGTATTGAGTTTTACAAGTTCTTTATAAATTTTGGTTATTAACCCCTTTTCAGACATATTGGCAAATATATTCTCTCATTGTTTGGGTAGTCTTTTTATTTTGCTAATGGTGTCTTTTGCTGTGCAAAAGATTTTAGTTTCATATAGACCATTTGTTTATCCTGTCCTTTATTTCACTTGTCTGTGGAGATAAATCAGCAAAAATATTGCTACAAGAGATATCAGAGAGTTTACTGCCTATGTTTTCTTCCAAAATCTTTATGCTTTCACGACTTACATTTATGTCTTTTATTTATTTTGAGTTTACTTTTGTGAATGGTGTAAATTGGTGATCTAGTTTTATTTCTTTGCAAGTACCTGTCCAATTTTCCCAACACCATTTGTTAAAAAGACTGTCTTTACTCCATTGTATGCTCTTACTTCCTTTGTCAAATATCAGTTGTCCATATAGGTGTGGGTTTATTTCTGGGTTCTCTGTTCTGTTCTATTGATCTGTATGCCTGTTCTTATGTCAGTACCAAGCTGTTTTGAATACGATGGTCTTGTAGTATAACTTGATATCAGGAAGTGTGATACCCCCACTTTATTCTTCTTATTCAGGATTACTGAAGTTATTCGTGTTCATTTTTGGTTCCATATAAGTTTTTGGACTATTTGTTCTATATATTTGAAGTATGTCATTGGTATTTTAATAGAAACTGCATTGAATTTGTAGATTGCTTTGGGTAATATAGACATTTTAATGATGTTTATTCATCCTATACATGAACACGGTATATGCTTTCACTTGTTTGTATCTTCCTTGATTTCTTTTATCAAAGTTTTGTAATTTTCTGAATACAGGTATTTAACCAGTTTGGTTAAATTTACTCCTAGGTACTTTATTTTTTTGTTGTTGCAATAGTGAAGGGGATTGTTTTTTTAATTTCTCTTTCAGACAGATCATTGTTGGTGTATAAATATGCCACTGCTTTCTGAATATTGATTTTATATCCTGCCACCTTGCTGAATTCATTTATCAGGTCCAGTAGTTTTTTTTACTGAAACTTTAGGGTTTTCTCTGTACGGTATCATATCATCAGCAAATAATGATAGTTTTACTTCTTTTCCAATTTGAATGTCCTTTATCCCTTCTTTTATGATTGCTTTGGCTAGGAATTCCAGAATTATGTTGAATAAGATTGGTTTAAGGTGGCACCCCTGCTTTCTTTCTGATCTTAAGAGGATTTTCTTTAATTTTTGCCATTGAATTATTATGTTGGCTTTGGGTTTGTCATAGATGGCATTTATCATGTTGAGGTATGATTCCTGTATCCCTACTTTGTTGAGAGTTGTGATCATAAATGGGTGCTGGATTTTATCAAATGCTTTTCCTGCATCTATTGATAGTACCATGAGATTTCTATCCTTTCTTTTGTTTATGTGTTGAATCACATTGATTGATTTGCAGATATTATACCAGCCTTGTCTCCCTAGAATAAATCCCACCTGATCATGATGTATGATTTTTTTTCATGTACTGCTGGATCTGATTTGCTAATATTTTGTTGAGAATTTTAGCATTTAAGTCATCAGGGATATTGGCCTATAGTTTTCTTTCTTTATATTGTCTTTGCCTGGGTTTGGAATCAGAATAATGCTTGCCTTTTTTTTTTTTCATTTTTTTATTATTAATTTTAATGGGGTGACATTAATAAATCAGGGTACATATGTTCAAAGAAAACATCTCCAGGTTATCTTATCATTGAATTATGTTGCATACCCATCACCCAAAGTCGAATTGTCCTCTGTCACCTTCTATCTGGTTTTCTTTGTGCCCCTCCCCTCCCCCCTCACCCTCCCTCTCCTCCCTTCCCCCACCCCATAACCACCACACTCTTGTCCATGTCTCATAATCTCACTTTTATGTCCCACCTATGTATGAAATCATGCTGTTCTCAGTTTTTATCTGTTTTACTTATTTCACTCCGTATAATGTTATCAAGGTCCATCCGTTTTGTTGTAAATGATCTGATGTCATTATTTCTTATGGCTGAGTAGTATTCCATAGTATATATGTACCAAAGCTATTTAATCCACTCGTCCTCTGACGAACAAGGAGCTTGGAAGTCTTCCCTCCTTTTGAATGTTTTGAAATAGCTTGAAAAGGATAGGAGTTAATTTTTCTTTGAATATTTGGTAGAATTCACCTTGAAGCCATCTGGCCTAAGACTTTTATTTGTTGGCAGTTCTTGATAACTGTTTCAATATCATTTGATAAAATCGGTCTGTTTAGGTTTTCTGATTCTTCAATATTGATTTTTGAAAGATTATATGTTTTGAGGAATTTGACCATTTTGCCTAGGTCGTTTAATTTTATGGCATACATAGTATTTTCTTACAATCTTTTGTATTTCTGCTGTGTCAGTTGTTACTTCTCTACTCTCTTTTCTAATTTTATTTATTTGAGCCCTCTCTTCTTTTTTCTTGGTGAGTCTGGTTAAAGGTTCATCTATCTTGTTTACCTTTTCAAAGAACTAGCTCTTGGTTTCATTGATCCTCTGTATTGTTTTCTTATCCTCTATGTCATTTATTTCCGCTCTGATCTTTATTATTTTCTTCCTTCTACTTCTTCTGGGTTTTACTTGTTCTTTTTCCAGTTCTTTTAGATGCAGGGTTAAATTGTTTTTATGAGCTTTTTCTAGCTTCTTAAGGTATGCCAGTAGTACTATGAGCTTCCCTCTCAAGACTGCTTTTGCTGTGTCCTATAAATTTTGAGTTGTTGAATTTCAACAACAAAAATGAACAGTTGTATGTTCATTATCATTTGTTTCAAGGAAATTTTTTTATTTCTTCCTTGATTTTATTGTTAACCCATTGTTATTTAATAACATGCTCTTTAGTTTCCAAGTGTTTGAGTGTTTTTTAGTTTTTCTATTATAGTTGATTTCTACTTTTATGACATTGTGATCTGAGAAGATGCTTGATATGATTTCAATCTTCTTAAATTTGTTGAGACTTGTTTTGTGTCCTAGCATGTGGTCTATCCTAGAGAATGTACCATGAGCACTTGAGAAGAATGTATATTCTGTTTGCTTTAGGTTGAAAGGTTTTGAAGATATCTATTAAATCCAGTTGATCTAGTGTGTCCTTTAAGTCTGCTGTTACTTTGTTAATTTTCTTTCTTGAGGATTTATCCATTGATGTTAGTGGGGTATTAAAATTCCCTACTATTATAGTATTGCTGCAGATCTTACCCTTTATGCCCATCAAAATCTCCTTTATATATTTAGGTGCTCTTATATTAGGTGCAAAGATATTTATGATAGTTATATCTTCCTGTTGGATTGCTCCCTTTATCATTATGTAGTGACCTTCTCTCTCCCTTACTATAGCCTTTGTTTTAAAGTCCATTTTGTCTGATATGAGTGTTGCTACCCCAGCTTTATTTTTCATTTCCATTTGCATGAAATCTTTTTTCATCCCTTTACTTTCGGTCTATGTGTATCTTTTGTTTTGAGGTGTGTCTCTTGTAGACACCTAACAATCATTATTTTAAAATCTGCATTGGTAACTTGGTTTTGTTCTGTCTTATTCAAATCTTTTTCTGGGGATTTCTCTTGTTGATTAATTTGGGTTGCATTTCTCTCCTGTCATATTTTGCCTGTATAAAGAAGGTGTGGCCATAGGAGTCTGATGGGTGTGGCCTCTGTGTTCCTTAGGTGTGGTCTGTCTGTAGACCTGTCACCCTCTCTGCTGCTGCCTCCAGCATTCGGGCATGGGAATTGCTAACACCAGTCTGCTGTGCCGGTTGCTGCAGCTTCCACCTCACCTCAACGGGAGGGACTGTGTTTGTGTGCCCAGGCTGCAAGCCTTAACGGGCCTGGCCTCCACACTGTCACTGAGGGTTGAACTGCATTCATGTGCCTGAGCTGCACGACCTTGCCGGCCCGAGGCCTTTGCCCCACCCCCGCGGGCGGGACTGTGCTCCTGCATCTGGGCTGCAAGCCTTGGCCATCCCTAGCCTTCACCTTGGTCATCCTTGGCCTTTTCCCTGTCCTTGCAGGCAGGACTACGCTCTGTGCGCCTGGACCACAAGCCTCAGCCCAGCCAGCAGGCCTGCACTTTTGTGCCCAGTCGCAACTCTCAGCCAGTTCCCGGCTTTCGCCTTGCCCCTGTGGCTGGGACTGTAGGCAGGACTGCTCTCATGTGCTGGACCTGCAGCTGTGGATCGGACCACTTTTGTATGCCCCTTCTTCCATCATGGCTACCCTCGGATTCTGCCCCTGCCAGATGGGACTGTGCTTATGCCAGGCCTCAGTTGTGGCTGCCCCAGTTTCTGCCCCAGAGGGCAGGACTGTGCTTGCACATGCCCATGGAACCCCACTTCTGCTTCTGCCACCGCCCACCTTCTGGTGAGTACTCAGTAGTGTTGCGGGTGGCGATGTATCTCAGACCTTAGCACTCAACACTGTATCCCTGATGGCTCCCTGCTTCTAAATGATTCTTTGCTCTGACTACAGCAGGAGAGCTTCTGTTTGGCTGGCAACCTGCTTCCCTTTGCTGGTATTGCTGGTTCCAGGAAAAATATTCACTTTAGATTTGGGAAATGACTTGGCCTATGGTTTAGGGTGGCTGTCCTTCAATGTGTTTCTCCCTGTGCCTCCTAGATTACACTCTCTTCCTGCTACTCTGGTCCTCTCAGATCTGCCCATCCCCTGGATCTCTGGGTAAGTGGTTGTGAAAGAGGTTTTCTGCATGGACCCTTTAAGACAAATCCTGGGTCTGAGAAATCTGTTTCTCACAAACAGTATCCTGGCTTGTTTTACAGCTAAATACTGTCTTTATGCCTTTTCTAGGCTCTGGGGCTGCAGGCTGGGACTTCGTTTCTAGGGCCCAGGACCCTCCCCTCTCCGCTAAACTCACTTCCCGCCACACAAATCCCTCTGGTGTGCCATTCACTCCCTGGAGCTGGGCAGCCCTCTCTGCATTTCCGTTTTTCCTACCAGTCTCAGTGTAGCTTCTTCAGTGATTCTTGATTAAAGAGTCCTCTTAGTTTAGTTCAAAGTTGGTTTTACTAGATGATGGTTCTTAAAATTAAGTTGTAATCCACTTTGGTTCTGGGAGTTGGAAGTTGTTATGTCCGCCTACTGTCTCGCCATCTTCCGTGCCTGATATTTCTAATACTTCTGTGGAACACAGAATTATAATAGAGTAAATTAAACACAGAAATTTAGAAGAAATAAAATAATAAAAAAATAGTAAAATAAAAGGCCAATATAAGAAAAGAAATAATATAACCAATGTTGATTGTTTTTGAAAAGACCAATAAAATTGATTAATTATTGGCAAGACTCTGTATGTTCATATCTGTTGAGTTTGCTTTTTTCATTATTCATTTGTAGTGTCATCATGTTACTGAGTTCTTGTTTGTTTGCTTGCTTGATTACAGACATTAAAATGTAGAATTGTGATTAAAAACAAGTTGCAGGCTAAGATAATGTCTTCTCAAAGAGGATATATACTATCTGCTTATAGATAACCTGAAATTTAACCTTAATTTAATATCAGGAACCATGATCATTTAAAACTGTATGCTGCCTTTCCTAAGACATATTTCAAATAGATCATTAATATTTTATTATATGCTTCCCAATAATTTCAAACTATTTTTAAAATATATCTTCTCTGATTTTTCTCAATGGATAATTTGGTATCTTATTACTGGAAATAGAAGTCTATAATTCAGAATTAAAAGGAGAGTATCACCTTCATATTTATACTAACTGGTTTATGCTAGAAGCTTCTAATATCTTCTTTATAAAACAGAGCATCTATCATCATTTGATTATGGCTGGCTCACTTCAAGAAAGATTTTGGCCTCTCCAAGTCAGCTAAGGAATCTTTCTATGTTCTTGCTTTCTATTCTGTCTATCTATCATCTATCTATCTATCATCTGTCTATCTATCTATCATCTATCTATCTATCTATCTATCTATCTATCTATCTATCTATCATCAATCATCTATCTATCTACCATCTATCTAACTATCATCTATCTATCTATTTATCTATCATCTATCAATCTATATCTATATCTATATCTAATCTATATCTATATATCTATATATATCTACCATATATATATATATACATTTTTATTAAAAATATATACATTTTAGGGGAAATTTTGAGATCAAAACAATTTATAGATTTTTGGTACTAAACTATTTAACATTTTTTCTGCAGCCTGAGAAGCCAACTGTTGTTACATTACCTTCTAAAATACCATTAATTAAATAAATTTTATGGTAAAATAAAGAATAAAATATAAGTAAAAATAAAACAATTGAACTTTTATATCATAATTTGATTTTATTCTAATTTCTTTGAAGCACTTCAATTAACATGCAACTAATTTTAACCTAAGTGGAGAACTTCTGATATGGTAAATATAATTTAAGTAGTGAATGGAGTGAAAATTACAATGGTAATTTTTGATCATGACAGTTTTAGAAATATTCACATTTACTAAAAACTGTCATTGTTTCAATACCTTGCCATGACACTACTCAAACAAAATGCCTTAAATATATTGTGCATTGTTTCATTAGAAAATTTTTATATATCTCCTCTAAAATTGTTTTAATTTTTGAGACATTCACTGATAAATTAGTAATACATGCTTGAAACATTTGTGCTACATATGTTAAAAAATATTGCCTATAATAAGTAAATGGAACCAAAGTAAGATTTTAGAAAACATTGACTTTATCTCATAAAATGGCAAACCAAGGATATTTTTAGTATTTATAACCTTATATGCTACCTAAAATAGCACATATTGGACAGTGAAAAGAAGAAAAGCATGCTAGTACAAGCTTACCAGATGAAAAAATATAGTCCTGGAATTGTCCACCTTAATGGTAGCAAAGGTTGCCTGCTCTTGAAAAATTAAAATCACAGTATTTTTATTATTTATTTATCTATTGATTTGTGAAGAAGAGAGAGAAAGAGAGACAGATGAGATAGATAGATAGGAAGGAAGAGAGATGAGAAGCATCAACTCATAGTTGCAGCACCTTAGTTGTTCATTGATTGCTTTCTCATATGTGCCTTGACTGACTGGCTTCAGTCAAGCCAGTGACCTCTTGCTCAAGCCAGCAAGCTTGGGTTCATGCCAGCGAACTTGAGCTTCAAGCCAGTGACTTTTGGGCTCAAGCCAGCTACCATGGCGTTATGTCTATGATTCCATGTGCAAGCCAGAGACCTCAGGGTTTAAAACCTGGGTCCTCAACATCCAGGTCAACACTCTATCCACTGCATCACCACCTACCTGGTCAGGCTGAATTATAATATTTTCAAATGAGGTATTATTTTTAAATCAGAAATAAGATCTTTCTTATAATTAATTTCCAAGTGACAGAGATGTTTTACAATGTAACCTCACTATAAGGGGGCAGTGCAAACTATATAAGGTAGTTGGGAAAGGAGGAAAATATAGGCCTTCAACACAAGATTTCTACCAAACTACCAGAATATTAATGTTCTAAACCACAATGGCAGTTTCTGATAGTGTACAAAATAACTAAAAACCTCAGACAAGATCATTGACTTCAGACTGGGAACATACTTTAAAGAAAAAATGACATTAGATCTCTTCATAGTTATGTAAATATGTCGTTACTCTAAGATCAATACTCTGTCCATAAATGAGTCAAACTTAGTTACATTGTTTCCCAATTTTATGAAATTATAAGCTATTAACATGAGGTAATATTATGGTCTATTAATCTAGCAAGAAATTAATTGGTCAAAACAATATTAGAATTGATAAAGGAGTTCTTTTTAACCATAGAATGTCTAAAGATTACAAAATTTTAATCTGTATTCTGTACATTCAACAAATATAGTATTTAATTTTCCCCACATGTTGATCATTTTTCCTCCCTTGGGATTTCTTTTTAGTATTATTATTATTATTAAGTGAGAGACGGAGGCAGAGAGACAGACTCCCAGATGCACGTGACTGGGTTACACCAAGCAAGCCCCCTATGGGGCGATGCTCTGCTCATCTGGAGTCATTGTTTTATTGCTCAGCAACTGAGCTATTTTAGCATCTGAGGTGAGGTCATAGTTCCATCTTCAGTCCCTGGGGCCCACTTGCTCAAATGATCCATGGCTGTGGGAGTGAGTGAGAGAGAGAGAGAGAGGCGAGAGAGAGAGAGAGAGAGAGAGAAGGGGGAGGGGGAATGGTGGAGAAGCAGATGATTGCTTCCCCTGTGAGCCCTAATCAATAATCAAACCCAGGACTTCCATACACTGGATTGAGCTCTACTGCTGAGCTAACCAGCCAAGGCTTTCTCTTGGAATTTCAATTAATGGACTCTGAAAAGATTGGAAACCACATACCTGCCTATTGTAGTCCTCCATTAGTATCACAGGCCTTGACATATATTTATATGGAAGGAGTTTTAAATTAGGCTTCTTTGCTCTTCTCTTATACTGAAAGTAATACTTGGAAGGTGATTAAAATATCTTGCCAGCATTAACCCAGCATTTTACTTTCTAAAAGCAAGGAAAAATTTTTTTAGACATTAACACCATTGGGGATCTTTTGGAGCAGACTTGCTTGAAAAATGAGGCAGCTCATGAAAAGTGTTTTCTTCAGGTTTGAGATTATTTTTCTTGTTTTATTATTTATCCTCCTCAGTGATTATGTATTGATTCAGAGACATATTTACAGGAGCTGTGAGAAGAAGCTGGGAGATATGAGTTGAAAGGAAAAGAGAACATGGCCCAATCATAAAATGGTAAGTAACAAACAAAATTGGGACTCATTCATACAAACATGCACACAATATATATATATTGTGTACTGAGGTTTTCTGTTCAACAATAGTAATATCTTTCCAAGTTAACATAACATTTCAATGTACTTATTACTCATTTTTATAAGTTTGTAATTGTTCATATATTTATCAGACTGACTAGTTTTAGGAACAATGTGCTAAACACAGTGCTGGTGCAAAATAATTGGAAAACAGAAATAATGTTTTATTATGTAGCTATAATCACACGATATAAAGAATTTAAAAAATAAGTCACATTCTTTAGTTAATGACATGCATTCTGAAGGGCTTGTTGTACTACTATTTGTAACTTACTTTAAAATTTATCAAAGATAAATGTAGATACATGAATACGTAGAGGAATGGATAAAATAAATATGGCACAAAGCAACTATTACAAACTATTAATTAAAAATATAAGTAATGGTGCATTGGTGCGCACTGTATAATTCATTTGATTTTTTTCTTTATATTTGAAAATTTTATAAGATGTTAAAAATGTATCATTAACACATGCGGTTGAGGGAATATAAGGCAAAAATACATTGGATAGAACTCTTGAGTTCCACAAAGTGCTTTAAATGTCTCATTATTCTATGAATAAAAACATCAAGAATATAGTTTTATTTAAAAATATAGTTATCTCCATCAGTGCAACTGAACTGCTGGTCACAGAGCTGTTAAGTTTGAAAGAACTACATAAATTGGCAATGTATATTTTGTCTCTAAAGAACTTATGAATTAGTCATTTCAGCTACCTATTAGTCCCAGACAGTCCAAGAATTGTTCAGTGATTATGTTCAATAGTTGGGGAAGAATATCAGTGAAACTGAAAGACTTTGTTCAATCTAGCCAATTTTTTAACAAATAATTCAGATTGTCAAATATTTCTACTTTCCATTCTAAGTGTGGTTTACTAGGCAATAAGTTTTTTATTAGTTTTAATTTAGTCCTTAGATTTGGAACTTAACCTTCATTTTTATATTTAATTTATAAATAATCTAATAAGATTAAAACAATTATCTCTGCTGTCAAATCTATTATGTGAACCCAAGTTGACTTTAATGCATGCTTAGAGATGGGGATAGAAAGCTAAGAGTTCCGTAATATTCACTTGTGGAAATCTTTGGCAACCACATTGCCTGGTACTTTTTAGGTGGTATATTCATTCCCTCATCCCTTTTTGTAAGTAGTGAATATTTGTGCCTTCAAAAATATTATTCAGATGACTTTGAATTTATATATTTATTTAATTTTAATAAATTTTTTTCTATCTAAAATAATAATTTGCTAAGTTTTGTAAACAAAAATGTGTAGGCAAAGATTATAACCCATTAATTCATTTATAAATTCTGCAACTATCTGATTTTCTAAACTGTACCAGGTATTGTGTTAATTTCTGAGGGTACTAAAGTGAACAAAACATTGCTCTTGGCTATAAGGAATTGATAGTTTTGTGTAAAGAAAGACAAGATGCAAATAATTATTCTAATATATGAAAAGTAGAAATTAGGCCAGGCTGTCACACATACACATAAGGAAGGGAAAGATGGATTGTAGAGGTTATTGCTTTTCATAGCTTGAATTTGTTTAAATCTCTCATTCTCTAGAGATGTTATGCCTCATTTATTTTGGAGACAGTTCTCACTCTATTCCATTTGATACTAGTTGGTATGTCAGTCAGTCATGGTACACCCATATTCCTAGGTCCATGGTTCAACAAGACTCTGGTCTTCAGACAATTAAATTCTCATTTCTATGTGCGGACATTAGTACAGAATTAGACATAATATCTTCCTGAAAGTTGTACTGGGTAAATATTAAAATTGATGATTATCAAAGTTGAATTCTGAAAACTAAGAAGAGAGAGGGAAAGGGGTTTGGAGGAGAATAATCTAGGAAAAGACAACAATTCTACACAGTTAGCATTTGCTACGTAACAAACCAACTTAAAATCTTGGAGCTTAATACAACAAAGATTTAGCTTACAATTTTGCAGGGGAAAAAAATTGTGCTGGGTTTACCTAAGTGGTTCTTTAAGTTTCAGCTTTTTTCTGCTAATTTTTGTTTAAGCTCATTTATAATCTGTGGTCAGTTGTAGACTTTTCTAAGCTAACTGGGTTCTTATGTCTTTCTGTGAAAGAACTGGGACGAATGGGATTTCTCTCCAGAGCTCACTTATACACCAACAGCCTACTCCATACTTACTCATAGGAGAATTGCAGAATTTAAAAAAGCAAAAGTTAAAGAATACAAAGCTTCTTGTGGCCCAGATTCAGAATTCACAATGTTGTTTTTGTTTTATTCTACTTGCCAAAGAAGTCACAAAGCCAACTAGATTCAAGGGTAGGTAAAACAGATTGTGCTCACTTTTGTAATCTTCTACACTCATAACTGTAAGATAATAAAGAAATGGAAAGATAATTAGAGATGAAGCTGGTATGTTATTCAAAAGCATTTTTTTTATTTAAGAAAGTTTCACTCTAATATTAAACAACATATCATAATTTAAACAATTTATACAAAGTATGAGATGTATCTAAACTCATAATGAGACAAAGAAATTAGTAAGATACTAAGTATGCTTTCATTAAATGATAATAGTTATCTCTGTTTTGCTTAGCCTATCGTCAATGGAACATCATTTGAATATTAAAATTTGGTATTTTTAGTTCAGGAGCTGATGATAAAACTTTTTATGCTTTATTTAATAGGCTAAATGTCTGTATTAGTCTATAGTGCCAGACAGAATTGATAATAGATTATAGAAATGTATGGTAGAAACCCTGAGATACAAGGCTAATAAAATGTGCTGAAACATCACTGGAATAGTACTGAATTCAGAAACCTGTGTCCTGGGAAAATAGAATATATAGTTGAAAATATATAATGCATCACCCCTTCTTGTTATACTATACATTCAAATTACATCAAACACTTCTCGCCTTTTGGAAGAAGGTAAATACAGTCCATTATATTAGAATATGCAAGAGCTTAATTATTTACACCTATATGACTCAGTTTGCAGTAGCATAATAAAATACTACAGATGAAATGGTTTAAACAACAGAATTTATTTTTTCGGAGTTCTGGAGACTAAATGTCTGAGATCAGGATGGCAGCATGGTCAAGTTTGATGGGAGCTCTCCTCAGAGAGCTTGCAGCTAGCTAGCTGTCTTCTCACTGTGTCTTCACCCAGCAGAGTGTAATGTGTGCGGGTGGAGGCGGGGTAGCACTCTGACTTCTTTTTTAAAAAGATACAAATTTTAGATGAGAATCCCACCTTTACATCCTCATCTAGCCTTAATTAGCTTCTTAGAAGTCCTATCTCTAAATGCAATCACATTGGAGATCAGAGTTTCAAAATATGAATTGGGGTCAGGGGTAGAGGAGTGAAAACACAATTCAGTCCACAGAAAGATTCATATGTAAAATGAAAGATTTTTCCCACAAGTAACCTTTCCTCTTTGCTTTTTCTTCATGTAATACTCAGCTTCTCATTTGAATATAAATTGGACAAATATTTCAGAAGTGACACCATATTATTAGCTTGCAACAGGTCCTACATTGCATTTTTGGTTGGCCTTCTACAAATACGTTACCCTTGAGATGCTAATTTTTAATTAGGAATTGTTAATGCATATGTGTGTTGTTCCAATTCTGTAAATAAAACTTTTTCAATGCTTTTAGTCATTCTGAGAAACCCAGGGGTTTATCAGAAATAAAAATATATTTACCTGTGAGTAATGACTCCAGCATATATTATAATTTGAAATCATGAGAATGTTTATTTTGACTTAGACCATTTATCAAGTGAAATAGGATAGTGATTACATCTTTAGATTTTTTAAAGAAAATAAAAGTGTAATAGTAACATTGCAAATTTAAATTTGTTTTTTCTGCGTTAGTCATTTATGAAGATTGATATACTGTAATGGAACACACATCAACTTATAAACAACTAAAATACAATTTTATAGTGACTGGAACCATGAGGATTGAAAACATCTTAATGAAAAAGGCTTTACATATTCTCTGTAATAAATAAATGACACAGTGAAATTGATTATTGTTTACAGCCCAAGGGAAAATCTTCAAAACAGAAAAAAGCAATATTCTTACAACAAATTTATCAGATCATAATCCAATTGTACTCAATTTTGAGTTGAAAAATAAACTTTAACCAAGTGATGGGTCAATAAATAATACTCTAATTGTCCAGAAAAATTTTAAGCAATTAAAATTAATATTGAATAATGTTTCTAAGAAAATGTTATAAAAATGTTTGCAGAAATACTTTATATGAAATCAGAGAATATAGGGGACTAACATAAAGATGGATAATGATACAGTTCTTATGGAAAAATCAGAGGGAAAAAAAAAAGCTCAAAATATTACAGGTAGGATAAAAACATAAAAATGCAATTTGTAATATGGATTGTTGGGCAAATGAGTTTGTAAAATTTGTATTTTCTAGGTTTGTACACTTTTATTGTTAAAAATGGCCGCTGCCCATGTGAATGGCTCTGCCCAGGTGAAACTGCTAATTACCTTCCTGCTTGAAAAGGGGCTTTGTTATGCTAATGTTTCTAAAGGAGGGGGTTTTGTGCCAAAAACATTTTAAGAAGGAGGCCATTTTTGCAGAGGAAGCAGCCAAGATGGCAGGGTGCTGAAAGAGAAGCCAGTTTGTGCAGATAGTAAGAAGCCATGTTGGCAGATGGGGAACCAGAGGGGCGAAGGGCTTTTTGAGCTCCATTGAGATTGGTGGGGGCCTTTGATACTAGGGAAAAACAGAAAAGTTTCTTCTGATTGTGGAACCGAAAATGTGTGAGTGGGTTTTGGTGCCTTGTGTGTTTGTTTTTATTCACTGGCCAGTTGCAAGGCTAGAATAAAAGAATGACCCACCAGTTTTGGGCTCCACAGTTTCTGTACCATCTGTCCAAATCTAATGGGAACCTGCATGTACTTGGCTGCAATGGCCATGACTACTGGCCATACATGGATTAATTACAGAATTACTGAAGACAAATGTAAAACAAACATTTGGGTTCAAAAACAGGAAAAAAAATTTACTGAAGTTTCACTTAAAGTGAGCATAACAATTGTCATGTAGAAAATGACTACTTGGAGACCACATGGCATGCACTGAGGGACTTAGGGGACACAGCCTCACAATCCCTTGTACAGATTTCATGAGACAGTCCTGACTCTCAGTCCTTATGGGTATTTATTGGTACTCAAAAAATAGTAGAAGCACGGACAGGAATGAGGAAGGCAGGAATCAGAGAAATCAATGAGGAGAAGAGAATGAGAAAGTCAGGAAAGGGAACTTCTTTAGAGCAGATTAAAGAGCAAGAGAAGTTACTCAAATGTCCCCATATATTTATTAATCAAAATTGCTAATTCTATCCCTATTGTGCTGTGTTTAGCACAGTACAGTGTTCAGTACTTTTGTCAGTAAAGTGACTATGGCTTTTGTCTAAAAGCACTGAACTCTGTCTCTGTTTTATATTCCTATTCAAGTCCCCTACAATAACAAATAAAACAACCAGCTTCAAGACTTCTGAAGTGATGAAACATTCCAAATCGCAATCATAGGAAAGATAGGAAAAAACATCAGATACATTAAAACGCCATACCTCTAATTGTACATAGTCCCAAGAAAAAAGACAGACTCTAACATGTGCCCCAACAGGGATCCAGCTGGCAAAACCTGCCTGGGGCCAATGTTCAAATCAACTGAGCTATCTTTAGCTCCTGGGGCCAGTGCTTGAACCAATGGAACCACTTGCTGTGGGAGGGGAATAGAGAGAGATGATGGAGAGGAAAAGGAAGAGAAGCAGATGGTCACTTCCCTTATGTGCCCTGACCAGGAATAGAATCCGGGACCTCCATATGCCTGGCCAACACTCTATGCACTGAGCCAACTGGCCAGGAACCCCATAATATTTAAAGTACACAATAATAAAAATAAAAGCATAAGTCCTGATGAACTCAGTATCTATTTATTCTTTAAAATCTATGAAATGATTCATACCTAATTCATGTGTCCTCTCCAGTTGTCCATGATATTCTTTCTCTCTCTCTCTCCCTCTCTTACACACACGCACACACACTTAAACAATAAAACAAAAAATGGGACAAAGAGAAAAATTTGTATTTCCCAAATCTATGTGTTGATTCACATTCAAATTACTTTGCTATTTATATGCTTTATATTTACTTGGAAGTCTTAAAAAAACAATCAAAGAAACATAATAAACTAATCTTTTAACCCTCATTGCTCCTAAAATGGAAGCTATAGACCCTGTATTGGCCTTCAATTAAATAAGCAGATATGATAGCAATTTAAATTGGCAGAATATTCTTTGGAATAGAAGTATATACAGTGTGTCCGTAAAGTCATGGTGCACTTTTGGCCAGTCAAAACTCAAAAGTGAACCATGACTTTACGGACACACTATATATTCTTACTCTAAGATTTTACTATTTCTTATCTGCCATTCATATGATAATAGATGGAGAGAAAATAAATTAATTTTTTAAAAATCTTCACAAATTGAATACACAAAAAATTGTACTATTAACAGCATGTATTTTTATATAACATTACTACTTTCTTAATAAAGATCAGAATAGAATTAAAGATTGAGTTACACATTCTTCATGTTCAGATCTTAGCATATTTTTCTAAATTATTCAGATCAGAGAACTGACATAACATCAAAATAAAACACTATATTCTAAACTGGGTTCATAAGCAGAGCTCCTTCATTGTCCACTTTCAAGTACATCATTCAAGTATATCATATGAAAAGTACTTTCTGGGTTTATGCAATAGAGTGGTATACTCATGAACTGATTCCATTAGCTCTATTAAACTTGATGGTACAGTTCCTTAGCATTGTGATGATCATGGAGACCCGAGCTATAATATGATGTTTTAATTTAACTAATTTTTTAATGTGAATCAGAAGCTATTGATCGTGGTTTCTACTTAAATTGTAGCTCCTCAAAGTTTATAAATTGGTCATATCAGCCTTACCACTATTTAAAATTGCCATGATATATCATTAGAAATTTGACAATTTTAGAAATAATATTGTACACAATATGTCAACCAATCATCCATTTATATGGTAACTTTTCTTGCCAGAGCTGAAATACAGGGTAACATTTTTGAGAATATTTAAATATGTAAAACTCTAGATTTTAGTAGAGACTTTATTTTAGGGTGATTCACGGATAAATACCTCAATTGACATGCTAATCATGAATAGTTGCCTGAATATTTTGCACATGTGTGGGAAATAGTAAATCCATCAAAATATATTTCTTTGACTAGCAGCTGCTAAGGTACTTTGAGATCAACAAGAAGAATGACCTAAGGGTCAAATATATGGTGATAGAAGAAAATTTGACTTGGGAAAGTAAACACACAATGCAACATACAGATGATGTGTTATAGCACTGTACACTTAAAACTTACACAATTTTAGTAAGCAATGTCACCGCAATAGATTTATGTAAAAAAAAAAAGGTAAATCTGATTAAGTGTAATTTCAGATTCAAGAAAATATACTAACTGCATGATACACCTTCTCGAAAGTAAAATTCTGTTAATGAAATAACCCACTGCTTTGAGGTCAGCTGACATATTTTTGTGAAGCTCAGATATGTCAGGCAATTATTTATTTGAAGACTAAGATCTATGATATGTAATGCATTATTGAATTATGTAACATATTAAAATAAATAAACATAGTTCTTAGCCCCAAAAGTTTAATTACAGAAGCACACAAATACCTATTGTAAGGTCGGTGGATAATGGGGACGGTCACGTGAGGAACTCAGACCCAGGACCTTTGGCTAGGGCCGCCCACAACCAAGCGTGCCAAAATAAACTTCTCAGAAGTCCTTGGGAGAAGAACGACTGTCCATCAGCCAGTGAGATTTCACCACGTCATATTAGCTCACCCACTCTAGAGGACCCCTTTAAATGCCTCTCACGCAGTTTAATTCGCAGGACTCCTCTGGCTTCTGTACCCTGGGACCAGAGGACCTTGTCGGGCGGGATGCGCGGTACTTAATAAAGCCTTTACTATTCCACACTTTGTGGCTTCGGCCCCCCTTCCTTCTTTCTTGTCAGGGAAATATACCTTACATCTATGATATAAATACAACTGTAATACATATTTTAACAATAACATACATTGTACTTGAGAGTTCAAAGAAAGGATAATGCACTCTCTTCAAGAGATTGAGGAAAATTTTTTTCTGTTTACTTTTTTAAGGAAGAGAGAGATAGAGACAGAGAGAGAGACATGATTTGTTGTCCTACTTATTTATGCATTCATTGGATTTCTCTTGTGCCTAGATCTGGGATTGAACCTTGTTGTATTGGGACAGTGCTCTAACCAACTCAGCTACATGGCCAGGGCCGAGACTGAAGGAGGTTTTAATAAAAGACATGGCAGTAAAACTGGGAATATAGAGTGGAAAGAATTTTGATTGATTGTTTAGGGCAAACCCAATAAGAAAAAACAAGGAGATATAGAATTTATGTTAGAAATTGTGATAATAGCAACACAGATTTGATGAATTATTAATTGGATACATATAAATTATTAATTGGAAATAATGCTGGGAAAGTAAAGCCAATGAGTTTAGATATTATCAGCATATAATTGGGAGATATCACAAATTTACTCCTTCAAAATATATTCAATAACAACTATATTGCTCGGCTGCTTTGAAACTACTTGATTCAAAGAAAGTTCACTTATTGCTTAACCATATTTTCTTTCTTATTAATTAGACAAATTATTATGAGCTGAGATTATTCTTTTGAGCTATATGTCAATTGACAAATTACTTACAAATCCTCTTAGCTAGTGCTGGGATTCAGATAATTTAACAACCGGTATTCTGCCCTAATGATCATTTTAAGTATAAAAAATTATATACAAAAAGGTTTTATTATTTCATGCATTTAATACTTATGCAAGAATGATAAAAGAGGTACACAAAACTAGATATTTTTAAGAAAGAATTTTAAATTATTCATGAAAAGTATATTAAATAATGCCTGACGAAAAAAAAGCCCAAACAATAAAACTGTTATTTAAGACATTTTGATATTGTTTCTTGATTGGCATCTCACTTGCAATTTTTTTCACCTATGGATGGAATGAACATTACTATGGGCACTTAGAATACATTGTTGCACAGATGAACATTAAAAAAAGAGTAATGAATGTATATTTGTGATTTCTACATTGGGTGGCTGCCCAGGTGCTACCTTAGAGAGAACCCTGATTACAAGTGACATTTTAACAACTGGTTTGCCAAATTCAATAAAAATTAGGTGTTGGTTATGCCAAACTGGTGCAAATCAGCTGAATCTCACCATTCCATTAGCTGACAATTTTGTCATCCTCTTGGTCATTCTTTACCCACTCTGATTTTTATTTTATTCTTTATTTTATGTTTTTGTGACAGGGACAGAAAGAGATAGAGGGAGAAACAAATAGGGACAGACAGAAAGGGAGAGAGATGAGAAGCATGAATTCTTTGTTGCAGCACCTTAGTTGTTCATTGATTGCTTTCTCATATGTGCCTTGACTGGGGGGCTACAGCAGACAAAGTGACCCCTTGCTCAAGCCAGTGATCTTGGGCTCAAGCTGGTGAGCCTTGCTCAAACCAGATGAGGCTGTGCTCAAGCCAGCAACCTCGGGGTTCTAAACCTGGGTCCTCCGCATCCCAGTCTGATGCTCTGTCCACTGTACCACCGCCTGGTCAGGCTATCCAGTCTGACTTTTAAAATGCTTTTCTTCATGGAACTATTATCTTAACTGCAGAAACCAGAAAAACTGTGCACCATATTTTATTACCCCTTTCTCCCCCTGCATAACTAATGGTCTATGAGCTTGGCAGCTTAAAACACAGTGGAAAATATTTTACTATTGTGTGGTACTACCTCAGGTCTGAAATTCCAAATGAAATTGACAAATTTGTGTACAGGAAGGGTCATTTATGACACTGTTGTTCTTTGAATAAGTTCCATGTGGACGTCTACATAAGGCTCCTCATGACATACAGCTGACTTTCTGAATTATTGTTTGGCCTGTGGGGTCTGTTTTTCAGGTTTCTTCCTTCTCTAGTCAGTTCTTATTTTAATTGTGAAGTATTAAATTGTATTTCTGGTCATTCAGATCTCCTGCTTAAGACTATGTAATAGCTTCCCATAACTAGACAGGAATGTTCAAATTGCTTAGTAAGACATATAATGCAGCTTGCCTGACCATGCGGTGGCACAATGGATAGAGTGTTGACCTGGGATGAAGTGGACCCAGGCTTGAAACCCTGAGGTGGCTGTCTTGAATATGGGATCACAGACATGACCCCAAGGTCGCTGGCTTGAGCCCAAGGTCACTAGCTTGGCTGAAGTCCCCAGTCAAGGCACATATGAGAAATCAATCAATGAACAATTAAGGTACGCAACAAAGAATTGATGCTTCTCATCTCTCTCCCTTCCTGTTTGTCTCTCCCTATCTGTAACTCTCTCTTTCTCTCTCACTTAAAAAAAAAAAAAATTAATAAATACATATAAAGCATCTCAAAGATTTAAATTCTGCTTGTGTCTGGCCTTATTCCCTATGATCATAAACCTCAACTTTCAACATAATTATAATATAAAATTACTTGCAGTTCTCTGAGCATAAAATAGTCTGTCATAGTCTGAGTCATTACAGATGTCTTTTTCATTACTATGCCGTTTCCTATTTTTCCTTCTTTTTTTTTCCTGGAAATCTCATTTTCTATTTATTTGAAGAATTTGCTAAGTCCTAGAGACAATTTATTGAGTCTTTTTTCTATGCTATGACCATAACTGCATTCCTAATACTGTGTTGTAGATTTCCCCCCAACTGAGCAACACAAGTTTGTTGTGCCAGAAGTGGGTTTCTAACGCTCAAGGCTCGAGCACTGACTGCCACAGGTCTGAAGCCACCTGCCCCTGGGTGGCCAGCAACTTAATCTGTCCCAAGTGTTATTACACATATAAAATCATTGGTTTTCACTGGAAGAAAATGAAATGATCCAGGAATTTTCTAAACATAATATTCAGAGCTGAATATACTCTTCGTGTTTTAATGATCTTTAAAACTGAGTAATTCTGACAGAGGTCAAATAAAATTGTAGTAGTATTCTTTATAAACTACTCATTTTATTTTTCTTATTATCTTCTAAATCCACTTATGTTTAAATTGTATTATTTTTAAAAATAAAATCTTAAATATAGTTAATCTACTATCACTCTTAAAATTAATTTATTATTAAAATATGAACTTAAAATAGGTTCTAGAAACAAAACACAGTAATAGTAGGACTGTAATATATTTCTGAGAAAATTTTACCTTTTATTTAAGAAACTTTTAACCATTTTCTAGTGTTTTTAAACTAAAAGTTATTTCAATACTTTCTTTAAAAACTCACCTTTCTTCTTTTAATGATAAACAGAATCTCATATTTTCTCAAAGCTCACAAGATTCTACTATGTGGAAATTATATTCATATGTGGATAAACTGCTCTTGATGTTTTCATTATAGTCAGAGATACTGTTCCATCATTTTCATATTATGGTAATCAAGAATGTGTATTATCATATAATGTATTATGTTTTTAGTAACAAATCTGTAAAAGGAAACATACTGTATACTGCTCATGCTCTCTTTTTTTCACTAATTATTCAAAGTATATTTTCTTTATTGAGCATCAAACTTAATTACTTAATTATATTTTAGGCCAGAATGGCTTTGAAGAAACTATCTTATTCTATGAAATGCATAATATGTTATGATAAATAAAATCTGCCCTAATTACATAATTAACTGATAAAATAGATTGAATCCAAAGAACATACATAATACCAATGTTTAAAAATGTAATCACAGAACTGCACTATTATCTATATCAGCCAAGTGCATAATCAAGATTTTGTTTTTCTTGTAAAATTAGTTAGAAAGGACAACAAATTAGGACATAAATAACATTTTTTTAAAAAGATATATAAATATAATTAATCTATCACTCTTAAAATTAATTTATTATTAAAATATAAACATAAAATAGGCTCTAGAAACAAAACATAGTAATAGTAGGACTATAATATATTTCTGAGAAAATATTACCTTTTATTTAATCCATGAAAAAACACTTCTGCAGATGAGACAAAAATCAGGAAGCAAAATAGTACTCAGAACAGAATGTAAAATAATAGCAGCAAGTGTAGGGGAAATAAAATAAAACAAAGAATAGGTAAAGTGTCAAATATTTTGTAAAATTTTAAAATTCCTATTAAGGTCCTTACTGGTTGGCTTAGGGGTAGAGCATTGGCTCTGCATGTGGATGTCCCAAGTTCGACTCCGGTCTCGGCACAAAGTAGAAGCACCTACCCGCTTCTACACCTCTCACCCTTTTGCTTCTTTCTCTCTCTCTCTTTCTCTCTTCCCCTTCTGAAACCATAGCTGAATTGGAGAAAGTTGGCCCTGGGGTCCATGGCCTCCATCTCAGATGCTAAGAAGAGCTGGGTTGCTGAGCAATGGAGCAATGCCCCAGATGGACAGAACATCACCCCCTAGTGGGCTTGCCTGGTGTATCCTGGTCAGGCGCATGCAGAAATCTGTCTCTGCCTCCCCTCCTCTCACTGAATAAAAAAAAAAAAAAAAGAAAAGAAAAATTTATAAAATGTCTTTTTAAGTCAATTTCTCTTCCTGAGTATCACCCACAATAATATTCCACATTTTTATTATTTTAACTCCTAATATTAAAATTTTCACAAACTAACAAATATGATTAAATAGTTATATTTAAATGTGCTTTCATCTAGAGGGTCTTCTAAAAATAGCTCAAAATAGACATTTTGGAATTGCAGGAGGATATATTATGAAAGTATATTTGATTAGGCAGTCTTTATGTTGTCTTTCAAATTACACCACATTAAGAAATAGCAGTCCTCCCCAAGATTTTCTTATTTTTAGAAACTGAGACTAACAAAGCTGATAGAAGATAAAAGAGTTATGGTCCAGTGATTGAACATGGTCTATTTATATAAAGTAATATGAGGAGTGGACTCTAGTTTTGAACTATTTAAGACAAATATACCAAGACAATAGTAAGAAAACAAAAGAGCTATTTAAGAAGGGAACTGAGGTGATCTGATTGACTGTGTTAAATCCTTTCTCTTGTAAACAACAGATTTTGCAAACTACATTAAGTAAAACTGTGCTATAAAAATACACATCGCAACAAAGAACACAAAGTCACAACTTCAGGAGCCACTGTATTGTTAAACTTCATGGAAACAAGACCTGGAAGATAATTCAAGGTCTTATTTAACTCTAGAGATCAAGTTTGTCTTTCTGTCTCAGTAGCTACAGTCCCAATCATTGTTCCTTAAGCTGGTATCCAGAACAAAACTGTTTCTTTTTTGTATCAGTTTTTCAATAATTATATTCTCTATTTCTCCTTTGAAGTTCCTGAAAGAACCTTATCAGTGTCAGCAATTATCAACACCCTGGTCTAGCTAGAATTTTGTATTATCTCTCTCTTAGATTACTAAAATAATATCCAATTTTTCATCCTACCTCCATGTTAATTTATCCAGTCATAGAATATCAAACTGTTAAATTACTGGCCTTTTTAAGTGCTGTGAGTAATGCAGTAGATTGAAAAAGAAAGATCCTTGCTGTCATTGAGCTGATTCTTTAAAAGTGAGAAAAACTATCAGAATTAACAAGTTAAAATAAACTAATGAATTAACAGGTAGTAGCAAGTGTTACGATACCTTAGAGGTATCATTTAGCTACTTCTAATGAGAAAATCAGGGAAGGCCAGGAAAGCTAAAACACAGTAAGGGAACAGGAGCGTGGCAAAGGATAAGGTCCAAGACAGAGGCAGTTCTCGTGAGAAAATATTTCCTCACTTTCGTGCCTTATCTATTCGTTGGTATTTTCTATCTTGATTTTTATTTACTCATTCAAACCATTTGATGAATCACTATCAGGCTTTGTTCTAGGCTCTGTGGATACAACCTTAAAAAAAAAAAAAAAGAAACATAAAAATCCCTGTACTCGACCCTGGCAGGTTGGCTCAGCAGTAAAACGTCAGCTGAGCATTTTGAAGTCCCGGGTTCAAGTGCCAAACAGGGCACACAGGAGAATCATCCATATGCTTCTCTAACCCTCTTGCTTCTCTCTCTCTCTCTGTCTGTCTCTCTCTCTCTCTCTCTCCCTGTTTCTTTCTCTCTTCTCTCCTCTCTTTCTTCCCCTTCCTCATCCATGTCTCAAACACTTTGAGCAAGTTGGTCTGGGTGCTGAGGATGGCTCCATGGCCTTTCCTTAGGCACTAAAATGGCTTGGTTGCTGAGCAATGGAGCAGCAGCCTCAGATGGGCAGAGCATTGTCCCATAGGGGCTTGTGAGGTAGATCCTGGTTGGGGTGCATGCGGTTATCTGTCTCTGCCTCCCCACCTCTCACTTTAATGAAAAAAAATACCTGCACTCATGGAGTTTGTATTCTAGTAATTGCAGAGAGAAATGACTAATATGTAAGCAAAATAATAATTACCTATTTAATTTTTGCCCAGATTCTAACCCTTAGGCTATTTGCTTATTATCCTTTATAGATGGTAAACCTCTCATGAGCATGGACCACATATTGGTTGTATATTTATCCATAGTCAGCTACATATGTCTTGTATGTAAAGACAGTGTAAACTACTGAGAGCAACACAATATTTGAGTATATAATGCCTTTTATTTAGTCCTGGCTCTGCTCTAGTTAGCTGTTTGACCAACAACCAATATTTTTTATCTCTGAACTTTATTTTGCTCCACTACAAAGTACAGATAATAATGTATTAGTATCTAAATTATCACATTTTGTGTAAATCAAATGTTCCTCAGTGTTCCTTCTAAACTCAAAATGAAACATATTTTATTATAATAAATGCTTATTGAAATGGATTGATTAAATTGCATTCACAGTGGTAAAGTCTCTCATTTTTTTTTCAGAATCATTTTAAATATGATGTTGGTTTCATTCTGATGCTTATTAAATGAAAGAAGAATCTAATTGTTCTCAACACTTTCTATTTCACATAACCCTAGTGAAATCTGCTTGTATCATGTCTCATAAGATGAGACAAAATAAAATGTTAAGCACAGAAGTTTCAAGTGCAGAAAATTACTTTTTATGCCTTTTGGGAGGATGTCTAAATGAGAAAATATATTTCCATTTAAAAATGGATGGATTTTTTTTTTTTGTAAGATGATGATAACTACAAACTGAGTGAAGTCAGGGTCAGAGTTTCTTGGAAATTGAATACTGCTGGCTGATAGTGAATTATCTGAATAAAGGACATAGACATTCCCTCTTGGTTGTGTTCTTTTGTGGAAAGGCTATTGGAAATTATATCTACGCTCCACAGCAGCAATATTATAATAACTGTTGATAAAGCCAGGCAAAAGAGCCAAGCAATAACATACAAGTGAAGGCCAGTTAATATTTAAATAAGATTTGTTCAGAAGCAAAACCTTGAAAAATATGACTGTGCTATTAATCAAAAAATAGAAGATACAGCATAACTAAAGAAATCAATATTTTTAAAATAAAAATATCAGAAGAAAACAAAATGTTACTCAGAATTAAAAACAAAACTGCTTTCTAAGACAATGGTTAAGGTTAATATTATTTAAGAATTATTGTGAATGATGTCAGAGAAATGGTGCTGTGAGGGGTGTACTGAATACCTCTCCCTGAAACTTTAACAAATTCAACAGAAAAACAATCCCAGGAGCATCTGAAATACACATACATCAAACAAAGGTATGATTGGGCGAAAAGGTGGCTGAATATATAATCCACTCTGAAGGAAATAAGACAGAGAACGGAATATTCTGCTTTCCTCACTGACCTGAGGAAGGGCTTCTTTCACTTGGAACTGAGAGGAAGGGAGTGTTAGGGGAGAAGGAAGAAGCTGGATAGGGAGTTGAGGAGAGAATTTGCCCACAGCTCAGCTTAAGATTGCCAACACAGAGCTAATGCCAGCAGCAAACCCCAGCAGAGGTGGATGGGGAGTTGCCTACAGAGACTGATACCAGAACAGTTTTGCACTTTGTTTACTCCCAGTCTCCTGGTCAGTGAGCGCAGGCAGTGTGTGAGTGGTTCCATCTGGTGCTACGGGTGTAGGTGCCTGTGTTCCCAGATTGGGGGGGGGGGCAGGTCAGAGACTGTCAGCAGTGGCTTTCTGTGTGGGCAATAGCCAGAGTTTTTGTATAATCCCCACTCACTGAGACCAACAGCATGCGGAAAATACATGATAGCCGGCTTCCCTACCCCCAGACCTGTCTGGGAGGGGCACATCCACCAGCCATACGGGTTAACAAAGCTCATTCCCATGGAAGTGCTGGGAGAAAGAGTGTGCAGGCAGCCTTTAGGCAGCTTCTGGAGAGTAGATCTGCAGAAACACTGAAAGGATCCTAACCCGCAGTCCGCTCACTGCCTGGCTAGCTTATGCTGGTGGCTCTGGCTGACAAAGCCTTCTTTCCCAGGGCTGTGATTTAAGTGGAACCAGAGGAGGGACTTGATGATTCTTAGGGCCTCTTGTTCTGCAGGCAGTGGCTGGGAAAACTTCCTGCCAGCTGATACAGGTTAAAAACACAGTCCTATGGAAAAGACCTTGGAGAACACTGCAAAATTTGGGCGGGCTGGTCTGTAGGCTTTTCAACAAGGGTGAAGCCTGTGGAGAGCAGAACCACTGAGTGCTGAGGCAAATTTAGCCAGACATATCTAGGGAACCTTCGAAAGAAGCCTGTACAAAAGTCAGCTCACTCCCCTGCCACTTAAGCTGGTAGCTCTGGTTGGCAGAGCTTTCATACACAGGGCTGTGCTTTGAATGAACCTGGAGGAGGGACTTGTGGCCTTTTAGGGCCTCTTGCTCTGCAGGCAGTGACTGGGGCATCTTTCTGCCAGCCAATACAGGTTATAAAGTGCAAAAAGCCTTGGGAGAGTAGACCCATGGACCATTGAGGCATACTAGACATGCCTGGAGGCTCATAGAAAGACACCTGAAAAGGAATCGGCTTCCAGCCCTGCCTGATTATGCTGGCAGCTCTGGCCAACAAAGCCCTACCCAGAACCCTGCTTTGAGTAGGGATAGAGGGGGGATTTGGCAAGTCTTAGAGCCTCTTGCTCTCCAGGCAGTGGCTGGGGCAACTTCACAGCTGGATTCCCAGGCTGTTGGTTCAGGAAGGAGAGATTTGAGGAAAGGCTCAGGGAAAAGACACTGTCGGAGTCTGCAAACGCTAACAAGCCCTGCCTACCAACGGGACTGAGGCCTAGTTTATATCATCACCATAGTGACACATCAACTGCCTAACAAGTCTCTGCCTAAGAGTGCCAAAGGGGCAGAACCTGGGGTACAGCACCACCGGCCAAAAAGAGAGAGAAGAAAGAAAAAGGAAGAACATAACGTCACAAAACCAGAAAAAAATCAGTCTTTATAACTTTTTCCATTATTTCTTTTCATTTTTTATCTTTTTTTTCTTCCATCTTGGACATTTTATCCTCTTTTTGTTTTATTATTCTTTTTCAATTTTGAACTTTATTATCCATAGGTGTTTTATAAGAATTACATTCCAAAAATCTTACATCTCTCTTTTTTTTTTCTTTCTTCTCTCTCTCTTTTTGTTACTTCTTTTCTCTTTCACTTTTTCTCTCATTTGATCCTCACTCACATACATACAAAAATATTTTATTCTGGATTCAATTTTTTTTTTCTGTGTGGTATTTTGTGTGCTTTTTACTTCACTTTTCACCTCATTAGCATTTCCCTCAACTCTTGGTCTCCATTCTATGTAGTTTTTGTTCCAGTTAATACAATAGAATTTTTATTTTTTACTACATTTATTCATCTTTTTCTCTTTTTCTTTCTTCTTTTCTCTTTTATTATTTCTCTCATTCGACCACCATTTACAAACAAATTATTTTATTATTGATCCAAATATTTTACTTGTAGCATTTTGTGAGTTCTTACATTGTTTTTTGCCTCTTTGTCACTTCCCCCAACTCAGGTTCTCTGTTCTATGTAGTTTTTGTTCAGCTAAGAGCAATAGAATTTTTAGTTTTACACTGTACTTTCTCAAAACATTTTTATTTTTAATAAAAACTTTAATCAGTGTTACTAACAATACCACTCTCAAATGCCATTAAGGAAAAAGAAATTGAATATCATGGATACAAAAGACAGAGATGTAGCTCAGATGAGAAAAAAAATCAATAAAAAATTTTCAATAGATTGGAAACCTTGGAGCTTAATAACAGAGAATTTAACGTTGAAGTCTTTAAAATATGCAGGGATATACAAGAAAGCACAGAAAGGTAATTTAGGGAGCTCAAATAACAATTCAATGAACAGAAAGAATACATCACCAAGGAAATTGAAACTATGAAAACGAATCAAACAGAGATGAAAAACTCAAATCATGAACTAAAATATGAGGTAACAAGCTTAGGCAATAAAACAGGCCAGATAGAGGAGAGAATTAGTGATGTAGAAGACAGGCAACTAGAGGCACTACAGAGAGAAGAGGAGAGAGACTCACAAATTAAAAAAAAAAAAATGAGAAAACCCTACAGGAATTGTCTGACCCCATCAAAAAGAGCAACATAAGAATAATGGGTATATCAGAAGGACATGAGAGAGAAAATGAAATGGGGAACATATTCAAACAAATAATAGATGAGAACTTCCCAAACCTGTGGAAAAATCTAAAGCCTTAAATTCAAGAAGCAAACAGAACACTGAGTTATCTTAACCCCAACAAACCTACTCCAAGGCACATCATAATGAAATTAGCACAAAAGAGTGACAAAGAAAAAAATTCTCAATGTAGCCAGAAAAAAAAAGAATACAACATATAAAGGAAGGCCCATTAAATTATTATTGGTTTTCTCAGCAGACACTCTATGAGATAGAAGAGAGTAGACCCCAATACTTAAAGTTCTGAAAGAGAGGAACTTCCAGGCTAGAATACTATACCCATCAAAGCTATTTTTCATATACAAAGGAAAAATAAAAACATTCACAGATACAGAAAAAATGAGTGAATTTATCACCAGAAAACCTCCACTTTAGGAAATACTAAAGGGATTGTCTGACCAGATTCAAAGAACAAAACAAAACTAGAAGTACAAGCTCCATAAAGATCACAATAAAAACAAGATTGATCTATGACAACAAAAACAAAAAAAGGGATAGGACAAAGATTAACAGTAGCAAAGGAGGATGAAGTGCAGAAGCACTCATGAGATTATGTACTACAATGAACATGATAGGTATCCTTTTCATTAGTTAATGGGAACCACCCCTGAAAAAACCACCACAGAAGCACATGGCTTGAAAAAAGAAGTAACAGAGAAAAGAAGTATGGATTACAACCAAACAAAAACAAATGATAGAAAAACACAAGAGAAGAACCAAACAAGATACAAAACTATCAGAAAGCAATATATAAAATGGCAATAGGAAACCCTTAAGTATCAATAATTACATTAAATGTAAATGGATTGAACTCACCAATAAAAAAACACAAGAGTAGCAGAATGGATTAAAAATGAAAATCTAACTGTATGCTGCCAACAAGAAACACATCTAAGCTACAAGGATAAAAAACAAATTTAAGGTGAAAAGTTGGAAAACAATACTCCAAGCAAATAACACCCAAAAAAGCAGGTGTAGCAACACTCATATCTAACAATGCTGGCTAGAAGACAGCAAAGGTAATCAGAGACAACAACAGTCATTTCATAATGATAAAGGTAACATTGAATCAGTAAGACATAATACTTCTTAATATATATGCACCAAACCAAGGAGCACCAAAATATATACAACAGCTACTGACTGACCTAAAAACAGAAACCGACAAAAATACAATCATATTGGAGACCTCAATACACCACTGATGGCTCTAGATCATTCATCCAAACAGAAAATCAATAAATAAATATTGGCCTTAAACAAAACACTAGAACAGTTAGATATGATAAACATCTATAGAACATTTCATTCCAAAGTGCCAGAGTATACATTTTTCTCTAGTGTACATAAAACATTGTCAAGAATTGACCATATGTTGGGCCACAAATTTAACATCAACAAATTCAGAAAGATTGAAATTATACAAAGCATATTCTCTAATCATAAAGCCTTGGAACTAGAATTCAACTGCAGAAAAGAGGTAAACAAATCCACAAAAATGTGGAAACTAAACAACATACCTTTAAAAAGTGAGTGGGTTAAAGAAGAAATAAAAGCAGAAATCAAAAGTTACATACAGACAAACAAAAATAACAATACAACATATCAGAATCTCTGGAATGCAGCAAAAGCAGTAATAAGAGGGAAGTTCATATCACTACAGGCCTATCTGAACAAACAAGAGAAAGCCCAAGTAAACCACTTAACTTTACATCTAAAAGAACTAGAAAAAAATAACAAAGGCAACCCAAAACCAGTAGAAGAAAGAAAATAATAAAAACCAGAGCAGAAAGAAACAAAACAGAGAACAGAAAAACTATAGAAAAAATAAATAAAACAAAGAACTGGTTCTTTGAAAAGATCAACATAATTGACAAACCCTGGGCAAGGCTCACTAAGAAACAAAGATAAAGGACTCATATAAACAAAATCCAAAATGAAAGAGGAGAAATCACCACAAATATCATAGATATACAAAGAATTATTGTAGAATACTATGAAAAACTATATGCCACCAAATTAAACAATCTAGAAGAAATGGATAAATTCGTAGAACAACACAATCTTTCTAGACTGAGTCATGAAGAAGCAGAAAGTCTAAAAAGACCTATAAGCAGGAAGAAAATAGAAACAACTATCAAAAACCTCCCCAAAAATAAAAGTCCAGGGCCAGATGGCTATACTAGTGAATTCTATCAAACATTCGAAGAAGACTTGGTTCCTATTCTACTCAAAGTCTTCCAAAAAATTAAAGAAGAAGTAATACTCCCAAACACATTTTATGAGGCCAAAATAATCTTCATATTGAAACCTGGCAAAGACAACACAAAAAAAGAAAACTACAGACCAATATCTCTAATGAATACAGATGCTAAAATACTAAACAAAATACTAGCAATTCAAATACAACAACACATTAAAAAAATAATTCATTATGATCAAGTAAGATTCATCCCAGAATCACAAGGATGGTTTAACATACATAAAATAGTTAACGTAATATACCATATCAACAAAACAAAGAACAAAAACCCTATGATCCTATCAATAGATGCAGAAAAGGCATTCGATAAAATACAACACCATTTTATGTTTAAAACACTCAACAAAATGGGTATAGAAGGAAAATATCTCAACATAATAAAGACCATTTATGACAAACCATCAGCTAACATCATATTAAATCGCATAAAATTGAAAACTGTTCTTGTAAAATCAGAAACAAGACAAGGTTGTCCACTCTTTCCGCTCTTATTCAATGGAGTGCTGGAAGTTCTAGCCAGAGCAATAAGACAAGAGAAAGAAAGAAGAAACATTCATATTGGAAAAAAAAAGTAAAGGTTTCACTATTTGCAGATGATATGATCCTATACATTGAAAACTCCACAAAATACTATTAGAAACAATAATCCAATACAGTAATGTCACAGGGTACAAAATTAATATACAAAAGTCCATTGCCGTTCTATATGCCAACAATGAAACATCAGAAAATGAACTAAAAAATATAATCCCCTTCATAGTTGCAACAACAAAAAAATAAAATAAAATACCTAGAATAAGAATAACAAAGAATGTAAAGAATCCATATAATGAAAACTATAAAGCATTGTTAAGGGAAATCAAAAAAGAACAATGAAATGGAAAAATATTCCTTGTTTCTGGATAGAAAGAATAAATACAGTAAATGACTATATTTCCCAAAACGATATACAAATTTAATGCAATTCCCATCAAAATTCCAATGTTATTTTTTAAAGAAATGGAACAAAAAAAAATCATCAGGTTTATATGGAACTATAAAAAATCCTGAATAGCCAAAGCAATTCTAAGAAATAAAACAAAACTGGGGGCATTACAATACCTGACTTCAAATTATATTATAGAGCCATGATAATCAAAATAGCATAGTATTGGCAGAAAAAGAAACTCTCAGACCAATGGAACAGAATAGAAAGTGCAGAAATAAAACCACATATATATGATCAAATCATGTTTGATAAAGAGGACAAAAATGCACAATGGAGAAAAGAAGGCCTCTTCAACAAATGGTGTTGGGAAAACTGGAAAGCCACATGCAAAAGAATAAAACTTGACTACAGTTTATCCTCTTGTACTAAAATTAATTCAAAATGGATCAGAGACCTAAATATAAGACCTGAAACAATAAAGTACATAGAAGAAAACATAGGTACTAAACTCATGGACCTTGGTTATAAAAAGCACTTTATAAATTTGACTCTAAAGGCAAGGGAAGTGAAGGCAAAGATAAATGAATGGGACTATATCAGACTAAGAAGCTTTTGCACAGCAAGAGAAACTGACAACAAAACAGAGAGCCAACTAAATGAGAGATGATATTTTCAAACAACAGCTCCGATAAGGGTCTAATATCCAAAATATACAAAGAACTCATAAAACTCAAAAACAAACAACCCAATAAAAAAAATAAGAAAAAGACATGAACAGACACTTCTCCCAGGATAGAATACAAATGGCCAACAGATATATGAAAAGATGCTCATTTTCACTAGCTATTAGAGAAATGCAAATCAAAACTACAATGAGATATCACCTCACACCTGTTAGATTAGCTATTATCAACAAGACAGGTAATAACAAGTATTAGAGAGGCTGTGGAGAAAAAGGAACCCTCATCCACTGTTGGTGGGAATGTAAAGTAGTACAACCATTATGGAAGAAAGTATGGTGGTTCCTCAAAAAATTAAAAATAGAACTACCATATGACCCAGCAATCCCTCTACTGGGTATCTACCCCCATTACTCAAAAACACTGGTATATAAAGACACATGCAGCCCCATGTTCATTGCAGCATTGTTCACAGTTGCCAAGACATGGAAACAACCAAAAGCCCTTCAATAGATGACTGGATAAAGAAGATGTGGTACATATATACTATGGAATACTACTCAGCCATAAGAAATGATGACATCAGATCATTTACAACAACATGGATGGACCTTGATAACATTATACTGAGTGAAATAAGTAAATCAGAAAAAACTAAGAACTATATGATTCCATACATAGGTGGGACAGAAAAATGAGACTCAGAGACATGGACAAGAGTGTGGTAGGGAGAAGGGAGGTGAGGGAAGGGGTAGGCGAAGGGGAGAGTCACATAGAAAACCAGATAGGAGGTAATGGAAGACAATTTGTCTTTGGGTGATGGGTACGCAACATAATCAAATGTCAAAATAACCTAGAGATGTTTTCTCTGAATCTATGTACCCTGATTGATCATCAGGGTCATTTAATGTCACCCCATTAAAATTAATAATAATAATAAAGTATTTCCACCCTATAGAAACAAATGACATAAATAATCCCAAGAGCATAGGTAATGGTATGATATAGTGAAATAATTAGGAATTAATAAAGTTTAAGTGTTTCTTGTCTTTGTTAAAAAAAAAGATAAAAACAATCAAGATAATCACATTTTATTATTAAGGGACACTTCGTTTTTATAATATTTTCTCTTAGACATTATTGCCTTTCTTGCATGGAAAACAATTTTTTTGGGGTGACTGATGAGAATTTTAAAATCAGAAAGCAAACAACAATAAAAAATTACCAATAAATTACATATTGCACAGCTTAGAGTAAGAGTAGAGATATTTCCAAGGTTTCCTTAAATATCACTAAGCATATATTTGAAATATTTAAATTAATGTGATTCTTCAAAATATTAAAAGTGGA